>CM060907.1:712506212-717506212 GCA_030737815.1 Allium fistulosum | reverse complement strand
TTTTTGGACCCAATTATTATATTAAATTTTCGATATTAAATTCAATGCGTTTCTATCACGTACGATCAAACTATAATCCCAAACGCTACGAAATTTGAAATCCGATAATAATTCACTATAACGGATCCAATGGAGCTAGTTTCATTGAAATCTGAGACTGTGCCCTAGATCGCTATTTTTATATGTTAATTCAAACGAGATATTTTTAAAATCGAACAAATCGCTTTTAAATCCAATTTAAAATTTTATTTACCTTCATTCTTGTAAATATAAATTTAACAAGCTTTGAAATTATTTTTATCAAACTAAAAACCCAAGATTCAATTATTTAAGAAAATTCCAATTATTAAATTATCCAATAAATCATTATATTTGAGATTCAAGTTAAAAATTAACTTTTTAATATTCAAAATCAATTAAATATTCCAATTTCAAATGACCAAAATTCTGGGTCGTTACATTTCTCCTCCCTTTAAAGAATTTCGTCCCTGAAATTGCCAAGGTAAGAAGAATGGTCCAAAAACTATTAACTTTTCCAAAACCTATCAGTTGAAGCAACATTATCACTTTTACTAAATTTCCAAATTCATTCATAGATTCCAAATAATACTATTTACTCAATCATTTTACGTTATAATCCAAAATCAAATTTTGGTTATTAAAATTTTTCTAACTCCTTAAATTTTCAAAAAATTTCGCCAACGTCTCCTTTGCGCGGCTAAATCCGAACAACTACAAATCGCCACCACGGGACCAAATCATCAAAAGAAAAAAAAAGCGAAGTGGCTCAATCATACTATCATCAAATCCAAACAACAATTTTAAACATGTACCTTTTTGTCGGGCAATCCAAATTTTCTTATGAAACCAAAGGCATCAATTTTGCTTTTGCTTTTAAATACCTGCACCTTCCTTACCAATAATATCCAATCATATAATTTAAAATCATTTTATTTTGTTTTATTATTTTATTTCCAAAATTTTCAATATTTTCTTTACTTAAGCCCGTACGATGTACATATATCGTCTGTACGCAATATCAAATCTGATCGCTCACTCGATCACACAATCTCACTTCCGAACTAGTATCGTTCACACGACTCTATATTGCGGACTCAGGTTTGTTTTCTTGATTAGAAACCGTCATTCTCCTTGCATACGTACAACTTACGTATTTGTTTCAATTGATTCTTAGCTATCCCAATTTCTCTTATTCACATTCATTTCATTTATATACACTTATTCATAATTATCATTCACACTTATAATTCACATTCACTGAGTGTATCCTTTTAATACCGATTTCACTTAAGAATTTCACCATCAATTTTCTTAAGTCTATTATACACATTTTATACAACTTCTTATGGTTATTTCCACTTCACAACTAAATTCCTTACCCATCTTAATCAAATTCAATTTCAATTTTCCAATTTCACATTTGATTTTTATCAATCAACATTACAAACCATATCCAAATAACTAATCGATTTATTTAGTTCATTTATTCATTTATCCCAAATCTCAATTGATTCCATTTCCAGTAATTATTTCATTTATCCTACTTAGGCTAAATTTTCAAAATTCACTTTATTTAACTTAATTCAAGTTAAATTTCAAATTTTTACTTTTCTTGCATCCATATTCAACACTTTAAAATATTGCTTTATCTTGAAATTTACAAATTTTATAAGTTATTAACTTATTTCTCATGTTTCCAAATAAACATGAAAATCCCAGAGTTTAAACACTTGTTCTTAAATATTTCAAAATCATTTTTGAAACCATACACACACACACAAAACCCTTGGTATGTCAAATCATTATTTTGCATTTCTAACCAAAACCAGTTTTACCAAACAAAACTCTAGTTGCAAATCATTAAGGTAACAATTCCTCCCTTGGAGACTCGAAAATGAACGTCGATGATGCTGTAGTCATCACCGAAATTATTTTCCAGCGACCGAAGTGAGTTCAGTGCTTTTACCTCTTTTAAAAACTATTTTAAATATTTTTATTCAAAAAATACTTCCAAAATAATACTATCATTATCATTTTCCAAAACACTTTGAAATACGTTTCAAAATTTCCGGGACTTAGATTCAAAACTTCTCAATTTAAACCCATTTTAATGTATAAGTCACATTTACAAATTATACTTATACAATTTCTTTTCCTTAAAACATTTCACAATGTTTTATCATTGTTTATTTTATAATAAAAATCTTTTATTAAGGCACAAAAACCAATTAATGATAATAATCAATATTATCATTCCTAGCAACCAAGCACACCATATATAATAATTTCTGAAAAATTATTCCTTTATATATAAAATATAATCAGGGTAAAATTCTTTCATTTACCCAATTTCCAAAACAATACTATGTCAAATTGCTCTCCCAAGTGTTTAGAGATCCCTATCCATAACGTTAATTACTCGTATTGACCAGAATCCATATGCCATTGAATAGATCAATCAACACAATATAAAACAGTTTTATATTCACTAACAAATACACGTTCATATCTATTAAGATACTCAAACTCATTCTAGGGTACTATTGACCCTATCTCTAATGAGTTACCCCATCAAAGCCAAAGTTCTCACTTAACCTTCAGCTCTGATACCAAATGTAACGAACGGGATTTTCGCCCCTCGAAAATCGATACTAATACGTCCACTGTATTACATGCCGAGCAATCAGATGCCCGAAAAACTCGATAGTTAAGGAAAAAGAAAAGGAAGAGGTAGAAGAAAAAGAAACAACAACACAGAATCTCACAATCGCAGCAGAACAATATATAATAGATAATAACATGTCATTATACAAAAAGTACTATAACTGTTATTTATACATAACATCATCAGAGTACAACAATTTACCCATGAATACTGGACAGTTATAATAACTTGTCCTCACAAGTGCTGACTATACAATCTAACATACACAGTGGAATATAACCAAGTATGCGGTATACATCTCTGTCATCCAGCTCGTCTCCTGAGCTCCATAGCATCCTAATCTGAATCTGTGATACTCTTTCTGACTCGAGCATTATAATAAAATAACACCCGAGCCAGTCTGGAAAACCAGCGTGAGAAAACACACTCAATTTGAATTATTACTATTATCAAAATCCTTTGGAAAACAAAGGTATCTCGTAAGACAACGTCAAACATAAACACGACGGGTTTTTACCTTACGATAACCAAAACATTTTATATCAAAATCATATGATATTATAATAGTGTCTAAGTGCAATTACTTATTTAAATAGCCGAAATTGTTACATTCATTAAATTCCAACATACTAGGCTCTACAACCAAAACCGTAAAGGCACGTATTGGAGATTGAATTTTCATACAATGACTAGGCACTGGAGTACCACCTATCACAGTACACATCTAGAAAAATGTACCGAGGACCTCGTCGGGAACCCTTACAACACAAGACCGGTTCTATCCCTAACCTGGATAGTACCGAATATGTTACCACCCAGGGTGTTCCCACCCTTATCAAGTGCTCTTTTTCCATACACCACCGTATCCATAATTTATAATATATCCAAGGGTATCTAGAAATGTGATAACATACCCTAATTGGGTGCGACCCTCTTAGCCTTACTGCATCTCCCCTGATTTTTAGCCATTCCAGTTGATGAGGCTTGAGGCTACGATTACCTTTTTAAGGAATTTTCACTTAGAATGCTCATTGTCCTCCAATGAAAATATGCTGAAAGCATTCATCCATACACGTCCGTTCTAGGTCTGAACGAAACCGAAGGCACTATTCCTACTACATCCATTTTGGAATCATCTTCAGGATTAGTAGCGATTAGCCCTTGCACTTTAATGCTCCAACGTCGATTCTATGCTCTTGTCTTTACTTCGAAAACGAATTCATTGGATCAAAGTGGTTTTCGGATAACTTATCCGATCCCGGTCTCTTTGAAACAACGTTCAATATTTCCAGTAAACTCAACCTCGGTTCTTTAGAAAATAAACAGACGAAAATAAGATCGGAGATCATCTCCTAACCGTTAGTGGACGTATTTCCTTATAATCGTCCTAGAAGAATGAAACGAGTTTATACGTACAATATAGAACCTTCGACGGTAACTGTACCATATAATCCCCATGTTTCTCCTAGATATTTCCAAAATTATGTTTTTGGTCCAGATTTGATAGTCGGTTATTTGACTATCAAATAAACAATCATTCAACCAAAGATTTCATTTCCCACTAAAATCACTAAGCTTTATTTAATTTAAATTTCAATAAATTAAATCTCTTTATCAAAAGGTTATACTTATCTCACCGAAATAAGTATATTCACAAACCATTCCCTTAAAAAATATTTGAAAAAACTTTTTAAAATAAATATGGAAAGCACCATGCGGTATCAACCATGGATTCGCAGCTCAATGATTACGTCTCTATCCTAGAGAATTCCAAACTCAACTGCAGGCAATCTCTGCCTCCCGATTTCCGCCATAAAAGTATACCATTTCCTTACGAAAACTTCATTTAATAATTTAATATACTATTAAACAATTAAAATAATTACATAACTTTGAAACAATAATTAATTCTAATTTATTAATAAAATTCAAATTGATTTACTATAAAACTTATAATTCATTTTGACAATTTAAAAATATTAAATAACTAACTTTCTAAAATATTTTTATGCTAAAACATTTTTTGATTACCTAGTTTAATAATTAAAAATCCTCTTTTAAAACAAACTCAACTTCTCGATAATTTTTTTTTTCAATTCCAATATAACCAATCTAATATTTATAAATCTCTATCGATTTATCACTAATCGATTTATGTTCCCAATACCATAAATCCCTTTTTCACATTTCCAAAAGTAAAATCTATCATTTCTTTTCAAACTGATTTACACATCTCATTATAAATTCTTACCGTGAACTTATATCTTCATTTTATCAAATGATAATCATTTCACTTTATTTAGAAACATTATTTATAAATCCCATAGTCTCATTTCTAGTTTGCAACAGTTCCACATCACTTAAATCCATTATAAATTGATTTCTAAAATTAAATTCCATTTATAAATCAATTCCTTAAATAACCCAAACTGTACTCCATAACCAATCAAACTCGATTCTATTTCTATTTCGTAATTTAGAAATCTTATTTAAGATCCAGTATAACAAATTTTATATTTATTTCCAAATTCTCTTTTATTCTCCCAATCTATTAAAAATCCCGATTTTAAAAACCTTTTATATTTAAACAAGTATCACTTTAGAATTTTTATTTAAAATCCTTATATACATTATTCCCAAAATCTCTATTTAAAATATCATGGAATAGTCAACTACAAAGTCAAACCATTTACTTTACCCAATCAATTCCTTTTAACTAATCCAAAACTCTATATAAACATTTTACTTCCAAAATCCCTTTTTAATTTTCTTTTCTAATTCAAAATATATATATATTTATGGTATTTCAAAATATCAAAATCTAGGCCAGTGCTACCATAGCATCAAAAAAATTCAAATCACACTATAATCTATCACAGATTATTCAAACATATTATATATCACTATATATGAAATTAAATTCAACATTTTTGAGGAATCCAATTGGATCCCTCCAACCTGTTTCCCTGCACCACCGATGTTAGATAACATAAAATACCAATCACGCTTCAAGGCGGGATATCGTGGTAAAATAGGATCATCCGCTATTATGCAGGGCACATAGGGCCTCATACACTAAAAATATACGGGGATATCAATCCAACTACTAATATATATACTACTATATATATACATGCATCCAAACTGATACTAATTATTAAATTCAACCAGGCATCCAATAATTAATTTTAATTGTTATAAATTAATTCCAATAATCCAAAAAGTGTGAGATTTACTCACTTTGATTTCTATGGTTGCTCATGCGTTCTGGTTCTGATTAATTTCGAATAGCGTTTGATTTTTGCTTAAAATTCTACGAGCTCTATACCTAACCAAATTGGTGCCACAGCTAAGATTTCATTAATACGAACCCAACGCGACTGACCGCATTGGATTCTGATCTAAAACGAATGAGATATTCAATTTATAACTTTATTTGATTTTAAACTAAATAGATTACTTAACTACATTCTTAAACTACAAATTAAGATTTAATTACCACCAAACAAAGAAGGCCGAGCCCACACGTTCAACCCTTCTTCTCCAATCTACACTGCCTCCCTGTGCACGATTGAGAACAAAACCCAAATCTGCCGTGCACATACTATAGTGATATAGAGAATTTTTCGATGAAAACGAATTCCATCTTCGCTGATGAGTTTCTCTCAATAAGCTACACTCGCCCATATCCATTTCGACACGCTCGGCCCACCATAGCAAAACGCGTCCATCCCCTAAACACTTCCAAGCCGTACGATCGCAACCCCCTGGTGAACCGTACATCACAAAAAAACATGCCAAGCTGCTATTCTCGCTGACAAACTCGAATACACCCCCCATATCTCGAATCGATGCCAGAAATCGAAGAAAAACACAACCCTAGTTCAAGTTGCAATTCGACCATCTTTTCGAGCTCATGAAATCATCGCCGCACCATATAATTTGTATATCAGATCGTAGCCCACTGAAAAACTTGATTTTAAAAACCAGTTTCACAATTTTTCGTTAAGTATATTAAGAGAAAATGATTTTTGAAGTTGCCTTTTTTTTCTTTCTTTTAACTGTGAATGCTCGGCTGTTATGAAGGGGGGAAACGTGTTTGAAAAGGAAGGGGTACAGTGACTGAGTGAAAGAAAGAAAAGAAGCTGACGTGAAGGTTTGACTTTAACAATATATTAAGTTAATATTCAAAATATCTCGATTACGTAACTTAAAATTTCGAATCCCTATCGAGGCATGCCGCTAGGCATTCATAATGTTGTACCCCTATTCCAAACGCAATGGAAAAGGTTTCGAGTCTTAATTCTATCGTATGGTGAAGATGGCTTTTTGGACCCAATTATTATATTAAATTTTCGATATTAAATTCAACGCGTTTCTACCACGTACGATCAAATGATAATTCCAAACGCTACGAAATTTGAAATCCGATAATAATTCATTATTACAGATCCAATGGAACTAGTTTCGTCGAAATCCGAGATTGTGCCCCGGATCGCTATTTTTATATGTTAATTCAAACGAGATATTTTTAAAATCGAACAAATCGCTTTTAAATCCAATTTAAATTTTTATTTACCTTCATTCTTGTAAATATAAATTTAATAAGCTTTGAAATTATTTTTATCATGCTAAAAACCCAAGATTCAATTATTTAAGCAAATTCCAATTATTAAATTATCTAATAAATCATTATATTGAGATTCAAGTTAAAAATTAACTTTTAAGTATTTATAATCAATTAAATATTCCAATTTCAAATAACCAAAATTCTGGATCGTTACATTCCTCCCCCCTTAAAAGAATTTCATCCCCGAAATTGCTAAGGTAAGAAGAATGGTCCAAAACCCATTAACTTTCCCAAAACCAATCAGTTGAAACAACACTATCACTTTTACTAAATTTCCAAATTCATTCATAGATTACAAATAATACTATTTACTCAATCATTTCAAGTTATAATCCAAAATCAATTTTTGGTTATTAAAAATATTCTAATTCCTTAAATTTTCGAAAAATTTCGCCAGCGCCTACTTTGCGCGGCTAGATCCGAACAACCACAAATCACCACAACGTGCCCAAATCATCAAAAGAAAACAAAAGCTAAGTGGTTCAATCAAAGAATCATCAAATCCAAACAACAATTTTAAACATGTACCTTTTTGTCGGGCAATCTAATTTTTCTTATGAAACCAAAGGCATCAATTTAGCTTTTGCTTTTAAATACCTGCACCTTCCTTACCAATAATATCCAATCATATAATTTAAAATCATTTTATATTATTTTATTTTATTATTATTTTCCAAAATTTTCAATATTTGCTTTACTTAAGCCCGTACGATGTACATATATCGTCCGTATGCAATATCAAATCTAATCGCTCACTCGATCACACAATCACACTTCTGAACGAGTATCGTTCACACGACTCTCTAGTGCGGACTCAGATCTGTTTTCTTGATTAGAAACCGTCATTCCCCTTGCATAGCCGTATATTATGATAGAGAATCCCAGAATCAGTCAAAAATCCATATCCAGTGTTCGCTGTCGAGCATCGAGTGAAAAATTCCAACTCGGATCGATATAAATTATCTCAAAATTCTGTGTTTGAATCTGGATCAAACCGTCATGCGAATAAAATAATATACGTACAACTTATGTATTTGTTTCAATTGATTCTTAGCTATCCCACTTTTCTTATTCACATTCATTTCATTTATATTCACTTATTCATATTTATCTTTCACTTAGTGTATCCTTTTAATACCGATTTAACTTAAGAATTTCACCATCAATTTTCTTAAGTCTATTATACACATTTTATACAACTTTTTATGGTTATTACCACTTCACAACTAAATTCCTTACCCATCTTAATCAAATTCAATTTCAATTTTCCAATTTCACAATTGATTTTTATCAATCAACATTCTAAACCATATCCAAATAACTAATCGATTTAATTAGTTCATTTGTTCATTTATCTCAAATCTCAGTAGATTCCATTTCCAATAATTATTTCATTTAGCCTATTTAGGCTAAATTTTCAAAATTCACTTAACTTAATTCTAGTTAAATTTCATTCCACAGTTAAATTTCAAATTTTCACTTTTCTTGCATCCATATTCAACACTTTAAAATATTTCTTTATCTTGAAATTTACAAATTTTATAATTTATCAACTTATTTGTCATGTTTCCAAATAAAATGAAAATCCCAGAGTTTAAACACTTGTTCTTAAATATTTCAGAATCATTTTTGAAATCATATACACACACACATAAAATACCTTAGTATATCAAATCATTCTTTTGCATTTCAAACCAAACCAGTTTTACCAAACAAAACTCCAATTGCAAATCATTAAGGTAACAATTCCTCCCTTGGAGACTCGAAAATGAACTTCGATGATCGATGATGCTGCAGTCATCACCGAAGTTATTTTCCAGCGACTGAAGTGAGTTCAGTGCTTTTACCTCTTTTAAAAACCATTTTAAATATCTTTATTCCAAAAATACTTCCAAAATAATACTATCATTATCATTTTCCAAAACACTTTGAAATATATTTCAAAATTTCCGGGACTTATATTCAATACTTCTCAATTTAAATCAATTTTAATGTATAAGTCACATTTACAAATTATACTTATACAATTTCACTTCCTTAAAACATTTCACAATGTTTTATCATTGTTTATTTTATAATAAACATCTTTTATTAAGGCACAACAACCAATTAATGATAATAATCAATATTATCATTCCTAGCAACCAAGCACACCATATATAATAATTTCTGAAAAATTATTCCTTTATATATAAAATATAATCAGGGTAAAATTATTTCATCTACCCAATTTCCAAAACAATACTGTGTCAAATTGCTCTTCCAAGTGTTTAGAGATCCCTATCAATAACGTTAATTACTCGTATAGACTTGCCACTCAATAGATTAATCAACACAATATAAAAAGTTTTATTTTCACTAACAAATACGCGCTCATATCTATTAATACACTCAAACTCATTCTAGGGTACCACCGACCCTATCTCTAATGAGTTACCCCATCTAAGCCAAGGTTCTCACTTAACCTTCAGCTCTGATACCAAATGTAACGACCAGGATTTTCGACCCTCGAAAATCGACACTAATACGTCCACTGTATTACTTGCCGAGCAATCGAATGCCGGTAAAACCCGGTAGTTAAGAGAAAAGAAAAGGAAGAGGTAGAAGAAAAAGAAACTACAACACATAATCTCACAATCATAGCGGAACAATATATAATGGATAATAACATGTCTTTATACAAAAAAAACTATAACTGTTATTTATACATAACATCATCAGAGTACAACAATTTACACATGAATACTGGACAATTATATTAACTTGTCCTCACAAGTGCTGACTATATAGTCTAACATACACATCGGAATATAACCAAGTATGTGGGATACGTCTCTGTCATCCAGCTTGTCTCCTGAGCTCCATAGCATCCTAACCTGAATCTGTAATACTCGGTCTGACCCGAGCAATGAAATAAGTAGCGATTAGCCCTTGCACTTTAATGCTCCAACTTCAATTCGATGCTCTTGTTTTCACTTCGAAAATGTATTCTTTGGATCAAAGTAGTTTTCAGATAACTTATCCGATCCCGGTCTCTTCGAAACAACGTTCGATATTTTCGGTAAACTCAAACCCGGTTCTTTAGGAAATAAACAGACGAAAATAAGATCGGAGATCATCTCCTAACCGTTAGTGGACGAATTTTCTTATCATCATCCTAGAAGAACGAAACGAGTTTATACGTACAATATAACACCTTCGACGGTAATATAATCCCCATGTTTCTCCTAGATATTTCCAAAGTTATGTTTTTGGTCCAAATTTGATAGTCGGTTATTTGACTATCAAATAAACAATCATTCAACCAAAGATTTCATTTCCTACTGAAATCACTAAGCCTTATTTAATTTAAATTTCAATAAATTAAATCTCTTTATCAGAAGGTATATACTTATCTCACCGGAATAAGTATATTCACAAACCATTCCCATCAAAAATATTTGAAAAAGTTTTCAAAATAAATATGGAAAGCACCATGCGGTATCAACCATGGATTCGCAGCTCAATGATTCCGTCTCTATCCTAGAGAAATCCAAACTCAACTGCAGGCAATCTCTGCCTCCCGATTTCCACCATAAAAGTATACCATTTCCTTCCGAAAACTTCATTTAATAATTTAATATACTATTAAACAATTAAAATAATTACAAAACTTTGAAACAATAATTAATTCTGATTTATTAATAAAATTCAAATTGATTTACTATAAAACTTATAATTCATTTTGACAATTTAAAAATATTTAAATAACTAACTTTATGAAATATTTTTATGCTAAAACATTTTTAGATTACCTAGTTTAATAATTAAAAATCCTCTTTTAAAACAAACTCAACTTCTCGATAATTTTTTTTTTTCAATTCCAATATAACCAATCTAATATTTATAAATCTCTATCGATTTATCACCAATCGATTTATGTTCCCAATTTCATAAATCCCTTTTTCACATTTCCAGAAGTAAAGTCTATCATTTCTTTTCAAACCGATTTACACATCTCATTATAAATTCTTACCATGAACTTATATCTTCATTTTATCAAATGATAATCATTTCACTTTATTTAGAAACATTATTTATAAATCCCATAGTCTCATTTCCAGTTTGAAATGGTTTCACATCACTTAAATCCATTATAAATTGATTTCTAAAATTAAATTCCATTTATAAATCAATTCCTTAAATAACCCAAACTGTATTCCAAAACCAACCAAATCTCGGTTCTGCTTCTATTTCCTAATTGAGAAATCATAATTAAGATCCAGTATAACAAATTTTATATTTATTTCCAAATTCTCTTTTATTCTCCCAATCTATTAAAAATCCCAATTTTAAAAACCTTTTATATTTAAACAAGTATCACTTAAGAATTTTTATTTAAAATCCTTATATACATTATTCCCAAAATCTCCATTTAAAATATCACGGAATAGTCAACTACAAGGTCAAACCATTTATTTTACCCAATCAATTTCTTTTAACTAATCCAGAACTCTATATAAATATTTTACTTCCAAAATCCCTTTTTAAGTTTCTTTTCAAATTCAAAATATATATTTATGGTATTTCAATATACCAAATTCTAGGCCAGTGCTACCATAGCATCAAAGAAATTCAAATACACTATAATCTATCACAGATTATTCAAACATATCATATATCACTATATATGAAATTAAATTCAACATTTTTGAGGAATCCAGTTGGATCCCTCCAACCTGTTTCCTTGCACCGCAGATGTTAGATAACATAAAATACCAATCCTGCTTCGAGGCGGGATATCGTGGTAATTGTAATGACCCTCAGTTCCGTATTCCTTGAGTCGACACTATTCTCCAACATATCAACTCAAAGTGAGCGGAAATACGGACCATTATTGTTAAAGAAGAAGAAGGTAGAAGAAGAGAAAACAACAACAACAACAGAATCTAACCATCGTAGCGAAATAAAATATAAGAGATAATAACTGATCTTTACACAAAAGCAAATCTGTTTATATATTACATCATCAGAGTACACATAACACACAACTGGATAGTAATCATAACATGTCCTCACAAAACTGAATACACAGTTAGTCAACACAGCGGAATATTTAAAACAAGTACGAAAGCACGTATCGCCATCCAGCTCGTCTCCTGAGCTCACAGCATCCTTTCTTGTAATCTATAATACTCGGTCTCTTGTAATCTATAATACTCGGTCTGACCCGAGCATTATAATAAAATAACACCCGAGTTAGTCTGAAAAACCAGCGTGAGAAAACACACTCAATTGGATTATTAAAGTTTCAAAATCCTTTGAAATCAAAAGCATCTCGTAAGACCATGCCACAAATAAACATGTCGGGTTTTTACCTTACGATAGCCAAAACACTTTTTATCAAATTCGTCTGATATTATAATAGTGTCTATATACAAATACTTATTCAAATAGCTGAAATTGTTACATGATTAATTTCCAGCATACTAGCCACCAAGTGGGTTCTACAAACAAAAACCGTAAAAGGCACGTAGGGAGAATGGATTTCCAACTAATGACTAGGCACTGGGGTACCACCTGTCACAGTACCTGGTCTAGATCAGCGTACCGAGGATCACTCCCAATCCCCTGCAACACAAGACCGAGACTACCCCTTACTGGATAATCCCGAGTAAGATCACCCCGCGGTTGGGATCAGCAACCGCCCACACAGCCGAAATAAAAAGGGACATCTAGACAGGGATGACCTCACCCTAATGGGCGCTACCCACTTAGCCTTGCTGCATAACCCCTGATTTTCAGTCATTCTTGGTTGATGAGGCTTGAGGCTAAGCGTTACCTTTTTAGAACATATCACTTAGAATGCTCACCGTCCTCATGACGATGTTTTGGAAGCATTCATCCATACAAGTCCGTTCCGGGTTCAAACGGAACCGAAGGCACTATTCCTTCTACATCCATTTTGGAATCATCCTCAGGATTAGTAGCGACTAGCCCTTGCACTTCACTGCTCCATCTTCGACTCCAAACTCGTATTCCCCACGAAAATGTACAAACCGGATCGAAGTGGTTTTCGGAAAATAAATCCCGATCCCGGTCTCTTCGAAACGATCAGCGCATTGGCCAATAATGATAGTCGGTGATTTAACTATCAATTAACATTCACAAACATCCATCAAACAATAAATAATTTTCCAAATTATTTATTTACCTCAAATATATCTTCGCAAGATATATTTCCATTTTCAACCCCTTTGAAAACAGTTTCAAAAACCACCTTTCTCTCACGGAGTAAATTCCCCAAATATTTTCTATCTCCACTGAAATCACCAAGTACAATCACTTTAGATTTTTTTATTTAAAATAATGTAAAACACTATATTATAAAATATACTTTAAACAAAACATTTAAATTAAAACTACTTTAATACTTTATTCAAAGATATATACTTTAAGAATATTTAAAATAAAGCTACTTAATAAAATATGAAACTAAGTTTTTATCTTTTAAAACATAATACCAAGTCATCTATAAATATTTACTACTAAATAAATTTGAAAATACTTGCTTTAAAATTTAAACATTTAGGAATAATAAATTTTCTAAAACATATTTTAAAACAACTTTTAAACTTTTAGCTTATACTTAAAAATTTGCTTTGAAAACGTTCTTGGCTATTCAGTGAAATACACTTCTCTCTCACATCTTTAAAAATAAATCACTATTTATTTTTAAAACTAATTTATCCATTCCTTTAATAAATTCCCACCATGAATTTATTCTTCCAAATATCCACTGATATATTACTTCACTTTATAAACCCAGTTTATAAATTCCATAGTCTCATCTTCCTTTTAAGATCCCAGTTTCAAACACTTAATAAATTTTCAAATTGATTTCCAAATTACTCCATTTTGAAATAAACTCCTTTACTTACTCAATTTATTCAAATCTGTTAACTTCAGATTTTACTTCTTCATTATGATTAAAATCTTTTTAACTGAAAATACCAATTTCAGATTTCCCAAATTCCTTCTTTATCCTTTTAAATAAATTCAAACCTTGAATTTAAAAATAAATTCTTTATTTCTTGATATAATATCACTTAAGTTTAAAATTTAATATTTCACTGTTTATTAAAAATTCCCTTTCCCATACTCGGAATTTATTTATTAAAATTTTAAAATCACTCTTATTCTTTCCCAATTCATTCTTAAATTTATTCAAATTCTCTATAATTATTTTACTTAAAAATTCACTCCTTTATTTGCTTTTCACAAATCCAATTCTATATATTTGGTAACTTAGGGTACCGAAATATTCAAGCAAACCATAGCATTCAATATTCCAATTATCAGTATAATTCATCACGAAATATCAAATATTCATAACACAGAATATTAAACAATGTAAATAATTTTGAGGAATCCAGTTGGATCCTTCCAACCTATTTCCCTGCATCCACAGACGTTAGCACAATACCAATTCCACTTCGAGGTGGAATATCGCACTATATGGGATTAATATAATATCATCCGCTATTATGCGGCTCATAGGGCCTCATCCGCTATATAATGCGGGAAATCAATCACTCTAATATATACTATATACTACTATATATATGATATAGCACATCAAATCAATTCAATCATTCACCCAATTATTTAAATTTAACCATTTAAATTTAAATAACAATCCAGATGAGTGAGATTAACTCACCTTTATCTTAGTTTGCAATCCACTTCAATCCCGACTATTTTCTTCATGACATTTGGACCTTGTACAAACATTGTATGGTTTTATTAATATTCAAGAAAATTGAACATTTAATTTCCATTTTTAATAAATTTAAATTAGTTAACACATTAATTCTAACTAAATAAATCTTCCTTATTTTTCTTCAAATATCTTACATCTATATATTTTTCTCTGTTTATAAACATATTATTATTATTTTTAAATTAAAAAAAAGAATTTTATACCTGCTGTTATCATCGCAATGACCACCAACGAATTCGAATTCGACTCCGACCCCAACAGAATCGAAGTCCACCAACCCAGCTCGACTTCGCAACCCACTTCGTCTGCTTGCCGCCATGTGCTTGCGAAACCCTAGAATGCCGCGACCAGAAAGCATCGTGATTCTCCCTCCTATGCTTGAATTCGTGACATCGTCGCCTTTGACATTGAGAAACCCCTTTCCATCGCCATCTCGAACCCGAAGCTTCTCTCGCGTGCGCGAGCGCCCAGCCTCAACACCAGACTACCGCTCCACTTTATGTTGCCCCCGGCCCCGACCCGACTACTGCTTTGATTAACCCCACAGCACTGCGATTGGAATCGCAACCCTAACGAAATCGAGCTGATTCGAAATCGAATTCGATTTTTATTTTTCTCAGAAGAGGATTTCGATCGGTCCTCATATTTTCCCATTATGTCGAACTAAAGATTTGAGGAAGATGGAAGATAATACTCGCGATTTTAATTTAAACGAGAAAGGGTTTTGTTTTGTAAACGAATTCGACTTTTTTTCTACTTTTTTTTAAGTATTCGGCTGGGATATAAAAGGTGAGGAAGCGTATTCAAAAAGGAAGATGAGGCTTAGACTGCTTCAGTGATTTGAAGGGGTGAAAAAGAAACGGCTGTTGTGAAATGATAAAGTTCTGGTGTGATAGAAATACAGCTGATGAAGGTTGCTAGTATAATGAATATATATATTTAATTCAAATTGACTTGATAAACGCAACTCAAAATCTCGACCTCCTATCGAGACGTGCCGCTAGGCATTTATAATGTTATACCCCTATACCGAACGAAATGGAAAAGGTTTCAAGTCCTAATTCGATCATATGGAGAAGATAGCTTTTTGGACCCAGTTATAACATTTAATTTTCGATATAAATTTCAGCATGTTTATATATCGTACGCTCACACATCAACTCCAAACTCTACGAAAATTGAAATCCGATAATAATACACTATTACGGATCCAATGGAACTAGTTTCGTCGAATTCCGAGACTGTCCCTCGGAAGGCTATTTTTAAATTCAATTTAAACAATATATTTTCAAAACTGAACAAAACGCCTTTAAATTCAACTTTAAAAGTTCTATCACCTTCAGTATTATCAATGCAAATTTTCCAAGCCTTCAAATTATTTTTAACAAGCTTAAAATTTCAGATTCAACCATTTACCCAATTTCCAATTATTTAATTAAACAATTAAATCACTCAATAAATAGTGGCATTTGAAATTCATGTTAGAATTTAAATTTTAATTATTTAAAATCAATTAAATATTCCAATTTCAAATGTCCAAAATCCCGGGTCGTCACAGTAATATAGGGGGCATCCGCTATTATGCGGAGCACACTAGGTCTCATCCACTAAAAATATGTGGGGATATCAATCTAACTACTAATATATATACTACTATTTATATACATACATCCAAACTGATAATAATTATTAAATTCAACTAGGCATCCAATAATTAATTTTAATTGTTATAAATTAATTCCAGTAATCCAAAAAGATAAAGATTTACTCACTTTGATTTCTCTTGTCGCTTATGCGTTCTGGTTCCGATTAATTTCGAATAGCATTCGAATTTTGCTTGAAATTCTACGAGATCTATACCCAACCAAATTGGTGCCATAGCAAAGATCTCGTTAATACGAACCCAACGCGACTGACCGCATTGGATTCTGACCTAAAACGAATGAGATATTCAATTTATAACTTTATTTGATTTTAAACTAAATAGATTACTTAACTACATTCTTAAACTACAAATTAAGATTTAATTACCACCAAACAAAAAAGGCCGGGCCCACATATTCAACCTTTCTTCTCCAATCTGCACTGCCTCCCTATGCACGATCGAGAACAAAACCCAAGTCTTCCGTGCACATACTCTAGTGATCCGGAGCATTTCTCGATGAAAACGAATTCCGTCTTCGCCGGTGAGTTTCTCTCGACAAGTTACACTCGCCCATATCCATTTTGACACGCAAGGCCATCCCCCAAACACTTCCAGGCCGTACGATTGCAACCCCCCCAGTGAACCGCACATCACAAAAAAACGTGCCTAGCTGCTATTCTCTGGAAGGCCCAGGTTGATCCGGATTCTTGGCCATGGCGATTGCAAGGAGGATCTGAAATGATGATGATAAGTTTTGGGAAGAAGATGATGGTTTTGGGGTGTGCACGTGCACAGATTACTTCAGAAAATTCAAGAACGGGTAAAAATGGAAGGTGACTCGAAGTAAAGGTGGGAAAAAATAGGGTTTTACTCGAAGAAGAATTTTGGGTAAAGATATTCAAGAATGGAACAACAGTTTTCTCAAGAACCAAGTGATTTTCTTCAAAAAAAACAAGAATTTAATGGCTGAACAAGATACAAGTTTCAGGTCACTAGGATAGAATCAGTAAACAAGAATCTTGAACAAAAAAAAAAGAAAAATGATAAGATCAAACAATCAAGAAAACAAGATTGACATATGTACGGATGCAGGTAAAAGGAAAACAGAGAACTGATATGACAAAAGAACAAGATGAATTGCAAGCTACAGATTGTTAAAACTGAGATCAAAGTGACAAATAGTGACAACTAAATTGAATATGACAAGAAAACAATTGCAATTTGAAAAACAAGAAAATGATGGCTGATAATAACAAAGAACTGAAATGAAATTAACATGAAAGTTAAATGCAGATTCAAGAACAGAGACGTTAAGTTGCAAAGAAACAATAGCTGAAGCAAGTACAAGAATCAAGAAACTGGAATTATAATTGCATACAAACTGTAATGAAGAACAGTAACTAAACTAAGACAAAAGATAACAAAAATGATTAAAACTAAGTACCAAACTGAGGGGAACAGGAAGAAGTACAATTGGAAATGAAGAATAGTGATTCTACAATCAGTAAAATGAAAAAAATGGAATTTTATTGCTTCAAATTTCTCTCCTCTTTATTACAACACTTATCAATAGTATTTATAGACGTTAAACCACACATACTCGGCCCAATTACAATTCAAACACTTATGATACAAGCATAAGTAATAAGCCCAGCACTACTGAGATTACAAAACACATTGACACATACAAACTGATATGCCTCCCAGGTTTCCATGCTTATTTCTGATGCACCATTTCTACTCTTCGATTACTGTTGCCTCCTCTCGTGAACACAATTCAGTTGCAATCCCTTCTCTTTTCTCAGTCTTCTCACCACAGACCTTGTTCATCATAGCCTTCAGGTTAGGGTTGTTACATCTCCCCTGTACTTTTAGAACAGACCTTGCCTCAAGGTCTAGGGTAGGAAATCTCTTGATCATTGGCCAATAATCTTCCCACGTAGCCTCTTCTTCAGTTCTGTCTTTCCACTTAACCAAAATCTGCACCACCGCATCATTATTTCGGGGAACCATCCTTCGATCAAGTATTCCCTCTGGTTGTTCGACTACCTCTTCTGTAAAACTGGGGAGGCCATCTTGGATGACTATAGTGTCGCCTACCTTCTTTTTCAATTGCGAAACGTGAAACATGTTATGGATTCGAGTATTCTCAGGAAGTTGGAGCCTATAAGCTACAGATACTATCTTTTCTATGACTTGATAAGGACCAAAGAACTTGGGAGAAAGCTTGTGTGTCTTATACTCTCTAGCGGTGATCTGTTTATAGGGTTGCAATTTAAGATATACCCAGTCTCCTACTTCAAGCTGTCGTTCAGTCCTTCTAAGATCTGCATACCTCTTCATTCTGTCTTGAGATACCTTCAAACTGTCTTTAAGAAATTGAATCATAATGTCTCTAGTGAATAACTCTTCTTCAACTTGCTCAACCTTGGCAGTGGCAGGCACATAAGAAAGCAAGGTGGGTGGATCAATACCATACACAATTTTATAAGGAGTAGTTTTTGTAGAGGTCTTCCAAGTAGTGTTATACCAGTATTCAGCTAAAGGCAGCCATTTAAACCACTCACTAGGCTTGTGACATACATAACATCTTAGATAACATTCAAGAATTTTATTTACTACTTCGGTTTGGCCATCACTTTGGGGATGATAGGCCGAACTGAGTTTAAGTGAGCTTCCTTGGAGTTTAAAGAGTTCTTGCCAAAAAAGACTTGTGAAGATAGGGTCTCTGTCACTTACAATAGACTTTGGTAGGCCATGCAATTTAAAGACTCCCTGAAAAAAAATCAAGGCTACATCCTTTGCAGTATATGGATGTTGAAGTGGAAAGAAGTGAGCATATTTACTTAACTTATCTACTACCACAAATATGACAGTATATTTGTGACTCTTGGGAAGGCATGTAATAAAATCCATCGAAATGTCAGTCCAAACATTGTCAGGTATGGGAAGAGGCTGCAGTAATCCTGGCACTAGAATGTTCTCATGCTTGTTTCTTTGACATTCCTCACAAGCTTTGACAAATTCTTCAACACTAGCCTTTAAATTTTTCCAGTAAAAAACCTGCCTTAACCTATGCAAAGTTGCTTTAATGCCAGAGTGTCCTCCTAAAGGAGATGAGTGATATTCTTTAACAAGAAACTGCGTCAAGGAGGTTAAGTGATGATCCACCAAAATCTTTCCTCTTCTGAAAATCAAGTCTTCAACTCCCCTGTATTTACTTTCTGGTAATTCCTTTGCTTTTACTTTTGCCAACAGCTGTTGATACCATGAAGATTGGTGCAGAGCCTCTTTGAGTTTTGGTAACCAAGGAGTTTGTACAGAAGATATTGCTTGGACAGTCACTTGAGTTGCTTCACTCTCACCCCTCCTGGATAATGCATCAGCCACTTTATTTTCCTCTCCACTTTTATACTCCACTTTATAGTCAAATGCATGAAGTTTAGCCAACCATTTCCCTTGTACACCAGTGTGTAATTGCTGTGTTAACAAGTATTTCAAACTTTGATGATCAGTTCTTATTACAAATTGTCTACCCATCAAGTATTGTGACCATTTTCTGGTAGCAATGATAATAGCAAGAAGTTCTTTCTTATAAGTTGACAATGCCAGATTCCTCCCATGGAGAGCTTTGCTTAAGTAAGCTATAGGTCTTTTGTTTTGAAGGAGAACTGCACCTACCCCTTTACCACTGGCATCACACTCCAAAATGAAAGGTTGAGTGAAATCTGGCATGGCTAATACTGGTGGTGAGACCAAGCATTGTTTCAACTATTCAAAGGCCTCCTTTGCTTCAATACTCCATTTAAAGGCATCTTTCTTCAACATTGAAGTTAAAGGTTTAGCAATTATACCATATCCCTTAATGAATTTGCGGTAATATCCAGTAAGACCTAAAAAACCTCTCAAAGCCTTCAAATTTTGAGGTAGTGGCCAAGTAAGAACTGCATGTACTTTGCTGGGATCAACAGAGAGACCTTCAACAGATATAACATGACCCAGATAATCAATAGCTTGCTTGGCAAATCTGCATTTAGAAAGTTTGATTACCAAAGCATTTTTTTGTAAAAGTTGAAATGCCACCTTAAGATGCCTAATATGGTCATCCCAGGTTCTACTATATATGAGTATATCATCAAAAAATACTAAAATAAATTTTCTCAAATAAGCTCGAAATATATCATTCATAAGGGATTGAAAAGTGGAGGGGGTATTTGATAAACCAAAGGGCATCACCACAAACTCATAGTGGCCATCATGGGTTCTAAAGGCGGTTTTGTGGATGTCCTCTTCAATCATTCTGATATGATGATATCCAGATCTTAAGTCTAACTTGGAATAATATTGAGAACCATGCAACTCATCAAAAAGCTCTTCAATAAGTGGAATAGGAAACTTGTCTTTAATAGTTTGTGCATTCAATCTTCGGTAATCAATGCATAATCTCCATGATCCATCCTTCTTTCTCACCATAACAACCGGAGATGAGTAGGAACTGTGACTAAGCCTAATGATGCCAGATTTTAACATGTCTTGAATTATTTTTTCCAATTCATTCTTTACTTGATGTGAGTGCCGGTAAGGTTTGAGGCAAACAGGTTTAGTATTTGGTAAGAGGGGTATTCAGTGGTCATGGGATCTGGTGGGTGGTAAACTGGGAGAAGGGTTAGTGATCAGAGGAAATTGTTGTAGCATGGTATCAATCTCAGGTGGAATAGGGTTTGAATCATTTTCTAATTGCATAGATTGGCAACAAACCATCATAGCCATCTGGCCATGTACATATTCTTTATTTAACTTTTTCTTGTCAACAATTTTCAACTCATCTTGCTTCAGCCCTTGCCATACATATTGCTTATCATTATAAACAAATTTCACTTGCAACTGATCTAAGTTGAGAGTTATTTCACCCAAACTTTTCATCCACTGTGCTCCGAGCACGACTTGACAGCCATCTAATGGAAACAAAAGTAAATCTACTGTCATGATACAGCCTTGGCATTTCAACACTACATCATTACAAACTCCAGAACCAGTTAACCTATCTCCATTAGCTACCATTACTTCAAACAATTATAGTTCCATCAATTTTTAAGTTCAGCTTCCTAGCAAGTTTTTCATTGATGACACTATGAGTAGAGCCCGAGTCAATTAAGATGTGTACTGGTTTGCCTTGAATACTGCCCTTTACCTTGATGGTGGATAATGCAGGAATCCCACATAAAGCTTGTAATGTGATTGCTAAAGTCTCTTCTACTTGTACCTTAGATTCAGTTGTGGATATCTCACTTTCATCAGAGTCTGTCCAGTTGTGTAGTGGCATCATGCCTTCCAAAACATAGATGTGAGAATTTTTACATTTGTGGTCTCTTGACCATTTTTCTTTACAACCGTAACACAAATTTTGCCTCCTCATCTCAATGATTTGATTAGGGGTAAGTCCCTTACTTTTTGCCAGTGATTCAAGTTGGGTGTCCTTAGAGTTAGTGGTATGATTATTTGGGGAAGAAGTAGTTGATTCTTGGCTTGACTTTGACAGTGGTAGCTGATTTGTTTTGGAACTGGTAGTTGAAATATTGGACGATGGATACTTAAGCTTCTAGGTCTGAAGACATTTACTTTCAAACATTTTGGCAAGAGAAACTGCTTCTCTGAAATCAACCGGTCGTGAAGTAAGAACATCATATCTAATCTCTTCGTTTAAACCCCCAATAAACCTATCAAGTAAATAGCGTGGAGGTAAAGTTTCCACTACAGCCTGTAATTGCTCAAACTTACTCAGGTAAGCTCTTACTGTTGTATGTTGCTTGAGTTTGGACAAGGTCTCAAATGGCCTTTCTATTTCCTCCGAATTAAACCTGACCATTATCTCATCTTTAAAAACTTCCCATGATCCATTATTATTTACCGTGTTAACATACCAATGATACCATTGCAAGGCCTCTTTCTTCAAGGCAAAAGAACAAATTTCGACCCATTGATACTCTTCAGTGTGGTGAAATTTGAAGTATTGCTCGACTTGCCTCAGCCAGTCTGCTACTGCTTCTTCACCAGAATAGGTAGGGAAATCAAGTTTGATGGTAGGATATGATGAATGGTTATGATGGTCAGGAATTGGATTTCTGTGTTGATGAGGAAACAAGGGTTCTTGAGGATATCTTGGAGGGGCATTAAAGAAGGGGACATTTCTGGGTGGTGGCATAGGTGTTCGGTGGTGTTGCGGTTGAATTCTGGGAGGTGGTGGCTGTGTTGGATGTACAGTTTGTACGGGAGGAGGAGGGTAAGGTGGAAAGGTTGTCTGAGGTGGATAAGCTGTGGAAGGTGGTTGAAAAGAGCTCCTGTCAGTGCGACTTTCATTAACAAGGGTGGTTAACATGTTATGTACACCTTCAAACTTAGTATTCAGATCTTTGGCAGATTGATCGAATTTTTCGTCCAACTTTTGAACTGCAAACTCAAGATTTCTGGTTGTAATTTCCAAATTCCTTAGAGCAAAGGTAGTGCGATCGTTGATTTCTTCTTGCCGCAGCCATGGATCATCAAAAGTGGAATTTAGGGTTGGGTTTGGGTTTTGGGCAAGATCAGGATCGAGTGAGGGATCGTTGTTAAATTCCGTCGACTACTCTGATACCAAATTGGAAGGCCCAGGTTGATTCGGATTCTTGGCCATGGTGATTGCAAGGAGGATCTGAAATGATGATGATAAGTTTTGGGAAGAAGATGATGGTTTTGGGGTGTGCACGTGCACAGATTACTTCAGAAAATTCAAGAACGGGTAAAAATGGAAGGTGACTCGAAGTAAAGGTGGGAAAAAATAGGGTTTTACTCGAAGAAGAATTTTGGGTAAAGATATTCAAGAATGGAACAACTGTTTTCTCAAGAACCAAGTGATTTTCTTCAAAAAAAACAAGAATTTAATGGCTGAACAAGATACAAGTTTCAGGTCACTAGGATAGAATCAGTAAACAAGAATCTTGAACAAAAAAAAAAAGAAAAATGATAAGATCAAACAATCAAGAAAACAAGATTGACATATGTACGGATGCAGGTAAAAAGAAAACAGAGAACTGATATGACAAAAGAACAAGATGAATTGCAAGCTACAGATTGTTAAAACTGAGATCAAAGTGACAAATAGTGACAACTAAATTGAATATGACAAGAAAACAATTGCAATTTGAAAAACAAGAAAATGATGGCTGATAATAACAAAGAACTGAAATGAAATTAACATGAAAGTTAAATGCAGATTCAAGAACAGAGACGTTAAGTTGCAAAGAAACAATAGCTGAAGCAAGTACAAGAATCAAGAAACTGGAATTATAATTGCATACAAACTGTAATGAAGAACAGTAACTAAACTAAGACAAAAGATAACAAAAATGATTAAAACTAAGTACCAAACTGAGGGGAACAGGAAGAAGTACAACTGGAAATGAAGAATAGTGATTCTACAATCAGTAAAATGAAAAAAATGGAATTTTATTGCTTCAAATTTCTCTCCTCTTTATTACAACACTTATCAACAGTATTTATAGACGTTAAGCCACACATACTCGGCCCAATTACAATTCAAACACTTATGATACAAGCATAAGTAATAAGCCCAGCACTACTGAGATTACAAAACACATTGACACATACACACTGATATGCCTCCCAGGTTTCCATGCTTATTTCTGATGCACCATTTCTACTCTTCGATTACTGTTGCCTCCTCTCGTGAACACAATTCAGTTGCAATCCCTTCTCTTTTCTCAGTCTTCTCACCACAGACTTGTTCATCATAGCCTTCAGGTTAGGGTTGTTATATTCTCGATGACAAACTCGAATACGTCCCCCATATCTCGAATCGATGCCAGAAATCGAAGAAAAATACAACCCTAGTTCAAGCTGTAGTTCGACCATCTTTTCGAGCCCATGAATTCATCGCCGCACCATACAATTTTTATATCAGATCGAAGCCCTCTGAAAAAATTGATTTTTAAAACTAGTTTCATAATTTTTCGTTGAGTATAATAAGAGAAAATGATTTTTGAAGTTGCCTTTTTTTCATGCTTTTCACTGTGAATGCTCTGCTGTTATGAAGGGGGGGAAATGTGTTTGATAAGGAAGGGGTACAGTGACTGAGTGAAAGAAAGAAAAGAAGCCGACGTGAACGTTTGACTTGAACAATATATTAATTTAATATTCAAAATATCTCGATTACGTAACTTAAAATTTTGAACCCCTATCGAGGTGTGCCGCCATGCGTTCATAATGTTGTACCTCTATTCTGAACACAATAGAAAAGGTTTCGAGTTCTAATTCGATCTTATGAAGAAGATGGCTTTTTGGACCCAATTATTATATTAAATTTTCGATATTAAATTCAATGCGTTTCTATCACGTACGATCAAACGATAATCCCAAATGCTACGAAATTTGAAATCCGATAATAATTTACTATTATGGATCCAATGGAACTAGTTTCATCGAAATCCGAGACTGTGCCCTGTATCGCTATTTTTATATGTTAATCCAAACGAGATATTTTAAAATCGAACAAATCGCTTTTAAATCCAATTTAAAATTTTATTTAACTTCATTCTTGTAAATATAAATTTAATAAGCTTTGAAATTATTTTTATCAAGCTAAAAACCCAAGATTTAATTATTTAAGCAAATTCCAATTATTAAATTATCCAATAAATCATTATATTTGAGATTCAAGTTAAAAATTAACTTTTAAATATTTAAAATCAATTAAATATTCCAATTTTAAATAACCAAAATTCTAGACCGTTATAGAAGAAGGTGTAAATATTCTTAAAGATGCGAGACAGCAGTACAAATTAAATTTTAAAGTCTCATTATAATAATAAATAGCCATATTATCACAAACGCTACTACCAATGCAAAGAAAATCAATCATTTCTACAAAATTCACTTTTTCCTGCTTTTAATTTAGAATTGTTGCTGTCAAATCAATTTGCTCATATACCATCCTCTCATAATTAGCAACCCGTAATTGATTTATATCCAACTTCTCAAAAGAGTTTATTAGCAACATCAGTTGAAACAAACAAATCACATCCCTTCATGCACATTTGCATCATTCCATCAACATTATCCTTAAACTCTGCTGGAACATCAGCCTCATCCACAAACACACCATCAAACTGAATCCTTTTTAGGCCCAACGGTTCCTACGAAAACCTTCCCTACAACCACACCCACACTATCATTAAACCTTGCTGAAACCATCATTATCACATTCGACCTCACCATATCCCTTCCCTTAACCTTAGCCTCATCCACAAAAACACCATCAACAACCGACCCCAGATTAGCACCTGCCGCACAGACATATGAAATTGGGTCACTTACAAAAAACTGAACACCCGAGCTAAACTCTATCTGCGTAATGGCATGCCAGCCAGATCTCTTGACCACCTGTATTTCAAAAACCAAACTAACCCCCATAGCCAACCAAATCTGATTGAAAAAGACAGCAGCAAACCCCATTCTTTTCCAACAAACAAACATAATCCATAGAATCTAGCCGAGGGACCCCAAAACTAACATGGAGAGGACATGTATCAAACCAACTGTGCATATCTAAGGCTAAAACATGCACAACCCCCACAATGCACATATAGAGATTTAAACCCAGCTCTTTTATACACAAACATATCATCCCATTACTACTCACATGATCGATAAAAGCACCATTAACCAATCTCCGATCCAAAGAATGATGTACACCTCCGTGCCAACCGAAAGGAATCATGTCTTTATCCTTTTTGCACACAACCGATCCTTATCACAACTGTGAGAAGGTTCCTCTAAAACATTAGTGCTTCCTTTACAATTCGTAGAACCTAGTATCTACTACACTCATATCAACAACAGTAATATCACTAACCATTCCCAATACATCCTCGTCACTTATAGAATCAACAATGCTCTCCATATTATGTCCACCTCTATCCGAGTTCTTAACACCCTTCACCACATCATCAACATCAATCACAGACAGAGCCTCAAAACTATTCGACAAGATTATCTTGAAATCTGAATTCATATGCTTTTTAGACTTTGAATAATTCCTAACATTAACAAGTTCAATACACAATGTGTTAAATTTGGCGACACGATATGTTGGAGTTGAAGAGGAGTGGAGTAGCGAGGCGTAGGAGGAAGCGGCTGGAGTAGCGGAGCTCGGGGGGGGGGGGGGAGTTCCGGGAGCAAACAGTGCACTATTGTGCACTGCTGCCCAAAACCGGTCGACCGGTCCATTTCTACCGGTCGACCGGTTTCGTCCAGAGACCATGGGGTCTCTGGACCAGTCGACTGGTCCAAAAATGACCAGTCGACCGTTTTTCGGCAGTTTTCCAGTTTCGGGTCTGGGTCTTCTATTTTGCTTGTGCTGATATTGGGGGGTATTTTGGTCATTCGGTTTTGATCTCTACTCTATTATAAAAGCTATTTTCAGCAGCCTATTGAGGGATCCTAATGTGATATCCCAGAAATTTGGCAATATCAATTTAATAATCTTTATTAATAATTAAATTGATTAGTTGATTTATTTTATAAATTGACAAGTTCAATTCATTTTAAAAGTTAATAATATTTTAAATTGGGAAGTTTTATCTTTCTAAAACTAATATAAGTGTTTATATTTATAATATATATATATATAGGTATATATATTATGAATAGGGAATCTTTTAATTTAATAAAATTATGTTTTCAAATTATAATATATATGAATATATATATTGTTATTTGAAGTTATGTATTAAATTCAATATGATAATTATCAAGCTAATGTTAAAAGTATTTTTCATTTAGAATATATATATTTGCATATGTTGGAATAAAAAGAATATTGAATTTGAATTTAATAAGATGTTTTCAAACTCTAATATATATATATAATTTGTAATTTGGTTTAATACTTTTGAAAATGATATTTATGATTTAAATTACAAGAATAAGATTTAAATAAGAAGTTCATTTTAATAATCTTTTCTCTTTTAAAATTCAATTGTTTTTAACATTCTTTCCTTTTTAAAAAGTCAAAATGGTTTGTAAAAATATATATATAGTTAAGCTCAATTTCTCAAGCATTTATAAATATGTTATATATATATTTGATTAAAGTATAAGTTATTTTAAATAATAGTTTTCACATTTGTAAATTTATATAGGAATGTAAAGCTTAATTATAAAAGATAAATACATTTTTATATACATATAGATATTTTATAAATACATAAATGACTTAAGTAAATTAATTAAAACAAGAATTTACACTTGTTAGCATATTAGAGTGGTTTAGTGACATTTGTAAAGATGTAAGCCTATGTGTAAGCAAATTAACACTTAAAGAAGACAAGTGGCTATTTTCTTTGGTAATTAAAGTTTTAAAATTTTAAATATAGAAGAAAGATCTGCAATTTTCTTTCTTCAGCTCTAATTTATCTTCACTTCTTTCTCTACTAAAAATAAATTCAAAGCTAAAATCAAAAGAAAAAGAAACCTGGAAATCGAAATTCAAAGAAAAGATAAAACTGGAAATGCAAATCAGAGAAATGAAAATCTGGAAATGCAAACTTGAAGAAGAAATTGCAAGCTAAAAGCAGTACCTCAACTCAAGGAAATTCATAGCAGCTAAGCAAATTCAAAGATCAACAGCTAAATGGAAATCAAACAACAAGATTTTAATTCAACAAGCAAATAGAAATCAAGTTCAAAAAAATCAACATGCAGTCTGGAACAACATATGTTCTCTGTTTAAATAACAGGTGAGTAAATCTAATTTTAAAAACAGTTTAAAATCTGCTAATAGGTTTGATATGTCTGATAAATATTATAATAACATGATATGCAATGTTTACTTGAATGATTGGATATAAATGAATGTTTACATAAGAGTTTGATTATGCACCTGAATGTTCATTATTCTCTGATTTTTCCCTGTGAGTAAACATTTGAATTAAGAACTTAAGTAACAAATATCTGTTGCATATGAATTATTGTGTGGATGGTTGCTTTGCATGTATGTTTGAAATTGTGTATATGTTTAAGTCCTGAAATCATGTTTATATGAATGTATTTAAACATGCATGTCTGATATCAGAGTGTACCTCTGTTCATGTTGCAGAGTTGAATTTTGATAAAAATTCCAAATCTTTTTATCTGTTTACTACTTAAACTTTAGATTTCAAACAAGATAGTTTACTTTAAACATCATCTAGGTTTTAAAAACAAGTTCAAGTAAAATAAGTTTGAAAAGACTCTGGACTCAAGAAAATACAGTAGATTTTTAAAACAGGTTGAAAACCAAACATCTTAAATTGATGATTCAATTATTTAATTTGAATCAATATGGGAAAATATGATTTTTAAGAAGAAAATCAGAATTTTTAATATGGTATTGAGAGTGCAGTTCATTGATGACCAGAAAATGGGTTTCATGCTTTTTTTGGTGATCGGCGTGATCGAGAGTGATGGGGCTTGGTCTGGAGGTTGCTAGTGGAGTATGGATCATAGGAAAAATGCAATTGATTTTTTTTAATTGTTGAATTGTTTGAATTCAAACAAACTAGGGTTTTAAGTGGAGTTTTAATCGTCTGGGTTGTCGAAGCAATTTCGACGTGGATAGGGGACCGGAATCGTTCGCGATTGGGGAAAATCATTGCTGGAGTCGAGGCGAAGCTGCGGCGAAGTCGGCGAGGGTTCTCGTGGGTAGAGTCATCGTCGATGGGGGAGATTCCGATCATGTTTAGCTTCAGTATTTCGATCAAAAGGCTGGATTCTGTTGCGCTGTTGGAAACGTCGATCGGGAGAGTCGAGGGGGATGGCGAAGTCAATGACGACTGGTTGAAGGCCGGAAGTTGGTCGGAGATGTGTGGGAATCATTGTGCACGTGCGCGTGTGCACGTTTGAGACATCTGGGTACGATCGTGGTTGGGGAAGACGAGTTGAACTCGGGACGGTCTCGTGTTATTTGTAGTTTTTCTCGAAGCAGATGAAGGTCGCGAATGACTCGAAGTTTGATCGGGGAAGAAGAGTGTTTGGCTTGGGTATTTTGAGTATACCAGATTATTAAAGATTGTACTCAAGTTTTTTTTAAAGTTTCAAAGTTAAAAGCAAAGTAAAAACAAGTTCAAGTTTCAAATTGTTTTATTCTTAAGTATAACTAAATTTTCAAATTCTATTTGAAATAAATAGGTTTAAGATTAAATAATTTAAAGTGTTTTAAAATTTAAATTGATTTCTAAATGCATTATTTTCAAATAACGTTAATGTTAAAATTTTGAAACCCAAATAGAATAATTTGTCTTTAAAGATTTGATTAATCCAAGTAATTAAATTGTGATGATGATTAAGGATAAAATTATTTTGATATGAACTTAAGAATACTTGATTATATGATTTGTTAATAAGTAAAGATTAATAAGATAAATGATTTTCTTAATTAATTAATTTATTTGTGAAGATAATTAATTAAAAAGTAATTAATTAATTGAAGTAATTAAGGGAAGTTAATTACTGGTTAAGATTAATCAAAGGTGATTAATAATTGTGGTTTAATTAAGGTTAATTACTTAATGTAATTAATAGAATAATTAAAGATATAATTAAGGATCATTAGTTTATAATTAATTAATGATGTAATTAAGATTGATTAATTAAGATTAATTAATCAAATGATAGGTGATTATAGAATAACTAATTAATTGTAATTAATTAAGGATTAAAGAAATTGATTATAATTAATTAATAAATGAAGTAATTAAAGGTTAATTACTGTGTTTGATTAAGAATAATTATTTTGTGAAATTAATTAAAGATAATTACTTGAATGTAATTAAAGAATAATTAATCAAGGTAATTAATTAAAGTGGATAATTAGAGAAAGATTAATTAATTTATTTGTAATTTATTTATATATAAGTAAGATTTATAATGAAGTAATTAATTTAATTTACTTTAAATTAATTAAGAGATGAAGTAATTAATTAAATTCACTTTAAATTAATTAAAGATAGAGATAGTTAATTTAATTCATTTTAAATTAATTATGTTGTGATTAAGTAAGTCATTGCTTATATAAGAATGGATGACATTGATTGTCTTGAATGGATGTAATCTCAGAAATGAGATAAGAAATGTTGTGTAGTATGAATGCTTGGTTGCATTATGATGATAATATAGATTAACTATTGTGATGTTGATATGGATTACCTATTTGGTTATAGATCATTTGTTTATTTGATAATGTGATTATCAATTGTGATTGTGAATTATCTATCTGTATGAATATAGATAAGTTAAATTGTTTAAACCTTTAAACAACTTGGCCTTAAAAGATACGTTTTGGATTTCGATGAGACCGGGATCGGGTTTCCGTATACCGGAATTCCAGGTCTGGAGACCCGAATACCACATCGATCCAAATTAACGATAGGTCGTGAATCAAGTGAAGATGAAGATTCAGAGTGCAAGGGTTATTGTCGTTAACTCTGAGGGTGATTCCAAAACGAGTGTAACGAGATAATGCCTTCGGTTTCGTTCGAACCCGGAACGAACTTATATGGATTGAATGCTTTCATCACATCGTCAGGCGGACGATGAGCATTCTAAGTGATATGTTCTGATTAAAGGTAATCGTAACCTCAAGCCTCATCAACCGGGAATGGCTAAAACAGGGGAGGTGCAGCAAGGCTTCGTGGGTAGCACCCACTGAGAGCAAGATAGATCCCTGTCTAGAGGTCCCTTTTCTTTTATTCGGCTTAGTGTGTAGTTGGTCGCGCCAACTACGGGATTATCTTGTTCGGAATTATCCAGTAAGGGATGGTTCCGGCTTTGTGTTGCAGGGGAGCGGGCGTACTCCTCGGTACGGTGATCTAGGCCACGTACTATGACGGGCGGTACCCCAGTAGCCCTGCCATTGTATGGAATCCAAACTCCAATAAGTGCCGTACGTATTAGTTGTGCCCAACTATGTTGGAATGTGAGATGTAAGCATTTCATCTATTTCTGTATTTTTACTTGAAAACCCTAGACCCTATTATAATATAACTGGATTTCCTATCAAATGTTTTGGTTAGCGTAAGGTAAAAACTTTTCCATGTTTATGTGTGGGAAGTCTTACGTGATACCTTTGTTTTCAAAAGGTTTTGAAGTTAAACAATTTTAACCCGTTTACTCACACCAGACCCATGTCTGACCCAAGTGTTTATTTTCTGTTTTATTAAACTCTTGGGTACTCAAATTTTTACGAGTAGCCAAGGGATTCAGGTTAGCTTTGACGAATCTATGGAGGAGATATGGAGCAGGAGGCTTCAGCATTCGTAGATAGATAGTATTCCGCTGTGTTGATTGATCTGAGTCTTTTGTTTGAATTGTATCTTGAGTTGTATAATAGACAGAAATTATAACTGTCTATTTTGTTGTATAAGTTGTGTAACTCTGATTATGTAAAGACTATGTAATAGTTATGTGATATATTATATTTTGTTTCGTTCCGCTGTGAGATTCTGATATTGTTTAGTTCTTTCTTTCTCTTCTTTTCTCTTTTCTATCCCTTTCTTTCTTATTAGCGATACGACTTTCTGTGGAGAGAAAGTCGTGGTCGTTACAGTGGTATCAGAGCATAGGTTGAGCGAATACCTAAGCTATTGGTTAAGTGAATATCAGAGCAGTAGGTTGAGTGAATACCTAGGCTCTGAAGTGGTGTCTATCTTGAGAGCGCGTATTTGTTAGTTATATAAAATGGTTTTATATTGTGTTAATTGATCGGTTGAGTGGTATATGGATTCTGGTCAATACGAGTAGCTAACGTTATTGATAGGGATCTCTAAACACTTGAACCAGGCCAACGGACACAATATTGTTTTAAAGAGGTAAATGAAATAATTTTACCCAGAAATAATTTCTATATAAAAAGTATCATTTTAAATATATATATATATTTCTACCTATTTGTTGGGTTACCTGTTCGGGTTTTCCAATATAAGTTATAAAGGTAGATAAGGTGGTAGTGTGAGTAACACGACTACCAATAGTTAGAATTTGAGTGTTGAGGTTGGTAGTATATCTGACGAGACTGTAGACCTAATACTGTCTCGAGTGAACTTTGTTGTGGTGTAAAGATTTCACCGATCTCTGAAGGAAACCAGTTATGGTTTAGAGTTTATCTTTGAAGTTGGATGAATAGAGTAGATCTATTGGATGAGCTGAAGAGAGTGATGGTATTTTGGTAACCTCAGGAAGTAGTAGCTGTGTGATGAGACACGGTGGCTATGGACGTTTCTGAAGATGTTTCTTCTGGAACAAGTTTGAAGAAGTGAGTCTGTTTCGGTGTTGTGGCTGAGTCCAGTGGGGTGTTTCTATTTGCTTTGAGGTCCGAGTTTCTCGAGGAGTTTCGGATAAGAAGTCTTTGGTTTGTGGCAGCAGTGCGGCTCGGAGTGTTCTGTGTGTTAGCAGGAAGTTTCTGGCTGAGTAGTTTTTCTAAAGTTGGAGTCCAGAAGCAGCTGAGTGAATCCATTTCTTCGATGAATTGGATAGTTAAGTATGAGCTGTTCTAATTTGTGAAGAGAGAACAGTATCTGTGGAAGTTAGGTCGAGTTGATCGCAAAAGAGACTTGCGATTGTTTGAGTGTTCTTTTGGGTTATTGGAGATTGAGATTCCGTATCGACTTGATTCATGGAGTTACCGGAAGTTCAGCTTAGTAGAAGGATGTCTTCTAGAGAAGAATTTAGTGAAGCAGCTCAGGATTCTTTGGAGAAGGATTGATCAGTCCTAATTTTCTGGAGGGGATTCTACTGGGATGTTTTTGACCAAGTGGAATGGTTCACTAAGATTTTATGGTATGGTGAACTTTGGATGATCAAGTTTGTGCTCGAGTTTCTCCGATGGCATTCTCATCTATTCCAGATCAGAGTTGTGCAGCGGAAGCAAGGTAGTAACTATTCTAGAACGGAAGCATTCGGGAGTTGTAATTTTCTTGGAATAGAGAATTTCTATAGGAAATTCAAGTGTATCTCTAAGTGTGAAGAAATTTTCAGGATTTGGAGATAAGATTGTCAAGTGCAACTGTTTTGGCTATTCCAGATAGGAGAAGTAGTTCATAGTTCTCTAATGTTTGTGGAGTAGAATTGTGTTCTGGATTTCGGTGATTTTTGGGAAACCATTTTGTTGAGAAGGATCCGGAAATTGGTTTGATGTTGGTCTAGATTGTTCCAGGAAGCATCAGCAAGGGCTAAGCTGATCAGGAAGGATGAAGTTGAAATTGGATATTGTTTAAGTTTTCTTCAATTAAAGGAGATACAAGATTTGGTAAGATTGGAGAGCTAGCTCTAGAAGTATTTTGATATTTTCTTGTGTTCTCAAAAGGATTAATTCTTTGATCTACAGGATTGAGTTTCCAGTTCGGATAACTGGAATTCATTGTATTTCACGTATCTCTGAGGGAATACGTGTTTGATCTGTCATTGGTTGTGGGATCAGCAGTTCAGAAGGATTTGGTAGTTGAGATGGTTTTGAGTTTAGTCTGATATTTTGTTCAGATTTGTAATCTAGATGGGAAGGAGTTCTAGATTATTGTAGATAGTTAGTTAAGATCCTGTAGAACGAGTATCCCGGTATATATATATACTTGGGGAAACTCGAGGAAATTCTATCCAGAATTTGTCTGGATAATTAAATTTGTTTGATTTATATGGTTGCTATGATTGATAATAATGATTGATTTGTGTGATTGCTGTTTAAAATTAAAAATTTTACTCGGTTATTAAATTATCTTTGCTTTTAAATTTCGGGGACGAAATTATTTTAAGGGGGGAGGAATGTGATATCCCAGAAATTTGGCAATATCAATTTAATAATCTTTATTAATAATTAAATTGATTAGTTGATTTATTTTATAAATTGACAAGTTCAATTCATTTTAAAAGTTAATAATATTTTAAATTGGGAAGTTTTATCTTTCTAAAACTAATATAAGTGTTTATATTTATAATATATATATATATATAGGTATATATATTATGAATAGGGAATCTTTTAATTTAATAAAATTATGTTTTCAAATTATAATATATATGAATATATATATTGTTATTTGAAGTTATGTATTAAATTCAATATGATAATTATCAAGCTAATGTTAAAAGTATTTTTCATTTAGAATATATATATATTTGCATATGTTGGAATAAAAAGAATATTGAATTTGAATTTAATAAGATGTTTTCAAACTCTAATATATATATATAATTTGTAATTTGGTTTAATACTTTTGAAAATGATATTTATGATTTAAATTACAAGAATAAGATTTAAATAAGAAGTTCATTTTAATAATCTTTTCTCTTTTAAAATTCAATTGTTTTTAACATTCTTTCCTTTTTAAAAAGTCAAAATGGTTTGTAAAAATATATATATAGTTAAGCTCAATTTCTCAAGCATTTATAAATATGTTATATATATATTTGATTAAAGTATAAGTTATTTTAAATAATAGTTTTCACATTTGTAAATTTATATAGGAATGTAAAGCTTAATTATAAAAGATAAATACATTTTTATATACATATAGATATTTTATAAATACATAAATGACTTAAGTAAATTAATTAAAACAAGAATTTACACTTGTTAGCATATTAGAGTGGTTTAGTGACATTTGTAAAGATGTAAGCCTATGTGTAAGCAAATTAACACTTAAAGAAGACAAGTGGCTATTTTCTTTGGTAATTAAAGTTTTAAAATTTTAAATATAGAAGAAAGATCTGCAATTTTCTTTCTTCAGCTCTAATTTATCTTCACTTCTTTCTCTACTAAAAATAAATTCAAAGCTAAAATCAAAAGAAAAAGAAACCTGGAAATCGAAATTCAAAGAAAAGATAAAACTGGAAATGCAAATCAGAGAAATGAAATCTGGAAATGCAAACTTGAAGAAGAAATTGCAAGCTAAAAGCAGTACCTCAACTCAAGGAAATTCATAGCAGCTAAGCAAATTCAAAGATCAACAGCTAAATGGAAATCAAACAACAAGATTTTAATTCAACAAGCAAATAGAAATCAAGTTCAAAAAAATCAACATGCAGTTTGGAACAACATATGTTCTCTGTTTAAATAACAGGTGAGTAAATCTAATTTTAAAAACAGTTTAAAATCTGCTAATAGGTTTGATATGTCTGATAAATATTATAATAACATGATATGCAATGTTTACTTGAATGATTGGATATAAATGAATGTTTACATAAGAGTTTGATTATGCACTTGAATGTTCATTATTCTCTGATTTTTCCCTGTGAGTAAACATTTGAATTAAGAACTTAAGTAACAAATATCTGTTGCATATGAATTATTGTGTGGATGGTTGCTTTGCATGTATGTTTGAAATTGTGTATATGTTTAAGTCCTGAAATCATGTTTATATGAATGTATTTAAACATGCATGTCTGATATCAGAGTGTACCTCTGTTCATGTTGCAGAGTTGAATTTTGATAAAAATTCCAAATCTTTTTATCTGTTTACTACTTAAACTTTAGATTTCAAACAAGATAGTTTACTTTAAACATCATCTAGGTTTTAAAAACAAGTTCAAGTAAAATAAGTTTGAAAAGACTCTGGACTCAAGAAAATACAGTAGATTTTTAAAACAGGTTGAAAACCAAACATCTTAAATTGATGATTCAATTATTTAATTTGAATCAATATGGGAAAATATGATTTTTAAGAAGAAAATCAGAATTTTTAATATGGTATTGAGAGTGCAGTTCATTGATGACCAGAAAATGGGTTTCATGCTTTTTTTGGTGATCGGCGTGATCGAGAGTGATGGGGCTTGGTCTGGAGGTTGCTAGTGGAGTATGGATCATAGGAAAAATGCAATTGATTTTTTTTAATTGCTGAATTGTTTGAATTCAAACAAACTAGGGTTTTAAGTGGAGTTTTAATTGTCTGGGTTGTCGAAGCAATTTCGACGTGGATAGGGGACCGGAATCGTTCGCGATGGGGGAAAATCATTGCTGGAGTCGAGGCGAAGCTGCGGCGAAGTCGGCGAGGGTTCTCGTGGGTAGAGTCGTCGTCGATGGGGGAGATTCCGATCATGTTTAGCTTCAGTATTTCGATCAAAAGGCTGGATTCTGTTGCGCTGTTGGAAACGTCGATCGGGAGAGTCGAGGGGGATGGCGAAGTCAATGACGACTGGTTGAAGGCCAGAAGTTGGTCGGAGATGTGTGGGAATCATTGTGCACGTGCACGTGTGCACGTTTGAGACATCTGGGTACGATCGTGGTTGGGGAAGACGAGTTGAACTCGGGACGGTCTCGTGTTATTTGCAGTTTTTCTTGAAGCAGATGAAGGTCGCGAATGACTCGAAGTTTGATCGGGGAAGAAGAGTGTTTGGCTCGGGTATTTTGAGTATACCAGATTATTAAAGATTGTACTCAAGTTTTTTTTAAAGTTTCAAAGTTAAAAGCAAAGTAAAAACAAGTTCAAGTTTCAAATTGTTTTATTCTTAAGTATAACTAAAATTTCAAATTCTATTTGAAATAAATAGGTTTAAGATTAAATAATTTAAAGTGTTTTAAAATTTAAATTGATTTCTAAATGCATTATTTTCAAATAACGTTAATTTAAAATTTTGAAACCCAAATAGAATAATTTGTCTTTAAAGATTTGATTAATCCAAGTAATTAAATTGTGATGATGATTAAGGATAAAATTATTTTGATATGAACTTAAGAATACTTGATTATATGATTTGTTAATAAGTAAAGATTAATTAAGATAAATGATTTTATTAATTAATTAATTTATTTGTGAAGATAATTAATTAAAAAGTAATTAATTAATTGAAGTAATTAAGGGAAGTTAATTACTGGTTAAGATTAATCAAAGGTGATTAATAATTGTGGTTTAATTAAGGTTAATTACTTAATGTAATTAATAGAATAATTAAAGATATAATTAAGGATCATTAGTTTATAATTAATTAATGATGTAATTAAGATTGATTAATTAAGATTAATTAATCAAATGATAGGTGATTATAGAATAACTAATTAATTGTAATTAATTAAGGATTAAAGAAATTGATTATAATTAATTAATAAATGAAGTAATTAAAGGTTAATTACTGTGTTTGATTAAGAATAATTATTTTGTGAAATTAATTAAAGATAATTACTTGAATGTAATTAAAGAATAATTAATCAAGGTAATTAATTAAAGTGGATAATTAGAGAAAGATTAATTAATTTATTTGTAATTTATTTATATATAAGTAAGATTTATAATGAAGTAATTAATTTAATTTACTTTAAATTAATTAAGAGATGAAGTAATTAATTAAATTCACTTTAAATTAATTAAAGATAGAGATAGTTAATTTAATTCATTTTAAATTAATTATGTTGTGATTAAGTAAGTCATTGCTTATATAAGAATGGATGACATTGATTGTCTTGAATGGATGTAATCTCAGAAATGAGATAAGAAATGTTGTGTAGTATGAATGCTTGGTTGCATTATGATGATAATATAGATTAACTATTGTGATGTTGATATGGATTACCTATTTGGTTATAGATCATTTGTTTATTTGATAATGTGATTATCAATTGTGATTGTGAATTATCTATCTGTATGAATATAGATAAGTTAAATTGTTTAAACCTTTAAACAACTTGGCCTTAAAAGATACGTTTTGGATTTCGATGAGACCGGGATCGGGTTTCCGTATACCGGAATTCCAGGTCTGGAGACCCGAATACCACATCGATCCAAATTAACGATAGGTCGTGAATCAAGTGAAGATGAAGATTCAGAGTGCAAGGGTTATTGTCGTTAACTCTGAGGGTGATTCCAAAACGAGTGTAACGAGATAATGCCTTCGGTTTCGTTCGAACCCGGAACGAACTTATATGGATTGAATGCTTTCATCACATCGTCAGGCGGACGATGAGCATTCTAAGTGATATGTTCTGATTAAAGGTAATCGTAACCTCAAGCCTCATCAACCGGGAATGGCTAAAACAGGGGAGGTGCAGCAAGGCTTCGTGGGTAGCACCCACTGAGAGCAAGATAGATCCCTGTCTAGAGGTCCCTTTTCTTTTATTCGGCTTAGTGTGTAGTTGGTCGCGCCAACTACGGGATTATCTTGTTCGGAATTATCCAGTAAGGGATGGTTCCGGCTTTGTGTTGCAGGGGAGCGGGCGTACTCCTCGGTACGGTGATCTAGGCCACGTACTGTGACGGGCGGTACCCCAGTAGCCCTGCCATTGTATGGAATCCAAACTCCAATAAGTGCCGTACGTATTAGTTGTGCCCAACTATGTTGGAATGTGAGATGTAAGCATTTCAACTATTTCTGTATTTTTACTTGAAAACCCTAGACCCTATTATAATATAACTGGATTTCCTATCAAATGTTTTGGTTAGCGTAAGGTAAAAACTTTTCCATGTTTATGTGTGGGAAGTCTTACGTGATACCTTTGTTTTCAAAAGGTTTTGAAGTTAAACAATTTTAACCCGTTTACTCACACCAGACCCATGTCTGACCCAAGTGTTTATTTTCTGTTTTATTAAACTCTTGGGTACTCAAATTTTTACGAGTAGCCAAGGGATTCAGGTTAGCTTTGACGAATCTATGGAGGAGATATGGAGCAGGAGGCTTCAACATTCGTAGATAGATAGTATTCCGCTGTGTTGATTGATCTGAGTCTTTTGTTTGAATTGTATCTTGAGTTGTATAATAGACAGAAATTATAACTGTCTATTTTGTTGTATAAGTTGTGTAACTCTGATTATGTAAAGACTATGTAATAGTTATGTGATATATTATATTTTGTTTCGTTCCGCTGTGAGATTCTGATATTGTTTAGTTCTTTCTTTCTCTTCTTTTCTCTTTTCTATCCCTTTCTTTCTTATTAGCGATACGACTTTCTGTGGAGAGAAAGTCGTGGTCGTTACACCTAATCACTTCTAATCTAGGGTTTAATTCTTCTATTAGGGTTTTGGTGAATCCTAATCTCTTCAATCCTATTCTCCACAAATATATTCTAGAGTGATTAGTTGATCATTGTAAACAATCTCTTGTACTCTTTTCATTGGTAATAGTAAAAGCTCTCTCTCAAAAGTGGACATACACTAACAAGTTGTTGGTGGAACCACTATAAATCGGTGTGTGATTTACTTATTGTTATTGCTCTTATATATTGCTTATCTCGGTGTTGTGATCGTATCTTGGTTTTGGTTGAGATTGATTTGGGTTATTGATTGGTTGTTTTGCATCGTCTATCACGATCTAGCTTTTCCGCTGCGTTTGGGAATTGTGTTCGAGCGGTCTCGGATTGGAAATTACCATAACATTTGGTATCGGAGCTTTGGAGTCGGTAGGTGTTTGTTGAAATGCCGGAATCAGATAATAACTCTAGTGTTCCCTCAATGGTTAGTCCAAGTGGTGTAGCGCCGTATGTACGTGGTTCGTATGCGGCTTCGGGATCGCAATTGGTTATTGATAAGTGGAATGGCGATAATGATTTTGAAAAATGGCAATGGAAGATGAAAGCGGTTCTAAGGAGGAATCGGGTTCATAGGGTGGTGTTTGATACACATTTGTTGCCGGCGGACATATCGGTGGTTGAGAGAGACGAAATGGAAGTGTGGGCATTTACTACACTTCAACTTGCTATGGGAGAGAATGTTATCTCCGAAATTAGTTGTGAGGTCACCGCTGGGGGAATTTGGAAGAAGTTAGAGGAGTTGTATATGAAGAAATCTCTAACTAACCGATTGATCTTGTTGCGAACGTTTTTCACCTATAAGATGAAAGAAGGGACTTCGCTAAAGGCGCACTTAAATGTGTTTGATGATTTTCTAATGAAGATGAAGGCGGTAGATTTGAAGATTGAGGAAGAGCAAAAGGCGATGATATTGTTATGTTCGTTGCCGGACCGTTATACGGGTTTCTCAAATAGTTTGATCTATAGCCGTGATACATTGACGTTGGATGATGTCAAGACGGGTCTTCTTAGTGAGGAGTTGCGAGATCAAATGAAGGAGTTGAGTGTAGGAAGTAGTAGTGCCGGAAATGGTCAAGGTTTGTTTGTGGAGAAGGAACATTGGAAGAAGGATAACCGGGGTCGTTCCAAATCTAGGAATCCCGGTTGGAGAGGAAAGTCGAAGGAAAAGAAAGGCAAGTGCTATATTTGTAAGAAGCCCGGTCATTGGAAGAATGAGTGTCCGGACAAGGAGAAAGGAAAGAAGGAAGTGGCGTCTTCATCGGTTGCGGTGGAGAGTGTTGATAGTGAGGGAGATGTTGATGTATTGACGGCGGTGGCATCGGATGTTTCGGGTAGCGAATGGGTGCTCGATTCGGGGGCGTCTTATCATATGACGCCTAATAGGAATTGTTTTTCTTCTTTCGAAGCTAGAGAGGGAAATTCGATTGTTATGGGTAATGGTGCTATGTGTAAGTCAAAGGGCATCGGTTCCGTGCAAATTAGGATGTTTGACGGAGTAGTTCGTACTCTCACTAATGTACGCTATGTTCCGGGACTTAAGAAGTCCCTTATCTCTTTGGGGCAATTAGATTCTTTGGGGTGCAAGATCACTATTGAGAGAGATTGCTTGAGGGTTTCGAAGGGGGCGCTTGTGGTTATGAAAGGTGCTAGAGTTCATGGTGTTTATTTGCTTCAAGGAGTGACCATAGAAGGTGAAACTTGTGTTGGCGTTGATAGTTCTCGTGACTTGGATGCGACTAGGTTGTGGCATTTGAGATTGGGTCATGTCTCGGAGAAGGGTTTGGAGATTCTTCGGAAAAGGGAGATGATTGGTGGAGAGAGTTTCAACAAGCTAGAGTTTTGCGAAGAGTGTGTCATGGGGAAGCAAACAAAGGTTTCATTCGGTGAAGGGAAACATGACTCAAGAAGCGCTCTTGAGTATGTGCAATCGGATGTTTGGGGACCGGCACCGGTTGCTTCTTTGGGTGGAGCAAAGTATTATATTTCCTTTATTGATGATTTTTCTCGCAAAGTTTGGGTGTATGTAATGAAGGCCAAGTCGGAGGCATTTGCTAAGTTCAAAGTATGGAAGGCTCTTGTTGAGAATGAGATTGGTAAATCTTTGAAGGTTCTTAGGTCCGATAATGGCGGGGAGTATGTTTCCGGAGAATTCTTAGATTATTGCAAGCATCATGGCATTCGGAGACATTTTACTACACCGGGAGATCCACAATCAAATGGAGTTGCGGAGAGGATGAACCGTACTCTACTAGAGAAAGCTCGATGCTTGAGATTGACATCGGGTTTGTCTAAGGGATTTTGGGCCGAAGCTATGTCAACCGCGGTACACATTATTAATCGAATTCCGTGCTCGGCTATTGATAACAAAATTCCGGAGGAATTGTGGAGAGGTAAGAGTATTGACTTGAGCTATCTTCGTGTCTTTGGAAGTCCCGTTTATGTGCATGATCCGGGAAATGATAAGCTTGAACCTAGAGCTTTCAAAGGGGTTTTGCTTGGTTATACGGAAGGAGTGAAAGGCTATCGGGTTTGGAATCCGGAAACGAAGAAGGTAATAAACTCTCGTCATGTTACTTTTGATGAGTCGGCAATGTTCAAGGAGAATGAGAGCTCATCGGATGTTCCGGATTTGGTTCATGGTGAATCGAAGGAGAAGGAAGTTATTCCCACATTTTGTCCAAGGGGTAGAGAGAGTAGAGTAGTAGAAGATGCTTGTGAGGAGGGAGCGGTTGATGGTACATCACATAGTCCACAAGGTGACTCTAGTAGTGTAGGTGATGTGCACGATTCTAGAGAAGATTCGACTCAAGGTGGAGCCGAAAGGAGTCCGGGTGATGGTATTGCTACTCGGGTGGGTCGTCGTCTTATAAGACCACCCGAGAGATATGGTGATTGGAATTATCTTAGCTTTTGTGATAATATGGACTATGCGCTTATAGTAGTCCAAGATGAGCCGATGGACCTTGATGACGTCATGAATTCGAGTGATAGCTCGAAATGGGTTTGTGCCATGGAGGAAGAGATGCAATCGTTAATGAAGAATCAAACTTGGGATTTGGTTCCACTTCCTAAAGGAAACCGTGCTATTGGGTGCAAATGGATTTACAAGGTGAAGGACGATGGGAGATACAAAGCTAGGCTAGTGGCTAAGGGGTTTGCACAAAGGAAGGGAAAGGAGTATGATGAGATATTCGCACCGGTTGTGCGGCATACTTCTATCCGGATATTACTTGCCATAGTTGCTATTCACGACTTGGAGTTGGAGCAACTTGATGTGAAAACCGCCTTCTTGCATGGTGACTTGGATGAAGACATTTACATGGAGCAACCGGAAGGTTTTGGGGTAAATGGGAAGTCAAATATGGTGTGCAAGTTGAAGAAATCACTATATGGGTTGAAGCAATCACCTAGGCAATGGTACAAGAGGTTTGATCATTTTATGCTTAAAAATGGTTTTGATAGAAGCATCAAAGATGCTTGTGTTTATTTCAAGAAGTTGGGAAATGATTGTTGGGTGTATTTACTCTTGTATGTGGATGACATGCTCATTGCTTCGAAGGACAAGAATGAAATCAACAAGTTGAAATTACAATTGAAATCGGAGTTCGAGATGAAGGATCTTGGAGAAGCAAAGAAGATTTTGGGCATGGAGATTGAAAGGAATCGGAAGCGTTTTGAGTTGAAATTAACTCAAAAGGATTATATCAAGAAAGTGCTTAGCCGGTTTAGCATGGAGAATGCAAAGGCGACAACTACACCTTTACCTTTGCATGTCAAGCTTTCGAGTAAAGGTTCACCTATCTTGGAGAAGGACAAGGCTTATATGGCAACAGTGCCATATGCAAGTGCGGTTGGTAGTTTGATGTATGCCATGGTGTGTACAAGGCCCGATATTGCAAATGCCGTCGGGGTGGTTAGTCGGTTCATGGCTAATCCGGGGAAATCGCATTGGGAAGCCGTAAAGCTAATTTTGAGATATCTCAAAGGTACGTCATCTCATGGTCTTGTTTTTGGCGGTAGTGGGAGAATGAATTGCAAGTTGGTTGGTTATTGTGATTCGGACTACGCCGGTGATAGGGATAGGAGAAAGTCAACTTCCGGGTATGTCTTCACACTTGGTGGCACGGCCATAAGTTGGAGATCGAGATTGCAAACCGTAGTAGCTTTATCCACTACGGAGGCGGAGTTGATAGCCGCGGTGGAGGCGGCTAAGGAGGCACTCTATTTGAAGCGATTGTTGTGTGACTTGGGTGTTGGACACGATAGTATCGATGTTCATTGTGATAGCCAAAGCGCTATCCATTTGGCGGAGAATTTGGCGTTTAGCTCTCGTACTAAGCATATTGAAGTGAGGGAGTCATTCTTGGTAGCCATGGATGAGGATAAGCAAGTATATCTTCGGAAAGTGCACACAAAGGATAATGCGGCGGATATGTTTACTAAAGCATTGCCGTTTGGGAAGTTCGAGCATTGCTCGAACTTGATTTGCTTAGAGGAGTGCTAGGTGCCACGGGGTGGCACGGGTGAGAGAGGAGCTTGGTTGGTAGATGAAGAAGAGTATTGGGGTGAGATTGTGGTTCTATCTTCTTGGCGAACACTAGTTTACACTCCTAAGTGTTCGGGTCTTTGGTGAGATCGTTTTGGTTTTGGGTGTTTCCAACACTTCATTAGCGGGTGGGGGCTTTGTGCCTGAACTCGTTGGTGAAGTGCAATGGGGGGTGGCCTTGCCGGAACCCATTGAGGAAGCATTCATGTTTGGTGAACGTAGAAGTGGCGATAGTTGGAGCTATCGGTGTTGATGATGGTATGGTACCATTGATGATGGAGATGAATATAGTGTCGAGGTGGAGTGTTAAATTTTGGCGACACGATATGTTGGAGTTGAAGAGGAGTGGAGTAGCGTGGCGTAGGAGGAAGCGGCCGGAGTAGCGGAGCTCGGGGGGAGTTCCGGGAGCAAACAGTGCACTATTGTGCACTGCTGCCCAAAACCGGTCGACCGGTCCATTTCTACAGGTCGACCGGTTTCGTCCAGAGACCATGGGGTCTCTGGACCAGTCGACTGGTCCAAAAATGACCAGTCGACCGTTTTTCGGCAGTTTTCCAGTTTCAGGCCTGGGTCTTCTATTTTGCTTGTGCTGATATTGGGGGGTATTTTGGTCATTCGGTTTTGATCTCTACCCTATTATAAAAGCTATTTTCAGCAGCCTATTGAGGGATCCTAATCACTTCTAATCTAGGGTTTAATTCTTCTATTAGGGTTTTGGTGAATCCTAATCTCTTCAATCCTATTCTTCACAAATATATTCTAGAGTGATTAGTTGATCATTGTAAACAATCTCTTGTACTCTTTTCATTGGTAATAATAAAAGCTCTCTCTCAAAAGTGGACGTACACTAACAAGTTGTTAGTGGAACCACTATAAATCGGTGTGTGATTTACTTATTGTTATTGCTCTTATATATTGCTTATCTCAGTGTTGTGATCGTATCTTGGTTTTGGTTGAGATTGATTTGGGTTATTGATTGGTTGTTTTGCATCGTCTATCGCGATCTAGCTTTTCCGCTGCGTTTGGGAATTGTGTTCGAGCGGTCTCGGATTGGAAATTTCCATAACACTCTACATCATGAACATCTTCTTCAAAGGCAACCATACTGTCATCCAACTCAAACAAAATAATCGAACAAGAAGACTGCCAATCCTTCTCTAAATTCAACACCGAGGGATCAATAAGCATACAGTCAGAAACAGAGTCTTAGAATCCTCATCAACCATTAACTCTCCCTTAACAAAATTGGTGAAGTCTTCCGATAGTAAACTAACATCAGAACAATCATCTGGCAGTACACTAACCTTTGAAATAGACTTACTAAATTCTGAAAAATCCAAACCAACATCTTTTATATCATTCACTTTATCTGAATCACAAAATTTATTCCTATAATTCATTCCTATATTCACTGAATTAATGGCATCGAAATGTCTAAACAATTCTTCCACGAAATTGATACCCTCTCTTCTTTGAACCTATAAATGATCTGATAGAATTCTTTTCAATTTCATAATCTTTAACACAAATTGAAACCCATGCTCAGGTTTACTTAGCTGCTTAAAGAATCCAGAATTCGACTCACTAAAATCCCTCAAACATCGATCCATTTTATGCCCGTACTACCCACATTTGAAATAGCGCAACGGTTCCCTACAATCCCTGGCAAAATGTGAATTGCCCCCATATCTAAAGCATACAAATTTCTTCCTTCTGGGGTCAATCCAATTCTTGATAATCAGTTTTGAAGAAGTGAATTGAAGAGTTTTGCTTGAATCTTTGACAACCTGGGCAAAAGAACGAAATGATGTTTGTAGAAGTTGGGGAAGGGCAATGGAAATGGAGGAGGAGAAAAAGATGCTTGGGAGGCATGAGAACAGGAGATGGCCTCCATTTTTATTCCTCATTTTTTTTTCAATAACAAAACAATATGCTTAAATTTTCGTGACATTTAAATATTGTTTAATCATGTTTTCTCCCAAGACATGAAGAAACTTTCTTCATTTAAATTTATAAACATAACCAAATAATTTTTAATCATTCAAACATGTCTAACATGACCAAAAAATTCATACACAATCAAATTTCAGCACAAATGGGTTAGGATAGGTTTAGGGAAAGTTTTACTCAAAATTGATTGAGGAAAACCCTGTTTAATCTTCTCTCTTCTTTAAGGTTGATAGCTTGAATCTTTTAGCTTAAATTTTCCTTTTCTCTATAGTAAAATGGTGGCTAGCGTTGGTTTAGAAGTTAGGGATTTGTTTTGAGTGAATGAACCGAGAGAATGAGGCCAAGGTAAACGGATTAGTAATTTTGGCTTGGGCTATCCCATGTTGCTTAGTCTTACTAATGCACCACCCCTAACACCTATTCTTCTTATTTAAAACTTAATTCATTTCCCTTCATGAACAAGGTGTTAACCCTCTTTTATTCAGCGACCTAGCGACCTAATGATTCAGCGACCTAGCGACCTAATGACCTAATGACCCAACGACCTAACGGCCTAGCAACCTAAGGCTCACAACTTAACAATCTATAATAAGCTAGCGATCTAACGAGATAAAGAAGGCTGCGACCTAACTCCTGAAAGAAGGCTGTGACCTAACTCCAGAAAGTCTCCTGCGATCTAACTCCAGAAAGTCTCCTGCGACCTAACTCCAGAAGGTCTCCTGCGACCTAGCGAGATAAAGAAAGAGCGACCTAACGAGTTAGCGACCTAGCGACCTAGCAACTCAGGAAGGGCAACGACCTAACATGCTCCAAACTAAACCGCACGACCTGCCTCTTCTATTAGGTCGCTCACGACATAATCTTGCCGAGATAACTTCTGTATTATATATGTTAGGTCGCTCACGGCCAGTATCTCACCCAGAATGATTCCATTAAGTCGCCAGCGACTTAAGCTAACTCGGGATGACCCTTAGGTCGCTCACAACCTAAAAACTAACGACCTAAGTCCAGTTTTCTCCTATAAATACCCTGCTACTCCGCATTTGAAAGGGGACGAATTTTTGGAAACGCCAAGACTCTGCTGATTTCTCTATTGACTTCAGCACTCCAAAGACAAAGGATACTCCAAAGAATCTTCGAAAAGAATCAAGTTCATTCAACATGAATCAAAAGAGCTTTTCTGCATCAAAGTTCTGATTACCTGTCTTGATTGTGTTGTAATCGAAGAGTGATTGTAAAATCTGTAATCGAATCAGTCATAGAAGAAATTAAAGTGGACGCAGGCTTGAATTTGAGCCGAACCACTATAAAGTCGCTGTCTCTTTACTTTTACTGCAATTATCTGCTTGTTTTAGTTTCCGTACCAACGGGTGGTGCTTTCACTTTACTAATACTCACACCGGGGTGTTAGCGTTTGATTTTTACGTTAACACAAGGCCAATCTTAATTGTCCAAAGTACCTTTGGTCCATTCAATTAACCTTTTAAAAGGTCCCACACTTAATTAATTAAATCTTTGTTAGGTAATTCTTGCAATTAAATCATTTTATAGTTTCTATTAATTTCTTTAATTATATCTCCTTATTATTAATTTTTATTAATTTCTCATATTATGTCCTTCTAAATGTAAGGTGTTACAACCTCCCCTCCTTATTAAAATTTCATCCTCAAAATTTTGATAAGGAAAAACAAGATTTACACTAACACCTTAAAAGAGAAAATTTATCATCGTATAAGAACACACTAGTACAAAATATTACACTAGTAATCTACTAATTTATCCTCGAAAATTTAAATTGTGTAATTTTGGGGAAAAATAGACTACTTATAAAATTTGAGCGATATTTGTAAATATTCGTGATTTAACATATTGAACTGAAATTGATGAGAAAATTTTAATAAGGGTATTATCTACGAAGTTCAAGGGAAATTCAATAATAACAAAAAATAATTAAAGTGAATTTGGTGTATTCATTATTATTTATAAAGTAAAATATAATGTAATAGATAATAATATGGTTTTTTTGGGAAGATTGTATTATTTTTTAGTAAAATAACAATACTACTATTTTTATGCAGTTTATGAAAAAATATGTTACGATGACTATTACTATTATCGTTATTATTATCGTCATCGTCGTCGTCATCCTTATTTGTGTAATTAAAATAAGGAATATTTTAGGAATAGCAATAATAAAGGCTTATTTTCAAAAATATTTTGGGTTGAACCATTACTGTTTTTGAGATAAATAACAACAGAAAGATTTTTGAGATTTAATACAAAATATTATTATATACGAGTTAAATAGTAAGAAAGTGGTTGTGATGGATAATAAGATGATTTAAATAAATATTATTATTTTGATGTAAAGTAATATATTATCGTATTTGAATATAATTGGATGTAAATTACTATTTTTGATTGAACAATGACGTTTTAGGACATTTAAAAAGTAATATTTCGAAAATGAACGAGTTTTGAAGTATGTTGTTGTTTTGAGAAGATATTATTGTCACTACTGAAAATAAAAGCATTAAAGACATTTACCGATGCCCCTCTTGTTCTAAATAGAGGCCAAAAAATTCCTTAAATTGTCCTTATTATTATGAGAGGCAAAACAGCTTCTGCCCCAAAAAATGTCGTCCTTAAAGAAATATAAGGGCAGATATTTCATTTAATTTGCCACTAGTACATTATATGCCACGCAAGCAAGAAATAAACTGCAACCCTATTAGAGGCAAATATAAGCGCCTAACTTACAGTACAACAAACCTGCAAATGCCTCTCTTGCATCATTAAAGCTCCAAATGTGTACGTAGACGTTGGCAAAAATAGGTATCTCTAATGAGCATTATAATCAAATAACAATATCAAACAAAGATTATAATAAAATTATATGAACTTCCATACTGCAAACAAACCATGCTACAACATATTATTATGCATATTATTCAACAAAATGAACATATTGTAGCATTCAATATAATGAACAAAATAATGTAAAATGACAACACTGGCTAAGTATAACTAGCATCAGAAAAAATGTTATACATTTTCATCTAGAAAAGCATAAAAGAAAAATTGCATTTCCATTGGTACATGACATAACACTAGAAGTACAATAAAATTTTCTCCTTGCAGAAATATGCTTCAATTTCGCTAGAATCAAAATCTTTGAAGAAGACCAAATTGATATGTTCCACATATGATGCAGCTAGTTACTTGTCCGATGTCGGGGCACACCTTGTTGTTGAAAATCAATATCTTTGAAACTCAATATAATATTTCAGATTAGGTAGGATTGTGGTGCTTATAAGCCAAACAATTTAAATGGTGGCTACAGAAAAGTAAATAAAGTTAAACATGCATAAAATGAGGTTAGTGCTACTTAAAATAATGTATTATGTATTTTGTTATGTATGGTGGTATGTAATGGATGAACTAAGTAGATATTCTATATATGTAGATATGCTACTGCATATGGTTTTAGTGGTTTTAGTAGTGTATCATATTGATAAGTAGGAAACTTATTGTATTTCTAATATCAAATAACTTCAATAGAACACATGAACTATATGTAAGCTGTAGTATTAGGGCATTGTTCATATTTATAATAATATTAATTAATGCAATAACATAAACTATTGAATACTTTGCATTACATATATATGCATATGTATAAAATTAATAGTATTATAATATGTAAAAGAACTAATATCCTATATAATTTACAAAATACATGCATCACAAAGAATAAAAGTATGATAATCTTACCAATAATACAGTTAATATTACTTTTATTTAGCTTCAATAGTAATTATTTTAGCATAGCAGACATTAGATAGAATTTAACATGAAAATTTATATATTTTAACTATGAGTATAGGAGAAAGAGAGTTTCTTAGCAACATAAATAAAATATCTTATAAAGAATTATATATTAGTGGCCAAAGAGATATCGAACTTACAATGTTTATGCCGACACAATATTAAACCAACTTCAATGTTTATCTTTTCCCATGCGAACCAAATCAAAAGCCTCAACCGCATCATAATAGTGACCATGCTTTTATTTGTGCTCCAAATAACAAAATAATAAATTTAGTATGTTATAACAAACTAAACGACGATATCAAATATTTTTGAATAGTAGAATCCATTAGGTTATACTAAAACTGTCTCTTCATTTTCGATCGTATAATTCATATGTACCACAAAACAAGATATGAGAACTTAGTTATTAATCTTACTAGAATTTTGGTCACCATTGGAAAATTTAATTGGTTACTAAAATTGTGATGGTATACAACGCTACAAGGAATAGTGAATTTTACCACGGAAGCTTCTGATGGCCGTCGACGACTCCATCATTATGCTTCCGATGGCCGCCGACAGTCAATCAATTTATTTACTTATTACTTTATTATTCCATATAAGTTATATAAATTGGAAGTTTGGTTAAATATATAATAATTCAAATCCTAAGAATTTTGTAAATATATTTCTATTCAATTATTCAAATTTATGATAATTTCTGATTAATTAAATTAGTGTTGTCGATACTCTTTTTTGTTGTATAATTACATTCAGTAATTAACTTTATTGAAAATCGAACATAGACAATCATTTTCTGCAAGTTTCAGTTTATCAATTATAAAATTTCGATGAAAGTTATGATACGTAATAGTTTTATGAATTTATTTTGTAAAAATTGTGTATATAATATAATTTAAAATTTATAAATTAATTTGAAAAGGCAAGTAAGAGAGGCTGTAATCATTGATATTTATTTCATATTCATTAATAACTAATATAAACTCTTTTGTAACGATTATAACCATTGCAAATAATCAACTATGATGTGGTGATGTTTAAACAATACGGCGACAATGTACAATCGCACAATATGAGGTTACACGACAATAAATCACCATCCACTAGAAAATTTCAGTTCTCCTTAAAATTTGGTAGCCATTGGTATTAAATACAAAAGTGGATTTTGATGGTAGGTTCCTTAGCAGCACAAAAGTGAAAATACTGTTCACAATTTAGGTTCTTGCTACTACAATTCTAATACTGTTAATGAATCTACAGACAAAAATTCATTTTGTGTGATATAAGATCGCACTCCATGCACGAGTTGACTTCAAATTAATCAGATACCTTGGTGTCAAAATAATCAAAATGAAGAGGGAAATAAAACAAAATAATAAACTTACCTAATATGTACAGAAATTGATAAATAAGAGGTGCAATAGTCAAATTAAGACATCATTCATATTCCCTTGACCTCCCGACCACACAAACCTATCACGCTGCAAGAGTTTCCATAAAAATTTGTTAAACCCTAATTTTGGCTTCAAAAGGGAAAAAGAACTGAACTGGGAAAGTTTAAACAACAAAGTTAGAAATAAGGAGAAATTAAGGGTAGAAGAAAATATACTCTTAATCCACTACAACCATTTAGATTAAGAGCATGATGAATTAATCCTATCATCTCCACTTTGTTATTTTTTTTGAAAGAAAATATAGAAAATAAACGATGTGACTTGGACAGGTGGAAAAGGGAAGTAAAAAAAAGGGAATTGTGCGCCACTACTAGGAAACACAAAATAACGCAGTAATTTTCCCTCCTGAGCAGATTGTGAGGACAAACTAGTATGAGACCCAAAGCACACTGGAAGATGATACTTATATTTAATGTAAACTGCAATTATTTTGATATTAAATTTTGTGGTTATATTTTACCGAGTATGAGGACAAACTAGTATGTAGAAGATAGGGTAGAGAAGTTTGTTTTGCTAGTCAAATTTACTTGAGAGAATTAGTAGTGATATTGTAAGAGAAGGAGATGCAAATAGTAATATTACATTAAAGCACTTAACTGTTGTGTATACATGCATATAAAAGGGATTGATTAAAATAGTTGTAGTAAAATTAGGCAGAGCAACAGTAACAGGTCTGAAAGTTCCATAATTTGACTCGGGAAATAAAAAAGCATGAAGTAGGCCAATGCATGCACATTTCAATAGTTTTGAACATGCAATAGCAAAAATAGTTTGTTTGCTATGTAAACAACATTTTGTACAGAAACAAAGAGTAAAACTGGAAACATGATCAGCACAGCCTTTTTCTAATTAGAAATAAGTATGTTACAAATTACTGGTTAAGATAGCACATGTAAATGTACAAATATAAAAAGAAAAAAAGATTTAGAAAAAATCAAACTTGTTATTGCAGTAGAAAAGCGGTAAAGTTGTCCCTTAACTTATGCCAGCACCGTATGAAAACAAACCATAATCTACCTGATATCGAAATGCCAGCACCGTGGAAAATAGTCCCTTGACTCCCCTAAGTCGATGAAAAGTCATGAAACCAACTCCAATCTAACATTTTCCACATAAAAATTAATCAAGAAATTTGATTAACTATATATGATATGACTGTTGTTTGAATGCGCGAAGAAATCTTAATAAGAGTGAAATTTGATATTACATTACCTCCGGAAATAGGAAAAACGACTAAAACTTTCGAAAGTGGAAATTTTTCGAATTACTAATTGATTTATTCCTTAGATAAATAAAAGAAATTAAAAGAAGACGGAGATTCTGTTGAATTTGGGATGAGCTGAGAGGTGCAGGAGGTAATGGGGTATAGGTAGATGTGGTCTAATGGTGGAAACTGGAAAGTACAAAAGTACTTTTCGATTTAATTGCACACTATCAAGTATGCATTTTAACAAGATCCAAACTGAGGTTTTCTCATTCGTTAAATTCAAGATCACATTACAATAGAGCTTAAAATTTGATATAAAAGTTTTTTAAAATAATTATATAATCACTACAACAGTTTATGGGTTTCATAGCGTTTTAAAAACGCTATAACAGGCTACCATAGCGTTTCAGAGAACGCCGTGGAACCACAGGCTATGGTAGGCCGGCAACATTACATAGCAGGAAGGAAAACGCTATAATAACTAATAGCGTTTACAAAAGTGCATAGCGTTTGCACCCTACCATAGCGTTTTTTCTCTGTTATTAAACTTAAACGCTATAGGCAATTTAATCCTTCATTTAACTTCTATAGCGTTTTTGAGCACATTTTATAGCGTTTCATCAAACCATGTTATAGCATTACAATGTTTTTCGATAGCATTTTTTGTCATTCTTGTATAGCGTTTTTTATTTTCTACTATAGCGTTTTTGATTCTATTATAGCGTTTTTGATGCATAAATCTTACATCTCATATAGAGTTGCGATAGCGTTTAATGAATCAATAGCGTTTTTCAAACGCTATCCTATATAATATTAATTTTCAGCATTTGTTTCAATTTTCTTTTTTTTATATTATATATTATATATATGCACACAGATAGATATATGTATATACAACATTACATAATAACAACATTACATTACATAATAACAACATTACATTACATAAAAACAGTCTTGGTCATAATTAGCAGTTTGCCTCCAACATTACATAATAACAACATTATCTAGCATAATGTACTAATACAAGTGTGAAGAAAACATAAGCATATTACTTAGCCCAGGCATCCATCTTTCCCATCATTTTCGCAATCATAGGAGATACCTTAGGATTTACTTGATGTTTCGCCAAATAAAACGACTGGGAGAATTTCCTCCCTGTTTTGTCTTCAAGTTTAATCAAGTATCCAACCACATTTAGAAACACCCCACCACTGTATGATTGTTGCGAATCAGCAGATACTATCTCTGTCATGTACTTCTCGAATTCCAAGGATACCATCAGCTTTCTAATGGCCTGTCACAAATTTGAAGCAATGCTTATATTTTATACACTGCAAAGTCTAGTCTCATCAGCAATAAATAATAGTATTGTTTACAGTTATTACTACATGAAATGAAATACATGGAATCAAATTACACAATAAAATCTATAGAAACAAATTTGGAAGAAAAGGTATATTTAGTAACAAGGTACACGATCTAAATGAAAATTGTTCATCTTACCATATCGCAGCTCTTCCTATGATAATATTGATTTACAACACATGGAACAAAATGTTGCGTAGAGTTGTTCAACATGGTGTATGCAATTAATCCAAGAAGTTGAGGTACAGGAAAAAAATGAAATACCGATTTTATAAACGAAAATTAAATTGCAATATTTTTTCTAAACTTTATGAATGATAAAGTAACAAGATATTTTCATAGGATTCTAAAATATGGATATAATTTGATCTTACTTGTATGGTAGTAACTGATGTTATTATACCACATACATCCTGGCGGCTTATAGAACTCGAGTCTTGATAAAATTTGTAAACTGACTGTGGTGATCCATGAAGAATTTTGTAATATTGTTCAATAAAGACATTTCCAACCTATAAAGTGATTAAAATTATTTACTGTTAATGTGGATTCATATAAATTAAGCACAAATCTAATAAACCAGGAAAAAAGAACAAACCACTTGTGCACTGATTTGAATAGGAGTATCAGAAGGAGACCCCATGTCTGCATCCAATGTCAGCTCAATTCAGCTTTTAGCAAATGAAATAAAGATTATTTGATTATGACCAATTAAACAATATAGTAGCTACTTATTTATAAGAACTCAGTGGATAACATTAAAAAATTTAAGTGTCAAATATAGATGTTAGATGTCCATTGATAGCGGAATCAAATATCAAAGTAAGTAGTATGGACTAACAGCCAATTTGCGCACCACTAAAAAGATAAATCAAGTACTATATAGTTTACATGAAACATAATCAAAGCTCAAAAGTATAATGAAAGAATTATGTTTAGATGACAACACAAATACTTATTATTTGTGGACAGTACACCATCCTTTCCCTAGAAAGGGGGAATTAATTTAAAGGACAAAAATTTATATATTTTTTGTCTCAAGGACACAACCTCAATATTTTTACCATAAGGACAAACATTCTTCTAAAAATTATTCATAAGGACAAATATTTTCCAAAATTATTCATAAGGACAACAAAACTGCTACCAAGCTAAAAACTGATACCTAAAAACTGCTACCGATAACTACAAACTGATACTATCAATGACTAAAAACTGATACCTAAAGAAAGTTGTCCTTCAAGATAAAATATTGAAGGTCTGTCCTTGAGGCAAAAACGCTGAAAATTTTTGTCCTTGACAATAATTTCCTGCCCTAGAAATATGACTTATACCAGATGGTTGGGTCCAACTTTCAAACTGTTAACAATTATGCAGTGGACTACCTTGCAGTATGAAATGATAGTTCTTTTTCCTTTCTTTCTTTCCTTTTTCTTTTTTTAAACATCTTTGGATTGAATAAAGTTCCACATCAAGTGTTAAAGATTCCAACCAAAGGATAATTGGACTGTTGTGGCTTAAGAAATATAATCTTGGGATATGGTCAATCTATCAAGAACAAAGTACAACCTAACCCATAAGCCAAAATGCAGTCAAATTAAACATATATGAATCACGATTTAATAAGATTAACAGCCTTTACTAGTTGTATTATGTATCTTGATTCGTATCCACTCCCTATCATCTAAGATCACATCACAATACACTATAATCATACTGATTACTCCACACCTCCTGTCAAAATATAAATATTCTCACATTAAGGACTAATTCTGGTTGCCGATAGTTACAATTTTAGTAAAATGCATAAAGGTAGTTAACCACAAAATTATACTACATTATGCAGTTTTTTCTCTAAAAGCTATATCCTGGTTCGAATTTAACTAAAACCTTATCCATTAGTTACAAACATGGCACGATCTTCAAGATTCAGGATTAAGCATTATCAAAATTTGTACAGGAAATCATAAAGCGAGATTACAAACTAACTAGCAAATGGGTATCAAGAAACATTCAAAACCAAATTGAACTAAGAAATTTAGCCCAAACAAGAAATTAAACATGCACATTAAACATAGAACCTCAAACAGATAATAAACGACTCAGAAAAATCCACTTACGCAGCGCGAGAAACTATGAAATTTCAAAACTCACTAATGTCAAAGAATAAAAATAAAAAGAATATGGCGTTCAAATGAAATTTGGTAACGCGTGAATCAGAAAATGCGAATATGAATGCGATGAAGATGAATAAAATCTCACCAATCAAGGAATGACAGCGAAAATAAGAGAATGAGAGGCACAATCGAGTTCGATTTTGCGGCGTGAAGAGGGAAAGAGCGTGAATTACAAAAGGAAAGGAAATGAGCAAGTTGTCATTTATGTGGCGTGAAGTACTGAATTAATTGGCTCTTTATTATTGGCGGTAACGGGTTATGGCCCGATATACAGAAGCCCAACGAATATCCATAAAAACAGGTAAAAAAAGCTAGAATAATAGAATTCCAATTTGTCAAATTCTAGAAAAAAAACATTAGGAGGAGACCACAAACCAAATTACCAAAATAACATCTGAATTCCTCATTTTACATTAGTTTTTATTTTCAGATGGAAAAAAGTTTAGATCAAAATACAAAGTACATTGTTGTTTTTTTAGTTTTTATAGTATATGTCAATGATGGCTATATGACCTTGAATAACCCTTAGGTACTCACATCAATATACTGGATTAAAAAAAATTAGAAAGAAAATGTACACTTCATCTGGAGTACAAATAATATATCAGATTTTCACCTTGATTTGACAAAGGTTGGCCGAATGTACTCAAAGAAACACGCAATATAGAAAATTTATCACAGCTAGCAGTGCAAAACAATGTAGATAATATCCATCTAACACAACTTACACGTAAAAAATGGTCCTTTACAAACATTACAGGTTACAAAGCAATTACAAAACAACATTTATATAGGTTAGAAGCAGTAAATAACTTCCACTTGAGGAATCAAAAGTAAATTACCTTGGAAACCAATCAAAATCAAAGAAATGCCGTAATAATTCTCATGTTTGATGGAAATGTAAATCAACACATTTTGTTCAAAAACACCATGAATTCCATTATAATTCACTAAGTATTGGATCTGACCCATTTTATCTAACAAAATTTATAAGTTTTGTGAAATGAACGAGAAATGTCTTGGTTTTAGTTTACCAGCAGCAAATTTCATCCAGTTTCGTCATAAGCTCAAAATATAGTAATGTAAGCAACATTTGTATACACAATTAATAGACCACAAATGTATATGGGTCTACGCAATATATTTGTACTTATTGGGACTTGTCCTTGTCTCTCTCGAGCTCCTGTTTTATTAGTAGATCCCTTTTTTGATTGCCTTGAACCGTCGCATATTTTTACATTATAAGAGTAATATGACTACCCTATAGACACAGATTTAATTATATTCACTTGTATTAAAACACCCTTAGATCAAATTTGAATTTAGGGGGTTCATTAGGGTGAATTGATCTAATATACCCTTTAGTAGAGAGTAAAGGCAGAGAATAAGGTGCACTTCAGATTTCTCAGTTTTTAGCAATGGATATTTAATATGTTGTTTCCTACAAAAAGAAATGGAGTTGCGTACCTTGAACATGCAGTTACGTTGTTCGACACATTCCATCTCTATGTTTTGATGGCTCAATTTTTTTTGACTTTTCACTTGGATTAATGAGGCACAAATAGCATATCTTCTGTCCTTGTCTACGTCTTCAATCGCCTTCCTTTTCTCAGCTACAAATGATGGAGAAATCTTAATCCTTCTCATCTTATCAACAAAATTTGAATTGAATTCAAACTCAGTTTTATGCCACCCATGTCGATTTACTGCTTCGGAAGTTGAGCAAAGATCAATGCTTGTGAGAACCAATAACCAGTATAGATAATGTAAAGCAAAAAAATCTTTTTACTTCTCTCGTTAGTGTACTGGTAGAACATAAAAAGTAGCAAATAGATATAGTTTTTTTTATCTATATAGCTTGGATAACGGAAGTTAGGTAATAGTTAATTGTAATATCTTAAGGCTAAAAGGTGCAAGTTTCTTTCACAATAAATGAATAGACAAACACTAACAAACCTTTCTAGCAGTATATCCAACTTAGGTCACTCCACGGATACGTTAACATGGATATGAAGGTTGGTCAACACATGGATTTGTTAAAATGGATATGAAGGTTAGGATGCTTATTATGATGTAGTATATCAATTTATAAGAGAATGGAAGTAGGAAAGAAATGAAAACAAATGGTTTATATTCAATTTATTTCCAATGAAAGTAAAAAAGAAGAAGAAAGAGTGATCTTTCTAATTGAATTTACGATACGAGAATATTTAAATCAATGTATATTTAGGTATACATATTCAATTTAATTTGTATGTATGTATATGCATATATACGCACACACGAACACACACATACACTACACATATATAGTGTCAGATGGAATTCCTTGTAGGCAAATCAAACATATGCAACCTCCCAAAGATTTAGACCCCTTGAACCATTTGCAAACTTCCGACACCAACCATGGTTCTGATATGACGAATAGTCGAGAATTGTTGATCTCTTTTAGTCAAAATATGAGCACTCAACCAAAAATTACATATGCTTACTGTTTCCAAATTACCTAACTTCAAACGCAATGCCTGTTTAAATATCTATTGTTGTTCCTATCCAGCATACTAATGCTATACATATCCCTTTAGTTGGTAATGGTCCTATCTAGTACATAAGTAGTAATGATATGAATGGGCACTCCTTACGTCCTAATTAACCTGCTCCCCCACTATTTTGTAACCTAGGTCCTTAAAAAAATCCAAGTGATACACATATGGTGCCTCCGGTGCCCATTACCATGTCTAGTACAGAGTTAGTTCCCCCTCTAGATTTATGTGCCGATCATTTGACTAGTAAGAAAGGTATTGATGTAGTGCTTGTTGGAAAATTCAATTGCAAACGAAATATATCATTTCGGTGTGGGGCGCTGCCCCGCACCCCGCCAAGAACGTTGCCCCTAAACCCCTGCGACCTGACCGGCCAGGTCGATCGCTGTCAGTGGAGGCGTTGCCCCAACACCCCTCCCTAGGGGGGTTTCCACCCTCGGATCCCCCCTTAGTGGCAAACAATTGACAAAATATTATGAATAAACTTTCAACGGTGCCAATGTTTTTCAAAGAAGGTGGGGATCAGCATGTGCACAATTCTACAATGCCAATCCAATTCATACAAGGTTAAATACTTTGCAATGCCATTTTATTATGTACATGTGTTTGCTGGTTTACCTACAGTGCTAGTTCTTTTAATAACTTAATCTGTATGCATGTGTTGATTTATATATGGCACTGAATAACTCCTACATATTTAAAAGTTCATTTATTCAGCTGTAAGTATACTATGCAAATTTTATATTATGAAGAAAACATGGATTTTGTGTACAAATTGAATTTGTTGTTGATCGAGAACAACTGCTTTTTCAAACTTGTATATGCATGCATGTTATGCCACTCTTAGTTATCAGTTTATGAATCTGGTCAGGGGTTATATTATTTACTAATCATCAACTGCTTATAAGTATCGATTGCTTGTGCATATGTAATTACAAAATGCCTTTAGTTATGAAGATCCCTGGTTATGATAAACAAATTAGCTTGAAACTTTGCTAATTTTTTAAGGTTCATCATTAAGTTAACAATAGCAAAAGGAAGATTACAAGCTCATGCATTTTATTCTTTTCTACAAGCCCCTTATAAATCTTAGTTTTTACTATGATGTAAAAAACCTTATATACACATTAATATATAACCAAAAATTAATCATTTAATATGATATATTCCTACTGTGTTCAAGACTGGAACTTCCAATTTTATCAATTTGATTTTGAAAGTTATATAATAAATATGAAAACTTGAGGAGGGTAGTAAGAAAAAGAAAGTAAAACATGACAAAGACAGAGTGAAAGGCTAAGTGCATGTAAGTGAAGATCTTGTAAGCCTGGGTTGTCTTTTCTATTTAAAGAAGATCGATTACACAGAAGCAAAAGCAAAAGGAAGATTACAAGCTCATGCATTTTATTCTTTTCTGCAAGCCCCTTATAAATCTTAGTTTTTACTATGATGTAAAAAACCTTATATACACATTAATATATAACCAAAAATTAATCATTTAATATGATATATTCCTACTGTGTTCAAGACTGGAACTGCCAATTTTATCAATTTGATTTTGAAAGTTATATAATAAATATGAAAACTTGAGGGGGGTAGTAAGAAAAAGAAAGTAAAACATGACAAAGACAGAGTGAAAGGCTAAGTGCATGTAAGTGAAGATCTTGTAAGCCTGGGTTGTCTTTTCTATTTAAAGAAGATCGATTACACAGAAGCAAAAGGAATTAAAGAAGATGGGATGTTCCATTATCAAAAAGTTAGGAATGCCATTATTAGCAAATTAGGAATGAGACACAAAATTAGGCAAAAAATATGGAATTTCGGGCTCCTATTTTTTCTCTCAGCCACACATTTTGATAGAAACAATTTACTAGAACTAATTCAACTTAAATCAAAATTTCCTCCCTCTAAAGCTTTTTCTTGTAAAATTTGATGCTTTGCTCTTCGCACGTGCTTTGTGCATATTCACATGGATTGTGTAGCCTGTGATCTTATACCGCCGAGGATTGTCACATTATAAAATGAAACTAATATATGTTCTTATTATGAGTAGAGGTTGTGTGTGGATTGAAAGCTGAAATGAAATAAGTAAACAGATTTTCTTGCAATCTAAACAGACCTAAAAATACTACAGTAGAGTGTACTGATAGATAGAAATACTCCATAAAATCAAACATATGATTTCAAAAAAATAATTAAATAGATAATTGGATAAAAGAAAAAGAATACCTTGCTTTTATCGATCCTTAGAACAGCCACTCCATCTCCGACCTCCTTATCAACGACAACAAAAGTAAGCCCAAACTGCCCCTGACCTAACAGTTTCCCAATCAGATACCAGCTATGAAAATCATTATCATATCTTAAACCGATTCTTTTTCCCTAACCTATTCGCGACTTCTTTTTCCATCCCCCAATTGGAGAGGCGCTGATTTAGGGTTCGATGTAATTGAAATGGTGGCTGCGTTTAGGGATTGGGATTGAATGTCGATGACAAAGGTTAGGGTTTGGCGGTTCAAAAGTTGATCAACCGTTGATGACGAAGGTTAGGGTTTCGTGATTCAATCGACTGTTGACAACCAATTGGTGGACTGATTTATTTATTGTTTTCTGTAGGTGACAAGGGAAAGAGGAAAGTGATTTTCTAAAGGAGGCGACGAGGTGAATAGGCACTCTTTTTATTCCCGCAGAAAATAATTTATTTCCCGCCTTTTGAGCAAATAGTGTTGAGCATCACTTATTTATTTACTTCGCAACATTGTAACCCTGCATTACATAGCGGTGGAAGGAGAATATGATGAAACGCTTTGTATTGGTGCTATCAAAACCCAATATTTTTGTAGTGAATGTAAATGATTATTATGAATGAATATTGCATACCTGTCAATAGAATTGTCGGTGGTGATTTGACATTTTGGCCAATAATAGACTCTATCTTTTTCCCAAGCATCTGATTTACAAAAAGTAAAAGATAGGGCTTTATTGTGTAGAACTCCTTAGCTTCATGAAGGTAGCATGATGATATACTATACATGTAATCAGCAATGTGAATGGGTTAAAATAACTTACATTGCTCAATGCATGTCAATCAAGTGTCGAAACCAAGAAAGGTTTCGAATGGACTTATCTAACGGTTTGCTTTACATAGATCATCCATTAGATGCGCGACATTAGTTTCAGCTTTCTTTATCACCTTAGAGCTTTCTCTATTTGCACTATTACTTTGAACTGTAAGTTTTGAACAGGTTGGACTTTCTGATTTGGCAGTTTTAAAGATAGTGCGGTATATCAGTAACGTGAAATATATTAAATTACTACGAAATATGATCATTTATGATTGGTTAATATTTTTTAACCAAAGGCCCGCTATTCTAAGGTTAAACTCGCGTAAAATCTATAAGGTTGCATGATCATAGACATTGCATTAGGTAGTTAGTTATTTGAATAAGTTGGTTATTTAAGTTTAGTGACTGCCTACCCTCCCAATTTAGAATACGAGGATAACCTCATATCAGCATTTGCCTAGTAACAATAGCTTCTAAAGATTATATGGGCATAACTTTGCTAGAACCACTTAAAAGTTGTTTTAATTTATAACTTAAATTAGCTCTAAATAAATAGAAAAAATAAATTAAATATCCCTTTTTATTTATTATTCTTAGATGGAATCACTACCATGAAGAGTCTCGACGGGAGCAATCTTCTCATAAATAATTAAAAATAATGTTAAGCTGCAACGTTTTATTAGTTTTAAGTCAGTACTCAAGTGTTCTGATAGTTTAAGTTGAAACTTTGGTTAAATTTCGTCATTGAAGGTGCAAAAGAGCACACATAACAGTTTTATACTTATAAATTTAACAACTTAATAGATCAATTTAAGTTGTTAACGAACAATCTAAGTAACATAACTTGAGTTATTTTCCATACTCCTAGGTGATGAAAAACATCCATAAAGTTCTTTTCCCTTTGTCTCTACTGTATCATTTGCATGTAGCAGCTTTACCTATATTTAAATTATCATTTCACTTAGTTGTGAGATTCTGAGAATTTTCTATCATAATAGAGACTGAAGTATATTAACTTTTATGTTGTTAACTTTTATGAGTATAGGTTCCAGGTGATATCGCTAAATTTATTTATTACTTTATATTATATAATAGATTTCTATATAAAATAAATCATCTACCCTCTTGAATTATATGTGCGCATTCTGTTATGTGCAGTTTACCCATTTTGTTCAACAATAGCTTGTTATGCGATTCTGATACCTACAGACATGTATCATTTTAATATTCATTAATATTATAGTAGATTTTATACTATTGCTACAATTCCTTTCATAAGACCTAATGAAAAATATCATTGGCAACAAACACAGAGTATGGGATCAGAAAAATCTAAATTTAACATCCAGTATAAAATAAGGAATAATAAGTTTTCTGTAAACAACTTCAATTGTGAAGAAATAGGTAACAATATGATCCAAACTAAATACGCAAATCGCGGTACAGATCTTAGTTTAACCTTAGATCTACACATAAGAATGGAGTGAAAGAAATCTAATCTGAATAGATTAAAATATAAATTAAGGCGACAAGAATCAATTACCTGGATCGAAAAAACTAACGGACGGAAGAAGAGAGAAATAGAAGCAGCAGCTGTGTTCATTCATTACTGTGGAGATTTAAAACAGTGAATAGTTAATTTCATCAAATGGTTGCGGAGAATAAGCAAAATCAATGGAGGTGAGAAGCAGTGGTTAGGGTTTTTATTGGAAAAGAAATTTCATGTTAGTTGGTTGACTAATTTGGGGATGGTGATAAGGAGCGAAAAGAAAAGTGGGAGAGGAACGGAATTTTTTTATTTTGAAATGTTGGAAACCAGGATGGCACGTTGGCTATGTGTTGATCTGCACAAGTAATAGATAGGGGCATTTATAATGGCCGACCTTCTTAATAGTAGGGACCAAAAATTTATTTGCCTCTAATGAATGATTATAGGGGCACAATTCTTAATTAGCCCCTAATTTGCTGCCTCTAATACTTGCAATTTTGGGAGTGTGTTTTGAGATAATAAATGTAAAAGTCTTTTATAATAAATAATAATAAAACGATTTTGTACTTGAGAAGAAATAATATGTGTACATATGTTACTTTGGATTTGTGATGACCCACCTTTCTGATCCATAAAGACGACACTAAATATAGCAATGATATTAATGTACTAAACGTTTAAGCGTTTGAAAGACGGATTGTCGAAGTACAAGAAAAAAAAAGAACAAAAAACAAAAAAAAACAAAAACAAAACAACATTAGCATCTCACAACGAAAGGATCACACAATCACATATAATATAAACAACACGCAGTTCATACGGTTACTCCCAAAATAAAGGGTTTATCAGAGTTTCAAACATCTAATTATTTACAAACTGGTATTTATCAGAACACCAATAATAACTGACCACCGATTCATCCTTCCATGCCTAGGTCACTGTTAATGTTTGAAAATTGCAACACACGCATGCACATTGACAGTGATAGTTTCTATAATGTGATGTCCACTAGCGACAACCCAAAATATCATGTTACCTGACCCAATGTGAGTCCTTTACTATTGTATACTTCCATATTCGGACAATTTTTTGATCAAAGCTTTGCAGAAAAACCAATTACCAAAATAAGCACCTTTAAAAACTAATTGGCAAAATAGGCATCGTTAACGTTTGTACTTGCGCAAAAATAGAATGCGCAAGTATATTTTTATTATACTATAAGCTTGCGCATTCCATATTTGCGCAAGCTATATTTTAAAGCTTGCACAAATATGGAATGCGCAAGCTTATTTTCGGGCATCAAAAGGACAGAGAGCTGAATCTGGAGTCATTATCATACCTATCCCCTTTCTTCCCAAAACCCTCCCCATTTCCAACTTCAAACCCATTTCAAATCCAAATATCTTAAGTCAAAATCATTTTTCCTCATCTATTTCTTCAAACAAACACTCTATTTCCAATAAAATGGAGCTAGCTCTTCATCTACGTTGATTAGAGGTAATTATAATTCATTTTTTTGAAAATTAAGATGTAATTTAGAAATTGTTATTGTTGTTGAAAATGAAGAGTTATTGGTGGTGGTGGTGTTAATTATTAGACAATGGTGTTGTTGTGTAATTAGTTGTTAGTATTTGATGAATTGGGAAACCCTATTTAAATAGTAGTAAATTAAAAACCCTAATTTACACCTTAATTGTTTATTGTTTATTATGACGGTAGAAATTAATGATTGGGAGATAGACGATGAAACATTTTGATGAGGTTGAAGAGAAAATCGGAGTTGCAAGTTCAAGTCATATTGACTTTGATGTCGATCATGTTCCGGAAACACAGTTTGAACCAGTACCACGTAAATTCCATTCAGGATCATCAACCTTACACGGTCGTTTATGTGAAGTTGTTTCTGCGGAAATGCCCGGTCATCAACATACAGTTGGTGGAAATTTGCTGACGCCTATACATCCTGTTGGTCCATCCGTGCCAAGGGGACAACGATCATATCCAAATTGTTATTGCGGAGATATGTGTGTAGTGGTTGTTTGCAGAAAGGAAAAGAATGCTGGACGAAGATTTTTCGGATGTAGTTCATACAACGAACATAGAATGAATCCTCGTGAATATGATTGTTGCAATTATTTTAAATGGATTGATCAACCCCTATGCGAAATGGGACTTGAGTATGCCCACGAATTGCAAGCCGAAATAAGTCGTTTGAAAATTATGAATGAAGAACTAAGAACGAACAGTGGAAGGCCTAGAATGTGGTAGATGTTTGTGGTTTGGTTAAGTTGTCATATTTGGATTTTATGTTGTACCGTTGGATTTGTATTGTGTTGTTGCGAAAATGTTTGTATTTGTTGTAACCCGTATTGTGAGCATGGTGGATAGTTTATTATGTTTTTGAAATTCATTTGATAGTGTTGACTTTAATGATAAAATATATTGGTTACATTATTATATTGATTTGTTTGTTTTGATTTTTTTATAGATTGAGTTGACTGCTTTTGGTTGAAGATTGCATGCGGAAGCAAAATCTACTTATAAAAAATAGGTAATAATTCAACAAATTGATGTTTATACTTATGTCAGCGAACAAAAACTATAAATGTAGTATTGGAACTTATTTTGCAGATAATGTCAAAGGTTCCGACTATATTTTACTTTGATGGCGAATTGTTGGTTGATGATGAAGGTAAACCTAGATATGTGGGCGGGAGGCGAAAAGGATCGACAATAAAAAAACATTGTAGTTTCGAAGAGCTTAAACAAATGGCATTTGAAGTGACAAAAGCAAATCCTATGATATATGATTTAAAAAATAGCGGTGAAATGGGTTCGGGATGATGGTGCTTCCGCTATTGATTTGGAAGACGACGACGATTTGAACTCCACCTTTTCAGTTGGAATGAGAGTGATAGAAATATACGTTGTGAGAGTGGAACATGAAAATGTGGTTGAAACACAAGCGGCAGTAATCTTTGGGGATGAGTATATGCACACTACACAGTTACAAGAAACACAATGTTTGGCGTATCCATCGTATTTTTCAAGCCATCAAGGTGGAAAGTTTACAAACTTACTTCATAGGTACAGCGGAATGGTTGTAGTATCTTCTAGTCAGGAACAACATATGATGCAGAACGCTATAAATCCAAATCAGTCGTAGGCGTGTGAAAAGTGAGTACTATTATACGTTTGTACTTGTATTTTGACTTACGTTAATGCAAAATATATGACCTTTGTTTTTTGTATTCCTAGTATCGAAGATGCATTTACTGGTTGTCATGACGATGGTGCTGATGATCATGTTCTTACTCCACACGAGATTTGTGGACAATTGGACAGCATGGAAGTAGCTTGTGCGGATGATGAGGATAGAACTTGGATCCATCAAATGAAAGTTAACAATAATGCAATCATATACGGAGACATTAAGGAGGCTGATGATGTAAATGCGGAAGAAGAACAAATCACATACGAAGAGGCTCTAGACGATGATTTATGCACGGCATCAATGATGGTGAAATCGATAATGCAAAATTGTCATCAAGACGTGGAAGTTTTTGGAAGAGAATGTGCGGAGAACGGTCCACGAGTTGGGGTTAATTTTTGAAAATAAGCAGAAGCTTGTTGAACAGTTATGTGAATGGTCGATTAAATGTTCAGTTTCGTTCAAAGTTTTGAAAGTAAGCAGAAGCTTGTTGAAGATAGAGAACACTTCTATCTTCGGACCCAGGAGACAATTCTACAAACAACAACAACCGTTTATCCATACAAAAACTATGTACAAAGTTAGGGTTTTTGCAATATGAATACTTCAAATCGTTTTGCATTTTCAACAAAGAAGCCAACAATGTGAGTACATTCACATCGACATCATCAACACTACCTCTTGCGCTAACAACAATAACAATTTCTAAATTACATCTTAATTTTCAAAAAAATGAATTATAATTACCTCTAATCAACGTAGATGAAGAGCTAGTTTCCATTTTATGGGCAATAGAGTGTTTGTTTAAAGAAATAGATGAGGAAAAATGATTTTGACTTAAGATATTTGGATTTGAAATGGGTTTGAAGTTGGAAATGGGAAGGGTTTTTGGAAGAAAGAGGATAGGTATGATAATGACTCCAGATTCAGCTCTATATCCTTTTGATGCCCGAAAATAAGGTTGCGCATTCCATATTTTAAAATATAGCTTGCGCAAATATGGAATGCGCAAGCTTATAGTATAAAAAAAATATACTTGCGCATTCCATTTTTGCGCAAGTACAAACGTAAACGAGACCTACTTTCCCAATTAGTTTTTGAAGGTGTTTATTTTGGTAATTGGTTTTTCTGCAAAGCTTTGATCAAAAAATTGTCATATTTATTGTACTCTACTGTATACCTCAACGTACTGTTTGCCGTTAATACAGCCGGGTAAAATTGTTTACACTGTGCTTGGCTATGTCGATTCAATTTACATGAGTGAGTATGCCACCATCTACCGGTCCATTATTTACATTCCATCGTAAACACTACACTACCCTACCCTCTGAATTTTCGCCTGTCCTACACCGACCATCAGTAACCTTCATTATTTTGAGCCATCCTTTTACTACAAACACTTTTGAAAACAAAACATATAAGGGCACTGATTAAAAAAATACAAGTCATCAGTTATTGGTATTAAACGACATGTATTTGAAGACTATTCATGGCTAATTTAATTTAAAATGGTTGCTATTACCTATTTGGGATAGTTCATTTAATTTTTGATCCACTGATCTGTCTTGAATTTTGGTCTACCTATTCTCCATCGACTCATCACGTATCCCTGTAAAACACTGAAGTAAATATGAACTTATTTTTGCATACAGTTGAAACTCATTACTTCCCTGAGCTGCTTTCTAATATGATTTTCATTGGGGGTGAATGTTTGACACAACTCTGCAAATTCTTTTCTATACCTTAATTAGTAGCACCATGTTTTACACTCATTGCAAATATTTTTAGGTGTCATCTTTAAATGAATAGTAAAATATTTCTCTATTTTCATATCTTATGGTAATATATTTGCACGACAGTAAGTAAGTTCTGTTATTTTATAGAACTGTTAACTGTCCATTTTCCCCCTTCCTACATGGGAAATTAACTGTACTTTTCTTTCAATGCCATGAACTGCACCATTTCTATAAAACGTAGTATATACCATATGAACCATCGGCTTTCTTGATAACAAATTTGTGTTTCTAGAGTGGATTGAAGTGCTTATACTGACCGATAATATATTTGATTCAACTTTACATTAGTCTTTAATTCACTACTTGCATAAATCACTTTGCATACATTATTTATTATATTTTGCAATCTTCTTCCAATACACAATTTATTCTCTCATTTGTATTTCGACAGTTGACTGTATTAGTATGTAAATAGTTTGAAGTAGCTAGGTTTCATGTAAACACGATTGGTAGCAAAGAAGTCCCACTAGAAGTGTTACTTGATGTGAAATGTATTAAATCTTACATAAAGAACAAAGGCAATATGTTAATTAGGTACTGTGTCAAACAAAAAATATATAACCTTTTTATTAAAACGTGGCACAAGTGTCAACTAAGCTTTATATTTTTTTCTATCTTATTTAAATACTCATCCATTACTCCTATTTTTTACATTCATCACACTTTCTGCAATGACTATAGAATGCATTGTTAAGAAATTTAGTGCACTCAATTAGACATAATCTTGATTTTATGACACAAGTATTTTGTTTTTTATGTTGGATGTTTAAACAGACATTAATTCTGTGCTGTTAAGTTTCATTCTCTAACTCCGTATTCAGCATGTGTACAGTCACAGTCAATGAAGTTCAACACCTCAACGGTTCAGCAGCAGCATTTTATAGGGTTGAATATGTTGTCATCAAAGAACTCTCTACATCATTAAAAAAAAGTCTTATATATGCATCTAAGCTTGGATGGACTATTGTCCTTGCGTTTTGCATATTAGGATTCTTAGTGCCTCAACTATTTTTTGTTACTCCCTAATCAACATCCAAACATGTTAACAGACTTTGCATTTTGATATTCTTGGCTGTTTTACTCATTGTGTTCCAATATGTTATGTGGATTTTACAAAAAGGTAGGTTTATCTTATTCACTTAGAATCATGCTTGCTGACCCTTGAAGTATATTGTACTACTTTTGTGGAAGAAAAGGCTGGCACCATATCCTAAGTTGCATTTGATATATAAATATGGATTTGACAAAACTTCTCACTGCATAATTCAATATACAATATGAAATTCTATAACAAGCGAGATATTATTTGGTTACCACTAATTAATCGTTTTTTATAATTGAAATGGTTTACCATGACCAACACCAAATGGTTAACAGATTGATACATTTGATGTTTTTGCATATGTAAATAAAGCTTATATGCATTTCCAAGGAATTTGGTAGATACTGTTAGAAACGAGGAGGAGAGAAGAAACTAATTATATTTCATAAAATATTTCATATAAATTTTCTTGCTTGCAAACAACACAAAATGACCACATATTTATAGTGGTTTACATACCCTTACAAATAGACACGACCCTTTAGATAGACACCTCTTCACTATTCTTCACTCAATAGACACGACTTTTTAGATAGATATCTTTTCACTCCAATGGACATAACTCTTCACTCAATAGACACGACTTTTTAGATAGACATCTTTTCACTCCAATGGACATGACTCTTCACTCAATAGACACGACTCTTTAGATAGACACATTTTCACTCCACTACAAGAAACAGTACAACAAAATATTAAATTTAAGACAAATTTTAGGGACCCAAAATATTTTTGTCTTTAAATGAGGTCTAATTAAAGACAAAATAATTGTGTCACTAATAATTATTAAAACAATGAAATTATGGTTTTTAGTGGGTCTCAACATAAAATGCTTTTATTAATTACTAAAAAAAATTAAACCATAGTCTTAAGTTGGTCTCAACATTAAAAAAACTTTTAACTAATAAATTAGGTAACCTGCACTTTTTCCTTCCATTACTGCTCCACCACGCACGTTAAAAAAAAAGAGGAAACCCTCGAAATTTCCTTCCGCTCAAAAAGAAGAACGCAGAAAGAAATACCTAGCCGCCTACAGAAATTTTCTCCCCTAAAATTTAGAACTCATTCCTCCTTCAAGCGAATCTCTATTACCCTAATCATGAATCAACAGAAAGTAGCACAAGAGCTATCGATTTATATACTTGAAGAAAACACAGGTTCATGTTTCGATTTACCAAATTCTGCTACTTGTTTTATGTAGATTTATTTGATATGACTGCAATTCGATAGTTACGATTAATTTTCTGTTTTTTAATTTTCTTTTTCGTCATTTTGTGTTCAAGAATCATTTCAATATCATCTTAGTCTGAAAGAGGATCTTTCATAATACAATCATGGATTTTTTTGGTCGAATTTTAAGTTAAGTTTTTTTTAACATCTTACATATTATAGGTTACTGTTATGGACAAAAATCAGGTTACAGGGAAGTTGATTTTTTTTCTGTGCAACATATGAAAAATAGTAATTGTTAACTGGAAAATAAATATAACTTTACTGTGCAAATTGATAGCTAACTGAAGTGGGTGATATTTTGCGATGTGTCTTTACTGCAGTTTTAATTTTGAGTTATTTTTATCAAATTAGGAAGTGGTTTACATGAAATTATAGTTGCAAATGATTATAGGTGGATATCATAGAGAGATATATTACGATGTTGATTTGTTTATGCTTTGCTTTTATCCTTATAATTCTATAAGGTTAGAATAGTAACGTGGAGAAAGTCAGTATAAAGAACATAAGGTTTAGAAAGAATATAAAATTACGGTAAGTAATAATAGCTCTAAACATTAACATGCTAACATTTTCCAATGCTTTCTTTCCAATTTTTGTGGTAAAGTTGTTTGGTCAACTCATATTTCTAGTTGAAACTGAATGAGTTTTTCTTTTCGAACCTAATTAATTTGTGCATTGAACATAAGTTACATTTCATTGAAGAACCAATCATTCTACATCATTTATAGGAATTTAAATATTGGGTTTTGGACCGAAGGTCCCTATTTTCAAAGCTTATGCATAAAAAGTCCCTGCTCATAAACCCACGTAAATTAGATCCCTATTTTGTTGTTTTTTACCAAACTATCCACTTCTATAAAATCGACTTAATATCATTTTCAGGGGCAAAAACGGTATAAATTAGCCAAAATCTAAAAATAGGGACCTAATTTTCATAACTTATTCGGGAGGGACTTTTCTTATATCATCTTTCAATTCCAGGGACTTGACATGCATTCCTTGTTTAAATATATATTGTTGAGTGCATCATTTAATCTGTCCTTGTTTAGAACAAATAATATTCAGATGGGAAGTATCAAGCTAATTTAATGAAGCAATCGTTAGTTTATTGGATGTATGATTTATTTTAGAGTGCTAAATTTAATCATTCCAAGCGTTTGAGATTCTCTCTTTTTTTAAAGATTTTTGTTTTGTTTTTTTTCTCACAATCAAACTAAAAACATGGAAAAAAAACAGTAAACGTACTAGTTAATAAGATAAAAGAATAGTAAATAAGTGATAATGGAAGAAAAAAAATGATATTATCATACCTTACTTATAAAAGTCGCTACCAGATGATAATTTCCTGCCTTTTTCTACAAAATTGCATTATACATGGTCTAAGGAAAGAAACCGGCCAAGTAATAATATTGAGTTCTCCATTATTCCAATGCCAATGTAAATTTGACTATAGAGAAAATAGACTGATTAGCACTTTTTAATTATTGATGTTACTTTTGATTAAAATCAAGATAAATCAATTTCATCATAGGGAAAAAATTATGACATATTAAGATCAAAGTTACCTTAAATAAACTCCCACTTTTTTACTGCAACCATAGGTCAGGACAAAATATCAGGCAGCCAACAAATACACAATTTATGTACAAAATAATTTTCCATCTTTTTCACCAGATTATTTGATTATCAACAATCGACGTTGGTCTAAGTCTAAAAATGTAAGTGGAATTTAGCTTAAATAAAATAATTGGCCAAATCAAATTATTTATAGAAACAAAAAGTTTGAATGTTAGTTAATACTATTGTTAAAGATATGGTAAATATTGTTAAAGACACTGTCATCCAAATTTTGTGTTTTGATTTAGACGATCAGACTCAAAGGCCATAAATATAAGAGGCAACAACATACTTGTGGGATGCAACGAAAAGTTCTTCATTTTTTGCCCCATTCAGATTTCTTCCTCTAAATTTATCAGGAAAGATCTCCAATCCAATTCTTCCTCTTTAAGAATCTCATGCAGATTGCAATGGAAGTATATAATTTGAGAAAATGATTGCATCTACAACACAAATCCTGAAAATAGTACACAACACAATATATTACATGTATGGATGTAGATTTCCATACCAATTTATTTTTAGTTCAGTATAATATTTATTCATCCTTGGCATCTTTTACAAAACTGAACTGAAATCAACAAAAGAGTGAAATGCAAACTTCAAAGGGTAGACAAATAAAAGCTAAAAACGGAGTCAAAGTTACAAAATCACCTCTTTTTGCGGACCTAGTTTTGAAAATGTCTGAATTTTTTTGGACAACCTAAATAAATGAAATTGACATATCTACAGAATTTAAGCACATTCAGAATTTTTTTCGTGCAATAATTGATGGAACATGGAATTTACATTTTCAAGAAGCAAAAGCTTTTATGTTATCTGTAGTTTGTACTGATAACTTTGCAAGTTATTCCACGAATTCAAATTTATTAAATTCAAAATTTGGTGCACCAAGCTTCTCGTAATGGAAATGCAAATTTGTCAAATGGATGCAGTGATAAGTCAGGTGTATGTATGAAACAAAACAAGGTAACGTATTTCAAAAATTGCATTATACCTGACTTATAAATAAGTGTAAATCCTTGCGTTGTATTTCAGTGCACCTTGCAACAGCTACATAACCCATTCAGTCTATGCAACATGAATATCAGCAATCCTTCGCTATAAGTTCATGCTAGTATTTTATTCTTGTAACATTAGCAATTTTATAGTTTAAACTTCTTTGGCAGTTTAAATATTTTATGCTAGCTTTACCGTTTCAAGGAGCTCCGGAAGGAAACCGTGTAGCATGAAATCCTTTGGAACGACACATAACAGAAACTTCTTATTTAAAATATGTGTTTAGCCTTTAATTTTGTAGATCAACAAAGCTGAATAGAGAAAAAAATTAGCATTTTATTTTCTCAAAAAGAGAAATAATTGGGTTGTATTTGAGAACAATTGTACGCGAACGATTAGGAATTCTTTGGGCGTATTTTGTATGAGAATGATTAACGGCTACACATATGAAACCAAGTATTTTAGCTAATAGGTTAGGAATGATTGTCTCGTGGTATTCCATCGGCATTAATTAAGGATTTCAGTTTGAGGAATAGAATGCTGTAAAGAGAATTTTGTTAGGGGTTAAATGAAAAAATGCACCCAAAAAAAAGGAGAAGGCAACATTTAGCTTGAGATTGGATATGGTTAAAGAATACAAGTAGTCTTTTATTCTCTTTTATATATAATATAGTAGATATGCCATTGATTGTATTGCTTATTGAATTTAAATGTGATGGGCAGTTTGGTAATCTCAAAGGTTTAATTGAGGTATGTGTGTGTGTGTGTGAAAGACACATATTTCTATCATCTTATTAGTACTTTGGTTGACATGAAAATAATTTCCTTCATTTTATTCTATCATTATTTATTTTTCTGAATATTCACATAAGCTTCTTCTAAAATTTTATTCCATAAATAACTATTCGCATAATATTTGGAATCTACTACTTTAATCGTTAAATTGTGAATAAATTGAATGAGATTCATGATTTATATCCTGATTTGATTCAGTTATCAAATTCACGATTTAAGATTTGAAAACCATTTTGTAATTAAACCCCGTAGTATATTCATAGTCATACATTGGCTGAAACTGATATTGATCTATTCATGGTGACACTAAGCTGCATGTTCTCTGTCTTTAATATATTTTATGGATTATATGTTTTGAATCATTATTTGACATTTTACTACCAATTAATTATTAAGTAAGTTTTATTTCTTTGTAGGATTAATCTCAAAATGAGTGACCGTTCATGGATGTATCGTAGGCTTAAAGATGGACATATAAATCTAGAATTTGTTAATGGTGTCAACAAATTTATTGATAATGCGTTTTTACAAGTAAATTATGGAGGAACTGTCAGGTGTCCATGCTCCATGTGCAAAAAAAAAAATTCAATTAAAGGAAGAAATTTCCAAGCATTTATTACTAAATGGTTTTGTTCCTCTGTATTCTAAAAGGATTTTCCATGGAGAGGAAGAAGTTGATGAACCAACAATGTCAGAGTCAGATACAAATAATTCAAATGATGATAACCCATATAGAGATATGGTGTTAGATGCAATGGGAGTTGGTTATGATGTCGAAGAGCAACCACCAAATGTTGAAGCTCAAAAGTTCTTACATATGTTAAAAGCGGCCGATGAACCACTTTGGGATGGATGCAAAAAAGAGACAAAGTTATCTGCATGTGCAAAAATGACGGTTCTTAAATCTCGATCACGTATGACAGAGGCATGTTTTAAGGACATGAGTGCACTAATTGACAACATGTTACCTGAAGGGCATAAGCTAATTCAAAATTTTTATGAAGCTAAAAAAATGTTGAAACCACTTGGACTTGGCTATGAAAAAATTGATGTTTGTCAGAATTTTTGCTTGTTGTATTACAAAGAAAATGATATGAAGGTTGTTTATGATATTTGTAAAAGTCCTCGTTACAAGATCGAAGATATAGGAAACAATTGCAAAAAAAACATCGCTGTAAAACAACTTCGATACTTCCCAATTATTCCGACATTGAAAAGGTTATTTATGTCACCAAATCATGCTAAAGACATGACATGGCATTATTATAATAAATCAATTGATGGTTCAATGGCTCATCCAGTTGACGGTGAAGCATGGAAAGAATTTGATCGTCGACATCCGGATTTCGCATCATCTGATTGAAATGTCTGATTGGGTTTATGTACTGACAGTTTTAGTACATTTGGAACTTCCGCAAAAGCTTATTCATGTTGGCCGGTGATTTTAACAGTTTACAATTTACCACCATGGAAGTGCATGAAACAACCATTTTTGTTCCTAAACATGATCATACCAGGGCCTAAAAGTCCTGGAAGGAATTTGGTTATTTTCTTACGACCTTTGATTGATGAACTTTTAGAACTATGGGAAGGTGTTCTTGTTTATGATGTAAAAAAGATAATTTTTTCTTGAGAGCAGCTTTGATGTGGACAATTAGTGATTTTCCTGCGTATGGTATGTTGTTTGGTTGGAGTACACATGGAAAATTGTCATGTCCTTATTGTATGGAAAAAACGAAGTCTTTTACTCTTGAACATGGGGGAAAGGCTTGTTTTTTTGATTGCCATCGACAATTCTTGCCATTAAATCAACCATTCAGAAGGCAAAAGGACAAGTTCAAAAGGGGTACCATTAAACGTGATATACCACCTTCTCGACGTTCTGGTGTTGAGATGAGAGATATAGTGTCCACTTTGCCTAATGTTGTATTTGGATTTAAATTAGGTAATAAAAAAATACCAGGATTTGGTGAAACACATAATTGGGTACGTAGGAGTATATTTTGGGATCTTCTTTATTGGGAATCAAATTTGGTTCATCATAATTTAGATGTGATGCATATTGAAAAAAACTTTTTTGATAACATATTCAACACGTTGATGGACACCGACAATACAAAAGACAATTTGAAGACTAGACTTGATCTTGAAAAAATTTGTAGCAAACAACGGTGGATGAGCTTAATTCAACATTCTAATGGTAATTATTACAAGCCAAAGGCTCCTTTTTGTCTTTCAAAAAAAGATCAAAAAGCTGTTTGTCAATGGGTTAAACACATAAGTTTTCCAGATGGATATGCCTCTAACATTCAAACACTACAAGAATTTTGATTTTTAGTAGCGCTAAAAAAACGCTACTAAAAGTTTTAGTAGCGTTTTGATAAACGCTGTTATAAAGCCCGCGACTAAAAATACCTGATTTTTAGAGCATCTCCAACAGTTTGGAGTGCGGAAATTCGATTTTCCGCACTCCAAAATGTTGGAGCCCTCATTTCTACAACAGAAATGAGGGCAGGCGCCTGTTGAACAGGCGCCTGATGACCAGGCGCCTGTTCAACAGGCGCCTGGTTAATGCGCCTATATCAGGCGCATTTTCCCCCATTTCCCTTCATTCTTATTTCCTCCCACTTCTTTCCAACCACCATTATTAAATCAGCTTTGCGTCCAGATGCCGCCCCGTCCAGTCAAAACTGGTAGACGCACCGTTCGATATACGACTGATGCCAATATCGGACCTGTTCATGTCCCTCCCGATGCTACCGTGACTCCAGATGATCTTCGATCTTTGCACGACTTGCCCCCTACTGTTTCGCATCGACTTACTGCAGCTATAGCGATGCCACAGGTATACGTTTATTTATTTATTGCTTAATGAACGACCATGTAAATATAAATGTATAATAATTCCTTATTTACTTTAACATTAAATAACCATATATTTAGGTTCGTCACGTAGCGATGCGAGGTAGTTGGTATAGGTGTATGTCTGAATATTTTGATCAGTTACCGGAGCCGATTTTGGATAGACTACATGCATCACCTTTTGGTGAATTTCTTGCTTTACCTAGATTTGCACATGTAGATCGTTGTCTGGTAGAGGCCCTCACCGAGAGATGGTGGCCTACCACTCACACATTTCATTTTCCTGATTTTGAGCTAGGACTGACTCCTCTAGATTTTTATATGCTCACTGGCATAGAGGTTGGTCGACCTGACCGTCTCCCTGTTCCATTTGATAGTTCATTTGAGGAGTTCGAGTCATATTCAGCTTATTTACCGACTATGGCCGATGAGGAGGTTAGAGGAGGAGTTATTACTCTCCCTTGTTTGCAGCGTTATATAGTAGAGTACATGGCCGTTGAGGATATGCACACTCCCGTTATCCGTGCATTCATATTATACATGTTTGGGTCTACATTTTTAGTAACAATAAGGGTACTATTAGACTTGGTTTTCTGGCTGGGTTAGTAGATGTGGACGGACTACATATATATGATTACGGTACCGCTATTATTGGTTATTTGTACGTAGCATTAGATACATATGCGCTTCAGCAGTCTAGACAGATGTATGACTTTTGGTACATTCTTCCATTTTGGTACTACGAGTATACTGCCAATATGCACCCCCGACTTATTGTAGAGGCGAATGCCACACCTTATATTTACTTTCCTAGATTGCGTCGTTGGGGTCCTCCTATGCATTTGTCCCGTGTTGCACAAGGGGTGCACAATGAGTTGATGGAGGCTAGACAGCAAATGGATATGAGGCGGCGTGGTAACATTATCATTCGTCCATGGGATCAGTACTTACAGTTCCTAGAGCCCGGTCCTGATCATCCACTCACTTTTCATTTATCCATGTCGCGGCATAGGATTTTCTTTCAGGTTCCTACATGTCCGTTCATATGGTATTTAGGGGATCGGTGTTGGCTACAGTTGTATGGTATAGTTCGCATTCCATCAGATCCGCTACCATTAGATGATATGTATGGTGATATTCGGGTTGGACCAGCTTATATTCATGCGATGAGGGGTGCGGGATGGGTGGATGGTGAGCCATTTACAGTTCTGGGAGACTTTGATTCATATTGGGCTCGAGTAGCCTCACGTGCTTACGCTTTGCCTGATTATATTCGGGGTTTGAACTCCGATCATATTGGCCCGCGTACCTCTTCTGGTAGAGTTCCACTACCGCCTGCCACCTTTGAGCCTACATCATCTCAGTACACGCAGCCTCCTACTTTCAACCCACCACCTCATTCGTTTAGAGCGTATGATGTACACGGTCAGGTTGTGGAGTATCCCTTGCAGTATCCTACAGACGACGCTATTACGGGTATACCATCCGCCGGATTGTACCAGCCTCATCAGGTCTGTATGTGTTTTAATTTTTCCTTAATTTACTTGTCATTATATTACTTGTCATTATATTATCCACCTATGTATAACTTTTCTTGTGCGCATATCAGTTTTCTCAGTACATGGATTATGATAGACGGATGATTGCTGCATTTGAGCGTATGACGCTCGATTATACAGGGATGATGTATCAGAGTTACCAGACTGCGGTCCAACAGCAGCAGACTCAGTATGATGCGCAGATACAGGGATTACAGATCCAGATTCAGCAGCTTTAGGAGTAGCTCCATGCGGGACCTCAGCCTCACGACTTTGATGATGTCAACGACGACAGCGACGACGATAGTGGAGACGATGAGGAGATTGATAGCGGTTTTGATCACATAGACTGATGTGCTGCATTTAGATGTTTTAGACTGTGTTATTATGTGACTGTCTATATGTTGGTGATGATGCTAATTTATGCTTGGTTATTATTGAGCGTATATGTACTTAAATTGTGACGATTTTGAAGTAACAAACACATTTGTGTTTGTTTGTCAAACAGTTTATGGATGTTTGACACGTGGATGTGAATCTCATGCTTCATTTTATTGTACGCGGATCATGACTTGTTTATTTAAGAGAAAGTTTTATACTCTTATGTCACAACATTTAAAAGTTCGGTAAATTCAATCAATGAGTAACATAATATTTTCGGCTACGGAATTGAGACAGTTAGTAAATGTTTTTATACAAACTGATCAGATGTGCGACGATGAAGAGATAATGGCAACTCAGTTTTGGGACACCATTGCTGAACTATACAATAACAATGTTGAGTGTAGAAGTAGACGTACGAAGGTAGAGTTGAGGACTGCGTATGGGAACTTCTGCAATGCCTGTACGCGGTACAGTACAGTTATCAATGAAGTTATATTTGAAAATGTATTCGAACCAACCCGTTCCACATTTGAAGGTCGTTACTTTCTCAAATATCACAGCACATTCACTGGACATGAGGCTTATATCGTACGTCAAAATTGGCTAGAACGATTTGGATATCCATAAGTTGAGTGTATTCTCGTTGAGTTTGTTAGTGTCAGTTCCTATTCTTAGTAGTGGTTTTTTTTGTTGGTTGTATTACTGTTGGGTGTTTCAGTAACATTGACTTGTTTCTTTCTGTATTATTGCGTTAAGAAAATGGCTACAGTTGTATGATGTGATGATACAATTGTATGATAAGAACCATTCAACACTGCACCTACATACAATAGTTGCTTAAACATGGGATGGCAACAGTTGTATGATGGGATGACTACAGTTGTATGATGGGATGACTACAGTTGTATGATGGGATGGCTACAGTTGTATGATAAGAACACTGCTTCAACAGTACATAAAGTATTATTGCTACAGTTGGATGATAAGAAGAGTGCTTCAGCAGTAAATAAAGTATTATTGCTACAGTTGTTTGTTTTGTTATGAAAGACAGTACCGGGAATTAAGCTATAAAAGGCTTGCTAAATGTTGAGAAGTATTATTGCTCATTCTTATTTCATACAAATTCAAATATAACAAATGGCGGCAGAAGATTATATATTTTTTGATGATAGCGACGATGAATTTGATGAAATAATGGAAGATCATTTTCGCCGCGAAAAGGAACTACTAAGTATGGCTGCGCTACAGGTTGGTCAATCGAGCAGGCAACACGGTGGATCAGTTGTTGGTCGTCGGTATAAAAATCGTAGACATTCATGGCACAACGACAGACTGATGGAAGACTACTTTGTTCCAAATCCTACTTACACAGATGCTGATTTTAAAGAAGATTCCGCATGCGGCGTCCTCTATTTCTTAGAATCCTCCACTGTATCAAGCAGCATGACAAATACTTTATCTTCAAACCGAATGCATCTCGTACAATGGGTTTGACTGGAATTCAAAAAATGACAGCTGCACTCAGAATGCTTGCATATGCAGGACCGGCGGACGCACTTGATGAAAATTTGAAAGTGGCGGAAAGCACGGTATTAGAGTGTTTGGAACATTTCTGTCAAGCTATCGTGGACATTTACGGTGATCAATACTTACGCTGACCTAACGAGGCTGATATAGTTCACTTATTAAATATGCATGGTAGTAGAGGTTGGCCCGGAATGTTAGGCAGTATAGACTGCATGCATTGGGAGTGGAAGAATTGTCCAAAGGCGTATGCTGGAGCTTATCAGGGTAAATCTCGTAGGTCCTCTATTATTCTTGAAGCTGTAGCGTCGTATGACTTATGGATATGGCATGCATTTTTTGGAATGCCAGGTTCGAACAATGATCTTAACGTAGTCGAACGATCTACATTGTTCAATGATTTAGCAAACGGTAGATCAACTCCTTGTACATTTACTTTGGGAGGTAACACGTACGATCATGGATATTATCTAGGTGATGGTATATATCCGAAATGGAGTACCATTGTCAAGACAATTTCTAACCCACAAAACAATAAACAAGCAAAGTTTGCAGCGATGCAAGAAGGCCAGAGGAAGGATGTTGAAAGAGCATTTGGGGTTCTTCAGTCTAGATTTGCCATAGTCAGTAATCCATGCAGACTTTGGTCACCAGTTAAAATGACAAAAATAATATACACTTGTATTATTTTTCATAATATGATTATAGAGGATGAAAGAGACATGGAAGAAGATTACGTGTACGAGGGTGCTCCTACACCACCGCATGTTTGGCGCAACGATATGATTGGAAGCGCACTTGAACTCGAGTTTCATGTAGAAAGCCAAATGTCATACCGTAGTGCTCAACTTCATCGAAGACTACAAAATGATCTCATAGATCATCTTTAGGGGTTTTCTGGAAATCAGTGAAACTCTATTTCTGTTCTTACGTTTTCTACTATTGTTTATGTTGTTGTTTCTTAGTAAGGTTATTGTAATCTGTTTATGTATAATTAAGCTAATGTTGTTAAAATCATTTTTCAGTGTAATGCAATTTAAATGAAAAAACTTATATTAATAATTGCTTGCATTAAGAACACAATACAAATAACGGTACTTAAAGATACAATGGTTGTAGAAACGGTAATTCATTTAATGATCCTCTTCAAGTCTACGCCTCATAATTTCTCTCCTTCTTTGCTCCGTATACTGCAGTTGTTCTGCAGACATATGTGACGTATCCATGAACATTATTGCATCTTCATCTCTTTGGCGGTTTCCAGCAATAAGTTGATCCATTCTTGATAACTTTTCTTGGTGTTGCATTGCTCGAGTGTCCATTGCCCGGTTAAATCTTTCTTCAGATTCAAGCATGAGTTTTGTAATTTCATCTTGATCCGCTGCGGCAGTCTGCTTCTTTTTGGCCGCTTTTGCTCCCTGTGGCCTAACAAAATGATCTTCAGCTGGGGATGGGCCTTCTTCTGATCCTAAACCGAAGCTTCCTTGGGATTCCATAGGACTGGAGGTTTCTCCAACTCTAGGCATTTTACCCCAACCACTGTTTGATTGAACTTGTTGAACGGTCTTCTGAAGCAATGATTTCCATTTAACGTGCTTGACCAACATGTCATACACGTGCATGAACTGATAAAAATGTGGTGCTTGTTTACTATCAGGTTTATAGATTTGTTTGAACAACTTGTTTGCGGCCATTCTCTGTTCAAAAAATAACTAGTAAACTTAGAGAACTAGGATAAAAAAAATACAATGAAATTATATTGAAGCTTACTAAATGCGTTTCATTCCCAAAGCCACTAGGATTCGTTTGCTTCAATTTGAACATTTGAGAATCGAACGTTTGGGTTTGACGATTTATTTTTCCATAATGACCTTTGACTGAAGATATCGTTCTTTTCCGATTGATGTTCTCCGATTATAGCAATTAGTAATTTTGCCCCAAAAAGATTCACCACTTTGATCGGTCCCTCGAATAGGATCGACTGAGAGTGCACAGTAAATGTAGCAAAGATCGTAGTCTTCCGCAGCGCTCCAACTTGCATTAGTTACTTCTCCCTTAATCGGAATCGTAGCATCTTGCAAGTCGTATTCTTCAAAACTGGACCTTGCAGCAACGACGTCGAAATCGGAGTACATTTTCAGTTGAGATCGGTGGCAGCAAAAAATTGCAATGGAGAAACGAAATGAGGAAGGAAATTGGTTTGGAATGGAAGAAGAGGGGAGAGTATTATTTGAAGAAGAAAAAATGACCGCTGGGAAATGGCCGTTGAGAGTATAGTAGGCGCCTGTTCAACAGGCGCCGTGTTGAACAGGCGCCTCATTCCATCGTAACTTCTCTGCCCGAAGGCCCCCCTTTCCACACTATCACATTTTCTCGTACCCTGTTGGAGATGAATTCGGGTGCAGATTTGAGAAAATGTGAGCTGTTGGAGATGCTCTTAGTTGCACTTATTTCAACGCTACCATAAATCGTTTTACTACAGCGTTTATGAAATGCCACTAAATTCTTTTTTTGCAGCGTGTATAAAACGCTACCAAAATGTACTTGGTCTGCTCAAAAATATTTTGGTAGCATTTGTTAAACGATGTAATAGAGGATGCAGTTTATTGACAAAGCCTGTAGCCACGTTTATTAAACGCTACTATATATGCTCTCCTTCGACCCTTTATTTTTCGTAGCGTTTTTTAGTAGCGTTTTCGAAACGCAACTAAAAATATTCCAGCTCTACATATAAATTGCCTCCAGTTCAATCTTGTTCGTAGCTTATAACATAATACATAAACACATACACATTAAACAACCACAAAATACATATACATATACACATACACATTCAAATATAAACACATTTAAAAACCACAAAATACATAAACAAAAGCACTAACATAAACAATATGTTAACCGTACATAGAAGTTTACACAACCGAACAGTAGTTTCAAGACAAAAGGTTAACCGTACATAGAAGTTTACACAACCGAACTACGTACCACAAACAATATGCTACTTCTGCAGTTAAAGTACCATAAACATCTAAACTAAGAAAGTACAATAAACAACCAAACTACCTAACAAGTACGATAAACTAGTGCTGCTACTGCTCATTCTTCAGAAACGCATACCTGTAGACAAAATATAATCAACAGTGAGAATCAAGTTATAATCAATACTGAGATAATAATGACAGGACCATCAATACTGAGAAAACAATGAGACTAAAGTTATGCACAACTGGATATGTGCAATCTTGTGTTCAACTGAATATGCACAACTGAATATGAAAACTAAAATAATGTGCATGTTAGTTTTGGCCAAGAATAAAATGAAAATGAAGATTTGTCATCAATTTTTTGTACATTTTATCTCTGCATGTACATTTTCATATACTCAAACATAGATTTTCATATACTCGAACACAGATGAAAATATAAGTGTACATGAATTATTTTAGATAGTGAAATTAGGTAGGTGTAAGAAGTCTGCCAGACCCATATGGATACACCCAAACGCAGATTCAAAAATTCATAACGATAGATGCATTTGTTGATAAAAATATGGGATAATAATATAATATGGTCCTAGTATGTAAAATGACTGGAAACTTAGGATCATAAATTATCTTTTAAGTACGCACAATTAGTCGATATAACTTATGGCTGTTGATGGATTAAACCACCGACTAATTACAGTTAATATATACAACATAAATACCATATTTTGATAAGCCTGATCATAGTAATTTCCAACATAAATTCTAACTTATTCACATTATTGCATATTCACATAAATCATTTAAGTACAACAACTCATTGCACATCTACAAGCAGGTTATAATGAGGCAATTTAGAGGAAAACTTCAAATAACTTTGAAGGCAGCCCCTTTTCAAATCACTTAGGCATTATAATTATTTGAGTTGATGGTTTAAGTATTTTGTTGCTACTGGTTATCCATGATGGTAATTTTGCAAGAAGTTTTCAATTACATAAAGAATTGCATACCTTTCATTTTGGTTCCATAATGACTTTTTCTATTGGCCAAGCTATGGGAACGCCAAAGGCATCTTCCATGCACGTCAACTCCGATGTAGGTCTCCATAGCACTGCATCCGGAACTCTCACAATTTCAACCCAAACTTTTACAGCATCGCGTCCCAATTGACGACAATGGACCATCGATATTGAATCATTTGAAGCGATAGTTCCTTCAGCCACTACTTCGTTCGTTTCACCCACATCAATCAACTTGCATTTACTATCTTTTGTCAGCTTTGCAATCGGTTGGGAAAAAATGGTGCATATTTCAAACAGTGCATATTGAAAACTGTGTACTTATTTTAGAAACCAAAGCTTACAAAATGCAACAACACAGTGGTGCATATTTCAAACAGAAGAAACAAAATACAAACTACAAAATATTTCCAGCATATTTACTTACATGTTGTTGAGGTTTCTTCGCGATTATGGGTGTGGATATCACGGGAGAAGTCGCACAATTTACATTCCTACCAACTGCATCTTTTTTAACTTCAACTTTTGATTTTGGCCATGCTACTTTCCTACCAACTGCATCTCTAACGCACGACATATCAACTGTGGGTCGCCACAAATATGCATCTCCATTTATTACATTGGCCACCCAAATCGCAAAGGCAACCGGACTGAGCGGAATACCATTAACAAGATGTTGTGGATCTCTGGCATAGATTCTTCCTTCGGCAACTACCCTTTCACCCTCATTCCAACCATAAATCTTGCATTTGTCATCTTGGGCGCTGCTATCACTCTAAAAAGGAGAAGTATCAATCAAGAGTTTAGTGATTAAGTGAAAATATTGTACAAGACATATTTCTAAATTAAATTTGTGGAAGACCAACGTAAATATTGTGAATTATAAAATTTATCGTACTGACTTCATTCAGCTGTCCTCGCATCGCCCTCTTAATGCAATTTAATGGCCATGCTACTACCTTATTCTCAGCGTTTGCTAATACTATCATTTCAGGTGTAGGCCTCCATAAGTAAGCATCTGGTTCTTCCACGAAATCTATAATAACGCTCACAACATTTGGTCCAAGACGAATGCCATTGACAACCTCATTTGGGTCCATGGACAACACTCTCCCATCGGAAACAACTATAGAGGTTCCATCCCAATTCAACACCGAACATATGTCGTTCTTGCACTACAATTATTCAACAGAAAATTATAGCAATTATTGGATCAAAAACTAAAATCCAAATGTTATTTCTTGAGTAATATAATTATTATTTTTACCAATTCAAGTGTGCTCCCTTCTTTCGAACTTTCTTTACCCTGCAGCAAAGCACTAATATTAGGATATTTTAATCTTAGGAGCACTGAAGTGGATACGCACAATACTTAAAATGTCACTAGAATCAGTCCAACAAGTTTGAATGGCAGAGTACATACAAAAACCAGTTGTTGTAGCATCATTTACAAACATGTGTGTCTGAATTCATTATTTTCAAAATTATTATATAACAAAAAACCAGTTGTTATGCACTATTTTCTTATTCCTAGTTACTACAGTGTTTTTATATATACTTTGATGCTATGCATATTTGCAATAAATTATAGGTGCATCAGTAAACCTTGTTCATCATAGACTTACCTTTTATGTTCAGTGATCAAGTGTCAAGACGACATGTGCACCCAAAACTTGTTGAGAGTTTTATTTGAGAAAAAATGAAAAGCAAGCAGGAACACCTATACTACATATACTGTTTGGATACTCAAAATGGATGCCAAAGATTTATGTGAACATACAACATTAGAAAAACATTTATCCATCAATAAAATGATCTTCAGCAGAATATGTCAAAGAAGGTATAAACTAAAGATGAAAGGCCCATCAACTAATCTATTACAATGTTATTAGGTATAATATGATTGTAATTTTATTAATAAAAGCAGATGGAGAATAAGCTGCATTTGCAAGTGTGAATTTATTCATCTACTATATAAGAATAAATAACTTTGTAAATTGTAATTGTGTGCCAAAATAAATAGCACTGGAAATCAATCATTAATTTAAATAGGAAGAAAGCATCAAATTATTATATAGTTGACACCAAAACAAATATCAGTCCATGATAAACAAACTTAAACATTCTTATTTCCTAAAGATAAATTTAGACATGATATAAGAGAATATCCTAACGGATAAATAGACTCATTTAATAAAGAGTTTAGTAACCCATTCCAAAGTTGCTATAATCGATAAATAACGAAAAGAATTCGCGAAAATGAGACTCAACATTTGTCTCTTTGCAGCATGCACGAAATTCATTTCTCCTTGTCGGTACTCTATGCTAGTTCTATGAAAAAAGTTTGAAACATAAAAAAAAATTGAGTTTTAATATTATATTACATGTTCTAATTCTCAAAATACATATTAAGTTAAGCATTGTTTTATCACCTGTTTAAAAAAACCCAATCTTTTTCCATCGTCGACATATGAAGGCAAATAAGTTCCCAATCTTTGACGTAGAAATTGGTGACACCTCCTCTTCCTATGTCTGATACTAACTTTTAAAAAAATAAGTTACTACGTTAATAGTACTTCTTAATATCGGGCCACCCAATCATTCTAAAGATTAGCCAAATAAAACTTTGTTCAATGACGTTTCAATGAATTTTTGTTAATAAATTATGAACAAGTGTAAGTGATTTCATACATGTAGGTTTTACTGAAAAATCAGTTCATTCAGTATAATAACACCGAATGAATATGGTATTTTGAAGTGTAACTTCTAACAAATTCGATATTTTAAAACATGGTAATAGGTTTTTTTGCTGCTTTAGAGACAGTTGTAAAACTGGTTACGTATATTTCTGGTGCTATCAAATAAGCATTTTTTAATTCCTATTACACAGGCTATAAATGGTTTGAAGGTTATGGTTAAAACAACGTAGTGCTATAGCATAGAATTTTATTACACATGCCATAAAATTGATCTACACCATGGCTAGAAAAATGAGACTTAAAATTTATTACACAGGCCATAAAATATATAAAGAGTCCAAATCAATTAAATTTATATTGGAAGACAAACAATATGACTAATAAAACAAATAATTTTTCAAGCTCTGAAACTACTAAATCTGACTTATGTAAAACTACTACGTCCTTGATGCAAAATTATAAAAGTCACCTAAATGGAAACTAGTTGAAAGTGACAAAGATGAGGAGTGTGATCATATGGTTACTTTCTGAATAACGGACTGGATTACATTTGCATTAAATAATTGCAACTATAGATAAAAGAAAGAAACTGATTTTTTGCTTAGAAGGCATTACTTGAAGTCATGCAGGCCGTAACACCTAAATTGACTCATATGGAATCTATGTAAAACCTTACATCATATAAACAGATGCAACATGCATCCCTGTTTTTTATTTATATTTGCCGACTACTTCCAGGTTTCATGCAAAGCTACTTGCCATTTGCCGTTTACCTGGTTTTTTTAATTATAGGACAAAAGACATGATGAAGACACTTATTGATGACTTTATCTATGATGTAAGTTATATTAATTGCACATTAACAGATTGGTAAACGTATGGATCATGCAACTCCTTTAATTAGACTTACTCAACTATCATGTCTCTCTCAAATTCTTAACATATGAAGGCAAAAGATTATGTATTACTTTTAAATTCACTACTGTTCTAATTTTCCAAATTGGAGTCAAGTATTACAGATAATTTTGACAAAATCATGGGTGTAGCCAGACTCTCCATGTCCAGACATGTTGATATTCAATATCTTTCATAATTCAATTTTGTGATTATTCGTACTTGGTGTACAAAATTTTTACTTTGGTTAAAGCGGTAAAACAATTACACAGATTAACCCTAGACATAGCCAAGCTTTTATTCATTTAATAAATAAAAACATAAATATATAAAGGTGTAAACTAGGGTTGAATAAAAGATCTTCGTTATTAGGGTTGAGTCAACAATTTCAGTTATAAATTAGGAAGAAATTCGAATATACGATGCATGCAAATTAGGGTTAAATCAAAATAGAATCACAAAATCGATTTAGACGATTCGTACCTAAATATATCTAAGCTATTGCTGGCTGTTGCAAGGATGTTCAGTAATGCCGCGAGGATGTTGAGCAAGGATGGAGTAGATGATGAAAAGGGGAACTTGATCTTCAGTTGATGAAATTTGAGCGATTGCTGGCTGCCGCGAGGATTGAAAAGGGGAAAAAAATTTCTGCAGAAGTAGATCGAAATAGGGAGAGAGTTTTCTAAGTATACGTGAGATGGAAAACAATGACTGGTCATGTTTATTTTTGGTTAGGCGGAAAAAGTTTTCTAAGGAGCGGGAACAAAATTTTTTTAGTCACGAACCATATTTTGGGAAAAATATTTTTGGTTTCATTTATGATAAAACGCCACAGTTTTTTGCAACCGTAAATGGTTTTTCTTGTAGTGAAAGATGTGTCAATGAGTCTGAAACTAAAATTACTGGATTTAAAAGTCATGATTGCCATGTATTTATGCAAAGACTTCTTCCTATTGCTTTTCGGTCGTTTTTACCAAAAAATATATGGGAAACTTTAGTGGAACTTAGTAATTTCTTCCGTGATATTTGCTCGAAAAATATAAATGTTGAATACATTAGTTTGAAGGAAAAAATATCGTTGAAATAATTTGTAAGCTTGAGAAAATATTTCCTCCTTCCCTTTTTGATTCCATGGAGCATCTGCCCATTCATATTCCATATGAAGCAAAAGTAGGTGGTCCCGTTCAATATCGATGGATGTATCCTTTTGAGAGGTGCGTTTGTTATTTTTTCAATAATCTTATGGATTATTTTCTAATTTTCGTGTATGGTCTAGGTATTTATATTATCTGAAAAAAAGAAAGTGGGTAATAAGGCGCATGTTGAAGGGTCCATAGCCGAAGCATATCTTATTGATGAGATATCAAACTTTACATCATGTTATTTTGGTCCTAATGTAGAAACTATATGGAATCAAGCTTCGAGAAATGATGATGGAGGAGAGGTTATGGCTGATAAAAGACTATCTATTTTTTGTCATTCGGGCAGGGTGCTATCCAATGCATTCGTTAAGAGGAGACTGACCCAGTAGAGCATCATGCTATGCATATATACGTAGTTTTCAATTGCCCTGAATTGAAAGATTTGATGATGTAAGTAATATCGAATATCATTATAATTAGATATACATAATATAACTTACCAACAAGAATATAATTTTGTGCTTAGAAAATGCAAAGATGAATTAAGAGGCCAGTATTCACAAGTGGATGAGAATTTCATTGATATGACGTTGGAATCTATATTTCCTGATTGGTTAAAATCAAACGTAAGTTTTTTATATGGTTGTAAAATTAATTTTTGTATAAATTGTTCACTTATCATGTTTATTTTCTTAATAGATTTCATTCCATCCAAATGGTATTATGCATCAACTATATTTACTTGCACAAGGACCAAGTTATTGAGTGGAGTGTTACAATGGTTACTTTGTAAATGGTTATAAATTCCATACAATGCAGTATGGAAAGTACAAAAAAACAATGAATAGTAGCATATGTGTGAAAGGAAGTTGTTATGATGATCTAGAAAGTGATTATTATGGGATGATTAAAGAAGTTATTAAGCTGACATACCTTGGAGAGAAGAACGAAATTTTTATCTTCAATTGTGATTGGTTTGACACATTGTCAAGAGATGGGATAAGAGTGCACCATACAAATGGATTGATTGAAGTAAAAAATAATTCTCGACTTCAAATAGAAGATGTGTTTGTGTTTGCACATCAATGTCAGCAAGTTTATTTCACATGCCAACCTGGAAATACATCAAACGAATGGCTAACTGTGATTAAAACGACTGCAAGAAATCGGTTTTGACTTAATGTATTCAACTCAGAGGAGATACAGATGTGGATCAAGCAAACGAGATATCTCGACCCCCTACTGTTATTTTGGATGATAGTCTTGATCAACCATTAATAATTGAACATTATGACATCATTGATAATGAAGAACTGGTTCATGAAATGGAAACGCCTGAGAACAATAGTGATGATTCAAAAGAGGATATAGAAGCTGATAGCGACGAAGATGATGTTGATGCAAGTGATGATGAAGAGAGCGATGGTGAAGTAGCTATTGAGGATGAATACTCTACCTAGTAGCATTAAACTACTATTATATGTTATGATTATTGTTTTATAATTTCTTATTGTCCACGAATAATTTTGTTATCACTTCTGTTGTTTGAAACATGGTACATTGCAAGTTGGAAAATGTTTCTAGATTACTTACTATTGTTTCTTCCAATCTAGATTGCATGCATATGTGAGTAATATATTTACATTTGCGATGATTTTTCAATGAGATATTAAAGTATATTTGATTCAGACCAATGCTCTATGAGCTACATTAGTGATTGATTTCGAGGGGTCATAGTAAACCTAATTGGTTACTTCCAATTACGTAAATCAATAGTTCAAACCACACTTATAGGTAAATTCGACAAGTAAAATAGTTATAGTACCTTACACAAATCTTTTGCATGTATATAGAAACTTTTGACAGTATCATATGCTAGTGAAGATTAACTCATTTACTCAATCATATATTTCACTACTATTTTGTCTCTATTCAGGATAATATAGATTTTCGTTTGGATTTAGCATACTTTTATTTTTGTATGCACCTGACATAAAAATTAGAACTTTAGTTAATAAATATATTGGGTATTGTTCTATCTTCTAATATACAATGCATTTTTTGGCATATAGGCATACACCATAGTGTTGCTGACAAAACAAATGACAAAGCTTAAAACTTCATTATAGTGCATCACTCGTGTTATAAAAAAAGTTATCCAATATTCCTGAACATGTTAACGATATCTATTTTTTTAATCTTCTTCTATAAAAAATTGATAACATATATGAAATTTAACATATTAATGTTCATGAATATATTCTTTCATTTTATAAATACATGAATATGAGTACTCGTAATATGAATAAATATCATTGAACCAGTCAACCATTAACTACTGAAATTACTATGATTAATGCTTGACTCATCCAAATTTGCAATTTTCTAATGCTAGGACCACATTCATTTTCTTATCTATAAGGATAGCATAGTGTTATACTGAAACACTTGCAAAGTCAAGAACTGAAAGGTTTGGTCTATTTAAAGAGTAAATGGTTGAATGTCCATCCATTCTTACACGAGTCTACAAAAGTGTAATATCATGCAAGATTAGATCATCCACTGCACTTTGGCTTCACAATCACTCCACTTTTCTATTATCCAATTGTAATATGCCAATTAAAGCAATTAGTTTGCATACCGATTTCAAAAAAAGGTCTGTGGTTTAATATGTTTTTAGTAGTGATATATAACATAATAAAGTGAGAAATAGACAAGAACTATTTGTTGCATCTTTGTAAGCTGGTATTGTTTTTTAAAAATAATACTAATATTAATGATGAGATTTTGTACTAATGAGATTTTGTAAAGGCCTAATGGTAGATACAAAATTTCGAGGCCTCATGAGAAAGGTAGCTAGTACAGGATCTAGACAAATCTCCGTAAGATCCGGACAAAATGATAGTTTATCTATCATCGATGTAAATCTATCAAACATATATGAGGGTGGAATGGAATCTGTGGTGGGAATTAGAGGAGAGCAATGCATTGAAAGAGAAGAAAGAGCACACTCATCTACTTATGTGGACAGAGTAGCAAATATTGTGGAAGCTGGAGGAGATCAAGCTTTTGAAGCAGAAGTGGGTGTCCAACAGGGAAATGATGCATTAGAAATTGGAGAACATGATGCGGATGGAGCGGAGACAGAAGATATAGTTGATGAAAGGGAGTATATTCCGGTCAGAGGATATGATACTCCAATCGATCCTCTTATGCAAAAAAGGCCACTTGAATGGAAAGGAACTCAGTAGGTTTTGCATAATTTTAAATTTACATTAAAAAAATGTATATTGAATAATTTATATTTCTTTTGATTATTATAGATTTAAGAATAAATCCACTGCACGTCTTATTAGATCTACCTGGGATATGCGATTTATTGAACCATGGTATGCATTTTCGAAAGTTCCCTAGGAGAAAAGACTACTGTTGTCTAATGAGTTTAAAGTATCTCAATATTCCTGACTCTTTATTCAATAAATATTCAATTTGTAACATTTCCCTATATTCAGTTTAAAAACTACAATCCTCATTTTGCAAACTACTTGCCCCTTTATGCAACTCATGACATTCAAGTTGTGCACGTCTTTCTACGTTATCATTTTGTTTCTCAAGTGCACTTATAATTTCACTTTGCATACTATCATTACATTATACATAATGCATTATGCGATTTACCAATGACTGTGCTGAAAGAATTTTTTTTAGCAATGGATTGTCCACCGATGATTCATGATTAGATTCCCTTTTTGCGTAGCCACTTGAAGCTATTTGTCAGAACCTCCGTAATTACCTTTGAAAGTGTACGTGTAGTACTAAGGATCGTGTAATATGGTATATTAATGCGGAAACTGGTAATAACAGTAAAGTAAAAATTAAAGTAAGCACACCAGGAATTTTTATACTGGTTCGAACTTCCCGTTCTACGTCCAGTCCCAGAATACCCTCTGGATTTAAACTAAACCCCTCACTTAACCCGGAGGAATAGGTATACGACACCTGAGCAGCCGAACAGGAATTTTTCCGCCTCAACAGCCGAAGAGGACTTCAACTTAATACAAAATGTTTGTTGACGAATGTGTTCTGAATAACACTGATAGTCTTTTGATAGTACAACTTTCCTATAATAAAATCCTCAAGAGTATGTATGTGTGTGAAGATTTAGAAGGAAGATAATCACGTAGAATCAAAGTATATGAATTAAAACAAGGATTCTAGTGATATTAATTAAGAATGAAAACTTTTATTTGCAGAAATGAATAGAGATTAGATTTTAGAAATATAAACAAGAATCGGTGATTGTAGAAGTGAATTGAATATGTTTATATAGTTGTAGAAGAGTTGTAATCTTTCATGAAGAGTTTTAGTTAACAGTTGTGTCCATACCTCTTGAAATAGAGGACATTCCTCTTCATGAAATTATTGCATCTCTTCAGTAAACTAGCCGTTATTCTCTGGTCGGTTGACCGGAAAACCTGGCTGGTCAGCTGAGTTTGAAATCGTATATAAAACAGAAAGTCACTGTGCACATAACACAGGGTCGGTCGACCGAGGATCCTGGTCGGTCGGCCGACCTGGTGTTACTTGCACAGTATACACAGTTTTAATATAAATTGTTTTGTGTGTGTGACTATTTGAGGAATGATTTTAACAATATTCTAAGACTCAATAAAATAAAATATTCATACTAATCTCTGGATTGTAGTCTTATCTCCTTTGTAGTTTCATAATATATGTTTATTCTCTTTTTGTCGCTTTCATATAGTATTCTCTTTGTATTTCGTCGTATGATCACTGAAGCTTGTGTCATGAATCAAAACTCATGAATCAACATTCTCCCCCTTTTTGATTGATGACAATACTTATGTGACGAAGTAAAACTTATCTATTTTATAATTCTCCCCCTGAATATATGGCGACTTTTCTGCAAAAAGTATGTTAGCACTTATACATTTTTCTCCCCCTTTGATATCGACAAAAAGGAATACTTATTAGATGTAATAAAAAATTATGGAACATGTAAGCACCAGTAAGGAAGCAACAAGTTTTAAATATTACATAGTTTAAACAAGATAGAAATATGTTCATAGTTTCACAACATCTAATAATAAGCATATTGTTCATAATTAATACTCGAAAGTGTAAACATGTGATTATTCTTCATCATCATCGGAATCCCAAAATTCTGGATGAGTATTTTCATCCAGTGGAGCCGGTTCCTTACCCCGTCTTTGTGTGTGAGGAACGTGAGTTGCCGAAGTGCTGGAACTTGTGTTATCGGATGTAGACCAAGAGAAATTTGGCGCTGGTCTTTTTCCAAGAGCAACAAATGAAGCACCGGCTTCGGAAGTACATGATAAGGCATCCCATAGATTTACGAAGAAGCCTTTGATCTTCTTGAACCGCCCATCAATTTTTCGAAGTCGAGAATCTAAAGCTATTTGGTTTTGTGCCAAAATATTAATGGCCGCTTCCGTACTCATTCCGGGAGTTGGTCGTTGATTTGAAGTTTGACGAGTTATACGTTCTGTAGAATGAGTAGATGGTTGAGGTGTAGAATAGCTTCGACGTAGTTGTTCTCGAGGAGTAGTACGCCATTGCTGAAAAGTTGTGATTTGGGACGGTGCATCGGGTATCTTCATTAGTTTTATGGTTCGTGAGTCAAAATTACGAACTTTGGATGTTTCGGATTCCGGAGCATGGGTGACAAAGTGATTAATCAACCTCATTATGTATTCTCCATAATAAATATGGAGCATCTTTCCTTGGTTGAAAGAGAGAAATTCATCCATAAGGAGTTGTGTCCAATTTACTCGAATATTTCCACACATAGCATACAATGCTTTGAAGTTTTCGGGATATACTAAATGGTATGATCCTCCTCTTGGAACAATAGACTTCATCATGAATCGATGAAAGAGTCGGGCTTTAGGGCGAAGGGATGAAGTTAGCCTTAAATCAGTAGCATCATCTTCAAAAAATAGATGACTTAGACGGTCACGAGTCGATGTATTACAGTCTACATCATGTAACGAAATTCCACCCGGTCGAGCATTTAAAATATGATTCATTCGATCAATGGAAAGAAAAATCGAAGTGCCACAAACCGATGTCCAAACACAATTTTCAGTGTTTCTCGGTGGATTTACAAGGTTGAGATTTGCTAGGAATAACTTGACCATTATATGATTAATTTTCAAGTTGTTTTTCCTATGGTCAAGAAATGCATCAAGACCACTTTCAAGAGCGGCATTTTCAACACCGTAGGAGGTAAAATCAGGATAACTTACAAAGGTCTTCTCAAAGATTTTAGCATCTTGAAGCCTTATCCATCTTTCTAAAGCTTTGTCACTTACTAGCCAAGAAGCAATTTGAGAGTCTACAGGAGTTGATGAAGATTAGCCAGCATTAGTCTTAGATTTCTTCTTAGGGGCCATTTTTGTTTGAAGAATTTGAAGAAATTTGGGGAGATTGCAATGGGGGCTAGGGTTAAAATCTGTTTTGGAAGAGTAAAAGTGAAGAGATGAGATAAAAAGGTGAGTGGATGGGTTAAAAATGTAGGCAATTTCAACAGAATAGCAGGCTCGGTCGGCTGAGCGACATGGGTCGGTCGACCGACTTGAGGTTCAGAGCAGTGCTGAATCTTTCGGGAAGAGCTTCAGTCGACCGAGGCAGGGTATTCGGTTGACCGACTTAAAAAATGTTCTAGTAGATTTCGAGAAACAAGTTCGGCCGACCGACTCAGGAATTTCGGTCGACCGAAGTATGTGAATAAACAAGTTTCTGCTGTTTTTTTAAAAGAAATATAGAAATATAAATTATATTATTACATCATTTATATCTATACATCTTATTGAAAATAATAACATATATATTATTAAATTATAGCCATGGTTCATCAGCATCTACGTTCCCATGAGTTTGGAGACGGAACATTTTCTACCAGTGACCATATTGGAGCTATTGGAGTTTGAACATGGTCTGAAGGAGATGGAGTTCTGTAAGAGGGTTCAGCAACATCATCCTTCTTAGATGAACAAATTTTCATGGCAATCTTTTCAAGAAAACTTAAACGTCTTGCCGTGACTTTTTGTTCGTAATATAGTTTCCGTTGCATATTCATTTGCTGTTGTTGGTAGTGATGTATTTCATCAATCTTTTGTTTGCTTAATGGAGATACTACCATTGCATTTTTCCCTTTCTTTTTATCAGGTGTATAGCCTGTATGGGAGTCTTCCCATGGTTTCCACCTGTGTCGGGGGTCATTATCTGGAGAGGAGAATTCTAGAACACGGTTAGGCATTGGAAAAGTAGGATAGGGACCATTTTCGGGGATGCGATCAGAACAGTCGTCGTCCAGAGATGTGTATGAAAGATGAGAATTTTCAGAATTGTAGACGTCATTGTTAGAAGACATTTTTGTTTCAAGTTTTGTTTTGTAAGAAGATTTTTGTATTATATGTTCTATTCAATAAACATAGTAAATATATATAACCATTTATTTTCTAAAAAAATAGTGGTTTAAAACAAATTTTAATTTTAATCACAGAACTTTTTAAACAAAAACTGTTTGTAATTGTATGATATATAATGCTTTAGAGTCAAAAAAATAGTTTGTTCTGAAATTAAGGTTAATGGTACAGATTGTAAATAGAGCTGGAACAAGAAATACCCATAGCTCAAGTGGCTATAATACAACATCTAACATATAAGTCAAAGGTCATGGGTTCGAGTTCCGCTTTGGTCAGAAATAAAATAATTTTTGTTTTTCCATATTTTTGCATATTTTTATTCATAAGTCTTTAAACGACATTATACCTAAATCACGTCTTAGTTTTATAAAAGTATTTTCATTTAGCGGTTTAGTAAAAATGTCAGCTATTTGATTTTCAGTGTTGATAAATTCTAGATTTATTAATCCTTTTTCCAAACAATCACGAAGAAAGTGATGACGAATATCAATGTGTTTTGTTCGTGAGTGATTGACCGGATTTTTAGAAAGATTTATTGCACTAGTATTATCACAATAAATTATTGATTTTTCAAGATGACAATTAAAATCTTGTAGTGTCTGTTGCATATATACGACTTGTGCACATGCCAAAGCAGCAGATATATATTCTGCTTCACACGTTGATAAAGAAACATAGTTTTGTTTCTTACTAAACCAAGAAACTAAGGAACGTCCAATGAAGTGACACGTTCCGCTCGTACTTTTTCGATCCGTCCGACTTCCTCCAAAATCAGCATCACTATAGGAAACTAATTCGAAAGGACATTCTTTCGGATAAAATAGTCCGAAATCTTTGGTTTTAGTTAGATAACGAATAATGCGTTTAACTGCTCTCATATGTGATTCTTTGGGATTTGCTTGAAATCGAGCACATAAACAAACACTCATCATAATATCGGGTCGACTCGTTGTTAAATAAAGTAAAGAACCTATCATACTACGATATAACTTTTGATCAACACTTTTGCCATCTTCATCTCTATCAAGATGAATCGTTGTACTCATAGGAGTTGGTTTGGCAGCAGTGTTTTCCAGACCAAAACGTTTGATTAAATAATAACAATATTTTTCTTGATTAATAAAAATTCCATTTTCAATTTGTTTAATTTGTAATCCAAGAAAATATGACAATTCTCCCATATGAGACATTTCAAATTCATTTGTCATTATAGTTGAAAATTCTTGACAGTTTTTCATTTGTCGAGCCGAAAATAATATCGTCAACATATATTTGAATTATTAAAATATCTTTATTAGTTTTCTTAATAAAGAGTGTTTGATCTACTTTACCGATTTCAAAACCAGATTCTAATAAATAACCTTTAAGACGATCATACCAAGCACGTGGTGCTTGTTTTAAACCGTATAACGCCTTTTTAAGTTTATATACATGATCCGGAAATTTTTCATGATTGAACAAAGGTGGTTGTTCAACAAAAACATTTTCTTTTATGAATCCATTTAAAAATGCACTTTTAACATCCATTTGATATAGTTTAAAATTATGAAAACACGCGTAAGCTAATAATATTCGTATTGCTTCAAGTCGGGCGACTGGAGCAAATGTCTCTTCGTAATCAATTCCTTCTTCTTGATTATATCCTTGTGCAACTAATCTAGCTTTATTCCTTGTTATATTTCCTAGTTCATCTGCTTTATTTTTGAAAACCCATTTAGTACCGATGACTGATTGATCACTGGGTCTAGGAACGAGTTCCCAAACTTCGTTCCGTTCGAATTGATTTAATTCTTCTTGCATGGCAAGTATCCAGTAGTCAATAGTTGAAGCTTCTTTTATATTCTTAGGTTCTATGTTAGAGAGAAAAGCTACATGACCAACTTGATTTAGTTGATGTCTGGTTTAAACATTCGTATTAACTTCTCCAATTATATTTTGCACAGGATGATCTCTTAAAATTCTAGGTGGAGATTTTATTCTATTAGAAGTAACGTTTGTATTGGTTTCATGAATATCAAGATTTTCATTTGTATTATTATTTTCATTTTGAGTAGATTCATCATCAGAATCAATAGTAACACTTGGATTTATATTTTTAAAATTTTCGTTGAAAGAAACATGTAAACTTTCTTCAATAATTTGAGTTTGTTTATTATAAATTCGATAAGCCTTGCTTCGTTCCGAATATCCAACGAATATTCCTTCATCGGATTTTGGATCGAATTTGCCTAGTTGATCTTTAGTATTTAAAATAAAACATTTGGAACCAAAAACTTTTAGATATGAAATATTTGGTTTTCTTCCATTTAGAAGTTCATATGGGGTATTTTTAGTTAATGGTCGAATAAAAACGCGATTCAGTACATAACAAGCAGTAGCTACAGCTTCTGCCCAAAAATGTTTCGATAAAGTTGTTCCATTTAGTAAAGTTCTTGCACATTCTTGTAACGTTCTATTTTTCCTTTCTACAACTCCATTTTGTTGTGGTGTTCTAGGAAACGAAAAATTGTGGTTAATACCTTTCTTGTTACAAAATTGTTCAAAAACTTCATTCTCAAATTCGCCTCCATGATCACTTCTTATATTTTTAATTTTCAATGTTTTAATATTTTTAATTCTTTTAACAAAAACTTTAAAATTATCAAAAGTATCACTTTTATTTTTCAAAAAGAAAATCCAAGTATATCTAGAGAAATCATCTACAATAACAAAAACATATCTATTATGATTAATAGACTACACTTGAGTTGGACCAAAAAGATCCATGTGTAAAAGTTCAAGTGGTTGTTCTGTAGATATTACTTTCTTTGATTTAAAAGAAGATTTTGTTAATTTTCCTAATTTACATGCATCACAAAATATGTTAGTTTCGAATTTTATATTGGGTAAACCTTTAACTAATTTATTTTTAGCTAGTTTGTTGATGGTATTATAATTGATGTGACAAAATCTTTTGTGCCAAAGTCAAGAATCGTTTTCTTTAGCCACTAGACACAGATTTGAATTATTATTAACGTTCATATTTAAGATGTAAATATTTTTATCTCTTTTTCCTTCGAAAATAATGTTATGATTTTTATCAAAAATGTTACATTTATTTTCTGAAAAAGTTATATTAAAACCTTTATCGCAAAGTTGACTAATACTTAATAAATTATGTTTTAAATTTTTAACTAATAAAACATCAGTAATGAGAGGTAAATTAGATGTACCGTTGCTATTGACATTGCCTTTGCCGATGATATATCCTTTGAGTTATCTCCAAAGGTGACTGCTCCTCCATTTGAGTATATAATGTTTAACAACATTTCTTTATTTCCAGTCATATGTTTTGAGCAATCGCTATCTAAAATCCATTTTCCTCTCTTCTTATGTGGTACCTGCAAAAAGTTTATAAAAAGTTGGTACCCAATCTTTTTAGGGTCCTAAGAGTTAGATCTTAGGAAGCCAAACCCATACGGGTTCAGAATTCCCTTTATAAACATAATTTTGGTTATTATAAACAGTTTCCATAAAAATTTTGATATGTTTATTCCTTATCAATATATTATTTGTTTTTGGAATCCATATCTTAATAGTTTTAGTATTTGAATAAACTGTTTTCTTAATATCTTTCTTAATTTTATTATTAATTTTACTTTTAGCAAAATTATTTTGTTTCTTAAATCCTAGTCCAGATTTATTGTTAGAGGATTGAGAGTTTTCTAGTATACTAGAAAGATTTTCTCTTCCTTTATTGAAATTAGAAACATTTTTAGAAATATCATCAAATTTTATTTTCAGACTAGATTTTTCTAACTCTAAATCCTTAATTTTAGATATTAAACTATTATTTTCGAAAAGTGAAATATCATTTTTATTTTTTTGAATTTCTAGTTCTTCAGATATTGACGTAATTTGAGAAGATAAGTTAGAATTCGATTGTTGAGAAATTTCAAGTTCTTCTTCCAATATTATCTTCTCATCTTTTAACATATCTATTTCTAAAACTGTTCTATCTAACTTTCTTTGCAATTCTTTATTTTTCTTTTTAAGTTGTTTTGTTAAGTTTACTAATTCAGAATTTATTTCAATTAAATCTTCAAAAGTAAAATCACTTACATCGTCTGACGAAGCCATGAAGCATACATTTGCTTGTTCATTATCACTTTCACTCTCTGATGAGGATGATGAGTCAGTGTCGTCCCAAGTGACTGAAAAAGCCTTTCGTTTGGTTTTATCCTTCTTGGAGTTATTCTTTTTACGATCTGGACAATCTTTCTTCATATGTCCTTTCTTGTGACATTCATAACATTCCATTGTTGAAGATGATGGTTTGCTGCTATTGGAATTGTTGTTGGAATTATTTTTGTTTCCCTTGAATTTGTTTCTGTTGAATTTCAAAAATTTTTTGATATTTTTAGCGATCATTGCCATATCTTCATTATCTGAGTCGGAATCATCTTTTTCTGCTTGGAATGCCACATTTTTCTTTTCTTGTGACCATTTCGTTTTGCCTGCAAATTTACTTCGTAGGACATTAAATTACCTATCAATTCTTCTGGTTTTAATGTTGACAAATCAGTCGCTTCTTCAATAGCTAGGACTTTTCGTTCCCATTCGTCCGTTAAAGAATTTAAGATTTTTGTAACAACATCAAAATTAGTAAACTTTTGTTCTAGTGATAATAAAGCATGATAAATATCCTGAAATCTAGAGTACATGTCATTTATAGATTCATTTGGCCTCATTTTAAAATTTTCAAATTGATGTTTCAACATAGAAATTTTGCTTAATTTAACTTTGTTTGTTCCTTCATGTGAAACTTTAAGAGTTCTCCAAATTTCATAACCGGAAGTGCACATGCTAACTCTATTGAATTCATTTCTATCTAATGCACAAAATAAAATATTCATAGCCTTAGCATTTGATGTAGCATCTAGTTTTTGTGTGTTACTCCAAGTTGAGTATTCTCCAGTAGGAGTTGTGTACTCACTTTGTATAATATTCCAGATATCAAATCCACTTGATTGCATATAGATTCTCATTCTAGTTGACCAATAATTGTAATTTATACCATTGAAAAGTGGAGGTCGTGAAGTCGATTGACCTTCTGTGAAACTAGAATTAGTGTGAGTGTTAACATCGTCAATTTGTGTGGTTGCCATATTACTTGAAATAAATATCAAATAACTTTGTGATGGTTATAGGATGACCTTGCTCTGATACCAAATGAAAGTGTACGTGTAGTACTAAGGATCGTGTAATATGGTATATTAATGCGGAAACTGGTAATAACAGTAAAGTAAAAATTAAAGTAAGCACACCAGGAATTTTTATACTGGTTCAAACTTCCCGTTGTACGTCCAGTCCCAGAATACCCTCTGGATTTAAACTAAACCCCCCACTTAACCTGGAGGAATAGGTATACGACACCTGAGCAGCCGAACAGGAATTTTTCCGCCTCAACAGCCGAAGAGGACTTCAACTTAATACAAAATGTTTGTTGACGAATGTGTTCTGAATAACACTGATAGTCTTTTGATAGTACAACTTTCCTATAATCAAATCCTCAAGAGTATGTATGTGTGTGAAGATTTAGAAGGAAGATAATCACGTAGAATCGAAGTATATGAATTAAAACAAGGATTCTAGTGATATTAATTAAGAATGAAAACTTTTATTTGCAGAAATGAATAGAGATTAGATTTCAGAAATATAAACAAGAATCGGTGATTGTAGAAGTGAATTGAATATGTTTATATAGTTGTAGAAGAGTTGTAATCTTTCATGAAGAGTTTTAGTTAACAGTTGTGTCCATACCTCTTGAAATAGAGGACATTCCTCTTTATGAAATGATCGCATCTCTTCAGTAAACTAGCCGTTATTCTCTGGTCGGTCGACCGGAAAACCTGGCCGGTCAGCTGAGTTTGAAATCGTATATAAAACAGAAAGTCACTGTGCACATAACACAGGGTCGGTCGACCGAGGATCCTGGTCGGTCGGCCGACCTGGTGTTACTTGCACAGTATACACAGTTTTAATATAAATTGTTTTGTGTGTGTGTGACTATTTGAGGAATGATTTTAACAATATTCTAAGACTCAATAAAATAAAATATTCATACTAATATCTGGATTGTAGTCTTATCTCCTTTGTAGTTTCATAATATACGTTTATTCTCTTTTTGTCGCTTTCATATAGTATTCTCTTTGTATTTCGTCGTATGATCTCTGAAGCTTGTGTCATGAATCAAAACTCATGAATCAACAACCTTCTATTGTAACAATTTGTTGACCTTGATAGCGATAAGTTTAATTTAATCTCAAGCTAGCTACAACGTGTGTGCGTATATGAATATACAGTTACTGGGTTGCATCTAGACCACCAACAAATCAATTTGTAGCATCTTAAAATTTAATTTTAATTATCTTGCTTTTTTTTCGCAGAGGGCATACACATACGACGTTATTTATGAGCACAAAGTTTATGAGATGTGGCAAAAGAAAGCAGCTTCTATCTTGAAAAAAAAACTAAATCGTGCACGACAAAGAGCCAAAAGATTAAAGCAAACCACAAAGATGACCGACTGCCGAGACACCCCTCCTGCATGGATACAGGCAGATGTATGGAATAAAATGATTGATATTGAATGGCACAAAAGCGCATATGATGATAAATGTGAGAAGATGAGAGCCAATCGTTTGACACCAAAAGAAGGGACACACATGTCACACCGCTGGATCTGTGTCCATTGTTTCAGACGACACACAAGTGGTATGTATTTAATTATAGATTAAAAGTTTAAGTAGAAAATTATGACAAGGGTGCTTTTTTTCTTCATATTCTTTGCCCATTATAAATGCTGACTCCACCTAGAAATATGAGTTTCATTCTGTTGGGAATTTCAGTTCTAAAATACCTTTTCATATATAATTATTATTGTCGAATGCATAGTAATGTAATACACATATCAGATCAGATATATCAACATTTCAAATTTTTGTGATTAACGTCTTCAATTATCAGAGTCAACTTTTCAAATCTTTGAAATGCAGACATTCTGGAATGCACGTTCCTTGTGTTTTAGATCTTGCTCGAATATTGTGATTGAAACACACATACCAAACTGTAAATCCATTTTGAAAGTGTGAATTATGGTAACATCGAACTTATCCATTTTTGGTTTATCCTTTCAATTATCTCATGTATATTTTTGTATCTATACCAATTTTCTGCACTACTGAGTCTGTCCTTTTTCCTATATAGCGTTGATTCAGTCGATTGCAACAACTTTTATTAGTAACTTAATTCTTTTAGCTTTATTATCTTCTGAAACCTATCAGTTGCAGTCTGTAAAATGTGGAGAGTGGTAAATACAATTATTCACCTGCTTCTCCTTAACTATTTTGAAAATTGTTGTAAATTATTCATCAATGCACAAGACACCGTAGGTACAATTTTGAAATCAAAGTATTGTCATCCAAGAAGTTGTCAATTGCAATAGACAATAGATAAATTTCTATCTATTTGTTTATTTCTTGGTTGGTTTCTATGAAGTTTTTTCTATCTGCAAAATGCAACTTGAATAAATTTTAGATGCATTATTTCATAATTTATCTTAAGTTATGTTAGCCTGTGCCTACTTAGCGCATTGTTTCTGAAAATTGATGTTTCACTTTATATTTAAGTTGATTGTGTGTTGCCAGATGGCAAAGTTGAAGTACTTAAAACTTACGATGTCAATTTGTGAATTGGCAACTGGATGAATGCTTATTCTCCTAAGGTTATTTTTGTCGTAAAGGTGAGTCTTATATTTGTATTTTTAGATAAAATATGCCTATTCCTGTTCGTCTAGCAATTTTCCTAATACCAATATAGACCTTAGTAGTTCCTAAACCATTAAGATCTGTCTGCCAGTACTTTTTACAACCTTTATATTACGTTACACTGTCAATTATTACAAGTATATTTCCAAAGGAGTGATAGTTCCAAGTTTGTTCGTCATATATACTTGGTAGTTGCAGTGTTTGTTAATAATGTTACATTGTGATGTAACATGTCTGGGTCTTGTCATTCCTAAAATAAGTATATTTTTGCCAGCATGATTAACGATATGTTCCTATTGTCTAATAATTATCATCCTCCCATCTAGTAGCCATTCTCCCAAGTAACTCTAATAATTACTAGTCTCTTTCTAGTGTACTGCCTGTATTTCCAGGCATATGAGTTGTTTCCCATTAGGATTTGGTTTCAATGTTTATAGTGCCGATTCTTAGGCTGAACCTTCCGTTATTAGGTCTGAGAAGCGTGGGGCAAAATTTGAGATTCCTACCATCCTTCAAGAGCTGTCCTCAATGCAGTATTTTGATTATAAAGCATTAGCTAACAAAGTTGTAGTGCCCAAAATCTTTCATTGCGGTAGGAGTAAGATAGTAAGTCTAAATTAAAATTCTCCATTAAACATTGTATATACGGTAGTAATTTATAGTAGGCTTAGTATTTCACTAAGGGATTGGCGATCAATATCATCCATTTATCTTAGCCATTAGGTGTAATGCACTGTTTTATTCTCCGTGGTAAGTTACTTATTTAGAGCATCTCCAGCACCTATTGTGATAGCCTTTGCCTCTCTTAGATGTCGCTTCAAATACTTTTTTTTCTATCCCAACAGAGCAGCAAAGCTTTTGAAGATGGTAACCCTAAAAGCAAAATTTTTTACATCATACACAAATATATACATTCAAAACTTTTTCATCGTGGTTTCGTTATCCATCCTCTTCTGGGACTAACGGTATCATATGTGCTACGAAAAAGGCTAATTTTAACTTGCTGGGTAGATACATTTTAGTTGAAATGGCTAAGAATACAAGATTAGACCTGAGAATCTATAGGAAAAAAGTAAAAGAAAAATTAATTTCATATTCTATTTTATAGATAATAAAATAGAATGGTAGAGTTTATCCCACGGGATTATTTTGGTTCAATTTCGTTTTGGATATTTTGTGACCTTTATTCTATTAGAATTAATAAAGAGTTCTTAGTTGGACAGATAATTTTGATTGAAACATCACAAGTGTATGATTATTTGGATTGCGTGATAAAAAAATCGACAATTCTGTAGTAAGTTCCAAGAATAACCGAAAATAATAACAATAATAAATCAAATGTCATTTAATTTCAATCCAACAAATGGCAGATTAAAGGGGACTTGTGTACATGCATATAGAATCTCAATTTTGCAAGAGAAGCAAAGAGTACTGCATGTTTATACTGCTTTTATACTTGTACCCTAATTTTCAATATGCGGTTTCAGTTCTATAATTGAGCTCGAATTACATGTGTCAATGTAAATGTTTCTAATTCAGTTTTAGTACTATAATTGAATTAGAATTCCATGTATCATTGTAAACGTTCAAAGGTGGATGCTGACAGTCCAAGAGTCCATTATCAGATAGAGAAAAGGAATAGTTGTCATGGACTTTAATTTAGTCGTTTTTCAAAGTTGTCGAAATTAAAAAGTGAGGAAGACTCACGAGAGCAAATCCCCTATACCCAAACCCCCATGTTCCTCTGTCCCAACCAATTCGGGACGTCGATTTTTAGCCATTTTGCAATTAAATCTTCTTTCTCTCTCCTGCTGTTGGGGGTTTAATTGCAAAATGGTTGAAAATCGATGTCTTCGATTGGTTGGGGACAGGGAAACAGGAGGATTTGGATACAGAAGATTTGCTCTCAAGACTCACAACCTACCATTATTGGTCATCAATCAATAGGATGTGACCAGAAATCATAAATGTGTTTTTAGTTAGTTGATATGTATGGAAATCGAGAGTAAATTTTCCTAAACATATAGAAATCTATGGACCTAATTATTTATCAGATTTGTAGTAGTTTAACATTTAATTTACTATATGCTCATAGACATCATATTCAGCATCATATTAGTTGTTCTATATAAAAACAACAAATTACTAAATAAATAGTTCTCCTTTACTGCAATTTTAAATGCTACTTTCCTTGTCCAATAGTTAGCACAACACTTAGAATTACATATTAGGTAGAAGGTGGGAATTATAAAATCCATCTACGATTCTCATCATTATGAGAAAATACAAAATACTAACATATTTCAAATGCTACTTTTCTTCTTGCATACTAAGGCCAGTTCATGAATCAAATAATCGAATTTGTATATGTATATAGTTTTTGTAACAGCCCAAAAAATTTTAAACGAAATTTTATTTAAAATTATAGAATTTTGAAATATTGATTTAAATATAAAGTGTAGTAATTTGTGTGAAACGAAAAATTTAAACTTTACATTTCGTTACGTATATTTATGTCCGTTCTTAACTTTATATTAGAATCAAATTTTATTATTTGATGATAATAGCTATTTTATTTTAGTGTGAAATGATACGTTATTTTATTTAAAGAAACGCTACCATTTTAAATTTATTAAATAAAAGAAACAAGTAACGGTTGTACGTTACTTTGAGCGTTACACTTTACGTTCGTTGTGCCTTTGTCTATTTGATTTTATATGCGTTGACTTTACAAAATTTCAGCTATATATTTTCAGTTGAAAATTTCATAAAAATCTAGCCTTAAATCGTGCACGTGAGAATCATTCCAATTCCTTTTACCTTCCTTACGTTTCGTTCAAACAATTATTATTGCCTTAATTTCCTCTAACCGATCAAGACTTTTCCTTTGCCTTCTCTCTGTAAATTTGTGAGCAGCTCTTTTCTATTTCCCACGTTCAAATATAATTCCAGTCTACAAAATTTCCTTTAACCTCCATAGAATTTCCGTAAGCATCTCACTGGAGGTAAGCTTGCATCTTTTCCTTCTATTTGTGTTTCAATTGTTCCCTTCCACTGTTTTCATTTGTTCTATGTTTGCCTGTCCCCTGTTTTATTTATTTTTTTGCCTACTCCACCGCAAGGTTTTAAATCTCGGATTTCGGTCACGTCTCGTCTCGAAGAATTTAGATAGCTTATCTCGTATCGGGTGAGATCTCGAACGAGATGAGTGCATCTCAGTCGTCCATCTCGGATTTACATCTCGGTTTCTAAAATTCATTTCGGAGTTATCTCGGAGTATATGTCATGTCGAAAATCAGTTTTCATACACCTAAATTTATAATACTAGTCACTACCTTAAGGAAAACACTATGCACTTACCTTGAATATATCACACGCTTATCATTTGTAATTTAGTATGGAAAAATATCACTTGTATCATGTAAAATAAACAAATAACTAGATTTCATGAATAATGTTCAATATAATATCATATGAGATAAAGTAGACAAGAAACAAACCATAACATATGCACCTTTACTTTGTTTGATCATTCACTTAACTTTCCTACACAATATAATGTCTCATTTCTACCTTTTATGATTTATAGTGCTGCAAGGGAAATCTTAATTTTATAACTTCAAATACAAAAGTCTACAAGTAGAATTAAGATATTCTATGTCTGATTATAGTATTTAATTATTAGCAAACAAAATCTCATTAAGCAACTAATAGCATAGATATTTCAAACAAATGTAGAAAATAGCATACATAGTACAAACAATTTCAAACATTTAGTAATATTATAAGAAAAGCAAAAAAAATGATGTACGAATGAACATGTAATCATCAAATGAAATTAATAGATGAAAGAGAATTCCTTTATTGCTTAAAAATAAGCCTTGAGGAAAAAAATTATAGTAGCAAAGACTAAATGAAATCAAATTGGGAATCCATTTAGAACATAAAGTTAAATAAGTGAAGCCCAAAATTTATAGCCGCAAAAAAATAGGGTTAGGAAAAAAACTCAAGAAAGTGTCGAAAAAAGAAAAATGAAATCGGATGTAAATTAATTTGGATCAGAAAGCTAAATGAAAATCATAAAGTGAAATACTTACCATAATCGATGTAGATTTTATCATCTTCTTACACTTGTCACTGCCGTAAAATAAGAGACGAAGATTAAATGAGATTTATGTAAGAAATAAGGGTTAAAAAAAGTACAATTAAGAAGGCTTAAATTAAGGTAAAAGATGAGCTAGCCCAATTCGGAAAAAGAGTTGATTTTTTCCAAAATTCAAAAATTCGGCCGATATCTCGCTGTTAAATCTCGTCCGAGATACCGGACGAGATACTGAAATCTCGTCCGAGATTTGGGTCAGACGAGATTCAAACGAAATTAGTTGTTTCGAATCGCCCAGACTTGAAAACGAGATCTCGCCCGAGATCTCGCCCGAGATGAGCGAGATTTAAAACCTTGCTCCACCGTCACCAACCCCTACCCAATACGCCACCAGCCACCACCGAACCTACCCCATTCGCCAACAGCCTAGACCACCACCGCCCCTACTCCAGACCGAAACCACCACGTCACCACGAACCCAGGCCAGACCGCCACCACGTTCCTCCACCAGACCTTCGCCAGATCTACTCCACCACAGCCGTTCGCCCTGCCTGCCACCAACGCCTCACCAGCCGTGACCAACCCCTTCGCCTGACCACCTACCCCATTCGCCTGCTAGACCCGCTCCACCATGCTCCGCCCTACCCATGCACTACCACGTCACCCCACGCCTGCTAGACCCCTGCCACCACCCAACCCCGCACCGGAACTCCACCACAACTCCATTCCGAGACCAGATCAGCCATTCGCCAGGACGAGATCCAGACAGCCACTACCCAGCGACTGTGCCAGCCACCACGACCCATCACCGCCTCCACCCCACGCGAAACCACCACCAGACCGAACCCTGTTCCATTCGCCTCCATGCCGAGACAGCCCCTACCCCATGCGACCGAGCCTTGTATTCGTGAAATTGTAGACCTCTGTATTTTTGATTTGAGTGTACATTCCGTTTTGTAAAAAAAAAAAGGAAGTGAAAAAGCTGCCTGTCACTTGTACTTTGTTATATAATTTCTTTTGAGCTTTGTTAGAAAGAAAGGAATGAGGAAAGTTGCTTTTGGTCACGGGTTGGTATCCTAGGCTGTTTTACTGACCATTGTTTTGAAAATTTTTGTTTTGTCACTCTAGTTTTTTTTAAGTAAACTGTTGTCTTTTGTAAATCGTTGGAGTTAGTCTATTTTCAAAGTGGTCGAGCTATTGTTTTCGATTTTCAACTTGTTTCTTTTTCGGTTGCTTGCTTCATTTAAAAAAATTCGTTATTCGTGAAATCTTAGATTTGAGTATTTATTGTGCTTTTGGTTTGAATCTAGTTGGCGCATCCGCTAACAACTGATCGTGCTTTCTGCGTGCGTTCGATAGACATCGTATTTCTTTTTCCGAATCTCCAGCTCCGTAGAGGTGAGTAAATCTCACACGAATATTCATACTTATATGATTGTGAAACGACCGCAACTGAATGTGTAGAAATAATTAAATAAATAAATGATGTTATAATTACCTGTGATTTATTTATAGTTGATGTTAATTGTTAAAACTGCATATCGTATCATCTGTTATATTCTGTTCTTATTTTACTGTATTCTATTCTGTTAAATCACACTGCAAGTTCCCTGTAGAATAGAATCACTATGGGTTGAAATGATACATACCCGAACGGACTTTAGAATAAGGGAAGATCGTTATGGGTTGAAATGATAGGCCTGAACGATTTTCAATTAAATTTTATTTACTTGGGATTGCGGGTTTGAAATGATAAAACCCGGATTTTTCTTTGTAAATTACGGATTGAAATGATATAGTATCCGTATCACTTGACTTAGGCTAGAAAATATTATATAGACCCGTGGTTATTATTTTTCTGTATTTTCTGGATACTTTTAAATAATTTAAATATTGTAATAATATTAAATTGATTTAAATCGAATTTTTAAGTGATTTATTTAGAATAGAAATAATTTTTCTATGTGATAAATATAAATAAATGGAGGGATATTGATTTTAAAACGAAACTTAAATTTGAAATTTTGATTAAAAGAAAAGATGGAAACTTAAGTTAATTAAATTGAAATGAAAATTTAGTTTTAAATTGGTGGAAAAATGGAGTTTAATTTTAAATGTTGAAATGAATGTAATAAGCAAATTTGTAAGTTTTGGTTTTAACTTGTAAAATTTCTCTTTAAAATAAATTAGTTAAAGGATCGAAATGAACATTTTTAATGTATGATTTTATAAGTTCTGAACTAGGTAGAATATGAAGCACTTGTTAAGTGTTGTGGATTATATAAGTGAACCAAAAGACTAAAATGAACTAAGGCTATGGTAGTACTTGGTAAGTGCTGTTGTAGCAGAAACTAAAAATTGAACCTGAACTAATAAAAGGGCTACTGTAGCACTTGTTAAGGACTGCAGTAGGCTGAAATATGATTTTGTTTAAACTGAACTGTTATAGCAGTTTATAAATGTTGTTTTGCTGAATAAAATGTTTTCAAATATAACCTATAGCAGTTGTTTTTAAATGCTGTGAAATGCTGAAATTTTAATGATTAGGGTTTTTGACTTAGTAAACGAACTCAGAATGGTTTGAAACTTTGGAAATTGAATACTTGATGTGAAAATATAATAATTACACTTTTAAAAGGTTTAAATGAATTATTTGATTGGAATATAAACTATTTAAAAGGTGACTTGAAATGATAATAAATGAGTATACCTTTAAATTCAAAAGGTATTTAAAGTTGAATATTTAGATTTGAACTCAAATGATATTTGGAATATTAAAATGATTTGAAATGAAGTTTTGAAATGATATGATATTTTAAAAATATGGAAATGGTTTAGAATTGATTTAATCTTTATTTTGATAAAGATTTGGATTTGAAATGATATTCTATTTTGAAGTATAAACTGTTTTAAACTTATAACCACGGGTTATAATAACGATTGGTTATTAAAGAGACTGGGAACGGATATGGTCATACTCTCTGTCTTACCGAAAACCACTTTGACAACCGTGTACGCGGTGGAGATTCCAGAATGAAGTAGGATGGTGGCGACGTTCTTAAGGTATGTTACGTGGACCCAACTCCCGTGAGTTGGCATAAGGTGGCTAAAACAGGAGCGATCTTGGACCAGTGAGGTAGCACCTCTTCTCGGACACATTTCTTCGATATTATACTCTTACTTGTGATTTGACTAGATGGCCATCCTCCGATTTGGGAATGTTGTTTGAGGTGGAACGGTAGTGGCTGCTATGCGTATCCATCAGTCCGTGTGCATAATTGGTATATCTACCCTGGCATTGCCTAGTTGTGCCGTGTCACCTACCATATCAAGCTTTACTACGATTATGATTTTAAGATCCGACCGCGTTAAGGTTCTCCATCCCCTTAACGCTATTTTCCGATATGATTATACTTTATTTATTTAGACACTATTATAATTGCAAATATTACTACATAGTAGATAGTTTAACGGATCCTTAGAGGATGAGCGGTCCCAAGCATCTTCTAAGTTACTTGTACCTTTACTACAGTTCACTTGAGTTGGTTTACATTGTATAAGTATGTATATCCTGACTCGAGTGTTTATGTTTTATTTTACGCTCGGGTCAGCCTGAGTATCAGTTGGACTTCATCTTCACGGAGCTAGGACTACTGGAGAGCATCCTTATCCAGCTGCTATCTGGTTTTATCTGTTCAGTCTGTTGTTCTATTTTAGCTCTTGTATTAGTAGACTTCTATGTCTTGAGACTTCTGTTGTACTTTACTTCTTCTGTTGTATTTTATTTAACTCTGATATATCTTATATATATATATAGTAGCTTCATGAACTACTATCTCTTTTTTTACTTCCGCTGCATTATTTTACTCTGTGTCTGTGATCTGTGCTTATATTTATTTACTGTATATTCTGTGATTTGCCAAATTTTAATTACAACGCGGTATTTTGAGCAATTCAACTCTGGCATGAGTGTCTACCTATACACTTATAATGGATGCGTATGGTTGAAAATACCGGGTTGTTACAGTTGGTATCAGAGCTTTGGCTTTGAGGCAAAACTTAGAATGTATGGTAAATTTATTTACAGAATCACTTTCGTTCGAGTTTGAATCTCTTCCTTTTGATTCGTTTTCTTTTGAATTTTGGAATGTTCCCTGCGATTCCGAAATTCATTCGTGTCCCTCACTATTCTTCATCTTTTGATTCTGGAGTATCACATAACTCCACTTCGAATGATCTTTATAGTGAATTGGCGGTCTCGCCAATATTCTAATTTTCTTGTAAAAGGGTGAAAATCCTTTACAGTCAGCATCGATTCACCAGAGAATTTTTATTTATCCTTGGTTTAGATGCTAAAATCTTTTATTATTCCAAACTCTATCTCTTGAGATTGAACGTAGATTTATCCCAGAAAAATCCACATCGATCTTATTCTTTAAGTCACGGTTGACCCGGTTAAGGTTGTCCGCGATTTATCTAAGCTTACCCATCGCTCTACTCTGTTTAACCATCTTGTCTTTTGTTTCTAAACTATCTCCAAACATTTTGAATTGTACTTGTAAATCTATGTTTTGTTTTATATATGGTGTTGTTTGAGTTGTTGATGTTGATTTGGATTTCCGATCGATTCGTCTGATCAACGCTATCGATAGGATTTCTAAAACACTTTGACAGAACAAACTGACACAATATTTTTTTAAACTTGGTTAATGAAATAAAATTTTGATATATAAGTAAATTTATGGAACTTGATAAATCGATTTGAATTGATAATTTGAAATGATAATACTTGATTTATCATTTATTGTTCTACAAATGAATTTATAAATAGTTGTTTATAAATTTATTTGTGAACTGAAATGAATTTAAAACAAGAAATATAAAGAATTTAATTTCCGATGGTTTCAAACCTTGTGTTTAAAGTTTTAAAAGGATATATTTTTTAAAGTATTTCCAAGTAGAAATTTGTTTCTAAAGGATTTTAAAGTTTAAAAAATTAAGTGCTCTTCTCTTTGTCGCTGGAAAATAATTTCGGTGATGACTGCAGCATCATCGACGTTCATTTTCGAGTTTCGAAGTGAAGAAACCGTTCTGTAGTCTTACTACAGCTTTGTTTTGGAAAATCTAATTGATTTGAATCTCTAAATATGACTGGACTATAATATATATAGATATATGATTTAAATTTGATTTGACATATTACGTATATATAATTACTTATCTCTAAAATGTTTTGAAAGAAATCGGAAGTTTAATTCTTAAATTTTGCCTTGAAGATAATTTCAATTATAAGAAGAAAAAAAAATTCAAAAATTTGGATAAATGATTCAAAATTGAGATAATTGAATTGGAAAGTTTTATTTGTATAACACACAATTTCATTCCAATATAACTTACCTAAATTACACAGAAGTTGAATATGAAATTGGATAATATACAATATAAAAAGGGATTTTTATAAATAAAATTTGAGTGGTTATAATACATGTTATACACTTAAATTTTAGTTATAAAAGATTAACAGAGGTAAATAGTAAAAAGGGAATTTAAAGAGATTTTATTTAAATAACTTAATAATCAAATTTGATTTAATATGGAACCTTAAGTCTAACCTAGGAATTTTAATAATGGTTATTTCCTGAAATGAATAAGTTGTATAATAAATAATGTATCTTTGAAAAGATAAAATAAAATACATTTGAATTGGACTCTTGGTAATAAAGTTTATTTAACTTGAATTCATAGTTTAATTGACGTCTAAATGAATAAATGTGTAAAGAAATTTGATTGTTATATTTGCTATATAAATATTTTATTTATGAAATAGATATGTCTTGAAAAATGAATGATTATGATTTAAATAGTCAAAATGTATTTTAACATCACTAAAAATTGATAATTGAGAATTTGGTTTTCAAATGGAATTTTAAGTGTAACTTATTGAAGGAATATCTATTTATGAAATGGGCATTTTAAATAAAGTGTTAGGTTATTTGTTAAATGAAGAGATACGTAAAATAGTGAGCTTTTGACTTAATAAACGAAGTATAGTTTAATTTGGATATTCCATTCATAAAAGTTTGTTTTAATAAGTCATAAGTTAAATGATATCCAAATGAATATTCTAGAATAAAACTGATTTGAAATATTAATATATCTACTGTAGCATTTTATAAGTGCTGCTGTTTTGAAAATACAATGTTTTGGAAGTTTTATAATTGAATGAACTTAGAAATGTTACAACTTTAAAATGAATATTATTTGACCTTGAATTCAAATGGTTTAAATAAAGATTATTTTAAAAGGTGTTATGATTTTCTAAGTATTATGTACTTTTTAAGAATAACATTTCCAAAGTGTTATGATTTTAGTAGTATGATTTCCAAATGATAAACATCTCTAATTTGTTATGATTTCAAAGCGTTATTGTTTCAAATTTATTATCTTATTTTGTTTTTTTTAAATTATCTTTTGGTTGTCCTTAATTCTCTTATCTTGTTACAGAATGGGAAGGCTATTGTTTATACCAGTCTGTTTAGACATCTTTTTATAATCTTTGAAATCTTTGTTACTCATTTGGATCTGAACACTGTTTTTCCATTCATAGACCGTCGGTCAAGTGAAAGGGGTGATTCAGACTCTAGAGGATCTTTTTCGTGTTTGTGTTCTTGATTTGATCACCTCCATTTTGTTAAACTTGCCTATAACAATAGTTATCAGGTGTAATTCCAATATTCTTATCATCTTGTCTTAATTCTATTCATTCTATCTTTTTCTGTGCTTTCCCGTACCTCGATCCTTTTCAGGGACGAAAAGTTTTGAGTGGGGGAGAGTGTAACAGCCCAAAAATTTTTAAACGAAATTTTATTTAAAATTATACAATTTTGAAATATTGATTTAAATATAAAGTGTAGTAATTTGTGTGAAACGAAAAATTTAAACTTTACATTTCGTTACGTATATTTATGTCCGTTCTTAACTTTATATTAGAATCAAATTTTATTATTTGATGATAATAGCTATTTTATTTTAGTGTGAAATGATACGTTATTTTATTTAAAGAAACGCTACCATTTTAAATTTATTAAATAAAAGAAACAAGTAACGGTTGCACGTTACTTTGGGCGTTACACTTTACGTTCGTTGTGCCTTTGTCTATTTGATTTTATATGCGTTGACTTTACAAAATTTCAGCTATATATTTTCAGTTGAAAATTTCATAAAAATCTAGCCTTAAATCGTGCACGTGAGAATCATTCCAATTCCTTTTACCTTCCTTACGTTTCGTTCAAACAATTATTATTGCCTTAATTTCCTCTAACCGATCAAGACTTTTCCTTTGCCTTCTCTCTGTAAATTTGTGAGCAGCTCTTTTCTATTTCCCACGTTCAAATATAATTCCAGTCTACAAAATTTCCTTTAACCTCCATAGAATTTCCGTAAGCATCTCACTGGAGGTAAGCTTGCATCTTTTCCTTCTATTTGTGTTTCAATTGTTCCCTTCCACTGTTTTCATTTGTTCTATGTTTGCCTGTCCCCTGTTTTATTTTTATTTTTTGCCTACTCCACCGTCACCAACCCCTACCCTATACGCCACCAGCCACCACCGAACCTACCCCATTCGCCAACAGCCTAGACCACCATCGCCCCTACTCCAGACCGAAACCACCACGTCACCACGAACCCAGGCCAGACCGCCACCACGTTCCTCCACCAGACCTTCGCCAGATCTACTCCACCACAGCCGTTCGCCCTGCCTGCCACCAACGCCTCACCAGCCGTGACCAACCCCTTCGCCTGACCACCTACCCCATTCGCCTGCTAAACCCGCTCCACCATGCTCCGCCCTACCCATGCACTACCACGTCACCCCACGCCTGCTAGACCCCTGCCACCACCCAACCCCGCACCGGAACTCCACCACAGCTCCATTTCGAGACCAGATCAGCCATTCGCCAGGACGAGATCCAGACAGCCACTACCCAGCGACTGTGCCAGCCACCACGACCCACCACCGCCTCCACCCCACGCGAAACCACCACCAGACCGAACCCTGTTCCATTCGCCTCCATGCCGAGACAGCCCCTACCCCATGCGACCGAGCCTTGTATTCGTGAAATTGTAGACCTCTGTATTTTTGATTTGAGTGTACATTCCGTTTTGTTAAAAAAAAAAGGAAGTGAAAAAGCTGCCTGTCACTTGTACTTTGTTATATAATTTCTTTTGAGCTTTGTTAGAAAGAAAGGAATGAGGAAAGTTGCTTTTGGTCACGGGTTGGTATCCTAGGCTGTTTTACTGACCATTGTTTTGAAAATTTTTGTTTTGTCACTCTAGTTTTTTTTAAGTAAACTGTTGTCTTTTGTAAATCGTTGGAGTTAGTCTATTTTCAAAGTGGTCGAGCTATTGTTTTCGATTTTCAACTTGTTTCTTTTTCGGTTATTTGCTTCATTTAAAAAAATTCGTTATTCGTGATATCTTAGATTTGAGTATTTATTGTGCTTTTGGTTTGAATCTAGTTGGCGCATCCGCTAACAACTGATCGTGCTTTCCGCGTGCGTTCGATAGACATCGTATTTCTTTTTCCGAATCTCCAGCTCCGTAGAGGTGAGTAAATCTCACACGAATATTCATACTTATATGATTGTGAAACGACCGCAATTGAATGTGTAGAAATAAATAAATAAATAAATGATGTTATAATTACCTGTGATTTATTTATAGTTGATGTTAATTGTTAAAACTGCATATCGTATCATCTGTTATATTCTGTTCTTATTTTACTGTATTCTATTCTGTTAAATCACACTGCAAGTTCCCTGTAGCATAGAATCACTATGGGTTGAAATGATACATACCCGAACGGACTTTAGAATAAGGGAAGATCGTTATGGGCTGAAATGATAGGCCTGAACGATTTTCAATTAAATTTTATTTACTTGGGATTGCGGGTTTGAAATGATAAAACCCGGATTTTTCTTTGTAAATTACGGATTGAAATGATATAGTATCTGTATCACTTGACTTAGGCTAGAAAATATTATACAGACCCGTGGTTATTATTTTTCTGTATTTTCTGGATACTTTTAAATAATTTAAATATTGTAATAATATTAAATTGATTTAAATCGAATTTTTAAGTGATTTATTTAGAATAGAAATAATTTTTCTATGTGATAAATATAAATAAATGGAGGGATATTGATTTTAAAACGAAACTTAAATTTGAAATTTTGATTAAAAGAAAAGAAGGAAACTTAAGTTAATTAAATTGAAATGAAAATTTAGTTTTAAATTGGTGGAAAAATGGAGTTTAATTTTAAATGTTGAAATGAATGTAATAAGCAAATTTGTAAGTTTTGGTTTTAACTTGTAAAATTTCTCTTTAAAATAAATTAGTTAAAGGATCGAAATGAACATTTTTAATGTATGATTTTATAAGTTCTGAACTAGGTAGAATATGTAGCACTTGTTAAGTGTTGTGGATTATATAAGTGAACCAAAAGACTAAAATGAACTAAGGCTATGGTAGTACTTGGTAAGTGCTGTTGTAGCAGAAACTAAAAATTGAACCTGAACTAATAAAAGGGCTACTGTAGCACTTGTTAAGGACTGCAGTAGGCTGAAATATGATTTTGTTTAAACTGAACTGTTATAGCAGTTTATAAATGTTGTTTTGCTGAATAAAATGTTTTCAAATATAACCTATAGCAGTTGTTTTTAAATGCTGTGAAATGCTGAAATTTTAATGATTAGGGTTTTTGACTTAGTAAACGAACTCAGAATGGTTTGAAACTTTGGAAATTGAATACTTGATGTGAAAATATAATAATTACACTTTTAAAAGGTTTAAATGAATTATTTAAATGGAATATAAACTATTTAAAAGGTGACTTGAAATGATAATAAATGAGTATACCTTTAAATTCAAAAGGTATTTAAAGTTGAATATTTAGATTTGAACTCAAATGATATTTGGAATATTAAAATGATTTGAAATGAAGTTTTGAAATGATATGATATTTTAAAAATATGGAAATGGTTTAGAATTGATTTAATCTTTATTTTGATAAAGATTTGGATTTGAATGATATTCTATTTTGAAGTATAAACTGTTTTAAACTTATAACCACGGGTTATAATAACGATTGGTTGTTAAAGAGACCGGGATCGGATATGGACATACTCTCTGTCTTACCGAAAACCACTTTGACAACCGTGTATGCGGTGGAGATTCCAGAATGAAGTAGGATGGTGGCGACGTTCTTAAGGTATGTTACGTGGACCCAACTCCCGTGAGTTGGCATAAGGTGGCTAAAACAGGAGCGATCTTGGACCAGTGAGGTAGCACCTCTTCTCGGACACATTTCTTCGATATTATACTCTTACTTGTGATTTGACTAGATGGCCATCCTCCGATTTGGGAATGTTGTTCAAGGTGGAACGGTAGTGGCAGCTATGCGTATCCATCAGTCCGTGTGCGTAATTGGTATATCTACCCTGGCATTGCCTAGTTGTGTCGTGTCACCTACCATATCGAGCTTTACTACGATTATGATTTTAAGATCCGACCGCGTTAAGGTTCTCCATCCCCTTAACGCTATTTTTCGATATGATTATACTTTACTTATTTAGACACTATTATAATAGCGAATATTACTACATAGTAGATAGTTTAACGGATCCTTAGAGGATGGGCGGTCCCAAGCATCTTCTAAGTTACTTGTACCTTTACTACAGTTCACTTGAGTTGGTTTACATTGTATAAGTATGTATATCCTGACTCGAGTGTTTATGTTTTATTTTACGCTCGGGTCAGCCTGAGTATCAGTTGGACTTCATCTTCACGGAGCTAGGACTACTGGAGAGCATCCTTATCCAGCTGCTATCTGGTTTTATCTGTTCAGTCTGTTGTTCTATTTCAGCTCTTGTATTAGTAGACTTCTATGTCTTGAGACTTCTATTGTACTTTACTTCTTCTGTTGTATTTTATTTAACTCTGATATATCTTATATATATATAGTAGCTTCATGAACTACTATCTCTTTTACTTCCGCTGCATTATTTTATTCTGTGTCTGTGATCTGTGCTTATATTTATTTACTGTATATTCTGAGATTTGCCAAATTTTAATTACAACGCGGTATTTTGAGCAATTCAACTCCGGCATGAGTGTCTACCTATACACTTATAATGGATGCGTATGGTTAAAAATACCGGGTCGTTATAGTTTTCTGATCATAGCACAAGTGCTTGCTGCATTATTCGGTATTTTACTAATCTCTGTATCCTCTATTTATAGGAACTTGAGACGGGTAAGCCAATGAGTTTCGAGGAAAGTTTCGTGGCTTGGCACACTAAGAGAGAGAAAGCTAAGGAAAAGGGTAAAGCAAAGCGAGGTTCAGTATCAACTTGCGAATTTGTTGACAACAAGTCGCGGAAAGTCTCTGTGAGCTATTTTAAATTTTATTAATTTTGTTATGTTCTTTTGTAGGTTGAAACCTAAACTAGTTACATTGTTCGCCATTGGAATTAGCATGCATATTTTCTTTCTATGATAGCACAAAGTTTTGGCTTTAATGCTTATGAAGACATTATAAATCAATCCTTATTCTTGAGACAATATAAGTTATAGGTTGTGTTGCTCAACCTGAAACATTATTGCCAAACAAACTGTACATTATCATGTAAATCAATAAATTTCATACAACACAGTTTGTTTGGTGCCTATTAACTATGTTAAAAACTCAACTAAGTCAAATTTTTGACTTTTTTAAAACCGAGTTAAATTTTGGTAAAATAAGAGTTTACCAAGTATTTAAACTCAGTTTTAAACTGAGGTTGAACTCAGCTTAAACCGAGTTTTAAACTCTGTTTAAAACCGAGTTTTGAAACGAGTTTAAAATCGAGTTTTAAATTCAGTTTCTGAGTTTAAACTTAGTTTTAAACTGAGTTTTAGCTCATTTAAACTCTGTTTAAAACTTAGAAAAGTTTTAAACTCAGTTTCTGAGTTTAAACTGAGTTTTAAACCCATTTTAAAACTGAATTTTAAACTGTGTTTAAAACTTAGTATTTAAATCTCAGCTATAATTACAACTAATTTAAATTGAGTTTTAAACTCAATTTAAAACTAATTTAAACTCAGAGCTTAAAACCGAGGTTTTAACTCAGTGTAAATCCGAGTTTTAAACTCAGTTTCTGAGTTTAAACCGAGTTTTAAACTCAGAAAAACTGAGCTTACAACTCAGTTTTAAACTGAGTTTTAGCTCATTTAAAATCAGTTTAAAACTCAGACAGAGTTTTAAACTCAGTACTGAGTTTTAAACTCATTTTGAAACTGAGTTTTAAACTCACTTTAAAACTGAGTTAAAAACTTGGTTTTTTTAATCTTAGTTATAAAACAACTAATTTACTTCAGTTTAAACTCTATTAATTTAAAACACCTTTAATATTTAGATGGGAAAATTCTCATTTTATTCATCCAATGGGTAAGAAGCACAACGTACTGAAATCTCAGTTTTAAACTTAAGTAAATAACACCCAGATAATAAGAATTTTACTCCACATTGCATAATTTTCACATTGCATAATCTCAGTTTTAAACTTAAGTAAATAACAAGTTCAATTTATAAGTTATCCTTCTCAACAATTTACTCCACATTGCATAATAAATTCTTTTTTACAATAATATACCTAAAAGTTAAATACTGTATTTTCTTCACAATATCAGCTTCGAAAGGCACCATTCTGTTACTTAGGTTTAAACATCAATTAATCAATAACACTTTTAATTATGTACCCCTTTTAACAAAACTGCTCTGTTCATTAATTAATGCTTCTGCAATGAAGCTCCTGCTACTTGGGCTTCTTATACAACAGTTTTATATTCGTCCAAATATAGTTTATGTTTGTCAAAGAGTAAGAAGAAGCGTAAATAAAAGGAAGCATGAGTATAGTGGCATGCATGTACGTAGGAAACATTAGCATAGGGTAAAAAGAAGCATAAATAACATAAAGTCTATCAAAAATGATGAGCAGAGAAATGTACGGACCACCAGATCCATATTATATATGTATAAAGTGGACTTCAAATTAATAAAGAATTTTAGACAGAGTATCACTGTTGCCCGGCTCATACTTTCTACCAATTAAAAACAAATAAAAAATTGATTTTTTTATGAATATTATGACCTATATATCCTTGTAGGCTATCACTTGCCTTGACATATGTTTTGAAGTTGGGTACAAGTCTTGACGTATGTTTGAAGTCATGTTCCAGATGATACTATTTTTATTGTACTTGTTCCTATTACTGTTTATGCTGCATATTCCAGAACGTAGGCTATCACTTGCCTAAGTCTACTGATTGTGGAACCTAGTCATATACACGACTTCTTGAATTATACATAAGCTTCACGTATTTGGAGGAAAGCACCACATATCAATGTTTAATGAGTAATTAGGGAACAATAAACCAATTTATAAATCTAATTTAATAACCCAACTTACATACATAGTTTATTAACCCAGTTTATAAACTGAGTTTAAGCTCAATATGAAAACTGATTTTAAACTCTGATTACAAATTGAGTTACATTAGTTTGGTACTGAGTTCACACTCAGTTTGAAAACTAATTTTAAACTTTGATTACAATAAGTCACATTAATTTGGTTGGCATTTGCAAGTACAGTAAGCATAGTAGCTCGTCCACACTTTTAACTGTTGTTTGCCAAGATTTTAATTTATCTCATTTATTAGTGTATATCAAAGTAGAAGCTTAGATGTTGCTATCCAACAAGCCTATATGTTGTTACCCTTTTAACCTTTTAAGGAAACATATATGAAGAAAAAAGCCGAGCTACAAGAAGATGAAAGTGTATGGAATCCAAGACTTTGGGTTGAGTCATCCGGAGGCCTTACAAGAGGAAGGGTTTATGGAGCACATTATGTTGATACAAACACTATATTGCGTAAAAGTTCTCAATCCCATTGTCTAGCAGATCGTGAAAATCAAGAACAACCTGTAATGTCCAGTGGCATGTTATTAACATCGGAGCTTAACTCAATAATAGAAAGAGAAGTGCAATTGACAGTAACTAGCTTGCTTGGTTCAATTAATCCGACCAATCTTCAAAGCATAAACCAACAATCATGGTCGTTCAACCAACCATCCGGTCAAACACAACACTTGAGTCAGTTTTCTGTACAACCGCCAAGTCAAATCCCACAACCGCTTGCCCAGCCATTCGCACCACCTTCTTCTCAACCGTTACCACAACCACCAAATCAAGTGTTGCAACATCCTCCTCAACCATTTCTACAACCTTCAAGTTTTCTTACACAGCCATCATGTCAAGTCCCACAACCATGTGATCAACCGTTTCTACAAATTCCTAATCATATCCCGCAGCCATCAGGTCAGTCTTCTCAACCGCTTTATCAAATGATACAACCATCAGTTCCTTGTCAACAAACACCCGAACAATATCAAACAACGCATGTGCCTTTTCAATCAACTTTTGGAAACATTTCAGAACAAGTTGGATCTTTCATGCAACTATTGAGACCTATAACACAAGATCAACTCGATCATAATCAACTTGGAAATAATCAAGCATCAAACAATCGAGGAAACGTTCGATCGCAAAATGAAGATGATGCATGAATTGCTTGTTAGCTTCTGAAAGTATCAAGTAGGCTCTGTTGGAAGACTTCTCTATTGGAAGACTTATCTTTTCTTTTAAACTTCTATTTTACTTTTTGTTTGTTTGGAAGACTTCTCTGTTGGAAGACTTCTATTTTAGTTTTTTGTTTGGAAAATTTATCTGTTGGAAGACTTCTCTGTTGGAAGACTTATCTTTTCTTTTAAACTTCTATCTTAGTTTTTTGTTTGTTTAGATCTTGTTTCAGGATTGTAGTTGTTAGGGCCCAAATTAGATATGTTGTGTTTTGGTTATGAAATCTGTGCCTTGGATACTCTATAACTTGCTTTTCTTGCAATGAACAATTGGTTACTTTTTTTGTACATGAGCTGCTAATTCAACAATTATTTTGCTATTAGTTCTGTTAGACATTGTATTTTTTCTACTCATTGATTTGTGATGAAACTATAATCAAATTATATTTCATTTCTTCTGTCCAACTGGTTTAGAATAACCACTGTATTTATGACTGATTTGAAACCTTGAATATGGTCTCTATAGTTATACAAGAGACCTATAAAATTGTCTCCAATTAGTTTTTAATATAGGCATGTATTTGAGACCATTAGTGAGGTTACTAATATTTTAGAGACTAATGTTTGTGGTCTTTGTTTATTTAGAGACTTGATTTTAGAGACAATACTTATCTGTCTTAAGTAGGTTACAAATATTAATTAGAGACAAAATCTTGCATTTAGAGACAAAATACAAGTCTTTAAAATTCCATTTTTTACAGTGAAGGCTGTTTAGCGTCGGCATATGGCCGACTCGAGCCGACGCTATATGCCAACGTTATATAGCTTATCGCCAAGTGATATGGTGATGGGAATGGGGACGGGTCCATCCCCTAGTTTAGCATCGGCTAGAGTCGGATAGCCGACTCCGGCCAACGCTAAACTCAGTCCACGTGTAAAATAATAAATGACCCATAGCCCGACCCGAGCCGACTCCAGCCGACGCTAATCTGGGTAAATTTTTCTGCATTTCCAGTAGCCATTTCTACCTTCCATCCATGCAATCATATATATTCCTCAAATATACTTCACCAAACAACAATATATATCACATATATGCCCAACTAAGAACCACAAAACATAAATATACATCTCCAAACGTCAATCATCACAAATATCCATAATATTTACAAAATTTAACCAAAAGTTCATCAAATATACTAGACATTCAAAGTTCATCAGAAAACATTTATAAAAACATACTACCACTCGCCCCAATCATCAGCAGTGCCAGATCCCTGTGATGGCGGCATATTCGTCCTGTGCTCTGCCAAGTAAGCAGCAATCGCCTCATCTAGTTGCTGCTTCAATCTAGTCTTCCTCCAATCGTTCAACTCGACGACTTGTGCTTGTAGGGCCACTATTGTTTCTTTAGCTTGTTGTTTATTGTAAGCGGCTTGCGTCGCGGCATGTATATTAATAAATTCATAGTTATAGTTTATACGTAATATTCAATAAAATTTATAAACTGGTTAATGAATTAATTAAATTCAATAAATATTACCGCTTGATTGCCATATCCATACTATCTATTTCTGGTCGGCGGGTCAGTAATACGAGCGAATATCCTGTCGGTCTCCTTAATGGTCAACTGCTCCCTGTCAGACTCTGCAAGCATGCGAGCAATCTCCTGATCGCATCTCTCCTGTGTTTAGAAAAATAATTTTGAGAAGATGAATATTCAATTTAATGTATTGTTAAATAAGAGAAAAAATTTATAGTCTTTATACCCGGATATTCGTGATTTGGCATCTGACCATTCATATGTTACCACACCATCTTCATCTGTATGCTCGATGGCGTGTGTTCGGGTGAAGACGTCCAAATGAGACGGTGCAACACCACCTCTCTCCCTCATCTGAAATTAGATATGATTAAAGAATGTATATATATACACATATATACATATATATAACTAAACAATGTTATAAGTAAATTACAAATAACAATTTTTATATTTACCATTTCTTCTCTATATTGCTGAAAAGACTTGGATCCACCGCGGTGTGTTGCAGGATTCCTAAGCCTGTTTGCGGAGTTCCTCGATGCTACCTCCTGTATAATTTAACTATTATATAAACATTTAAACGAATTATAATTACAGACATATGAAAGTAGAAAATTTACCTTCGCGTCTTCGCTTTCCCAATATTGCACAAACTGTGCATATAAATTTCCACTCATCCAATTTGGCTTTTTACCGGCCTCTTTCATCTTGGAGAGCGTACCTCTATAGTTTTTTCTCATCTTTCTCTCCTAGTGCGTCTTGAACGTCCCGAGATCTTCAGGATCCACAATAAAGGACGCCTGCATGTTGAAATTTAAATGAATTATATAAATTGTATATTAATTTTCAAAGATCAAAAATGCCAATCTCAAATTAATTAGAATATTATACTTACCTGAAGGTCAGCCCATACGACATCTCTGATATAAAGTGGGATCCTATCCCACTATTCCACAAGTCCGTCATCCTACTACGATAGCTGTTGCGAGACACAGCCAGAATGGGCTCGGACGACTGTAAATCGAAACCCCTAAATACATTTTGATATTGTCAGTTAATAAATCATAAATATACTAGTAGCATGCACTAAATAATATAATGAAGTTGCAGTAAATTAAATACTTACCCTTCATCGGTCTTTGGCACTAAGTATGCTCTCTGGCGATTATCGGCCATACCACTACTACCCTCGCCAAGAGCAGGGCCTCGTGAACCTTGGGACTGCCTGCTGTGTGACATAATATCTGCTAGAAACATGCACATATATATATATATATATCATTTCATATAATGAAAAAAACATATATCATTTCATAATTAGAAAACATGCCTGATTAATAATCACATACATATAACTCACAGCAGAATAATAAAAGAATAATACAACAAACGATACGAATTTCCATTACATTAACACAGGTTTTAGAATTGACATAATACAACAAACGATACAAATTTCCATCTTATATACATTACATCATCACTAATTAATAATCAATCTTCGTCATTTTCTGATTCTGTCTCGGTCTCGCACTCTATATCGTCATTTCCCTCTAAAGTCTCAAATGCTTCTATTAGAATATTTGATTCATTGTTCAAAGGCCCTATATCAGCATGATCATCAGTTATTATTAATTCATTATTTGGCTCAAGATCTGCTTGATAAGCTGCTTCGTCTAGAATATTATTTCCGTCAAGTGTAAATCTTGCCTTTGTTTTTAAAACAGCCGACCAGTCTGCTTTATCTCATTTTAGTGATGGATACGGAGCAAAATAAACCTGTAATGCTTATTTGGCTAACACGAAAGGATCATACTTTGAGTAACGTGGGTTATGGTTTATTTCAATAAGTTTATAGTCTTTATGCACGTTGATACCAGAGCCCGGAACATTGCTAAACCAACTGCATCTGAATAAAAATACTTTTTTTTTGCAGATTGGACAAAATATGTCAATTCCAAAACCTGTGTTAAGACACCGTAAAAATCTTTTATATGTTCATCTGGATCATCAGTCCCTTTTACAAATACACCACTGTTATAATTCATTTTTTCAGCACCTTATTCCTTGGTGTTGAATTTAAATCCATTCACAAAGAATATTGAATAAGTGTTGACATTTCTTTTTGGTCCTATCGCAAGACGTTTCAATCCTTCATCACCGACACAATTTCTTTGATCATAAATGTATTTCGTAAACCAGTTAGCAAATTCTTTGCTGAGATCGCCAAGTGGATGTTCTGATTCGTAAATACTGTAAATATATGTATACGTATATTAAGTGCAAAATCAATTTAAATTGGGTAACTCGTAAATAATGCAAATATGTACTATTATCGAAAATTCTTTTTCTTCGACACGTCGTATGTATCCACCCCTTCATACCATAATGTTTTCAACTCTTCGATCAATGGCTATAGATAAACATCGATTCCTTGTGTCGGATCATCAGGACTAGGGACGACAATCGTAAGAAACATATATGGAGTTATCATACACATCCACGGAGGTAAATTATAAGGTGTAACGATAATAGACCAAGACGAATATTTACTACCAAATTGAGAGAATGGTGAAAATCCACCTGTACATAAACCAAGTCTCACATTACGACTCTCCGCGGCAAACGCAGGATAAGTCTTATCGAAATGTTTGCATGCTTCTCCGTCCGATGGATGTATCAAAGTCTCCTCTTCCTGCATTCTCACACTATGCCATCTCATATGTGATGCTGTCGTAGACGACGCATATAACCTTTAAGTCTGGGAGTGATGGGTAAATAACGCATTCTCTTCTATGGAACTTCCTTTCCTTTTTTTTCTTGGTTTGTATCTTTCCTCATTACATATTCTGCATTTCTTAAGATTAATGTCATCTTTCCAATACAACATACAACCTTTTATACATGTATCTGTCTTCTGGTAGGGCAAACCGAAAGCAGACTTTAGTTTTTTCACTTTATAATGACTATCGCACATCAGATTATTGGGTGGCATATGTCATTTTGCAACTTGTACAACTGCTGTAAATCCAGCTTCTATAAAATTGAATTTTGATTTCATAGTAATGTATTCGGCAGTAACTGACAATTCCGTTCCGCTACTACAACCTTCCCACAACGGTCTTTTCACATAATCTAGTAAATCATATATTCTTTTCACCCCCTCGGTCGGTTCTTCTTCGACTTTTACATCATTAACTTGAATAGTAGGGAACATTGACCGTGCTGCATCTTCCACCATATCTACTATTGGATTCGTCGTAACATTATTGTTATTCACCTCAGCCTCAGGCACTATAAAATTAGATGCACCAATTTTTTCTCCATGACGATCCCAGAAATAATAGTTTGGCACAAAACTGGATTTACACAAATATACAATAACTAAATCTGGTTCCCAATAATGCAAATGTCGACATTTACGACACAGACAACGAATTTGTGTGCCGCCTTCTTCATTATTAGCTTTAGCGAATTTAACAAATTCATGTACACCATCCTTAAAATGTTTTTTTGTTGAACCTTTCGTTCCCGTTCGACTTTCATACATTCAGGTACGGTCGAGAAGATAGTTGAACATTTTTCCTAATTTAAAAACATATATATATTAGAAATTTCGACAGCATTTCTTTTCTATTCCTATACGCATATAGACTGTGCATCTGAAGTTTTATATGATTATTATCGTATTTTCTAATCTACCAAAGCCTTTTGGGACTAAAGGCTTTGTTGCTGTCTTATTTTCGTTTAAATTATTTATATTAATTAGAGATAGACTAAAATAAGTAAGAAGTTTATTTATAAATTATTTCCTTTAAATCATTTATATTAAGATGTTTATTGCATATAAAGCAATAAACATCCAAATTGTCGCTTCACCTAGGCGCCAGAAATAAACGGTAGCGTATCGAGGCGATACGCCCTTCGTATAATATCGGCACAACCCGAATGGACCGGCTACTAAGACTTTCCAGGTATAAATACCCAAACATATGGCTCACAAGCCAGTCAAACAACACTCGACGACCAAGTCGTCCTCACTCAATCCAAATACAAGGCGCACAGGCCAGTCAAACAACACTCGACGACCAAGTCGGCCTCACTCAATCCAAATATAAAATATAAGGGATCGATCGGGAATAAACCTCCCGATACGCGGTACTGTAAGTAAAATCCCAACCTGCATGCCAAACTTCTAAATACATTTCTTATATTTAGTCGATTAACGACATGCATCTAATTATTCCCAATTCACACTTTCACACTTTCACATTTTCAAATTCCCAATTCCCAACTCACACTTTCAAATTCTAAATACCTACACCCAATTATTCCCAATTCACACTTTCAAATTCAACGATTTCATACTAAAAATAACCTAATACACTAAATTAGCAATACCTACACCCAATTATCATCACAATAATGTACATTTAAACATAATTAAACAATTTAATTCGAAATTGGGGTTTAGAAAATTACCAAATTCAAGAAGAAGAGGAGATTCCGGCGAGTTCCGGGCTTCTACGGCGACGACGACGGAGGATGACGGCTGGAGAGGGTCGGAATCGGTGATGGGGAAGAAAAAAAATCATTTTTTTATTAAGCAAAGAAAGTGAAGAAGAAGATCTTGGCTGAAACCTGTATACTCGATATGGAGTCGGCTGGCATCGGCTAGCATCGGCCCGATTAGTGACGACTTGAGTCGTTTAGGGTCGGCCCGTATATATATATATTTTTTAAATTCTTTTTTTTACATGTATTTCATTTAAAAAAATAAAAAACACTACTACATTATAAAAAAAAATGACATTTATTATTATTATTATTGATCCAATGACGGGTCATGATAGGTTAAATTGGTATTTTCGATGATATATGTTCGTATAATTCGAAAATTTTCGTTGTTGAAAATCTAACTCGCATGACCAATCGATGCAACTTTTAGTCGATCCGTTATACAAATTCGATAAAGGTGGTTATATGTAACATTTGAAAGAATTAAAATAATTTTTTAAACCATTGGGTAATCAATTATGAATTTTTAAATGTATTTGGTATAATAAAATTATATAAAATAAAATATGCGGCGTAAAAATAAATTCTTTGAATCTTATATCGATCTAAGGTATTTTGGACATGTTTCCAGAATATGGTTTAAAAATAAATGAATATGGGGTGTCGATCTTGGATTTCAAATTTATGGCCGTTCGACTTTCGGACAAAAAACCCTTCGTTCGAATGCCGAACGACCTTCAAACGGGACCAAATTTGAACCAGTGATGCTTTGTAGTATTTTAATCGAATCCGTACGGTTGGATTCGTAAAAAAATCATCGAAAATAAAATTATCTAAGAAATATGTCATTTTGTACATGAAATATTTCTTGGATAATTTTATTTTCGATGATTTTTTTGCGAATCCCACCGTACGGATTCGATTAAAACACTATAAAGCATCACCGGTTCAAATTTGGTCTCGTTTGAAGGTCGTTCGGCCTTCGAACGAAGGGTTTTTTGTCCGAAAATCTACGAACGACCATAAATTTGAAATTCAAGATCGACACCCCAGATTCGTGTATTTTTAAAACATATTCTGGAAACATGTCCAAAATACCTTAGATCGACATAAGATCCAAAGAATTTATTTTTACGTCACATATTTTATTTTATATAATTTTATTATACCAAATACATTTAAAAATTCATAATTGATTACCCAACGATTTAAAAAATTATTTTAATTCTTTAAAATGTTACATATAACCACCTTTATCGAATTTGTATAACGGATCGACTAAAAGTTGCATCAAATTGTCGTGCGAGATAGATTTTCAATAACGATAACTTTTCGAATTACACGAACATATATCATCGAAAATACCAATTTAACCTATCACGACCCGTCATTGGGTGAATATTAATAATCATACATGTCAATTTTATTTTTTTGGCCATTTTAGTAGTGTTTTTTATTTTGTCAAACGAAATAGGTGTATATAAGAATTGGATTGGGAAAATAATTAAATAGCCGACGCTAGTCGCCTCGGGCCGTTGCAGGCTGTCCCCAACCGACGCAATCTTCAATAGAATTTTGCGACGTCCCCAGCTGACTCCATAATGGAGACGGAGCCGACTCCGGCCAACTCCAGGCTCCGTCCCCATTTTAAAGTATTCTAGTAGTGCTCCAATGGACACGACTCTTCACTCAATAGACACGACTCTTCACTCAATAGACACGACTCTTCACCTTATTATTAATTTGAGTTTATTCTTTAACAAATTTCTCCCTTAAACTCAAACATTTTCCATCCTTCATTCCAATCATCATCTTACAATTTTCGAGCTGCACTTATGGTAGCGGCTTTGTAAATATATTCGCCACTTGATCACGACTTGCAACATGACTCATTCGCATGTTTTCTTCTTTCACATGTTCCCGAATAAAGTGAAAGCGAACATCTATATGCTTGCTCCTTTCATGGTGCACTGGATTCTTTGCCAACTCAATTGCAGATTTATTATCGATTTGTATTTCAGTTACTTCGTGCTGCTGGAGTTTTAACTCATATAACAAATTTCTCAACCATACTGCATGGCATACAAACAAAGATGTTGTCACATACTCTGCCTCACACGTTGACAATGTCACTATTGGTTGTTTCTTTAAGAGTCACGTGAAAGCAGTATCTCCCATATAAAAGACATATCCCGATGTGCTTTTTCGATCATCTACATCTCCACACCAATCGCTATCAGAGTAACCCACCAGCTTGTATTCATTTGTCTTAGAGTAGAGTAACCCAAGTGACTCTGTTCCTCGTATATATCGAAGAATCCTCTTAACAGCCTTCAGATGTGAATATTTTGGCTCCTCCATGAACCGACTTACTATGCCGACACTGTACGCAATGTCTGGCCTTGTGCATGTGAGATACCGTAGATTTCCAATCAAACTTTGGTATTTGTTTGCATCCACTCGATCTCCTTCATCAAATTTAGAGAGTTTCGTACCAAGTTCCATCGGCGTTACTACTGGATTGCACTCTTCCATCTTGTTCTTCTTCAAAATGTCTTTTGCATAAGTCTCTTGTGACACAAATATTCCATTTCTTCCTTATCTAACTTCAAGACAAAGAAAGTATTTCATTAACCCTAAATCTGTCATTTCAAACTCTCGAGTCATGGCCTCTTTAAAATCTTTTATCATCTCCACATTATTTCCCATGAATATTAGATCATCAACATAAAGAGCAACAAATATCAAGTTGCATTTTTCTTTCTTCACGTATAGTGAATGCTCGTAGGGACATTGTACGAACCCGTTGTCCTTGAAATAGGTGTCAATTCGGGTGTTCCATGCACGAGGCACTTGCTTTAGCCTATATAGCGCCTTCCTTAACTTCAATACTTTACTCTCCTCCCCAGCTTTCATGTACCCTGGTGGTTGCTCCACGTATACTTCCTCTTCTAGCACACCATTTAAAAATGCTGATTTTACATCCATTTGATAGATCGACCACTTGAATTGTGCTGCTTGTGATATGAGAAGCCTGATTGTTTCCATTCTCGCCACCGGGGCAAAGACTTCGTCATAGTCGTTCCCTGCCTTTTGTTTGTAGCCCTTCGCAACTAGGCGTGCCTTATACCTTTCTATCTCACCGTGTGCATTCATCTTTTTCTTATATACCCATTTTACTCCTATGGGTTGATATCCTTCTGGCAAATCCACCAAGTCCCAAGTTTCATTTCTACCGATAGCCTTCATCTGTTCATCCATCGTAGCTTTCCATTTCTTATCTCTCACTGCCTCTTCAAAAGTAATATTCTCAGCATCTGCCAAGAGACATATCAAGTGTACTTCATCTGTTGACTCGTATAGGTCTTGCAAACTTCGCATCTTTGGTTGCCTTGGCTCTTCTTCATCATCAGATATTTGAGGTGTTATTGGTGTGTGTATCGATGTAGTAGTTAATGATTCTCCTTTTTCTTCCTTCTGCGTCACTTCCATTTGGTTGTTCCAATCGCACGTGCTTTCTTCATTCACCTGCACATCTCGGCTCACAACCACCTTTTTTCAATTGGGTTGAATAACTTGAAAGCTTTTATCTTTTCATCATATCCAATGAATACGTACTTCTTGCTCTTATCATCTAATTTGGTTCTTCTTTGATTTGGTATACGCGCATATGCCAAACTACCGAACACTTTTAAGTGTGATACAGTTGGTTTTTGTCCGCTCCAAGCTTCCTGTGGTATTTGATCTGCCAATATCGCATGTTGACACCGATTTTGCACATATACTGCACATTGTACTACTTCTGCCCAGAATTCTTTCGGCATGCGTTTGCTTCTCAACATTGATCGAACCATGTCAAGAATTTTTCGGTTTTTTCTTTCAGCTACACCATTTTGTTGAGGTGGGTATGGTGCGGTTAAAAATCTTTTGATTCCTTGTTCCTCGCAATAGCTTGTGAATGCTGTTGACATGTACTCTCCACCTCTATCTGATCGTAAGGCCTTGATATAAAGACCGTTCGTCTTCTCTACTAGTACTTTGAATTTCTTGAACATTCCAAATGCCTCATATTTTTCTTTCAAAAAATAAACCCAAGTCTTTCTTGTGTAATCGTCAATGAAAGTGATAAAGTACCTCTTCTCGCTGAATGACTTAGGTGTGATCGGGCCACACATGTCGGTGTGTATCAACTCTAGAGACCTCCTTGCGCGATAATCAGCCTTCTTTTGAAAAGAATTTCTTATTTGCTTGCCGTGCACACATCCCTCGCAAAATTTCTTTGTGCAATCCATGTCTGGTAAACCATAAATCATATCCTTCTTTGCTAACTCTTTCAAACCGTCATAATGTAAGTGTCCGAACCGTAAGTGCCATAGTGAGGCTTTATCCTCCACGTTGACTTGCAAACACCTTTCTCGCACTTTTCCCAGATTGAGTTTGAACATTCGATTTTTTGGCCATCTCTGCATTTGCAAGTAAATAGCCATTTTTGTCCTTCAAATGTAACATCCGATCTTTCATGAAAACTGAATACCCCTTCTCTAATAGTTTCCCCCATGCTAAGGATGTTGCTCTTCAGTTCAGGCACGTAATAGACATCTTCAATCGACCCTTCTTTACCATCCTTTTGAGAAAAACATATTTTGCCTTGGCCTTTGACTTGAACTTTTGATGCATCTCCAAATGACACATGTCCATCCTTTACCTTTTGCATCTCCACGAAAAGGTGTTTTTGTCCGCACATATGATTACTAGCACCAGTGTCGAGATACCACATTATATCGCTGTCAGAAGCATTGTCCTTGTAGGCCATCAAGAGAACACCATCGTCTCTTGTTTCTTCTTCTGCAACCAGATTCTCGTTTTCTTCCACCTTTTTCTTAAAATAGCAGTCTTTTGCATAATGCCCATATTTGCCACAGTTGTAGCACTCAACATTTGGACGATTTGACCAGCCACCTCTTCCACGACCAAGTCCTCGACCACGCCAATTTTGTTGTCTCGGCTGGCCTTTTTCTTAAGGATTGTTTCCAAATCCACGGCCTCCACTACGGCCAAAACCACGACCGCATCCCCTTCCTCGATTTTGTTGTGCATATATCGCCTTGTCTTCCTTAATACTTTCCTTAGATTGTAAAGCCTCTTCGAGTAGCTCTTGTTTCTTTTACATCCTCCGTTGTTCATGTGCTTCAAGAGAACCTGCAAGATCATCGATGGTCATTTCTACCAAATTCTTCGACTCCTCAATTGCGCATACAATGTTCTCGAAATCGTCGGTCAATGATCGCAAAATCTTCTCCATAACCCTTGCATCGGTTAGGTTTTCTCCATTGCATTTGAGTTGATTAACCACTGTTTGGACACGTGTGATGTAGTCGGATATTCCTTCCAATTCTTTCATTTTCATCGCTTCTAATTCGCCTCGAAGAGTTTGAAGCCGCACTTGTTTAACTCGGTCGGCTCCCTTATAGACCTTTTGTAAAATGTCCCATTGTAACAACCCAATATTTTTGCAAATATTTTTAAATTATTTTAAATTAAATTTTATTTCAAATATTTTATTTTTAAAACATTTTAGAAGTAAAGTTAAAATTTTCCAAAGTTAATTGTATTTTTTTTGCAATTTTTAATTCTAGTTTCAATATAATAAACTATTTTCTGTATTTATTTTTCCTAAGAATAATTGTTTATTATCATTTTCACATTATTTTTGTTTGTCTTTTATTTTTATTTACTGATTTTATTTTGATTATTTTGTGTAAATATAAAGTGGAAATTCTAAGAGACAAAAAGTTTTAAAACTTTTGACTTTCCATTTGCTTGCCTTTTCAATTTCTTTGGCCGTTCAAAACTTGATTGTAGCCGTGAGTTTTGTTTTGTATTTCACGTGAAAACTTCTCATTTCCATCACAAATTTTCGGCCAAAGCATTTTTGAAATTTTTTGGTAAGCAATGGCTTCTTCCTTTTCCACTTTTCTCTTCACTTTTTCCATTGTTTTGCTTGTTCATCTTCATTGTTTTGCTCGGCCTAACCCCTTCACCACCTTCACCTACCACCACACCACTTCCTTCCCCACATCATCCACGACCTGACCCCCTCATCCTCTGACCAGTAGTGCCATGACCATTCCATGATGAAAACTCCACAAAACAATGCAAAACTCTCCAAAAATTGCATAGCCGAGCTCTAGTTCACCACCACCTTCATTTGTAGCCACAGCCACCACCCTTGAACCACCACCACTTGATGACATCACCTCTGGCCATCACTCTACCCTCTGACCTGACCTGTAGCAGCCCCTGGCCGAGCCACTTGACCATAGGTCGAGCCTAAATGGTGGCCAAACCTCATCTTTTGCCTTGTCTCTTGACATTCCTCCACTTGTAACTCAAAAACTTTTCCCATTTCTATGCTAGCTGTGCACTTATGTCCAAACCAGATCCATTTCCCCCAATTAAACCATCATGGCCGAGCCAATATAGCATTAGGGCCGAGCATATGTGAGTTATGGTAAAGCAAAATTGATTGAAAAGCTTGGTGATGTCTTTTGTTTATTTTGATTCCACTTTGTTTCAATATAATATTTGTATTTTAAATGTATATTTATTTTGCTTTGTTTTGTTGTTGAATACAAGATTAATATCTTGGCTCTCTCTACACTCAAATCAAGTCGTCCTATCGTGCTTTCTGGATTTTGTTTGTGTGTTTGATTTGCTAACTCCAGCGTAAAAAGGTGAGTATTCACACATGACATTTATACTTATATAATTTGTGAAGTGACAACAAGTGAATGTGTAGAAACTATTATATCATGTTATACCTGCCTGTGATGTAAATTATATGATGTTAAACCCTATTATAAACTTGTCACATCATCTGCTATGTTATATTTTATTATACTGTTTATTTATTTCTGTTAATCACACTACAAGTTCCCTATAGAATAGAATCACTATGGGTTGAAATGATACATACCCGAACGGACTTTAGAATAGGGAAAGATCGTTATGGGATGAAATGATAAGCCTAAGTGATTTTTATTTATTTTATCTACTTGGGATTGCGGGTTTGAAATGATAAAACCCGGATTTTTCTTTGTAAATTATGGATTGAAATGATATATTATCCGTATCACTTGACTTAGCTTAGAAAATATTATACAAACCCGTGGTTATTTTACACAGTTTCTAGAAATTTTTAAGTATTTTAAAATGTAAAAATACGATAATTTGATTTAAATTGAATTTAAAATGATTTAAATAAAGTGATAATGATTTTTCTATGTATTAAAATGTTAAATAAATGAATGGAAAAATTTGATTTAAAACATAACTTAAGTTGGAAATTTGTGATTTGATTTTTGAATGGAAGTTTAAGTTAATTAAATAAAAGTGGAAATTAAGTTTTATTTTGACATGGAAATATAAAATTAAGTGTAAAGGTAAATTGTTAAAAATGAAAGAATGGGAAAATGGTACACTTGGATTTAATAAGAGAAATTTTGGAAAATTTGATTTTTATTGTAAAATTTTCCTTTGTAAATTTTTAAGTTAAAGGGTATTTAAATGAACATTTTTTATGTGGAAAAATATGATTTTTATATATTAAAATGATTTTAATTGAAGTTTATTTATGGCTGGATTTCTATTTAAATTTGGAAATTCTTTTTAGTAACACTTCAAAAATGCTATCGTTTCTGAAAATGAACTTCTGAACTAATAGAATCTGCAGCACTTTGTAAGTGCTGCAGTTGCAGAACTGAACTAAAAGGCTAAAATTAACTAAGGGCTATAACAACACTTTGTAAGTGCTGTAGTTGCAGAAACTAAACTTGAACCTGAAACTATTGAAAGAGATATTATAGCACTTGTTAAGTGCTGCAGTTGGCTTAAATGAGATTTTTGAATATAATTGAACTACTGCAGCAGTTTTGAAATGCTGTTTTTTCTGAACTGAACTATTTATCCAAATTGAACCCTGAACTACTAAAGCAGTCTATAAATGATGTCTTTGTTGAATTGAATTGTTTTCAAATGTAACTTACCGCAGCATTTTCTAAGTGCTACGAAAGCTAAAATTTTAATGTTTAAAGTATTTAAGTGAATAAATGAACTCAGAAATGGTTAAATTTTTGAGAATTGAATATTTGATTTAAAGATATAATGGCTTTACTTTTAAATGGTTTAAATGAAGTATTTGATTTGAAATATAAACTATTTTGAAGTTTATAACCACGGGTTAGAATAACGATTGGTTGTTAAAGAGACTGGGATCAGATATGCACATACTCTCTATCGATATCGAAAACCACTTTAACAACTGTGTACGCGGTGGAGTTTCCAGAATGAAGTAGGATGGCGGCGACGATCCTAAAGGTATATTTACGTGGACCCAACTCCCGTGAGTTGGCATAAGGTGGCTAAAACAGGAGCGATCGACGGGCCAATGAGGTAGCACCTCTGATCGGACACACTTCTTCGATACCATTCTATTACTTTTGTGATTATTGGGTGCACCCCTTGATTTGGAAGTGTGGCTCGAGGTGGGCGGTAGTGGATGCTATGCGTTTCCACCAGCCCGGATGCGTAATTGGTATATCTACCCTGGCATTGCCTAGTTGTGCCGTGTCACCAACCATAGAAAGCTTTACTACAAGTTTGGATTTCTCCCGTAGCCTATGGAGTATTGAGGGTAGCCCCCAATCTGGGAGTATGCTAATACTGGATAGACTACTAGGACTATTAGGTGTTAAGGGGAATATTGGGTCACTCCTTAATGCTATTTAAAAGTATTATTATTTTATATTTAGACATTACTATAATAGCGAATATTACTACATAGTAAATAGTTTAACGGATCCTTAAAGAATGGGCGATCCCAAGCATTCTTTAAGTTACTTGTACCTTTTATTACCGTTCACTTGAGTTGGTTTACATTGTATAAGTATGTATGTCCTGACTCAAGTGTCTGTGTTTTATTTACGCTCGGGCCAGCCTGAGTATCAGCTTTGGATCTCACCTTCTGGAGCTAGGACTACTGGAGATCATATTTTATCTAGTTGCTATCTATTTCCATTTAGTATTTCTATGTCAGCTTTGTATTAGAGACATATGTATTTGGGATTTCTACTGTACTTGTTTCAGAACTTTATTTGTTTCAGACTATGTATTTTGAATCTGTTTTGAGACTTTGTATTGTAGTGGCTTCATGAACCACTATTTATTTTATTTTTTGCTGTGAGTTATTCTGATATTCTGTGTCTATGATTGGTTTTATTTGCTCCAAATTTTATTACAATTTGTTATTTTGCATTATTCAAGTCTGACATGTGTGGATTATTGTTGATTTGAATGATCCAAAATAGTGGGTCATTACATTTGGTATCAGAGCCAGGTATTTAGGCAAACCTTAGCCTAAGGAGCAAAAACTCATTAGAGATAGGGTAGAAATACCCTAGAATGAGTGAAATCAATCTCAGAATCATTTCTTTATGAGAGAACGTATTTTCAAAGTATAAAATGATTTTTCAAAGGATTTTTCAAAGATGATTTTGATATAAAATTTTCTTGTTTTAAAAGCAAATTTTCTAAACTTCCTTCTTTTCGTATCTACCTTGTTAGAAATTTCTTTAATTAAGATATTCATCCAAGTGATTTATCTTGTTTTATCTTATCTTATCTTTGTCTTCTCTTTACCTGTGTCCTAAAATTCATTCTTGATTTTTCAGGATGAATCGTGGAAATGCCAGAGGTAGGGGTCGTGGTATCGCCCCAGCTCCTCAACTTGCTGCACATGTTAGGTTTACTGTTCTCTGTAAGGAATTCTCTTAACTTGGTGGTACCAAGTTTACCGGTTCAGAGAGCATTATCGAAGCCCAGCAATGGTTATAGAGTTTAGAGAGGATCTTTACCGGTCTCGAGATTACTGATGCCCAAAAGCATCAATTAGCAGCTTGGAAGCTACAAGAGTCAGCCTTGGATTGGTGGGAGTTGCAGCTCACACTAACGAGGGTGATATTTCGTGGGAGTAGTTTAGGTATCCTCTGTGTTATCTTGAATTTTGTCCCATTTCCTTTCTTTTGAATCTATCTTAAGTTTTGTTTTTGTATCTTCTTTCCAGGGAGGCTTTTGTGGCAAAATGGATGCCCGAAGCCGGGAAATCTCAGCTTTATCGTGAATTCATGGATCTCAAGCAGGGTACCATGTCCTTTTCTGAGTATGAGCGGAAGTTCAATGAACTTTCCAAGTTTGGTCCTGGCCTTATTGACACCCAGCTTAAGAAGAATGAGAAGTTCATAGCTAGAGCTTGCCCAGAGTTCTACGATCGTCTCATTTCTCATGTTCATGGCACTTTCACCGAGCTTATGGATATGGCTATCCGTTATGAGAACCCTACTTCCAGGGGTCCTGCTGTTGCTAGTGCTCCTGCATCTCAGTCTTCCTCTGCTAACTCTAAGAAGAGAAAGCCCAATTTCCACCAGTAGAAGAAGAATCGGCTCAAGAATCCGGGTTTGGGATCTTCATCTTCTCCTTCTCAAAGGCACCTTATCGACCTATCTACCATTACCTGCTTCAAGTGTGATCAGAAGGGACACTATGCTAATAGTTGCCCTACTTCAGTTGGTGCAGCTATTCCTCCACCTCAGGGTACCAGGAATAATCTCTATCATGTCTGTCTTCAGCCTGGTCATTTTAAGAATGATTGTTCTTTGTATCAGAAGGGCAAGCCATCTGGTATTTTTGCTGTTACCTCTGCTTCTTCACCTGCTGCACCTGCTCCTGCTCCTGCTCCTAGTGATGATCAAGGTACTCTTCAGGGCACCTTTTTTTAATTTCATCATCCTGTTTGTGTTTTATTTGATACTGGAGGTTTGCATAGTTTTATTTCTGTTGGTTTGTGTGATAAGTTTGAGCATCTCTTTCTCCTGAGTATGCTTCTGTTCCTTTATGTGTTTCAAATCCTATTGGGGGTCCCGCAAATCTTAATAGGATTTGTAAGCATGTGAAACTCTTTAATTCTGGTTATCGGTTTTCTGGAGATTTCTATGTTCTTGGTTTCGATGCTTTTGATTTATTGCTTGGAGATGATTGGTTAAGGAATCATGATGCCCGTATCTCTTGCAAATCCCAAATTATGTCTCTTGTAGGAGATAAGGGTGATCCTTTGATTATTCAGTGCTGCATGCCTCAGAATTTTGCTGGCAATTTTATCTATTCTCTGGATTCTTCTCCTGTTGATCTTCAGTCGACTCGTGTGGTCAAACTTTATCCCGATGTATTTGGTGAAGTCATTGCTTTACCTCCTAAGCGGGAAATTGATTTCCGTATTGATCTTATTTCTGGAGCTCGACCTATAGTTCTTCCTCCTAGAAGAATGGCACCCCGCAAGAAGGTTGAGTTAAGGAAGAAAATTAAGGACTTGTCCTCCAAGGGTCTGATCAGACCTAGCTATTCTGAATGGGGAGCAGCGGTGGTTTTCATCACTAAGTCCGGTGGTTCTCTCCGGATGTGTGTTGATTATAGGGAGCTGAACAAGCTCACTATAAAAAACAGATATCCTATGCCTCGCATCAATGATATGTTTGATCAGCTTTATGGTGCCACTGCTTTCTCTCAGCTTGATCTTGCCACAGGTTTCCACCAGCTCAGAGTTGCTGAGGAAAGTATTCCCAAAACTGCTTTTCGTACTGAGAATGGATTTTTTGAATGGTTAGTCATGCCTTTTGGTTTGACTAATGCTCCTGCTTTCTTTGTTGATTTGATGAATCGTGTTTTTCGTGATGCGCTTAATAAATTTGTTCTAGTCTTTGTTGATGATATTATCATTTTCTCTAAGTCTAAGGAAGAGCATGAGTCACATTTGAAATATGTTCTTGAGACTCTTAGAAATCATCAGTTGAAGGCTAAATTTTCTAAATGCCATTTCTGGAAGGATGAAGTTCGATTTCTCGGGCATATTGTTTCTGGTAATGGAGTTTCTGTTGATCCAGTCAAGATCACTGCGATCAATGTAAGTATTTCTTTCCTTCTCTTTCCTTGATTCATTCAATTTATTCTATCTTTCCTGTTGTCCTTATTTATCCCTATTCTGTGCAGGATTGGGAAACTCCTAGGACTCCAACTGATATTTGTAGTTTTCTGGGCCTTGCCGGTTATTACCGGAGATTCATTGAGAATTTTGCTCGGATTGCTGCACCTCTCACCGCTTTGACTCGTAAGAATGCTAAGTTTATTTGGGGTGATGGGTGTAAAGCCGCATTCGGTGAGTTAAAGCACAAGCTTACTTCCGCACCAGTTCTTACCGTTCCAAATGGAAATGAGGGATTAACGGTATACACTGATGCTTGTCGTGAAGGTTTGTGAGCTGTTCTGATGCAGGATGGGAAGGTCATTGCTTATGCTAGTCATCAGTTGAAGACCCATGAAGCCAATTATGCTGCTCATGATTTGGAATTGCTTGCTGTGGTTTTTGCTTTGAAGCTTTGGAGGCATCATCTTTTGGGTACTAAGTTTGAGCTCTTTACTGATCATTAGTCTTTGAGGTATATTTTCACCTAGAAGGATTTGAATCAGAGGCAAGTTAGGTGGTTAGAGTTTCTTGCTTCTTATGACCTCAACATCAACTATACCCCTGGGAAAGCTAATGTTGTGGCAGATGCTTTGAGTCGGAAGAAGGCTATGTTGTGCCAGCTGGTTGTTTCTTCTTCTCTTTTGGATCGTATCATGGCTAAGCAGGATGAGGATGAGATGCTTAGATTGATGAAGGAGAATGTTCGTAGCAGAGTTGGTAGTAGTAGTCTTGATGGTAGTGGAGCTCAGATCGATGATAGAGGTATTTTGAGGATTAATAATAGGATTTGTGTCCCGAATGTTGATGGATTGAGATAGGAGTTACTTCGGGAGAATCATCGGTCTAGACGTTCTATTCATCCGGGAGTGACCAAGATGTATCAGGATATGAAGAAGTTGTATTGGTGGAGAGGTATGAGGCGTGATATCTCCATTTTTGTTATTAGGTGTGCAACTTGTCAGCAAGTCAAGGCCGATCATCAAAAGACCCCTGGTTTGTTGCAACCTCTTGAGATTCCCAATTGAAAATAGGAACAGGTTTTTATGGATTTCATTGATGGATTACCGAGGACTAGGAGGGGTAATGAGAGTATCTGGGTTATTGTGGATAGATTGACCAAGTCAGCTCATTTCATTTCGGTCAAGTATACCCGTTCTGCTACTAGCTTGTCTGAGATCTACATGAGGGAGATTTTTCGTCTCCATTGTGTTCCTGTCAGTATTGTTTGTGATCGTGATCCTATCTTTACTAGTCAATTTTGGAAAGATTTTTAGAAATCTTTGGGTACTCATCTGAATCTAAGCACTGCTTACCATCCACAGACCGACGGTCAAACGGAAAGAATGAATCAGATTCTCGAGAATCTTCTTCATGCTTGTGTGCTTGATTATGGAGGATCTTGGGAAGATCATCTCCATCTTGTCGAATTTACCTATAACAATAGTTATCAGGTATAATTTCTATCTTTTGTTTTAATCTTATCCTAATCTTTTATCTATCTCATTTCTATCTTCGAATTCAGGCTAGTATTAAGACGTCTCCGTTTGCTGCTCTTTACGGACGACCTTGTAGATCTCCATCTTGCTGGATTGAATCCGGTAATCGTTTGGTTCTTGGTCCTGAGATGATTTTAGAGGCTTTTGAGAGAGTTGAGGAGATTTGGAGGAAGATGAGGATTGCTCAGGATACACTACACCATAATAGCCATTTTGTAACACTAATTTTTTTCAATTGCCAACACTTATTTGTGTTGTAGATTAACGACAGTAATAACCGTTGGTAAGCTAAAAATGTGTGACTGAAATTACACATTTATATTTTTTTATTGCTATTTTTATTGCTAACACATATATGCGTTGGAAAATCTGGTAAAATTGAAATTAAGCGAAATATGCTAGGGGAAAAAAGTAAATGAGCATTCTTTTCATCACAGCCCTAGTATCCAACCTCTCCACGCTTTGCTTTTTCCTGCGGCTACTAAAAAAAGGGATATGGCGGCGATTTTTTCTCTCCTCTGCGCCTCCACCCACGACTCCACCTTCATCGACAACTCTACTGACTCCCCTTAGAGCATCTCAGACCAGCCGACTCTACTTGCAACCATGCGACTCCTCTCTCGCAACTACCTTGACCCTCTTAGATTCGAAGCAACCGCGAATCCATCCGCAACTGCGATGATTTTTGATGCCGTTGCTTCAGACGCAATCGCGAATATCCATCCTCTTAGAAGGTCTGTACCAAAAACATTAAGCTCTCAAATATATGTTTAATTGCATACAAAGTTGCTGATTTAGGTTGTTATTTGATTGGTTAATCATAAATAATTGTTTAAGAATGAGTAAATAATTGTTTAAGAATCAGTAAATAATTGCTTAAGAATCAGCAAATAAGGCGATTTAGGTTGTTACTTGAAAAAATGCCTTGGACGGTTGAAAGTAAATCACCAAATAAAAGTTTTGACGTAATTATAGGCAAGTATTCTTTGCTTTGTTTAAGTGGATCTTGTTCCTCATGCTAGGCCTTCACTTTTCTGACAAATACAAGTGTGTGAATGAGGAAAACAATAAAATATGATTAGATTCCTTTGATGATGAATTGCAATATGATTATGAGATGTGTGAGTAGCGTCATTGACAGAGCAATATCAACGCAAACGCAATTTGCAATCAATAAATAGGTATCATGTTTGTTCCATCTTGTCCACTACTTGGTGGACATGCAATTTTTGAGGTAAACAAAATTATACAGCTGTTCTTCATATTTAGTGTACATGTTTTAGAATGTAGCAAAATAATTTTATTTTTATTGTTACTGAAACTGAACCAAAGTGATAAATGCACACCACTAGTTTTTTGTTTTAAATAACAAGGCTTTGCTTGAATGTAACCTTATATATGTACTTTAAGAGAAATGGTATTAGTTTACCAATACATTTTGTTTGAATAGCTAGATATCATGCAGGATGATATTGGATTTGTTTGGCTATGCGCTAAAACTTATTTTAACGTAGCTAAAATCGTATACCAAATTTCCATCATTCTTCTTAAAGTACCCACCATTCTTCTCTATGGACAAGTGCTTCTTAGCAACAAGAATATACTACGGGTAACAAAAACATATAATGAATTTACTAGTTTTTTTTATTTTGGTTATTAAATGTAATGCATAGAGGGCAGTGATCACTTGTAGAGCTCAGCAGGACCTCCACTTTAAGATCAGGGATTTTATTGATCATATTTGTGTTAATGAGAACTCTATCTAGACTGCAGTCGATTTTTTTTATTCACCACTTTTCCACGTGTATTTCAAGCGAGCATGGCAAGCGTCAAGCAATCCGAAAACCACCATGCATTGATTAGACTTAGCAATTTGGGACAACTTCAGCGTACTTTTCATTCGTATGCAGAATAGCGTTGAAATCCCCTAATATCATCCATTCTTTATTCATAGTTTTGGATAATTAGATTAATGTATCCCATAGTTTACTTCTTAAGGAAGCCCAGTTATGGCATAGACAAAAGTACATATAAAATTAAGGGCTCCCATATTAGTGATATTGGCAGTAATATGTTGATCATCCATAAACAACATTTGAAAGTCCATATAGCTTTATGCCTTATAACCATTATTCTACGTTTAGACTGATCAGAATTATTATGAGTTATGATCCAGTCAGAACCCAATGAGCCTTCGAGCATACTAATAGACTCAACCACAAATTTGTTTTGAATAGCAATAATTAGAGTGGGATTCACTCTATTTCTAATGTTAAAGAGGTCTAGTTTATGAGTATCGTTATTCAAACCTCTAACATTCGAACAAAGGATAGACATTATAATGAAGATGTTTTTCTCCTTGTCATAGAAGCAGAGACTGACTTAGGTTGTACTTGCTTTCCCTTACCTTAAAAGATTGTTTGTCATATCCTACTGCACCTGTTGGTCCTTTACCTGTGGTTCTAGCTGAATAGCCTCCTTTGATGTATAATCATGTAAAATATAAGACTTCAAGTTTAAAGGAAAAATACTAGTACGTTTTTATCAACTTGTTCAAAAATACTAGTACGTTTTTATCAACTTGTCAAAATAAAAGAGTTGCCGTGGAAGGATCACTAGTCCAATAAATTCAGTTTCAAACGTAGTTCTTTAGTTTCAACAAATCATTTCTATAGAGTGCATGATGAAATGGTATTAAAATTATCTTTTGTAAATAGTTTATAAAATGTTATATTAATTATGTGTTGTCAACTTTGATCTTTCTTGTAGGTAGTAGCAAATCCAGAAGCAGATATTTCACGAACAATGGTTTGGAAGGCTGGACATAAAAGAAAATCAGGAGAAATACTACCATGTGCCGCGGAAAAATATGTAAGTGTCAGTTTAAAACAAATTTCAACTTATTCCATTGTGTGTTTAGTTTAAATTTGAACTAAACAAATGAAAATTAGGAACATTTCTAATAATGGAATGGTGCAAGAGTTAGTGGTGAGGGACTGGCTTTATATGCAATTTACTTTTATAATCATAATTATTGTTTTGTGAGAAAATTTATCAGGTTTAATACATTATTATTAATTTAAGGTGTAGTGATCAAATATGGCCATATTTTTATAATTAGAGAATATAAGAGTAATTACAGTGGATAGACTGCCGTTGGTTTATATTGTTCGCACATCCTATCCTACATCCAATCTCAAAACTTCTCTACTTATCTTGTCATATGATTTTTGCAAATCTACTTGCATAAATTACTAGAAACTTTCCTATTAAATGATCGGACCATTTCATAGGCTAATAGCGAGTTCTCACTAATGAGTCTGCTTGGAGTGCATGCATTTTAGTTCAATGACATAAGTCCGTTTATAAGCACTTTGATTCTGTTGCATAAGACATTAACTAAGATTTCGTATATAACATTGCAACATGAAATTGGTCAAAAATCTAATATGGCAACTGCCTTCTCCTTTTTTGGGACCAAAGTTATAAAAGTTTGATTTATCTCATGTATAAACAGTCCACAATTAAAAATACCTTGCATGGCTACATATAAATCGTCTTTAGTTAACTCCCAATGTTGTTTGTAAAACTTTTCCACAAATCCATCTGGTTTCGGGCTGCTACCGTTGTCTATTTGAAAAGTGGCCTTTTGATTTCTTCTTCTGAAACCAGGTTCTGGTTGCATATGTCAATATTTTTAACAAGTAGTATTATGAAAACAGGTGTTTACTTGGTTAGGATTGTATAAAGCATTAAAATACTTGTTAGGATTGTATAAGGCCTCATTTTTCTAATAAACTGTGTTTACTTGGTTATGAAAACAGGTGTTTACTTGGTTAGGATTGTATAAGTGTTATTTTATTCTCTCATTTTTCTAATAAACTGTTCAATGAAATTCAACCTTTGGTCCATTCTTTATGTGATTTTTTAAGACATTAGAGTTTTTGTATAAGAATGTACAAAGGGTTCCCTTGAAAAGGAAAAGACCATGCACATTTACAATGAGTTGTTATTTAAGTAGTCTGCATATTTGGTCATGCATTGCTATATCTAAAAGGAGCACTTCACCTACGATTACTTGAGTTTGAAAGATTAATCAAAGTGGGACAGCGACCACTAGTTGAGTGGTTAAATGAATGAAGAAAATGCTGAGATTCATTGTTTGAGTGCAGTCGAAACTGAGTCGAAACTGAGCCCGGCTCAGTTTCAAAACTGAGCCGGGCTCAGTTTCGAAACTGAGCCCGGGCGCAGTTTCGAAACTGAGCCGGGGCGCAGTTTGAGCCCAGTTACATTATTAATTATCAACTTAATTTAATGTTCAATTTAATTTTTATAAAGGAACCGCAAATTCAATTTAACGTGATATTAAATGCATGCACTTCTAGAGGAAGCGGAAAAAAAAGGAAGTTGGATGATAGTTCTAAGGGTGGAGTCGAAGATCTTGAAGATGACCCAATTGTGGAAGTTTTTGGTTCCGACACGAAGAAAAATTATTGTCGAGCAATTACTTCTACTTCTTCTATAAAACAAGTGAAGATGGCTCGAACCGGATGCACCAATTTATGATGGTCCTCAAAATGGAATGTACAAGTTATGTGATTTTTCAGATGGAGGTTTCGTTATATGGCCGGAGTTTCGTATTTGGTATTTTAGAATTTCACTATGAAATTTACGTTGTCTTTTGTATTCCAATTTAACATTGTTATGAAGTAGTTGATTATGTATTGAATTAACCAACTTAATTATGTATTGTACTTGTTATGAAGTAGTTGACATTGTTATGAAGTAGTTGACTATGAAATTTATGTTGTTATTTGATCATGAATATTGTAAATTTTGGGTTCCTATTGAATGTAGTATAATAATGCATATCATGTTAGTTATTAATTGTTTATTAATGTTAAAATAATTGACTATATTGAGAATGAAAATATTTCAGCGTTATAAGCGTTGGCAATTAAAATTTACCAACGCCTATAAGCGTCAGCATAGAAAATTAAACAATGTTGGATGATTAATTTGCCAACATTTATAAGCGTTGCTAACTAATATACACCAACGTTTATAAGCGTTGGCGAATACAAACTTCCAACGCTTATAAGCGTTGGGAAACTAAACTCGCCAACGCTTATAAGCGTTGGCAATAAATTACGACGCCCCTACAGCGACGCTAATAAGCGTTGCTGAAACTGTTTGCGACAGTTATACTCGTTGGGAATCACCTGTTTTGGTGTAGTGATAGACAAACGAAGTATGCTGATAGGCGTAGGCGGATTTTGGAGTTTGCTGTTGGTGATTTGGTATTCCTTAAGGTCTCTCCCTTAAGGAATGTTATTCGATTTGGTCGTAGAGGGAAGCTTTCTCCTAGGTTCATTGGTCTTTCCGCATTGTGGAAAGAGTTGGTTCTTTGGCTTATCGTCTGGATTTGCCCGAGAAGTTCTCTGGAGTGCATAATGTATTCCACGTTTTACATCTTCGTCGCTATCTCATTGATCAATCTCTTATTGTTTAGCCTTCTGCTCTTGATAGTTTGGATATTGAGCCTAATCTGACTGTCGAGAGGAAGCCACTTCGTATTGTCAACAGAGGTACGAAGCAGTTAAGAAGGAAATCTGTTAGTCTGGTCAAAGTACAGTGGAGTACTGATGATCGAGATTGTACCTGGGAGACGGAGGAGAGCATTCGTGCTTCGAATCCGGAATTGTTCGTTTCAGGTAATATTTGCTTTTCTATCTTGTTTTCCTTATTTCGTTCTTTTCAAGGACGAAAAGATTTGAGGGGGGAGAGTGTAACAACCCAATATTTTTGCAAATATTTTTAAATTATTTTAAATTATATTTCAAATATTTTATTTTTAAAACATTTTAGAAGTAAAGTTAAAATTTTCCAAAGTTAATTGTATTTTGTTTGCAATTTTTAATTCTAGTTTCAATATAATAAACTATTTTCTTTATTTACTTTTATTTTTCCTAAGAATAATTGTTTATTATCATTTTCACTTTATTTTTTTTGTCTTTTATTTTTATTTACTGATTTTATTTTGATTATTTTGTGTAAATATAAAGTGGAAATTCTAAGAGACAAAAAGTTTTAAAACTTTTGACTTTCCATTTGCTTGCCTTTTCAATTTCTTTGGCCGTTCAAACCTTGATTGTGGCCGTGAGTTTTTTTTTGTATTTCATGTGAAAACTTCTCATTTCCATCACAAATTTTCGGCCAAAGCATTTCTGAAATTTTTTGGTAAGCAATGGCTTCTTCCTTTTCCACTTTTCTCTTCACGTTTTCCATTGTTTTGCTTGTTCATCTTCATTGTTTTGCTCGGCCTAACCCCTTCACCACCTTCACCGACCACCACACCACTTCCTTCCCCACATCATCCACGTTCTAACCCCCTCCTCCTCTGACCAGTATTGCCGTGACCATTCCATTATGAAAACTCCACAAAACAATGCAAAACTGTCTAAAAATTGCATAGCCGAGCTCTAGTTCACCACCACCTTCATTTGTAGCCACGGCCACCACCCTAGAACCACCACCACTTGATGACATCACCTCTGGCCATCACCCTACCCTCTGACCTGACCTGTAGCAGCCCTTGGCCGAGCCACTTGACCATAGGCCGAGCCTAAATGGTGACCAAACCTCCTCTTTTGCCTTGTCTCTTGACATTCCTCCACTTGTAACTCAAAAACTTTTCCCATTCCTATGCTAGCCGTGCACTTATGTCCAAACCAGATCCATTTCCACCAATTAAACCATCATGGCCAAGCCAGTATAGCATTAGGGCCGAGCATATGTGAGTTATGGTCAAGCAAAATTGATTGAAAAGCTTGGTGATGTCTTTTGTTTATTTTGATTCCACTTTGTTTCAATATAATCTTTGTATTTTAAATGTATATTTATTTTGCTTTGTTTTGTTGTTGAATACAAGATTAATATCTTGGCTCTCTCTCCACTCAAATCAAGTCGTGCTATCGTGCTTTCTGGATTTTGTTTGTGTGTTTAATTTGCTAACTCCAGCTTAAAAAGTTGAGTATTCACACATGACATTTATACTTATATAATTTGTGAAGTGACAACAAGTGAATGTGTAGAAACTATTATATCATGTTATATCTACCTGTGATGTAAATTATATGATGTTAAACCCTGTTATAAAGTTGTCACATCATCTGCTATATTATATTTTATTATACTGTTTATTTATTTCTGTTAATCACACTGCAAGTTCCCTATAGAATAGAATCACTATGGGTTGAAATGATACATACCCGAATGGACTTTAGAATAGGGAAAGATCGTTATGGGCTGAAATGATAAGCCTGAGTGATTTTTATTTATTTTATTTACTTGGGATTGCGTGTTTGAAATGATAAAACCCGGATTTTTCTTTGTAAATTACGGATTGAAATGATATATTATCCGTATCACTTGACTTAGGTTAGAAAATATTATACAGACCCGTGGTTATTTTACACAGTTTTTGGAAATTTTTAAGTATTTTAAAATGTAAAAATATGATAATTTGATTTAAATTGAATTTAAAATGATTTAAATAAAGTGATAATGATTTTTCTATGTATTAAAATGTTAAATAAATGAATGGAAAATTTTGATTTAAAACATAACTTAATTTGGAAATTTGTGATTTGATTTTTGAATGGAAGTTTAAGTTAATTAAATAAAAGTGGAAATTAAGTTTTATTTTGAAATGGAAATATAAAATTAAGTGTATAGGTAAATTGTTAAAAATGAAAGAATGGGAAAATGGTACACTTGGATTTAATAAGAGAAATTTTGGAAAATTTGATTTTTATTGTAAATTTTTCCTTTATAAAATTTTAAGTTAAAGGGTATTTAAATGAACATTTTTGATGTGGAAAAATATGATTTTTATAAATTAAAATGATTTTAATTGAAGTTTATTTGTGGCTAGATTTCTATTTAAATCTGGAAATTCTTTTTAGTAACACTTCAAAAATGCTATCGTTTCTGAATGAACTAATATAATCTGCAGCACTTTGTAAGTGCTGCAGTTGTAGAAGTGAAATAAAAGGCTAAAATTAACTAAGGGCTATGATAGCACTTTGTAAGTGCTGTAGTTGTAGAAACTAAACTTGAACCTGAAACTAATGAAAGAGCTATTGTAGCACTTGTTAAGTACTACAGTTGGCTTAAATGAGATTTTTGAATATAATTGAACTACTGCAGCAGTTTTGAAATGCTGTCTTTTCTGATGATGCAGCGTAACCCTTATTTTGGCCAAGGCATGAGTCGTATATGACTCATGATGAGTCGGATGATGCAGCGCAACCCTTATTTTGGCCAAGGCATGAGTCGTATATGACTCATGATGAGTCGTAGGTGATGAGTCGAAAACGACTTAAGACTTATGATGAGTCGTAGGTGATGAGTCGAAAACGACTTAAGACTTATGATGAGTCGTAGGTGATGAGTCGTATATGACTTATGATGAGTCGTAGGTGATGAGTCGAAAACGACTTAAGACTTATGATGAGTCGTAGGTTATGAGTCGTATATGACTTATGATGAGTCGTAGGTGATGAGTCGTATATGACTTATGATGAGTCGTAGGTGATGAGTCGAAAACGACTTAAGACTTATGATGAGTCGTAGGTGATGAGTCGACTTAAGACTTATGATGAGTCGTAGGTGATGAGTCATATATGACTTATGATGAGTCGAAGGTGATGAGTCGAAGACGACTTATGACTTAGAATTTTTTTCTGGATATGTGTTGTAGCCTATAAATAGGCAAGTTGTGTCATTTTGTAAGGTGGTGGAATATTGAATAAAATTCTCTTTTGATTGCTTTGTGCTTTCATTTAAATTGGTAGTTGAGTGTAATCTCCTATCTCCTCTTTCGGATAATCGAGTGCGCTCGATTCAACGATTGTAGAAGCCGATTCGCGGAATCAAGTGCGCTTGATCAACGCTTGAAGAATTGAAGATCTTCGAACCCGGTATCGTGCGCGATCAACGAGTTCAGGATAGCTAGAATTCGGTATCTTCGGATCAACGAATTTGGGCATTTCAGCATCTTCCAATCCACCGATTGCTACATTCAACAATCTACATCATTTTTGTAATATCCGCAGCGTCAGTTTGGTATCAGAGCTTGTTCTAACCAATCATAGTTAGATCGAGACTTGGAGCCTATTCATTTGAAGATTTGAAGTTAATCCTCAAGGCCGAGAGTTTGAAGAAGTGGGTCGTGCAGACTTTTGAAGTTTGAAGTTTAGATTTGTGATTTGGAGAAGTCGTGTTCATCGTGTTCATCGAGATTTGCAACAAAGTGGAAGATTTCGATCCGTTTCATTTTGGATCAAAGTTCGAAAAGTGTTTGAATTTGAAGTGTTTTAGAATTTGTGAAGTTTTCAACCATGCCACCAAGGAGAGCCAATCGACATCAAAACGTTGAAGCTTTGTATCGAAGAGAAGAAGCTGATGAGATGGAGCAAAGAATCAATGAGAATTTTAGTGAGAAGCTTAATGAAGGAATTGGCCGGTTAGAGAAGCTTATGACAGAAATGAATCAAAATCGGAGAAGGGTTTCACCAGAATCTAACCATGGGGGTAGTAGAGTCTCGCCACATTCCAATCGAGACAGAAGTGTTGAAAATGATCAAGGGCGTGGGAGGAACGTGAATGATCGTGAACGGAGGAAAGTCAATAGAAGGGATGAAGGTGGAAGGCGTAATGGTAGTAGAGATGTTCGTGGTCAGAATCGACATCGTTATGCATCTGATTTTGAAGAGGAGTATGATGGTGGTAGTATTCAAGGAAGAGGTCAAGGAAGAAACTATTCTGAGTATGATCACAAGTGGGAATCGGGGATGAAGACAGAAATTCCTGAATTCAAAGGTGGTATGCAAGCGGAGGAGTTTCTAGATTGGGTAGCTAATGTTGAAGAGATTTTTGACTTTAAAGAAGTTCCAGAACATCGTAGAGTGAAGTTGGTTGCTACGAGGCTGAGGGGTAGAGCTTTGGCATGGTGGCAGCAAACCAAGCTTACACGTGAACGTATGGGGAAGTCAAAAGTTGAATCTTGGGAGAAGATGAAGAAATTGATGAAAGCAACGTTCTTACCTTACAATTATCAATCTTTGATGTATCAACGTTTGCAAAACTTGAGGCAGGGCACCAAGACAGTTAATGACTATGCTGATGAATTCTATCAACTTATTGCAAGGAACGATATTATGGAAACGGAAGAGCAGTTGACATCTAGATTCATTGGGGGATTGAGAATGCAGATTCAGGATATGGTTAATATGTTCGATCCAAGATCTGTGGCAGAAGCACATCAGAAAGCATTGGCTTGGGAAAAACAAGGGAGACGGGGAAGTGGTGTGTTTACTAATTCTAGCAATCAAGCAAAGAATGTTGGAGGAAGTTCTAATGTTTCCAAACCTATCAGTAGACCAGTGTTGAAGGAGGTTGAGAAGACAAGGGTTAACAATGGTTTCAAATGTTACAATTGTCAGGAATTGGGTCATAAAAGCAGTGAGTGTCCAAAACCAAAGAAGAGAACCATGATTGTAGAGGTTGAAGATGAGGATGTTGATGGGGATTGTTCTAGTCCAGTTGAGGAGGATGAGCAGGATATTGCGTCAGGGGATGAAGGTTGTAATCTAATGCTAAGAAGATCGTGTTTAACACCAAAACAGGAAGAAGCTAGTTGGTTGAGGAGTAATATCTTTCAGTCAACATGTACTATTCTGGGGAAGGTGTGTAAGTTTGTAATTGACGCAGGAAGCTGTGATAATATTATTTCGACCGAGGCTGTGACGAAGTTGAAATTGAAGACAGAGAAACATCCGAGTCCATACAAGTTAGCATGGTTGAGAAAAGGAGGAGAAGTGAAAGTGGATAGACGAGTTCGTGTTCCATTCTCTATTGGGAAGAAATACAAAGACGAAATCTGGTGTGATGTCGTAGAGATGGATGTTTGTCATTTATTATTGGGAAGACCATGGCAGTATGATCGAGCAGTACAACATGACGGTCGGACCAATAGTTACAGTTTTATGTTTGAAGGCACGAAGATTATCCTAGTTCCAAAGAAGAGACCACAAGGAGAAAGTAAGTCAGAAGAGATTGAGGAGCTGAAAACTTTATTGACTTTAAAGGAGTTTGTTAAAGAAGTTGAAGAAGAGCCTGAAGTGTTTTTGTTAATTGGGCGAGAGAGCAGTGAAGAGGTTGAAATTCCAGAAGAAGTTAAACCAGTTTTGAAAGAGTTTGACGATGTATTTCCAGAGGAGTTACCAACGGAGTTGCCACCGTTGAGGGATATCCAACATCAGATAGATCTAGTTCCAGGTGCTATGTTGCCACACCGACCACATTATCGAATGAGTCCGAAGGAACATGAAGAGTTGCGGAGGCAGGTAGAGGAATTGCTTGAGCAGGGGCGTGTGCAGGAGAGTCTGAGTCCTTGTGCTGTACCAGCTTTATTGGTACCCAAGAAAGATGGGACGTGGAGGATGTGCACGGACAGTCGAGCATTGAATAAAATCACTGTACGATACAGATTTCCAATGCCAAGGTTGGATGACTTGCTGGATCAGTTGAGTGGGGCTACTATCTTTTCGAAAATTGATTTGAAAAGCGGATATCATCAAATTCGGATTAGACCTGGAGACGAATGGAAGACAGCCTTCAAGACGAGAGAGGGGTTGTATGAATGGCTGGTGATGCCGTTCGGTCTTTCGAATGCACCGAGTACGTTCATGCGAGTGATGAATCAAATTTTTAGACCTTTTATTGGGAAATTTGTGGTGGTGTACTTTGACGATATTTTGATTTATAGTAGGAGTCTGGAAGAGCATGTTCAACATCTGAAGGAAGTGTTAATTATTTTACGAGAGGAACAATTTTATGCTGCAACAAAGAAATGCGTGTTCATGACGCATAGTGTTTTGTTCTTGGGGTATATTGTTTCGGAGAAGGGCATCCAGGTAGATCAGAATAAAGTTGAAGCAGTCAGGAATTGGCCACAACCGAAGACAATTACAGAAGTGAGAAGTTTTCATGGGCTAGCGTCATTCTACCGAAGATTCATTCCACACTTCAGTAGCGTGATGGCACCGGTGACTGATTGCATGAAAGGGAAACAATTTTCTTGGACGGAGGAAGCTGGGATTGCTTTTGGGAAGATCAAGAAGTTGCTGACATCTGCACCAATTCTTGTATTACCAGATTTTCAGTTATTGTTTGAACTGCATACTGATGCGTCAAAGGTTGGAATTGGAGGGGTGTTGAGTCAGAATGGGCGTCCTATTGCATATTTCAGCGAGAAGTTGTCAGGAGCAAAGATGAGATACAGTACCTATGATGTGGAATTTTATGCTGTTGTTCAAGCAGTAAAGCACTGGCGACATTACTTATTCCAGAAAGAATTTGTTTTATACACTGATCACGAGGCGTTGAAACATTTACAAAGACAAGACAAGATTTCAGCAAGACATGCATCGTGGATTGCTTATTTGCAGCAGTTTACTTTTGTCGTTAAACACAAGTCAGGGGTAACCAATCGTGTGGCTGATGCTTTGAGCAGGAGGAGTCATTTGTTGACGACAATGAAAGTTGAAGTGACAGGTTTTGAATTATTGCCAGAATTGATTGAAGAAGATCCTTACTTTGTGAAATTTGTTGAAAAGGTAAAGGAAGGAAGCACTGATGAATTTGTGTTGGTGGATGGTTTTCTGTTTAAAGGAAATCGATTGTGCATCCCAGACTGTAGCTTGAGAATGAAGATTGTTAAAAAACTACATGAAGAAGGCCATGTGGGTAGAGATCGTACGTTGCAGTTAATTTCTCAATCTTATTTTTGGCCGTCAATGAGGAAAGAGGTAGAAAGATTTGTGGAGAGGTGTCATATTTGTCAGGTTTCGAAAGGAACAGCGACGAATGCGGGGTTATATATGCCGTTACCCGTGCCTACCAAACCATGGGTTGATATCAGCATGGATTTCGTGTTGGGATTGCCGAGAACTCAGAGGGGAAATGATTCTATATTTGTTGTGGTGGACAGGTTTTCGAAGATGGCACATTTTATAGCCTGCAAGAAGACAGCGGATGCAGTTCGAGTGGCACAGTTATTCTTTAAAGAAATATATCGTTTACATGGTTTACCCGAATCTATTGTTTCTGACCGAGATACTCGATTTCTGAGTCACTTTTGGTTGAGTCTATGGAAGATGGTGGGAACGAAGTTGAAATTTAGTAGTGCATATCATCCTCAGACGGATGGACAAACTGAAGTTGTGAATAGATCGTTGGGAAATTTGTTGCGATGTCTTGTGCAGGACAATTTGAAGAGTTGGGACTTAAAGTTGTGTCAGGCAGAGTTTGCTCATAATCATGCTGTTAACCGAAGCACTGGTTACAGTCCATTTCAGATTGTTTATTCGAGCTTACCAAAGGGGCCGTTGGATTTGACGGTAGTGCCACAATCAAAGAAGACAGTTAAGAAAGCTGTTGATTTTATTGAAGGGTTGACGGAATGTCATAAAGTCGTTCAGGAACGATTGGAGAAAGCAAATGAGAAATATAAACGAGCTGCAGATTTGAAACGACGAAATGTTGAGTTTAACGAAGGAGATTTGGTTTATGCAGTATTAACAAAAGATCGTTTTCCAGTGGGCGCTTATAACAAGTTGAAAGCCAGGAAAATTGGTCCGGTGGAAGTTGTGAAACGAATCAATGAAAATGCTTATAAACTGAAGCTGCCAGATGATGTGTATACATCTGACGTATTCAATGTTAAGCATCTCGTACCATATCATGGGGATGAGTTTGTTGGGGATGAAGAGTGTGCAAATTCGAGGTCGAATTTCTCTCAACCTGGGGAGGATGATGCAGCGCAACCCTTATTTTGGCCAAGGCATGAGTCTTATATGACTCATGATGAGTCGGATGATGCAGCGCAACCCTTATTTTGGCCAAGGCATGAGTCGTATATGACTCATGATGAGTCGTAGGTGATGAGTCGAAAACGACTTAAGACTTATGATGAGTCGTAGGTGATGAGTCGAAAACGACTTAAGACTTATGATGAGTCGTAGGTGATGAGTCGTATATGACTTATGATGAGTCGTAGGTGATGAGTCGAAAACGACTTAAGACTTATGATGAGTCGTAGGTTATGAGTCGTATATGACTTATGATGAGTCGTAGGTGATGAGTCGTATATGACTTATGATGAGTCGTAGGTGATGAGTCGAAAACGACTTAAGACTTATGATGAGTCGTAGGTGATGAGTCGACTTAAGACTTATGATGAGTCGTAGGTGATGAGTCATATATGACTTATGATGAGTCGAAGGTGATGAGTCGAAGACGACTTATGACTTAGAATTTTTTTCTGGATATGTGTTGTAGCCTATAAATAGGCAAGTTGTGTCATTTTGTAAGGTGGTGGAATATTGAATAAAATTCTCTTTTGATTGCTTTGTGCTTTCATTTAAATTGGTAGTTGAGTGTAATCTCCTATCTCATCTTTCGGATAATCGAGTGCGCTCGATTCAACGATTGTAGAAGCCGATTCGCGGAATCAAGTGCGCTTGATCAACGCTTGAAGAATTGAAGATCTTCGAACCCGGTATCGTGCGCGATCAACGAGTTCAGGATAGCTAGAATTCGGTATCTTCGGATCAACGAATTTGGGCATTTCAGCATCTTCCAATCCACCGATTGCTACATTCAACAATCTACATCATTTTTGTAATATCCGCTGCGTCATCTGAACTAAACTATTTTTCCAAATTGAACCCTGAACTACTACAGCAGTTTGTAAATGTTGTCTTTGCTGAATTGAATTGTTTTCAAATGTAACTTACCGCAGCATTTTCTAAGTGCTGCGAAAGCTAAAATTTTAATGTTTAAAGTATTTAAGTGAATAAATGAACTCAGAAAAGGTTAAATTTTTGGGAATTGAATATTTGATTTAAAGATATAATGACTTTACTTTTAAATGGTTTAAATGAAGTATTTGATTTGAAATATAAACTATTTTGAAATTTATAACCACGGGTTGTAATAATGATTGGTTGTTAAAGAGACCGGGATTAGATATGGACATACTCTCCGTCGATACCGAAAACCACTTTAACAACTGTGTGCACGGTGGAGTTTCCAGAATGAAGTAGGATGGTGGCGACGATCCTAAAGGTATATTTACGTGGACCCAACTCCCGTGAGTTGGCATAAGGTGGCTAAAACAAGAGCGATCGACGGGCCAATGAGGTAGCACCTCTGATCGGACACACTTCTTCGATACCATTCTATTACTTTTGTGATTGATTGGGTGCACCCCTTGATTTGGGAGTGTGGCTCGAGGTGGACGATAGTGGTTGCTATGCGTTTCCACCAGCCCGGATGCGTAATTGGTATATCTACCCTGGCATTGCCTAGTTGTGCCGTGTCACCAACCATAGCGAGCTTTACTACGAGTTTGGATTTCTCCCATAGCCTGTGGAGTATTGAGGGTAGCCCCCAATCTGGGAGTATGCTAATACTGGATAGACTACTGGGACTATTACATGTTAAGGGGAATATTGGGTCACTCCTTAATGCTATTTAAAAATATTATTATTTTATATTTAGATATTACTATAATAGCGAATATTACTACATAGTAAATAGTTTAACGGATCCTTAAAGAATAGGCGATCCCAAGCATTCTTTAAGTTACTTGTACCTTTTATTACAGTTAACTTGAGTTGGTTTACATTGTATAAGTATGTATGTCCTGACTCGAGTGTTTGTGTTTTATTTACGCTCGGGTCAGCCTGAGTATCAGCTTTGGATCTCACCTTCTGGAGCTAGGACTGCTGGAGATCATCTTTTATCTAGTTGCTATCTATTTCCATTCAGTATTTCTATGCCAGCTTTGTATTAGAGACATATGTATTTGGGATTTCTACTGTACTTGTTTCAGAACTGTATTTGTTTCAGACCATGTATTTTGAATCTGTTTTGAGACTTTGTATTGTAGTGGCTTCATGAACCACTATTTATTTTATTTTCCGCCGTGAGTTATTCTGATATTCTGTATCTGTGATTCTATGATTGGTTTTATTTGCTTCAAACTTTATTACAATCTGTTATTTTGCATTATTCATGTTTGACATGTGTGGATTATTGTCGATTTGAATGGTCCAAAATAGTGGGTCGTTACACCCATGCTTCCTTCGAATTTGCTGCATTGGTAATTTTCTCAAATCCCGACTCATTCACTGCATGGAACAAGAGGTAGAGAGCGGCCTTGTCTTTCATATGAATTTCTTTCAATGTCTTTAACTGCATCGCAGTCAAGTTCATAGTATTTTCTGTTTCTCTGTAGCCATTTTCGACTACTTCCCATGCATCTTGTGCACCTAGCAACGCACGCATCTGAATGTTCCAATTGTCATAATTCAACTTGGTTAGTCGTGGAATCGGTATTTGCCCCAACGATAAACTTCCGAAATTTGTCATAGCTCTGATACCAATTTGTTAGAAACGAGGAGGATAGAAGAAATTAATTATATTTCATAAAATATTTCATATAAATTTTCTTATTATTAACAAATAGACACGACCCTTTAGATAGACATATTTTCACTTCAATGGATACGACTCTTCACTCAATAGATACAACTCTTTAGATAGACACTTTTTCACTCCAACGAACACGACTCTTCACTCAATAGACATGATTCTTCACCTTATTATTAAATTGAGTTTATTCTTTAAGAGATACATGTTTTTCCCCTCCAGACACATTTACATTTAGATTGCTTTAGGTTGTTGTCCTAACACTGCTGCTTATGTTACATATTCAATTTGCAAAAAAACTTTGTATGATGATGATATGTACGAAAAAATTGTAAAACTATGTAAGTATATATTTTGAATTTCCAAGGAATGTACGATTACACTTATGCATTCACCACCGAACATGGTGCTTCAAAATATTATATAATCTCCACAAAAAATCATTTTCTTCCAAAATGGATACTCATATTTAGTTTATGCAAGGATAAAATATCAATATCAAAGTTTCTGTATCTGACCTGTAACTTACATGCAAATTATAAGCCTTGAAGTACCAGATTGTATATACGGACACCCTAGAAATCTCCTAAATAATGAAAGGGTTGAACTTTTGGATTTTCACGTTTAGAGTAAAAACTTTTCAGAAGTTTTTAATCAATTCTCTGTTTGTTGAACTGTTTATATCTGCATTTAACATTTTTATAAATATATCGAGTTTAGTTTTACATAGACAACAGCCTAATGTGCAAGACGTTATGTTCGAACACTAATTTTCTATGAAACATTCAATTGTTTGCTTTATAAATTTCGTTAGGTTGTACCTTTTTCCCTTCAATACAACTTTGTGCTTTATTTAAATACATTAAAAATATGCATATTACCACTTTGAGTTGAGGACCGTAATTCGTACACTTATATTTAAGAATACTGTGTACGACTACAAATTGGGGTTCTTAATTTATTGCGCTGTAAATGTGCTTTTATATGCGTTTAATACAAAGGTAACTCAAATTAAATAGTGACAAATCCTATATACAGCACTATTTGTTACTATAATTTTTGATCACTTCCAAATCTATAGGCTGCGTAATTCATAGCACATTACGTGCCCATGTGGTTTATAATTATGGGGAAATGCATATCATGAAATTGTACAGAACTACATATATCTGAATTGAACTTCAAACAAAGAGCTAGAGAAACGTATATTGATCGACTCTTGGACTATCATATTTCTGATATTCGACAGCTCTGATGCATGTTCACTGGTGACTTTAGTTCCTCAATATCTGACACATGTTTCACTTTCTCCCATTGTAATTCTAAGCTGATGTTTGCTTTATATCAACAACATGAGCCAACCCATGGCTTTTATGTAGTTCAACATTGTTCTGCACGTCCACACATGACTTTATTTCCTCAACCACCTGACTTTAGTTATGATTAGACCAAGTCATTGCTATTATATCCCATAGTAATTGTTTGTAAATAAAAAATCGGCACAGTTTATTCTTAACTTTTAATATCCTACACATTGTAATGTGCGCCTTTTTTATAACCAACAACTAAGAAAATACTTCCCAACATTCATAAATAATATAACATTCACTTGTTATTAGAATTTGGATCCATACATAACGGCAATGCTGCATTACTGCTCTATATTTACTACTATTACCAATAGATAATCAACAGCAAATAATTATTCTGGCTATTTCCAGTTATTATTTCTTTATTACTATGGTGTATAACTTATTACGCTAACCCGTGTGCGAAGCACGGGTTCGGACTTGTGTGTGTATATAAACCATGTGTGCATATAAATAGCATCAATAAATTTATATTGATTATATAACAAGATTTTTTGTGATTGTGTGTCAGTAATTAAAGAACTGGGTGTGTATGTGTATATGAGCATCAGTAATTAAGCATCAAAAGTAATTATGTGTATATGGTCTCGATAACACCTGTTTGTAACAAAAGAAATTTCTTATGTTCCGTACCACCAATCTCACATATATACCACGTTATGTGTCATATTTCTTACGATGTGAGATTTTATTGTTCGATCCGTGCACTCACAATGCAAGCCACACCTAACAAAGCAATCCTCATCATTTGCTTCTTCAAACTGATCATCTTCATTTCTTGATTCTCTAGAATCTTCACCTATTTTAACATGTTGAAATGAAATAAGTGAATAATATGAGTTCTAATCATATTAAATCAAAAACTAAAGCAATGTAAAGAAACAACGAGTGTATAAAAAATGGCACCTCACATTTGAATTACCATATAAAAAACGAATTTTGATAAAGTGCTCTGTACAAACTGCTGAAACATAATGAAACATGATGTATTTAAATTATCATTAAATGTATTTCTAGTAGTTCATAACTTCATAATGTTTTGATTATGCTTTTTATAGTTATAGCAATTCGGTAGCTTTGACAATATTTTATGTTCACTATAAACTAACTTAGTATAGTTTATAATTTGAGGTAGTAATTCAATAGTTCTACTATGACAATACATTGATTGCTATAACAATACCTTATTGTTTGTATAAACTACTGAAACATTATATTTGAGGTAGTAACTCAATAGTTTTACTATGCATTGAACTGCTAATACGGCTGTGTAAGTAGCATAGAGCGAACTATTCTTTTGCCATTTACTATGAATTGAACTACTAATCCGAACCATTATGAACTGAAATGTTATGAAGTGAACTCTTGAAACATTATGCTTTGTAAAAACTACTAAACATTATATTTGAGGTAGTAATTTAATAGTTTTACTATGAACTAAACTACTGAACCGAACCATTATGAACTGAAACATTATGAATTGAAAAGCTATGAAGTTAACTACTGGAACATTGTAAATAACTATCGAAACATTATGCTATGTAGAAACTATTGAAACATTATATTTAAGGCAGTAATTCAATAGTTTTACTCTGTATAAACTACTATGACAATACATTATGCTCTTTAACTTCACTACCTTCTATTTTCTTACATTAAAATTTGCATAGGAATGTGAGTATTAGTTTTACAGCTCAAAATCTCTTCTTTTTACATAGCAAAAAGTACAAAAATTTGTCCCTCATTTAAACAAAATCATGTCTTCAAGCAACACTTGCAGTTGGCTATAATTCCACAACAAAAATATATACTACCTATATCAATATTGCTTCAATCGATAATACTATCGTACCAGTGTTCAGGTATTCATAGATCATTCAACCATCGTGCCAACAGTGGAACATGCAAAGTTATAAGAATAAGTATTCATAGATCATATCAGTGTACACCTGATCAATGTTTGCATATAATTAAATTCAAACCATAAATATAAACTAACATTCTTTCTCTTCCTAGCATTTACTATAGCTTAACTCGCAAGGTGGCGTAGATGTAAGCAAGAGGCGATGCCGCACGTCAACAAACAAGAGGCGACATGATAAAACTGGGTCAATCAATTTGAAAGGAGGGTTTCGGGGTTAAGTTGAAAATTTCTAGATCTAGAGTTTGCTGTTTTATGAGGTAAACGAATAGGATGAGAAACGAGGTCAGGCTTTTGTTTTTGCAAGTTTCAAAATGAACTGGTTAATGGTTAACTAAATGTCACAAAACCATTGACCATTAATTAACCGAATTATGATTGGTTAATGTCAGTTAGATAACCAATTATGCAGTTAACCGCTTGTGTCAGTTAAGTCAGTTCAGTTAGGTTCGGTTAAGTGGGTCAAATGCGCACTCCAAATATGATGTATAGACATATAATGTCCCGACATGGTATACTCTTCTCCCTTAAAATGTTGAGAACCTGTCGAGAATACTCAAGTTATTATTATAAAATTATGAATTTAAAAATAATGTTTCTCTCTAGTATATAAAATATAAATAGAGCAGCACGCGAAAGTCATAAACTATTTACAGTGATGTTTATATTGTCCATACATTAATAAGAATATTTTGTAACTTTGTTGAGTGCCCTTAGGGATTACAAAATTACCTTAATTAGGAAATCACAAAATAATAGGTAATGGGTATCTAATGTACTTTATGATTTGTTGAGCACCCTCAAGGTAATAAAGATAGGATTATGAGAAAATGTTTATATGGTTAGAAATTATATATGAGATACAATTAATAATGTGTTATTTACCAATTATGAAGACTACAATTTGTTGAGCTTCCTTAAAGTTGTAGTGATATGACATACGGATCCTAACACCCATTAGAGAAATTTGAGAAATGTAACACTTTGGGGTTTTTAAGGGATATAAAATCTAGTGAGAGAATTATTAGATAATTAAACATAATTAACCAGTCTAATAAGTTCAAGAAGATATGTGATGTTATACAATTTACTCCAAATAACTTGCGTAAATAAAATTGTAGCGATGAAGCCATTTTTAAAGAGAAACATTTCGAGCGGCACAAACTATAAAGACAATTTAAGAAATTTTAAAATTATAGTCACATATGAAAAACTTTAGCGTATGGTTGGTAGTGCCCATAGTTAAACCCGTCGATAATCTACTCCGAGATCATTGGCTTAAGAATCATAGTCATTAAACTATGAATTTGCCTAATGCTATGTGTCGTACCCTATGATAACCGAGCTCACAAGGCAACCTGAGAATATCAAAGTTTGTTCCATATTTGATCAACTACAAAAGTTGTACGGTGAAAAACATCATTCCACTAGGTACAAGATCTCGTGGAAATTGTTTCACTAAAGGCAAAGGGACTGCAGTCCAAGATCACACAATCTACATGATGGGGTAGATAGAGAGATTGGACGAGTTAGGTACAACTCTTGATCAAGAGTTGTAGATCGGCTTGATACTTGGATCACTGACGCTGCAATATTATCCGTTCATATTGAACTTTAAAATGAATTTGTTGAAGTGTACTATCATGGATCTCCTTAATATGTTAAGGATAGACGAGAGTATGTTCATGAAGGAACCAAGTGTTGTGCTCATGGTGAAGGACAATTCTTCATTTATTAGTTCGAAGAAAAGAAAATGTAGGTCAAATGGTATCATAGAAAAAACCAACAGTAAGGAAGAGAAGGGTGAATATCACCATTGCTCTAAAAAAGGAAAAGAGAAAAGAAATTGCCTAGAATATTTGAAGATGTATAGAGGAAAGAAGAAACCTGACTCGGCTCCAAAAGTATTCTCCTTGTAGAAAAATATCTATCAACAAGTTCTTTTATTGGATTTAAATACCGGATCTGGAACTTATATCTGTAATTCGTTATTGGCATTTAGGAGAAAAAGGCCCGTAGCAAGAGGGACCATGAAATTTCAAGCTGCCAATGGAGAAATTATAACTATAGGAGGTTACCATGTGAATCTTTCTAGTGCACATAAATTAGTTTTATATAATTGCTAGTTTGTTTCGAACTTTATTGATGGAATAATCTTCGTTTCTCATTCGACCTCAAGCGACTATAGTTTTATTTGAAATGAAAATATTGTGAATGTTTGTTTCGAAAATAAAGCTATATCTTTTGGCATTCTTAAATATGACATTTACGTACTTAATTGTGATTATGTATTTGTTGTTGATAAATAATAATGCATCTAGATTTATTGACCACTGCTTATGGCATTATAGACTAGATCATATAAGTGAAAAACGATCAAGCAAGTTGGGAAACAAAGGGTTTCTTTCATCTTTTTATTCACAATCATTTGACACGTGTAAATTGTGTCTTAATGGAAAAATGGATAAACACTCATTTAGTGGGAGCAATGAAAAAGTTGTTGAACACATGGGACTGCTAGTGCATATAGATGTATGTGATCCTTTGTCTACAGCAACTAAACATGGATCTTTATACTTCGTTGCATTCACCGGTAACTTATCTTGTAAAGTCTCGGAGAATTTAATAATAAATTAAAATACGGATAATGGAAAGAATGTAATTTTACATAAAAAACAAAATAATAAATTTTACAGAATGTGAAATTAGGCCACGAGACCTATTCCATTGCGTCTGAAACATCATTTTCAGTCAGAAAACATATATAACTTGCTAAATTTGAAAAAAAAAGAGTTAATTTTTTTGAAAACTACAACCATTGGCATTTTCGTAATTATTGATTTCGGAAATTGGATTAGAAATCCTAATTTTCAACTATAAATAAAGGTATAATCCTCCACTCTTCTCACTCAGTAACCCTAGCTTCGCCTCCTAAGCATTTCTTCTTCCTCCTTCTCTTCTTCTTCAAAAAGACACTATACTTCCAAACAAAATAAGAAGCAAATCAAGCTAAAATAAAACGAGAGAGAAGCGGATCAACAAACCGGACAAAGGAAAGGAGCAGTGGATTCAAACCTAATTAGAAGATGAAAGCTAAAAAGATGACTGGATTTATCTACAAAATGCATATGTTGGTAACAAGTAATTGTTATCCGGTCTTTTGGCCTGGCTATATCTGGACCAATCGGACGAGACAGACTCAATTGTCATTAGAATTGATATATCAGATTAACGATCATGAAATCCAGAGATTGGATAAGTACAATAACCTAAAGCAATAGCAAGACAAAAGCGGAAGGTGAACTCACCATCCCCTGAAGATGAATCAGGTATGAACCATATTCAATATTATGGATTGTATCATATCGATTCCATAGCACAATTCAACGATGATCGATCGATATCTCAAGATCTACAATTCCAACACACTTGAAACTTTCAGAGCGTCAATATATTGGAGAGAGGACTTCCCACGAACGATCGCATGCCAAGATGAGTGAAAGTGAACAATAAGTATACATCGTTCACGAACAATCGTACTATTTAAGCATGAACGATAAAACTGGTCGATATCTCACCAACCACAACTTAGAATGACATCAAACTTTTGGAGCATACATTGGAGATATGGAGAAGCAACCAGGAACGATCGCACCCTCATCAGAGAAATCATCAACGATCGACATAGATCGTTCCAAACAATGAATTGGAACTTACGATCGTTCTGGTGGGCCCCTCCAGATCTGGAGAGTCTTCTGCCAAATTTCCAACGAGATATTTCACCGTCTTCACCTATAAATACATGCTTCTTTCTTCATTTGAAGGATCTTTACATTGCTTGCTGCTTTGGACTCCATTGTAATCAAGTGCTATTATCACTACTTCATTGTAATCGGATTTATAAGTGATTAATAAAGCAAATTCTTCAAAGTGGACATAGGCACACAACATCAAACCACTATAAATCCTTGTGTATTTGTTAGTGCTTAGTTCCGGTTGCTTATTTACTTATTCTCTCTGTTTAATATTGATTACTCTTTATTTATATCTACACTATTATATTCTTGAGTGTTTATGCCCACTTTTGGTGCTTTCATTGAGAACGCTTGATTCTCAGTTTATTCGGATCTCTTTGTTGCTACTGGGTTGCATAAATCCCCCAAAGGAGATCCATAATTACCTTCAAGAAGCTAGCTTGTTCTATTTCGATTTGCAAAAGTCTAAGTAAAGCTATCAACAATGGTTAGAAATACCAGATCTAATTCTCAGAACACAGAAGGAAACGAGAATGCTAGGATCCAGCAAAGAGGCCCCACTACACCAAAACAGGCAAATTCTAACATTTATAAGTGTTACAAATAATTTCAGTAACACTTTTTAAGTGTTACTAATGGACTGTGAGGAATGGAGCGGCCAAATTTGTAACACTTATAAGTGTTACAAACATACGTATTACTAACACTTATAAGTGTTGGTACCTAAATATACGATAACGCTTATAAGTGTTGGCAACGAAATATACGGTAACACTTATAAGTGTTGATACAAAAATATACGGTAACACACTAACACTTATAAGTGTTGGGAACGAAATATACGATAACACTTATAAGTGTTGGTACAGAAATATACGGTAACACTTATAAGTGTTGGTAACGAAATATACGGTAACGCTTATAAGTGTTGGAAAATGATTATTTAGTAACATATATATATATATATATATATATATATATATATATATATATAAAACTTAAACGCAATGTTTAAATATAAACACTCTGCAAATAATGATTTCCATATCACAAATAATTCATCATACATATTCAATGCAAAGTTTAAACGCTCTGCAAATGTAGTATAATATATCATAAACAATTCTTTACATATCTAAAATACCACAATGTCATATATTCAGATATTATTACAACATAAGCTTCAATTTTTTTTTTCAAAATACATGTTAATCACAGTGCTAAACAGCCAGAACTTCAACATCGTATACTCGCACCTCTGCAAACCATTCCCATACTTCGACTGCAGTCACCCAACCACCTCCATAAAACTATGCACATCAACATCTGCTCCACTCCCCTGCTGTCTAGCTACAACTCTCTGCACATACAAGCACCTGATCAACAGAGATCAACTGTATCCCCTTTCGTTACATAATTGCAACAGAACTACTGCCTTGTCATCAACATTCCGACATCTCCTACATTCCTCAACCATCCACTTCATTTTCACTGGTACCATCCCTGTTTCGTAATTGTCTCGCCTCTGCTTTCATTACTCTCACATAACCCACTTGCACCATTTCTACAAACTCACAGTTGCACACAGTCATTACCATCCTCTTACTTCTTCCCACTACCACTCCTTAAACCACCATCAACACTACAACTTCAATTCCCTGCCACTTCAACCACAAACCACAAATTCTCAACTGTCCCGTTCAACATCACAAGAATAGCATTCCTCCTCCAATCTCTGACAACACCATATCCTTCCTCCTCAAAACTTCAAGCCAACCATCACTATAAAACTTTCAGGCACCCTATTGCCTCGATACATACAAAAAAAACATCACCATACTTCACAGTTCAATACCACCACTCCAAACAATACCATTCCTCCTTACATCTGCCACCTCAAACAATACTTCAGCCACCAACAAACCATCCAGACAATCCCTTCACTTGAATATATACAAAAACAAATATTACCAAATATTACCCAATCGTTTCAACTTTCCCACATGTCCCTTTAATTTTCTCTCTTGAACTAATAATTTCCCACACCCAAATTCTGTATCCATCAAAGACATGCATATATTTATATTTAAGTAAAGCACAATGTGATAGAGAAATCTTGTCCATTACTTCCAACCTACAAATCTTTTAAAGTATGAATGTTTAACTTTTTATTTTAATTTTAAATTTTAAGTACATAATCATATTGAGTCATTTAAAGTAATTTAACTAACTTTTAGTTTTAATGAATTAGAACCTTCTTAATTACAATTTATAAAATTGAAATTCTAGAGTTTTAACTTTCCTTACTCTGAAGTTTTCATATTAAACTTATGATTTTGTATATTCAAATTGAAAGTTAATTTTTCAAGTCAAGAAAAATCATAAAAATTAGAAAGATAGAAATAAAAACATAATAGGCCACGTCAAAGGGCTGATTTCTCTTTTGAATGTTGGTAATAGAAAAGCTTACTTCGTTGAACATAGTTTATATTTAAAGTATCTAACAAATATTTGTTGAGTTTTTAAATAAATTTGAAGTCGTTCACTAGTGAAAGAGATATTTTCACTAAATTTGATTTTCTTAACATAAACTGAACTTATCATAATAACATTGTTATAAAGAAGTTTTCAATATTTGATGAAAGTTGTTGATTGAAATACATTCACAATATTTGAAAACACAATTACAGAAATATGACCAATATAGATCCTACCATACATGGTCACAAACACTATAACCTGCTAGTGAAATTTTATATTATAAAATTATATATATAAAGGCAACAACTTGAAATTAGATACTTATAATGGAAACTGGTTGGAATAAAAGTTAAACAAATAACAGGGCATTAGAAAAATAACTTATTGAGCATGTCATACTCTTTCAGAAAAAAGTATTAAAGTTAACAATACAATAGACTTCCATACCTTAGGTACAATGTGAAAAGAAAAGGAGATCCTTCTATAAGCTTCCTTTCTCCACTTTGATTCATCCGCCCAGAATTTTACCTAATACATGCAAATATAGCTACAGGAATCATCATTTCTAGTTATAAAAATGCTAGAAAGTATTTCATAGCCAAACGCAGATATGACATATAGCTAATAAACTATTTAGAACTTAGACCCTTGCTGCTCTGATTTTTATGGCATCATAAACATTAATTTTTCACTACTTTCTATTTCTCTATTAAATATGCACACTCAGACTGCAAACTATGCACTCAGATTTCTGTGAGCGCATAATGAAATATGATGCTCCAAAACCTTTTCCTTCCACCACTCTTATCATCTTGACATGCTTTTCTTTTATTTACAATCACAGTATAGCTATGAAAAGAGTACGGTGCACTATAAAGTTATCTTTCACTATAAAATCCTGCTTATATTAACAGGCTAAGCCGCCAAGTTCGACGTCTATTATAGCGAACTCTCCTTTTAGAAGAATATTTTCTATGTGCCAGCACATACTATTCCCACACACCTGCATTGTTTGTTGTTGTGTGATACTAAAGAGCGGGTTGTTATTTCCAATTTAGTTGGCAGTTTTTTTTTTTGTTCTGAAGTTTTTTGTAATTTTCTAGAAACCATTTAAAAGCAATGCAGAAAGATACGGAAATTTTGGGAGAGAGAACTGGTTATATAGCAAGTCCCAAAACAGCAAAGCAACCTATCATTATCAATAAAAACTACTATGACTCCAGAGGTCCATGCCATGACTAAGTAAATAACTTCAATACTAGTGCATTTGGTACCAATGTTAAATAGCCAATTTTAAATAATTAACGTGGTTTTCTTTTAATTGGTTTGTTACTCTTACTCGGAACAACTATTAAGCCCAAACACGTGTTTGGTAAAAAGAACTTTAGAAAATGACTAATCAGAGTTTAAAGACTTACTGGGGAATTTGAAACTCTACTGAGTTTTTTCTAAAAGAAATAAATAATCTTACTCGAATATTTAGAACTATAGTAAATGTTTGGTACCAAATAGCTGAATTTAGTTGGTCAGTAGGAAAGACATTTTCATTCAAAAAAAACTGATCCAACCTATGAATTAACAATAATACATTTCGGATTTGAACTTTTAAACAAATTAAAAGATAATGCTCGAATTCAGAAACTAATACTGTTTACAGAAAATATAAATGAATCAAGAAACTAATACCTTTTGGATTCAATCTAGCTTAGCAAGTATTAACAACCCAGCTTAGTATTTGTAGCACCTATTGTCCTTGTAGGCAGTTCCCACCCTGTCATGCTGCTACTTGTTTGTTGCAGACACAGGTTGTAATTTTTTTCCCAGCTTGAGACTATACATCCCCAGTTGCAAAATTCATACTAAGCTGGATAGCAAAGCTGCAACCTTAGAATGAAGTGACAACAAATAAATAGAAGGAAAGTTAGTACAACCAACAGCACTTCACCCCAGTCTTGCCATTCTTCGTTCAAACTATAAATATCCCAACAGCAACACCAGAAAAAAAATTCTCTTCAATACATACATACCTCTGCTCTATCGTCCACCGTTGACTGGCATTCACCATTCCATTCACTGTCTTCCATCCAACATTTCACCCATCTCTGCAGTACATACTGCTACGAACCAGACATCTCCTCTGCCAATTACAAAATTGCCAGAAGCCGCAATAGCCACTGTTGCACAAATTCATTGCCTGCACCACCATATTACTATCATCAAAAACTCAAACAACTTTGTTCATCACAATTTTTACATCATCCACTCTACAGCATATCAACAAAGCCTTTCCTATTCACAGTGTATTGCATGTCATACGCTCACAACCTCTCAGTTCACCATTACATTCCTCGTCATCAACCATAAACTCCCTGCTTCCCTCTCCCATCGCTGCAATCGCCTGCCCTGACACCGAAACCACTTCGAACCACCCTCCACGAAATCCACCAGACCACCGCGACTTCAGCAATTCCACACGCTATCATCACGAAACCACGCGACCTCTCGAAAATACCCTTCAACAACAAACAACGAGACAATCATCACAGCCTTGCCTCAACGAACACATCGACCTTCCATACGAACCACCTCGCGCCATCAAATCGAGCAACGCCTGAAAACCATCGCCAATAATCCCAAATCGAGAACCAACCTGCCATCATCGAAGTGGTTGAAGTCGGCATCGATGTTGAAGTGGTTGAAGACGACATTGACTTTGTTGAGCAGAAGAAAACCCTAAACTGAATTAAAAGTTACGCGGCCGAAATGTGATTGGAAATGGTTAAGCGTGAGGAAAAAGCATCTACACATAAATTACATAAAACTCCCCTTGTTAATAAATTATTTAAGAATTTATCAACTGTTGTAACACTTATTTGTGTTGCGAAGTTTATTTTAAAGATTATTTATTTTTACTAACACTTTTCTAGTTATTCTAACACTTTTCAACTGTTGGTAGTTTGTAACATTTATAAGTGTTATAAATTGACAAATATAAAATGTTGCAAAACTACTTATTTGGTGTAGTGCCCGAGCAATCAACTAATGGATGTGAATGCTACCAATCCAGTTGATGTCAAGAATCTAGTTGATTCCATTACAAGAGCCGAATTCCAGAATATGATGAGAGAGCTAGTGGATAGCTATCGACAATTGAATCAGCAAATTCAAACCAATATCGATCTAATGAACCAACTCAGTCAGCAACAACGTGGGAAAGCAAGGAAGGACCCTACCCCTTACTATGCATCAGAGAGTTCTAGTTCATCTAACGACTATCACAGACGCAGACGCTGCAGAATGGATGGATAACACGTTGAAGCATCAACCCACCTTCCACCGATTATTCCAGACTGAGTGATAACGATCGGTGCTAATCCATCTGGAACGATCGATACCAATCGTTCTCTGGATGGATGATACCAACCAGTGACAGCAGAGTTACATACCGACGATGATGTGATCAATTTGGATGCTGGTGTTCAAGCAAATGCTGACCGGGTACTTCCCCAAAATGATGAGGAAGTGAATGTACGTGATATACGTCAAGAGGATGTTGAACCAAGAAGGCATGGAACGACTAATAGACATCGATTGGACCATCCATGTGAGGTGGAACACGGCCACTGCTTGGCTCTAACTATCCAAGCGTCGGACTATTAGCTATGGTTAGACAGTTAGTGAGGGAGAGCCAAGGCTTGACCAATGACGATCGGAAAATCTCGAGAAGCCATACCCCGTTCACTGATAATATCTTACATGAAAAATATCCAAGGAGGTTCAATATGACATCGGTGCCTTCCTATGAGGGAAAGACCGACCCCATGCAGCACATCATGAGATATGAATGGCTGATGGATTCCGCATGAGCAGATGATGCAACCAAGTGTAAATGTTTTCCTTTTACTCTTTTTGAATAGCAACGATGTGGTTTACAAGATTACCCCCACAGTCAATCTCTAGATCTGACGATTTAGCAACGAAGTTTGTGGAGCAGTTCCATATGCATGCAGTTCGTCCGAAGGATGTACTGTCCCTATCCAGTGTGATCCAGGCTTTGGAAAAATCGCTGAAAGATTACTTGAAGAGATTATGTACAGCCATCATGGAAGTTAGTAATCCAAATGACCATTTAATATTGATGGTGGTAACAAGAGGGATTGACCCAGATTCCGATTTTGGCGACTGGCTAGCTGGTAAGCCACCCGCAACATTTGAGCATTTCTATGCAAAGGCGGCACGGTATTTGAGGAAAGAGGAAGCTAGATGCTCTAGGAAGAAGAACATTGTGGAAAAAAGTGGAAAGGGAGTGTAGAGTAACATTGTAGTGAAGCAGTCCGGGGAGAGTTCTAGAAAAGTTCAAGTGACCATCCAAAAAAACCAAAACAACAAAAGAAAGGAGGCGATAGGAACCGTGAATGAAAGAGGGATTCTAAAAAAGGAACCCTTAGGATTCCAATGTATGATACCTACACACCGCTGAATACATCTCTAAAGAACGTCTACTTGTCTACATGCTATATCATGCAGTATAAGAAGTCACCTCCGAAGGAATCAATGGAGAAGTAGAAACAAACTGGAAAATATTACAGGTTCCATGAATGCTTTGGTCACAACACGAATGAATGTAGGCATCTCCAGGATGTTATCAAGAAATTGATTTGAGAAAGAAAGTTACAGCAGTTTGTTATAGCCCCGTAAGATGGCGGGCATGGGACATTCGACTCCAACCGAGGACGAGCGCCAGACAGGGCTGAGGGTCCTACGCGGAGTGGTGGAAGGTTAGTGATCAATACAATAGTTCGAGGACCGCATCTAGCTGATAAGAGCTAGCATTAGATGGAGCACTATGCTATCTCAATCAAGTATGTGAATTTTGAATGTTGTTCGAGTATAGAGGATGGAGCTCTGGCAAAATAGCAATGTATAATGACAAATGACATTGTGTTCAGAAACATAGATGTAGAGAAGGTCGAGGCACCGACGATTTACCCAATAGTCATTTTGACCATGATCGGCCTGGCCTTAGTGAAAGGATTTTGGTTGATTGTGGAAGCTCCGTAAATATAATTTTCAAAAAGCTTATGATCTGATGAGGATGGAAGCTAAGGACTTGAAACCGTCTAAAGCCTGCATTCATGGCTTTAACTATGCGACGACCGAAGCTGTTGGTTATGTTGAATTGCCCGTGACCACAAGAGAGTGTAGATTTTTCCATTTGTTGTTTTGGATGTTGACTCTCCATACAAAGCTTTTCCGCGCTGATCGGCCCTAGTTGAGTTCCGAGCAGCTCTTGCCCCATGGTGTTTGATTTTGAAGTTTCCGACAGATAATGGTGTTGGAGTTGTTCATGGTGATCAAGCGATCGGACATGCCTACTATGTAGCCGAATTGAAGGATGCTCAACGGAAGGAGAAAGGTAAGGGTGTGGACAAGTCTCTCTGCATCCAAGCCACTGAAGATTGACAACCAGCGCTTGAGCCTTGGCTCAGGTACCACAGTCAGTTCTGCAGAGATATAGATCCAAGGGATGGCGAGGAGGAGCCCAAAGAGACTAAGGCTACACCGGTTGAGACAGTTGACATCACAGTCAGCCACGATGACCCGTCACGGGTCCTAAAGATCGGATCATAGCTTAGCCTCTCGATTATGAAAGAACTTGCCAGTTTTCTCCGAGCGAATCTCGACGTGTTCACTTGGACTCACTCTGACATGTTTGGGATCTCGCTTGCCATTATGAGCCATGCATTGAATATCGACCCGAGGAACATCCTGGTGAAACAAAAAAGGTGTGGATGGATACGGAGAGATCTACCGCTCTTAAACAGGAGGTGGATAGGCTCAAAGATAACGAGTCTATCTGCGACGCCCTCTACCCTAAATGGATATCTAATCCTGTACTTGTGTGAAAGGCAAATGGGAAATGAGGGACATGCGTTGATTACTTGGACTTGAATAAGGCATGCTCGTAAGAAATTTTTCCCCTTTCAAGGATTGACCAGCTGGTGGACTCAATCACAGGGCGCAAATTGCTATCTTTCATGGATGCATACGTTGGATATAACCAAATCCCAATGCACATTCCCGATCAAAGGCACACCAGCTTCATTACCGACGTTGGATTATGCTGTTATGTGGTGATTCCATTTGGATTAAAGAATGCTGGAGCGACCTATCAATGTCTAGTCAAAAGAATGTTTAAAGATAAAATTGGAAAGACAATGGAGGTGTACATGGATGATATGCCTGTGAAGTCACGATGATCTAGCTACCACACTAGAGACTTGGCAGAAATGTTCGATATCCTGCGATATTACAAAATGAAGATCAATCCTCTAAAGTGTTCTTTTGGCGTTGCATTAGGAAAGTTCTTGGGTTTCATCGCTAATGCCTACAGAATCGAAGCTAATCTCGAGAAGATCCAAGCTATTTGCAACATCCAAGTGCCAAAGACCATCAAACAGTTACAGAGCCTGAATGGGTAGGTTGTCGCCCTATGTCGATTTATTTCTAGAGCTATCGATAAATGCATTCCTTTCTTTGACTTGATTAGAAGAGTAAAAAGGAATTTTGAATGGACATAGAACTGTAAAGACGCATTCCAAGCTTTGGTGAACAACTTAGAGATACCTCCCATCTTGTCAAACCTGGTAGATCATGAAGACTTATATATCTACTTGGCCGTGTCAATAAATGCTATAAGTGCCGCATTGCTTTGCGAAGAGAATCGAATCTAGAGACCGGTTTATTATGTTTGCAAGCGATTAAAAGACCTGAAAGGAAATATTCGAAGATAGAGAAATTGGCATATTGCTTATTGATTGCTTCATGAAAGCTCCGCTCCTATTCTTAGGCTCATCCTATCAACGTATACATCGACCAACCGTTATGAGAGGTCCTACAGCGACCGGAGACGTTTTGGAGGTTATCAAGTGGAATATCAAATTGAGCCAATTCGACATTACTTATCTTCTTCAGAGGGCTATCTAGGGACATGCACCGGCGGATTTTATAGCAGAATTCACTACACAGGATGATTTCCCAGAGAGCGGTGGAACCCCTACCATACGGTGGAAGTTGTATACGGATGAGGCAACCAATGATTTTTTTTTGAAGCTGGAATTGTGCTAGTAACTCCAGAAGATCGGTCAATTTGCTATGCTTTAAAGCTTGATTTCCCTGCAATAAACAACGAAGCTGAGTATGAAGCTCTGGTTGCTGGACTTAAACTCACCAGAGAACTGGGGTTAAAATCTCTTGAAATCTTTTGCGACACACAATTTGTAGTATACCAAGTCAGGGGAGATTACCAAGCTATAGGACAACAACTCGCCCCATACCTTACCTGAGTCCAAGAGATGTTGACTGACTTTGAAACTATGATATTACACACATTCCTCGAGATCAAAACAAAGTGGCTGACTCATTGGCAAAGTTTGCTAGCATGGGGGATGCACAACAAATGGGCTTGTTCCAGTCGAAGTACTAAACGCTTCGAGCATAAAACTGATGGAAATCAACCGGGTACTAGAGATGAAGCCTGAGAGGGAGTTGTGGATGACTCCAATTAAAGACTATTTACTACATGGAGTCCTTCCCAAATGGAGGAATGAAAAACGACAAGTCTTTCCCAAAGCTTCACGATATATCATTCAGGAAGGAGTATGTATAGAAAGGGTTTTTCTGTCCCCCTGTTCTGGTGTATCACTTATGATGAAATAAAATGAGTCCTAAAGGAAGTTTATGAAGAGGAATGTGGCGATTACACTAGGGGAAAACCCTAGCAAAGAAAATACTCCGTACAGGGTATTATTGGCCAATTGTCAATCGAGATGCTGCTAATTATGCAAGAAGATGCGATAAGTGCCAGATGTATGCAAATTTTCCGAGAGTTCCACCGATGGAAATCACACAAATAGTCAGCCCATGGCCGTTTGCTATACGAGGCATAGTTATTATCGGTTTCTTACTGATATATAAAGGTGGTGCGAAGTACGCCATCGTCGTAGTTGATTACTTCACCAAATGGCCGAAGTAGAACCTTTAGCCACGATCACAACAAAGAAAGTAATTAACTTCATCGTCCAGAACATCATCTGTCATTTTGGCCTTCGACAAACTATAGTAACTGATACTGGAACCCAATTCGGCAGTGCTAAATTCAAAGACTTCTACCACCGGCATCATATTGAAAAGAGATTTGCGATAGTTTCTCACCCTCAAGCAAATGGACAAGTTGAAGTTGTGAACAAAATCCTGAAGTCCATTCTGAAGAAGCATTTGGAAAATGCTAGAGGCAAGTGGGTGGATGAAATCCCAACAGCATTATGGGTCTACAGAACCACCCACAAGTCCGCGACTGGCCATACTCCATTCGCCCTTGCTTACGACTTCGAAGCTGTTATTCCTATTGAACTTGAAGTCCCTTCTCATCGAGTGGCCTACTATGATCCCAGAACAAATAAAGATCTCCTTTTAGAATCTCCAGACTTTATAGATGAGAAGCGAGAAGAAGCTGATTTAAGGGCAGTTGCGCACCGACACCATGTCACCCGATACTATGACACTAAAGTCCAACCTAGAACCTTTGAAATCACCGATCTCATCTTGAATTTTCTTGCCCCGTCGCATATGACTCCTACTTGGGAAGGACCATATGTCATTGAACAGTGGCTTGGAGAATGAATTTTCAAGCTAGCGACTTTTGATGGTGTCACATTCCCAAGAACATGGAATAGCGAGCATTTACGATGCTATTTCACTTAATTTATTTCTTTTTCATTCAGTTGTATTTAATTTCAGGATTTGCTTTAGCATTTGATTTTCCAAATATGAAATAAGACAAAATTTGTCATTTCTTTCCATTTGGCAAATAAAGTTTTGAATTTTGCTTCATATCTGTGATCTGCCATTGCATTGCATATTAGCTGTGACATACTACCAACTAAATCCCACCATATATTGAAGTCAACATGACTTGATAGTGATCGTGGTTCGACCAATCACTTGTTGAATAAAACCCCATACTTGGGGGAAAGATGATTGACTAAGGGAAATTGAATTCGACAGTTTTCCAAATAACTCCAAACTCTAAGAGTGTGAATTGGATTATAAACATTAACAGGTGCGAACGAGCACCCATGGAATAAATCTTGTCCACAGAGTATGGATATGAGTGTAAACGAATAAATAAGTGCAATTCGACCATTTACTACTTGACTAACACATACCCGAAATGTAACTTGACCATCCATTAATTAATTCTGCTAACCCAAGAAAGGAGGCAGAAACCTAATTGCTTAACCGCTGAGTTCGACAATGTAACATTAAGGCTTGAGCCTAACATTTGAATACGACTCGAGGCCACGACCTCAGGAGGCTATGAGATTGATTAATCGAATCAATATTCGAGCCAACGAGCAATTAATTACAAGCACATTGAATGGAAAATGTAATAGCTCGATCACTTAAGCAAATACACATAAGAGTTATACGAAAGTAAGAGAACTTTTATTCACATTAAACTTGTACGTTGTAGTGCAAGTCTATCCGAAAAATGATAATTATAAGCAGGGGCCGTACCCGCACAAACATGGCCAACAAACGAGAAAGAGTAGCAATATAAGCTATCTACACATCAAGCCGACCCGACGACTACTTCTTGGACTTCCTGTCCTTCCTCGATTTCTTTGGGGTGGATCCACTCAAACTATCACCCAACCTTCTCTTCGATCCTTTACCACTCTACCTCTTTTTGGAGAGACATCGCTAAATACAAGGATCAAAACAACATCATCCTTAGAAATAGAAAGGATCTCATCCCTAGGAATCAACCTACCTGAAGGAATGACTTGAAGCGGGATAGGATCTGGATCATTGGGGTTCACGTCAACAGGCTCAGCCTTAGCCTTTTTCTTCAATGACTCTTCCTTCTCAATGCGCTCCTTTAGATTGAGCTTGTTAGATCAGAGGTACCCATGATCACAACGTCATCATCAATCGCGATTCATGGCGTGAATTACAACTTTCCCTCAACAGTGCGTCTACCATGTGCTCATCAAATATGCAAGCCTCCTCTTCTAGAACATCTTGAGTCGTAGCTGAGGTTGTAATTGTAACAGATTTCGTTGCGGGCACTTGAGGCTCTAACTGGGATTCTTGAGGAGGAGGAACTGCAACCGAAGGACCTAAAGCTAAGGAAACATAGCCAAAAAGGTTAGACATATCAATCGGTGACACCCCAACTTTCTAAAAGACAAGAGATGTCAACGAGATACCTTCTTCGATCGTGCTCCCGAGATGAGCTTGAGAACCTTAAGAACTTACTAAAGCGTTAGTCATTGCCACATTAGAAAACAGAAATCATCATAAAATCCCAAAACATGGAAAACTAAGACTCGCCTCATCTCATTGGCAAGTAAAACACTATAACGGGTTCTCATAGATCATACTCCTAGAATAGAATATCTCGAACCATAACCCGCCAAATATTGGCCTTCTTAGATATTTCCTAAAGATAGGAATTATAATCTCAAAAACTCGCCATAAATTGGCTAAATAACTCAGAATTCAATAACCCAGATAGTTTCGATCGTACAAGTCCGGAATTAACCTAGATAGTTCTAGAATTGGAAAAAGCTAGCTATGAATTTCATATTTAGGCATGTCCGGGTTGTATCCTGGAGCAGTGGAAAAACCCATGGCAGTGCTGAGAATACCCTGAGACATTGGAGGCAGATTAGTGGCAACATCTGGTGGCGCAGACCCAGAACCTTCACCCACTTCATTTTGAAAGGCCTTAGCTAACTCTTGCTGAAATACAAGTTGGGCATCATGTAAAATTTTGGGTTCATCGCGCAGTAAGATCTCGCCTTTAAACCTCATCGGATCAATCTCCTCTACATTGAGCGCCCTCTTCTCTTCAGCAAACAAGAAATTCCTTGGCACACAAAAGCTGATAGGGATAGTCATCTCGAAGCCATTCCAGGTTTCTATACTTAAGAATATTGGTGTTGTAGAGAACGAGTAGCGAGTCAAGTCCATTTATCACTTCTTCTCTATTTTTTTCCTTAACGGCATCCACTTCACACTGAACGAGGGCATCAACATCTTTAGATTTCTCAACTGTTGCATCCCTTTTGAGCCTGACATTCACTAGCTCCTCAAAGGCGTCCTGGCCAATCTTTTACGCCTCACTTTCTCCTTAGTTTCATGTTCAAGTTTACCTTCAAGTTAGACTATCCTTTTTTGGGCTGTGCCCATTTCAAGTGGAAGTTGATGATTTCTATGGTGCAGCACCTCGACCTCATTCAAATATCTAGTCTTCTTATCCTTTAAAGCCTTGAAGGCAGTCTCATTTTCCCCCTCAGCCTCTACTTGGGAGTTCCTTGAAGCTTCTAGCTCGTTTGTCAAAGTGTCGATGATCCTCTTACCTTGTGCCTTTTGGCACTTTAGTTTTTCAATCTCTACTTCTCGTTTCAAGGATACTTTGGACATTTTCTCTGCTGCTTTCATCCACTCATTATACTGCCTGTGGATATTAGTAACATAATCCATAGTCATTTTTTGAACTTTTTGGGGGACTATTTTTAGAATGGGAGGGAAGAAAACCCATCAAAGCACAAGTTCAGAAACTCTTCCATAAGCTGGGCCATGCGAGTGGCTGGATCGATTTCATGCTCCTCGGTATTTGTTGCAATGTCGGCACTTTCCTTGCCCGATTTATGGGAAGCAACATGCTCGCTATGACGATGGCGATCACTAAGTCACTGAGAATGAGAAGGGACTAAAGGCTATGGAGGAACTGGAACAGAAGAAAGACCACGAGAAAAATCAATACGCAGGTCCCGATGATCATTTTGCTTTTCAGAACCCTTCGGAGGAGGGGATCCAGATTTTGATCGATGCTTGTTATGGTTAGACTTGTCTCTATCACCTCTATCCTGACAATCTCGATCTCGGCTGGATCGATAGCTTAGATCATACTCACGACCACTGCCTTGACGATACGGGCCTGAACTTGAGCCCGAAGTTTGGCAGGATAAGTCCTGGAGAGACTGGAACATATTCCTCTTCTTCACCATAGTTCCTACAAAGGAGAACCGGGAGTGAATCAACCTTAAACATTGAAGGGCACAAGATTAACGCAGTGCAATGTGGTGAAGTGCAAGTGTGAGCAAGTATCCTTATGTTCCCCCTGACAGACCATATGTTGGAGCTTTACTCGCGGGAGTAACCTCTCCTTTAGTAGTAGATAGGATTTCTACACCGGTTCTGGTAGGAGAGTTCGACCCACCGACGTTCATATTAGTAAAGTGAAAAGTTTCAACATCGTGTGGAATCGGCAAGTTAGATATTGAGTCAAGCGGTTTGCCTAAATGCTCAAATGGTTGACAAGCGAATTCATCCAGAATAACCTGAGGAGTAGCAGACGGCTTGGGCTAATTGGAGAGACTACTCTTAGGAAATTGATAGACGAGTTTCTTTTTCTTTCCTTTCTCGAGAGCCGAAGGCTATAAGGTCTACGGGGATCCGACAGCGACCCCAAGGCTATACCCTTCATTATCACAACCAGGCTCGTCACCTTCATCTTTTTTCGCATCTATAGCGGTGACCTCCTGAGCTCCCATGACTGGGGGCATGAAAGGATCAAGCCGGTTTCCCTTTTGATCAACTGTAGCCCGCTGTCTTGCCACTGCAACTAGAGTAGTATTCACTAGCCTTGTGCTTCGGCCTTCTTCCATCAGACAAAAGGTGATGAGATGTTCATCAGTAAGAAGGCACTCAATATCTCTATCTTCAGGCGGCACATCCTTAAGGGTTGAGATTGCCTCCTCAACAAGTTTACCTTCGGTCCGTGGGATAGTGCTTGTAAAAAATCGGAAAAACTGCTTAGTCTAGGATACGACCCGGATATAAGCATATGAATTAAAGTGAAGAGTGGCATTTACGTCTTTCCAACCACCGTCGAGCAAAGCCAGGCGGACATTGCAAAAAGAACCATTAACTTTTGAAAGTGCTTAATTTATTCCAAGTACCTGCTAAGATTTAGAACTTCTTAACTGACTTCGGAATTCAAAAATGAGAGACTCCCTATCTGTTGCTTAAAGGTGAATATTACTCGAATGTCCTCGGCAGTTGGAGGGTGATATAAGAACTCCATAAACACCATGTAAATACAGTTAAGCAAGGCATAGCTGTTCGGATGTAGTTGCACCGAGGCTATCTTCAAGTAGTGTAGAAATATGAGTTAAATGGCGAAACACATCCAGCCTAGCACATAAATTTGTTGCATGCTATATACCCCTTCGGAGAAATGTGAGCTCTATCGTCCCATGACGGGACTAGTACATCATCAAATGAAATCCTGTGTCTCTTACTAAGTTGGCGAAGAGTGGCTTCACTAATCTTCGAGGCCACAGATTCCAAAGGATTTTTCAAGAAGACCGCGTTCTCCAAAGTCTAAGGAGAAGGATCAATGATTTCCATTTGAAGAGTGGGAACGACGGAGGATAAATCAAATGGTGGACCAGAGCTTTTCGGTTGCTCTGATTGATGACTATGAGATGGACTATCTGATTCAGTGGTAGAACTCGATTCGGCACCGAAATTGCTGTGCTGAGATAGTGGTCCAGCAGACATAGCTGCAAGACGTTCCAATCATTTGGAATCCATCGCTATTGAACTTAGTAAAATAATCACTATTAGATAAAGTAACCAGTACCCCCCAGTGAAAAGTGAGTGCTAGTGTTGTGTGGTGAAGTGCCATGCCATACGGTGATAAGTTAAACAGAATTAAAGGTGGAAAAGATGACGACACTTATAGTTTGACCGAGGTGACCATCATTGCTGACCGTCTCAACCAGTTCTCTGCATCGTTAGGGAATGATTTAGCCTGAGCCTCAAAATCGATTATTAGCATGTTGAAGATTAATTTTTATGTTCATAGGCAGATGAGCTTCAAAAGAATTATCTAAGGCGTTTGTCCATGTCATAGTGCGAATATCGTGTATGTTACAATATGTAGTTCAAATCATATATAAGTCGTATGTGTTCACTTAAGTGTTCAAGGCCGTAGCTCATCTCAAAGTCCAAGTTCATATGATTGGATTTCATTTTTAAGGTTCGTTGCAGACAACCGATCGTTTGATCAAAGAAAAGCCGATCATTCCAGAACGATCGTTCATATATGATCGTTCCAAAACGATCGTCCATAGTTATCCAGGTGCCACACCATTCCTCTAGCCGATCATTCACACCCTCCCACCATCCGATCATTCACTCCATTCCACCATCCGATCTTTCACTTTGATTCTCCATCCGATCATTCCAAAATGATCGTGTAATATCCAAATCATCATTATATGATCGATCACATGCCGCATCATCCACAATTGATGGTTCCAGTACCGATCGTTCCAGTACCAACCATTCCATACCAAGTCCATACCCAACATTGATGCCATATGATCATTCCATTCGATCGTTTCATAAATCGATTCGTCCACTTCAGAAACTCACCAAGACCATAACTACAGCTGATCGTTCATGAACTTGTTTATACTTCAATATTTTCAACTCCATCAATAATAGAATGTTCGGTCAACCAATGCACCATCAATCTAGACCTATCGATTCTCCTTGACACTTCTCTTCATCATCTCCAACCAAACGATCAGCAAGTGTAGGACGATCGTTGTAAGACCCTTCTTCCTCCAACCTACCTCACATCCATCGACTCCATAGTTCTATCCAAATGTCAACACACAAAAAACCCAAAGTCTCACTGTTAAATCATTACGAAAACCAAATTCGACCTACCCATGTCAAGATTCAAAGAGAGGAGATCGATTTGGGTTCGGTTATGTACGAAACCTCAAAAGATGGAGGATTAATGGTGGATGCGGCGTGGGGATTAATTAACTGAGGGATGGATTATGTTTAAGGAACTATCTTCAATGCAAGAATTTGGATCTTATATTGAACGACGAAGATAGAAAGGAGGAGTAAATTTTCTTTTATGGTTCGGATGAAAACGATACAGAATGGAGTAAGGAAATGTAAAATGGCTGAGTCAAAGGCTTTTATATGAAGGAGACAGGCCACGCTACCAAAGTCCATGAAGCTAGCAGAGTAACCGAACGTTCCGTTATGATGCCACACCGATCGTTCTGTAACGATCAATAGTTCCATGATCTAGAACGATCCAAAATTATCAAATCTAGAACAATCCAATAACCAACCCTAGAAATGTATGATCAGATGCGATCATTCTCAAAAGAAAAAAAGAACTTGACAATGACCCATGAACGTGCAATTGTAACCAGGGGTCAGGTATAAACTCGTATACGTGCTAGTATATGTTCCAAAAATTCAATTGTTGAAATCGATAGAAATTGGATTCTCACCTGCATCAATTGGAGAAGAGGCTGACCCAAATTGCTGGAGCCTAATAATCACTGGAAAAAAGCAAGATAATCATCGACAAGCCGTAATCTGGTATTTATACTGTTGGAAATCGACCAATAGTCATGACAAATAGAAGGAGATGCGACTCTCAATAAAAAGCGACTCAAGGAAACGATAGCGACTATTCAACAAGCCAGATGGAATCCTTTCCGACGATGGAAATTTGCAATGATTCAAAGCATGTCATGTTCAAACAAGACGTGCTTTTGGAGGCAAATGTTATCTGGCCTTTTAGCCTAGATATATCTGGACCTATCAGATGAGACAGACTCAATTGTCTTTAAGACCGATGTATCAGATTAACGATCATGAAATCAAGAGATCAGACAAGTACAATGACCTGAAGTAATAGCAAGACAGAAGTGAAAGGAGAACTCAGTAAAAAAACACAAAGCATGAAAGCTCACCATTCCCTGTAGATGGATTAGGTACGAACCATATTCAATACTATGGATCGTATCGTATCGATTCCATACCATAATTCGATGATGATAGATCGATATCTCAAGATCTACAAGTCCAACACACTTGAAACTTTTAGGGCATCAATATATTGGAGAGAGGAGTCCTCATGAACGATCGCATGCCAAGATTACTGAAAGTGAATGATAGGCATACATTGTTCACGAACGATCATACTATTTCACCATGAATGATCCAACCCAATGAAGATTGGTTGATATCTCACCAACCACAACTCAGAATGACACCAAACTTTGGGAGCATGCATTAGAGATATGGAGAAGCCACTAGGAACGATCACACCCTTATCAGAGCAACCATGAAGGATCGACACCGATCATTCTAAACAATGAATTGGAACTTACGACCATTCTGGTAGGCCCCTATAGATCTTGAGAGTCTTCTACCGAATTTCCAGCGAGATATTTCGACGTCTTCACCTATAAATACAGACTTTTTTCTTCATTTAAAGGATCTTTACGCCACTTGCTGCTTTGGACTCCATTTTAATCAAGCCTTATTATCATTACATCATTGTAATAAGATTTACAAGTGATCGATAAAACAAATTCTTCAAAGTGGACGTAGGTGCACAACGCCGAACCATTATAAATCCTTATGTCTATATTACTACTTAATTCTGATTGCTTATTATTCTTCAGTTATATCTCTACTATTCCATTCTTGAGTGTTTGTGACCACTTTTGGTGCAAACATTAATTTATTTTCAATTATACACCTTCTTTGTAATATAAAATTGATTTCTCTTCATGAATCTATCTAGTATTCTAAATTTTTTATTGAAATAAATTAGGGAAAATAATAGAAAGTGATAGATCTAAATTTTTGAATGAATGGATGAAAAGTAAGCTATCTCTAAACTTATATATTTGAATTGTACAACATACTTGTATGATTTTTTGTGAATAAAGAGTGATTTGGATTGAAACTACCCTAACTTTTATAAATATTATAATATGATGAATTTGGATTGGTTCTTTTTATATAATAAACATATCTATTTTAATTTATTTAGTTTTGATTTAATTTACCTTGAAGAATATGTAATAATCGATTTTAGTGTACGGATAAAATTCCTTGAATATATGTATGTGTGTGTGTGTCTGTATGTATAATTAACTAGAAATCCATTGATAAATGCAAAAATAAATCACTTGAAATTGAATATAAAATAGTAGAAACTATATTAGAAACACTGTGAAGATAAAACCTAAAATCCATTCTCGAATCAACGAAGGAGACAAGAAAATAAACAAGAAAAATAAATCTTCTAAAACTGGAAAATCACATTCAGATGTCTTAACTATCATACTAGACATTTGAATGTAATTGTAGATGACTGTATATGTAGATTTTTTCGAACAGAGAGAAAAAAGTGTAAAATAGACTCGATTTAAATGTCTGAATACCCCACTAGATGTCCTAGAATGAGTCAGATATCTGAGTTAAAGATCCAGACGTTTGAATGTTGGGATTTTTTTAAAGATAGTATAGGGTCAGATGTTTGATTAGGGAAATCAAGACGTTTGAGTTACTATAACAAGACATATTGAACCTGAACCTAATACAGGCCAAGCAGAATAGATCAGGGAAACTTTTCTCAGTTCTTAGCTACTCAGACATATGCACAGCTGAATGGAGTCGGCCAACAAGTTAAAAACGTACCACCTTCATATAAAGTCCTAGGCTCTTGCTTCATGAAGTTGGAACATGGCACTCAGTGTGGCATGTGATTATATCACAATAGAAGTTCGTATCATTCATAGTCGGTCCTAGCCATAAATTGGTGGAAATGGGAAAGAGTGGATAAAAATGTTTGTCAGAAAAATATCAGCAAATTCTAGATGAGGAGTGGATCAACCCTTGATTGCTACTTATGTAACAATATAGAACTTAGGATGTGGAATAACATGGAGATTGACGAATGCAAGATGGCAAGAACTGTTGGAAAGTGATCTCATGAATGGGTTGGGCATTGAATGCATACTCCACTTAGTACACTAATGCAAGATGGCAAGAACCATTGGACTATGATTCGATGAATGGGCTGCATATTGGATGTATATTCGGTTAAGCGTACCATTGCACAGATGGCAAGAATTATCAGATGGTGATTCAATGAACATGCCGAGCATTGGGTGTATATTCAGATAGGAGTAACCTTAGAAACTGCTACTTAAGATGTTAGTGGATTTATGGTTATGTAGTCTACCATTGAGACCATACACTAGAGATGCCTCTAGGAATTACTCTATTTCAGTATGCTCCCTGTGAGTGGAACTTTCATAAACAATAATTAGACATTTAGGGTAGTCAACCTAAATTGTAAAATAACTAACACCATATATATATATATAATTAAGGAATACCCCTAAGTGTAGGATATAACTGAATATCAATCACTTGTTTACACTATACCACAAGTGATATAATTCATGCACTAGACTTTGTTTGATCCTTCCATTTCTCCCTTTTATTTCCTATTACGGGAGGGAAGGGCCGTATGTGAGATGATATGGTCAAGGAGTGTGGAGAAGATGACATGACGTTGGATATTTATTTATTTGCAGCCTTTCTCTATGTGCCTTATTGTATCTTTTAATCAGACAATTATTATGGTATTATTGGAGACTTTACCTTTATCAAACTAATGTTGTACTGGCATTTAGAGACTTTGTTTTGTCATTTATCGTTTGGACCACGGTTATTCTGAGACCATGTTACTTGTATTATTTCAGTACTTATAAATTATTTTATTCCACTATGAGATCTAAAAGTGTAAAATTAGGTATTGATATAATTGTCTTTATATCATGTAAACCATTTTTAATCCCAACGATTCATACTTCTTCGTATAATGACGGTTTATAAGCCACTTTGGGGCTTTGAGTCAGTGTGTCCAGGGGTGCGATTTGTTACATATCTAGAAATGGATATGTGTATCTTATGAAATACATATCATAGGTCTATAACAAATTCATAAAATATAGGAACAAAACAGGAAATTAAATATGCAGGAAAATTATAATACTTCTATCCAATCAAAGTGGTCACTATACTAGAAATGAACTCGAAGGGTATCTTAAACAGATTGGGATTCTCTCTCAATTCACTCCTGCTTATACATCTCAACTAAATGGTATCCAGAAAGGAGAAATCGAATGCACTTAGACATTGTTCGATTGATGATGAGTGATTTTTAGTTTTCTCTTTCCTTTAGGGTATGCACTTGAAATCGCAACATATATATTAAACTTTGTACCATCTAAATGTGTAACTATATGAGTTATGCAGTGGTAAGAAACCCTAACTTAATTGACTTACGGTTCAAGGTTGTTTTTTTAAGTTTAGAATGTAAACCTTAGTAAACTTAAGGCAAGATTTGTTTTATGCAAGTTTAGATGGTATCTTAAAATTTCTCATGGATGCATATTCTATCATACCAAGAAACAAAACATGGTTTTTTAAGACATGCCACCTTTTTGGAAAAATAATTTCTATATCGATTAATTAGTGGCGATAAGGTAGACTTGGATAAGACCCAAGAAAATTCCATAGAAAATGAATATTTTGATTATAATTCAACACCCATACAAGACACGCAACATATTAGAAGGTCTAGTAGATAATCTCGCATGCCAGAGAGATGCTAAGGTTTTCTCATTGATGTAAAGAAAGTGGATTTTTTCATTCATGATGATGAACCCCTCAAATACTGACAAACCTTAGAGAGTAAAGACTCCTCCTTGTGGTGGAAATGATGAAATCCGAAATGGATTCCATGTATAAGAACAAAAATTGGACTTTGGAAAAGGTGCCCGAATAGGTAAACCCATCGACTGCAAATGGGTTTTTAAGAAAAAGATCATGAATATTGAAATGTTGATATATAAAGCAAGGTTGCAGCAAATAATTTTTATCAAATTCAAGGTGTTGACTATGATGAAACATTTTGACTAATCGCCAAACTTAAATTAATTTGGATACTTCTTGCAGTCGCTGCTAATTATGACTACGGAACATGGTAGATGGATGTTAAAAAAATTATTTCTAAACAATGATTATAAGAAATTATTTACATGTCACAACCTTTAGGTTTCTAGGCCAGTGGGAGCTACAACAAGGATATAGGCTCTTAAGACCATTTTATAGTCTTAAGGAAGCATCAGGAAGTTGGAAAAAATGTTTTGAAAAAGTAATCAAATAACTTGATTCCAGCCAAAACACAAAGGAAGCATGTATATATATGAAATAAATAAATGTGCTATAACATTTCTAGTTTCATTTGTTGAGGATTTAGTATGGTTGGTAACGATGAACCGATGTTATAATTGGTGAATGCTGGGCAATTCAATAACTTTTCGATGAAAGATTCGATAGAAGAATCCTATATACTAAGGGTACAGATCTATATAAATAGACTTAAAAGGATATTAGATTGTCCCAATCGATGTACATGATACTGCACTAAAAGGATTTAACATAGAAAATTTCAACCGCAAAAATATTCCATTGTAGCATGCAATTGTTGTTTCTAAGAGAGACTTACCCTCTATGGATGATGAGCGATAGTGTATGAGTTTGGTTTGTTATACTTCGGTTGTAATGACCCACCTCCTCGTCCCACAAAAATCGACACTAATACATCCTTGGTATTCACGTGCCATAAATCCAAGTGTCAAAGGCATATTATCATAGGGTAAATGAAAATAAAGATAGAAGACAAGACAATAATAGAATCTCACATCGTTTTTAACACATCGTTATACATATGAGTATGCATACAATCACTCTCAAAACGGGATATTAGAGTCATAGCTAGTACTAACCCAACTAGGATAGTTCTAACGGCCTATCCCTATAGGTGCTGATAGATACTTATACATAATACAAACACGGTGGAAAGTGATAGATAACAACAAAAGACCCAAAATGCTCCATGCTCCATCTAATCTAAATATTTGGCTACCCAAAAAAAATAGGGCACCCAGAGTTTAAGGGGAAAAGAAAATAAACTCCAGGTCATTCAAGGGACTGGTATGAGAAACTCATAATACATTGTTTGAAAATAAAAGGTATCTCATTAGACCACGCCACCATAAACACGGAACAAGTTTTTACCTTATGGTAACCAAAACATTTGCTATGTAAAATATAGGGATATTATTTTTAATGACATTCTTTTGAAAACACTTTTCAAATAAACATATTAAAATAACTGAAATTGTTACTTTATTAAATTCCAGCATACTAGCCTCTACAATCAAGTCCGAAGGCACTAATTGAGGAATGGATTCCATACGATGGCAAGATAAGGGACTACCTTCTGTACAGTACACCTCGAGAGAGATGCATTGAGGATACACAAACAACCCTCCGCATCTAGCAAGACTGGTGTATCCCTTTTGGCACTCATACATAGCCTGGATAGAAACCGAATATGTCATCACCCTGGTCGTAACCAACCTATCCAGGATCACACAGCATACACCATATACTCGACATATAGAGAGTAATCTAGAAAGGTGATGATCATACCCTAACGGTTGCGAACCACTTAGCCTTACAGTGTATCCTGTTTAAGCCATTACCGGGTGATAAGGCCCGAGGTTATGATTACCTTTCACCTAGCACATTCCACTTTGAATGACACATTGCCAATTCCATCACACACTCTTGATTTCCGCAAATGTATAACCTCCGAGCTCGTACATCTCAAAGAAGGGTGTTAAGCTAAGAGAAGTTGCTTTCTCCACCACCAAACATACGTACATTTGTAAAAATCAATGTATGTGCGTTTTAGAAATACAATGTCAGACATTCGTCCATACAAGTTATTCAGGAACAGGATAAACCGAAGGTACTCTCCTACCACATCCTATGAGGAATTACCCCTAGGATTAGTAGCGAGAAGTCCTTGTATCAAAAATTTCAAATGAAGAACTACTGCCATAATTATATATATATATATATAATATGGGAAAATTTCCCCCGAGGGTCATTGGCAAGTAGCCCTACATTCAATTTTCCAAATCATATCAACCCATGTGTTTTATTTGCGAAATGTAAATTCATTCAAAGTGGTCTTTGGATAGGAATCACCCAAATCCGACCTTGTTTCCTTCGAACCAATCATCGATAAAAAATGTTAAGTGAGTAGGGGATTATTCTTTGATTGATTAATCAAAATATCTTCTAGAGATATATATCTTTAAAACATTCTTTGCAGTATATAACAGAATCATTAAACCTCTCTTTAACTTTGGAATTACCAAATCAATTTCATAAATCATTTTAGAAAACATTGTTGAGTAAATAGGATCATGGAAATTATACAAATTATATTCAATATAAATTTCCATATTCAACCTTTACTATCCGTCAAATAACGGTGAGATCACCTTTTAAATTCTCACGGATAGTACGGATTCCCTCCCTGGTATTTAATACTAATTATAGGAAGAATATTTCTATGCAATCCAAGTTGTTAGAATTTGTAAAATTATACCTTTTATACTTTGGGAAATATTGATCTGAGTAAATAAAATTTACTATCCCCTCCGTCGGGCCTGTCCGTGTAGCTAGGGAGGGCAGGAAACTGGTTTCCCAAACCCAAGCCTAGAGACTACTTCACTATCACCCATAAGTTGGTCAGGTTATTTGATCAACTCTAAATCTTTTAACATACTTAATTTATTATTTTATACCATTCGGGCTTTCCCTTCGATCCGTTCCATTCCCAAGTCGGATTTTCTATGACACTCACAAATGAAAGAAATGTACTATTCATTGCCCATACACATTTTTAAACCTCTTAATCATCTTTAAATTACTTAATTATTTATTTGAAAAGGTTCACAAAATATTTGGAAAAGAATAATTAAGTTAAAACCATTGTTTGCAAAAGTTATTAAAAAGTGCTGCAAATAGTGTTTTAAAAGCTTATTTGATAAAAAAACTTTTCTATCATTTACAAATCCATTTCTATAATTCAAATCTCTTAAAAAACATTTTAAAATATTTATAGAACTAATTCCATATTTTTAAAGAATTAAAAATATCAATTTTAAAGAATTTGTCGCTTTGGTTTACGAACTGCCAAACCGCGACTACTTTGAAAACTTGTTTTGCTCATATTTTAAAATATATTAAAATCTCGATTTTCTTTCCTCGTCTGAAAAATATGATTATAAGGGTTTGGAAATTTCTTATTACAAAGAATTCCGACTCCAAATCCATCATTTAAATGGATTTAACTTTCTATGGCGTGAAATCGCGAACTATCGTTACACGACCCGTCAATTTTTGACTCAATTTTCATACCTTGTCAAAACTTCACCAAATTGGATTTTAGTATTTATAAAACATTTCTAAACCATTTTAAACCATTTTCAAGAGGTCTAACAGTCTCATACATACCATTTCATTTATTAAAGGAAAGTGATTTCCTTTGTATTTTCGACGTGTATTTAACATGAATCATTTCAACATCAAATAAACATATAATCAACATCCAAACTTTGATGATCAAACATAGCAACCGAACAACATATCATATCATCATCCAAAGTATATATGTAAATATAAGTTGAGTTTTCTCACCTTCATTTTGTCTCGTACTTGTTTTGAATCGGCTATAGCTTCGCTACAATTGCTTTAAACTCTATGCAATCGAGCTTCTAAGTTTTGAATGAGCTCGGTCTTGGCCTTGGGTGCTCACGACTGTGGGTTCGGATGTTGGATAGCTCGACCTAGGGTAAAGGAAAGTGTGGTCGTGGGTTTTGATGGGAGAAATGGAGTGTTTTGAAGTGGTTTTGAGTGGATTGTATAATTTATATATACTAATATAATTTAATATCCTTTTGTAATTATTTTCTCCATAATTTTCTTTGTATATGAAGCCATTAGAATAGCTTAAAGAAGGAAAAAGAAGATAAAGAATAAGTATTAGTAATTTATAAAGAAAGGGGTGGGTATTTATAGAATTTTTTTTGGAAATAAACATCTAATTGCAGAATTACACAATTGCCCCTTGCTCACACCCCCCATCACCTGCATATGCACGACAAACGCCTCCATAACAAATTAAGTTTATATGTGTCTATATATATATGTGTGTGTGTGTGTGTGTGTGTGTGTGTGTTCATATGCATGTTAGGGTGTGCATATGTATTGTTATATATTTTTACATGACAAATAAACATGGTTGCAACGACTTTGAACAACTTCCATTCGTTAAACCGTTGAAAACCTGGAAACCGATTCCTGGTCACATTTTCACTTATAAATTAATTTACACATTTATGTAAATAAAATTTGAAAACTAATTTCTTATCATTTTTAACAAATTAAACGATCATATTTGGTTTCTAAAACCAATAAATAAATATTAAGCAATTATTTACAAAAAGTGTTATTATATCGATAAAGTGATATGACTTTTCTTATATTTTCAAATCGAATATATATCTTTATAAAACTATTATAAATGATTTATTATCACTTCATAACAAATTAAAATGAATTATTATCATTTAAAACCAATTATTTGAATATTTATAATAATTATTAAATCATTAAATCTCAATTTAAATTCATAAATCAATTATTTAACTATAAGGCATTACTGATGATGTCATAAATACTTTTTATTCCCAGAAATAAAATAAATTATTTTTATTTCATATTATTATTTAAATGGATAAATAAGTGTATGTATCCAGTTCTGTGCGTGATGTTTTACGACTATAGAGGTTTTTATTGATAAAATGGTTTTCTGTATTTTATCGATTTATCTTTCCAATGAAAATATTTTTGTGAACATTCTTCCAAAATAAGTTCATAATTATTATTTATCACTTAAAACTTGATTATTTATGAAAAATAATATATATTTGAATATTTATAATAATTTAAATATCTTTAATTAAAGTGATCAAATTTCGGGTCATTACATACCCCCCTCCTTGAAAGAATTTCGTCCTCGAAATTATAATGCAAAAACCAAAAGATGATTGCCCAAAATATTTGTTTTTAAACTTATACCCCTGCGATGTATATAGTTCATTCATATGCAATATTTGATTCGATCTACTATTCGAATCCACAACTTTACTTTCGAACTAGTATTGATCCTCCGATCCTCTAGTGCAGACTCCGATCAGCCTTTCCGATCAGAATTTTAGTTTCCTTGCATAGCTCTCAACTACGATAGAAAACTCAAGTATCCAACCAAAAATCCTCATCAATGTTCGTCATCAAGAATCGAGTGATAAATCCATTTTCGGATGGGTGTAAACACCTCAAAACTCTGTACTCGAATCTTAGATCAAATTATGCGATGAAATAATCCACATACTTCATATGAATTTAATAATCTTTCAAATTTTTTTAATGAAAACACTTCATAAAACTTTCATTCTTTATTCAAACATTTTGATAAAGATGCTTCTTTATATTAACTATCTGCAACATTTCTAATAAATTATTCAAGTTAAAGATACTTACCTTTCATTATAGTATACCTCTTATATTATAATTTGCTTCTTTTAACCAATATTAAATGCGAACACCTTTGTATTTACTAAAAATTCTTTTTTTAATCAAGAATTATTTTTTAATTAATACTCCTTTTATTAATTATCCACATATACCAGTTTCAATACTTGAAAGTATTCATATACTTATTCAAATGTCTTAAGTATATTCACAATTTACTTAACAAGTTTTAGTTACTTTAAAATATAATCAAAGAGATTGAAACAATTATTACCAAAACATTGTTATAATAAACTCGTTTATAACATTTTCTATCTTTTTATAAAAGATTCCAATACTTGTTATTATCTTTAAAATCTCATTATTAAAGATCTGAACATACCCGTAAGATCTCTTCCAAAGTGTCATTCTAGGGTTTAAAAACAAATGTTGCTAAAACGTCGTTTACTACAACCCAAAACCATTCATCAATAACTTTAACCATTTCTTTCAAGGATCAAAGCATACCCATGCTTATCAATTAAGATAATACACTTTGATAAAAATTGACAACCATCAATTAATTTACCAATTAATGATTCACATTATCCTTTTTAACTTTTTTATAGATCGAGTAACTCAAAGATGATACAAGGAACTGGGTACCACCAATAGTATCACATATTTCCTTAATAAGAAGGGGAATACTTAAGAGAAGCATTTACTATCCGAACACATCTCCTGCCCATTTCTAGTTACTTTCGAGCCACTCGAATCAATTAATTATAAGATTTCTTTTCGTTTTCAAAACCCCATTTTAGAAATAATAATATTATTATTCCTTTTCCAAAAATCATTTGAAATTTCTTTCAAAAAATACCATAATTTAAATGCTTAAAAATTCTTTTATAAAGCACGTTTTATAAATCCAGTTTATAAAATCGCTTATATAAAACAAATTCATAAGATTTATTTATCTTAAATAAATACCTTTAATCTTAAACCATCATTATTATTTATCGAATACCCCATTGTCAAATTCTGAAACTAAATTCACGAGGTGTTCATATTTAAACTTTTAAATTAAACAACCAATCAGTTAATAATAATAATAACTGAATATTATCATTTCCTTAATCAAATGACTATATTATTTGAAATATATTTTTTGTATTCAAAATATAATCCTATGTAAAATTACTTTATTTACAAATTTTCAAAATCAAAATCATTTGTATATATTATTAACAAATACATGCTCGTATATAATACTCTCAAACTCATTCTAGGGTGTTACTAATCCTATCTCTAATGAGTTTCTTATCCTAGGACATTCCTAACCCTATCTCTGAAAAGACTTGAAAAACCCCACACCCCTTAGTATACCCAAAAGGACATACTAAAGAATATGGTGCTTTATAGGTATAGCTAAAGCATCACAGAGACTAAGATTCATAAGACAAATAAATAATAACAGCGGAAACATTAAAAATTCTTATCATTACTTCATAAAATAAGTCTAAAAAACATCACACGTCTCAAATACCAAACACACATGTCTTATGAAAAATAGATCTCAGTCTCATAAAATCAAAGTACAATAAAAATGATCATCTCTCTCATAAGTACCAGTACATCAAAAGCCAAATGAAAAGAAAACTGAAAAGAAGAAGAATACATGAAGAAAAATCCACAACTGAATCTCCAAGAAATCTGAGTCTATTATCCTTGCCTCTACTGGCCTATGGGGGAAAAGGGGAAATAGAGGAGTGGGTCAGACTATAAGTCTGGTGAGTGAAAGTAACTACTAGTATTTTTAAGCAAGGTAAAGATAATAGACTTATCAACAGTTCTAGTATAAAATGAAATAAAGGAAAGATAAAACTGGGATAAAATATTGTTTAACTTTTTGCTTTGATTGTGATTGTTTGCAATTGTCTTATATAACTGCTTTGATTAGGCTAAAATCCTAATCCTATTTTAATTAGGCTGAAGTCCTTATTTTACCCGTTGATCGGCCTTTTATCTCTGTTGTGCCACTGTGAGCTAGTCCGATCTTGTGGGTCCTACAGCAAAAGACACTTGTTTAGCACTTGGAACACAGTAGCGAATTACAACCCTAATTGATGCCGTAGGCTCGGTCACCGTTGGTACACACTCACTTTCGCCCCCATCTTGTGACCTCTTGCTCACCATGTCAGCATATGCGTGCACAGCCTCACATAATCTGTTGTGAGACCATCAGTCCTAGCCTAAAATGTTCCTGCCCAGCCTCACCTAAGTGTTTTGTGAGACCATCAGTACTAGTCTAAAAGGGAATGCTGTTGGTATGAGTCCTAACAAATAAAATCTAGTTGCGCCCTTTGCCCAAATCCCCCGAGTTGAGCTTCTATCTATTGGCCCCTTATTTACCCTGTGTCCTAGCCTCACCTAACTATTGTGAGACCATCAGTCCTAGTCTGAAAGGGTCTTGCCCAGCCTCACCTAATCTGTTGTGAGACCATCAGTCCAAGTCTGAAAGGGAATGCTGTTGGTACGGACCTTATATCTATTCTTGCTTATTAACTTAGTGTAAGTTCTTAAAATAAGCCTCTTCTGTTATTTCTGTTCTATTTGCTTATTAACTTAATCTAAGTCTTTAAAATAAGCCTTTTCTGTTATCTCTACTATATTTGCTTGTTAACTTAATTATAAGTCTTTAAAATAAGTCTTTTCTGTTATTTCTAATTATAACCTATGTTATAATTTGCTTATTAACTTAGTCAAAGTTTTAAAATAAGCCTTTTTGTTCTTTCTACTTAATTATAACCTACGTTCTAATTGTTACTCTTCTGTTTTATCTTTTTAGTTATAACCACTAGTTATAAACATGCTTGCAAATGTCTCAAATTTGTCTATTCTAGTCTTTCTTCCTTTTATTACAGCTTTTCTTATTTTACATCTAATTTCTGTAAATTTAATGTTTTCTACTTTAATCCATATTTGTGAATTATTCTTTTTTTTAATATTCTTATATTTTATTCGCGCAAAAAGGAATAAAAAGAAACTAAAATTTACAAGTTAAATTCTAACGTAAAACAGATATAAATAAATGCAAATAACAGTAAATAACTGAATAAAACAGCTGAATAAAAATAATTCAATAAAATAGACTGAAAAGAACTTTAAAAACTAGCTGTAAGTAACATATATAGAAATTGTCTCAAAATCGTAGAAAAACTACAACTATTGAGAACCCTATTATTTTAAATTACTTAAAAATCTAAAATAATTACGAAACACTCACCTGTGGTCCTTAGCTCTATTCCTTGGTCTTCCTTGATCCACTTCTAGAGCGTAGAATATTTTTATCGAAAAGGTCTTCTCCTTAGAAAAATATTCTATTTAGGGTCCAGCCTCAGGCAATGAACCCAAATAAGGGAAAATCTTAATGAGAAAAATAGCTGGGCCTAGGGTCTTATGTATAGTGTGGTTTAGGGATCTCAAATTGTTGGATTTGAAGATTTAATCTACTGCAACCACATCATAGGCTTGCTGGGAATCGTCCGATGGAAGCACGAACACACAGGATTGAAGAAAAGTGGAAAAACACATCACGCCTGGATCTGGACAAAACAACAACCAAATACAAGGGCGGGTCGACCTTCATGTTGACATGTATATGTTGGGGGTCGACTTATAGAGCGACCTGTGTATATTAGGGGTCGACCCTAAGGACGACCTAACCTTATATATATATATTTCGTTTTCTCCGTTTGTTTTTTATTTCGTAACTTCTTCGTTTTAGCTCGGATTTTGACAAAATATGTATGGAAATTGACCAGAAAATTACTACGGACACAATAGTGCAACTCCCGTGGCACAATTCTGACAATTTCACAAACTTATTTTATTATTTATTTAATTTGTTAATTAATTATTATAGCTTAAATTTTGGGTTGTTACAAGACTTTACCCCGATCAAGCTCAGGAGTTCGCTCAACCTAAGCTCCGATACCAAATGTAACGACAAATCTCCTCGACCCTCGAAAATCGACATTAATACATCCAAGGTATTCACATGCCGTAAATCCAAGTTCTAGAGAGGTAGATTATCATGGGGTAAAAGAAAATAATGATAGAAGACAAGAAAATAATAGAATCTCACATTGTATTTAACACATAGTTATACATATGAGTAGTACATACAATCACTCTCGAAATGAGATTTCAGAGTCATAGCAAGTTCTAACCCAACTAGGATAGTTCTAATGGCCTATCCCTACAGGTGCTGATAGATACTTATACATAATACAGACACGGTGGAAAGTGATAGATAACTTCAACAGAAGACCCAAAATGTTGCATGCTCCATGCTCCATCTAATCTAAATATTTGGCTTCCAGGAAAAAATATGGCACATAAAGTTTAAGGGGAAAAGAAAATAAACTCCGAGTCTGTCATGGGACTGGTATGAGAAACTCAAATTACGATGTTTGAAAATAAAAGGTTTCTCATAAGACCACGCCTCACATAAACACGGAATCATTTTTTACCTTATGATAACCAAAACTTTTGCTACGACAAATATGGGGATATTATTTTTAATGATTCTTTTGAAAACACTTTTCAAATAACAAATTAAAATAACTGAAATTGTTACATTATTAAATTCTAGCATACAAGGCTCTATAATCAAGTCCGAAGGCACTTATTGATGAATGGATTCCATATAATGGCAAGGTAGGAGACTACCTTCCCTATAGTACACCACTAGAGGGTTGTACCTAGGATACACAAACAACCCTCCGCATTTGGCAAGACTGATCTATCCCTTTTTGGCACTTAGACATGGCCTGGACAGAAACCGAATATGTCATCACCCCGGTCGTAACTGACCTATCCGAGATCTCATAGCATACACCACATACTCGACATATAGAGATTAATCTAGTAAGGTGACGACCATACCTTAATGGTTGCGAACCACGTAGCCTTACGGTGTGCCTTATTTAAGCCATTACCGGGTGATAAGGCTTGAAGTAACGATTACCTTTCACCTAGCACATTCCACTTTGAATGCCGCATTGCCAATTCCATCATACACTCTTGATTTCCACAAATGTACAACCTTTGAGCTTGTATGTCTTAGAGAAGGGTGTTAAGCTAAGAGAAGTTGCCTTCTCCGCCACCAAACAAATGTACGTTTGTAAAAATCAATGTACGTGCGTTTAGAAATGCAATGTCAGATATTCGTCTATACAAGTTATCCAGAAATAGAATAAACCAAAGGTACTCTCTTACCACATCCTATCAGGAATTACCCTTAGGATTAGTAGCGAGAAGTCCTTGTATCGAAGATATCAAATGAAGAACTACTGACATATATATATATATAATATGGTAAATTTCCCCTGAGGGCCAATGGCAAGTAGCCCTATAATCCACCTTCTAGATCACATCATCCCATGTCTTTTATTTTCGAACACGTAAATCGATTCATAGTGGTCTTCGGATAAGAATCACCCAAATCCGACCACGGTTCTTCGAACCAATTATCGATAAAAAGATGTTAAGTGAATAGGAATTATTTTTTGATTGATTAATCAAAATATCTTCTAGAGATATATATCTTTAAAACATTCTTTTCGGTATATACAGAATCATTAAACCTCTCTTTAACTTTGGAATTACCAAATCAATTTCATAAATCTTTTTAGAAAACATTATTAAATTAATAGGATCGTGGAAATTATACTAATTCTACTCAATATCAATTTCCATATTCACCCTTTACTATCCGTCGAATAACGGTGAGATCACCTTTAAAATTTTCTTTGACAGTACGGATTCCCTCCTCGGAATTCAATACTAAGTATAAGAAGATTATTTCTATGCAATCCACGTTGTTTGAATTTAGAAAATTATATGTTTTATACTTTATGAAATTTTGATCCGATTAAATCAAATGTACTATCCCCTCCATCGGGCCTGTTTGGGTAGCTAGGGAGGGCAGGCAACTGGTTTCCCAAACCCAAGCCCAGAAACTACCTCTCTATCACCCATAACTTGGTCAAGTTATTTGATCGACAATAAATCTTTTAACATACTTAATTTACTTTTTAATCATTTTAGAGCATCCGGGCTTTCCCTTCGATCTGTTCCATTCCTCGGTTAGATTTTCTATGACACTCATAAATGGAACAAATGTACTAGTCATTTCCGCATACTCATTTTAAACCTCTAAATCATCTTTAAATTATTTAATTATTTATTTTAAAAGGTTCACAAAAGATTCGGGAAAGAATAATTAAGTTAAAACCGTTGTTTGCAAAAGTTATTAAAAAGTGCTGCAAATAGTGTTTTAAAAGCTTATTTGATAAAAACAACTTTTCGATCATTTAAAAATCCATTTTATAATCAAATCACTTTAAAAACATTTTAAAACATTATAAAACATTTATAGAATTTATTTCAAATTTTTAAAGAATAAATATATCAATTTTAAAGAATTTGTCGCTTTGGTTTCTAAATTGCCAAACCGCTACTATTTTAAAAACTTTTTTGATCATATTTCAAAATCTATTGAATGAACTCTCGTTTTTCTTTCTTATTTCGAAAACTATGATTATAAGGGTTTGGAAAATTCTTATTACAAAGAATTTCGACTCCGAATCCATTATTTAAATGGATTTAACTTTCCATGATGCGAAATCGCGACTACCGTTACACGACGCGTCAATTTTTGACTCAATTTTCATTACACGTCAAAACTTTACCAAACAGGATTTTAGTATCTAAAAAACATTTATAAACCATTTTAAACCATTTTAAACCATTTTCAAAAAGTTTAACAATTTCAAACATACCTTTTTATTTATTGAAGGATGGTGATTTCCTTTGTGATTTTCGATGTCTATTTAACATGAATCATTTCACCATCAGATAAACATATAATTAATATCCAAACTTGATGATCAAACATAGCGACAAAACAACATATCATATCTATGACGACCCGGAATTTTTGGATATTTGAAATTAGAAAATTTAATTGATTTTAAATATTTGGAAGATAGTTTAAATTGAATTTCAAATATAACCATTTATTTGGCAATTAAATTTTTGAATTTAATTATTGAAAGTTGGGTAAAATATTGAATCTCCAGTTTTATGCTTGTTAAAAATATTTTAAAGGCTTAGAAAATTCATATTGATAATACTGAAGGTAATAGAACTTTTAAAATTGAATTTGAAAGTGATTTGTTCAGTTTTGAATTTATATCGTTTAAATCGATATTTAAAAATAGCCTTCCGGGGCACAGTCTCAGATTTGGACGAAACTAGTTCCATTGGATCCGTAATAGTGTATTATTATCGGATTTCAATTTTCGTAGTGTTTGGAGTGATCGTTTGATCATACGATAAGTAAACGCGCTGAAATCTATATCGAAAATTCAATATAATAACTGGGTTCAAAGAGCTATCTTCTCCATACGATCGAGTTAGGCCTTGAAACCTTTTGCATTGCGTTTGGAATAGAGGTGTAACCTTATGAACGCCTAGTGGCACGCCTCGATAGGAGATCAAAATTTTAGGCTTTATTTTCTAAATGATTTAAATTTAAATTTAAAATTTAATAATTCTTTCACAAGATAAATTATACCCGTTTCTTCTCTTCTAACAGGTAGTTGCCTTTTCAACACTTGGCATTTGTTTTTAAACACGCGTCTTCATTATAAGAAAAATAATAATACTTCATCTCGTTCAGAGGCAAATGACTGAAAACAAAATTTAACTCAAGAAAAAAATGGCGATATCTCCTTTCTAATCGAATTCCCTTTTCCCCTTCTCTTCAGTAACCCAAGGCCATGCTCCCCTCTTATTCAATTTTCAAATCAAATGGGCTCATGATAAAATCAGTTCGTTCCTCAAATTCGAGACTACGACCTTTCCATTTTTTTCAATCCAGTTCAAAAAAAGTAGGGGGGGCTCGACGCAGTTCAATGGAAATGGCAACGTCCTTCTCGTTCAAAGACAAATCGGTTGGAATCGAAGGGAGGCTCATGGCTATGGCGGTGGCGACTACGAGCGCGCCTGGATGGTCTAACAGCAGTTCGTGGCTTCACGATTCAATTTAGGACTCGTGCATCGCTTGTCAATTTGGGCATGAATCGCGATGGCCGCAACCTATGGCGCACGCAAGGGAGGCCAGAGTTCGAAGGGATGTCGACCTATTCTCGACAATTTTCGGTGCGTACGAGAGCAATGGGGTCGCGTAGTTCAGCAAGGTCGAAGGGGCGGCGCCTGGAGTGTTCAAAAGCAGTGAGGTATCTGTTTGGGTTTTAAATTTAATTCAAATATATATATTTATATATATATATATATAGAAATATATATGTCTATATATATAGAGAGAGATTGGAAAATTTTATAGGCAGAAAAAGGAAATTTCAAAACTAGACTTTTAGTTTTCAAATATCTGTATATATGTATATATATTAGGGAAATGATTTACAGTCAGGTGAAGTTTTTATTTATAAAAAAAAGATATTTACAGTAAGTATAAAATAATTCTAGAAAATAATAATAATAAATATACGTATTTTAAAGTACTTGTTATTTTAAATAATGGAATTGGTGAATAAATTGTTAAGTTAACCTATTTAATATATTCTAGTTATTAAAAAGATTTTAAAGGGAAAATTATTAGTTTAAATTTAAATCACTAGTTAAAAAGAAAATTATTGGTTAATTAAACTTATCAAATAGGAAAATTTAATTTGTTCGACTAATTCGAATATTAATGAAACCTTATGATGTTTGTTACAAGGTTTAAAAATCTTGAAAACAAAATGAAAAGGGAATGTATTGCAAAACAAAAGCAAAGGTGAGAACTTCTCACTCAATCGGATTACCCGGTTTAATTAAAATAGTTAAATTTAAATTATTGGTTGTTTGCTTGGATTGATAATGTTATCCGTTGGATTGGTATGTTATATATAGTAGTAGTATATATATATATATATATATATATATTGGAGTGATTGATTTCCCACATTATATAGCGGATGAGACCCTATGTGCCGCATAATAGCGGATGATATGATATGAATCCATATACCGCGATATTCCATCTCGAAGCGGAATTGGTATTTTAAATTGTTGTGCTAACATCTGTGGATGCAGGGAAATAGGTTGGAGGGATCCAACTGGATTCCTCAAATGGTTGAATTTATTTCATATGTTGTGATAAGATTTATTGATAATCTGTGATTGATTATATAGGTAATTGAAATTATTAAAGGATATGGTTTAGCCGAATATATTCTGGTATTTTAAAATACCAGAAATATAAGAATTGAATTGTTGGAAGTAAAATAATTTTTAGAAAATTGTATAAATTAAAAGAAGGAATTTGGAAAAGGATAAAAGTTGATTTTTGAAATCCTATTAAATAAATTCAAGTATGGGAAAAAGATTTTTTTATAAATGAAAATAAATGGATTTTGAGAACTTAAGTAGTATTGTTTAAAAGTTGAAGAATTTATTTAAAATTCAGATTTTAAATGGTTTGGGTGAAATAAAGGAATTTATTTTAAAAATGGAGTTAGTTTTGGGTAATCGATTTGAAAACTAATTAAATGTTTGAAACTATGTTTTAAAAGGAAGATGAGACTATGGAATTTATAAACTTGGTTTATAAAGAGAAATAATATATATCAGTGGATATTTGGAAATATAAATTCACGGTGGAAATTTATAATGGAACAGGTAATTTGTTTTAAAATAAATAGTGGTTTATTTTTAAAGATGTGAGAGAAAAGCGTATTTCCCTGAAAAGCCAAGTACGTTTCCAAAGTAGATTTTTAAGTATAATTTGGAAGTTTTAAAGTTGTTTTGGCTTAAGTTTTACATGAAAAATTATTATTAAATTTCATAACTGGTATTTTAAATAAAGTGTTTTAAATAGTTTTTATTCTAAGTGTTTCAAAGCATACATATTTTTAGAAAGTGATTTAAATTACTTTAAAAATCTAAAGCATTTAGTCTTGGTAATTTTCAGTGGAAATAAACAATATTTGGAATTTATTCCGTGAGAGGAAAGTGACTGAAAACTATTTTCAAAAGGGTTGAAGTGTAGAAAAAATTATATCTTGCGGAGATATCTTGAAATAAATAATTTGGAAAATTATTTAAATCTGATGGTTGTTTATGGATGTTGTATGATAGTTAAATAACAGACTATCAATATTGGCCTTTAAAACAGCATTTGAATTTCGATGCGACCAGGGGTCGGATACCAAATGGTTATCCGAAAACCACATCGAATTTTAAAAGGTGGATCTTTTTTTTAAAAGATCAAAAGTGGAAATTTGTTGTGACTTAATTTAGAATTGAATGTATCCACTTGTTTTTAAAATAAGCGCTCATTATTCGGTTAAGCCGGAATAGGACATTAAGTAATAAAACCCACTCCGAATAATGATACGACGAAATGGGTTTTCATTTGAAGACGGTGATTGAAGACCGGGTATTTTAGAAAACGAAAGGATTGCCTGTTGAATGTCTCTACACTGAGTTGCTCCGATATAGAGATTTTGATTACCTATATGATGGGGAGTCCGGACGTGATTAGGGGAAATCTGGATTTGCAAGGAATTTTTTCCTTAATTGGATGAAGTGCCTTCGGTTCCATTCAGACCCAGGATGGACTTGGATGTATGTCTGACATTACACTTTGAGATATAAAGCTGGTTTCTATCTAATATATTTTTGTTGGTGGCGGAGAATTTATTCTCTTAGCTTAACACCCTTCTCTGAGATGTACGAGCTCAGAGGTTATGTAGTTGATTTTTACTAGCGATATTTGGTAATGTGGAATGCTAAGTGCTGATCAATGGTTGATCGAAGCATGGTTTTTGTGAAAAGCATAGCTTTGTGGGATGAGACATCATTGAACCTCATACCCCGGAAATGGTTGAAACAGGAAGGATGCAGCAAGGTTATGGGGGTCGTGCCCCTTAGGGTATGTACATTTCCTTCTGGATAAAAAGTGGTATTTTGATATGGAGCCCAGATATTTTACTTATGTGGTTGTTGGAATTGAGGCGCCTTGGTAAAGGTTGGTTACGACCGGGGGATGGCATACTCATGACAGTTAGTTACCTAGTTATAGAGGTAACCCGACCTTGTGTTGGCAGAGATCCGGTTAGGTTCTCTGGGCGTCCCTCCAGAGGCGTACCCATTCGGAAAGGAAGTTCCTTAGCCTTGACCATTTGTTGGAAATACAAACAAAACAATACGAGCCCTTTACAATTGCAGTTGTAGAACCTACCACCTCAGGTGGTAGTTATAGTAGGCATAATATAATGGTACCTATGCTGGCTAAGATTAATATTATACTTTCGAAATGTTTTCCATACTATGCACTAATAATAATATCAAAAGTATTTTCGCGTATCAAGAATGTTTGACTACTATAAGGAGAAATCTCCCCCAAGTGTGTGATCGCATTGTGTGTGTGCTGGGAGGCCTTATGGTAGTTTCATTTTCCAAAAGCATAAACAGATTTCTTTTTGTACAAATAACTATTTTAATCTCTCACACCAGTCCCATGACTGACTTAGAGTTTATTGTTCCCTTTTCTAAACTCTGGGTGCCCATAATTTTCCACACGGGCAGCCTAGAGTCAAGTCATCAGTAGATTCTGGATGGATTGCTATGGAGATCAGGAGACGAGCTGGATGGCGAGACATACTTCCGTATTTGATTATTATTCCACTGTGTATTTAGTTATGAGGACAAGTTTATATAACTGTCCAGTTGTATGCTATGAAACTATTTTACTCTGATGATGTAATGTATAAACAGATATAGTTTTTTTGTTTTTAAAGATTAGTTATTTATTTATTATATATTGTTCCGCTGCGATTGTGAGATTCTGATATTGTTTCCTATTTCTTCTTCTACTTTCTTCTTCTTTAACCCTAACGATTTGGTTTTCCGGTATTCGATTGTTCGGCATTTAATACTGTAGACGTATTGATGTCGATTTTCGGGCGTCGAGAAATTGGGTCGTTACAGAGTGGTATCAGAGCTTAGGTTGGCGATAACCTTAGCTCTGGTGGGGGAATTACTCATTAGAGATAGAGTCTGTAGTACTCTAGAATGAGTTTGAGTGTATTAATAGATATGAGCGCGTATTTGTTAGTGAATATAAAATTGTTTTATATTGTGTTGATTGGTTTATCGAGTGGTATATGGATTCTGGTCAATACGAGTAATTAACGTTATTGATAGGGATCTCTAAACACTTGAATAGAACAATTTGACACGGTATTGTTTTAAAATGGGGTAAATGAAATAATTTTACCCAAATTATTTTCGTATGTAAAAGAAACAATTTTTGTAAATTATTATAGTATATGGTTGCTTGGTTGTTAGGAAGTGATAATATTGAATTATTATCATTGTTGTATGGAAATTGAATTAGAAATTAAGGTAATAACCAAAGGATAAAGAAATAAATTCATTTATAGAATGAAATTTGTAGTGTGAGTTTATAAATGAGTTTCATAAATTGAAATAAGTTGCCAGAGTAATTTTTGGAATACGGATTAAAAGATTTGGGATTGAAATTTCAAAAGATTAAATTCCTTTGATTTGAAAATTGTTTTCAAAGGTTTGGAAAAAAATAATGGTGATATTATTTGGGAAATATTTTTGAATTGGATTTAAAAAAAATCTGGTGGGGTTTGGAATTAAAAATATTACGGAATATAAATAAGTTGATAACTTCTAAAAAAAATTTGAAATTTGTTGGAATAAGATTCAACTTGCAAAGGGATAAATAAAAGTAAGTGTAAAACCTAAATAAGTGGGAAGGTAAGCTAATTAATTGAGGTATCAAAAGAAATTAGCAAATGAAATTAAATTTGGGAAACTTATAGAAATTTAAAATTTAAATTGAATTGGAGTATAATTAAATATGGACAAATAAAAGTGAATTTAAAGAAAAGTCTAAGGAGACTAAGTGAAATGATTACTCAAATAAAATTTATTAAGGTGAAAATAAATTTCTGAATGAATAAATGAATTTACAATTGCAAGTAAATGAAATTGAAAACTAAATGTTGAAATTCATCTTGAATTTGTAAGTAAATGGAAAATTAGTGGAGTGGACTAAAGATAATAATGGGTTGGAAATAAAAGTGGTTGAGATATGAATAAAATTAGTATGTGGAACTAATTAAAATGGTTAGTTAAAAATGGATTGAGATAAGATGAATAGAATTAAGTATTTAAAATGAAGGGTAAACTGAATTCTAATGGAATTGAAAAATGTAAAGTTGAATGGAAATGAATATATAACTTCGGTAGTGAAGTGAAATTAAGTATAAGAAGTATATAAATACTTATATTGAACTTAAGAAATAAATGATGAAATTCTTAAGTAAAATATGGAATTGGGAAAATATTCTAAGTTAATATTTGAATGGAAACCAAAATAAAATGTGAATAAACGAAAGTAATCAATTGAGATAATACGTAGGATGTACGTATATAACTTTATTCGCATAGCAATTTGATCCAGAATTCGAGCACAGAATTTCGAGATAGTTATATCGATCCAAGTTAGGATTTTTCACTCGATTTTCAATGGCGAACCCTGGATATGGATTTTTGGTTGATTCTGGAAATTCTCTATCATAGTTTACGGCTATGCAAGGAGAATGACGATTTCTGATCAAGAAACCAGATCCAAGTCCGCACTAGGAAGTCGGATGGACGATACTAGTTCGGAAGTGAAATTATATGATCGAGTGAGCGATCGAATTTGATATTGCGTACAAATGATATGTGTACATCGTACGGATTTGAATAGATATTGAAACTTTTGTAAAGAAATACGCAAAATGATTTTTAATGTTGTAATTGGACATTATTGCTAAGTAGGATATATAGGTGCTATAAAGTAAAAGGAAATTGGGATTTTTGATTTCGAAGATAAAATTTAATTGCTGAACCAAAAGGTATGTATTTAAATTTCTGTATGAAATTTTATGATTTTCTGGTATAGCCAATTGGCCTTTTGTTTTCTTTTGAAATCTGGAGGCCCGTAGTGGCATTTTGTAGTCGTACCGAGCTAGCCGTGCAAAGGAGAAGCTGGCGAAATTTTTCAAAAATTTTTCAAAAATTTTGATAATTTAAAATTTGGTTTTAAATTTGAATTTGAATTGTTGAGAAAATAATATTGTTTGGAACTTATGGTTGAGGTTGGGAAGTTAGTAAGAATGATAGTGTCTTTAATAAAAAAAATATTTTGGAAAGTTGAAACTGTTTGGTTTTGGGAAAATGATAAACGGGTTATGGATCATTCTTCTTAACTAGTAATTCGGGACGAAATTCTCTTAAGGGGGGAAGAATGTGACGACCCAGAATTTTTGGATATTTCAAATTGGAAAATTTAATTGATTTTAAATATTTGGAAGATAGTTTAACTTGAATTTCAAATATAACCATTTATTTGGCAATTAAATTTTTGAATTTAATTGTTGAAAGTTGGGTAAAATATTGAATCTTCAGTTTTATGCTTGTAAAAAATATTTTAAAGGCTTAGAAAATTCATATTGATAATACTGAAGGTAATAGAACTTTTAAAATTGAATTTGAAAGTGATTTGTTCAGTTTTGAATTTATATTGTTTAAATCGATATTTAAAAATAGCCTTCCGGGGCACAGTCTCGGATTTCGACGAAACTAGTTCCATTGGATCCGTAATAGTGTATTATTATAGGATTCCAATTTTCGTAGTGTTTGGAGTGATCGTTTGATTATACGATAAGTAAACGCGCTGAAATCTTTATCGAAAATTCAATATAATAACTGGGTTCAAAGAGCTATCTTCTCCATACGATCGAGTTAGGCCTTGAAACCTTTTCCATTGCGTTCTGAATAGAGGTATAACCTTATGAACGCCTGGCGGCACGCCTCAATAGGAGATCAAAATTTTAGGCTTCGTTTTCTAAACGATTTAAATTTAAAATTTAATAATGTTTTCACAAGATAAATTATACCCGTTTCTTCTCTTCTAACACGTAGTTGCCTTTTCAACACTTGGCATTTGTTTTTAAACACGCATCTTCATTATAAGAAAAATAATAATACTTCATCTCGTTCAGAGGCAAATGACTGAAAACAAAATTTAACTCAAGAAAAAAATGGCGATATCTCCTTTCTAATCGAATTCCCTTTTCCCCTTCTCTTCAGTAACCCGAGGCCATGCTCCCCTCTTATTCAATTTTCAAATCAAATGGGCTCATGATAAAATCAGTTCGTTCCTCAAATTCGAGACTACGACCTTTCCAATTTTTTCAATCCAGTTCAAAAAAAGTAGGGGGGCTCGACGCAGTTCAAAGGAAATGGCAACGTCCTTCTCGTTCAAAGAAAAATCGTTTGAAATCGAAGGGAGGCTCGTGGCTATGGCGGTGGCGACTACGAGCGTGCCTGGATGGTCTAATAGCAGTTCGTGGCTTCGCGATTCAATTTAGGACTCGAGCATCGCTTGTCAATTTGGGCATGAATCGCGATGGCCGCAAACTGTGGTGCTCGCAAGGGAGGCCAGAGCTTGGAGGGATGTCGACCTATTCTCGACAATTTGCGGTGCGTACGAAAGCAATGGGGGTCGCATAGTTCAGCAAGGTCGAAGGGGCGGCGCCTGGAGTGTTCGAAAGCAGTGAGGTATCTGTTTGGGTTTTAAATTTAATTTAAATATATACATATATATGTCTATATATATAGAGATTGGAAAATTTTATAGGCAGAAAAAGGAAATTTTAAAACTAGACTTTTAGTTTTCAAATATATGTATATATGTATATATATTAGGGAAATGATTTACAGTCAGGTGAAGTTTTTATCTATAAAAAAAAGATATTTACAGTAAGTATAAAATAATTCTAGAAAATAATAATAATAAATATACGTATTTTAAATTACTTGTTATTTTAAATAATGGAATTGGTGAATAAATTGTTAAGTTAACTTATTTAATTTATTCTATTTATTAAAAAGATTTTAAAGGGAAAATTATTAGTTTAAATTTAAATCACTAGTTAAAAAGAAAATTATTGGTTAATTAAACTTATCAAATAGGAAAATTTAATTTGTTCGACTAATTCGAATATTAATGAAACCTTATGATGTTTGTTACAAGGTTTAAAAATTGTGAAAACAAAATGAAAAGGGAATGTATTGCAAAACAAAAGAAAAGGTGAGAACTTCTCACTCAATCGGATTACCCGGTTTAATTTAAATAGTTAAATTTAAATTATTCGTTGTTTGCTTGGATTGATAATTGTTATCCGTTGGATTGGTATGTTATATATAGTAGTATATATATATATATATTGGAGTGATTGATTTCCCGCATTATATAGCGGATGAGACACTATGCGCCGCATAATAGCGAATGATATGATATGAACCCATATACCGCGATATTCCACCTCGAAGTGGAATTGGTATTTTAAATTGTTGTGCTAATATCTGTGGATGCAGGGAAACAGGTTGGAGGGATCCAACTGGATTCCTCAAATGTTTGAATTTTTTTCATATGTTGTGATATGATTTATTGATAATCTGTGATTGATTATACTGGTAATTGAAATCAGGCTTTTAAATCTCCCCGAGATGGCCGAGATGAAAAATCCGAGATATCAGCCAAAATCCGAGATTTGGCAGCCTATTTAGTTATAAGTGTTTTAAATATCGCCCGAGATAGCCGAGATATTTTCCCGAGATATTGGCCAAAATCCGAGATTTAAAACACTGATTGAAATTATTAAAGGCTATGGTTTAGCCGAATATATTCTGGAATTTTAAAATACCAGAAATATAAGAATTGGATTGTTGGAAGTAAAATAATTTTTAGAAAATTGTATAAATTAAAAGAAGGAATTTGGAAAAGGATAAAAGTTGATTTTTGAAATCCTATTGAATAAATTCAAGTATGGGAAAAAGATTTTTTTTTATAAATGAAAATAAATGGATTTTGAGAACTTAAGTAGTATTGTTTAAAAGTTGAAGAATTTATTTAAAATTCAGATTTTAAATGGTTTGGGTGAAATAAAGGAATTTATTTTAAAAATGGAGTTAGTTTTGGGAAATCGATTTGTAAACTAATTAAATGTTTGAAACTATGTTTTAAAAGAAAGATGAGACTATGGAATTTATAAACTGGGTTTATAAAGAGAAATAATATATATCAGTGGATATTTGGAAATATAAATTCACGGTGGAAATTTATAATGGAATGGGTAATTTGTTTTAAAATAAATAGTGGTTTATTTTTAAAGGTGTGAGAGAAAAGCGTATTTCCCTGAAAAGCCAAGTACGTTTCCAAAGTAGATTTTTAAGTATAAGTTGGAAGTTTTAAAGTTGTTTTGGCATTAGTTTTACATGAAAAATTATTATTAAATTTCATAACTGGTATTTTAAATAAAGTGTTTTAAATAGTTTTTATTCTAAGTATTTCAAAGCATATATATTTTTAGAAAGTGATTTAAATTACTTTAAAAATCTAAAGCATTTAGTCTTGGTAATTTTTAGTGGAAATAAACAATATTTGGAATTTATTCCGCGAGAGGAAAGTGATTGAAAACTGTTTTCAAAAGGGTTGAAGTGTAGAAAAATTTATATCTCGCGGAGATATTTTAAAATAAATAATTTTGGAAATTATTTAAATCTGATGGTTGTTTGTGGATGTTGTATGATAGTTAAATAACCGACTATCAATATTGGCCTTTAAAACAGCATTTGAGTTTCGATGCGACCGGCGGTTGGATTCCAAATGGTTATCCAAAAACCACATCGAATTTTAAAAGGTGGATCTTTTGTTTAAAAGATCAAAAGTGGAAATTTGTTGTGACTTAATTTAGAATTGATTGTATCCACTTGTTTTTAAAATAAGCGCTCATTATTCGGTTAAGCCGGAAGAGGACATTAAGTCATAAAACCCATTCCGAATAATGATACGACGAAATGGGATTTCATTTGAAGACGGTGATTGAAGACCAGGTATTTTCGAAAACGAAAGGATTGCCTGTTGAATGTCTGTACACCGAGTTGCTCCGGTATAGAGATTTAGATTACCCTATGTGATGGGGAGTCCGGACGTGATTAGGGGATATCCGGATTTGCAAGGACTTTTTTCCTTAATTGGATGAAGTGCCTTCGGTTCCATTCAGACCCAGGATGGACTTGGATGTATGTCTGACATTACACTTTGAGATATAAAGCTGGTTTCTATCAAATATATTTCTGTTGGTGGCGGAGAATTTATTCTCTTAGCTTAACACCCTTCTCTGAGACGTACGAGCTCAAAGGTTATGTAGTTGATTGTTACTAGTGATATTTGGTAATGTGGCATGCTAAGTGCTGATCATTGGTTGATCGAAGCATGACTTTTGTGAAAAGCGTAGCTTTGTGGGACGAGACTTCATCGAACCTCACACCCCGAAAATGGTTGAAACAGGAAAGATGCAGCAAGGTTATGGGGGTCGTGCCCCTCAGGGTATGTACATTTCCTTCTGGATAAAAAGTGGTATTCTGATATGGAGCCCAGATATTTTACTTATGTGGTTGTTGGAATTGAGGCGCCTCAGTAAAGGTTGGTTACGACCGGGGGATGGCATACTCCTGATAGTTAGTTACCTAGTTACAGAGGTAACCCGACCTTGTGTTGGCAGAGATCCGGTTAGGTTCTCGGGGCGTCCCTCCAGAGGCATACCCATTCGGAAAGAAAGTTCCTTAGCCTTGACCATTTGTTGGAAATCCAAACAAAACAATACGAGCCCTTTACAATTGCAGTTGTAGAACCTACCACCTCAGGTGGTAGCTATAGTAGGCATAATATAATGGTACCTATGCTGGCTAAGATTAATATTATACATTCCAAATGTTTTCCACACTATGCACTAAAAATAATACCAAAAGGATTTTCACGTATCAAGCATGTTTGACTGCTATAAGGAGAAATCTCCCACAAGTGTGCGATTGCATTGTGTGTGTGTGCCGGGAGGCCTTATGGTAGTTTCATTTTCCAAAAGCATAAACGGATTTCTTTTTGTACAAATAACTATTTTATGTTATCACACCAGTCCTATGACTGACTCGGAATTTATTGTTCCCTTTTCTAAACTCTGGCTGCCTCTAATTTTCCACACGGGCAGCCTAGAGTCAGGTTATCAGTAGATTCTGGATGGATTGCCGTGGAGATCAGGAGACGAGCTGGATGGCGAGACGTACTTCCGTATTTGATTATTATTCCGCTGTGTATTCAGTTATGAGGACAAGTTTATATAACTGTCCAATTGTGTGCTATGAAACTGTTGTACTCTGATGATGTAATGTATCAACAGATATAGTTCTATTATTTTTAAAGATTAGTTATTTATTTATTATATATTGTTCCGCTGCGATTGTGAGATTCTGATATTGTTTCCTATTTCTTCTTCTACTTTCTTCTTCTTCAACCCTAACGATTTGGTTTTCCAGCATTCGATTGTTCGGTAATTAATATAGTGGACGTATTGATGTCGATTTTCGGGCGTCGAAAAATCGGGTCGTTACAATATCATCATCCAAAGTATATCTATAAATATAAGTGGAGTTTTCTTACATTCATTTGGACTCGAACTAGTCTTGAATCGGCTATAGCTTCGCTACGATTGCTTTAAACTCTATGGAATCGAGCTCCTAAGTTTTGAATGAGGTCGGATTTGGCATTGGGTGCTCACGGCTGTGGGTTTGGATGGTGGATGACTCGGCCTAGGGTGAAGGAAAGTGTGGCCGGGGGTTTTAATGGGAGAAATGGAGTGTTTTGAAGTGATTTTGAGTGGATTAGATAATGTATATATACTAATATAATTTGATTTCTTTTTTAATTATTTTCTCCATAATTTTTTTTGTATATGAAGCTATTAGAATAGCTCGAAGAAGGAGGAAAAAGATGAAGAATAAGTGTTAGGAATTTATGAAGAAATGGGTGTGTATTTATAGAAACAATTTGGAAATAAATATCTAATTGCAAAGTTACACAATTGCCTCTTGTCCATACCCTCCCGTCACCTCCATATGCACGACAAACCTCTCCCTCCCTTGTGCTTCCATGTGCTTGAGGTGATATGGTGTAAGGTGAGTTGATGGATGCTTTTTGGTTGCTTAAGTATTAAGTTTTTAGGAAAATATATTAATATTTTGTAATATATATATTTAAGTTTATGTGTGTGTGTGTGTGTTCATGTGCATGTTAGGGTGTGCATATGTATTGTTATATATGTGTACATGACATATAAACATAGTTGCAACGACTTTGAACAACTTCCGTTTATTAAACCGTTAAAAATCAAGAAACCAATTCCCGGTCACATTTTCACTTATAAATTAATTTACATATAAATGTAAACAAAATTTGAAAACTAATTTCTTATTGTTTTTAACAAATTAAAATGACCACATTTGATTTATAAAACCATATAAATAAATATTAAGCAATTAATTACAAAAAGTGTTATTCTATCGATAAAGCGATACAAATTTTCTTATCGAATATATATCTTTATTAATTGTTATAAATGATTTATTATCACTTCATAATAGATTAAAATGAATTATTACCATTTAAAAACAATTATTTGAATAATTATAATAATTATTAAATCATTAAATCTCAATCTAAATTCATGAATCAATTATTTTAATATAAGGGCATCACTGATGATGTCATAAATACTTTTTACTCTCAAAAATAAAATAAATTATTTTTATTTCATATCCTTATTTAAATAGATAAATAAATGTATGTATCTAGCTCCTTGCATGATGTTTTACAACTATAGAGCTGTTTATCGATAAAATAGTTTTCGGCTATTTTATCGATATATAGAGCTGTTTATTGACACCAAAAGGAAATATTTTTGTGAACATTCTTCCAAAATAAGTTCGTTATTATTATTTATCACTTAAAACTTGATATATTATGAAAAATAATCTATATTTGAATATTTAAAATAATTTAAATTTCTTTAATTAAAGTGAACACATTTCAGTTTGTTACATCGGCAATAGGATCTGTCATCTACAATATGCTACGTATTAGGCTTAATGTATCTTTCATACTCATAGCCGATATGAATCAAATTTGGGAGACAACAGTAAGATAATAATTAAAGTTATTTTTAAGTATTTGAGAAATATTAAGGATTTTTTTCTATCTATGGATTTAACGTGTTCTTTATGAAGGGTTAGTTGGATTCAATCTTTCAAAGTGACATCGATGTTATCAACCAGTCTTGAGATTCATGTCAACCTCAATAAAGGGGTTGTCAGGTGGAAAGGTTCCAATCAAGAAGTTGTGCTAGATTCAAACATGGCGGTTGAATACATCACCTTAAAGGTTGCAACAAAAAATGCAGTGTGGACACAAAAATTCATTAAGAGCTTTGAGCGAACCCTAGCACTAAAGGTCTAATGCTAATGTACCATGACAATAATGCAAAATGCCAAGGGCTGCAAGCTCACAAAAGGTCAAGATGCATTCTCTGTAAGTTTTACAATATAAGATAGTTTATTAGTGATGGAGAAGTAGTTTTGAGAGAGTAGATACTTAAGATAAGATCACAGACCTATTCAATAAGGCCCTTTGAAGATTGGTCAAAGATATGGGGCATGGGGTACCATAATTAACCTCAAGTGCATATGGGATATTGATAGAGTTAAGGGTATACCATAAAAACATTTATGTTATTTATTATAAAACTTTACTCTGATAGAGAACTTGTTCAGAACAAAGTATGGTTTTTTTTAATTTTATGTATTGCTATATTGTGATATAAGTAGTAGTATGAAAAATTAAAAATATACAAGTAGAATTTTTTGGGGAAAAGTATTCAATCAATTGTAGTTGTGAATGTGTTCATGATTATGAGAATTCAATCATGTATTAAAATACTTATGCTTAAATGTTCCTAACCTAGATGTAAAGAGAAATGATATTAATACATTTGTTGGGACTAGTGTACATAATGCTCTCCATATGATGGGTATTGATTTACTCATGAGTAGGGATGCCAATATGTTACGTACTTATATTGTTTGAAACAATCACAAAATGTCTCAATGAAAGTCTTTTATAGGTTAATTACAACTAATTCAAAATAGAGGATCTCATGTAATTGTGTGCATGTTGGATCAGGCCCATTTGGCAGCTGGTAATATGCGGTAAATTCCAAAAAATTTCTCAAAGCATATCTTAAATGGGCTTATACAAATAATTAATTAGCATTTGATCATGTATACAGCTTTTAAATATAGTTACACTTAATTGCGTGTTTTATATTTAATTATTTAGGCATGTAAAAATTAATGTAACATATATGGCATGATAAGATAACAAAATAGAAATATAATATGTGTATAAAATACACGCACGCATATGGATATTAGGAATTATATCCATTTTCTTACATATATAAGATATTTACATATGCATATGGCACTTTCATATGCATATCGGTGGTAATATACTTACCAAAGTGTGTGTTTGTCTATATATATGTTTATATATACCAAGGTATGCGTATATGGTATTATATACACATATTCTTGATACCATATATGTATAGTGTATGTGTATATATAATATATTAACATAATTATGTTTATTGTTATCATATTTATATATACATTAGTATAATCTATTTCTAATATATTAGAGGTATTTATTAATCAAAACCATCTACAATTATATTACGTTTTCTCTTCTATGTTAGAACCATAGTTTTTGGTTTTGATGATAACAACAAGATAAATATTAGTATTGATTATTTTCCAAGTTTATTTATTAAATAATATTATATATGTTGCAGGATAATAAAGAGAAGATACAGTATACATATCAAGTCAGATCAATACAAGAACTTAAGTACAAGAGTAGGTAGATCGAGCAATATCAAGGAGATCAAATGAAATCAAGCAGATCAAAGAGATCAAGAGGAACCAAGCAGATCTAGTAGTTCAAGAGGAATAAAGTGGATCAAGGATATCAAAAGTGCCGACATACTACCCGTTTGTTGCAACTTTTGATTTTAAACGAACGGACACTTCCTTTCACCTTTAGCAAAGAGACACTTCTCTTCATGTTCTATTCAAAGTCTATGGATAATGAAATTTTCAATTAATTCTCTCTCATTTCTCTTACTCTTTACATTCTTATATTTTGCACATAAGCCCTATTATTTATGCACATTTATACTTTGTTAATCCACTCTCTTTCTCACTATTTCTTCATGGATTCACAAATTACCAAAAGTTAGAGAGTTCACATGAAATTCTCTATCATGTACTCTCTATTCTTATCCTATTCTTTAAAGAAATTAAAGACATGTTGCAACTGAAGGTCTATAAGAACTTATATCTAAGACTACTTGAAATTATGATCAAAATGTTTAATTTATTGTAGATATTATTCTACTGCTTATTGTAAAGGTGGTGCATCCTGCCACATGTAGAAAGTCAGGATCATATAGATGTGTCATGCTAAAGTGAGAATTCAGGATATGTGTTCTTTCCACCCGGTTCAAAGTCAAGAAGTCTAGTTGTGTCCTGTCATCCATGGAAAGTCAGGATAGGTATTACTTACCATCCAATTCAAAGTCAAGTTGTAAAGGTTTACTTGCCACCCATAGAGTTGTAAGTTTGCTATAGTGGAAATTTTGTATAGGGTACAAGATTGTGTGTAGGACTGTGTATCCGAACTGGTATAAAATTCTTGGTATATTCTCTTTAATTTATAACATTTACTTTCTTCATTTACAATACCACTACTAGTGAATCTGATCCTGTATTGTTAAGTTTGATAATCACAATATAAATTGATAATAAGTTAAAAAAAACTATTCACCCCCTTTAGTATTATATTAGCCTTAAGATCCATTCCGCATGGTACTAGAATAGCGCGTCATAACCCAAATTTGGTATTACACCATTTTTGTTCCCAAAATTCCATAATCTAATTTTTGAGTAGTGTAAATGGCTAGTAACATGAATATCCTCTTTAACACATTTGTACAAGGACTATCTAGTGCTAGATCATCACTCTTTAATAGTAGTAATTTTTCTTATTAGTTATGTATGTTTAAATTTACTTAAGGTTTAATGGTTTGGATATATGGAATGTCACACATACTGTGTATGCTGTACCCTAGACAATTATGCACAACGGTTTGATGAGCAAAAGGAACAAACACTCAACAATCTAAAGGCAACAAATATTTTATTCCGTGTCTAGATAAAAATGAGTTCAGTAGAATTTATGTTCGCAAAAGTGTAAATGCAATTTGGAAGATATTACAAGTCACACACGAAGGCACGAGTTAGGTTGGGAAAACTAAAATCTCTATGTTAACTAACATTGTTTCAATTGTTTAAAGTTAAACCCAATAAGTCTATTATTGATATATATTCTAGATTTTAAGATATGTTACATACTTTAATTTCACTAGGCAAAAATTTCACTATGGAAGATCAAGTCTGAAAGATTCTTAATTCACTTTCAAGTGAATGGGATCAAAAGAATTTGACAATATAAGAGGTTAATGATATAACTATTATGAAAGTAAAAGAATTAATAGGAAATTTTAACGTCGTATGAAGTTCAGTTGCAAAAAAGGAAGGAAAGCTAGGGTAATGAAATCACTTTCTTTCAATGCTACAAAGAACAAAGATTAGATAATTATAATGTAGAGATAACATTTATGGCAAGGAGTTTCAAAATATTTATATAATACAAAAAGAAGAACGAATTCTAAAGAATGGACAACAAAAACCATAATCTAAAAGTTCAAAAAATGTTTCGAATGCAGCAAGACTAGATATCTGAAAAGGGACTGCCCAACAACGATGAAATCAAAGGACTCTTCAAAAGATTCAATCAAAAGATGAAATGGGTACTCATAGCAACTTGGGTTGATTTTGGCATCACTTCAAGCAACATAAGTTCAGTTATAGAAAATGTGGATTAGGCTTTATGCTAGAAGAAGAACAAAACTTTGGATTAATCGATAACACTAAAATATATATTGTTTACCGAAAAATAGGAATATACATGACAATATATGTATATTTAATTTTTTTGTGAAAATAAATTAAATAATATTAGTAAAAATTGTAAAGACACTTCAAACAGATTATAATATATATTTATATCTTTTTATATTAAATATGAATATATTTGTTGACTAAAGAATTAGTCAACCTTAGAATTAGACTAATATGTAGGTTAAAGCAAAGGTTACTTTTTATCACTAGACTTAAAATGTAAAATATGGAACTAAACAAGTAAGTCGACTATTAAAATCTCTTACTACATTTCTCTTTTACAACTATAAGGAATTACAAGGGAATAGCAAGAAATGAAGCATTTAAGACTAAAAAGTTATAATCTTAAGAACTTAGTGACTTGTTTTACTATGAATGAAATTCTGAGTAGATGACAAGTCTTTTAATCCGTTTGAAGTAGCATGGCATTTTGTATTTAAAGTTGCTACAGTAGATGATGGATGACTTAGATTGCACAGTAAAACGGACGAGAAGAATGTCTGGCCATCGATCAGTTTGCACTGGTTGATGGAAGACATCGGTAAAAGAAGGTTAAATTGAGTGGTGGAGGAGCAAGTCAATTGCACTCTATACTAGGTGCATGCTTTGTATTTAATGAGCATTAAATGTTGATGGCGAGCTACATTGGCCGCTTTACTACAATACCTATTGCAGCTGGCTGTACGGTTTGTCGTTTACTTTTGTTTTCCTAAGTGGCAAGATGGATAGCTTTCTTCGAATGGTGCTGGCCAGTCAGTTGTTAACACCACTTGAGGACAACTTAACATAGCTAAGGACCAAGTTGCAAAGAATGTGTTGGGCTGACTGCAAGGTGACGTGATAGGATGTGATGAAGTCGTGCCAAAGATGGGTCATGCTTGATGAGTTGGCTATTGAAGTCGTCTTGAGTTGTGTTAGCCAGCAATAGATTTGGAGTAGTGCTAAGTAGGCAGGCTGACTTGGAGCCAAATTAGATGTGAGCCACCATCAGTAGGCTGGTTGTTTACCATCGAAGCTCGCTGAGCAAAGTTAAATGGTATTGAAGATCAAGTTGTAAGGGATGTGCTAGGCCAACTAAAGGATAATGAGATAGGTTGTCTGGGACTGGTCGAACATGGGCTGCGATTAAGCCGAGCCAAAGGTGGGTTATGCTTGAGCCAGTTTTGTCCAATGAGTTGGCTACGAAAGCCATCAATTTGTGACACCCAACAATGGACAAGGAGTGTTGATGAGTAAGTGGACTGGCTTGGGGTAGGACTGGGTTTGCCTCGACATCTATTGGCCAGGCTATAAATAGTGCTGGGTCAGCTTAGGGTGTGCAAAACTGTATCTAATCATCCTGCTAATCGTACTTGTGATAAATATGAACAATATTATTCCCTACAAGCATGTCTCTATGGATAAGGACGGGCTTGTCATGTCATAAAGATCATGTCGACGAATTCTCCTGCTATGAATTTAGTGCATGCCCCATGGCACTTTGTCATTAGCTTAGATGGTTCGCTTTTCTAAAATGTGGCAAAGGGCTCATGTTTCCAATATGGGTGAAGGGATAGTGACATTCCTTACACCTAGACGACTAAGATCTGATGGCTCATTAAATTCAACGGTTGAGATCAAGGGGTGAGTATTTCAATAGTCGTTACCCCTTCTTCTTCTACTCTTTGCCAAAGAACAAAAATAACCATCCATTAAAACCTCCAAAAACCACGAATTTTACAAGCGCATTTTGACAAAAAAGTAAGCTCCTTCCCTCCACCTTCTCCCCCACTACCACAGGCACTATGGTCAAAATTTAAGTTTTTCTGGTTTTCTGTGTTTTTTTAGTTTTTCTTGTTGTCGTGTTTGCTTGATGTTGTAGTGTTTGATGCAGTAATGCTAGTGTTTAAAATTTGGTAAAAATCTGCCTTTTTGGCTATCTTTTGACATTAATCGACCATTGCTGCCTTGTCAGCATTTGTCGATCGATGATAGTAGGCTCCGGTGGGCTTTCATAGAGTAATAGATAGGGGGCATATGGACTATTACTTAGCTTAGGAGTTTGAGTTGCGAGCCAACTTTCATAGGGTACTCGGCATGGGCATGCCATGGAGAAGGCCATCATGCTTCCACCTTGGGGTATGCTGGGAAAAGTTGTCAGAGCTTTGACCAACTTCGATCGTTTATGTTTTACATGGTTACTTTTGATCCACTTCTACCTGCAAATCACCTTCTATTAGTGTAGCTAGTTTCAAAGCATCCAAGCAAAAAAGCAAAACGATTGACTTGGCCAAGCTTTTGGCTAGCCATGGGTAAGACATTGGGATGTTCCGATATCCCACCGCCATTCGACCATCTCGACAACCCTCCTTCGGGTTACTTCACTTTTTCTTTATGCTATCTGAAGATGGGAGTCATGCTTCCCTTCGATCCTTACTTTGTCTCAATCCTTAATGCAGACGGGCTTCCCTCCCATCAGCTTACTCCCAAAAGCCACTAGTTCCCGTATGGGATTTATGTGGCTTTTATGGAACTCAGCCTTCCCTAGCCGAATGCTAATTTCATAGATATAATCTTTCAACTTTAGGAGGAGGCCAGACACCAAATCGGCACCTACTTCCTCTTCCAGGCTAAGACAAAACCTGTTACCTTTTCGGGCATCCTTAGTAAGGCTGCCTTGGATTGAATGACAAGGTATTTCTTTGTCCTCACGGGGTCAACCTCAAGCTCTAACATCTCGAGTTCCAAACCCTCAATAAGTCTTCACTTCTTTTCATTTCCCTTCATCTTTTTTCTTTTCTTTCCTTTGCTTAACTTTTCTGTTGATAGGAGACTCTCCAACTTACACCCTCATCAGTTTAGTAACGCTAAATTAAAATTTTAACCCATTAAACACTGCCATTGTTGAACGCAAGGATTTGAGAATCTTGGTGACCAATGCTAGCCTCTGTCGTGTTAGGATGAAGAGGGCAGACCAGATGGTTGTCTCGGAGTGGGTCGCTCTAATAATGAAACCGACAAAGACGGAGGCTAAGGTGAAGTCGGACTATTCCAAGGTCCAATTCCTAAACCTTGATCTCGGGCCGACCACGGACGAGAATAAGATATATGACGACAAAGTTACAGGTAAGGAGCCCGAGGAGTGGAACATGTTAACATTTATAAGCTAAGTGATGTATTCTGACGCTGTAGTATAAGAAATTTGACCCACAATAATTAGTCGATGTCTCGGCCCCTCAGCATGAGACACTGCCCATTGATTATAATACTAAGTTGAGCTCCATTGAAAGCAGTGTCAAGGGAGGGGTATCAGAGCTAGGCGTCGGTAGAGACGTAGTTTTCTACTTCGATTAAATTCCTTTATATAACCTTTTATATCCTACATATGAAGCTAGGGTTCTGGGTGAGCCTTGTGCTAGGATGGACAAAACTAGTGTAGGCAGCTCGACCTCATCTTGCCCACCCTTTACTAGAGGACATGGCCGGACCGGTACAAATGGAAGCTTACTTGCACTTTTCTTTCTTTTACCAAACATTTTGACCAACTCTTGTTTCTTTTTTTATTGTTGCAGTGTCCAACACGATGTATTTTGATGCTTTTTATGAGAGGAAGGGGGTCATCATGACCATCGTGACTGAAGTTCCTTCTTCTCCTACTGTACCTATCCCGCCTGCTACACCCATGGCCCTTATTGTGCCTGAGCTAGGGAAATAGATTATTGAGACTCCTTTTAGACCAACATGCTTATTCCAACAGTCCACTAGTAAAAAAAGAAAGAGAAGGAGGAGAGATGAGACTGGCCCATCCATGGCCATTGAGGTTGCATCGCCTTTCAAAATTTGCATTTATGACCTGAAGGAGCTAGTTGAGGAAGGAGGTCGCACTGCTAGGGTAGGTTACTCTAGAGTTAAACCATGCCAAGGATGTCGATGACATGGAACGAATGTTATCAACCTTCCAACTTATGTCAATGTAGGCCTTCTCGCACCCCATCAGGTCAGTGCTGGCTTGAACCGACATTCCCTAAAGGATGTGATAAAATTTCAGACTTAGAATGCCCTACTAGTAAGTTACTGACTTTGAATTTTCTATCCTTTTACTTCACTGTTATTCGAATTTTATCTTTTGTGTAGGTTGGGTACCACTTTATCAGCATCTGGTGGGATGTAGAGAAGCTTCAAAATGATCGAAAGGCCGAGATAGTGGCCAGGTGGGTAGGGAATTTTAGGGTCATCAAGGCTTAAGAGTGAGAGAGGCGGTAGAAAATGCGATCAAGGAGGCAGCTAAGGTGGTCAATAGTTGGTGAGGGAGGTTACTGAGGAATGGGAGAGGGTGGAGAAGGCAGAGGTGGAACTTAGGGAGAGGTTGGATAAGTTAGAGAAAGTCGTCGACCAACTATGGATCGAGCTAAGAAAACGCACGACTGGATTCCTGTCAGATGCGTACATAATTGCTGCTAGGAAGGAGGAGGAGGAGATGCGGGCCAACCTGGTAAGGAATATGATAAGGGCCATACTTAGAGAAAACTTTTGGTTTCCTATTTCCATCTGTAGGTTTGATGTTATGGCCTTTGCCATGGCCGTGAGGAGGTGGCTGAGGAGACGAGGAAGGCAAGGAATTAGGTTCGGCTATGCTAACCAAGGAGCAGTTTGACTCCTTGAACTGGCTAGTTGAGGGGTCGGGCTTGTAGACATCTTTCTTTCAACTTTTCTTAGGCCTAGGAGGAAGGGTTATGTGCCCCTGCATTTTTATAAAAGAATGAATTTCTTTTTGTGAAATTAGTCCAAGTACTTCATTATTTTTCCGCTCTTATATTTTTATGCATCACTGGTAGGGTAGCATACTTTGAGTATATGAGATTGTCCCTTATATTGAACGGTATAGTTGATAGGTCAGGCCAGCCAATGGACTCGGACGAGATCAACGACTAACCCGTTTGTTTGTCAAATGCTGATGCTGGCAAATGATTGTCATGCTTAACTGTGTTGATTTGCTGTTAGGCCATCCAAGCATAAACCTGAGCATTGAGTGGCTCGAAGTTCTCTTGGGTGACACATGGCATGAATAGTAGGTTGTCCCAGCTCGAACCAAGGCACTGAATATCTTAAAGGTTCTCTTGGATGATGGGCTACAAGAAAGAGTGAAAGGCGATCCCGACTCAAACCTAAGCACCAAGTGGCTTAAAGGTTCTCATGGGTGATGTACTGCCAAAGCACTATGTGGAATAACTGAGTTTAACAATACCAATCTCAAAAACAATGTCCCATCCTGTAAGAAGGACGAGAAGCATCATGGGCGAGGGATATGGGACTGTTGCGGTTGTGTCTTAGCTCGTTGATGCACCCCGACATGAAGGGGAGAGACGTCCCATCTAAACTCATGGGGTAGTGGGTAATCCTTGAGCAACGAAGTGAATGCATGGTGATTCAGTCCCGATTGATAGCCTGCCAGTCCTCAACAAGAAAGTGATTGCATGGTACTTCACCGTTGTTAGATAGCCTGGGTTACTCGAAGGTTCAAAAAGGTGACATGCTACAAGTTGAGAGTGGTAGGCAGGTCTGGCTCGAACCTGAATGTTAGGGGGGAGTCCCAAATAAGGAGATGAATGCACCATGATTCACCCTTGTTAGATAGCCGATCGACAAGGAAGGGAGCATAGCTCGCGTAGTCTTGGTAAGGTCGGTAGTCCCCAAACATGGTAATGAGCATGTGATAATTCTTCTTAATTGGATAGCTTTGGTGAAGGGTGAACAAAGATGGCTCTAAATTTTTTGATGTATTATCCACAAAAGGTGCGTTACGTAGCCTTATATAATTATGGATAGCTCTCATACACGATAGGCCTAGAGATGCACGAGGTTCTAAGTGCAGGAACTTTTATTTTTGTTCGGGTGAGAGAGTCGGTAAACACCTTTTGCTAAGATCACACTTATAGCATACGGACCCTCCCAGTTTGGGCCAAGCACTTCTTTGGATGGGTTCTTTATATTAGCGAACAATCGACACAGAACTAGGCCATTGATAATGAAATCTTGAAGCATCACTCTTGAGTGTAGTGCTTCGCCATCTTCCTTTTATAGGCTTTGGTGTGTAGTTTGGCTTTGATTCTTCATTATTCTATTGTATCGAGTCCAAGATTGAGTAGCTCGTTATTTTACTCGATATCAAAGGTTAGTCGCTAAGGTGAGCAATCATATACTTTTAGGGGTTTATACCTATATGAAAGCAAAGACGGAGTATAATAGGTTGAAGTTGGGCTAGAAGTGCGATAGGGCCCAAGAACAAGTGGTAGTTCTTTAGCCTGGTCCTATTTATATTTTGTGAGGCACTTCTTGAGCATTGACTTAATCGTTCTGTTGATAGCCTTAACTTTTTTATTGGCTTTAGGATGGCCAATGGAAGAGAAGCACTTCTCGATTCCATACCTTACACAGAAGCCTTGAAAGAAGCTGCTCTCGAATTAGGTGTCGTTGTTGATGGCGATCATTTTGGTAGGCCCAAATGGTAGATGATGTTCTTTATAACTAAGGTTAGAATCTTGGGGCGATGACCCTTGTAAGGGGTTCAACATCGACCTGTTTAGTGAAGTAGTCGATTTTGACATGGCATGATTGTACCCTCCCTTGGCATTAGATAGCTTTCGGATTAAATTAATCGCCCATGTGTCGAATGACCATGGGGAAGTCATAGGGTTAAGGTGGGTAGGAGAGGAACTAGGGACCTTAGCGAACTGTTGGTGATGGTCACACTTCTTGACATAGTCCATAGAACCTTTGATCATAGTTGTCCAATAATAGCCTTATTGGGCGGCCTTTTCTGCTAGGCTTCGGCCCCCCTCCCCAATGTGATCCCCACAAAAACCTTTATGTAGCTCTTTTAGGATCTGGGTGTCTTCACCATCAGAAATGATACATTGAAGTGCTATAGAGTACCTAAGTTTATAGAGCTTCCCATCTATGATCGTGTGGTGGTGAGCCTTGTAGAGAATTTTTTTGGCTTCCTTGTGGTCGACTAGAAGTTCTTCACTTGTTAAGTACCTGGATGGGGGCACCATCTATTTGTCCATGGATGGCGTGTCTATTTCCATTGTTGCTATCCTCGGTTCATAGCAGCAATGCTTCTAACCTCTAAAAAGACCCATGGAGTGACTTCTTTAGGTTTTCTTGCTTGCTGCCTTAGCCAACTGATCGACCTTGGGTATCTGCTCTAACTTAAACCTGACAAAATATGCTGATTATCTTCTTGGCCTCGACAGCATATAAGACTGGCATTTTACCCTTCACTTAAAAGTGCTTTCTAATTTGATTGATGACTAATAATGATTCTTTAAAAAAATCTTTAGACTCCACGTGAAATTCTCATGCCATCCTAAGACCAGGTTGGACATCTTCATATTTGACTTTTTTATTAGTCGTCTTTAAAGTAAGGAAGACCTCAAACGACAGTTCTCTTCTTTCGGGCATGATAAGGACCATGATGGCCCATGTCCCCTTCTCATTTGATGCTTCGTCCACATACATCCACCATTCTTGTTAGCTAGTGATGGTCTTTTCTTTGCCGATGTCTGGGCTTGAGCACCAAACAATGAAATCTGCGATGGCCTGGCCTTTGAATGAAGTGTAAGGTTGGGAAGCTAAATGATGTTTCCCAAACTTGATAGATCACTTTAATAGTTGGTTAATTGTGTCGGGGTGGCTAAGGACTTTCTTTAGAGGTTGTTTGGCTAGGATTTTGATAGGTTGAGCCTGAAAGATGACCAAAGTTTTCGGGCTTCTATGAGTAGGCAAAAGGCAAGCTTCTCCAGCATTGTATATCTTCTTTTTGGGCCTGACAAAATCTTACTGATATAATAGACTGGTCGCTGGAACTTCTCGTCTTCTTTAATCAAGGCAGCGCAGATTGCATAGTCAGTCACCGCCAGGTATAAATACAAGTCATCCCTGTCGACAGGCTTGGAAAGTATCAAAGGAGTTTCCAAGTGCTGCTTTAGCTCCTTAAATTCTTGGTAGACCCATCATTCCAAATAAACGACTTTCCCTTCTTGACGAGGTCGAAGAAAAAGAGACACCGAATTGTCGCCTTCAAAATGAACCGGCTTAATGCTATGACCATCCTATTCAAGCTATGTACTTATTTCCAAATTCTAGGGAGTTGCATATCTTGGATGGCTTGGATTTCGTTCGGATTAGCTTTAATCCCATGATGCTCATAACACAACCAAGGAATTTACCAGACCGTACATCAAAGATGCATTTCTTTGAGTTCAGCTTCATGTTTTATTGACATAGTATTTGAAAGTCTCATCCAGGTTGTATACATACCCCCCGATCTTTTCAAACTTCATCAACATGTCATCCATATAAACTTTCGTAGACCAGCCGATCTGTTTAGAGAACATATGGCTGATGAGACATTGATAAGTAATGCATGCATTTTGTAATCCAAAGGGCATAACGCGATAGTAATACATAGAAGAATTTATTTTGAAGGAGGTGTGCTCTTGATCCGAGCCGTGCATAACAATTTGATTATACCTAAAGTAGGCATCCATGAAGGTGAGGAGAATATGTCCATTAGTTGCACCTATAAGCTGATCGATGTAAGGTAAGAGAAAGCTATCTTTAGGGCTGGATTTGTTGAGGTCGGAGAAGTCAATGCGAATTCTCCAAGGCACATTTGGTTATTTGATGAGTACTGGGTTTAAGTAGTTTTGCATAGTTCTCTAGGTGTTTTTTAGGAGATATCGATGGATGTTTGATGAGTTGAACTACTAGTTTAAGTAGCCTATAGGAAAAGGGGTAGGTACCGATCCCTTTCTTAGGGAAGGCACCAATCTATACTTAATAAATTCTAAGATGTTGTTGCCTATAGGAAAAGGATAGGTATCGATCCCCTACCTAGGAGAGGCACCAATCTATACTTAGTCAATTCCATAAGGCTGTTGGCTTGAGTCCACTTGACTATTATCTTGTGATCTTATTTGTTTCAGGTCTTTGTACCCTAGGATGATTTTTTCGGGTTGATTGCATTGGTAATCGTGTAGTCAGACTTTTCCAATCTGTCTAAATATAGCCGGTCCATAAGGTCGGATGACATTTTCATTTAAAGTACAATATGTGGCGAACACGCTGTACATTGAATCGAGACAAGTCAAAATCATCATGAATGATTCTTCTCAGTGTCTTGGATGATTATTGTGATGCATGGTAGATAACTAACATCGTAAATCGGGATGTTCTCTCTCGTGATTGTGTGTGCTTGGTTCCATTGAGCTATTCGATTGGGTCAGTAGGCTTTAGTTATCTGAACTGGTTTCTTTTCTTTGAATGACTCAGGTAAGAATTCGATTTCATCGAGTCTGGAAATTGTACGTCGGGTATGTCATTTGCTCCCAAGCATATGCGTATGCCTGTGGGTCATTGGCGAGTTCAGTTGGATTGTAATCACAAATTGTTTTCAAGCTAGTCTGATGAAGGGTAGTCATCAAGGCGACTAATTTTGGTTGGTGAATAAAGCAATTCCTTCTTGAATTATCAGTCTGATATCCTATTCCAGGATGTTTAGTTCTGATCGTGCCCCCAGTCCTTGGTCAAGAGGTTAAGGAGGCTTCAGATGATGTTGAGGAAGGTAAAATAGTCGATGCTAGTAATGAAGATGGCCACGTCATGAATTCAAGTCATGGGTTGGTGATCGAATGATTCTGATCATTCCACTCCGAGGCATCCTTTTAGTCTTAGCCTTAAGTTGTATCAAACACTAGGCATGAGCCACAGTGTTGAGCTATCATTTTCAACTATCAGTTGATGATATTCTTCTGCTCTCGGTTTGAGGTCAACGGGGTTAGTGCATGGATGGCCGAGTTTCGTCCTTATGAAGTTATCCTTTTCCTATCAGATCTAAGGTTTGAGTTGACGAACAGGCAGTCGTATCACACCCATTCTAAGTTTATACTCCCTTTGACGAATCAACGCTAGTAGCAGGTGAATGAACCGTCAAGTCACATTCATTCTATGTTTGTATTTCAGTGAAGCCATGGGAAATATAGTTGATGGATGAATGGTCGAATCACATTCATTCTAATTTCAAGCTTTCGTTTCCAAGTTAAAGATAAAAGGAGGTAAGTGGATGGTCAAGTCACTTCCAATTTGGTTTGAACTCCCCCTGTCGGGTCAAGGGAGAGAGTTAAGTCGATAGATGGTCAATCACATCCATTTTGGTTTAATATCCCCCTGTCGAATCAAGGGGAAAGAGCTTGGAGATGGATGGTAAGTCACAATCTACTCCAGGGTTAATAAGGGATGGTCGGATCATGTCTGTCTTGAAATTTATACTCCCCTATCGGATTAAGGGAAGGAGTAGATCAAGGTAAAGAATAAGTCGATGGATGGTCAAGTCACATCCATCTCGGGTTGTTCCTTGGGCCCCGCACAGAGGAAATGAGTTAGTGTGTGGACTGTCATGTCACTTCCACATTAGATTGGATTTTAAGCCTATTGAGCCCTAAGCAAGGCATGAGTGTTTTTCGAAAAGATTCGGGGTTTGCTTTTGAGAGTGGATGGTCGAGCCATATCCACTTTGGATCACGGGCTTGCCCTCGAGTTAGGGGGAAAGAGTTGGCTAATGAGAGATCAAATCACACTTATCTCGGTTGTGCTTTAAAGGTCGTGCCATGGGCCGTGGAGATTTGGTGGGCACTTGACTCTAGGTACTTGAACACCTGCATTATTTCTATGAAGTCTCATTCGATTCGGCACTGGAATTGCTATGCTGAGAAGATGGTCCAGTGGACATAGCAGCAAGACGTTCCGAACGTTTGGAATCCATCGCTATTGAACTTAGTAAAAAAATCACTATTAGATAAAGTAACCAATACCCCCCAGTGCAAAGTGAGTGCTAGTGTTGTGTGGTGAAGTTCCATGCAATACGGTGATAGGTTATGCAGAATTAAAGGCGGAAAAGATGACGAGACTTCATAGTTTGACCAGAGTAACCGTCATTGCTGACTGTCTCAACCGGTTCTCTGCATCGTTAGGGAATGATTCAGCCTGAGCTTCAAAATCGGTTATCAGTACGTTAAAGATTAATTTTTATGTTCATAGGCAGATGAGCTTCAAAAGAATTATCCAAAGCGTTTTTCCATGTCATAGTGCGAATATCGTGTATGTCAAAATATGCAGTTCAAATCATATATAAGTCGTATATGTTCACTTAAGTGTTCAAGGCCGAAGCTCATCTCAAAGTCCAAGTTCATACGATTGGATTTCATTTTTAATGTTCGTTGCAGACAACCAATTGTTTGATCAAAGAAAAGCCGATCGTTCTAGAATGATTGTTCATATATGATCATTCCACAACGATCGTCCATAGTCAAGCCAGGTGCGACACCATTCCTCTAGCCAATCATTCACTCCCTCCCACCATCTGATCATTCACTCCATTCCACCATCCGATCTTTTACTTTGATTCTCCATCTGATCGTTCTAGAACGATCGTGTAATAACCAAATCGTCATTATATGATCGATCACATGCTGCATCGCCCACAATTGATCGTTCCAGTACCAATAGTTCCATACCAACTCCATACCCAACATTGATGCCATGTGATCATTCCATTCGATCGTTTCATAAATTGATTCATCCACTTCAAAAAATCACGAAGACCATAACTATAGCCGATCATTCATGAACTTGTTTATACTTCAATATTTTCAACTCCATCAATAATAGAATGATTGGTCAACCAATGCATCATCAATCTGGACCTATCGATTCACCTCGACACTTCTTCCTCTTCATTATCTCCAACCAAACGATCAGCAAGTGGAGGACGATTGTTGTAAGACCCTTCTTCCTCCAACCTACCTTACATCCATCAACTCCACAGTTCTATTCAAATGTCAACAAACAAAAAACCTAAAGGCTCACTGTTAAATCATTACACAAACCAAATTCGACCTACCTATGTCAAGATTCGAAGAGACGAGATCGATTTGGGTTCATTTATGTACGAAAGCTCAAAAGATGGAGGAATTAATGTTGGATGCAGTGTGGGGATTAATTGACTGAGAGATGGATTACGTTTAAGAAACTATCTTCAATGCAAGAATTTGGATCGTATATTGAACGACGAAGAAGGATAGGAGGAGTAAATTTTCTTTTAAGGTTTGGATGAAAACGATATAGAATGGAGTAAGGAAACGTAATATGGTCGAGTCAAAGGCTTTTATATGAAGGAGACATGTCACGCTACCAAAGTCCATAAAGCTAGCAGGGTAACCGAACGTTCCGTTATAATGCCACACCGATCGTTCGGTAACGATCGATAGTTCCATGATCTAGAACGATCCAAAATTATCAAATCTAGAATAATCCAATAACCAACCCTAGCAATGTATGATCGGATGCGATCAATCTCAAAAGAAAAAAAGAGCTTGACAATGACCCATGAACATGCAATTGTAATCAGGGGTCAGGTATAAACACGTATACGTGCTAGTATGTGTTCCAAAATTTAGTTTTTGAAATTGATAGAAATTGGATTCTCACCTGCATCAGTTGGAGAAGAGTTTAAGCCAAATTGCTGGAGCCTAATAATAACTGGAAAAAAACAAGATAATCATCGACAAGCCGTAATCTAGTATTTATACTGTTGGAAATCGACCAATAGTCATGACAAATAGAAGAAGATGTGGCTCTCAATAAAAAGCGACTTAAGGAAAGGATGGCGACTGTTCAACAAGCTGGATGGAATCCTTTCCGACAATGGAAATTTGCAATGATTCAAAGCATGTCTTGTTCAAACAAGACATACTTTTGGGGGCAAATGTTATCTGGCCTTTTAGCCTAGATATATCTGGACCAATTAGATGAGACAAAATCAATTGTCATTAGGACTGATGTATCAGATTAACGATCATGAAATCAAGAGATCAGACAAGTACAATAACCTGAAGCAATTGCAAGACAAAAGCGAAAGGAGAACTCAGTAAAAAAACTCAAAGCATGCAAGCTCACTATTCCCTGAAGATGGATCAGGTACGAACCATATTCCATACTATGGATCGTATCGTATCGATTCCATACCATAATTCGACGATGATAGATCGATATCTCAAGATCTACAAGTCCAACACACTTGAAACTTTCAGGGCATCAATATATTGGAGAGAGGAGTCCTAATGAATGATTGCGTGCCAAGATTACTGAAAGTGAATGATAGGTGTACATTGTTCACGAACGATCGTACTGTTTCAGCATGAACGATCCAACCCAATGAAGATTGGTCGATATCTCACCAATGACAACTCAGAATGACACCAAACTTTGGGAGCATGCATTAGAGATATGGAGAAGCCATTAGGAACGATCTCACCCTTATCAGAGTAACCATGAATGATCGACACTGATCATTCTAAACAATGAATTGGAACTTGCGACCATTCTGGTGGGCCCCTACAGATCTTGAGAGTCTTCTGTTGAATTTCCAGCGAGATATTTCGACATCTTCACCTATAAATACAGAATTTATTCTTCATTTAATGGTTCTTTATGCTACTTGCTGCTGTGGACTCCACTGTAATCAAGTGATATTATCATTACAACATTGTAATCAGATTTACAAGTGATCGATAAAGCAAATTCTTCAAAGTGGACGAAGGCACACAACGCCGAACCACTATAAATCCTTGTGTCTTTATTACTACTTAATTCTGATTGCTTATTATTCTTCATTCACATCTCTACTATTCTATTCTTGAGCATTTGTGACCACTTTTGGTGCAAACATTAATTTATTTTCAATTATATACCATCTTTGTAATATAAATTTGATTTCGCTTCTTGAATCCATCCAGTATTCTAATTTTTTTATTGAAATAAATTAGGGAAAACAATAGAAAGTGATAGATCTAAATTTTTGAATGAATATATGAAAAGTAAATTATCTCTAAACTTATAGATTTGAATCATACAACATACTTGTATGATTTTTTTTATGAATAAAGAGTGATTTGGATTGAAACTACCCTAACTTTTATAAATATTATAATATGATGAATTTGGATTAGTTCTTTTTATATAATAAACATATCCATTTTAATTTATTTAGGTTTGATTTAATTTACCTTAAAGAATATGTAATAATCAATTTTAGTGTATGGATAAAATTCCTTGAATATGTGTGTGTGTATGTATAATTAACTAGAAATCCATTGATAAATGTTAGAATAAATCACTTGAAATTGAATATAAAATAGTAGAAACTATATTAGAAACACTGTGAAGATAAAACCTAAAATCCATTCTCAAATTAACGAAGGAGACAAGAAAATAAACAAGAAAAATAAATCATCAAAAACTGAAAAATCACATTCAGACGTCTTAACTATCCAACCAGACATTTGAATGTAACTGTAGATGACTGTATATGTGGATTTTTTCGAACAGAGAGAAAAAAAAGCGTAAAATATACTTGATTTAAATGTCCGAATACCCCACTAGATGTCCGAGAATGAGTAAGATATCTGAGTTAAAGGTCCAGACGTCTGAATGTTGGGATTTTTTTTAAAATAGTACAGGGTCAGATGTTTGACTAGGAAAATCAAGACGTCTGAGTTACTACAACATGCCAGATTGAACCTGAACCTAATACAGGCCAAGTAGAATAGATCTGGGAAACTTTTCTCAGTTCTTAGCTACTCAGGCATATGCGCAGCTGAATGGAGTCAGCCAGCAAGTTGAAAACATACCACCTTCATATAAAGTCCAAGGCTCTCGCTTCATGAAGTTGGAACATGACACTCAATATGGCATGTGATTATATCAGAATAGAAGTTCGTATCGTTCATAGTCGGTCCTAGCCATAGATTGGTGGAAATGGGAAATAGTTGATAAAGATGTTTGTAAGAAAAATATCGGCAAATTCTAGACGAGGGGTGGATCAACCCTTGATTGCTACTTATGTAACAATATAAAACTGAAGAAGTGGAATAACATGGAGATTCACGACTGCAAGATGGCAAGAACTGTTGGAAAGTGATCCAACGAATGGGTCGGGCATTGAATGCATACTCCACTTAGTACATTAATGCAAGATGGCAAGAATCATTGGACTATGATTCGATGAATGGGCCGCATATTGGATGTATATTCGGTTAGGCGCACCATTGCACAGATGACAAGAATTATCAGACAGTGATTCAATGAACATGTCGGGCATTGGGTGTATATTCAAATAGGAGTAACCTTAGAAACTGCTACTTAAGATGTTAGTGGATGTATGGTTATGTAGTCTACCATTGAGACCCTACACTAGAGATGCCTCTAGGAATTACTCTATTTCAGTATGCTCCCTGTGAGTGGAACTTTTATAAACAATAATTAGACATTTAGGGTAGTCAACCTAAATTGTAAAATAACTAACTCCCTATATATATATAATTAAGGAATACCCCTAAGTGTAGGATATAACTGAACATCAATCACTAGTTTACACTATACCACAAGTGATATAATTCATTCACTAGACTTTGTTTGATCCTTCCATTTCTCCCTCTTATTTCCTATTACGGGAGGGAAGGGACGTATGTGAGATGATATGGTTAGGGAGTGTGGAGAAGACGACATGACGTTAGATATTTATTTATTTGCATTCTTTCTCTATGTACCTTATTATATCTTTTGATCAGACAATTATTATGGTATTATTGGAGACTTTACCTTTATCAGACTAATGTTGTACTGGCATTTAGAGAATTTGTTTTGTCATTTATCGTTTGGACCACGGTTATTCTAACACCGTGTTACTTGTACTATTTTCGGTACTTATAAGTTATTTTGTTCCACTATGAGATCTAAAAGTGTAAAATTAGGTATAGATATAATTTTCTTTATATCATGTAAACCATTTTTAATCCCAACAATACGTACTTCTTCGCATAACGGCGGTTTAGAAGCCACTTTTGGGCTTTGAATCGGTGTGTCCGGGGGTGCGATTTGTTACATATCTAAAAATGGATATGTGTATCTTATGAAACACATATCATAGGTCTATGAAAAATTCATAAAATATAGGAACAAAACTGAAAACTAAATATGCAGGAATTTATAATACTTATATCCAATCAAAGTGGTCACTATACTAGAAATGAACTCCAAGGGTATCTTAAACAGATTGGGAATCTCTCTCAATTCACTCCTCTTTATACATCTCAAATAAATGGTATCCAGAAAGGAGAAATCAAATGCATTTAGACATGGTTCGATTGATGATGAGTGATTTTGTATTTTCTCTTTCCTTTAGGGTACGCGCTTGAAATCGCAACATATATATTAAACTCCGCACCATCTAAATGTGTATCGAAAACACTATATGAGTTATGCAGTGGTAAGAGACCCTATCTTAATTGACTTACGGTTCAAGGTTGTTTGGTTTAAGTTTAGAATGTAAACCTTAGTAAACTTAAGACAATATTTTTTTTATGCAAGTTTAGATGGTATCGTAAAATTTCTCATGGATGCATAATCTATCACACCAAGGAACAAAACATGGTTTTTTAAGACATGCCACCATTTTGGAAAAACAATTTCTATATCGATTAATTAGTGGCGATAAGGTGGACTTGGATAAGACCCAAGAAAATTCCATAGAAATTGAATATTTTGATTATAATTTAACACCCACACAAGACATGCAACATATTAGAAGGTCTAGTAGTTAATCTCGCATGCCAAAGAGATGCTAAGGTTTTCTCATTGATGTAAAGAAAGTGGATTTATTCATTTATGATGATTAACCCCTCACATACTGACAAACCTTAGAGTGTAAACCTCCTCCTTGTGGTGGAAACGATGAAATCCAAAATGGATTCCATGTACAGGAACAAAAATTGGACTTTGGAAAAGGTGCTCGAATAGATAAACCCATCGACTGCAAATGGGTTTTTAAGAAAAAGGTCATGAATATTGAAATGTTGATATATAAAGCAAGGTTGGTGGCAAATGATTTTTATCAAATTCAAGGTGTTGACTATGATGAAACATTTTCTCTAATCGCCAAACTTAAATTAATTTGGATACTTCTTGCAGTCATTGCTAATTATGACTACGGAACATGGTAGATGGATGTTAAAAAAATCATTTCTAAACAATGATTATAAGAGATTATTTACATGTCACAACCTTTAGATTTCGAGGCCAGTGGGAGCTGCAACAAGGATATAGGCTCTTAAGACCAGTTTATAGTCTTAAGGAAGCATCAAGAAGTTGGAAAAAAATGTTTTGGAAAAGTAATCAAATAACTTGATTTCAGCCAAAACACAAAGGAAGCATGTATATATACGAAATAAATAAATGTGCTATAACATTTTTAGTTTCATTTGTTGAGGATTTAGTATGGTTGGTAACGATGAATCGATGTTATAATTGGTGAATGCTGGGCAATCCAATAACTTTTCGATGAAAGATTCGATAGAAGAATCCTATATACTAAGGGTATGGATCTATTTAGATAGACTTAAAAGGATATTAGATTGTCCTAATCGATGTACATGATACTGTACTTAAAGGATTTAACATAGAAAATTTCAAGCGTAAAAATATTCCATTGTAGTATGCAATTGTTGTTTCTAAGTGAGACTTACCATCTATGGATGATGAGAGATAGCGTATGAGTATGATTTGTTATACTTCGGTTGTAACGACCAACCTCATCGACCCTCAGAAATTGACACTAATACATCCTCGGCGTGCCATAAATCCAAATGTCGGAGGCATATTATCATAGGGTAAAAGAATATAAATATAGAAGACATGTAACGCCCCACCCCGATACCCACATTAACAAAGATAATTACTGGGTAATTCTGTCTACTAATGCGGAGAATAGGGCTGGTTAGGAGCGACCATCTATAATCTTGTCTTAAACATTTACTGAATACGTCGATAAATGCTCTATATTTTTTTCCTATCTCTCATGGATCGACATATCCAATAAATGCTTAATACAAAACTATAGGTGGCTAATGGATCCATCAGAACAAAATACAATAATAGAATGTATATCACATCACATAATAGAAAACATCATATATATAAATACATATACACTGATACATCCCAGTACAATACAAAATGATACGAAGAAGTGGTCCAGAGACCACACTATAAACATCTAGTCAAAATACATATCAAAGTCAAGCAGAATGAAATATAAACTACAGAAAAGTGCTAGGCTGATATCCAAATAGATGCATCAAAGCTAAGGCCGATAACTGAAAGCTAACTTGAAACGACTTGGCCTGACCCGAGTATAAAATACACGGGTCAATTTAGCTAAAACAATCAGTTAATAAGAATAGACGATAATATGAAGCATATAATACAAGGTGATAATTCTTCTCGAATGAGAAGAAGCAATAGAAAAGCATGTCCATATCTTAAGTGAATAAATATCACTTAAGCATATAGTACCTCTAAAGAAGTAACTCAAAATAAATCGTTAAGTATAATAGTCGCTTCATATCATCGACGATAGCCAAAATTAGCTATAAGGGTTTCTCTAACCTTATTTCTTAAATAGAAGAAAACTCAAATGATAAATCTCAAAATGGAGAAACCTCAAACACAAAATACGCCAAAATGGAAAACTCAGATATCTCCAAAAGGAGGATATAATCTCAATCTCAGAAATAGGACCTAACAGCCCAAACAACAAAGCCCAACAGCTATAATAAAAATATGGACCCAACAGCCCAATAATAGCCCGACAGCTGTAAAAAGAGAAAGGACCCAACAACCCATTTGTACTTATAAAAACCCAGATTGGACCTAATAGCCCAATAGAAAGCCCAACGGCTATAAAATATGAAAGGACCCAAGAGCCCAATCTATGGCCCAACAGCCTGCCAAGTACCATGTACTAGAGACCCCCGGCCTCTTTTAGGACCCTACAGCCTCTAAATAGCTCCTTAGCTATATATATATAAGTATGTGTACACATAGAACCCAACAGCTCAAATACTGGCATTCACTCGTGAATGTGTCACAAACTCTCAACTAGGAACCCGAAATGCGGTAACGTGCGTCCCATACCACATATTCTCACTAAACGGTTTACTATCCGTTAGTCAATGCTACATTGGAAAACTCAAAAGTTGTCTCATCCCATCGACAAGTATAGATAAACCTCGTGATGGTTTATCATGAACCATAAATCTAAAAATAGAAAATCACAAACTCAAAACGTGCCTCATATCATTGGCAAGTATAAAAACATCATGATGGCTCTCATCAACCATAACTCCTATAATAGGAGATCTCAAACCATAATACTCACCAAATATTGGCCATCCCAGATAATTCCTATAAATAGGAATTATAAAACCCAAAATGCGCCATAAAATGGCAAAACAATTCAAAATCGATAACCTCTAATAGCTTCGATCGTACAAGTCCGGAATTAACCGAAACAGTGAACGCACGTGTCCCATACCACGTGTTTTACTAGATCGTTTAATTCTCTTTCTCATACGTTCGAATAGTGCAAAAATATGTATTTAATATTTAAAATAATTTATTAGAGAAAACTAGCTTTTAAAACTATTTTCGGAAAACGCTTATTGAAACCCGTATTTGAAATTCATTTATTATAGGAAATAAATATATTTTATAATTGAAAATACTTTAAAATATTATATAATAATTATTTTGAAACGCCCCTTTTATTTAAAAGTTATTTCAAAAATTGTTTGGAGAAAACCGTGCCCGAAAATAATGAAAAACCAATAAAATACTCAAAACCGATAACTCCAATTCAATTCGAATTCAATTCAAATTCAACTCAAATTTGAATTTCAAATTCTCCAAAATTTATCTAGCCTATTCATAGGCATCATGGCAATCAAAACTATACAAAAATATCTCGAAAATGTGAAGCATAGGCTAAGTAAACAAGCTGGAAATGAATCGTAAAAACAAAAGAAACCAACACAAAAATCACAGAGGAGACAAGGCTCCCTAGGTCGACCTCCTGGTCGACCTCTCTTGTCTTAAGGTCGACCGTACGGTCGACCTAAGGGTAGGCCTGGTCGACCTAGTGGTCGACCTATGTAGCCTTCTCATGTGAAATTCGTTCTAGACGTTTTGCAAGCCGCGAACTGATTTTTGAGGAGATATTTCACATAGCTAACGAACTCTACAGTCGATGAAATTTTGCAGTAATCAAATACAACATATGACTATTATCTAAAAGAAATCCGACAGCATTTCATTGCTGGAATCAAAAGACTAAACATTCAAAGATGCAACCCAGAACTGATTTTCACAGAGAAATAAAAAGTACATAAAACAATTACAAACAGAAACTTTTTGTACAGATTCAAGCTATTTGCACTTTGAATTAGCTAGAATTTGTGAGTTATTCAACTCACCTTGCTATATCAAAACAACAATCTGGATTATTCGCTGAAAGGAAGAAGCTTGGGTTGAATTTGAGCTTCTACAACTTGTAAAACTATGAAACAAGTGCATGCAAGAAAGAAGAAGCAGTTAACAAGCAATCATTCACAAATTTGTATTTTTGATGAAATATTAGGTTTTATATTTTGATTACCTGTAGATTTAGCTTCAAATTGATTTTTAAAATGGTAGATTTGAGTTTAGTTTGATGATATTTGGCTAGGGTTTGAAGAGGGAATGGGTTTCTATTTTTCTTTTTGAAGCTACCGAAGTTCCTTAAACTTACAGTAAGTGAAAAATAATGAATGTAGAAGGAAGGAGAGTATCTCCTTCTCACTCTTACAGGCTAAATGTTTTAATTCGGCTTAAGATCCAAATTCAATAATTAGCATATGTTTATTTTTTTAACACTTAATACATATGAACACTAATGCAATGGATCCAACCAACCAATATTTTCAAGTTTTTCACTCAAATAAAATAAGTAAATTTATATACATACAAAATAGAATATTTTCTATCATATAAAAAGATTAATCTTTAATTTTAAGACATTTTATTATTACAAACCTTAATTTACAAAAATACACTATTTTCACCAATAAATGCAAAAGTTCACATTTTTAACTTCTAAAATTCAACAAAAATTGTTTTCTTACTTGGAAAAATATAACAAACCAATTTAAACTCCAATTCATAATTGAAATATATATTTAAACCAAATTTCACCTTTTTATTAAATATAACAAACTTTTTAAAAATTAATTACTTCTATTAAAAATTATTAGAAGAAGAAAATGGCAATAATTAATAAAATTATTGCACTATCACCAAATAAAAATCATCTTCCACTTATTGTTAACTCAAACCATTATAATAAAGTTTCCAAAACTTTATTTTCTCATTTATTCCCAAAATTTATTGTTTATTCCAAATAAACAATATAAATTTCCAATTTATTATTTATTCTCAATATTAAATTATAACTATCGTTATAATTTAATATTTACAGGTAATCACTAAAACCAGGGTAGTGACAGACTCCCCCCTATAAAAATTGCGTCCCCGCAATTTCCTAGAAAGAGCTATAAACAACACAATTATTTCATTAAGCAAAGGATAGATAAACAAGCTCGAGTTTTAAAAATTTCTCACACTCTCAGGCAAAGGATGGAAGAAAACAAAAACAAGACCCGCGCGATTAATTCTATGGTTTCCAAAGTGCTAATATCGGGACTAGCAAACCATGGAATTTTTCGAGCAACTCATAAAATTTCGAAGGTATCTCGCCTTCGAAATAGAAACTCAACAAGATGCTACACACAAAAGATTACCCGAATGAAATTGATTTCTTAAATGCTCCTTGAGTAGAGTTAGGATTTAACACAACTCCAACCCGAACTCTAATCAACAAGATGATTATCGATATGATCTTTCCATATGACACTATGGAAGGAACCACACCGATGCTAGAAAGACACAATAGAGGCAAGGTAGATCAACCAAAAGGTGGTTTCCCTAAAAGCCACCACACTCAAACGACCGCATAAATGCATGTCGTTAGAAAATAGCATAAGAGTAAGATAAACATAAGGACTGAAATTATTGATTTTGGAATTCTATGAATTTTTGGTTAAGAGTTAATACATATATTCAAAATCAATTCAAATTCAATTTAAATTTGAATTTCAAATTCTCAAAATTTAGCTATTTGCACTTTGAATTAGCTAGAAATTGTGAGTTATTCAACTCACCTTGCTATATCAAAACAACAACCCGGATTATTCGTTGAAAGGAAGAAGCTTGGGCTGAATTTGACTTGAATTCAAGTTATCGGGTTGGAGCTATATTCCTTGTTTTCGAGCATAGTTTTCTCCAAACCTTTTTGAAATAATTTTTGAAATAAATGGACATTTCAAAATAATTATTATATTATATTTTAAAGTATTTTCAAATGTAAATTCTATTTATTTCCTATAATAAAGGAATTTCAAATATGGGGCGTTACATCTAAACAATATAAATTTTCAATTTATTATTAATTCTCAATATTAAATTACAGGTAATCACTAAAACCAGGGTTGTTACAAGACAAGACGATAATAGAATCTCACGTCGTATTTAACAAATAATTATACATATGAGTATACATACAATCACTCTCAAAATGAGATATTAGAGTCATAGCTAGTACTAACCCAACTAGGATAGTTCTAACGGCCTATCCCTACAGGTGCTGATAGATACTTATACATAATACAAACACAGTGGAAAGTGATAGATAACTTCAACAAAAGACCCAAAATGCTCCACGCTCCATCTAATCTAAATATTTGACTACCCAGAAAAAAATAGGGCACCTAGAGTTTAAGGAGAAAAGAAAATAAACTCCAAGTCATTTATGGGACTGGTATGAGAAACTCAAAATACAATGTTTGAAAATAAAAGGTATCTCATAAGACCATGCCACACATAAACACGAAACGAGTTTTTACCTTATGATAACCAAACATTTGCTATGAAAAATATAGGGATATTATTTTTAATTACATTCTTTTGAAAACACTTTTCAAATAAACATATTAAAATAACTGAAGTTGTTACTTTATTAATTTCCAGCATACTAGCCTCAACAATCAAGTCCGAAGGCACTAATTGAGGAATGGATTCCATACAATGGCAAGGTAAGGGACTACCATATGTACAGTACACCTCGAGAGATATGTGTCGAGGATACACAAACAACCCTCCGCATATAGCAAGACTGGTGTATCCCTTTTTGGCACTCAGACATGGCCTGGATAGAAACCGAATATGTCATCACCCTGGTCGTAACTGACCTATCCAGGATCACACAACATACACCATATACTCGACATATAGAGAGTAATCTAGAAAGGTGATGATCATATCCTAACTGTTGCGAACCACATAGCCTTACGGCGTATCCTGTTTAAGCCATTACCGGGTGATGAGGCCTGAGGTAACGATTAACTTTCACCTAGCACATTCCACTTTGAATTCCACATTGCCAATTCCATCACACACTCTTGATTTCCGCAAATGTATAACCTCTGAGCTCATACATCTCAAAGAAGGGTGTTAAGCTAAGAGAAGTTGCCTTCTCCACCACCAAACATATGTACATTTGTAAAAATCAATGTATGTGCGTTTTAGAAATGCAATGTCAAACATTCGTCCATAAAAGTTATTTAGGAACAGGATAAACCGTTGGTACTCTCCTACCACATCCTATGGGGAATTACCCCTAGGATTAGTAGCGAGAAGTCCTTGTATCAAAGATATCAAATGAAGAACTACTACCATATATATATATATATAATATGGGAAAATTTCCCTCGGGGGTCATTGGAAAGTAGCCCTACATTCAATCTTCCAAATCATATCATCCCATGTGTTTTACTTTCGAAATGTAAATTCGTTCAAAGTGGTATTCGGATAGGAATCACCCAAATCCGACCTTGTTTCCTTTGAACCAATCATTGATAAAAAATGTTAAGTGAATAGGGGATTATTCTTTGATTGATTAATCAAAATATCTTCTATATATATATATATATATATATATATATATATCTTTAAAACATTCTTTGCGGTATACAACGGAATCATTAAACCTCTCTTTAACTTTGGAATTACCAAATCAATTTCATAAATCATTTTAGAAAACATTATTGAGTAAATAGGATCATGGAAATTATACAAATTCTACTCAATATAAATTTCCATATTCAACCTTTACTATCCGTGGAATAACAGTGAGATCACCTTTTAAATTCTCACGCATAGTGCGGATTCCCTCCCTGGTATTTAATACCAATTATAGGAAGAATATTTCTAGGCAATCCAAGTTGTTAGAATTTGGAAAATTATATCTTTTATACTTTGGGAAAATCTGATCCAAGTAAATAAAATTTACTATCCCCTCCGTCGGGCCTGTCCGTGTAGCTAGGGAGGGCAAGAAACTGGTTTCCCAAACCAAGCCTAGAGACTACTTCTCTATCACCCATAAGCTGGTCAGGTTATTTGATCAACTCTAAATCTTTTAACATACTTAATTTATTATTTTATAGCATCCGGGCTTTCCCTTTGATCTATTCCATTCCTCAGTCGGATTTTCTGTGACACTCACAAATGAAAGAAATCTACTAGAAATTGCCCATACACATTTTTAAACCTCTTAATCATCTTTAAAAATCCATTTTTATAACTCAAATCTCTTAAAAAACATTTAAAAATATTTATAGAACTAATTTCATATTTTTAAAGAATTAAAAATATCAATTTTAAAGAATTTATCGCTTTGGTTTCCGAACTGCCAAACCGCGACTATTTTGAAAACTTGTTTTGCTCGTATTAAAAATATATTAAAATCTCGATTTTCTTTCCTCATCTGAAAACTATGATTAAAAGGGTTTGGAAAATTCTTATTACAAAGAATTCCAACTTTGAATCTATCGTTTAAATGGATTTAACTTTCTATGGCGTGAAATCACGAACTATCGTTACACGACACGCCAATTTTTGACTCAATTTCCATACCTTGTCAAAACTTAACCAAATTGGATTTTAGTATTTAAAAAACATTTATAAACCATTTTAAACCATTTTCAAGAGGTTTAACAGTCTCATACATACCATTTCATTTATTAAAGGAAAGTGATTTTCTTTGTGATTTTCGACGTGTATTTAAAGTGAATCATTTCAACTTCAAATAAACATATAATCAACATCCAAACTTTGACGATCAAACATAGCAACCAAACAACCTATCATATCATCATCCAAAGTATATATATTAATATAAGTTGAGTTTTCTCACCTTCATTTTGACTCGAACTTCTTATGAATCGGCAATAGCTTCGCTACAATTGCTTTAAACTCTACGGAATCGAGCTTCTAAGTTTTGAATGAGCTCGGCCTTGACCTTAGGTGCTCATGGCTATGGGTTCGGATGGTGGATGGCTCGACTAGGGTGAAGGGAAGTGTGGCCATGGGTTTCGATGGGAGAAATGGAGTGTTTTGAAGTGGTTTTGAGTGGATTGTATAATGTATATATACTAATATAATTTAATATCCTTTTGTAATTATTTTCTCCATAATTTCTTTGTGTATGAAACCATTAGAATAGCTTAAAGAAGGAGAAAGAAAATGAAGAATAAGTGTTGGGAATTTATAAAGAAAGGGGTGGGTATTTATAGATTTTTTTTGGAAATAAACTTCTAATTGCAGAATTACACAATTGCCCCTTGCTCACACCCTCCATCACCTCCATATGCACGAGAAACGCCTCCCTCTTGTGCCTCCATGTGCTTGAAGTGGTATGGTGTAAGGTGGGTTGATGGATGCTTTTTAATTGCTTAAGTATTAAGTTTTTAGGAAAATAGCTTAATATTTTGCAATATATATATATATATAAGTTTATATGTGTGTGTGTATATATATATATATTCATATGCATGTTAGGGTATGCATATGTATTGTTATATATTTGTACATGACATATAAACATGGTTGCAACAACTTTCAATAACTTCCATTCGTTAAACCGTTGAATATCGGGAAACCGATTCCCGTTCACATTTTCACTTATAAATCAATTAAACATATATATGTAAATAAAATTTGAAAACTAATTTTTTATCATTTAAAATAAAATAAAATGATCATATTTGTTTTTTAAAACCAATAAATAAATACTAGGCAATTATTTACAAAAAGTGTTATTATATCGATAAAGCGATACGACTTTTCTTATATTTTCAAATCGAATATATATCTTTATAAAACTATTATAAATGATTTATTATCACTTCATAAAAAATTAAAATGAATTATTATCATTTAAAGCCAATTATTTGAATATTTATAACAATTATTAAATCATTAAATCTCAATTTAAATTCATAAATCAATTATTTAAATATAAGGGCATCACTCATGATGTCATAAATACTTTTTATTCCCAGAAATAAAATAAATTATTTTTATTTCATATTCTTATTTAAATGGAGAAATAAGTGTATGTATCTAGCTCTGTGCGTGATGTTTTATGATTATAGGGTTGTTTATTGATAAAATGGTTTTCTGCTATTTTATCGATCTATCTTTCCAATGGAAATATTTTTGTGAACATTCTTCCAAAATAAGTTCATTATTATTATTTATCACTTAAAACTTGATTATTTATGAAAAGTAATATATATTTGAATATTTATAATGATTTAAATATCTTTAATTAAAGTGATCAAATTTTGGGTTGTTAGATACTTCCCCCTTGAAAGAATTTCGTCATCGAAATTGTAATGCAAAATCCAAAAGGTGTTTGCCCAAAATATTTTCTTTTAAACTTATACCCATGCGATGTATATAGTTCATTCATATGCAATATTTGATTCGATATACTATTCGAATCCACAACTTTACTTTCGAACTAGTATTTATCCTCCAATCCTCTAATGCGGACTCTGATCAACCTTTCCGATCAAAATTTTAGTTTTCCTTGCATAGCTCTCAACTATGATAGAAAACTCAAGCATCCAACCACAAATCCTCATCAATGTTCATCATCAAGAACCGAGTGATAAATCCATTTTCGGACGGGTGTAAACACCTCAAAACTCAACACTCGCATCTTAGATCAAATTATGCGACGAAATAATCCACATAATTCATATGAATTTAATAATCTTTCAAAAAAATTTAATGAAAACATTTCATAGAACTTTCATTCTTTATTAAAACATTTTTATAAAGATGCTTCTTTATATTAACTATTTGCAACATTTCTAATAAATTATTCAAGTCAAAGATACTTACCTTTTATTATAATATACGTCTTATATTATAATTTTCTTCTTTTAACCAATATTAAATGCAAACACCTTTGTATTTAATAAAAATTCTTTTGTTAATCAAGACTTATTTTTTAATTAATACTCCTTTTATTAATTATCTACATATACCAGTTTCAATACTATAAAGTATTCATATACTTATTCAAATTTCTTAAGTATATTCACAATTTACTTAACAAGTTTTAGTTACTTTAAAAATATAATCAAAGAGATTGAAACAATTATTACCAAAACATTGTTATAATAAACTCGTTTATAACATTTTCTATCTTTTTATAAAAGATTCCAATACTTGTTATTATCTTTAAAATCTCATTATTAAAGATCTGAATATACCCATAAGATCTCTTCCAAAGTGCCATTCAAGGGTTTAAAAACAAATGTTGTTAAAACGTCATTTACTACAACCCAAAACCATTCTTTAGTAACTTTAACCATTTCTTTTAAAGATCAAAGCATACCCATGCTTATCAATTAAGATAATACACTTTGATAAAAAATGACAACCATCAATTAATTTATCAATTAATGATTCACATTATCCTTTTTAACTTTTATATAGATCGAGTAACTCAAAGATGATACAAGGAACTGGGTACCACCAATAGTATCGCATATTTCCTTTATAAGAAGGGGAATACTTAAGAGAAGAGAAGCATTTACCATCTAAACACATCTCCTTCCCATTTCTAGTTACTTTCGAGCCACTCGAATCAATTAATTATAAGATTGCTTTTCATTTTCAAAACTCTATTTTAGAAATAATTATATTATTATTCCTTTTCCAAAAATCATTTGAAATTTCTTTCAAAAAATCCCAGAATTTAAATTCTCAAAATTCTTTTATAAAGCACGTTTTATAAATCCAGTTTATAAAATCACTTATATAAAACATATTCATAAGATTTATTTTTCTTAAATAAATTCCTTTAATCTTAAACCATCATTATTATTTATCAAATATCCCATAGTCAAATTGTGAAAATAAATTCACGAGGTGTTCATATTTAAACTTTTTAAATTAAACAATCAATCAATCAATAATAATAATAACCGAATATTATCATTTCCTTAATCAAATGACTATATTATTTGAAATATATTTTTTATATTTAAAGTATAATCCTAGGTAAAATTTTCAAAATCAAAATCATTTGTATATATCATTAACAAATACATGCTCATATATAATACTCTTAAACTCATTCTAGGGTGTTACTAATCCTATCTCTAATGAGTTACTCATCCTAGGGCATTCCTAACCCTATCTCTGACAAGACTTTACCCCGATCAAGATCAAGTGTTCGTTCAACCTAAGTTCCGATACCAAATGTGACGATCCACCTCCTCGACTCTCGAAAATCGACATTAATACATCCTCGGTATTCCCGTGTCGTAAATCCAAGTTCCAGAGAGGAAGATTATCTTGGGGTAAAAGAAAATAATGATAGAAGACAAGACAATAATAGAATCTCACATCGTATTTAACACAAAGTTATACATATGAGCAGTACATACAATCACTCTCAAAATGAGATTTTAGAGTCATAGCAAGTTCTAACCCAACTAGGATAGTTCTAACGACCTATCCCTATAGGTACTGATAGATACTTATACATAATACAAACACAGTGGGAAGTGGTAGATAACTTCAACAAAAGACCCAAAACGCTCCATGCTCCGTGCTCCATCTAATCTAAATACTTTGCTGCCAGGAAAAAAAATATGGCACCCAAAGTTTAAGGGGAAAAGAAAATAAGCTCTGAGCCAGTCATGGGACTGGTATGAGAAACTCAAAATATGATGTTTGAAAATAAAAGGTTTCTCATAAGACCACGCCGCACATAAACGCGGAATGGGTTTTTACCTTCTGATAACCAAAACTTTTGCTACAAAAAATATGGGGATATTATTTTTAATGGCATTCTTTTGAAAACACTTTTCAAATAAACATATTAAAATAACTGAAATTGTTACATATTAAATTCCAGCATACTAGGCTCTACAATCAAGTCCGAAGGCACTTATTGATGAATGGATTCCATGTAATAGCAAGGTAAGAGACTACCTACCATATAGTACACGACTAGAGGGATGTACCGAGGATATACAAACAACCTACCACATTTGGCAAGACTGGTCTATCCCTTTTTGCCACTCAGACATGGCCTCGACAGAAACCAAATATGTCATTAGTCGGGTCGTAACTGACCTATCCGGGATCCTATAGCATACACAACATACTCGACATATAGAGTGTAATCTAGCAAGGTGATGATCATACCCTAATGGTTGCGAACCACGTAGCCTTACAGTGTGCCCTATTTAAGCCATTACCGGGTGATAAGGCCTGAAGTAACGATTACCTTTCACCTAGCACATTCCACTTTGAATGCCACATTGCCAATTCAAATCATACACTCTTGATTTCCATAAATGTACAACCTCTAAGCTCGTATGTCTCAGAGAAGCGTGTTAAGCTAAGAGAAGTTTCCTTCTCCGCCGCTAAACAAATGTACTTTTGTAAAAATCAATGTACGTGCGTTTTAGAAATGCAATGTCAAATATTCATCTATACAAATTATCCAGAAATATGATAAACCAATGGTACTCTCTTACCATATCCTGTCGAGAATTACCCCTAGGATTAGTAGCGAGAAGTCCTTGTATCGAAGATATCAAATGAAGAACTACTGACACACACACACACACATATATATAATATGGAAAATTTGCCTCGAGGGTCAGTGGCAAGTAGCCCTACATTCCATCTTCCAGATCATATCATCCCATGTCTTTTATTTTCGAACACGTAAATTGGTTCATAGTGGTCTTCAGATAAGAATCACCCAAATCCGACCCCGGTTCTTCGAACCAATTATCGATAAAAAGATGTTAAGTGAAAAAGAATTATTCTTTGATTGATTAATCAAAATATTTTCTAAAGATATATGTCTTTAAAACATACTTTTCGGTAGAAACAGAATCATTAAACCTCTCTTTAACTTTGGAATTACCAAATCAATTTCAAAAATCTTTTTAGAAAACATTATTAAATTAATAGGATCATGGAAATTATACTAATTCTACTCAATATCAATTTCCATATTCAACTTTTACGATCCATCGAATAACGATGAGATCACCTTTTAAATTCTCATGGATAGTATGGATTCCCTCCTCATAATTCAATACTAAGTATAAGAAGATTATTTCTATGCAATCCAAGTTGTCTGAATTTGGAAAATTATACGTTTTATACTTTATGAAATTTTGATCGAATTAAATCAAATGTACTATCCCCTCCGTCGGGCCTGTCCGGGTAACTAGGGAGGGCAGGCAACTGTTTTTCCAAACCCAAGCCTAGAAACTACCTCTTTATCACCCATAACTTGGTCAAGTTATTTGATCGACTCTAAATCTTTTAACATACTTTATTTACTTTTTAATTATTTTAGAGCATTTGGGCTTTCTCTTCGATCTGTTCCATTCCTCGGTTAGATTTTCTATGGCACTCACAAATGGAACAAATGTACTAGCCGTTTCCGCATACTCATTTTAAACCACTAAATCATCTTTAAATTACTTAATTATTTATTTTAAAAGGTTCACAAAAGATTCGGGAAAGAATAATTAAGTTAAAACTATTGTTTGCAAAAGTTATTAAAAAGTGATGCAAAAAAGTGCTGCAAATAGTGTTTTAAAAGCTTATTTGATAAAAACAACTTTTCGATCATTTAAAAAAACATTTTATAATCAAATCACTTTAAAAACATTTTAAAACATTTATTGAATTTATTTCATTTTTTAAAGAATTAAAAATATCAATTTTAAAGAATTTGTCGCTTTGGTTTCCGAATTGCCAAACCGCGACTATTTTGAAAACTTGTTTTGATCATATTTGAAAATCTATTGAATGAACTCTCATTTTTCTTTCTTCTTTTGAAAACTATGATTATAAGGGTTTGGAAAATTCTTATTACAAAGAATTCTGACTCCGAATCCATTTTTTAAATGGATTTAACTTTCCATGACGCGAAATCGCGAACTACCGTTACGCGACGCTTCAATTTTTGACTCAATTTTAATTCCATGTCAAAACTTCACCAAACATGATTTTAGTATTTATAAAACATTTATAAACCATTTTAAACCATTTTCAAGAAGTTTAACAATCTCATACATACCTTTTTATTTATTAAAGGAAGGTGATTTCCTTTGTGATTTTCGACGTGTATTTAACGTGAATCATTTCACCATCAGATAAACATATAATCAATATCCAAACTTGATGATCAAACATAGCGACCAAACAACATATCATATCATCATCCAAAGTATATCTATGAATATAAGTGGAGTTTTCTTAATTTCATTTTAACTCGAACTTGTTTTGAACGGCTATAGCTTCGCTACGATTGCTTTAAACTCTATGGAATCGAGCGCCTAAGTTTTGAATGAGGTCAGATTTGGCCTTGGGTGCTCACAGCCGTGTGTTTAGCTGGTTGATGGCTCAGCCTAGGGTGAAGGAAAGTGTGGCCGTGGATTTTGATGGGAGAAATGGAGTGTTTTGAAGTGGTTTTTAGTGGATTAGATAATGTATATATACTAATATAATTTAATTTCTCTTTAAATTATTTTCTCCATAATTTTTTTTATAGGAAGCTATTAGAATAGATTAAAGAAGGAGGAAGAAGATGAAGAATAAGTGTTAGGAATTTATGAAGAAAGGGGTGTGTATTTATAGAAACAATTTGGAAATAAATATCTAATTGCAAAGTTACACAATTGCCTCTTGCCCACACCAGTCCATTACCTCCTTATGCACGACAAACCTCTTCCTCCCTTGCGCTTCCATGTGCTTGAGGTGATATGGTGTAAGGTGAGTTGATGGATGCTTTTTGGTTGCTTAAGTATTAAGTTTTTAGGAAAATATCTTAATATTTTGTAATATATATATTTAAGTTTATATGTGTGTGTGTGTATATGTGTTCATGTGCATGTTAGGGTGTGCATATGTATTGTTATATATGTGTACATTACATATAAACAAAGTTGCAACGACTTTGAACAACTTCTGTTTATTAAACCGTTAAAAATCAAGAAACCGATTCCCGGTCACATTTTCACTTATAAATTAATTTACATATAAATGTAAACAAAATTTGAAAACTAATTTCTTATCGTTTTTAACAAATTAAAATGATCACATTTGATTTATAAAACTTTATAAATAAATATTAAGCAATTACTTACAAAAAGTGTTATTATATCGATAAAGCGATACAAATTTTCTTATCGGATATATATCTTTATTAACTATTATAAATGATTTATTATCACTTCATAAAAAATTTAAATGAATTATTATCATTTAAAAACAATTATTTGAATAATTATAATAATTATTAAATAATTAAATCTCAATTTAAATTTATTAATCAATTATTTTAATATAAGGGTATCATTAATGATGTCATAAATACGTTTTACTGCCAAAAATAAAATAAATTATTTTTAATTCATATCCTTATTTAAATAGATAAATAAGTGTATGTATCTAGCTCCATGTATGATGTTTTACAACTATAGAGTTGTTTATCGATAAAACAGTTTTCGGCTATTTTATCGATATATAGAGTTGTTTATTGACACCAAAAGGAAATATTTTTGTGAACATTCTTGTAAAATAAGTTCGTTATTATTATTTATCACTTAAAACTTGATTATTTATGAAAAATAATCTATATTTGAATATTTAAAATAATTTAAATATCTTTAATTAAAGTGAACACATTTCAATTCGTTACATCGGCAATAGGATCTGTCATCTACACTATGCTACGTACTAGGCTTAATATGTCTTTCATACTCAGTGCACTTAGCCGATATGAATCAAATTTGGGAGACAACGGTAAGATAATAATTAAAGTTATTTTTAAGTATTTGAGAAATATTAAGGATTTTTTTCTATCTATGGATTTAACGTGTTCTTTATGAAGGGTTAGTTGGATTCAATCTTTCAAAGTGACATCGATGTTATCAACCAGTCTTGAGATTCATGTTAACCTCAATAAAGGGGTTGTCAGGTGGAAAGGTTTGAAGCAAGAAGTTGTGCTGGATTCAAACATGGCGATTGAATACATCACCTTAAAGGTTGCAACAAAAAATGCAGTTTGGACGCACAAATTCATTAAGAGCTTTGAGCGAACCCTAGCACTAAAGGTCTAATGCTAATGTACCATGACAATAATGCAACAATGCAAAATGCCAAGGGCTGCAAGCTCACAAAAGGTCAAGATGCATTCTTTGTATGTTTTACAATATAAGACAGATTATTTGTGATGAAGAAGTAGTATTGAGAGAGTAGATACTTAAGATAAGATCATAGACCTATTCAATAAGGCCCTTTGAAGATTGGTTAAAGGTATGGGCATGAGGTACCATAATTAACCCCAAGTGCAAGTGGGATATTGATAGAGTTAAGGGTATGCCATAAGAACATTTAAGTTATTTATTATAAAACTTTACTCTGATCAAGAAACTTGTTCAGAACAAAGTATGCTTTTTTCGATTTTATGTATTGCTATATTATGATATAAGTAATAATATGACAAATTAAAAATTTACAAGTAGATTTTATTTGGAAAAATTATTCAATCAATTGTAGTTGTGAATGTGTTCATGATTATGAAAATTCAATCATATATTAAAATACTTATGCTTAAATGTTCCTAACCTAGATGTATAAAGAATTAATATTATTACATTCGTTGGGACTAGTGTACATAATGCTCTCCATACGATGGGTGTTGATTTACTCATGAGTAGGGACGCTAATATGTTACGTACTTATATTGTTTGAAACAATCATAGAATGCCTCAATGAAAGTCTTTTATAGGTTAATTACAACTAATTCAAAATAAGGGATCTCATGTAATGGTGTGCATGTTGGATCAGGCCCATTTGGTAGTAGGTAATATGCGGTAAATTTCAAAAAAATTCTCAAAGCGTATCTTATATTGGCTTATACAAATAATTAATTAGCATTTGATCCTGTATACAGCTTTTAAATATAGTTATACTTAATTGCGTGTTTTATAATTAATCATTTAGACATGTAAAAAATTAATGTATCATATATGGCATGATAAGATAACAAAATACAAATATAACATGTGTACAAAATACACGCACGCATATGGATATTAGGAATTATATCCATTTTCTTACATATATAATAATATAGTGGAAATTAGCCACAAGGGCCTCTTTAGCAAGTGGAATTAGTTTCTAGGACACACAACTGAAATAATTACTTTCAAGGACAAAACATAAAATAATTAGTTTCTAGGGCCTAAAAACCTATGAAATTATATCCTTGAAAGTAATTGGACTGCTGACTTTGTCCTTGAAAGTAATTATTCTGCTGACTTTGGCCTTGAAAGTAATTTCTTTGAATGTGTGTCCAAGAAACTAATTGGACTGCAAAGTTTGTCCTTCTGGTGAAATGCCCCTATAATATATTTACTTATGCATATGGCACATTCATATGCATATCGGTGGAAATATACATATCAAAGTGTGTGTTTGTCTATATATATGTTTAAATATACCAAGCTATGCGTATATGGTATTGTAAACACATATTCTTGAAACCATATGTAACGACCCCGAATTTTGAACAAATTAAATTTAAAATATTTAATTAATTTTAAATATTTGAATGATGATTTAATTTGTATCCCCGATATAACTTTGAATTTGACGATAAAATTATAAAATTTAATCTATTGATAGTCGAATAAAAATTTGAATCTTCAATTTTAAGTTGAAGAAAAATATTTCGAAAGCTTTTAAAATTCATATTGATAATACCGAAGATAATCGAACTTTCAGAATTGAATTTTAAACTGTTTTGCTCAGTTTTGAATTTAATTGTTTGAACCGATATTTAAAAATAGCATTCCGGAGAACAGTCTCGGAATTCGACGAAACTAGTTCCATCGGGTCCGTAATATTGAATTATTACCGGATTTCAAATTTCGTATTTTTCGGAGTTGTTATGTAACTGTACGATAGGTAAACGCATTTAGATTTAATTGAATTCAATTTAGATTTTAAATGTTTAAAACTTTGCCGACATACGCACGTTGTCTTCCCTCAATGTACGCCTAAAAACACGCCGAGCATCACGAGATAGAAATCGTGCAGAGCATACCGAGTATTTTAAAAACAGTTTCTTCCTCTTCAAAATTTAATTCCATTCCCTCCTCTATAAAGAAAAATAAAAACAAACGATCTCTTCCCTCACTCTCAGTTTAAAATTTAATCGAGAAAAAAGGGCGTTCTCCCTCAATCTCTGTTCGAAAATGAAAAAGGGGGAAACGAGTCGAATCGCGATGAGGGCAGAGTGCGCGACGTCGACTGCGGGGCGAGCTAGGGTTCGCGAGAGGCGATCGCGATTCGCAGTTGAAGGATGAGGGCCGCTGTCGAATCTCTGTTCGATCTGCCGAACGACGTCAAAAGGAAGGGGAGCACGGTCGATTTTGGGGCGTCACGACTCAGAATTCGCATGAAGCTGGGTGGCAATGAATTCGCGAGTTCAATTGTGGGTTTCGCGAGCGATGGGGCAGCGGCTACGAGAAGTATCGTACGGCAAAGTTGAGTTCGAGCACGCGAGGTTTGAAATCATGATCTGGAGTTTCAAGGCAATAGGGTTGGAAGCTCTGCATGTTCGAGCGGCAATGGCAAGAGGTATTAGATCTTCTTGGTTCTAACCTTTTTTATAAGAAAATTTTATAAGTGTATGATATATATTTGCAAATATAATTTAAGTAAACTAATTCAGTTTTAATTTGGGAATTAATCGTTATATCCATATACAAAGGAAGAAAATACGTACAACTGCAGTTTTTCAATTTTTATATAAACAGGAAATAGAAAGGAAAAATATTTTTACAATAAAGCTAATATCTTTTCCATTTTAAAATTTAAATTTTATGTTAAGAAGATGAAATTATTTCTTTAGAATAAGAATATATATATATATATATATGTGTAAACAGACAGAAAGCAAATATATATTCAGACAAGATTTTGTTTATGTAAATTTTTAAAAGATATATGCAGTAAACATAAATTTTATATATACATAAAGTTGGAAAAGAAAAAAAAGTTAGTTAAATCAAACAAATCTATTTAATGAAAAATGGTTACTCGATTTAATTCGAATATTAATAATTGTATAAATTGTCTATACAAGGTTTATAAATCGAGAAAACAAACTGGAATGGAAATGGATGGCAAATTAAAAAGCAAAGGTGAGATTTTTCTCACTCAAAATAAATTTGGATTACAGTTGATTGATTGCTATTGGATGTGATATTAGATATAGTAGGATATATCTATATATATAGCAATATATACATATTGGCATATGTATATATTGGATTGATTGATTTCCCGCCTCGTATAGCGGATGAGACCCTATTGCGCCGTTAGTAAGCGGATGATTTTTATAAAACCCATATACCGCGATATTCCACCTCGAAGTGGAATTGGTATTGTGCTAACGTCTGTGGATGCAGGGAAACAGGTTGGAGGGATCCAACTGGATTCCTCACCAGTATTTATTTATTTACAGATATTGATGTATATTCTATTATCATATTGATATATGATGTTTGTTGTTGTGATTGACTAATTGGTGCTGTTGCATCATCGGATTCAAGTTTTGAAGTTTAAAAATAACGACTTTACTTTAAAAGGATTTTTTTAAGTGATTTTTGAAAATATACGTTTTATGGAATTTTTGAATTTATTTATAAACGTTAAAATTTTAAAGTTATAAAAGTTATAATTTTTAGTGGAATATAACCAAAGTGTCATTTTTGAAATAAAAATTGATTTATTTATAAAATGGTTTTAATTGGAATTTTTGAATTATTAAAAACGATGTATGTAAAAGATGTACAAGATTGATATTTATAACTTTAAAATGTTGGTATTATAAAACGAGTTTTTATAAGCGTTAAAATGAATTTTTAAGAATTTATAAATAAATGAAATTTATAAACTGTGAACTTATAAATGGAAATGATTTTGTAAAATAAAGGAATTATAAGTATTTAACTTATAATTATGGATTGTTGGTATAAGATTTGAGTTATGAATCGAATTGTTAATAAAGGAGATTTATTAAATTGAAGTTGTTAGAAAATAGAAATAGAATTTATAAACGTTGTTTTATAAATTCGAAATCAATTGGATTTGATAAATTAAATATAGAAGGTTATTAAGGGAATTTTATCCACGATTTTGGATAGTGGATAATTCTTGAAATAAAATGTGTAGAAAAGATTGAGATTTGATTAGTGAGGTATATTCACGATTTTGGACAGTGAATATATTATTAAATAAAATGGATATGTTCTGGAGAAACGATATTATAAAATGAAGTAATTGTTTTAAAAGATGTTTTAAAACGTGTTAAGTATCGAAACCATAGATTTCAACATTTTTATTGTTGAAATAGACGTTTTCGAAAAATAAGGAAATGGTGGACTATAACACTGTTGTTATAGTAAATGATTTCCGTAAGGAAATGTTTTTATCTAGTATTGAGATTTAAATATCTATCTTAATTTTCAAATCCCTATACTAGTGATTTTGAGTCGTCGTAACGATGTTTTACGCAACATTCGTTTTGACTCAAATAGATTTCCTTAAAGAATGAAATGTATACTTAATATTGATTTAAGTATATCGAATATTTTCCAAATGTTGAAAATAAATAGATTTGTGAATTACTTATTATTAAATAAGTATGGAAATGTTTTCCAATATGAAATGAAACGTTTTTGAGAATTTATCTTTGTAAAGATAAATTGAAAATGAATATTTGAAATCGATTGAAAATCATATTTCAGTAGATATTTGAAATATAAATTCACTATGGAATTTATAAAAGGAAAGGGGAATCTGTTTGAAAATAAATATTGATTTATTTTTGAAGTGTGGAAATTTTATATCTAGTAAAGATATTTTTGGGAAATAAATAATTTGGAAAATTATTTGGAATCTGATGATGTTGCGCATCTTTATTGATAGTTAAATAACCGACTATCAATAATTACCTTGAATGGATATTTGTTGTGAATTGGATGAATTTGAATGCCACACTTATTTTTGAATAAACGCTCACTATTCGGGTTAGCCGGGAAAGGACCATGGGGTCGTATAACCCATTCCGAATATGTGATACGTCGTTATGGATCGCATTTGCTATATTACAACATGATAGGAGGTTCTCGCTTCGTAGTTTGGTGACGAACGGGAGACTCTTACCCCTACATGTCCCTGAGAGGGATGGGTTGGTTAGGCGAAGGCCGTGACAGTCGAGAGGCTGGCCGTAAAAGTAAATGCGAGGTGCCAGTGTAAGCCACGGTGGGGCTCGGATGGTTGCAAAGCCTACCGGTCGCTGCTGCCGGAAATGTCCGGGACGTTACATCTGGTATCAGAGCATATGGTTAAGCGACAACCCTGCTCTGTTGGGTGTTACTCATTAGAGATAGAGTCAGTAGTACTCTAGAATGAGTTTGAGTGTAATAATAGATACGAGCGCGTATTTGTTAGTTAATATAAGAATTTGTTTTATATTGTGATGATTGGTTTATTGAGTGGCATATGAACCTTCGTCGGCACAGTCTGCAAAACTGTATCGAAGGGGTTTCTAAACACTTGAATAGTACAATTCGGCACAGTATTGTTTTGAATAGGGTAAATGAAATAATTTTGCCCAAAACTATTTTGTATAGAAAAGAAACGATTTTCTATGAATTACTATAGTATATGGTTGCATGGGTGTTAGAAGAGATAATATTGAAATTATTATCATTGAAATTAAACAAGAAATTGAAATCATAACTCCAAAGTTAAGAAATAAATTCACATACAAATGAAATTTAAAGAATGTAAATTATAAATGTAATTTGTGATTTGAAATGGAATTCCAGAGAAGTATTTGGAAATGTTTTGAAAAGAATTTGAAAATTTTGGAGATTTGTAAAGTTTAAATCCTTTTTGGAGTTGGAAATGAATTTCAACGGTTTTGAAAAGTATTTTGGAAAGACGAAAGCTCTAAACTCTTTTCGGTCGCTGGAAAATAATTTCGATGATGATCGCGACATCATTGGTGTTCATTTTCGGGTTTCCAAAAGAGGAATTGCTGCTAAATTATTTTAAATGGAAGTTGTTTGAAAAATTTGGGTTTTGTTTTGGAAATTCAAAGGATAATTTGAATTGTTTTCAAAAATGGTTTTGAAAGGTTGAAAAAGACTCTGGAATACTATATAAAAATATTTATGAAATATTGTAAGTTGATGACCTATACAAATTGAATGTAACGACCCGTATTTTACGGATCGAAACATCGTGAAATAATTAACAATTGGTTGCATTGTTGATAAGTCGTTCAGAATTTTTCTAAGTCCTAAGTCGGTTTGGACGAGTTAAGGGATAAGTCTGGGTCGAGTTGCCAACTTAAGGAATTAACCGAGTTAGGGAAGTGTGGTTGACCGACTTAAGAGGTTTAGGCGACCTAAGGAAGAGTAGTAGGCGACCTAAGTATTCTGGGGTTAGGTCGTGGGGTAGAGTTAGGTCGGCAACGACCTAAGGAAACTGTTGTGAGCGACCTAAGTGTGGGTATTGGATAGTTAAGTCGTCTAGACGACTTAGTAGATAGGTCGTATCCCAGTTTGTTCGCGACTTATGCTAGGTCGCGTAGATGTTTAAGGGTTTAGGTCGTAGACGACCTAAGAGATAGGAGACTTAAGAGTTTCTGGCGAGTTAAGGTTTCGAGCGACCTAAAGGAAGCGCGAGCTAGGAGATGTACGACCTAGTGGTTAGTGTGTTAAGTCGTAGACGACTTAAGTTTTTGACCGAGATAAGCGTTAGGTCATTGTGTACTAGGTCGTCTGGTAGTTAGTATGGTTAGATCGGTTGGAACGACCTATAGAATGTTAGCGACCTATAGGATGTAGTTAGTATAGTTAGGTCGGCAACGACCTAGAGGAGCTGGGGTAGTAGGTTTGCGACTTAGTAGTTAAGTCGTTGGACGACCTAAGGGGTTAGTATCTGGTCGTGTGGGCTAAGTCGGAGTGGGTGGCTAAGTCTTAGGTCGCGTATTGGCTAAGTGTTAGGTCGCGTGGGTTGCTGAGTGGTTAGGTCGCAAGGTTTTATAAGTCGTAGGTCGTACCTATTGTTAAGTCGCGATCTGTGTTAGGTCGTAAGTCGCATGTAAGTGGAAGCGCATGTGTTAAGTCGCGAGCGACTTAGGAGTTAGGATGGTAAGTCTTGAGACCTGGTTCGTTAAGTCACGCCCATTGTTTAGGTCGAAGAGCTGTTAGGTTGTATGGGTTTTAGGTCGGCAAGGTCTTAGGTCGGAGACGACCTAATTTCGAGTTACGACTTAGGGAAATTTCGCCTATAAATAGAAGGGGGTTGGCTTCATTTTTTGGGATCCGGATTTTGAAGCGACGAAGTGCTGCCATTTTGAGAGCTCGACTTCTACACTTCTTCACTTCTTTTCTCCACTCTAATCTAGTGATTCCTTCCATCCATATCGAAGATCAAGATTGAAGATTCAAGAGCTTAGATTGAAGATCTTCATCTTTTCAAGAGAGATTTCTTCGTTTGAAGCGGATTCGTGATAGATCAAGCTCGATCCTTCGCTGTCCAGATCTGAAGCGTGTAGATTTGGGTTTGTTTTGGTGATTTGGTGAGTGGTGATTATCTCTCACATGGATCCAAAGGAGTAGATCGGATTGTTGGCTTGATTTGGTGTTAAAATAGTGATTTCTATGCATTCTTGTAAACCTAAGTGTAGATCCATGTAGATCCATTGTTCATGATGATTTGACAACCATTTTTGTATATGATTAACCTATGAAAGTTCATTCATCAAGTTGTAGAGATAATTCTCATGTTTTCATGCTTGTTAGACTTTCAACTCCTTAATTACGAAAATTGCCATTATTGTTATAATTGTCCATTTTGCTTATATTTGAATGCTTGGTTACTTGGATTGATGTTTGACATGATTGATTTCTGTGGATTAGATAATTGTTGATTGGTTTTAGACAAGGTGGTCGAAGATGATTCAAAAGCTAAGGGAAAGGCTCTTGGATTGGGAAAGCTGCTCGTGGCATATGTAGCGGGATGATGAAGCTCTTATGCATAGATTTGATGATGTGATGTTGAGATGAGGCTTTGCGAGGATGTAATGAAGCGAGGCATCATGTGATGAAGACTTGGTCTAATCCAGACGGGATCATTCCAAGCATGTTGATAACTCGGTGATATGATTCGAGTTGAGGATAATGGATGCTCGAGAGGCGCTTGAGCTAGTATGGAAATAGTCGTCGAGGAGGATGACTAGGAGGTTGAGATCTCATCGTTGTTGAAAGTTCTAGCATGCTCTAAGCAAGGGTACATGGGGACGCCCAAAAGACTAAGTTGATGGTCAAGTACTCTGGGTAGATTCGATAATCCTAGGCACGGGTCACGATGACGTGCGGGAGTTATGTCTAGAACCGGGGTTTCCATTAGCCCTTGACGGACGGCTGAAAGAATGTGCCGGTCATTCAATTAACGGTGATATCGCAGCAATGATAACAGTGATAGCCAGAGTCATGGATGTTTGGTTGTATCGTCATTCGGTTTTAAGAGCGGTATTTCCTGGGTGCTTATCTGACCTTGGTATAGACCTTGGAGTTGGTACTTGGAAAACATCGCCCTTAACTCGAATGATTATTATTTTACCTTAAATTGTATGCTCTGCTATGTTGTTTCTACTTAGTGTGTGTCTGGGGGCTATCACTGTAGAAAGAGGTGGAGTGGGAGGGTTGTATTTCCTATTCCTTTTCCTTTATGCTCTTTTGGTATGTTGTTAGTTCATTTACTGCTCACTAAGACTGTTGTCTGACTCAAGGCTTTATGTTTTTAATTCTTATTGCCTTGGGCTGTTCGTCCATTTTTGGGACGGGCAGACTAGGTAGCAGGTGACAGGTGCTGTTCTCTTCTCACGATGCTGATATCGAAGACGAGCTGGAGGGTTGCATATTATCTTCTTATTATATGTACTGGATGTTCCGCTGTTTTGTATTCTCTGAGTGTTATGTAGTGAGGCTTGATGTATTGGCTATTTGGATGCTTGTATTCAACTATTATGAAGTTTTATATGATGGCATTTTATTTCTGTAAAGCTTCACTATATATATGTTCTATTGTATTTTGTCCATGCGCTGTGAGTAATACGATAGATTCTGTTGTTTCAATCTACCCTGACAATCGTCCATGGTCGCCTGGCACACTTTACAGCGCACTATCACTAGATTCGGTGCAGGGATCATGGGCGGTCGTCACATTTGGTATCAGAGCATTGGTTAATCGATTTTACCCAACGCTCGCTGTCGTAACTACGTATGAGAGACGTAATTGTATTTTGATGGATGAATACTATATATAATATAGTAGTTTAGCTGAGTTTGAGTCCTTTATACAGTTGTTTCTCTAGATGTTCTGATCATTCCTTTTTGTAGATATTGAGAATGAGTCGAAGAGAAAGACCAGCTGTTAGGGAAGGCCGTGCTACTGAAGGGGCTGCTGATTATGTTGCTATGTTCGAAACCATGATGGCTTCGATCAGGAGAAGGATGTCAGCCCCGGGGCCATCAGTAGATGTTGGAGATCAAGTTCAGGCTCCAATATTGATGGATCACTTGGACGATTCATTTAGAAAGCTTGTGGAGGAAGCTCTCAGACATGAGAATCTGTTTCCTAAGGAAGGATCTGTTGTTGCTGTGGCCAGGGAAGAGTCTAAACCCCAGCAGGGTAGAAACAAGAAGAGGAAGCAGCAGCAGCAGCAGAAGGGTAAGGATGGCCAGAAGAAGCCGAAGGGCGAAGTGACCTGCTACAACTGTCAGCAGAAAGGCCATCTCTCCAGGAATTGCAAGAATCCGAAAGCGCCGGCGAAGTGCCACAACTGTGACAAGCCGGGGCATTTCAGGAAGAACTGTCCAGAACCGAGAAGGGACAAGCAGATTGTGCAGGCTTATGCTTTGGGAGAAGTTCCGTCGTCTTCAAAAGCTCCTACCGCGGAAGAGAAGGGAAAGAGTGTGGTGGTTCAAGGTACTCTTTTCTTATGTGGTGTTCCAGTTAGAGTTCTGTTTGATACTGGAGCGTCGCATTCGTTTGTTTGTAATGAACTCGTAGGCCGGTTAGGTTTGGAACCGGATATTGTTGAAAGGCCATTGGTTGTGACTAATCCAGTTGGGGGTTCGTCTTGTTCGTGTATGTTATGCCGTGGTCTAGTTGTGTCGAGTCATGGTTGCTCTTTTGTTTGTGATTGCTTTGTTATGAACTTTGCGGGGTTCGGAATAATTTTGGGTATGGACTGGCTTAGGAAGTATGCGGCAAAGGTTGATTGCGAGAGGTTGGAAGTGACAGTCGAGAATGTGGAGGGGCGAAAGGTTGTGATACGATGTAAGCATGAAGAAGGCGTCTTCATGTATTCGCTAGTTGTTCCACGGGATGGACTGTCATCAGTGCCGATCGCTAATGGATTCGAGGATGTCTTTGACGAAGTCAAAGGGTTGCTGCCGCATAGAGAGATCGAGTTTCGTATAGATCTAGTGGAAGAAGCCAGACCTGTTGTGATGCCTCTTAGGCGGATGGCGCCTAGGGAACATCATGAGTTGAAGGTGTAAGTTGATGACCTTTTACATAAAGGATTCATTCGGCGTAGTGTGTCCGAGTGGGGTGCACCAGTTGTGTTCGCAACCAAGGCAGATGGGTCGTTGAGATTGTGTGTGGATTATCGTGAGCTGAATAAGGTGACTAAGAAGAACAAGTATCCACTGCCGAGAATAGATGACTTGTTTGATCAGCTTCACGAAGCTAAGGTGTTTTCTCAGATGGATTTGGCAACGGGATTTCACCAGTTGAGAGTGGCTAAGGATAGTGTGCCGAAGACTGCCTTTAGGACACCATCCGGTTTCTTTGAGTGGCTGGTAATGCCGTTTGGATTTACTAACGCGCCAGCTTATTTTGTGGATCTTATGAATAGAGTATTCAGAGATCAGTTGAACAAGTTCGTACTTGTGTTCGTGGATGATATTCTGATTTATTCCAGAACGGAAGAAGAGCACAAGACGCACTTGCGTATTGTTTTGGAAATCTTGCGAAAACATCAGCTGAAGGCTAAGTTTTCAAAGTGTCACTTCTGGAAGAGTGAAGTGAGGTTCTTAGGCCATGTGATTTCTGGAAATGGAATAGCAGTTGATCCCGCCAAGGTGGCAGCAATCCAGGATTGGGTTAGACCTAAGAATGCATCTGATGTGAGAAGTTTTCTTGGATTAGCAGGATATTATCGACGGTTTATCAAAGACTTCTCCAAGATAGCTGCACCGTTAACATGATTGATGAAGAAGAACCAAGCGTTCAGTTGGGATGCTAAGTGTGAGCAAGCTTTCGGAATCCTGAAAGAGAGATTGACAAGTGCTCCTGTTTTGACTATTCCAAGTGGGAATGATGAGATGGTGGTTTACACCGACGCATATGGTACTGGACTTGGAGCAGTGCTGATGCAGAGGGATAAAGTTGTTGCGTATGCAAGTCGACAACTGAAGCCGCATGAAAGGAATTACCCGACTCATGATTTGGAGTTAGCGGCGATTGTATTTGCTCTGAAGATGTGGAGACATTATCTGTTGGGAGTTCGATTCGAGTTGTTTACAGATCACAAGTCATTGAAGTATCTTTTCTCCCAAAAGGATTTGAATCTTCGGCAGCAACATTGGCTAGGGTTTTTGGCATCATATGATTTTGGTATAGCTTATACTCCGGGAAAAGGTAACGCGGTGGCAGATGCGTTAAGTCGAAGACATGCAGGATTGGGAGCCATGCTTTCAGAATGGAAGAATCTCGAGTATTTAGCTGGATTTGACTTCAGGCCTAGATGTGAATTGGAACCTGAGATGTTGGCAAACTTATCAATAAGACCCTCTCTGGTGGAAAGGATTGGCGAGAGCCAAAAGCGTGACGATAAGCTTGTCAGGATTATCCGTGATTTGGAATCTGGATTGGATCCAGAAAAGGATAAAGGATTCGAGGTCGATCGAGAGGGTTGGCTTCGGAAACAAGGACGACTAGTTGTTCCCGATATAGATGAATTGAGGAATGAAGTTCTGAAGGAAAGTCATCACTCGAAGTTGACAATTCATCCAGGTGGAAATAAGATGTATCGGGATATGAAGAGAACCTACTACTGGGAAGGCATGAAGAAGGATGTTGGAAATTTTATTTCCAAGTGTATGAACTGCCAATTGGTAAAAGCCGAACAGAAGAAGCCAAGTGGATTGCTTCAGCCATTAGACGTTCCTACATGGAAGTGGGAGCAGATATCGATGGATTTTATTGATGGACTACCTAGAACAAGAACGGGAAATGAAGGGATTTGGGTCATTGTGGATCGTCTGACCAAGAGTGCGAGGTTCATTCCTGTTCGATCGACTAGGACTGCATCAAAGTTGGCTGAGTTGTATGTGAGGTGGATAGTTCGATTCCATGGTATTCCAAAGAGTATAGTGAGCGATCGAGATCCATTGTTCACTAGTGGATTTTGGAAGAGCTTCCAGGAAGTTTTGGGAACCGAGTTGTGTTTGAGTACAACTTATCACCCTCAAACAGATGGTCAGACCGAGAGAGTCAACCGAGTTTTGGAAGATCTCCTCAGAGCTTGTGTTTTGGATTACGGAGGATCATGGGAAGATCACCTTCATTTGGTGGAGTTTGCGTACAACAACAGTTACCAGTCAAGTATTGGCATGGCACCGTATGAGGCATTGAATGGAAGACCGTGTAACTCTCCGACATGTTGGTTGGAAACTGGAGAAAAGCTGATACTTGGGCCAGAGATGATTCGGCAGACTTCAGATTGTATAGAGATCATTCGGCAACGAATGAAGGTAGCCCAAGACCGTCAGAAAAGTTATGCCGATAAGCGTCGAAAGGATTTGGAATTCGACGTAGGAGATATGGTTTTTGTGAAGATTTCTCCACTGAAGAATGTTATCCGATTCGGGAAGAAAGGAAAATTGACTCCGAGATTTGTTGGACCATTCCCGATCATCGAGCGAATTGGAAAGCTCGCCTATAGATTGGAGTTACCGGAGAAGATGTCGAGTGTGCACAATGTTTTCCATGTATCGTATCTACGGAAGTATGTGCACGACTCGAATACGATGGTCCCTGCTGATAGCTGTGAAGATTTCGAAGTTGATTCAGTCGATAGAAGACCTCGTAAGCCGCTTCGTGTTGTTGAAACCGACACGAAACAGCTTAGGAGGAAGGTAGTTAAGTTGCTCAAGATACAATGGAGTGACGATGATAACGACTGTACATGGGAGGTGGAAGAGAGGATGAAAGCAGCTCATCCCGAACTCTTCAAGGTATGGCCCTAAGGTGTCGTCTCATCTCGCGATATTGTAACTTGTTCTAAGTCTTAGAATTCTGTACGCTAAGTAAGAATTGGATGCATGGGTTGTTGATTGCTATGGATGGTAGGCGTACAGAATAATCTTTGATTGCTTTGTTTGCTTGGAATTTCGGGGGCGAAATTCCTAAGGGGGAGAGAATGTAACGACCCGTATTTTACGGATCGAAACATCGTGAAATAATTAACAATTGGTTGCATTGTTGATAAGTCGTTCAGAATTTTTCTAAGTCCTAAGTCGGTTTGGACGAGTTAAGGGATAAGTCTGGGTCGAGTTGCCGACTTAAGGAATTAACCGAGTTAGGGAAGTGTGGTTGACCGACTTAAGAGGTTTAGGCGACCTAAGGAAGAGTAGTAGGCGACCTAAGTATTCTGGGGTTAGGTCGTGGGGTAGAGTTAGGTCAGCAACGACCTAAGGAAACTGTTGTGAGCGACCTAAGTGTGGGTATTGGATAGTTAAGTCGTCTAGACGACTTAGTAGATAGGTCGTATCCCAGTTTGTTCGCGACTTATGCTAGGTCGCGTAGATGTTTAAGGGTTTAGGTCGTAGACGACCTAAGAGATAGGAGACTTAAGAGTTTCTGGCGAGTTAAGGTTTCGAGCGACCTAAAGGAAGCGCGAGCTAGGAGATGTACGACCTAGTGGTTAGTGTGTTAAGTCATAGACGACTTAAGTTTTTGACCGAGATAAGCGTTAGGTCATTGTGTACTAGGTCGTCTGGTAGTTAGTATGGTTAGATCGGTTGGAACGACCTATAGAATGTTAGCGACCTATAGGATGTAGTTAGTATAGTTAGGTCGGCAACGACCTAGAGGAGCTGGGGTAGCAGGTTTGCAACTTAGTAGTTAAGTCGTTGGACGACCTAAGGGGTTAGTATCTGGTCGTGTGGGCTAAGTCGGAGTGGGTGGCTAAGTGTTAGGTCGCGTATAGGCTAAGTGTTAGGTCGCGTGGGTTGCTGAGTGGTTAGGTCGCAAGGTTTTATAAGTCGTAGGTCGTACCTATTGTTAAGTCGCGATCTGTGTTAGGTCGTAAGTCGCATGTAAGTGGAAGCGCATGTGTTAAGTCGCGAGCGACTTAGGAGTTAGGATGGTAAGTCTTGAGACCTGGTTCGTTAAGTCGCGCGCATTGTTTAGGTCGAAGAGCTGTTAGGTTGTATGGGTTTTAGGTCGGCAAGGTCTTAGGTCGTAGGTCGGAGACGACCTAATTCCGAGTTACGACTTAGGGAAATTTCGCCTATAAATAGAAGGGGGTTGGCTTCATTTTTTGGGATCCGGATTTTGAAGCGACGAAGTGCTGCCATTTTGAGAGCTCGACTTCTACACTTCTTCACTTCTTTTCTCCACTCTAATCTAGTGATTCCTTCCATCCATATCGAAGATCAAGATTGAAGATTCAAGAGCTTAGATTGAAGATCTTCATCTTTTCAAGAGAGATTTCTTCGTTTGAAGCGGATTCGTGATAGATCAAGCTCGATCCTTCGCTGTCCAGATCTGAAGCGTGTAGATTTGGGTTTTTTTGGTGATTTGGTGAGTGGTGATTATCTCTCACACGGATCCAAAGGAGTAGATCGGATTGTTGGCTTGATTTGGTGTTAAAATAGTGATTTCTATGCATTCTTGTAAACCTAAGTGTAGATCCATGTAGATCCATTGTTCATGATGATTTGACAACCATTTTTGTATATGATTAACCTTTGCAAGTTCATTCATCAAGTTGTAGAGATAATTCTCATGTTTTCATGCTTGTTAGACTTTCAACTCCTTAATTACGAAAATTGCCATTATTGTTATAATTGTCCATTTTGCTTATATTTGAATGCTTGGTTACTTGGATTGATGTTTGACATGATTGATTTCTGTGGATTAGATAATTGTTGATTGGTTTTAGACAAGGTGGTCGAAGATGATTCAAAAGCTAAGGGAAAGGCTCTTGGATTGGGAAAGCTGCTCGTGGCATATGTAGCGGGATGATGAAGCTATTATGCATAGATTTGATGATGTGATGTTGAGATGAGGCTTTGCGAGGATGTAATGAAGCAAGGCATCATGTGATGAAGACTTGGTCTAATCCAGACGGGATCATTCCAAGCATGTTGATAACTCGGTGATATGATTCGAGTTGAGGATAATGGATGCTCGAGAGGCGCTTGAGCTAGTATGGAAATAGTCGTCGAGGAGGATGACTAGGAGGTTGAGATCTCATCGTTGTTGAAGGTTCTAGCATGCTCTAAGCAAGAGTACATGGGGACGCCCAAAAGACTAAGTTGATGGTCAAGTACTCTGGGTAGATTCGATAATCCTAGGCACGGGTCACGATGACGTGCGGGAGTTATGTCTAGAACCGGGGTTTCCATTAGCCCTTGACGGACGGCTGAAAGAATGTGCCGGTCATTCAATTAACGGTGATATCGCAGCAATGATAACAGTGATAGCCAGAGTCATGGATGTTTGGTTGTATCGTCATTCGGTTTTAAGAGCGGTATTTCCTGGGTGCTTATCTGACCTTGGTATAGACCTTGGAGTTGGTACCTGGAAAACATCGCCCTTAACTCGAATGATTATTATTTTACCTTAAATTGTATGCTCTGCTATGTTGTTTCTACTTAGTGTGTGTCTGGGGGCTATCACTGTAGAAAGAGGTGGTGTGGGAGGGTTGTATTTCCTATTCCTTTTCCTTTATGCTCTTTTGGTATGTTGTTAGTTAATTTACTGCTCACTAAGACTGTTGTCTGACTCAAGGCTTTATGTTTTTAATTCTTATTGCCTTGGGCTGTTCGTCCATTTTTGGGACGGGCAGACTAGGTAGCAGGTGACAGGTGCTGTTCTCTTCTCACGATGCTGATATCGAAGACGAGCTGGAGGGTTGCATATTATCTTCTTATTATATGTACTGGATGTTCCGCTGTTTTGTATTCTCTGAGTGTTATGTAGTGAGGCTTGATGTATTGGCTATTTGGATGCTTGTATTCAACTATTATGAAGTTTTATATGATGGCATTTTATTTCTGTAAAGCTTCACTATATATATGTTCTATTGTATTTTGTCCATGCGCTGTGAGTAATACGATAGATTATGTTGTTTCAATCTACCCTGACAATCGTCCATGGTCGCCTGGCACACTTTACAGCGCACTATCACTAGATTCGGTGCAGGGGTCATGGGCGGTCATCACATTGAATCTTGATAGAATAAATTTTTCTTAAAGATGGAGTTAAATTAAAATAAGTATAAGTGAATCAATTAAATGAAAGTGAAATTGAAAGTTGAAATTCATTTCGAAATTGTAAGCAATAGAATTGAATTGAATAATTATAAATGAAAGAGAAATTAAAATTCGTATGCAATTTGAAATCCAGTTTAAATATAATTGGTTATAAACCAAAATAGTGAATTAAAAATAAATTTTGGGAATGAACAAAAGAATGAAACTGGAATTGAAACTGAATGTTGAAAACAAATTTGAATAAAGTGAATTGGAATCTGTGATGAATTAGTAATTGAAACTAATCTAAAATAGTGCAGTTATGAATGAAAGATAATTGATAAATTCAATATTCAGAAGTAAACTGAATCCAAATTAGATTGAAATTGAATTCAAATGAAAATTTGAAATGTAAAATTGAATGATAATGGATATAACTCCAATAGTGAACTAAAGAATGTATAAGAGGTTTATATTGAAAATTTTGTAATAGAAATTTGCAAAATGGATTGAATATTGTAACTAGATATTATGGCTAGTAGGATATACAGGTGTATAAAGGAATTGGATTTGATTTCAAAGATAAGTTTGAATTGCTCGACAAAAGGTAAGTATTTCAATTTCAATATGAGATTTGATGATTTCTTGTCTAGCCGCTTGGTTTTTTCTTTTCTTTTTGAAATCTGAGAGTCCGTAGGGATGTTTTGTAGTCGTACCATATTAGCCGCGCAAAGGAGATGCTGGCGAAATTTTTCGAAAATTTCGAGTGTTAGAAAAATTTTGAGAAAATTTTGAAAGTTTAAAATTTGAATTTGAATTTAAATTTGAATTTTGAAGTGAACAATGTTGTTTGAAACTTATAATCGAAGTTAGAAAGTTAGTTGAAATAATAATGAATCTTTAGTTGAAAGATTTGTTTCGAAAAATTTGATAAAACTATTAGATGTGAGAAATAGTAGACGAGTTAAGGACCATTTTTCCTAACTTGTAATTTCGGGACGAAATTCTTTTAAGGAGGGAAGTTTGTAACGACCCCGAATTTTGAACAAATTAAATTTAAAATATTTAATTAATTTTAAATATTTGAATGATGATTTAATTTGTATCCCCGATATAACTTTGAATTTGACGATTAAATTATAAAATTTAATCTATTGATAGTCGAATAAAAATTTGAATCTTCAATTTTAAGTTGAAGAAAAATATTTTGAAAGCTTTTAAAATTCATATTGATAATATCGAAGATAATCGAACTTTCAGAATTGAATTTTAAACTGTTTTGCTCAGTTTTGAATTTAATTGTTTGAACCGATATTTAAAAATAGCATTCCGGGGCACAGTCTCGGAATTCGACGAAACCAGTTCCATCGGGTCCGTAATATTGAATTATTACCGGATTTCAAATTTCGTATTTTTCGGAGTTGTTATGTAACTGTACGATAGGTAAACACATTTAGATTTAATTGAATTCAATTTAGATTTTAAATGTTTAAAACTTTGCCGACACACGCACGTTGTCTTCCCTCAATGTACGCCTAAAAACACGCCGAGCATCACGAGATAGAAATCGTGCAGAGCATACCGAGTGTTTTAAAAACAGTTTCTTCCTCTTCAAAATTTAATTCCATTCCCTCCTCTATAAAGAAAAATAAAAACAAACGATCTCTTCCCTCACTCTCAGTTTAAAATTTAATCGAGAAAAAAGGGCGTTCTCCCTCAATCTCTGTTCGAAAACGAAAAAGGGGGAAACGAGTCGAATCGCGACGAGGGCAGAGTCCGCGACGTCGACTGCGGGGCGAGCTAGGGTTCGCGAGAGGCGATCGCGATTCGCAGTTGAAGGATGTGGGTCGCTGTCGAATCTCTGTTCGATATGCCGAACGACGTCAAAAGGAAGGGGAGCACGGTCGATTTTGGGGCGTCGCGACTCAGAATTCGCATGAAGCTGGGTGGCAATGAATTCGCGAGTTCAAGTGTGGGTTTCGCGAGCGATGGGGCAGCGGCTACGAGAAGTATCGTACGGCAAAGTTGAGTTCGAGCACGCGAGGTTTGAAATCATGATCTGGAGTTTCAAGGCAATAGGGTTGGATGCTCTGCTCGTTCGAGCGGCAATGGCAAGAGGTATCAGATCTTCTTGGTTCTAACCTTTTTTATCAGAAAATTTTATAAGTGTATGATATAGATTTGCAAATATAATTTAAGTAAACTAATTCAGTTTTAATTTGGGAATTAATCTGTATATCCATATACAAAGGAAGAAAATACGTACAACTGCAGTTTTTCAATTTTTATATAAACAGGAAACAGAAAGGAAAAATATTTTTACAGTAAAGCTAATATCTTTTCCGTTTTAAAATTTAAATTTTATGTTAAGAAGATGAAATTATTTCTTTAGAATAAGAATATATATATATATATATGTGTAAACAGACAGAAAGCAAATATATATTCAGACAAGATTTTGTTTATGTAAATTTTTAAAAGATATATGCAGTAAACATAAATTTTATATATACATAAAGTTGGAAAAGAAAAAAAAATTTAGTTAAATCAAACAAATCTATTTAATGAAAAATGGTTACTCGATTTAATTCGAATATTAATAATTGTATAAATTGTCTATACAAGGTTTATAAATTGAGAAAACAAACTGGAATGGAAATGGATGGCAAATTAAAAAGCAAAGGTGAGATTTTTCTCACTCAAAATAAATTTGGATTACAGTTGATTGATTGCTATTGGATGTGATATTAGATATAGTAGGATATATCTATATATATATAGCAATATATACATATTGGCATATGTATATATTGGATTGATTGATTTCCCGCCTCGTATAGCGGATGAGACCCTATTGCGCCGTTAGTAAGAGGATGATTTTTATAAAACCCATATACCGCGATATTCCACCTCGAAGTGGAATTGGTATTGTGCTAACGTCTGTGGATGCAGGGAAACAGGTTGGAGGGATCCAACTGGATTCCTCACCAGTATTTATTTATTTACAGATATTGATGTATATTCTATTATCATATTGATATATGATGTTTGTTGTTGTGATTGACTAATTGGTGCCGTTGCATCATCGGATTCAAGTTTTGAAGTTTAAAAATAACGACTTTACTTTAAAAGGATTTTTTAAAGTGATTTTTGAAAATATACGTTTTATGGAATTTTTGAATTGATTTATAAATGTTAAAATTTTAAAGTTATAAAAGTTATAATTTTTAGTGGAATATAACCAAAGTGTCATTTTTGAAATAAAAATCGATTTATTTATAAAATGGTTTTAATTGGAATTTTTGAATTATTAAAAACGATGTATGTAAAAGATGTACAAGATTGATATTTATAACTTTAAAATGTTGGTATTATAAAACGAGTTTTTATAAGCGTTAAAATGAATTTTTAAGAATTTATAAATAAATGAAATTTATAAATTGTGAACTTATAAATGGAAATGATTTTGTAAAATAAAGGAATTATAAGTATTTAACTTATAATTATGGATTGTTGGTATAAGATTTGAGTTATGAATCGAATTGTTAATAAAGGAGATTTATTAAATTGAAGTTGTTAGAAAATAGAAATAGAATTTATAAACGTTGTTTTATAAATTCGAAATCAATTGGATTTGATAAATTAAATATAGAAGGTTATTAAGGGAATTTTATCCACGATTTTGGATAGTGGATAATTCTTGAAATAAAATGTGTAGAAAAGATTGAGATTTGATTAGTGAGGTATATTCACGATTTTGGACAGTGAATATATTATTAAATAAAATGGATATTTTCTGGAGAAACGATATTATAAAATGAAGTAATTGTTTTAAAAGATGTTTTAAAACGTGTTAAGTATCGAAACCATATATTTCAACATTTTTATTGTTGAAATAGACGTTTTCGAAAAATAAGGAAATGGTGGACTATAACACTGTTGTTATAGTAAATGATTTCTGAAAGGAAATGTTTTTATCTAGTATTGGGATTTAAATATCTATCTTAATTTTCGAATCCCTATACTGGTGATTTTGAGTCGTCGTAACGATGTTTTACGCAACATTCGTTTTGACTCAAATAGATTTCCTTAAAGAATGAAATGTATACTTAATATTGATTTAAGTATATCGAATATTTTCCAAATGTTGAAAATAAATAGATTTGTGAATTACTTATTATTAAATAAGTATGGAAATGTTTTCCAATATGAAATGAAACGTTTTTGAGAATTTATCTTTGTAAAGATAAATTGAAAATGAATATTTGAAATCGATTGAAAATCGTATTTCAGTAGATATTTGAAATATAAATTCACTATGGAATTTATAAAAGGAAAGGGGAATCTGTTTGAAAATAAATATTGATTTATTTTTGAAGTGTGGAAATTTTATATCTAGTAAAGATATTTTTGGGAAATAAATAATTTGGAAAATTATTTGGAATCTGATGATGTTGCGCATCTTTATTGATACTTAAATAACCGACTATCAATAATTACCTTGAATGGATATTTGTTGTGAATTGGATGAATTTGAATGCCACACTTATTTTTGAATAAACGCTCACTATTCGGGTTAGCCGGGAAAGGACCATGGGGTCGTATAACCCATTCCGAATATGTGATACATCGTTATGAATCGCATTTGATGACCGGTGTTGAAGACCAGATATTTTTGAAAACGGAAGGATTACCGTCGAGTTACTCTACATCGGCTGATCTCCGATTTAGAGGTTTTTATCACCCTTAGTGACGGGAAGTACGGACGTGATTAGAAATTTATCCGGATGTGCAAGGGCTTCGTGAGAAGTGCCTTCGGTTCTGTTCGATCCCGGAACAGACTTGTATGGATTGTGTGTCTGACGTTACAAATTGAGATATAAAGCTGATTTCTTTCAAATACATCTCTGTTGGTGGCGGAGAATTTATTCTCTTAGCTTAACACCCTTCTCTGAGACGTACGAGCTCAGAGGTTATGTAGTTGAAATTTATCAGCGATATATTCCCAATTTGGTAACGTGGCATACTGAGTGTTGCTGTGAAATGATCAGTGTTTGATCATTTGCGATATGATCATTTCTTTGATCTTATATCTTTGTGATCATAGGTTGATCATTTGTTTGACCCGAAGCATGGCTTTGTAGAAAGCGTAGCTTTGTGGACGAGACTTCGTCGAGCCTCACACCCCGGAAATGGTCAAAACAGGAAGGATGCAGCAAGGTTCTAGGGAGTAGCGCCCCTTAGTGTATGTCATTCCTTCTGGATAGAGGTGGTATCATGGTATGGAGCCCAGATACTTAACCTATGTTGATACTGCTTATTATGTGGTTTGTTGCGAATCGGGGATCCTTGGGAAGATCGGTTATGATCGGGGGATGGCATACGCGTGTCAGTAGTTACCTATTTTTGCAGAGGTAACCTGGCCTTGTGTTGATAGAGATCCGGTTAGGTTCTCGGGACGTCATTCCAGAGGCGTTCCTTCGTGGAATAGGAAGTTCCTTAGCTTGACCATTTGTTGGAAATCCAAAGAAACAATACGTGACTTGTACGGTTTTAGTTGTAGAACCTATCATTCACTTATGGTGGCGCCCCACTGTTTGGATGGTAGCTATAGTAGGCATAGTTCGAAATGTCTATGCTGGCTAAGATTTATATTATACTTTCGAAATGTTTTCTACACTATGCACTAATAATAATATCAAAAATGATTTGATTTTGGCGTAGTAAGCATCTTTGACTATCATAAGAAGAAATCTCCTCCAATTCTGCGTTTGCATTGTGTGTGTGGTGGGAGGTCTTATGGTAGTTTCATTTTCCAAAAGCATTGCGAATAAATTTTATTTTCTTTGTGAAAGATAAACTGTTTTACGATCTCACACCAGTCACCATGACTGACTCGGAGGTTATTGTTTCCCTTCTAAACTCTGGGTGCCCACCAATTTCCACACGGGCAGCCTAGAGTTATGTTATCAGGATATTCTGGATATTCTAGAGCTTTGGAAGCAAGCTGGATGGCGAAGCGTATCACCCGTATTTGTTTATTTATTCCGCTGTGTATTCTGTATGAGGACAAGTTTATATAACTGTCCATTGTTGTATTGAGTTGTATATTGACTCTGATTGATGTATGTATAAACTGATATAGTTCTTTGTTTTAAAAGACTAGTAATTATCTATTGTATATTGTTCCGCTGCGATGTGTAAGATTCTGCTATTGTTTTCTGTTCTGATGTTGTTCTGTTGTTCTTCTTTCTTCTCTTCTCTCTTCTCTTCTTTCTTCTTCTTCTTTTCTTTTTCTTCTATTTTTCTTCTTCTGCTTTCTTCTTCTTCTACTTTTTCTTCTTTTTAAAACCATAACATTTCGGGTTTTCGGCATTTGATTGCCGGCAGTCGATAAAGTGAGTATCGACGTCGAATTTTCGAAAGTCAAAAATTTACGGGACGTTACACCATATATGTATAATGTATGTGTATATATAATGTATTGACATAATTATGTTTATTGTTATCATATTTATATATACATTAGTATAATCAATTTCTAATATATTATCGATATTTAAATTTAATCAAAACCATGTACAATTATATTACCTTTTCTCTTCTGTGTTAGAACCATAGTTTTTGGTTTTGATGATAATGACAAGATAAATAGTAGTATTGATGATTTCCAAGTTTATGTATGATATAATACTATATATTTTGCAGGACAATAAAGAGAAGATGCAGTATACATATCAAGTCAGATCAATACAAGAACTTAAGTACAAGACTAGGTAGATCGAGCAAAATCAAGGAGATCAAGTGAAATCAAGCAGATCAAAGAGATCAAGAGGAATCAAGTAGATCTAGGAGTTTAAGAGGAATAAAGTGGATGAAGGATATCAAATGGGTCGACATACTACCCGTTTGTTGCAACTTTTGATTTTAAACAAACGGACACTTCCTTTCATCTTTAGCAAAGAGACACTCCTCTTCATCTTCTATTCAAAGGCTATGGATGATGAAATTTTCAATTAATTCTCTCTCATTTTTCTTACTCTTTACATTCTTATATTTTGCAAATAAGCCCTACTATTTACGTACATTTATACTTTGTTAATCCACTCTCTTTCTCACTATTTCTTCATAGATTCGCAAATTACCAAAAGTTAGAGAGTTCACATGCAAATTCTCTATCATGTACTCTCTGTTCTTATCCTATTCTTTAAAGAAATTAAATACATGTTGCAACTGAAGGTCTATAAGAACTGATATCCAAGTCTACTTGAAATTATGATCGAAATGATTAATTAAAGGCTGGTTGTTTGCCTTTGAAGTTCGTTGAGGAAAGTTGAATGGTGTTGAAGATCACGTTGTAAGGGATCTGCCAGGCCAACTAAAGGATAACGAGATAGGCTGTCTGGGACTGGTCGAACATGGGCTGCGATTAAGCCGAGCCAAAGGTGGGTTATGCTTGAGCCAGTTTGTCCAATGAGTTAGCTACGAAAGCCATCAATTTGTGACACCCAACAATGGACAAGTAGTGTTGATGAGTAAGTGGACTGGCTTGGGGCATGACTGGGTTTGCCTCGACATCTATTGGCCAGGCTATAAACAGTGTCGTGTCAGCTTAAGGTGTGCAGAACTGTATCTAATCATCCTGCTAATCGTACTTGTGAGAAATTTAAACAATATTATTCTTTGCAAGCATGTCTCTATGAATAGGGACGGGCTTTTCATGTCATAAAGATCATGTCGATGAATTCTCTTGTTATGAATTTAGTGCATGCCCCTTGGCGCTTTTTCATTAGCTTAGATGGTTTGCTTTTCTCAAACGTGGCAGAGGGCTCATGTTTCCAATATGGGTGAAGGGATAGTGACATTCATTACACCTAGACGACCAAGATCTGATGGCTTATTAAATTCAACGTTTGAGATCAACGGGTGGGTATTTAAATAGTCGTTACCCCTTCTTCTTCCACTCTTTGCCAAAGAAAAAAATAACCAGCCATTAAAACCTATAAAACCTCCAAAAACCATGAATTTTTCAAGCGCATTTTGACAAAAAAAATATGCTCCTTCCCTCTACCTTCTCCCCCACTACCGCACGCACTATGACCAAAATTTAAGCTTTTCTGGTTTTCTGTGTTTTTTAGTTTTTCCTGTTGTCGTTTTTGCTTGATGTTGTAATGTTTAATGCAGTAATGCTAGTGTTTAAGCTTTGGTCAAAATCTACCTTTTTGGCTATCTTTTGACGTTGATTGACCATTGCTGCCTTATCTGCATTTGTCAATTGATGACACTAGGCTCCGGTGGGATTTCAAATTTAGATAGCTAGAAATATCGGTAATAATTTAGGTAATAGTCTATGGAATAGGCCTAACTCCATGACTAGGCCTTAAGTAATAAAATAGAGTAATAGATAGGGGCATAAGGCCTATTACTTAACTTAGGAGTTTGCGTTGCGAGCCAACTTTCATGGGGTACTCGGCATGGGCATGCCATGGAGAAGGCCATCATGTTTCCACCTTGGGGTATGCTGGGAAAAGTTGTCAGAGCTTTGACCAACTTCGATCGTTTGTGTTTTAGATGGCTACTTTAGGATCCACTTCTACCGACAAATCACCTTCTATTAGTGTAGCTAGTCTCAAAGCATCCAAGCTAAAAAGCAAAATGATTGGCTTGGCCAAGCTTTTGGCTAGCTATGGGTAAGACATTAGGATGTTTCAATATCCCACCACCATTCGACCATCTCGACCACCCTCCTTCGGGTTGCTTCACTTTTTCTTTATGCTATTTGAAGATGGGAGTCATGCTTCCCCTCGATCCTTGCTTTGTCTCGATCCTTAATGCATACGGGCTCCCCTCCCATTAGCTTACTCCCAATAGCCACTGGTTCCCGTATGGGGTTTATTGGCTTTTATGGAACTCAGCCTTCCCTAGCCGAATGCTAACTTCATAGATATAATCTTTCTACTTTAGGAGGAGGCAAGACACCAAATCGGCACCTACTTCCACTTCCAGGCTAAAACCAAACCTGTTACCTTTTCGGGCATCCTTAGTAAGGCTACCCTGGATAGAATGACAAGGTATTTCTTTGTCCTCACGGGAACAACCTCAGGCACCAACATCTGGAGTTCCAAACCCTCAGCAAGTCTTCACTTCTTTTCATTTTCCTTCATCTTTTTTCTTTTCTTTCCTTTGATTAACTTTTTTGTTGATAAGGGACTCTCCAACTTACACCCTCATTAGTTTAGTGATGCTAAATTAAAATTTTAACCCATTAAAGACTATCATTGTTGAACGATAGGATTTTAGAATCTTGTGACCAATGCTAGCCTCTGTCATGTTAAAATAAAGAGGGCAGACCAGATGATTGTCTCGGAGTGGGTCGCTCTAATAAAGAAACCGACAAAGAAGGGGGCTAAGGTGAAGTGGGACTATTCCAAGGTCCAATTCGTAAATCTTGATCCCGGGCCGACCATAGATGAGAATAAGATATATCACGACAAAGTTATAGGTAAGTAGCCCGAGGAGTGGCAACATGTTAACATTTTATAAGCTAAGTGATGTATTCTGACGCTGTAGTACAAGAAATTTGACCCACAACAATTAGTCGATGTCTCGGCCCCTCAGCGTGAGAAACTGCACATTGATTATTATACTAAGTTGAGCTCCATTTAAAGTAGTGTCAAAGGAGGGGTATCGGAGCTAGCGTCGGTAGCGACGTAGTTTCCTGCTCTGATTGAATTCCTTCATATAACCTTTTATATCCTAGATATGAAGCTGGGGTTCTGGGTGAGCCTTGTGCTAGGATGGACAAAACTAGTGTAGGCAGCTCGACCTCATCTTACCCACCCTTTACTAGAGGGCATGGCCGGGCCAGTACAAATGGAAGCTTACTTGCACTTTTCTTTCTTTTACCTTACATTTTGACCAACTCTTGTTTCTTTTTTATCGTTGCAGTGTCCAACATGATGTGTTTTGATGCTTTTTATGATGGGAAGGGAGTCATCAAGACCACCATGATTGAAGTTCCTTCTTCTCCTGCTGTACCTATCATGCCTGCTACACCCATGGCCCTTATTGTGCCTGAGCCAGGGAAACATATTATTTAGACTCCCTTTAGACCCATATGCTTATTCCAACTATAAAAAAAGAAAGAGAAGGAGGAGAGACGAGACTGGCCCATCCATGGCCATTGAGGCTGCTTTGCCTTTAAAATATGCATTTATGACCTGAAGGAGCTAGTTCAGGAAGGAGGCAGCACTGCTAGGGTAGGTTACTCTGGAGTTAAACCATGCCAAGGATGTCGATTACATGGAACGAATGTTATCAACCTTCCAACTTATGTCAATGTAGGCCTTCTCACACCCCATCACATCAGTGCTGGCTTGAATCGACATTCCCTAAAGGATGTGATAAACTTTCAAACTTGGAATACCCTACTAGTAAGTTACTGACTTTGAATTTTCTATCTTTTTACTTCGTCGTTATTCTAATTTTCTCTTTTGTGTAGGTTGGGTACTACTTTATCAGCATCTGGTGGGTTGTGGAGAAGCTTCAAAATGATCGAAAGGCCGAGAAAGTGGCCAGGTGGATAGGGAAGGTTAGGGCCATCAAAGCTTAAGAGTGAGAGAGGCGGTAGAAAATGCGATCAAGGAGCCAGCTAAGGTGGTCGATAGTTGGTGAGGGAGGTGACCGAGGAATGGGAAACGGCAGAGAAGGCAGAGGTGGACCTCAAGGAGAGGTTGGATAAGTTAGAGAAAGTCATCGACTAGCTATGGACCGAGCTGAGAAAACGCACAACTGGGTTCCTGTCAGATGTGTACATAATTGGTGCTAGGAAGGAGGAGGAGGAGATGCGGGCCAACCGGGTAAGGAATATGATAAGGGTCATAATTAAGGAAAACTTTTGGTTTCCTATTTCCATCAGTAGGTTTGATGTTATGGCCTTTGCCATGGCCGTGAGGAGGTGGCTGATGAGACGAGGAAGGCATGGAATTAGGTTTGGCTATGCTAACCAAGGAGCATTTGGACTCCTTGAACTGGCCAGTTGAGGCGTCGGGCTTGTAGACATCTTTCTTTCCACTTTTCTTAGGCCTAAGAGGAAGGGTTATGTGCCCTTGCATTTTTGTGAAAGAATGAATTCCTTTTTGTGAAATTTGTCCAAGTACTTCATTATTTTTCTGCTCTTATCTTTTTATGCGTCACTGGTAGGTTAGCTTACTTTGAGTATATGAGATAGTCCCTTATACTGAACAATATAGTTGATAGGTCAGGCCGGCTAATGGACTCGGATGAGATCACCGACCAACCCTTTTGTTTGTCAAATGCTGATCCTAGCAAATGATTGTCATTCTTAACTGTGTTGCTTTGCTATTGGGCCATCCCAGCATAAACCTGAGCATTGAGTGGCTTGAAATTCTCTTGGGTGACACATGGAATGAATAATAGGTTGTCCCAGCTTGAACCAAGGCACTGAATGGCTTAAAGATTCTCTTGGATGATGGGCTGCAAGAAAGAGTGAAAGGCGGTCCCGACTCAAACCTAAGCACCGAGTGGCTTAAAGGTTCTCATAGGTGATGTACTTCTAAAGAAATAAGTGGAATCACTGAGTTTAACAATACCAATCTCAAAAATAATGTCCCATCCTGTAAGAAGGACGAGAAGCATCATGGACGAGGGATATGGGACTGTTGCAGTTGTGTCTTAGCTCATCGATGCACCCCGACATGAAGGGGAGAGACGTCTCATCTAAACTCATGGGGCAGTGGGCAATCCTTGGGCAACAAAGTGAGTGCATGGTGATTCAGTCCTGATTGATAGCCTGCCAGTCCTCAACAAGAAAGTGAATGCATGGTAATTCACCATTGTTAGATAGCCTGGGTTGCTCGAAGGTTCACAAAGGTGACACGCTACAAGTTGAGAGTGGTAGGCAGGCCCGACTCGAACTTGAATGTTAAGGGGGAGTCCCGAATAAGGAAATGAATGCATCATGATTCACCCTTGTTGGAAAGCCGACCGGCAAGGAAGGGAGCATAGCTCGCGTAGTCTTGGTAAAGGTCAGTAGTCCCCAAACGTGGTAATGAGCATCTGATAATTCATCTTCATTGGATAGCTTTGGTGAAGGGCTGAACAAATTTGGCTCTGAAATTTTTGATGTATTATCCATAAAAGGTGCGTTACATAGCCTTATATAATTATGGATAGCTCTCATACATGATAGGCCTAGAGAGGCACGAGGTTCTAAGTGCGAGAACTTTGATTTTCGTCCAGGTGAGAGAGTCAGTAAATGCCTTTTGCTAAGACTACACTTATAGCATACGTACCCTCCCAGTTTGGGCCAAGCACTCCTTTGGATGGGTTCTTTGTATTAGCGAACAATTGACATAGAACTAGGCCATTAACAATGAAATCTTAAAGCATTACTCTTGAGTGTAGTGCTTCGCCGTCTTCCTTTTATAGGCTTTGGTGTGTAGTTTGGTTTCGATTCTTCATTATTCTATTGTATCAAGTCCAAGATTGAGTAGCTCGTTATTTTACTCGATATCAAAGGTTTGTCGCTAAGGTGAGAAACCATCTACTTTAAGGGGTTTATACCTATATGAAAGCAAAGAAGGAGTATAATAGGTTGAAGTTGGGCTAGATTTATGATAGGGCCCAAGAACAAGCGGTAGTTCTTTAGCCTGGTTCCATTTATATTTTGTGAGGCACTTCTTGAGCATTGACTTAATCGTTTTGTTGATAGCCTCAACTTTTTCACTGGCTTTAGGATAGCCAATGGAAGAGAAGCACTTCTCCATTCCAATCCTTACATAGAAGCCTTGAAAGAAGCTTCTCTCGAATTGGGTGACGTTGTTGAGGATGATCATTTTGGAAGGCCAAAATGGTAGATGATGTTCTTTATAACTAAGGTTAGAATCTTGGGGCGATGAACCTAGTAAGGGGTTTAGCCTCGACCCGTTTAGTGAAGTAGTCGATGGTGACATGGCATGATTGTACCCTCCCTTGGCATTAGATAGCTTTCCGATTTAATCAATCGCCCATGTGTTGAACGACCATGGGGAAGTCATAGGGTTAAGGTGGGTAGGAGAGGCATTAGGGACCTTGGCAAACTATTGGTGATGGTCACACTTCTTGACATAGTCCGTAGAACCTTTGATTATAGTTGTCCAATAGTAGCCTTATTGGGCGGCCTTTTCTGCTAAGCTTCGCCCCCTCCCCGATATGATCCCCACAAAGACCTTTATGTGGCTCTTTTAGGATCTGGGCATCTTCACCATCAGACATGATCCGTTGAAGTGCTATAGAGTACCTAAGTTTATAGAGCTTCTCATTTACGATCATGTGGTGGTGAGCCTTGTAGAGAATTATTTTGGCGTCCTTCTGGTCAACTAGAAGTTCTTCACTTGTTAAGTACCTGGCTGAGGGCACCATCCAGTTGTCCATGGATGGAGCGTCTATTTCCATTGTTGTTATCCTTGGTTCATAGCAGAAGTGCTTCTAACCTCTAAAAAGACCCATGGAGTGACTTCTTCAGGTTTTCTTGCTTGCCGCCTTGGCCAACTGATTGACCTTGGCATTTTGTTCCCTGGGTATCTGCTCTAACTTATACCCGACAAAATAAGTTGTTTATCTTCTTGGCCTCGATAGCATATAAGACTGTCATTTTACCCTTCACTTAAAAGTGTTTTCTAATTTGATTGACGACTAATAATGAATCGTTGAAAAATTCTTTGGACTCCACGTGGAATTCTCATGCCATCCTAAGGCTAGGTAGGACATCTTCATACTTGACTTTGTTATTAGTCGTCTTGAAAGTAAGGTAGACCTCAAAGGACAGTTCTTTTCTTTCAGGCATGATAAGGACCATGATGACCCATGTCCCCTTCTCATTTAATGCTTCGTCCACATACATCCGCCATTGTGGTTAGCTAGTGATGGTCTTTTCTTTGTCGATGTCTAGGATTGAGCACCAGATAATGAAATCTACGATGGCCTGGCCTTTCAATGTAGTGTAAGGTTGGAAAGATAAATGATGTTGCCCAAGCTTGATAGATCACTTTAATAGTTGGCCAATTGTGTCGGGACGGCTAAGGACTGTCTTTAGAGGTTGTTTGGTTAGGACTTTGATAGGATGAGTCTGAAAGGTGACCGAAGTTTTCGGGCTTCTATAAGTAGGCAGAAGGCAAGCTTCTCCAACCTTGTATATCTTGTTTTTAGGCCTGACAAAATCTTACTGATATAATAGACCGATCGTTGGAATTTCTCGTCTTCTTTGTACAAGGCAGCGCAGATTGCATAGTCAGTCACTGCCAGGTATAGATATAAGTCATCCCTTTTGACAGGCTTGGAAAGTATCGAAGGAGTTTCCAAGTGCCGCTTTAGCTCCTTAAATTCCTGGTAGACTCATTATTCCAAATAAACGACTTTCCCTTCTTGATGAGGTCGAAGAAAAAGAGACACCGAATGGTCGCCTTCAAAATGAACTGGCTTATTTTCGCGACCATCCCATTCAAGCTCTGCACTTATTTCAAAATTCTAGGGAGTTGCATATCTCGGATAGCTTGGATTTCATCAGGATTAGCTTTAATCCCATGATGCTCATAACATAACCAAGGAATTTACCAGACCGTACATCAAAGAAGCATTTCTTTGAGTTCAGCTTCATGTTTTATTAACGTAGTATCTAAAAGTCTCATCAAGGTTGTATACATGCCCCCGATCTTTTCAAACTTCATCAACATGTCATCCACATAAACTTTCATAGACCAGTCGATCTATTTAGAGAACATATGGTTGACGAGACATTGATAGGAAATGCATGCATTTTGCAAACCAAAGGGCATAACGCGATAGTAATACATATAAGCATTTATGATGAAGGAGGTGTGCTCTTGATCCGAGCTGTGTATAGAAATTTGATTATACTTAAAGTAGGCATCCATGAAGGTGAGGAGCACATGTCCATTAGTTGCATCTACAAGCTAATCGATTTGAGGCAAGAGAAAGCTATCTTTGGGGCTGGATTTGTTGAGGTCGAGAAGTCAATGCAAATTCTCCAAGGCACATTTGGTTTTCTGATGAGTACTGGGTTAGCTACCCAAACCGTATATTCTGCCTCCCAAATGAAGCCGTTGGATAACAACTTCTCTACCTCTTCTTTGAGAGCTTGATACCTTTTTGGGTTTAGTGATCAGCACTTTTGATGGATGCGGGTAGATTTGGGGTAAATTTTGGGTGCATGACACATGATCCTAGGATTAATATCGGTCATGTCATCATGCCCCAATGTGAAGACATCCTTTCTTTTTCATAGGAATCCAAATAGATCTTCCCTAACTTCCGGGTTAAGTTCTGTGTCGATTTGAACAACTTTTCTAGGGTCAACACAGTTTATGGATATCGATCCCAGTGGAGTGGTATGTCCGCTCTCAATGTTTGAATCTTCATGCGAGGCTCGAGTAGGCTATCATTAAGATCTAGGTTTGCTTCCAGATTGCATGGGGTTAGCACTTAAATCATGCACTTAATATCATCCCTGGCCAAAACGGTATCATCCCGCATTTTGAGGCCTGAAACTAAGTGCGACAGATGCTGCAGTCATCTATAGTATTAATTTCCAGTGACAAAATAAGATTAGGTAATTGTATTTATAACATCAAAAGCACATGAATATAAAAAATTTCAAAACACATTTTATTAATAACTTTCATATTCATTAAATCCCATTACAGAATCCCATCGATTCCATGTTCAGAGAAAATATAATAATTACAAATACATTCCAAGAGCAACATATGAGGAAGCCCCTTTAGGTGATTAGAGTCTAACTACTTGATAGTTATATTTTCTGTCATTACATCCGTTCAAACATAGCATAGACTTAAAACAACACAGCAAAAATAAGCTCCTAATATCAGCTAGCTTGCCTTTTGCATGTCTCTAGAAGCTTATTCTCCAACCTGAAATTCTCTACTCCCGACCTACTCAAATAAGTACCCGAGAGTTTAAGGGGAAAACCAAAAACATCTCGTTAGACAAAAAGTCTAGAGTGAATATTAATATGCCATCTCGAATCAAAACAGATATCTAGTGAGACCATGCCTTTGAGTGGAATGGGTTTTGCCCTCACTAGTATCTTATCCATATATGTCAATCATAAATCGTGCACCAGCAACCACATTGGTTAGAACATCATAATATAATCAATGCAGGAATGCAATGTGGGTAAGTCTGACTAATATGTTGTTTGAGAAAAATTTATCATATTTGAGCAAAATTTGACCCAAACACCTAAGAGGAAAAGGTTGTAGAAAATTAATGCAAAAAAGTTTTATGTAGGGAGTAGGTGCAAGAAACTGAATGGAAAAGCAAGAAAAAGCAAGTAAAGATCACACACAGAATTTTTATAGTGGTTCAACAATCTAGACCTATGTCCACTTGTATATTCTCTATTAGTTTTCCACTAATTTGTGACTACAACTTATTGGGATTCGTTTTGATCCTTGATTACAATAAATTTTAATGGCTGTCTAGGAAGGAGCTAGACAAAAAAGAGAAGCCCCATCTAATGTAGGTTATAGGGGGTGAATGATGAAATATCTTCCTCAAATCTCGCCTACAGAACCTCACCGCATAGAAGAAGTCCTGCAAAAAATCTCAATTCCAGATTCCCTAGGGTTGGGGATAGGTACCGATCCTCAAGGGAGGGATTGGTACAAATCCGTATAGGGGCCCCATAGGGGTGCGATCCCTCCTAGTGGCTTGCCTTGATGTCTAGTTCGTGATTCCAGAGTTGTTTTGCATAGTTCTCTAGGTGTTTTTTTGGATATATCGATGGATCTTTGATGAGTTGGACTACTAGTTTAAGTAGCATATAGGAAAAGTGGTAGGTACCGATACCTTGCCTAGGGAAGGCACCAATCCATACTTATTCAATTCTGAGATGTTGTTGCCTATAGGAAAAGGATAGGTATCGATCCCCTGCCTAGGAAAGGCACCAATCTATACTTAGTGAATTCCATAAGTCTGTTCGCTTGGGTCCACTTGACTGTTATCTAGTGATCTTATTTTTTTCAGGTCTCTGGACCCTAGGATGATTTTTTCGGGTTGATTGCCTTGTTAATCATGGATTCAGACTTTCCCAATCTGTCTAAACATAGCCAGGCCATAAGGCCGGATGACATTTTCCCTTCAAAGTACATTATGTGGCGAACACGATGTAGAATCAAGACAAGTCAAAACCATCGTGAATGATTCTGCTCAGTGTCTTGGATGATTATTGTGATGCATAGTCGATAACTAATATTGTAAATCGAGATGTACTCTCTCATGATTGTCTGTGTTTGGTTCCATTGAGCTATTCGATTGGGTCAGTAGGCTTTAGTTATCTGAACTGGTTTCTTTTCTTTGAATGTCTCAGGTAAGAAATCGATTTCCGTCGAGTCTGGAAATTGTATGTAGGGTATGTCATTTGCTCCCAAGCATGTCCAAATGCTATAGGTCATTGCTATGTTCAGTTGGACTGTAATCACAAATTGTTTTCAAGCTAGTCTGATGAAGGCAAGTCATCAAGGCGACTAATTATGGTTGATGAATGAAGCAATTCCTTCTTGAATTATCGGTCTGATATCCTATTCCAGGATGTTTAGTTCTGATCACGCCCCCAGTCCTTAGTCCTGAGGTTGAGGAGGCTTAGGATGATGTTGAGGAAGGTAAAATAGTCGGTGCTAGTAATGAAGCTGGCCATGACGTCATGAATTCAAGTCATGGGTTGGTGATCGAACGATTCTGATCGTTCCATTCTGAGGCATCCTTTTGGTCATAGCCTTAAGTTGTATCGAACACTAGGCATGAGCCACTGTGTTGAGCTATCGTGTTCAGCTATCAGATGATGATATTCTTCCACCCTCGGTCTGAGGTCAACGGGGTTAGTGCATGGATGGCCGAGTTTCATCCTTATGAAGTTATCCTTTTCCTATGAGATCTAAGGTTTGAGTTGGCGAATAGGCAGTCGTATTACACCCATTCTAAGTTTGTACTCCCTTTGACGAATCAAGGGTAGGAGAAGGTGAATGAGCAGTCAAGTCACATTCATTCTATGTTTGTATTTCAGTGAAGCCATGGGAAATAGAGTTGATGGATGAATGGTCGAATCACATTCATTCTAATTTCAAGCTTTCATTTCAAAGTTAAAGTTAAAAGAGGTAAGTGGATGGTCAAGTCACATCCACTTTGGTTTGAACTCCCCCTGTCGGGTCAAGGGAGAGAGTTAAGTCGATAGATGGTCAATCACGTCCATTTTGGTTTAATCTCCCCCTGTTGGATCAAGGGGAAAGAGCTTGGAGATGGATGGTAAGTCACAATCTGCTCTAGGGTTGATGAGGGACAGTCGGATCTCGTCTGTCTCAAAATTCGTACTCCCCCTATGGGATTAAGGGAAGGAGTAGATCAAGGGAAAGAATAAGTCGATGGATGGTTATGTCACATCCATCTCTGGTTGTTCCTTGGGCCCCGCACGGAGGAAATGAGTTAGTGTGTCGGCGGTCATGTAACATCCATATTAGATTGGATTTTAAGCCTGCTGAGCCTTAGGCAAGGCATGAGTGCTTTTGGAAAAGATTCCGGGTTTGCTTTTGAGAGTGGATGGTCGAGCCATATCCACTTTGGATCACGGGCTTGCCCTCGAGTCAGGGGGAAAGAGTTGGCTATTGAGAGATCGAATCGCACTTATCTCAGTTGTGCTTTAAAGGTCAGGCTGTGGGCCGTGGAGATTTGGTGGGCACCTGACTCTTGGTACCGAACACCTGCATTATTTATATGATGGCTTATTCGAGTCGGTCGCACTTCACGACTCATATAACACGCAAAGACAAGGTTACATGATTGAAAACAAATCTATTAAAAAAAGAGAAATAACAAAGTCTGACTTATGAGAAAATTCAAAAAAATAAGGAAAAGGGTTCATTCTAAGGTGAAATGACGTCATGCTCGACATTCCATACTTCTCGAACCCTCTTCAACTGGGAGATGACCGTCTGCAATCTAGTTGATGATCAATTGTCTTTCAGGCCACCAATGTCTGTCAATAATAGGGGCGGTCTTTCCTTTCTGAGGGTTGGATATCCCATGCCTACCATTTTGCCGGGCTTTCACATATTGTTGGAGCCTTTTGTTTCGGATCAGCTCTTCGATCATATCTCAGAGGTGTCTACATTTGTTTGTGTCGTGACTATAGGTCTCATGAAATCTATACAATTTTCCAAACTTCCTCTGGCTTTCAATCGATTCTCTCAGGGCTGGTTTTCGGTACCGCTCCGAGTCGAAAGTGGCCAAGTAGATGTTTTCAGTTGAATCATTCAGGGGGGTGTAGGTGTTAAATCTCGAGATTCTTAGTCGTCTCCTAGAATCCGGGTTCTCATTTGGGGCCCTGCCTCGGCCCTTGTTCCGTTTTCTAGTTTGTCCCGTACATTCACATCAATGTTTTCGAAAATCACTCCGGTCTGTTTCACAGTAATGTGGTTTTGAACTTCGTCGGCCTGGTGGTCTGTTATATCTAGTTCGTAGAACCTCCTCCGTGCGAAAATACCGGGCCGCCTTATTGTAAAAACGATCTAGAGTGGAGGGAGGCTTTCTCGATAACCATTCTCCGAAATCCATGTTAGGGTGGATCCCCCTAATCAAAGCCATGAGTATGATATTTTCCTGAGGATTTCTCACCTCAGTCACAACAGTGTTGAATCTTTGTAGAAAGTCCTTGAGCGACTCCCCTAGCCTTTGGAATAAGTTAGATAGTGACATGACGTCCTTGGGGCGAGTCACATAAATCCTGAATTGCTCGATAATTCTCCTTGCAAGTTGGTCAAATAATGAGATGGACCTTGGTGGTAGTCAAGTAAACCACATGGTTGCTACTCCTTCTAGGAAATGGGAAAGAATTTGCACTTGATGGCCGCCGTGGCCCTAGTAGAATCCATGTATCATTCATACTTTATAATGTGTTGTCTCGGATCCGTCGTTCCCGAGTAAGATGACAGTGTTGTTATATTGAATCCCCATAAGTATTCTTCATGTAGGATAGCTTCAGTGAAAGGGTTCCGACCAGGGGAAATGCCATAGTCGTCATCGGTTTGGTCTTGGATCTATTTGACAAGCCATGGTACCATTGCAGTGAAATCTGAGCCCTGAATGCTTATTAGACTGCGGTAGTCGTGATCTACCTTTTCTTCTTGGCTCGGTAAACAGTCCCGTTTCGTGCCTCGCTGTCTAGGCTCTTCTTGCTTCGAAAGAGCTGCTTGTTCAGCAGCAAAATCTTGTCTCCCAGTGTCCTGGTCGGTCACAGTATGCCCGGGTTGAGTTCTATCTCTCGACTAAAGCGTTGCTCCTAGGTGAAGTCCTGCGCCTAGGGAAAATGAATTGGTGGTGATGTCCCTAAGGGAGGGATTAGTGGTGACTTCCCTAGGGAAGGGATCAGTACATATCCCTCCACCTAAGTGGGAGTTAGTATTTTCCAACCTAGAGGCTCCTGCCCCGTGTGCTCCTGTCCTTCGCCATCTGTTCCTCCGGTGGTGATCCAACGATGAGGAACTTCCAGAATCTGAGCATGGAGGAGATAGCTCTCTCCTAGTCCTCCTCTTATGGTGAGTGTTTAGCTGGACCCTCAAAGTCATGTTCTCTTGAATGTTCCGATTTAGCTCTGCATGGCTATCTTGGAGCTCTTTCATCATACACTCTAAGTCAATCCTAGTGATAAAGTCAGGAGGATTTTGGAGATCCATGGCTCCTTGTGTTCCTTCTTCCTGAATTTTCAAATCTATAGTCTCTACTTTATCAGCTGCTCTTGAAGAGGTAGCATTGGTTTTCTCTTTCCTGGGTCCATTAGAGATAGCTTCAAGTAGAGATGTTCAAATCTGAATGGATAGAAACCGATTCTCTTTCTTAGATCTTACAAAATCCAACAATAGATGTGGGATCAAATGGCCTGAGAATCGTTCCCAATGAAAGCACCAAAATGTTTGAGCAAAATTTGACCTAAACGTCCAAGAGGAAAAAGTTGCAGAAAGTTAATGCAAGAAAGTTTTATGTAGGGAGTAGATCCAAGAAAGTGAATGGAAAAGCAAGAAAAAACAAGTAAAGATCACACACAGAATATTTATAGTGGTTGAGCAATCTAGGCCTACGTCCACTTGAATGTTTTCTATTAGTTTTCCACTAATTTGTGATTACAAGTGATTGGGATCCGTTTTGATCCTTGATTACAATGAATTTAATGGCTATCTAGGGATGAGTTAGCCAAAAAAGAGAAGCTCCATCTATTGAAGGTTGCTCGGTGTATTTATAGGGGTGAACGATGAAATATCTTCCTCAAATCTCACCTATAGAACCTTGCCGCATAGAAAAAAACCTCCATAAAATCTGGATCCCAGATTCCCTAGGGTTGGGGATAGGTACCGATCCCTATAAGGGGTCCTAATAGGAGGTGCGATTCCTCCTAGTGGCTCGCCTTGATGTCTACTTCATGATTCTAGAGTTGTTTTGCATAGTCGTCTAGGTGTTTTTTTGGAGATGTCGATGGATCTTTGATGTGTTAAACTACTGGTTTAAGCTGCCTATAGGAAAAGGGATAGGCACCAATCCCCTGCCTAGGAGAGGCACCGATCCATACTTAGTCAACTTCGAGATACTTTTGTCTATATGGAAAGGGATAGGTACCAATCTCCTGCCTAGGGGAGGCACCAATCAATGCTTAGTTAATTCCAGGAGGCTGTTCGCTTGAGTCTGCTTGACCATTGTCTTGTGGTCTTGTCTATTCTAGGTCTCTGGACCCTAGGATGATTTTTTCGGGTTGATTGCCTTGGTAATCATGGAGTCAGACTTTTCCAGTCAGTCTGAACATAACCGGGCCAAAAGGCAGGATAACATCTGCCTTCATAGGGTTATGTACTCCCACAAGCTACTCGATTTCATAAAATGGACCGTCTATGCCTAATCTGTGGACTATTTGTCTATATTAAATGGACATCTGTCTCAAAATAAATGGACGATCTATCTCAACTCATGTGGACTACACATCACACATATTATATAGACTATCTGTCTCAGGCATATGGACTATCCGTCATACATGTCATAGTTATCCTAGGGTTACCATAAACCTATCAAGAATCATATGGATTATCTCTCTCATATATCATGTGGATTATCCATCACACATATCTTATTTTTCCTAGGATTACTATGAAGCTATTGATTTTCATAGGTTAACCAATAACCTATCTTCTCATACGGCTAGGAGTAAACGAGTATTCTTTTGATCAATTTAAGGCATCTTAACACGAATTTGATCTGTCAAATCTCTTGAATGCAATTCTACTCACTTAGGTATTTAGTTTGGCCATACTCACTACTAGGTCAACCTAACCTGTAATTTTGCCCCAAAATCCCAAGATGTAATGTTAGGTCATAAGGATATGAGCATTACAATGATAAATATGCAAATTTAACTGATCAGTAGATAATAAGAACATATAACATCATTCTTCAAAACATGTTCAATCAATAGTCCTAGGCATCACAAAATTACTTAATCTTAAGTAATAATTTTCTTTGGCAAATTAATATAAAACCTGGACTAAAAACACCATTTTATTTCCTTGGAAATATTTATCTTTACAAATGATCAATCCCTTAAAATCATTCTTTAAAACAAGGAAACATAGCCCCTTTACTTAATCAGAATCTCATGCAAAAACGTTATCATTTTTAATTAGCTTATTTTAATCATTCGATATCAAAATAAGGTTGCCGAGCCTCTAAAACATATGGCTCATCGAGCCACTAAAAAAAGCTATTCAATTTATAAACATACGACATCTATGATACTAGAATAGGATATTGAGCTCTATATCGACTCTCTAAAACAAACATTTTGAATTGTAAGGCATATGCCAATAATGCCGAAATTTTATGGTTATCGACTTTCTAAAATACATTGGCTATTGTGCCTTTAAAACATAGCTTTTGGGTTTTTATGACATAAGTCTTTTGGGGCTATAAAACTAGGATATCGAGTTTTCAAACGTACGACTACCATACTGCAAACATAGGTATTAAAATTTTAGGTGACAAGAGGTTTCGAGTTTAAAACACTTAGGGTTATCGAAGCATTAAAAACTTTGGGTATTTTGCCTCTAAAATAGGTTGGTGTCTAATCGTTAAAACTTTAGGGTGACGAAACATAAACAAAAAAGGTGCCAAACTTTTACAAGAATGGTATCTAATTTCAAAACCATAGAATGTCCAACCTTTTGCAACATTGAGATACCGAATCTCTATAATACTTGGTGCTGGAATTCTATACAAACAGATACATCACATATCTACAAAGTAGATATAACATGCATTAACCCATATAGATGTCGAACCTTTAAATGTGATACCTCATATAACAATAAACTGGTTATTCCAGGTATCGTATATTGTAGATGTCGAACAATATAATAGGGGTGCCAAATATCTACAATGGCATTTCAATAAATAAATTTAAAACTGATTTATTTCTTTAAAAAGACAAATCATTTCACCATCTCTTGCCACTTGTCAAAATATGATTGGTTAACAAATTACTTTTCATATACTTTTCGGAAATTTACCGGAAGATTTTTTTTACCTTCCCCTATTAATTAATATTAATTAAAAGCTTTTCTAGCATAATAAATTAACCACTGGGGAAGAATCCCCAAAAATCATCAAAAATTAAAATTTCCATTTCTTTCACATATAAAAATTTCAAGGCCAAAATACGCATTTAATTATTTTTAATAATTAAAACCTGAAATAAACTCCTTTTCCATCTTAGTAAATTCATAAAATATTCATATAAACTTAGAAAAATATGAAATTAAATAACATCTCCAAAATTATGTTTTGTGCATCATATCAGAATTTCAAGTCGATTGGAGACCAAAATTAGGGTTTTACCTTTTAAAACCAATAAGAATAATTCCATAATAATTCCAGTAAATTATCATTTAATCCAATAATGATGAAATCAACCATAGCCTGACATATTATCATGAAATTTTTTAGGAAATCATCTTAGATTTGAAATCAAACATAAATAAATGAGACAAATACTATTATTCATATTAGATTGGATAAGAGAGATTGAGATTTGTTGTTGATTAATTTCCCTAAGCTCTTCCCTTGAATCCCTTAAAGTTTCCCTTTTTTTCTTCTAGTAATGGTCGGCCTTCCCTTATGCTTTTGTTTTGATTAGAAACAAAAAGGGAAAATGAATGAGAGAGGGAGCATTTAGGGAATGGAAAAAGGAGTTATTTCCATTCTACCCTTCTCATTTATTCATGTCTATTTTATGTTCAAATCAATCTTATTAAGTGGTTAATTGAGGCATGACCCAATTAATTATCAAATCTAATTCTCTTTATCCTCATACGGTACATTATTCTATTTAATTTATCTAATTAAATCTTCTGAATAATGTTAAAAAAATTGTGGTTGTTACAGGCTCCCTCCTTAAAGAATTTCATCATCGAAATTACGTTATGGAAAACAACAAGCATATCAATCATGAAAACATGTGCGATAACATATAATCACAATACTAGCCCATCTGACTAGTAAAACGTTTATATGACAAATATAGAACTTACCATCAAAACAACTCAGGATAAGTATCTTTAATCACGTCCTCTGTTTCCTAAGTACAGTCTTTCTCATTGTCACCTTCCACTAAACTTTCACTAACTTGACCATCTTGTTCCTTAACCTCTTCTCATCTCTTGCTACAACACGAACTTGTTGTCCAACAAAAGTCATATCTGGTTCTACTACTAATTCTTCCAATGCAATCAATGCAACAGTAGTCAATGGATCATGAATACACTTTCTTGGATGAGAAACATGAAAAATGCTATGAACACCTGCCAAACTATTCGGTAACTCTATCCGATAAGCGAGTTTCCCGATCCTCTCTATAATAGCAAACAGACTAACATATCTCGATGCTAATTTCCCTGACTTTCCAAATCATACCACATCCTTCATCGATGATACTTTAACAAAAACATGGTCTTCAACCGAGAACTCTAAATCTTTGCGCCTCTTATCTGTGTAATTTTTCTTCTTAGACTAAGCTTTCCTCATCCTTACTTGGATCAACTAAATCATTTCTGTGGCTTCTCTCACCATATCTGGATCAAGAACCAGTCTGTCTTCGGCCTACATCCTGATGATTTGCATGGCCTTCCATACAAAGCTTCGAAAGGCGGCATTCCTACACTAGCCTAATAGCTATTATTATAGGAAAACTCAACTAACTGCAAATTGTCTTCTCATGACCTTCCAATGTCTAGTACACAAGCTCTTAACAAATCTTCAAGTACCTTGTTGACTCTTTCTGTTTGCCCATCCATTTGTGGGTGATAAGCTGTACTTATCTTTAGCTTGATACATTAAATTTCTTGTAGACTCTTCCAGAATTCACTAGTGAATAAAGTATCTCTATCACTGACGATACTACTAGGAATCCCACGTAGTCTAACAATATTCCTCATGAACAATTTCACTAAGGTAGGTGCAGTCTTTTTTAACTTAACATGAATAAAGTGTGCACTCTTGGTCAGTCTATCTACCATGATCCAAATACTTTCATTTCCCCTATTCGACATTGGCAATACATCAATAAAATCCATAGACATAGAATCCCACTTCCAAAGTGGCACACTAAAGGTTGAAGTAACCCACTTGGTTTCTAATGATCGGCTTTCACTTATTATCAATTCAAACATTGCATAACCCATAAGCCTATATCCCTCTTCATACCGTCCCAAAAGAAACTTCTCTTTATGTCTTGATACATCTTATTTCCTCCGATTTATAGTAAACTTGGATCGATACTACTCCCTAAGAACTTCCCTCCTTAGGTCACATACATCTGGAACACACAATAGTCCCTTCTTCCTTAACCATCCATTCTGGTCAAGACAAAAACCTTTCAAATCATCAATCTCGGTTCCTTCCTCATGACTTCTAATCCATTCGAGTAGTAATGAATCATCTCTCTGCTTAGAAGCAATTCTTTTGTTCATTATTGGCTGTACTTCCAAACATGATAACATCACAGTATTCCGACTAGAACTAGCCGTCGACCTTAACCATACACTGCATGTAGTCAATGTCTCTAACTCTTTCCATTCTGCTAACATAGCTACTACCACATTCTAATGTTTTTTGCTAAGTGCATCTGCGACTTTGCTTCCTTTCCATGACGTATACTCAATTCCAAATAATAAGCCGCCAAAAACTCTAGCCATCTTTGCTGTCTCATATTCAACTCCTTCTGAGAGAATAAATACTTCAAAGACTTATAATCCGTGAATAACTAGAATCTTTCTCCCAAAAGGTAGCGTCTCCACACTTTCAAAGAAAAAACCACCGACGGCGACTCTAAATCATGAGTCAAATATCTAACTTCATGAGGTCTAATCTGCCGAGAAGCGTAGGTAGTCACTTTACCTCTTTGCATCAACACAGCTCCTAACCCAGTTCCACTTGCATCAATATACACCACTAAACCTTGATTTCCATATGGCACAACTAATACAGGTGCATTGATCAATAAATGTTTTATCTTTAAGAATGCTTCTTCACATTTATCGATTGAAACATACTTTACGTCTTTCCTTGTTAGTTTAGTCATAAGGGCAGCTATTCGAGAGAAATCCTTGATGAATCTACGATAGTAGCTAGCTAGTCCAAGAAAACTTCTTATTTCGGTCATAATCTCGTGTCTCTTCCAACTATTAATAGCTTCAACCTTAGGTGGATCTATAGATAAACCTTCTTATGAAACTACATAACCAAGAATCTTTACTTCTCTCTTCCAAAAATGATATTTCAAAAACTTTGCTTTTAGTTGACGCTGCCTCAATGTCACAAGCACTATTCTAAGGTGAGTCTCATGATCTCGCTCATTCTTAGAATATATCAAAAAGTCATCTATAAACACCAACATGAATCTGTCCAAATGCTCTAGTAAGATCAAGTTCATCAAATCTACAAAGTAAGCATGCGAATTAGTCAGTCCAAAGGGCATGACTAACCATTCATACGAACCATGTCTTGTTCGAAATGCCATCAAAGGAATATTGTCCTCCACCACTCTCAATTGATGGAACCTTATCACCAAATCCAGTTAGCAAAATACTTTGGCTCTACTCAAGTGATCAAACAAATCATCTATTCTTTGAAAAGGATACCGATTTTTTTTCGTCTTCTCATTAAACTTACGATAATCAATACACATCTTTAACGACCCATCCGGTTTCTTCACGAACACCATGGCCGTTCCCCATTGCGAATTGCTTGGTCTAATGAAATTCTTTCCTTCTAAGTCTACCGGTTGTACCTTTAACTCTTTCATCGCAGTAGGTGTCATTCTGCTAGGCAGTCTATTTATGAGTTCAGCTCCAGGTACAAGATCTATTCAAAACTTAATATCCTATTTCAATAGTAGTCTTGGAACCGGCTCAAAGGCATCTGCATACTCTCTTACAGCAAAAACCCGATTCACTTCATCCTCCATTTCCATTGTACCAAATAAAGCATATGCATTGAAACTCGAATTTTCTATCGAGTATATGATTAGATCATGGCTATTAGCCTGTTCTAGCAAAATATCCTAGCATCGTATCTGCTTAACCAATCCATACTCATTATAATCCCACGACCCACAAAATCAAACACGTGCAAATTGCAGGTAAATACATGACCCAACAGTTCAATTTTTAAATGGTCACATCTTATCCTAAGAGTTGCATAACCTCTTATCAGATTCACAACCCTTAAGGAAGTAATAAGGTATGATGGTTCTAAAAGCTTATCTTCTAAAAATGCGAGATAAAAGAATGTGACGTGCCAGTATCAAATAATATTTTAATAGGTATGCCATTAATTAAAAGAAAAATTCCCATCACAGACTTTCCTTTCTCTTCTGCGGTCAATCTAGAAGCTGATAGCTCCAGAGAAAAAACTTTCCCTTTATCAGCCTTGATCGCTTCTGTGCATTTATTCCTGTAATGCCCCACCTGGTAGCAGATAAAACACTTCATGTTCTTCTTTCCCACAACCATCTTTCCATCACCAGATTGACATTTATTAGCAAAGTTCCCCTTCTTATCACAATTATAGCAAACAATATTAGCTTTTCCTTTCTTGGTAGCTCCGCCTTTCTGAGCTCCATTCTTTTTTTAGAACTTTCTTTCCTTGCCCTAAAATCCCTAAGTCTCTATAGGATTGTCCTTTGCAAACTTCAAAAGCATTTCCTCGTTCCTTATTGCCATCTTTACTACTACATCACATGGATCTCTGAGATGCGACATTGTTGCTATGGAAATCTCCGATTTGAATCCTCGAATGAACTTATCATTCCTTTTGATTACAATGTCAATAGTAGCACGTCTGTACCTGGCAATCTCGTCAAACTTAGTTGCATACTCCAATAATGACATCTCTCCCTGCTCTAATTTCATAAATTTTCCGAGCAAAGTTGACTTGGTTATCTTGGACGAAAAACTTTTGTTCAAACCTCCTTCTAAACTCGACCCAAGTCAAGTTCTCTTCTAGTATTCCTACTATCACACTGTTCCACTAATACAAAGCAGCTCCTTAAAACTGTCTAGATGTCCTCCTCCTCTTCTGTTCATTATTCAAACCTAAGTCAACAAAGATCCTTTCATAGTGCAACAACCAATCTCAACTTCAATAGCATTCTACGTTCCTAGAATAAGCTTTCCCCTAAGACTGGTATAATCTCGGCTCAACTTAGCATAGTTGTTACCAGCCAGTACCTAGAGTTAGCTCCTCCCGCATTGGCAACATTACCTCCCACCAAACCAGCAGTAGCTCGAGCTTGCATCATATTCACAAGGACCTGGTACATAGTCCCATATCTACTAGTAGGGTTCTAGCACTCATGTTAGCATTTGCATTCGAGTTAGCATTTGCTTGTCGACCCGGATTCCTTCTAGTATTGGACCAAACATTTCCATTAGTTATAGTGCTTCCTCCACCTAGATTCACTCTTTCATTTCCTGCTCCATATCTTGCTTTCTCGTAATCTACATACGAGCCTTAATAAGATACAAAAGAACAATCTAAGAGAGAGGGGAAAATACATACTTATATATATATATAGCAAATTACAAGTACGTTACTATATCATTATCCCATACTCCAATCTTATTCTCCGATTAATTTGGATTATATTCTCAGAATCTTTTAAGTCTTATTTCTTTGAAATCTTTTTAAGTTTTTCATAAACCTATGCTCTGATACCAAGTTGTAACATCCCCTATTATAAGGTCTGAAACTAAGCGCTACGGATGCTGCAATCATCCATAGTATTAGTTTCCGATGACAAAACGAGATCAGTTAATTGTATCTATAACATCAATAGAAAATGAATATGAAATTTTCGAAAACATATTTCATTAATAACTTTCATATTCATTACATCCCATTACATAATCCCATCGATTCCATGTTCAGAGAAAACATAATAATTACAAATGTATTCCAAGAGCGACATATGAGGATGCCGCTTTGGGTGATCACAGTCTAACTACTTAACAGTTATATTTTCTGCCATTACATCCATTCAGACATAGCATAGACTTTAAACAACACAACGAAAATAAGCTCCTAATATTAGCTAGCTTGTCTCCTACATGTTAGGAGTAAACAAGTATTCTTTTGATCAGTTTGAGGCATCTTTACACAAATTTGATCTATCCATCTACTGAATGCAATTTTACTCACTCAAGAGTTTAGTTCGACCGTACTCACTACTGCGTCAACCTAATATGTAATTTTTTTCCCCCAAATCCCAAGATGTAATATTGGGTTATAAGGATATGAGTATTACAATGATAAATATGCAAGTTTAACTTATCAAATTATAATAAGAACATATAATGTAACAACCCAGCTTTAGATTACCTGAAACTAAATTAGGAGAATAATTAATTTATTGATAGTTAAATAATTAAGAGATTTGGGAATTTTTTGTGTTAATTAAATTGGAGTTTGGAGAATCTATTTGTACGGAGTTCACGTAAATGAATTGTATACTAAAAATAGGTATTTTAGAAATTTTAGTAATAATGGAAATAATTTCAACATTTGAAATATGATTTTTCCATAAATAGATTATTTTGGTAAAACTTGAAGAATAATTTTTATTCTAAAAGTTGTATTAAATTTTTGACACAAATGGTGTATTATTACAACGTTAATAATAACATATATTTTATTATGGAAAATATCGTTTAATTAAATGCAAACACTTGGTGAGGGGTTAAATTTATAAAAAAAAATATACAAGTTTTTTTAAATATAAAGTAAAGTGTTTTATAATTTAAAGTTGTAATTCCAAAAAATTCTAAATTTTGGATATATTATTGCTAACTTTTTCTGGCACCTCTGCTCCAAATTTAATGGCATTTGGTTTAGTTTTGATGGGTGAAAAGTCTTATATTCTTAAGTGGTTCTCGAGTAGATATGGGCTAAAAAACGAAGGTCGGTAGAAAATTCATAACTAATTGTGTAAAAATCACAAAAATCTAAATTTTAGATTGTTCTTAACTCATAAATACATCTTCTATAAATATTTAATAGAAAATTACTTAGTTTTGCTATGTTAAATCGTTGCTGCGCTATGGGTCAAATTTTGGAAATTTTGGTTGTTTGGGTTTACGCATGATTTAGGTAAGTAACCCTCACACTTCTAGCCTAGATTCATTTGCATGTGGTTGAATGGTGAAAATACTAGTTTTATTGATCTTTGTTTGGTGATTACTATCAGTGTTTTCTAAATCTACTCATATTTTGCTCACTGTCAGTTTACTACTTTTTAAATGTTGAAATTAGACTTTGCTCTATCATTTTAGCTGCGCTATCTGGTATTTTTTGGTGCATGCAATAGTTTCAATAAAATGCTAGAGCAGTAAACAATATTTGATTTAACAAAAATTAGGTGAACCAACAACCGGTCATGCTGCCGGAGCAAGCTCTAGGCAGTTGTTCGCTCCCCGGTAGTTATGTATGTCTTAGATATCTCATTTGTATATCGTGGATCTTCTATGACCACCTTTTGTAGTTCACATCATGTATCATATACATGTTCACATCCGCTTTATGAGAAATGTTTATATTTCTTTGTCGCATTCTGTGATTCTATGTTCTATTATATTTTATATTATTCTGAATTATATAAGCTATTGTGTTGTTGTTTTGTGCTTGGATCGGATACGTTGAATCCTCTTATAAAAGAAAAATAATTTCACTCAATTTGATGTGTCGATACTCGTCCAAAGTAATAATACAGATGGTCGCTCTTAATAAGCCTTATTCTCTACATTAACAGATGATATTACATTGTAATGTTCTTTGTTAATAAGGGCATAAAAGTGGGGCATCACAAATTGGTATCAGAACCGAGTTCGGAAAAATATATGATATTAAAGATGAGAATCTTCTCCTAGATGTGTACTACAGACCGTTCCTTAGAGATCTTTGGGTTGTTACTAGGATTTCTTCCTTTAGAGATGAGTCATATCTTAGAAAATCTTAGGATGCATCGTGCCTATTTTCTCTACGCACTAATTCGTATCTTGAAGTAATTCTTCCTTTGAAAAAAAGTTTGGCTTTAACTTTAGCGGACTTCAAATTGAATTGTGTGCCTTTTTCCTCAGCAATCTAAGGTGCGCAGTGGGGGCGGATGAACTGCTTTCCACTGAGCACCTCAAATTTAAGTGCCTTTATAATTTGTTATCAATAATAAATGCTTGCTTGTTTAAAAGTAAAACTTAGTAACCACTAAAGATTAACATTGAGTAGAATTTACCATTTGAGAATTTAAAAGACCTACTTGATATTAATTGGACCTTGTGGTGTATATATTTGACATCACTACCGCAAGGCATAATTGAATTAGGTTTAATAATTAATTTATCCTATGGATAATTAAATTAAAAACTAAGTTGAATTTTTAAATGGATAATTGATTAAAGCAAGCATGGATAAGAGGAAATATCATTAAATAGATTTTAATGAAGTATCATTTATAAAGTATGTAAAGGCATTGAAAGAAATTTAATAAAAAGAAATCTTTAGAAAATCTATTTTGTGTGACAAGTTTTCCGTTAGATGCTTTAAAAATTCTGGTCGAAGTGTTTGGCTAATGTTTTTTGATTTGGGTTCTTAAACATTTGACCGACGCAGTGACACACCGAAATTTGAGTTCAAATGTTTTAAAATCTTAAACATTTAAAAGATTTTAAATTATATTTAGATGAGGAGATAAAACTTTTTGGAAGTTGAAATATTATTTGGAATTGAATGATCTTATAAGAAAAGATGTATATATACAATTGAAATGTTTTGAAAAAGAAATAAAATTAATTGTAAAACAATTGCTACAAATAAATCTCATATGAAGTTTTTTTGAGAGGTTCGTCTTGAGTGTGGTTTTCGTTAGAAAATATCACTCAAGTTCATGTATAGTACGATTTTGGGTGATTCAAACCCAACGATAGAGAAAATCCTCTCAGAATTCTTGTTTTAGTTTGATTGTATTTCAGTTTTTAATATGGATTTACAGTATAAAAAAATAGATGTTTGCAAAGTTGAATTGAAAACCTAGAATAAAAGATAGTTTTTATCATAAACACACTTTAATCAATGTATCATTGTTTGCACGTGTTAGTAAATTGACCAAATCTTTTTCATTTCTGGTCGGATTTTGATAATTTTTAATGTTTTGAAAAGCTGACTTCATGTGTGACAATTTTATGTTGAGCACTTTAAAATTTTTGAGCATAGGCTGATCGAAAACCTATTGCAAACTCTCAGCTCTGTCCCTTTGTAATTTATATTATTTAAGCTAAGCACTGTTAGTAAATTGACCATATCTTTTTCATTTCTGGTCGGATTTCGATAAACTTTGATGTTCTGGAATGCTGACTTCATGTGTGACAACTTTTTCTGTTGAACACTTTTACAAATTTTAAACTTAGCTGCTTCGAAAATCTATCCCAAAATAGAGTCATTCGCTGTTTCGAATTTGAACTAAGTTAAAGCTCTAATCTTTGTTTATTTGTTGTTTTTGCTTGAACTTTCTTTCACTTACTTTTTTACTTGTTTGTTGCATTTTAAATCATATGTTAGATCTAAAAAAATTACTCTTAGCTAATAATAATGCATTTGATGATAAGTGTTTATTTAATTTGATGTTTAATTCTATTCAAAATTGTGTAATCTTAAGATAAATAATTAATGTGGTTAATAGTATAATTCCTTGCAAATTATTGTTAAATTTATTGACTTATATATTGTGCTAAAATATTAATGTTTATGGGTCATTAGTAATTTTTAACACAACACCGAACTTGTTATTTTGTTTTTTACCAAAATAACTATGATATTATTATAAAAAAGATTCTGGGAATGAAAGAATAACTTTAACTGAATGGGCTAGTATCCATTCCACCAGCTGACTGATTTACTAGAATCATGGCAACTAGCCCTTGTCGTAACAGTCAACAACCAGCCGCATGGCTAGTGTTAATTAATATTAACACAAACGATAGTTATATTTATCACTGATAGTTTCTTTTATCATTGTTTGAGGCTGTGTTAGTATGCCTTCCGAAAGCATAGTATCAGATTGCACGGGTTTGGACATTGTATTCGTCATAATGGGTGGCAATACCTCGAGATCTTATTATTTTATGGGCGGTAGATGGATGTGTGGAGACATCCACTTTGGTTGTGATAATTATACATCGTGGCGACGACTTTTGACACAAGCTAAACATCGTCGACACAACATTATAAAATCACACGATCTTGGTTATTTCATGGTTACGTTTCGTACTCCAAAAAGTTTAAGTAATTTCATTTACTAAAGAAATGGTTAGAATAATCTTAGCAAGGTGTTAGCGACCTTGTCACGGACGAAACTGCTTAGCAAGGTGTCAGCGACCTTGTCATGGATGAAACTTCTTAGGGAGGTGTTAGCGACCTTGTCATGGGCGAAACTACTTGGGGAGGTGTCAGTGACCTTCTCATTGTATTTGAGATCCATTTCTTTTGTGAATTTGGAGGTTTTAAATTGTTATCACCATACTTTTAATGATAGTCCAATTGCTTGATATGGATTTATGAAATGGTGATTTTGATTAATATGCCTTATTATGATTATAGGTTTCGAATATATTTTATTATGGCTTATTTTTATGTTAAGTCATATGTTTATAACTATGTGTTTATTGATTTAAACATTATGATTTGAGATTTAGTTGGGATTTCACCACAGTTCAGTTTTGCCTATGGAAGGGTATATTTGTGTATCTCATGTTTTGTTGAAATATGACATGAGTTGCCATTTACTTTCTTATGTCTATTTCTAGATTTTGGAATCATTCACTATGAGTTATTACTATGGTTAATGAGGTTAATTACTGTATTTTATAAGTTTCATGTTTTTATTTTTGTAAAATTCTCAGGTTTAACTGGTTTAAATTGCACAACTTTGTTGTTGTCCTGAGATTGATCGACAGCGATATTAAATTTTGAACTTGCACTTGTTTTAATCATAACTTTTGAACCATTGATCTGATTTCAATAATCTTGCGCTTTCTGAAAAGGTATGATAGCAAAGAAAAACTTTTGGTTTACAAGTTTTGTCAAATCATGCTTTCTATTATTTGTTAAACACCTATTTGTTTAAAAGATAGTTTGATAAGAAATTATATTTGTTGATTATAAAATTTTAAATAATTATGCATTGTTAGTAGCTTGAAAATTTTACATATCCATTGGCTTTAGTACATATTAAATGAATTTTGTGTAGTAGTTTGAAAATAATGTAAATTTTAGCATAGTTGAAATGAAGACAAAAATTATTATTCGAATAGAGTGTGAAGTGTAAAAAGTTACTGAAAGTGATTTTATTAGATGATTTTATTTTGAAAGTTGGTTGAATAGGATAAATTCCAAAATTTTGAAGTCTTAAACTTTTCAAAAGATAGATCATGCAACGAATGATATAGTGTAAAGATTTCTTTGCAGAATAAATATTTTTGGATTTTGAAATGGTTTGGAAGAAATAATTTTAAAATGGCCTTAGTATTGGAATTTTGATTAAAAATGCACTGTACTAAAGCAGCGATATCTTAAGGATTATAGCTCCAAAGGGAGTCAATCTTTTTGTAAAAGAAAGTACTTACAGTAATCTAATTTTTTTTACCCTTTTTTAAAATTTTAAAATTTGTTTGGTCTAAATTGAGTTTGAAAATTAATTGCCAGCAGTGCCCTATTAGTAATTTATAAGACAAAAGGATGAAAGTATTTTGGACATAACTTTTAAATTGTAAATCCAATTTTGATGATCGTTATATTTCCTAAAAGCTTAGACTAAGTAGAAAAACTTTCATTTTAATAGTTTTGACAAATTTTGAGTTTTTCTAGGTGAAAATTTTGATTTTATATAGCAGCCTAAAAAAATTAGAAAAGGAAATTTTATGAACTTAGAGTTTAAATAATTCGAGTTTTAAACTTTTGGTATAATTATATGTTAACCTATGATGAGATATGAGAATAGGTAACATTAGAGTATTTTTGGATTAATTACCAAATTTGGTTTGCTTTTGATCGCAATAAGCTAAATAGCTTGCTTATAATGCAAAAATAAGGTACGCCTACGGATTAAAATATTGGAATGCTAACATTTTGATATATATATATATATATATCTTATTTTCGACCATGTTTTTGTTGATGTATGTCTAAATTATTATATTGTTATTGTTCGAAGGGATCTTCGTACAAAGAAGACACTATACAAAATTTTCAAATTTTCGACACTTAAAATATTTCATTAAATTTTGTACGTTTTAAACATAAATGAATAGTGTTTTTAATTGGTGATCTAATTAAGAGAATTTGATTTCCCAAGTCTTGAATTGTAGAATCTAAATTGATTAAACCTTTTATTGTTAAATATAAGAGGACTTTGAAAAGCAAAATTTTGAAATGTTACATTAGAAGAAGCTTAAAAAAAGGAAAAAAATAATTTTAGTGATTGTAAACTGCAAAGTTTAAAGACATAAGTTGAAATACTTATAAATTATGTGAACTTTTGTGTAGGAAACTTAGTTTCCATTCGTGTTCTTCTTTTGGGGAGTGTTATGCGTTACAATTACTAAAGGCATCATCCCAATTGTTTATCGAGTCACTTTTCCAGCTAAAATTTGTCGCTATTCTTGATTTCTTTGTATCTCATTTTCGGAAATGTTTCAGGGATTCTGATTTGTGTTCTTGATCCTAGAGCTCTTCAAGATTTTTAGATCTCATTCGATTTGACTTAGGAGTATGATCCTAGTCGTGTTGTTGCTTCGAAAGTTGAACACATTCTGTATTATCCTCTACTGCTCATTAGTGATGTTTACTTCGTTTAAAGATCTTTTATTGATTACTTATTTATCTTTTGAAAAATGTATTCATTTGAGAATTGTTATTGACTTTTCTCTATAGATAATTGCTGGGACACAATTTTCGTAATTGGAGAGTCTGTAACAACCCTGGTTTAGATTACCTGAAATTAAATTAGGAGAATAATTTAATTTAGTGATAATTAAATAATTAAGAGATTTGGGAATTTTTAGTGTTAATTAAATTGGAGTTTGGAGAACTATTTATACGGAGTTCATGTAAATGAATTTTGTACTAAAAATGAGTATTTAGAAATTTTAGCAATAAAGAAAATAATTTCAACATTTGAAATATTATTTTTCCATAAATAGATTATTTTGGTAAAACTATGAAGAATAATTTTTATTCTAAAAGTTGTATTAAATTTTGGACACAAACGGTGTATTTTTTTCAGCGTTAATAATAACAATATATTTTATTATGGAAAATATGGTTTAATTAAATTTAAACATGTTGTAATTTATAAAACGAAGATTTTATCTTATAGAGCTCGTTGAAAGTTGATTGGTTGAATTTATAAAAAAAAACATACAAGTTTGTTTAAATATAAAGTAAAGTATTTTATAATTCAAAGTTGTAATTAGCAACACCTTGTGATAATATGATTTAGCAACCCTCCTTATTGGATATCTACCCATTATCCTAAAGCCCATTAACACTTAAACAAATGAGAATATGTTTATCTCTTTTCAGTCTCTCTCAAACCACCAAACACAAATCATCTTCACCTTCTTCTCAAACCAAATCAAAGAGCAAACTCCATTTTGTCAAAAAAATTACAAAACCCTAGCTGCTCAAAAAATCATAACAAATCAAATAAATTCTCGAAAATTCTAAATTTTGGATATATTGTTGCTAACATGTTCTAACACCTCTGCTACGAATTTTGTGGCATTTGTTTAGTTTTGATGGGTCAAAGGTCTTCTTTTCTCAAGTGGTTTTCAAGTAGATCTAGGCTGAAAAATGAAGGTCAGTAGAAAATTCATACCTAATTGTATAAAAATCATAAAAATCATAAAAATCTGAAATTTGGATATGTTGTTCTCAACTCATAAATACATCTTCTATAATATTTCATAGGAAAATACTTGGTTTTGATGTGTCAAATCACTGCTGCACTAAGGGTCAAATTCTGAAAAATTTGGTTGTTTGGGTTGAAACAAAATGTAGGCAATTTGAAGCCTTAAGCATGATTGAGGTGAGTAACCCTCACATTTCTAGCCTAGATTCATTTGCATGTCGTTGAATGGTGAAAATACTAGTTTTATTGATCTTTGTTTGTTGATTACTATTAGTGTTTTCTAAATTTACTCCTCGTTTGCTCACTATCAGTTTACTGCTTTCTAAATGTTGAAATTAGACTTTTCTCTATCCTTTTAATTGTGCTATCTGGTATTGTTAGGTTCATGCAATAGTTTCAATAAAATGCTAAAGTAGTAAACAATATTTTATTTAACAAAAATCAGGTGAACCACCGATCGGTCATGCTAACTGGAGCTTGCTCCAAGCAGTTGTCTGTATCCCGGTTGTCTTCCTCTTTGTCGCTTGTTCGTCGTTCGTTTTAAGTTGTATTGCTCAAATTTTTAGTTGTTTTCCGATGGTTTTCTGATATGAATTTTGAGTTTTGAATCAATGCAAAATACTTGCATTTTTATGCTTTTGTGTTCTATGAAAGAAATTCCATTTTTGATGCCTTTGTGTTCTATGGAAGAAATTCCATTTTTGATACAAGTGGAAGCCCATGTGTTGCATGGGTGTGTAGGTTATTGAATGTTATAGTCTGTAAGTATGAATAGGTTGTCCGATGGATATACATATTTTACAATAAATGTATGTATACTCTTGAGTGTTATAGTTTATAAGTATGAATAGGTTGTTCGAATATATTTGATGGATATACATATTTTACAATAAATGTACGTATACTCTTGAGTTTTATAATCATGTGGCTATTTAGTTTGATGTATTAACTATAGCAAGACAAGCACCATTGTCCCAGTGGTTAAGTAATTCGACTTTGGTGCGAGAGGTCACAAGTTCGAAACTTATGTAGCGTGATTCGAACATTTATTAACACATGATTTGTGGTTTGTTTTCATAGTGACATGTTGTATCTAAGTACCATTTCAATAAAAAAAACCTATAGCAAGTTCAATATAATTATAAATTTGCTCACATGTATGATTGAATGCCTAAAATTAAATGTCAACTTGCTCTTAATTTTTCACTTACATTGGTGTGCATAGTATAAAATCTGAAGATGTATGAAGGCTCCTAAAACTATGGGTGATTGGTATAATATTTTGTTAATTGGCTGAGGTATTATGCACTTTTGAAAAGTCCTTTCAGATTTGCTCGGTGGCCTTCCCACGGTCCCTTCCATACGAACTAACAAATATTTAGACATCACCACTACTAAATTTATCTTATAAATTTTTTAATACTTCATATAGGTATTTTTAGAAAAGGAAAAAAGTAGAGTTAAACAAAGTGAATATTGGCTGTGTAACATAGTGTTGAACAAATTGTTCTGTTTAATATAATTGAAAATTACATTGGAGTGCATGATGGTAGATATGACGATGAACTAAGTTAAACCAACGGATTCATAGAGATGCTAAAGTAAACATGAGAAACAAATAAAATAGATATTGCCACAAAACTAATTTAAACCAATCAAAGCTTATAACATTTCAAGAGAACAAATAAACTTGTGTAATGGTTACAAAATGGAAATTATGATTAATTTGAATACACATGTACCTACATAACTTTAAAACTTTGGAAGAGAAAAATACCAAAAAATAGGTACAAATACTTAGCAAAGCGAAAAGGAAAAGGTGAAAATGGTATTTGATTGAGGCTGGAATGCGGAGATTGATGGGTGTTGGAGAAGGGACGAAGGGTTAAATGGTTTCTAATTTTGTATCATGATTAATGAGCTCTCCGAATTTAATAAAAGCTGAAAGAATAATGCAAGCAAAACTCACCACCATCTTTTTTGCCAATAGTACACAATCATGAAAAAAATGATAAACTGCTTCATTTTTTATAGTAAATGAGAATAATAAGTCATATTTTATCTAGGATTTTACTTTTATTTTTTAGACTCTACTCCTATTAGAATCAGTTTCTTCATATACCATAGAACACAAAAACAATGGCCAAAGTTCATATCATGCTTAATCATTGTTTAAAATAGTGTTCGAAAATAATTTTAGAAATGAGTTGCTAAAAGAAGATATCAAATCCAAGACAAAAAGAACATTGTTAAACATGACCCTAAAACAGATCATCAAATGAAGACTATCATCACCTAACTCCAAGATGCATAACAATAATCATTTTCCATACAAAATACTATCTCACTGATCTTTCTCCTTGTTTCTTCATTTATTTGCACTCGAATTAGAGTTGACCAAGTTGCATATGTGACATATAATTTTTTTACTGAGTTGACTTTTTTAGCAAGCTATCATGATCAAAGATATCAACTCATAAGAATGTAACTCACTATCATAAGAATGTAACTCACTATCTACATTATGTTCATTTAACCAGTTGGCATTGTTTGTAACTTCAATTGAACTCAAAGCTTATAACAATTTCCATTATCCAAAACTATATTTTTGACCACATTTGTGAGTTTAGCCCCATTTCAAAATCAGCTAGTCTTAGTAAAAGAAGCGGTTGAATTCCTATTCAAGGAATTCTCATTATTAGTAGTAGATATATATAACTAACAATTGCATGTTCATTGCATTTGATATTTGACAGTTTGTAAAACATTTTATTATTGAATTAGATAATTATTGACAAAACCACGCCGTCAATCTTAACATCATTTTCCACAACAATACAACAAAAATGGGATGTTTTTTGTATTGTTTGAATGGAAGTGATGTGGGTGTGACAATTTTTAATCAATAATGTGAGTTAAAATGTTCCTAATATGAAATTGGAGGTTTATATCACATTTGACAACAATATAGTAAAAAGTATTAATTTTTATTTGTTTATGTTTGCACTGTACTTGAACGGCTACTCCTTCCAATCGATCAATTTTCTACGCCGTGCCATGACGCACCCTTGTTTATACGTAGGTCGGTTTTATGTCTATTGCATACAGTCATATTCAACTATGAACTGAACCATTTTTTCCATAAAAATAAGAAAGTAGTTCATGAACTTTTAAAACTGAATAGATATTATGACTGGCTGAAAGTTTCATAATATATGATTTCATACACAACTTTTTATCTACAAAACAACATGTTGTATCGTGAATTTACAGTAAGAACGATGAAGTGAGTAAATTGAAGAAGATAGAAAATCATTAGAACAAAGTTCTATTGCCATCATAATCTACTATGCACATCAAAATCAAAAATCCCAAATTTTCCAAAGCTACACATTTGATATTTTAGCCAACAAAGACATTCTAACATAAATCAACCCTCTATACAAATCCCCAATTCTAAAATCAATCTTCTCAACCCCACTCTCCAACTCCACCACTTTCATCCCCAACACATTAAATCAGTAAACACAGTAATTGACCTTACATTAAATCAAGCCATGGGTTAAAATACGTAGTTTGGGTTGGTTAAATTAAAGAATATATAATGCCCTTCTTTCTTAGAAAGGAAAGGATATGATATATCTTCATTTCGATAAATTGGACAATATTCATAAATTATCAATAGAAAATATTCGAATTAAGACATCATTTGAAATGACAATTTCATCTCTCAGCTGAATTTCAGTGTATGGTGAGATAAGTATAAGTTTTCAATTGTGTTATTATGTATAAGCATTTTAGCTATGTATGAGGTTTAAATCGGAAAAGAAGACCCAATTTGGAATCATATTTACATACATTTAGGTACTTATCCCCGGGTGGTTTTTCTTGTACTGTACTATCTCTATGTGCAAACCAAAAAAACAAATGTTCTCACTGGATAAAAATAAATTACATAAGGTCTTGTTTAAATATTGGCTTGAAAAACAATTTGTTAGTGGAATCCTAGTATTAAATATTAATATTATTTATTTGGAAACAAAAGAATTGTGATTAAATAAATAAATATCTCACCACGTAAAGGTACTTTGGAATAAAGATTAAAGAAGAAGATTTTGTGATTGAAATTAGGTTTCTAACCATCAAATGGATTTTTTCTAACATAATTATGTGTGCACTTTGCATATATTCAGTAAATTTTGATCAATGGGCAAGAAACCCTTGTATATTTCCATGAAACTCTTTGTTTTTCGATTTCTCTGATAAAAAATACTTATGAACTGCAAGCTAGATAAAATCTGTATTAATAGGTTGTTAATGTTTAAGACTTCAAGTATCACAGACAAACATAAATTAATAAGTTCGAGCTAAAAAAATATAAGTTCGAGCTGTAACGGGGATAGTACTAAAGTATACATATAAAAAGAGTGACTCAAGAAGCACAAAATACATAGTTATTGTACCATCAAATTGTTGCATCCAAGATAGGTGTTATTGCAAACATATAAAACAATATGAATTAACATATGCTAAAGATTTGAAATACCTGTGGGCAGAGCCCTTCAATTTCTGTTCCTGACAGATATTTACCGCAAATTGTAGATCACTTTTAAAACAACAGTAAGTCTCTCAATTTCGAGCAACAAATGTTTATCACTTGTGATCGTTAGAGGTAAATTTGAAGTCAAATTCAACAGGTAGCACTTAAGGTCCATCCTGGCAAAGTTTAACAGATAGTGCTTAAAATTACTTATGATCGTCGTTGAGACTAGTCATCATTAATTGTACGGGATTAGTTTTCAACTGGCCGTAGTTGATTGCCTATCGACGTTGATGCTGCACAGGGTAGCAAAATAAGCAAAATGGCCGAAGGCAGTTAACGAACATTGGCGGAGAAAGAGGTAAAAGTGAAGTCAGATTCAAAAGATCGGAATTTAAAGTCGATAGAGGAAAGAAAAAAAATTAGACTACGCACTTGTGTTCGAAGTCCGGTAGACATCGGGTCGATGTTGGTTGTGCATAGTCGTCGTTAAATAATCTTTATTAATTGGCGACCTGTGTCACGACCCCGAAATTTAAATTTATTTAAATTAATAATTTATTGAATTTTTGAATTAAATTGGGTAATTAAATAAATTTTTGGATAAAATTAGTAAAATAAATCGATAAAATGGAAGCGAGTTTCCCCGATTCAAATATAGGTGAATTTGAAAATAATAAATATATAGATATATATTTTGACTTGAGTTTAAACTGTAAATAAATGGGCCAAAGATAAATTATAATAATTATTATTTGAAATTATGATTTGTGTTAGAAACAGAATTAAATACTTAAATTTAAAATTTATAACAATAACCATAATAACTTTATATATGTGTACACTTAAACAATAGTAAGGTAAATAAATATTTCATGTAGACTATAGAGTTTAGGGGGAAAGTGAAACAAAACCAAAGTATATATGCATGTATATCAAGGGATAAGGCTGTAGCATATAGAACAAAGCAAACAAAAGTGAAGACAGCAAATTTTACTCAAGTATCCAAAATAAACAAGGCAAAAGAAACAAATAAGAAATGTACAAACAAATAAAAACTAAATATACATTTATGAATAAAAGAATAATATGAAAACAAGTACAAATAAAGCATTTCTAAGTATACAACATATCACAGCCGAAGCCAATAAGAACTGTAAAAAGAAAATAAACAAAGTATCAAAGCATGGGCAAGATCATCTCAGCCATGACTTGTGGTAAAAAAAAAAATAAACATCACCTATTGTACAAAATATAATATAGCATGTAGACTTGCTCTCTCATACATCAAATTCCTCTACTTCAGTTTCGTTCACCATTTAAACTGAGAGGAGAGAATATTATTAAAAGTTTGGAAGTTGTTTGAACCATAGAAGAGAATCAAAACTAAAAGGAAACTTTCAACTGGGAATTGCAAAGGCCTGGAAAAGAAAAGAGGCTCTGTCATTTGTAAACCATGATTAAGGTGAGCAGCATTTGTCTTTAAATTTTAAGAGTATAAATCTGTTATCCATCTATATATATCGGTGAATAAGCTCCTATGAATATCCATGATTCTCTGAATCTAAATTGAAAGCTAGAAGTGTTTTGGGACAGGCTTACTGTCTGTTACTCTGCAAACAAAAATTTTGCTTTCGAAAATCATTTCTTCCCAAACCATTTGATATTTGGACTGGGAATCAAAAGAGTTTCTGTTTGTTTAACTTTGAATTTAATTTTAAAAATAAATTTGAATAGAAATCATTTGACATTATCTCTGGAAATAAATATTTCGAGTACAACTTCATTTTTGACAAAATTCGAATATCGCCATTTACGAATTCAATTACATAGCTTGAATACTTAGGGGATGACGTGAATTTTAAGGTTCATATCATAATTTTTAGTGGACTGTTGAAATAGCAGTTCGACCTTGTATTGTAAACGTTTTTGGTAAAATTCCGGCGTGATGGTGAACTAGGATAGTCAGGGTTGCTAGTGGTGATGGAGGAGCCTATGGTGGTGGTGGGAAAAATAACCGGAGGTGGCATCGTCCATGGAGGTGGCAGCGGCAGGCATTTTCCTTTCGTAGCCCTAGTTTGTGTGAGGTTGAAATCTTCGATTCGTTCGCCATCTTGGATTTATCGAGTTCGCCATGGTTTGGGGGAATGATGGAGGAGACGTCGACGAAGCTATGGCCGAAGCTTCAGGCCCTACGGTGATCGGAAGTGGGAGGACGAACCGTTGACAGGTTTGGGTTGTAGTGTCTTGCTCGTTTCCAGGTTTTGTTTTCTTGGTACTTGTATCGAGCTTGAATTCTCGATTTTGTTTAGATGATTTGATCATCAATCTGATGATCGAAGTGGGTCTGAGGGAAGTTCGCCGATGAGGGAGGATAGTCAACGTTGGCCGGAGAGGGCTCTGGTGGAGGTGCACGTGCACGGTGCACTTGTATGTCAGGGTGATTTTGTTGGTTGGGAAGAAGGAGTTGGAAATAAAACTCGAAGTGGAATTCGAGTCGTACTCGAGGAAATTCGCGAGGAAACTCGAAGACGAGTGTGTCGAGCGAAAACTCGAAGCAAGGATCGGGGAGATGGATGTTTGGCTCGGGTACGAGTTGTTGCCCAGGTTTTAAAAACAGAACCTGTTATGTTGTTTTCTGAAAATTTAGAATTGAATTTAAATTTCAAAGCAAGTTTAAACTGAGTTGATGAATCAGAGTTAATGATGAATCCAGATTTAGTTGAAGCCTAGTTTCGGAATAAAGTTTTAAATTTAAACTGTTTTAATACTTAGAAAGGTTCAAGTATGGAAAAGAAATTTTGAATTTAAAATGAAATTTAAAATGGTTAAGTTAGATAAAATGGATAATCTATTTATTTAATTAATTTATGATTTGAATTAATTAAATTATTAAAGGTTTAAATAAATAAATTAAGGTTAAATTAATTTGATAATTTTAAGCTATTAATTTATGATTAGGAATTTATTTATTTAGTAATTAAAGATTAATCAAGTTAATATGGTAAATTTTAATTAATTAATTAAGTTCAATTAATTAAAAATAATTACTTGATATTAAGTTAAGTATAATTACTTAATGAAATTAATGAAGTAAAATTACTTAGAGAAGAAATAAATAGATAATTACTAAATGTAATCAATTAAATGATGATTTGAAATTTGAGTAAATTATTTGTTAATAATTAAAGGTTTAATTGATTCATCTATTTAAAATTGATTAGTTAATAAAGATTAACAAATGAATTCGAAAGGGAATTTATTTCGAATAATTTGAAAATTAAATGTTTGGATTCTATTGGATGACTTGATTGTTGATATCCCTGATATATGATGCTTTGTGATACACCCTGATTTATGTTGTGATCTGTAGTTTACTTACCTGTGATATATATATATCTGTGATCTGTGAATGAACGATAAGCGTATAGTTTATATCGCTTATCAACTATAACCTGTATTTTTTTTTATGTGATGATTGATGTTGCACTATTGTGTTAAACCCCTGGACCACACTTTTACACACACAAATATGGATTTCACGTGGAAATCGGTTAAGTCACAGATAATTTAAATTTGATGATTTTTAAAATTGAAATTTTAATTTCAATTGATTTTGAAATTAGAAATTCGGGTTTAAAGTAAAAAGCTTTTGAAATGGAATTTCAAAGATAAAAGTTATTTTAAATAACTTAACCGAGTTTTGAAAATTTAAATAGTTAGATTTAAATTTGGATTCAAGTTTGAAATTAAGCTATGATTTGGAAACTAGGGAGTAAAGATGATATAAATGTGTTTATATGAATTTAAACCATTTTAAAAGTATAAGTTGAGAATTTGGATATTTAACCCAAAGAACCTTAACTCGTGTGAATGAATCAGATTTCCAAATTGAAAACTGTTGTTTTCAAATGATAAAAGCTTTCAGATAAGAAATGAAATTCCAGTTTAATTAAAGGAATTTCAAGTGAATTGAAAAATGGATTTTCCAAGTTATGAATGAATTCTTTTTGAAAGCTATGAATTAAATCTGTTTATTTTTAACAAATTTAAAATGATGATTTGTTTAACCCATTCGAAATGAATTGTTTTGAAAGCTATTTGTTGAATCTTTGATTTAAAGATTCAACGAATTAATTAAATTGAAATGGAAATCGATTTGGAAAATCTGTGAATGAATCTTTGTGAAATTAAGTGAACTTTGTGAATTTAATCTTTTTGTTTAAAAAAGATTAAAATGGAAATTTGTTTAACCATTTGAAAGAGAAAGTTTGGGTTTAAATTGTGACTTAATTGAAATCCCATTATCCATTTGTTTTTAAATATCGCGCTCACTATTCGGGTTAGCCGGGAAAAGACATCTGTGTCATATAACCCATTCCGAATAGTGATACGTCGTATATGGATAGCATTTGAAGATCGGTGTTGAAGACCGGATATTTTCGAAAATGAAAGGACAACCTGTCGAATGTCTCTGCACTGGGTAGCTCCCGGTATAGAGATTTATATCACCCTTTTGTGATGGGAAGTCTGGACGTGATTTGAAAATTATCCGGATTTGCAAGGGCTTCGTGAGAAGTGCCTTCGGTTCTGTTCGAACCCGGAACAGACTTATATGGATACATGTCTGACATTACACTTTGAGGTATAAAGCCGATTTCTTTCAAATACATTTCTGTTGGTGGCGGAGAATTTATTCTCTTAGCTTAACACCCTTCTCTGAGACGTACGAGCTCAGAGGTTATGTAGTTGAAGTTATCAGCGATATATCCCAATTTGGTAATGTGGCATGCTGAGTGTTGCTGTGTGATGATCAGTGTTTGATCATTTGCGATATGATCATTTATTTGATCTTATATCTTTGTGATCATAGGTTGATCATTTGTTTGACCCGAAGCATGGCTTTGTGACAAAGCGTAGCTTTGTGGACGAGACTTCATCGAGCCTCACACCCCGGAAATGGTCAAAACAGGAAAGATGCAGCAAGGTTCTAGGGAGTAGCGCCCCTTAGTGTATGTCATTCCTTCTGGATAAAGGTGGTATCATGGTATGGAGCCCAGATACTTAACCTCTGTGGTTGCTGCAAATTTATTACTTTGTGGTTGTTGCGAATCGGGGATCCTCGGGAAGATCGGTGACGATCGGGGGATGGCATACGCGTGTTAGTAGTTACCTATTTTTGCAGAGGTAACCCGGCCTTGTGTTGGCAGAGATCCGGTTAGGTTCTCGGGTCGTCTATTCCAGGGACGTACCCATCGTGGAAAAGGAAGTTCCTTAGCCTGACCATTTGTTGGAAATCCAAAGAAACAATACGTGACTTGTACGGTTTTAGTTGTATTACCTGCCATGGAATGTGGCGGTAACCTGCTATTGAACATGGTAGCTATAGTAGGCATACGATAATGGTCGTATGTTGGCTAAGATTAATATTCTACTTTCGAAATGTTTTCTACACTATGCACTAATAATAATATCAAAAATGATTTGATTTTGCGTAGTAAGCATCTTTGACTATCATAAGAAGAAATCTCCTCCAATTCTGCGTTTGCATTGTGTGTGTGGTGGGAGGTCTTATGGTAGTTTCATTTTCCAAAAGCATTGCGGATTTCAATGTTTAAATTCTTTTGTGTTATTTAAAGATAAACTGTTTTTGTTGCTCACACCAGTCCCATGACTGATCCGGAGTTTATTGTTTCTTTCCTAAACTCTGGATGCTCAAAATTTTTCTACACGAGCAGTCTAGAGTTTGGTTTTTCAGATAGTCAGATTAGTAGGTTATCTGGAGCTAGTTCAGTCTTTGGATCAGACTACACTTGCTTATCTTGGTGTATCGTTATTGGGAGTTCAAGCTATTTCTGGATTAGTGCTTTGAAGATGGAGATTATCCGCTGCTGTTGTTATCTATTTTTCTTTCCGCTGCTATTTGTTGTATCATACTCTGATGTATATAGATATTCATTATATCACCATTGTATCTGGATATTGTATCAGATGTTGGATGTCTATATTCTTTTTCTTTTCCGCTGTGTTGTTTACTTAATGTTGTTATAAGCTCCGGCGAACCGGATTTGAACGGTCGAATCTACGACATTCGAGTACGATGTAAAGTATGGATGTCGATTTTCGAGCGCGAAAATCCGGGACGTTACAAGTGGTATCAGAGCTAAGGTTGAACTTTAGCTCAGGAGTATAACACATTAAGTAGCTCATTAGAGATAGAGTGAAGTAAACTCTAGAATGAGTATATCCCTAAGATATCAGTCTGAACGTCTCAGTAAATTCTCTTACTATCCACTGATAGTAAGTATGAGTGCAAGAAGAGGACGAGATAGGGGACAGGGAATACGACTATAAATGGTCAATACCCTACAACAGTGGAAACAACTTTCTCTATTAATTTTCTTTGATTCGTTTCCAAATTCTTTTGATTTCTTCGTATCAGCTACAAGAAGAAGTTTCGGTGTGATGATGGCTCTACGAACCGTTGTAGGAAATTCTTACTCCGTATTTTCATCGGGTTCTTATCAGCTTTTTAATTTAAACCTTAATGAATTTGAAATTGGAATTTTAAATTGAATTAAATTGATTAATAGAATATGAGGGCTAAATTTAATTAAATCAATAAAACGGTTTCGTTTGAAGCAAATTTTTTTTTTTGTCTGTTTGAATGAATTGATTGTTTTGTTTGCTATGGTTGACAAATATACTTTGGTTTTAAAGCTGCAAATTTTGAAATCTAGGAAATTGACCTATAAAAATTCTAAGACCTTAGGATCTTATGTTTTGATTTTGATTTTAATTGTAGAGAACCCGTAGCATAAACCGGGGAGGTGCGATTTTCAAAGGCCGAAGAGTTGGTGACTATGGTTCGTCGAGTGGGGTTCAGAATGATCAGGGTGAGTCATCGGTACAGGGAGGGATACCAGAAGAGCCTGTGGTGCAGTCACCACCCGAGATAGAAGAACCCAAAGAGGAAGAGGAATTTGAAGAGGAAGAGGAACCCGAAGAGGAATTTGAAGAGGAAGAGGAACCCAAAGAGGAATTTGAAGAGGAAGAGGAACCCGAAGAGGAATTTGAAGGGGAAGACCAGGAGGGGATGGGATATTTTCCGGTGGAGTTTGACCCGGAAGATGGTTATGAGATAGACGATGGACCAGAGGTTAGAGAACTATCAGGACCTCAGAGGGAGAGTTCTGATAGCGATGATCTGTAGTGGACTGGATAGATTTCTTTTGGTTAGGTTATGTTTATGGGTGCATTTTGGACTTAGCAAGTAGTGAATGTTGAACATAATAGGGTAATGTATGATTATAACCCATGTATGAATATTATAAGTGATGCTTAAGATGGGATATATTGTAAGTTATCTCTAAGAATTCATGTGTTCATTTTGTACAGTTTGAGTTGTTCTTAATCCATTCTGTGTGTGTATAATTCATGAAACGAGTTGGCAATTTCAAGGACGAAATTCTTTTAAGGGGGGAAATTTGTCACGACCCCGAAATTTAAATTTATTTAAATAATAATTTATTGAATTTTTGAATTAAATTGGGTAATTAAATAAATTTTTGGATAAAATTAGTAAAATAAATCGATAAAATGGAAGCGAGTTTCCCCGATTCAAATATAGGTGAATTTGAAAATAATAAATATATAGATATATATTTTGACTTGAGTTTAAACTGTAAATAAATGGGCCAAAGATAAATTATAATAATAATTATTTGAAATTATGATTTGTGTTAGAAACAAAATTAAATACTTAAATTTAAAATTTATAACAATAACCATAATAACTTTATATATGTGTACACTTAAACAATAGTAAGGTAAATAAATATTTCATGTAGACTATAGAGTTTAGGGGGAAAGTGAAACAAAACCAAAGTATATATGCATGTATATCAAGGGATAAGGCTATAGCATATAGAACAAAGCAAACAAAAGTGAAGACAGCAAATTTTACTCAAGTATCCAAAATAAACAAGGCAAAAGAAACAAATAAGAAATGTACAAACAAATAAAAACTAAATATACATTTATGAATAAAAGAATAATATGAAAACAAGTACAAATAAAGCATTTCTAAGTATACAACATATCACAGCCGAAGCCAATAAGAACTGTAAAAAGAAAATAAACAAAGTATCAAAGCATGGGCAAGATCATCTCAGCCATGACTTGTGGTAAAAAAAAATAAACATCACCTATTGTACAAAATATAATATAGCATGTAGACTTGCTCTCTCATACATCAAATTCCTCTACTTCAGTTTCGTTCACCATTTAAACTGAGAGGAGAGAATATTATTAAAAGTTTGGAAGTTGTTTGAACCATAGAAGAGAATCAAAACTAAAAGGAAACTTTCAACTGGGAATTGCAAAGGCCTGGAAAAGAAAAGAGGCTCTGTCATTTGTAAACCATGATTAAGGTGAGCAGCATTTGTCTTTAAATTTTAAGAGTATAAATCTGTTATCCATCTATATATATCGGTGAATAAGCTCCTATGAATATCCATGATTCTCTGAATCTAAATTGAAAGCTAGAAGTGTTTTGGGACAGGCTTACTGTCTGTTACTCTGCAAACAAAAATTTTGCTTTCGAAAATCATTTCTTCCCAAACCATTTGATATTTGGACTGGGAATCAAAAGAGTTTCTGTTTGTTTAACTTTGAATTTAATTTTAAAAATAAATTTGAATAGAAATCATTTGACATTATCTCTGGAAATAAATATTTCGAGTACAACTTCATTTTTGACAAAATTCGAATATCGCCATTTACGAATTCAATTACATAGCTTGAATACTTAGGGGATGACGTGAATTTTAAGGTTCATATCATAATTTTTAGTGGACTGTTGAAAGAGCAGTTCGACCTTGTATTGTAAACGTTTTTGGTAAAATTCCGGCGTGATGGTGAACTAGGATAGTCAGGGTTGCTAGTGGTGATGGAGGAGCCTATGGTGGTGGTGGGAAAAATAACCGGAGGTGGCATCGTCCATGGAGGTGGCAGCGGCAGGCATTTTCCTTTCGTAGCCCTAGTTTGTGTGAGGTTGAAATCTTCGATTCGTTCGCCATCTTGGATTTATCGAGTTCGCCATGGTTTGGGGGAATGATGGAGGAGACGTCGACGAAGCTATGGCCGAAGCTTCAGGCCCTACGGTGATCGGAAGTGGGAGGACGAACCGTTGTGTAATATCCCGGAAATTTTAACAATATCAATTTAATAATCTGTTAAATAATTAAATTGATATTGATGATCTTTGATAATAAGATTTGAATTTAATTTAATAATCTGATTAAATTAGTATTAATTGGTGATTTTATCTTTTAAAAGTTAATAAGATATTTTCTATTTGAATATATATATTTATTTATATATATTGTAAATAGAAGCTTTGGGTAAATTGGGAATTTAGATTTAATTTAATATGACTTTTCAAAGTTATTTAAATTAGTAAATTTATAGTTTTAAAATACTTTAATTGCTTAAGATATTTTTACTTAAGTTTAAAATTATATAAGAGTTAACAAAAAGGCTTGTTTTGTTTCTTTTTAAAAATATCACTTGATAATATAATCTCTTATATAAATTATTTAAATATCAAATATGTTAATTTCAGATAATAAGTATAATGTATTATTTTTATTAATATGAATGGATTTTAAAGATTATGGAATTTTTATTTAATTGAATGAATAGTTATATATGTATATATATAACTTAACTTTTAAATTGAATCTTAGGATTTAATTTAATTGAATTTGAATTTAAGCTTTGAAATTCAAGAGAATAGATATTTAAATTGTTTTGAATTTTAGAATATTTGTATAAACTTTTATTTATAAATATAGTTAGTTTTGTTTCTTTAAAAAGTAATTTATATATAGATAAGTATTTAATAAATTAAGAAAAAGGCATTTTATTTACTTTTAAAATATATAAAAATAAGTAAAAATTACTTAAGAGACATATGTCATTATCCTAAAGCTTTGTATAACATGTGTAAGGCATTTAACTCTTGAAAATACACTTGTAAACATTCTAATAACTCAAAGTAACAAGTGGCATTTTTAGATTTAATTTTCTTTTATTTTTATTTAAATCATATTTTCAGCTTATATAAACATATATTTCATTCTCTTCATTCTTTTTCCTATTCTCTTTAATTCAAAGTTAAGAAAACTTCACTCTGTACAATTTTCAAAACACAGTCAGTAATCAACATGCCTCAAACCAAAATTCAATAACCTATAATTCATCTTCTAAATCAAAGATCAACCTGCAACACTCTTTTCAATCTGTAATCTCATTTTCACAAATTCAAACTGTCTGCATTCAATTGTAATCTGGGAACAGCGTGCATGTGGTTCAAAGCAATTAAAAGCTTCAACAACTCAAGTTTAAAATCAAAGAAGATAAGGAATGCAAGTTTCTCAGTTTCAAGTTTTAAAAGCAAAAGTATCTTTCTAGCAACTCAAAGTTTTTTTAAAATTCAAAAGCAGTTTCAAAGATTAGGCTCTGTTCATCTTTATAAAGGTGAGTAACATTTTTTAAGAGCTTAAAAATAAGAAATCTATTTGCATGTTAACTTCTGAAAGAAAGTATGTTTTTGTGTGTATATATATGTGAGTTTATATATATGGATGTATGGATATATGTGTATGCCTGTTATCTGTGACCCTCTGTTCTTTGTTTTTAAGTTAGGATTTTGATCAAAATTTATTATCTCCAAACTAATCTCTGTTAGGACTTAAGTTTCATACAAATATGTTTGCTTAATCATAGATTTAGGTTTAAAATTTTATTTAAGTACATTAAATTTGTAGTTCTCTGGAAACTAAAAAGAACAGTGCAAGTTTGTATGTTGTGTTGAAATTCAAACTTCTTAATTCATCAATTCAGGAATATAAACTGAATCCTTAATCCTAAAAATGATTTTTAAGAATGTAATCATAATTTTTAGTTTAGTAATGAAGGAGCAGTTCAGTTTTTAACTAAAAATGGTATTTTGGTGAGAACTGGTGATCTAGATGTTTTGGGAGGTCGGAATTCTTTTTGAAGATAGTAGAGTGGTCGGAGACTCGAGAAAAAATGTCAGGAAGGTTATCAAAACACTGTGGCGACGACAGGGAATCGATTTTGATTTTAAACCTAGTTTGAATAGGCTGGACGTAGATGATCGATGTGATGTCTCTGGTGGACCGAGTGCTACCATATTTTGGGGAATGGAAGATTGGATATAGGCGAAGGCTTGGCTAGAAAATTAGCCTCTCTGATGGTCGGAATCTCGAATACGTGATGATGCCAGATTTCTGTTGTGGTTCCAGTTTTGGTTTTTAGGCTCGATTATGATTTCGTTTTAGTTTCGATGATCGAGTGGTTGGATTCTGGTGTAGGGATGAACGTCGTCTTGTGGGGATACTCGTCGTTGGCCGGAGCAGCGTAGATGGTCGATGCACGTGCACGAACCCACGTTCGTGTCAGTGATGGTAGGTATCAGGCATACCCGAGTTTTGTTCGAATTGTTACGAGGGATGTTCGAAGTTTTAGGGTATTCGACTCGAAGTATTTTAGTGGAATCTCGAGTACAGTAGTGTTGCCAGGTTTTTAAAAACCTGTTTGTTTAAATTTAAATTGAATTTAAATTTGTGAATAAATATTAAAACAGGAATTGAAATCAAAGTTGTAATATATGGATTCAAGTTTGGTTTCGAACCTTAGATTTAAGATAAATAAGTTTTATAAATTCAAATGTTTTAATAAGTTTAAATGTTTGTTAAAATTTAAATGTTTTGAATTTAAAAGGGGACTTGTTTAAATCTTGTAAAATTTCTTTTATAAGAAAAATATTATTTATCACTTAAAGGTTTTAAATTGATTTAAAACTTGTTGAAGTTAAATTATAAGTTAATGATTTATATACATTTAATTACTAGGGAAATTAAATGGATAATTAATTTATCTAATAAATTAATAAAATGAATAATTACTTAAAAGTAATTAAAGGTTTAATCTTAAAGGTTTAAGATTAAATATTTTTAGAATAATTAACTTATAAATAAGATTCATCTATTAAATAGAATTTGATTTCTAATGATTAAGATAAATTAATTAGAATAGTTAATTTATAATTGAGGATTATAAATTAAAATATTAATTAATGGTTAGGAATTAATTAATAAGTAATCAAAGATTAATTAGGTTATGGATAACACTTAATTAATTAAATAATTAAAGATTAATTAATTGGTTATTAAGATTTATTAATTTGAAATTAATAATAATTAATCTAAGTTAATTACTTAAGAAAAGTAATTAAAGGGTTGTTAATAGTTAATGTAGGTCATTAACTTGTGATTATTTAAATAACTAATTAATGTGATTAATTTTGATAATTAATTAGATAAATTGATTTAAAGATAATCATTTGTGAAAATGGTTTAAATGTAATTACTTAATAAAAGTAATTAAGGAATTAATTACTCATTTGTAATTTATGGAGTTAATTTGATTTAGTTAAGTTAATTAATTAAGTTTAATTAATTTAGGATAATCAAGAGATGGTTTAATAATAATTACTTAATGTAATTGTTAAGGTGTGATTATTTAGGGAAGTTAGTAATAAATAATTACTGGAAGTAATTAAGTGAATAATGATTTTATTAATGGAAGTAATTTGAGTTTAATTACTTGTTAATTAATCAAGGGATTAATTAAAAGAAATTAATTAAGGAGAATTAATTTAGTAAATGAAAGTAATTAAGGGTAGTTAATTACTGATTGAAGATTAATCAAGGTGATTAATAAATGTTGTTTAATTTAAAGTTAATTACTTAATGTAATTAATTTAATTAAAGTAATTAATAATTAAGTTGTAATTAAGGAAATTAATTAATATAATTAATGATGTAATTAAGATTGATAAATTAAGTATAATTAATAAATGAAGTGATTAATTAATGTAATTAATTAAGGTTTAATATAATTAATTATAGTGATTAATTTAATTAATTATAGTTAATTAATTAATGAAGTAATTAAAGGTTAATTACTATAAGTGGTTAAGGTTAATTAATTTGAGTAATTAATTAAAGATAAATTACTTGAAGGTAATTAAAAGATAATTAATCAAAGATGATTAATTAAAAAAGGTAGTTAAAAGATAATTAATCAAGGATGATTAATTGAAAAAGGTAATTAGAGGATAATTAATTAATTTGTAATTAATTAATGTTTAAGTAAGAAGGATTTATAAAATAAAAGTAATTAATTTAATTAACTTTAAATTAATTAGAGATGATATAGATCATTACTTAAGAATGGATGATAATATTGAATGCTTTGCATTGATTGATATCTCTGATGAGATATATGCTTTGTAATATGGATGTTTAGTTGAATTGTGATAATATGGATTATCTGATGATATTGATAATGTTGATTATCTATTGTGAATTTTCTTTCTAAGTGTATAAAGATAATTGAATTAAATTGTTTTAACCTTTAAAACAACTTGGCCTTAAAAGATACGTTTTGGATTTCGATGAGACCGGGATCGGGTTTCCGTATACCGGATTTCCAGGTCTGGAGACCCGAATACCACATCGATCCAAATTAACGATAGGTCGTGAATCAAGTGAAGATGAAGATTCAGAGTGCAAGGGTTATTGTCGTTAACTCTGAGGGTGATTCCAAAACGAGTGTAACGAGATAATGCCTTCGGTTTCGTTCGAACCCGGAACGAACTTGTATGGATTGAATGCTTTCAGCACATCGTCAGGTGGACGATGAGCATTCTAAGTGATGTGTTCTTTTCTAAGGTAATCGTGACCTCAAGCCTCACAAACCGGGAATGGCTAAAACAGGGGAGGTGCAGCAAGGTTAGTGGGTAGCACCCAAGTAGGACAAGATTACCTCTGTCTAGATGTCCCTTTCTATTTTCGACTTAGTGTGTGCGGTTGAATCATGACAACCGTGGGGTATCTTGTGCGGGAATTATCCAGTAAGGGATGTTCCGACCTTGTGTTGCAGGGGATTGGGAGTGATCCTCGGTACGGTGATCTAGGCCACGTACTGTGACAGGCGGTACCCCGGTAGCCCTGCCATTGATGGAATCCAAACTCCAATAAGTGCCGTACGTTTTAGTTGTGCCCAACTATGTTGGAACGTGAGATGTAAGCATTCCAGCTATTTCATATTTATTTGAAAGCCCTAGACCTATTATAATACAATCGAATTTCCTATCAAATGTTTTGGTTAGCGTAAGGTAAAAACTTACCCATATTTATTGGTGGGGAGTCTTACGTGATATCTTTTCTTTCAAAAGGTTTTGAAGTTAAACAAGTTTAACCTGTTACTCACACCAGACCCATGTCTGACCCAAGTTGTTTATTTCTGTTTTATAAACTCTTGGGTACTCAAATTTTTACGAGTAGCCAAGGGATTCAGGTTTAGCTTTGACGAGTAATCTGGAGGAGCAATGGAGCAGGAGGCTTCGGCGTTGTAGATATAGATAGTAGTTTTCCGCTGTGTTGATCTTTGTATTGATCTGTATTGTGTTGAGATGTAATAACTAGACAGATGTTTATAACTGTCTAGTATGTGATGTGTAATCTGTGTAACTCTGATAGATGATGTATATGATACTATGTAATATTTATGTGATATATTATATTTCGTTTCGTTTCCGCTGTGAGTATCTGTTGTTGTTTTCTTTTCTCTTCTTCTCTTTTCTATTTCTCACCCCTTTCTTTCTTTCTGTCGATGCGATTTTCCGGGAGTGGAAAGCCGGGTCGTCACACGTGGTATTAGAGCTTAGGTTGAGCGAATGCCTAAGCTTTTGGTTAAGTGAATATCAGAGCTATTGGTTGAGTGAATACCTAGCTCTGGAGTGGTATCTATCGTGAGAGAGCGTATTTGTAATTTTTATATAACTATATATATATTCTACCTATATTGTTGGGTTACCCTTACAGGTTCTCCAATATAAGATATAAAGGTAGATAGGGTAGTAGTGTATGAAACACGACTACCAATGGTTGGAATTAAGGTTGGAAGTGTATTTATCGAGACTGTAGACCCAATACCGTCTCGAGTAAGTTTTGCTGTGATGAAGGATTTCATCGAATCTCTGAAGGAAACCTGTTAAGGTTCGGAGTTTATCCGTAAAGTTGGATGAGTAGAGTTGGATCTGTCGATTGGGCAGAAGCAAGTGATGGTATCTTGATACCTCAGGTAATAGTAGCTGTGTGATAAGATGCAGTGACGATGGATGTTCCCGAAGATGTTTCTTTGGAACGAGTTTAAGGAAGTGTGTCTGTTTCAGTGTTATGGCTGAGTTCAGCATGGTATTTCTGTTTGGTTTGGGGTTCGAGTTTCTCGAAGAGCTTTTGGATAGGAAATCTTTGGCATCAGTGTCAGCAGTGCAGCTCGGAGTATTCTGTGTTGGCAGGAAGTTTTCTGGCTGAGCAGTTTTCTAGAGTGAAGTTCAGAAGCAGCAGAGTGGATCCATTTCTTCGATGGATTGGATAGTTAAGTATGGGCTGTTCTGATTTGTTAAGAGGAACAGTTTTCTTTGGAAATAGGCTGGGTTGATCGCAAAAGTGACTTGCGATAGTTTGAGGGTTCTCTTGGGTTATCAGAGATTTTCTGGATGTCTTCAGAGAAGTCAGGAGTTGTCCGCATCTGAAGGTTGAGTTTTCTTATCGACTGGATTCCAGGAGTAGTACCGGTAGTTCAGTCTAGTTGAAGGATGTTTCCTAGAGATGGAGTTGGTGCAGCAACTCAAGTTTTGATGAAGTATCTGAGTTTTATTTATGGATCAGTGAACCTTATTTCTGGAATGAGTTGTCCAGTCTGTGCTTGTGTTCTACCTCAGATCAGAATTGAGCATCGGAAGCAGTTTGGAGTATATCTCTGGATAGGAGAAGTAAGTTTGGAATCTACTGATGTTGTGAAGTAAAGTTATGTTTGGATCTCTTCTGTGTTCTGATTTGGATAAGTATTTGGTTTTCAGGATTGAATTGTCAGTTTGGACAATTGGAATTCATTGAGTTTTATGTATCTCTGAGAGGTACGTGTAAGATCTATCTCTGGTTTTAGAATCAGCAGTTCTGGAAGGTTTAGTTGTTGAGGCAGACTCGTCTGTAGTCTGATATTCTGTTTAGTTCTGTAGATTTAGATGAGTAGGAGATCTATAGCTTAGTAGTTTAGATTGTTGTAGAGCGAGTATCCTGGTATATATATACTTGGGGAAACTCGAGGAATTCTATCTAGAATTTTGTCTGGATAGTTAGATTTGATTGATTGGATGAATTGGTTGCTATGGTTGTTAGCATATGGATGATAGTATATGCTTGTGTTTTAAAATTTAAAATCTTTAATAAGATTATTAAATTACCTTTGTTTAAATTTCGGGGACGAAATTATTTTAAGGGGGAAGGAATGTAATATCCCGGGAATTTTAACAATATCAATTTAATAATCTGTTAAATAATTAAATTGATATTGATGATCTTTGATAATAAGATTTGAATTTAATTTAATAATCTGATTAAATTAGTATTAATTGGTGATTTTATCTTTTAAAAGTTAATAAGATATTTTCTATTTGAATATATATATTTATTTATATATATTGTAAATAGAAGCTTTGGGTAAATTGGGAATTTAGATTTAATTTAATATGACTTTTCAAAGTTATTTAAATTAGTAAATTTATAGTTTTAAAATACTTTAATTGCTTAAGATATTTTTACTTAAGTTTAAAATTATATAAGAGTTAACAAAAAGGCTTGTTTTGTTTCTTTTTAAAAATATCACTTGATAATATAATCTCTTATATAAATTATTTAAATATCAAATATGTTAATTTCAGATAATAAGTATAATATATTATTTTTATTAATATGAATGGATTTTAAAGATTATGGAATTTTTATTTAATTGAATGAATAGTTATATATGTATATATATAACTTAACTTTTAAATTGAATCTTAGGATTTAATTTAATTGAATTTGAATTTAAGCTTTGAAATTCAAGAGAATAGATATTTAAATTGTTTTGAATTTTAGAATATTTGTATAAACTTTTATTTATAAATATAGTTAGTTTTGTTTCTTTAAAAAGTAATTTATATATAGATAAGTATTTAATAAATTAAGAAAAAGGCATTTTATTTACTTTTAAAATATATAAAAATAAGTAAAAATTACTTAAGAGACATATGTCATTATCCTAAAGCTTTGTATAACATGTGTAAGGCATTTAACTCTTGAAAATACACTTGTAAACATTCTAATAACTCAAAGTAACAAGTGGCATTTTTAGATTTAATTTTCTTTTATTTTTATTTAAATCATATTTTCAGCTTATATGTGACGACCCGGCTTTCCACTCCCGGAAAATCGCATCGACAGTAAGAAAGAAAGGGGTGAGAAGTAGAAAAGAGAAGAAGAGAAAAGAAACAAACACACATACTATCTCACAGCGGAATGAAACAAAATATATTATATCACATAAATATTACATAGTATCATATACAACACTTATCAGAGTTACACAGATTCACATCATATACTAGACAGTTATAAACATCTGTCTAGTTATTACATCTCAATACAAACAAAGATCTAAACAAGATCAACACAGCGGAAACTACTATCTATATCTACAACGCTGAAGCCTCCTGCTCCATTGCTCCTCCATAATTCGTCAAGGCTAACCTGAATCCCTTGGCTACTCGTAAAAATTTGAGTACCCAAGAGTTTATAAAACAGAAATAAACAACTTGGGTCAGACATGGGTCTGGTGTGAGTAACAGGTTAAACTTGTTTAACTTCAAAACCTTTTGAAAGAAAAAGTATCACGTAAGACTTCCCACAAATAAACATGGGTAAGTTTTTACCTTACGCTAACCAAAACATTTGATAGGAAATTCGATTGTATTATAATAGGGTCTAGGGTTTTCAAGTAAAATACAGAAATAGCTGAAATGCTTACATCTCACATTCCAACATAGTTGGGCACAACTAATACGTACGGCACTTATTGGAGTTTGAATTCCATACAATGGCAGGGCTACCGGGGTACCGCCCGTCACAGTACGTGGCCTAGATCACCGTACCGAGGATCACTCCCAATCCCCTGCAACACAAGGTCGGAACATCCCTTACTGGATAATTCCCGCACAAGATACCTCACGGTTGGGATCAGCAACCGCACCACTCAGTCGAAAATAGAAAGGGACATCTAGACAGAGGTAACCTTGTCCTACTTGGGTGCTACCCACTAACCTTGCTGCACCTCCCCTATTTTAGCCATTCCCGGTTTGTGAGGCTTGAGGTTACGATTACCTTTAATCAGAACATATCACTTAGAATGCTCATCGTCCGCCTGACGATGTGCTGAAAGCATTCAATCCATACAAGTTCGTTCCGGGTTCGAACGAAACCGAAGGCATTATTTCGTTACACTCGTTTTGGAATCACCCTCAGAGTTAACGACAATAACCCTTGCACTCTGAATCTTCATCTTCACTTGATTCACGACCTATCGTTAATTTGGATCGATGTGGTATTCGGGTCTCCAGACCTGGAAATCCGGTATACGGAAACCCGATCCCGGTCTCATCGAAATCCAAAACGTATCTTTTAAGGCCAAGTTGTTTTAAAGGTTAAAACAATTTCAATTCTTATCTATATACACAAAGATAGATAATTCAACAGCTACATTATCATCACAACAGATAATTCATATTATCATTAATTCAACCAAACATCTATATCACAGATTAATCAAATCTCATCAGAGATATCAAACAATGCATAGCATTCAATATCATCCATCCATTTCTAAGTAATGATTTATATCATCTTTAATTAATTTAAAGTAGATTAAATTAATTACTTTATTTTATAAATCCTTCTTACTTAATCATTAATTAAACCAATTAATTAATCATACTCTAAGTATTTAATCATTCCTGATTAATTATCCTTTAATTACTTTAAGTAATTAATCCCTAATTAATTTTACAAATTAATTATCTTAAACCATTTTCAGTAATTAATCATTAATTACTTCATTAATTAATTAACTATACTTAATTACATTAATCCTCAATTAATTATAATTAATTACCTTAATCACTTATTATTGATTAATTAATATAAATTAAACAATCCTTAATTACATTATTAATCATATTAATTAATGATTTTTAATTACTCTTAATTAATTACTTCATTTAAATTAATTATATTTAATAATTAATCTTTAATTAAATCATATTTATTAATCACCTTTGATTAATTATATCTTAGTAATTAACTTCCCTTAATTACTCTTCCATAAATTAATTACTCATTTAATTAATTATCTCTTAATTAATCCCTTGATTAATTATCTAAGTAATTAAACTCAAATTACTTTTATTCTCAAATCATCTTTAGTTAATTACATCCACTAATTAACTTTAATTACTTTCCTAAGTAATTATACTTCACTAATTACATTTAAGTAATTATCAAATCACCAAATCATTATCTTAAATTACTTTAACTAATTAATTTAACTAAATCAAATAAATTTAATTAATTACCTTAAGTAATTAATTACCTTTAATTACTTTCATTAAGTAATTATACTTAACCAATTCTCAAATGATTATCATTAGTTAATTAATCTAATTGATTATCAAAATTAATTATATTAATTAATTATTCAATAATCCCTAATTAATGATCTCTCATTAATTTATTAACAATTCTTATTTAAGTATTTAAACTTAAATCAACCATTATTAATTACAAATTAATTAATTCTTAATTACTAATTAATTAATCTCTAATTATTCAATTAATTTCTTAATTAATCTTTAACCACTTGATTAATTAATTTCTAATCATTTATTAAAAATCTATACTTATCTAAATAAATGATTAATCCCAAATTAATTATCCCCTAATTAATTAACTTATAATCTTAATTATTTAATTAATTAACACTAAACCATTAATTAATTAAATTATTAAATTATTCTTTAATTATCTTATTAATTTAATAACTCCTAAATCATTAAACCTTAATTAATCTTTAAATTAAAGTATTAATTCTTATAACAACCTTAATTATTATTAACAAAAGACTTTAAAACAATTTACTTTTAAATCTTCCTTTTTAATTTATTTTCAAATTAAAGATTTAAAATAATTACAATTTAACTTTAACCAAGACTTAAATCAAATTTACAAAATCTTTTTAAATCCAAATGTTAAGAACACTTAACATTTATAAAGGAAATTTATAAGATTTTTAAATTCAAACCTTTATAAAATTATACTTTTAACATTTTAAATTTTGTTAAAACATTGTAAATTTTTATCAACTTATTTATCTCAACTAAGATACAATTTAACTTGAATCTATATTTTATATTTGATTTAAAACTGGATTTAAATCTTGCTTCCAATTTTAAAATAAGTTTAAATTTTTTTAAAAACAAGCAGATTTTAAAAAAAACTGTAACAGGTAATTGACCCGAGTCCAACACTTCAATTACCCGAGCAAAATAACAGAAAACCCGAGCCTATCTTCGAGTTTTTCCCTTTTGTTTTAAACTTTGATATATTAAAAATTTTACAAACTGTTTAAACCCACGCGAGACTTCCCTTCGAATTCCCGAGCCAGCACCCTGATTTTACGAGAATGGCTTCGAGCCAACCATCAACTTACTCGAGAACGTCTGCTTCTTCCTCAAACTTAACATCTAACCAAACCCAAATGCACAGCTGACACTGTGCACATGCACGATGGAACAGATCGACGCCGACCAACTACGATGGCTTCTCCATGCCGACGATCAACTACATATCCAATTCCGACCATCAGAAACCCGATATCCTTCCAAATTTGAAATCGAGCAGCCCAACACAATTACGAATAGGAACCCAAAGCCTGGAAATTGCTCGAACCCATCTCTCCGATCATCAGATTGTCGTTGAAACTTTGGTGAGAACTTCGTCAATCAACCATCTTCCAGTACCCAAGATATAGTTGAACTCGATCAACTACAATTGCCGAAGTAATCAACTCTTTCCCCACCCAGAAAACTAGGGTTCAAAACTGCAAATCACAATTACAACTTCAAAAACGAAATGCAACCCAATCCAACAATTTTCTCAACATCCCTAATCACTTCACCATCTCCAGAAGAAATTACAACACCTCCAGACACTTGAGGCGGCAGCAATGCTTCAGAATACAAAATGCAGAGAATAGGGAACTGCACTTTGTATAAAGCAATAAAAATTGCGATTTTATTTTTAAAATTCATGATTTTAGTTAAGGATACAAGTTATATGCCTGAATCGATAAATTAAAATGTTTAAATTTTTGATATATGTTAAGCTTGAACTGTTTCTAAGGTTTCTAGAGAATTTCAAATTTTATTTTAACTTAATAAAATTTTAAACTCTAATCTATGATGAACAAACAAACTTTGTTTGAACTTAATTCCTAACAGAGATTTAGTTCAAGAGGAATTGAATTTTCATTAAAATCTTAGTTTTAAAACTAAGAACAGAGATATCTCATAGATAACAACATGCACACATCAATACATCCAAATATACATAGAAATTTCAATCATGTACATACACACAATAAACATTTATTCAAGAAATTTACATGCAAACAGATATCCCTATTCTTAAGTTTGAAAAGGATGTTACTCACCAGGAACAGAGCTTCCAGATTTTATTTGAAAAGCTTTTTGAATCTTTTTAAACTGAGATGCCTTTTGATCTTTAAATACTTGAATTTCTTGTTAAAGAAACTGGAATGCTTGTTGTTTAAATTTCCTATTAGCTTGCTAGATTTATCTCAGATTGGAGCAGAGATGGACTGCTTGATTTCCAGGAAGAAAATACTTTGCATGCTCCAGGTTTGATGATGAAAATGAATGGCAGGCTAAATACTTTGATTTGGGAAAATGAGTTAACTGGTTTGTTTTGAGATTATGGTTTGAGGAAGAATATTCAGGCTTAAAGAAATGCAGATTTGAAGAACGAGTTACAGGCTTTCAGATTTGAAAAGAAGTGCATTACAGGTTATTTGAGGAAGATGTTTATTGAGTTTGATTTCAGATTGTTTTTGGGAATTTTGTTTTGAGAAATTTTGTTTGAGAATGTTGAATTTGATTTTCTGGTTTTGTTTTTAGAATTGGAAAACAAAATTTCAGATTTTTGAAAATGAAGATTAGAAGGAAAGGAAGAAAGTGAAAACATGTTTTTATAAGTATAAATGATTTAATTTTACAAAAAAAAAAATTAGAACAAAATGACACTTGTCTTTCTCATACCTTAATTTCTTAACACATGTTATTTTAAAGCCTTAGGAAATAACACATGTCCCTTTTAATTAATAAATATTTAACTTAAATGTAAAAACCTTTTTCTTTATTTATTAAACACTTATTACTTATTTATATATATATATAGATAATTTTTAAAAGAAATAAAACAAACCATTTTTGTAAATCTTATTTATTTAAACTTAAGTAAAATATATCTTAACCAATTAAAAGATTTATCTAAAGTATATTTAAAACTAAAATGTTATTTATTTAAATAACTTTGAAAAGTCCATATTAAATTAAATATAAATTTCCAATTTATCAAAGCTTCTATTTAAAATATATACAAATAAATATATATATTCAAATAGAAAATATCTTATTAACTTTTTAAAAGATAAAATCATCAATTAAATACTAATTTAATCAGATTATTAAATTAAATTCAAATTTTATTATCAAAGATTATCCATATCAATTTAATTATTCAACAGATTATTAAATTGATATTGTTAAAATTTCCGGGATATTACATTCCTCCCCCCTTAAAATAATTTCGTCCCCGAAATTTAAACAAAGGTAATTTAATAATCTTATTAAAGATTTTAATTTAAAACACAAGTATATACTATCATCCATATGCTAGCAACCATAGCAACCAATTCATCCAATCAAACAATTCTAACTATCTAGACTAAATTCTAGATAAAATTCCTCGAGTTTCCCCAAGTATATATATATATCCGGGATACTCGCTCTACAAACAATCTAAACTATTAAGCTATAGATCTCCTACTCATCTAGATCTACAGAACTAAACAGAATATCAGACTACAGACGAGTCTGACTCAACTACCCAACTTCCAGAACTGCTGATTCTAAAACCAGAGATAGATCAAATACGTACTCCTTCAGAGATACGTAAAACACAATGAATTCCAGTTATCCAAACTGACAATTCAATTCAGAAGTCCAAATACTTATCCAAATCAGAACACAGACGAGATCCAAACACAACTCTACTTCACAACATCAGTAGATTCTAAACTTACTTCTCCCCATCCAGAGATACACTCCAAACTACTTTCGCTGCTCAACTCTGATCTGAGGTAGAACACAAGCACAGACTGGACAACTCACTTCTAGAAATAAGGTTCACTGATCCATACATAAAACTCAGATATTCCAGCAAAACTTGAGCTGCTTCACCAATTCCATCTCTAGGAAACATCCTTCCACTAGACTGAACCACCGGTATCACTCCTGGAATCCAGTCGATAAGAATACTCAACCTTCAGATGCGGACAAACTTCTGACTTCTCTGAAGACATCCAGAAAATTCTGACAACCCAAGAGAACACTCAGCAATCGCAAGTCGCTTTTGCGATCAACCCATCCTAATTCCAAACAGACTGTTCTCTCTTTACCAATCAGAACAGCTTACACTTATTTATCCAATTTATCGAAGAAATGAATCCACTCTGCTGCTTCTGAACTTCACTTCCAGAAAAACTGCTCATCTAGAAAACTTCCTGCCATCACAGAATACTCCGAGCTGCACTGTTGACACTGATGCCAAAGACTTCCTAATCCAAAGCTCTTCGAGAAACTCGAACTCCAAACCAAACAGAAACACCGTGCTGAACTTAGCCACAACACCGAAACATTCACACTTCCTTAATCTTGTTCCAAAGAAAACATCTTCGGGAACATCCATCGTCACTGTATCTCATCATACAGCTACTATTACCTAAGGTATCAAGGTACCATCACTCGCTTCTGTTCAACCGACAGATCCAACTCTACTCATCCACACTTCAAAGATAAACTCCGAACCATTACAGTTTCCTTCGGAGATCGATGAAATCCTTCACCACAGCAAAGCTTACTCGAGACGGTATTGGGTCTACAGTCTCGACAAATACACTTCCAACCTCAACATTTAAATTCCAATCATTGGTAGTCGTGTTTCACACACCACTACCCCATCTACCTTTATAACTTATATTGGAAAACCCGAACAGGTAACCCAACAAATAGGTAGAAATATATATATATTTAAAATGATACTTTTTATATAGAAATTATTTCTGGGTAAAATTATTTCATTTACCTCTTTAAAACAATATTGTGTCCGTTGGCCTGGTTCAAGTGTTTAGAGATCCCTATCAATAACGTTAGTTACTCGTATTGACCAGAATCCATATACCACTCAACCGATCAATTAACACAATATAAAACCATTTTATATAACTAACAAATACGCGCTCTCGTATATATATATACACTCAAACAGGTTGCTACAGATCCTATCTCTAATGAACAATCCTTCTGAACCTAGGTATTCACTCAACCTAGTGTTCTGATATTCACTTAACCAAAAGCTTAGGCATTCGCTCAACCTATGCTCTGATACCACGTGTGACGACCCGGCTTTCCACTCCCGGAAAATCGCATCGACAGTAAGAAAGAAAGGGGTGAGAAGTAGAAAAGAGAAGAAGAGAAAAGAAACAAACACACATACTATCTCACAGCGGAACGAAACAAAATATATTATATCACATAAATATTACATAGTATCATATACAACACTTATCAGAGTTACACAGATTCACATCATATACTAGACAGTTATAAACATCTGTCTAGTTATTACATCTCAATACAAACAAAGATCTAAACAAGATCAACACAGCGGAAACTACTATCTATATCTACAACGCTGAAGCCTCCTGCTCCATTGCTCCTCCATAATTCGTCAAGGCTAACCTGAATCCCTTGGCTACTCGTAAAAATTTGAGTACCCAAGAGTTTATAAAACAGAAATAAACAACTTGGGTCAGACATGGGTCTGGTGTGAGTAACAGGTTAAACTTGTTTAACTTCAAAACCTTTTGAAAGAAAAAGTATCACGTAAGACTTCCCACAAATAAACATGGGTAAGTTTTTACCTTACGCTAACCAAAACATTTGATAGGAAATTCGATTGTATTATAATAGGGTCTAGGGTTTTCAAGTAAAATACAGAAATAGCTGAAATGCTTACATCTCACATTCCAACATAGTTGGGCACAACTAATACGTACGGCACTTATTGGAGTTTGAATTCCATACAATGGCAGGGCTACCGGGGTACCGCCCGTCACAGTACGTGGCCTAGATCACCGTACCGAGGATCACTCCCAATCCCCTGCAACACAAGGTCGGAACATCCCTTACTGGATAATTCCCGCACAAGATACCTCACGGTTGGGATCAGCAACCGCACCACTCAGTCGAAAATAGAAAGGGACATCTAGACTGAGGTAACCTTGTCCTACTTGGGTGCTACCCACTAACCTTGCTGCACCTCCCCTGTTTTAGCCATTCCCGGTTTGTGAGGCTTGAGGTTACGATTACCTTTAATCAGAACATATCACTTAGAATGCTCATCGTCCGCCTGACGATGTGCTGAAAGCATTCAATCCATACAAGTTCGTTCCGGGTTCGAACGAAACCGAAGGCATTATTTCGTTACACTCGTTTTGGAATCACCCTCAGAGTTAACGACAATAACCCTTGCACTCTGAATCTTCATCTTCACTTGATTCACGACCTATCGTTAATTTGGATCGATGTGGTATTCGGGTCTCCAGACCTGGAAATCCGGTATACGGAAACCCGATCTCGGTCTCATCGAAATCCAAAACGTATCTTTTAAGGCCAAGTTGTTTTAAAGGTTAAAACAATTTCAATTCTTATCTATATACACAAAGATAGATAATTCAACAGCTACATTATCATCACAATAGATAATTCATATTATCATTAATTCAACCAAACATCTATATCACAGATTAATCAAATCTCATCAGAGATATCAAACAATGCATATCATTCAATATCATCCATCCATTTCTAAGTAATGATTTATATCATCTTTAATTAATTTAAAGTAGATTAAATTAATTACTTTATTTTATAAATCCTTCTTACTTAATCATTAATTAAACCAATTAATTAATCATACTCTAAGTATTTAATCATTCCTGATTAATTATCCTTTAATTACTTTAAGTAATTAATCCCTAATTAATTTTACAAATTAATTATCTTAAACCATTTTCAGTAATTAATCATTAATTACTTCATTAATTAATTAACTATACTTAATTACATTAATCCTCAATTAATTATAATTAATTACCTTAATCACTTATTATTGATTAATTAATATAAATTAAACAATCCTTAATTACATTATTAATCATATTAATTAATGATTTTTAATTACTCTTAATTAATTACTTCATTTAAATTAATTATATTTAATAATTAATCTTTAATTAAATCATATTTATTAATCACCTTTGATTAATTATATCTTAGTAATTAACTTCCCTTAATTACTCTTCCATAAATTAATTACTCATTTAATTAATTATCTCTTAATTAATCCCTTGATTAATTATCTAAGTAATTAAACTCAAATTACTTTTATTCTCAAATCATCTTTAGTTAATTACATCCACTAATTAACTTTAATTACTTTCCTAAGTAATTATACTTCACTAATTACATTTAAGTAATTATCAAATCACCAAATCATTATCTTAAATTACTTTAACTAATTAATTTAACTAAATCAAATAAATTTAATTAATTACCTTAAGTAATTAATTACCTTTAATTACTTTCATTAAGTAATTATACTTAACCAATTCTCAAATGATTATCATTAGTTAATTAATCTAATTGATTATCAAAATTAATTATATTAATTAATTATTCAATAATCCCTAATTAATGATCTCTCATTAATTTATTAACAATTCTTATTTAAGTATTTAAACTTAAATCAACCATTATTAATTACAAATTAATTAATTCTTAATTACTAATTAATTAATCTCTAATTATTCAATTAATTTCTTAATTAATCTTTAACCACTTGATTAATTAATTTCTAATCATTTATTAAAAATCTATACTTATCTAAATAAATGATTAATCCCAAATTAATTATCCCCTAATTAATTAACTTATAATCTTAATTATTTAATTAATTAACACTAAACCATTAATTAATTAAATTATTAAATTATTCTTTAATTATCTTATTAATTTAATAACTCCTAAATCATTAAACCTTAATTAATCTTTAAATTAAAGTATTAATTCTTATAACAACCTTAATTATTATTAACAAAAGACTTTAAAACAATTTACTTTTAAATCTTCCTTTTTAATTTATTTTCAAATTAAAGATTTAAAATAATTACAATTTAACTTTAACCAAGACTTAAATCAAATTTACAAAATCTTTTTAAATCCAAATGTTAAGAACACTTAACATTTATAAAGGAAATTTATAAGATTTTTAAATTCAAACCTTTATAAAATTATACTTTTAACATTTTAAATTTTGTTAAAACATTGTAAATTTTTATCAACTTATTTATCTCAACTAAGATACAATTTAACTTGAATCTATATTTTATATTTGATTTAAAACTGGATTTAAATCTTGCTTCCAATTTTAAAATAAGTTTAAATTTTTTTAAAAACAAGCAGATTTTAAAAAAAACTGTAACAGGTAATTGACCCGAGTCCAACACTTCAATTACCCGAGCAAAATAACAGAAAACCCGAGCCTATCTTCGAGTTTTTCCCTTTTGTTTTAAACTTTGATATATTAAAAATTTTACAAACTGTTTAAACCCACGCGAGACTTCCCTTCGAATTCCCGAGCCAGCACCCTGATTTTACGAGAATGGCTTCGAGCCAACCATCAACTTACTCGAGAACGTCTGCTTCTTCCTCAAACTTAACATCTAACCAAACCCAAATGCACAGCTGACACTGTGCACATGCACGATGGAACAGATCGACGCCGACCAACTACGATGGCTTCTCCATGCCGACGATCAACTACATATCCAATTCCGACCATCAGAAACCCGATATCCTTTCAAATTTGAAATCGAGCAGCCCAACACAATTACGAATAGGAACCCAAAGCCTGGAAATTGCTCGAACCCATCTCTCCGATCATCAGATTGTCGTTGAAACTTTGGTGAGAACTTCGTCAATCAACCATCTTCCAGTACCCAAGATATAGTTGAACTCGATCAACTACAATTGCCGAAGTAATCAACTCTTTCCCCACCCAGAAAACTAGGGTTCAAAACTGCAAATCACAATTACAACTTCAAAAACGAAATGCAACCCAATCCAACAATTTTCTCAACATCCCTAATCACTTCACCATCTCCAGAAGAAATTACAACACGTCCAGACACTTGAGGCGGCAGCAATGCTTCAGAATACAAAATGCAGAGAATAGGGAACTGCACTTTGTATAAAGCAATAAAAATTGCGATTTTATTTTTAAAATTCATGATTTTAGTTAAGGATACAAGTTATATGCCTGAATCGATAAATTAAAATGTTTAAATTTTTGATATATGTTAAGCTTGAACTGTTTCTAAGGTTTCTAGAGAATTTCAAATTTTATTTTAACTTAATAAAATTTTAAACTCTAATCTATGATGAACAAACAAACTTTGTTTGAACTTAATTCCTAACAGAGATTTAGTTCAAGAGGAATTGAATTTTCATTAAAATCTTAGTTTTAAAACTAAGAACAGAGATATCTCATAGATAACAACATGCACACATCAATACATCCAAATATACATAGAAATTTCAATCATGTACATACACACAATAAACATTTATTCAAGAAATTTACATGCAAACAGATATCCCTATTCTTAAGTTTGAAAAGGATGTTACTCACCAGGAACAGAGCTTCCAGATTTTATTTGAAAAGCTTTTTGAATCTTTTTAAACTGAGATGCCTTTTGATCTTTAAATACTTGAATTTCTTGTTAAAGAAACTGGAATGCTTGTTGTTTAAATTTCCTATTAGCTTGCTAGATTTATCTCAGATTGGAGCAGAGATGGACTGCTTGATTTCCAGGAAGAAAATACTTTGCATGCTCCAGGTTTGATGATGAAAATGAATGGCAGGCTAAATACTTTGATTTGGGAAAATGAGTTAACTGGTTTGTTTTGAGATTATGGTTTGAGGAAGAATATTCAGGCTTAAAGAAATGCAGATTTGAAGAACGAGTTACAGGCTTTCAGATTTGAAAAGAAGTGCATTACAGGTTATTTGAGGAAGATGTTTATTGAGTTTGATTTCAGATTGTTTTTGGGAATTTTGTTTTGAGAAATTTTGTTTGAGAATGTTGAATTTGATTTTCTGGTTTTGTTTTTAGAATTGGAAAACAAAATTTCAGATTTTTGAAAATGAAGATTAGAAGGAAAGGAAGAAAGTGAAAACATGTTTTTATAAGTATAAATGATTTAATTTTACAAAAAAAAAATTAGAACAAAATGACACTTGTCTTTCTCATACCTTAATTTCTTAACACATGTTATTTTAAAGCCTTAGGAAATAACACATGTCCCTTTTAATTAATAAATATTTAACTTAAATGTAAAAACCTTTTTCTTTATTTATTAAACACTTATTACTTATTTATATATATATATATATATATAGATAATTTTTAAAAGAAATAAAACAAACCATTTTTGTAAATCTTATTTATTTAAACTTAAGTAAAATATATCTTAACCAATTAAAAGATTTATCTAAAGTATATTTAAAACTAAAATGTTATTTATTTAAATAACTTTGAAAAGTCCATATTAAATTAAATATAAATTTCCAATTTATCAAAGCTTCTATTTAAAATATATACAAATAAATATATATATTCAAATAGAAAATATCTTATTAACTTTTTAAAAGATAAAATCATCAATTAAATACTAATTTAATCAGATTATTAAATTAAATTCAAATTTTATTATCAAAGATTATCCATATCAATTTAATTATTCAACAGATTATTAAATTGATATTGTTAAAATTTCCGGGATATTACATTATATAAACATATATTTCATTCTCTTCATTCTTTTTCCTATTCTCTTTAATTCAAAGTTAAGAAAACTTCACTCTGTACAATTTTCAAAACACAGTCAGTAATCAACATGCCTCAAACCAAAATTCAATAACCTATAATTCATCTTCTAAATCAAAGATCAACCTGCAACACTCTTTTCAATCTGTAATCTCATTTTCACAAATTCAAACTGTCTGCATTCAATTGTAATCTGGGAACAGCGTGCATGTGGTTCAAAGCAATTAAAAGCTTCAACAACTCAAGTTTAAAATCAAAGAAGATAAGGAATGCAAGTTTCTCAGTTTCAAGTTTTAAAAGCAAAAGTATCTTTCCAGCAACTCAAAGTTTTTTAAAATTCAAAAGCAGTTTCAAAGATTAGGCTCTGTTCATCTTTATAATGGTGAGTAACATTTTTTAAGAGCTTAAAAATAAGAAATCTATTTGCATGTTAACTTCTGAAAGAAAGTATGTTTTTGTGTGTATATATATGTGAGTTTATATATATGGATGTATGGATATATGTGTATGCCTGTTATCTGTGACCCTCTGTTCTTTGTTTTTAAGTTAGGATTTTGATCAAAATTTATTATCTCCAAACTAATCTCTGTTAGGACTTAAGTTTCATACAAATATGTTTGCTTAATCATAGATTTAGGTTTAAAATTTTATTTAAGTACATTAAATTTGTAGTTCTCTGGAAACTAAAAAGAAGAGTGCAAGTTTGTATGTTGTGTTGAAATTCAAACTTCTTAATTCATCAATTCAGGAATATAAACTGAATCCTTAATCCTAAAAATGATTTTTAAGAATGTAATCATAATTTTTAGTTTAGTAATGAAGGAGCAGTTCAGTTTTTAACTAAAAATGGTATTTTGGTGAGAACTGGTGATCTAGATGTTTTGGGAGGTCGGAATTCTTTTTGAAGATAGTAGAGTGGTCGGAGACTCGAGAAAAAATGTCAGGAAGGTTATCAAAACACTGTGGCGACGACAGGGAATCGATTTTGATTTTAAACCTAGTTTGAATAGGCTGGACGTAGATGATCGATGTGATGTCTCTGGTGGACCGAGTGCTACCATATTTTGGGGAATGGAAGATTGGATATAGGCGAAGGCTTGGCTAGAAAATTAGCCTCTCTGATGGTCGGAATCTCGAATACGTGATGATGCCAGATTTCTGTTGTGGTTCCAGTTTTGGTTTTTAGGCTCGATTATGATTTCGTTTTAGTTTCGATGATCGAGTGGTTGGATTCTGGTGTAGGGATGAACGTCGTCTTGTGGGGATACTCGTCGTTGGCCGGAGCAGCGTAGATGGTCGGTGCACGTGCACGAACCCACGTTCGTGTCAGTGATGGTAGGTATCAGGCATACCCGAGTTTTGTTCGAATTGTTACGAGGGATGTTCGAAGTTTTAGGGTATTCGACTCGAAGTATTTTAGTGGAATCTCGAGTACAGTAGTGTTGCCAGGTTTTTAAAAACCTGTTTGTTTAAATTTAAATTGAATTTAAATTTGTGAATAAATATTAAAACAGGAATTGAAATCAAAGTTGTAATATATGGATTCAAGTTTGGTTTCGAACCTTAGATTTAAGATAAATAAGTTTTATAAATTCAAATGTTTTAATAAGTTTAAATGTTTGTTAAAATTTAAATGTTTTGAATTTAAAAGGGGACTTGTTTAAATCTTGTAAAATTTCTTTTATAAGAAAAATATTATTTATCACTTAAAGGTTTTAAATTGATTTAAAACTTGTTGAAGTTAAATTATAAGTTAATGATTTATATACATTTAATTACTAGGGAAATTAAATGGATAATTAATTTATCTAATAAATTAATAAAATGAATAATTACTTAAAAGTAATTAAAGGTTTAATCTTAAAGGTTTAAGATTAAATATTTTTAGAATAATTAACTTATAAATAAGATTCATCTATTAAATAGAATTTGATTTCTAATGATTAAGATAAATTAATTAGAATAGTTAATTTATAATTGAGGATTATAAATTAAAATATTAATTAATGGTTAGGAATTAATTAATAAGTAATCAAAGATTAATTAAGTTATGGATAACACTTAATTAATTAAATAATTAAAGATTAATTAATTGGTTATTAAGATTTATTAATTTGAAATTAATAATAATTAATCTAAGTTAATTACTTAAGAAAAGTAATTAAAGGGTTGTTAATAGTTAATGTAGGTCATTAACTTGTGATTATTTAAATAACTAATTAATGTGATTAATTTTGATAATTAATTAGATAAATTGATTTAAAGATAATCATTTGTGAAAATGGTTTAAATGTAATTACTTAATAAAAGTAATTAAGGAATTAATTACTCATTTGTAATTTATGGAGTTAATTTGATTTAGTTAAGTTAATTAATTAAGTTTAATTAATTTAGGATAATCAAGAGATGGTTTAATAATAATTACTTAATGTAATTGTTAAGGTGTGATTATTTAGGGAAGTTAGTAATAAATAATTACTGGAAGTAATTAAGTGAATAATGATTTTATTAATGGAAGTAATTTGAGTTTAATTACTTGTTAATTAATCAAGGGATTAATTAAAAGAAATTAATTAAGGAGAATTAATTTAGTAAATGAAAGTAATTAAGGGTAGTTAATTACTGATTGAAGATTAATCAAGGTGATTAATAAATGTTGTTTAATTTAAAGTTAATTACTTAATGTAATTAATTTAATTAAAGTAATTAATAATTAAGTTGTAATTAAGGAAATTAATTAATATAATTAATGATGTAATTAAGATTGATAAATTAAGTATAATTAATAAATGAAGTGATTAATTAATGTAATTAATTAAGGTTTAATATAATTAATTATAGTGATTAATTTAATTAATTATAGTTAATTAATTAATGAAGTAATTAAAGGTTAATTACTATAAGTGGTTAAGGTTAATTAATTTGAGTAATTAATTAAAGATAAATTACTTGAAGGTAATTAAAAGATAATTAATCAAAGATGATTAATTAAAAAAGGTAGTTAAAAGATAATTAATCAAGGATGATTAATTGAAAAAGGTAATTAGAGGATAATTAATTAATTTGTAATTAATTAATGTTTAAGTAAGAAGGATTTATAAAATAAAAGTAATTAATTTAATTAACTTTAAATTAATTAGAGATGATATAGATCATTACTTAAGAATGGATGATAATATTGAATGCTTTGCATTGATTGATATCTCTGATGAGATATATGCTTTGTAATATGGATGTTTAGTTGAATTGTGATAATATGGATTATCTGATGATATTGATAATGTTGATTATCTATTGTGAATTTTCTTTCTAAGTGTATAAAGATAATTGAATTAAATTGTTTTAACCTTTAAAACAACTTGGCCTTAAAAGATACGTTTTGGATTTCGATGAGACCGGGATCGGGTTTCCGTATACCGGATTTCCAGGTCTGGAGACCCGAATACCACATCGATCCAAATTAACGATAGGTCGTGAATCAAGTGAAGATGAAGATTCAGAGTGCAAGGGTTATTGTCGTTAACTCTGAGGGTGATTCCAAAACGAGTGTAACGAGATAATGCCTTCGGTTTCGTTCGAACCCGGAACGAACTTGTATGGATTGAATGCTTTCAGCACATCGTCAGGTGGACGATGAGCATTCTAAGTGATGTGTTCTTTTCTAAGGTAATCGTGACCTCAAGCCTCACAAACCGGGAATGGCTAAAACAGGGGAGGTGCAGCAAGGTTAGTGGGTAGCACCCAAGTAGGACAAGATTACCTCTGTCTAGATGTCCCTTTCTATTTTCGACTTAGTGTGTGCGGTTGAATCATGACAACCGTGGGGTATCTTGTGCGGGAATTATCCAGTAAGGGATGTTCCGACCTTGTGTTGCAGGGGATTGGGAGTGATCCTCGGTACGGTGATCTAGGCCACGTACTGTGACAGGCGGTACCCCGGTAGCCCTGCCATTGATGGAATCCAAACTCCAATAAGTGCCGTACGTTTTAGTTGTGCCCAACTATGTTGGAACGTGAGATGTAAGCATTCCAGCTATTTCATATTTATTTGAAAACCCTAGACCTATTATAATACAATCGAATTTCCTATCAAATGTTTTGGTTAGCGTAAGGTAAAAACTTACCCATATTTATTGGTGGGGAGTCTTACGTGATATCTTTTCTTTCAAAAGGTTTTGAAGTTAAACAAGTTTAACCTGTTACTCACACCAGACCCATGTCTGACCCAAGTTGTTTATTTCTGTTTTATAAACTCTTGGGTACTCAAATTTTTACGAGTAGCCAAGGGATTCAGGTTTAGCTTTGACGAGTAATCTGGAGGAGCAATGGAGCAGGAGGCTTCGGCGTTGTAGATATAGATAGTAGTTTTCCGCTGTGTTGATCTTTGTATTGATCTGTATTGTGTTGAGATGTAATAACTAGACAGATGTTTATAACTGTCTAGTATGTGATGTGTAATCTGTGTAACTCTGATAGATGATGTATATGATACTATGTAATATTTATGTGATATATTATATTTCGTTTCGTTTCCGCTGTGAGTATCTGTTGTTGTTTTCTTTTCTCTTCTTCTCTTTTCTATTTCTCACCCCTTTCTTTCTTTCTGTCGATGCGATTTTCCGGGAGTGGAAAGCCGGGTCGTCACACGTTGATAGGTTTGGGTTGTAGTGTCTTGCTCGTTTCCAGGTTTTGTTTTCCTGGTACTTGTATCGAGCTTGAATTCTCGATTTTGTTTAGATGATTTGATCATCAATCTGATGATCGAAGTGGGTCTGAGGGAAGTTCGCCGATGAGGGAGGATAGTCAACGTTGGCCGGAGAGGGCTCTGGTGGAGGTGCACGTGCACAGTGCACTTGTATGTCAGGGTGATTTTGTTGGTTGGGAAGAAGGAGTTGGAAATAAAACTCGAAGTGGAATTCGAGTCGTACTCGAGGAAATTCGCGAGGAAACTCGAAGACGAGTGTGTCGAGCGAAAACTCGAAGCAAGGATCGGGGAGATGGATGTTTGGCTCGGGTACGAGTTGTTGCCCAGGTTTTAAAAACAGAACCTGTTATGTTGTTTTCTGAAAATTTAGAATTGAATTTAAATTTCAAAGCAAGTTTAAACTGAGTTGATGAATCATAGTTAATGATGAATCCAGATTTAGTTGAAGCCTAGTTTCGGAATAAAGTTTTAAATTTAAACTGTTTTAATACTTAGAAAGGTTCAAGTATGGAAAAGAAATTTTGAATTTAAAATGAAATTTAAAATGGTTAAGTTAGATAAAATGGATAATCTATTTATTTAATTAATTTATGATTTGAATTAATTAAATTATTAAAGGTTTAAATAAATAAATTAAGGTTAAATTAATTTGATAATTTTAAGCTATTAATTTATGATTAGGAATTTATTTATTTAGTAATTAAAGATTAATCAAGTTAATATGGTAAATTTTAATTAATTAATTAAGTTCAATTAATTAAAAATAATTACTTGATATTAAGTTAAGTATAATTACTTAATGAAATTAATGAAGTAAAATTACTTAGAGAAGAAATAAATAGATAATTACTAAATGTAATCAATTAAATGATGATTTGAAATTTGAGTAAATTATTTGTTAATAATTAAAGGTTTAATTGATTCATCTATTTAAAATTGATTAGTTAATAAAGATTAACAAATGAATTCGAAAGGGAATTTATTTCGAACAATTTGAAAATTAAATGTTTGGATTCTATTGGATGACTTGATTGTTGATATCCCTGATATATGATGCTTTGTGATACACCCTGATTTATGTTGTGATCTGTAGTTTACTTACCTGTGATATATATATCCGTGATCTGTGAATGAACGATAAGCGTATAGTTTATATCGCTTATCAACTATAACCTGTATTTTTTTTATGTGATGATTGATGTTGCACTATTGTGTTAAACCCCTGGACCACACTTTTACACACACAAATATGGATTTCACGTGGAAATCGGTTAAGTCACAGATAATTTAAATTTGATGATTTTTAAAATTGAAATTTTAATTTCAATTGATTTTGAAATTAGAAATTCGGGTTTAAAGTAAAAAGCTTTTGAAATGGAATTTCAAAGATAAAAGTTATTTTAAATAACTTAACCGAGTTTTGAAAATTTAAATAGTTAGATTTAAATTTGGATTCAAGTTTGAAATTAAGCTATGATTTGGAAACTAGGGAGTAAAGATGATATAAATGTGTTTATATGAATTTAAACCATTTTAAAAGTATAAGTTGAGAATTTGGATATTTAACCCAAAGAACCTTAACTCGTGTGAATGAATCAGATTTCCAAATTGAAAACTGTTGTTTTCAAATGATAAAAGCTTTCAGATAAGAAATGAAATTCCAGTTTAATTAAAGGAATTTCAAGTGAATTGAAAAATGGATTTTCCAAGTTATGAATGAATTCTTTTTGAAAGCTATGAATTAAATCTGTTTATTTTTAACAGATTTAAAATGATGATTTGTTTAACCCATTCGAAATGAATTGTTTTGAAAGCTATTTGTTGAATCTTTGATTTAAAGATTCAACGAATTAATTAAATTGAAATGGAAATCGATTTGGAAAATCTGTGAATGAATCTTTGTGAAATTAAGTGAACTTTGTGAATTTAATCTTTTTGTTTAAAAAAGATTAAAATGGAAATTTGTTTAACCATTTGAAAGAGAAAGTTTGGGTTTAAATTGTGACTTAATTGAAATCCCATTATCCATTTGTTTTTAAATATCGCGCTCACTATTCGGGTTAGCCGGGAAAAGACATCTGTGTCATATAACCCATTCCGAATAGTGATACGTCGTATATGGATAGCATTTGAAGATCGGTGTTGAAGACCGGATATTTTCGAAAATGAAAGGACAACCTGTCGAATGTCTCTGCATTGGGTAGCTCCCGGTATAGAGATTTATATCACCCTTTTGTGATGGGAAGTCTGGACGTGATTTGAAAATTATCCGGATTTGCAAGGGCTTCGTGAGAAGTGCCTTCGGTTCTGTTCGAACCCGGAACAGACTTATATGGATACATGTCTGACATTACACTTTGAGGTATAAAGCCGATTTCTTTCAAATACATTTCTGTTGGTGGCGGAGAATTTATTCTCTTAGCTTAACACCCTTCTCTGAGACGTACGAGCTCAGAGGTTATGTAGTTGAAGTTATCAGCGATATATCCCAATTTGGTAATGTGGCATGCTGAGTGTTGCTGTGTGATGATCAGTGTTTGATCATTTGCGATATGATCATTTATTTGATCTTATATCTTTGTGATCATAGGTTGATCATTTGTTTGACCCGAAGCATGGCTTTGTGACAAAGCGTAGCTTTGTGGACGAGACTTCATCGAGCCTCACACCCCGGAAATGGTCAAAACAGGAAAGATGCAGCAAGGTTCTAGGGAGTAGCGCCCCTTAGTGTATGTCATTCCTTCTGGATAAAGGTGGTATCATGGTATGGAGCCCAGATACTTAACCTCTGTGGTTGCTGCAAATTTATTACTTTGTGGTTGTTGCGAATCGGGGATCCTCGGGAAGATCGGTGACGATCGGGGGATGGCATACGCGTGTCAGTAGTTACCTATTTTTGCAGAGGTAACCCGGCCTTGTGTTGGCAGAGATCCGGTTAGGTTCTCGGGTCGTCTATTCCAGGGACGTACCCATCGTGGAAAAGGAAGTTCCTTAGCCTGACCATTTGTTGGAAATCCAAAGAAACAATACGTGACTTGTACGGTTTTAGTTGTATTACCTGCCATGGAATGTGGCGGTAACCTGCTATTGAACATGGTAGCTATAGTAGGCATACGATAATGGTCGTATGTTGGCTAAGATTAATATTCTACTTTCGAAATGTTTTCTACACTATGCACTAATAATAATATCAAAAATGATTTGATTTTGCGTAGTAAGCATCTTTGACTATCATAAGAAGAAATCTCCTCCAATTCTGCGTTTGCATTGTGTGTGTGGTGGGAGGTCTTATGGTAGTTTCATTTTCCAAAAGCATTGCGGATTTCAATGTTTAAATTCTTTTGTGTTATTTAAAGATAAACTGTTTTTGTTGCTCACACCAGTCCCATGACTGATCCGGAGTTTATTGTTTCTTTCCTAAACTCTGGATGCTCAAAATTTTTCTACACGAGCAGTCTAGAGTTTGGTTTTTCAGATAGTCAGATTAGTAGGTTATCTGGAGCTAGTTCAGTCTTTGGATCAGACTACACTTGCTTATCTTGGTGTATCGTTATTGGGAGTTCAAGCTATTTCTGGATTAGTGCTTTGAAGATGGAGATTATCCGCTGCTGTTGTTATCTATTTTTCTTTCCGCTGCTATTTGTTGTATCATACTCTGATGTATATAGATATTCATTGTATCACCATTGTATCTGGATATTGTATCAGATGTTGGATGTCTATATTCTTTTTCTTTTCCGCTGTGTTGTTTACTTAATGTTGTTATAAGCTCCGGCGAACCGGATTTGAACGGTCGAATCTACGACATTCGAGTACGATGTAAAGTATGGATGTCGATTTTCGAGCGTGAAAATCCGGGACGTTACAACCTGGCTGCTGCGCAAGGTGTTGAGATTGATTGCAATTTTCAGATTTTGAATTGCTAGGAATGGGAAAGGGAATTAGGGTTCTTTACATTCAGGAGAAGCGTGGAAAAATGCGGACGCACGATGAGAGGGAGGGCAAATGCGCGAGGAAGGGCATATTTGGTATTTCAAAAAGACACGGTTGAAGTCTATTTAAGGAATTCTCATTATTAGTAGTAGAGATATTCAATTATTCCTGAATTTTCAGTATTTTAATTCGTATTTTGATGATATGAATATTTGTGAATTTTTTTGATAAGTTGGTTATCAAATAAATAGTAATTTTGAATGAAAAATAAATATATAGATTTCAAGTGATTTATAAAGTGATTTTTTAGTAATTCAATTATATTGCATAAAGGTTTCCAACTCCTATTTTTATTAAAACACTTTGATACTATTTATAAACATTTAAAAAATCTCATTTATGGAGCTTCAGCTTATTTTTGGAGCTTTGACTAATATATGGAGCTTCGCCTCATTATAGTTATGGATTCACTATCCATTTATGGGTCCCTTGACCATTTATGATAACACATGTTCGGTGAGTTTTATGCTCCCATTTATGATAGGCCTCCTCCTTTAGGTTTCTGAATTTCTAATGATTGATTTCTGGATTTTATGAAATTTGTGTTTCACCAAATATTTTGTGAGATTTGCTTTTATAAGCAAATAATGGTTTTGTGATTTGGTGAATAATTTTAGGAAGGATAATATTCCTCTTTGTTTAACTCTATGTGAATTTCATGTTAACTCTATGCAAGTTTTTATGTTCCTATATGGCTTGTAAACTATCATCTCTTTTATCTCACATTGATTCAAATTAGACTAGACTGATCCATTTATTATCTTTATGTAATACTCGGGTCAGACCGAGATATTTCAGGTTCTTCAGCTTGATGATCTTAAAGTTGGATTAGTTTGAGGCTTCTTCGTATGCTTTAGTATACATGTAGTCTAATTATGTTGTATTCTTTCTTGTATGTCGAAATAGAGATTCATTTTGGTGTATATTCATTTATGTTGTCTTAGATATCTCATATTTCGTGGATCTTTTATGACCACCTTTTGTAGTTCACATCATTTATTATATACATGTTCACATCCGCTTTATGTGAAATGTTTATATTTCTTTGTCGCATTTTGTGATTCCATGTTCTGTTATGTTTTATATTATTCTAAATTACATTAAGCCAGTGTTGTTGTTTTGTGCCTGGATCAGATACGTTGAATCCTCTTATAAAATAAAATATTTTCACTCAATTCGACGTATCAATACTCGTCCAAAGTAATAATACAAATGGTCGCTCCTAACAAGCCTTATTCGGTTGCTTCTAACAAACCTTATTCTCCACAATAATAGACGATATTACATCATAATGTTCTTTGTTAGTGAGGTCATAAAGGTAGGGCATCACATATGACATCATTCTTCGAAACATGTTCAATCAATAGTCGTAGGCATCAAAAAATTACTTCATCTTAAGTAATAATTTCCTTTGGCAAATTCATATACAACCTAGGCTAAAACACCCTTTTATTTTCTTGAAAACAGTTATCTTTACAAATGATTAATCCCTTAAAATCATTCTTTAAAACTGTAACGACCCGAAAATTTTAACTGGTTTTATAATGTATTTAATTGGTAATTTTGTGAAATTTTAAACAATAAAATTTTGAAATATAAATTTGATATTTGGAATATGTCTTCTTAAATATAGCAACTGGTAAATTTTCATCAAATAATATGGAAGTTTATTTTCTTGTGTAATTTTATTTCAATTTAAATCAGTTAAATTTGATGATAATATTTTTTTTTTCAAATCTGAATATTTTTACATAACAAATTTGTAAATCATCTTCTGAGTGAGATGTCATCTTTCGTTTCTCCAAATTTGAACTTCTATTGCTCCGTTCATCTTATTTCAGACATTTGTGCAGCATTTTCGGTACCGATACCGACTTTCGATCGGATGATCGTACCACTGATATCTGTATACCATTTTGATCGTCCTGTCATGCTAATCTTTGCAGTATATTCAATTCTATGTTTTGAGCTGCGGTACGCAGCAGAAACCGCGAAACGGTCACCCGTATCGGTACGCGTTCGTGTCCTATTGTTTCACGTGATCATTCATTTTCTACCGTATAAAATCTAATAGACAGTTGTCATAAATAATTTCAAATTTCAATGTTTTGGCTATTACCATTCTCTGAATTCAACTTTGGCTATTGCTATTCTCCATTTAAATTTGTTTTACGGTGGTTAGTGCGTTTGCTTTGGTTCATTTATTTCTGGAATTCGTTCATCTTCTTTGGGTTTCTCCCTTCTCTGTTTATTTTATTTTTTTCTATCAAATTACTTAAATTCTTATATAGGAGCACATTCTTCACTTTCCTCTCGAGCACCTCCAGCCTACCATCACCATTCCAAACCCACACTGAAACCAAACAACCCCTTACGAGCAGCCACCTCCTCCATTTTTCCGCCCCGACCTACCACCGTGTCTCCAGCCCATCGCCCTTCGGCTATCCTCTTGCCGAGCGCATCCCGAAACCGGTCTCCGCCCTAAACTCGACAGCCAAGGCCAGGGCCGTATCTCCCTTCTCTGCTTATATATTATAACTGTAAGTATGGTTTTAAAGTATATATATATTTATAGTATGTTGAAGCCCGATCTAATGGGTATATACTTTGTCAGGTCTTCGTATATATATGTTGCGTTAAATTTGTACATATGTTCATATATATAATACTTTGAAAGTTGCTTGGGCTGGCATATCCGTTGTTCAATGTTTGGGTTATATATATACATTTGTCTCTACGCATTAGTTTGTATATATTTATTGCTTTAAATTATAATATATCATATTTAAATATAATAGTCTACTATTAATATTTTGAGTACATATTTATATTGTATAAATTGTATATATTATAAGTTTATGGAGTTAGTTAAGTTGTAGTTCCCATTGATGCATAAGTTTATTTATTCTTATAGGTATATATACAACAGTTTCATATACATAGCTTGTATGAACAAGTTTCGGCATATATATATAGTGATGAGGTGGTTTTAAAATGTATTATATATTATGTATATAAGAGTATTATTTTGAAATGTATAAACATCTGTTAGTATATATATATATAGTTATATGAGATTTGTATAATCTACTGTTGGGAACATTAGTTTATATAAATTTTACTTTATGATAATTATAACCTGCCAGATATGTATAAACGTTTGTTTATATAAAAGTAGGTTAGCAGGTTTTCGTTTGTGCTTTGTTTAAGCTGTTAATTCTGAGATGTTCATATTTTAAGCACATGCTTACATTATTTTATACTTTATTTTGTAGCTCTAAACAGTTTAATTTATGTTCAGGCAATATTGAATTTAGTTTTGGTTTTTAGTATAATATATTGAAATTTATTTTGCTCGAACTAAATATGGATTTGAAATATATGTTTTGGAATTTATCTTAGAAAACAAATAATATATATAGTATAATAATAATGTATATAATTTCAGTTTATATTGAAACTGATTCAATTTGTTTTTCATCGATTCCATTTATCAGCTTTGATCGTCGAATTCGTGCCCATCTTGTTTCACTTCAGAATTCGTGCTTGGATTCGTAATTCAATTTCACTGTGCGTATCCGTGTCATCTCCTGTTCTACCTAGCCACGAAAGGTGAGAAATATCTCACGATTAATGTTCTTATATTTATTAAATTTGATTTCAATTGAAATGACAATTGAAATATGCTGCTGCTAGTTATTTACATTGTTATATATATGCCACTATCTGTATCTTTTCACCTGTGACATCTGACAACATTATCTGTTATTTATATTGATGATATATGCATGTTATATTATTATCATATCTGTTATCACTCTGCAAGTTCCCTGTTAGTATAGAATTCACTATGGGTTGAAATGATACATACCCGAACGATCTCTAGAATAGGAGAAAATCGTTATGGGTTGAAATGATAAACCCAAGCGATTTTCATTGAATTGAATTTGGGATTGCGGGTTGAAAAGATATATACCCGTATATATTTAAATTACGGATTGAAATGATAAATATCTGTATCACTTGACCATAGGATAGAAAATTATACACAGACACCGTTGGTCTATATATAAATATTTTGAATATGATTTCTATGGTTTTGAAAAGAAATATATGGTTTTAATAAATATTGATTTTAAAATTTATTAAGGTTGATTCAATAAAGTTGATATATAATATGTTTAAGTATTTATATAATATCTATATTTTCAAATATAGAGTTTATAATGATTCAGGTTGAAAAGATAAATTTGAAATTGATTTGAAATTTTAATTATTTAAGAATTATACTTAAAAAGTTTGATTTGAAATTTATTAAATTTGAAATTTTGAGATATGTTTTATAATTTTAGTTTGATTAAAAGTGACTTAAATGAATATTTCAAACTTATATAAATTTAAATGGGATATTTTGTTTATTTAAATTTGTAAATTGAAGTTGTATTTAGATGTTATTGAAATGATTAAATAATTATTTCTGAAACTAAATGTAATGAAATTAAACTGAGACATAAATGGAATTATCAAATTTAGTTTTGGAAATGTGGAATATTTAAAGCTATGAAATATATTGAAATTTAAAAGTTTATTTTGTGTTTCAAATCTGTATTTGAAATCGATATAATTTGAAATGATTTATTGAGAAACTGAATCGAATTGAAGTTGATGATTTGAGATTTGATTAAATTTGAATTTTTGGAATTCGAGTTGATTCGAATTGATTGTGAAATTTGAGGAAGCTATTTTATCGTATAAAGTATTTTTAAACTATATCTAAAACTATTTATATTTTACTTTATAAATTATTTTAATATAAACTATTTTAATATAAACTATTTTAATATAAATCATTTTCAATATAAATTATTTTATTATAAACTATTTTAACTTATAACTATTTTATATAAACTATTTTATTTTATAAACTATTTTACTATATATACTAATTTTAATATCTAAACTGTTTAAGAGGAAAGTGTTAGGGATTCCAAAATGTTATGATTTCAAGCTATGCTTTCAAAGTGTTATGAATTTCAAGGTTTTGATTTCCAAAGTGTTTTGATTTTAAAAGACCTATGATTTCAGAAGCGTTATAACTTTGGAAAGTGATATGATTTTTGGAAATGGATATATATTTGAAGTGAAAATGATATCGTATTGATTTGGTTTTGAAATGGAAATGATATTTTGGTTTTGAAGTATAAACTATTTTAAAATGACCGCGGTGTTATAATAACGATTGGTTGTTAAAGAGACCGGGATCGGATATGGACATACTCTCTATCGATACCGAAAACCACTTTAACAACTGTGCACACGGTGGAGATTCCAGAAGGAAGTAGGATGGTGGCGACGATTCCTATTGAGGTATGAACGTGGACTCGACTCCCGTGAGTTGGCATAAGGTGGCTAAAATAGGAGCGATTGACGGGCCAATAAGGTAGCACCTCTGATCGGACACATTTCTTCGATACCATTCTATTACTTTGTGATTGATTTGGTGGCCACCCTTCGATTTTGATTTGGGAGTGTGTTCCGAGGTGGGAGGTTGTGGCTGCTATGCGTTTCCACCACCCCAGATGCGTAATTGGTATATCTACCCTGGCATTGCCTAGTTGTGCCGTGTCACCTACCATACCGAGCTTTATTACGAGTTTCTATTTGTGTCGTACCTATGGAGTATCTTCTCGTAGCCTCTCGAGGTATGCAGGTACTGTATAGAATATTGGCACTATTATGTGTTAAGGGCTATATGGGTAACCCCTTAATGCTATTTAAAAGTAAGTTTATTTTACTATTAGACACTATTATAATAGCGTATATTATTACATAGTAGATAGTTTAACGGATCCTTAGAGGATGGTTATCCCAAACATCCTTTGAGTTACTTGTATTTCTGTTGATATTTCACTTGAGTTGGATTTATTGATGTAATAATGTTAATCCGGACTCGAGTGTTTTGTGTTTTGCTTTACGCTCGGGTCAGACTGAGTGATACAGTATTCGAGAATCACCTTTGGAGTTGGAGCTTCATTTGGAGATCCAGCTATCTATTCAGCTTGTAGTTGTTCAGTTGATTCCAGTGATGTATTAAGATCTTGTATTTGATTATTGTATTGAGACATCTATGTATTCATGACTTCTGTTGTATCTTGTTTAACTCTGTTATATATATACATAGTAGCTTCATGAACTACTATTCTTTTGTTTCCGTTGCATTATTGTTATATTACTCTGTGTCTGTGATTCTGTGATTATTTATTTACTATATATGTTGAGTTTTGCCAAATTTAAATTAACAATCTGATATTTTGAGCAATTCAAATTCGACATGTATGGATGCGAATGGTCAAAAATAGTAGGTCGTTACATGTGGTATCAGAGCTTTAGCTATAGGCAAAGCTTAGCATATATGGTAAATTTATTTACAGAATCACTTTCGTTCGAGGTTGAATTCCTTCTTCTTCGTTCCGATTCCTTTTGAATTTTGGAACGTTCCTTGCGGTTCCCAAATCCATTCTTGTCTCTCCCTATTCGTGTTTTCTTGATTCTGGAGTATCCCATAACTCCACTTCGAATGATCTCTGTAATAAATCGGCGGTCTCGCCAACCTCTGAATGATTTGTAAAGGGGTGAACTCCTTTACAATCGGTATTGATTCATCGGAGATTTTTGTATCCTTGGTTTACGATGCTGTTATCTTTGCTATACCCGAATTCTATCCCTGGCGATCGAACGTCAATTTGCCTCAGAATCCTACATCGATCTTATTTTGAAGTCATGGTTGACCCGGTTAAGGTCGCTCGCGATTTATATAAGTCTATTCATCCTTTTCTCTCTTTGAAATCTATCCATCTTCCTATTTTGAAATTTAATTATTTTATCTCCCGCTCAAGCCTATATTTAGTTAGAATTCTCTTTGATTAGAGTCCCCTTGAATTTGAACCTTTATCCTTGTTCTAGAATTTATTCTGGAATAATCGAGTGAGGGAGTGTATTTGTAAATTATATAAAATGTTTTATATTGTGTTATTTGAGTTGTTGATGTTGATTTGGTTTTTCGATCGATTCGTTTGATCAGCGATATCGATAGAATTTCCAAAACACTTGAACAGAGCAAACTGACACAATATTATTTTCAAATTTGGTAAATGAAATAAATTGGTATGATTATATTATATATATAAGTAAATTTTTCTGGAATTTAATAAGTTAATTGAATTGTTGTTTGAAATGATAATATTTGATTTTCATTTATTTTTCTATAAATGAATTTATAACTATGGTTTATAAATTGATTTGGAATTGAAATGAATTTAAATCAGGAATTTGAGAATTTAATTTTCGATGATTTCAAACTTTGGTTTTAAAGTTTTAAAAGGTATATTATTTGAAAATATTTTCGAATAGAAATGGTTTTCAAAGTTTAAATCAGTACTCTCCTACATTGTCGCTGGAAAATAATTTCGGTGATGGTGGCCGCATCATCGACATTCATTTTCGAGTTTCGAAGTGGAGAAACTATTCAGTAGCTCTGCTACACTTTTGTTTTAGAAATTAATTTGATTTGAATTTCCTAAAGTATGACTTGATTTATAATATATATTGGTATATGATCATAGATTTGATTTAATATATATATATATAGTATATATATTTATCTCTAAATGGTTTGAACTGAAACTGGAAATTTATTCTTAAACTTTGATAAGGTGATCTCAAGTATAAAATAAAGCCAAGATTTTGAATAAATATTTAAATTGAAATAAGTTGAATGAGAAAATTTTACTTGTATAATACTCAATTACATTTCAATATAATTTACCTAAATTATTAAGAAGTTAAAATTGTAATTGGATAAAATACAATATAAAAATGATTTTATAAATAAAATTTGAGTGATCATAATAAATGTTATACACTTAAATTTTGATTGTAAAATGTTGATAAAGCTAAGTTGAAGAATAAGTTAATTGAATAATAGATGAGATAAATAAAATAAATTTTGTTTTGAAGGAATTAATAAATCGAAATTAGATCAACTTATGGAAATGCCTTGAATTTAAAATTAATTATTGAATATAAATTAATTTAAATTGAAATTTATATGGTTTAAATTAATTTATATGGTTAAGATATATGTGGTAAGATATATTAAGTGGAATAAAGTTAATAATAATTTGGAATAAAAGAATTAAATTTGTTGAATAAAATATGAGTATAATAAATGATTATACAAACTGATGATTTAGAAATTGTTAATTTAGGATGACTAGATAAAAAGATAATGAATTTAGAAATAGATAGATTGATTTAACTTAAGTAAACTCGGATGGATTAAACCAAATTGTTGAATATTAATGTAACGACCCAGAATTTCTGTCATTTGAAATTCAGATATTTAATTGATTTTAAATATTAACAAGTAAGATTTGTAAGTCGAATAAATTTAATTTCGAATATAGAGATTTAATTGGATAATTAAATCGACAATTTAATATTTGAAATTGCGTAAATAATTGGAAATTGGATTAAATGTGAATAAAAATGATTTATAAAGTTATATTTAAATCATATTGGAGTTAGAATAATGTTTGTAAACTTTTAAAATTGAATTAAAAGTTAAATTGTGATAATTGATTATTTTAATATTTAATTGACGACTAAAAATAGTCATTTTTAAAACAGTCTCGGATTTCGACGAAACTAGTTTCATCGGATCCGTAATGTTAAATTTTTGTAAGGTTTCAAATTTCGTGTCAATAGGACGTACGGTTTGTCCGGGGCAAGCCAAAACGCATAGAAACCGTTTTAATCGATTTAATTTAAATTTGATCGTTTATTTCCGTAACTCGCACATATGATCAAATTAGCTTCCGAAACGTGTTCCATTGTGTTCGGAATAGGGGTAAAACCTTATAAACGTCAACCGGCACGTTTGATTTTGAGTTCGAAAATTTTCGAGATGAATAGTGTTTTGCAATTTTCTATAAAAGGACTTCACTTTCTCAGCTTTGCACAAACCCTAGGTCAAATGTTATAGCCGCCGGCCCTAATAAATTTAATGGCCGATATCTTCCAACGTTCTTCCCCATTTTTCTTCAAATCCATAAATCTATTCAAAAAATTGTCAACTACAATATTGTAGGGCTCCCTGAGATCTACGGATCCAACGGCTATGATCAAGTATTACATGATAGATCGATGGAAAAGCAAGCTTGAACGTTAGACGTTCGAACGCGTTTTTCGAAGCAAAGACGAGGCTGGAGGCCTGCACGCTCTGGCCAGTGGGAGTGCACGCGGAGGTGCGTCGTTCGAAGTCATCTGATCGTCGTCAGGTGGTAGGAGTAGTGGGGCGCTCGTTTGATTTTGAACGTGCCGTGGATTTCTTCACGCGCGTATTAACCTGGGGGAGAAGATGAAATCATATGGCTAGATCTGCTTGGTTTGGAATCGAGGGCCGTGATTAAGCAAAGGTTTTAAAATTAAAAAGAAGATAGTAATTTATATTATATAAATTCGTACAATGTTTAAAACTGCGTAACATTTTCATACGAGGTCTGTTTCGCACGAAACGAATTGTGTTGGAACCGTATTGACGAGCACTACGTAATGGAGCTAGATTGTGATTTATTTGAGCTAGTGGAATTTTGGGTAAAATTAAACGCGTGTTTAATTTTATTCGAAACGAAACACTACAACTGTTATCGGAAACTCAAGGTGAGAACTTCTCACTCAATCGAATTTGTTTCGATTTAAATTTTAAATAGTTAAATTTAAAATTGGTTGATTGTGTGTTTGGATTGATGGTTGTCATTTGTTGCATTGAAATAGACCCTATAGGCCGCATATTAAGCGGATTTGGAGTTGATTTCCCGCATTATATAGCGGATGAGACCCTATTGCGCCGCATAATAGCAGATAGTATTTTATAAATCCCATATACTGCGATATTCCACCTCGAAGTGGAATTGGTATTTGATTGTTGTGCTAACATCTGTTGATGTAGGGAAACAGGTTGGAGGGATCCAACTGGATTCCTCAAACAATTGAATTTGTTTCATATGTTATGTGTTGATTATTTATAATCTCTGTGTGGTTATCTTTGTGATTGAATTTGTTAAAGGCTACGGTTTAGTCGAATATATTTTTGGTATCGTTGGATACCAGAAATAAATAAAATTGGATTTTAAAAATTCAACTTGAAAATTTATCAAAAAATTTATTCTTGAGAATTGGATAGATTAAAAAGGAGTTTTTAAAAGATAAAGTTTTTTTTTGAATCATATTGAATTAAATTCCAAAATATGGAAAAAGGGCATAATAAATGGATTTCGGGAAATATTATTTATAAGCTGAAGAATTTATTTAAACTTGGATTTTTAAATAGATTTGAAGAGATAAAGGAATTTATTTAAAAGGAAATAATTTTGGAAATTCATTGGAAATTTATTTGGGATTTGAAAATCAATTTGAAAATTGATTTGGAGTTGAAAAATGAATATTTGTGAAATTGATTTGAAAATCGTATAAAGAGTGAATATTTGGAAATGTAAATTCACAATGGAAATTTATAAGTAGAAATTAATTGGTTATGGTAATTAATTAAAAATAATTAATTAAGTATTAATTATTAATTAAGGGTTAATTAATGATTAATTAAAGGAAAATTTATTAAATGTTTTTGTAGTTAATTGGTTATTAATTTAACATAACTAGCCAAATTTATTCATTGAAATTTATCTGACTTTAAATTAATCAGATAATTAAATTAATCCTACTTATGGATGTTTGAATCATATTGGATGTTGAATTATTTGATATCCCAAATATGTGATGCTTTGTGATATATCCTGTTTTGTGTTATGATTTGTGATCTATTTATCTATGATATGAATATCTGTGATCTATGAATTAAAGATAAGCGTTATAGTTTATACCGCTTATCAACTATATTTCTGTGTTCTGATCTGTGATGGTTGGATGTTGTTGCACTATTGTGTTAAACCCCTGGACTATACCATACACACACAAATGTGGATTTCACGTGGAAATCGATTAAGTCACGGATTTTTGACAATTCTAAAGATTGAATTTTTGAATCCAAATTAGTTTTGGAAATTGGAATTGTAAGTTTTTTTTGAAAATGAGTTTCAAAAATAAGAGTTATTTTAAATAACTTAATAAAATTGAAATTTGAATAATTTGATTTAAAATTTGAATTCAATATTTTGAAACTGAATTCAATGAATTGGGAATTATAGTCTAAAAGATTTTACAAGTGTAAAAGGTGTTTATATGGGTTTTTAACCATTTAAAATATGGTTTTGGAAATTTAAATTTAAATCCAAGTTTTATACTTGGATGGCTTTAACCTGTGTAATTGTAACCAGTTTTTTCCAAAACGAAAACTATCTGTTTTCAAATAATAATAGCTTTCATAAAGTGAAAAGATTTCCAAATTGTATCGAAATATTTCAAGTTGAAATGAAACTGTGAATAGTTTGGAAAAACTATGAATTAACCTTTGCTAAGACGATTAAGCATTATCTTAAAATCAAAGAAGATTTTAAAAGGTGTATCTTTTATATTATAAAAGACATGAATTGTGAATAGTTTTGAAAGCTATAAGTTAAATCTTGATTTAAAGATTTAATGGGTTAATCCAATTGAAATGGGAAATGATTTGGGAATCTGTGAATGAATCTTTGTGAAATTGGGTGAACTTTGTGAAGGAAATCTTTTTATTTAAAGATTTAAAATGGTAATTTGTTTAAACCATTTAAAGGAAAGGATTTGGGTAACAAGTTGTGACTTAATTGAAATCCCTATATCCATATGTTTTAAATATTGTGCTCACTATTCGGTTTAGCCGGGAAAGGACCTTTGTGTCATATAACCCATTCCGAATAAGTGATATGATGATATGGATAACATTTGAAGATCGGTGGAGAAAACCGGGTATTTGTGAAAATGATAGGATGACCTATCGATTGTCTCTGCACCGTTAGCTACGGTATAGAGATTTCCTTTGTGATGGGAAGTTCAATCGGGATTGTGAATACCCGGATTGCAAGGGCTTCTTCGGAAGTGCCTTCGGTTCTGTTCGAACCCGGAACAGACTTGTATGGTTACATGTCTGACATTACACTTTAAGATATAAAGCAGATTTCTTTCAAATACATTTCTGTTGGTGGTGGAGAATTTATTCTCTTAGCTTAACACCCTTCTCTGAGACGTACGAGCTCAGAGGTTATGTAGTTGAAGCTTATCAGCGATATATTCCATATTTGGTAATGTGGCATGCTGAGTGTTGTTGTGTGATGATTATTTATTGATCATTTGTTGATCAAAGCATGGCTTTGTGAAAAAGCATAGCTTTGTGGACGAGACCTCTTCGGACCTCACAACCCGGAAATGGTCAAAACCGGAATGATGCGGCAAGGTTATGAGGGTCGCACCCTTTAGGGTATGTCATTTCCTTCTGGAAAAGGGTGGTATCAGGTATGGAGCCTTGGTATTTAACCTATGTGGTCACTCCAATCTCATTTACTGTGTGATTGTTGTTTTGTTGAGGCGCCTCTGATAAAGGTCCCAAAGGACCGGGGGGTGGCATATTCGTGTAGTAGTTACCTAGTCTAAGAGGTAACCCGGCCTTGAGTTGGCAGAGAGCTAGTTAGTTCTCGGGACGTCCCGCCAGAGGCATTTCCATGTGGCATAGGAAGTTCCTTAGCCTGACCATTTGTTGGAAAATCCAAAGAAACAATACGAGCCCTTTACGATTGCAGTTGTATAACCTGTGTGACGCCCCACCTCTATGCCCACGCTAGCCAAGAACACTACGGTGTACTGCTGTCAACTAGCACAGAGAATAAGGCTGTTGAGGAGCGACCATCTATGTAATTTCTTTGTGCGAGCACCGATATATCAGATAGTATAACATGCATTTTTATTTCAGGAGGAAATCCGACATACCGATACAAACTCAAAGCTACTACACAGTGGCTATAATAGTCTAGGACAATAAATATAAAAATAACACAGATAATATAAGTGCGGAACACAGATAGAACAAAAAGTCTCATATATATAATGACTGATGTCAGTTACTATACATTTGACACAATACATATGATACAACTACAACTGTCGACTCAGGAAGTTATATATACAAGTACATTATCGACTAATATACATGAATACATATCAACCTAAATCAATACACTGACTACTACAAAAAGATGAAGACCCCTTCATAAGGTATGAAAAGTCTTCATAACTCAAACAACAACTCAAAGCAGGAAATCAACAACCTAAAATAACTCGAGTCTGACCCGAGTATTAAATTCAAAAGAAAATAATACACGGGTCAGTCTAATTCAAACTCAGTTATTAATGCACGGAAGCAATAATAATCAATATCAAAAAGACGACAGTCACAGAAAACTCGTATATCCGACTCCTCGGTAAGAGAATCGGATAACGACAGATATAACACTAAACAGTGTTAAACAGCACATCAGCAATCCAAATCAATTTAAACAATTGAAACGTCGATTTAAAAAACATCAATGCTGATTGGCTGCAGTACACGCTAACGTGTACTGCCTCGCCAATACAACCTATGAAATACGCAGAAGATCAATTAATCCAAAAGCAAACAGATCTAACTCAAATCAAATGAACCATTTCAAAGTACAACTTCAAAATATTGAATTGAACCAACGACAAAAATTTAACAATCGAAATGTCAACTAAATCTATCACTCCTGCTAGGGCTGCAGTACACGCACGCGTGTACTGCCTCGCCACTACAAAACAACCCAAAACACTACTAAACAAGATCAGAGGCAACAAGCGAAACAAGTTCAACATGTCACAAAGCAAGGCACAATGAAATAGCAAACTGAAGGTGAGAGCACCAAGGATATGGCACTACAACACTCAACAGAAAAAGACGCAGGTCAGCCTCATTAGAGAATAAGGTCACCAGTGAAGCAAAATGACCAAATGCAAATGGATACAAAGCATCAATGCAATGTATCAGATTCGAGAACAAAGGCAGTGCAGCGGCGTAAAGCTTCAACTAAGAGAATACGAAATATGTACGCAAGTGATGGTACATAACAAACTGCACATGGCAAAAGAATCAGAGGTACCACGGTGAAACAGGACAGTACAAGGCTCCAAAAACATCAGACTCGAATACAAAGTAATGCAAACTGTCTCAAAGAATGCTACAAGTCAATACAAGACTGCAAATTCAGACAGTCATGACCAAAGAAGAACCAAAGCCACCATGAAATGCTCAAAGGCAAATACATGAACGAAGACTGGTGCCACTCAATTCAGTGAAACCAGAAGTGAAACCAACAAACCAACCAACTATCAATAAAAGAGTGTAGACACGAACTGCAACAAGGCTCAAATGAACTCGACCAAAATATCAATGATCACTGCAACAATGAAATGTGCATGTACACAGTGAAGTCAAAGAAGTGCAAATTGAAACAGCAATTTGGAAACAACCCAATGAATGACCAGATGAACCAATGATAACAGTGTACATCACCAGAATCAAGTGCACCAGTTCAAAATGCACAAGTCTCAAAGTATAGAAAACATGAAAAAGGGTACAACTCAAGTCTGTGCAGTGACTACAGAAATGAACAAACAAGTTCAACAATCAAAGTCGGGTACAAGATCAACAATGTACTAGTGAACACATGCAACAATGACCAAATGAACATGTGCAAGTGAAGTTCATATCAGAGGACAAAAGAACAGTGACAACATACAGGCAACAAGACCAGTTCAGATATGATCATCAAGCTACACAATGATGAACCAGACAAGACCTGGCAACAATGATGAATCAACAAATACAGTACAGACATATACATTCAAGTGCAGAGAAGACTCAATGAAGTACATGAACAAAGGTGAACATCAGATGCCATACCAATACAACCAGGAAATGAATGCAACTACAGGTTATACAACAAGGAAGTAAAACAATATCAAGTGAATGACTCAAATGACCAAGCTACAATGACTTGAAGCATATACAGAAATGCTACTATAAAACACAATGGCCAAGTCTCTACATGAAAGAAGTTATAAGCAAGCATATATGAAGACTTCAAGCAATACAACTAAAGTATGTCAAGTCAGTGGTTCAGGAACTAAACTATGATCAGGCAAAGGGTATGGAGACCAGAGCATAAGAGTGTGCAGACATAAGCAATTGTTCAAGTAAACAAACACTATCAAGTCGAATGCAACAGAGAAACAAAGGCACCATCAATACAAACAGTGGAAGCATGATAGCAGTGAACAAGGAATGGGCAGAAAACCAGTCAAAGATCACCAGTAACCAAAATGTCAAGGCAGTGTTACAAGTCAGATGATCAGAGACGTGAAAGTCATGAACAAAGAAACAGTCAGAAGGTCAGAGAAGTTAGTCAGAAACGTGGTGAAAGAAAACTTTTTCAAAAATCAAGTGTTTTAATCACGTTTACAAAATAAAACAGCCAAGAATTAAATTAGGAAAGAGTCTGAGATATAAATCAAAGAACGTATCGAACGTACAATAATCGAAGCCGTGCTATAGAAGAAATTTCCCAAAATATCAAAACGTAAAAACAGAAAGAATCAACAACGTGGGGATCAAGGAATCAAATCAGACGCATATATAAAGAGACCCAAAATCATCATCGACTAGGGGATGCAGAGGAAAGAAATCCTAAATCATCAATGGCCAATTCAAACTATATAAATATACGAACGCAAATAAAAAGATCGAGCACGTATGAACGAAATCAAGCTGTAGGATGAATTAGATGTGAGAATTACTCACCTTTGATTCGACGAGCAAGCTACAAGTTCCCTCACTCGATCGAGCAGAACGAAGGCAATCGCCTTCGAGAAACCAAAGCCCTAATTTTTGAACGAGGCCGCCTTTATCTCGTTTATTCAGGTTTAGGGTTGCGAATCAATAATGAATGAAGGAGGAAACAGTGGTGAATAAGATAAGTGTTTTGGCATCAAACAATTTGGGTCAAGATAACACTAAAGCCCACAATCCTAAAATGATTTGTAAAATAATTTAAACCGGATTAAAAATTCCAAACAGCGATTAACCATCAGATTTAATCGTCTATAGACGATAATTAATTGGTACGAAATCTCGGGTTGTTACAGACTTCCCTCCTTATAGAAATTGCGTCCCCGCAATTTTTATAATTAAGGTCGTCATTAACAATAAATTTTCTAACCTAAACTGGTTAAGCTAGAAAAATAAAGGTAGAGAATTCAAACCTCAAAGAAATCTTTTAATTTCATAAAAAGGAATTCGCAATTCTTAACAAAATCTAATTATCAATAGATAATCAGAAAACAGCTAAACTGAATGAACGCAATTATCAGCAATATTCAATCATCAATTAGACAATTAGAATTCAGAAATCACAAAACAGCAATATCTAATTATCGATACGATAATTAGAAAACAACAAAATCTAATTATCAACAAAGATAATTAGAAAACAAAATTCGCAAATCGCAAAACTGCAAATATCTAGTTATCCTGCAGACAAGTAGAAAACACGAACTTTAAAATCAACAAACTCTAACTATCAACAGAGATAGGTAGAAAACAGCAATTCAATATAATCAACATAATCTAGAATCAACTAGAGACTAGAAAATCTTATAGTCAGCAAAATTAGCAATAACCTAATTATCAAAACGATAATCAGATCTCAAATCGCAAATATTCAATTATCAAAAACGATAATCGAATTTTCAAATCACAAATATTTAATTTTCTCAAATGATAATCAAATCTCACAAATATCTGATTATCAAAAACGATAATCAGAAATCACAAATATTTAATTATCTCAAATGATAATTAAATCTCACAAATATCTGATTATCAAAAACGATAATCAGAAATCACAAATATTCAATTATCACAATTGATAATCAAATCTCACAAATATCTGATTATCAAAAACGATAATCAGAAATCACAAATATTCAATTAACAAATCCGGAATTAACTGAAATAGCAAACGCACATGTCCCATAACCACGAGTTTTACTAAATCGTTTAATTCTCTTCATCGCTCCTTGAAAGTGCAAAATTGTGAATTGCACTTCTCAAAGTACCGTAAAAACGGACAACAAAATCAGCATTGCGGGAGAACCGCTTGTAAATCTATTTTAAAATTGACGGTTACTGAAGTTAACACGTCAAAATTTCTTCAAAATAATTGGCATCAAAATATAATACCAATGAATTTTCATTCATCAAAAATGTCACAAGAATCTTCTCAAAGATAGAAAGGGATACAATACCCTAAACTTGTATTCATAACAAGTCAATGACACACGAATTCACCAATGCACAAAAATTGATGAAACTTATCAATAAAAATCACGAAAATTGGTGAAGCACAAATTCTAGAAATCATCACAAGAAATCCAGAAATCACAAAGAGGGGGGAAAGGCCTATCACAAAACGTGAGTATGAAAACTCAAAAACACCGGTATCACAAAATGAGACGCTATCTCATGGTGGCTAACCATTAAATTTTGACACACGAATGGTCCGAAGACCGTGGGTCGCTACCCCACTTCTATGTGATGGTGAAACATCACACAAGATGTGTGAGACGAAATCACACAAATGGTGTCTAGACAATCCTCAAAGCCCAAGAGATATATGTGAGACGAAATCACACCGATGAGGTCTAGTCTAACCGTGCAACAAAGAAATATGTGTGAGACGAAATCACACAAATGGTGTCTAGACAATCCTCAAAGCCCAAGAGATATGTGTGAGACGAAATCACACCGATGAGGTCTAGTCTAACCGTGCAGAGAAAGAGACATCGCACATTTGCTAGTCTAAATCACAAAAATGATCGTCATGATCATTAAGAAGTGTCAATTACATTAAGTTAGTGAATATAAGAGTTTAGCTTCATGTCCCATAACTACTAGCTTAACTCAAATATTTACGAACAAACTATAAATCTTCACTAGAAAATTGTCACAAAAGGTTCAATCGAACAAGTCCAGGAGTTAACCGACGAAGTAAACGCAAGTGTTTCATACCACTTGTTTTACTAGGCCGTTTAATTCAATTTCTCATACGAGTGAAATAAAGGCTTGTATATACTAATAGATTGGAAAACGGTTTAAGAAAAAGAGCTTTGTAGTAAAATAGTTTTGAAATTGTTTGGAGAAAAGGATTTTAATATTTACTACTAGTATAGAAAACCTTTATATTTTTAAAGTGACAAATCACAAAAATGATTGTAGAAACAATCAATCACAAGAATTCACATACAAAGATGTGAATAGAATCCAAATAAATCGATATCGAATCCATCAAAAAGTATGTTCACAAAAATCCCAAAGAAAATGTCATCAAAATTGCTAATAAATGATAGCAACAAATCAGGGAAATAATCAAGAACCGATTAAATTTGGAAACCAAGTCAATTCACTAAAATTTCACATTCGAAGACGTGAATAAAATCCAAAGAATTCGATTCCAAATTCATCAAAGTAGAAATACCCAAAAATTCCGGAAGTAGAAGTTATCAAAGTCGACAAAAGTGATAACAACCAATTGGAAAAGAAGAATCGATTAACACCTGGAAAAACGAAGCAAAACAATCATAAATGCAGAAATGACTTCAACAAAAATAAAAATCAAGTCAATGTCGAAGTCAACAATTAATGGCCGCAGTCGAGTACAAAATGAATCAACATCATCATCAAAGAATCCAACGGCAAACAAAGTCAGAGTCTTGGAAATCAAGAAATTAGCAATTTCACAAAAACAAAGTGACCGAAGTCGAATGGAAATCGAGCCGAGGAAAACACAAAAGTATCAAGTTCAAAATCGCTGAGACTCAAACTAGATATGAATGAAAAATCAAAATCACTCAATTTGCAACCGGTTGAGCCATTATTCACCATAGCGTAACAGGTACACAATGACACTCATAGCATAGCACAAAAGTGGAACAAAGTCCAGAGGTCAAAATAGCTTTAATTGGCCAAATTCGAACAAAATCAACATCATCAAAAACCCAACTTGAGTTCGCAAAGCAAACGGAGGCAGAAGCCAAAATACTTTCACGAAATCAAAATCAAATGCACAGGAATAGGCGTTAGCAATTCATACCTAACAATCAAAGATAATCATATGTAAAGATGAGAGATAAAACATCGACTAATAGTTGTAACATATGCTCCATCTAAGTTATGTTTTATAATTGTCCTAAACCCCAGGCTCTGATACCAAGCTGTGACGCCCCACCTCTATGCCCACGCTAGCCAAGAACACTACGGTGTACTGCTGTCAACTAGCACGGAGAATAAGGCTGTTGAGGAGCGACCATCTATGTAATTGCTTTATGCGAGCACCGATATGTCAGATAGTATAACATGCATTTTTATTTCAGGAGGAAATCCGACATACCGATACAAACTCAAAGCTACTACATAGTGGCTATAATAGTCTAGGACAATAAATATAAAAATAACACAGATAATATAAGTGCGGAACACAGATAGAACAAAAAGTCTCATATATATAATGACTGATGTCAGTTACTATACATTTGACACAATACATATGATACAACTACAACTGTCGACTCTGGAAGTTATATATACAAGTACATTATCGACTAATATACATGAATACATATCAACCTAAATCAATACACTGACTACTACAAAAAGACGAAGACCACTTCATAAGGTATGAAAAGTCTTCATAGCTCAAACAACAACTCAAAGCAGGAAATCAACAACCTGAAATAACTCGAGTCTGACCCGAGTATTAAATTCAAAAGAAAATAATACACTGGTCAGTCTAATTCAAACTCAGTTATTAATGCACGGAAGCAATAATAATCAATATCAAAAAGACGACAGTCATAGAAAACTCGTATATCCAACTCCTCGGTAAGAGAATCGGATAACGACAGATATAACACTAAACAGTGTTAAACAGCACATCAGCAATCCAAATCAATTTAAACAATTGAAACGTCAATTTATAAAACATCAATGCTGATTGGCTGTAGTACACGCTAACGTGTACTGCCTCGCCAATACAACCTATGAAATACGCAGAAGATCAATTAATCCAAAAGCAAACAGATCTAACTCAAATCAAATGAACCATTTCAAAGTACAACTTCAAAATATTGAATTGAAGGAACGACAAAAATTTAACAATCGAAATGTCAACTAAATCTGTCACTCCTGCTAGGGCTGCAGTACACGCACGTGTGTACTGCCTCGCCACTACAAAACAACCCAAAACACTACTAAACAAGATCAGAGGCAACAAGCGAAACAAGTTCAACATGTCACAAAGCAAGGCACAATGAAATAGCAAACTGAAGGTGAGAGCACTAAGGATATGGCACTACAACACTCAACAGAAAAAGACGCAGGTCAGCCTCATTAGAAAATAAGGTCACCAGTGAAGCAATATGACCAAATGCAAATGGATACAAAGCATCAATGCAATGTATCAGATTCGAGAACAAAGGCAGTGCAGCGGCATAAAGCTTCAACTAAGAGAATACGAAATATGTACGCAAGTGATGGTACATAACAAACTGCACATGGCAAAAGAATCAGAGGTACCACGGTGAAACATGACAGTACAAGGCTCCAAAAACATCAGACTCGAATACATAGTAATGCAAACTGTCTCAAAGAATGCTACAAGTCAATACAAGACTGCAAATTCAGACAGTCATGACCAAAGAAGAACCAAAGCCACCATGAAATGATCAAAGGCAAATACATGAACGAAGACTGGTGCCACTCAATTCAGTGAAACCAGAAGTGAAACCAACAAACCAACCAACTATCAATAAAAGAGTGTAGACACGAACTGCAACAAGGCTCAAATGAACTCGACCAAAATATCAATGATCACTGCAACAATGAAATGTGCATGTACACAGTGAAGTCAAAGAAGTGCAAATTGAAACAGCAATTTGGAAACAACCCAATGAATGACCAGATGAACCAATGATAACAGTGTACATCACCAGAATCAAGTGCACAAGTTCAAAATGCACAAGAGTCTCAAAGTACACAAAACATGAAAAAGGGTACAACTCAAGTCTGTGCAGTGACTACAGAAATGAACAAACAAGTTCAACAATCAAAGTCAGGTACAAGATCAACAATGTACTAGTGAACACATGCAACAATGACCAAATGAACATGTGCAAGTGAAGTTCATATCAGAGGACAAAAGAACAGTGACAACATACAGGCAACAAGACCAGTTCAGATATGATCATCAAGCTACACAATGATGAACCAGACAAGACCTGGCAACAATGATGAATCAACAAATGCAGTACAGACATATACATTCAAGTGCAGAGAAGACTCAATGAAGTACATGAACAGAGGTGAACATCAGATGCCATACCAATACAACCAGGAAATGAATGCAACTACAGGTTATACAACAGGGAAGTAAAACAATATCAAGTGAATGACTCAAATGACCAAGCTACAATGACTTGAAGCATATACAGAAATGCTACTATAAAACACAATGGCCAAGTCTCTACATGAAAGAAGTTATAAGCAAGCATATATGAAGACTTCAAGCAATACAACTAAAGTATGTCAAGTCAATGGTTCAGGAACTAAACTATGATCAGGCAAAGGGTATGGAGACAAGAGCATAAGAGTGTGCAGACATAAGCAATTGTTCAAGTAAACAAACACTATCAAGTCGAATGCAACAGAGAAACAAAAGCACCATCAATACAAACAGTGGAAGCATGATAGCAGTGAACAAGGAATGGGCAGAAAACCAGTCAAAGATCACCAGTAACCAAAATGTCAAGGCAGTGGTACAAGTCAGATGATCAGAGACGTGAAAGTCATGAACAAAGAAACAGTCAGAAGCTCAGAGAAGTTAGTCAGAAACGTGGTGAAAGAAAACTTTTTCAAAAATCAAGTGTTTTAATCACGTTTACAAAATAAAACAGCAAAGAATTAAATTAGGAAAGAGTCTGAGATATAAATCAAAGAACGTATCGAACGTACAATAATCGAAGCCGTGCTATAGAAGAAATTTCCCAAAATATCAAAACGTAAAAACAGAAAGAATCAACAATGTGGGGATCAAGGAATCAAATCAGACGCATATATAAAGAGACCCAAAATCATCATCGACTCGGGGATGCAGAGAAAAGAAATCCCAAATCATCAATGGCCAATTCAAACTATATAAATATACGAACGCAAATAAAAAGATCGAGCACGTATGAACGAAATCAAGCTGTAGGATGAATTAGATGTGAGAATTACTCACCTTTGATTCGACGAGCAAGCTACAAGTTCCCTCACTCGATCGAGCAGAACGAAGGCAATCGCCTTCGAGAAACCAAAGCCCTAATTTTTGAACGAGGCCGCCTTTATCTCGTTTATTCAGGTTTAGGGTTGCGAATCAATAATGAATGAAGGGGGAAACGGTGGTGAATAAGATAAGTGTTTTGGCATCAAACAATTTGGGTCAAGATAACACTAAAGCCCACAATCCTAAAATGATTTGTAAAAGAATTTAAACCGGATTAAAAATTCCAAACAGCGATTAACCATCAGATTTAATCGTCTAGAGACGATAATTAATTTGTACGAAATCTCGGGTTGTTACAACCTGTCTCCTCAGGCGGTAGCTATAGCAGGCATAATATAATGGTACCTATGCTGGCTAAGGTTAATATTGTATTTTCGAAATGATTTTTGTACACTATGCACTAGTAATAATATCAAAAGAGTTTTTCTTGCGTAGTAAGCATGTTTGACTATCATAAGGAGAAATCTCCTCTAATTCTGCGTTTGCATTGTGTGTGTTGCGGGAGGCCTTATGATAGTTTCATTTTCCAAAAAGCATTGCGGATGTCTTTTACTTCCTTTGTTGTTGTTTTGAAGATAAACTATTTTTAGTTCTCACACCAGTCCCATGACTGACCTGCAGTTTATTGTTCCCTTCCTAAACTCTGGGTGCCCATAATTTTCCACACGGACAGCCTAGAGTCAGGTTATCAGGTCATTCTGGATTCAGGAGATGCTGTGGAGCTCAGTGGCGAGCTGGATGGCGAGGCATATCACTTGTATATGATATTATTATCCCGCTGTGTATTCTGTATGAGGACAAGTTTGTATAACTGTCCATTGGTGTATTGTGTGTATATTGACTCTAATGATGATGTAATGTATAAACTGATGTAGTTCTTTGATTTAAAGATTATTCATTCGTCTATTATATGTTGTTCCGCTACGAATGTGAGATTCTGATATTGTTTCTGTTGCTTTTTCTTTTTCCTTTTCTTCTTTTTCTTCTACCTCTTCTTTTTAACCCTAACAATTTGGTTTTCCGGCATTTGATTGCTCGGCAGTTGATACAGTGGACGTATTAATGTCGATTTTCGGAAGTCGAAAATCTCGAGATGTTACATGTGGTATCAGAGCCTTTGGTTAAGCGACAACCTTGGCGCTGTTGGGGATTACTCATTAGAGATAGAGTCCGTAGTACTCTAGAATGAGTGTGAGTGTAATAATAGATATGAGCGCGTATTTGTTAGTGAATATGAAATTGTTTTGTATTGTGTCGACTTATCGGTTTATTGTTTATAGATTTTGGTCGGTGCAGTCTAGCTAACTGTATCGATAGGGATTTCTAAACTCTTAAACGAGATAAACCGACATAGTATCATTTTAAATTGGGTAAATGAAATAATTTTACCTCGATTATATTTTGTATATAAATGAAATAATTTTCAGAATTATTAAAGTGTATATAAATTAATTGTTTGGTTGTTGAAAATGTAAGAAAATATATATATTAATAAAAGTTGTTTGAATAATCTAAATAAAAAAAATTATGAAAGAATAAATTATATAAGAGCAACAACTGTATAAGTATAGAATTATAATTAAAATGATTTACAGTTGTGAAATAATCTTGTATAAGTAAAGTAAAATAGTGAAATTATATGAGAAAAAGATTTATAAATGTGATTTATAAATAAAAGGAAATTTTAAAAGAATATTAAGCACTGAATTCACTACTGTTACTTGGAAATAATAAGGGTGATGACTGCAGCATCATCGGTATCATTTTCGAGTTTCTGTGTGATGGATTTGCTACCATAATAAATTGAAATTTTAAGTTTTTGTTGTGATAAACAAATTTAATTTAAAAATCAAAGTTGTAATTGACGAATATAAGTAGAAATGAGTTTTGAACTTATAATATGAGATAATAAATTCAGCTTTGGTAAAGTTAAATAAATTAAATCAGATTTGAATTGGATTACATAAGTGATTGTAATATGAATTTGGAAGATTAAATAAATAAGTTGTATAACCTATAGAATGAGAAAAGGTAAGTAACACCAATTGTTAAAATGGTTAAACAATTTTGTTAAGAAAAACAAAATCTGAATTGGATTTATAAGTGGAAATTTAAGTTAAGCTAAACAAATAATGTTTAAAAGGAATATAACTTAAGTTGTATAGTGAAGGCAAATGTAAGTGGAAATTTGAAATGGAATATAACTTAAGTGATGTTAAATGAAGTTGATTTTGGTGTCGAAGTAAAATAATAAAGTGAATTAAATGAATGTGAACTTGAGTTATATAAATGAAATTCAACTTTATTTGTAAAATAAATTAGCAATTGATTTAATAAATGGATTGAATGTTAATCAATCGAATGTGAATAAATTGATATGGAATAATGGAGGTAAGTATTAATTCATTAAAAGCTAATAAATTGGAATTTGAATGAATCGAATGAAAATCAACTGAATATTAAACCAATTGAAATTAAAAGTGTTAAACCAAATTGAAAGTAAATTTAATAATTTGGTTATGTTGGTTATGATTTGATTGTCAGATGATTGTTAGTTGATTGTATAGAAATTCATATGTAATTGAATTAATCAAATGGAAAGCTAACGTATGAAAGCTATGTAATTGAATCCAAATTGAAAGTGAACCAACTTGAATTTAAATTAGTGAATGTAAACTAATTGAAAATGAAGAAATGAATGTCATTGTATATAAATTGGTTGTAAACAATTACAAGTGATGTCGAAATTATATAAGTTGCTTATAAACCTTGTTTAGTATGCATTTCTTTTAATATGCATGTGTTGTAGTTGTTTAAAAGAGTAAATTGTTAATAACTTTATATATATGTCACTTACATGTTTAAATTGAGTAAGTACAGGTGCCGTGGCTGCCGTTCGGCTGGTTGGGTCGCGCTAAAATGCTTAATAAATAACTGCTTTGCTTAAAAATGCTAAAAAGGTACGCCTACGGAATAAAAATAGGAAATATGAACTGTTTTTCTGCTTTTCCGACCGTGTGGGTCGATGTATATATATTTATATCTATTGTGATTTTGTAAAAGCTCCTCCGTACAAAGGAGACTCTGCCAAAATTTTCCGTAAATTTTGGGAGTTAGAAAAAATTTGGAAAATTTTTGTTAACGGAAAGTCGTTTTCCCAAATTGTAATAAAACGTAGGAATTGAACTAGAAAATGAAAACCATTGTTTTGGTTGAAGTTAAAGGTTTTGGAAAAAGTGAATATAAAATTTTCACTAAGTGGATTTTTGAAAGGTTAATGGATTTGGGCATTTTTCTTACTTGGCAATTTCGAGGACGAAATTCTTTTAAGGGGTGAAGATTGTAACGATCAGAATTTCTATCATTTGAAATTCAGATATTTAATTGATTTTAAATATTAACAAGTAAGATTTGTAAGTCGAATAAATTTAATTTCGAATATAGAGATTAATTGAGTAATTAAATCGATAATTTAATATTTGAAATTGCGTAAATAATTGGAAATTGGATTAAATGTGAATAAAAATGATTTATAAAGTTATATTTAAATCATATTGGAGTTAGAATGATGTTTGTAAACTTTTAAAATTGAATTAAAAGTTAAATTGTGATAATTGATTATTTTAATATTTAATTGACGACTAAAAATAGTCATTTTTGAAATAGTCTCGGATTTCAACGAAACCAGTTTCATCGGATCCGTAATTTTAAATTTTTGTAAGGTTTCAAATTTCATGTCAATAGGACGTACGGTTTGTCCGGGGCAAGCTAAAACACATAGAAATCGTTTTAATCGATTTAATTTAAATTTGATCGTTTATTTCCGTAACTCGCACATATGATCAAATTAGCTTCCGAACATGTTCCATTGTGTTCGGAATAGGGGTAAAACCTTATAAACGTCAACCGGCACGTTTGATTTCGAGTTCGAAAATTTTCGAGATGAATAGTGTTTTGCAATTTTCTATAAAAGGACTTCACTTTCTTAGCTTTGCACAAAACCTAGGTCAAATGTTAAAGCCGCCGGCCCTAATAACTTCAATGGCTGATATCTTCCAACATTCTTCCCCATTTTTCTTCAAATCCATAAATATATTCGAAAAATTGTCAACTACATTATTGTAGGGCTCGTTGAGATCTATAGATCCAACGGCTATGATCAAGTATTACGTGATAGATCGATGGAAAAGCAAGCTTGAACGTTAGACGTTCGAACGCGTTTTTCGAAGCAAAGACGAGGCTGGAGGCGTGCGCGCTCTGGCCAGTGGGAGTGCACGCGGAGTTGCGTCGTTCGAAGTCATCTGATTGTCGTCAGGTGGTAGGAGTAGTGGGGCGCTCGTTTGATTTTGAACGTGCCGTGGGTTTCTTCACGCGCGTATTTACCTGGGGGAGAAGATGAAATCGTATGGCCAGATCTGCTTGGTTTGGAATCGAGGGCCGTGATTAAGCAAAGGTTTTAAAATTAAAAAGAAGATAGTAATTTATATTATATAAATTCGTACAATGTTTAAAACTGCGTAACATTTTCATACGAGGTCCGTTTCGCACGAAACGAATTGTGTTGGAACCGTATTGACGAGCACTACACAATGGAGATGGATTGGGATTTATTTGAGCTAGTGGAATTTTGGGTAAAATTAAATGCGTGTTTAATTTTATTCGAAACGAAACACTGCAACTGTTATCGGAAACTCAAGGTGAGAACTTATCACTCAATCGAATTTGTTTCGATTTAAATTTTAAATAGTTAAATTTAAAATTGGTTGATTGTGTGTTTGGATTGATGGTTGTCATTTGTTGCATTGAAATAGACCCTATACGCCGCATATTAAGCGGAGTTTATTATATTAAAAACATATACCCCGATATTCCACCTTGAAGTGGAATTGGTATTATATATGTATTTGGAGTTGATTTCCCGCATTATATAGCGGATGTGACCCTATTGCGCCGCATAATAGCGGATAGTATTTTATAAATCCCATATACCACGATATTCCACCTCGAAGTGGAATTGGTATTTGATTGTTGTGCTAACATATGTGGATGCAGGGAAACAAGTTGGAGGGATCCAACTGGATTCCTCAAACAATTGAATTTGTTTCATATGTTGTATGTTGATTATTTATATCTCTGTGTGGTTATCTTTGTGATTGAATTTGTTAAAGTCTACGGTTTAGCCGAATATATTTTTGGTACCGTTGGATACCAGAAATAAATAAAATTGGATTTTAAAAATTCAAGTTGAAAATTTATCGAAAAATTTATTCTTGAGAATTGGATAGATTAAAAAGGAGTTTTTAAAAGATAAAGTTTTATTTTTGAATCATATTGAATTAAATTCCAAAATATGGAAAAAAGGCTTAATAAATGGATTTCGGGAAATATTATTTATAAGCTGAAGAATTTATTTAAATTTGGATTTTTAAATAGATTCGAAGAGATAAAGGAATTTATTTAAAAGGAAATAATTTTGGAAATTCATTGAAAATTTATTTGGGATTTGAAAATCAATTTGAAAATTTATTTGGAGTTGAAAAATGAATATTTGTGAAATTGATTCGAAAATCGTATAAAGAGTGAATATTTGGAAATGTAAATTCACAATGGAAATTTATAAGTAGAAATTAATTGGTTATGGTAATTAATTAAAAATAATTAATTAAGTATTAATTATTAATTAAGGGTTAATTAATGATTAATTAAAGGAAAATTTATTAAATGTTTTTGTAGTTAATTGGTTATTAATTTACCATAACTAGCCAAATTTATTCATAGAAATTTATCTGACTTTAAATTAATCAGATAATTAAATTAATCCTACTTATGGATGTTTGAATCATATTGGATGTTGAATTATTTGATATCCCAAATATGTGATGCTTTGTGATATATCATGTTCTGTGTTGTGATTTGTGATCTATTTATCTATGATATGAATATCTGTGATCTGTGAATTAAAGATAAGTGTTATAGTTTATACCGCTTATCCACTATATTTCTGTTTTTTGATCTGTGATGGATTGATGTTGTTGCACTATTGTGTTAAACCCCTGGACTACACCATACACACACAAATGTGGATTTCACGTGGAAATCGGTTAAGTCACGGATTTTTGACAATTCTAAAGATTGAATTTTTGAATCCAAATTAGTTTTGGAAATTGGAATTGTAAGTTTTTTTTTGAAAATGAGTTTCAAAAATAAGAGTTATTTGAAATAACTTAATAAAATTGAAACTTGAATAATTTGATTTAAAATTTGAATTCAATATTTTGAATTTGAATTCAATATTTTGAAATTGAATTCAATGAATTGGGAATTATAGTCTAAAAGATTTTACAAGTGTAAAAGGTGTTTATCTGGGTTTTTAACCATTTAAAATATGGTTTTGGAAATTTAAATTTAAATCCAAGTTTTATAGTTGAATGGCTTTAACCTGTGTAATTGTAACCAGTTTTTCCCAAAATGAAAACTATCTGTTTTCAAATAATAATAGCTTTCATAAAGTGAAAAGATTTCCAAATTGTATCGAAACATTTCAAGTTGAAATGAAATTGTGAATAGTTTGGAAAAACTATGAATTAACCTTTGTGAAGATGATTAAGCTTTATCTTAAAATCAAAGAAGATTTTAAAAGGTGTATCTTTTATATTATAAAAGACTTGAATTGTGAATAGTTTTGAAAGCTATAAGTTAAATCTTGATTTAAAGATTTAATGTGTTAATCCAATTGAAATGGGAAATGATTTAGGAATCTGTGAATAAATCTTTGTGAAATTGGGTGAACTTTGTGAAGGAAATCTTTTTGTTTAAAGATTTAAAATGGTAATTTGTTTAAACCATTTAAAGGAAAGGATTTGGGTAATAAGTTGTGACTTAATTGAAATCCCTATATCCATATGTTTTAAATATTGTGCTCACTATTCGGTTTAGCCGGGAAAGGACCATTGTGTCATATAACCCATTCCGAATAAGTGATATGACGATATGGATAACATTTGAAGACCGGTGGTGAAGACCGAGTATTTGTGAAAACGATAGGATGACCTATCGATTGTCTCTGCACCGTTAGCTATGGTATAGAGATTTCCTTTGTGATGGGAAGTTCGATCGGGATTGTGAATACCCGGATTGCAAGGGCTTCTTCGAAAGTGCCTTCGGTTCTGTTCGAACCCGGAACAGACTTGTATGATTACATGTCTGACATTACACTTTGAGATATAAAGTAGATTTCTTTCAAATACATTTCTGTTGGTGGCGGAGAATTTATTCTCTTAGCTTAACATCCTTCTCTGAGACGTACGAGCTCAGAGGTTATGTAGTTGAAGGTTATCAGCGATATATTCCTAATTTGGTAATGTGGCATGCTGAGTGTTGCTGTGTGATGATTATTTATTGATCATTTGTTGATCAAAGCGTGGCTTTGTGAAAAAGCGTAGCTTTGTGGATGAGACCTCTTCGGACCTCACAACCCGGAAATGGTCAAAACAGGAATGATGCGGCAAGGTTATGAGGGTCGCGCCCTTTAGGGTATGTCATTTCCTTCTGGAAAAGGGTGGTATCAGGTATGGAGCCCTGGTATTTAACCTATGTGGTCACTCCAATCTCATTTATTGTGTGATTGTTGTTTTGTTGAGGCGCCTCGGATAAAGGTCCCAAAGGACCGGGGTGTGGCATATTCGTGTAGTAGTTACCTAGTGTAAGAGGTAACCCGACCTTGTGTTGGTAGAGAGCTAGTTAGTTCTCGGGACGTCCCGCCAGAGGCGTTTCCATGTGGCATAGGAAGTTCCTTAGCCTGACCATTTGTTGGAAAATCCAAAGAAACAATACGAGCCCTTAACGATTGCAGTTGTATAACCTGTCTCCTCGGGCGGCAACTATAACAGGCATAATATAATGGTACCTATGCTGGCTAAGATTAATATTGTATTTTCGAAATGATTTTTGTACACTATGCACTAGTAATAATATCAAAAGTGTGTTTCTTGCGTAGTAAGCATGTTTGACTATCATAAGGAGAAATCTCCTCCAATTCTGCGTTTGCATTGTGTGTGTGGCGGGAGGCCTTATGGTAGTCTCATTTTCCAAAAAGCATTGCGGATGTCTTTTACTTCCTTTGTTGTTGTTTTAAAGATAAACTGTTTTTAGTTCTCACGCCAGTCCCATGACTGACCTGGAGTTTATTGTTCCCTTCCTAAACTCTGGGTGCCCATAATTTTCCACATGGGCAGCCTAGAGTTAGGTTATCAGGTCATTCTGGATTCAGGAGATGCTGTGGAGCTCAGTGGCGAGCTAGATGGCGAGGCGTATCACTGGTATATGATATTATTATTCTGCTGTGTATTCTGTATGAGGACAAGTTTGTATAACTGTCCATTGATGTATTGTGTGTATATTGACTCTGATGATGATGTAATGTATAAACTGATATAGTTCTTTGATTTAAAGATTATTCATTCATCTATTATATGTTGTTCCGCTACGAATGTGAGATTCTGATATTGTTTCTGTTGCTTTTTCTTTTTCCTTTTCTTCTTTTTCTTCTACCTCTTTTTTTTAACCCTAACAATTCGGTTTTCCGGCATTCGATTGCTCGGCAGTTGATACAGTGGACGTACTAATGTCGATTTTCGAAAGTCGAAAATCTCGAGATGTTACAATTAATTTGTTTAATCTAAAATTAATATGGTTTTAAATTAATTGTTTTACTTGTATTTCAATCTAATTTCTTTCTGGTTGTTTCTATTCTCCTACCTCCTTCCTTTTCGAGGACGAAAAGTTTTGAGTGGGGGAGATTGTAACGACCCGAAAATTTTAACTGGTTTTATACTGGTAATTTTGTGAAATTTTGAACAATAAAATTTTGAAATATAAATTTGATATTTGGAATACGTCTTCTTAAACATAGCAACTGGTAAATTTTCATCAAATAATATGGAAGTTTATTTTCTTGTGTAATTTTATTTCAATTTAAATCAGTTAAATTTGATGATAATAAAATGTTTTTCAAATCTGAATATTTTTACATAACAAATTTGTAAATCATCTTCTAAGTGAGGCGTCATCTTTCGTTTCTCCAAATTTGAACTTCTATTGCTCCGTTCATCTTATTTCGGACATTTGTGCAGCATTTTCGGTACCGATACCGACTTTCGATCGGATGATCGTAACACTGATATCTGTATACCGTTTTGATCGTCTTGTCATGCTGATCTTTGCGGTATATTCAATTCTGTGTTTTGAGCTGTGGTACGTAGCAGAAACCGTGAAACGATCACCCGTATCGGTACGCGTTCGTGTCCTATTGTTTCACGTGATCATTCATTTTCTACCGTATAAAATCTAATAGACAGTTGTCATAAATAATTTCAAATTTCAATGTTTTGGCTGTTACCATTCTCTGAATTCAACTTTGGCTATTGCTATTCTCTATTTAAATTTGTTTTACGGTGGTTAGTGCGTTTGCTTTGGTTCATTTATTTCTGGAATTCGTTCATCTTCTTTGGGTTTCTCCCTTCTCTGTTTATTTTATTTTTTTCTATCAAATTACTTAAATTCTTATATAGGAGCACATTCTTCACTTTCCTCTCGAGCACCTCCAGCCTACCATCACCATTCCAAACCCACACTAAAACCAAACAACCCCTTACGAGCAGCCGCCTCCTCCATTTTTCCGCACCGACCTACCACCGTGTCTCCAGCCCATCGCCCTTCGGCCATCCTCTTGCCGAGCGCATCCCGAAACCGGTCTCCGCCCTAAACTCGACAGCCAAGGCCAGGGCCGTATCTCCCTTCTCTGCTTATATATTATAACTGTAAGTATGGTTTTAAAGTGTATATATATATATATATATTTATAGTATGTTGAAGCCTAATCTAATGGGTATATACTTTGCCAGGTCTTCATATATATATATATATATATATATATATATGTTGCGTTAAATTTGTACATATGTTCATATATGTATAATACTTTGAAAGTTGCTTGGGCTGGCATATCTGTTGTTCAATGTTTGGGTTATATATATACATTTGTCTCTACGCATTAGTTTGTATATATTTTTTGCTTTAAATTATAATATATCAGATTTAAATATAATAGTCTACTATTAATATTTTGAGTACATATTTATATTGTATAAATTGTATATATTATAAGTTTATGAAGTTATTTAAGTTGTAGTTCCTGTTGATGCATAAGTTTATTTATTCTTATAGGTATATATACAACAGTTTCATATACATAGCTTGTATGAACAAGTTTCGGCATATATATATATATACACACACACAGTGATGAGGTGGTTTTAAAGTGTATTATATATTATGTATATAAGAGTATTATTTTGAAATGTATAAACATCTGTTAGCATATATATATAGTTATATGAGATTTGTATAATCTGCTGTTGGGAACATTAGTTTATATAAATTTTACTTTATGATAATTATAACCTACCAGATATGTACAAACGTTTGTTTATATAAAAGTAGGTTAGAAGGTTTTCGTTTGTGCTTTGTTTAAGTTGTTAATTCTGAGATGTTCATATTTTAAGCACATGCTTACATTATTTTATACTTTATTTTGTAGCTCCAAACAGTTTAATTTAGGTTCAAGCAATATTGAATTTAGTTTTGGTTTTTAGTATAATATATTGAAATTTATTTTGCTCGAACTAAATATGGATTTGAAATATATGGTTTGGAATTTATCTTAGAAAAATAATAATATATATAGTATAATAATAATGTATATAATTTCAGTTTATATCGAAACTGATTCGATTTGTTTTTCATTGATTCCATTTATCAGCTTTGATCGTCGAATTCATGCCCATCTTGTTTCACTTCGGAATTCGTGCTTGGATTCGTAATTCAATTTCAGTGTCCATATCAGTGTCATCTCCTGTTCTATCTTGCCACGAAAGGTGAGCAATCACTCACGATTAATGTTCTTATATTTATTAAATTTGATTTCAATTGAAACGACAATTGAAATATGCTGCTGCTAGTTATTTACATTGTTATATATATGCCACTATCTGTATCTGTTCACCTGTGACATCTGACAACATTATCTGTTATTTATATTGATGATATATGCTTGTTATATTATTATCATATCTGTTATCACTCTGCAAGTTCCCTATTAGTATAGAATTCACCATGGGTTGAAATGATACATACCCGAACGATCTCTAGAATAGGAGAAAATTGTTATGGGTTGAAATGATAAACCCAAGCGATTTTCATTGAATTGAATTTGGGATTGCGGGTTGAAAAGATATATACCCGTATATATTTAAATTACGGATTGAAATGATAAATATCTGTATCACTTGACCGTAGGATAGAAATTTATATACAGACACTGTTGGTCTATATCTAAATATTTTGAAAATGATTTCTATGGTTTTGAAAAGAAATATATGGTTTTAATAAATATTGATTTTAAATATTTATTAAGGTTGATTCAATAAAGTTGATATATAATATGTTTAAGTATTTATTTAATATCTATATTTTCAAATATAGAGTTTATAATGATTCAGGTTGAAAATATAAATTTGAAATTGATTTGAAATTTTAATTATTTAAGAATTATACTTAAATAAGTTTGATCCGAAATTTATTAAATTTGAAATTTTGAGATATGTTTTATAGTTTGAATTTGATTAAAAGTGATTTAAATGAATATTTCAAACTTATATAAATTTAAATGGGATATTTTGTTTATTTAAATTTGTAAATTTAAGTTGTATTTAGATGTTATTGAAATGATTAAATAAATATTTCTGAAACTAAATGTAATGAAATTAAATTGAGATATAAATGGAATTATCAAATTTATTTTTAGAAATGTGGAATATTTAAAGCTGTGAAATATATTGAAATTTAAAAGTTTATTTTGTGTTTCAAATCTGTATTTGAAATCGATATAATTTGAAATGATTTACTGAGAAACTGAATCGAATTGAATTTGATGATTTGAGATTTGATTAAATTTGAATTTTTGGAATTCGAGTTGATTTGAATTGATTGTGAAATTTGAGGAAGCTATTTTATCATATAAAGTATTTTTAAACTATATCTAAAACTATTTATATTTTACTTTATAAATTATTTTAATATGAACTATTTTAATATAAATCATTTTCAATATAAATTATTTTATTATAATCTATTTTAACTTATAACTATTTTATATAAACTATTTTATTTTATAAACTATTTTATTTTATAAAATATTTTACTATATATACTAATTTTAATATCTAAACTGTTTAAGAGGAAAGTGTTAAGGATTCCAAAATGTTATGATTTCAAGCTATGATTTCAAAGTGTTATGAATTTCAAGGTTTTGATTTCCAAAGTGTTTTGATTTTAAAAGACTTATGATTTCGGAAGCGTTATAACTTTGGAAAGTGATATGATTTTTGGAAATGGATATATATTTGAAGTGAAAATGATATCGTATTGATTTGGTTTTTGAAATGGAAATGGTATTTTGGTTTTCAAGTATAAATTATTTTAAAATGACCACGGTGTTATAATAACGATTGGATGTTAAAGAGACCGGGATCGGATATGGACGTACTCTCTGTTGATACCGAAAACCACTTTAACAACTGTGTACGTGGTGGAGATTCCAGAATGAAGTAGGATGGTGGCGACGATTCCTATTGAGGTATGAACGTGGACCCGACTCCCGTGAGTTGGCATAAGGTGGCTAAAATAGGGGCGATTGACGGGCCAATGAGGTAGCACCTCTGATCGGATGCATTTCTTCGATACCATTCTATTACTTTGTGATTGATTTGGTGGCCACCCTTCGATTTTGATTTTGGAGGGTGTTTCGAGGTTGGCGGTAGTGGCTTCTATGCGTTTCCACCAGCCCGGATGCGTAATTGGTATATCTACCATGGCATTGCCTAGTTGTGCCGTGTCACCTACCATACCGAGCTTTATTACGAGTTTCTATTTGTGTCGTACCTATGGAGTATCTTCTCATAGCCTTTCGAGGTATGCAGGTACTGTATAGACTATTGGCACTATTATGTGTTAAGGGCTATATGGGTAACCCCTTAACGCTATTTAAAAGTAAGTTTATTTTACTATTAGACACTATTATAATAGCGTATATTATTGCATAATAGATAGTTTAACGGATCCTTAGAGGATGGTTATCCCAAACATCCTTTGAGTTACTTGTATTTCTATTGATATTTCACTTGAGTTGGATTTACTGATATAAGAATGTTAATCCCGACTCGAGTGTTTTGTGTTTTGCTTTACGCTCGGGTCAAACTGAGTGATACAGTATTCGAGACTCACCTTTGGAGTTGGAGCTTCGCTTGGTGATCCAGCTATCTATTCAGCTTGCAGTTGTTCAGTTGATTCCAGTGATGTATTCAGATCTTGTATTTGATTATTGAATTGAGACATCTTTGTATTCGTGATGTTTGCGCCAAAATTGGTCACAAACCCCGAATGTTGTGAAAGCACCAGTATATGAATATAAATCAACAATATTCACACACAAATCTCAAATCTAAACAAACAGAGTATCACAATTCAGAAATAATGAACAAAAACACGAGATTTATAGTGGTTCGGCGATCTTGCCTACGTCCACTCTGAAGTTGATGATTTTATTGATGTTCACTCAATGATTACAATCTCTTCTAATGTAGTACAACTGAAATTATATGCTAAGTCTCAATCTAAGGTAGTAGTGGTGTTCTGGAGTAAATCTGGCAGAATCTGGGTGCTCTTTTTTACTTAGAATTCTCCGACCTCCTTTCTGAATGACCAGGGGCTCTATTTATAGGTGTAGGAGGCTGATATTTCGCCTAAATTGAGGGGAGACCAGTTCTGGTACGTCAGGGGGCCCATATGGCCGAAATCTGGAGATCCGGGCCCACTTTGGGATCGATTCGACCCTTGGTTCGAATCGATCAAGAAATCATCCAATCGAGCTGAAATTTGGCGTGGACATTCTTCATCATGTGCTTAAGCTTCTGTGAAAATTTCATAGCATTTGGACTTGTAGAACTCGAGTTATGATCGATTCAAGTAGGTGTTTTTCGTTTCCTGGAGTCGTTCGAATCGATACGTTCGAATCGATTCGTTCGAATCGATCCTCCTTTACGCGAAGACTACGGCATGGTGCGCATGCTTCGCATCGATCTGCTTCTCACTCCGGATTGACTGGGTCGACTCCATGTTCTTCGCCGCTTTGACTGGGTGGATTCGTGGTAGTGGATTCGAAGACATCCCTCTCCGAATCGAATGAACGAAGGTCTGTTCGAATCGATCTAGGTGTAAAGTAGATCGATTCGAAGTTGCTTCAAGCAGTGTGGATTCGAAGTAACCAGGGGAAACTTCCATCGAGTCGAACATGCTGCCTTGGATGGTGGATACGAAGCTTAGCCGTCTGAATGGATTCGAAGTACCTTCAGTTTGATGGATACGAAGAAGACGATATCGATGGATTCGAAGTAAGGCAGGGATGATGGATTCGAATGATGGCTACACTGATGGATTCGAACATAGATTCTTCTATCTTGCGTTGATCATAACTTGAACATACGGACTCGGATTGACTTGAGATTTGAAACATTGACTCTCATGGCTTAGCTTTTCATGTCCTATCAATTTTGGCTCGATCCGGACTCGGACAAAATTCATTGATATCCACAGTAAAACAGTGTATAATGAGCTTTTACGACGAACTGTCTTTAGTTTTCCAGTCAACTTTTTGGTGTCACGGCCTTGCCAAAAGGCGGGATAACATTTGCCCCCCAAAACATGCCTTGCGATGGGAAGGTGTGTTTTGTAATGCCATTAGCTGGATGTTCATATCCTGTTGATGACCTGCAAAGACATTGATAGTTTTATCTGACCTTAAATGATGACCGTTCGCGATCTAGCCATTTTGAGGTGGAATGCGACCGTTCGCGATCTAGCATTTCTTTACGGCCCCAAATGATGACCGATCGTGATCAAGCCATTTGAGGTGAGGGGTGCCGTTCGAGGCGAGTTGTGACCGTTCGCGATCGGGTTTCGTGGAAAGAAGAATGTGATCGTTCGTGATCGTGTGCCGTGCGAGGCAAAAATGTGATCGTTCGTGATCGAATGTCACTCTAGACAGATTACGACTGTTCGAAGTCGGATATCATTCTAGACGGATTGTGACTGTTCGAAGTCGGATGTCGTTCTAGACGAATTATGATGGATTATGACCGTTCGTGGTCGAGTGCCGTACGAGGCAGAGTGTGATCGTTCGTGATCGAATGTTATACTAGATGAAGTGTGACCGTTCGCGGTCCGATGCCGTTCGAGGCTAATGGTGACCGTTCGAGGTCGGGTGCCGTTCGAGGCTAATGGTGACCGTTCGAGGTCGGGTGCCGTTCGTGGCGAAGTGTGATCGTTCGCGATCGAATTGTGACCGTTCGCGGTCGGATGCCGTTCGAGGCGAATTGAGTGTGCCCGGCGAGGGACTTAGTATCATCAATACCAGGTTTCACGTTCGGGTGAATCCCCGGATTGTTTCTTGCAACGGTTTATCGCCATCTCAGAGCATGCCTAGGGACCGTTCGTGATCCCGTACATGTGTAAGTGGCTTAGCCGTTATGAAATCACAAGTAGCATTTTTTCATTGAAAATAAGTCTTTAGCAGAAATGTTAAACAAAGTCAAGTTCAAATGTTCAAATCAAAATGAAACAAAAGCAAAGCAAGGATGTCAAAGTGTAAACTCCCACAACGATAGGGTCAGTGGTCATTCACAACATGCCTATGGACCGTTCGTGATCTCGCACATGTGTAAATGACTTACCCGTGTTGGTGAGAGGTTTACAACTTGTCCATCGTTATTTCAACTAATTGATAATCATACGATGTCCTGGCTCGGGGGCACCCCTGGCTGATGTAGACGGTGGTCGCTCTGGCTCCACCGCTGGAGCTCGCCTCCTCACATATTGAAGTAGCATACCGTTCCTGATGTGACCTTCCACCTCATCCTTCAGATGTCTACAGTCGTTAGTGTTATGACCATTCAGTTCGTGGAATAAGCAGTATCTGTCTGATTTCCTCTCGTCAACAGTGGGATCCCTTCGTATTGGCCTACGGTAGGGAACTTGCTCTCGTGTATCTTGGTAGATTCGCTCCAAACTCTCATTCAGCTCTGAATAAGTGGTGAATCGTGGTTCTCTTCGCAGTCGCTTTGACCTGTCACCATTGTCCTCAGCCTTTCGTTTTCCTTTATCCTTGCCTGAATCATTTTCGAGAGGCTTTTTGTCTTTAAGTGCATAAACTTCTATTCCCTCTCCTTCTTCTCTTTCAGCATTAGCATCTTCCAATCGTAAAAACTTTTCTGCCTCGTGATAGAATTCTCCTAGATCCATTGGCGGATCCTTAGTTAATGAATTTTTGAATTCCGTGCCATCAGCTACTCCGGACACAGCTGCCATCATAACCATGGATGGATCTGGCCGATACACCGATGCTGCTGCCGCATTGAATCGCGTCAAGAAACTCCTCAAAGACTCCCAGCTTTCTGCTTTAGCGTTGCCAAACTCATCACATTCTTGGGTCTCGAAATATGAACTCTAAATTGCCTCATAAATTTCTCAATCAAATCGGTCCATGTCCCAATGGAGCCGCTCTCTAGCTGTCTGAACCATAAAGCTGCTATGTCTGTCAAATACAATGGGAAGCACCGGGCCATGACTTCCTATGATGCCCCCAACACTTCCATGTGCCTTATATACCTCGTTAAATGGACCGCAGGGTCCGTCCTCCCATCATACCCTTCTACTGTTGGTAGTTTGAATTCTGGTGGGTTCCTAGCCAATCTAATCGCAGGAGAAAAGGGACTCTTGTTCACGTCTTCAAGATCTCTGTTTACTAATCCGCCTCTCATGGCTCGCCTGACCATCTCTGCCAATCTATCATTATCTCCAAGCTGTAGTCCTTGTTCACTACCTTCGATCTGCCCCCCGAGTCCGTGTGAGCTTTCGGGTGTGTGCCCCCCTGGCTGAGCGTTCATCCCTCTATTGCCGCCAGGTTGCTCGGATGTCCTTGTCTCTCTTCCCAGGTTTGGATCAACATGGCCTAAGTGTGTGCCCCCCAGCTCCGGCGCTGCGTTAGATGGCCCTGCTCCGTTCTGGATTCTGGTTGCTCCTTGATTTTGTGGTCCAAGTTGTCCGATCTGTTGAAGCAAATTCTAGATCATTTCCTCTTGTCTCTTCATCATTGTCTCCATCTCTTCCCTAGTGATGAAAACTGAAGCTTGGTTTGCTCCTGAGGAAGCCTCTTGACTCCCTTCGTGCTGACTTCGCTCTGGCCTCTGCCTTTTACTTGTTTGTCTTGTCATGATTCTTCGGATCTGAATCTCTTAGCCTTCTGATTCAACTTTCAAATGATAGAACTCCTGAGTTCAATTCTCAGTGAAAGCACCAAAGTGTTTGCGCCAAAATTGGTCACAAACCCCGAATGTTGTGAAAGCACCAGTATATGAATATAAATCAACAATATTCACACACAAATCTCAAATCTAAACAAACAGAGTATCACAATTCAGAAATAATGAACAAAAACACGAGATTTATAGTGGTTCGGCGATCTTGCCTACGTCCACTCTGAAGTTGATGATTTTATTGATGTTCACTCGATGATTACAATCTCTTCTAATGTAGTACAACTGAAATTATATGCTAAGTCTCAATCTAAGGTAGCAGTGGCGTTCTGGAGTAAATCTGGCAGAATCTGGGTGCTCTTTTTTACTTAGAATTCTCCGACCTCCTTTCTGAATGACCAGGGGCTCTATTTATAGGTGTAGGAGGCTGATATTTCGCCTAAATTGAGGGGAGACCAGTTCTGGTACGTCAGGGGGCCCATATGGCCGAAATCTGGAGATCCGGGCCCACTTTGGGATCGATTCGACCCTTGGTTCGAATCGATCAAGAAATCATCCAATCGAGCTGAAATTTGGCGTGGACATTCTTCATCATGTGCTTAAGCTTTTGTGAAAATTTCATAGCATTTGGACTTGTAGAACTCGAGTTATGATCGATTCAAGTAGGTGTTTTTCGTTTCCTGGAGTCGTTCGAATCGATACGTTCGAATCGATTCGTTCGAATCGATCCTCCTTTACGCGAAGACTACGGCGTGGTGCGCATGCTTCGCATCGATCCGCTTCTCACTCCGGATTGACTGGGTCGACTCCATGTTCTTCGCCGCTTTGACTGGGTGGATTCGTGGTAGTGGATTCGAAGACATCCCTCTCCGAATCGAATGAACGAAGGTCTGTTCGAATCGATCTAGGTGTAAAGTAGATCGATTCGAAGTTGCTTCAAGCAGTGTGGATTCGAAGTAACCAGGGGAAACTTCCATCGAGTCGAACATGCTGCCTTGGATGGTGGATACGAAGCTTAGCCGTCTGAATGGATTCGAAGTACCTTCAGTTTGATGGATACGAAGAAGACGATATCGATGGATTCGAAGTAAGGCAGGGATGATGGATTCGAATGATGGCTACACTGATGGATTCGAACATAGATTCTTCTATCTTGCGTTGATCATAACTTGAACATACGGACTCGGATTGACTTGAGATTTGAAACGTTGACTCTCATGGCTTAGCTTTTCATGTCCTATCAATTTTGGCTCGATCTGGACTCGGACAAAATTCATTGATATCCAGAGTAAAACAGTGTATAATGAGCTTTTACGACGAACTGTCTTTAGTTTTCCAGTCAACTTTTTGGTGTCACGGCCTTGCCAAAAGGCGGGATAACACGTGACTTCTGTTCTATCTTGTTTAACTCTGTTATATATATACATAGTAGCTTCATGAACTACTATTCTTTTGTTTCCACTACATTATTGTTATATTACTCTGTGTCTGTGATTCTGTGATTATTTATTTACTATATATGTTGAGTTTTGCCAAATTTAAATTAACAATCTGATATTTTGAGCAATTCAAATCCGACATGTATGGATGCGAATGGTCCAAAATAGTAGGTCATTACAAAAACAAGGACAACATAGTCCTTTTACTTAGTCAAAATCTCATGTGAAAATATTAGCATCTTTAATTAGCTTCTTTTAATTATTCGATATCAAAATGAGGTTGTTGAGCCTATAAAACATATGGTTCATCGAGCCACTAAATAAAGCTATCTAATTTATAAACATACGGCATCTATGCCGCTAGAATAGGATATCGAGCCTCTATATCGACTCTCTAAAACAAACATTCTAAATTAAAAGGCATATGACAATAATGCCGAAATTTTATGGTTATTGACTTTCGAAAATACAAGGGCTATCGTGCCTTCAAAACATAGCTTTCGGGTTTGCATGACATAAGGCTTCCAGGCCTATAAAACTAGGATATCGAGTTTTCAAACATATGGCTACCATTATGCAAACATAGGTATCGAAAATATAGGTGACAAGTGGTTTCAAGTTTAAAGCACTTAGGGTTATCAAACCCTTAAAAACTTAGGGTATCGTGCCTCTAAAATAGGTTGGTGTCAAATCTTTAAAATTGAGGGTATCAAAACCATTAACCAAAAAGGTGCCGAACTTTTAAAAGAATAGGATAGAATTTCAAAACCATAGGTTGCCGAACCTCTTCAACATTGAGATACCGAACCCTTACAATACTGGTGCTGGACTTCTATACAAGCATATACCTCATATATCTACGAAGTAGATATCACATGCATCAACCCATATAGATGTCGGACCTTTAAATGTGATACCTCATATAACTATAAAGTAGTTATTCAAGGTATCATCTATTATAGATGTCAAACAATATAACAATGGTGCCGAATATCTATAATGGCATTTCAGTAAATAAATGTAAAACTGATTTATTTCTTTTTAAAAACAAATCTTTTCACCAACTCTTGCCTCTTGTTAGAATATGATTGTTAACAAATTACTTTTCATATACTTTTCAAAAATTTACCGAAAGGTTATGTTTTACCTTCCCCAACATAATTAGCGAACCCTTGTAATTAACATCATCAATTAATAATAATTAAAAGCTTTTCTAGCATAATAAATACATAGAAAATCATAACTACTTAGGAAAAATCACCAAAAATCAAAATTCTCCATCTTCTTTCTTATATAATTATTTCGATGCCAAAATATGCATTTAATTATTTTTATAATTAAAACCCGAAATAAACTCCTTTTCCATCTTAGGAAATTCATAAAATATTCATATAAACAAGGAAAATTATGAAATTAAAAACTCGTCTCCAAAATATGTTTTTTACATTAGAATTTTAAGTCGATTGGAGATTGAAAATTAAATTTTTACCTACTAAACCCATAAGAATAATTCTATAATAATCCAATAAATTATTGTCAAACCCAACAATGATGAAATCAACCATAGCATAGCATATTCTCACAAAATAATCCGAAAATCATCCTAGATCCGAAATCAAATGTAAGTATATGAGATGGATACTATTATTCACCATAGATTGGATAAGAGAAATTGAGATTCGCTGTTGATTAATTTCCCTAAGCTCTTCCTTTGAATCCTTTAAAGTTTCCTTTCTTTTTCTTCTAGTAATGACCGACCTTCCCTTATGTTTTTGTTCTAATTAGAAATGAAAAGGGAAAATGAATGAGAGAGGGAGGGTTGAGGGAATGGAATAAGGAGTTATTCGCATTTTTTCCTTCTCATTTATTCCTTTCTATTTTATGTTCAGATTAGTGTTATTAAGTGGTTAATTTAAGCCCAATCCAATTAATTATAAATTTCATTCTCTTTATCCTCACACGTCACATTATTCTATTTAATTTATCTAAATAAATCTTCTGAATACTATTAAATAAAATTAGGGGTGTTATAAGAACAGATGCTTATGCTTGAGTCGAGGTATTGATGTTGCCCCCAACTCTTACGGATGAGTCTGCCAACATTAAGAGGGTATGAGTTTTTGTATTAGATGTCCCCGCTTGCCATTGAGGAGCGACTTGCTAATTCTATAACGTGATGAACTATCATGTTCTCTTTTAGTTAACCAATGATTTAGAATTCCTGCCATCCAAGTCTTTATTATAGCTAACACGCCCAGCTCGACCCCAAGTGCTACTGGGCTTATGGGTACTCTCAGGTGACAGGTAGCCAGATGCAGCTTCATGGCTTACGGTGTTCCCAACATGACCCTTAGTGTTGCTAGGTTTGAAAGTTAGGTGACACACCTTTGGAAGTTGTATTTTCAATGGTAAGGGTTCAGGCATGACCCTAAGCACTGTCCAGCTCGAGGGTGCTCTTAGGCGACACGCCGCTAGTAGCCATGGCACGACCACATAAGATATTACTAGCATGAGGAGCTATTAATGTTGATGCTTTAGAGTTTAGGGCAATCTCGGCATAAGTCAGAGCGCTGACTGGGTCGATGGACCTCCCTAGTGAGTCGCTACTAAGAGTTGCAAGTTCTTACTGAAGCATGAGAACACTCTTCTTTGCTTGTTTAAGGGATGCCTCATAACATTCCCTAGCCCTTTACTGATTGCCACGGATCCCACTGATCTCTCCTTCGAGGGAAACTTCATAACGAGTCGATTGTTGGAAACAATTGCATCCACTTCAGCAACCATCGGTCATCTTATCAAAATGTTGTAAGTAGAAGGAAAATCAACAAATACAAAATTTACTTGAACCTTTACGTCAAGGAGTTCTTAGTTGGATGTTTTCATAAGCAATATGGTACCCATTGGAACAATGCTCCCATTCCTAAAGCTGTAAATTGACTGGGCATAGTTTGTGAGGCTGGAGGCAGGAAGCTTGAGTACCTCCAAATCATGTCTGAATATGACCACTACAAGAAAATCTGCATTTGGTTGCACTTATTAGTAGCGTTTGAAATGTAAGTGCAACCAATGTTATTTCACATTTTTAATTTATGTGTATATTTTTCTTTTTCAATGCTGCCAAAATTTAGCGCCGTTCCCCGCTAATAAAACATTTATCGTGTTTTTCCCTCCCATTTCCAAATCCGCTTCTTTTTTTCTCTCCACTTCAGAAATTTTTGTCTCGCCTCATGTTTCCTCCATCGTTGCTTTACTCCCATCCATTACTCTATTCCTCTCTACTTCATCGATTCACTCCTCCATCGATTTACTCCCATTTTGTAACGACCCGTAAATTTCAACTGTTTTAATAACGTAATTAGTTGAAATTTTGTGAAATTTTAAATGATAAAATTTTGAAATAAAAATTTAATATTTGGAATGCATCTAGTTAAACATAGCAACTGGTAAATTTTCGTCCGGAAATATGAAAGTTTATTTCGCGCGTAAATTCACTTCAATTTAATTAGTTAAAAAGTAATGAAAATAAAATGTTTTCGAAACCTAAATATTTTTACATAGAAAAATTCTAAACCATCTTCTGAGCAAGATACCAGTTTGTCGTTTTTCAAAATTTGGACATCTATTGCTCCGTCGTTCTTATTTTCTGCAAAATAGCAGCATTCTAGTACAGATATCGACTTTTTATCGGATGATCGTACCATCGATATCTGTATACCGTTTTGATCGTCTCGTCGTGCTAATCTACACCGTATATTCATCCGTTTATTTCGGAGTTCGGAACACGACGAAATCGGTAAACCGATTAACCGCATCGGTATTGTTCTGACCCTTTTGAATTCCTTGACCATTCAGTTTCTACTGTGTTAAACCAAACTGACATTTGCATTTAATATTCCCAGAATTCAACCAGTGACTTTATCTTTTCCCTATGTCCCATTTTATACGTTGGTCCATCCATCTCCTTTGGTATCTTCATTTCTTACCGGTTCATATTTCATTTGCGTTGATAACTCTGTTTCCACATTTACAAAATATTTCCCATTCTCTTGCAAACTCATTGTCTCCTGTCCCTCTCGTTTCCATGGCCTCTCGCAGCCCCTCTGCCAATCTCTCCGCCATTACTCCCTGTCGTGAAACCCCGCCACCCAAAACCCAAGCCTGCTGCCGAGCTTCCCCTGGCCAGCAGCCAAGGCCACCACATCAACGCACCTATGGCCTCATCTCCCCTTCTTTTCCATCACCCACCAACCCACGCTCCTTCTCCTCCATGCCCTACCGAGCACCATCACCTGACCGAAGTCTTTGTTCCACCGCCAGTAACCTCTTCCACCACCGTCCCTTCGAAACTCCATCATTCCAAACCTCCACTCCCCTTCGCCTGACCACCCCACCCCACAGCAGCCACCAAACCGTGCCACCCCTTCGCCCATCAGCCTTCACGCAATCGCAAGCCACCGATGGCCGAGCAAACCACCATGCGAACAACCACCACCATTCCCACATCCGCCTTGAGACCCCTAGCAACCATCGGCCTCCACTTCCAGATCCACACCAATCACTGAAAGCCTTCCACCTCCACCACAGCAGTTTCCGCCACGTTAGCCCTCCCACACCCCATCGCGAGCAAGCTAGCGCTAAACCCATCTCCGCCTTGTCAGTTCAACCCTTCAGCCACACTGCCGCCGCCCATGCTTCACAGCAGCCTATGGCTCGCCGTCCATCTTCCTGGTACCGAGCATCTCCACCCCGAGTCTGTTCATATATATATATATATAAGTATGTTTTAATATGTTTAAAATGTTAAATTTATGCTGTTGCAGTTTTGTATAAAGGTGTTATTGTTTATTAAAGCATTGATTTCAAAAATGATATAGATTTATAATATGTTGATAGTTCGTATATATATGTTCTGTATATATAAAGTTGTTTGTTACTAATATCTATTTTCGTGTTGTATCTATATGAAAATATATGAGGTTTATAAAGGTATGTTTGAATCCACAATACAGTGTAAAGTTATATTAGTTTTTATATAAGCATTGATTTTAAAAGATAGGTAAGTGTATGTAGTTATATAAGTAGAGTGAAATGTTAACTAGTAACCTGTTTACTTTATATTAATACCTGTTAACCTGATATATAACTGAGTTGGTAATACATGTATTACATATTCTGTGCATATTAATTTTAATTTATTTTATGTGTTCTGTATATATATATAAGTCATTTTGATTTAAGATGTACATACGTTACATACTAGTATATATATACACTCTTTAAGATCTATTATATATATTAAGATGTATAAAACATACTGTATGCATGTAAGTTTAAATAATTTTATAGTATTATCTGTTCCTCTTTACCGTTTATATATTACATGTTGGGTTTGTATATATAATAAGTTTATTGGTTAGGGTTGCTTATAAAGTAAGTATATAAGTTATATATACTATGTCCAGAATTTTGAAATTTTACAGTAAAGAATATATATGTTAATATATTTATATTGTAATAGTTTCATTTATAGTTTGCTGTTTATATAAATAGGTGTATTTATGATCAATGAGTTACAATATATTATAATGGGTTAAGTTATATCGATTTTGAAATTTTTGATTTAATAAGTAGATAAGTTGTACCTGCGTTATATATTTGTCTGCATATAAGTATTTATGAGTTGATTCAAGTATATATGGAGATTTTCCTTTATGTGTTTGAAATAAAATTTTGATTTGAAATATATGCGTTAAAATGAGTTTTGAAACAAATATACATATTTTTCTGTATATATATCAAGTTGATTCTGATTTGTCTTCATCAATTCCTGTTATCAGCTTGTCCGTCGTACCTGTTTTCGTCATTGAATTCGTGCCTGTCTCACTTCGCGTTTGGATTCGATACTCGTTCGTGTCTTTGCTTCTCTAGCCTCGAAAGGTGAGCACTCACTCACGATTAACGTTCTTTTATTTATTAAATTTGATTTCAATTGAAACGACAATTGAAATATGCTGCTGTTTGATATATACACTGTTATTACCTGTATCAGTTCACCTGTGACATCTGACACCATTATCTGTTATATATGCAATGATAATCCAGTTTGGTTGTTAAATGATTGATTGTTTGATGTTTATATTGGACGTTAAATTGTTAATGATGTAAGTGATAAATAAATTGAAATTAAAATTGACGTAGGATAGTTAGATTTGATATATGTGTTAAATTTGATTAAATGACATTTGTATAATATGACCCCTTTAACTGTTAAATTTATTGACACGTAGGATTTGTTTAATTACACTTTGAACCCCTAAATGTATATGGTTAAATTGATGATGGATGAAATTGAAATTGAATGACAAGTGGAAACCGTAATGTAATAATCTTTAATCTACATGAAATGATAGTGTAGATTCTAGAAATAATTATATTAATTCGTACAAATAACAATGCGAATTAATACGGTTATTTCGGGATTATTTGAATTGATTATTGGATTGTTATTGTTGTTGTTATTGCTTGTTAATTTACTTTGACACCATCCCAGTTATCACACTGCAAGTTCCCTTTGTATGTTTTGAATTGAATTGGAATCGGGTTGAAATGATAAATACCCAAAATTGAACTTTGACCTAGGATAGAGAATTAAATAAAAACCCGATTGGTCAATTATTTGATTTAAAAATGAAACGAAGATTTTATTTAATAAAGAATATGGTTTTGAAATGAAGTTGAAATTTAAATTTTAACGAAAGGAAAATGTTAATATTTAATAATTTGAAACAGAATATAAAAAATGTAATTGATGAAAGAATGTTGTTTAATTTGAGAAATTATTGAGTTAAGTATGAAATTATAATTAAGTTTGAAATTATTAAACTTTGAAATGATTTAATAATTAAGTTTGAAATTATAATTAAGTTGAAATTATTAAACTTTGAAATTAATTAATAATTAAGTTTTGAATTATTTAATAATTAAATAAGATTGAATGATTTAGTGATTAAATTGAATTGAATTCTTTAATAAGTGAAATTGAACTTTTAATAAGTGAATTTTACTTCGTAAATAAATGAAATTGAGTTCTTTATTAATTAAGTCTTGGAAAATATTTAAGTAAGTAAATAAGTGAATTGAATTTCTTTAACAAGAAATAAAATGTGATTTATTGAAATGAATGTAAGACTTGAAATTTAAAGAATTTGGTTTAATGGATTTAATTTAATTAAATTTGTAAGTTTTGATATAATGGCAGTTGAACTTAAGTAATTGATTTTATGAATTGGAAATTAAATAGAAATTGTTTTGAATGATAAATTAACTTAACGAATATTGAATGAAATCGATAAATGAAGTTAAATTGATTTGAATGTTAAATTAAATAAATTTAAATGATTTCGGAATGAAACTTATTTACGAACTTGAATCAATATTTGAATTGTTTTAAATAAATTTGAAATTGAATTATAAGATGTTGAAATGGGAATTTGAAAGTTTTGAAACGTAAATTATGGAAACTGATTTAGAAAGACAAATGAAATGTTGGTTTACAAATTCTATTTGAAATTGAATTTGTTTTGGTTTTGAAAGTTATTAAATGACCATCGGTGTAATAATACGTAGTTATTAAAGAGACCGGGATCAGATATGGACATACTCTCTGTCGATACCGAAACCACTTTAATAACTAATATACGCGGAGTGTTGATCCAGAACGAAGTGGATGGTTTTGGTGAACGCGTTGACTGAAGAAAGAGAACGATTTTGGATGACCCCTAACATGACTAAAACAGGAGCCACGCCGGGCCATTGAGGATCGCCATCTCTAGCGGACACACTTCTTCGATACCATATCTATTACTTTTGTGATTCGATTTGGGTGCACCCCTCGATTATGGGAGTGTTGTTTCGCGGTGTTGGGGTAGTAGCTGCTATGCCCAACATCAGTCCGGATCAGGCAACTACTAGTATCCTAGTTGGTATCGCCTCATGTACCTTGTCATACTGATTATCCTATGCGCGACCACTACGATTTTGATTTGTACCTTTAGTATATGGATTGCCCTCTGGTGACTTCCGGTTTTGGGGAAACTATGGTCTTGTATATGCTTTTGGGAATAAAAATGTGTTAAGGGTGGAATGGGCCATGACTTAACGCTATTTTGATATCTTATTATTACTGATAGACATTATCTATTTATCGTACACTACTACATAGTAGATAGTTTAACGGATCCTTAAAGGATGGTTATTCCAAACATCCTTTGAGTTACTTGTATTTCAATTGCTATTTCACTTGAGTTGGATTTATTAATATAAGAATGTTAATCCTGACTCGAGTGTCTTGTGTTTTTGCTTTACGCTCGGGTCAGACTGAGTGTACCAGTATTCGAGACTCACCTTTGGAGTTGGAGCTTTGCTTGAAGATCCAGCCATCTATTCTGCTTCAGTATTCGATGAATCCAGTGATGTATTCTGATTTGTATCTGATGTATCATATTACTCTTCCGTTGTATCTGGTTTAACTCTGATGTAACTTATACATTTATATAGTAGCTTCATGAACTACTATCTCTTTTAATTCCGCTGCATTTATTACTCTGTGTCTGTGATCTGTGATTATATTTATTTATTGTATATGTTCAGTTTTGCCAAATTTAAATTAACAACGCGGTATTTTGAGCAATTCAACTCCGGCATGAGTGTCACCTATACACTTATAATGGATGCGAATGGTCCAAAATGGCGGGTCGTTACAGTTGGTATCAGAGCTTTGGTAGCTCTAGGCAAAACTTAACATATAGGGTAAATGTATTTACAGAATCACTCTCATTCGAGTTTCAATCTCTTCCTCTGACTCAATTCCTTTGAATTTTTGGAACGTTCTCCTCGTTTCCGAAATTCATTCGTGTCCCTCACTATTCGTCTTCTTTCAATTCGGGAGCACCCCATAACTCCATTTTGAATGATATCTATAACTGGTCGGCGGTCTCGCCAACCTTCGAATGATTCGTAAAGGAGCAAAACTCCTTTACAATAGGCATTGATTTACCGGAGATTTCTGTATCCTCGGTTTACGATGCTATCTATCTCCTGCTATACCTGAATTCTATTCTTGAGATTGAATGTAGATTTGCCTTGAAATTCTGCATCAATCTTATTCTTGAAGTCACGGACGACCCGGTTAAGGTTGCCCGTGAATTTAATAAACTCATCCATCTCCCGATTGTGGTAATTGAATTATCTTATCTTCTGTTTCAAACTTATTTTCGAATCAAAATTCTCTTGGATTTGAGTCTATCAAATTTGAATCTCTATCCTTGCTTTGAAATTCATTCTTGTATAGTCGAGCGAGGAAGTGTACTTGTAAATTAATATTAAAATGTTTTATATATTGTGTTGTTTGAGTTGTTGATGTTGATTTGGGTTTTCGATCGATACGTCTGATCAATGCTATCGATAGGATTTCCAAAACACTTGAACAGAGCAAACTGACACAATATTATTTTCAAATTTGGAAAATGAAATAAATTTGTATGATTATATTGTGAAAATATAAGTAAAATTTTCTGGAATTTAATAGGTTAATTAAATTGTTTGTTTGAAATGATAATATTTGATTATCATTTATTGTTCTAAATAAATTTATAAATACGGTTTATAAATTGATTTGGAATTTGAAATGAATTTAATTCAGCAATTTGAGAATTTAGTTTCCAGTGATTTCGAACTTTAGTTTTAAAATTTTAAAAGTATAGAGTATTTAAAGTATTTTCGAATAGAATCATTTCAAAGAATTTTAAAATGTTGAAATCAGTGCTCTTCTCTTTGTCGCTGGAAAATAATTTCGGTGATGGCGGCCGCATCATCGACGTTCATTTTCGAGTTTCGAAGTGGAGATACTATTCTGTAGCTTTGCTATGGTTTGTTTTGAAAAATATTTTGATTTGAAATTTTCAGTATATTTTGATTTACATATATATAGGTATCTTATTTTTAAATTTAATTTGATTTGATATAAATATATTATATATATCTCTAAATTGTTTAAAGTTAATCGGAAATCTAATTCTTAAATTTTGTTAAAGGATGATTTTAAATTATAAATAAAACCAAAATTTGGAATAAATATTTTAACTTGAATAATTGAATTGGGAAAATTTATTTGTATATTGTTCAACTGCCTTCTAATACAACTTACCTAAATCATTCAGAAGTTGAATATGTAATTGGATAATATATAATATAAATTGAATTTATAAATAAAATTTGAGTGGTTATAATATATGTTATACACTTAAATTTTAATTATAAAATGTTAATTGAAATAAATAGAATAAAGTTAATTGATTAATAGATGAGGCAAATAAATTTGTTTTGAAGGAATTAATAAATGGAAATTTGATCAACATATGAAAATACCTTGAATTTAAAAGAAATTAATAGATGTAAATTAGTTTAAATCGAAACTTTTATGGTTTAAATTAATCTATATGGGTTAAATATATGTGATAAGATATATTAAGTAGAACAAATTTAACAATGATTTGGAATAAAGAAGAATTTAAATTGTTGAAAATAAAATATGATTATAATAAAAGATTATTCAAATTTATGGTTTTAGAAATTTGTAAATTGAAGAAATGGGATAATAAGATAATGAATTTAGAAATAGTTGAGATTGATTTTAGTAAAATCAAATGGATTAAATCAATTATTGAATATCAATTAATTTAAATTTGAATTTATATGGTTTAAATTAATTGTTATTTTGTATTTCAAAATCTGTTTTTCTTTCTGGTTGTCTCTATTCTCCTACCTCGTTCCTTTTCGGGGATGAAAAGTTTTGAGTGGGGGAGAGTGTAACGACCCGTAAATTTCAACTGTTTTAATAACGTAATTAGTTGAAATTTTGTGAAATTTTAAATGATAAAATTTTGAAATAAAAATTTAATATTTGGAATGCATCTAGTTAAACATAGCAACTGGTAAATTTTCGTCCGAAAATATGAAAGTTTATTTCGCGCGTAAATTCACTTCAATTTAATTAGTTAAAAAGTAATGAAAATAAAATGTTTTCGAAACCTAAATATTTTTACATAGAAAAATTCTAAACCATCTTCTGAGCAAGATACCAGTTTGTCGTTTTTCCAAATTTGGACATCTATTGCTCCGTCGTTCTTATTTTCTGCAAAATAGCAGCATTCTGGTACCGATATCGACTTTTTATCGGATGATCGTACCATCGATATGTGTATACCGTTTTGATCGTCTCATCGTGCTGATCTCCACCGTATATTCATCCGTTTATTTCGGAGTTCGGAACACGACGAAATCGGTAAACCGATTAACCGCATCGGTATTGTTCTGACCCTTTTGAATTCCTTGACCATTCAGTTTCTACTGTGTTAAACCAAACTGACATTTGCATTTAATATTCCCAGAATTCAACCAGTGACTTTATCTTTTCCCTATGTCCCATTTTATATGTTGGTCCATCCATCTCCTTTGGTATCTTCATTTCTTACCGGTTCATATTTCATTTGCGTTGATAACTCTGTTTCCACATTTACAAAATATTTCCCATTCTCTTGCAAACTCATTGTCTCCTGTCCCTCTCGTTTCCATGGCCTCTCGCAGCCCCTCTGCCAATCTCTCCGCCATTACTCCCTGTCGTGAAACCCCGCCACCCAAAACCCAAGCCTGCTGCCGAGCTTCCCCTGGCCAGCAGCCAAGGCCACCACATCAACGCACCTATGGCCTCATCTCCCCTTCTTTTCCATCACCCACCAACCCACGCTCCTTCTCCTCCATGCCCTACCGAGCACCATCACCTGACCGAAGTCTTTGTTCCACCGCCAGTAACCTCTTCCACCACCGTCCCTTCGAAACTCCATCATTCCAAACCTCCACTCCCCTTCGCCTGACCACCCCACCCCACAGCAGCCACCAAACCGTGCCACCTGTGACATCCCGGAATTTCGAGCAATAATCAATTTAATAATTTATATTTAATATTAAGTTGATTATTGAATTATAAGATTTGAATCGATATTTTTCTTCTGATAAATATCTGATGGGTGATTTTTATCTGTAAAATCCAATAAATTATTTTCTATTTATTTATATATATTGGTATATATCGTAAATAGGGAAACTCGGTTTCAAATTGAATTGATAAATTTTGTTTTAAATTTCTAATATATATATATATATATATATATATATTCTGATGATTTGGAAATTTTAATTTATTTTAAATTATACTTTTTAAAGCTATTTAATAGATAAATATATTGTTTTAAATACTTAAATAAATGTTTAAATTGTTTTGAACTTATTTCTAACTTTGGCTTAAATTTAAATTATTAACAAAAGAATTTCTATTTTCTTTCTGTTTAAAGTATAGCTTGTTAAATTATGGTTTAAAAATATATATATAAGTTTTGAATTCAGTTTTGTCAACTATCACTTTAATGTATATTATAAAATAAGCAGTTGATAATAAAGAAATAATTTCTTTGCTAGCTATTACAAATTTGATAAACGAACTTTTACAATATTGATAAAATATAATTCCTTTTGTAAATCGTTTCAAATTTATATATGTGTAATTTATTTTAAATAATAAAAATAGTATAAAGTATCCATCTGGAAATACAATACAATAATACGAATAACAAATATACATATTAAAATAGCAAGCTAACAACAATACAAATGAAACAAGTAAAATTTATAAATTATAAAACGACATACTAAAATATCTAAACAAATACTTTACACATCTAAACAACATATTAGAACATAATTAAATAATACATTTTATAATCAAACAATATACAAGAGTAACATTTATACTACACCATCAAAAGAAGACAACATTCATTTACAATCTTTTATTAACCAGTGACTTACTTTTACATAACACATAAGAAAATGATTTTCCAGCCTCAAAATGTTTTGCATAGCTAAGTAGGCTTGTATAGGTAAGCATAAGAACCTGTTCGAATATAAACATGCCTGCAATACTTAAGGAAAACAAAAGCAAATATAAAGGAAAGAGGAAACATACCTGTAGCTTGAGAAAGAAGTCTCAGGCAAGTTATAAAATATAGATAAGTGTAAAATGAAACATCATGGTACAAACAACATTTAATACCCTCGTCCTTAGCAGCGTACAAAATCTGTTGAGTTGTATTTCAGCCTCCATATTGTAAAAAAAATCTCTGACATAAAGAAGGAAATTATAAACCCTGTAAAATGTTTAAAACTTCAACCTGAGAGCAACCTTCTCTTATCACTTCAAATTCCAGTTCGAGCTCAACAAAACTAAGTTGAAACTCCATTAAAACCTAAACAAAACTTCATTTAAACATCATCAACCAGCAACAACAACTCAATACAACAGAAACAAGATGATTGGCAGGATGATCAAAGTAGAAAACACTTTCCAGTTTTGAAGTCCAAACAGGGTGCTTTGTCTATTCTTGCAGGTCAAAAAGGTGAGTAACATTTTATCTTAAAAATATAACTAAAGTTAGGATGGAGTATGATTTTCCCCTCTGTGATAATATGTATATTATGCATGTATGGTTGTACAAGTCTGGTATATCAGTTTCTTTTTGCACTCTGTTACCTGTTGCTTGCTTCTTGAAATAAATATGCAAATAAATCTACCTCTCTTGATTTAACAACTGTTTGAATGTAAAATATAAACAAAAGCAATTTGTTTAACTATAATCTAGGTGTTGAAATTATATTAAAGCTGAACTAACTTGTGTGAGTCTCTGGAATCCAATAAAGTTAAGAACAACTTTAAATATGTTTAGAAACAAATTTCTTATTTAGGGAAATCAGGTATATTAAGTGAAACTACATACAAAAAAATGATTTTTAAGACAAGTTTTACAATTTTTAAGCAAAGGGATGAAGAGCAGTTTCGTTTTGACTGTTTTAAGCCTTTTTAGCTGCCGGAGACGATCTCGACAACGGGTGATGCCGAGTATTTGTCAAGAGGTAGAGGGGTAACCAGGGGTTATCGGAAAAATGGTGAACTCGTCGGAAGATCAACGTGGAGGTGATGGCGATGATTTTTCGTGGGTAAACCTAGTTTGGAGTGCTGTGATCTTTGGTCTCGTTCGAGCTCAGGGATGGCTCGAGTGTTTCGATTTTCTGGGTTTTGGTAGTGGAATGTCTGATGAAGAGGTGGCCAGAACTTCAGGCGTTCCGGTGGACGAGGCAGCGAGGTTGGTGATGATTTCCAGGGATTAGTGAAGTTCCTGTTTGGGTTCCAGGTGGTGATGTTCTCGAATTCAATTTCGAGTCAGAGGTGATGATTGGAGGTCTGGGAAAGGACGTACATGTGGTCGCCGTGATGTGGAGATGGATGTGGTGGATCGGAAATGGGGACTGGTAATGTGCACGTGCACAGTTGAGTGTTCTGATGGCTGTGATATTTTTGGGTTGACAGGGAAATGAAACTCGAGAATCACTCGAGAAAATCTTCGTTTGGCTCGGGACTTTTCACATTTTACTCGAAGTAAATATAGGGGATCTCGGGTTGTTTGTTTCCAGCGGTTATCAGTACCCAGTTTTGCTCGAGTAGATTTCGTCCTGGCTCGGGTAATTCTCTGTTTTTCTCGAAGCGATTGAGGGGAAACTCGGGTCTTTTGTTCAAGTATTGACAGTGCCAGTTTAAAACAGTTTAAGTTATTAAGTTTAAATTGGTAATCAATGTTAAACTGAGTTTAATTAAGTATTTAAATTCCAGTTTTTGAAATGGAAGGAGTTTTAAAAATTTAAAGAACTTTAAATAAATTTAAATATTTGAACTAAAGAGGATTTGATTTGAAATCTCTTCATAGCAAAATATTGTTTAAAATTTGTAATTTAAAGTTTTAAAAAGGTTAGTTGTTTATAAAGTGATTTAAAGTTCAAATTAGTGTTCGTTTTAAACCTGGAATTTTAAATGAAATTTCAAGGGAAAGTGAAATAAATGTTTCAACATATTGAAATGAAAATTTAATCGAAAATGAAAATAAGTTTACTTTAAGAAACATAGATTAAGTTTTAAATTCATTAACTATTAAATGAATTAGGAAGATAATGGATAAGTTGTATTGATTAAATGGGAAATGGAAGTTTGAATGAATTAATTAAAGTTTAAAAAAAAAAATGAACTAAGAAATTAAATTTGTGATTATAAGTTTATTGTATTAATTAAAGTAAATAATGGGATAAGTAATTTGTATGTTATGAAATAGCATAAATTAGACTTTAATTAATTTATAAATGGTAAATTAAACTAATTAATAATTAAAATAAGTTAATTACCTGAGAATAGAAATTAATAGATGTTAATGAGACTATTAACTGGATTATTTTATAATTAATCAATATAATTGATTTTCAAATAGTTAATTGATTTATTAATTGAAAATTAACATTGTAAATGTTTGAAGTATAATTAACTAAATGAGAAGTAATCAAGGAGTTGATTACTCATTTTGGTTTATTAAATAATTTGATTTATTTGGGTTAATTAATTTATTTTAATTAACCTGGATTAATCGGTTGATGATTTGAAGAGATAATTACTTAGAGAAGTAATTAATGTTTAAATTACAGGATGTAATTGTGGGATGATGTTCGTAAATAAAGTAATTTGAGTAAATTACTTTATATAATTAATCAAAGGGACTAATTAAAGATAGTTGATTATTGAGTAATTAATTTGTTTATGAAGTAATTAAGGAAGTTAATGACCAGATGTGATTAATCAGAGGGGATTAATATTTGGGTTTAATTTAAAAATTAATTACTCGATATGATTAATTTAAATTGTAAATGTTAATTTGAGATCATTAATTTTTATAATTAATGTTGAAATTAAAATGGATTTATCTGGAATATAATTGATAAATGAAGAGATTTATTAATATGAATAATTAAGCAAAGTAATTAACTTCGGTTAATTAATAAATGAAGTAATATAAAGATTAATTTCTATGTTTGATTTAAATAATCCGAGAAATAACTCGAGGATAATTACTTAAATGTAATTAAAAGTAATTAATCGGGATGATTAATTAAAAAGGAATAATAGGGTGATGATTTAAACAAGTTTAATAATAACATTGTAATTAATTTAATTAACTTTAAATTAATTAAGGATAAGGTAATTGATTTAATTCATTTTAAATTAATTATCAATAGTGTGATTTATTATCCTTGCTTATGTATGATGATTGATATTGATATCCCATTGATTGATTGTAATCTCAGATATGAGATCAGTAATATCTGTTGTGATATAGATGTTTGACTTGAAGTGTGATGATGATATAGTTATTCATATATGCTGATATGTGTATCATCCATCTGTGATATTGTGATTTATCTATCTGTGTTGATATAGATAATTGAATTGAATTGTTTTAAAACCTTTAAAACAACTTGGCCTTAAAAGACACGTTTTGGATTTCGATGAGACCGGGATCGGGTTTCCGTATACCGGGATTCCAGGTCTGGAGACCCGAATACCACATCGATCCAAATTAACGTTAGGTCGTGAAATTCAAATGGAGCAAGTGAAGACTCGAGGTATAAGAACTATACGTCAGTATAACTCTGTGGGTGATTCCGTAATGAGTTTGACGAAGATAGTACTTATAGATTCGAGATGGTGATTCAGAATGCAAGGGTTATTGTCGTTAACTCTGAGGGTGATTCCAATACGAGTGTAACGAGATAATGCCTTCGGTTTCGTTCGAACCCGGAACGAACTTGTATGGATCGAATGCTTTCAGAACATCGTCAGGCGGACGATGAGCATTCTAAGAGATGTATTCTATAAAGGTAATCGTGACCTCAAGCCTCATCAACCGGGAATGGCTAAAACAGGGGAGGTGCAGCAAGGCTTCGTGGGTAGCCCCCACTTGAGAGTAAGGTTTACCCCTGTCTAGATGTCCCTATTTATTTCGGTTTAGTGTACGGTTGGTCGCGCCAACTGTGGGGTGATCTTATTTGGAGCTGTCCAGTAAGGGATGGGTCCGGCCTTGTGTTGCAGGGGAGCGGGCGTACTCCTCGGTACGGTGATCTAGGCCACGTACTGTGACGGGCGGTACCCCAGTAGCCCAGCCATTGATGGAAACCCATTTTCCCTACGAGACCCTACGGTTTTGATTGTATTACCCACTTTGTGGCTAGTATGCTGGAATTTAATAGATGTAACAATTTCAGCTATTTTCTATTTACTTGAAAACCCTAGACACTATTATAATATCACTGGATTTCCTAAAAATGTTTTGGTTAGCGTAAGGTAAAAACATTTCCATGTTTATGTGTGGGATGTCTTACGTGATACCTTTGTTTTCAAATGGTTTTCAAAGTTAAACAATTTTAACCTGTTACTCATACCAGACCCATGTCTGACCCGAAGTTTATTTCTGTTTTTCATAAACTCTCGGGTACCCAAATTTTTACGGGTAGTCAAGGGATTCAGGTTAGCTTTGACGAATTCTGGAGGAGCAATGGAGCAGGAGGCTTCATCGTGTAGATATGTAGTGATTCCGCTGTGATTAGAGTTTATTCTGTATTTCCGCTGTGTTGTATCTCTGTGATGTGTGAGTTGTATTAACTAGACAGGTGTTTATAACTGTCTAGTATGTGTTGTATATTTTGTGTAACTCTGATGTATATGATACTATGTATTAATTTATGTGATATATTATATTTTATTCGTTCCGCTGTTGAGATTCTGTTGTTGCTTCTTCTTCTTCTCTTTCTTTCTACTTTCTCACCTCTTTCTTTTCTTCAAAACGATACGATTTCCTGGGCATAGGAAGTCGGGTCGTGACAGTTGGTATCAGAGCACTAGGTTGAGCGAATACCTAGGCTCTTAAGTGATTTCTTTCCTGAGAGAGCGTATTTGTTAGTGAATATAAAATTGTTTTATATTGTGTTGACTTATCGGTTAGGTGTTTATAGATTTTGGTCGGTGTGTGGGACGCCACAATATCGATAGGAATTTCTAAACTCTTAACAAGATAAACCGACACAATATTGTTTTAAAATAGGGTAGATGAAATAATTTACCCAAATTATTTTTGTATATAAAAGAAATGATTTTCCAAAAATTTTTATAGTTATGTATGGTTGCTTGGTTGTTAGGAAATGATAATATTGAACGATTATCATTGTCATTGGGAAAATTTAATAAGAATTGGAATTTAATCAATAGTCAAGGAATAAATTCATATAACCAAATGGAATTTTGTAAATGTGAATTATTAATGTGATTTGCAATTGAAATTGAAATAAAATTCCAGGGTAATGTTTGAATAGAAATTGGATGGATCTGGAATTTTGAGAAAATTTAAATTCTTTTGGATTTGGAAGTGTTTTCAAAGGTTCTGGAAAAAAAAAATGGTATTATTTCAAGGATATTTTTGAGTTGGATTTGAAATCTGGAAAGATTTAAAATTTAAAAATATTTGAGATGTTTAAAAGAAATAAAAGCATTTGAACTCTTTCGGTTGTTAGAAAATAACGTCGGTGATGACTGCAGCATCATCGATGTTCATTTTCGAATTTCCGAGAGAAAAGTTTGCTATCAAATTATTTCAAATTGGAATTGTTTGCGAACTGGGTTTGGTTTTGAAATTCAAAAGAATATTTGAATTGCCAAAGAATTTTGGATATAGTTGATTTCAAAGGTGATTTTGTAATTTGGAAATTGCTTAAACTCTGGAAGTAAATTTAAAATGTTGTGAAATAAATAAATGGGTTTGGAAAACTTAAAGTTTGAATTAAATTGGAATGTAACTAAATCATGTCAAATGAAGGTGAAGTGTAGAATTAGTTAAAGTAGACTGGAAGTAATAAGTGTTGGGAAACAAAATTTATTATTGAAAACTAAATTTATAAATAAACAAATGAATTTATAATTGAGTGGTAATGGATAGAAGTCAGTGTTTTGTTAACATCTGGAGATTTAGTTTGGTATCGACTGTATTTCAGGAGTGGTACCGATGGTTTTTGGAGGAACTTCTGAGTTTTCTCTTTATGGATCTGTTGAACCATATTTTCGGAATCGTTGAGGAGTTTACCAGTTGTGATTGTTGACTGATGGTTGCAAAGCCTAGGTCCGTCACAGATGGTATTAGTGGAAGGTTTGTGCTTGTGTGCATCATCTATATTTCACCTACCATATCAGAGTTGTGCAGCGGAAGCAGTTTGGGGTACATCTGTTTTTCTTTTCTGGGAGAAGAGAAGTTGTTTCCTATTGATGATAGTAGTGATTGTGTTCTTGATTTGGTTAATTTCGAGAAGATCATTTTACTGGATTGTTTTGGATTCAGATTTGTTCTGAAAGGCATCAGCGGGGATTTAGCTGATCAGTAGTGATGGAAGCAGTTTTGAATCGTCTGAAGAGTTCGGTGGATAGGAGACGGAGGAATTTGGATTTCAGAATCGGAGATTTGATTCTGAATGAGTTTTCTCTGATTGAAGGAGCTGTTTAGTTTGGTAAGTCTGGGAAATTAGCTCCGAGGTGTTCTGGATTTTCTCTGTATTCTAGAGAAGTTAGTGTTTGTTCTTCTGGAGTGAATTGCCAGTTTGGATAGCTGGGATTCGTTGTGTTTCACGTGTCTCTGAGGGAGTACGTGTGAGATTCTATTTCTGGTTTTGGAACCAGCAGTTCACGGAGTTTTAGTTGTGAGTCTGACTCGTCTGTAGTCTGATAGCCTGTCTTGTTTTGTAGATCTAGAGGAATAGGAGCTCTATAGCTCAGTGGTAGTGACTGTTTGGATTCTATAGAGCGAGTAACCCGGTACTTATATTCGGGGAAACTCGAGAGAATCCTATCCAAATTTTTGTCTGGATAATTAGACTTGTTTGTTTGGATGATTGTTTGATATGGTTGTTGATATATGCATGGGTTTTAAAATTAAAATTTTTAATAAATTATTAAATTACCTTTGTTTTAAATTTCGGGGACGAAATTTCTTTTAAGGGGGAAGGAATGTGACATCCCGGAATTTCGAGCAATAATCAATTTAATAATTTATATTTAATATTAAGTTGATTATTGAATTATAAGATTTGAATCGATATTTTTCTTCTGATAAATATCTGATGGGTGATTTTTATCTGTAAAATCCAATAAATTATTTTCTATTTATTTATATATATTGGTATATATCGTAAATAGGGAAACTCGGTTTCAAATTGAATTGATAAATTTTGTTTTAAATTTCTAATATATATATATATATATATATATTCTGATGATTTGGAAATTTTAATTTATTTTAAATTATACTTTTTAAAGCTATTTAATAGATAAATATATTGTTTTAAATACTTAAATAAATGTTTAAATTGTTTTGAACTTATTTCTAACTTTGGCTTAAATTTAAATTATTAACAAAAGAATTTCTATTTTCTTTCTGTTTAAAGTATAGCTTGTTAAATTATGGTTTAAAAATATATATATAAGTTTTGAATTCAGTTTTGTCAACTATCACTTTAATGTATATTATAAAATAAGCAGTTGATAATAAAGAAATAATTTCTTTGCTAGCTATTACAAATTTGATAAACGAACTTTTACAATATTGATAAAATATAATTCCTTTTGTAAATCGTTTCAAATTTATATATGTGTAATTTATTTTAAATAATAAAAATAGTATAAAGTATCCATCTGGAAATACAATACAATAATACGAATAACAAATATACATATTAAAATAGCAAGCTAACAACAATACAAATGAAACAAGTAAAATTTATAAATTATAAAACGACATACTAAAATATCTAAACAAATACTTTACACATCTAAACAACATATTAGAACATAATTAAATAATACATTTTATAATCAAACAATATACAAGAGTAACATTTATACTACACCATCAAAAGAAGACAACATTCATTTACAATCTTTTATTAACCAGTGACTTACTTTTACATAACACATAAGAAAATGATTTTCCAGCCTCAAAATGTTTTGCATAGCTAAGTAGGCTTGTATAGGTAAGCATAAGAACCTGTTCGAATATAAACATGCCTGCAATACTTAAGGAAAACAAAAGCAAATATAAAGGAAAGAGGAAACATACCTGTAGCTTGAGAAAGAAGTCTCAGGCAAGTTATAAAATATAGATAAGTGTAAAATGAAACATCATGGTACAAACAACATTTAATACCCTCGTCCTTAGCAGCGTACAAAATCTGTTGAGTTGTATTTCAGCCTCCATATTGTAAAAAAAATCTCTGACATAAAGAAGGAAATTATAAACCCTGTAAAATGTTTAAAACTTCAACCTGAGAGCAACCTTCTCTTATCACTTCAAATTCCAGTTCGAGCTCAACAAAACTAAGTTGAAACTCCATTAAAACCTAAACAAAACTTCATTTAAACATCATCAACCAGCAACAACAACTCAATACAACAGAAACAAGATGATTGGCAGGATGATCAAAGTAGAAAACACTTTCCAGTTTTGAAGTCCAAACAGGGTGCTTTGTCTATTCTTGCAGGTCAAAAAGGTGAGTAACATTTTATCTTAAAAATATAACTAAAGTTAGGATGGAGTATGATTTTCCCCTCTGTGATAATATGTATATTATGCATGTATGGTTGTACAAGTCTGGTATATCAGTTTCTTTTTGCACTCTGTTACCTGTTGCTTGCTTCTTGAAATAAATATGCAAATAAATCTACCTCTCTTGATTTAACAACTGTTTGAATGTAAAATATAAACAAAAGCAATTTGTTTAACTATAATCTAGGTGTTGAAATTATATTAAAGCTGAACTAACTTGTGTGAGTCTCTGGAATCCAATAAAGTTAAGAACAACTTTAAATATGTTTAGAAACAAATTTCTTATTTAGGGAAATCAGGTATATTAAGTGAAACTACATACAAAAAAATGATTTTTAAGACAAGTTTTACAATTTTTAAGCAAAGGGATGAAGAGCAGTTTCGTTTTGACTGTTTTAAGCCTTTTTAGCTGCCGGAGACGATCTCGACAACGGGTGATGCCGAGTATTTGTCAAGAGGTAGAGGGGTAACCAGGGGTTATCGGAAAAATGGTGAACTCGTCGGAAGATCAACGTGGAGGTGATGGCGATGATTTTTCGTGGGTAAACCTAGTTTGGAGTGCTGTGATCTTTGGTCTCGTTCGAGCTCAGGGATGGCTCGAGTGTTTCGATTTTCTGGGTTTTGGTAGTGGAATGTCTGATGAAGAGGTGGCCAGAACTTCAGGCGTTCCGGTGGACGAGGCAGCGAGGTTGGTGATGATTTCCAGGGATTAGTGAAGTTCCTGTTTGGGTTCCAGGTGGTGATGTTCTCGAATTCAATTTCGAGTCAGAGGTGATGATTGGAGGTCTGGGAAAGGACGTACATGTGGTCGCCGTGATGTGGAGATGGATGTGGTGGATCGGAAATGGGGACTGGTAATGTGCACGTGCACAGTTGAGTGTTCTGATGGCTGTGATATTTTTGGGTTGACAGGGAAATGAAACTCGAGAATCACTCGAGAAAATCTTCGTTTGGCTCGGGACTTTTCACATTTTACTCGAAGTAAATATAGGGGATCTCGGGTTGTTTGTTTCCAGCGGTTATCAGTACCCAGTTTTGCTCGAGTAGATTTCGTCCTGGCTCGGGTAATTCTCTGTTTTTCTCGAAGCGATTGAGGGGAAACTCGGGTCTTTTGTTCAAGTATTGACAGTGCCAGTTTAAAACAGTTTAAGTTATTAAGTTTAAATTGGTAATCAATGTTAAACTGAGTTTAATTAAGTATTTAAATTCCAGTTTTTGAAATGGAAGGAGTTTTAAAAATTTAAAGAACTTTAAATAAATTTAAATATTTGAACTAAAGAGGATTTGATTTGAAATCTCTTCATAGCAAAATATTGTTTAAAATTTGTAATTTAAAGTTTTAAAAAGGTTAGTTGTTTATAAAGTGATTTAAAGTTCAAATTAGTGTTCGTTTTAAACCTGGAATTTTAAATGAAATTTCAAGGGAAAGTGAAATAAATGTTTCAACATATTGAAATGAAAATTTAATCGAAAATGAAAATAAGTTTACTTTAAGAAACATAGATTAAGTTTTAAATTCATTAACTATTAAATGAATTAGGAAGATAATGGATAAGTTGTATTGATTAAATGGGAAATGGAAGTTTGAATGAATTAATTAAAGTTTAAAAAAAAAAATGAACTAAGAAATTAAATTTGTGATTATAAGTTTATTGTATTAATTAAAGTAAATAATGGGATAAGTAATTTGTATGTTATGAAATAGCATAAATTAGACTTTAATTAATTTATAAATGGTAAATTAAACTAATTAATAATTAAAATAAGTTAATTACCTGAGAATAGAAATTAATAGATGTTAATGAGACTATTAACTGGATTATTTTATAATTAATCAATATAATTGATTTTCAAATAGTTAATTGATTTATTAATTGAAAATTAACATTGTAAATGTTTGAAGTATAATTAACTAAATGAGAAGTAATCAAGGAGTTGATTACTCATTTTGGTTTATTAAATAATTTGATTTATTTGGGTTAATTAATTTATTTTAATTAACCTGGATTAATCGGTTGATGATTTGAAGAGATAATTACTTAGAGAAGTAATTAATGTTTAAATTACAGGATGTAATTGTGGGATGATGTTCGTAAATAAAGTAATTTGAGTAAATTACTTTATATAATTAATCAAAGGGACTAATTAAAGATAGTTGATTATTGAGTAATTAATTTGTTTATGAAGTAATTAAGGAAGTTAATGACCAGATGTGATTAATCAGAGGGGATTAATATTTGGGTTTAATTTAAAAATTAATTACTCGATATGATTAATTTAAATTGTAAATGTTAATTTGAGATCATTAATTTTTATAATTAATGTTGAAATTAAAATGGATTTATCTGGAATATAATTGATAAATGAAGAGATTTATTAATATGAATAATTAAGCAAAGTAATTAACTTCGGTTAATTAATAAATGAAGTAATATAAAGATTAATTTCTATGTTTGATTTAAATAATCCGAGAAATAACTCGAGGATAATTACTTAAATGTAATTAAAAGTAATTAATCGGGATGATTAATTAAAAAGGAATAATAGGGTGATGATTTAAACAAGTTTAATAATAACATTGTAATTAATTTAATTAACTTTAAATTAATTAAGGATAAGGTAATTGATTTAATTCATTTTAAATTAATTATCAATAGTGTGATTTATTATCCTTGCTTATGTATGATGATTGATATTGATATCCCATTGATTGATTGTAATCTCAGATATGAGATCAGTAATATCTGTTGTGATATAGATGTTTGACTTGAAGTGTGATGATGATATAGTTATTCATATATGCTGATATGTGTATCATCCATCTGTGATATTGTGATTTATCTATCTGTGTTGATATAGATAATTGAATTGAATTGTTTTAAAACCTTTAAAACAACTTGGCCTTAAAAGACACGTTTTGGATTTCGATGAGACCGGGATCGGGTTTCCGTATACCGGGATTCCAGGTCTGGAGACCCGAATACCACATCGATCCAAATTAACGTTAGGTCGTGAAATTCAAATGGAGCAAGTGAAGACTCGAGGTATAAGAACTATACGTCAGTATAACTCTGTGGGTGATTCCGTAATGAGTTTGACGAAGATAGTACTTATAGATTCGAGATGGTGATTCAGAATGCAAGGGTTATTGTCGTTAACTCTGAGGGTGATTCCAATACGAGTGTAACGAGATAATGCCTTCGGTTTCGTTCGAACCCGGAACGAACTTGTATGGATCGAATGCTTTCAGAACATCGTCAGGCGGACGATGAGCATTCTAAGAGATGTATTCTATAAAGGTAATCGTGACCTCAAGCCTCATCAACCGGGAATGGCTAAAACAGGGGAGGTGCAGCAAGGCTTCGTGGGTAGCCCCCACTTGAGAGTAAGGTTTACCCCTGTCTAGATGTCCCTATTTATTTCGGTTTAGTGTACGGTTGGTCGCGCCAACTGTGGGGTGATCTTATTTGGAGCTGTCCAGTAAGGGATGGGTCCGGCCTTGTGTTGCAGGGGAGCGGGCGTACTCCTCGGTACGGTGATCTAGGCCACGTACTGTGACGGGCGGTACCCCAGTAGCCCAGCCATTGATGGAAACCCATTTTCCCTACGAGACCCTACGGTTTTGATTGTATTACCCACTTTGTGGCTAGTATGCTGGAATTTAATAGATGTAACAATTTCAGCTATTTTCTATTTACTTGAAAACCCTAGACACTATTATAATATCACTGGATTTCCTAAAAATGTTTTGGTTAGCGTAAGGTAAAAACATTTCCATGTTTATGTGTGGGATGTCTTACGTGATACCTTTGTTTTCAAATGGTTTTCAAAGTTAAACAATTTTAACCTGTTACTCATACCAGACCCATGTCTGACCCGAAGTTTATTTCTGTTTTTCATAAACTCTCGGGTACCCAAATTTTTACGGGTAGTCAAGGGATTCAGGTTAGCTTTGACGAATTCTGGAGGAGCAATGGAGCAGGAGGCTTCATCGTGTAGATATGTAGTGATTCCGCTGTGATTAGAGTTTATTCTGTATTTCCGCTGTGTTGTATCTCTGTGATGTGTGAGTTGTATTAACTAGACAGGTGTTTATAACTGTCTAGTATGTGTTGTATATTTTGTGTAACTCTGATGTATATGATACTATGTATTAATTTATGTGATATATTATATTTTATTCGTTCCGCTGTTGAGATTCTGTTGTTGCTTCTTCTTCTTCTCTTTCTTTCTACTTTCTCACCTCTTTCTTTTCTTCAAAACGATACGATTTCCTGGGCATAGGAAGTCGGGTCGTGACACCACCCCTTCGCCCATCAGCCTCCACGTAATCGCAAGCCACCGATGGCCGAGCAAACCACCATGCGAACAACCACCACCATTCCCACATCCGCCTTGAGACCCCTAGCAACCATCGGCCTCCACTTCCAGATCCACACCAATCACTGAAAGCCTTCCACCTCCACCACAGCAGTTTCCGCCACGTTAGCCCTCCCACACCCCATCGCGAGCAAGCTAGCGCTAAACCCATCTCCGCCTTGTCAGTTCAACCCTTCAGCCACACTGCCGCCGCCCATGCTTCACAGCAGCCTATGGCTCGCCGTCCATCTTCCTGGTACCGAGCATCTCCACCCCGAGTCTGTTCATATATATATAAGTATGTTTTAATATGTTTAAAATGTTAAATTTATGCTGTTGCAGTTTTGTATAAAGGTGTTATTGTTTATTAAAGCATTGATTTCAAAAATGATATAGATTTATAATATGTTGATAGTTCGTATATATATGTTCTGTATATATAAAGTTGTTTGTTACTAATATCTATTTTCGTGTTGTATCTATATGAAAATATATGAGGTTTATAAAGGTATGTTTGAATCCACAATACAATGTAAAGTTATATTAGTTTTTATATAAGCATTTATTTTAAAAGATAGGTAAGTGTATGTAGTTATATAAGTAGAGTGAAATGTTAACTAGTAACCTGTTTACTTTATATTAATACCTGTTAACCTGATATATAACTGAGTTGGTAATACATGTATTACATATTCTGTGCATATTAATTTTAATTTATTTTATGTGTTCTGTATATATATATAAGTCATTTTGATTTAAGATGTACATACGTTACATACTAGTATATATATACACTCTTTAAGATCTATTATATATATTAAGATGTATAAAACATACTGTATGCATGTAAGTTTAAATAATTTTATAGTATTATCTGTTCCTCTTTACCGTTTATATATTACATGTTGGGTTTGTATATATAATAAGTTTATTGGTTAGGGTTGTTTATAAAGTAAGTATATAAGTTATATATACTATGTCCAGAATTTTGAAATTTTACAGTAAAGAATATATATGTTAATATATTTATATTGTAATAGTTTCATTTATAGTTTGCTGTTTATATAAATAGGTGTATTTATGATCAATGAGTTACAATATATTATAATGGGTTAAGTTATATCGATTTTGAAATTTTTGATTTAATAAGTAGATAAGGTGTACCTGCGTTATATATTTGTCTGCATATAAGTATTTATGAGTTGATTCAAGTATATATGGAGATTTTCCTTTATGTGTTTGAAATAAAATTTTGATTTGAAATATATGCGTTAAAATGAGTTTCGAAACAAATATACATATTTTTCTGTATATATATCAAGTTGATTCTGATTTGTCTTCATCAATTCCTGTTATCAGCTTGTCCGTCGTACCTGTTTTCGTCATTGAATTCGTGCCTGTCTCACTTCGCGTTTGGATTCGATACTCGTTCGTGTCTTTGCTTCTCTAGCCTCGAAAGGTGAGCACTCACTCACGATTAACGTTCTTTTATTTATTAAATTTGATTTCAATTGAAACGACAATTGAAATATGCTGCTGTTTGATATATACACTGTTATTACCTGTATCAGTTCACCTGTGACATCTGACACCATTATCTGTTATATATGCAATGATAATCCAGTTTGGTTGTTAAATGATTGATTGTTTGATGTTTATATTGGACGTTAAATTGTTAATGATGTAAGTGATAAATAAATTGAAATTAAAATTGACGTAGGATAGTTAGATTTGATATATGTGTTAAATTTGATTAAATGACATTTGTATAATATGACCCCTTTAACTGTTAAATTTATTGACACGTAGGATTTGTTTAATTACACTTTGAACCCCTGAATGTATATGGTTAAATTGATGATGGATGAAATTGAAATTGAATGACAAGTGGAAACCGTAATGTAATAATCTTTAATCTACATGAAATGATAGTGTAGATTCTAGAAATAATTATATTAATTTGTACAAATAACAATGCGAATTAATACGGTTATTTCGGGATTATTTGAATTGATTATTGGATTGTTATTGTTGTTGTTATTGCTTGTTAATTTACTTTGACACCATCCCAGTTATCACACTGCAAGTTCCCTTTGTATGTTTTGATTTTGAATTGAATTGGAATCGGGTTGAAATGATAAATACCCAAAATTGAACTTTGACCTAGGATAGAGAATTAAATAAAAACCCGATTGGTCAATTATTTGATTTAAAAATGAAACGAAGATTTTATTTAATAAAGAATATGGTTTTGAAATGAAGTTGAAATTTAAATTTTAACGAAAGGAAAATGTTAATATTTAATAATCTGAAACAGAATATAAAAAATGTAATTGATGAAAGAATGTTGTTTAATTTGAGAAATTATTGAGTTAAGTTTGAAATTATAATTAAGTTTGAAATTATTAAACTTTGAAATGATTTAATAATTAAGTTTGAAATTATAATTAAGTTGAAATTATTAAACTTTGAAATTAATTAATAATTAAGTTTTGAATTATTTAATAATTAAATAAGATTGAATGATTTAGTGATTAAATTGAATTGAATTCTTTAATAAGTGAAATTGAACTTTTAATAAGTGAATTTTACTTCGTAAATAAATGAAATTGAGTTCTTTATTAATTAAGTCTTGGAAAATATTTTAGTAAGTAAATAAGTGAATTGAATTTCTTTAACAAGAAATAAAATGTGATTTATTGAAATGAATGTAAGACTTGAAATTTAAAGAATTTGGTTTAATGGATTTAATTTAATTAAATTTGTAAGTTTTGATATAATGGCAGTTGAACTTAAGTAATTGATTTTATGAATTGGAAATTAAATAGAAATTGTTTTGAATGATAAATTAACTTAACGAATATTGAATGAAATCGATAAATGAAGTTAAATTGATTTGAATGTTAAATTAAATAAATTTAAATGATTTTGGAATGAAACTTATTTACGAACTTGAATCAATATTTGAATTGTTTTAAATAAATTTGAAATTGAATTATAAGATGTTGAAATGGGAATTTGAAAGTTTTGAAACGTAAATTATGGAAACTGATTTAGAAAGACAAATGAAATGTTGGTTTACAAATTCTATTTGAAATTGAATTTGTTTTGGTTTTGAAAGTTATTAAATGACCATCGGTGTAATAATACGTAGTTATTAAAGAGACCGGGATCGGATATGGACATACTCTCTGTCGATACCGAAACCACTTTAATAACTAATATACGCGGAGTGTTGATCCAGAACGAAGTGGATGGTTTTGGTGAACGCGTTGACTGAAGAAAGAGAACGATTTTGGATGACCCCTGACATGACTAAAACAGGAGCCGCGCCGGGCCATTGAGGATCGCCATCTCTAGCGGACACACTTCTTCGATACCATATCTATTACTTTTGTGATTCGATTTGGGTGCACCCCTCGATTATGGGAGTGTTGTTTCGCGGTGTTGGGGTAGTAGCTGTTATGCCCAACATCAGTCCGGATCAGGCAACTACTAGTATCCTAGTTGGTATCGCCTCATGTACCTTGTCATACTGATTATCCTATGCGCGACCACTACGATTTTGATTTGTACCTTTAGTATATGGATTGCCCTCTGGTGACTTCCGGTTTTGGGGAAACTACGGTCTTGTATATGCTTTTGGGAATAAAAATGTGTTAAGGGTGGAATGGGCCATGACTTAACGCTATTTTGATATCTTATTATTACTGATATACATTATCTATTTATCGTACACTACTACATAGTAGATAGTTTAACGGATCCTTAAAGGATGGTTATTCCAAACATCCTTTGAGTTACTTGTATTTCAATTGCTATTTCACTTGAGTTGGATTTATTAATATAAGAATGTTAATCCTGACTCGAGTGTCTTGTGTTTTTGCTTTACGCTCGGGTCAGACTGAGTGTACCAGTATTCGAGACTCACCTTTGGAGTTGGAGCTTTGCTTGAAGATCCAGCCATCTATTCTGCTTCAGTATTCGATGATTCCAGTGATGTATTCTGATTTGTATCTGATGTATCATATTACTCTTCCGTTGTATCTGGTTTAACTCTGATGTAACTTATACATTTATATAGTAGCTTCATGAACTACTATCTCTTTTAATTCCACTGCATTTATTACTCTGTGTCTGTGATCTGTGATTATATTTATTTATTGTATATGTTCAGTTTTGCCAAATTTAAATTAACAACGCGGTATTTTGAGCAATTCAACTCCGGCATGAGTGTCTACCTATACACTTATAATGGATGCGAATGGTCCAAAATGGCGGGTCGTTACACATTTCTGCACAAACCCTAAGTTGATCTCCTCTCCATAAGCCCTAAGCCAATCAACTCCTCCATAGCCCTAAGCATGGAGGGATTATATTTTAGAGTGAAGTTTAACCTGCTTCCCAATCTGCAATACCATTGACCTCGCCACCTGCTATGATACACTCCACGTGCTTCTGGTAAGTATTACATAGTTATGTAATTTTGATGATTTATTAGTTAGTGGGTTGAGTTTAGGTTGCAAATTAGTATTTTGGACAGGAATTAAAGTAATTATGGAGTAAAGTTTGCATAGCTTGGAGGAATTATAGCTCCAATTAGTAAGTGGACTGTAAATTTAAATAATTCCATGTGAAGTGTGGGTTGGTGTTTGGTAATTTGGATTGTAGATTAGAACTAAACTTTGAAACATAACTGCAAGTTGATTATGTTTGTAGAATTTTGAGTCTGGATTGGTATTTGGTAATTTTTGTTCATTTTCCCCTATATATTGAATGCTTTCTATCACTCACAGTTCCAAGATAATGTTTAGTATCAGTATTAAACTTGTATACAAATTGCTTTAGCGATTGGGAAATATTTTAAATATTCTTCATATAATTTCTCATTTTCAAGATATAAGTAAGCCATTTTGTCTCCTGTATCATAAAATTAAAAAATTTATCACACCATAACAAAGAGGTCTAGAGCATATAATTGTCACATTTTCTCTTTAAAAAAGCTCATAGAAATATCAACTGTTTAAATAATGGCTGAATTAAAGGATATTACATGAACCTTCTTTTGAAAATAAAAGATACACATAAATACATTATCAAAGTTATTGAAAAATAAATGATTCTTAGAACCTAATTTTAATTTAGTCAAAGTCACGGAATTTTTGCTTTTGTTTCTGATAAGTAGATTTGACTCTTGTTACCGTTGTTATTTTGACTCATAACTTAAGAGTTAGTATATTTACAGCTTGACCTTTTGTTTTCATATTTTCAAAATCAATTTTTAAATAGAAGTAGAAGCCTTTTTAATAAAAGCTAAAGCATTTAACTATTAATTCCCAAAGGGATTTTATACTTGTTGCTTTTTCACTAACATAGGTTTTTACTAATTTAACTGAATATATAATTATAGACTCAGGTATGGAGCTGCATAGATTTCTTAATCTCAAGCTATAACTACATTTATCCCTATGCACGCTAGTCGTTGATAAGTTTTTCCTATAATCGATCAGTGTGTCTAAGAATAAGTGGTAATAATTAACTTGGTGCAGTATATATTTTGCCCCGTTCAAATTTTGTTAATTATAGAAATGTGTAGAAAGAATTGGGTGTTCTATTTATAATTCTGTTAATATATTTGCATTTGTTCTAGGATAAATATGATTTGCTTTGGATGGAAATTGCCAAAAATCGAACTAACGCCATGATATTAACGGATACAATTTAGTGAAGATTGGTGAGCTTAATCAGCAGTTTTCATTCCGATGCAATCTATTCTTGTTCGATACATAGCTAAGCTGATGTGGCCTAAATTGACTTATGTTGTTATAGAACTGTTCTAAGTTTACTAGAAATTATGTGTAGGTACCGTCCTTACATATATTACACACATGTAGGCATGCAGTTGTTTAAGTTATCGTTACATGGCTTTTTTTAGTTGATAATACCGTGTCTCGGGACATGAGATTATGTATGCAGCAAGACTACAAACCACAGTCAAACAGCTATTGCCTGTTATGAAAACTTCAACTCTTAAAAAGTAGCTAGAATAGCATGAAGTAATAATAATAAAAAGTATATGAGTTCTACAATGAAATGCATGATGCATTATAAAGTCCTAAATACAACTATTGACTCGTTTCCACCAGAGGGAAACTATGTTTTTCTTTGTTTTCCTACCCATTTAGTCGTTTTTCATCGTTATTGTTATGTTGCACCGAATAAATCCATGTAGTTATATAATTCAAAAGTTAAGCTTATTACACAAATACATACATCCATAAACTTATCAAAAGATCAGACCTTGCATCACACTTTTGATCTAACATCTGATTAACTGTTCAGATTTGAACCTGTTACATACAAATAATGCATGTTTCCAATAGCAAATCAAAATATTTCAACTTTATTTTCATACACATAAAAATTTACTTCATTGAAAAAATCCAAACTCATTTCATTTTCAAACAAGTTGCAATGACGCACAATCTGAAATCACAGTATGCAAGTATTTCTCATCCACCAGCACTATCAAGTATGCATAAAAGGATCTTGTAGCTTACCAAGGCACAAATACATAAACTAACATAGTATTATATCTTTGTAATTTCTTGCATTCTATCCACAATAAAAATGAGTGGTACATGTTAAACACATATACAGGCCTCCCATATAAAATTCTATGTTAGAAACTAATAAACATGAAAACAATGTATCAAATTACTTATCATAATGATATAACATTTCTACCACCTTTCCTACTAACAAACTCACACAATCAGTATGGAAAAGTATCAAGACTAGCCTCACGGACCCTACCATAGTTAACCAATACGCCTCACCTTCTCCATGCATGAAACTTAGCATAATGCATAGGATCATTTGCTACTTCTTTCACATAATTCGCCAATTCTTCCATGGACTTAAACTTGCTTCCATTAATAATTGCCTATTCTGAAAACTTATGTGCGTATGTTTACAGGTGTGTGTTATGATCAGGCTTTGGGAGTTGTCACTTTAGTAACTTTACATTTAGGACTTTCAATATTTATTCCTTCTAAAGATTCAAACAAAATATAATAAACATGCTTATTTTGTTAGCATTGTATTCTTCATACATGTATATTTTTCTTAAAGTAGGCATATACTTTGGTAGTACCATTTTTAGATATATGAAATGTAGTCACAAAGCTGGGTAAGTTCTACTTTTTTAATTTAACCTTTTTTAATATTAAAAGTTGTATTATTGGCTTTCAAGATCGGGCTTTAAGGATGGCTTGTAACATGTATATTTCCGATATCTGAGTTGTAACAGTGATTCTTCAAGATTGGGCTTTAAGGATAAGTTCTGCTTTTTTAAGTTCTGATTTTTTTCAATATTTTTAGATACTTTCGCTTTCTTACCGATTTATATATTTCATTAAGATGATTCTGAGTTGTAACAGTGATGCTGCATATTCTTATAGGTATAGATATTGTATAAAGCCTACAATTAGTGTTGGATTCATGAGGTATCAAGAGTGGAAAGTGGAAGAGGGAGGACTGACAATGCGTAGTCAAAGGCAAGCCGCGTATGGATTGTAGGCTGTCAAAAATTGGCATATAAATCGTTCTTTTGGCAGCAAGTCAGCATAGTGATGTCAGCCCTTGATGATACTCCTTTTCACTTTGATGATACTCCTTTAAATGAGATGCCTCGTGAGGAATTGTCCATATGTAAGATCATCATTATGGATACGGGTCTTTTCCACAGAAAAAGGGAATCTTTTGTTTCTGTAACAGCTTGTTCTGTCACAGCTTCTTCAACTCAACCACCCCCAGGGTAGTAAGTAAGGTAGCCCGAGCAGGCCGTCGTAGCCCTTGTTTGTTCCATCTCCCGTTGATACTACCTCAAGTCACGACTTGTCAAAATGTAACAGCAAACGAGAAAAACCAATCGAATTTATGGTCAAACTACCTTGACTCGTTTTTATAGTTTACACACTTTTGTATTGCCTCTTCTTAGTGCATAACCGCATGGATAAGCTCACACTAACCCGTCAATTTTGGATCCAATTCGAGATATTTTTTCTGGGTCTTCTCTCCATCTCACAACTTCCACTTCTTGAGCCCCTGCTGGAGGCGATCTTTGAATCGAATTAGACCTTCCGTCTTTAAGTGAGGGCGATGGGCTTTTGATCTACCTCCAGAGCCACTGTTTCTGTCATCGGGCTTAAAGCGGATGTTGAGGCTTACGGTAATCACATGTACGACAGAAGAGGGAGCAGGAGGAGAAGCGCTATGGAGAATAAGAAGTTCTTAAGTTTAAGGATTCATTTCTACCAGGTGATGTCGAAGCGGACTTATTAAATAAGTTTTTGAAACGGTTGTTTTTATTTTGAAATCTCTATGAGAGAGTACATGGAGGAGTTTAACCTATTGTCTCTACGATATAGAGTGAAGGAGGGAGACAAGAGGAAATATTCGACCTGAATTTTTCTGAGCATGAATTGCATTTGCGTTTGCTGGACAACGTAGAAGCAGCATACCGTATTGCTTTGAGGGTCGAAGGACCTACTGGTTGGTTCAGCCAAGAACCAGAAACCGAATGAAGGAAGCGAAGGTAAGAGTCAAAATATGTCGTGGAGAAGAGCTTACTTACTTATGAGCAAAAAGGGAGTAGCGGAGAGAGACGTTCCCGAAAGGCACCGGAGACAGAAGATGAATGGGGAGCCGACTATAAGATAGATAAAGGAGCAGGCTGGAGTGGGGCTTTAGGAAGAAGGGGGCCGGGGATGGACTTGGATGATGGAAAAAGACCTCGATGCTGTGTGAAAGAGCCAAAATGATTTAGCGTTTTAGCATGGAGAGAGGACTTACTTTCGGGTAAACAAACGATTTCAGATGCTACGACCAGGGCCTGAATACAATGTTACTTTCGGGCAGCGACGGAGCTTCGGTCATCATCAAGTCATTGCTGGAAAGATCGATCGAGTTACTGCTAGCGGATACTAGTGTTATTTTGTTGCATGCTAAATACTCTTTGGGCATATATCCAGAGTACAAACCCAGCTATCACTAACTATATGTGTTTGATGCTAGTGTGTTTTGGGACTTAAATAAGTTAGGATGTGCCGAATGCTGGTTTACACCATTGAACATTTGTATCTCCTTTAATCTCTGTTCTGTTATCATTTTGTGTACTACTTATAAAATAATTTTCCATCTTCATCATGTTTGTATTAAAGTTTTCCTTTCTGCAGATGATTACAGATTGTTTTGTGGAGATCTTGGCAATGAAGTTAGTGATGATGTTCTTACTAAAGCTTTCTCTAGGTTTCCATCTTTCAACAAGGCCAGGGTAAGCACTTTTGAAGTTCCTTCATGTATTTCACCCAAGCACCTAAAATAATATTGTGATTGAAATACTTGAGAAATATATATAATGTTTTCAAAAATATGTAATAGGTTCTCTTGTTTTGAACAATTTGATATCGGGGCCCCTAAAAGATGTTACAACTGTAATGTGATATTTTCATGCATTCTCGATATTACCATTAAATTTAAAGTCATGCGATACTTATCTTATTTAGATTTCCATTGATTGACTAGTGGAATTAACTGTAAGAGCTTCTTAACATTAGATTAAGAAAACTCTGATGCATAGCTGATGTCTGATTTGATCCCCCACATTTTCTGATGCTTAATTTTTATTTTTGAGCTTCTCCTAAAACTTTAGTAGAATAATTTTACTTTGAAAACAACAAATCTGAAGCGTCTTAGTCCTTCGGAGCTCTTTCTCATGTTCTAATTGCTAATTTTCATTTACAATTCCATATTAACCACATTATTATATAACCTGTTGCCATACCTTTTTTTAAAAAAAAAAAGAAAAGAAAAAAAATTATGTTTTTACTGTCTGATCGTGTTATTAATTGGTAGAGTCTATCTTTTTAACCATTTATTTTCATGTAAAAGAACCTAGGAGGATACATAATTCTACTTCACTCTACTCGCAATCATTGGTCAGTGCCTACATAATTCCCTAATTAATTAAATGAAAATTTATAGGCATTATGAATTGGTATGGAGATAATTATATCTAATGGTTATGGGTTGATTTATTCAATATTTTTGGGTTTGAAGTTGAAATTTGTATGTAAATTGTTATGTGCAGATGTATAATTCAAACGGGTCTACAGCTAATTAAATAATAATCCAATATTCGATGGTTTGCATTGAGTTTGCTTTCAATACATTTTGCATAGAAATAGAAAATACTATCCCATTCTTTTGTCTATCAAATTTTAATGAATAAAGCATTAAAATTTAAAACCACTAGTCCTGGTGCTATTTATTTGATTTGTATTAAAACTTCAGCTTTAATTTCTTAGCTGTAATGATATTCTCAGTCATATGTATAAGTTATGCGTACGTATCTATAATACTATGCTTGCTAATTATCTCTTGAAATACCAGAGTTTGAAAACTTGAATTTGACAGAGACTGATGGTAATTTACTGCTTCAAAATTACCATGCTTGTGGGATTGACAATTATACCATCCTCAGTGTTATTCACATGTCTTTTAGAGGACTTTAATATAACATAGAAACACTTTACAGTGTAATCTTGCTTTTAACCGAGCTTTTCAAAGATAATAATTGCGTTGTCGGAGATTTAAATGATTCATGGGAAAATACAATGTTTAATATTACAAATAGCCTTTTTGCTGCAAGAATCATATACGTTGAAATTTGTCAGTTTTGAGATTCAAGAACTTAGTGCTTGTGATAATCAGGGACGTAACTTTTTAATTTTCCTTTTTTTTTCTAATTATATACGGTATCATTGACATGTAGTTAATGGAGCAGCTTCACTGGCAGATCATCCAATCAAAAGGAACACATCATTTCTTTTGGGAAATGAATGTACATGGATACCAGAATAAGAAATAGAGATATGTGAGTACTTTGTGTACATTCCGCACTACGATTTTGGTACTGCTTTGTTGAATCTGACAGTAGCTGCATATACTGTTGTATATCATTGTGGAGTATGGGCCAAATTTCCTAAAAGAAGTCACCAAGGGAGCAAAATTGATGTAGAAAAGAAACCCATAAAGCAAGGTATTACTCTATTGGTAATCAAGCAACGAACATGAATTTAATTGTTATATATGTTGTTGATTGTTAAACTCATTTGCCGGTAATTAGCTATTTCGAAGCGAAGACTGTCGACAATAAAGAACTATTGGTAATCAAGCAACGAACATGAATTTAATTGTTATATATGTTGTCGTATTTTGTTAGTACCATTTGTGGAAATTTGTCTGTGAATGCATGTAGTATGTGACTTATTTTGTTGAAAAACTACTATCGAATTGATTATGGATATTATATTTGATTGTGAGATTAGCATGTTTTTGCAATTATTTGAATATGATGATCATATGATTGATTGTTTGTATATGCTAATTATGTGATTTATTTGTTTGTTTGAATATATGACAATTATGCGATTGATCGTTCGTTTTAATATGAATAGTATATAAGCGATTGCTGGAAATGGTATAAACCAAAAAATGCAACCAAAAAATGAAGACTTATGGTAGCGTTTTTTTAACCCTACAGAAAAAACCTATAGCTGCATTTAAAAGTGACTTTTGGTAGCGTTTTTTAAATCCTACAGAAAATACCTATAGTTGCATTTAAAAGTGACTTTTGGTAGCGTTTACTACAACGCAACAAAAAGTTTTAGACTTTTAGTTGCATGTCGTATAGCAGCGTTCTCTAAAACACTACCATAAGTTATGATAGCGTTTTTTCAACGCTACCAAAAGTCTTTTCTGGTGTAGTGGACGTTGATTAAGCTACCCCCATCCACAAAGGCTTGATGCACAATTGAGTTGGCCATTGCAAGAAAGATGGCCTAAGGTTCATGATGGGGCTAGGGGGCTACTTCTCTATCCTCGACAGTGAAAGTGATGTGATGATCTAATTCCAGCCTAAGTGCTTTGGTTGCACAGTGCTCTAAAGAATATACTTGACAGGCTGAACCCACTTCCCTCTAATCCCAAGATTGTTCTCCCCAGCTACTGTTGGCCATATGCGGTCCTCCGCATATAGTCAAGATATCAGTTATTGCAGCGATATTGTTGTTTGTTTGTTGAGGTGGAGCTGGCTGGTAGTTGTGGTTGTTCCTTTGTTCCAATTTATCTTTAACAAACTCTGAAAGTATCCCTTCCCGAATAAGTCTTCCGATCTCATCCTTGAGTACTTAAAACTTGTTGGTGGAGTTGCCATTGATTTGATGGAACTGATGGTATTTTCCATCGCCATGAGCTACCTCTCTTCTTTTTCCTTTATGGAGTTTGGTTTTTAAAAATGTACCTGGTCCCTGGTTAATAGATATATTTTCTCCACATCCCTATTCAAAGTAGCATACTTAGCATACTTTGACCTTTATTGTGTACCGGCCTCTACATGCCTCTTAGTATTATTCTGCCAACTATCGGGTTGATGGTTGGTATTTTCACAAAGGCCGGCTTTAGGGTACACTTGGTTTAATTGTCGTTGTCTCATTGATTTGTATCCTCCATTCTCATAATATCATTCGCCAACTGGTAGAAGTAAGTCAGCAATCTAGTCGGCTACTTCTTAAACTCCCTCCACATTCTCAATATATGCTGACCCCGAATAGAGGGAATGACCATGCCATTTATGTCAACACCTCTAGCCTGGGTGGATTCTTTGTTAAAGAGATTGATGTACGACCGAAGACTCTCAATTGGCCCCAACCTAATGTAACTATGCTCACTATCCATCATAACATAGGTCAGTGATGTGAAGAAACTAATCTTGAAATCTACACACAGTTGGGTCCAAGAACCGATGCTTCCCAACTACAGATGTTGGAACCAACAGGAGGCCAGTCTTATGAGGGTGATGGGAAAGAGTAAGCACTTTGCTGGGTCGAAAAGCTGGCCAACACAAGTGGTGGAGTTAAATACGATGATATGATCAGATGATTCGTTACTCCCATCATATTTATCAATGGGCAGCAAAGAATACCTCCTATTGATGTAAATGTTCAAGATATCCTCAGAAAATGGCTTGTCATTCTCCTTATCAGAAAAAGCTTCAAACTTAGTGTTCCAGGCTTGCATTATGTTAAGTTGCAGGCGAAGGATGTTCATTTTTTCCCTAAGGCCTGCATCCGCTTGATACGAGATGGTCTGGTCAACGACCGAATATAGGCTCAACTGGTGTCTTGATAGAGTGGGAGATTGATGATAGCAAGGAGAGGGATGACGATGACGAGCTGGAGTTCGAGGCCTCCTTTCCATATGCATAGAGGGCAGTCATAAATGCTTGGCCCTCTCTTGGTCTAGGTTTGGCTACACCCCTATGGGATTGTGAATGCATCGATGAGGATTTGTTCCCTGCTGATGGTGCAGGCACCATCACATAAATTTCCATACCTAAAGACTTTAAGCCTCGTTTGCATCTTGGATACGCTCAAAAAGTGGCTATCGTTTTGCTAAAGGAGAGCAGCACTGGTCGAATTCCTTTCGCGTGGCCATCTCAAGGTCGATATTTATAACTACACTGGACACACGCACAACTTGTCTCCTTGGTTTGTCATAATCAGTCATGGTTGAGGTTTTAGGCACAACCCTACTTCAAGTATCGACAATGTTCAAGTGGTCATAAGCAATGGGAGGAACATGTTAGAGAGGAGTTGATTCGGCTACTGGAAGGGGCAGTGGAACAAAGTTCACAGTAGTTTGGGTGTCTAATCTCATCCTCAAATCATTTATCTTGCGAGCCAAATTTCCCACATTAGTCAAGGTTTGGATCACGCTTCTCCATATATCATTACTGAACTCTGAGTTGGAGCTGACAGTGCTGGTGACCATGTTACCTTTAGTTTCATAATCATTAGCGTTAACGAGCTCGTTCTTACCATAGGATTCAACGTGGTGGAACATGAAAAGAATGTGTAGAGAAGAAAAGGTGAAGAAAAGTAAGGGCATTTTGGGTTGGCCCTTCATCTAGCGCCAAAATGTTGACTAATGTTGATGTCAAAAATGGCTACCAACACTGAAACAGTGTGAAAGCACCACAAATCCAATAACCAATTCCAAACAGAGTGAAGTGGGGAATAAAATATGAAGAACAGAAAATTAAAATAGTAAGAAATGAACACAAGAGGTTTTATAGTGGTTCGGCTGACTCTAGCCTATGTCCACTCCAAAGATTTTCCTTTTATTTATACCACTGATTACAAATACAATGACTTGAATCCGAGTAATAAAAATGGTAGAGTGTAGCTAAGAGAGAAGAAGATCCAGAAGGGAGGAGAAGATCCTTTTCCTTAAGCTAATGATCCTGTATTTATAGGAGAAGACGTGCAAATATCCAGCTGAAAATCTACGTGTAGAGGCCAAATACCAAGACAAACCCCTCGAGAAAAAATGGGCCTATCAGGGCTTCCTTGAGGGATCGGACCCGATCCCTATAGGGGATCAACACTGATCCCTAATGCTTGAGCATTGTGGTCGGCGATCCCTAGGGTGGGTCCCCCTCCATGCCTACTTTTGGTCTCTTGAGTTGTTTGTGTAGTTTCCTAAATGAAATTCAAAGATATCGATCGATTTCTATGGAGTTGAGCTACCGAGTTAAGTTTCCATAGCCATAGTAATCTGATATGATCCCTTGCCAACGGGAAGGGATATGTATAGATCTCCTGCCTAGGAGAAGCACCAATTCATACTTAGTCAATTATGGGATGCCATTTGTCTGTATCCGTTTGACATTCATCCATAGTCTTGCTTATAACTGATCTTCGATCCTGATAATCATCTCTTCAGGCTTCCTGCCTTAATGATCATGAAATCCGTTTTGACAAATCCATAGTATCATGGCCTTTCCAAAAGGTGGGATAACATTTGCCCCCCAAAACATGCCTTGCGACAGGAAGGTGTGTTTTGAATTGCCATAAGTTCGAAGTTTGAAATCCATCGACAACCGAATATTCCTATCCAAAATCCATTCCTTTGCCAAACCGAATTGCCATAAACCATCTTGTGTTCACCCGGGAGTTGGTATTTGCATGCCAAATCCTCAATCCCTCTAAAATGTTAGTGAAATCCGTGTCTGTTCTGACTTGATAGGTAATTCTAAAACCATTCAAAGTCCTTAGCCGAATCAATATCCATCCAAATCCAATAACCGAATCAATGATCTCACTGGATCGTTTTCCAAATTCAAAACCATGATCTTACCAGATGATTATCCATATCCTCGATCTCTCCAGATCGTTAGCCAATTCTTCGATCTTACCGGATCGTTATCCAAATTCGTGACCTCTCTAGGTCAATATCCAAATCCATAACCATTTGAAATTCTAGAAGTCAGTAAGCCAATCCATGATCTCTCCGGATCTTATCCAAGATTATGGTCTCTCCGAACCGATCGATGGTCTCTCTAGAACCTTGCTAAGTCCAATCCGAAACTAACAACAAGTTGGACGATCCTGTCGCTCACCGACAAAGCAACCTACCCCTTGCACTACGGCCCCAACACTCCGGTGGGACATATAGCAGTGTAAATATGAATCATGGCATCTCCAGGCCTACCATGGTCTCTCCGAACCCTTGCTGGACCTCACTCACTCTTCGATAGGGAGGGCACAACGATAAGCAGGCCGATTCTGTCACTCTCTGGCGAAGCGACCTACTTCTTGCAATCTGCTTCTGTCACTTCGATTGGAACAAATGTAATCTATAGGGTTTTATTCTTTGGCCTTGATTTCCCAATCGAGGACTTAATCCATGACCTACGATTCCATCCTGCCGTTTTCTTGTAAAGAGACTCGCACTTTGCGGTTATTGCATGTCTCTCCTGTCAGGACAACCACTACCTATTTCATTCATTACTTTAATGCAGATTTGAGTGTTCTAAAATCCATTTATGAAATTATTAAATTTAAGTTCTTGCAGCCATAAAACTAGAAAATAAGGAAAACCAAACATTGCCTCTCTGGGCATGACGGTTCATCATCATCTCAGAATATTTCTAGGGATCGAGCTCGATCCCATACATATGTATGTGACTTAGCCATTTTATTGTGGAGTTTTTTATTTATTTAGTTCATGCCATCTAGAGCAAGAGATGACGATCTGTGACCTCAATCCAAGGCCATTTTCATTGGACATGGACAGTGGCCGCTCCTGTTCCACTACCGTAGCCCGAGTCCTCTCGTACTGTGGCAGTTGATGATTCCTTATGTGTTCCACAACCATATCCTTCAAGTGCTTGCAGTCGTTTGTATCATGCCCATCCAGCTTATGGAATAAGCGGTATTTCCTTGATGTTCGCTCACGTTCTATGGGTTCTCTCCTTGCGGGTCTCTGGTACGGAAGGCGCCCTCGAGTATCCAAATAAATCCTATCCAAATCTTATTTAAATTAGTATAAGAAGAGAATTTTGGTTCTCTCCTTTGCCATTTCAATCTATTAAAACCATCATCCACCTTCCGCTTTCCTTTATCTTTGCCTAAACCTTCTACAATTGGTCCTCTGTCCCTTATTGTGTTAATCTCTTCTTCTCTATCAGCCTTAGCATCTTCTTGCCGTTGGAACCTCTCTACCTCATGATAAAATTTCCCAAGATCCATCAAAGGACCTTATTCAAGTGCCACCTTAAAATCCATGTTATCAGCTATCCCTGATGCTGCCGCCATCAAAACCATTGATGGATCAGGCCGATCCATCGAAGCAACTGCCGTATTAAACCTTGTTAAGACATTCCTAAGGGATTCCCCAACCCTTTGTTTCATCGTCGTCAACGTCATCATGTTCTTAGGTCTTATGATGTGGACTTGAAATTTCCTTATGAACTTATCCACTAACTCCATCCAAGTACCAATGGAACCGTTCTGCAATTTCCTAAACCATAGTGCAACTATATCTGCTAAGTACAAGGGGAAACATCACACCATTACTTCTTCTGATGCCCTCAGCACTTCTATATGCCTTATATACCTCATCAGATGAGCATGAGGATTTTTTTCTATCATATGTTTCCAGTGTTGGTAACTTAAACTCCAATGGATTCCTAGCATGATTAATAGGAGTGAATGGACTCCTATTCACATCTTCCAAATCCCTGTTCAACAATCCTCTTCTCATAGCTCGTCTGATCATGTCTTCCGACCTGTCACTGTCATCCAAAGGTAGCCTTCAATCAAAATTACCAACCTGCCCCCGACTTTATGAGGGTATTTTGGAACATACTCCTTCGAACATGCATCTGCATTCCCATTCGTATCAACCTATATAGCACCGACCACTGGCCTATCAACATCCGAACTGACCCGACCCGGGGGCATGCCCCTAAACCTTGGGTGTTTGGTACCGACCCCTCTAGAGGGATCGACGTCGATCCCCTGATGTTGGATGAGGGCTACCCCCAGCTACTCTGCTGCGATCTCTTACCCATTGGCCTTATTCCTATGCTTTAGATTCTGATTTCTAGTAGCTCCTATTGCTCCATCCACCCGATCCAAATTGCCAGCAGCTCCTGCCACTCCTAATTCTTGGTTTTGTGTTCCAGTGGCTCCTACTGCTCCAGCCTGTCCAATTTTCCTAAGGAAATTCTAGATCATCTCCTCTTGCCTCTTCATCATCCACTCGTATATTGCCTTCAGCATAGTCTCTATCTTGTTCCTAGTGATATAGATGGAAGGTTGACTAGCTCAAGCTCCTAAGGATGCCTCCTGACTCCCTCCATGGTGAATCCTATCTACCAATGGTCTCCTTGCTGATTGACTAGCCATTGCTTCCTAGAACTAAGTATCCAAGCTTCCAAATCCAAGATCCTAGCTTCCAAATCTGCAAGTGAAAGTCTTCTTAGTGAAAGCACCAAAATGTTGATGTCAAAAATGGTTTCCAACAACCAAACAGCATGAAAGTACTACAAATCTAATAACCAATTCCAAATAGAGTGGAGTAGAGAATAAAAAATGAAGAATAGAAAATTAAAACAATAAGAAATGAACACAAGAGGTTTTATAGTGGTTCAGCTGACTTTGGCGTACGTACACTCCAAAGGTTTTCCTTTTGTTTATACCGCCGATTACAATTACAACAACTTGAATCCGATTAATAAAAATGGCAGAGTATAGCCAAGAGAGAAGAAGATCTAAAAGGAAGGAGAAGATCCTTTTCCTTGAGTCAATGATCCTGTATTTATAGGAGAAGACGTACAATATCCAGCTAAAAATCCACGTGCAAAGGCCCAAGACCAAGACAAACCCCTCCAGAAAAAATGGTGCCCATTCGGGCTTCCTTGAGGAATTCACAGCAATCCTCAATGCTTGAGCATAGGGGTCGGCGATCCCTAGGGTGGGTCCCTCTCCATGCCTTCTTTTGGTCTCTTAAGTTGTTTGTGTTGTGTCCTGAGTGAAATTCGAGGATATCGATTAATTTCCATTGAGTTGAGCTGTCGGGTTAAGTGTCCCTTGTCGTAGAGATTCGATCTGATCCCCTGCCTAGGGGAAGGGATAGGTACCGATCCCTTGCCTAGGAGAAGCATCAATCCATACTTAATAGATTTCGGGATGCCATTCGTCTGAATCCGCTTGACTATCATCCATAGCCCTGCTAACTGATCTTCGATCCTGATAATCATCTCTTCGGGCTTTCTGTCTTAATGATCACGAAATCTATTTTTCCAAATGCATGGTATCACGGCCTTGCCAAAAGGTAGGATAACAATTAAAGAATTAGCCAACTTCAAAATTAGATTAATACATACGTGAATGCAAAGGTTACTTACTAATCATTAGGCTTAAAATGTAAAATGAGGAAGCAAAAAAGCAGTTGATACAAATATGTAGAATAGTTCGATAAGCATGCCTATGTCCACTAGAAAAATCTCTTACTATATTTCTCACTTACACTTACAAGGAATTACAAGAGAATAAAAGGAAATAAGGCATTTAAGACTAAAATCTCACTAATCTTAAGAGCTTAGTGACTTGATTGCTGTGAGGTAAATTATGATTAGAAGACTAGTTTATTAACCCTTTTGAAGTAGCATGGCAAGGGGTATTTTTAGTGGCTGTAGTAGATGATGGCTGACTGAAATTGCCTAGTAAAATTGGTGAAAGGCATACCTGGCCGTCGATCTAGCATAGTGGTTGATGGAAAGCAGTTGTAAAGGGAGGTTGAGATGGGTGGTTGAGGGGCATGCAAATTATCCCTCCAAACTAGGTGCATGATTTGTATTTAATGCACATTAAAGTCCGACGGCAAGCTACATGAGTAGATATGCTTTTGGCTACTTTGCTATAGTGCCTAAGGAAGTTGTAGGTATGGTTTGCTCGCCTATGTGGCAAGACAAATGGCTAGGCGGTGCTTGCCAGTCGATTATTGATGACACTTGAGGACAACTGAACATAGCTAAGGACCAATTTGCAAAGAATGTGTTAGGCTGGTTGTAAGATGACGGGATGGGCTGTAAAGAAGATGAGCCAAAGACGGATCATGCCTGAGCCGGTCTTGCTTGATGAGTTGGCTGTTTAAACTGTATTGAGTTATGCCATCCAACAATAGAATGAGAGTGATATTAAGTGGGCGTGCTGGCCAGAAGCCGAATTAGAAGTGACCCGCTATGACTAGGCCGATCACTTACCATCAAAGCTTGTTGAGGGATGTTGAATGGTGCTGAAGACCAAGTTTTAAGGGATATGTTAGGCCCGTTGTAGGATAACGAGACAGGCTATCTGGGATTGGTCGAAGGCAGGCTGTGATAAAGCCGAGTGAAAGGCGGGTCATGCTCAAGTCGGTCTTTTCTAGTGAGTTGGCTGCTGGAGCCATCAATTTATGCCAACCAGCAATGGACCTTGAGGTTTGGTGAGTAAGTGAACTGGCTTACCAAATTGGGTTTGGGCCAGCATGTAATGGTCAGGCTAAGTGATGTTGGGCCAGCTTAGGGTGTGTCGGACTTTGCCTAATCGCCCTACTAATCATATTTACATGAAATATAAATAACCAAAATTTAATAAAACAATTTATAAATAAATTAATATGTAAATTAAAATATTTATTTAAAATAAATAAAAAAAGAATAAATATAAATAACTAAAAACTTATATTAAAATAAAAATAAATTTATTTTCATTAATAAATTAAATGAATAAAATAATTAATTAATAAAAATACTTAATTAAAATAATAACAGCACATTATCAAATAAAAAAATGAATTGGCATATTTTCAATGCATATGTAGACATACACGGGCTTGAAATGTTAAAACCTTTCAAAATTCAAACTTTTGAAACTCTTACACTTTCTTACCATTTCAAATTTCAAAACAAATCTTTATTGATTGTCACTTACCCATTCAAATCTATTTAATACTCTTATCTCATTTATTTATTCACACATCACATTATTTCAAAATTCAAAAGAAAATAAAATCTTCATTTTCTCTTTTTTCTACAAACAGCAGCTTCACATCAAGCTTTATCTTCTCAAGCTTCTAAGATTTCCTCAAAGTTTAAGAACTGGCTCTATAATAATGAGGAGTCAATAAAAGCATAGACTGCATGTACATATATTTTACAACCATTTTGCTAAATTTGATGATTTTTCCCCTGATGATTTTCTTTGTCTTTCCATGGAAAATGTAATTTTTGGCTTGATCGATTCTTCTCAAAATAGTTTTCCTTGTTATCCCAACCTTAAAAAAATATTTTATGCAAATTTGAACGGTAAATTCGGCGAAGGAAATGATGATCAAGTTTGTAGTAGTGTAACATGCACTATTTTTATTTTAAATTCAAATTTACTTGGTCAAATTTTGGAATGCAAAAATAGTAGAAATGATCTTTCTAGGGAAGAAGTTGGTTATGACAGTCATGAAAATACATGATTTATTTGAACATGATTTTGAAGTTGATTTTAGAGGGAAAATAGTAGACCAAAAACAAGGCTTATGAGTCAAATTTTACAACAAAGTTTAACATCCGAACCAAAAATTATAATAATCTTAAGAATATGTAATGCTTTATTTGCTATTTTTGATCAGAAAGATATACATTAGACCTGTCATTCTTTCCGACTTTGTAGCAAAAGGAGTTTCAAGACATGAACATACACATTATCATGGAGTGTATTTAACAAGAACTTTACTTATTTTAGATTTAATTTGAAAGGAGAAAAAACCTCTAATGCGAAGGTGTTTAATAATACGAATTCTTCTCTTATGCACATTCCATATGAGCTTGTACCATATGAAACTCTTACAGAGAAAGAGTAAATGTTTGCTATGGAAGATGTTATGGAGGAAAGAATGGAAAAGGAGGAAGAAAATGCTATGATAGTTGAAGAGGATGATACTTCTCTTGAAAGCATTGAGAGAAAGCCTAGGCTAAGCAATTAAAACCTACAGTAGAATCAAAAGCATGCTTTATAACAACAAAAAGAAGCTCAAAAGGTTTATGAGCAAGACGTTTTCAAAACTATCCAAGAAAATGGATAAATTCTTAGGAAAGATTATGAGAAAACTTGGTAGCAACTCTTTATCATCTTCTTAGCTTTATATTTTCATTTTAGTAGTAATTTGCATCTTTCTTTCTCATTACTTTTGTACTTTGTTTCTAAGTAATACAATCATTTGGATTATTAAATATATGAAAAATATGCATGTTTTATTCTATGGAACAATTAAAAAATAAAATAAAATTTTAATTAATATTCATATAAAAAATATATATTAAAATAAAATTGAAAAGAAAGTAAATGTTTATATGTTGATATACACAAAACTACATATCGACGTATTAGTTACAAAGGACCATATGTTGACAACCACAAAAGACTATGTTGACATTCAATATCTGTTTTTTTAATTCAAATTCAAAGTACTTATTTGAACATGTAAGGGGTATAGTTTAACACTATAAAATCCTTATTTTCTACCAGAAAGTAAAGCCATCTTCTCCACTAAATACTTAATTTTTTTATCAAATTTCTTAAAAATGAATAAAGGAAAAGGAGTTTTCAAAGAAAAAATAAATGAAAATCTTGAAGGAACCCTACACAACTTTGGAAGGAACTCCACAACATTCTTAGGAACCAGAAACTTCTAGAAATGAATTAGGAACAAATGGTATATCAACAAGAAAGGAAATTTGCATGTCTACACTGCTTTATCGCTTATGTTTTCATATGATGGAACGAATATGTTCCTAAAATTGTTGGATATGGGGATATAGCAGGTGAAGACATGGATATTGATAAAGAATTTCTTAAAGAATGTGGAGTGATCTCAATCGATCACATCTTTGGCCCTAACAACAGATGGGTTAAAGATCCTTCAAAAAAATCTTAAATATCAACATTTATTTAGAAATTGTTATTCGTATACTGGCTCCTTATATTTGTATACATATTTGTTTTTTTCATATAATTATGTATCACAAGTTTAATGTATTAAATACAATATAAATGTTTTATGTATAGTTATTTAACTATAAATGTCTGTTTCCTGGGGAATTGACCAGGCAACTTAGTACTTGGCCTCCCCATCGATCAGTTAAACAATGGGAGTTCGGCATGTTAAGACCGTTCGGCATGAGCACAGCGTTCGGCATCCGTAGTGCTCGGCATCCATGGTGCTCGGCATTCATAGTGCTCGGCATCCATGGTGCTCGGCATTCATGGTGCTCGTCATTCATAGTGCTCGGCATCCATGGTGCTCGGCATTCATGGTGCTCGTCATTCATAGTGCTCGGCATCCATGGTGCTCGGCATTCATGGTGCTCGTCATTCATAGTGCTCGGCATCCGTAGCGCTCGGCATCGATAGAACTCGGCAACAGGAGTGCTCGGCATCCAGAAGACGTTCGGTGGACGTAACTACTCAACATGACACTATCGTTCGGCCAGCATGCGTCATTCGATCAAGAGCTTCCGATAGAGTTACGATTGGCTTCAACCGCAACCATCCTGCACTTCCCACACATCATTGGTATCGTTCGGCATGGAGAGGACCGTTCGGCACGGAAGGTACTGTTCGGCGTCAAAGCGTTCGGCTTACCTGGTTCGGCATGCAGCGAACACTACACCTGGGCTAGAGCGTTCGGCTACCAAGCCCACTTGGGAAGTCCAGCCCATCTTTGTCTATAAATAGAGGGGCAGGGTCGCAGTGAAGTGGATCCTTTTTTGGGGAGAGAACACTGGGGAAACTCTGCCATTTTCGAGACTCATCTCCTCTACTGAAGAACTTCATTCAAGTGTTTGGTTCACGAATTGTATTTGTAATCAACTATAAAGAAGATCAATAAAGTTTAACCTCAAAGTGGATGTAGGCAATTACGCTGAACCACTATAAATTTGGTGTTCTTACTTTCTGCATTTAAATTAGCATATTCTTCCCTGTTTAATTTAACTTCATCACTTACATCTCTACACAATCTTTCTCAACGAGGTTAGTGACCAATTTTGGTGCTAACACTTTGGTGCTTTCACTGAGAATTGAATTCTCAGACCTCAAGGATCTGCTTTGAAGCTAATGGATTGAACAAATCCCCCAAGGAAGATCCGACTCACTGATATGACATCCATTGATTCTACTCAGAGTTCATACCGATAACTCTACAATGGCAGGACCACGTACCAGGTCAGCTTCTCATAATGTGGATGCCCACGAGACTGCTAGCGTGCAACAAGCAGGACCCAGCAATCAACCAGCAATTCCGAGTGCAGGAATTGCCGCTCAAGAACAGACTCCAGTTGTCACCAGAGTAGAGTTCAACGACTTGATGAGAGAACTTAGGGAAAGCAGAATTCCCATGCCGAGCAGCATCCAGGCCGAGCAGAGCTCCCATGCCGAACAGAATTCTCATGCCGAGCAGCATTCCCATGCCGAACAGCCTTGGCCGAACAGCTTTGGCCGAACCACTCCAGGCCGATCCACTTTGGCCGAACAGCCTTTGCCGAACAGCTTTGGCCGAACCACTCCAGGCCGATCCACTCTGGCCGAACAGCCTTGGCCGAACAGCTTTGGCCGAACCACTCCAGGCCGATCCACTTTGGCCGAACAGCCTTTGCCGAACAGCTTTGGCCGAACCACTCCAGGCCGATCCACTCTGGCCGAACAGCCTTGGCCGAACAGCCTTGGCCGAACCACTCCAGGCCGATCCACTCTGGCCGAACAGCCTTGGCCGAACAGCCTTGGCCGAACAGCTTTGGCCGAACCACTCCAGGCCGATCCACTTTGGCCGAACAGCCTTTGTCGAACAGCTTTGGCCGAACCACTCCAGGCCGATCCACTCTGGCCGAACAGCCTTGGCCGAACAGCTTTGGCCGAACCACTCCAGGCCGATCCACTCTAGCCGAACAGCCTTGGCTGAACAACTTTGGCCGAACCATTCCAGGCCGACCATACCTCTAGGCCGAACGTTCTTCCAGGCCGATCCATACCTCTATGCCGAACACCTCTGTAATGCCGAACGGTATTGTATGTCGAACGCTCATCAATGCCGAACAGTATTGTATGCCGAGCACCTCTGGAATTAAGTTACACCGGTCACCTATACAACCCCTATTTCTAAAAAAAATATTTTCGGGTACGACCCAAATTTCCAAACTCAACTTAGTAAAGGAATTAAGTTACACCGGTCACCTATACCCTAGCCGCAGCGCAGTGCCTCCGGATAATGAGTTCAAAACTCAACTTAGTAAAGGAACATTCTATCCACTTCCCTGACATCCCATGATCGACCAGGGCATAGAGGATCTAGCGGCAGCTTATGAACGGCATCAAGGGAACAGACAAGCAACCGCTATTCAAACGGTACTCCCAAAGGTTGGAGAACATAGATGATATGACTCTAGCAAACGCCAAGATGACTCCAAGCACCATTCTTCGCTGACCCAGCACTTCGAATTTAATGACCCCAAGCAAACCTATTAATGCTCTAAACAATTTATTCCAAATACTAACAAGGGTATCATACTGATCGCGTTTGAGGAAAGTCGACCTCCAGATATATTTTGGCAGCTAGTTAGCTAAAGAGCCTCCTATGACTATGGATCGTTTCTTCTACAAAATGAATCAGAACTAAAGTGAGGAGGAGTGGAGTAGACTAAGAAAAATAACAATGAAGGCCCGTTGGCTAAGGATGTAGATCCCAGTAGCCGAAACAAGACTTCAGAATTCAGCTCATATGCTCTTTGAAAGATTCAATTGACAACCTCTACTTGAAGACTCACGACTCGGAGTGGTACTGGAAACCAACCTCGAGAGAGTACACCAAAGTCTAAAAGAAAATCAGGGGAATGTTGTATATTCCCAGATGCTCACTAATCCTAACACGAGCGATTACAAACACCTCCGAGGTGTGATCGAAAAGATGACCTGGAAAGGAAAGCTTCAATAGTATGTACAAGTCCAGCAGAATGGCGGGCAGTGAATATCTGATGCCTATTAAAAAAGGGCTGTGATTATCAATTGGACGGTTGACGGCCAACATCCCTTTGAAAGGAGCCAGGGGCGGAGTCAAATAGCGAGCACACGATGCTGCTTCACATATCAATGAGATTTACCATAATCTTCTTTGAATTATTTCCATTTCCATCTCTATTTCAATTGTTCTATGAACTACGACTAGCTTGAACTAAACTACTTTCAAAACGATGCAGGTGTCCAGGTACTCAGATTTGGTTGCCAACCAATCTACGCAGACCATGATCGGACGTGTGGAGTTACATCTGGACGAGAATAATTCTATTGCTCATCATCAACCATATGCCTTTGATTTGGGGCTATGGATTAAATACAATGTACAACATCACGATGAACGGAGAGCTGAATTCCATCCTGCAAGTGGAATTTATTCAAGTAGAGAGCGGCTGCGATACGACCAACCACTCGCTAAGTGAAACTCGAGCTCGGGGGCAAGCCATCACATCAAGGCTAAAAATGGGTTGATACACGACGATCCTTCGCACAACTCCGTACTCCCAGAGTGCGAGACGGAGTATAAACATCTACTTAACTCCGTACTCCCAGAGTGCGAGACGGAGTATAAACATTGATCAACTCCGTACTCCCAAAGTGCGAGACGGAGTATAAACATTCATCAACTCCGTACTCCCAGAGTGCGAGACGGAGTATAAACATCTACTTAACTCCGTACTCCCAGAGTGTGAGACGGAGTATAAACATTAATCAACTCCATACTCCCAGAGTGCGAGACGGAGTATAAACATTAATCAACTCCGTACTCCTAGAGTGTGAGACGGAGTTTAAACATTCGCTTAACTCCGTACTCCCAGAGTGCGAGACGGAGTATAAACATTAATCAACTCCGTATTTCCAGAGTGCGAGATGGAGTATAAACATACATCAACTCCATACTCATCCCCAAAACTGGGGGCAGAACCAAAGCAAAGCATGCTAGTTGAACATTTGTCTAAAAGAAGATTGCAACGAAACGATTAAGAGACGACTGTCAAGCAATCAACTGAACGGAAATATTCAGCATGAAAGACTGCGGTTTTTCAAAGCACGTCATGTTTACACAAGACGTCCTTTGGGGGGCAAATGTTATCCCGCCTTTTGGCGAGGCCATGACACCAAGAACTTGATTAGAAACCAGTGACAGTTCGTCTTGGAGATCGGTTACACAAAGGCTCACTATGGATATCAATGGATTTTGTCTGAGTCTGGATCGAGCCACGATTAACAAGACATAACAATCAAAGCCAGGGAAGCCAATGTTCCAAGTTTCAAGACGATCCGAGTTCGTATGCTCAACTTATGATCAATTCGAACAACCGACCATCCATCCATCCATCAACCTCCACATTTGACTTGGAGACCTAAACTGCTTGGAATGAATATGGCCCGATCATCCACTCCAATCGAGTCATAGAACAAAGTTCGACAAAATACAGATACCCCTCATGAAGCTCAGTGACGCCGGGATCCGTCAAAAGTGGATGTGATTTGATCATCTACACATCAAATCCTACCCTGAACACGAAAGGTTGTTCGAAAGCCCAACTTGAAGTAGCTATGGTAGACTGCGTACTCGCTAACCATCACTGTCAATATATGGACACGACTGCACCTTGGAACATATGCAACTTACTTTGTCTACTCAATAATCTATTATCCTTATTTTCTAGAAGGAGATACGGAGCAAATTGTAAGAGATTTGGCTATCTAACCCAACATGGATGTGATTCAACCATCTGTCATATACCTCCTTCCTTGACTTGATTGGAAGAGCTATAATCACCATGCGGACGAGAATCGATCGTCCATTTTTCAAATTTCGTCCCTCATCCTGTGGGGCAGAATCTCATTCCGTGAGCAAACGTGGTTCGATTGTTCATTCGACGACATTAGCCTCGATACAGTAGATGAATACAAATTAAAGAGTGGAAATACGACTGCTCTCAACTTAAACCTCCAAGTCCCCAGAGTGTGGACTGGAGTACTCTAAGTCCCCAGAGCGCGGACTAGAGTATAAACGACTTAAACCTCCAAGTCCCCAGAGTGCGGACTGGAGTACTCTAAGTCCCCAGAGCGCGAACTAGAGTATAAACGACCTAAACCTCCAAGTCCCCAGAGTGCGGACTGGAGTACTCTAAGTCCCCAGAGCGCGGACTGGAGTACTCTAAGTCCCAAGAGCGCGGACTAGAGTATAAATGACTAAAACCTCCAAGTCCCCAGAGTGCGGACTGGAGTACTCTAAGTCCCCAGAGCGCGGACTAGAGTATAAACGACTTAAACCTCCAAGTCCCCAGAGTGCGGACTGGAGTACTCTAAGTTCCCAGAGCGCGGACTAGAGTATAAATGACTAAAACCTCCAAGTCCCCAGAGTGCGGACTGGAGTACTCTAAGTCCCCAGAGCGCGGACTAGAGTATAAACGACTTAAACCTCCAAGTCCCCAGAGTGCGGACTGGAGTACTCTAAGTTCCCAGAGCACGGACTAGAGTATAAATGACTAAAACCTCCAAGTCCCCAGAGTGCGGACTGGAGTACTCTAAGTCCCCAGAGCGCGGACTAAAGTATAAACGACTTAAACCTCCAAGTCCCCAGAGTGCGGACTGGAGTACTCTAAGTTCCCAGAGCGCGGACTAGAGTATAAATGACTAAAACCTCCAAGTCCCCAGAGTGCGGACTGGAGTACTCTAAGTCCCCAGAGTGCGGACTAGAGTATAAACGACTTAAACCTCCAAGTCCCCAGAGTGCGGACTGGAGTACTCTAAGTCCCCAGAGCGCGGACTAGAGTATAAATGACTAAAACCTCCAAGTCCCCAGAGTGCGGACTGGAGTACTCTAAGTCCCCAGAGTGCGGACTAGAGTATAAACGACTTAAACCTCCAAGTCCCCAGAGTGCGGACTGGAGTACTCTAAGTCCCCAGAGCGCGGACTAGAGTATAAATGACTAAAAACTCCAAGTCCCCAAAGTGCGGACTGGAGTACTCTAAGTCCCCAGAGCGTGGACTAGAGTATAAATGACTTAAACAGATTGCGAACTGGAGTACTCTAAGTCCCGAGAGCACGGACTAGAGTATAAATGACTTAAACCTCCAAGTCCTCAGAGTGCGGACTAGAGTACTCTAACTCCTAGAGTGCAGACTCGAATATAAGCGAATCAGATCTCCAAGTTCCCTGAAAATGAACTATGACACAAATGACTTGAATTTGTCAAATCCTTGACATACGGGCTAGAAAGTATTCTAAGTGCTCGAAGCACAGAATGGAAGTTCGACAACTCCCGAAGAGTTTCCGAGTTATATGAAGATGGACTGAGAAGTCTATGTTACTCACAACTGCTTGGATTAAAATCACAATCATAAAGAAAACTGAACAATAAGAGTCTTTTGTAAGACAGAAAAAGGAACTAAACCTTATTCAGAAATGAGTTTCTATTACAACCCCTCCAAAGTTCAGAGTCGACATTCTATCTACAAGGACTAAGGAAATAGATGAAAATAATTACATGACTTAAACTAACCCTCGTTGAACGAGGATAGTAATCACTTCTTGTGCTTCTTCAACTTCTTTCCAGACGGCTCCTCTCCAGAGCATTTACCCTTGGTACTCTTCTTTGATAGAGGGGTAGCAACTAAAGGAGTACGGGGGCCTTCCATGGGCTTGGAACCGCCAGGAATGATGACCTTCAACGGCTTGTTCAAAGGATCGTCCAAGTCCACAACTCGGGGATCTACTATGACCTTGACCGTCTCCTCCCTCTCTTTCTCGAGCCACTCCTCCATGCTCAATTCAGATGTATGCTCAGAGGCGCCTGTAATTTCTACTTCATAACCCCCGTCGGTAGGAGAGGAGGTTTCAGACTTGTCTTCGTCAAGCGCTCCGATCACCTGAGCGTCTGGACCAGAAGCCTCCTTTGCGTGAGTGGCTTCACTTGTTTTCTCCCCCACTTCCTTGGCGACATCGCTCCTCGGAGTGGGCTCGGGGTCAGAACGGCCTGCACAAAATCGTGGAAAACAAGAATGCAATAGTCCTGCATAAAGAATAACGACTTTCGAAATCTTAAAGAGAACCTTAAAGAGAAGGATTATCTACCAGGTTCGGGCAAACTCTCAGCCATCCGAGAGGTCTCACCCTCTGGAATGGGAGACAGAATGCGGACTAAAGTACTCTAAGTCCCTGAGTGCGGACTAGAGTATAAATGACTCAAAAACCTCTACGTCCCCAGAGTGCGGACTACAGTACTCTCAGTCCCCAGAGCGTGGACTAGATTATGGACGACTTCAGAAAAATCCCTAAATCCCAGAAGCGGACCAGATTACTCTAAGTTCCCAGAGTGCGAACTAGAGTATAAACGAGTTGACGAAAATCTCTGCGTCTCGAACTGTGGACTAAAGCGTAAACCGTTCGACAAATCTCTAAGTCCCCGGAGCGTGGACCGAAGCATGAACACAAATTGGGCACGAGTCAACCGGGGGGAGAATAACACTAAGTCACCAGAATGTAGAGTGGTGTATAAACATCGATAAATAGACGAGTGGATTCCGACCATTTTCTATTCCGCAAACTTCGGCCTGGAATCGACAGGAGGATTATTAACCCGTTGAGGATGGAGTTTGACCATCCAACTAGTGACCTGGCCAAATCAATGCTGGGGGCAGGGGTACAAAACACTAAAAAGCCGAATACGACAGCTTACTATAGCTCTAGCGTGGCGTTCTTTATAACTTGAGGCAGCGACTACAGGGAGGCCTCAATACAGAGCCAATCGAAACGGCATCCAAAGCTACGAGCAACCTACTATATCATACCTCAGACCAAGGGTCAATGCCGATCCGCACCGAGCACATACGAATGAGACTCGGATGTTTGTTTTTTTGAAAAACTATGACCCCCGGAGTATGGAAAGGAGGGAAACCACGAATACTTGGTCAAAAATTCTCCAGCACCCTCTTTCGATTCGTTAGGAGGAGTATGAAACTGGATGAGCATAACCCGACTGCATTTGTAGCCAACTTTACCCCGAGATCTGATTACAGAGCATGAACCAAAGTGGACATGGATGACCATCCACTATCCAAATTACGCCCTGAAACTTACGTGGCATCGAAGTATTCCTCTTGAAATGAAAAACCATGATAAAATCCAAGATAGGCGAGACCTAGTCTCCTATCGACTGAAATGATCCCACGATTCAACGGGAAAGAGAGTAAAGCTAAAGTGGGCATGGCTGGCCTTCCTACTTATCGGTATATGCCCCAGACCTGGGGGAACGAGCGAGAAGCAAGATGAATGTGAACCGACTATTCACCAATCACCTCTATGTCTTTGGAGTTTAGGTGAAAACATAAACATAGCTAGGACGAGACTCAACCGTCCATGCAGTACATTTATCAACCCGAGACTGGGAGAAGACGCATGGTCATCCAAAAACTGGCCACGATAGCTCAGTATTAAAACTTATATATAGTGCTTACAGCTACTCAAGGCAACGACCGAAAGGATGCCTAGAGATAGAATCGTTAAATAGATACCTTAGCTCATGGGCAATTGACTCTCCAACCCGAAGGATGGGTAAACAATCATGAATGCATTGAATAGAAAGTGCGTTACTCGAATGCACAAGCAAATTCAAACTCATAGCAAGATCCAGCTATACAGTTGCATGCCACTCGAGGCTGACCCCCACTCGACATTTCCTCTAATGCGCTTTTAAGCCTGATTTTTGGCCATTTGCTGATAATCTATTAGAGCATTCAGAGCCCTTCGCTATTAGGCTCAATAATTCATGACAAGACTCTATGATTCGACTAGAGTAACCATCAACATAGGCTGTCCCAACCATATTTCACATTGAATGTTATGCAAAATAGTTACATCTTTACTCAAAGAATCCGGGATGGCACCTGCTAATCTGACGGTCAACATTACAGCCAGCCATGGCAACCCTTTCCGGGTGCTGAATATCGGATCGCAGCTCAGTGCAGTGATGATAAAAGAATTAGTTGGATTTTTCTGAATAAATGATGATATGTTCCCTTGGACCCATTCTGACATGCATATGTGATTTCATTAACTATCGCGAGCCATGCATTGGATATCAACCCGAAGCTACAAAAGCTAGCACAATCTCTATTGATTTCATCATGAAAGATCCACTCTTACTTTTAGGCTCACCCCATCAACGTCTACGCCTACCAGCCGTTGCGACAAGGCACACAATAACCTGAAACGTCTGAAAGACTACTTAAATAGAATATCAAACTAAGCTAATTCAGTATCACTTATTTCCCATGAAGGGCTATCCAAGGACGGAAATTAGCAGACCTCACACCCAAATGAACCAACCATAAGATGGAAAATGTACGAGGATGGAGCGTCCAATGATCAGTGTTATGGCTTGATAATGACTCCTGAGGAATGATCAATCTGCTACGTCCTAAAAACTCGATTTACCTGTAACAAACAACGATGCTTAGTATGAAGCCTTGACTGTCAGCCTCAAACTTACTAGAGGATTTGAAGTGAAAACTTTACATATCTTTTGTGATTCTTGATTGGTAGTATACAAATTTAAGGAAGTTGATCTTGCTAGGGGGCATTGTCTTGCTCCTTATCTCGGCCAAGTCCAAGAGCTACTAACCGACTTCACATATTACATCATTACACACGTACTCAGCGAACAAAATGAAAAGGTGTCATGGTTGACTCCTATCAAAGACTATCTACAATGAGGGATTCTTACTGAACGGAGGAATGGAAAACGACAGATCCTCCTCAAAGCTTCACGCCAAATCATCTAAGAATAATTCGTGTGTCAAAAGGAGTTTATCCATCCCCATGCTTCGGCATATCGCCCATGACGATATCTTAAGCAAAATCTATGAAGAAGAATGCGGTAATAACATCAGGGGAAAACCATGATAAAGAAGATACTCTGCTACAGGTATTACTGGCCAACTATCAACCCAGATGCGGTTGATCACGCTAGACAATGTGACGAGTGCAAGATGTTTGCAAAAAGTCCGGGAACCCCGCCGATGGAAATTAGTCAAATGGCTAGTTCATAGCCGTTTGCCACTTGGGGGCACTGAAATCATCTTCTTGTCGATCCTAAAGGTGGTGCGAAATACACCATCATAGCAGTTGATTACGTCACCAAATGGGCAGATGAAGAACTCTTCCACGACCAAGATGAAGAAAATAATCAACTTCTTTATCTGTATCATCATCTGTCCTTATGACCTTCCATGATCCATTATAACTGAAAATGGATAGGTTGAAGCTGTGAACAAAATCATAGAGTCTGTACTGAAGAGAGGTTTGGAAAACGCCTCAAGTGGCTGATTGCAACCCTTATTTCACAAAAAATACAAACAAGGAATCGCGATTGAATCGCAATTAAACTAGATGGAGTTGGCGACGACTTATGAGCATATAAAATGCATCCGAGAGCCAATGGCAAGAACATGCACCCGAACGTGCATGTGTACATCTGAAAAAGTTCGACTTCTTAAGATCAACAGAAATTGAATTCTCACTAAGGGTTATTAAGAGAAGACTAGATCAGATAGCCAAAGCTTATTAGCTCTGCAGAATCAGACACGAATGGCCATTGATATTCTCGAGAAGGCATATCCAAGAGGATTTAACCAAGGTTCGAAGCGGAGCATGGAGGATACGTAATTCAAAGCGTATCACGTTCGGTCACGTAATACACTTTGGGGGGCAAGTGTTTCCTGGGGAATTGACCAGGCAACTTAGTACTCGGCCTCCCCATCGATCAGTTAAACAATGGGAGTTCGGCATGTTAAGACCGTTCGGCATGAGCACAGCGTTCGGCATCCGTAGTGCTCGGCATCCATGGTGCTCGGCATTCATAGTGCTCGGCATCCATGGTGCTCGGCATTCATGGTGCTCGTCATTCATAGTGCTCGGCATCCATGGTGCTCGGCATTCATGGTGCTCATCATTCATAGTGCTCGGCATCCATGGTGCTCGGCATTCATGGTGCTCGTCATTCATAGTGCTCGGCATCCGTAGCGCTCGACATCGATAGAACTCGGCAACAGGAGTGCTCGGCATCCAGAAGACGTTTGGTGGACGTAACTACTCAACATGACACTATCGTTCGGCCAGCATGCGTCATTCAATCAAGAGCTTCCGATAGAGTTACGATCGGCTTCAACCGCAACCATCCTGCACTTCCCACACATCATTGGTATCGTTCGGCATGGAGAGGACCGTTCGGCACGGAAGGTACTGTTCGGCGTCAAAGCGTTCGGCTTACCTGGTTCGGCATGCAGCGAACACTACACCTGGGCTAGAGCGTTCGGCTACCAAGCCCACTTGGGAAGTCCAGCCCATCTTTGTCTATAAATAGAGGGGCAGGGTCACAGTGAAGTGGATCCTTTTTTGGGGAGAGAACACTGGGGAAACTCTGCCATTTTCGAGACTCATCTCCTCTACTGAAGAACTTCATTCAAGTGTTTGGTTCATGAATTGTATTTGTAATCAACTATAAAGAAGATCAATAAAGTTTAACCTCAAAGTGGATGTAGGCAATTACGCTGAACCACTATAAATTTGGTGTTCTTACTTTCTGCATTTAAATTAGCATATTCTTCCCTGTTTAATTTAACTTCATCACTTACATCTCTACACAATCTTTCTCAACGAGGTTAGTGACCAATTTTGATGCTAACAATGTCCATGTCACTTTAATTATGCCTAAAATTATAATAAATTATATCTATTAATTATGCTCATTAAAAAAAGCGAACTATTCAACACCCCATCACCTTATCAAAAAGAATTAAATTTGGATACAAATTATTTTATCTTACTTTTTTTGATGACAAAGGAGAGAGAGAAAAATATATATAATATAAAAGTAAAAAAAATAGGGTGAGCATTAACATTGGGGGAGTTAATGGATTTAAGGGGTGGTTAGATTAAACTAATATTATGTTTTATCCAAGAATATTTAGATGGTTTTCATCATCAAAAAAGAGAGATTTTTGGAACCATAGATATTGGTTTTGATGATAACAACTTGAAAAATTTAGTACTAATGATTTTTCAAGTTTACATAGATATAGTACAAGAAATATAGGAATTCTATCAAGATATATTATAGTATAATCAAGAGTAGATGTATTATACATATTAAGTCATATAAATACAAGAAGTTGGGTACAAGACCATGTATATCAAGAGGAATCAAGTAGATCGAAGAGATAAAGAGGAAATAAGAAAATCAAAGAGATCAAGGAGGTCAAAAGGAATCAAGTAGATTAAGGAGATCAAATGGAACAAAGGAGATGTAACGACCCACCTTTCTGACCCCTAGGAACGACACTTAACACATCCTCGGTGTTCGTGTATCGTTGCTCAAACATCAGAAGGATTAATCGTCGTGGGGTGAAATAAAGACCAGAGTAGAAAAGCTCACAACGAAATTGATAAATAAGACATGATAGTGAATAGTGCATCAAGTTACTCCTTAACAGGGAGTTATCAGAGTTACACAAAAGTACTAAAAATCAGTTTAGGCAGTTATAACATTATGCCTTTACAAATGCCGAAACAAAATACACTTACACATATAAGATAAATAGCGGAATAGATAGCTAAGTAGATAAAAGCCTCCTACGTGAATGTCGTCTTCAAAAGAGCCCAACAAAGACCAGCTACTCTCGGACTACTAAAAAAATGAGTACCCGAGAGTTTAAGGAAACAAACAACTTGGGTCAGATGATATGTCTGGTATGATTAAAACTTTAAACAAATGTATATAATTAAACATAACACGTGAGATCACACCGCTAAACACGAAATAGGTTTATTCCCAAATAAATCAATATCCAAGCATAAGAAATGGATAAATAATTAAACACCATAATGAGTGGCTGACTCTTCCCAATGCAAATAAATTTGAAGGTTCAAATTAAATCAGAAAAGGAAAATCTCCAACTAATGACCAGGAGGGTGCATCCCCCTTAAAAGAAGTATACCACTAGAAATATACTTAAAAACCCAGGAACTCCAAGCCGGACCCCGCCAATCCTTAACGAGAATCGGAGCATTTCACATCTAAATGCGCAAACTGAATCCCATCTAAATGAGATATGAAAATACCCTATGTTTGCGCAAAAAATGATCACAAACCCCGAATGTAGTGAAAGCACCATTGTTTACACACAAATCCTCAATATCAAACACTCAGATCAAGGTAATGTAGAGAGTAAAAATAAAGAAATAAAAAAAAATTAAAAGGAAAGAACGTAAGAGAAGACACAAGATTTATAGTGGTTCGGCTATCTCCGGCCTACGTCCACTTTGAATTGATCCTTTTATTCCTTTTATACTGTGATTACAGTTACAAGCCTTTGAAACCAACAAACTAAAAAGGCAGAGTTTCCCAAAGGTAGAAGAAGAAGATCCCCCCATTTTAGTTTCCATGGAGTTGCTATTTATAGGAGTATACTGGAAAAATCTACCCCAAAACTCGAAATACCCTTTCTCATGCGCAGGTGGGCCCACATGATCGATCCGAGGTGGTTTGGGATCGATCCTCGATCAATCCATATCAATTTCATATCGATCAGGAATTGCTTCGATTAGGCTGGGATCAATCATGGTGAAAGACAATAGTGCCAAGTCCTTGCTCTCCAAATTTCGTGAAATTCCAGTGTGTAGTTTGTGAGATATGACCGATCTAAGTTTGAGATTGCAAGTGCAGGGTGATGATTTTGTATCCATCACTTCATATCCATCATGCGGTATCCATCACTTCGTATCCATCATTCGGTATCCATAACTTCATACCCATCAGCTGGTATCCATCACTTCTTATCCATCATCTGGTATCCATCACTTCCTATCCATCATTTGGTATCCATCACCTCGTATCCATCAGCTGGTATCCATTACCTCGTATCCATCAACTGGTATCCATCACTTCATATCCATCAGCTGGTATCCATCACTTCGTATCCATCATCTGGTATCCATCACTTCGTATCCATTAGCCGGTATCCCTCACTTCGTATCCATCAGCTGGTATCCATCACTTCGTATCCATCTTTTGGTATCCATCACTTCGTATCCATCATCTGGTATCCATCACTTGGCATCCATCATCTGGTATTCATAGTTATGGATACGATAGCATCGATACGGGCCAGTTTTTCACGGATATTGATTCATCCATAACTTGAGCATATGAACTTCGATTAACCTGAAATCCTAAGTGTAGCCTTAGCGAACCTTGTTTATCATTCCCGATCGATCCCACCTTGATTGGAGATTGGTCCAATTTTGACGGTATCGATCATAGCCTTGTTTCCAATCGATCATATGAATGTTGATCCATCCATAACTCGAGCATATGAACTCTGATTGACCTGAAATTCGAAGTATAGCCATACCAAACCTTGTTTATCATTCCCGATCGATCCCACCTTGATTGGAGCTTGGTCCAATTTTGATGGTATCGATCATAGCCTTGTTTCCAATCGATCATACGAATATTGATCCATCCATAACTCGAGCATATTAACTCCGATTGCCCTAAAATTTAAAGTGTAGACTTACCGAACCTTGTTTATCATTCTCGATCGATCCCACCTTGATTGGAGCTTGGTCCAATTTTGACGGTATCGATCATAGTCTTATTTCCAATCGATCTTACGAATATTGATCCATCCATAACTCGAGCATATGAACTCCGATTGACCTGAAATTCAAATTGTAGCCTTACCGAACCTTGTTTATCATTCTTGATCGATCCCACCTTGATTGGAGCTTGGTCCAATTTTGACGGTATCGATCATAGCCTTGTTTCCAATCGATCTCCAATCCCGATATCCATCCTTTTTAGCCAATTTGTTGATATCCCAGCCTTGACCAAAAGGTGGGGTAACATTTGCCCCCCAAAACATGCCTTGCGGTAAGAAGGCATGTTTTGAATAGCTTTAAATCTGACATCCATAGTCCATATTCCATCTATAGCTACATCATCCGATCCATAACCTTTTTCGGTTCTTGCCAATCGTAATCCACACTCGACGACCTGTTATAATAAATGACAGATAATATGGGGCCCAAGTCCTAGGCCGAATCCTGGTCTCTCTGGACCCTTGCCGAGCATAGTCCATACTCGACGACCTGAGTCGATTCACCACTTTCGGACGAAGCGACTTACCCCTTGCCAGGAAAAATCCATACTTGATGACCTTTACAAAAAACCAGATAAAAATCCAATCAAAATCCAATCTGAAATCCCGATCAAACCAGAAAACCAGAAATCCATATCAAAAATCCAAACCAAACTAAAAAACTAGCATCCGAGCCAAAATCCAAACTAGAAAATCAACAAAACCAAGAGTCTAAACAAAACTCCAAAACCAAACTGGAAAAAGCAAATATCCAAACCAAAAAAAAACGCAGATTTCACATACGAGGGCATCATGGTTTATCATCGTCTCAGAGCACGCCTAGAGGCTATCTTCGTCCCCGTACATGAGTAAATGACTTAGTCGTCTGCCCAGAGATTACTACTTATTCCATACCACCTCAATCAGTTGATGACCAACCGACCATCATTCCTGGGCCTTTTACCATCGTTATTTGAGGTAGATGGTGGCTACTCTTATTCCACTGCCACATTCCGAGTCTCAACATACTACTGCAACTAACCTCTCCTTATGTGCTCCTCGATTATATCCTTTAGATGCCTGCAGCTATTAGTATCATGCCCGTCAAGGTCATGAAAGAGACAGTGCCTTCCGGATGCCCTCACGTGTTCCGAAGGTTCCCTCCTTACCGGCCTTCGGTAAGGAAGGCAATCCCGAGTTTCCATGTAAATCCTTTCCAATGTCTCACTCAGTCCTATGTAAGTGGCGAATTTTGGTTCTCCCCAGCGCTTCCTTGCCCTGCCAGAATCGTCATCCAACTTCCTATTCCATTTATCCTTATCCTTTCTCGAGCTTCCACCGGATGGTCCTCCATCCTTGACCATGTTTACTTCCTTTGGTTTCATATCCAAACTTGCATCCTCCCACTTAAGGAATCTTTCGGCCTCATGAAAGAATTCCTCGAGATCCATTGGTGGATCCCGTATCAATGATATCTTGAAATCCGAGTTGTCTCTGACTCCTAACACTGCCACCATTAGAACCATTGATGGATTCGGCCGATCTACCAAAGCAACCGCTGCATTAAACCGAGTTAGGAAAGTCCTAAGTGACTCTCCTATCTTCTATTTCACCGATGTCAGTGTCATCACATTCTTCGGCCTCTTGATATGAACCCAAAACTGCTTCAAAAACCTGTCCACCAATTCTATCCATGTCCTAATAGATCTATTTTCCAATTGCCTGAACCACATAGCAGCTATATCCGTCAAGTATAGGGGGAAACCTTGTGCCATAATCTCCTCCGATGCTCTCAGCACTTCCATGTGTCTTGTATACCTCATCAAATGATCGGTAGGATCAGTCCTACCATTATATACTTCCAAAGTAGGCAGCTTGAACTCTGGTGATTGGGGGCTGCACCCTGTTGAGCTGCTCCATCTGATTGCCTGTTGAGTCCTTTTGTTCTAGCTCCATGGATCTGAACTCCATCGGCTTCTGCTGCTCCTGCCTGTCCAAACTGTCTGAGAAGGTTCTTCACCATTTCCTCCCGCCATTTCAACAATCCTTCCTACACATCATCCATCATCATCTCCATCTCATCTCTGGTGATGAAAATTGAGGTCTGATTTGCTCCTGAGGAAGCCTCTTGACTACCTTCGTGCTGACTCCTTTCTGTCCCTTGTCTCCTTGTTGATGGCCTAACCATGGTTCCTTCTAGATCTAATCCTTTAAATTTCTAAATTAGAACTCCAAATCCGATGTAGCGGGAGCTAGTCTTTCTCAGTGAAAGCACCAAAGTGTTTGCACCAAAAATGGTCACAAACCCCGAACGTAGTGAAAGCACCAATGTTTACACACAAATCCTCAATATCAAGCACTCAGATCCAGATAATGTAGAGAGTGAAAATGAAGAAATAAAAAAATTAATAGGAAAGAAAGTAAGAGAAGACACAAGATTTATAGTGGTTCGGCTATCTCCGGCCTACGTCCACTTTGAATTGATCCTTTTATTCCTTTTATAATGTGATTACAGTTACAACCCTTTGAAAACAACAAACAACAATGGCAGAGTTTCACCAAGCTAGAAGAAGAAGATCCCCCCATTTTAGTTGCCATGGAGTTGCTATTTATAGGAGTAGACTGGAAAAATCTGCCAGAAAACTCGAAATACCCTTTCTCATGTGCATGTGGGCCCATATGATCGATCCAAGGTGGTATCGATCCCCGATCAATCCATAACAATATCGATCAGGAATCACTCCGATTAGGCTGGGATCGATCATGGTGAAAGACAATAGTGCCAAGTCCTTGCTCACCAAATTTCGTGAAATTCCAATGTGTAGTTTGTGAGAGATGATCGATCCAAGTTTGAGATTGCAAGTGCAGGCTGATGATTTCGTATCCATCACTTCGTATCCATCATCTGGTATCCTTCACTTTGTATCCATCAGCTGGTATCCATCACTTCGTATCCATCATCTTGTATCTATCACTTCGTATCCATCATCTGGTATCCATCACTTCGTACCCATCAGCTGTTATCCATCGCCTTGTATCCATCATCTGGTATCCATCACTTCGTACCCATCAGCTGATATCCATCGCCTTGTATCCATCATATGTTATCCATCACTTCGTATTCATCATCTGGTATCCATCACTTCATATCCATCAGCTGGTATCCATCACTTCATATCCATCAACTGGTATCCATCACTTCGTCTCCATCATCTGGTATCCATCACATCATATCCATCAGCTGGTAACCATCACTTCGTCTCCATCAGCTAGTATCCATCACTTCGTATCCATCAGCTGGTATCCATCACTTGGTATCCATCATCTGGTATCCATCACTTCGTATCCATCTGGTATCCATCACTTAGTATCCATCATCTGGTATCCATCACTTTGTATCCATCAGCTGGTATCCATCACTTCGTATCCATCATCTGGTATCCATCACTTTGTATCCATCATCTGGTATCCATAGTGATGGATACGATAGCATCGATATGGGCCAATTTTTCACGGATATTGATCCATCCATAACTTGAGCATATGAACTCCGATTGACCTGAAATTCGAAGTGTAGCCTTACCGAACCATGTTTATCATTCCCGATCGATCCCACCATGATTGGAGCTTGGTCAAGTTTTGACGGTATCGATCGTAGCCTTGTTTCCAATCGATCACACGAATATTGATCCATCCATAACTTGAGCATACGAACTCCGATTGACCAGAAATTCGAAGTGTAGCCTTACCAAACCTTGTTTATCAGTACCGATCAATCCCACCTTGATTAGAGCTTGGTCCAATTTTGACAGTATCGATCATAGCCTTGTTTCCAATCGATCTCAAATTCCGATATCCATCCTTTTTAGCTAATTTGTTGATATCCTAATCTTGACCAAAAGGTGGGGTAACACCCTAATGGAAGCAACCCCCCATAACTTGGCCCCTAAAAAACACGTTCTTTGATTTAGTCATTTTCGACAAAGGATAATAAAGCTTAATGGAGCAAAAAAACATCTTAGAGTGATGATAATACAAAAAAAATCTGAGTAATCGATAGCTGAGGAACCAACTACAAAGGATATAAAATGATCATATATGGAAAGTAAGTCTTGTACACTTATCACCACTCATCGAATTCAAATTTGTATTGTTTCTTGGTTAATAATAATACCGGACAAGTCAAGTTAGTGTTACGTCGAAGTCATGTCTCACGATTATTCTTGACTTTTGAAATAGTAACAATTCTACTTCTTCGATGTCTCGTGATAATTATACAAATAAATTATTTCCATACAGGTGAATCTGTAACGACCCGTATTTTAAACTATTTTAAATTATGAAATTTAATATAATTATTGAATAAAATTATTAGAAATAAAAAATTAATGATTTATTAATGTAGGTATTGAATATGAACTTGAATAAAATTTTAAAATAACCAATTTCGAAGATTTTGGCAATAACTAGTATTGAAATGAAATTTCATATATCGAATGTGTTTATAATCAATAGCTGGAATTGAATAATGAATATTGAATTACTGTAAAATTGAAATAGTTTTTTATTATTTAAATTCGTTTTAAAAGTTAAATTTTATAAGTTAAATAACTTATATTTAAAATATGGTGGGTTTATTGAATAATTTAATTGTTTAAATTTAATATTGAAAATTATGTAAATAATTGAATTCTGAATTTAATATGAATGAAAATGATTCCGAAAGTAGATTTAAATTTTATTTAAACAAGAAGGAAGGTTGTTAACTTTTAAAACTGAATTCAAAAGTGAATAGATAGAAATTGGAAATTTTATATTTTAATTAACGTGTAAAATTAGCCATTTTGGCAACTATCTCGGATTTTGACGAAACCAATTTCATCGGATCCGTAATAGTGAATTATTATACGATTTCAAGTTTCGAAGCGATCGGACTTGTCGGTTGGTCGTACGAGCTTGAAATGTATAGAAATTAATTTAAGGAATTTAATTTAAAAAAAATGATTTTGAAATTCTATCTTTTGAATATGATCAAATTAGGCCTCGAGACTAGTTCCATTGCATTCGTAATAGGGGTAAAACATACAAAATGCTAGGCGGCACGCTTCGTTTGGAGTTCATAAATTTCGCAGGTCAATCGGGTCGGAACTTATATAAGGCCACGTTCATTTCATTCAAACCCTAGCCCTTTTACGCAGCCGCTCTCTATCTCGATTAATGGCCAAAAATCATCGTTCTTCTCTCCTCATTATCTCTCAATCCATTCATTGAAATCGTTCGATTCCAAAAGGTTTTCAATTTCAATTTCCAAGTTATTTTACTATATAAACCATTTTCAATACTCAAACTATTTTATATTAAACTATTTTAACTATTTTAAAACTGTTCAAACTATTTTCAAAAAAATTCAAACTGGTCAAAGTTGGAATTGCTTATATTTAAATATTAGATTTAAATACGAATTCGGTTAAATTGAAGTGATAACCTAAATTGTAATTCGAATTGAATTTTGAAGTAAATATGATATTTTGAAGTAAATATGATGACTCGGAATGATTGATTTTGAAGCGAATATGATATTTTGATATCAAGTATGAATTGTTTTCAAAATGTGAAAGTACCAACCGGTGTGTAAAACATCATTTTGGTTGTTAAAGAGACCGGGTCTTCTTATTGGCATACTCTTTGTCGATATTGTAACCACTTTAACAACTATGTACACAGAGGAGACTCCATAATGAAGTGGTTGGATTTGGCGTCGTTTGCTGGATTTGAAGAAAGATAATGATGATAGATCGACCCCGGCACTTGTGCCAATTTGAAATGACTAAAACAGGACGGCTTGATAGGGCCTACGATGCGTTACCACTAGCCCTACGACCCGAACTGGTAATATCCTACCTTGGACTTTGCCCCACGTGCCTTGTCATACTTTTATACCTATACGAGACCACTACGATTTTGGTTTAGTGTTGTCATATCACAACACATCCCTATCCCCCGACGTGCTACTAGGGTGTTATATGCAAACTGTACGAATGCTTAAAAAGGCATTAAGGGGGATTAATGTAAAGCCTTAATGCTTAGAAAAATATTTATTTTACTGATTAGACATTATATATATAGCGTATTCTACTATATATAAATAATTTAACGGATCCTTCAGAGATGGAAAATCCCATAACATCTCTTGAGTTATTGCACGCACGTTATACACTGGATATGAGATGCGAAACCTCGTAAACATCTCTGACGCTATTACACTCATGTTATATGTGATATCGATTTGGCTCACATAAGGATATTTTAGTCCCGACTCGAGTGTTTTGTCTTTTTATTACGCTCGGGTTAGCCCTGATTATTTCAGCACATTGAAGATCATTTTCTAGAGGACGAAGACGAAGATTTGGTATATTATTATTACTAGTATTATTCCTTGAATCATGTTGTTCTGCTGCATTAGTTTATTTGTCCCTATTGTATATATAACTCTAATAATTGTTGTATAAATTAAATCAAATGTATAATATAAACAACTTCATTAACTGTTTATTTGATTATTATATTTTTATCATTCTGCTGTGAGATTCTATGTTTGTTTCTTCTTCTTTTCTTATTTTTCTTAATTAACCCCATTGATTATCTTGTTCCAGATTGTTTGAGTTGGACATGTGTGGATTATTGTCAATTCAAACCTTCCGAAATGTAGGTCCTCATAGTTGGTATTAAAGCTTTGGTTTAGCGATAACCTTAGCTTTGTAGGGTTTGACTCATTAGAGATAGGGTAGGAATACCCTAGAATGAGTTGTTTGAGTGTATATATATGAGAGCGCGTACTTGTTAGTGTTATAAAATGTTTTATATTGTTTTTACTTATCCATTGAGTTGTTTATGAATTCTGGTCAGTGTGTGGGACGCCATGTTATCAATAGGGGTTTCTAAACACATAAACGAGACAAGTTGACATAATATTGTTTTAAGATAGGGTAAATGAAATAATTTCACCTAAATTATATATTATGTATAAAAAGAAATTGAAGCAGAATAAATGTGTAAGTGAAATTTATATAAGTAATTGAATTTGACTTAAATTGGATTTAAATTGGATGTAAATAAATTGAATGCAAATAGAATGAGTTTTATTAAATTGAATGCTAACTAAATAAATATGAAATAAGTTAATGTTAAATAAAGTAATGTTGATACACTTAAGTATAAGTGGTAAGGAATATAAGTATAAATTATGAAATGAATAGATTTATAAAATAAATTGAATATGGAGTGAATAGGTTGTAAAACTAAGTTTGGAAATATTAACATAACTAATTTGGGTTTATGGATGTTTATAGACTTAACTAATGAGTTATGAAGTAAAAGTCTAATCTTACTTAAGTTAAAAGAATGAATTTAACCGAGAATTTGAAAATTTAAATCCTGGTGCTTTTGAAATTGTTTTCTAAGATTTTGTAAATAATAATTAGTACTATTTAAAAATATTTACGAATAGAAATTGTTTTAAAAGGGAATTAAAAGGAAATAAGTTATGCACTCCCCTCTTCTGTAGTTGGAAAATAATTTCGGTGATGACGGCTGCATCATCGACATTCATTTTCGAGTCTCTGAGTGGGGGAGACCACTTAGTAGCTTTGCTACGCATTTGATTCAACAAACAGATTTTGATTTAAAATTTCTAAATATGATTTGATATATATAAAAGATATGAGTATCTATATTATTTCAAAATGATTTGAAATGAACCCGGTATTTGAATTCTTAAGTTTCTGTTAATTAATGATATTCAGCTGTAGAAAATAAAGTGAATTATTTTGAATAATTGGAAACTTCTAAAATGGGAGATAATAAATTGAAGCTAATTGTTTAAATAAATTATGAGAATTTGAATTATAACTGTTTCAATAAAATGGAAATTTAACTTGTATAAATTATTGAATATTCTTGTTAACTAAAATAAATAAGATAAATTCGTATAATACTCAATTACATTCTAAAAACATATATAAAACTTACCGAAAATGTTTAAAAAGTTAAATGTTAATATGAATATGTAATGGAATATTATATAAGAAAAAAATGTTTCAAAGTAAATGTGTGTTTAAAGAAATGATTTTTATATAAAAATTAAGTTGTTATAATAAGTGTTATACATTTAGTTAATGTTTTTAAGAAACATCAAATGAATAATTTGAGAAGTAAAAGAAAATACTATTTAAACATGAACTTAAGCTAATATAATGTTTTGTAAATAAAATGTAACTTTCTGAATTGATAAAAAATTATTTGATGTTATAAATAAAGATAAGTTTTACAAAAAAAATATATATTATAAACTTAGGTTATGCTATGAAATGTTTAAAAATTTAAATGGAACAAGTAAATGAATATGAACTTAAGAGTAAATTAATAAATAATAAATAAAATCATACCTTCGTAAATTGTTGCAATATAAAAAGTAAACTTGCAGAGGATGTTGAAATTAAATTGTGACTTTATGCGGTAATTGTAAATTTGAATAAAGCTATATAAAAGAGAATGAGTATTAATGAAATATTTATAAACTTAAGAAAATGATTAATGAAGGGTTTTGCAAATAAATTTAGCAGTAAATGAAAATGTGAAGATAAATATGAATTAAGTTGTAAAGGAGCTTAAGTAATGATATAAAACATAAATTCATAAATGATGTTGATGTGAAAAAGAAATATGAACATTATAATTTAAATGTTTTATGAAACATAAAGGCTAAAGTTTTATAACTTATAGATTTGATAAATATGAATGATATGAAAAGAAAATATGAAATGCAATATGAAATCAAAATTTACCTAAGTGTAGTTAATGATATAAATTACTGAAATGAACTAATGGAAGTGAAAAATGAATGTAACTATAAACGAATGTAAATTAATAGAATGTGAATTCGTTAATGTTGATAAGTGCATGTCAATCAATTGAAAGTAAATGAACTGAATGAAAATCAATTGAATGTGAATAAAATTGAATGTAAGTTGGTTGAATACAAATAAATTGAAATAAACCAATTAAATGTTAATAAAAATTGGATGTTAAAGGAAATAATAGTGTATAAATTAAATATTAACATTTGATAATATAAATTCATATATTTATGAATTAATTAGATGTATATTAATGGTTGAATGGTTTCTTTTGTTGTTAATCATTTATATAACTGTTTTGATTGCATATGATTGGTTGGTTGTGTATTCGTGCCCGTGCTTATGGTTTGGATTCACAATACATGTTATATGGTCCAATTAGACTCATATATGTTGCTAAATCCTTTATAGTTACTAATATTCTAACCTAAGTTAGACAGGTACATACGAAGACTGTTTGGACGTATACGTGGATTTTATATGAATTTGCGAGCGAACTCGCTCGTATTAATAATAATAAGGTACGTATCTCGGATCACATACCGCACTTTTATATTTTTCCATACAGGATGCCTCATCATTGAGATGAGATGTATATTTGATATATTTGGTATATATTTGTGTTATATATTGTATTGAAATTTTTTCCTATCGAGTCGCGCAAAGGAGACTCTGTCGAAATTTTCTGTAAATCTGGGCGTTAGAAAAATTTTAAGATTTTAAAATTTTATAACTTGTTTTTATAAATAAATTGTAATTTCCGTAAGGTTATCGGAGTGGCGTAACAGAAGCATAGTAAAAGTTTTCTAATAAGATTTAATGTTTATAAGTTAATTATTTTGAATAAAATATTTCAAATGTTAAATTCTTTACTTAACCCCTTTTCGAGGATGAAAAGTTTTGAGTGGGGGAGAATGTAACGACCCATATTTTTAACTATTTTAAATTATTAAATTTAATATAATTATTGAATAAAAATGATTAGAAATAAAAAAATTAATGATTTATTAATGTAGGTATTGAATATGAACTTGAATAAAATTTAGAGATAACCAATTTCGAAGATTTTGGTAATAACCAGTATTGAAATGAAATTTTATATATCAAATGTGTTTATAATCAATAGCTGGAGTTGAATAATGAATATTGAATTAGTGTAAAATTAAAATAGTTGTTTTATTATTTGAATTCGTTTTAAAGTTAAATTTTATAAATTAAATAACTTATATATAAAATATGGTGATTTATTGGATAATTAAATTGTTTAAATTTAATATTGAAAATTATGTAAATAATTGAATTTTGAATTTAATATGAATGAACATGATGTTGAAAGTTGATTTAAATTTTATTTAAACAAGAAGGAAGGTTGTTAACTTTTAAATTGAATTCAAAAGTGAACAAATAGAAATTGGAAATTTTATATTTTAGTTAACGTGTAAAAATAGCCATTTTGGCAACTGTCCCGGATTTCGACGAAACCAATTTCATCGGATCCATAATAGTGAATTATTATAGGATTTCAAGTTTCGTAGCGATCGGACTTGTCGGTTGGCCGTGCGAGCTTGAAACACGTAGAAATTAATTTAAGGAATTTAATTAAAAAAATGATTTCGAAAAGCTATCTTCTGAATATGATCAAATTAGGCCTCGAGACTAGTTCCGTTGCGTTCGGAATGGGGGTAAAACATATAGAACACCAGGCGGCACGCTTCGTTTGGAGTTCGGAAATTTCGTGGGTCAATCGGGTCGGAACTTATATAAGGCCACGTTCATTTTGTTGAAACCCTAGCCCTTATACGCACCCGCTCTCACTCTCTCGATTGATGGCCGAAAATCATCGTTATTCTCTCCTCATTATCTCTCAATCCATTCATCGAAATCGTTTGATTCCAAAAGGGAAAATGTAGAGCTCGACGAGCTCTACACATCCAACAGATGGATCGAGACGGAAGCTCGCATAATCGCCAGAATCTGGCCTTGATGTTGCATGTGTTTTCCTCGTTTTTCGCACGAAAGGCAGCGGCGTAGTCGATGGCGTTTGGGGAGGAGGTGGAGATAGCCGTGGCGCATATGGAGTGGTTGGCGATTGTAGTCCGATCGTCGTCTTGGCAGCGCGCACGCGTAAGGTTTGGTCGCGTAGGGTTTGTACGAACGCCTGGAGTTGTTCGCGTTGAAGATGAGGAGAGATGAGGTAACGGCTTTATTAAATTAATTATCTTTATTTAGTTAATTAAGTTTAATTATTTCAAATATAAATAAAATTCATAACTTTTTCATATGAGCTCTGATTCGAGCGAAACAAGTCATGTTGGAATCGTATCAACGTCGTCTACGCCATGGAATCAAATTGGATTTTATTTGAAGCTGAAATATTTTTGGTTTCAAAAAAAAGGTGAGTGTTTTAAACACTCACAAATGACTAAATTATTTTTATGTTAGTTAAATTGCAATCATGAAGTGATTTAACTTTGTTGATTGTTGTTGGGTAAATTTAACTGACATAGAATCGATATACAATTTATATGTTAGAAATTTTGAATTAACAGTTAAATTGAAATTAGAGTTAATCTGCTGGAAAAAAATTCTGATTATTGGTAATTGGTTAATTGTTGCGACTTATTGATTGTTTGGATGATTGATTGTGATGGATGCAAATTAGTTGAAATATTGGACGATTGGATGTTTATTTATTTTATATATATCCTGTATCACCATGTAAATTATTTACTAGTATATAAAACTGTTATTTGAATTATTTCGAATGAATTGAGAAATAGGTTGAAATGATATATACCTATGACACGTTGATTTGGATTGAAATAATATATATCCATCCCTGAAATTAAAATTGAAATAACTATTCACTTGACAAGAGGATAGAAAATTATATACGGACAACGGATTGGTTAAATTAAATGATTTTAAAATTTTTGATTTGAAATTATTTTAATGATTTTGATTTAAAGAGATAAAAATCGGATTTAGGGAAATCGAATTATTTTCGAACTTGAGCTCAAAATGTAGAATTAAAATTTGTTAAACGAAATTGTTTTAAAATGAAATTTGAGATTTTGAAGTTATAATTGAAATATGATATGAATTTCAAAAATTGATTTTTTTAAAGATTTGAACTTTTATTCGAACTTTGAAATATTGCTAAGTAAAAGTAATTTATATGAATATTTCAAATTTGGGCTCGAAGTTGAATTATTTTGACGATTTGAACCTTAAATAGAACGTCGAAGTTCAATTTGATTTAAATGATTTAAATCGATATTCTGAAAGTGAATTCGAAATTGATATAAATTGAAATGGTTGAAAATTGGAGTTGAATTGAAATTTAAGCCATTGAATTGAGTTATTGAATTGAATTTGAAGTTAAAATGAAAATTGAAATTGAAACCTACTTGAATTGAAATTGAAATCACACTTAATTCAAATTGAAATCGAAGTTGAGTGGATTTGAAGTGAATCGAGATTGGATGATTCAAATTAAAAATTTGGAATTGAATAGTGACTTTGAAACTATTTTAAAATAAATTATTTTAATATAAACTGTTTAAAATATATCTTTTTAAATATTCAAATTATCTTGATTTTCCAAGTTATTTTACTATATAAACCATTTTCAATACTCAAACTATTTTATATTAAACTATTTTAAAAATATTCAAACTATTTTCAAAAAAATTCAAACCAGTCAGAGTGGGAATAGCTTATATTTATAAATCATGGATTTAAATACGAATTGGGTTAAATTGAAGTTATAACCTAAATTGTAATTCGAATTGAATTTTGAAGTAAATATGATATTTTGAAGTAAATATGATGAATTCAGTATGAAATTGATTTGAAGCAGATATGATTTTTTGATATCAAGTATGAATTGTTTTCGAAATGTGAAAGTATCAACCGGTGTGTAAAACGACGTTTTGGTTGTTAAAAAGACCAAGGTCTCATATTGGCATACTCCCTGTCAATATTGGAACCACTTTAACAACTGTGTACGCGGAGGAGACTCTAGAATGAAGTGCTTGGGTTTAGCATCGTTTGATGGATTTGAAGAAAGAGAACGATGATGGATAGACCCTGGTACTTGTGCCAATTTGAAATGACTAAAATAGGACGGCTTGTCAGGGCCAAGTGGGCTAGCTACCCCTAGCGGACATCCATTCTTCGATTTTATCGGACTTGGTCCATACTATTACTCTTATTGTTGGTTTCAATTGGTGCACCTTGATTTTGGGATAATCTCCCTTTGACTCAATATGGGATGGAGGTACCCGGTGGGCGATCGTGGCTACGATGCTTACCAGCCCTGCGACCGGAACTGGTAGTATCCTACCTTGGGCATTGCCACACGTTCCTTGTCATACTTTTATCCTTATACGAGACCACTATGATTTTGGTTTAGTGTTGTCGTATCACGGCCCATCCCTATCCCCCGACGTGCTACTGGGGTGTTATATGCAAACTGTACGACAATGCTTAAAAACGCGTTAAGGAGGATTAGTGTAAAGCCTTAACACTAAGAAAAATATTTATTTTACTGATTAGACATTATATATATAGCGTATTCTATTATATATAAATAATTTGACGGATCTTTAAGAGATGGAAAATCCTGTAACATCTCTTGAGTTATTGCACGCACGTTATACACTAGATAAAAGATGTGAAACCCCGTAAACATCTCTGACGCTATTACACTCATGTTATATGTGATATCGATCTGACTCACATATGGGTATTTTTGTCCCGACTCGAGTGTTTTGTCTTTTCATTATGCTCGGGTCATCCCTGAGTATTTTAGCGCATTGAAGATCATTTTCTAGAGGACGAAGACGAAGATTTAGTATATTATTATTACTAGTGTTATTCCTTGCATCATGTTGTTCTGCTGCATTATTTTATTTGTCCTTGTTGTATATATAACTCTAATTAATGTTGTATAAATTATAATCAAATGTATAATATAAATAGCTTCATGAACTGTTTATTTGATTATTATATTTTGACATTCCGCTACGAGATTCTCTTTTTGTTTCTTCTTCTTTTCTTATTTTTCTTAATTAACCCCATTGATTATCTATGTTCAAGATTTTTTGAGTTGGACATGTGTGGATTATTGTCAATTCAAACCTTCGAAAATGTGGGTCGTCATAGAATTGCTTAACAAAAATTAATTCATTTCCATAAACAATTCAATTTTTTCTTTAAAAAAAACTGAATTCATACTTGACTTCGCATTACAAGTATTAGGTTTAAAACACTTTGTCAAAGAGTTTACTAACTTTGAAACATCATTATAAAAAGGATTTAACAACTTAAAACATCCTTATTACATTGATTAATTAACTTTAAAACTTTGTTAACTAGTTAATTAATTTACTTCGATAACCTTTAATTGAAAAGGGGTAAAAAAAATTAAAACATCATTAATTCAATTAATTAGTAATATAATTAATTAAATAAATTAAATAATACTTAATTATCAATATTTAAAAGTGATTAATTAATTTTTAAAACTTTATTTAGGGAAACTAAGGTTAAACAAATTTATTAACCTTTAAAGGTCATTAATTAAAAAGGGTTTATTAATTGTAGAAAAAACAACATTAACTAATAAATTAATAAATCTTAATCCATCATTATAAAAAGATAATTAGCCTTAAACATCATTAACTAAGTATTAGTTAAATTTAAAACACATCGTTAATGAGTTAATTAGTTATCTTTAATCCTTATTAATTAAATAATTAATTATTAAACTAAATAATCATTATTAAAATAATTAATTATTTTTGAAAATATCATTAATAAAAAACTTGCTTAACTTTGTAAAATAATTCCAAACACGATAATGAAGCCATACAGTTTCGATAAAAGGTGATTTTCCAAAAGTGTCGATATAGCGACTATCGCTATACGGGCAGTTCGAAATTCAAGCATATGGCATTTGCAACACAACCATACATCACATATGTGACGACCCGAAAATTTTGGATATTTGAAATTGAGATATTTAATTGATTTTAAATATTTAAAAGTTAATTTTTAACTTGAATTTCAAATATCACCATTTATTGGGTAATTTAATTATTAAATTAAATAATTTGAAGTTGGGTAAAATGTTGAATCGGGAGTTTTAAACCTGTTAAAAATAATTTGAAGGCTTGGAAAATTTACATTGATAATACTGAAGGTGATAGAACTTTTAAATTTGAATTTAAAGGTGTTTTATTCAATTTTAAAAATATATCGTTTAAATCGATATTTAAAAATAGTCTTCCAAGGCACAGTCTCGGAATTCGACGAAACCAATTCCATTGGATCCGTAATATTGTATATTATTGGATTTCAAATTTCGAAGTGTTTGGTGTTGTATTGTGATCGTACGGTAAGTAAATGCAGTGAAATTTATATCGAAAATTTAATATAATAACAGGGTCCAAAAAGCTATCTTCTCCATACGATCGAATTAGGACTCGAAACCTTTTCCATTGCGCTTGAAATAGGGGTAAAACATTATAAATGCCTAGCGGTACGCCTCGATAGGAGATCAAGATTTTGAGTTGCGTAATTCAAGACGATTTAAATTTAAAATTTAAATATAATATATAAGGTTTGACCAGTCAAGATTCCCTCCACATCAAAACTTTTTCACCTCATTTCAGAACACTATAGCTTCCCTTCTCCAACACACCTCCCTCAACTTTATATCACGTTCATCCCCTTCCATCTTCATCTGTTCAAACCAAGAAAAATGGCAGACGAAAATCGAAGTCGTCTACCGCTTATCTCCCTAAAAATCTTTGAATTCACAAGGCAATTCAAAATAGAAGTAAAATCAAGTGCCTTCTTTTCTATTTTCAGAATCAAACTTAGGGTCGCGTGTCCCCTTACATTTTCAAATCGAGATTTCTTTCCAATTAAAATCGCAAGCTACTTCCTTCTTCCCTCATATGTTCAAAACGAAATCGAGCAAATCATTCGTGAGTCGAGTGGGCATGACATCGCACGAATTCGAATCAAAAGGAAGGGAGGGTTCTCGCGATTAGATCGCGGTGGGTGACATTCGCACGTGGGGGAGTGGCGAAGTCTGAGTGGTCCAGTCGTCGATTCAGTTGCGTGGCATTTCAGGTCGAAGGGAAGAGGTTCGCGAGGCATAGAAGGCCGTGTCTGACGCTGTGTCGCGAAGTAGAGTTCGGCGTTCGGGTTAGTGTAGAGGCGATGGCTTTCGTGATGTAGGCTAGGATGTCGAGCAGTGGTGGCCGGGGTCGAGGCTGGGGTTCAGTGGGGAGGGGGCAGTAAGGTGATTTCTTTTTCTATCTAAAAGTTTATGTATATATGTATATAGGTACAGAGAAAACTTTATAAATATAAATATACACACACACATTTTTAATCTTATTGTTAAATTTTAAATAAGTATTAGGGTGATATATATATTATAAAACATATTACTAATGAATATTTACAAATTAATAAATGGTTATGCAACGGTTAATTTATTTTGAGCATTTTTAAAATTGTTAGTACTCAAGTCTAAACCTTGAGTTTAATCTATTGATTTTTAGTTCATTAATTAGAAAAAAAAATTATATAGATAATATTTTGGAAAAATAAGGGATTTTAAAATGTTTGAAGAATTTATAAAAGTTAGATTTTTGAAATCTATAATTTATTTTTATAAGTGTATATGTAGTTTCGAAAAGAAAATTAGTTTAAAAAAAATTATTGGTTTAAACTCAAATTTATTAGCTAAATTAAATGAATAAATAATGATTAATTGTTTGACTAATTCAAATATTAATAAACAATACGAATGTTTGTACAAGGTTTAAAATCATGGCGAAACATGTCGAGATGGATTGGACTGCTAATTTAAAAAGCAAAGGTGAGTTAATCTCACTCATCTGGGTTTAAGTTAAATTTAAATGGTTAAATTTAAATAATTGGTTGAATGATTGAATTGATTGGATGTGATATATTATATAGTAGTATATATATATTGGAGTGATTGATTCCCGCATTATATAGCGGATGAGACCCTATGCGCCGCATAATAGCGATGATATTGTATTAATCCCATATACCGCGATGTTCAAACTCGAAGTGGAATTGGTATTGTGCTAACATCTGTGGATGCAGGGAAACAGGTTGGAGGGATCCAACTGGATTCCTCAAATTTATTTAGATTATTTTAATATTCTATGATATGATATATTTGGTGATCTGTGATAGATTACATTGGTAATTGGAAATGATGGATGCTATGTTTGATTGAATATATTTGGGTATACTGAGTTACCAATAATATATAGATTGGATTTTTGAAAAGAAAATAAATAGAGAATTTTTAAGTAAAATATTTATAGAAATTTGGATAAATTAAAGAATAGATTGGAAAAAAAATAAGAAAGGTTGATTTTTAAATTCTAGTAAATAAATTCCGAGTATGGGAAGGAGATTATGAATAAAGGGGGAAATAAGGAATTTTAAATCTTAAGTGATATTATTTAAAGGAATGAAAGATTTATTTTTGAATTCAGAATTAAAATGGTTTAGAAAGAAATAAAAGAAGCATTTTGGAATAAATGTGAAAATTTGTATTATCAGTTAAAGTAAGATTTTAAATCATCACAAGGAACTTAAACCTGAAATTTATAAGTTTTGAAATAAAATTGGATAAGTAAAGAATTTATTTTAAAATGGAGTAAATTTTGGAAATCAATTTGAAAATTGATTAAGTGTTTGGAACTGGGATTTTAGAAGGAAGATGAGACTATGAAAATTTATAAACTGGGTTTATAAAGGTGAAGTAATATATGAGTGGATATTTGGAAAAATAAATTCACAATGGGAATTTATTAAGGGAATGGGTAAATTTGGTTAAAAATAAATAGTGATTTATTTTTAAAAAGATGTGGAAGAGAAGTGTATTTCCCTGGATAGCCAAGTACGTTTTCAAAGCAAATTTTTAAGTACAAGTGAAAATTGTTAAAAGTTGTTGTAAAAATATGTTTTAGAAATTTATTATTTTTGAATGTTTAAGTTTAAAGTACGTATTATTTTCAAATTTATTTTAGTAGTAATTATTTAAAGGTGGCTTGGTATTATGTTTTGAAAAGATGAAAATTTAGTTTTATAAAGTAGCTTCATTTAAAATATTCTTAAAGTATAAATTTTTGAATAAAGTATTAAAGAAGTTTTTAATTTAAAGTATATTTTATAAAAAAGTGTTTCTAAATTATTTTTAAAATCTAAAGTGTTTGTACTTGGTGATTTCAGTGGAAATGGAAATATTTGGGAAATTTATTCCATGAGAGAAGGACGGTTTGAAACTGTTTTCAAAGGGTTGAAAAGTGGAAATATATCTTGCGAAGATATTTTGAGATAAATAAATAATTTGGAAAATTATTTATGTGTCTGATGGTTGTTGTGAATGTTATTTGATAGTAAATCCCCGACTATCAATATTGGACAATGCGCTGATCGTTTCGAAGAGACTGGGATCGGGATTTATTGTTCGAAAACCACTTCGATCCAGTTTGTACATTTTCGTGGGTAAAACGAGTTTGGAGTCGAAGATGGAGCAGTGAAGTGCAAGGGCTAATCGCTACTAGTCCTGAGGGTGATTAGATAATGGATGTAGTAGGAGTAGTGCCTTCGGTTCCGTTCGAACCCGGAACGGACTTGTATGGATGAATGCTTTAGGAACATCGTCAGGTAGACGATGAGCATTCTAAGAGATGTGTTCTAACAAGGTAACGTTTAGCCTCAAGCCTCATCAACCGGGAATGACTGAAAATCAGGGGTTATGCAGCAAGGCTATGCGGGTCGCGCCCATTAGGGTGAGGTCATCCCTGTCTAGATGTCCCTTTTTATTTCGGCTGTGTGGGCGGTTGCTGATCCTAACCGTGGGGTGATCTTACTCGAAATTATCCAGTAAGGGGTAGTTCTTGTCTTGTGTTGCAGGGGATCAGGCGTGGTCCTCGGTACGCTGATCTTGACCAAGTACTGTGATAGGTGGTACCCCAGTGCCTAGTCGTTAGTTGGAAATCCATTCTCCCTACGTGCCTTTACGGTTTTGTTTGTATACCTATTAGCTGGAATTTAATAAATGTAACAATTTCGGCTATTTGAATAAGTATTTATATATAGACACTATTATAATATCAGAGGATTTTGATAAAAAGTGTTTGGCTATCGTAAGGTAAAAACCCGACATGTTTATTTGTGGTGTGGTCTTACGAGATGCTTTTGATTTCAAAGGGTTTTGAAAACTTTAATAATCCAATTGAGTGTGTTTTCTCACGCTGGTTTTCCAGACTGACTCGGGTGTTATTTTATTATAATGCTCGGGCCAGACCGAGTATTATAGATTACAGGAAAGGATGTTGTGGAGCTCAGGAGACGAGATAGATGGCGATGTGTACTTCCGTACTTGATTAAATATCCCGCTATGATGACTAGCTGTGTATTCAGTTTTGTGAGGACATGTTGTGATTACTATCCAGTTGTGTGTTATGTGTACTCTGATGATGTGATGTATAAACAGATTTGTTTTTGTGTAAAGATCTATTATTAACTATTATATATTATTCCGCTGCGATTGTGAGATTCTGATGTTGATTTTTCTATTTTCTTCTTCTACCTCCTTCTTCTTTAATCCTGATGGTTCGTATTTCCGTTCACTTTGAGTCGATATGTTGGAAAATAGTGTCGATTCAAGGGGTACGGGTTTGCGGGTCGTCACACTTGGTATCAGAGCTTAGGCTAGCGATAACCTTGGCTCTGGTGGGGATTACTCATAAAATAGAGTCCGTAGTACTCTAGAATGAGTTTGAGTGTAATAATAGATATGAGCGCGTATTTGTTAGTGAATATGAAAAAGGTTTTATATTGTGTTGATTTATCGGTTGAGTGTTTATGGATTCTGGTCGATATGTGGGACGCCATGTCATCGATAGGGCTTTGTAAACTCTTGAACAAGATAAACCGACACGGTATTGTTTTAAAAATAGGGTAAATGAAATAATTTTACCCAAATTATTTTTGTATATGGAAGAAATAATTTTCAGAAATTATTATAGTTATATATATGGATGCTTGGTTATTAGGGAGTGATAATATTAAATTATTATCACTATTGTGGGAAAATTGAATAGGAAATTGAAATCATAACCAAAGGCTAAGAAATAAATTCATATACAAATGGGATTTGTAAATGTGATTTATAATTTGAAATAGAATCCCAGGGTAATAATTGAAAGTACAAATTCTAGAGTAATGTTTGAATATAAATTGGATGGATTTGAAATTTGGAATTTTTGAAAAATTAAAATTCCTTTAAATATAAAATGGTTTTAAAAGCTTGGGAGGAATAATGGTGATAGTATTTGAGAAAATATTTTTAAAGAGAATTTGAAATCTGGAGAGATTTGGAACTTAAAAATATTTGGAGGGGTTTTAAAGAGATAAAAGCATTTAACTCTCTTCGGTCACTGGAAAATAACTTCGGTGATGACTACAGCATCATCGATGTTCATTTTCGAGTTTCTAGGAGAGGAATTGCTACCAAATTGTTTTATACTGTAATGTCTTCAAAACTGAGTTTGGTTTTAAAATTCAAAAGATAATTTGATACCAAAGGATTTCAGATATGATTGTTTTTAAAAATGCTTTTGAAATATGAGTAATTGTTTAAATACTGTGGAGTTGGTTTGAGATTGTTATAGAATATAAATGGGTTGATAGTTTATAAATTTTTGAATATGTTAGAATAAAATGGATTTCAATATTTAAATTGATTTGGAAGTAAATAAAAAATTAAAGAAAAATTAAATTCAGAATGGAATTGAAAATTCTGATGAGATAAGTTATAAAATCATAACTTGAATGGAAGTGGGGAAAATTAATAAGAGTATGACTTATAAAAGTCTAAAAGTGAAGTAATAAGCCAGAATAAATTTGTTTGGTATTTTGGAATTGAAATAAAAATCCGAACCTGAGATAAAATAAGATTGAACTCAAGTAAGTATAGTTAAAGTTGAATTGGGAGTTGAAAGTGGATTTTGAAGTCAAGCTTGATGTAACAACCCTGTATTTTACAATTATTTTTAAATTGATTTCCAGATTTAAAAGCTTTATTTATGAAAAAGAATAAATTTTGTTATTTTAAGTATAAACTTTGATTTTGATGTAGATTTGAATTCCAAATATGACTAAATTTAATATTTCTAGAAAATGTGAATTTTGGTCAAATAGTCAAACTTTGACTTTTAAATTTAAAATTTAAATAGTTTAAAATTATAATTTTTATCTTTTATTATGACAATAGATTTAATAACATGAATACTGCTTTTCGTTTCGTTGAAAACGGAGTTAAAATGTAAAAGATATGTACATTTCAATTTTGAGTATAAATTGTTTATTTTGCAATTTTGTTATTTTAAATTTTATAAATTTTATTGTATATGTCATATTTTGTTCTAATATGTGTTGATATTTTATTTTATGTATATCTTGACTTTTATATATTTTTAAAATGATGATAGAATTTTTCCAAAATTTACTGTATTTATTTCTTATTTTTAAAGGCTGTTTCTATTTTTCTGCTATTTTCTTCATCTAAACTATATTTAAATTAAAATTTATTTATTTATTTTTGTGAATTCATTTTATTTTGTGTTCTTATCTTTATTTATAAATATTTTTAAGTACATAAAAAGTTTCCATAGTTCATTGCATTTATTCTCCATATTTTCAAGACTAGTTGCAAATTTTGCTGTTTTATTTAATTAAATTATATATATTTAATATTTAGTTATTTATTTTTTTGTTATTTACTAAATTTTCGTATTTTTATCTGAGTTTATATTTATATTTCAGTTATATAAAATTAAAATAAAAGTGGAAATTTGAAAGGACTTAAGTTGTAAATTGTGTGACTTTTCATTTAACCAAACCCTTCATTTTTCCATAACGGCTCATTTATTCTTTTGTAACCGTGTATGCCTTATTGTTTCACGTGAAAGACTTCCCTTTCATTCACAATTCACGGCCAAAAACATTTCTGAAGTTGTTTGGGTAATGGCTTCATCTTCTCTACCTTTCTCTTCTTCATTTCCTATTAAATTTTCTATTGTTTTGCTTGATTCTTCCATAGCTTTGCTCGGCTAAACCCTCCACCATCTCCACCATAGCCTCGACCACCATCCCCTACCACTCTTCCTTGGCATCATCTCCAGCCATCATTTCAGATCCATCCATGGCCGTGACCTCTCCTTGAAGCTAGCACCACAAAACAATGTCAAAAACTCCAAAACAATGCACTAGTCACCACTATTACTTCACCACCTTCATCCACCACCTTGGCCACCACCATAGCCGCCACCACCACATTTTTTTGACCACTTACCATCACCCCTTACCTCTGTCCAGATCTGGAGCAAGCATGGCCAAGCCCAAACAATGACTAGACCGAGCCTAGTGTGCACCAAAACCACTCCTTTTGGCCTTGACTCTTTGTCTTCTTCATGTGTAACTCCTACCATCATCATTCCATTGTTTTGCCTTTTTTTTGCTGACCATTGGATGAGTATTTCAGGTCTAGACCTGATCATAGCTGAGCCAAATGATGTCATGGCCAAGCACTTGAATGGTTGAGGCAAGGTCAAGTCATCTATTTCTTTGTTGCTCCTTATTTAAAATTGTTTCAGTATTGTTTGTGTTGAATATTTATGTATACATTGTCTTGTTTTTTTTATATGTATACAAGGCAATTATATTTGGCTCTCCCCTCTCAAATCATATTCATGTTGTCGTGCCTTCAAAGATTCTGTGTTATGTGTTTGGTCGTCATCTCCAGCTTAAACAAGTGAGTTATTCTCACCAGACAATATGTACCTATATAACTAGTAAATTGACACCCTACGAATCTGTAGAAATATATTATCATGTTATATATGCTTATATTATTATCATATGATGTTCACACCTGTTATTACACATGTTATATCATATGTTATTGTTATTTAATGTTATTCTGTTATTTATATCAGTTATCACCATTGCAAGTTCCCTGTAGACTAGAATCACTATGGGTTGAAGTGATACATACCCGAACGGACTTTAGAATAAGGAAAAATCGTTATGGGCTGAAATGATAGGCCTGAATGGTTTTTTATTTAATTTATTTTAACTTGGGATTGCGGGTTTGAAATGATAGAACCCGGATTTTTCTTTTTAAACTGCGGATTGAAATGATACATATCCGTATCACTTGACCTAGGTTAGAAAACTATATACAGGCCCGTGGTTATTGTAACGACCCAGAATTTCGAACAAATTAAATTGAGAATATTTAATTTATTTTAAATATTTGAACGATGATTTAATTGGAATCTCCGATATAACTTTGAAATTGGTGGTTAAATTACAGAATTTAATCTATATAGCGTTGAATAAAAATTTGAATCTTCAATTTTAAGTTGAAGAAAAATATTTCGAAAGCTTTTAAAATTCGTATTGATGATACTGAAAATAACAGAAGCTTCAGAATTGTATTTCAAAGTGTTTCGTTCAGTTTTGAATTTAATTGTTCGAACCGATATTTAAAAATAGTCAATTTTCAAACAGTCTCGGAATTCGACGAAACCAGTTCCATTGGGTCCGTAATAGTTTGTTATTACCGGATTTTAAATTTCGTAGCGTTTGGAGTTGTTTTGAGAGCACACGATAGTTAAACGCGTAGAAATTAAAATGAGTTCAATTTAAATTTAAATTTAAATTTGGTCAACCTCAGTCACTTTCTTTCCATGAAACACGCCTTGAATCACGCTCCGTTGTTTCTGCCTAAAATCACGAGATAGAGATCGTGCAAGCCTGGCTCTTTCACGTTTTAAAAAATCCCTCGTTCCCCCAGTTAAATCCACGCGAATTCTTTTCCTCTTAAATCCATTTTCAAAATAAAATCAAGACGAAAAATGGCAGCTCCAATTCAAGCAAAATATCATATTAATACGATTTCGATTTATGGGTTCGAATCCAATTTCGTTCACGGCCAAATGACTTCGACGGCAAAGCCAAGGTCGGGGCGAACTTCGCGAGCAAGGCGGCAGCTGCTGGCAGTAGGGTTTGTTTTGGGGTTTCGCGTGGGCAGCGATGTCGAGACTAGGAGTTGATGAATTCGCGTGCGATGATGGTAGTGGCTCTCGCGATGGCAACGATAAGGGTTTCGTGAGATCGATTAGGGCTGAGGCGACGTGGTCGCGAGAGGAGGGAAGCGCAGCGTTGCCTGAGTCGAAATTTTGATTCGTCGAAGTGGAGGCAGCGATTTCTCGAGCGATGAGGGCTTCGGTTGTTTCAGGCGGAGGATCAACGACTTCGATTTTTCTTGGAATCGATGGGAGGCCAGTGGGGAGGAGGCTGCATTTCGATGGAGTTCGTCAAGGCTAGAGTCGCGAACTGATGATGGTCGGCGAAGTCGATTGCGGCAGTTGGGATGTCGAGATGTTCGGGGCAGCAGGCGATTCCGGCACTGAGTGGTGTCGCGTGGAAATGGTTGAGGTGGTGTAATCTGCGATTTCCAGTGAGGTATAAATTTGTTTTCTCTTAAGGAATTTGTTTTACAGTATTTATAAATAATAATAAAAAGAAAAATTGGATTTTTAAAACCTATATGGAATATTTTTCATATGCAGTTGAAAATGAAGAAAAGGTAGATTTAATTTACTAGGCTATGATAAAAATATTTTTTTAAGGTGTTTAATCTATTTAATTAACCCAATTAATTATTTTTAGAAATTGGTTTAAAGTTAAAGATATTTTTTTTAAAGTAAAATTTTGGTTGGATAGATTTATTTAAAAGGAATCAGTTCGAATTATAAATTTTTGTTAAATAAATTTATTTAAAAGAAATTAGTTAAAAGTAAAACCATCGGTTAATTAAATTGATCAAACGAAAAATTGTTATTCGATTAATTCGAATTTTAATAAATTGTATAAACTGTTTATACTAGGGCTGAAATGAAGAAACAGCCGAAAATGGAAAATGGTATTGCAAATAAAAGCTAAGGTGAGATTTTTCTCACTCGATTGAAATGTGGAATTTTTGCAGTTATGATTGCTATTGAATGTGCTATTAGATATGATAGGATATATCTATATATATAGCAGTATATACATATTGGCATATGTATATATTGGATTGATTGATTTCCCGTCTCGTATAGCGGATGAGACCCTATTGTGCCGTTAGTAAGCGGATTTATAAAAACCTATATACCGCGATAATTCCGTACTGGAGCGGAATTGGTATTGTGCTGACGTCTTTGGATGCAGGGAAACAGGTTGGAGGGATCCAACTGGACCCCTCACATTTATTTAATTCATTTCTATTGTAATATGAATCTGTGAATGATTATAGTGATGCTATTAATCATATTGATATCTGGAAATTGTTTGAAAGCTAAAATTTAGCTGAATGGATGTTTTGACATCATTGGATTCCAAAGATAAACGAAATTGAATTTTTGAAATTCAAGCAGAAAATTTCTAAGTGAATCAATTTGTGAAATTGAAGAAATTTTTAAGAAAGGAATTTTAAAGTATAAAAAGTGAATTTTTATAATCTTATTGAATTTATTCCAGAATCAAGTGAAAATGTTAAATAAATGAATTTCGTATAATAGTGATTTTAAATTGAAGAATTTAATTTAAATTTGGATTTTTAAATAGATTGAAAGAGACAAAGAAATTTATTTTCTTTAAAAGGAATTTATTTAAAAGAAGATAAGTTGGAAATTCAGTTGGAAATTTAATTGGTAAATTGAAATAAGTTGTGAAATCAATGTAAAATAATTTCAATTTGAAGAATCCATTTAAAAATGGAATATTGAATGATTTGAGAAAAATAAGGAATTTATTTAGTAGTGATAAATAAATTTAGAAATCAATATTGAAATTGATTTGATATTGAAGTTCTTATAAGTAAAAATTGGAATTTACAAATGCTGTTTATAAATACGAAATCACTTATTTTGATAAATAAAATATAGAAGTTAATAAAAAGAAGATTTATAAGTCGAGGTTGTTATTAAAATAGAAATGGAATTTATAGACGTGTTTATAAATTCGAAATAGATTGAATTGGATAAATTTATTGATAGAAGATTTTTAAAGAAAAGATATATTCACAACTCTGGACCGTGAATATATTATTGAATAAAATGGATTCATTTTTGAAGAAGTGATATTTTAAAAGGAAGTTAAATTGTTTTTAACGATGTTTTAAAATGTGTTAAATATCGAAAACATAGATTTCAACAGTTCTTGTTGAAATAGACGTTTTCGAGAAATTTAAGGAAATGGTGGACTATAACATTGTTGTTATAGTAAATGATTTCCGGAAGGAAATGTTTGATATAGTATTGGGATTTATACATCCATCTTAATTCTGAATCCCTATACTAGTGATTTTGAGTCGTCGTAACGATGTTTTACGTAACATTCGTTTTGACTCAAATAAAGGTGTTAAAAGAATATTTTCCTTAAAGAATGAAATTATACTTAATTTGATTTAAGTATATCGGATATTTTCCAAGTGTTGAAAATAAATGATTTGTGAAATACTTATTATTTAAATAAGTATGAAATTTCTTTTCCAAAATGAAATGAACGTTTTGAGAATTTATCTTTGTAAAGATAAATTGAAATTGAATATTGAAATCGATTTGAAAATCGTATATCTGTAGATATTTGAAAAATATAGATTCGCTATGGAATTTATAAAAGGGAGACTGTTTAAAAATAAATATCAATTGATTTTTGAAGTGTGGAAAATTTTATATCTAGAAAAGATATTTTGGGAGATGAAATAATTTGAAAAATTATTTGGAATCTGATGATGTTGCGCATCTTTATTGATAGTTAAATAACCGACTATCAATAATTACCTTAGATAGGTATTTGTTGTGAATTGGATGAATTTGAATGCCACACTTATTTTTGAATAATCGCTCACTATTCGGGTTAACCGGGAAAGGACCATGGGGTCGTATAACCCATTCCGAATATGTGATACGTCGTTATGAATCGCATTTGAAGATCGGTGTTGAAGACCGGATATTTTTGAAAACGGAAGGATTACCGTCGAGTTACTCTACACCGACTGATCTTCGGTTTAGAGGTTTTATCACCCTTAGTGACGGGAAGTCCCGACGTGATTGAAAATTATCCGGAATTGCAAGGGCTTCGTGAGAAGTGCCTTCGGTTCTGTTCGATCCCGGAACAGACTTGTATGGATTGTGTGTCTGACATTACAATTTGAGATATAAGGCTGATTTCTTTCAAATACATTTCTGTTGGTGGCGGAGAATTTATTCTCTTAGCTTAACACCCTTCTCTGAGACGTACGAGCTCAGAGGTTATGTAGTTGAAATTTATCAGCGATATATCCCAATTTGGTAACGTGGCATACTGAGTGTTGCTGTGAAATGATCAGTGTTTGATCATTTGTGATATGATCATTTGTTTGATCTTATATCTTTGTGATCATAGGTTGATCATTTTGTTTGACCCGAAGCAGGGCTTTTTGAGAAAGCGTAGCTTTGTGGACGAGACTTCGTCGAGCCTCACACCCCGGAAATGGTCGAAACAGGAAGGATGCAGCAAGGTTCTAGGGAGTAGCGCCCCTTAGTGTATGTCATTCCTTCTGGATAAAGGTGGTATCATGGTATGGAGCCCAGATACTTAACCTCTGTGGTTACTGCATTATTTTTTCTATGTGGTTTGTTGCGAATCGGGGATCCTCGGGAAGATCGGTGACGATCGGGGGATGGCATACGCGTGTCAGTAGTTACCTATTTTTGCAGAGGTAACTCGGCCTTGTGTTGGCAGAGATCTAACCGTAACGTTAGGTTCTCGGGTCGTCTATTCCAGGGACGTACCCATCGTGGATAGGAAGTTCCTTAGCCTGAACATTTGTTGGAAATCCAAAGAAACAATACGATCTTGTACGGTTTTAGTTGTAGAACCTATCATTCACTTATGGTGGTCACCACTGTTTGGATGGTAGCTATAGTAGGCATAAGTGCGGAATGCCTATGCTGGCTAAGATTAATATTATACTTTCGAAATGTTTTCTACACTATGCACTAATAATAATATCAAAATGATTTGATTTTGCGTATCAAGCATCTTTGACTATCATAAGAAGAAATCTCCTCCAATTCTGCGTTTGCATTGTGTGTGTGGCGGGAGGTCTTATGGTAGTTTCATTTTCCAAAAGCATTTCGAATTGACTTTAAAATTATACTGTTGATTATTTTAAAGAATAACTGTTTTACGATCTCACACCAGTCACCATGACTGACTCGGAGTTTATTGTTCCCTTCTAAACTCTGGGTGCCCACCAATTTCCACACGGGCAGCCTAGAGTTATATTATCAGGATATTCTGGATATTCTGGAGCTTGGAGATAAGCTGGAGTTCGAGACGTAGTATTTGTATCTGATATTATTTTATTCCGCTGTGTATTCTGTATGAGGACGAGTTTATATAACTGTCCATTGTTGTATATTGACTCTGATGATTGATGTATGTATAAACTGATATAGTTCTTTGTTTTAAAAGACTAGTGTTTATCTATTATATATTGTTCCGCTGCGATGTGTAAGATTCTGATATTGTTTTCTGTCTGATGTTGTTTAGTTGTTCTTTCTTTCTCTTCTTCTTCTCTTTTTCTTCTATTTCTTCTTTCTAAAACCCTCACTATTGGAGTTTCCGGCGTTCGATTTCTCGGCAGTCGATAAAGTGAGTATCGATGTCGAATTTTCGAAAATCGAAAATTTCGGGATGTGACAAGTGGTATCAGAGCATATGGTTAAGCGACAACCCTGCTCTGTTGGGTGTTACTCATTAGAGATGGAGTCAGTAGTACTCTAGAGTGAGTTGAGTGTAATAATAGATATGAGCGCGTATTTGTTATTGAATATAAAATTGTTTTGTATTGTGATGATTGGTTTATTGAGTGGTATATGAACCTTCGTCGGCACAGTCTTGCAAAACTGTATCGAAGGGGTTTCTAAACACTTAAATAGAACAATTCGGCACAGTATTGTTTTGAATAGGGTAAATGAAATAATTTTACCCAAATCTATTTTTGTATAGAAAAGAAATGATTTTCTGTAAATTATTACAGTATATGGTTGCATGGTTGCTTGAAGTAATAATATTAAATTATTCCCATTGGAATTAAATAAGAAATTGAAATCGTAACTCCAAAGTTAAGAAATAAATTCACATACAAATGAAATTTAAAGAATGTAAATTATAATTGTGACTTATAATTTAAAACGGAATTCCAGATAAGTTTTTGGAAATGTTTTGAAAAGGTTTTGAAAATTTTGGAAATTTGAAAAGTTTAATTTCTTTTTGATTTGAAAATGAATTTTAAAGGTTTTGAAAAGTATTTTGAAGAAATGAAAAGCTCTAAACTCTTTTCGGTCGCTGGAAAATAACTTCGATGATGACCGCGGCATCACCGGTGTTCATTTTCGGGTTTCTAAAAGAGGAATTGCTGCCAAATTGTTTTAAATGGAAGTTGTTTAGAAAATTTGGGTTTTGTTTTGGAAATTCAAAGGAGAATTTGAATTGTTTTCAAAATGATTTTTTTGAAATGTTGCTAAGACTCTGGAATACTATGAAATATAACTAAGTTGATAACTTATACAATTTGAATTTTGGTCGAATAAATTTAACTTAAGGAATGAAGTTAAATCAAAGTAAGTATAAGTGAATCAATTAAATGAAGAGTGAAATTCTTTAAGTGAAACTTGATATTGAAATTATTCTAAGTTGATAATTGAACAAAAGAATAAAATTTGGATTCGAATTGAAAATGAAAGAATGTGAGAACAAACAAATAAAATTGCGATTGTAAGTGCAAGAGAATAAAATTGAAATGCTAAGATTCATTTTGAATTTGTAAGAATGTAAGACTGAATTTGAATTGGATTGTGAAGTATTAAACTAAAATTAGTAAGTGAAGCTAATTGAATGAAGATAAAACTGGAATTGAAACTGATCGATAAAATTCAATATTCAGGAGATAAATAGAATCCAAATTGAATTGAATTGAAATGGTAAAGTAAATTCAAATGAAGTTTGAAATGTAAAGATTGAACAAAATTGAATAGGTGTAACTTCAATAGTGAAGTAATGATGATATAAGCAGTTATATTGAAAATTTTGTAACAGAATTTGCAAAATAGTTTGAATATATGTAACTAGATATTATGGCTAGTAGGATATACAGGTGTAAAGGAATTGGAATTTAATTTCGAAGATAAATTTGAATTGCTCGAAAAAGGTATGTATTTGAATTATAATATGAGTTTTTGATGATTTCTCTCTAGCCGCTTGGCTTTTTCTTTTTCTTTTTGAAATCTGAGAGTCCGTAGGGACGTTTTGTAGTCGTACCGTATTAGCCGCGCAAAGGAGACGCTGGCGAAATTTTTCGAAAATTTCGAGTGTTAGATAATTTTTGAGAAAAGTTTGAAAGTTTAAATTTGAATTTGAATTTAAATTTGAGTTGAAGTAAACAATGTTGTTTGAAAACTATAAAAGGTCTAGAAATTTAGTTGAGTAATAACGAATCTTTAGTAGAAGATTTGTTGTGATAGATTGATAAAAACTATTGGATTGTGAAAAATAGTAGACGAGTTAAGGACCTTTCTTCCTAACTTGTAATTTCGAGGACGAAATTCTTTTAAGGGGGGAAGTCTGTAACGACCCAGAATTTCGAACAAATTAAATTGAGAATATTTAATTTATTTTAAATATTTGAACGATGATTTAATTGGAATCTCCGATATAACTTTGAAATTGGTGGTTAAATTACAGAATTTAATCTATATAGCGTTGAATAAAAATTTGAATCTTCAATTTTAAGTTGAAGAAAAATATTTCGAAAGCTTTTAAAATTCGTATTGATGATACTGAAAATAACAGAAGCTTCAGAATTGTATTTCAAAGTGTTTCGTTCAGTTTTGAATTTAATTGTTCGAACCGATATTTAAAAATAGTCAATTTTCAAACAGTCTCGGAATTCGACGAAACCAGTTCCATTGGGTCCGTAATAGTTTGTTATTACCGGATTTTAAATTTCGTAGCGTTTGGAGTTGTTTTGAGAGCACACGATAGTTAAACGCGTAGAAATTAAAATGAGTTCAATTTAAATTTAAATTTAAATTTGGTCAACCTCAGTCACTTTCTTTCCATGAAACACGCCTTGAATCACGCTCCGTTGTTTCTGCCTAAAATCACGAGATAGAGATCGTGCAAGCCTGGCTCTTTCACGTTTTAAAAAATCCCTCGTTCCCCCAGTTAAATCCACGCGAATTCTTTTCCTCTTAAATCCATTTTCAAAATAAAATCAAGACGAAAAATGGCAGCTCCAATTCAAGCAAAATATCATATTAATACGATTTCGATTTATGGGTTCGAATCCAATTTCGTTCACGGCCAAATGACTTCGACGGCAAAGCCAAGGTCGGGGCGAACTTCGCGAGCAAGGCGGCAGCTGCTGGCAGTAGGGTTTGTTTTGGGGTTTCGCGTGGGCAGCGATGTCGAGACTAGGAGTTGATGAATTCGCGTGCGATGATGGTAGTGGCTCTCGCGATGGCAACGATAAGGGTTTCGTGAGATCGATTAGGGCTGAGGCGACGTGGTCGCGAGAGGAGGGAAGCGCAGCGTTGCCTGAGTCGAAATTTTGATTCGTCGAAGTGGAGGCAGCGATTTCTCGAGCGATGAGGGCTTCGGTTGTTTCAGGCGGAGGATCAACGACTTCGATTTTTCTTGGAATCGATGGGAGGCCAGTGGGGAGGAGGCTGCATTTCGATGGAGTTCGTCAAGGCTAGAGTCGCGAACTGATGATGGTCGGCGAAGTCGATTGCGGCAGTTGGGATGTCGAGATGTTCGGGGCAGCAAGCGATTCCGGCACTGAGTGGTGTCGCGTGGAAATGGTTGAGGTGGTGTAATCTGCGATTTCCAGTGAGGTATAAATTTGTTTTCTCTTAAGGAATTTGTTTTACAGTATTTATAAATAATAATAAAAAGAAAAATTGGATTTTTAAAACCTATATGGAATATTTTTCATATGCAGTTGAAAATGAAGAAAAGGTAGATTTAATTTACTAGGCTATGATAAAAATATTTTTTTTAAGGTGTTTAATCTATTTAATTAACCCAATTAATTATTTTTAGAAATTGGTTTAAAGTTAAAGATATTTTTTTTAAAGTAAAATTTTGGTTGGATAGATTTATTTAAAAGGAATCAGTTCGAATTATAAATTTTTGTTAAATAAATTTATTTAAAAGAAATTAGTTAAAAGTAAAACCATCGGTTAATTAAATTGATCAAACGAAAAATTGTTATTCGATTAATTCGAATTTTAATAAATTGTATAAACTGTTTATACTAGGGCTGAAATGAAGAAACAGCCGAAAATGGAAAATGGTATTGCAAATAAAAGCTAAGGTGAGATTTTTCTCACTCGATTGAAATGTGGAATTTTTGCAGTTATGATTGCTATTGAATGTGCTATTAGATATGATAGGATATATCTATATATATAGCAGTATATACATATTGGCATATGTATATATTGGATTGTTTGATTTCCCGCCTCGTATAGCGGATGAGACCCTATTGCGCCGTTAGTAAGCGGATTTATAAAAACCTATATACCGCGATAATTCCGTAATGGAGCGGAATTGGTATTGTGCTGACGTCTTTGGATGCAGGGAAACAGGTTGGAGGGATCCAACTGGACCCCTCACATTTATTTAATTCATTTCTATTGTAATATGAATCTGTGAATGATTATAGTGATGCTATTAATCATATTGATATCTGGAAATTGTTTGAAAGCTAAAATTTAGCTGAATGGATGTTTTGACATAATTGGATTCCAAAGATAAACGAAATTGAATTTTTGAAATTCAAGCAGAAAATTTCTAAGTGAATCAATTTGTGAAATTGAAGAAATTTTTAAGAAAGGAATTTTAAAGTATAAAAAGTGAATTTTTATAATCTTATTGAATTTATTCCAGAATCAAGTGAAAATGTTAAATAAATGAATTTCGTATAATAGTGATTTTAAATTGAAGAATTTAATTTAAATTTGGATTTTTAAATAGATTGAAAGAGACAAAGAAATTTATTTTCTTTAAAAGGAATTTATTTAAAAGAAGATAAGTTGGAAATTCAGTTGGAAATTTAATTGGTAAATTGAAATAAGTTGTGAAATCAATGTAAAATAATTTCAATTTGAAGAATCCATTTAAAAATGGAATATTGAATGATTTGAGAAAAATAAGGAATTTATTTAGTAGTGATAAATAAATTTAGAAATCAATATTGAAATTGATTTGATATTGAAGTTCTTATAAGTAAAAATTGGAATTTACAAATGCTGTTTATAAATACGAAATCACTTATTTTGATAAATAAAATATAGAAGTTAATAAAAAGAAGATTTATAAGTCGAGGTTGTTATTAAAATAGAAATGGAATTTATAGACGTGTTTATAAATTCGAAATAGATTGAATTGGATAAATTTATTGATAGAAGATTTTTAAAGAAAAGATATATTCACAACTCTGGACCGTGAATATATTATTGAATAAAATGGATTCATTTTTGAAGAAGTGATATTTTAAAAGGAAGTTAAATTGTTTTTAACGATGTTTTAAAATGTGTTAAATATCGAAAACATAGATTTCAACAGTTCTTGTTGAAATAGACGTTTTCGAGAAATTTAAGGAAATGGTGGACTATAACATTGTTGTTATAGTAAATGATTTCCGGAAGGAAATGTTTGATATAGTATTGGGATTTATACATCCATCTTAATTCTGAATCCCTATACTAGTGATTTTGAGTCGTCGTAACGATGTTTTACGTAACATTCGTTTTGACTCAAATAAAGGTGTTAAAAGAATATTTTCCTTAAAGAATGAAATTATACTTAATTTGATTTAAGTATATCGGATATTTTCCAAGTGTTGAAAATAAATGATTTGTGAAATACTTATTATTTAAATAAGTATGAAATTTCTTTTCCAAAATGAAATGAACGTTTTGAGAATTTATCTTTGTAAAGATAAATTGAAATTGAATATTGAAATCGATTTGAAAATCGTATATCTGTAGATATTTGAAAAATATAGATTCGCTATGGAATTTATAAAAGGGAGACTGTTTAAAAATAAATATCAATTGATTTTTGAAGTGTGGAAAATTTTATATCTAGAAAAGATATTTTGGGAGATGAAATAATTTGAAAAATTATTTGGAATCTGATGATGTTGCGCATCTTTATTGATAGTTAAATAACCGACTATCAATAATTACCTTAGATAGGTATTTGTTGTGAATTGGATGAATTTGAATGCCACACTTATTTTTGAATAATCGCTCACTATTCGGGTTAACCGGGAAAGGACCATGGGGTCGTATAACCCATTCCGAATATGTGATACGTCGTTATGAATCGCATTTGAAGACCGGTGTTGAAGACCGGATATTTTTGAAAACGGAAGGATTACCGTCGAGTTACTCTACACCGACTGATCTTTGGTTTAGAGGTTTTATCACCCTTAGTGACGGGAAGTCCCGACGTGATTGAAAATTATCCGGAATTGCAAGGGCTTCGTGAGAAGTGCCTTCGGTTCTGTTCGATCCCGGAACAGACTTGTATGGATTGTGTGTCTGACATTACAATTTGAGATATAAGGCTGATTTCTTTCAAATACATTTCTGTTGGTGGCGGAGAATTTATTCTCTTAGCTTAACACCCTTCTCTGAGACGTACGAGCTCAGAGGTTATGTAGTTGAAATTTATCAGCGATATATCCCAATTTGGTAACGTGGCATACTGAGTGTTGCTGTGAAATGATCAGTGTTTGATCATTTGTGATATGATCATTTGTTTGATCTTATATCTTTGTGATCATAGGTTGATCATTTTGTTTGACCCGAAGCAGGGCTTTTTGAGAAAGCGTAGCTTTGTGGACGAGACTTCGTCGAGCCTCACACCCCGGAAATGGTCGAAACAGGAAGGATGCAGCAAGGTTCTAGGGAGTAGCGCCCCTTAGTGTATGTCATTCCTTCTGGATAAAGGTGGTATCATGGTATGGAGCCCAGATACTTAACCTCTGTGGTTACTGCATTATTTTTTCTATGTGGTTTGTTGCGAATCGGGGATCCTCGGGAAGATCGGTGACGATCGGGGGATGGCATACGCGTGTCAGTAGTTACCTATTTTTGCAGAGGTAACCCAGCCTTGTGTTGGCAGAGATCTAACCGTAACGTTAGGTTCTCGGGTCGTCTATTCCAGGGACGTACCCATCGTGGATAGGAAGTTCCTTAGCCTGACCATTTGTTGGAAATCCAAAGAAACAATACGATCTTGTACGGTTTTAGTTGTAGAACCTATCATTCACTTATGGTGGTCACCACTGTTTGGATGGTAGCTATAGTAGGCATAAGTGCGGAATGCCTATGCTGGCTAAGATTAATATTATACTTTCGAAATGTTTTCTACACTATGCACTAATAATAATATCAAAATGATTTGATTTTGCGTATCAAGCATCTTTGACTATCATAAGAAGAAATCTCCTCCAATTCTGCGTTTGCATTGTGTGTGTGGCGGGAGGTCTTATGGTAGTTTCATTTTCCAAAAGCATTTCGAATTGACTTTAAAATTATACTGTTGATTATTTTAAAGAATAACTGTTTTACGATCTCACACCAGTCACCATGACTGACTCGGAGTTTATTGTTCCCTTCTAAACTCTGGGTGCCCACCAATTTCCACACGGGCAGCCTAGAGTTATATTATCAGGATATTCTGGATATTCTGGAGCTTGGAGATAAGCTGGAGTTCGAGACGTAGTATTTGTATCTGATATTATTTTATTCCGCTGTGTATTCTGTATGAGGACGAGTTTATATAACTGTCCATTGTTGTATATTGACTCTGATGATTGATGTATGTATAAACTGATATAGTTCTTTGTTTTAAAAGACTAGTGTTTATCTATTATATATTGTTCCGCTGCGATGTGTAAGATTCTGATATTGTTTTCTGTCTGATGTTGTTCAGTTGTTCTTTCTTTCTCTTCTTCTTCTCTTTTTCTTCTATTTCTTCTTTCTAAAACCCTCACTATTGGAGTTTCCGGCGTTCGATTTCTCGGCAGTCGATAAAGTGAGTATCGATGTCGAATTTTCGAAAATCGAAAATTTCGGGATGTGACAGTTATTTTATAAAGTGTTTTGGATATTTTTAAGTATTTCAAAAATTATAATTTGTGAAATATGATTTAAACATATTTTGAAATATTTTGAATTAAAGAAATTATGATTTTTCTATGTGTTAAAAATGTAATAAATGAATGTTTAAAAGTGATCTTTTAAAAATATAACTTGACTTGGAAATGTGAAATTTAGTTTTAATTAAAGGTTTAAGTTAATTAAATAAAATTGGAAATTTAGTTAAATTTATGAAATGGTAATTAAACTCTGAATTTGATTTGACAGCATTTTTGAAATGTATGTAAAAGATATTACAGCATTTTGCAAATGCTGTAGTTGTTTAAATGAACTAAAAGTTAATTTGAAATAAAGGATATTATAGCACTTTGTAAGTGCTGTAGTTGTTAAACATAACATTTAAGTTTATTTTAAATTTAATGGAAATATATTACAGCATTTATGTGCTGTCGTTTTGTTAAATGAACTATTTTAAAACTATAACTTTACGTAGCATTTTGTAAGTGCTACGGAAACTATATTTTGTTATTTTAATAAATTTTATGAAAAATAACCTTTGGAAAATGATATAATTTTTGGAAATTAAATGTTAAATTTCTAAAGAAAATGAAGTGATATTTAAATGGTTTTAAATGGAAGAATTTGAGTTTTAATGTGAGTTTAAAATGGTATTTAAATTTAATAAAATGAATGGATTTAAATGGTATTTAAATGAATTAAAATGAATGATGGTTTGAATAATATTTTGATATTTTGGAATGGATTTGAACTCAAATGATATCTTGATAATAAAATGACTTGTAACGAAGTTTTGAAAAGAAACGTGTAAAGTTCTATTAATGAAAGAAATATGTAAAGTTTTAATTTATGAAAGAGACATGTAAAGTTTTAATTTATGGAAGAATATGTAAAGTTTTTAATTTATGAAAGAAACATGTAAAGTCTTAATTAATGAAAGAAACATGTAAGTCTTAATCAGTGTAATATTGAATAAAATAATAAATGCCCTTTTTGTAATAAAACGTAAATTAAAACGTACATTTGATAATGTAAGTTTAATTAGTGTAATATTGATTAAATGATAAATGCTCTTTACTGTAATAGAAATGTAAGTTAAAAGTACATTTAATATGTAAGTTTTAATTTATGTAAATGACACATTTTAATGACTAAAATAATAAAGTTTCTTTATTGTAATGATAATGTAAGTTAATAAGGTACTCTTAACTTAACATAAGAATTTCAGCATTAAATTGGATATTACAGTAACAAAGTTTATTTAACTATAAGGCTATGATAAAATGACCATGTTAAAAATTTGTAAGTATATAAATACTTTGATTATATAAAATGTTAAATTGGAAAGTATTACATTCCAAAAATGCTATGATTACTTAAGGTTACATTACCAAAATGCTATGATAATTTAAAGGAAGATTTCAAGTTTAATAAATTAAAGGAAATATTCAGTGATTTTGAAATTTGGGTTTTATTGAAATGGTATATTATTGAATTGGTTTTGAAATGGAAATGATATATTTTTGAATTGGTTTTGAATAGATATGTTTTGGGTTTGAAAGTATGTATTAGTTTGAAATAAATGATATGATTTTGAAATGGTATAAAGGATGTATTTTGATTTGAAACATAAACTATTTTAAAAGTTATAACCACGGGTTATAATAACGATTGGTTGGCAAAGAGACCGGGATCGGATATGGACATACTCTCTGTCGATACCGAAAACCACTTTGACAACCGTGTACGCGGTGGAGATTCCAGAATGAAGTAGGATGGTGGCGACGTTCTTAAGGTATGTTACGTGGACCCAACTCCCGTGAGTTGGCATAAGGTGGCTAAAACAGGAGCGATCTCGGACCAGTGAGGTAGCACCTCTTCTCGGACACATTTCTTCGATATTATACTCTTACTTGTGATTTGACTAGATGGCCATCCTCCGATTTGGGAATGTTGTTCGAGGTGGAACGGTAGTGGCTGCTATGCGTATCCATCAGTCCGTGTGCGTAATTGGTATATCTACCCTGGCATTGCCTAGTTGTGCCGTGTCACCTACCATATCGAGCTTTACTACGATTATGATTTTAAGATCCGACTGCGTTAAGGTTCTCCATCCCCTTAACGCTATTTTTCGATATGATTATACTTTACTTATTTAGACACTATTATAATAGCGAATATTACTACATAGTAGATATTTTAACGGATCCTTAGAGGATGGGCGGTCCCAAGCATCTTCTAAGTTACTTGTACCTTTATTACAGTTCACTTGAGTTGGTTTACATTATATAAGTATATATTGTCCTGACTCGAGTGTTTTGTGTTTTGCTTTACGCTCGGGTCAGCCTGAGTTATTCACAAATTTGGATTTCCACCTTCTGGAGATTTGAATCGCTGGAGATTATCTGCTAGTCTTGTTCTATCAACTTCGGTTCCGTTGTTCTATTCAGCCTGTACTTGGTTATTTTATTGAGACTTTTGTTGTACTCTATTTCTTCTGTTGTATCTTATGTAACTCTGATATATATTTATATAGTAGCTTCATGAACTACTATTTCTTTTACTTCCGCTGCATTATTTTACTCTGTGTCTGTGATCTGTGATTATATTTATTTACTGTATATTCTGAGATTTGCCAAATTTTATTTACAACGCGGTATTTTGAGCAATTCAACTCCGGCATGAGTGTCTACCTATACACTTATAATGGATGCGAATGGTTGAAAATATCGGGTCGTTACAGTTGGTATCAGAGCTTTGGCTTTGAGGCAAAACTCAGCATATGGAGTAGATTTATTTACAGAATCACTTTCGTTCGAGTTTGAATCTCTTCCTTTTGATTCGATTTCCTTTGAAATTTGGAACGTTTCCTGCGGTTCCAAAATTCATTCGTGTCCCTCACTATTCATCATCTTTTGATTCTGGAGTATCCCATGACTCTACTTCCAATATCTTTATAGTCAATTGGCGGTCTCGCCAATATTCTAATTTTCTTGTAAAAGGGTGAAAATCCTTTACAGTCAGCATCGATTCACCAGAGATTTTTATTTATCCTTGGTTTAGATGCTAATATCTTTTATTATTCCAAACTCTATCTCTTGAGATCGAACGTAGATTTATCCTAGAAAAATCCACATCGATCTTATTCTTTAAGTCACGGTTGACCCGGTTAAGGTTGTCCGCGATTTATCTAAGCTTACCCATCTCTCATCTCTGTTTAACCATCTTGTCTTTTGTTTCTAAATTATCTCCAAACATTTTGAATTGTACTTGTAAATCTATGTTTTGTTTTATATATGGTGTTGTTTGAGTTGTTGATGTTGATTTGGATTTCCGATCGATTCGTCTGATCAACGCTATCGATAGGATTTCTAAAACACTTTGACATAACAAACTGACACCATATTATTTTAAATTTGGTTAATGAAATAAAATTTTGAGATATAAGTAAATTTATGGAAGTTATCATTTATTGTTCTACAAATGAATTTATAAATAGTTGTTTATAAATTTATTTGGGAACTGAAATGAATTTAAAACAAGAAATTTAAAGAATTTAATTTCCGATGGATTTCAAACCTTGTGTTTAAAATTTTTAAAAGGATATTATTTAAAGTATTTTTGAATAAAAATTTGTCTCTAAAGGATTTTAAAGTTTAAAAATTTAGTGCTCTTCTCTTTGTCGCTGGAAAATAATTTCGGTGATGACTGCAGCATCATCGACGTTCATTTTCGAGTTTCGAAGTGAAGAGACCGTTCTGTAGTCTTGCTACAGCTTTGTTTTGGAAAATCTAATTGATTTGAATTTCTAAATATGACTGGATTATAATATATATAGATATATGATTTAAATTTGATTTGACATATTATGTATATATAATTACTTATCTCTAAATGGTTTGAAAGGAATCGGAAGTTTAATTCTTAAATTTTATTTTAAAGAATAATTTCAATTATAAAAAGAAAAATTTGAATAAATGATTCAAACTTGAGATAATTGAATTGGAAAGTTTTACTTGTATAACACACAATTTCATTCCAATATAACTTACCTAAATTACACAGAAGTTGAATATGCAATTGGATAATATACAGTACATAAATGATTTTATAAATAGAATTTGAGTGGTTATAATAAATGTTATACACTTAAATTTTAGTTATAAAAGATTAACAGAGGCAAATAGTGAAAAAGGAATTTAAAGAGATTTTATTTAAATAACTTAATAATCAAATTTATTTAATATGGAACCTTAAGTGTAACCTAGGAATTTTAATAAAAGTTATTTCCTGAAATGAATATGTTGTATAATAAATAATGTATCTTTGAATAGATAAAATAAATTACATTGGAATTAGACATTTTGTAATAAAGCTTATTTAACTTGAATTCATAGTTTAATTGATGTCTAAATGAATAAATATGTAAAGAAATTTGATTGTTATATTTGCTATATAAATATTTTATTTATGAAATAGATATGTCTTGAAAAATGAATAATTATGATTTAAATAGTTAAAATGTATTTTTACATCACTAAAAATTGATAATTGAGAATTTGGTTTTCAAATGGAATTTTAAGTGTAACTTATTAAAGGAATATCTATTTATGAAATGGGTATTTTAAATAAAGTGATAGGTTATGTGTTAAATTAAGAGCTAAGTAAAATAATGAACTTTTGACTTAATAAATGTAGTATAGTTTATTTGGATATTCCATTCATAAAAGTTTGTTTTAATAAGTCATAAGTTAAATGATATCCAAATGAATATTTCTGGAATTAAACTGATTTGAAGTTCTAATATACCTACTGTAGCATTTTATAAGTGATGCTGTTTTGAAAATACAGTGTTTTGGAAATTTTTAAAATTGAATGAACTTAGAAATGTTACAACTTTAAAATGAATATTGTTTGATCTTGGATTAAAATGGTTTAAATGAAGATTATATTTAAAAGGTGTTATGATTTTCTAAGTATTATGTTCTTTTTTAAGAATAACATTTCCAAAGTGTTATGATTTTTAGTAGTATGATTTTCAAATGATAAACATCCCTAAATTGTTATGATTTCAAAGCATTATTGTTTCAAATTTATTATCTTATTTTTTTTTTCAAACTATCTTTTGGTTGTCCTTATTTCTCTTATCTTGTTACAGAATGGGAAGGCTATTGCTTATATCAGTCTGTTTAGAAATCTTTTTATAATCTTTGAAATCTTTGTTACTCATCTGGATCTTAACACTGTTTTTCCATTCATAGACCGTCGGTCAAGTGAAAAGGGAGATTCAGACTCTAGAGGATCTTTTTCGTGCTTATATTCTTGATTTGATCACCTCCATCTTGTTAAACTTACCTATAACAATAGTTATCAGGTGTAATTCCAATCTTCTTATCATCTTGTCTTAATTCTATTTCATTCTATCTTTTTCTGTGCTTTCCCGTACCTCGTTCCTTTTCGGGGACGAAAAGTTTTGAGTGGGGGAGGGTGTAACAACCCTGTATTTTACAATTATTTTTAAATTGATTTCCAGATTTAAAAGCTTTATTTATGAAAAAGAATAAATTTTGTTATTTTAAGTATAAACTTTGATTTTGATGTAGATTTGAATTCCAAATATGACTAAATTTAATATTTCTAGAAAATGTGAATTTTGGTCAAATAGTCAAACTTTGACTTTTAAATTTAAAATTTAAATAGTTTAAAATTATAATTTTTATCTTTTATTATGATAATAGATTTAATAACATGAATACTGCTTTTCGTTTCGTTGAAAACGGAGTTAAAATGTAAAAGATATGTACATTTCAATTTTGAGTATAAATTGTTTATTTTGCAATTTTGTTATTTTAAATTTTATAAATTTTATTTTATTTGTCATATTTTGTTCTAATATGTATTGATATTTTATTTTATGTATATCTTGACTTTTAAATATTTTTAAAACGATGATAGAATTTTTCCAAAATTTACTGTATTTATTTCTTATTTTTAAAGGCTGTTTCTATTTTTCTGCTATTTTCTTCATCTAAACTATATTTAAATTAAAATTTATTTATTTATTTTTGTGAATTCATTTTATTTTGTGTTCTTATCTTTATTTATAAATATTTTTAAGTACATAAAAAGTTTCCATAGTTCATTGCATTTATTCTCCATATTTTCAAGACTAGTTGCAAATTTTGCTGTTTTATTTAATTAAATTATATATATTTAATATTTAGTTATTTATTTTTTTGTTATTTACTAAATTTTCGTATTTTTATCTGAGTTTATATTTATATTTCAGTTATATAAAATTAAAATAAAATAAGTGGAAATTTGAAAGGACTTAAGTTGTAAATTGTGTGACTTTTCATTTAACCAAACCCTTCATTTTTCCATAACGGCTCATTTATTCTTTTGTAACCGTGTATGCCTTATTGTTTCACGTGAAAGACTTCCCTTTCATTCACAATTCACGGCCAAAAACATTTCTGAAGTTGTTTGGGTAATGGCTTCATCTTCTCTACCTTTCTCTTCTTCATTTCCTATTAAATTTTCTATTGTTTTGCTTGATTCTTCCATAGCTTTGCTCGGCTAAACCCTCCACCATCTCCACCATAGCCTCGACCACCATCCCCTACCACTCTTCCTTGGCATCATCTCCAGCCATCATTTCAGATCCATCCATGGCCGTGACCTCTCCTTGAAGCTAGCACCACAAAACAATGTCAAAAACTCCAAAACAATGCACTAGTCACCACTATTACTTCACCACCTTCATCCACCACCTTGGCCACCACCATAGCCGCCACCACCACATTTTTTTGACCACTTACCATCACCCCTTACCTCTGTCCAGATCTGGAGCAAGCATGGCCAAGCCCAAACAATGACTAGACCGAGCCTAGTGTGCACCAAAACCACTCCTTTTGGCCTTGACTCTTTGTCTTCTTCATGTGTAACTCCTACCATCATCATTCCATTGTTTTGCCTTTTTTTTGCTGACCATTGGATGAGTATTTCAGGTCTAGACCTGATCATAGCTGAGCCAAATGATGTCATGGCCAAGCACTTGAATGGTTGAGGCAAGGTCAAGTCATCTATTTCTTTGTTGCTCCTTATTTAAAATTGTTTCAGTATTGTTTGTGTTGAATATTTATGTATACATTGTCTTGTTTTTTTTATATGTATACAAGGCAATTATATTTGGCTCTCCCCTCTCAAATCATATTCATGTTGTCGTGCCTTCAAAGATTCTGTGTTATGTGTTTGGTCGTCATCTCCAGCTTAAACAAGTGAGTTATTCTCACTAGACAATATGTACCTATATAACTAGTAAATTGACACCCTGCGAATCTGTAGAAATATATTATCATGTTATATATGCTTATATTATTATCATATGATGTTCACACCTGTTATTACACATGTTATATCATATGTTATTGTTATTTAATGTTATTCTGTTATTTATATCAGTTATCACCATTGCAAGTTCACTGTAGACTAGAATCACTATAGGTTGAAGTGATACATACCCGAACGGACTTTAGAATAAGGAAAAATCGTTATGGGCTGAAATGATAGGCCTGAATGGTTTTTTATTTAATTTATTTTAACTTGGGATTGCGGGTTTGAAATGATAGAACCCGGATTTTTCTTTTTAAACTGCGGATTGAAATGATACATATCCGTATCACTTGACCTAGGTTAGAAAACTATATACATGCCCGTGGTTATTTTATAAAGTGTTTTGGATATTTTTAAGTATTTCAAAAATTATAATTTGTGAAATATGATTTAAACATATTTTGAAATATTTTGAATTAAAGAAATTATGATTTTTCTATGTGTTAAAAATGTAATAAATGAATGTTTAAAAGTGATCTTTTAAAAATATAACTTGACTTGGAAATGTGAAATTTAGTTTTAATTAAAGGTTTAAGTTAATTAAATAAAATTGGAAATTTAGTTAAATTTATGAAATGGTAATTAAACTCTGAATTTGATTTGACAGCATTTTTGAAATGTATGTAAAAGATATTACAGCATTTTGCAAATGCTGTAGTTGTTTAAATGAACTAAAAGTTAATTTGAAATAAAGGATATTATAGCACTTTGTAAGTGCTGTAGTGGTTAAACATAACATTTAAGTTTATTTTAAATTTAATGGAAATATATTACAGCATTTATGTGCTGTCGTTTTGTTAAATGAACTATTTTAAAACTATAACTTTACATAGCATTTTGTAAGTGCTACGGAAACTATATTTTGTTATTTTAATAAATTTTATGAAAAATAACCTTTGGAAAATGATATAATTTTTGGAAATTAAATGTTAAATTTCTAAAGAAAATGAAGTGATATTTAAATGGTTTTAAATGGAAGAATTTGAGTTTTAATGTGAGTTTAAAATGGTATTTAAATTTAATAAAATGAATGGATTTAAATGGTATTTAAATGAATTAAAATGAATGATGTTTTGAATAATATTTTGATATTTTGGAATGGATTTGAACTCAAATGATATCTTGATAATAAAATGACTTGTAACGAAGTTTTGAAAAGAAACGTGTAAAGTTCTATTAATGAAAGAAATATGTAAAGTTTTAATTTATGAAAGAGACATGTAAAGTTTTAATTTATGGAAGAATATGTAAAGTTTTTAATTTATGAAAGAAACATGTAAAGTCTTAATTAATGAAAGAAACATGTAAGTCTTAATCAGTGTAATATTGAATAAAATAATAAATGCCCTTTTTGTAATAAAACGTAAATTAAAACGTACATTTGATAATGTAAGTTTAATTAGTGTAATATTGATTAAATGATAAATGCTCTTTACTGTAATAGAAATGTAAGTTAAAAGTACATTTAATATGTAAGTTTTAATTTATGTAAATGACACATTTTAATGACTAAAATAATAAAGTTTCTTTATTGTAATGATAATGTAAGTTAATAAGGTACTCTTAACTTAACATAAGAATTTCAGCATTAAATTGGATATTACAGTAACAAAGTTTATTTAACTATAAGGCTATGATAAAATGACCATGTTAAAAATTTGTAAGTATATAAATACTTTGATTATATAAAATGTTAAATTGGAAAGTATTACATTCCAAAAATGCTATGATTACTTAAGGTTACATTACCAAAATGCTATGATAATTTAAAGGAAGATTTCAAGTTTAATAAATTAAAGGAAATATTCAGTGATTTTGAAATTTGGGTTTTATTGAAATGGTATATTATTGAATTGGTTTTGAAATGGAAATGATATATTTTTGAATTGGTTTTGAATAGATATGTTTTGGGTTTGAAAGTATGTATTAGTTTGAAATAAATGATATGATTTTGAAATGGTTTAAAGGATGTATTTTGATTTGAAACATAAACTATTTTAAAAGTTATAACCACGGGTTATAATAACGATTGGTTGGCAAAGAGACCGGGATCGGATATGGACATACTCTCTGTCGATACCGAAAACCACTTTGACAACCGTGTACGCGGTGGAGATTCCAGAATGAAGTAGGATGGTGGCGACGTTCTTAAGGTATGTTACGTGGACCCAACTCCTGTGAGTTGGCATAAGGTGGCTAAAACAGGAGCGATCTCGGACCAGTGAGGTAGCACCTCTTCTCGGACACATTTCTTCGATATTATACTCTTACTTGTGATTTGACTAGATGGCCATCCTTCGATTTGGGAATGTTGTTCGAGGTGGAACGGTAGTGGCTGCTATGCGTATCCATCAGTCCGTGTGCGTAATTGGTATATCTACCCTGGCATTGCCTAGTTGTGTCGTGTCACCTACCATATCGAGCTTTACTACGATTATGATTTTAAGATCCGACTGCGTTAAGGTTCTCCATCCCCTTAACGCTATTTTCCGATATGATTATACTTTACTTATTTAGACACTATTATAATAGCGAATATTACTACATAGTAGATATTTTAACGGATCCTTAGAGGATGGGCGGTCCCAAGCATCTTCTAAGTTACTTGTACCTTTATTACAGTTCACTTGAGTTGGTTTACATTATATAAGTATATATTGTCCTGACTCGAGTGTTTTGTGTTTTGCTTTACGCTCGGGTCAGCCTGAGTTATTCACAGATTTGGATTTCCACCTTCTGGAGATTTGAATCGCTGGAGATTATCTGCTAGTCTTGTTCTATCAACTTCGGTTCCGTTGTTCTATTCAGCCTGTACTTGGTTATTTTATTGAGACTTTTGTTGTACTCTATTTCTTCTGTTGTATCTTATGTAACTCTGATATATATTTATATAGTAGCTTCATGAACTACTATTTCTTTTACTTCCGCTGCATTATTTTACTCTGTGTCTGTGATCTGTGATTATATTTATTTACTGTATATTCTGAGATTTGCCAAATTTTATTTACAACGCGGTATTTTGAGCAATTCAACTCCGGCATGAGTGTCTACCTATACACTTATAATGGATGCGAATGGTTGAAAATATCGGGTCGTTACACTTGAGTTATAAATAATATTCAGTGTATATTGCAAGTAAATTAAATAAGATTTGAAATGTTGTCGAATGAGATAAGATTGGATAATAATAGTAATGGTTTGAATTGCAAATAAAATTCAAATGAGTAGAAATAAATTGGAAATGGCCTTATATTAATAAAAATTGAATTGGTCTTGTTATTAATAAAATAAGTTTAGGAATGAATTGGGAATGTGAATTAAAATTTAAAATGGATAAAAAGAATGGACAATTTGAATTAGATGGAATTTGATGAGAATCAAATAAAATGAGAATGAACTTTAGTTATGAAATTGGAATGATTGAAGTAAATTAACTTTAGTTTAAATTTGTGGAAGCTTGGCTTCGGGTGAAAATGAAAGTCCATCAAATAAAAGTTTGAGTTGAATTAATTTGGAGATGGTTATTAATATACAAGCAAGGAAGGTTGTCGAGCCTAAATAAAATGGTGTTGAATGAAAATTATGCAAATATGCAATTGGAATAGGTGTCAAAACCTTATATGTGCTTATGAAAAACTATATAACATGCATTGTTTATGGAATTCATGTATTAGCTTTGTAAACGCAAGTGGAATATTGTAAATTGCATATATTTGTCACTTACATATTTTAATTGAGTAAGTACAGGTATAGGGAAGCCGTGTGGCTGGATTTGGTTGCGCAAAATGCTAATTAAATAAGCCGCTTGCTTAAAAATGCTAAATAAAGGTACGCCTACGCAATAAAAAGATAAGAAATATGAACTGTTTTTTTTTGTTTTCCGACCGTGTGGGTCGATGTATATATATTTATATCTCTTGTCAAATTGCAAAAACTCCTCCGTACAAAGGAGACTCTGCCAAAATTTTCAGAAATTTTGGGAGTTAGAAATTTTTTAAAATTTTCACTAAGGACAAATGATTTAAACTTTGTAAGAAAATAGAGTTGAAACTGAATATTGAAATCTGATTTAAATTTGTGTATGTAAAGTAAGGTGGATAAAATTCAATATTCAGAGTTTGAAGACAAGTTGAATTCAAGTAGAATTGAAAATGAAAATTTGAATGAAAATTAGGAAAAATATAAAGATTTGAAAATAATTAATAAATTGAAGCAAATTGATTTTATATGGAATTGGAATTCAATTTGAATATAAACTTCAATAGTGAAGTAGTGAAAATAAATATAAGAAATATGTATATTGAACTTAAGAAATGAAGAATGAAGTTCTTAAGTAAATTGGTATTGGGAATATACTAAGTAATTTTGGAATGGAGAAATATACTAAGTGAATAATTGAATGAAGATTAGAACTGAAAGTTGTGAAAAGGGAAATTGTGAATAAATAAATAGAAATCAAAATAAATGTGAATAAAAAGGAAATTGATATGGCTAAAAATCAATTGAGGTAAATACGTAGGATGTGCATATATTATTTTATTCGCATAGTGGTTTGATCTAGATTCGAGCACAGAATTTCGAGGTAGTTATACCGATCCGAGTTAGGATTTTTCACTCGATTTTCGACGGAGAACCCTGGATATGGAATTTTGATTGATTCTGGAAATTCTCTATCATAGTTTGTGGCTATGCAAGGAGGATGACAGTTTCTGATCAAGAAACCCGATCTGAGTACGCACTAGGAAGTCGGGTGGACGATACTAGTTCGGAAGTGAGATTGTGTGATCGAGTGAGCGATCGAATTTGGTATTACGTACGAATGATATATGTGCACTGACGAATGTGAATGAAATAGATATGAAAACTTTTGTAAAGAAATGTGTAAAGCAATTTTGAATGTTGTAATCGGATATTATTGTTTAGTAGGACACATATATTTAAAAAGCAAAAGGAAATTAGGATTTTTGATTTTAGAAGATAAATTGAAATTTGCTCGAAAAAGGTATGTGTTTAAATTTGTATATGAAATTTGATGATTTTCTTGTCTAGCCACTTGGCCTTTTGTTTTCTTTTGAAATTTGGGAGCCCGTAGAGGCATTTTGTAGTTGTACTGAGCTAGCCACGCAAAGAAGATGCTGGCGAAATTTTTCGAAAATTTAAGGAGTTAGAAAACTTTTGAGAAAATTTTGATAATTCAAAATTTTGGTTTCAAATTTAAATTTGAATTGTTGAGTAAGTAACATTGTTTGAACTTATGAATAAGTTTGGAAAGTTAAAAGAGGATTAGTGTGTCTTTAATAAAAAGATTGTTTTGAGAATTGTTTGAAATTGTTTGGTTTTGGGAAAATGATGAACGGGTGATGGACCATTCCTCTTAACTAGTAATTTCGAGGACGAAATTCTTTTAAGGGGGGAGGAATGTGACGACCCAAAAAATTTGGATATTTGAAATTGAGATATTTAATTGATTTTAAATATTTAAAAGTTAATTTTTAACTTGAATTTCAAATATCACCATTTATTGGGTAATTTAATTATTAAATTAAATAATTTGAAGTTGGGTAAAATGTTGAATCGGGAGTTTTAAACCTGTTAAAAATAATTTGAAGGCTTGAAAAATTTACACTGATAATACTGAAGGTGATAGAACTTTTAAATTTGAATTTAAAGGTGTTTTATTCAGTTTAAAAATATATCGTTTAAATCGATATTTAAAAATAGTCTTCCGAGGCACAGTCTCGGAATTCGACGAAACCAATTCCATTGGATCCGTAATATTGTATTATTATTGGATTTCAAATTTCGAAGTGTTTGGTGTTGTCATGTGATCGTACGGTAAGTAAATGCAGTGAAATTTATATCGAAAATTTAATATAATAACAGGGTCCAAAAAGCTATCTTCTCCATACGATCGAATTAGGACTCGAAACCTTTTCCATTGCGCTTGAAATAGGGGTAAAACATTATAAACGCCTAGTGGCATGCCTCGATAGGAGATCAAGATTTTGAGTTGCGTAATTCAAGACGATTTAAATTTAAAATTTAAATATAATATATAAGGTTTGACCAGTCAAGATTCCCACCACATCAAAGCTTTTTCACCTCATTTCAGAACACTATAGCTTCCCTTCTCCAACACACCTCCCTCAACTTTATATCACGTCCATCCCCTTCCATCTTCATCTGTTCAAACCAAGAAAAATGGCAGACGAAAATCGAAGTCGTCTACCGCTTATCTCCCTAAAAATCTTCGAATTCACAAGGCAATTCAAAATAGAAGTAAAATCGGGTGCCTGCTTTTCTATTTTCGGAATCAAACCTAGGGCCGCGTGTCCCCTTACATTTTCAAATCGAGATTTCTTTCCAATTAAAATCGCAAGCTACTTCCTTCTTCCCTCATATGTTCAAAACAAAATCGAGCAAATCATTCGTGAGTCGAGTGGGCATGGCATCGCATGAATTCGAATCAAAAGGAAGGGAGGGTTCTCGCGATTAGATCGCGGTGGGTGACATTCGCACGTGGGGGAGTGGCGAAGTCTGAGTTGTGCGGTCGTCGATTCAGTTGCGTGGCATTTCAAGTCGAAGGGAAGAGGTTCGCGAGGCATAGAAGGCCGTGTCTGACGCTGTGTCACGAAGTAGAGTTCGGCGTTCGGGTTAGTGTGGAGGCGATGGCTTTCGTGATGTAGGCTAGGATGTCGAGCAGTGGTGGCCGGGGTCAAGGCTGGGGTTCAGTGGGGGGGGGCAGTAAGGTGATTTCTTTTTCTATCTAAAAGTTTATGTATATATGTATATAGGTACAAAGAAAACTTTATAAATATAAATATACACATACACATTTTTAATCTTACTCTTAAATTTTAAATAATTATTAGGGTGATATATATATTATAAAACATATTTAAAACGAATATTTACAAATTAATAAATGGTTATGCAACGGTTAATATATTTTGAGAATTTTTAAAATTGTTAGTACTCAAGTCTAAATCTTGAGTTTAATCTATTAATTTTTAGTTCATTAATCAGAAAAAAAAATTATATAGATAATATTTTGGAAAAAATAGGGATTTTAAAATGTTTAAAGAATTTATAAAAGTTAGATTTTAGAAATCTATAATTTATTTTTATAAGTGTATTTGTAGTTTCGAAAAGAAAATTTGTTTAAAAAAAATTATTGGTTTAAACTCAAATTTATTAGCTAAATTAAATGAATAAATAGTGATTAATTGTTTGACTAATTCAAATATTAATAAACCGTACGAATGTTTGTACAAGGTTTAAAATCGTGGAGAAACAAGTCGAGATGGATTGGACTGCTAATTTAAAAAGCAAAGGTGAGTTAATCTCACTCATCTGGGTTTAAGTTAAATTTAAATAATTGGTTGAATGATTGAATTGATTGGATGTGATATATTATATAGTAGTATATATATATATTAGAGTGATTGATTCCCACATTATATAGCGGATGAGACCCTATGTGCCGCATAATAGCGGATGATATTATATTAATCACATATACTACGACGTTCCACCTCGAAGTGGAATTGGTATTGTGCTAACATCTGTGGATGCAGGGAAACAGGTTGGAGGGATCCAACTGGATTCCTTAAATTTATTTAGATTATTTTAATATTCTATGATATGATATATTTGGTGATCTGTGATAGATTACATTGGTAATTGGAAATGATGGATGTTATGTTTGATTGAATATATTTGGGTATACTGAGTTACCAATAATATAAAGATTGGATTTTTGAAAAGAAAATAAAGAGAGAATTTTTAAGTAAAATATTTATAGAAATTTGGATAATTTAAAGAATGGATTGGAAAAAAAAAGAAAGGTTGATTTTTAAATACTATAAATAAATTCTGAGTATGGGAAGGAGATTTTGAATAAAGGGGGAAATAAGGAATTTTAAATCTTAAGTGATATTATTTAAAGGAATGAAAGATTTATTTTTGAATTCAGAATTAAAATGGTTTAGAAGGAAATAAAAGAAGCATTTTGGAATAAATGTGAAAATTTGTATTATCAGTTAAAGTAAGATTTTAAATCATCACAAGGAAGTTAAACCTGAAATTTATAAGTTTTGAAATAAAATTGGATAAGTAAAGAATTTATTTTAAAATGGAGTAAATTTTGGAAATCAATTTGAAAATTGATTAAGTGTTTGGAACTGGGATTTTATAAGGAAGATGAGACTATGAAAATTTATAAACTGGGTTTATAAAGGTGAAGTAATATATCAGTGGATATTTGGAAAAATAAATTCACAATTGGAATTTATTAAGGGAATGGGTAAATTTGGTTAAAAATAAATAGTGATTTATTTTTAAAAAGATGTGGAAGAGAGGTGTATTTCCCTGGATAGCCAAGTACTTTTTCAAAGCAAATTTTTAAGTACAAGTGAAAAGTGTTAAAAGTTGTTGTAAAAATATGTTTTAGAAATTTATTATTTTTGAATGTTTAAGTTTAAAGTAAGTATTATTTTCAAATTTATTTTAGTAGTAATTATTTAAAGTGACTTAGTATTATGTTTTGAAAAGATGAAAATTTAGTTTTATAAAGTAGCTTTATTTAAAATATTCTTAAAGTATAAATTTTTGAATAAAGTATTAAAAAAGTTTTTAATTTAAAGTATATTTTATAATAAAGTGTTTCTAAATTATTTTTAAAATCTAAAGTGTTTGTACTTGGTGATTTCAGTGGAAATAGAAATATTTGGGAAATTTATTCCATGAGAGAAGGACGGTTTGAAACTGTTTTCAAGGGGTTGGAAAGTGGAAATATATCTTGCGAAAATATTTTGAGATAAATAAATAATTTGGAAAATTATTTATGTGTCTGATGGTTGTTGTGAATGTTATTTGATAGTAAATCCTTGACTATCAATATTGGACAATGCGCTGATCGTTTCGAAGAGACCGGGATCGGGATTTATTTTCCGAAAACCACTTCGATCCGGTATGTACGTTTTTGTGGGGAAAACGAGTTTGGAGTCGAAGATGGAGCAGTGAAGTGCAAGGGCTAATCGCTACTAATCCTGTGGGTGATTCCATAATGGATGTAGTAGGAGTTGTGCCTTCGGTTCCGTTCGAACCCGGAACGGACTTGTATGGATGAATGCTTTTGAAACATCGTCAGGTGGACGATGAGCATTCTAAGAGATGTGTTCTAAAAAGGTAACGCTTAGCCTCAAACCTCATCAACTGGGAATGAATGAAAATCAGGGGTTATGCAGCAAGGCTATGTGGGTCGCGCCCATTAGGGTGAGGTCATCCCTGTCTAGATATCCCTTTTTATTTCGGCTATGTGGGCGGTTGCTGATCCCAACCGCGGGTTGATCTTACTCGGAATTATCCAGTAAGGGGTAGTTCCGGTCTTGTGTTGCAAGGGATCGGGCGTGGTCCTCGGTACGCTAATCTAGACCAGGTACTGTGACAGGTGGTACCCCAGTGCCTAGTCATTAGTTGGAAATCCATTCTCCCTACGTGCCTTTACTGTTTTGTTTGTATACCTATTAGCTGGAATTTAAATGATGTAACAATTTTGGCTATTTGAATAAGTATTTGTATATAGACACTATTATAATATCAGAGGATTTTGATAAAAAGTGTTTGGCTATCGTAAGGTAAAACCCCGACATGTTTATTTGTGGCATGGTCTTACGAGATGCTTTTGATTTCAAAGGGTTTTGAAAACTTTAATAATCCAATTGAGTGTGTTTTCTCACACTGGTTTTCCAGACTGACTCAGGTGTTATTTTATTATAATGCTCGGGTCAGACCGAGTATTATAGATTATAGGCAAGGATGTTGTAGAGCTCAGGAGGCGAGCTGGATGGCGATACGTACTTCCGTACTTGATTAAATATTCCGCTGTGATGACTAGCTGTGTATTCAGTTTTGTGAGGACATGTTGTGATTACTGTCCAGTTGTGTGTTATGTGTACTCTGATGATGTGATGTATAAACAGATTTGTTTTTGTGTAAAGATCTATTATTAACTATTATATATTATTCCGCTGCGATTGTGAGATTCTGATGTTGATTTTTCTATTTTCTTCTTCTACATCCTTCTTCTTTAATCCTGATGGTTCGTATTCCCGTTCCTTTGAGTCGATATGTTGGAACATAGTGTCGATTCAAGGTGTACGGGTTTGCGGGTCGTCACAACATAACAAACGAATAAGCATACATACATGATGATTTACAATAATACAACATATATCAAGCATTTATTTACAACAGGATTGATTTAACTACTAGATTTTCATATAACTTAAGATTTGCTTAGTAATTTTCCGAAGCGACTAACTTTCAAGCAATAAACTAATCTATCAGCCAAACCATTATCACAACTATACAATAAGCACTTAATTGCTACAAATATAAGCACACAAATTGTTTAAACTTTATGGTTCAAAGGTGGAAGCTTCACTCACCAAAACGCTTACTAACTTTCACCCAACTTGCCTAAGCACTTAGCAACCTACCTTAACTTCAAAGTAGGACCTAGTGTGGGCTAGTAGTTTGCAACATGGCTCGGCCAAGGGCATAAATTAGCTCGGCCTGGGCATTAATAGGCTCGGCCTTGGAGTCTTGAGTTGGAAATGGTCTTGGTTTTGGTAGAGGATTGTTTGTATATGAATATATGAAGTTTTAACTTTATTTTTGGTAGTGTATTCACTAGTTTTTGACTTTGGAATCTCTCTTGGAAGCCATGGAAGTATGAATGTATATGAAGAGATAAGAAACGAAGATGGAAATGAATATGTAAAGTGGAAAAAGTGTGGAGATGAGGAGTATTTATAGGTGAAGGAAATGAATTAAGAATTTAAATTAATTTTAACATTTAATATATATTAATGTTGTCATGTACAAGCTTCCATAGCTCCATCCATCCATGTAGCTCACGTCCTCAACATGTACACCCCCTCAACATGCTTGTAAGTACTTTTCCTAGGGGTCTAAGGTGATGATGGTCTACTTAGGCTTGGGTTTTTAGGTTATAAAATCTGTATATGTACATAAAAGGTCAAATCTTGTTTTTATTATGGCATGGATTATTAACTTTAACACTATAATTAAGTTATCATGACATACGTGCATGTGTGCGCATGTGTACATGAGTGATACAAAAATGTGCACAACGTTTTTAATGACTTTTCTGATGTCGAAAAGTCGAATTTTCCGAAAACGTTCTTCGATCACATTTTCTATTTTTATTTGAACTATTTATTTTGGTAAAAAAATTTTGAAAATGATTTTAATATCATTAATTAATATTTAAAACATGTTTATTTTGTTATTAAAATCCATTATTTAAATATTCAGATATAAAGCGATTAATTTACGGGTTGTTACACTCTCCCCACTTTAGGAGAATTTCGTCCTCGAAATTAATACACGAAAGACAATCCAAAAGTATTTATTATACCTAGAAAATTATATAACAATTTAAAGCAACTATGCCATATAAGAACATTCAAATAACAAACAACCAAGATGGCATTACATCTGGGTAAGTTTCTCTAATATGATCCTCAGTCTCCCAAGTACAATCACGAGGGTCATCACTCCACTGAACCTTCACAATCTTAACCTCCATGTACCTCAATCTTCTTTCATCCCGATCTACAGTATGAACTTGATGTCGGACTACCGTCAAATTCGGTTCTATTTCCATGTATTCCTAAACAGACGTCTCTAAAATCAAAGATGGATCGTGAACATGATTTCCCAGACGAGATACATGAAAAACATTATGAACTTCAGATTATCTCTTAGGAAAATCTACCATATAGGCTAACGATCCAATTCTCTCAAGGATCCTAAATGGTCTAATGAATCTAGGTGCTAGCTTTTCTGCACTTCTGAATCTTATAACTCCTTTCATCAGAGAAACTTTCACAAATACCAAATCCCCGACCGCAAACTCCAAGTCCCTTCTCCGTCGATCGACATAATTTTTCTGTCGATCCGGGGCTTCTTTCATCCTTTACTTGATCATAGCCACTTTCTCTGATGCTTCTCGAATCATTTCAGGTCCAAGAACTAAACACTCTCCAGTCTCTACCCAACATGAAGGGGATTTACATGGCCGTCCATACAAAGCCTCGTAGGGTGTCATGCCAATGCTAGCTTAGTAACTTTTGTTATAAGAGAACTCTACCAAATGTAGATGATCTTTCCAAGAACCTCCAAAATCCAAAATGCATGCTCTCAAGAGATCCTCCAAAATTCGGTTCATCCTTTTGGTTTGTTCGTCCGTCTACGGGTGATAGGCCATGCTCAAATTCAACTCTGTACCTAAAGCAGCTTGCAATGCTCCCCAAAATCGACTAGTGAAGATGGGGTCTCGATCACTGACTATACTTACAAGAATTCCATGCAGTCGAATGATCTCCCTCAAATAAATCCCTAGCAAAGAAGTTGCAGTTCTTGTTGACTTCACCGGATAAAGTGGGCGCTCTTTGTTAATCGATCTACAATTACCCAAATGCCTCCATTACCTCTTCTTGTTCTAAGCAACCCATCGATAAAGTCCATGGATACTTGCTCCCACTTCCAATTCGGTAACTCTAATGGTTGGAGTAACCCAGTAGTGTTTTGCTGGTCACTCTTGACCCGTTGACAATTTGCACACCGGCTCACGAAGATCAAAATGTCTCTCTTCATCCCTTTCCACCAAAAGGCTTTCTTTATATTCTAAAACATTTTGGTTACTCCTAGATGGATAGATAACCTTGAACGATGGCACTTTCTCAGCACGTCCTGTCTGATTCCATTAACATGTGGTATGAAAATCCGTCCATTCATTCTCAAAATGCCTCGGGAGTCTACTTGAAAACTAGAGATAGTTCCATCTTCAACATTCTTCTTAAGCCAAGCTAAAATAGGTTCTTCTTCTTGGAAATATGCTACTCTCTCCATTAGGGCTGGCTTAACTTCCAAACTTGCAATCGTCGCCACATTCCTACTTAACACATCTGCAACGACGTTTGCTTTCCCTGGGGTGTAAAGAATCTCTAGGTCATAAGATACAAGAAATTCCAGCCATCTTTGTTGCCTCAAGTTCAAGTCTTTTTGGGAAAAAAGATACTTTAGTGACTTGTTATCCATAAATAACTCAAACTTTGCACCCAAAAGATAGTGCATCCATACCTTCAATGCAAAGACAACCGCCAACAGTTCCAAACCGTGCGTAGCATAATTCCTCTCATGAGATTTCAACTACCGACTCGCATAAGCTATTACTTTACCATTCTGTATCAAAACTGCTCCCAATCCAGTCCTACAAGCATACGTGTAAACTGTTAATCCTTCACTCCCATCTGGAATAATTAAAACGGGAGTACTTGTCAACTTCTCCTTTAACTCACTGAATGCTTGATCGTACTTGGGTGTTCAACCAAACTTAGCCTCTTTCTTTGTAAACTTTGTTAGATGAGAAGCAATCTTCGAGAAATCTTTAATGAACCTTTTATAGAAACCTGCCAATCCTAAGAAACTCCTGACCTCCGTCGCATTTTCAGGATTCTTGCAATCTTAAATCACAACTACTTTAGCTAGATCCACTGATATGCCTTCTCCCGAAACTACGTGCCCTAGAAATCTAACTTCGGATTTCCATAAATGGCACTTATAAAACTTTGCCTTTAAAACATGACTTTTTAAAGTACTAAGAATAACATGAAGATGGTACTTATGCTCTTCCTCCATTTTAGTATAAACGAGGATGTCATCAATGAAGTCTAGGACAAATTTGTTAAAAAAAATCCTGAAACACTCTATTCATCAAATCTACAAAATAAGAGGCTGTGTTAGTCAATCCAAACGACATGACTAACCACTTGTAAAAATTACCCGGGGTACAAAAAACTGTTAAGGGTACACTCTCCTTTGTTACCCTTAATTGGTGAAAACTAGTGGCAAGATCCAACTGAGAAAATATCCGAGATCCGTGGAGCTAGTCAAACATGTCATCAATCCTAGGTAAAGAATACTTATTCTTGATAGTCCTCTTATTTAATTCTCAGTAATCCACTCATAATCTAAGAGAACCATCGGCCTTGGTAACGAACACTACTGGCGATCCTCAATTCGATATGCTACGTCTGATCAAACCCTTCTGCAATAAATTAAACGTATGCTTCTCTAACTCTCTTCTTTGCTTTGGAGCAAACCTTCGAGGAGGTTGAACAATCGGCATGGTCCCTGGAATCAAATCAATGTGGAACTCTACTTCCCGATGGGGAGGTAAACCTTGCACTTCTTCCAAAATATCCTTGAAGTCTCGGACAATTGATATATTCCTTATCTCCTCTTTGGGTACTTCGAGCGAAAAGAGAAAACTGCTCATCAACTTATTAGGCTCCCCACAATAAATATCTACCCTAACACCCACAACATCACTAACTCTAACAATCCTTCGATCACAATCTACGATCGCTCTAAACTTAGATAACCAACCCATCCCCAATAATACTCCGAAACCCATAAACCCTAGAACAAAGAAGTCAAAGGGGAAGGAGTATTTTTGATAAAAGAAAGGCATATGTAGACATATTGTGCCAAGATCCACTGAACCCCCAATTGTGTTTGATACAGAAAGGGAATTATTTAGAAGGATAGGTTTATGGTTAAGCTTATCAACTAGATCGGTTAAAATAAAACTATGGGATGCACCGGTATCGAACAATACTCTAACATGAATATCAGAGATGGATAGTGTACCTTGCAACAACTATTTTACTTTTGGATCCGTAGAAGTAGATGGTATCCCTTCAATAGAAAAAGCTTGTCCTTGTGATGCCTGCTTTGGAAATGGGCACTTGTTCTTTATATGTCCAGGCTTATAACAATTGTAGCAGAATGGTTCGCTATTAGGTTTCGGGAAATGATTTGCAAAGTGGACCATTTTGTTGCACTTAAAAAACAGAATCTGAGAGAAATCGAACTGCTTCTTTTTTGCTGGAGCTCCATCCCCAAGGCTCTTTCCTAACCACGACTTCTTCCCTTTGCGCTTGAATAATGACTTGCTTGCAACTGGGATAACTGATAAAGCTTGGTCATTAATTTCAGGCACTACTCCTTTCTGAACTCCTTGCTCAATATCAAGAGCTTCAAATCTCAAAGCTATACTGATCAGATTGGTAAAGGTACCGTTAAGATGATGGATCATTTCCTGATGGAACTCTGGTCGCATTCCTTTCACGAACATCTCATTCTTTTTGAATGGCGTAACAATCAATCCTGGTCCAAAGCGGAATGATGCATTGAACCTATGCTAATACCGTGCCACTGTCATCTCGCCTTGTTTCAAATCCGTGAAACTTCTGATCAACTGAGTCCTTCCCGCCTCTAGGATAAACTGAGCTTCAAAAACCTCCTTAAACCGCGCCCAAGAGAAATATTCTTCTGGTGTATTCATTGTGACTGAATCCCACTAATCCATTGCTTTGAAGCTGACGTGACGCTAACAATCTGTTTCTAGCATCTCCCAACTAAAGATCCCCAAATATCCTTTAACAAGAGCGGAGCCATGTTTGAACTCCAAGAATGTCTTCAGTTACATAGAAAGGCTTACCACCCAAAGTAGTGTAATTCTTACACAAGGTCGCAAAGTTCTAAGGCGGCTGAACTTGCTTCACTGCTTCTACTACTGGCTCTACAACTGGCTCATTTCTAGGAGCTCTGCCATTTGTAGCCGTGCTGGTTCCAAATCCCCTCCATCTTCTTCCTCTTATACTCATTTTCAATAATCTGGATAAGTGACAGGTATCATTAGAAAAAAAAGATAAGGTCAAAGATGATAGAAGGGAAACTGTAATAAAAGATCTAAAACCAGACTTTTAGAGGAGAAAAGGAAACGGTCTCTCATGATTAACTCATTCTGGGGCTCGACTCACCCTATCTCCAATGAGTCATACCCCAATCAGGCTAAGTTTTCTCTCAACCGAAGCTCTGATATCAAGTGTAACGACCCACCTTTCTGACCCCTAGGAACGACACTTAACACATCCTCGGTGTTCGTTTTCCATTGCTCAAACATCAGAAAATGAATCGTCGTGGGGTGAAATAAAGAACAGAATAGAAAATCACACAACAAAACTGATAAATAAGACATGATGGTCAATAGTACATCAGGTTACTCCTTAACCAGGGAGTTATCAGAGCTACACAAAAGTACTACAAATCAGCTTAGGCAATTATAACATTATGCCTTTACAAATGTCGAAACAAAATATACCTACACAAATAAGATAAACATCAGAATAGATAGCTAAGTAGATAAAAAGCCTCCTGCTCGGACGCCTTTTTCAAAACATCCCAACAAAGACCTGCTACTCTCAGACTACTCAAATAAAATGAGTACCAGAGAGTTTAGGGAAACATACAACTCGGGTCTGACGATATGTCTGGTATGAGTAAAACAAATGTATGTAATTAAACACAAACATGTGAGACCACGCCGCTGAACACGAAACGGGTTTACTTCCACATAAATCAACATCCAAGCATAAAGAATGGATAAATAATTAAACACCAGGAAGAGTGTTTAACTCTTCCCAATTCAAATAAATTTGAAGGTTCGAATTAAATGAAAAAAGGGAAATCTCCAACAAATGACTAGGAGGGTGCACCCCCCTTAAAAGAAGTATACCTCTAGAAATATACTTAAAGAACCCAGGAACTCCAAGCCGGACCCCGCCAATCCTTACCGAGAATCCAAGCATTTCACATCTAAATGCACAAAACTAAATCCCATCTAGGTGAGATGTGAAAATACCCTATTGGGAGCAACTCCACATAACTTGGCCCTTAAAAAGCACGCGCTTTGATTTAGTCATTTCCGACAAAGGATAACAAAGCTCAACGGAGCAACAAATTATCTTAAAATGACGATAATATAAAAAAATCTGAAGTAATCAATAGCCGAGTAACCAACTACCGAGGATATAAAATTATCATATATGGAAATTAAGTCTTGTATACTTATCACCACTCATCGAATTAAAACTTGTACTATTTTTTGGTTAACAATAATACCGGACAAGTCAAGGTAGTGTTACCTTGAAGTCATATCTCATGATTATTCTTGACTTTCGAAATAGCGACAAGTCTACTTCTTTAATGCTTAGTGCTAATTATACAAATAAATCGTTTCCATACAAGTGAATCACTTTACAGAAATTAATTCATTTCGATAAACAATTCAAACTTTTCTTTTAAAAACCTGAATTCGTACTTGACTTCACATTACAAGTATTAGCTTTAAAACACTTTTTCAGAGAGTTTACTAACTTTGAATAATCATTATAAAAAGGATTTAACAACTCAAAACATCCTTATTACATTAATTAATTAACTTTAAAACTTTATTATCTAGTTAATTAATTTACCTCGATAACCTTTAATTAAAAAGGGGTAAATTCCTTTAAAACGTCATTAATTTAGTTAATTAATAATATAATTAATTAAATTAATTAAATAATAATTAATTATCGTTATTTAAAGGTTACTAATTAATTTTTAAAACTTTATTTAAGGAAATTAATGTTAAACAGATTTATTAACCTTTAAAGGTCATTAATTAAAAAGGGTTTCTTAAGTTTAAAAAAATCCTCAATTAATAAATCTTAATCCATCATTATCAAAAGATTAATTGGCCTTAAACATCGTTAAATAAAATGATTAATTAAATTTGAAACATCATTAACTAAGTAATTAATTAAATTTAAAACACATTATTAATGAGTTAATTAGTTATCTTTAATCCTTATTAATTAATTAATTAATCATTATTAAAATAATTAATTATTTTTGAAAACATCATTAATCAAAAACTTTCTTAACTTTTAAAATAATTCCAAGCACGATAATGAAACCAAATAGTTTCGATAAAAGGTGATTTTTCAAAAGTGTCGATATAGCGACTATCGCCACATGGGCAGTTAGGAATTCAATCATATTGCATTTGCAAAACAACCATACATTACATAACAAAGGAGTGAGCATACATACATGATGATTTACAATAATACAACATATATCAAGCATTTATTTACAACGGGATTGATTTAACTACTAGATTTTCATATAACTTAAGATTCGCTTACTAATTTTTTGAAGCAACTAACTTTCAAGCAATAAACCAACCCGACAACCAAACCATTATCACAACCATACAATAAGCATTTAATAGCTACAAATATGAGCATGAAAATAGTTTAAACTTTATGGTTCAAAGGTGGAAGCTTCACTCACCAAAACGCTTACTAACTTTCAGCGAACTTGCCTAAGCTCTTAGCAACCTGCCTTAACTTCAAAGTAGGACCTAGTGTGGACTAGTGGGGTGCAACATAGCTCGGCCAAGGGCACTAATGGTTTGGCCTGGGCAGAAATAGGCTTGACCTTGGAGTCTTGAGGTGGAAATGGTCTTGTTTTTGGTAGAGGGGTGTTTGTATGTGAATATATGGAGTTTTAACTTGATTTTTGTTAGTGTATTCACTAGTTTTTGACTTTGGAATCTCTCTATAAGCCATGGAAATATGCATGTATATGAAGGGATAAGAAATGAAGATGGAAATGAATATGTAAAGTGGAAAATGTGTGGAGATGAGGAGTATTTATAGGTGAAGGAAATGAATTAAGAATTTAAATTAATTTTAACATTTAATATGTTAATGTTGTCGTGTACAAGCTTCCATACTTCCACGCATCTATTTAGCTCACGTCCTCAACATGCACACCCCCTCACCATGCTTGTGATTACTTTTCCTGGGGGTTTAAGGTGATGATGGTGTACTTAGGTAGGGTTTTTAGGTTATAAAATATGTGTATGTACAAAAAAGGTCAAATCTTGTTTTTATTTTAAACTAATCATGTATTATTAAATTTAACACAATAATTAAATTATCATGACATATGTGCATGTGTGCATATGTATATGAGTGATACAAAAATGTGCACAACGTTTTCGACGACTTTTCCAACGCCGAAAAGTCGAATTTTTGGAAAACGTTCTTCGGTCATATTTTCTATTTTTATTTGAACTATATATTTTGGTAAAAAATTTGAAAACGATTTTAATATCATTAATTAATATTTAAAAAATGTTTATTTGGATATTAAAATCCATTATTTAAATATTTATAAATTATTTAAATATTCAAATACAAAGCGATTAATTTACGGGTCATTACAAGTGATCAAAATGAACAAAGGAGATTCAAAGGAAAGGCTAGGAGAACACAAGAGACTAAAGGAATAAAGACTGAAAGTGTATGAGACAATAGTTATTCGGTTCTAAAGTATATTAAGTCTTAGATTTAATTTTTAAAGATCCCGTAGCAATTCTTTGAATTTTCTCTTTAAAAGCTCTTTATGTTATTCTCTATAACCATTTTATAAAAGTTCAATATTGGTTTTACAACTTAAAAGATTCAAAAGAATTGCTATAAAAAGATAGGCATTTTAGGATATGTTGACATATCCAATATAGTATGTTGATATACTAGCCATTCGTTGCAACTTTTTATTTTAAGCAAACAAACACTTTCTTTCATCTTTCGCCATGAGACACTTCTATCCGTCTTCTATTTAAAGACTTTGGACGATGGAATTCTCTATTAATTCTCTCTCGTCTCTCTTTCTATTTCCATTCTTATATTTTGAAAATAAGTTTTATTATTCACATACATATTATATTTTGTGAATACACTCTCTTTCTCTCAATTTCTTCATGGATTTGCAAAAAACTAAAAGTTAGAGAGTCCACATAAAAATACTCTATTATTTACTCCCTTTTCTCATCATATCCCTCAAAGAATCAAGGATATATTACTACCAGAGATTTATAGGAACTTGTATTAAAGACTACTTGAAATTGTGATAGATAGGTTCAAGTTCTTGTAGATATTACTTTACACTTGTTGAAAGGTGCATTTTTCCATCTATAGAAAGTCGGGATTGTATAGGTGTGTACTGCCACCTATTGAAAATCAGGATAGGTGTTCGTGCCACTTTATTTAAAGTCAAGGAGGCCTAGGTATGTCATGTAACCCATGGAAAGTCAGGATAGGTCTTGCTTACCAGCTGATTCAAAGCCATGTTGTAAAGGTATACCGACCACCCGTGAAATTGCAAGTTTGTTATTGTAGAAATTCTATACGAGGTACATGACTAGATTTACGATTGGGGTTCTAAACCGATATAAAATTATTGGTGTCTTCTCTTTACTTTTACTGTATTTACCTTTTCCATTTACTATATTACTTCCCCTAAATCTGATGCCGCATTGTTAAGTTTCATAATTACTGTAATAACCCACATTTTTGGATTGATTAAATAAATTAACAATGATTTAAATTGGAGAATTTAGATCATTAATCTGGAATTTATATTCTTTTAGAAAAGATAATTTACTTTAGAAATGTTTAATTATAAATCATTGTGTAATTAAGAAATATTAGCAATTGTAAAACATTGAAATTGTAGAATTGAGAATTTAAGTTGAAAAGAAAATAATTAGTTGATTTGAATCTTTTATTTTAAGTAAAAGAAAATTTGAGATTAACATAATTATTTTAAAATAGTGTTCAATTGTAAAATAAGCACTTTTGGAATTCTCTGGTTTGAATTAGAACTATAGTTTTAGCACTTGAAAAATTCTAGTTTATGAAGTCCATTGGTTAAATAAAATAAAAGGGAGTTATTTTATTTTTTTATTGGGTTGAGAAATGTAACCCAAGGCCTAAATAATTAAATAGCTAAGAATACAAGTAAATATGTTCTCTACTTTTATTATTGTAAACAGAATACTGTATATAGAAAACAAGCAAAAAGAAGAAAATCTAATTCCTCTTGAAACCTAGAAGCAAATTGGCTAAATTGGGGATAAATTGCTAATAAATCTAGTAAATTCAAAGTAGTGTTTTCTAGTCCTATTCTAACTTTTAGAAAAATCAATTTTAATTTGTAGTGTATAATCTTTGTTGCTTGTTTGCTTTGGGTTTGAGATGTTTTTAGGGTATTGCTGTTTTGAGAAATTAGAAGCTACTGTAGTTTAATTGCTGCTGAATTAAAGTGTAAAGGTGAGTTAAATCTCACAAGACCTACCTTTATATTAGTGTTTACATGCATTTGATTTTACAGTAAATGATAGTGAATTGGGATGTTAATTTTGTGTTTCTATAGTTGCACTTACATTCTTTGTTAAAACTATATAAACTGTTTTCTTCCTCTTTTGATGTTTTATTATTTTGATCAATTACCATATGGGCGCATGCCTATTTTAGAGTTTTCATCTGATAAGTTATAGTTGGATTTATGATTTTTGATTGTGGGAAGTCGGGAATCAAACTGGTGAAGAAGTAGTTGATGGTGGGGAGTGTGAAGTACTTGGATCGTGTGTTCTAGGTACCCATCGGTCGACTGATCATCAACCTGGAATGCAAGCCCTAGGTCACCTTACTCCTTCCTGTCTTGTTTTCTCAAGCCTGCTTTACTTGTATATTGTTTTTGTGAATTACTCTCTGTTTTTTTAGTATTGATTCTATGATTTAATAATTTATTTTGATTCAAAGATTTGAAGTTTATAAGTATATATTTATCTATAATATGTAAATATATTATATAAATATCAATTATTTATAAAACAAAGTTTAATGTAAAATACAAACTTGTTTCCAAATTAATTTTAATTCTCTTTTATAAATGATTGTAATGAGTTATTATATCTTAATATAACAAGTAGATATGGCTATGGATTTCAATGTATAGTCTTGAAATAGATAACTATATTATTTATAAATAAATGTTTGTATATTAACTACTCTTGTGTTGGCACGTGAAGTGCATGTCTCTTGGGTTGACTTACAAAGTGCTTGTCTATATTGCTAGCTTATGAATTTGACTTGTGATGTGCTATCTTTTTCAACGTGTGAAGTGCATGCCATTCTTTGCTCGCATGCAAAGTGCATGTTTATTATTATAGCTTGTGAAGTGCTTGCTTTTGTTGGACTTGGGATGTGCTTGTCGTTATTGTAACAACCCGAAATTTAAGTTATAGTAATTAATTAATGAATTAATTAAATGATAAAATAACTTTGTGAAGTTATCATAATTGAGCCACGGGAGTTGCACCATTGTGTCTATGGTAATTTTCTGGTCAATTTCCATATATAGAACGTCAAAATCCGAGCTAGTATGTAGAAGATATGAATTAATGAAGAAACGAGAAAATGAGAACAAAAAAATTTATATAGGGAAGGTCGACCCTCACCATAGCTAGGTCGACCCTAGCAAGTGATGGGTCGATAGGGAGGTCAACCCACGTGCATTTTTTTGCATGTCTTCTTCCAGTTGATTCGAACACGTCACTTTGCTATTTTCACTTCATCTCGTGCTTCTGTTCTTCCATCCAACGGTTCCTATCAAGCCTATGACGTGATTGCACCAGATTTAATCTCCAAATCCAATGGCCTGAGATCCACAAGTGACACTATAAATAAGACCCTAGGCCTAACTATTTTTCTCATTCAGATTTTCTCCATCTGGGTTCATTGCCTGAGCAGGACCCTAAAATGAATATTTTTCCAAGGAGGATCTTTTTGATTAAAATATTTTATAACCTTCAAGTGGATCCGGGAAGGCCAAAGGAAAGAGCTAAGGATCACAGGTGAGTGTTTAGTAATTATTTTAGATTTTTAAGTAATTTAAAATAATAGGGTTTCCAATAGTTGTAGTTTTTCTACAATTTTGGGGTAACCTTTATGCAAGTTTATTTACAGTTTTAGACTTGTTTTTTAGTCTATTTTCTTTTAGCTATTCTATTTTAGTTATTTGCAATTATTTACTGTTAATTATATTTTTTCCAATTATTTACAGTTATTTACGTTATTTACAGTTATTTATTGTTATTTATGTTTTCTTTACATATATTCTACGAACTTCTGTAAATGTTGTTCTTTTTAATTTCCTTTTTACGCGAATGGAATAAATAGAAGAATAATTCATTAATATGGACTAAAATATAAGAACACTGAATTTATAGAAAATGGGATGTAAAATAAGAAGAACTACAACAAATTGGACTTAGACTGAAATAGGCAAATTTAAGATATTTGCAAGCATAGTTATAACATGTAATTATAACTAAAAAGAGAAAATAGAAGAAATGGCAAAAGTAGCTTATTTTAATACTGAGACCTTGGGTTAAGTAAATAAGCAGAATTATAACACGCAGGTTATAATTAGAGACAATAATCAAGCAGAAAGAACAGGAAAGGCTTATTTTATGACTTAAATTAAGTTAATAAGCAAAAAAAGCAGAAATAACAGAAGAGGCTTGTTTTAATAAACTTAAATCTTGGATTAAGTTAATAAGCAAGATATAGAAGATCAGTATTGTAGGCCCAATGGGGTAGTCCTTTACTGATATAGAAGATCTGTATTGTAGGCCCAATGGGGTAGTCCTTTACTGATATAGAAGATCTATATTGTAGGCCCAACATGGTAGTCCCTTACAGATATAAAAGATCGGTATTGTAGGCCCAATGTGGTAGTCCTTTATAGATATAGAGGCTTATTTTTACATTACGTTAATAAGAGGTCAATAAATAGTAGTTCAAATCGTGGGGATTTGGACAAGGGCAGCAACTTGATTTTGTTTGTTAGATCAGACTCGTACCAATAGCATTCCCTTTTTAGTCAAACACAGGTGGCCTCATAATAGCACAGGTGAGGCAAGGGCATGCTTATGCTGGAGCGGTGGTAAATAAGAGGTGAATAGGAGAAAGCAACATATAGCGCGAGCCTAATGGTGCTCGAGCGTGCGGCCTCAGTGATGGCTGATAAGTTGTTATTGAGTTCCAAGCGCTAAGTAGGTATCTATAGGGACCAACAGGGTCTAGTCCGCAGTAGTAGGTGTTTAATGTGTAGGTACCAACAGGGTCTAGTCCGTATCTTTTGCGTAGGGACCAACAGGGTCTAGTCCGCATCTTTTGCGTAGGGGCCAACGAGTCTAGTCCGCAGCAGGCACGGTAGAGATAGAAGGCCGATCAAAGGGTAGAATTAGGACTTCAGCCTAATTAAAGTAGGATTAGGGTTTCAGCCTAATCAAAGCAGTTATCTAAGAAAGGTGCAAACAATCTAATCGAACCATCTAAGCAAAGCAAACAGTTAAACCGTATTTTATCCCAGCTTTATCTTTCCTTTATTTCCTTTTATACTAGAACTGTTGTAAAGTCTATTATCTTTATCTTGCTTAAGAATACTAGTAATTACTTTAATTCACCAGACTTTTAGTCTGACCCACTCCTCTATTTCCCTTTTTCCCCCATAGGCCACCAGAGGCAAGGATAGTAGATTTCAGAGTTTCTTGGAGGTTCAGCTATAGTGACTTTCTTCATGTATTCTACTTCTTCTTTTTCAGTTTTTATTTCATTTGATGTACTGGTACTTTTTTAAGAGGGGTGGTTATTTTATATACTCTGATGTTATGACTGAGATAATGTTTTTCACTATAGATGGATACTTGGTATTTTGAGACATATTTGGTTTTATGAAGTATTTCGAAAGTGTGTACGGATCGTGTAATATGGATATATGATAATACAGAGTAGTGAAGACAGTAATACTGTAAGTAGTGCGGAATATAAAAGCAATATAGTAAAATGACACCAGATATTTTATACTGGTTCGGAGCATCGTCCTACGTCCAGTCCCAGACTTCATCTGGAATTAACCAACTAACAATACCCTCACTTGACCCGGAGGAATAGGTTTAAACAACCCTTGAGCAGCCGAACAAGGACCTGAGCAACAGAACAGGATTTTTCCTCAGCAACATAAGAGGTCTTTTCTTAACCCGAGCAGCAGAACGGATCAATAGTAAATACAAATTAGTTTCTGACTTCTTGTTTTCTTAATAACACTAATGAGTCAATGATGTACAGAACTTCCTATAATCTAATCCTCAAATTTGTGAATGTGAATAAGGATTGAAGGAAGAATATGATAGCCTTATAGAGCAAAAAGAATATTAGAGATTAAGATCAGAAAGCAATAATTGAATAGATGATTTTGATGTAGAACTAACGTGTTTATATAGTTGTCTAAGAGATATAACCATTCACGAATAGTTCTCATCAAAAGAAGCATCTATTTAGAAGAAATATGGATTGAAACTCTTCATCAAAGGAGGTGTCTTTTCATAAAAAATGACAGTTGGAATACAGGAGTCGACTGGTCAAAATATACCCGCCAACTGGTCAAAGAAGGTGTGTGCACGTTTATGTGCATGTTTGTATATATATGAGCAGACTGCTGAACCAGTCGACTGGTTTAATTGTACCAGTCGACTGCTCTAGCTGTTTGAGCATATATATGCATATTTTCCAACTTATTTAAAATTACGATGAAAGTGGATAATTCCTTGATGTTTGTGAGAGATTTTGAGGATAGATTTTAACAAAAATAACTACTCTACAAACATTATATACATGTACTAACACATTCATACAATGTGACCTTGAGATCTCCAAAGTGCTAGCATATCTCCTTCGGTTAGTAGTTGCATCTTCTTTGCTTTTTCTTGTTAATTATTTTACGTTTTCATGAATCAAAATCCATGATTTCAACATTCTCCCCCTTTTTGATTGATGACAACCTGTATAAGAAGAAAATATATATCGTAGCAAAAGAATATAAACTCCCCCTGAATTTATTATTCCTCCTTAATAAATGGCTATCGGTTTCTGTCACATCCTAAAATTTTCGACTTTCGAAAATTCAACATCGATACTTACTTTATCGACTGTCGAGCAATCGAGTGCCGGAAACTCCAATAGTGAGGGTTTAAGAAAGAAGAAAAAGGCAGAAGAAGAAGAAAAGAGTAGAAGGAAGAAGAGAAAGAAAAAGAACAACAACACGCAAGAACAACAGAACAGAAAACAGAGACAATATCAGAATCTCACATATCGCAGCGGAACAATATATAATAAATAAAACACTAGTCTTTTAAAACAAAGAGCTATATCAGTTTATACATACATCAATCATCAGAGTCATATACAACAATGGACAGTTTTATAAATTTGTCCTCATACAGAATACACAGCGGAATAAATACTATCAGATACAAATACTACGTCTCGTCCTCCAGCTTTCTTCCAAAGCTCCAGAATATCCAGAATATCCTGATAATATAACTCTCGGCTGCCCGTGTGGAAATTGGTGGGCACCCAGAGTTTAGAAGGGAAACAATAAACTCCGAGTCAGTCATGGAGACTGGTGTGAGATCGTAAAACAGTTATTTTTCTTTAAAATAAACAACAGAAGAATTTCTAAAGTCAATTCGCAATGCTTTTGGAAAATGAAACTACCATAAGACCTCCCACCACACACACAATGCAAACGCAGAATTGGAGGAGATTTCTTCTTATGATAGTCAAAGATGCTTACTACGCAAAATCAAATCATTTTTGATATTATTATTAGTGCATAGTGTCGAAAACATTTCGAAAGTATAATATTAATCTTAGCCAACATACGACCAGTATCGTATGCCTACTATAGCTACCATCTAAACAGTGGTGACCACCGTACGTAAATGGCAGGTTCTACAACTAATACCGTACAAGGTGCGTATTGGGATTTGGATTTCCAACAAATGGTCAGGCAAAGGAACTTCCTATCCACGATGGGTACGTCCCTGGAATAGACGACCCGAGAACCTAACCGGATCTCTGCCAACACAAGGCCGGGTTACCTCTGCAAAAATAGGTAACTACTGACACGCGTATGCCATCCCCCGATCATCACCGATCTTCCCGAGGATCCCCGATTCGCAACAAACCACATAGAAAATAATAATGCAGTAACCACAGAGGTTAAGTATCTGGGCTCCATACCATGATACCACCTTTATCCAGAAGGAATGACATACACTAAGGGGCGCTACTCCCTAGAACCTTGCTGCATCCTTCCTGTTTCGACCATTTCCGGGGTGTGAGGCTCGACGAAGTCTCGTCCACAAAGCTACACTTTCTATAAAAAGCCCTGCTTTGGGTCAAACAAAAATGATCAACCTATGATCACAAAGATATAAGATCAAACAAATGATCATATCGCAAATGATCAAACACTGATCATTTCACAGCAACACTCAGTATGCCACGTTACCAAATTGGGATATATCGCTGATAAATTTCAACTACATAACCTCTGAGCTCGTACGTCTCAGAGAAGGGTGTTAAGCTAAGAGAATAAATTCTCCGCCACCAACAGAAATGTATTTGAAAGAAATCAGCTTTATATCTCAAATTGTAACGTCAGACACACAATCCATACAAGTCTGTTCCGGGATCGAACAGAACCGAAGGCACTTCTCACGAAGCCCTTGCATTTCCGGATAATTTCAATCACGTCAGGACTTCCCGTCACTAAGGGTGATAAAACCTCTAAATCGAAGATCAGTCGATGTAGAGTAACTCGACGGTAATCCTTCCGTTTTCAAAAATATCCGGTCTTCAACACCGGTCTTCGAATGCAATTCATAACGACGTATCACATATTCGGAATGGGTTATACGACCCCATGGTCCTTTCCCGGCTAACCCGAATAGTGAGCGATTATTCAAAAATAAGTGTGGCATTCAAATTCATCCAATTCACAACAAATACCTATTTAAGGTAATTATCGATAGTCGGTTATTTAACTATCAATAAAGATGCGCGACATCATCAGATTCCAAATAATTTATCCAAATTATTTATTCTTCAAAAATATCTTACTAGATATATAATTTCCACACTTCAAAAATAAATCAACGTTTATTTTTAAAATGAATTCCCATTTCTTTATAAATTCCATATTGAATTTATATTTCAAAATATATACGGATATTTGATTTTCAAATCGATTTTCAATATTCAATTTCAATTTATCTTTTACAAGGATAAATTCTCAAAACGTTCATTTCATTGGAAAAGCATTTCCATACTTATTTAAAAATAAGTGTTTCACAAATCTATTCATTTTCAACACTTGAAAATATTCGATATACTTAAATCAAATTAAGTATATATTCATCCTTTAAGGAAAATATCCTTTTAACACATTTGTTTGAGTCAAAACGATTGTTACGTAAAACATCGTTACGACGACTCGAAATCACTAGTATAGGGATTCGGATTTTAAGATAGATATATAAATCCCAATACTACATAAAACATTTCCTTTCGGGAATCATTTACTATAACAATAGTGTTATAGTCCACCATTTCCTTATATTTCTCGAAAACGCCTATTTCAACAATAAATGTTGAAACTCATGTTTCGATACTTAACACGTTTTAAAACATCTTTTAAAACAATCACTTTATTTCAAATATCGCTTTTCCAAAACCATATCCATTTTACTTAACAATATATCCACTGTCCAAAATCGTGAATATACTTCACTAATTACATTTCACTATTTTCTACACATTTTATTTCAATAAAAATTCGCTATCCAAAATCGCGAATATATCTTCTTTAAAAATCTTCTATATTTAATTTATCAAATTCTATCGATTTCGAATTTATAAAACAACGTTTATAAATTCTATTTCCATTTACATTTTATAACAACTTCGATTTATACTTCTTCTTTAATAACCCATTCAATTTATAAGTTAATATAACTTATAATTCATTTATCTTAAAAGAAATCGTTCTTTTAAACTTCTCAAAATTTAAAACTTTCAGATTTTATTAACTTATGAGATCCCATTTACACTTCATTTTAACCCTTATAGAAACTCGTTTTATAACACTAACATTTTAACTTATAAAATGTCCACTTTATAAACCTTTTAAGTAAACCGTTTATAATATTTTAAAAATCTCAATTTAAACCATTTTATAAATCAATCAACCATTTATTCCAAAAATCACTTTTCGGTTATATTTCACAAAGATCTTAACCTTTATAACTTTAAAATTTGAACGTTTATTTATTTAAAATAAATCACTTCAAAAATTTAATAAAACGTACGATTTCAAAGATCACTTTAAAAAAAATCCTTTTAAAATTAAAAGTCGTTACTTTTAAAACTTGAATTCGATGATGCAACACATCAATTAGTCCATCACAACAGTCAAATATCATATATCATCATATGATAACAGAATATATCAAAATATCTGTAAATAATCAATATGGTGAGGAATCCAGTCGGATCCCTCCAACCTGTTTCCCTGCATCCACAGATGTTAGCACAATACCAATTCCGCTCCAGTACGGAATTATCGCGGTATATAGGTTTTTATAAATCCGCTTACTAACGGCGCAATAGGGTCTCATCCGCTATACGAGGCGGGAAATCATCAATCCAATATATACATATGCCAATATGTATATACTGCTATATATATAGATATATCCTATCATATCTAATAGCACATTCAAACAAATCAATCAATAACTGCAATTCAAAATTAAATCTGAGTGAGAAGATCTCACCTTTACTTTTTATATTTGCAATCCAATTTCAACTCCAGTTTGTTTTTCACGATCTTTTGACCTAGTATAAATATTTACACCATTTATTAATATTTGAATCAACTGAATAATTAATTTCCGTTTAATAGTCGAATTAACTGATAGTTTTATTTAAACCAATTCTCCTTTAAATAAATTTATTGTTTAAAAATCTACTATTTAGTTTAACTTATAAAACTTCCATTTTAAAAATATCCTTTACTGACTAAAATAAATTTAATAAGTAAATTTAATTATCTATCCACTAACATCATTTTTTAAAGCAAACTAAAACTTTTATACTTATAATTTTTTTTCTGAAATTGTTTATAAAACAATCTATATAGATTTTTATAGAAATCAAAATATATATATATATATATCATATATCCAGATGATTTCTTAATTCTATTTTCTGCAAAATTTATTCATGCAATTTACTATAAAAAAAAAACGTGTAATTTCCTTACAGTTGCAACTGGTGTTATGTTAACTAACTGTAAAACACAAAAATCAACAAAACGAGATACCTCACTTGATCGATTAACAGCCCTTCCAGTCGCGACTACCAACAGATAACCATGATCATACTCAACATTGCATACTCCCCTCGTCCTTGTCCCCGAAATCTACCTCACGCGTTCGCCCTCGCGAACCCTACTTCACGGCTTTCCCTCAGAGCCTCCACCACGCGAGCACCGCCCCTCCAGATCGAACTCGACCCCGGCCTATCCCCTAATTCCATCGCGACATGCCGCCTATCAACGCGAACTCCTAAATCGAGACCACCACGAACCCCTCTGCCATCGACCCGCTCCACGCGTATGCGTATGCCAGCCCTTCCCCTCGTCTCCGAGCTTGCCTTGCCTCCGGTCCGCCTCGCGTGCGCGACCTCGAATCGAAATCGTGATTTTCGATTTAAAAATGCTCGGTCGCCATTTTATTTCTTTTGAATACGAGATTTTTGTTTTGAACTGAGGATAGTGGCGTGGTGATTTTTTTTAAAATGAGATGGAGGGATGGGTTACGTGATGGGTGCACGATTATTCTCGTGATTCTCGGCTGAAATTAAGGGAAGAGAACGTGGTTTTTGATTTTGACCATAAATTTAAATTTAAATCTCGATAAAAACTTCAATGCGTTTTCGTGTCGTATTCTCACATACGAACTCCGAAAAATACGAAATTTGGAATCCGATAATAATTCGATATTACGGACCCAACGGCACTGGTTTCGTCAAATTCCGAGACTGCGCCTCGGACGGCTATTTTTCAAATTCAATTCAAACGATTTGATTCCAAAACTGAACAAATCAATTCGAAATTGGATTCTGAAGCTTCTGTTATCTTTAGAATCATCAATACGAATTTTAAAAGCTTTTTGAAATATTTTTCTTCAGCTTAAAATTGTAGAATCAAATTTTTATTTAACTTCAATCGATTAAATTTTATAATTTAATTGCCGATTTCAAAATTATATCGGGGACACAAATTAATTCATCGTTTAAATATTTAAAATAAATTAAATATTCTCAATTTAATTCGTTCAAAATTCTGGGTCGTTACAAACTTCCCTCCTTAAAAGAATTTCGTCCTCGAAATTACAAGTCAGGAAAAGTGGTCCTTAACTCGTCTACTATTTTTCAACATCCAATAGTTTTATTAATTCATCAAAACAAATCTTCCTACTAAAGATTCGTTATTCATCAACTAAATTTCAACTTCAATTATAAGTTTCAACAACATTGTTTTACTTCAAAATTCAAATTTAAACTTTCAAAAATTTCTCAAAAAATTTTCTAACACTCGAAATTTTCGAAAAATTTCGCCAGCGTCTCCTTTGCGCGGCTAATACGGCACTACTACAAAACGTCCCTACGGACCCTCAGATTTCAAAAAGAAAAAGAAAAAGCCAAGCGGCTAGACAAGAAATCATCAAAAACTCATATTATAATTCAAATACGTACCTTTTGTCGAGCAATTCAAATTATCTGTGAAATCAAATTCAATTCCTTTATACCTGTATATCCTACTAGCCATAATATCTAGTTACACATTCAAACCATTTTGCAAATTCTATTACAAAATTTTCAATATAAACTGCTTATATCATTTTAACTTACTATTGAAGTTGCATATTCATTCTCATTCAATTTTTACATTTCAATTCTCATTCGAATTCAATTCACAATTCCAATCTAATTTGAATTTAGTTTACTTCTGGATATTGAATTTTATCAATTAACTTTAGTTCACTTCAAACTAATTTCAAAACTTCATTTAATTTCACACAATTCAACTTCACTTTCAATATTCAGTTTTTAATTCCAGTTTTATTCTTTTGCTCATTTCCAAAATTTATTTTCAGTTTGCTATTTTGGTTTATAACCACTCACATTTAACTGGATTTCCAATTCGAATTCAATTTATCTTTCTTTTACAATTATTGAATTTAATTCGTTCCAAACCTTATTCATTTGGTTAATATTCAATTAGCTTCACTTACTAATTTTAGTTTAATGGTTCACTTCGTTTTCCACCAATCAAATTCAATTGCAGTTTTATTTACTTACAAATTCAAAATGAATTTTAACATTCAATTTCATTTTCTGGCACTTGCAATCTCAATTTATTCATTCATTTACTAATTCATTCGTTTTCACTTTGAATTTCATTCTAATCAAAATTCAAATATTCAATAAGTTATTAACTTATTAATATTTCGTAAGTATTTTAAATAGGATTCCAGAGTCGTTTCCACTTTTTTTTTTCAAAACCATTTGAAAACAATTCAAATTCCATTTGAATTTCCAAAACAAAACCCAAATTTTCAAACAACTCCTATTTAAAACAATTTGACAGCAATTTCTCTTTTGGAAACCCGAAAATGAATTCTAATGATGTGGCCACCATCATCAGGATTATTTTCCAGCGACCGAAAAGAGTTTAGAGCTTTCAACTCTCCAAATACTTTTCAAAACCTTTGAAATCCATTCTCAAATCAAAAAATGATTTAAACTTCCAAATCTCCAAAATTTTCAAATCCTTTTCAAAACATTTCCAAATATTCTCTGGAATTCCGTTTCAAATTACAAATCACATTTATAATTTATATTCTCAAATTTCATTTGTATGTGAATTCATTTCTTAACTTTGGAGTTACGATTTCAATTTCTCGTTTAATTTTAGTGATAATAATTCACTATTATTACTTCCTAACATCCATGCAACTATATACTATAGTACTTTATAGAAAATGATTTCTTTTCTATACGAAAATAGTTTTGGGCAAAATTATCTCATTCACCCTATTTTAAAACAATACTGTGCCGAACTGTTCTATTCGAGCGTTTAGAAACCCCTTCGATCCAGTTGCGCAGACTGTGCCGACGAAGGTTCATATACCACTCAATAAACCAATCATGACAATATAAAATAATTTTTTTTTTATATTCACTAACAAATACGCGCTCATATCTATTATTACACTCAAACTCATTCTAGAGTACTGCTGACTCTATCTCTAATGAGTAACACCCAACAGAGCAGGGTTGTCGCTTAACCATATGCTCTGATACCACTTGTCACATCCTAAAATTTTCGACTTTCGAAAATTCAACATCGATACTTACTTTATCGACTGTCGAGCAATCGAGTGCCGGAAACTCCAATAGTGAGGGTTTAAGAAAGAAGAAAAAGGCAGAAGAAGAAGAAAAGAGTAGAAGGAAGAAGAGAAAGAAAAAGAACAACAACACGCAAGAACAACAGAACAGAAAACAGAGACAATATCAGAATCTCACATATCGCAGCGGAACAATATATAATAAATAAAACACAAGTCTTTTAAAACAAAGAGCTATATCAGTTTATACATACATCAATCATCAGAGTCATATACAACAATGGACAGTTTTATAAATTTGTCCTCATACAGAATACACAGCGGAATAAATACTATCAGATACAAATACTACGTCTCGTCCTCCAGCTTTCTTCCAAAGCTCCAGAATATCCAGAATATCATGATAATATAACTCTCGGCTGCCCGTGTGGAAATTGGTGGGCACCCAGAGTTTAGAAGGGAAACAATAAACTCCGAGTCAGTCATGGAGACTGGTGTGAGATCGTAAAACAGTTACTTTTCTTTAAAATAAACAACAGAAGAATTTCTAAAGTCAATTCGCAATGCTTTTGGAAAATGAAACTACCATAAGACCTCCCACCACACACACAATGCAAACGCAGAATTGGAGGAGATTTCTTCTTATGATAGTCAAAGATGCTTACTACGCAAAATCAAATCATTTTTGATATTATTATTAGTGCATAGTGTCGAAAACATTTCGAAAGTATAATATTAATCTTAGCCAACATACGACCAGTATCGTATGCCTACTATAGCTACCATCTAAACAGTGGTGACCACCGTACGTAAATGGTAGGTTCTACAACTAATACCGTACAAGGTGCGTATTGGGATTTGGATTTCCAACAAATGGTCAGGCAAAGGAACTTCCTATCCACGATGGGTACGTCCCTGGAATAGACGACCCGAGAACCTAACCGGATCTCTGCCAACACAAGGCCGGGTTACCTCTGCAAAAATAGGTAACTACTGACACGCGTATGCCATCCCCCGATCGTCACCGATCTTCCCGAGGATCCCCGATTCGCAACAAACCACATAGAAAATAATAATGCAGTAACCACAGAGGTTAAGTATCTGGGCTCCATACCATGATACCACCTTTATCCAGAAGGAATGACATACACTAAGGGGCGCTACTCCCTAGAACCTTGCTGCATCCTTCCTGTTTCGACCATTTCCGGGGTGTGAGGCTCGACGAAGTCTCGTCCACAAAGCTACGCTTTCTATAAAAAGCCCTGCTTCGGGTCAAACAAAAATGATCAACCTATGATCACAAAGATATAAGATCAAACAAATGATCATATCGCAAATGATCAAACACTGATCATTTCACAGCAACACTCAGTATGCCACGTTACCAAATTGGGATATATCGCTGATAAATTTCAACTACATAACCTCTGAGCTCGTACGTCTCAGAGAAGGGTGTTAAGCTAAGAGAATAAATTCTCCGCCACCAACAGAAATGTATTTGAAAGAAATCAGCTTTATATCTCAAATTGTAACGTCAGACACACAATCCATACAAGTCTGTTCCGGGATCGAACAGAACCGAAGGCACTTCTCACGAAGCCCTTGCATTTCCGGATAATTTCAATCACGTCAGGACTTCCCGTCACTAAGGGTGATAAAACCTCTAAATCGAAGATCAGTCGATGTAGAGTAACTCGACGGTAATCCTTCCGTTTTCAAAAATATCCGGTCTTCAACACCGGTCTTCGAATGCAATTCATAACGACGTATCACATATTCGGAATGGGTTATACGACCCCATGGTCCTTTCCCGGCTAACCCGAATAGTGAGCGATTATTCAAAAATAAGTGTGGCATTCAAATTCATCCAATTCACAACAAATACCTATTTAAGGTAATTATCGATAGTCGGTTATTTAACTATCAATAAAGATGCGCGACATCATCAGATTCCAAATAATTTATCCAAATTATTTATTCTTCAAAAATATCTTACTAGATATATAATTTCCACACTTCAAAAATAAATCAACGTTTATTTTTAAAATGAATTCCCATTTCTTTATAAATTCCATATTGAATTTATATTTCAAAATATCTACGGATATTTGATTTTCAAATCGATTTTCAATATTCAATTTCAATTTATCTTTTACAAGGATAAATTCTCAAAACGTTCATTTCATTGGAAAAGCATTTCCATACTTATTTAAAAATAAGTGTTTCACAAATCTATTCATTTTCAACACTTGAAAATATTCGATATACTTAAATCAAATTAAGTATATATTCATCCTTTAAGGAAAATATCCTTTTAACACATTTGTTTGAGTCAAAACGATTGTTACGTAAAACATCGTTACGACGACTCGAAATCACTAGTATAGGGATTCGGATTTTAAGATAGATATATAAATCCCAATACTACATAAAACATTTCCTTTCGGGAATCATTTACTATAACAATAGTGTTATAGTCCACCATTTCCTTATATTTCTCGAAAACGCCTATTTCAACAATAAATGTTGAAACTCATGTTTCGATACTTAACACGTTTTAAAACATCTTTTAAAACAATCACTTTATTTCAAATATCGCTTTTCCAAAACCATATCCATTTTACTTAACAATATATCCACTGTCCAAAATCGTGAATATACTTCACTAATTACATTTCACTATTTTCTACACATTTTATTTCAATAAAAATTCGCTATCCAAAATCGCGAATATATCTTCTTTAAAAATCTTCTATATTTAATTTATCAAATTCTATCGATTTCGAATTTATAAAACAACGTTTATAAATTCTATTTCCATTTACATTTTATAACAACTTCGATTTATACTTCTTCTTTAATAACCCATTCAATTTATAAGTTAATATAACTTATAATTCATTTATCTTAAAAGAAATCGTTCTTTTAAACTTCTCAAAATTTAAAACTTTCAGATTTTATTAACTTATGAGATCCCATTTACACTTCATTTTAACCCTTATAGAAACTCGTTTTATAACACTAACATTTTAACTTATAAAATGTCCACTTTATAAACCTTTTAAGTAAACCGTTTATAATATTTTAAAAATCTCAATTTAAACCATTTTATAAATCAATCAACCATTTATTCCAAAAATCACTTTTCGGTTATATTTCACAAAGATCTTAACCTTTATAACTTTAAAATTTGAACGTTTATTTATTTAAAATAAATCACTTCAAAAATTTAATAAAACGTACGATTTCAAAGATCACTTTAAAAAAAATCCTTTTAAAATTAAAAGTCGTTACTTTTAAAACTTGAATTCGATGATGCAACACATCAATTAGTCCATCACAACAGTCAAATATCATATATCATCATATGATAACAGAATATATCAAAATATCTGTAAATAATCAATATGGTGAGGAATCCAGTCGGATCCCTCCAACCTGTTTCCCTGCATCCACAGATGTTAGCACAATACCAATTCCGCTCCAGTACGGAATTATCGCGGTATATAGGTTTTTATAAATCCGCTTACTAACGGCGCAATAGGGTCTCATCCGCTATACGAGGCGGGAAATCATCAATCCAATATATACATATGCCAATATGTATATACTGCTATATATATAGATATATCCTATCATATCTAATAGCACATTCAAACAAATCAATCAATAACTGCAATTCAAAATTAAATCTGAGTGAGAAGATCTCACCTTTACTTTTTATATTTGCAATCCAATTTCAACTCCAGTTTGTTTTTCACGATCTTTTGACCTAGTATAAATATTTACACCATTTATTAATATTTGAATCAACTGAATAATTAATTTCCGTTTAATAGTCGAATTAACTGATAGTTTTATTTAAACCAATTCTCCTTTAAATAAATTTATTGTTTAAAAATCTACTATTTAGTTTAACTTATAAAACTTCCATTTTAAAAATATCCTTTACTGACTAAAATAAATTTAATAAGTAAATTTAATTATCTATCCACTAACATCATTTTTTAAAGCAAACTAAAACTTTTATACTTATAATTTTTTTTCTGAAATTGTTTATAAAACAATCTATATAGATTTTTATAGAAATCAAAATATATATATATATATATATATATCATATATCCAGATGATTTCTTAATTCTATTTTCTGCAAAATTTATTCATGCAATTTACTATAAAAAAAAACGTGTAATTTCCTTACAGTTGCAACTGGTGTTATGTTAACTAACTGTAAAACACAAAAATCAACAAAACGAGATACCTCACTTGATCGATTAACAGCCCTTCCAGTCGCGACTACCAACAGATAACCATGATCATACTCAACATTGCATACTCCCCTCGTCCTTGTCCTCGAAATCTACCTCACGCGTTCGCCCTCGCGAACCCTACTTCATGGCTTTCCCTCAGAGCCTCCACCACGCGAGCACCGCCCCTCCAGATCGAACTTGACCCCGGCCTATCCCCTAATTCCATCGCGACGTGCCGCCTATCAACGCGAACTCCCAAATCGAGACCACCACGAACCCCTCTGCCATCGACCCGCTCCACGCGTATGCGTATGCCAGCCCTTCCCCTCGTCTCCGAGCTTGCCTTGCCTCCGGTCCGCCTCGCGTGCGCGACCTCGAATCGAAATCGCGATTTTCGATTTAAAAATGCTCGGTCGCCATTTTATTTCTTTTGAATACGAGATTTTTGTTTTGAACTGAGGATAGTGGCGTGGTGAATTTTTTTAAAATGAGATGGAGGGATGGGTTACGTGATGGGTGCACGATTATTCTCGTGATTCTCGGCTGAAATTAAGGGAAGAGAACGTGGTTTTTGATTTTGACCATAAATTTAAATTTAAATCTCGATAAAAACTTCAATGCGTTTTCGTGTCGTATTCTCACATACGAACTCCGAAAAATACGAAATTTGGAATCCGATAATAATTCGATATTACGGACCCAACGGCACTGGTTTCGTCAAATTCCGAGACTGCGCCTCGGACGGCTATTTTTCAAATTCAATTCAAACGATTTGATTCCAAAACTGAACAAATCAATTCGAAATTGGATTCTGAAGCTTCTGTTATCTTTAGAATCATCAATACGAATTTTAAAAGCTTTTTGAAATATTTTTCTTCAGCTTAAAATTGTAGAATCAAATTTTTATTTAACTTCAATCGATTAAATTTTATAATTTAATTGCCGATTTCAAAATTATATCGGGGACACAAATTAATTCATCGTTTAAATATTTAAAATAAATTAAATATTCTCAATTTAATTCGTTCAAAATTCTGGGTCGTTACAGTTTCCTGCAAATAAAATGTTAGTCCACCTATGTCTCTCCCCCTTTGTCATCGACAAAAAGGAAAAATAGAAGCATTGCATAACCAGATAGCATATATAGAATTTGAAATATGGACAAAAAACAGGTAGCATTAGTAGCAGTAGTCATAGAGAGACTAGTTATACATGTCTCTTATAATAGTAAAGTAGTGAATAATATTCCAAAAACCATCACCAGAGATAACCACGAATGATTAGTCGGAATCTGTTTGTTCATCGTCTCCTTCCTCTTCTTCTTCTTGAATGTCCTTCCCTTTGCTTTTGTGCTGTGGTTCAAAAGAAGGTCCGCCAATACTTGGAGAAGAACTAGTAGCTTCATCTGAAGTGCTCCATGTGAATTGAGGTGCAGGATGTTTTCCCGGATCTTGAGTAGCATGAGGACTTGATGAGGAGCATGAGATTGCAACCCATAATTTGACAAAGAATGATTTTACCTTATCGAATTTCTTATCTATTTTAGCATCCATTCTTTTCAAACGAGCTTCTATAAGGAATTGATTCTGAGCAACTATATCCATTGATTCTTTTGATGAGAGAGTTGCAGAGGGAATGCGAACATCACTTGGCCTTGAAGATTGAGAAGGAGCAGCTGGTGGTTGTTGAGGTTGTCCTGATTGTGCACGTGCAAGCCAATCTGTATAAGGCATAATGCGAAGAGTGGGAGGAGGCAATTTCATGAGCTTTACAGTCTTTGCATTAAGAATCCCGACGGTAGAAATTTTGGAATCTGGTTCCGGAACGTCACAACGTTTAAGTAAACGCATTATGTACTCAGCATAGAAAATACGTTTCATAGCACCTTGATTGAAGCTGAGTAACTCGTCTACTATGAGTTGAATCCAATTAATGTCTTGACCATTGTATATAGCATACAAAGCACGAAAATTTTCTTGATAAACCTGATCAAAAGTGTCGGTTCGTTGAAGAATAGATCGCATCATTGCCCGATGAAGTAATCTGGCGGTGGGACGAAGACCAATCGACTTTGTACCGTCTGAATTATCCTCTATAAAACGGTGACTGATTTCATTTCAGGTATGGACTACACAATCAACTTCTTAAAGATTTATCCCATCCGTTGGTGTGTCAAGAATATGACCAATACGATCAATTGGGAGAAATATCTTCTTGCCACATACTAAGCTCCAAATGCAATTATCTCGGTTACCTCTTGGATCTTGATGACCCAAATTCAAGTTAGCCAGAAAAAGTTTAACCATGATGTGATTAATTGGAAGCTTGTTCTTTTCATAGTCGAGAAGAGATTCTAATTTGCCCTGCCTAGCAATGTTGAGAAGACCGTAGGCTGAAAAATCCGGGAAAACAACAAAGGAGCTCTCTAGAATTGGAACATTTTTCAATTTCCTCCATCTTTGTATGGCAGTAGCATCGAACAACCACTGAGCAATGTATGAATCAATGGGTTCTTGAGTGGAAGAAGATGAAGTTTTTGATTTTTTTTGTTTTGGAAGGAGCCATTTTAGTGCTTTTTGAAAATTAGTTTGAAGAGATGATAGGTTTTGAAATTATGAAACTGAAGAAAGATGAAACGGTTTTAGAATAGATGCAGATGAGGTGTCAAAAAGATATTGGGTGAAAAAGTGAAAAGGTGTTCCGGTTTGCTCAAAAATTTTAAAAATCGTAGTCCAGCAGTCGACTGATGAAAGATATATAGTCGACTATTTAAGGCAAATAGAGAAGAACTAAGGTAAACCAGTAGACTGGTGGAACTTAGTCGACTGGATAAGGAAACCAGAGAGCAACTATAGGTAAAGCAGTCGACTGGTTGATACTTGGGCAGTCGACTCCTGGAATACTTTGATGTACAGAGATACCATGACTTGTAAAAATTGATATATATAAAAAGTATATAGATATATATATATATATATATATATATAATATAGATTTTCATACATAACAACAATATGACCAACATTTATTTTGGTTGAGATTTTTGATCATTTATTTGAAACAATGAATCAAAATATAACCTAACAAAATACAAATAAAGTAAGAAATCATTTAGGAGATTTCTTTGGAGTTTTATTTTGAGATTTCTTTGGAGTTGTCTTCGGTGTTGTTTCCTCTCCTGGTTCTATTTTGGTGTTCTCAATATATGGTTGAAGAGGAGACCAAATGTTATTCCGAGACGTATAATTTGGAGAGACTGGAGGAGGTTGAGGACTTGGTTCCCATGGATTATAATGAGAGGAAGACGGTTGAGAAGAATGAGGATGAAAAGATGTTGGTTGATGTACGTTAGATGTTGAACAACCACAAATTTTCGATCCAATATCTGCAAGAAACTGAAGACGTCTTGAATTTGCTTTCTGCTCGTAATACATTTCACGGTTTAGTTCAACTAGTTCCCATTGATAGTGATGCATATCATTTATCTTTTGTTTAGTATCCGGGGAACCGAAAAACAAAAACCGCCTAGACTTCTTCTTTTCCGGAGTATATCCGGTATGATTTCTAGCATTTGGAGTGGGTAAATGAGAATCAGAAGAATCATATGCAGAAGATGGTGTTGAAAAATCTTCACATGATGGTTCATCAGAAGAGTTGTGGTTAGAAGCCATAAGGATGATAATATTTGCCAAGAATAGATCTAGAGACATTGTTTTGAAATATAAGAAAACTTTACTTTTGTTTGTAAAAGAAAGAGTGAGGATAATATATAAATAGAGAGTATATATATAGGCGAAAGCTTCAGAAAATAAAGATGGCTAAAAAAGCTTTCTACCAGAAGAAAAATAGTGAAGGGGAGAAAATAAAGGAAACGGGTAGTTACAAAATAACTGAAAGATGTTATAAAAACAGAAAACATAAAAAATATACATAGCTTAGTTGGTAATTATATCTTTAAGAGAGACGATACCAAGTTCTCGTCTAAATTTAATAAAAGAATTTTCATTTAAAGGTTTAGTAAAAATATCAGCCAGTTGATTTTCTGTAGGAACAAAATCTAAATCTATTAAATTCTTTTTAATACAATCACGAGGAAAATGATGACGAATGTCAATATGTTTTGTTCGTGAATGATTAACTGGATTTTTAGATAGATTTATAGCACTGGAGTTATCACAATATATTGTTGATTTAGATAGGTCGAAACCAAAATCTTTAATTGTTTGTTGCATATATATGACTTGAGCACATGCTAAAGCTGCAGATATGTATTCTGCTTCACAAGTAGATAGTGAAACACAATTTTTTTTTACTAAACCAAGATACAAGAGACCGTCCAATAAAATGGCAAGTCCCACTTGTACTTTTTCTATCCGTTCGACTTCCTCCAAAATCAGCATCGCTATAGGATACTAATTCGAAAGGACAATCTTTAGGATAAAATAGTAAAGTTCTTGGTTTTATTAAGATACCGTAAAATTCGTTTCACTCCTCTCATATGTGATTCTTTAGGATCTGCTTGAAATCGTGCACACAAGCAAACACTCATTATTATATCTGGTCTACTAGTAGTTAAATAAAGTAATGATCCAATCATGCTTCGATATAATTTTTGGTCAACACTTTTGCCATTTTCATCTTTTTCTAGATGTATTGTTGTACTCATAGGAGTTGGTTTGCCAGAAGTATTTTCCATATCAAAACGTTTGATTAAATTATTACAATATTTTTCTTGATTTAAAAAGATACCATTTTCAAGTTGTTTAATTTGTAAACCAAGAAAATAATTTAATTCACCCATATGGGACATTTCAAATTCTTTGGTCATTATATTTGAAAATTCTTTACATAGTTTTTCATTAGTAGACCCAAAAATAATGTCATCAACATATATTTGAATAACTAAAATATCCTTTTTATTTCTTTTGATAAAAAGAGTTTGATCAACCTTTCCAATTTCAAAACCAGAATCTATAAGATAACTTTTGAGACGATCATACCAGGCACGAGGTGCTTGTTTAAGACCGTATAAAGCTTTCTTTAATTTATAAACATGGTCTAGAAATTGTTCATGTATAAATAGAGGAGGTTGTTCAACATAAACATTTTCTTTTATAAAACCATTTAAAAATGCACTTTTAACATCCATTTGATACAGTTTAAAATTATGAAAACATGCATAGGCCAATAAGATACGTATTGCTTCTAATCTAGCAACCGGAGCAAACGTTTCTTCATAGTCAATTCCCTCTTCTTGATTATATCCCTGTGCAACTAATCTAGCTTTATTTCTAGTGATATTTCCAAGTTCATCAGATTTATTTTTAAAGACCCATTTTGTACCAATGACTGATTGATCACTAGGCCTAGGAACTAAATCCCAAACATCATTTCTTTCGAATTGGTTTAGTTCTTCTTGCATAGCGATAATCCAATAATCATCAGTAGAGGCTTCTTTAATATTTTTAGGTTCAATTGAAGAGAGAAAAGCTACATGACCCATTTGATTCAATTGACTTCTTGTTCTAACAGTTGAATTAATTTCTCCAATCACATTTTGAACAGGATGATCCCATAAAATTCGAGGTGGAGATCTCATTTCTGTTTGAACAGGATTATCAATTTGATTTTCATTATGAACAGTATTTTCAAAATTCTCAAAATTTGTATTTTCAATATTTGTGATATTTTCAGAAAATTCTTCATCATCTTTTCTACTTGGTTTAGTAATAAAATTTTCATCAAAAGTTACATGTAATGTTTCTTCAATGATTTTAGATCTTTTATTAAAAATTCGATATGCTTTGCTTCGATCTGAATATCCAATAAAGATTCCTTCATCAGATTTTGGATCAAATTTGCCAAGCTGATCTTTAGTATTTAAGATAAAACATTTGGAACCAAATACTTTAAAATAGGAAATATTTGGTTTTCTGCCATAGAACAATTCATAAGAAGTATTTTTGGTTAGTGGTCTAATAGAAACACAATTCAATACATAACAGGCTGTTGCAACTGCTTCTGCCCAGAAATGTTTTGGTAGCGTACTTCCATTTAACAAAGTTCTTGCACATTCTTGTAAAGTTCTAATTTTCCGTTCTACTACTCCATTTTGTTGAGGAGTTCGAGGAAAAGAAAAATTATGGATTATTCCTTTCTTTTTACAAAAATGTTCAAAAGCTTCGTTTTCAAACTCACCACCATGATCACTTCTAATATTTTTCATTTTTAAATTCTTGAAATTTTGAATTCTTTTGACAAAATTTTGAAATACTCAAAAGTATCACTTTTGTTTTTCATAAAAACAGTCCAAGTATATCTAGAAAAATCATCAACAATTACAAACACATACTTATTATGATTTATGGATTGTACTTGAGTTGGTTCGAATAAATCCATGTGTAGTAATTCTAGTGGTTGAACTGTTGAAATAACCTTTTTAGATTTAAAAGATGACTTAGTTAATTTTCCTAATTGACATGCATCACAAATATGATTTACTTTGAAATTCATTTTAGGTAAACCTTTTACTAAATCATTTTTAGAAAGTTTATTTATGGCTTTGAAATTAATATGACAGAAACGTTTGTGCCATAACCAAGGATCACTTCTTTGGCTATTAAACACATATCTGAATTATGATTTATTTTCATATTAAGAACATAAATATTTCTGTCTCTATTACCTTCAAAAATAAGATTTTCATTTTGATCAAAAATACAACATTTATTTTCTAAAAATGATTTTGAATCCTTTGTCACACAATTGGCTAATGCTTAAAAGATTATGTTTTAAATTTTTAACTAATAAAACATTTGAAATAAGAGGTAAATTAGATATACCGTTGTTGCTCACATCGCCTTTGCCGATGATAAAACCTTTGGAGTTGTCTCCAAAAGTGACAGAGCCTCCTTTTGAGTAAATAATATTTGATAGCATATTTTTGTCTCCTGTCTTGTGTTTAGAGCAACCACGGTCTAATATCCATTTTCCTCTCTTTTTGAGTGGGACCTGCAAAAAATAAGAAAATAACATTGGTACCCACTTTTCTTATAGGGTCCTAAGAGTTAGGTCTTAGGAAACCAAACCCAAGAGGGTTCAGTATTCCCTTTGATAATATAATTTTCATTTTTGTACACAGATTCAAAAAAGGAATTTATATATTTCTTCCTAATCAAAGTGTTGTTTTTTTAGGAATCCATATTTTTATAGTTTTTAAACTAGTCCTTTTTGAATTATCTTTTGTGATCTTACTTTTAGAATATTTTCTCCATTTATTGTCCTTTTTATGTAGAGGTATTGATTTCTTAACATGTCCTAGACCTCTTTTACTTGAAACAGATTGAGAATTTTCAATAATTTTAGACAAATTTTCTCTTCCTTTATTGAAGTTTGAGACATTTCTAGTAATATCTTCTAACTTACTTTTAAGACCAATATTGTCTAATTCAATCATTTTAACTTTAGTTTTTAACTCGTGATTTTCAAGAACTAAAGCATCATTCTTTTCTTTTTGAGTTTCAATTTCTTGACTTAATAAGGTAAGTTGAGAATTAATATTAGAGAATGATTTTTGAAGATTTTCAAGTTCTTCCTCTAGTATTTTCTTCTCATCTTTAAGCATATTCTTTTCGAATTTTGCTTTATTTTGATTTTCACGAGTTTCCTTTTATTTTTTCTTGAGATTTTTAAGAGTGTCTAGAAGTTCTGAATTAATCTCAATTAAATCATCAAATGTGAAATCACTAACCTCATTATCTGTAGCCATAAAACAAACATTAGCTTGTTCAGTGTCATTGTCGCTTTCACTTCCAGATGATGAAGAGGAATCGGAATCATCCCATGTTACTGAGAAAGCTTTCCTTTTGTAATTGTCCTTCTTGCTCTTTCTTTTGTAGGTTTTCTTCTGTTCTGGACAATCTTTTTGAATATGACCTTTCTATGACAATTATAGCATTCTAGAGCAAAGTTTGATGGTTTGTTGAATCCATTATTGAAACTTCTTTTGCTATTATTTTTGTTAACTTTTCGAAATTTCAAAAACTTTTTGAAATTTTTGGCAATGAATGCAAGATCTTCATCATCAGAACCTTCTTCTTCTTCTTATGCATGAAAAGTTATATTCTTTTTATCTTGTGCCTGTACTCTCTTTGCCTGCAAATTTACTTCATAGGACATTAGATTTCCTATTAACTCTTCTGGTTTCATGGTAGAGAGATCATTAGCTTCTTCGATAGCTAATACTTTTCTTTCTCACTCATCCGTTAAAGAGTTAAGAATTTTCGAAACAATATCAAAATCAGTATATTTTTCTCCTAGTCCTAATAGTGAATGATAAATGTCTTGAAATCTAGAATACATGTCATTAATTGATTCATCTTGCTTCATCCTGAAGTTTTGAAATTGATTTTTGAGCATAGAGATCTTACTTTGTTTAACCTTATTAGTTCCTTCATGTGTGATTTTTAGTGTATGCCATATTTCATATGCAGATTCACACATACTAATACGATTAAACTCATTTTTCTCTTAAGCACAAAATAACATATTCATTGCTTTAGCATTGGCAGTTGCATCTAATTTTTGTGTATTACTCCATGTAGAGTATTCTCCAGTAGGAGGAGTGTATTCTTTTTGTGAAATATTCCATGATTCAAAACTATTAGATTGCATATAGACTCTCATACGTGTAGCCCAGTAATTATAGTTCATGCCATTGAAGAATGGAGGTCGTGCTGTAGATTGACCTTCAGTAAAACTAGTGTTAGTGACAGTGCTAGTGTTATTTTCCATATTAGCAAAGTATCAAATAACTGTGTAACGGTTATAGGATGCCTTGCTCTGATACCAAATGAAAGTGTGTACGGATCGTGTAATATGGATATATGATAATACAGAGTAGTGAAGACAGTAATACTGTAAGTAGTGCGGAATATAAAAGCAATATATTAAAATGACACCAGATATTTTATACTGGTTCGGAGCACCGTCCTACGTCCAGTCCCAGACTTCTTCTGGAATTAACCAACTAACAATACCCTCACTTGACCCGGAGGAATAGGTTTAAACAACCCTTGAGCAGCCGAACAAGGACCTGAGCAACAGAACAGGATTTTGCATCAGCAACAGAAGAGGTCTTTTCTTAACCCGAGCAGCAGAACGGATCAATAGTAAATACAAATTAGTTTCTGACTTCTTGTGTTCTTAATAACACTAATGAGTCAATGATGTACAGAACTTCCTATAATCTAATCCTCAAATTTGTGAATGTGAATAAGGATTGAAGGAAGAATATGATAGCCTTATAGAGCAAAAAGAATATTAGAGAGTAAGATCAGAAAGCAATAATTGAATAGAAGATTTTGATGTAGAACTAACGTGTTTATATAGTTGTCTAAGAGATATAACCATTCACGAATAGTTCTCATCAAAAGAAGCATTTATTTAGAAGAAATATGGATTGAAACTCTTCATCAAAGGAGGTGTCTTTTCATAAAAAATGACAGTTGGAATACAGGAGTCGACTGGTCAAAATATACCAGCCAATTGGTCGAAGAAGGTGTGTGCACGTTTATGTGCATGTTTGTATATATATGAGCAGACTGCTGAACCAGTCGACTGGTTTAATTGTACCAGTCGATTGCTCTGGCTGTTTGAGCATATATATGCATATTTTCCAACTTATTTAAAATTACTATGAAAATGGATAATTCCTTGATGTTTGTGAGAGATTTTGAGGATAGATTTTAACAAAAATAACTACTCTACAAACATAATATACATGTACTAACACATTCATACAATGTGACCTTGAGATCTCCAAAGTGCTAGCATATCTCCTTCGGTTAGTAGTTGCATCTTCTTTGCTTTTTCTTGTTAATTATTTTACGTTGTCATGAATCAAAATCCATGATTTCAACATATTTATGGAGTTTGATTTTAAATAAGTTATTGTTTTAATTGTTTCCGCTGTTTTATTTATTTTGTATTGTGAATCTTACTCTCTATAAGTTTTTAGCTATACCTACAATGCACCACATCTTTTAGTGTGCCTTTTTGGGTATACTAAGGGGTGTGGGGTGTTACATTTGGTATCAGAGCCTAAGGTTACAAGATTCCTAAAAATTTGTTTTAAAAAGTAAAGTATTTTTCAAAACAACTTGTTTTAAAGTATTTTTCAGAAAGAAACTCTTAGAAATAGTTTTCAAGTATAAAATAGTTTTTATAAAAATCCCCTCAAAGTCCAGTTCAATCTTCCTTCAATTCTTTCAAGCCTAAATTCACTTTTTCTTTGCATAGAATGGCAGATGCCTCTAATCTTCTAGAGGGCATCCAGGTCCCAGCCTGGTTTCGTAGATACCTGCAAGCTACGACTCCAGAGATGCAAGGGCAAGCGCCCAATCCAACACCAGCGGGTGGGAATCCCATAAACCCACCTACAGTAGCCGATTTCTCTAAGCTATGCAAGGATTTCGCAAATTTAGGAGGCAAGACATTTTCCGGTATGGAGAATTTTGTGGAGGCACGAGCTTGGTTAAGAAACACATAAAGGATATTCGGGCTATTGGGACTGGAGGATCAGCAGAGAGTTCATCTTGCATTTTGGCAGCTGAAAGGAGAAGTTTTTTATTGGTGGGAGGTTGTTGAGTTGGAAGGAAGAGATGTTGGATAGTTTGGATTCCGAGAGAGGTTTGAGAGGAAGTTTTTGTCACAAGAAGAAGAGAGTGTGTAGTTGGAATGGTTTATTGGCTTGAAGCAAGATAGTCTTTATGTTAAGGAGTATATCAACCAATTTAATGAGTTGTGGCGGTTTGGAATGGAGTTAGTGAATACACCGCATAAGAATGCCTTGAAGTTCGCAAAGGGATTGAATCAACTCCTTCAAGGGTTGTTGTTGACTCACGTACCGACGGGAGCTACTTATGAGTCACTAGTGGAGATGGCGCTTATGTCTGATGTAGCTAAGGAGGGAAAGTCTAAGGAAGTCCCTATGTCAGAAGGTTCTAAGAAGAAATGGTGGAAGAACAAGAAGAACGGGGAAGCACCTCAGAAGCAGATAAAGAAAGGGGTAAAGTGCAATAACCGCGGATTGCTTGGTCATTTTGCGAAAGACTGCAAAAGAGAGAGAAGATCAAGGGAAAGTGTTATAATTGTGGAAAGCCCGGTCACATTAGTAGAGTTTGCCCTCAGAAGACGGGGCATGGAGCGGGTGCACCAGCAGCACAAATTCAGGCTTTGGATGCATCACCTTCCAGCAGCGGACCCGAGAGAGGTAGGAAAGTCACCGTGGAAGGTTTGATTTCTACTTCTGATTTTCTCATTCGGACTCTTTTCGATTCTGGAGCATCACACTCTTTCATCTCTAGTTCTTTGGTTGATTGTTTGCACTTAGACATCTCTTTAGTAGTAGACCCCATTGTTGTTTCAAACCCCATAGGAGGATCGGCACACTTGTCTATGATTTATTGGGGTTTGAAAATTTTTATCCTAGGCATAGAGTTTGATTACGACGCCTATGTATTGGAATTTTTAGGGTATGGGATGATTTTAGGGATGGATTGGCTATCCACATATGGAGCGATATTAGACTGTGAGAGGAGAGTTGTTAGACTAGAGACATGTGGTGGTAGGACTCTCAAGGTTTCTTGTGACCCATAGGGGTCAGTCATGTTGAGTTTCCTTTATTCCCTCGATTCATCATCCGTAGAGTTAGATTCAGTTCCGGTCATCAGAGTTTTTTCGGATGTCTTTGAGGAAGTTAGGGGACTACCCCCTAAGAGAGAGATTGACTTCAGGATATATTTGACTGACAATGCTAAGCCAGTAGCATTACCTGTAAGACAATTGGCACCTAGGGAGAGTAAGGAGTTAAGCAAGCAAATTCGTGAGCTATTGGAGAAAGGTTTCATTAGGACGAACATATGTGAGTGGGGAGCACCAGTCGTCTTCGCTACTAAGGCGAATGGTTCCCTTCGACTTTGCGTAGACTATAGAGAGTTGAATAAGCTCACGAAGAAGAACCGTTAACCACTTCCTAGGATAGATGACCTTTTTGACCAGTTGGTTGGCTCTTCAGTATTTTCTCGGCTTGATTTAGCCACTGGATTTCATCAGCTTAGATTCGTTGATGATAGCATTGATAAGATGGCATTTAGGACACCCGACGGATTCTTTGAGTGGTTGGTTATGCCTTTTGGGCTAACCAAGGCATAACCAATGCTCCAGCTTATTTATAGATTTGATGAGCCGTGTTTTTAGAGATGTACTAAATAAGTTCGTAGTTGTGTTTGTGGATGACATTTTGGTGTTTTCCAAGAGTATGGAGGAGCATGATGTTCATTTAGAGGAGGTTCTTCGTACACTTCGTGTTCATAAGTTGAGGGCAAAGTTCTCGAAGTGTCACTTTTGGCGAGAGGAGGTACGTTTCTTGGGGCACGTAGTCTCAAGAGAGGGTTTGGCTGTTGACCCCGCTAAGGTAATTACAATGCAAGATTGGAAGGCCCCCATGAATGTTACCAAAGTTAGAAGCTTCCTAGGATTGGCTGGCTATTATAGGAAGTTCTTCAGGGATTTGCCAAGATTTGAACACCACTTACTCACCTCACTAAGAAGAATAAAGCAATTGTTTGGGACGTGGATTATGAGGATTCATTCACAATGCTAAAGAGGGTCCTTAATAGTGCACCAGTGTTAGTTTTACCCGATGGAGCTAAGCCTTTTACAGCATACACTGATGCATGTGGGACGGGTCAAGGAGCAGTATTGATGCAAGAAGGGAGGGTAGTATGTTATGGAAGTAGACAGTTGAGGACTCATGAGAAGACTACCCTACCCATGATTTGGAGTTAGCTGCTATAGTTTTCGCACTCAAGTCTTGGAGGCATTACTTGCTAGGAGAGAGGTTCGAGCTTTTCACTGACCATAAGTCATTGAAGTACCTATTCTCATAGAAGGATTTGAACTTGAGGCAGTAGCGATGGATGGAGTTTTTGGCATCGTACGACTTTGAGATAGCTTATATCATGGCAAGGGAAACGTGATTGCGGATGCGTTGAGTAAGTAGAAAGCAACCCTTAGTCCAATGTTCGTGGAGTGGAGGAACCTAGAGTTTATTTCTACTTTTGATTTTAAGCCCTTTACAGACATTACCCCGGGATTGTTAGCATCACTTGAGGTGAGGCCTACCCTTGTAGATCAGATTGGCTCGAGGCAGCAAGAGGATTCAGAGCTTACGGATATTATGGATAGGATTAGCAAAGGAGAGGTCTCTAGACATCTCCAACGCTATTCCAGGGATAGTAAAGGGTGGCTAAGGAGAGATGGAAGACTTTGTGTCCTCTGTGCTAGTGATTTGTTGAGAGCTGTTCTAGAGGAAGCACACCATTCTTGTATGACTATTCATCTGGTGGTGATAAGATGTATAGGGATAGAAAGAGGATGTTTTATTAGAGTGGCATGAAGAAGGATGTGGCGGAGTTTGTGGCTAAGTGTCTTGTGTGCCAAAGGGTTAAGGTGGAGCAACAAAAGCCCGGTGGATCACTTCAGCCATTGGATATGCCCGAATGGAAGTGGGAGAGCATTTAGATGGACTTTATAGATGGTTTACCCCGGTCTAGAAAGGGGAATACTAGCATTTGGGTGATTATAGATCGGTTGACCAAGAGCGCCCACTTCATTCTGGTCAAGAGTAAGAGGACGAGATCTTATTTGGCATCCTTGCATGTTCGTGAGATAGTCCGACTTCATGGAGTTCCCTCTAGCATAGTGAGCGATAGGTACCCTATTTTTACTAGCGAGTTTTGGAGAAGCTTGCAAGAAGCTTTAGGGACGAAGCTTAGATTGAGTACGGCCTATCACCCTCAGACGATGGCCAAACTGTGACGACCCGACTTCCTATGCCCAGAAAGTCGCATCATCATGAAGAAAGAAAGGGATAGAAAAGAGAAAGAAGAGAAGAAAGAAAGAAACAACAACAACGATCTCACAGCGGAATGAATAAATTATATTAATAACATAAACTATTACATAGTATACAACAATTATCAGAGTTACACAGATACACATCACATACTAGACAGTTATAAACATCTGTCTAGTTATTACAACTCAATACAATACACACACTATCACAGATATCAACACAGCGGAATACTATATCTACGAACGCCGAAGCCTCCTGCTCCATTGCTCCTCCAGAATATTCGTCAAAGCTAAACCTGAATCCCTTGGCTACTCGTAAAAATTTGAGTACCCAAGAGTTTATAAAACAGAAATAAACACTAGGGTCAGACATGGGTCTGGTGTGAGTAACAGGTTAAACTTGCTTAACTTCAAAACCTTTAGAAAGAAAAGGTATCACGTAAGACTCCCCACAAATAAACTTGGGTAAGTTTTTACCTTACGCTAACCAAAACATTTGATAGGAAATCCAGTTATATTATAATAGGGTCTAGGGTTTTCAAATAAATATGAAATAGCTGAAATTGTTACATTATTAAATTCCAGCATACTAGCCACAAAGTGGGTTATACAATCAAAACCGTAAGGGCACTTAGGAAGAATGGGTTTCCATACAATGGCAGGGCTACTGGGGTACCGCCCGTCACAGTACGTGGCCTAGATCACCGTACCGAGGAGTACGCCCGCTCCCCTGCAACACAAAGCCGGAACCATCCCTTACTGGATAATTCCGAACAAGATAACCCCGTAGTTGGCGCGACCAACCACACACTAAGCCGAATAAAAAGAAAAGGGACCTCTAGACAGGGATCTATCTTGCTCTCAGTGGGTGCTACCCACGAAGCCTTGCTGCACCTCCCCTGTTTTAGCCATTCCCGGTTGATGAGGCTTGAGGTTACGATTACCTTTAATCAGAACATATCACTTAGAATGCTCATCGTCCGCCTGACGATGTGCTGAAAGCATTCAATCCATACAAGTTCGTTCCGGGTTCGAATGAAACCGAAGGCATTATCTCGTTACACTCGTTTTGGAATCACCCTCAGAGTTAACGACAATAACCCTTGCACTCTAAATCTTCATCTTCACTTGAGATTCACGACCTATCGTTAATTTGGATCGATGTGGTATTCGGGTCTTCAGACCTGGAATCCCGGTATACGGAAACCCGATCCCGGTCTCATCGAAATCCAAAACGTATCTTTTAAGGCCAAGTTGTTTAAAGGTTTAAACAATTTAACTTATCTATATTCATACAGATAGATAATTCACAAATCACAATTGATAATTACATTATCAAATAAACAAATGATTCATAACAAAATAGGTAATCCATATCAACATCACAATAGTTAATCTATATTACCATCATAATGCAACCAAGCATTCATATCACACCACATTACTTATCTCATTTCTGAGATTACATCCATTCAAGACAAATAAATGTCATCCATTCTTATATAAGCAATGATTTACTTAATCACAACATAATTAATTTAAAATGAATTAAATTAACTATCTCTATCTTTAATTAATTTAAAGTGAATTAAATTAATTACTTCATCTCTTAATTAATTTAAAATAAATTAAATTAATTACTTCATTATAAATCTTACTTATATAATCATTAATTAAATAAATTAATTAATCATTCTCTAATTATCCACTTTAATTAATCACCTTGATTAATTATATTTTAATTACATTTAAGTAATTATCTTTAATTAATTTCACAAATTAATTATCCTTAATTTAATACAGTAATTAACCTTTAATTACTTCATTAATTAATTAATTATAATTATAATCAATTACTTTAATTCTTAATTAATTTCAATTAATCACCTATCATTTGATTAATTTATCTTAATTAATCAATTCTTAATTAAATCATTAATTATAAACTAATGATCCCTAATTACACCTTTAATTATTTTATTAATTACATTAAGTAATTATTCTTAATTAATCATAATTATTAATCACCTTTGATTAATATAATCCAGTAATTAACTTCCCTTAATTACTTCCATTAATTAATTACTTTTTAATTAATTACCTTAACAAATAATTAATTACCTTATTAATTAACCTTAATCCTTTAATTAAATAAATTATTTAATTAATAACACTAGGTAATTAACCTTAATCACTTCTTATTTAATTACTTTCATAAAATAATTATCCTCTAATTACTTTATTAAATAATCTATCTTTACTTAATTACATCCAGTAATTATTCCAAAATTACTTCATTAATTAATTATACTTAATTAATTTATAAATGATTTTCTTAATTAATCACAAATTAATTAATTAATTAATTATTAATTTAACTTAATCATTTAAATTTAATTAAATGATTCTTAACTTACTATATTAATGGTTCTTAATTAAGAAACTATTATCTTAATTAAATCAATTATTTACCAATAACACTTGATAATTAAAATAATTTAATTATCTAAATTTCCTTCAAATTCAAATTTACATATGTAAATCTTTATTATAATTGATTTTAAATCATTAAACTTATTTAAAATAAATTCAATTTAAAATTAATTAAAATCAAATAACTTAAATATTCAAATTTAAAACTTTTAAATCTTTAAACTTTCCAAAATTGTTTAAATACAATTAAATACACTTATTTCAAAAATTCACTTATTTTAAACTTTTTACATTTCAAAATATAAAAACTTTGTTTAAAACATTAACTTAAAACGAATTAATTTTATAAACAAAACTTGTTTACTTGTTTTAAAAACTTAGAAACATTTCAAAATAATTTCTTTTGTTTTTAAACATTTCTTTTAAAATTCCAAAGTCTGCTTCCAAACCAAACCCGAGTAAAACACTTAAAAACTCGAAGTAGCCCTCGAGACCAACCCGCGTTACCACTTGCTTCGAGAAAAACATCAGAACCCCCGAGGCAAAACCCGAGCCAGAAGCCTTCTTCCCCAAATTCCAAACTCCAGATGCACACGAACAAGCTCGTGCACGTGCACGCCACGTCTGAACGTCGATGAACTCTAATCAGTCCTTCGGCAAGTCACCTTTGGTCACGGCAACACTATCGACCACCCCAAACTTCTCCATTCGATCGAGATTCAATTTCGACTATATCGAACTCATCACTGGAACGAAGCATCACCAGAAACCCATCCGCCATGCCAACATACACCTCGAGGAGACCCACCGGCATTACCACAGCTCCGCCTTACTCCCCTCTAACTCCAGAACCACTCGCGGTCGCGTCCGGTTCCATCACGTCGCTGCGAAGTCGAGACCAACATCGACAACGATTAACAGACTCCAAAACCCTACTCGTTCGAACTCCAGCCTCCTCGACCATCAATAAAATACACGAGTATTTTTCCGATGATCTACTACACTTCCTTCACCTCCATGCCCAACAACGTTGATCATCTCGCCGTCGTTCGCCTTGATTTGACCAAAGTTCCCAAAAACATAAAATTCAAAATTCTCATTGATTACGAATCTAAAAATCTTGAAACAAGTTTCTAAATTCACGATTTTTCATTACAAATTCAAATATAAAACCCAAACTCAAGATCGATTCGATAAAATTTTGACCCATATTGAATTTTACTGTAAATTAGAAACTTCCGAGCTAATTACCTAAATTAAATACCTGTAATTATTTTTAAAAGTGATGTTAATTGATTTCAAACATCTTTCGTTTGTAAATGCTAAGTTATTAGAGATCAAGTGATGAGATACATATTTTAAAAAGAAAATCAAGAGTGTCATCAATTTACAGAACTAAGTTATCAACCTACAGGCATTCAAATATACTATACAGGCATTTCAAACATACAATACAGGCATTTCAAACATTCATATACAACATGCATACATTACAGTCATTTCAGATAAATCATCACATATAAAAAGTTTAACTCTGTTTTTAAAATGATATTTACTCACCAGTAATTTAAAACAGAAAACAGATTCTGTTTCCAGGCTTTCCAGTTTTGAATTTCTTTTGTTTTTGCTTGTTGAATTTGTACTTGCTGTTTGATTTCTTGCATTTAGTTGCTTGTTGATTGATTTGGAACTGCTACTGAATTGCCTTTGATCTCCTTTAAGTTTGCATTAGAATTTCCAGTTTTTACATTTCTTCTTTGCAATTTGATTTCAGATTTTACTTATCTTTAGATTCGAATTGTATTTTAGTGGAGAAAGAAATGAAGATAATCTTAAACTGAAAAATGAAAACAGATATTTCTTCTTACATACTAATTTTATTTATTTTAAAACTTAAATTAAAATATAGCCACTTGTCTCTTTAATTAGCTTACACATAGGTTTGCAAATTACAAATGTCACTAAACTACTCTAATATGCCAACAAGTGTTATTCTTGTTTTTAATAAATTTATTTAAGACATTTATATGTTTTATGAAATATTTATAAGTATATAATGTATTTATCTCTTTTTATAATTTAAGCTTTTAGATTTTAATAAACATACAAATGTGAAAAACAATTATTTAAAATAACTTATGCTTATATCAATTAAATATAACATACTTATATATGCTTGAGAAATTGAGCTTAACTATATATATATTTTTACAAACCATTTTGAATTTTAAAAGAGAAAAGATTATTAAAATAAATGAACTTCTTATTTAAATCTTATTTAAACTTAAGCTTACATATATATTTTTAAATAAGAAATTATTCTTGTTATTTAAATCATAAATATCATTTTCAAAAGTATTAAGTTAAATTACAAATTTCCAAATTACAAATTATATAAATATTAAAGTTTGAAAATACTTTATTAAATTCAAATTCAATATTCTTTCCATTTCAATATATACAATTATATATATTCTAAATGGAAATACTTTTAACATTAGCTTTGATAATTACTATATTGAATTTAATACATAACTCCAAATCACAATATATATATACATATATATTATAATTTGAAAACATAGTTTTAAAAGACTCCCTATTTATAATATATATACCTATATATATATACATTATAAATATAAAACATTTATATATAAGTTTTAGAAAGATAAATCTTCCCAATTTAAAATTGTTAGAAAAGATATTCCCAAATTAAAATGTTATTAGTTTTTAAAGAAATAAACTTGCCAATTAAAATGTTATTAACCTTTTAAAATGAATAAACTTGTCAATTTATAAAATAAATCAACAAATCAATTTAATTATTTATAAAGATTATTAAATTGATATTGCCAAAATTCCGGGATATCACACAAACAGAGAGAGTTAATAGAGTTTGAGGATGTGCATTCTTGATTTTGGAGGAACTAGGGAGGAGCATCTTCCTTTGGTGGAGTTCGCGTATAATAACAGCTTTCAAGCTAGCATTGGGATGGTACCATTTGAAACTCTTTATGGGAGACCTTGCAAGTCACCTTCATGCTAGGTGGAGTCTACGGAGAGGTTGCTACTTGGTCCTGACATGGTTAGGGAGACCTAGGAGAAGGTGGATTTGATTAGAAGGAAGCTGAAGACAGCCCAAGATAGGCAGAAATCTTATGCAGACAAGCGGAGGAGAGATAATGAGTTTGAGGTTGGAGACTTAGTTTTCATTAAAGTATCCCCGCTAAGGAAGGTGGTGAGGTTTGGATCGAGTGGGAAGTTAGACCCCAGATTTGTAGGATCATTCCCCATTGTAGAGAGTGTTGGGAAGATGGCGTATCGAGTGAAGCTACCGGAGAGGCTCGCAGGAATACACGACGTTTTTCATGTCTCGCACTTGAGAAAGTGCTTACATGACTCAGTAGAGATTGTGGACCCTAGTAAGTAGGAGTAAGTGGAAGTAGAAAGGGAAGCATCGGTTCGTCTTATTCCTACAAAGATCAATGGACAAGACATCAAGAGGCTTAAGAATTAAGAAGTCCCGTTAGTAAAGGTGCAGTGGGGTGATGATGTTACAGACACTACATGGGAAGCTGAAGAGAAGATTCGTACCTCTTATCCGCATCTATCCGATAGTAAGTTTTAGAATTTCCTATTTCCATCTTTAGCTTTGAATATGTTCTTTCTTTTATTATCCTTTGGGAGGGTAGAACTTAGGATTTAACCTATGGATGGTAGGATTTGATGTAAACATGTTATTAGATTATGTATGATGGATACTAATGGTTGCAAGTGGTTGATATTGGATGCTAATGGACGCATATATTTACACTAGGCACAATTATCCCTTAGGGATCGGCCTAAATAGGACACTAGAGCATATGCATATGGATGTGTGTGCATTTGCATTTTTATTTTATTTTCCATGGTTGTTATAAATGGATGATTATCACATGATGGTTACATTTGGATGATGAGTGTAGCACGCATATAGAACTATCAGTTATCATTAGAGAAATTGCATTCATTTGGATACATGGCACGGACATGATTGCATAAAAGAAGGTCGACTGAACCAGTAGACCACCTAATCTTTTGTATTAGTTAGGGACATTGACACTACAATAATTACATAAGTATCATAAATCGTTAGAAAAACTTAAGGACAATGGATGATGGTTGAGTAGTTGGTTATAGAACTTGGATGAAAACATTTATTTCATTCTTCTATCCTTAGAGATTTCGGGGACGAAATCCCTTTAGGAGGGGAGAATTTACCAACCCAAAATTTAAGCTATAGTAATTAATTAACGAATTAATTAAATGATAAAATAACTTTGTGAATTGAGCCACAGGAGTTGCACCATTGTGTCCATGGTAATTTTCTGGTCAATTTCTATATATAGAATGTCAAAATCCGAGCAAGTATGTAGAAGATATAAATTAATGAAGAAACGAGAAAATAAGAATGAAAAAAAATTATATAGGGAAGGTCGACCCTAGCAAGTGATGGGTCGACAGGGAGGTTGACCCGCGTGCATTTTTTTGCACGTCTTCTTCCAGTTGATTCGAACACGTCATTTTGCTAATTTCACTACATCTCGTGCATTCGTGCTTCCATCCGACGTTTCCTATCGAGCCTATGATGCGTTTGCACCATATTTAATCTCCAAATCCAACGGTCTGAGATCCATAAGTGACACTATAAATGAGACCCTAGGCCTAGCTATTTTTCTCGGTCAGATTTTCTCTATCTGGGTTCATTGCGTGAGGCTGGACCCTAAAAGGAATATTTTTCCAAGGAGAAGATCTTTTTAATTAAAATATTTTATACCCTTCAAGTGGATCCGAGAAGGCCAACGGAAAGAGCTAAGGACCACAAGTAAGTGTTAAGTAATTATTTTAGATTTTTAAGTAATTTAAAATAATAGGGTTTCCAATAGTTGTAGTTTTTCTACAATTTTGGGGTAACATTTATGCAAGTTTATTTACAAATTTAGATTTGTTTTTCAGTCTATTTTCTTTTAGCTATTCTATTTTAGTTATTTGTAGTTATTTACTGTTAATTATAGTTTTTCCAATTATTTATGGTTATTTACGTTATTTACTGTTCTTTACGTTTTATTTACATCTATTCTACGATTGGGATTTCTTCTGTAAATGTTGTTCCTTTTAATTTCCTTCTCACGCGAATGGAATAAATAAAAAAATAATTCGTTAATATAGACTAAAATATAAGAACACTAAATTTACCAAAAATGGGATGTAAAATAAGAAGAACTGTAACAAATTGGACTTAGACTGAAATTGGCAAATTTAAGATATTTGCAAGCATAGTTATAAAATCTAATTATAACTAAAAAGAGAAAATAGAAGAAATAGAAAAAGTATCTTATTTTTATACTTAGACCTTGGGCTAAGTTAATAAGCAGAATTATAACACACAGGTTATAATCAGAGACAATAATCTAGTAGAAAGAACAGGAAAGGCTTATTTTAAGATTTAGATTAAGTTAATAAGCAAATAAAGCAGAAACAACAGAAGAGGGTTATTTTAATAAACTTAGATCTTGGATTAAATTAATAAGCAAGATATAGAAGATCGGTATTGTAGGCCCAACGGGGTAGTCCTTTACTGATATAGAAGATCTGTATTGTAGGCCCAACAGGGTAGTCCCTTACAGATATAGAAGATCGGTATTGTAGGCCCAACGGGGTAGTACTTTACTGATATAGAAGATCTGTATTGTAGGCCCAACAGGGTAGTCCCTTACAAATATAGTAGATTGGTATTTTAGGCCCAACGGGGTAGTCCTTTATAGATATAGAGGCTTATTTTAAAAACTTACATTAAGTTAATAAGAGGTCAATAAATAGAAGTTCAAATCACGGGGATTTGAACAAGGGGCGCAACTTGATTTCGTTTGTTAGATAAGACCCGTACCAATAACATTCCATTTCTAATCAGACACAGGTGGTCTCATAATAGCACAGGTGAGGCAAGGGCACGCTTATGCTGGAGCGGTGGTAAATAAGAGATCAATTGGAGGGAGCAACAGATAGGGCGAGCCTAATCGTGGTCGAGCGTGAGGCCTCAGTGCTGGCTGATAAGTCGTTATTGAGTTCCAAGCGCTAAGTAGGTATCTATTGCGTAGGGACCAACAAGGTCTAGTCCGTAGTAGTAGGTGTCTATTGCGTAGGGACCAATAGGTTATGTAACGACCCGTAATTTCGCTACTTCGAAAATAAGAGATTTCGTTCATTTTAAATTAAAAAGGAATTTAAATCTTAAATAAATATGTTATATATAATAAATAATTATCTATTCTTATAATTAATAAATTAAAAAGTATAAATTTGGACTTTAGAACAAATCAACAAAAGTTAAGTTTTGTTAATAATAAATAAAGGCTTAAATAAATGGATTTAAATATTTATTTAAAAAGGTAAATCTTATTTAAAACATTTAATAAAGATAATAAAAGTATATTAATGTATTTAAAAATATGTTAATAATCGTTTTACAAAAATAACCAAAATTTGTCGTATTTTGTCAGTTTTACATACAATATAAAATTAAAGATTTTGATATTATTCAAATACGATTTTAAAATATGAATAGACATGTTTTAATTTATTTAAAGAAGGGAAAAATTCATTTTAAAATTTGGTTTACATCAATATATAGCTTAACAAAAACATCAAATTTTGACTGTAAAATTTGTCGACAAAAACACCATGTTCAACCGAAACAAGTTGTCGACGAGTTGTTGCAACTTGATACATTTTCTAACATATAAATACAAGTTTACAAACTATTTAAACATTCTACATTTAACACTAAAGACAAAAAGAGTTTACTTTTGAAAAATATAAAAGTATGATTTGACATAAACCTATAAACAAATCTATATTAAACAAAATCAAATCAAAGCATCTTATCTCATTAAAAGACATCAAATCATGTCTTGGAAAGGAAAGAAAATAAGTTGAAAATTCAAAAAGTAGAAGGGTATTTTAGTCATTTTGGCTAAGGTTAAAAGGGTAATTTACATAGGAAATTTTTGCTATAAATACCACCTCACTTTCACACATTTCTTCACACCAAAATTCTTCTTCTTCTTCCTTTCTTAAAGCTTTCCTTAAGCTTCTCTAATGGCTTCCAAAAGGAAGTTCTCTCTTTTCTTTTCTTTTTAAGATTTGGTAGGAGGGTTAAAAATAATGGAGTGCTTAAGCACCAATCCGTTAATTACTCTCTAACCACTTCTTAAAACTACTTCTCTTCTCTATAATAGCCATGAGCCGTGAGGATGAATGTGGTTAAGGGCTTAGGCCGAGAGCAAGGTGGTGGAGGAGTGTCATGGCCGTGAGCAAGGTAAGTAGTGGTGGAGATGGTCGAGCACTTGGAAGCATGGTTATGATAAGGTTTAGAAATGTTTAGTGAAGTGTTGGTTTGTGTGATATCCCGGATTTTTAACATCAGATAATTGGATAATTAACTAGTTTTATCCAGTTGATTAGATAAAATTCTGGTAAAAAAAAATCAACATTTAAAATATTTAACTTGAATTTATATAATTCGAGATGGTTTTAAGTTGAAATTTGAATAAAAGTAGTTCAAATTGAATTTGATTTGAATTAGGAAAGAAATTGAGGATTAATTCAACTTGAATTGAGGTTAAATCAATTTCAATGGAAATTGAAGTTATTTAAATTGCAATTGAGTTAATTTAAAAACCTAATACATAATTTATATATATTTATCTATTTTAAATGATGTTCTTTAAATATACAAATTATTATTTACAAACAAATTTAAGGTGTGTTATTTAAATACATATATGAGTCAATTAAAATTAAATTTGAATTTGAGAATTGAAATTCAAAGATAAGTAGAATTTGTATTGTGATTTGAAATTTGGAATTTAAAATTCAAATAAAAATATTGAAAATATTTCTTATAATAGATAATTTGTATATTTAAAGAACATCATTTAAAATAGATAAATATATATATATATACTTTTAAAAAATCTTTGGATCACTTCAAACTTGTATTAAACCTCTTTTTATACTTCAAATATTTCCAAAAACCCTTTTATTCTGGCTAGATTCAATAAGGGAAGTTTATCAATTTACAAAGTATCTGTCTAGTTTTTACACTTATTTTTTTTTTATAAATTAAAATAAGTATTTATAAATTAGGAAATCAATTATAAAAATCCTTCCAAAACATTTAAAAATCTAATTTTGCATGAAAGTAACATGTGTTAACTTGTAATCATTCTTAATAACATGTGTTAGCTAATTATCTAAGGGAAATGACAAGTGTCTACTTTTATTTTTAATTTCCTTTTATTTTTAATAAAATTTAATTTAAACCTATATTAACTTATACCATTCATTTCCATATCCATTCCTATCGTCACTTTCTAAAAACACAAAAGAAAGAAAAAAATTCTAAAGAACAAAGGCCTGTAAAACCATATTCCAGTAAAAAAACTAAAACAAAAATCACCCCTCTTTTCCAAAATTTGAAAACATTCAAAGTTTAAAGGCAAGAAGAAAATCAAATTCAAGAACAACCACTTCAAAATTTGTAATCAGACAAGAGGGAGATCTGTAGGACATCATCACCTCAGTTTCAAGCATCTAATCAACTCATGTTTCAGTTTTCAATTAAGCTTTTCTATTTCAAATTATTTCCAGTCTTCTCTGTTCTTAAGTTATAAAGGTGAGTAACCCCTTTTCTTAAAAGCTTAAGTATTTTAATCTGGTTGCATGTAAATTCTGGAATAAAGTATGTTAGTGTGTATGTATATTGATGAATTTTTGTGTATACTTGGATGTATTGATGTGTGCATGATTGTATCTCTGAGACATCTCTGTTCTTAGTTTTAAAACTAAAATTTTAAATGAAAATTCAATTCCTTTTGGACTAATCTTTATTAAGAATTCAAGTTCAAACAAAATTTGTTTACTTCATCATAGATTAGAGTTTAAAGTTTTATTAAGTTAAAATAAAATTTAAAACTACTCTGAAAACTATAAGAACAGTTCAAGCTTAACATATGTCAAAATTTAAACATCTTAATTAATAGATTCAGGCATATGATCTGAATCTTGGTGTGAAACCATGATTTTTAAGATTCGAATCATGATTTTTAGAAGTAGAATGAGAGAGCAGTTCATGGTTGAACAGATTTTACTCTTTGAGTAATCTCTGATGATCTATGGGCTTGGAAACGTCGTGGTTCTCAATGGAGATGTAGGAATGATCGGAGAATCTGAGAAAAATATCAGAAGTGATAATAATTCACTGTGGCAATAATAGGAGATTGATTTTGTTTTTAACCCTAGTTTATAAGTTGATCGGAAATTTGGTCATCGCGGCGCCTCTGGTGGTTCGAGCTCCACCAGATTTTGGGAAATTGAAGTGGGGACGTTGACGAAGCTTTGGCTGGAAGCACAGATGATCTGATGATCGGAGAAGTTGGATTCGAGGAAGTTTCCAGGTTTGGGTTCTGTTCCAGGTTGTGATCGAATAACTCGAATTCGATTTGTGGAAATGGTTCGAGTTGCTGGTGATCGGAATCGGGAGTGGAAGTCGTGGTCGAGATGACGGAGTTGGGAGCGATGGTCGGAGGCGATCGACTCGCCTGTGCACGTGCATATGGTATCAGTTGGGTTCGTATGTGGAATTAGTGGAAGAAGAAGGCGTACTCGAGTAAATTGATGAGAGGGCTCGAAGTAATACTCGAGGAAATAGGGACTTGGCTCGGGGTTTCGAAAGGGAAACAGTATGGGTTATACTGTTTTTTTTAAAATAAAATTTTTATAACAAAGTATAAATAAAAGAAGGAAAACTCGAAGCTGGTCACGGGGGTTTCTAGTTTTTGCTCGAAGAAATTTAGATAAGGCTCGGGTAGATTTTTGTTTTGCCGTTTTAAAACCTGTCAGGGTTTTAAAAATTTAAATGAAGTTCAAAATGTTAAACAGGATTTAAAAACAAAGTTTTAAAACAAATTTACAAACCCTTCTTAAATTCAAATGTTAAGAAACACTTAACATTTATAAAAGAATTTTGTAAGGTTTTTAAACCAATTAGTTATTCTAATTTAATTAATTGATCTTAATCAGTTAATTAACCTTAATTAATTACATTGATTAATTAACCAAAATTAATTAATCATTGATTAATTACACTTATTAATTATCCCTTATTTATTAAATATTTATATTAATTAATCCTTAATTAATTAATAAAGACACTTGTCATTATTAAAATTAAAAGAAAATGAAAATAATAAGGACACTTGTCATTTTGAGTTCATCTTTTACTTACACTTGTTAAAATAAAGGCTTTAGATAATGACACATATCTTTAAGTAATTTTTACATATTTTTATTTATTTTTAAAGTAAATAAATGCCTTTTTCTTTATTTATTAAATACTTATCTATATATAAATTACTTTTTAAAGAAACAAAAACTAATTATAGTTATAAATAAAAGTGTATACAAATATTCTAAAATCCAAAACAATTTAAATATCTATTCTTTTGAATTTCAAAACTTAAATTAAATTCAAATCAAATTAAATCCTAAGATTCAATTTAAAAATTAAGTTATATATATATATATTCATATACAACTACCTATCAATTTAAAATAACAATTCCATAGTCTTTAAAATCCATTCATATTTATAAAAATAATACATTATACTTATTATTTGGAAATTTGAGCAATATCAATTTAATAATCTGTTAAATAATTAAATTGATATTGATGATCTTTGATAATAAAATTTGAATTTAATTTAATAATCTAATGAAACAACCCGACTTCCATAGCCCAGAAAGTCGCATCGTTTTGAAGAAAGAAAGGGATAGAAAGAGAAAAGAAGAGAAGAGAAAAGAAATAACAACAAAATCTCACACAGCGGAACGAATAAATTATATTAATAACATAAACTATTACATAGTATACAACACTTATCAGAGTTACACAGATACACATCACATACTAGACAGTTATAAACATCTGTCTAGTTATTACAACTCAATACAATACACACACTATCATAGAGATTAACACAGCGGAATACTATATCTACGAACGCTGAAGCCTCCTGCTCCATTGCTCCTCCACAATTCATCAAAGCTAAACCTGAATCCCTTGGCTACTCGTAAAAATTTGAGTACCCAAGAGTTTATATAAAACACGGTCTGAAGCTCAGGAGGCGAGATGGATGGCAGGAACGTATGGAGTTTACCGCTGTGTATTTGAGAGCTTATTGATAGTAGTCTAGGACAGGTTGATAACTGTCTAGTCTATTTGTGTATATGTTGTAACTCTGATGTATTGAATGTAAAGTAACAATTACAGCTTTTCTTTGTATAAATGTTATTATTTGTTATTATATTTAATCCGCTGCGAATGTGAGATGTTGTGTTTTCTTTCTTCTTTCTATTCTTCTTCTATCTTTTCTTCTTGTAGCGCTCCACCTCTATGCTCATAATAACAAAGAGTATTAAAAGAAATACTGTCTATTATTACGAAGAATAAGGCTGGATAGGAGCGACCATCCGTAATTGGCCTTACACTAATATTGGTTATCTCGATAGGAGTGGTATATACTTTTTATTTTTCTTCTATTATTTATTTACTCCCATCGACATATCCAATTATCAGTATAAAACAAACTACGATAGTTCATAATAGTTTAGGACATTAGATATAACAATAACACAGATAATATAAATGCGGAACACAGATTAACAAAAATCTCATATATATATAACCGATGTCAGTTACAATATAGTTGACACGATACATATGATACAACTACAACTGTCGACTCTAGAAGATATATATACAAGTACATTATCGACTAATATACATGAATACATATCGTTCTATACAATGACACGACTACTACAAAATGACCCTGATAACTTCAGAAGATGTGAAAAGTCTTCAAATCCCGAACAGCAACTCAAAGAAAGAAATCTACCACCTGAAATCCTCGGGTCTGACACGAGTATTACATTCAAAAGAAAATAATACACGGGTCAGTCTAATTCAAACTCAGTTATTAGTGCATAGAAGCAATAATAATCTCAAATAGATGAAAGTCACAGAAATCACGTATATCCGACTTCTCAATACGAGAATCGGGTAACGGTAGATATAACACTAAACAGTGTAAATCAACAAATCAGCAATCTCAAAAAGGTCAGTCAAATCAACTTTCTGTGTGGCTGCAGTACACACACGCGTACACTGCCTTGCCACACAGTGCGCGAAATCATCACGACGGTGAAAACTAACAGCAATTAAAACTGTAGAAGTCAACATAAATAAACCAAAACAACATGCACTATCTCAAATCAAGAGGAATGAATCATACACGAATGTACACTGAAAGTCTACATTCGTGTACAGGGTCAAACCCGGGTCTTTGAGACCGGATTCAACTCGCTGTAAAATTTCACAAATCAACTTGAAACAATCAAGAACCAACAAAATAGATCACAAGACAAAGTCCACAAGCTCGAAGCCAAGGCTAAAATCGAAGTGGGACAATATTCAAACTGTCCCAAGGAATGATGCCAGATTCAATACAAACTACAAGTGAAACTGTACGATTCAAAGACCATCAGCATGCAAATGAGACTGTCCAAGGCGTAGTACAACCAAGTGACTAAAGGGGTTCGAGTGCGACTAGATACAAGTGCACCAGTTCAAAAATGCACAAGCATATGAAATGCAGATACGTGAGTAATGAAGACTGCATATACATCAAAATGACCCAAATGATCAAACTACTCTAAAAACCAACAGTGCCACCAAAATTGGCAACACAAGACAAATGGATTCAGTGCCAACATGAACCAGTTCAAGTGACAAACAGAAGGAACTAGCAAGCACACAGTGAACCAGATCAGGTTACAAAATGATCAACTTCAACAATGTCAATATCAAGTGCAGTAGCTCGAACTACAGTCACAAAACAATGATGGATCAACAATGTACTACAGTAGCTACAGAATGCAAATATAACGTGCACATATAACCACATCAAACTGCAGCAATGACTAAGTTCAGTGCCGCAGACATGGTTCAAGATGAATTACCAAATGAAACAAGGAACCAGACCTCAATATAGTAATGACAGCAGACATGAATGCCATGAAGACAATGCTTGAAACTGCGGTAACTATACAAAGTGCACGAAACAAAAGGGTTTAGACTACAATGATCAAAGTGCACTGGAACTAAATGCACAATATCAACATGGATGCAAAACAAATGCAAACAGGTCAACATGATAGCAGTACACACAGGAAGGCAGAGAAGTGGCAATACATGGTTATAAACAGAGGCAACGACAGTCAAACACAAGTGTAGGGTGACTCCAATGGTCGAATGAACAAGTGCTTGAAACAATTTCAAGTTGAACAAATTACAGTGAAAACTAGCGATAACAATATTTAGTGTGAATGAAAGACAGTATTCACTCAAAATAAGAAGGTAATCAAGAATGTATGAAGACCACAAAGTCAGACTGAATTCCAGAAATTGTTTCAAAAGGACGAAATCACAGAGACCAAACCATCCACAAATTTCAAGTGTGGATTCAATAATATATGCATACACAAACACTATGGTATATATATGCACATACATGAAGTCACACCAAATTAATCAAGCGAATTTCAAAACAACAGTTTTATCAGCCAAAACCAACACTCACAAATCAAAAAGTCGCAATTATCATTTTATATCAATTTGATTGAAATCCAGAAAAGCGTCAAATGCAGTTCAATGATTATCAATGGACGAAAACATGAATAAGTCATGTAATCGCATAAACCAAGTTAGGTGGCCGAAGGATAGCTAAAGTCGAACAAGAACCAAACAACTACATCAAATCAAGTAACAGCCGAGGCCAATTTTATCACAATTTTAAGTAACCGAAATAGCAGGTGACACAAAATCATCAATTTACAACTGGCCAACAGGGAGTTCAAAACTGCTGTCAACGACCGAAGTCGAGAAGAACAACACGGCCAAAACAAAAAGGAACGACATCATCAAAAATCAAGGCCGAAGGCAGGAATAAACTCGAGAATTCAAGGGTTACGAACTCCATATACATCATCTACACATTAATCCAAAACCAAAGATCACAAGGAATAAGAATCAATTTCAAATAAACGAGTACAACTGGCTGAGACGAAGCAACAAGGTAGCAAAGAGAAATCGAAACTGCAAAAGCATCAACGAGTATGAAATAGATGTGAGTAAACTCACCTTAACAATTGACGCGCGCAGATCCATCGATCGGCAAGCAAAGACGAATGAACAGCGGAAATGAAGCCACGGCATCTCGAAGACGAGCGAAGCTCTAATTTGTCGAAGAGGGACGAATGAGATCGAAGCCGCCACCATTTTTATTTGAACGAGGTCGCCATTAATTTTCGTTTGTTTGATTTATCTTTTAGGGTTGCGAAGTGAAAAATGAGTAAGGAGGAGGGAACGGGCATAGGCCTTAGTTAATAGTCACCGCAACCAAAATTATGTGGGTTGAGATTAACTTTAAAGCCCGCTTAACCCATAACGAATTTCAAAAGAATTTAAACTGGATTCGAAACTCTCAATAGCAGTAAGCTAACAGAATAAATCGCCAAATGACGATAATTTAACCGGCGCAAAACCCCGGATTGTTACAGACTCCCCTCCTTATAAAAATTGCGTCCCCGCAATCATAGGGAATAAATGGATAAAAGGTAACAACCAAAAGAGCATGGCAATGTCAAATGTATAAGCAAAGCAAGTGTCAGCGGGGAAGTGTTAGATAAGAAATCAAAAGGTTCGACTGCTTCAAATCAAAAGAATCAACATTGTGGGAATCATGGATCAAAATCAGACGACTAACAAAAGCAAGAACAATCGAGTTCCAGCAACTAAAAGAGAAGGAAAACAGAGCAGAAATCCCATACAGAGCACGAATTGAATGTGAGTAAATCAAATTACTCACCTGAATTGCCAGAGAAAAAGACGAAGCTCAAATCTCAAAAATCGCAAATATTCAATCATCAAAAACGATAATCAAATTTCTCAAATCAACAAATATTCGATTATCACAAACGATAATCAAATTTTAAAATTCAACAAATATTCGATTATCAAAAACGATAATCAAATTTCTCAAATCGACAAATATTTAATTATCAAAAGCGATAATTAAATTTCAAATCAGCAAATATTTAATCATCTCAAGCGATAATTAAATCTAAAATCAACAAATATTTAATTATCTAAAGCGATAATTAAATCCCAAATCAACAATTATTTAATTATCTGAAGCGATAATTAAATTCGAAATCAGCAAATATTTAATTATCTAAAGCGATAATTATCTCAAAGCAACAAATATTTAATTATCTAAAGCGATAATTAAAACAACAAATCAACAATTATTTAATTATCTCAGGCGATAATTAAATCTAAAATCAACAAATATTTAATTATCTAAAGCGATAATTAAATCTCAAATCAACAATTATTTAATTATCTGAAGCGATAATTAAATTCGAAATCAGCAAATATTTAATTATCTAAAGCGATAATTAAATCTCAAAGCAACAAATATTTAATTATCTAAAGCGATAATTAAAACAACAAATCAACAATTATTTAATTATCTCAGGCGATAATTAAATCTAAAATCAACAAATATTTAATTATCTAAAGCGATAATTAAATCTCAAATCAACAATTATTTAATTATCTGAAGCGATAATTAAATTCGAAATCAGCAAATATTTAATTATCTAAAGCGATAATTAAATCTCAAAGCAACAAATATTTAATTATCTAAAGCGATAATTAAAAACAACAAATATCCGATTATCAAAAACGATAATCAGAACTCATATCAACAAATATCTAATTATCACAAGCGATAATTAGAAACAACAAATATCCGATTATCAAAAACGATAATCAGAACTCATATCAACAAATATCTAATTATCACAAGCGATAATTAGAAACAACAAATATCCGATTATCAAAAACGATAATCAGAACTCATATCAACAAATATCTAATTATCACAAGCGATAATTAGAAACAACAAATATCTGATTATCAAAAACGATAATCAGAACTCATATCAACAAATATCTAATTATCACAAGCGATAATTAGAAACAACAAATATCCGATTATCAAAAACGATAATCAGAACTCATATCAACAAATATCTAATTATCACAAGCGATAATTAGAAACAACAAATATCCGATTATCAAAAACGATAATCAGAACTCATATCAACAAATATCCAATTACCTGCAGATAATTGGAAACAACAAATATCTAGAAATCAATTAAGAAGACTAGAAAATCAACATAAAAGCTTGGATCGATCCCATCAGATGGCGAGTTTTTAATTCGCCGCACGTGCAACAACATATGGCCGAAGCCTACCAAGTACTCAACATAATTTTGGCGCCCATCAGATTGACCCGAAGGTCCGTAGAGTGACCTGAAGGTCTAGTACTGGTATTTGACCCGAAAGTCCGCAGAGTGGCCCGAAAGCCCAACAAATGACCCGAAGGTCCAACAAATGACCTGAAGGTCCTCATAGTGGCTCGAAAGCACACGAAAGCATCAAAATGTTTCAATTAACGAGTCCGGAATTAACCGAAATAGCAAACGCACATGTCCCATACCATGTGTTTTACTAAATCGTTTGATTCTCTTCATCGTTTCCTTGAAAGTGTGAAATCATCAAATTCATCAAAACAACAGATATTCAATTAACGAGTCCGGAATTAACCGAAATAGTAAAAGTGTGGTTCCATACTCCGCACTTTTGCTAAATCGTTTAAATCACTTCATCGTTTCCTTGAAAGTGCAAAATTGTGTATTCTGTAAAAAACACTTTACATTCTCAAATGGACAAGTCCGGAATTAAGCGAATCAGTAAAAGAAAGGGGTCATAGTCCTCGATTTTGCTGAAACGTTTAAATCGCTTCCTCATTCTTTTGAAAGCGCAAACTGTTAAAATTTCTGAAAACAATTTTATTTATTTTGTAAAAATAACAATTCACATTCTCAACTGGACAAGTCCGGAGTTAAGCGAAACAGTAAAAGAAAGGGGTCATAATCCTCGATTTTGCTGAATCGTTTAAGTCACTTTCTCATTCTTTTGAAAACGCAAACTGTTAAAATTTTATAAAACAATTTTCATTTTTAAAACGATTTTCCAATCACGTGATTAAAGCAGCAAATCGGTAACAATTTCGATAAGGAAATTGTACTTCTCAAAATACCGTAAAAACGGTCACAAATCGGTATTGCGGAATAACCGCTTGAAAATCCACTTTTAAAACTTGACGGTTACTGAAGCCAAGGTGACAATAATTTTTAAACGTCAAAATCTCATCAAAATAATTTACATCAAAATGTAATATCAGTGAATTTCCATCAAAACACCGTGCTTCAAAATATAGCATTGGTGTAAAATTCCGTTATAAAAATAACGGCAACAAAATACGTTTCATAACCAAGCATCGGTTCAACGTAAAATAAATGCAATAACGTGCAATTCAAATTTTTGCACGTACTACAAAATGAACAAAGAAATCATTCGAATGTATCTTCAATGAAGATAATTCAAAACAGCAAAAATCTAATCAATAGATGATTAGTACAAAAGAAAGCCAGCGGAAATTTCAACAAAAATCACATAACTGTAATTTCTTCGAATCCTCAATTCGGATTCGAAATTCTCAAAGAAACAAAATAATTACAGCTATGTAAACAACAAATGAAATTCATATCAATTTCGTATTTTGATTTTTAAATCAAAAAGATTGTCAGTTGTACTCAACGAAGACAGTTTCACTGTTTCCGCTGCGCACTCTGATAAACAGAACACAAATCAATCAAATCATCAGACCCCAATTTCACTATTATTTTTAAATAAAGATATTTAAAAACTTGCATCAAAATTTCAAAACTTTAGTTTTGACTCAAATCACAAATAAAACATCGACCAATAGTTGTAACATATGTTCCATCCAAGTTATGTTTTATATTATGTCCATAAACCCCAAGCTCTAATACCAACTGTAGCGCTCCACCTCTATGCTCATAATAACAAAGAGTATTAAAAGAAATACTGTCTATTATTACGAAGAATAAGGCTGGATAGGAGCGACCATCCGTAATTGGCCTTACACTAATATTGGTTATCTCGATAGGAGTGGTATATACTTTTTATTTTTCTTCTATTATTTATTTACTCCCATCGACATATCCAATTATCAGTATAAAACAAACTACGATAGTTCATAATATTTTAGGACATTAGATATAACAATAACACAGATAATATAAATGCGGAACACAGATTAACAAAAATCTCATATATATATAACCGATGTCAGTTACAATATAGTTGACACGATACATATGATACAACTACAACTGTCGACTCTAGAAGATATATATACAAGTACATTATCGACTAATATACATGAATACATATCGTTCTATACAATGACACGACTACTACAAAATGACCCTGATAACTTCAGAAGATGTGAAAAGTCTTCAAATCCCGAACAACAACTCAAAGAAAGAAATCTACCACCTGAAATACTCGGGTCTGACCCGAGTATTACATTCAAAAGAAAATAATACACGGGTCAGTCTAATTCAAACTCAGTTATTAGTGCATAGAAGCAATAATAATCTCAAATAGATGAAAGTCACAGAAATCACGTATATCCGACTTCTCAATACGAGAATCGGGTAACGGTAGATATAACACTAAACAGTGTAAATCAACAAATCAGCAATCTCAAAAAGGTCAGTCAAATCAACTTTCTGTGTGGCTGCAGTACACGCACGCGTACACTGCCTTGCCACACAGTGCGCGAAATCATCACGACGGTGAAAACTAACAGCAATTAAAACTGTAGAAGTCAACATAAATAAACCAAAACAACATGCACTATCTCAAATCAAGAGGAATGAATCATACACGAATGTACACCGAAAGTCTACATTCGTGTACAGGGTCAAACCCGGGTCTTTGAGACCGGATTCAACTCGCTGTAAAATTTCACAAATCAACTTGAAACAATCAAGAACCAACAAAATAGATCACAAGACAAAGTCCACAAGCTCGAAGCCAAGACTAAAATCGAAGTGGGACAATATTCAAACTGTCCCAAGGAATGATGCCAGATTCAATACAAACTACAAGTGAAACTGTACGATTCAAAGACCATCAGCATGCAAATGAGACTGTCCAAGGCGCAGTACAACCAAGTGACTAAAGGGGTTCGAGTGCGACTAGATACAAGTGCACCAGTTCAAAAATGCACAAGCATATGAAATGCAGATACGTGAGTAATGAAGACTGCATATACATCAAAATGACCCAAATGATCAAACTACTCTAAAAACCAACAGTGCCACCAAAATTGGCAACACAAGACAAATGGATTCAGTGCCAACATGAACCAGTTCAAGTGACAAACAGAAGGAACTAGCAAGCACACAGTGAACCAGATCAGGTTACAAAATGATCAACTTCAACAATGTCAATATCAAGTGCAGTAGCTCGAACTACAGTCACAAAACAATGATGGATCAACAATGTACTACAGTAGCTACAGAATGCAAATATAACGTGCACATATAACCACATCAAACTGCAGCAATGACTAAGTTCAGTGCCGCAGACATGGTTCAAGATGAATTACCAAATGAAACAAGGAACCAGACCTCAATATAGTAATGACAGCAGACATGAATGCCATGAAGACAATGCTTGAAACTGCGGTAACTATACAAAGTGCACGAAACAAAAGGGTTTAGACTACAATGATCAAAGTGCACTGGAACTAAATGCACAATATCAACATGGATGCAAAACAAATGCAAACAGGTCAACATGATAGCAGTACACACAGGAAGGCTGAGAAGTGGCAATACATGGTTATAAACAGAGGCAATGATAGTCAAACACAAGTGTAGGGTGACTCCAATGGTCGAATGAACAAGTGCTTGAAACAATTTCAAGTTGAACAAATTACAGTGAAAACTAGCGATAACAATATTTAGTGTGAATGAAAGACAGTATTCACTCAAAATAAGAAGGTAATCAAGAATGTATGAAGACCACAAAGTCAGACTGAATTCCAGAAATTGTTTCAAAAGGACGAAATCACAGAGACCAAACCATCCACAAATTTCAAGTGTGGATTCAATAATATATGCATACACAAACACTATGGTATATATATGCACATACATGAAGTCACACCAAATTAATCAAGCGAATTTCAAAACAACAGTTTTATCAGCCAAAACCAACACTCACAAATCAAAAAGTCGCAATTATCATTTTATATCAATTTGATTGAAATCCAGAAAAGCGTCAAATGTAGTTCAACGATTATCAATGGACGAAAACATGAATAAGTCATGTAATCGCATAAACCAAGTTAGGTGGCCGAAGGATAGCTAAAGTCGAACAAGAACCAAACAACTACATCAAATCAAGTAATAGCCGAGGCCAATTTTATCACAATTTTAAGTAACCGAAATAGCAGGTGACACAAAATCATCAATTTACAACTGGCCAACAGGGAGTTCAAAACTGCTGTCAACGACCGAAGTCGAGAAGAACAACACAGCCAAAACAAAAAGGAACGACATCATCAAAAATCAAGGCCGAAGGCAGGAATAAACTCGAGAATTCAAGGGTTACGAACTCCATATACATCATTGACACATTAATCCAAAACCAAAGATCACAAGGAATAAGAATCAATTTCAAATAAACGAGTACAACTGGCTGAGACGAAGCAACAAGGTAGCAAAGAGAAATCGAAACTGCAAAAGCATCAACGAGTATGAAATAGATGTGAGTAAACTCACCTTAACAATTGACGCGCGCAGATCCATCGATCGGCAAGCAAAGACGAATGAACAGCGGAATTGAAGCCACGGCATCTCGAAGACGAGCGAAGCTCTAATTTGTCGAAGAGGGACGAATGAGATCGAAGCCGCCACCATTTTTATTTGAACGAGGTCGCCATTAATTTTCGTTTGTTTGATTTATCTTTTAGGGTTGCGAAGTGAAAAATGAGTAAGGAGGAGGGAACGGGCATAGGCCTTAGTTAATAGTCACCGCAACCAAAATTATGTGGGTTGAGATTAACTTTAAAGCCCGCTTAACCCATAACGAATTTTAAAAGAATTTAAACTGGATTCGAAACTCTCAATAGCAGTAAGCTAACAGAATAAATCGCCAAATGACGATAATTTAACCGGCGCAAAACCCCGGATTGTTACACTTCTTTTCCTTAACAATTCGGAATTATCGGAGTTGAAAATTCCGGGTCGTTACAGTTTGGATAAGAATGTTGGTAGGAAGTGAAACGATTTTGGTTAAAGGTGAGAAATTCTCATCGCTTTTGAATTTATATTTTGGTTATCTTAAAACAATCATATTTATATCCTTATGATATATGAATGTTTATTTGATTGTTAATATGGATGATTTGATAGTTGAAAATATTTCATATACTGAATTCAATGATTAAGTATATATGCAAATCTTGAAGGAAAACATTCTTTAAAACATATGTTATTTGAATCAAAACGAACGTTGCGTAAAACATCGTTATGACAACCCAAAAAATACTAGTATAGGGATTCACCTAACTATGTTTTCGATATTCAACACAATTTAATTCACTTTTCAAAACCATTTAAAATCCATTTATAAATATCACTTGCAAAACGTTTGCTTAATAGATTATTCACTTTGAAAACGTGAATATAATTCTTTTATAAACTTCCATATTTAACTTATCAAATTAAATTGATTTTGCCTTTATAAAACAATGTTATAATCTTGCTTCTATTTTTATAAAACCTCTATTTTGTACAACACTTATATAAGTAACGACTCGGGTTTTGCCCGCTCGAAAATCAACATCCGTACTTCACATTGTACTAGAATGCCGCAGATTCGACCGTACAAATCCGATTCGCCGGAGCTATAACAACATTAAGTAAACAACACAGCGGAAAAGAAAAAGAATATAGATATACAACACTGATACAATATCCAGATACAATGATGATACAATGAATATCTATATACATCAGAGATATGATACAAGAAATAGTAGCGGAAAGAAAATAGATAACACCAGCAGCGGATAGAATATCTCTAATAGAATGCTCCAAGATAAGCAACGTAAGTCCATGAACTCCAAGAACTGAACTAGCTCCAGATAATCTACTCAACCTGAATATCTGAGAAAACCCAACTCTAGACTGCCCGTGTGGAAAATGGTGGGCACCCAGAGTTTAGGAAGGGAACAATAAACTCCGGATCAGTCATGGGACTGGTGTGAGCAACAAAAACAGTTTATCTTTGAAACAAACATAAAAGGCTTTTAACATTGAAACCCGCAATGCTTTTCGAAAAATGAAACTACCATAAGGCCTCCCGCCACACACACAATGCAATCGCAGAATTGGAGGAGATTTCTCCTTATGATAGTCAAAAATGCTTACTACGCAAAATCATTCGATATTATTATCATTAGTGTATAGTGTCGAAAACCATTTCGAAAATATAATATTAATCTTAGCCAGCATACAACATTTCATCGTATGCCTACTATAGCTACTACGTTCAATAGCAGGTTACCGCCATATTCCATAGCAGGTAATACAACTAAAACCGTACAGGGTTCGTATTGTTTCTTTGGATTTCCAACAAATGATCAGGCTAAGGAACTTCCTTACCGAAATGGAAACGCCTCTGGAAAGACGCCCCGGATCCTAACCGGATCTCTGCAAACAAAAGGCCGACGCTACCTCACGCTTTAACCAAGCTGTAACTAGGTAACTAACACACGAGCTATGTCATCCCCCAGTCGTTACCGACCTTTATCCCGGGATCCCGAAAACCAACAAAGCAACATCATACAGTAATAAATTACCGTGTCCACACGAGTTAAGTATCTGGGCTCCATACCATGATACCACCCTTTATCCAGAAGGAAATGACATACCCTAGGGGCGCTACCCCTACAAACCTTTGCCGCAACATTCCTGTTTCGACCATTACCGGGTTGTGAGGCTCGACGAAGTCTCGTCCACAAAGCTACGCTTTTTCACAAAGCCACGCTTTTTCACAAAGCCACGCTTTGATCAACAAATGATCATCAGCACTTCGTATGCCACATTACCAAATTGGGAATGTATCACTAGTAACCATCAACTACATAACCTCTGAGCTCGTACGTCTCAGAGAAGGGTGTTAAGCTAAGAGAATAAATTCTCCGCCACCAACAGAAATGTATTTGATAGAAACCAGCTTTACATCTCAAAGTGTAACGTCAGACACACATCCATACAAGTCTGTTCCGGGTTCGAACAGAACCGAAGGCACTTCTCACGAAGCCCTTGCAATTCCGGATAATTTCCAATCACGTCCGGACTTCCCGTCACTAAGGATGATAAAACCTCTATATCGGGGATCAGCCGATGCAGAGTAACTCGACGGTAATCCTTCCGTTTTCAAAAATATCCGGTCTTCACCACCGGTCTTCAAATGCTATCCATATACGTCGTATCACTATTCGGAATGGGTTATATGACACAAAGGTCCTCTCCCGGCTAAACCGAATAACGAGCGCAATTAAAAATCATATGGATATTGGGGTCTCAGTTAAATCACAGCTTAAAGCCCAAAACTTTTCATTCGAATGGTAAAACAAATTACCATTTCCAATCTTTTAAACAAAAAGATTCATTTCAAAAACCTTCAATGGTTTAAACAATTTCCACACTTTTAATCTTTTAAACAAAAGATTTAATTCACAAAGTTCACCCTGTTCACAAAGATTCATTCATAGATTTCAAAACAATTTCCATTTCAATTGGATTAACTCGTTAAATCTTTAAATCAAGATTTAACTTATAGCTTTCAAACTCGTTTCCAAGATTCATTCATAGTCTTCCAAAACAATTCCATTTCAAGTTAAATTAATTCATCCGGTCTTTGAAATCAAAGACTCATTTCATAGTTTTCAAAACATTTCAATTCTATTTCAAACTTGAAATTCTTTCAACACAATTTGGAAGTTCTTTCTTAAAATGAAAGCTATTATTATTTGAAAACAAGTAGTTTTCGTCTTCGGAAAAATCCAGTTATATTTACACGAGTTAAAACCCTTGAATAAAAATTCAAATTCCCAAATTAATACTTTAAAATGGTTTAACTCATATATAACTTATACAACATCTTTAATCCCTAGTTTCAAATCATAGAATTCAATTTCAAACTCGAATTCAAATTTAAATCAGATTATTTAAATTTCAAGACTCGATTAAGTTATTCGAAATAACTTTTATCTTTGAAATTCCATTTCAAAAGCTTTTCACTTTAAACCCGAATTTCCAATTTCAAAATCAATTGAAATTAAAATTTCAATTTCAAAAACATTGAATTTACATTATCTGTGACTTAACCGATTTCCACATGAAATCCATATTTGTGTGTGTATGGTGTAGTCCAGGGTTTTACACACAATAGTGCACAACATCAATCATCACAGATATATCGATATCGATAAGCGGTATAATCCACAACGCTTACCTTCATTCACAGATTCATAGATAAAATAAATTTATCAGTCACAAAGATTCACTATTACAATTCGATGTGGGTTTCGGATAACCAAATGGAATCCGACTCCCTGTCGCATCGAAATTCAAGTGTCGTTTTACGGGCCAAGGGTTTCATATTCACATAGTAATATATCACAGAAATAGAAATTTCAGATCACAACATAAATCAGGATGTATCACAAAGCATCACAATCAGGGATATCAACAATCAAGTCATCCAAATAGAACCCAAATATCCATAGGTAAAATCAATTAATATCTGATTATAATTAATTTATACCAGATTAATTACTTATGAATGAATTACAAATCTTGGTTAATTAATCATTAATTGCAAACCATTTCTATTAATTAACCTTAATTAATAAATCAATCCACCTTAAATCATTAAATAATTAACCTTTAATTAATCAAAATATTCAAAATTAATTACAATAGGTGATAAATCCTTAATTACTTTCGTTAAGTAATCATCCTTTAATGAATCTCATTAATCAATCATTAATCGCCTTTTAACAAATAAACCGGCTTAAACTTTGAAGTAGTTCGACACTTTAAATTTAAAACTTAGATTTAAACTTATTTCAAATTTCTATTTTACCATTTTAAACTTTCAGTTTAAATTCAAAACTCAACATACCTTTACACTTAAAAGTCGTTAAAACCAAATTTAAAGTTCAAAATTTAAATCATTTCAAATCCGAGGTTCAAACTTTATTCGAACCCAAACTAAATTTTCGATTTAAACTTACTTTACAATTTAAATCTTCTTCTTCAAAATTCAAACCATTTAACATTTTAGGTGGTTAAACAAATTTCAATTTTTAAAACTTTATTTTTCAAAGCTCAGATTCAAACTAGATTTGAATCAGAATTCTAACTTGGATTTAAACTTAATTAAATCCCAGCTTTTCACTTTAACAACCCAGATTTGAAATTTAAAATATTACAGGGTTCAAAACTGTAACATGGCAAACAACTCGAGCCAAACTACATTTTCCCCGAGCCAGACACGAACTCGCACGCGTATGACTTTCCTCGAGATAATCACGAGGGAAACTCGAGCAGGTGTCGCGCCTTCCTTCTTCCCCGAAGACTCAATTTCTACCAGACATTAACGTGCACACGGTGCACTTGCACCAGCGATCCAACGCCCTCCGACCATCTTCGATCGTCTTCCCTCATCGGCGACTGAGCCCCAACCCTATTCCGATCCTCAAAACGATGATGAAATCATCGTAGCAAAATCGAAGCAAAATCGAGTGTTCGAGCTCGAAACTGGAACCAATGTCGAGTCTGGAAAACGCCTCGTACTCGCCGCCTCTACCACCAGAGATCACGAATCTTCGGCCACGTCTTCGTCAATGCTTAAGGTTCCATTACCCAAAACCCCATACAACCCGATCCATCAGTGAAGACGCGGTGATCAAATTTCTCAGATGAACAAAAACTAGGGTTAAATACTTTAATCACAAATTCCCACTGCCTCAATGCTTCGGTCCATCAACTACCATTTTTCCTATACACTACGATCAAAACTCCATCACTAGGAAGAACCACGGCCACCCCGACCTGCTAGATTGACCGCGACATGCCAAAATACCATTTCTAGATGAACCAGAAATGCTCTTCCAATTTCAAACTAAAAATTGTAATTTTAGTTTTAAAAATCATGTTTCAATGAAAGGTTTCAGATCACAACCCTGAAACGTTGAATTGATGTTTTTTTGAATTTCCACATTGAACAATTTTTTTTTTTTCTGTTGTTTGATTTCCAGGGCCAAAACAGAAGTATTTTATCTTGAATAATATTTTAAACTAAAAATCTTATGATATAACTAAAGTATTGTGTTCAAAACTTAAGTCCAATCAAGATTTAGATCAAGAGCAATTGATTTACGAATTTATTTGGGACCTGGAACTGGAATCAGAGACAATCATCCAACACAGCAATGCATACAACAAATTATTCACATATATATAGAGGTTCAAAAATATATTCACAACAACTTGTTTTCCAGCGTTGAATATGCAACACAATCATATATTTAAATTTAAAAAAAAATATGTTACTCACTTATTATCTGGTTTAAAACAGAAAGCCTATAGAGTTTAATAAAGTGACATAAACTCTCATGTACACAGACATTTCAAACATTTCATTCACATCAAAGTATTTATCACAGGAATATCAAGATTCGTATATATATAAGGTTAAGAGTTTGCTCACGGATCTAAAGAAGGAGATACCGAGTTAAGCTACTCACAGGTAAAGAAACAAGGAAATCTGGTTTAAAAAGAAAAGTTGCTCACCTCAGTCATGAAGAACAGAGAACTCTGTTGATTTGAAACTACAAATTTGATTTTCCAGTTCGAAAGCTTGAACACTTGCGTTTGATCTCTGGTTTGCCTTGTTTATTGATGTTTTAAAGTTGAATTTCTTTTGTTTAAATTATAAATGATACTCACTTCAATTTTTTCTTAGCTTTGAACTGATCGAATGTGAATGAGGATGGATATATGGAAACAGTTTACAGGATAGTTTATTTGCGTGGTACAAGCTTTGTTCAGAGATTTTTGTAAAATCTGGAGGCTGAGAATACATATTGTGAGCTAGAGGAGATGTTTGCATGACTAGCATTAAATGCTTTGTACCATGATACTTCCATTTTCATACTTATCCTATTTTTCTTTCCTACATGCTTGCAAGTCTCAATTGCCATAGTACATATATTTATCTTGCTTTGGAATCTTGTATGTATTTTATTTTGTTTCTTGCATTGACTATGTTACATTTGATTTCGGCTGATATGATTATGTGAGATATTTGATGTGGCTTCACTTTTCTTTTCTCTTGTTTACTTGTTCTATCTTGTTTCATGTTTACATATGTATGTTTCATATTTTTTTTCTTTCCAAGTGTACATGAATATGTATTTTGTTTGGTCCTATAATCTGTAATACAAGTAAACTTCTATTTTGATTTTACTTTACTTTTATTACCTTTGACTTCATTCTATATACATAGATTTATATTTTATAAATATACTTTGTTTGTGGTTCATTTTACTTATATATTAAATTCTAATTTAGCTTAAACATTTATTTCTAGAATCTTATACGTTCATTTCAGATTTTATATAACCATAAATTTAGTGTTAATACTTATTTAATTTCTTTTAAAAGTTTAACTACCCATCATTTAATCTCTTATTTATACTTATTATAAATCCCAATTCAAGCACAAATTCAATATTTCAAATTTAAAGTTATTCACTTTTAAACTTGTACCAATGATCTATATTTTTATATTTATCTTTAAACCATTTATATTAAGATTTAAATCCAAATCAAATATACATATATATATATATATATTATTTCAAATTTACTCACATATGCTCAATACACATATATTCACATATATACAAGAATTTAAATTTTCAAACAATTTATACAAATATACTTGGATATCGGGGAAACTCGCAATCCATTTATCGTTTTATTTCACAAATTTTATTCAAAAATTAATAAATTATTAATTTAAACTTAATCAAAATTCGGGGTCGTTACAGACTTCCCCCCTTAAAAGAATTTCGTCCTCGAAATTACCAAGGAGACAAAAAGATAGATGAAGAATGTTCCATGAAATCAAACTGAACAGCTATTCTGCATTTGGCTTACCAAATCAGAATATCAACAATAGATACAAAAACAAATCTGTTTAACACTTCACAAGATACTCGGATTATCCAGATTTACGAAATATGCAGTGGCATCGGTCAGTGCGAAGTGATAACTAACCCTTCGTAGAATATACTGGGACCCAAAAGATAGATATATGGATACGATTTCAAAAATTTCAGTTTAGAAACTAAAGCATATCTATCAACCATAGCAATCAATTCATCCAAACAAACAAGTCTGGCCTATCTGGAGTTTATGTCCCATATTAATATATCGAATTTTCTTCCTGAATCTACCAGAAATTATCGAAGAATTGAGAAGAGAGGTGTTGAACAAAAGAGATTGATAGAGAAAAGATTGTTTCCTTGTTGTTACAAAGTATTGACCATTTATAGTCGTATTCCCTCGTCCCCTATCACGTCCTCTTCTTGCACTCATACTCACTATCAGTGGATAGCAAGAGAATTTACTGAGACGTTCAGACGGATATCTTAGAATTACTCATTCTAGGGTATACTTCACCCCATCTCTAATGAGCTACTTAATGTGTTATACTCCTGAGCTAAATTTCAACCTTAACTCTGATACCACATGTAACGACTCGGGTTTTGCCCGCTCGAAAATCAACATCCGTACTTCACATTGTACTAGAATGCCGCAGATTCGACCGTACAAATCCGATTCGCCGGAGCTATAACAACATTAAGTAAACAACACAGCGGAAAAGAAAAAGAATATAGATATACAACACTGATACAATATCCAGATACAATGATGATACAATGAATATCTATATACATCAGAGATATGATACAAGAAATAGTAGCGGAAAGAAAATAGATAACACCAGCAGCGGATAGAATATCTCTAATAGAATGCTCCAAGATAAGCAACGTCAGTCCATGAACTCCAAGAACTGAACTAGCTCCAGATAATCTACTCAACCTGAATATCTGAGAAAACCCAACTCTAGACTGCCCGTGTGGAAAATGGTGGGCACCCAGAGTTTAGGAAGGGAACAATAAACTCCGGATCAGTCATGGGACTGGTGTGAGCAACAAAAACAGTTTAAATTTGAAACAAACATAAAAGGCTTTTAACATTGAAATCCGCAATGCTTTTCGAAAAATGAAACTACCATAAGGCCTCCCGCCACACACACAATGCAATCGCAGAATTGGAGGAGATTTCTCCTTATGATAGTCAAAAATGCTTACTACGCAAAATCATTCGATATTATTATCATTAGTGTATAGTGTCGAAAACCATTTCGAAAATATAATATTAATCTTAGCCAGCATACAACATTTCATCGTATGCCTACTATAGCTACTACGTTCAATAGCAGGTTACCGCCATATTCCATAGCAGGTAATACAACTAAAACCGTACAGGGTTCGTATTGTTTCTTTGGATTTCCAACAAATGATCAGGCTAAGGAACTTCCTTACCGAAATGGAAACGCCTCTGGAAAGACGCCCCGGATCCTAACCGGATCTCTGCAAACAAAAGGCCGACGCTACCTCACGCTTTAACCAAGCTGTAACTAGGTAACTAACACACGAGCTATGTCATCCCCCGGTCGTTACCGACCTTTATCCCGGGATCCCGAAAACCAACAAAGCAACATCATACAGTAATAAATTACCGTGTCCACACGAGTTAAGTATCTGGGCTCCATACCATGATACCACCCTTTATCCAGAAGGAAATGACATACCCTAGGGGCGCTACCCCTACAAACCTTTGCCGCAACATTCCTGTTTCGACCATTACCGGGTTGTGAGGCTCGACGAAGTCTCGTCCACAAAGCTACGCTTTTTCACAAAGCCACGCTTTTTCACAAAGCCACGCTTTGATCAACAAATGATCATCAGCACTTCGTATGCCACATTACCAAATTGGGAATGTATCACTAGTAACCATCAACTACATAACCTCTGAGCTCGTACGTCTCAGAGAAGGGTGTTAAGCTAAGAGAATAAATTCTCCGCCACCAACAGAAATGTATTTGATAGAAACCAGCTTTACATCTCAAAGTGTAACGTCAGACACACATCCATACAAGTCTGTTCCGGGTTCGAACAGAACCGAAGGCACTTCTCACGAAGCCCTTGCAATTCCGGATAATTTCCAATCACGTTCGGACTTCCCGTCACTAAGGATGATAAAACCTCTATATCGGGGATCAGCCGATGCAGAGTAACTCGACGGTAATCCTTCCGTTTTCAAAAATATCCGGTCTTCACCACCGGTCTTCAAATGCTATCCATATACGTCGTATCACTATTCGGAATGGGTTATATGACACAAAGGTCCTCTCCCGGCTAAACCGAATAACGAGCGCAATTAAAAATCATATGGATATTGGGGTCTCAGTTAAATCACAGCTTAAAGCCCAAAACTTTTCATTCGAATGGTAAAACAAATTACCATTTCCAATCTTTTAAACAAAAAGATTCATTTCAAAAACCTTCAATGGTTTAAACAATTTCCACACTTTTAATCTTTTAAACAAAAGATTTAATTCACAAAGTTCACCCCGTTCACAAAGATTCATTCATAGATTTCAAAACAATTTCCATTTCAATTGGATTAACTCGTTAAATCTTTAAATCAAGATTTAACTTATAGCTTTCAAACTCGTTTCCAAGATTCATTCATAGTCTTCCAAAACAATTCCATTTCAAGTTAAATTAATTCATCCGGTCTTTGAAATCAAAGACTCATTTCATAGTTTTCAAAACATTTCAATTCTATTTCAAACTTGAAATTCTTTCAACACAATTTGGAAGTTCTTTCTTAAAATGAAAGCTATTATTATTTGAAAACAAGTAGTTTTCGTCTTCGGAAAAATCCAGTTATATTTACACGAGTTAAAACCCTTGAATAAAAATTCAAATTCCCAAATTAATACTTTAAAATGGTTTAACTCATATATAACTTATACAACATCTTTAATCCCTAGTTTCAAATCATAGAATTCAATTTCAAACTCGAATTCAAATTTAAATCAGATTATTTAAATTTCAAGACTCGATTAAGTTATTCGAAATAACTTTTATCTTTGAAATTCCATTTCAAAAGCTTTTCACTTTAAACCCGAATTTCCAATTTCAAAATCAATTGAAATTAAAATTTCAATTTCAAAAACATTGAATTTACATTATCTGTGACTTAACCGATTTCCACGTGAAATCCATATTTGTGTGTGTATGGTGTAGTCCAGGGTTTTACACACAATAGTGCACAACATCAATCATCACAGATATATCGATATCGATAAGCGGTATAATCCACAACGCTTACCTTCATTCACAGATTCATAGATAAAATAAATTTATCAGTCACAAAGATTCACTATTACAATTCGATGTGGGTTTCGGATAACCAACTGGAATTCGACTCCCTGTCGCATCGAAATTCAAGTGTCGTTTTACGGGCCAAGGGTTTCATATTCACATAGTAATATATCACAGAAATAGAAATTTCAGATCACAACATAAATCAGGATGTATCACAAAGCATCACAATCAGGGATATCAACAATCAAGTCATCCAAATAGAACCCAAATATCCATAGGTAAAATCAATTAATATCTGATTATAATTAATTTATACCAGATTAATTACTTATGAATGAATTACAAATCTTGGTTAATTAATCATTAATTGCAAACCATTTCTATTAATTAACCTTAATTAATAAATCAATCCACCTTAAATCATTAAATAATTAACCTTTAATTAATCAAAATATTCAAAATTAATTACAATAGGTGATAAATCCTTAATTACTTTCGTTAAGTAATCATCCTTTAATGAATCTCATTAATCAATCATTAATCGCCTTTTAACAAATAAACCGGCTTAAACTTTGAAGTAGTTCGACACTTTAAATTTAAAACTTAGATTTAAACTTATTTCAAATTTCTATTTTACCATTTTAAACTTTCAGTTTAAATTCAAAACTCAACATACCTTTACACTTAAAAGTCGTTAAAACCAAATTTAAAGTTCAAAATTTAAATCATTTCAAATCCGAGGTTCAAACTTTATTCGGACCCAAACTAAATTTTTGATTTAAACTTACTTTACAATTTAAATCTTCTTCTTCAAAATTCAAACCATTTAACATTTTAGGTGGTTAAACAAATTTCAATTTTTAAAACTTTATTTTTCAAAGCTCAGATTCAAACTAGATTTGAATCAGAATTCTAACTTGGATTTAAACTTAATTAAATCCCAGCTTTTCACTTTAACAACCCAGATTTGAAATTTAAAATATTACAGGGTTCAAAACTGTAACATGGCAAACAACTCGAGCCAAACTACATTTTCCCCGAGCCAGTCACGAACTCGCACGCGTATGACTTTCCTCGAGATAATCACGAGGGAAACTCGAGCAGGTGTCGCGCCTTCCTTCTTCCCCGAAGACTCAATTTCTACCAGACATTAACGTGCACACGGTGCACTTGCACCAGCGATCCAACGCCCTCCGACCATCTTCGATCGTCTTCCCTCATCGGCGACTGAGCCCCAACCCTATTCCGATCCTCAAAACGATGATGAAATCATCGTAGCAAAATCGAAGCAAAATCGAGTGTTCGAGCTCGAAACTGGAACCAATGTCGAGTCTGGAAAACGCCTCGTACTCGCCGCCTCTACCACCAGAGATCACGAATCTTCGGCCACGTCTTCGTCAATGCTTAAGGTTCCATTACCCAAAACCCCATACAACCCGATCCATCAGTGAAGACGCGGTGATCAAATTTCTCAGATGAACAAAAACTAGGGTTAAATACTTTAATCACAAATTCCCACTGCCTCAATGCTTCGGTCCATCAACTACCATTTTTCCTATACACTACGATCAAAACTCCATCACTAGGAAGAACCACGGCCACCCCGACCTGCTAGATTGACCGCGACATGCCAAAATACCATTTCTAGATGAACCAGAAATGCTCTTCCAATTTCAAACTAAAAATTGTAATTTTAGTTTTAAAAATCATGTTTCAATGAAAGGTTTCAGATCACAACCCTGAAACGTTGAATTGATGTTTTTTTGAATTTCCACATTGAACAAATTTTTTTTTTTTCTGTTGTTTGATTTCCAGGGCCAAAACAGAAGTATTTTATCTTGAATAATATTTTAAACTAAAAATCTTATGATATAACTAAAGTATTGTGTTCAAAACTTAAGTCCAATCAAGATTTAGATCAAGAGCAATTGATTTACGAATTTATTTGGGACCTGGAACTGGAATCAGAGACAATCATCCAACACAGCAATGCATACAACAAATTATTCACATATATATAGAGGTTCAAAAATATATTCACAACAACTTGTTTTCCAGCGTTGAATATGCAACACAATCATATATTTAAATTTAAAAAAAAATATGTTACTCACTTATTATCTGGTTTAAAACAGAAAGCCTATAGAGTTTAATAAAGTGACATAAACTCTCATGTACACAGACATTTCAAACATTTCATTCACATCAAAGTATTTATCACAGGAATATCAAGATTCGTATATATATAAGGTTAAGAGTTTGCTCACGGATCTAAAGAAGGAGATACCGGGTTAAGCTACTCACATGTAAAGAAACAAGGAAATCTGGTTTAAAAAGAAAAGTTGCTCACCTCAGTCATGAAGAACAGAGAACTCTGTTGATTTGAAACTACAAATTTGATTTTCCAGTTCGAAAGCTTGAACACTTGCGTTTGATCTCTGGTTTGCCTTGTTTATTGATGTTTTAAAGTTGAATTTCTTTTGTTTAAATTATAAATGATACTCACTTCAATTTTTTCTTAGCTTTGAACTGATCGAATGTGAATGAGGATGGATATATGGAAACAGTTTACAGGATAGTTTATTTGCGTGGTACAAGCTTTGTTCAGAGATTTTTGTAAAATCTGGAGGCTGAGAATACATATTGTGAGCTAGAGGAGATGTTTGCATGACTAGCATTAAATGCTTTGTACCATGATACTTCCATTTTCATACTTATCCTATTTTTCTTTCCTACATGCCTGCAAGTCTCAATTGCCATAGTACATATATTTATCTTGCTTTGGAATCTTGTATGTATTTTATTTTGTTTCTTGCATTGACTATGTTACATTTGATTTCGGCTGATATGATTATGTGAGATATTTGATGTGGCTTCACTTTTCTTTTCTCTTGTTTACTTGTTCTATCTTGTTTCATGTTTACATATGTATGTTTCATATTTTTTTTCTTTCCAAGTGTACATGAATATGTATTTTGTTTGGTCCTATAATCTGTAATACAAGTAAACTTCTATTTTGATTTTACTTTACTTTTATTACCTTTGACTTCATTCTATATACATAGATTTATATTTTATAAATATACTTTGTTTGTGGTTCATTTTACTTATATATTAAATTCTAATTTAGCTTAAACATTTATTTCTAGAATCTTATACGTTCATTTCAGATTTTATATAACCATAAATTTAGTGTTAATACTTATTTAATTTCTTTTAAAAGTTTAACTACCCATCATTTAATCTCTTATTTATACTTATTATAAATCCCAATTCAAGCACAAATTCAATATTTCAAATTTAAAGTTATTCACTTTTAAACTTGTACCAATGATCTATATTTTTATATTTATCTTTAAACCATTTATATTAAGATTTAAATCCAAATCAAATATACATATATATATATATATATTATTTCAAATTTACTCACATATGCTCAATACACATATATTCACATATATACAAGAATTTAAATTTTCAAACAATTTATACAAATATACTTGGATATCGGGGAAACTCGCAATCCATTTATCGTTTTATTTCACAAATTTTATTCAAAAATTAATAAATTATTAATTTAAACTTAATCAAAATTCGGGGTCGTTACAATATATTTATAAAATTCTATTTTATAAATCCATTCTTTTCTAAATTTCATTTGCTATGAAAATCCAATTATAAACTCTTTTCACAAAAGTCTAATTTATTTATATAAATCCATTCATAAAATATTGACTTCAAATCCAATATAAAATATTGGTTTCAAATCCAATTATAGAACTATTCATCATATTTCAATTTCAAATCAATTTATATATATATAAATACATATTTATAAAACATCGTTTAAAAGCTATTATGTTATTTATAAATTATACTTTTATAAAACCATTAGAAATCTCTATTTAAAGTATTTCGCAAAACAATGATTTAGTAACATCGAAAATCATACATTTATTTATTTAAATAAAATCCTTTCTCTTATAAATCCATTCAAATGATTAAAACGTATATAATTCCAAAATCACTTTAAAATACATTTTTAAACAAAAACATCATTTTATTATTTTGAAATTCCAAAATATGGCCCGATGCTACAACAGCACTAAATAAGGGGATTTACATCAATAATAGCAATCATGGCATCCATCACATCAAATATCACATAATACAACATTTATAACAATATGTGTAAATAAAAATCAACAATGGTGAGGAATCCAGTTGGATCCCTCCAACCTATCGCCTGTAATAAATATGCATATGAGAAAATATGTACAATGTCTACTTCGAGGCAAATGCGTGTACAAAGGGTCATCCGCTCATACACGGGAACTTATAGGGTCTCATTTGCTCCAATAGGCAGGAGTATATCCAACTACTAACTACTATAGCATAACATCCAAAAATCCAATATACATACATACATAAATACATACATATATATATATATATATAACATCCAATAGTTATCAAAACAGCATAATAAAAATACTCTCACTTATATAAAAATATAAGCAGGCCAGAGAGTGAGTTTTACTCACTTTGGTTGCAGTTGTCGTTGCAGTGTTTTATTTCGATTAAAAACGGACAGGGGTTCGAATTTAACCAAAATTTTCACTAGCTCAAATAAATCCCAATCCAGCTCCATCGCGTTGTATTCGCAAATATGAACCAAACGCACTTGTTTCGTCCGATTTCGACCGCTTAAGAAGAAGTTATGACATTTATAAGTTTACACTATTTATTATGTAATTAATTTACAAATTCTTTTTTTTATTTTACCATCAAATCTGGCCGTTAGATTTGGCTTCAGGAAATCTAGGCCGCCCGTCCTCTCTTCTTCCCCAGTTCGCACGCACACAAGAGAACCCAAACTTCACCGTTTCCTTTTCGATCGCCGCTCCTCGATTGTCGCCGTAGAACACGATCAACCACCACCATCGCGTGCGCCTACGCGAGCTCCACCACTGGACAACGACCACACTCCCCTAGCCTCGCTGATGATGCACAAAATGAAGATGAACGGCACACCGTTCGTGGCGATTTGCCACCGTCTCAAGTCATTATAGCCCAAATCCACCAATGGATATGTATATCTCCTCGTGCTCTACAACTTTCATTTAGGAAGTTTTTTCTGATTGTCGGTGGATTGGAGAAATTGAGGGAAGAAAATCGCACGTTTCTGGCCATCAAAATTTAGGTGGTGGCTAGGGTTTAGTTTCTAGCGTTTGGGACAAATGAAGGTCCTTACATAGACAACCAGATGACACTATTCATCTGAAAATTTTCCGAACTCCAAATGAAGCGTGCTGCTTGGCGTTCATAATGTTTTACTCCTATTCCGAACACAATGGAATATATATTGGGAGCGAATTCCATCGTATTTGGAAGATAGGTTTTCGAATCAAATTATTTTAAATTAAATTTCCTTTAATTAATTTTGTGCGTTTCAGCTTCGCACGACCAAACCGTAATTCCGATTGACACGAAATTTGGAATCCTATAATAACTAACTATTACGGATCCAATGAAACTGGTTTCATCCAAATCCGAAACCATGTCAAAAATGACTATTTTTACTCATCAATTAAATATCAAAATTTTCAATTTCTGTAAATTAACTTTTAATTCAACTTTAAAAGTTTACTAACTCTTTTCTAACTCAAATAGAATTTAAAACAATGTTAGAAATCATTTTTATTCACATTAGATTCCAAATTCAATTAATTAACTGATTTAACTTATAATATTCATTTTTTTAATATTTAAATCCAATTAAATATTCTAAATTTAGACGACTAAAAAACTGGGTCATTACATTCTCCCCCCCTTAAAATAATTTCAACCCCGAAATTACTAAGTAAGAAAGATGCTACAACTCCATTGACTTTAAAAACCAATCTAGTTGAAATAGATTATCAAATTCTTTTAAGTGTTTAACTTTTCCAAAATCATTTAGTTGCAACTTTTTATAAAAACTTTTCTTAAGTTTCTAAATTCATTCATGGTTTTTAACTAATGCCATTTAGAAAAATCAACTATTATCATTTTAATTTATAACTCAAAACATAACTTTTAATGATCATAAATTTTCCAACGCCTTAAATTTTCGAAAAATTTCGCTAGAGTCTCCTTTGCGCGGTTCGATCGTAGTAAAATCACAATATATATATATATATATATATATATATATATATGTGATATCCCGGATTTTCGGGCATCAGATAATTGGATAGTTATCTGATTTAACTTTAAAAAAAAATACTGATTTATAAATTTAACAAATTTAAATGTGATAATCTCCGGTATAAATTATTTAAAATTTGGCAAAATTGTTAATTTCAAACTAATAATAATAATGTGTTGTGTATATATATATATTAAATAGAATAATTATTACAAATTGAATTAGGGTTTGTTTAAATATATATATCAAATTAATTTTAAGATTGATTTTAAAGTTTTATTTAAAAATTGGTTTGAACTTATATTTGGATTTCAAAAAGATGATATATATATATATATCTTAATATATATTTTGGATTTAAAGGTATGTATAAATGATTTTTGTATAAATATAGTTTGTCTTATTCTATTTCTTTAAAAAGATTTTCATTTATATAATTAAAATATGTATTTAGTTATTAGGAAAATAAATTATAAAAGCTTTATTTAATAAATAAAAAATTTAATTTTGCATGAAAGATATATGTGTTAACATATAAACACCTCTAAATAACATGTGTTAAGTTATTAAATGAGTTTAGTGACAAGTGTCACATTTTTATTTTATTTCTTTAATTTTAATAAATCAAAATTTAAATCTATAAAGCACCACTTCTTATTCTTCATTCACTTTTTCTATCACATTTTTCTTAAAAATCAAACTGCAGCCACGTTTCAAAACAGAGAAGAAAAAAATAATACCAAACCTGAAAACATTTCCAAAACAAAATCTAGAATTCAAGAAAATCAAACACTTAGCAAATCAGTTTCAAAGTCTTCTACAAGATTCAAGTTTTTCAAGAATCAGCAACTCAAATCTAAACTAAGAATTCAAGTTCCAGATCCAAGCTGTTCAAGTTTAAGTTTTCAAACCTCTCAAATTTCAAAAGCTCTGTTCAAAACATCTCTAACAGGTGAGTAAATATTTATTTAAAAGTTCAAGTAAATAAATATTGTTGCATGTGTATTTCTGTGATGAAGATTGTTTTGCATGTGTATATATATAAGTGAAATTCCTGTATATATGGATGTATTGTAGTCTGTTACATATATACATCTCTGTTTCCATAGTTACAGAGTTGAAATAAATAAGAAATTCAAAATTTCTTAAACCATTCTATGGTGTATTGTAGTTTTCAAACAAAATAGGATTGTTTAAACATAAATTAAGGTATAAAATTTTATTCATAAATTTTATGTTTGAAATTCTTCTAGAATCAAGAAATAGAGTAGCAAATTCTAAAACAGGTAAAAATCAAACTCAACGATTTGTAAATTCAGGTATTTATTCTGAATCCTCTAAGCAAATTAGGATTTTTAAAACAAAAATTGTAATTTTTAGATTAGTATTTTAGGAGCAGATCGTAGTTGAACTGGGAATAGGTTTTGACCAATTTCTGGCGATCGACGAACACTTAGACGTTGGGGTTTTTGTCGGAGCTTAGTTGTCGACTGGGAAGGTCAGGAAAAATGGCGCAGGTGGTGATCGAGCGGCGTGACGTTGGAATTTGGATGGAGTAGGGTTTTGGAGGCAGTTTTGATCGAGATTGCGTTCGAGGTGGTTTCATCACCGTGGGAAGGTCGGAGTGGTTCGCGAGGTGTTTGATGGTTGCTGGTAGACGTGACGGAGCTACGGTGAAGGTGGCGTGGTGTCTCGAAGCAGAGATCATCGGTGATGTCGATTTCTGGTGATGTTCGTTGTTGAGCAGATGGGTTCAATACCTTGTTTTCGATTCTCGTTCGAATCGAGATTTTTGGTCGATCGAATGGGTTGCCGTGGATGAAGATGACTTGTCGGAGGTCGGAGTAGGGATCGTCGTCGATCAGAGAACTCGTGCACGTGCACGAGCACGTTTGCGTGCACCAGCGTGTCTGTGATGGAATCGGTTTTGGGAAGATGATGATTCTTCGTGACAAACTCGAAGTAAGCCAGCTATTGGCTCGGGTTATGTTTAAGGTGCGAGAGTATTTGAATAAACTGTTTTAAAAAGTTTAAACAAGGAAAAAAAAAGATAGAATGGGAAGAACTGGCTCGGGGGAAATATGAGTTTGCTTGGGGATTACTCGGGTCAGTATAGTAAGGAAATATCGAAGTCTGAATTTAAGTTAAAACAGGTCTTAACCTTTCTTTTTGTATTAAAACAATAAGTGTTTTATATCTAAAAGTTGATTTATTTAGTTGTAAAATTTATTTTAACTTAGTAATCCTTGAAATTTATTTAAGATTTAATTTATAATGTAATTTAATTAAGGAATAAATGTTTTATCATTAATTAACTTAAGGGTCTTAAGTTAAATTATGGATTAATGATAATTTGTTTCAAGGTCTATTTGATAAGATTTTTTAAAAATAATTAGGAGGTAAATCAAGATAAATAACTTATCTTTTAATTAACTAAGGTTTGGGTAGTTAAATTTATTAATTAAATAGAGATTAATTATTATAGGTAATTAAAGATAAATTAATTAATTATTAAGGGTTGATTAATTAATAACCAAAGGATAATTAGAGGATTAATTAATCAAGGTAATTAATTAAGGATATTTAAGTGATTAAGATTAATTAATTAAGTAGGTATAACCAATTGATTATTGAAAAATCAAGAAATAGTTAATAAATGAATATGATTAATCAAGGATAATTAATTAAAGATTATTTGTCAAAAATAATTAATTAAAAGGATAATTAATTAAGGGAAGTGATTAGAGGATCATTAAATAATGTAATTAATTAATTAAGATGATTAATTAAAGGTTAATTACTTAATGTAATTAAAAGACAATTAATCAAGGATGATTAATTAAGATGGATAAAAAAAATGTTAAGTGAGCAGGATTAAGGTAATCCAAGTGATTAAAATTGGTAATTAATTTAATTGGAGATTAATTAAATTAATTAGGAATTATATATAATAAATCTTGTTTATGGATGGTTGAATGATATTGGATGACTCAGATTAATGACATCTCTTATATTCAATTGAGATGTGCTGTGATATGAATGGGTTGAACTGTGATAATGTAGGTTACCTTTCTGGGTTGAAGTGGTATGTGATATGATATCCTAGATATGAATTGTATTTTTTAAACTTAACATCTTGGATTAGAGATGACATTAAATTCGAAGAGACCGGAGTCGGGTATTAGTTAATACCCGAAACCACTTCGATTCTTTATAGATCGATATTTGAAGTAAGTATTGAGCATAACAAGTAATGAACTCGTAGTAAAATATGAGTTACCCCGGGTTTTTCTTTATGATTTTCACTTAGTATAAAATTGTATGGGTTTACTCACGCTGGTTTCCAGCCTGACCCGAGTGTTACTTTGATGTAATGCTCGGGTCAGACCGAGTATTACAGATTTTCAGGTAAGGACGTTCTGGAGCTCAGGAGTCGAGCTGGACGGCAGGAACGTATGGAGTGTTTCTACTGTGTTATATTATTGTATATCTGAAACTTGATAATTGTGTATATCCAGTGTCTGTATAAATGTGTAACTCTGATGTATAAAAATGTAATCGACAGATATAATATTGTTTTGTAAACTGTTATTATTTATTATTATATTTTATCCGCTGCGAATGTGAGATGTTGATGTTTCTGATCTTCTTCTTCTTCTTCTATCTCTTTCTTCTTTTTCATAACTATCTGGAATTTTCGGGTTCGAAAATTCCGGGTCGTTACACTTGGTATCAGAGCGAGGTTAAGCGAGAACCTTGACTCTGGTGGGATTACTCATTAAAGATAGGGTCAATGGTACCCTAAGATGAGTTGAGTGTATATATATATATATATGAGAGCGTACTTGTTATTTTCTTAAATAAAGGTTTTAAAATGGTTTTGAAAATAAATGATTTTTATATAAGTTTATCTTTTGATAAATATAGAAATAATTTTCTAATTATTAAATATATTAAAGAAATTGGTTGTTGATTCAGTGGAATTAAATAAAATAATGAGAATTAAGTGGTAATAGTAATACAACCAAATTAAAATTGAATAAAGATAAGTTTGAAATGGATCCAAACTGAAATTAAAATCCTGAATTTGTAGAAATGTTATCAAGAATAAAGGTAATAATGAATTGGTTTCCAGATATGATAATCTTGGTTATTATCATAAATGGTAATTGTGTTTAATAATGAATGTTGTTAATGATTTAGCAGAATGAAATGTTTAGGGAAGTAAACATTTAAGTGTGTATAACTTGTAAATTGGAATTGAAGGTAATTTAAAATTATAAAATTTTAAATCTAAATCCAGAAAACTTAAAATGAAATAAGTTTAGAACTTTTAAGAAAGAATATTGATAGAAATTTAAAATTTGAAATAGGGATTCAAATTGAGTAAGGTTAATGGGATTAAATTGAATTTAACTTAGAAGAAGTTAAATAAGTTTGGAATGAACAACCTGATTTGAAAATTTCAAGATGAAATTGGAATTTAACTTGGAAAGTTAAATGGTTGAGTTTAAATGGGAGTTATGAGTAATCTCAAAATGGGTTTGAGATTTGAAAATTGAAAATGGATAATAAATTAGAATCTGAAGATTAAATTATTTTTGAATTCTTATTTGAACTTTGTAATAAGTTAAGTAAAGATAATTTTAAAATGAAATTTTGAAATTTGAATTCAGAATTAAAAGGTTTAAAGATTTAATTTGTTAAAATTAAAAAATAAAGGTTGAATTAATTTAAAAGTGAAGGAATTGTGATTTAAGGAATTAAATCAATATTTAAAAATTTTAACTCGAATTTATATAATTCGAGATAGTTTAAAATTGAGATTTAAATTGAATTAGTTCAAACTGAATTAGATTTGAATAAATGGGAATTGTGATTTAAGATGAATAAGTTTAAAATTCAAATGGAAAATTTGAATTGAATTAATTTAAAGTAAATTTGAAGATGTATAAGTTTAAAAATTCAAATGGGAATTGGGATTAATTCATATAGAAATTGAAATGATTTGAAATTTAAGTAAATTCAATTTGAAATTAGTTTGAATAATTTGAAATTGTAATTAAAGTGAATATGTTTAAAATTAAATGGAATTTGATTTGAAATTAGATTAATTCAACTTGAATTGAGATTGAATAAAATTCAATGGAAATTGAAGTATTGAGTCAATTTAAATGGAAATGGAAATTTAAATTGAATTGATGAGAATTGAACAGTTTGACTCTGGTTTATTTTCAAAATAAATTGTTTTAGTACAAATATATTTTTCCAAACTATTTACTATACAATCTTTATTCTTAAACTCTAAACTATTTTATACTTATTTTACAATTATTTTGGATCTATTTAACTATTTTGAAAACTGTCTTATAAACTAATTACTATTTTCAGTTACTTATATCTAATCACTATTTTAAAAACTATTTTGCAATTATCTAACTATTTTATACCTACTTAACTATTTTACAACTATTTTACAAACTAATAACTATTTTTCTACTACTTGCCTATTTTAAACTTTTTCAAGCTATTTTTAAATTTAAATAAGTTAGAGTTCAAACTGTTTGTATTTGGAATAATAACTCAATTGGAAATGGAAGCAATTGAGAATAAGTGAATGGAATTAAAGGAAATGTGAATAGAAAAGAAAATTTATTTGGCTAATAACCAATAAAGATAAATACGAAGGATATACGTATATTATTCTATTCGCATAATGATTTGATCCAAATTCGAACATAGAATTTCGAGATAGTATTATCGATCCGAGTTGGGATTTTTCGCTCGATTTTCGACGGCGAACCTGGATATGGATTTTTGATTGGTTCTGGATATTCTCTATCATAGTTGTGACTATGCAAGGAGAATGACGGTTTCTGATCAAGAAACCAGATCTGAGTCCGCACTAGGAAGTCGGGTGGACGATACTAGTTCGGAAGTGAAATTGTGTGATCGATTGAGCGATCAGATTGATATTGTGTGCGGACTATAGGTGTACATTGTACGGATTTGAATGAAATTGATATTGAAGATTTGTGGATAAGAAATGTAAAATGGTTTTTGAAAAGAAATATGGTTAATAACTTTATAAAAGATTTATCAAATGTGAATATTTGATTTAGAATAAAATAAAGTTATATATCCTTGTTATATAAGGTAAATCTTTCCTTGTTGAATCTATTGCTAAAAGAAAAGGGTTTTTGAAATATTTGAAGTATAAAAGAGGTTTTATACAAAGTTTGAAATGATCCAAAGATTTTCAAAGTTATATCTATATCTATATATATATAAAGGATCTTATGAAAATGATTTTGGGAAAAGGTTTTGGGAACCTATATTATTTGGAAAAGGCTTTTGATTTTTGGGAAAATAAATTTTGGGAATTTGGAAAGCCTAGTTTGAGAATTATCGATTTTGGTAATCGATTTTGTGTAAAGGAGATTTTGATAAATCATAAAGGGTATGATTTGAAGATACTATAAGTATATAGTATAAAATGTTTTGAGTATAGCTCTAGGGAAAAAGGCGCTCTCTTGAAATGAACTTCTCAGGAGTGCCACTGGGTGGTACTGCCTTGAACCCCAAGGGGGGATTCTAAAGTTGATCCTGTGAGGAGTCCGGACAAAACTAGTTCCTGAGGATTATTTGTGTAGCGAAAGTCGAGGGGCTGGTGCCCACAGAGGCATTTGGGTTATGCTGTGACGACAGTTTAACTCAATGTCACTGCGATCTACTGCAGACCATAGCGAAAGTCATGTGTGCCGCTGAGAGCCAACTGTCTACGTTTGATTTTATATCGGTAGACTGTGACACTATGGTAACATAGCGAAAGTCGTGTGTGCCGCTGAGAGCCAACTGTCTACGTTTGATTTTATATCGGTAGACTGCGACCTATGTGGGAGAAGTTTCATTATTTGGCAGCGAAATTCGGTGGCGCTGATGCCTACAGTTATATGGGTTTGTGCTGTGATAGCAACGTAAGGCCCGGGTATAACTGCGATCTGTAGCGGGTTCCATGGCGTAATCGAGGAGCGCGGAGACCTACAGTTATCTGTGGATTTTGCCGGGACGGCAACGTAACCATCGGGTTAACTGCGACCATGGATGGGGGTGATGATTTCCAGAGCATTCTCACCAAAGATATTTTCTCTATTTTCAAAACTGTTTTCTATATTTTCAATAAATTATTTTCCAAATATTTTCACTGGGTGTTGAAACCGGGTCTGCTAAGTACTTATAGATTTTCAGTCTTACGCCTGATCAACGTATGACCGAATTTCTATGAGAATGAGGATGGACTGGTTGAGACATCGAGTTATAAAAAGTATTTTTATAAAACTATTTTGGTGATATTATATTGATTTTTGAAGTATTTTAAAATTTCTTAATTAAAGAGTTTATAGATGAAAATACTCAAAGAATAATTTAAGTGTAATAAAATTCTTGCTTCATTCCTTTTCGAGGACGAAAAGATTTAAAGGGGGGAGGAATGTGATATCCCGGATTTTCGGGCATCAGATAATTGGATAGTTATCTGATTTAACTTTAAAAAAAAATACTGATTTATAAATTTAACAAATTTAAATGTGATAATCTCCGGTATAAATTATTTAAAATTTGGCAAAATTGTTAATTTCAAACTAATAATAATAATGTGTTGTGTATATATATATATTAAATAGAATAATTATTACAAATTGAATTAGGGTTTGTTTAAATATATATATCAAATTAATTTTAAGATTGATTTTAAAGTTTTATTTAAAAATTGGTTTGAACTTATATTTGGATTTCAAAAAGATGATATATATATATATATATCTTAATATATATTTTGGATTTAAAGGTATGTATAAATGATTTTTGTATAAATATAGTTTGTCTTATTCTATTTCTTTAAAAAGATTTTCATTTATATAATTAAAATATGTATTTAGTTATTAGGAAAATAAATTATAAAAGCTTTATTTAATAAATAAAAAATTTAATTTTGCATGAAAGATATATGTGTTAACATATAAACACCTCTAAATAACATGTGTTAAGTTATTAAATGAGTTTAGTGACAAGTGTCACATTTTTATTTTATTTCTTTAATTTTAATAAATCAAAATTTAAATCTATAAAGCACCACTTCTTATTCTTCATTCACTTTTTCTATCACATTTTTCTTAAAAATCAAACTGCAGCCACGTTTCAAAACAGAGAAGAAAAAAATAATACCAAACCTGAAAACATTTCCAAAACAAAATCTAGAATTCAAGAAAATCAAACACTTAGCAAATCAGTTTCAAAGTCTTCTACAAGATTCAAGTTTTTCAAGAATCAGCAACTCAAATCTAAACTAAGAATTCAAGTTCCAGATCCAAGCTGTTCAAGTTTAAGTTTTCAAACCTCTCAAATTTCAAAAGCTCTGTTCAAAACATCTCTAACAGGTGAGTAAATATTTATTTAAAAGTTCAAGTAAATAAATATTGTTGCATGTGTATTTCTGTGATGAAGATTGTTTTGCATGTGTATATATATAAGTGAAATTCCTGTATATATGGATGTATTGTAGTCTGTTACATATATACATCTCTGTTTCCATAGTTACAGAGTTGAAATAAATAAGAAATTCAAAATTTCTTAAACCATTCTATGGTGTATTGTAGTTTTCAAACAAAATAGGATTGTTTAAACATAAATTAAGGTATAAAATTTTATTCATAAATTTTATGTTTGAAATTCTTCTAGAATCAAGAAATAGAGTAGCAAATTCTAAAACAGGTAAAAATCAAACTCAACGATTTGTAAATTCAGGTATTTATTCTGAATCCTCTAAGCAAATTAGGATTTTTAAAACAAAAATTGTAATTTTTAGATTAGTATTTTAGGAGCAGATCGTAGTTGAACTGGGAATAGGTTTTGACCAATTTCTGGCGATCGACGAACACTTAGACGTTGGGGTTTTTGTCGGAGCTTAGTTGTCGACTGGGAAGGTCAGGAAAAATGGCGCAGGTGGTGATCGAGCGTCGTGGCGTTGGAATTTGGATGGAGTAGGGTTTTGGAGGCAGTTTTGATCGAGATTGCGTTCGAGGTGGTTTCATCACCGTGGGAAGGTCGGAGTGGTTCGCGAGGTGTTTGATGGTTGCTGGTAGACGTGACGGAGCTACGGTGAAGGTGGCGTGGTGTCTCGAAGCAGGGATCATCGGTGATGTCGATTTCTGGTGATGTTCGTTGTTGAGCAGATGGGTTCAATACCTTGTTTTCGATTCTCGTTCGAATCGAGATTTTTGGTCGATCGAATGGGTTGCCGTGGATGAAGATGACTTGTCGGAGGTCGGAGTAGGGATCGTCGTCGATCAGAGAACTCGTGCACGTGCACGAGCACGTTTGCGTGCACCAGCGTGTCTGTGATGGAATCGGTTTTGGGAAGATGATGATTCTTCGTGACAAACTCGAAGTAAGCCAGCTATTGGCTCGGGTTATGTTTAAGGTGCGAGAGTATTTGAATAAACTGTTTTAAAAAGTTTAAACAAGGAAAAAAAAAATAGAATGGGAAGAACTGGCTCGGGGGAAATATGAGTTTGCTTGGGGATTACTCGGGTCAGTATAGTAAGGAAATATCGAAGTCTGAATTTAAGTTAAAACAGGTCTTAACCTTTCTTTTTGTATTAAAACAATAAGTGTTTTATATCTAAAAGTTGATTTATTTAGTTGTAAAATTTATTTTAACTTAGTAATCCTTGAAATTTATTTAAGATTTAATTTATAATGTAATTTAATTAAGGAATAAATGTTTTATCATTAATTAACTTAAGAGTCTTAAGTTAAATTATGGATTAATGATAATTTGTTTCAAGGTCTATTTGATAAGATTTTTTAAAAATAATTAGGAGGTAAATCAAGATAAATAACTTATCTTTTAATTAACTAAGGTTTGGGTAGTTAAATTTATTAATTAAATAGAGATTAATTATTATAGGTAATTAAAGATAAATTAATTAATTATTAAGGGTTGATTAATTAATAACCAAAGGATAATTAGAGGATTAATTAATCAAGGTAATTAATTAAGGATATTTAAGTGATTAAGATTAATTAATTAAGTAAGTATAACCAATTGATTATTGAAAAATCAAGAAATAGTTAATAAATGAATATGATTAATCAAGGATAATTAATTAAAGATTATTTGTCAAAAATAATTAATTAAAAGGATAATTAATTAAGGGAAGTGATTAGAGGATCATTAAATAATGTAATTAATTAATTAAGATGATTAATTAAAGGTTAATTACTTAATGTAATTAAAAGACAATTAATCAAGGATGATTAATTAAGATGGATAAAAAAAAATGTTAAGTGAGCAGGATTAAGGTAATCCAAGTGATTAAAATTGGTAATTAATTTAATTGGAGATTAATTAAATTAATTAGGAATTATATATAATAAATCTTGTTTATGGATGGTTGAATGATATTGGATGACTCAGATTAATGACATCTCTTATATTCAATTGAGATGTGCTGTGATATGAATGGGTTGAACTGTGATAATGTAGGTTACCTTTCTGGGTTGAAGTGTTATGTGATATGATATCGTAGATATGAATTGTATTTTTTAAACTTAACATCTTGGATTAGAGATGACATTAAATTCGAAGAGACCGGAGTCGGGTATTAGTTAATACCCGAAACCACTTCGATTCTTTATAGATCGATATTTGAAGTAAGTATTGAGCATAACAAGTAATGAACTCGTAGTAAAATATGAGTTACCCCGGGTTTTTCTTTATGATTTTCACTTAGTATAAAATTGTATGGGTTTACTCACGCTGGTTTCCAGCTTGACCCGGGTGTTACTTTGATGTAATGCTCGGGTCAGACCGAGTATTACAGATTTTCAGGTAAGGACGTTCTGGAGCTCAGGAGTCGAGCTGGACGGCAGGAACGTATGGAGTGTTTCTACTGTGTTATATTATTGTATATCTGAGACTTGATAATTGTGTATATCCAGTGTCTGTATAAATGTGTAACTCTGATGTATAAAAATGTAATCGACAGATATAATATTGTTTTGTAAACTGTTATTATTTATTATTATATTTTATCCGCTGCGAATGTGAGATGTTGATGTTTCTGATCTTCTTCTTCTTCTTCTATCTCTTTCTTCTTTTTCATAACTATCTGGAATTTTCGGGTTCGAAAATTCCGGGTCGTTACAATATATATCACAAATATACATCTCATCTTCGAGGATGAGGATCCCATGGAAAAATATAAAGGTACAATATGTAATCCGAGATATGCACCTTATATATTATTAGCGAGCATATATGGCTAATATAGCGCGAAAAAGAGCTCCAAATGCGAAGCAACGCCGTCCGCACCTACTAAACACTCAACAACAAATGAGAAACATGTATAGAAAATAATATCAATATTTAACATAACTATACAATGATCATAAGCAAATGAAACATATGCAACATAAGAAATCAACAAACAAACAACATTCATTCAATGACCTAACCAAATCAATATACATTTTCAATTATCAACATTTAATTCATACACTTTAATCTCATATTAACATTCATTTGATTTGCAATCAATTAATTCACATTCCATTGATTCATCTTCAATTGATTAACATTCATTTATTATCATTCATTCTATTTATATTCAATTAGTTTACATTCAACTAATGTACATTCCTTTATTTACGTTTAATTCATTAACATTAAATTTATTAACATTCAATGGGTTCACATTCAAGTTATTTACTTCCAATTGATTTATATTCAATTTCATTCAATTTATAATCACGTTCACTTACATTTACATTCAGTATCAATTTTCAATTTCATTCTACATTACTTAAGTTAGATTTCTTTCCAAACTTCATTTTATATTACTTAAGTTAACTTCCTTTCCTACATTCATCTTATTTAACTTAAGTTTCAACTTATAATTCCAATTCAGAATCCATTTCTTAACATTTCATAATTAACAAATCTAAATTTTTTTTCCATCTTATTATTACAAAATTCATAAGTTACACTTATTCACTTCAAACTTTCATGAATATATACTATGTTCGCCTTCATTCTCATTTTATAATTTCAAATCATGGTTATATATTCATTTTACAACTTAGGTTTATATTCACTTTTATTCGATTCATCAATACACTTAATTCAATTCACTAACTCCAATTTATTTAACTTTACCGAAGTTAAATTCTAATTTCGTATTCGAATTTTAAAATTTTCTAATTACAAGTTCAAAAACTCTTGTTTTTAACTTGTTACTACTAAATGTATAAGTTATACAACTTAGTTATTTAAACTTTCAAATTCATATTATATAATCACTTACCACCTAAGTTTAATTTTCATTTCAAATCCAATTCGCTTTATTTAACTTTCCTTTAGTTAAATTTCAAATCATATATTTTATTATGCTAACTCAAATTTATTTAACTTTACTAAAGTTAAATTTTTATTTCATATTATAAGTCCAAACTCATTTCACTTATATTTATCAATTTCAAAATTGGATTTTAAATTCAAATTGTTTATGACAACAAAACTTAAATTTTCAATTTACTATTGGTAGCAAATCAATCACAGAAACTCGAAAATGATGTTGATGATGCTGCAGTCATCACCCTTATTAGTTTCTGTAACAACCCTGTATTTTGTAATTCTTTTAAAATGAATTTCCTGATTTAAAAAAACTTTATTTTATTTATTAAAATGGATAAATTTTGTTATTTTAAATATAAATTTTGATTTTTATGTGAATTATAATTCCAAACATGAATAAATAGAGTATTTTCCCAGAAATGTGAATTTTTGTCAATGTGGTCAAACTTTGACTTTTAATTTAAAAATTTTAAAGTTTGAATTTTTGAATTTTATCTTTTATTATGAAAGTAAATAAAATTTCAAGTATATTGCTTTTTATTTCATTGAAATCTGATCAATATTGTGAAAGTTATGCTTTTTACACTATTGTATGTAAATTGTTTTATTTAACAAAATTGTTTATTTTAATTTATATAAATAATATTTTGTCTATCATGACATGTTCTAATTTATGTCTTCATGTGTAACAAAACATGTTATGTATATATATTTTATTTTTAAAAACATTTTTAAAGTATAGTTATAATTTTTCCAAAGTTAAGTGTATTTTTGTTTGTAATTTTAAAACTAGTCTCAATATATTAAGCTATTTTCTTTATTTATTTTCCTATTTTCCTAAAACAAATTTATTTATTTTCTTTGTTCACTTTATTTCAGTTTGTTTTATGTTATTTACTAAGTTTTATTTGTTTATTTTGTATATAAATATAATGTGGAAATTTGAAGAGACTAAGGCTTTAAAACAATGACTTTTCACTTGCTTGACCCCTCATTTTCTTTGGCCATTCCTTTCTAATTGATAGCCGTGAGTTTCTTATTGCAATTTCACGTGAAAAGTATCTCATTTCATCACAATTTTCGGCTATCATCTCTGAGAAAAAACATTGGTAATGGCTTCCTCTTTTCTTTCTACTTTTTCCCTTCATTTTCCATTGAATTTTGCCTTGTTTTACCTTGACTTCATCATATGTTGCTCGGCCCTAGACCTCACCATCTCCTCCTCCGACCACCACCACTTCTTTCCCACCTAATCCATGGCCAAACTATCCCTCTCCTCTGACCTGAAAGTGCCATGATCATCCCTTGCACAAAACCCCACAAAAACAATGCAAAATCCTTGAAAACTTGCCTAACCGAGCCTATAATGCAAGACCACCCTCATTGTTTGCCGCGGCCACCTCCTTAGCCTCCACCACCAGCTTGTTCACCACCTATGAACACCACCTAACACCAGACCAGACCTGTACATGTCAAGGCCAAGCCCAAATGTGCCTTTGGCCGAGCCCAAGTTGAACCAAAACCCTCTTTTGCTTGCCTTTTTACCTTCTTCACTTTGTAACTTCCAAACCCTTCCCATTCCTATTGCTAGCCTTGTATTTTCAGTTCCAAATCTAATCCATTTCAGTCTAAATCATGTTGTGGCCGAGCCATGATGAGCCATGGTCAAGCAATTGTGATGTGGAAGCAAGGATAAGCCATTTGTCTCTTTGTCTATTCAAATTTCCAAATTGTTTCAAGCCATATTTATGTTGAATATATATTTATATTTGCTGTTTAAATTTTTGTATACAAGATCAATAATCTTGGCTCTCTCCTCACTTGAATCAAAAATCGTGCTATCGTGCTTTCTGGAATTTATTTGTGTGTTTTGGTTTGCAAGCTCCAGCTTTAAAGAGGTGAGTAATCACACCTAACATTCATACTTATATAACTGTGAATTGATAGCAAGTGAAAGTGTAGAAATTATTATATCATGTTATACCTGCTGTGATGTAAATTATAAGATGTTAAACTTTGTTATTAACTTGTCACATCATCTCTTATGTTATATTTTATTTTACTGTTTATTTATTTCTGCAAATCACACTACAAGTTCCCTGTAGAATAGAATCACTATGGGTTGAAATGATACATACCTGAACGGACTTTAGAATAGGGAAAAATCATTACGGGCTGAAATGATAGGCCTTGGTGATTTTTATTTATTTGTATTTGACTTGGGAGTACGGGTTTGAAATAATCAAAACCCAAAAATTTTACTGATTATGGATTTAAATGATATTTTCCGTATCACTTGATTTAGATGTGAAATATTATTTGGACCCGTGGTTGATTTCAAAATATGATTTCTTATAAATATTATGTATTGTAAATGGAAAAATGTGAAATTTGACTTATATTGGATTTAAAATGTTAAGTAGTGATTTTTCTAAAAGGTTGAATGGCATAAGTTAATAGATGGTTTAGTTGTAGTGTGAAAGTTTGATTTAACTTAATAATGGAAATATAAGTAAAAATGGAAATATAAGCTTAACTTGGTAATTAATATAATTGATGTATGAATTGGATAAATTTAAAGTAAAAGAAAATATCGAGTTATTGGTAAATTAAAGTTAAGCAACTTACAGTGGATTTTGACTTTATGTAAAGGAAATATAATTAAATTGGATATTCATTTAATAAAGATGTTAATTATTAAAATTATAGGTTAAATGATATCCAAACAATGAATTTTGAAAAGTAAAAATAAATTTGGTAAGTTAAGGGTGAGAAAAATTGAATTGTTTTAAAATGTTAAATAAATGGATAGTTAAATGGAAATTTTGAATATAACTTAATTTGGAAATTGTGATTTGTTTTAAAATGGAAGTTTAAGTTAATTAAATAAAATGAAAATTATGTTTTATTTGTGAAATGATAAATTAATTAAAGTGTTAAGTGAATGTAAAGAATAGAAAAATTGTACACTTGAATTTAATAAGTGAGGTAATGAAAAATTTGATATTTATTTGTGGAATTTACTTTATAAAAATCATAAGTTAAAGGGTATTTAAATGACCATTTTAAAGTGGAAAAATATGATTTTTATATAATTAAAATGGTTTAAATTGAAGTTTATATGTTGCTGAAATTCTATTGTAAATCTGGAAATGTCTTTAGTAGCACTTCAGAAATGCTATCGTTTCTGAAAGTTAACTAAAATATGGACTAATAAGAATCTGAAGCACTTTGTAAGTGCTGTAGTTGCATAAATGAACTAAAAGACTAAATTTAACTAAGGGCTATGACAGCAATTTGTAAGTGCTGTAGTGGCAGGAACTAAACTTGAACTAAACTAATGAAAGAGCTACTGTAGCACTTGTTAAGTGCTGCAGTTGGCTGAAATGTGATTTTTGAATATAAATTGAACCCTGAACTATTACAACAGTTTTGTAAATGCTGTCTTTTCTGAATTGAACTATTTGTCAACTGAACTGAACCACTACAGCAGTTTATAAATGCTGTCTTTGCTGAATTAATTTTTTTTCAAATATAACTTACCACGGCACTTTCTAAATGCTGTGAAAGCTGGAATTTTAATGTTTTAATGTATTTAGGTAAATAAATGAACTCAGAAAAGACTAAATTCTTGGGAACTGAATATTTGATTTAAAGGAATAATGACTTTCACTTTTAATGATTTAAATGAATGATTTTAATTCGGAATTTTAAACCATTTGAAATCTATAACCACGGGTACACTTCTCTGTATGCTATTTTATTTCCTTGTGATTTATTTGATGCACACCTTTGATTTTTGAGAGTGTGGCTAGAGGTGAGCGATTACTACAGCTCTACGCTACCCTATTCACATTAACACTGTTATTTGCATTGGTTTACTTTAATATGGATATTTCTATGATAGTGTTTATTACTACTTAATTGATGGTTTGACTGATCCTTAAAGGATGAACGATCCCAAGCATCCTTTAAGTTATTGTGCATTGCTATTACAGTTCACTTGAGTTGGTTTACATTGTATAAGTATGTATGTCCTGACTCGAGTGTTTGTGTTTTACTTTACACTCGGGCCAGCTTGAGAATCACAGCTTTGGATTCACCTTTTGGAGCTAGAGATCTGTTGGAGCTTATTTGTCTATCGGTTCATCGACTTCTATTCCAGTTATTTCCTATTCAGTATTGTCTTTGTATTATTGTCTTATGTATCCTGACTTCTATTATATTTATTTTGATTATGATATTTTGTATATGTTTTTGAGAGTTGTATATAGTAGCTTCATGAACTACTATGGTATTTTATTTCCGCCGCGAGTTAATCTGGTATTATGTGTCTGTGATTCTCTGTTTGATTTTATTTGCTCCAAATTTTCTTGACAATCCACTGTTTTGAAGTATTCAAGTACGATATGTGTGGATTTATTGTCGATTTGAATGGTCCAAAATAGTGGGATGTTACAGTTTCCCCGCAACTATAGTGAATTCAGTGCTTTATATTCTTTTAAATTCCTTTTTTATATTTATAAATGTAACGACCTGTAAATTTTAAGGGTTTTAATAACGTAGTTAATTGAATTTTTGTGAAATTTTAAATAATTGAATTTGAAAATAAAAATTTAATATTTGGAATACGTCTCATTAAACATAGCAAATGGTAAATTTTCATCAAATAATATGGAAGTTTATTTTATTGTGTAATTTTATTTAAATTTAAATCAGTTAATATTGATGATAATAAAATATTTTCCAAACCTGAATATTTTTATATAATAAATTTGTAAATCATATTCTAAGTGAGACGTCATATTTCGTTTCTTCGAAATTTAAATGCTATTGCTCCGTTTATCTTATTTCCGGCGTTTTAGCAGCGTTTTCGATACCGATATCAACTTTTGATAGGGTGATCGTACCACTGACATATGTATACTGTTTTGATCGTCTCGCCGTGCTGATCACCGTACAATATTCAATTGTCAATTTCAGAATCCGGTGTGCGGTGCAATCTGCAAAACGATTGCCATATCAGTTCCGCAATTCGACCTTTTAGCTTCCCGTACCCTTTCATATCCACGTGTTATATCAATAGCCGTGACCATTAATATCTTCTGAAATTTTCAACTCATGACCTTTCCTTTCCCATTGGTTATTATATCTGCTCCGAATCTTTTCATTTTTCTTATCTTCTAACATTGCTTTTGAAGAAAAAAATTTCTTATATTATATATAAAGTTATATAAAAATATTTCATGTAGACATCCCTACTTCTTGCCTGCTCATCCCTTCGTTACTGAACCTCATTTGCTTCCACCCTTGCCCGTACGCTCGGCCATCAAAGCAACCCCACCTCATCCGCCTTAACCCAGTCGCCGACCCCACAACTATTGCCTCACGTCCCTTCACATCCACCACCGACCCGAGAACAACCACCCATAACTCAGTCTTGCTGTTAAAGTTTTCCCCCGCCTACCCTCCACCAGTCTCCGCCCATTGCTCCCCGCCTCGCAACTGCCTCCACCTAGTTCCTGAACTGCGCACAACCACCCTCCTCCCAAAGCTCAGCCGTCTCCGCCCTTCGATCACCATCACCATCCATGCCGAGCGAGCTACCCGCCTCCATAACCCGCCTCCTTCCTTCACGTGAGCACCCACGCCATCAAACTCAACAGCTCTTCCCTTCCACCGGCGAATCACCACACTTCTGGCCCCTAAACCTTCCCAGCCTACTATATTTATACGTATCAGGTTTATTTCATTTATATCAATATAAGTTACTGACCAGTGTTAAAAGTATATATTATTTAAATTATAGCTTGTAAGTAAGTTTATATATATAACCTGTTAGCTATATATAAGTTATATATATATAGGTTTTTGCTCGTTTATATGAAATATATATATATATATATATATCGCAAGTTTTGTTAATATTTTAATTATATATATAGATGTTTACTGCATTATAGATATGCATATAGTTGTCTATTATATGATCTGTGAGCATACTTAGGTATATATTAAATATATTATAGTTTTTTTTACGTTAGTGCAAATGTTAGTTTATATATATACTAAATTGTAAGCTTATGTCATCATATCTGAAATGACCCTAGCTATTTCACCTAATTTTTACTAGGATTTTTTTTACATCAATAATTTCCTAGAGTCATTTAGTCTTTCCACTAAATTATCCAGGATCCTAATTTTCTACTAATATATTTATATCAGTTCATTAATAGATATATTCACATACATATGAAGATGTATGTGACCCTCTTGCTTGGATCAGAGTGTTGTTTAGCAAGAGTGCATCCTGATTGAATTTGAATTTCTAATAAACCAGTACATAGCTCATTTTCCATGCCTATTGATATTTGAGTCAGGGTAATGAATCCCATAATCATATGCAATCTATACTTAGTAATTTTTGACCATTCCTATAGTGATTGTCTGTTAGTTTGAGATAGCAAAGTGATCTCAGATTATATAGCAAGCCACCAATCTTATTTTAATTATTTGGTATTTGATTAAAGCTAGAAAGGAAAATGATATACTCCTTTATCATTTTCAACACAAGTGATTTTATCCAAATTTCGTTACTTATAACCAAGTCAGTTTAGTAATTCTTTCATAATCTATATAGTTGTATTTTTCTGAACCAAATTTATTCCCTAATCCCTAAGTTACCTCAGCTTGCATCTAATTTACAAGTTGCTTTACTGGATTTAGAGGATCCAGATTTTATGGTCATAAAGCATGGGTTGTGTCTATGTGGCTTGTGTATATTTCAGATGTGTTGGGCTATCTGAACTAAGAATGTTACTCAACAATACAAGTGAATTGCTTAAATAGTTGGTCTTATCTTTATATATAAATTTTGCAAAGAAAGCTTCAGATTTCTACAAATGCATTTTCTACCTTTACACTCAAAAACTCTGGTCATCTTGATCAACCCAGGCCTCACTATTTTTGAAGTGGGTTAACCTCATGACTAGATCATCACAACATTAGTGCCTGGCTATTGCAATGTGAATTCAGATTTAAGATACTTGGAAAATCTCTTAGAACATGTACACCTTTTTATAAAATGCACAAATATATATTTATATTCTTCTTTTATCAAAACACTTCTACATATTATTTCTAAATTCTTGAGATATTACTTCTAGCTAAAAATTTAGATTTTTAACTTTCAAACTTAAAGTTTTAAGTAACTTGAAATTAACTAATACAGTATATGTATATACATATCCATTCTCAATTACAGGCATATATCATTTACAGATTTCCACCATAATACTCAAATATATATATTCTTGCATAGATTCAACTAAGTCTTTGGTTAATCCCACACTTAATACATTACTAGGTTCAGTTAAAACAACTAAATAAATTCAAGCATTCAAGATCATTACATAACAAACAAAGAAGATCTGTAAAAACTTCCCAAATTACATGCAAATAATTCATTCTATGTTCTTATTTAATTCTAATTTAGCATGCTTATCCAATCATTCTCATTAGCCATAGCAGCTTCCTATTTAGAACCAGCATTCCCTGAAAGAGCATTAGAGGCTGCCCCATTTTAAATGAGACACCCCAGATGCCATAAGCAAACAAGGGTCAGATACAAGATCTGGTATGAGCAATATCAAAAATTCCATGATATTAAGTAAATGAGTGAGACATAAACATTTTGTATAAGTGGGCATAGCTTCTTTGATCAATTTGCCTGACTTGTTTATGATATATTGTGCATATATGATTAGTATTTAAGACTAATTATGTACACACATTCAACTATGCAAACATACATTTCAAATAGAAATACTCAGGAACTATCATAGCTCCAGACCAACCAACCTAGGAATAACACAAGTTCCTACTTCATCAATTTGAGGTTGCATTTACCAAATTTCTTCCTAGCCTCATCTGCCATAAGGAATCACGGGGACACATTGCAATAAAATAATTCACAATATTGCACAAAGATCTCAGGGCTTAAACAAACCATGTGCCAACTTGCATACTTTAAATACAACAAGCATTCCAGCAGTCCTCTTGGCTCACAATCCTTAGTTTATTTACTAAGTGTTCATGTTTAATCCTATCATGAGATAGCTAGGTGACTAAATCCCAGTGTACATGAAACATTACATAGAGTTTACAAGCATAATTCAAGAACAAGAACATTCATGTCCAGGGAAATCATATTTTCAAATATTCTAGCTCAAAGAAAATACAAGAATATTTACAACTGGAAATGAAGACTAGGCATGTGGGTTACTATTGTTTCATAAACAACCATGTTTGAACTAAATTCAAGATCTAGTTTAAACAAGATTTCTGGCTCATGGGTTTCTATTTGATCAAGGGTTCAGCACTTTTGGATATTTCCATTGCAACCTTGAGTCTTTCATTTGAGCCTCAGCACTTACACAAGTGTAATGCAACTCATATACATTTTGATTTCTATTTTTCATGCCATATCTGAACCAGTTACAAGTATTCTCTATTTACTTTCATAATTTCATACTTTAACATTTCTGGGTATAACCAAACAGAGCAAAATACTCAACTATCAAAGCAATCAAAACATTCAGAAACACCCATTAAAACATCCATTAAAACCATAGTAATAAAATCAAAAATATGTAGAAAAATAACATAAGCTTGGCTGCCTCATAACAGGACTTAATGCCATGGGTTTAGTGAGATTACTCATAGAAAAATGCTTCTCTTGCTTAATCCAGAAAAGAAACCTTTTAAAACTTGCTTTTCTGCTTGCAAATATTTTCTTCTTTTAAATGTCTTGGGTAGCAAATGATTTTTCTGGTTTATACTTGGATTTATAAGAGAGGTTTTTCTAGGGTTTTATCATTGTAAAATCCCATTCCTACCCTGACCAAGACTCATACATTCTGCATTTCAGATTTGCTTATTTTTCACCCTTAATACCCCGGCCATATGTGATGCTTACTTCCCCTTTTTACTTTTTCTAAAATATCATATTCTTATCAAGTCATGATAATTGTGTGACATTGTCACTTGTTCATTTTCTAAAAATCCTCCTTTCTATTTTCTGCCTAAAGCAATTATTTTGCTTGCAATTTGTCTTTTGCTATTTTAGTGTTACAGTTTCACTTGCTCATTTCTTTTTCTTTTTTTAATATTTTCAATACTTACAGAAATGCACATTTGCATACATATCTTATCTAGGCTTATTTAACTCCTCCTTAATTTCAAAAAGATATGCACCTATATGTGCATACAGTTTTTTTTTCAAATCTTTATAACATATATTTTTTTCCTGAGTTTTAAAATAAAATCTGTTTACTGATTCAAAACAAAACTTACTTTTCTTATTTTCTGGGATGATTCATATAATTCCAGAAATCAAATATCCATATCACAAAATCATGTTTGTAATGCTTTTTAATTCTTGTTTTAATTTCAGGAGATTTCTGAGTTCTTCCTTGTGCCATATCAGTGTGCACGTGCACACATGCACACACACTTGCACATGATTAATTCCATATATTCCTATACAAATAAATTCATATATTTTCAAAATTCAACCAAAATAAGGTTCCATGAATTTATGGGGCATTACAATCACCCCACCTTTTTAGGAATTGTGTCCTCACAATTTTATCATTTTGACTTTAAACATTTCCAGATTTTATAAAATCCATTAAACATTGCATAAGCAAACAATTCAGTCAAAACAACCATACATATTAAACTTTTTAGGAATTTAGATTTTACCTTCCACTGCAAAAAGCTTAGGGTAATCCATCTTTATCTTATCCTCTAACTCCCATGTACAATCATTAGGGTCTAGGCTCCATTGAACCTTTACCAATTTCAAAGTTTTGCTCCTCAACTTCTTTTCCTCTTTAGCTAAAATCCCCACTGGTTCTTTCTCATAGACCAAATCAGGATTTATTTGAACTTGAGTTGGTTTCTCTAGAATTTCCTCTTTATCATGCACCCATCTCCTAAGTTGTGATACATGAAATACATTGTGCATTGCACTCATCTCTTCTGGTAGCTCCAACTTGTATGCTAATGAACCTACTCTTTCCAAAATCTTGTAGGGTCCAACATACCTCGGGGTAAGTTTTCCCTGCTTGCCAAACCTCAACACCTTCTTCATAGGTGAAACTTTGATGAAAACATAATCACTAACTTCATATTCTACCTGCTTCCTCCTTACATCTGCAAACTTCTTTGCCTATCTTGAGCTGCTGCCATTCTTCTCCTTACAAGTTCAATATTCTCTGTTGTTTCTTTAACATACTCAGGCCCTAAGACAACCTTTTCTCCTGCTTCAACCCAACATATTGGTGACAAACATGGTTTGCCATACAAGGCTTCAAATGGTGCCATGCCTATGGTGCTTTGATAACTATTGTTATATGTAAATTCAGCCAAATGGAGGTGATCTTCCCAATTGCCTCCAAAGTCCAATGCACATGCACTCAACAAATCCTCCAAAACTTTATTTATTACTTCAGTTTGACCATCTGATTGGGGGTGGTATGCAGTACTCAAGCATAATTCACTCCCCATGGCTTCTTGAAAGCTCTTCCAAAATCTGGATGTAAAGATTGTGTCCCTATCACTCACTATAGTCTTAGGAATTCCATGCAACCTTACTACTTCTTTCATGAATATTTGAGCTAGTTTAGGTGCATTTCTTTCTGCCTTCACTGGTATAAAGTGTGCCACTTTAGTCAATCTATCAACTACTACCCAAATGCTTGTATTTCCTCTCTTTGATCTAGGCAGACCATCTATGAAATCCATAGATATATCTTCCCACTTCCACTGTGGTATGCTTAGAGGTTGTAATAGGCCTGAGGGTCTTTGGGTTTCTGCTTTGACTTGTTGGCAAGTCATACACTTTGCAACATGTTTGGCCACATCAGTTTTAATCCCTTTCCACCAATAATCCCTCTTCAAGTTTTGGTACATCTTGGTGCTACCTGGATGTATAGAATATTTGCTCCTATGATATTCATTAAGTATCTCTTCCTTCAATCCTATATCCTTTGGAACACATATTCTACCTTTATTCCTTAAGTAACCATTCTTATCAATGTGGTAGTTTGCTACTTCTTCTCCTTTTTCTATTAGAGTTTTCTTTTCTAATAAATCTGAATCTTTCTCTTGCATTTTCCCCACTTTCAAAATTAAATCTGATTGCAAAGTTATCAAACTTAATTTTCCTCTACTCCCTTCTTCAATCATCTTCATGTTTACCTCACCGTTTTCCTCAATTTCCAAATCAGTAAGTAGAGATAAATTTCTAAACTCTTCAATCATTAACATGGCTACTCTTGCATGCTGCCTGCTCAAAGCATCTGCAACCTTATTAGCTTTTCCTGGAGTATAAAGTATGTCTAAATCATATGCTGCTAGAAACTCAACCCATCTATGATGCCTCATATTCAAATCTTTTTGTGAAAAGAGATATTTCAATGCCTTATGGTTAGTGTATAAGATAAACTTAGCACCTAGAAGATAATGTCTCCAGAGCTTTATTGCATACACTACTGCTGCCAACTCAAGATCATGGGTTGCATACTTTGATTCATGTGGCTTCAATTGTCTTGATGCATAGGCTATAACTTGATCTTGCTGCATTAATACAGCTCCTAGCCCAGAACCCCTTGCATCAGTATAAACAATTAAATCCTCATTTCCTTCTGGTACTTTCAACACTGGTGCATTGACTAAGGCCTCCTTGATTCTACTAAAGGCTTGTTCACATTTCTCAGTCCATATAAAGGGTTGGTTCTTTCTAGTTAGGTTGGTAAGAGGTGATGACATATTAGAAAAATATTTTATAAATCTTCTATAATACCCTGCCATTCCCATAAATGACCTAACTTCTCCTACTGTGCTTGGCCTTTTCCATGCTTGGATAGCCACAATTTTATTGGGGTTCACCGAAATGCCTTTGGCAGATATAACATGCCCAAGGAAATGCACTTCTTCTTTCCAAAATGCACACTTAGAAAATTTTGCTTTTAAATCTTTTTCTCTTAATCTTGACAAAACAAGGTGTAAGTGATTTTCATGCTCCTTTGCTGTTTTAGAATAAATCAAAATATCATCAATAAAAATCAATACAAACTTGTCTAAATAATCCCTGAATATCCTATTCATCAAGTCTACAAAGTATGATGGGGCATTTATCAACCCAAATGGCATGACAAGAAACTCATATAGACCATACCTAGTGTTAAAGGCTGTATACTTAACACTTGAGTTCTCAACCTTCATCTGATGAAACCCAGATGCCAAGTCTAATCTAGAAAATATTTTTGCTCCACTAAGTTGATCAAAAAGATCATCAATTCTAGGTAAGGGGTACTTGTTTTTGATAGTGACTTTGTTTAGCTCCCTGTAATCTATGCACATTCTTAAAGTACCATCATGTTTCCTTACAAACACTACTGGAACACCCCAGCATGAATTACTTGGTCTTATAAATCCTTTGCTTTCCAATTCTTCTAACTGTTTCTTCAATTCCAATCCTAGTGGGTTTCTTAATAATTGGACTTGCTCCTAGTATCAGACTAATCTGAAATTCCACTGGTCTGTGGTGTGGAACACCCTCAACTTCTCCAAACACATCTAAGTATTTGATAATTATGGGGATTTCTTCAATAGAAGGCTCACTGGAATCCTTATTTAAGTCAATCAAGTGATATAATTTTCTTTCTTTGGCTATTTTACACAAAATTGTGATTCTTTGACCTCTAGAATTTTGTAATGATATGGTGGATGAGTCTAAATTAATTATGGCTTTGTATTGCCTTAACCAAAATACTCCCAATATAACACCTATATTTGGGTAATTTAAAACATATAAATTGGAAATAAAAACACTTCCTCCTATGTTTAATGACACATCCACACAAATCATGTTTAAAACACTAGAACTTCCCAATGGGCTTTGCACTAACAAAGGGGTTTCAACCAGTATGCAATTTAATTTAAGCAATGTAACTAATTCATGGGAAATCATAGAATGTGTTGCCCCTGTGTCATACACTACTGATATAGGTAGGGTGCAAATAAATAAGGTACCTTCCACTTGACCATGGTTTTCTGCAATAGCCTCTACTATGGATTTGCTTTTGCTCTCCAAACTTGCTAGCTTCCCTTGCTGTTTATACTCAGGGCAATTTCTCTTGATATGTCCCTCCTTACCACATAGGTAGCATTTGAAAGCTCCTCCCTTCAATTCTGGGCACCTTGGTTTGATATGTCCTTCCTTTCCACAATGATGACATGTTATTTTTCTCTTTGTATCAGTGGTCTTAGTATCATTGGTTTTCTTGCTTTCTGTGTCCTCCTTCTTTTTGTCATAGGGGTGATATCTTCCCTTATTTTTCTTATTATTGTTATTCTTAAAACTCTTATACTTCTCCCTTTCCTTGTCATGTTGCTCAAATTTTAAGGCCAGATCAATGACTTGATCAAAAGTTTTATCTGCATATGGCAACATAGCCCTACTAAGCCCTGGGTTTAAACCCTTAATATACATATCATTCTTTGATTCCTCATCAGCCACAAGCATAGCTCCATACTTAGAAAAGCCCTCAAACCTATGAGTATATTCAGTCACATTAAAAGTTCCCTGCCTAAGCCTGATGAATTTTTCAAGTAATAGAGTTTTGATTGATGTTGGAACAAATCTAGCTTCCAACATCTCCTTGAATTGATTCCAAGTGATTTCATTCTCAATCCTCCCAGCTATGACTACCTCCCACCAGCTTAAAGCCACACCTTTCAGTTGTCTTGAGGCCACTTGCCTCTTCCTTTGATCATCCAATTGCATGTCATTGAAAATTCTATCCAGTGTTCTCAACCATGCTTGAATTTCCATCACATTTTGAGTCCCTTAAAAGCTCTTGCCTCCTAAATTGGTATAAGTCTTTAATAGTTTGGAAAGTTCCTCATGTGGGTTCTCAAGTCTCTGCCCTACTCCATCCCTTAAAGCCCTCATAAAGTCTTGCATATCAAGCATTTGTGGTGTACTTGATCCTGCATTGTGATGAGATCCTCTTCCTATCATGATTGGATAACTAGAGTATGGGTAGATAGGGTTAGTTTATCATGAGTATTTTTTTCTAACTTTCTATCTGTATTATTATTTTACTCAAACAAACAGTACCTACATATGGTTATAGTACTTCAATCAATCAATACAATCATTCTTAGCTATGTATAGTTTTAACATAGCTCTGATACCAAATGAAATGACCCTAGCTATTTCACCTAATTTTTACTAGGATTTTTTTTTACATCAATAATTTCCTAGAGTCATTTAGTCTTTCCACTAAATTATCCAGGATCCTAATTTTCTACTAATATATTTATATCAGTTCATTAATAGATATATTCACATACATATGAAGATGTATGTGACCCTCTTGCTTAGATCAGAGTGTTGTTTAGCAAGAGTGCATCCTGATTGAATTTGAATTTCTAATCAACCAGTACATAGCTCATTTTCCATGCCTATTGATATTTGAGTCAGGGTAATGAATCCCATAATCATATGCAATCTATACCTAGTAATTTTTGACCATTCCTATAGTGATTGTCTGTTAGTTTGAGATAGCAAAGTGATCTCAGATTATATAGCAAGCCACCATAATCTTATATTAATTATTTGGTATTTGATTAAAGCCAGAAAGGAAAATGATATACTCCTTTATCATTTTCAACACAAGTGATTTTATCCAAATTTCTTTACTTATAACCAAGTCAGTTTAGTAATTCTTTCATAATCTATATAGTTGTATTTTTCTGAACCAAATTTATTCCTTAATCCCTAAGTTACCTCAGCTTGCATCTAATTTACAAGTTGCTTTACTGGATTTAGAGGATCCAGATTTTATGGTCATAAAGCATGGGTGGTGTCTATGTGGTTTGTGTATATTTCAGATGTGTTGGGCTATCTGAACTAAAAATGCTACTCAACAATACAAGTGAATTGCTTAAATAGTTGGTCTTATCTTTATATATACATTTTGCAAAGAAAGCTTCAGATTTCTACAAATGCATTTTCTTCCTTTACACTCAAAAAATCTGGTCATCTTGATCAACCCAGGCCTCACTATTTTTGAAGTGGGTTAACCTCATGACTAGATCATCACAACATTAGTGCCTGGCTATTGCAATGTGAATTCAGATTTAAGATACTTGTAAAATCTCTTATAACATGTACACCTTTTTATAAAATGCACAAATATATATTTATATTCTTCTTTTATCAAAACACTTCTACATATTATTTCTAAATTCTTGTGATATTACTTCTAGCTAAAAATTTAGATTTTTAACTTTCAAACTTAAAGTTTTAAGTAACTTGAAATTAACTAATACAATATATGTATATACATATCCATTCTCAATTACAGGCATATATCATTTACAGATTTCCACCATAATACTCAAATATATATATTCTTGCATAGATTCAACTAAGTCTTCCGTTAATCCCAAACTTAATACATTACTAGATTAAGTTAAAACAACTAAATAAATTCAAGCATTCAAGATCATTACATAACAACTAAAGAAGATCTGTAAAATCTTCCCAGATTACATGCAAATAATTCATTCTAAGTTCTTATTTAATTCTAATTTAGCATGCTTATCCAATCATTCTCATTAGCCATAGCAGCTTCCTATTTAGAACCAGCATTCCCTGAAAGAGCATTAGAGGCTGCCCCATTTTAAATGAGACACCCCAGATGCCATAAGCAAACAAGGGTCAGATACAAGATCTGGTATGAGCAATATCAAAAATTCCATGATATTAAGTAAATGAGTGAGACATAAACATTTTGTATAAGTGGGCATAGCTTCTTTGATCAATTTGCCTGACTTGTTTATGATATATTGTGCATATATGATCAGTATTTAAGACTAATTATGTACACACATTCAACTATGAAAACATACATTTCAAATAGAAATACTTAGGAACTATCATAGCTCCAGACCAACCAACCTAGGAATAACACAAGTTCCTACTTCATCAATTTGAGGTTGCATTTACCAAATTTCTTCCTAGCCTCATCTACCATAAGGAATCACGGGGACACATTGCAATAAAATAATTCACAATATTGCACAAAGATCTCAGGGCTTAAACAAACCATGTGCCAACTTGCATACTTTAAATACAACAAGCATTCCAGCAGTCCTCTTGGCTCACAATCCTTAGTTTATTTACTAAGTGTTCATGTTTAATCCTATCATGAGATAGCTAGGTGACTAAATCCCAGTATACATGAAACATTACATAGAGTTTACAAGCATAATTCAAGAACAAGCTAACATTCATGTCCAGGGAAATCATATTTTCAAATATTCTAGCTCAAAGAAAATACAAGAATATTTACAACTGGAAATGAAGACTAGGCATATGGGTTACTATTGTTTCATAAGCAACCATGTTTGAACTAAATTCAAGATCTAGTTTAAACAAGATTTCTGGCTCATGGGTTTCTATTTGATCAAGGGTTCAGCACTTTTGGATATTTCCATTGCAACCTTGAGTCTTTCATTTGAGCCTCAGCACTTACACAAGTGTAATGCAACTCATATACATTTTGATTTCTATTTTTCATGCCATATCTGAACCAGTTACAAGTATTCTCTATTTACTTTCATAATTTCATACTTTAACATTTCTGGGTATAACCAAACAGAGCAAAATACTCAACTATCAAAGCAATCAAAACATTCAGAAACACCCATTAAAACATCCATTAAAACCATAGTAATAAAATCAAAAATATGTAGAAAAATAACATAAGCTTGGCTGCCTCATAACAGGACTTAATGCCATGGGTTTAGTGAGATTACTCATAGAAAAATGCTTCTCTTGCTTAATCCAGAAAAGAAACCTTTTAAAACTTGCTTTTCTGCTTGCAAATATTTTCTTCTTTTAAATGTCTTGGGTAGCAAATGATTTTTCTGGTTTATACTTGGATTTATAAGAGAGGTTTATCTAGGGTTTTATCATTGTAAAATCCCATTCCTACCCTGGCCAAGACTCATGCATTCTGCATTTCAGATTTGCTTATTTTTCACCCTTAATACCCCGGCCATATGTGATGCTTACTTCCCCTTTTTACTTTTTCTAAAATATCATATTCTTATCAAGTCATGATTATTGTGTGACATTGTCACTTGTTTATTTTCTAAAAATCCTCCTTTCTATTTTCTCCCTAAAGCAATTATTTTGCTTGCAATTTGTCTTTTGCTATTTTAGTGTTACAATTTCACTTGCTTATTTCTTTTTTTTTTAATATTTTCAACACTTACAGAAATGCACATTTGCATACATATCTTATCTAGGCTTATTTTACTCCTCCTTAATTTCAGAAAGATATGCACCTATATGTGCATACAGGTTTTTTTTTCAAATCTTTATAACATATATTTTTTTTCCTGGGTTTTAAAATAAAATCTGTTTACTGATTCAAAACAAAACTTACTTTTCTTATTTTCTAGGATGATTCATATAATTCCAGAAATCAAATATCCATATCACAAAATCATGTTTGTAATGCTTTTTAATTCTTGTTTTAATTTTAGGAGATTTGGAGTTCTTCCTTGTGCCATATCAGTGTGCATGTGCACACATGCACACACACTTGCACATAATTAATTCCATATATTCCTATACAAATAAATTCATATATTTTCAAAATTCAACCAAAATAAGGTTCCATGAATTTCTGGGGCATTACAATATCCTTGTTGTACATATCTAGATTTCTTTTATCTATTTATATGTCAAGTTTTCATTTGTCGCACACACACACACACATATATATAAATCAATTTATAATGCAATTTACATATGTTGGCATATACATTAATCTGTAGTTATATATAAGTTATAAGGGTTTGTGTATATATATAAGTATAAGTGAATTTGGTTTTAATTATATATATGTATATATTTTATTTTAGAATAGTATTTTATCTATATATATATATATATATTGACGTGTTTATGTAAGTATAAAATATCTATTGATATTTGGATTTTAAAAAAAATGTAAGTTTGGTGTTTCCAATCAAAGATTATATATTATATATAAGTCATGTATATATCATATATATTGCATGCGAATATATGTTGGGTTATTCAATAAATTATATATATATAAACTGTTTAAAGAATTTATTAAAAATCTATGTTAATATTTTGCAGTAAAATTTTGTAACAGTTTATATATATAGGTTAGTTTGTATAAATTTTATAATATGTGAGTTTATAAACTGTTACAAAAAATCTGTCTGTATACAAATACACATTAGTTTACCTATGTTAGCTATATAAATCTATAATATGTTACTTATATATGTTATGTAGTATATGATTTATAAAGTTGATAGTTTGAAATGTATAAATATATAATATATGTCATATATTGTTTATATGTATATATTAGCTTACTAAGTATATAAGATATAGTGAGTTCTTTATGGGTTGTTTATATACAATCTGTTTATATATATACATGTTTATACAAGTCAAACTACTGGTTATTTATATATATATGTTTGTATAAAACCTGGGTGTTGTGTACATAAGTTTATATTGATTTAAAAATATATAATATGTTCAGGTTGCATAAAATTTTGACTTTTATGATATACATCTTTTTAAATATGTATGTAGGTTGTATAATGTAAAAGTCATATTAATACACATATATATGGTTTATATGAGAAGTTTGGCAGTTTATAATAAGTTTATATATATCAGTTTATATAACTGTTAAGTTTTAATGTATTGATTCAAAATTTATTATTATATATATGTCTGACTTAATATATGAGTTTTAGTTTAAACAGTTATTTTGAAATACATATATATTTAAATTAATATATGCTTAAATTTAGAATATGACTTTATATATATATAGTTATATATATTTATATATATATATATATATGTGTGTTCACTTATACCATTTATCATCATCTATCCAGTTCTGATTTGATTTCGTCCATTCCTATTTATCAGCTTTGTTCGTCGAATTGTGTCCATCTAGCGTTGCTTTGGAATTCGTAGCTCATTTCTTTGTCTATCTATCTAGCCTCGAAAGGTGAGCAATCACTCATGATTAACGTTCGTAGATTTATTAAATTTGGTTTCAGTCGAAACGACAATTGAAATATGCTGGTGTTAGTTATTTACATTGCTATATATATGCTATTATCTGTATCTGTTCACCTATGGCATCTGACACCATTATATGTTATTTTTATTGATGATATATGCATGTTATATTATTATCATATCTGTTATCACTCTGCAAGTTCCCTGTTAGTATAGAATTCCCTATGGGTTGAAATGATACATACCCAAACGATCTGTAGAATAGGAGGAAATCGTTATGGGTTGAAATGATAAACCCAAGCGATTTTCATTGAATTGAATTTGGGATTGCGGGTTAAAAAGATATATACCCGTATATATTTGAATTACGGATTGAAATGATAGATATCCATATCACTAGACCATAGAATAGAAAATTATATACAGACACCGTTGGTTTATATATATATATAATATATTTTGAAAATGATTTCCAAAGTTTTGAAAAGAAATATATGGTTTTAATAAATATTGATTTTAAGATATTATATATAAATGTGTTTTATAAAGGTTTAAATTTTAGATTTCTAAAATTATATGTTTTGAAAATTTTATAATTATTAGTTAGTTTTGAAATTTTAAATTTTAAGAATTTACTTATAATTTTACTATTTTAAAATATATAAAATAAGCTTTAATATAAAATAAAGTTTAATAATAAGATTTAATTTAAATAAAGTTTGATTTAATTAATATATAATATGTTTAAGTATTTATTTAAAATTGATATTTTAAAAATAGATTTTATAATAATTTTTGTTAAATTAAGGTTGGGAAGACAAATATAAGTTGATTTGAAATAGTATCCTTTTAAGAATTATATTTAATAAAATCGATTTGAAACTTATTGAATTTGAAATTTTAATGATATGGTTTTATAACTTAATTTTGAATAAAGTTGATTAAATGAATATTTTTAAATTTAAATAAATTGAAATGGGATATTTAGTTTTATTTAAATTCATAATCTGATGTTATTCAAATGTTATTTGATTGATTGATTTAGTGAATATTTTTTTTAGTAAAGTTGAATTTGAAATATAAACGAATTTATCAAAATTGAGTTATTATAAATGTTTTAATATTTAAAGCATTGAAATCTATTGAAATTGAAATGGTTTGATTTGTAGTTCAAATCTATGTTTGAAATCGATATAAACGGTTTATTGAGATGTTGAATTAAATTGAAATTAAGATTTAATCTAATTAAATTTCTGAATTCGAATGATTTTAATCGATTTGTGAACTTGTGGAAACAATTTTACTATCTTAAGTATTTTAATATATATATATATATATATAAATATTTTACTTTATAAATTATTTTAATATTTTTTTTAATATACTAATTATTTTAATATAAACTATTTAATTTACAACTATTTTATATTCAAATTATTTTATTATATTAAATATTTTATTTTATAATCTATTTATTACATATCCTATTTTCTATATCTAAACTGTTTGAGTGGAAAGTATTATGATTTCAAAGTATTATGATTTCAAAGTGTTATGATTCAAGTGTTATGATTTCTTAAGTGTTATGGTTTCAAAAAATAATGTTATAATTTCCGAAGTGTTATAATTTTGGAAAGTGTTATGATTTTGGAAATGAATATTATTTTAAGGAAGTAATAATATCAAATTGATATGGTTTTGAAATGGAAATGATATTTTGGTTTTGAAGTAAAACTATTTTGAAATGACTGCGGTGTTATAATAACGTTTGGTTGTTAAGGAGACAGGGATCGGATATTGTCATACTATCGGCCAATACCGAAAACCACTTTAACAACCGTGTACGCGGTGCAGATTCCAGAATGAAGTAGGATGGTGGCGACGATCCTATATGAAGTATATACGTGGACCTAACTTCCGTGAGTTAGCATAAGGTGGCTAAAACAGGAGCAATTGACGGGCCAAGTGAGGTAGCTCCTCCGATCGGACACACTTCTTCGATTGCTGTTCTATTACTTTGTGATTGATTTGGTGCGCACCTTTGATTCGGGAATGTGGCTCGAGGTGGGCGGTAGTTGCTGCTATTCATTACCATCAGCCCGGAAGTGTAATTGGTATATCTACCCTGGCATTGCCTAGTTGTGCCGTGTCACCTACCTTATCGAAACCACTACGAGTTTGTTTTGTACCATACCTATGAAATGCCCTCTGACAACGCCCAGTATGGGGGAGATTATGGTACTGTATAGACTATGGGAATATATAAAATGTGTTAAGGGGGATATGGGTAACGCCTTAACGCTATTTTAATAGTTTACTTTACTATAGACCTTATTATAATAGTGTATATTACTACATAGTAGATAGTTCAATGGATCCTTAGAGGATGGTTATCCCAAACATCCTTTAAGTTACTTGTATTTCAGTTGATATTTCACTTGAGTTGGATTTATTGATATAAGAATGTTAATCCTGACTCGAGTGTTTTGTGTTTTGCTTTACGCTCGGGTCAGACTGAGTGTCACAGCATTTGAGACTCACCTTTGGAGATGGAGCTTCGCTTGGAGATTCATCTATCTATTCAGCTTTCAGTTATTCAGTTGACTCCTGTGATATATATTATGATCTTGTATTTGACTATTGTATTGAGACTTCTATGTATTCAGACTTCTGTTCTATCTTGTTTTAACTCTTATATATATATAGTAGCTTCATGAACTACTATTCATTTGTTTCTGCTGCTTATTATTATATTACTCTATGTCTATGATTTTATGATTATTTTATTTACTGCATATGCTGAGGTTTGCCGAATATAAATTAACAATCTGATATTTTAAGCAATTCAAGTCCGACATGTGCGGATGCGAATGGTTGAAAATATCGGGATGTTATAGTTGGTGTCAGAGCCAGGTTTTAGACAAAACTTAGCATATATAGTAAATTTAATTATAGAATCACCTTCGTTCGAACTAGAATCTCTTCCTCTTTGACTCAGTTTTCCTTTGAATTTTGGAACTCTCCCTTTCATTCTGAAATTTATTCTTGTCTCTCCCTATTCATGTTTCTTGATTTTGGAGCATCCCATAGCTTCATCGTATGATTTGTAAAGGGGTGAAACTCCTTTACAACAGGCATTGATTCACCGAAATTTCTATGTCCTCGGTGTAGCTGCTGTCATCTCTTGCTATGCCGAATTCTATCTCTTGCGATCGAATGTCGATTTGCCTCAGAATTCTGCATCGATCTTATTCTTGAAGTCACGGTTGGCCCGGTTAAGGTCACCCGCGATTAACATTAGCCTATCTGTGACGACCGCCCATGACCCCTGCACCGAATCTAGAGATAGTGCGCTGTAAAGTGTGCCAGGGAGCCATGGACGATTGTCAAGGTGAATTAAAACAACAGAATCTATCGTATTACCCACAGTGCATGGACAAAATACAATAGAACATATATATAGTGAAGCTTCACAGAATAGAATCTCATCAATAAAACTTCATAGGAGTTGAATACAAACATCTGAATAGTCAATACAACAAGCCTCACTACATATCACTCAGAGAATACAAAGCAGCGGAACATCCAGTACATATAATAAGAAGATAATATGCAACCCTCCAGCTCGTCTTCGAGATCAGCATCGTGAGAAGAGAACAGCACCTGTCACCTGCTACCTAGTCTGCCCGTCCCAAAATGGACGAATAGCCCAAGGCAATAAGAGTTAAAAAAACATAAAGCCTTGAGTCAGACAATAGTCTTAGTGAGCAGTAAATTAACTAACAACATACCAAAAGAGCATAAAGGAAAAGGAATAGGAATACAACCCTCCCACTCCAACCTCTTTCTACAGTGATAGCCCCCAGACACACACTAAGTAGAAGCAAACATAGCAGAGCATACAATGTAAAGTAAAGCAATTATCACTCGAGTCAAGGGCGATATTTTACAAGTACAAACCCCCAAGGCCTAAACCAAGATCAGATAAGCACCCAGAAAATACCGCTCTTGAGACCGAATGACGATACAACCAAACATCCATGACTCTGGCTATCACTGTTATCATTGCTTCGATATCATTGTTAATTGAATGACCGGCACATTCTTTCAGCCGTCCGTCAAGGGCTAATGGAAACCCCAGTTCTAGACATAACTCTGCACGTCATCGTGACCCGTGCCTAGGACTATCGAATCTGCCCAGAGTACTCGACCATCAACAGTTAGTCGTTGGGACTATCGAATCTTCCCAAACGTACTCTTGCTTGAGCATGCTAGAACCTTCAACAACGATGATACCCAAGCCTCCTAGTCATCCTCCTCGACGACTATTCTCATATCCATCCATTATCCTCAACTCGAACCATATCACCGAGTTACCAACATGCTTGGAATGATCCCGTCTGGATTAGGCCAAGACGATCTCATATCATACTTCGCTTCATCACATCCTCGCAAAGTCTCATCTCAACATCATCATCAAATCTATGCATAAGAGCTTCATCATCCGCTAAATATGCCACAAGCAGCTTTTCCAATTCAAGAGCCTTTCCCTTAGCTTTTGAATCATCTTCGGTCTAAATCAAATCATCTATCATCAAATCATAGCAATCAACCAAGTCAAACATTAATCCAAACAATCAAGCATTCGAATATGATCTAAGTAGACAATTATCACAATAATCGCAATTTCGTAATTAAAGAGTTGAAAGTCTAATAAGCATGAAAACATGAACAATATCTCTATAATCTTGATGAATGAACTTGCATAGGTTAACATGTAGTAAAATGGTTATCAAATCATCATGAACAATGGATCTATATGGATCTACACATGTGATTTGGAAAATGCACGGAAATCACTACTTTAACACCAAATCAAGCCAACGATCCGATATACTCCTTTGGATCCGTGTGAGAGATAATCACCACTCACCAAATCACCTAAACAACCCCAAATCAATACGCTTCAGATCTGGACAGCGAAGGATCAAGCTTGATCTATCACAAATCCGCTTCAAACGATGAAATCTCTCTTCGAAGAATGTAGATCTTCAATCTAAGCTCTTCGATCTTCGATTTGATCTTCAATATGGATGGAATGGAATCACTAGATTAGAGTGAAGAAAAGAAGTGAAGAAGTGTAGAAGTCGAGCTCTCAAAATGGCAGCACTTCGTCGCTTCGAAATCCGGATCCCAAAAAGTGAGAAAAACCCTTCTATTTATAGGCAGATTCTTAAGTCGTCCGCCCCCTATAAGTCGTTGCCGACCTAACTCTTCCGACCTACGACCTAACAGTCCAAGCTTCTACGACCTACGACTTAGCACTTAGCACTTAGCAGACCAGCGCCTTCATACGACTTACGACCTAATGAATGCGCATCCACGACCTAACACAGACCGCTTCCTTACGACCTAACATTCATACGACTCAACAAACCCCAAGTCTCTACGACTTACGACTTAAGAGGCAACCCATTCTACGACTTAATAGATAGCATACAACCTACAACTCAACAGGGTACGACCTACGACTTAACACTCACGCGACCTAACAGGGTTACGACCTAACACTTAAGTCGTCTAAACGACTTAACTAACCAAGGCTTCTTACAACCTAACTAACATAGCACCCCATAGGTCGTTTACGACCTAACTACTAACCTTAAGTCGCTCCAACGACCTAACACAAAACTCCTAGGTCGCTCACTGCTTATCCCCTAGGTCGTTAACTCCACTAGGTCGGCCATTCCTTAAGTCGTCTACGACCTATCTTCCTTCACGACCTAGGCTCCAACACATGACTTATCTCCTATATGACCTAGCTCTCACACGACCTAACTACTTAGGTCGTTCCAACACTTAGGTCGCACCACATCACTAAGTCGTCTATGACATAACTCTTAACCCGGTCACGACTTAGGACTTAACCAAATTCTACCCAAAATCTGATACGACTTAACAACGCTAAAAATTCCAGATTTTAACGAACTTTTCAATCCGTAAAAATACGGGTCGTTACATTCTCTCCCCCTTAGGAATTTCGCCCCCGAAATTCCAAACAAACAAAGCAATCAAAGACTATTCTGCACACCTACCATCCATAGCAATCAACAAACCATGCATCCAATTCTAGCTTAGCGTACAGAATTCTAAAACTAGAACAAGTTACAATATCGTGAGATGACACGACACCCTAGGGCCATACCTTGAAGAGTTCAGGATGAGCTGCCTTCATCCTCTCTTCCACCTCCCACGTACAGTCGTTATCATCATCACTCCATTGTATCTTGAGCAACTTAACTACCTTCCTCCTAAGCTGTTTCGTGTCGGTTTCCACAACATGAACCGGCTTACGAGGTCTCTTATCGACTGGATCAACTTCGAAATCTTCACAGCTATCAGCAGAAACCACTGTATTCGAGTCGTGCACATACTTCCGTAGATACGATACGTGAAAAACATTGTGCACGCTCAACATCTTCTCTGGTAACTCCAATCTGTAGGCGAGCTTTCCAATTCGCTCGATGATCGGGAATGGTTCAACAAATCTCGGAGTCAATTTCCCTTTCTTCCCGAATCGAATAACATTCTTCAGTGGAGAAACCTTCACAAAAACCATATCTCCTACTTCGAATTCCAAATTCTTTCGACGCTTATCGGCATAACTCTTCTGACGGTCTTGGGCGGCCTTCATTCGTTGCCGAATGATCTCTATGCAATCCGAAGTCTGTCGAATCATCTCTGGCCCAAGTATCAACTTTTCTCTAGTTTCTAACCAACAAGTCGGTGAGTTACACGGTCTCCCATACAATGCCTCATACGGTGCCATACCAATGCTTGACTGGTAACTGTTGTTGTATGCCAACTCCACCAAATGAAGGTGATCTTCCCATGATCCTCCGAAATCCAAAACACAAGCTCTAAGAAGATCTTCCAAAACTCGGTTGACTCTCTCGGTCTGACCATCTGTTTGAGGGTGATAAGCTGTACTCAAACACAACTCGGTTCCCAAAACTTCCTGGAAGCTCTTCCAAAATCCACTAGTGAACAATGGGTCTCGATCGCTCACTATACTCTTCGGAATACCATGGAATCGAACTATCCACTTAACATACAACTCAGCCAACTTTGATGCAGTCCTAGTCGATCGAACAGGAATGAATCTTGCACTCTTGGTCAGCCGATCTACAATGACCCAAATCCCTTCATTTCCCGTTCTTGTTCTAGGTAGTCCATCAATAAAATCCATCGACACTTGCTCCCACTTCCATGTAGGAACTTCTAATGGCTGAAGCAATCCACTTGGCTTCTTCTGTTCGGCTTTTACCAACTGGCAGTTCATACACTTGGAAATAAAATTTCCAACATCCTTCTTCATACCTTCCCAGTAGTAGGTTCTCTTCATATCCCGATACATCTTATTTCCACCTGGATGAATTGTCAACTTCGAGTGATCACTTTCCTTTAGAACTTCACTCCTCAATTCATCTATATCGGGAACAACTAGTCGTCCTTGCTTCCGAAGCCAACCCTCTCGATCAACCTCGAATCCTTTATCCTTTTCTGGATCCAATCCAGATTCCAAATCACGGATAATCTTGACAAGCTTATCGTCTCGTTTTTGGCTCTCGCCAATCCTTTCCACAAGAGTCGGTCTTATCGATAAGTTTGCCAACATCTCAGGTTCCAATTCGCATCTAGGCCTGAAGTCAAATCCAGCTAAATACTCGAGATTCTTCCATTCTGAAAACATGGCTCCCAATCCTGCATGTCTTCTACTTAACGCATCTGCCACTGCGTTACCTTTTCCCGGAGTATAAGCTATACCAAAATCATATGATGCCAAAAACTCTAGCCAACGTTGCTACCGAAGATTCAAATCCTTTTGGGAGAAAAGATACTTCAACGACTTATGATCTATAAACAACTCAAATCGAACTCCCAGTTGATAATGTCTCCACATCTTCAGAGCAAAAACAATCGCCGCTAATTCCAAATCATGAGTCGGGTAATTCCTTTCATGTGGCTTCAGTTGTCGACTAGCATACGCAACAACTTTATCCCTCTGCATCAGCACTGCTCCAAGTCCAGTACCACATGCGTCGGTGTAAACCACCATCTCATCATTCCCACTTGGAATAGTCAAAACAGGAGCACTCGTCAATCGCTCTTTCAGGATTCCGAAAGCTTGCTCACACTTAGCATCCCAACTGAACACTTGGATCTTTTTCGTCAATCCTGTCAATGGTGCAGCCACCTTGGAGAAGTCTTTAATAAACCGTCGATAATATCCTGCTAATCCAAGAAAACTTCTCACATCAGATGCATTCTTAGGTCTAACCCAATCCTGGATTGTTGCCACCTTAGCGGGATCAACCGCTATTCCATTTCCAGAAATCACATGGCCTAAGAACCTCACTTCACTCTTCCAGAAGTGACACTTCGAAAACTTAGCCTTCAGCTGATGTTTCCGTAAGATTTCCAAAACAATACGCAAGTGCTTCTTGTGCTCTTCTTCAGTTCTGGAATAAATCAGAATATCATCCACGAACACAAGTACAAACTTGTTCAACTGATCCCTGAACACTCTATTCATAAGATCCACAAAATATGCTGGCGCATTAGTCAATCCAAACGGCATTACCAATCACTCAAAGAAACCGGATGGTGTTCGAAAAGCAGTCTTTGGCACACTATCCTTAGCCACTCTCAACTGGTGAAATCCTGTTGCCAAATCCATCTGAGAAAACACCTTAGCTTCGTGAAGCTGATCAAACAAGTCATCTATTCTCGGCAATGGATACTTGTTCTTCTTAGTCACCTTATTCAGCTCACGATAATCCACACACAACCTCAGCGATCCGTCTGCTTTGGTTACAAACACAACTGGTGCACCCCATTCGGACACACTACGCCGAATGAATCCTTTCTGCAAAAGATCATCAACTTGCACCCTCAACTCTTGCTGTTCCCTAGGCGCCATCCGCCTAAGAGGCATCACAACAGGTCTGGCTCCTTCAACTAGATCTATACGAAACTCGATCTCTCTATGCGGCGGCAACCCTTTGACTTCGTCAAAGACATCCTCGAATCCATTTGCGATTGGCACTAATGACAGTCCATCCCGTGGAACAACTAGCGAATACATGAAGCTCATGAAGACGCCTTCTTCATGCTTACATCATATCACAATCTTTCGCCCCTCCACATTCTCAACTGTCACCTCCAACCTTTCGCAATCAACCTTAGCCGCATACTTCCTAAGCCAGTCCATACCCAAAATAATTCCGAACCCCGTAAAGTTCAGAACAAAACAATCACAAACAAAAGAGCAACCATGACTCGATACAATCAGACCACGGCATAACATACACAAACAAGACGAACCCCCAACTGGATTAGTCACAACCAATGGCCTATCAACAATATCCGGTTCCAAACTTAACCGGCCTACGAGTTCACTACAAACAAACGAATGCGACGCTCCAGTATCAAACAGAACTCTCACTGGAACACCACATAGGAAAAGAGTACCTTGAACCACCACACTCTTTCCCTTCTCTTCAGCGGTAAGAGCTTTCGAAGACGACGGAACAGCTCCCAAAGAATAAGCTTGCACAATCTGCTTGTCCCTCCTCGGTTCTGGACAATTCTTCCTGAAATGCCCCCGCTTGTCACAGTTGTGACACTTCATCGGCACCTTAGGATTCTTACAATCCTTCGAGAAATGGCCCTTCTGCTGACAATTGTAGCAAGTCACTTCGCCCTTCGGCTTCTTCTGGCCATCCTTACCCTTCTGTTGTTGCTGCTTCCTCTTCTTGTTTCCCCCCTGCTGGGGTTTAGACTCTTCCCTGGTCACAGCAACAACAGATCCTTCCTTAGGAAACAGACTCTCATGACTAAGAGCTTTCTCCACAAGCTTCTCAAATGAATCGTCCAAATGATCCACCAACTGCCTCCCAAGATAACTGTCCAAGCCTGTCACAAACTTCTCATTCTTCTGATATGCAGATTCGATATACGACCAGGCATACTTGGACAAAGCTTCGAACTCAGAAACATACTCAAGAACTGGTCTTCCACCTTGCTTGAGCTCCACAAACTTCTTGAACAGAACAGACTTCTGAGGTGTAGAAATGAACTTAGCTTCAAATCTGACTTGGAATTGCTCCCAAGTAATCTCTTCCTCTGGAGTATTGATGGTAATAGAGCTCCACCAATCAGAGGCTCTCCCTTGAAGCTGTCTCGATGCCAACTTCCTCTTAGTCGCATCCTCAATTCCCAAATCACCAAAGATCCTTCTACAAGCATCTATCCATCTCTGGACCTCAATAGTTGATTCTGTTCCCAAGAAAACCTTCCCTCCAAGAGCAGTATAGTCCTTGCACAACTTAGCAAAATCCACCGGTTTTGGAGTTTGAACATGAACCCCAACATCTATTGCTGCCCCCGGAACTGGTATCCTTCTCATGATCGAAGTCATCATAGCTTCGAACATAGCCGCATAATCAGCAGCTCCCTCAGTAGCACGGCCTTCCCTAGCAGCTGGTCTCCCTCTTCGACTCATTCTCAATATCTATAAAAAGGAATGATCAGAACATCTAGAGAAACAACTGCATAAAGGACTCAAACTCTACTAAGCTACTATATTATATATATAGTATTCATCCATCAAAATACAATGACGTCTCTCATACGTAGTTACGTCAGCGAGCGTTGGGTAAAATCGATTAACCAATGCTCTGATACCAAATGTGACGACCGCCCATGACCCCTGCACCGAATCTAGAGATAGTGCGCTGTAAAGTGTGCCAGGCAGCCATGGACGATTGTCAAGGTAAATTAAAACAACAGAATCTATAGTATTACTCACAGCGCATGGACAAAATACAATAGAACATATATATAGTGAAGCTTCACAGAATAGAATCTCATCAATAAAAATTCATAGGAGTTGAATACAAACATCTGAATAGTCAATACAACAAGCCTCACTACATATCACTCAGAGAATACAAAGCAGCGGAACATCCAGTACATATAATAAGAAGATAATATGCAACCCTCCAGCTCGTCTTCGATATTAGCATCGTGAGAAGAGAACAACACCTGTCACCTGCTACCTAGTCTGCCCGTCCCAAAATGGACGAACAGCCCAAGGCAATAAGAGTTAAAAAAAACATAAAGCCTTGAGTCAGACAACAGTCTTAGTGAGCAGTAAATTAACTAACAACATACCAAAAGAGCATAAAGGAAAAGGAATAGGAATACAACCCTCCCACTCCAACCTCTTTCTACAGTGATAGCCCCCAGACACACACTAAGTAGAAGCAAACATAGCAGAGCATACAATGTAAAGTAAAGCAATTATCACTCGAGTCAAGGGCGATGTTTTCCAAGTACAAACCCCCAAGGCCTAAACCAAGATCAGATAAGCACCCAGAAAATACCGCTCTTGAGATCGAATGACGATACAACCAAACATCCATGACTCTGGCTATCACTGTTATCATTGCTTCGATATCACCGTTAATTGAATGACCGGCACATTCTTTCAGCCGTCCGTCAAGGGCTAATGGAAACCCCGGTTCTAGACATAACTCCGCACGTCATCGTGACCCGTGCCTAGGACTATCGAATCTGCCCAGAGTACTCGACCATCAACAGTTAGTCGTTGGGACTATCGAATCTGCCCAAACGTACTCTTGCTTGAGCATGCTAGAACCTTCAACAACGATGATACCCAAGCCTCCTAGTCATCCTCCTCGACGACTATTCTCATATCCATCCATTATCCTCAACTCGAACCATATCACCGAGTTACCAACATGCTTGGAATGATCCCGTCTGGATTAGGCCAAGACTATCTCATATCATACTTTGCTTCATCACATCCTCGCAAAGTCTCATCTCAACATCATCATCAAATCTATGCATAAGAGCTTCATCATCCGCTACATATGCCACAAGCAGCTTTTCCAATTCAAGAGCCTTTCCCTTAGCTTTTGAATCATCTTCGGTCTAAATCAAATCATCTATCATCAAATCATAGCAATCAACCAAGTAAAACATTAATCCAAACAATCAAGCATTCGAATATGATCTAAGTAGACAATTATCACAATAATGGCAATTTCGTAATTAAAGAGTTGAAAGTCTAATAAGCATGAAAACATGAACAATATCTCTATAATCTTGATGAATGAACTTGCATAGGTTAACATGTAGTAAAATGGTTATCAAATCATCATGAACAATGGATCTATATGGATCTACACATGTGATTTGGAAAATGCATGGAAATCACTACTTTAACACCAAATCAAGCCAACGATCCGATATACTCCTTTGGATCCGTGTGAGAGATAATCACCACTCACCAAATCACCTAAACAACCCCAAATCAATATATTTCAGATCTGGACAGCGAAGGATCAAGCTTGATCTATCACAAATCCGCTTCAAACGATGAAATCTCTCTTCGAAAAATGTAGATCTTCAATCTAAGCTCTTCGATCTTCGATTTGATCTTCAATATGGATGGAATGGAATCACTAGATTAGAGTGAAGAAAAGAAGTGAAGAAGTGTAGAAGTCGAGCTCTCAAAATGGCAGCACTTCGTCGCTTCGAAATCCGGATCCCAAAAAGTGAGAAAAACCCTTCTATTTATAGGCAGATTCTTAAGTCGTCCGCCCCCTATAAGTCGTTGCCGACCTAACTCTTCCGACCTACGACCTAACAGTCCAAGCTTCTACGACCTACGACTTAGCACTTAGCAGACCAGCGCCTTCATACGACTTACGACCTAATGAATGCGCATCCACGACCTAACACAGACCGCTTCCTTACGACCTAACATTCATACGACTCAACAAACCCCAAGTCTCTACGACTTACGACTTAAGAGGCAACCCATTCTACGACTTAATAGATAGCATACAACCTACAACTCAACAGGGTACGATGTAATGACCCAAGATTTTAGGAATTCATTCTGGAAAATATAAATAAATTTAAAATAATTTTTAAATTAATTTTGGAAGGAGATTGTTATGGCTTGATAGTGTATCAGTATGTGTGTACATGTGTGCACAGGGTATACACATGAACTAAAGCTAAAAATCTCTGAACTTTAAGAATAAATACATATTGATATGTATGGGAATAAATATATATATATATATATTAAAATCTTTAAAGCTGAATGCATATGTAAATATAAATATATGTATGCTACTGAATATTTTTCTTAAGTATACATGTGCATGTGTGTGTCAATACAGAGTGATATATATATAAAAACATATACATGTGCTAATAAAATACTAGAGTTCAAACTAGTGAAATAAAATATATATATATATATATAGACATATTTTAATATAAGCAGAAAATAAAAGGCAAGAAGATATAAAAAGAACTAATTCTCTTATAAATAAATGAAGGAGGTACATACCATTTACATGAAAGCTAAAAATAGGAAAATAAGATAAAAACAGAGAAGTTCTTGGTATAGGCAGAATTAGAAAAGAGTATTTAATAAATAACAAAACCAAGTCACATTTTTAGCATGATTGTAGACAAGGGGGAAAAGTATTTTCTGAAAAAGCAATCTCTGAAAGAAAAATGTGTAACCACTTTTCTCTTCACCCAAATTAAGCCGGGGAGGGGGGTAAAACTTTGGGTTAAAATGCAGAAAACATGATTTTCTGGTGGGCAAAAATGGCTTTAGCCAATACCCAAAACCCTAAGAGAGACCCTGCATATATATACATGTATATGCAGCAGCCTCCTCTTCTCTTCAGAAAAGAATTTTGAAAAAAAAAGGAAGAAAAACAATACCACAGAAATCATAAGACAAGGGAAGAAAGAGAGCTTGAGGATAAGAGCAGGAGTTCATCAGTTAATTAAGAAAACAAAGGAGAGAGCTAGGTGAGAAAACTCACTCAAAAATCTAAGGCAATAAGTCCTAATGTAGGCAGCCAGATAAAAGTATTTTTATTAAAAGAGTATTTTCATATATATATGTTTATCTGTGAATTTAAATCTGAATATGTTTTGATTTTCTTTGATTGATCATTTGTTTTAATATAACAAAGTTTTATGTGTTGAATCTGTTTATACACTCAGATCTCTGATATGTTAATATTTAGTGATATAAACAAATACCCAGAAAATAAAATGTTGGGAATAGGCTAGTAGTATTGGTTTTGGCTTAACCCAGAAAAATGCAAATAATGTTGAGCTGCAATATACTCATGTATATAGTGCTGAGGCTTGAAATAGAAAGGAATTAGGGGTGCAATAGGGTTGCCTATGTGCTGATGCTCCTGATTCAATAAAATACATAGCAAACAAAATTTTGTGATTCAGTGAAACCAGATTATTCTGAGTTTAACTCAAGCACAAATGTTTGCAAAAGAAAACTCTCCCAGAAGCTATAAGCCAATGTTAGTTGCCTAAACTCCTTCTAGAATACCAAGATGAATATATGTATATACAGAACCTTATTTTGTAATCACAAATGGTTGTTGCTTGTTTGTCTCTGTATGATTATGAATAATATGAGATGCCATGTTATGGATGTTTTAGCTAATGAAATGAATCACTGAAGGGTTTTGCCATGGACAATCAAAAGAGCTATTATTAACTTAAACCTGATTAGGAAATTGGGGTCAAGAACACTGCAGGAATGACTTGTGTGCTTGAGTAACATAAGTTGACACATGGCTTGTTTAAGTCTTGAGATCTTTGTGTAATGGAGTGAATTAGTTCATTACAGTGTGTCCATTGATTCATAAGTATTGCAGGTGAGACCAAGGATAGATAAATATACCAAGGAAGTAATACTTGAGCAGATGAGAAAACTAGAGTTTTTCCCAGCTTTGAAATATGAGTATTGAATGAGTGATTTAACTCATATTAGTTATTTTCCTGTTTGGTATGAATGATTGTTTGTCTATGATTGAATTGTATGCTTGAATGTTTGTGCTATATATATATATATGTAGTCTCTGGGAAGAAAATTTAAGTGTGCACATGCACAATGACACAGAGCATGCACACAAGTATTTACCTAATTCCAAAGGACAGAACCTTATGTATTTGTACTTAACTTGATTTTAAACTAATTAACAAATTGCTTTTGTGAATTTTCTCATACCAGACATGTGTCTGACCCTAGTGTGCTATTGGCATCTGGGGTGTCTCATTTAAAATGAGGCAGTTTCCAATGCTTTTTCAGGGATTGCAGCAACTAAATAGGAGTAGGAGCAAGGCCTTGAGAAGAAGATATAGCATGCTAAAACTTAGTTAGATAAGAGCCTAAATGATGAAATCTGCATGTATTGACAATTTAAATTGCTACTTGTATTAAGTGTTGAATATTGGATTGATATTTTGTTAGGCATTTTGTTAAGAATTTGACTTGTATCTGGAATCTATGAACCTAGTTAAATTTCTGTATGCTTAAAAAGGATTTTGATCAAATCTTGTAAGTAGATTTAGCAAGAATACTATGTTAAAAAGATTGAATGATTACATTTTATAAATGTATTAGTCAATCTTGAGATTTTAAAAAGGATTTAAGTTTTTGGAAAATCTGGAGAGTTGATTCTCAGATAATCAAACTGGTTTTATTTTCTAATATAACATATGTATGCAAAAGAAATAGACATAGGTTGAATGTTTTTATATGGCTGCAAGGTTTATTTAACTTGTTCCATACAAATGCTTCATGTCCTATTTTTAAATAAAGAAAGGATCTGTAGTAAGATAGATGGAAGCCAGATTCAAATAGTTGCAGATATATATGCACATAAACATGTTTAAGTGCAGATTTTTTTTTACCTCACCTTTTCCTTTGTATTTGAAATAAGAATCTGAATTTTACTCAGATTCTAACCAAATGCATTTTAAATGCCAGACAAATCTTATAAGAAGAAATACAAACCTGGAAAATGATAAACACTCTTATCATTCAATCATGAAGCCTTCTAGGTTGTAGGAATGGAATTCAAAAATGATTAAGCAAGGATATTTGTTTTGTATGATGGATCTTAGGCAAAATAAAATATGTATATGCAGACAGGTAGATAACAAGTTTCAAATTGTACAGAAGAAAAATGAAAAACAAAAATTGTGTTTGAACCGACCAGCATAGCACTCGAACTCGTGACCTTGTATGTATAAGTTAGGCGCGTTTCCATTACGCCTAGATGTTGCTTGTGTTTCCTTAGGATCCACTTTATTTTATACTGATTTTGACACTATTCAGAACTTAACACAAACATCTATATTAAAAGCTTGTTTACTACTGATTATTTCTTGATCACTTCTTGGTTAGTATAAACAGACTAATGTGTTTGTTCCCAGTGGATTGTTTGATCAAAAAAAAAAAATATGAAATAAATTAGCAATCCAACATCCTCTTGTTTTTCAAAACTCTGATTCAAACAAGAGAGGCATATACATCCTCACATGTATGTGCTTATTTTTGTAAATGTACTGATATATTTATATTGGTTGATTATTGTGATCCTGGATATATTTGATTTATTGGAAAAAGAAAGTGACCCTGAGAATGATAATTGAAATGGATGATATATCTATATATATATATATAGATATATCTATATATCCTCTTTACTTAAAAAAAAAAATTAATTATGAAATTAGAGTATTTTCTGGTGGGTCATTTCATACGACCTACGACTTAACACTCACGCGACCTAACAGGGTTACGACCTAACACTTAAGTCGTCTAAACGACTTAACTAACCAAGGCTACTTACAACCTAACTAACATAGCACCCCATAGGTCGTTTACGACCTAACTACTAACCTTAAGTCGCTCCAACGACCTAACACAAAACTCCTAGGTCGCTCACTGCTTATCCCCTAGGTCGTTAACTCCACTAGGTCGGCCATTCCTTAAGTCGTCTACGACCTATCTTCCTTCACGACCTAGGCTCCAACACATGACTTATCTCCTATATGACCTAGCTCTCACACGACCTAACTACTTAGGTCGTTCCAACACTTAGGTCGCACCACATCACTAAGTCGTCTACGACATAACTCTTAACCCGGTCATGGCTTAGGACTTAACCAAATTCTACCCAAAATCTGATACGACTTAACAACGCTAAAAATTCCAGATTTTAACGAACTTTTCGATCCGTAAAAATACGGGTCGTTACACTATCCATCTTTTCTCTTTTGTTATTTAATTATTTATCTCCTTTTCGAGCCTATCTTCAAATTAGAATTCTCTTGATTAGAGTTTCTCTAATTCGAATCTCTATCCTTATTTTGAAATCCATCCTTGAATCATCGAGTGAGGGAGTGTATTTGTAATTTATATAAACTGTTTAACAGTGTGTTGTTTGAGTTGTTTATGTGGATTTGGGGTTTCGATCGATTCGTCAGATCAACGTTATCGATAAGAATTCCAAAACACTTGAACAGAGCAAACTGACACCATATTATTATCAAAATTGGTAAATAGAATAATTTTGTATGATTATATATATAAGTATAAATTATCTGAAATTTAAATAGTTAATTGAATTGGTTTTTGGAAATGATAATATTTGATTATCATTTATTGTTTTGTAAACCATTGACTATTGCGAAATAAAATAAATAAATGGAATTATAAAACATGGGTTATAAATTGATTTGGAACTTAAATAGATTTAAATTGAGAATTTGAGAATTAAATTTCCGATATATTTTGAAATTTTTTTTTAAATCTTAGGGTATATTATTCAAAGGTATTTTCGAATAAAAATCATTTTTAAAAGTTTTTAAATCAGTACTCTTCTCTTTTGTCGCTAGAAAATAATTTCGGTGATGACGGCCGCACCATCGACATTCATTTTTGAGTTTCAGAGTTGAGAGACCACTTAGTAGCTCTGCTACACATTTGTTTTGAAAATAAATTGGATTTGAATTTATTAAGTATGACTTGATTTATTATATATTTATAGATTTGACTTCATATATATATAATATATATATATATATGTATACACTTATCGCTAAATGGTTTGAATTGAAATCGGAAATTTAATTCTTAAATTTATGTTAAGGAAGATTTCAATTATAAAATGAAGCCAAAATTTTGAATAAATATTTAAACTTGAAGTAATTGAACTGGAAAATTTTATTTGTATAATACTCAATTGCATTCCAATATAACTTACCTAAATTATTCAGAAGTTGAATATGTAATTGAATGGTATACAGTATAAATGATGGTAATGAAATTTTAAATAAAATTTGAGTAGTTATAATAAATGTTTTGTACTTAATTTATGATTATAGAAAATGCTAGTTAAGATGAATTGAACAATAAGATAATGAATAATTAAATATGAATTTAGAAATAGTAAAGATTGAATTATAAGTGAAATTACTTAGGTAAAATTAAGTGGATTAAACCAAATTGTTAAATATAAATTAATTTAAAAATAAAATTTATATGGTGTTTCAAAATTTATTGTTTTATTTTGTTTTTCAATATATTTTTCTTTCAGGGGTTTTATTCTCCTACTTCCTTCCTTTTCGGAGATGAAAAGTTTTGAGTGGGAGAGAGTGTAACGACCCGTAAATTTTAAGGGTTTTAATAACGTAGTTAATTGAATTTTTGTGAAATTTTAAATAATTGAATTTTAAAATAAAAATTTAATATTTGGAATACGTCTCATTAAACATAGCAAATGTTAAATTTTCATCAAGTAATGTGGAAGTTTATTTTATTATGTAATTTTATTTAAATTTAAATCAGTTAATATTGGTGATAATAAAATATTTTCCAAACCTGAATATTTTTATATAATAAATTTGTAAATCATATTCTAAGTGAGACGTTATATTTTGTTTCTTCGAAATTTAACTGCTATTGCTCCGTTTATCTTATTTCTGGCGTTTTAGCAGCATTTTCAGTACCGATATCGACTTTTGATAGGATGATCGTACCACCGACATCTGTATACCGTTTTGATCGTCTCGCCGTGCTGATCTCCGTAGAATATTCAATTGTCAATTTCGGAGTCCGGTGTGTGGTGCAATCTGCAAAACGATTGCCATATCGGTTCCACAATTCGACACTTTAACTTCCCATACCCTTTCATATCCACGTGTTATATCAATAGCCGCAACCATTAATATCTTCTGAAATTTTCAACTCATGACCTTTCCTTTCCCATTGGTTATGATATCTGCTCCGAGTCTTTTCATTTTTCTTATCCTCTAACATTGCTTTTGGAGAAAAAAAATTCTTATATTATATATAAAGTTATATAAAAATATTTCTTGTAGACATCCCTTCTTCTTGCATGCACATCCCTTTGTTACCGAACCTCATCTCCTTCCACCCTTGCCCGCACGCTCGACCATCAAAGCAACCCCACCTCATCCGCCTTAATCTAGTCGCCGACCCCACAACTATCGCCTCACGTCCCTTCACATCCACCACCGACCCGAGAACAACCACCCGTAACTCAGTCTTGTCGTCAAAGTTTTCCCCCGCCTACCCTCCACCAGTCTCCGCCCATCGCACCCCGCCTCGCAACTGCCTCCACCTAGTTTCTGAGCCGCGCACAACCACCCTCCTCCCAAATCTCAGCCGTCTCCGCCCTTAGATCACCATCCATGCCGAGCAAGCTATCCACCTCCATAACCCACCTTCTTCCTTCACGTGAGCACCCATGCCATCCAACTCAACAGCTCCTCCCTTCCACCGGCGAATCACCACGCTTCTGGCCGCTAAACCTTCCCAGCCTTTTATATTTATACGTATCACGTTTATTTCATTTATATCAATATAAGTTACTGGCCAGTGTTAAAAGTATATATTGTTTAAATTATAGCTTGTAAGTAAGTTTATATATATAACCTATTAGCTATATATAAGTTATATATATAGGTTTTTGCTCGTTTATATGAAATATATATATATATATATATATCACAAGTTTTGTTAATATTTTAATTATATATATATATATATGTTTACTGCAGCATAGATATGCATATAGTTGTCTGTTATATGATCTGTGAGCATACTTAGGTATATTACATATATTATAGTTTTATTTTTACGTTAGTGCAAATGTTAGTTTATATATATACTAAATTGTAAGCTTATGTCTGCATATCCTTGTTGTACATATCTAGATTTCTTTTGTCTGTTTATATGTCAAGTTTTCATTTGTCGCACATATATATATATATAATGCAATTTACATATGTTGGCATATACATTAATCTGTAGTTATATATAAGTTATAAGGGTTTGTGTATATATATATGTATATCGATGTGTTTATGTAAGTATAAAATATCTATTGATATTTGGATTTTTTTTTAAATGTAAGTTTGGTGTTTCCAATCAAAGATTATATATTATATGTAAGTCATGTATATATCATATATATTGCATGCGAATATATGTTGGGTTATTCAATAAATTATATATATATATAATGTTTAAAGAATTTATTAAAAATCTATGTTAATATTTTGCAGTAAAATTTTGTAACAGTTTATATGATATCTGTCATATATTGTTTATATGTATATATTATCTTACAAAGTATATAAGATATAGTGAGTTCTTTATGGGTTGTTTAGATACAATCTGTTTATATATATATACATGTTTATACAAGTCAAACTACTGGTTATTTATATATATATGTTTGTATAAAACTGGGGTGTTGTGTACATAAGTTTATATCGATTTTATATTGATTTAAAAATATATAATATGTTCAAGTTGAATAAAATTTTGACTTTTATGATATACATCGCTTTAAATATGTATGTAGGTAGTATAATGTAAAAGTCATATCAATACACATATATATGGTTTATATTAGAAGTTTGGCAGTTTATAATAATTTTATATATATATCAGTTTATATAACTATTAAGTTTTAATTTATTGATTCAAAATTTATTATATATATATATGTCTGACTTTAATATATGATTTTTAGTTTAAACAGCGATTTTGAAATACGTATATATTTAAATTAATATATGCTTAAATTTAGAATATGACTTTATAGATGCATACAGTTATATATATATATATATAAGTTCACTTATATCATTTGTCATCATCGATCCAGTTCTGATTTGATTTCGTCCATTCCTATTTATCAGCTTTGTTAGTCGAATCGTGTCCATCTAGCGTTGCTTTGGCATTCGTAGCTCATTTCTTTATCTATCTATCTAGCCTCAAAAGATGAGAAATCACTCACGATTAACATTCTTATATTTATTAAATTTGGTTTCAATCGAAACGACAATTGAAATATGCTGCTGTTAGTTATTTACATTGCTATATATATGTTATTATCTGTATCTGTTCACCTATAGCATCTGACACCATTATCTATTATTTTTATTGATGATATATGCATGTTATATTATTATCATATCTGTTATCACTTTGCAAGTTCCCTGTTAGTATAGAATTCCCTATGGGTTGAAATGATACATACCCGAACGATCTATAGAATAGGAGGAAATCGTTATGGGTTGAAATGATAAACCCAAGCGATTTTCATTGAATTGAATTTGGGATTGCGGGTTGAAAAGATATTGTAACAACCCGTAAATTTAGCGATTTTATATTTAAATATTTTATTTAAATATTTCATCGTTCGTCGGATTTTAGTCTGAAAAGCTACTTTTTGCAAACAGTCGAATTAGGACTCGAGACCCCTTCCATTGAGTTCAAAATGCCATTTGCGACCTTTTTGAGTATAAACTTCGATATGTTTGGAGCTGAGTGGAATTTTGGCATTATTCACTTAGGGCTTTGGGTTTGAGTTTGGGTTCAGCCCACTTGCCCAAATCTGGTTATATCATTACTCCACCCCTCTCCTCTTCATTACTTCACTTTCATTTCCTAACACTCAAGCTTCATCAAAAATGGAGGAAGAGAAAAAGAATTAGGAAATTCCTAAGCCCTAGTTCCATTGCAAATCCATGTTCTAGCTCCAAATTCAAGAAGAAGCTTTGGTAAGCCTCCTCTTCTTCTTCCCCAACTCGTTCTCCTTTCAATTTCAGAAATTCCTAAACCTAACTTTGGAAATGTTACTCTTTTAAGCTTAGATTCAAGCTTGTTGAGTTGGAATTGGAGAGTGATTGTCCTTGCCATTGCTCTATAACTTCTTCTTCATTTGTTTTGGGTTTAAAGGTGAGATTTTTATCTCACATCTATGTCTATAACTATCCTTGATTGCTTGGTATGAATTCCTAACACCTTTACATGTTCATTTGATTTTGGTTTGGATTGATTTGGTGAACATTTCCATTTTTGGTGTTTTGAAGTTAAAACTTTGAAAATCCTAGCTTTGATGTTTGAACACGTTAGTGGAGCGTTTCGGAGGGCCATACAAGGCTGGGTTGTCGAAAGGCGTAAATCCTCAGTCGAAGTTGCTCAATTCGTCGCTTCCGTCGTGTATCGAACTTGCCCCAAAGGGGGTTAGTCTGACCCAGAACATGAAAAATGTTCATCACCAGACGTCTGCAGGAAAGCTCAGACGTCTGGAGTAGGTTTCAGCGAATTTCCTGAAACTTACTGCAGACGTCTGAGTGTATTCTGCAGACGTCTGGAGTATGTTATTGCCTCAACAAAATTGATTATTTTGTTTTGATTTCCAAATTTTATCGATTCTTGATTTTCGATTTGTCGTTATCGTTTATTATCTTCTCCGATGACTTCTTATTCGGGATTTTGGTGGTTATCCATTTTGATGGATTCGGTATCGAATTTATCTAGATTTGATTCACGTCTTCGTATGTGAATTTTTGATGGTTGATTGTTTCTACAATCGTTTCTGTGACTTGTCACTTTAAATTACAAAGGTTTCTATACTAGTAGCAAATATTCAAACTCTTTTACTAAAATGATTTCAACTCTATTTTTAATACAAATTCGTTTATAAAACCGTTTTCTAATCTATTAGTATATACAAACCTTTACCTCATTTGTACGAGAAAATCTAATTAAACGGCTTAGCAAAACAAGTGGTATGAAACGCTTGCGTTTACTTCGTCGGTTAATTTATGGACTTGTTCGATTGAAACTCTTGTGACAATTTTTGAGTGGAAATCTACCATTTGTTCGTAAATATTTAAGTTAAGCTAGTGGTTATGGGACATGAAGCTAAACTCTCATATTTACTAGCTTAGTGTAATCGACACTTCTTGATGATCAATGATGATCATTTTATGGTTTAGACTAGCAATGTGCGATGTCTCTTTGTCCACGAGGGGGACAATACCTCGTCCTAATGAGCTTCGTGTCATTTTTATGGGCTAGCGACCCATGTTCTTTTGTCGGAGTTCGGTTCATCGGGCGTAACGCTGTACTACGTCGTTGTTCCGTATTATTGGATTTCGGTTCATCGGGCGTAACGTTGTACTACATCGTTGTTCCGGCTTATTGAGTTTCTGGTCCCTTGGGTGTACCATTATTGTACTACGCCATTGCACTGGCTCAATGGTTAGCGACCATGGAATAGCGTTCCGTTTGTGATACACGTGTTGGGAGTTTTCATGCTCCCGTTTGTAATAAGGCCTCCCCCTTTTGATCTAGATTTCTAATTGATGATTTCTAGAATTTAAGTTTCACCAACTTTTGCGTTTGGCATTTATATGTTTGTCAATATTTTTAGTTTGGTGAATAAAATAAAGAATGTGACATTCTTTTGATGTTATGAGATTTTTGAGATAATTGTATGACTTTTCTATGTTATTAAATGTATACTCGACACAGTATGGCATTTCTTTGTTATCATACGTTTTTGGTCACATCTCATATCCTATCTCATTTTATCTGATAATTATAGCTAGACTGATCCGTTTATTATTTTCTTCTTAAATAATACTCGGGTCAGACCGAGATATTTCAGGTGCTCTTGCTTGACTTCTTATCAGGGTCCTTCTCCTGACTTTTGGATACTACTTTAGATTAGTAGTTTTTTTATTATACATTTGAGCTATAGACTCCTTGATGTATAATTATTCTTTTGTCTAACACTTGTATCTATTCTTTTGTGATATTGTGGATCTTATATGACCACTACTCTGATGTATACTTTTATGTGTTATATTCATATCTGTTTCCGCCTTTGAGATATGAACATCTGTGACTGATTTATGTTATGCTTATTTCTATATTTGTTTCCGAGGTCCACATAGCCACCGTGTGGTAGCTTTGAGTTTGCATCGGTATGTCGGATTTCCTCTTGAAACGAAATGCATGGTTTACTATCTGACATATCGGTACTCGCACAAGGCAATTGCACGAACGGTCGCTCCTCAACAGCCTTATTCTTCGTGCTAGTTGACGGCATTACTCAGTAGTGTCCTTGGCTAGCATAGCATAGAGGTGGGGCGTCACAGATATATACTCGTATATATTTAAATTACGGATTGAAATGATAGATATCTGTATCACTTGACCATAGGATAGAAAATTATATACAGACACCGTTGGTTTATATATATTTTTTGAAAATGATTTCCAAAGTTTTGAAAATAAATATATGGTTTTAATAAATATTGATTTTAAGATATTATATATAAATGTGTTTTATAAAGGTTTAAATTTTAGATTTCTAAAATTATATGTTTTTGAAAATTTTATAATTATTAGTTTTGAAATTTTAAATTTTAAGAATATACTTATAATTTTACTATTTTAAAATATATAAAATAAGCTTTAATATAAAATAAAGTTTAATAATAAGATTTAATTTAAATAAAGTTTGATTTAATTAATATATAAAATGTTTAAGTATTTATTTAAAATTTAAATTTTAAAAATAGATTTTATAATAATTTTTATTAAATTAAGGTTGGGAAGATAAATTTAAGTTAATTTGAAATAGTATCCTTTTAAGAATTATATTTAATAAAATCGATTTGAAACTTATTGAATCTGAAATTTTAATGATATGGTTTTATAACTTCATTTTGAATAAAGGTGATTAAATGAATATTTTTATATTTAAATAAATCGAAATGGGATATTTAGTTTTATTTAAATTTGTAATCTGAAGTTATTCAAATGTTATTTGATTGATTGATTTAGTGAATATCTTTTTTTAGTAAAGTTGAATTTGAAATATAAATGAATTTATAAAAATTGAGTTATTATAAATGTTTTAATACTTAAAGCTTTGAAATCTATTGAAATTGAAATGGTTTGATTTGTAGTTCAAATCTATGTTTGAAATTGATATAAAATGGTTTATTGAGATGTTGAATTAAATTGAAATTAAGATTTAGTCTAATTAAATTTCTGAATTCGAATGATTTGAATCGATTTGTGAACTTGAGGAAACTATTTTACTATCTTAAATATTTTAATATATATATATATATAAATATTTTACTTTATAAATTATTTTAATATAAAACTATTTTTAATATACTAATTATTTTAATATAAACTATTTAATTTACAACTATTTTATATACAAATTCTTTTATTATTTTAAATTTTTTATTTTATAATCTATTTTATTACATATCCTATTTTCTATATCTAAACTATTTGAGTGGAAAGTATTATGATTTCAAAGTATTATGATTTCAAAGTGTTATGATTTCCAAGTGGTATGATTTCTTAAGTGTTATGGTTTCAAAAAAAATGTTATAATTTCCAAAGTGCTATAATTTTGGAAAGTGTTATGATTTTGGAAATGAATATTATTTTAAGGAAGTAATAATATCAAATTGATATGGTTTTGAAATGGAAATGATATTTTGGTTTTGAAGTATAAACCATTTTGAAATGACCGCGGTGTTATAATAACGTTTGGTTGTTAAGGAGATCGGGATCGGATATTGTCATACTCTCTGCCAATACCGAAAACTACTTTAACAACCGTGTACGCGGTGCAGATTTCAGAATGAAGTAGGATGGTGGCGAGGATCCTATATGAGGTATATACGTGGACCTTACTCCTGTGAGTTAGCATAAGATGGCTAAAACATGTGCAATTTATGGGCCAAGTGAGGTAGCTCCTCCGATCGGACACACTTCTTTGATAGCCATTCCATTACTTTGTGATTGATTTGGTGCGCACCTTTGATTTGGGAGTGTGGCTTGAGGTGGGCTGTAGTTGCTGCTATGCGTTACCACCAGCCCGGAAATGTAATTGGTATATCTACCTTGGCATTGCCTAGTTGTGTCGTGTCACCTACCTTATCGAGACCACTACGAGTTTGTTTTGTACCATACCTATGGAGTGCCCTATGAGGACGCCCAGTACGGGGGAGATTACAGTAATGTATAGACTATGGGAATATATGTAACGACCCGTAAAATTTTCAATAATTTAATTTTTTAAGTTAATAAGTTTTGTGTGATTTAATATAGAAAAAAAATTATCTATTAAATTGAACAATGGTAATTAGAACTAATTAGTAACAATTGAAATGAAGTCCCAATGATGAAATAATGTAAATTAGTTATAAATTTGGATGTAAGAAACAAGTGTGAATGTTGAATCATTAATGAAATAATATGTGATAAATAGAAATTGAAGTAAATCAGTGTTAATTGAGCAATTGTAACTTTTGGTTTGTAAATAATAATGGATTCATTAATGTGGATAAAAGTAATACTAACGGGTGTGAGTTACTATTTAATTGGCCTATTAATTTAGTTATAACAGTTATATTTGAGTATAAATTTAAATATAAGTAAATAAGGGTAAGTGGTGTATAAATAAATAAATTTGTATAATTGATAATAATTGAATGAATTCAATATTAGGTAAGTAATTATGATAAACTTAAGTGTAAATTTAAGGGTAGCGATAACAGCTATTATAAGTTGCCTATTTAGTCTATAAAATAATTAGAAAATCTTTAATGGCATTAATGAGAATTTATGCAGTAACGGGAGGTGTGAATGTATAAAATAAATACAAACATAAATTTATTTATAAAGTAATATATTGGTAAAAGGAATGGAACTAAGGTAAATTAATTAATTGGTTTAAATCATAATTGATGTGTACAATTGACAAGATTTCACATTTAGAAATGTAACATTTTTACAAATTTAAGAAAAATATATATATATGTTTCTTTTTTCGTAACTCTTGCCTTTTCCATTTCTTAACATTCATTTCCACTTTCTTGCCATCCAAACTCCTCATAGCCATGCATATCAGGTTGAAAATCACGTACAAATCTTCCCAAATTCCTCACTTCTTCATTTGCCTCTTTGACCGAAAGATATTACATAAGTTATGTTATTAAATAGGAAATAAATCCCCTCATTCACTAGCCTCTTTATTGCTTTCCATCCTTTTGGGCATTCATATCTCAAACCCTAGCCGCCACTACCATTTGTAAATCACGTACAAAAAACTTCCCATTCATCTCTTTTCTCATTCATTTGCGTGAAAAAAAAATAAAGGAAGTTCTCATTTTCATTGCTTCTCCTTACCTTCTTCTTCTATTTTTTTGTTTCTCCTTTGTTTTCTTCTAGGCATGCTCGGCCTCCACCCCTAGCTGACCTCATCACCTCCACCACCACCACCATGACCAACAACAACCCCTCTCCCTCACCACCAAGCCCAAGGCTGTGACCCCTAGATCAGGATCCATCACCATCTCCTTGTTTAAACCCTAGCCGAACTACTAATTCACCACCCTCCTCCTTATTGCCTCGGCCACCAATTCCAAACATCACCTATTTGCTTTGCCATGACTTACTCCATGCCTAAGCCGTGCCTATGTTACCACTTGACCCAAATACTTGAACCTGGCCTAGCCACTTGATTGATTTAAAGCAAGGTTATGTCACATTGATTCATTCTTTTCATTGTTTTAATCTATAAATCTTTGTGTTGAATTTTATTCTTATAATTTTGTAAATTGTTTGTATACAAGATTGGATCTTTACTCTCCATCACAAAAATCTTATCGTGCCTTCTCGTGCTTTGCGGTGTGTGGATATTTTTATTTTGAATTGATCTCTAGCTTCAAAAAGGTGAGTTTTATCACTCTAGACATATGTACTTATATTGTTGTGAAATGATAACAAGTGAATATGTATAAATTGATATGTTATTCATACATACTTGTGATATATTATATGATGTTTAATACTGTTTATATATTTGTTACATCATCTGATATGATTATATGTTCTACTATTCATTTATTTACTGATTCTCACACTGCAAGTTCTCTATCACTATGGGTTGAAATGATACATACCTGAACGGACATTAGAATAAGGAAAAACCATTATGGGCTGAAATGATAGGCTCGAGTGATTTTTATTGTATTTTTATTTTATTTTATTTAACTTGGGATTGCGGGTTTGAAATGATAGAACCCGGATTTTTCTTTTTAAATTACGGATTGAAATGATACATATCTGTATCACTTGACCTAGGTTAGAAAATATTATACAGGCCATTGGTTATATTTTTAAATAATATTTTCCTAAAAATTATTGAATATTTTGAATGTTTTAAATATATGAAATTTGAGCTAAAAGATTTGATTTAAATGACTTAAATATAAGAAGATGTTGGTTTTCTATAAGTTAATATTTTATAAGTCAATAAGTTACTTTAATGAAATTTTAAAGATGTGTTGGGTTTAAATTGAATCTAAAGACATTTATTGATGATAAATAACTTAATAATTGGATTTGACTTAATATGGAAGTTTTAAATCTAACCTAGTGATTGTTATGAATTTTACTTTATGAAACAGACATGTATTGTTTAATAAATAATGTATTTTGAACTTATAAAATGGAATACAGTTTTAATTGGACATTTTGTGATAAAATTTATTTAACTAGGAATCATAGTTAATTGATGTCTAAATGAATAGATCTAAAAGAAAAGATTGATTGTTATATTAACTATGATAAAATATTCTTTTGTGAAATGTTATGTTTTGTAAAATAAATAGTTATGATTTTTAAATGGAAGAATGTAACTCTAATTATGGCTTAACTTGGAATTTGGAAATTTGGTTTTAAATGAAAACTTTTAAGTTAAGTAAATAAAGGGAAATTAAAAAATTTCTTGGGAAATGGGTATTTTAAAATAAAGTATTAAGTTAAATGTTAAAGTAAAAGTTGAGAAAATGATTTACTTTTGACTTAAAGAATGAATTATTGCTTAAATTGGATATTTAATTATTAAGTGTTTATTTTATTGAATCATAAGTTAAGATATCGGAATGAATATTTTTGAAGCAAAAAATATGATTTTTATAAGTTAAAATGACCAAATTTAAGTTTTATTGTTTCTGAATTTTTTAAAATAAAGCTGGAATTAATATTTGTAGCACTTCAGAAATGCTGTGGTCTTAAGACAACATTTGTTAAGTGCTATCATTTCTGGAAATAGACTAAGTTCTGAAATAACAGAGAGCTACTGCAGCACTTTGTAAGTGCTGTTGCTGCTGAAAGTGTAACAACTCTATATTTTGCAATTATTTTTAAATTGAATTTCCTGATTTAAAAACTTTATTTTATTTATTAAATGGAAAATGTTGTTATTTTAAATATTAATTATGATTTGTATGTGAATTATAATTCCAAACATGAATAAATAGAGTTTTTCCAGAACAGTGAATTTTGGTCAATATGGTCAAAATTTGACTATTAATTTAATTTTTAAAAGTTTGAAATTTTTGAATTTTATCTTTTATTATGAAAGTAAATAAAATTTCAAGAATACCGCTTTTCGTTTCGTTGAAATCTGATTTATAATGTGAAAGTTATGCCCTTTTGAATATTGTGTGTAATTTGCTGTATTTAACAAAATTGTTTATTTTAAATTATATAAATAATATTTTATTTGGTCATGTAATGTTCTAATATGGGAAAAATAACTTGTTATGTATATATTTTGGTTTTAAAACATTTTTTTCAAAATGTAATTGACATTTTCCAATGTCAGTTGTATTCTGTTTATAATTTCTAATTTCCAGTTTCATTTAATAAAAGAAATTCTTTATTTATCTTTATATTTTTCTTAAGAACTTATTTATTCTCATTCCCACTTTATTTTGTTTCTCATTTTATTTTATTTATTGGACTTTTATATGTTTTAAAGTGAAATAAATTTTTTATAAAACTAGTGATGTTTTATTTGTAAATTTTAAGCCTTGTTTTAATTTAATGAACTATTTCTTTAATTCTTTTTCTATTTTCCATAAAATTATTTATTTATTTTCACTTTATTTTTCATTCTCACTTTATTTTGTATCTCAAAAATTTATTTTAAACCATTTTAAGTGAAGTAGAAATTTTCTAAAAGATAGTGATAATTTATTTGTAATTTTTGGACCCTGTTTCCAATTTTTAAGCTATTTCTTTTTTTTCTCTATTTTCTTTAAATTTAATTATTTATTTTTATTTTCTTTTACTTTTTTTTTCAGTTTTAAAATTTATTTACTGAAATTTATTTGTTTTATTTGATTTAATAGAAATGGAAATTTGAAGGGACTAAAAAGCTTTATAACGTGTGACTTTTCGGCTGCTGGTCTTTTCATTTTCTTTGTCTTTTCATATACTTTGCTTGGCCATACACTACCTGATCTTTAGCTGTGAGTTTCTCAGTCATAATTCACGAGAAAAACTTCTTTTTCATTTTATCTTCACGGCCAAAGGAAGTGATAATGGTTTCTTCTCTCTTTTTTTCTACCTTTCTCTTCATTTTCAATGATTTTTGCCATGTTTCTCTTGCTTTGCTTGGCCTAACACCTCCACCATCTCCTCCACCGACCACCACCACTTCCTTCCCCACACCATCCACGACCAAACCCCCTCCTCCTCTGACCATGACAGGCCATGCACTCCTCTTGACTAAAAACCACACAAAACCTTGCACAAATCCCTTAAAACAATGCATAGCCACCACTAGTTGCAACATACCTTCGCCCACCACCTCTAGCCGCCACCACCACCTTGCTACCACCACTACACATCACCATCTCCTCTGTCCAGACCTGTAGCAAGTCATGGCCGAGCCTAGGACCTTGTAGACCGAGCCAAAGATGAACCAAAACTCCACCATATTGCATAAAACTCTTCACATGCCTATGTTGTAACTTCCCCATCATCTCTAGCTTGTAGCCGTGCATCCCTTGGTCCAAACCAGACCCAAACCATGTCCAAACCTGAACCAAAACATTCCCTGGGCCATGCAAAAGGATAGAGAAAGCAAGGCAAAAGTCGTTGTATTCATATTTTTTTTCATTTCAAAGTTATTCAAATTCAATGTTGTATTGAATTTTGATTTATCTTGGTTTTGTTTTAGGTTGTAACACATGTTATTTAGCTTGGTTCTCTTCCACTTGAATCCATTGTTGTGTCATCATGCTTTCTGGTATCCGTTTGTATCATTTGAATTGATAACTCCAGCACAAAAGGTGAGTAAATCACATAAAATGTCTAGTGAGATTTACTCACCTTTTGTGCTGGAGTTATCAATTCAAATGATACAAACGGATACCAGAAAGCATGATGACACAACAATGGATTCAAGTGGAAGAGAACCAAGCTAAAGAACATGTGTTACAACCTAAAACAAAACCAAGATAAATCAAAATTCAATACAACATTGAATTTGAATAACTTTGAAATGAAAACAAATATGAATACAACGACTTTTGCCTTGCTTTCTCTATCCTTTTGCATGGCCTAGGGAATGTTTTGGTTTAGGTTTGGACATGGTTTGGGTCTGGTTTGGACCAAGGGATGCACGGCTACAAGCTAGAGATGATGGGGAAGTTACAACATAGGCATGTGAAGAGTTTTATGCAATATGGTGGAGTTTTGGTTCATCTTTGGCTCGGTCTACAAGGTCCTAGGCTCGGCCATGACTTGCTACAGGTCTGGACAGAGGAGATGGTGATGTGTAGTGGTGGTAGCAAGGTGGTGGTGGCGGCTAGAGGTGGTGGGCGAAGGTATGTTGCAACTAGTGGTGGCTATGCATTGTTTTAAGGGATTTGTGCAAGGTTTTGTGTGGTTTTTAGTCAAGAGGAGTGCATGGCCTGTCATGGTCAGAGGAGGAGGGGGTTTGGTCGTGGATGGTGTGGGGAAGGAAGTGGTGGTGGTCGGTGGAGGAGATGGTGGAGGTGTTAGGCCAAGCAAAGCAAGAGAAACATGGCAAAAATCATTGAAAATGAAGAGAAAGGTAGAAAAAAAGAGAGAAGAAACCATTATCACTTCCTTTGGCCGTGAAGATAAAATGAAAAAGAAGTTTTTCTCGTGAATTATGACTGAGAAACTCACGGCTAAAGATCAGGTAGTGTATGGCCAAGCAAAGTATATGAAAAGACAAAGAAAATGAAAAGACCAGCAGCCGAAAAGTCACACGTTATAAAGCTTTTTAGTCCCTTCAAATTTCCATTTCTATTAAATCAAATAAAACAAATAAATTTCAGTAAATAAATTTTAAAACTGAAAACAAAGTAAAAGAAAATAAAAATAAATAATTAAATTTAAAGAAAATAGAGAAAAAAAAGAAATAGCTTAAAAATTGGAAACAGGGTCCAAAAATTACAAATAAATTATCACTATCTTTTAGAAAATTTCTACTTCACTTAAAATGGTTTAAAATAAATCTTTGGGATACAAAATAAAGTGAGAATGAAAAATAAAGTGAAAATAAATAAATAATTTTATGGAAAATAGAAAAAGAATTAAAGAAATAGTTCATTAATTTAAAACAAGGCTTAAAATTTACAAATAAAACATCACTAGTTTTATAAAAAATTTATTTCACTTTAAAACAAATAAAAGTCCAATAAATAAAATAAAATGAGAAACAAAATAAAGTGGGAATGAGAATAAATAAGTTCTTAAGAAAAATATAAAGATAAATAAAGAATTTCTTTTATTAAATGAAACTGTAAATTTGAAATTATAAACAGAATACAACTGACATTGGAAAATGTCAATTACATTTTGAAAAAATGTTTTAAAACCAAAATATATACATAACAAGTTATTTTTCCCATATTAGAACATTACATGACCAAATAAAATATTATTTATATAATTTAAAATAAACAATTTTGTTAAATACAGCAAATTACACATAATATTCAAAAGGGCATAACTTTCACATTATAAATCAGATTTCAACGAAACGAAAAGCGGTATTCTTGAAATTTTATTTACTTTCATAATAAAAGATAAAATTCAAAAATTTCAAACTTTTAAAATTTAAATTAAAAGTCAAAGTTTGATCATATTGACCAAAATTCACTGTTCTGGAAAAACTCTATTTATTCATGTTTGGAATTATAATTCACATACAAATCATAATTAATATTTAAAATAACAACATTTTCCATTTAATAAATAAAATAAAGTTTTTAAATCAGGAAATTCAATTTAAAAATAATTGCAAAATACAGGGTTGTTACACTCTCCCTCAATCAAAACTTTTCGTCCCCGAAAAGGAATGAGCTACGGGAAAAACACAGAAAAAGATAGAATGAAATAGGATTAAGACAAAATGACAAGAAGATTGAAATCATACCTGATAACTGTTATAGGTAAGTTTAACAAGGTGGAGATGATCTTCCCAAGATCCTCCAGAATCAAGAACACAAGCACGTAAAAGATCATCGAGAATCTGATTCACCCTTTCCGTTTGACCGTCGGTCTGTGGATGGTAAGCAGTGCTCAGATTCAGAATAGGGAGAAGTAAGAACCACATAAGAGATAGAAAAGTTAAATGATGAAGAAGAAAAAAGAGAAAGAAAGAAAGACTAGAACAACTTATTAAGCACACTATGAAAAACACGATTCATCAAATCAACAAAGAGAGCAGGAGCATTAGTCAAACCAAAAGGCATGACTAACTATTCATAAAAAAAACTACTCTCAGTATGGAAAGCAGTCTCGGGAATACTTTCCTTAGCAACACTGAGTTGGTGAGAATCAGTGGCAAGATCAAGCTGAGAGAGAACAGTAGTCCCAAGGCTAACCAATTTGAATTTGATTTCCTACTTAGAAGGTAGGAGAATGGAAACAACTAGAAAGAAAATAGATTGGAAAAAAGAATAAGATAATAAATTTAAAACCATGAAAAGTTCAACTTACATTTCATTTGATTTCACTTAAGTTAAATAAATCTTATTTATTTTTTTTAAATTTCATTATCTCATCATCAAATCAACAATTTATAAAGTCATGAATTTGAACAATCATTTATTATATCCATCTTTATTCATTAAATTTCATTCTTCTTTATTCCAATTTAAAATTAAATTTATTCTCAATATATTTTATCACCTATGTTAAATATGTTTACACGTATTATAACTGCTTTAATTTATTGTTAGTTCCTTTAACATCCTTTTATTGTGTAAATTATTCCATTACTCTTTTACTCTATTTACCTTTGCTAATCTTTTTATAACTAAAATTTAAGTGTATAAAATTTATTATAACTACTTAAATTCTATTTATAAAATCTTTTTATATTGTATATTATCCAATTACATATTCAACTTCTGAATAATTTGGGTAAGTTATATTAGAATGTAATATAATATTATACAAATAAATTCTTCAATTTCAATTATTTCAAGTTTGAATCATCTATTCAAAATTTTGATTTTCTTTTTATACTTGAAGTTATTATTTAAGATAGAATTTAAGAATAAAATTTCCGATTCCTCTCAAACCATTTAGAGATAAATAAATGTATGTACATAATTTGTCAAATCAAATTTAAATCATATATCTATATATTTAATAAATCAAATCATATTTTAGAAATTCATATCAATCAAGTTTCCCAAAAAAAAACTGTAGCAAGACTACAGAATGGTTTCTTCACTTCGAAACTCGAAAATGAACGTTGATGATGCTGCAGTCATCACCGAAATTATTTTCCAGCGACAAAGAGAAGAGCACAAATTTTTAAACTTTAAAATTCTTTGGAAACAAATTTCTATTCGAAAATACTTTGAATAATATATCCCTTTTAAAACTTTAAACACAAAGTTTGAAACCATCGAAAATTAAATTCTCAAATCCTTGATTTAAATTCATTTCAGTTCCCAAATCAATTTATAAACAACTATTTATAAATTCATTCATAGAACAATAAATGATAAATCAAGTATTATCATTTTAAATAATCAATTTAAATCAATTTATTAAGTTCCATAAATTTGCTTAGATATATAAAATTTATTTCATTAGCAATTTTAAAATAATATTGTGTCAGTTTGTTCTGTCAAAGTGTTTTAGAAACCCTATCGATAGCGTTGATCAGACGAATCGATCGGAAACCCAAATCAACATCAACAACTCAAACAAAACAATATATAAAACAAACATAGATTTACAAGTACAATTAAAAATGTTTGGAGATATTTTCGGAAACAAGGACAAGATGATTAATTAACAAAATATGAAGATGGATAAGCTTAGATAAATCGCGGGCAACCTTAACCTGGTCAACCGTGACTTAATGAATAAAATCAAATGTGAATTTTTCTGGGGTAAATCTACATCCGATCTCAAGAGATAGAGTTTGGAATAACAAAAGATATTATCATCTAAACCAAGGATAGATATAAATCTCTGGTGAATCGATGCAAATTTGTAAAGGAGTTTCCCCCTTTACCAGAAAATTAGAATATTGGTGACACAGCTAATTCACTATAAAGATCATTCGAAGTGGAGTTATGTGATACTCCAAAATCAAAAGAAGATGAATAGTGAGGGACAAGAATGAATTTTGGAACCGCAGGGAACGTTCCAAAAATTCAAAGGAAATTCGAATCAAGAGGAAAAGATTCAAACTCGAACGAAAGTGATTCTGTAAATAAATCTACTCCATATGCTGAGTTTTGCCTCAAAGCCAAAGCTCTGATACCAACTGTAACGACCCGATATTTTCAACCATTCGCATCCATTATAAGTGTATAGGTAGACACTCATGCCGGAACTGAATTGCTCAAAATACCGTGTTGTAAATAAAATTTGGCAAATCTCAGTGTGACGCCCCACCTCTATACCCACGCTAGCCAAGAACACTACGGTGTAGTGCTGTCAACTAGCACGGAGAATAAGGCTGTTGAGGAGCGACCATCTATGTAATTGCTTTGTGCGAGCACCAATATGTCAGATAATAAAACATTGCATTTCATTTTTAGAGGAAACCCGACATACCGATACAAACTCAAAGCTACTACACAGTGGCTATAATAGTTTAGGACAATAGATATAAAAATAACACAGAAAACATAAATGCGGAATACAGATGGAACGAAGTGTCTCATATATATAATAACTGATATCAGTTACAATACATTTGACACAATACAAATGATACAACTACAACTGTCGACTCAAGAAGTTATATATACAAGTACATTATCGACTAATATACATGAATACATTATCATCTTAAAACAGACACACTGACTACTGCAACAAGACGAAGACCACTTCAAATAATATAAAAAGTCTTCATAGCTCTAGCAGCAACCCAAAGCTAAAAATCTACAACCTGTAAATACTCGGTCTGACCCGAGTATTACGTTCAAAAGAAAATAATACCCGGATCAGTCTAATTCAAACTCAGTTATTAATGCACGGAAGCAATAATAATCAAATATCAAATGGACGACAGTCACAGAAATCTCGTATACCCAACTTCTCGATAAGAGAACCGGATAACGGCAGATATAACACTAAACAGTGTTAATCCACAAAACAGAAATCCAAAGCAGTTTAAACAATTGAAATGTCAATTTAAAAACATCAATGCTAATTGGCTGCAGTACACGCTAACGTGTACTGCCTCGCCAATACAGCCTACGAATTACGCAACAGGTCGATGAATCAAGAACAAAAGAAATATCGATTAAAATCTGTCAATTCAGTGTGGCTGCAGTGCACGCACGCGTGCACTGCCTCGCCACAACAGAATATAAAGTCACCATAACTCCGAGTATTAATCAGTAATTAATACGTCGAAAAATCAAAATATCTAACCCAGATTGGTCAGAAAGTAAACAGACTCAAAAGATATCACAAGAGATACGAGTGAAGCCACAACATAAGCTTCAACAAGCATAGGAACATGAACAGCTAAAGACAGTAACAAGAATGGGCAGACATGACTCAACATGTATGAATGGCCTCAACGTCAAAGACAGAGAGACCAAAATGAAACTGCACATGCCTCAATAACAACTACATGGAACTGGAGCTTGCAACTTAAATAGAAAATGCACGTGAACCTCATGGCAACAATTCAAGGCAACAGTGACAACTCAAATACAATCCAAATGCCATCAGTGAATATGATAACCCGGCAACAACTACGCTGCGAGTACCACAGGCACATGGAGATGCAGTGAAGCCAATATGGCAAATAATGATGAAGCATATAAGTGCGGGCAACGAAAATTAGAGAAGTACAAAATTGTCAAGCTGTAAAACCAAGACTACAGGCACATGGTCAAGTGCACTAGTTCAAAAAGGCACAAGAGAGTCGAAGTGCACAAGAGATACAAGTGCAGACACAACTGAACAAGTTCAAGTGACGAACAGAGGGAAGCAGTGAAGCACAACAGTGAAGGCTACAGGTTCAAGTGACTCAAACTAAATGCACAAATTACTTACAACATGAGTGCAGCAGTCCAACAACTCAAGTGAAGCTACAGATCAACAGGGAAGAACTCAGTGATTAAACTATGAAGGCAACATGCAAGCTCGACTAGCAGGTGAATGTGCAACATCAACAAGACAGGTACAAACTGGACAACAACAAAGGCTATCAAGTGAACCAACACAAATGTCACCAAAACACAGTGCAGTGACTACAGAAATGTTCATCCAAGTTCAACATCATTATCAAGTGAAATGAAGACTATAATGTACTCAAGTGATAACATGAAACAGTGAAGGCACCAGAAACTATCATGCTCAACAAATCAGTGTACAAAACTGCAGAGATGATCAAAGTCAGGTGATATATATACAGTAAACAAATGTCAAAGCTGTGATGCAAACAGTGAAGAACACTATAAAGTCGAATGCAACAGAGAAACAAAGGCACCAGTAAACAAAATGTCAAGGCAGTAGACAAAGTAAAAAGATCAAGTTGAAATGGTGAAGGAACAGTAGCTACAAAGGCCATCGTCATAAACATAGATCAAATCAAGTTAAGCATCAGAGAATACAAGCTACAGTCACATACAAAATAGCAGTTTCGAACAAAGACAGGGGGTTTTCAACTAGCAGTGACAATGCCGAAGTCAACTAGAGCAAGTTCAATCAGTTTAAAGTCCACATTATCCCAAATTGCCAATCAAAGCCGTAAGTATTTGAACAGACTCGATGTCGAGTTGCTGTTCTAAAACACAGTAGCAGTTTCTAGTTGAAACAGAAGTCAAGGACGAACACAACTGGCCAGAGACGAACTCAAGTAAAATAATATGCAGTTCACAATCAAAATCGAAGCCGGGTTCAAATCAAGGTCAGATGGCATAAGTCACAAAAACAAGATTACTGGGAAAGTAATACCAGATAACCAGTAAAAAGAAATTCAAGGCAACAATTCACAGGTCGAATCAGTGACCAGGTTGAAGTGAGCAAGTCAAAAAAAAATCAAACAGTGAAGGCGAAGCCAAGCTAACCACTAACAGAAACGAACGAAAATCACGAAGTTCGAGTGAATTAGATGTGAGCAACTCACCTTGTCGCCGAATATAGAAGAAGCCGAGCAACCGAGGGAAGACGAACGAAGTTAAGCAACCACTCTACTCGATTTCTACGATGCCCTAGTTTGGAGGAGACGAGGCCGCCATTATTTCGCTTTCTTCGATTTTGGGCTTAGGGTTTACGAATGGATGAAGGGGATGGGTTATCACTTATCACGGCAACAGATCAAGCATGGGCCAAGATTTTAAAATTTATAAAGCCCGTTGAATTTATAAATAGCAAACCATGATAATTAAACACTTAGGTGATATTTAAAACACAATTTGAATCCATTAGAACAACGGATTCGAACACGATAAAAATTCATATTTAGTATTTTAAATACGAATAGCCGATGTCATATTTAAATAAAATATTTAAATATATTATCGTATAAATGCGGGTTGTTACAGACTTCCCTCCTTAAAGAAATTGCGTCCTCGCAATCATAAGGAATAAATGGATAAAAGGTAACAACCATAAGAGCATGGCAATGTCGAATGCATAAGCAAAGCAAATGTCAGCAGGGAAGTATAGGAATTATGGAAGTATCAGATATAGAATCAAAAGGTTCGACTGATTCAAATCAAAAGAATCAACATCGTGGGGATCAAGGAATCAAAATCAGACGACTATCAAAAGCAAGAATCAATCGAGTTCCAGCATTTAAAAGAAAAGGGAAGCAGAGCAGAAATCACGTACTGCACGAATTGAATGTGAGTAAATCAAATTACTCACCTGAATTGCCAGAGAAAAAGACGAAGCTTAAATCTCAAAATCGCAAATATTCAATCATCACAAACGATAATCGAATTTTCAAATTGCAAATAGGTTTAACTATCAAAAATGATAATCAAATTTCACAAATATCTGATTATCAAAAACGATAATCAGAAACACAAACATTCGATTAATCAAATCGAAAAATATTTAATTATCTCAAACGATAATCAAATTTCACAAATATCTGATTATCAAAAACAATAATCAGAAACACAAACATTCGATTAATCAAATCGAAAAATATTTAATTATCTCAAACGATAATCAAATTTCACAAATATCTGATTATCAAAAACGATAATCAGAAGACAAATCAAATGTCTGATTATCTCAAACGATAATCAGAAAACAAATCAAATGTCTAATTATCTCAAACGATAATCAGAAAACAAATCAAATGTCTAATTATCTCAAACGATAATCAGAAACACAAATATTTAATTATCACAAATGATAATCAAATCTCACAAATATCTGATTATCAAAAACGATAATCAGAAATCAGAAATATCCGATTATCAAAAACGATAATCAGAAACACAAATATTCAATTATCATAAATGATAATCAAATCACACAAATATCTGATTATCAAAAACGATAATCAGAAATCAAAAATATCCGATTATCAAAAACGATAATCAGAAACACAAATATTCAATTATCATAAATGATAATCAAATCACACAAATATCTGATTATCAAAAACGATAATCAGAAATCAAAAATATCCGATTATCAAAAACGATAATCAGAAACACAAAAATTCAATTATCATAAATGATAATCAAATCACACAAATATCTGATTATCAAAAACGATAATCAGAAATCAGAAATATCTGATTATCAAAAACGATAATCAGAAACACAAACATCTGATTATCAAAAACGATAATCAGAAGTCATAAATATTCAATTAACGAGTCCGGAATTAACCGAAGTAGTAAAAGTATGGTTCCATACTCCGTACTTTTGCTAAATCGTTTAAATCTCTTTATTGTTTCCTTGAAAGTGCAGGATTGTGTGTTTTAAAAATAACATTTCACATTCTCAAACGGACAAGTCCGGAATTAAGCGAATCAGTAAAAGAAAGGGGTCATAGTCCTTGATTTTTCTGAAACGTTTAAATCGCTTCCTCGTTCTTTTGAAAATGTAAACTGTAAAAATTTTGAAAACAATTTTAATTTATATTTTTGAAACAACTCTTTTTAAAAATAAAGAATTTTGAAAACACATGATTAAATTAGCAATATCAGTATTGCGGAAGAACCGCTTGTAAATCCATTTCGAAATTGAAGGTTACTGAAGTTAACACGTCAAAATCTCATCAAAATAACTGGCATCAAAATATAATATCAATGAATTTTCATTCATAAAAAATGTCACAAGAATCTTCTCAAAGATAGTAAGGGATATCATACCCTAAACTTGTATTCATAACAAGTCAATAACACATGAATTCACCAATGCACAAAAACTGATATCATATCAATGAAAATCACGAAAATTGGTGAAGCACAAATTCCAGAAATCACACAAGAATTCCAGAAAACACATAAATAGGGGGGAGGCCTAACACATGAATGGGAGCATGAAAACTCACCTACGCGTAAAACACATGACGAGAAGCTATCTCATGGAAGCTATCCATTAAATTTTCACACAGGAATGGCCCGAAGACCGTAGGGTGCTACCCTACATATGTGATGGCGAAACATCACATAAACGGGGTATAGTCTCCCACGCAGACAAAGAGACTTCGCACAATCGCTAGTCTAAATCATAAAAAAAAGGGAAAAGGCCTAACACATGAATGGGAGCATGAAAACTCACCTACGCGTATCACACAGGAATGGCCCGAAGACCGTAGGGTGCTACCCTACATATGTGATGGCGAAACATCACATAAACGGGGTATAGTCTCCCACGCAGACAAAGAAATATGTGTGAGACGAAATCACACAAAGAGTATCCAGACAATCCTCAAAGCCCAAGAGATATGTGTGAGACGAAATCACACCGATGAGGCCTAGTCTAACCGTGCAATATGTGTGAGACGAAATCACACAATGGTGTCTAGACAATCCTCAAAGCCCAAGAGATATGTGTGAGACGAAATCACACCGATGAGGTCTAGTCTAAATCATAAAAATGATCGTCATGAACATTAAGAAGTGTCAATTACATTAAGTTAGTGAATATAAGAGTTTAGCTTCATGTCCCATAACCACTAGCTTAACTCAAATATTTACGAACAAACTGTAAATCTTCACTAGAAAATTGTCACAAAGGGTTCAATCGAACAAGTCCAGGAGTTAATCGACGAAGTAAACGCAAGCGTTTCATACCACTTGTTTTACTAAGCCGTTTAATTCAATTTCTCATACGAGTGAAATAAAGGCTTGTATATACTAATAGATGGGAAAACGGTTTAAGAAAAAGAGCTTTGTAGTAAAATAGTTTTGAAATCGTTTGGAGAAAAGGATTTTAATATTTACTACTAGTATAGAAAACCTTTATATTTTTAAAGTGACAAATCACAAAAATGATTATAGAAACAATCAATCACAAGAATTCACATACAAAGATGTGAATAGAATCCAAAGAAATCGATACTGAATCCATCTAAAAGTATGCTCACAAAAATCCCGAAGAAAATGTTATTAAAGTTGCTAATAAATGATAGCAACAAATCGGGGAAATGATCAAGAATCGATTAAATTAGGAAACAAATCAATTCACTAAAATTCACATTCGAAGACGTGAATAAAATCCAAAGAATTCGATTCCAAATTCATCATAGTAGGAATACCCAAAAATTCCTGAAATAGAAGTTATCAAAATCAATAAAAGTGATAACAACTAATTGGAAAAGAAGAATCGATTATCAATTGGAAAAACAAAGCAAAACGAGCATAAATGCATAAATGACTTCAACAAAAATAAGAGTCAAGTCAATGTCGAAGTCAACAATTAATGGTCACTGTCGAGTACAAAATGAATCAATATCATCAAAGAATCCAATGTCAAACAAAGTCAGAGTCTTGAAAATCAAGAAATTAGCAATTTCTCAAAAACAGAATTACAGAGAAACAACAAATAAAACCAAGAGGTAAACAAGTTTGAATTCGATGCAGATGCAAACTAGTCGAAGTCGAATGGAATTCAAGCTGAGGAAAACACAAAATATCAAGTTCAAAATCGCGGAGATTCAAACTAGATATAAATGAAAAATCAAAATCACTTAATTTTCAACTGGTCAAGCTATTTTTCATCACAGTGTAACAGGTACACAATGACACTCATAGCATAGAGCAAAAAGTGGAACAAAGTCCAAAAGTCAAAATGGCTTTAATTTGCCAAATTAAAACAAAATCAACATCGGCTAAATCAATTCAAAGCCGAAAACACAAGAATAAGCGTTAGGAATTCATACCTAACAGTCAAAAATAATCATATGTAAAGATGAGAGATAAAACATCGACAAATAGTTGTAACACATGCTCCATCTAAGTTATGTTTTATAATTGTCCTAAACCCCAGGCTCTGATACCAAGCTGTGACGCCCCACCTCTATACCCACGCTAGCCAAGAACACTATGGTGTAGTGCTGTCAACTAGCACGAAGAATAAGGCTGTTGAGGAGCGACCATCTATGTAATTGCTTTGTGCGAGCACCGATATGTCAGATAATAAAACATTGCATTTCATTTTAGAGGAAACCCGACATACCGATACAAACTCAAAGCTACTACACAATGGCTATAATAGTTTAGGACAATAGATATAAAAATAACACAGAAAACATAAATGCGGAATACAGATGGAACGAAGTGTCTCATATATATAATAACTGATATCAGTTACAATACATTTGACGCAATACAAATGATACAACTACAACTGTCGACTTAAGAAGTTATATATACAAGTACATTATCGACTAATATACATGAATACATTATCATCTTAAAACAGACACACTGACTACTGCAACAAGACGAAGACCACTTCAAATAATATAAAAAGTCTTCATAGCTCTAGCAGCAGCCCAAAGCTAAAAATCTACAACCTGTAAATGCTCGGTCTGACCCGAGTATTACGTTCAAAAGAAAATAATACCCGGATCAGTCTAATTCAAACTCAGTTATTAATGCACGGAAGCAATAATAATCAAATATCAAATGGACGACAGTCACAGAAATCTCGTATACCCAACTTCTCGATAAGAGAACCGGATAACGGCAGATATAACACTAAACAGTGTTAATCCACAAAACAGAAATCCAAAGCAGTTTAAACAATTGAAATGTCAATTTAAAAACATCAATGCTAATTGGCTGCAGTACACGCTAACGTGTACTGCCTCGCCAATACAGCCTACGAATTACGCAACAGGTCGATGAATCAAGAACAAAAGAAATATCGATTAAAATCTGTCAATTCAGTGTGGCTGCAGTGCACGCACGCGTGCACTGCCTCGCCACAACAGAATATAAAGTCACCACAACTCCGAGTATTAATCGGTAATTAATACGTCGAAAAATCAAAATATCTAACCCAGATTGGTCAGAAAGTAAACAGACTCAAAAGATATCACAAGAGATACGAGTGAAGCCACAACATAAGCTTCAACAAGCATAGGAACATGAACAGCTAAAGACAGTAACAAGAATGGGCAGACATGACTCAACATGTATGAATGGCCTCAACGTCAAAGACAGAGAGACCAAAATGAAACTGCACATGCCTCAATAACAACTACATGGAACTGGAGCTTGCAACTTAAATAGAAAATGCACGTGAACCTCATGGCAACAATTCAAGGCAACAGTGACAACTCAAATACAATCCAAATGCCATCAGTGAATATGATAACCCGGCAACAACTACGCTGCGAGTACCACAGGCACATGGAGATGCAGTGAAGCCAATATGGCAAATAATGATGAAGCATATAAGTGCAGGCAACGAAAATTAGAGAAGTACAAAATGGTCAAGCTGTAAAACCAAGACTACAGGCACATGGTCAAGTGCACTAGTTCAAAAAGGCACAAGAGAGTCGAAGTGCACAAGAGATACAAGTGCAGACACAACTGAACAAGTTCAAGTGACGAACAGAGGGAAGCAGTGAAGCACAACAGTGAAGGCTATAGGTTCAAGTGACTCAAACTAAATGCACAAATTACTTACAACATGAGTGCAGCAGTCCAACAACTCAAGTGAAGCTACAGATCAACAGGGAAGAACTCAGTGATTAAACTATGAAGGCAACATGCAAGCTCGACTAGCAGGTGAATGTGCAACATCAACAAGACAGGTACAAACTGGACAACAACAAAGGCTATCAAGTGAACCAACACAAATGTCACCAAAACACAGTGCAGTGACTACAGAAATGTTCATCCAAGTTCAACATCATTATCAAGTGAAATGAAGACTATAATGTACTCAAGTGATAACATGAAACAGTGAAGGCACCAGAAACTATCATGCTCAACAAATCAGTGTACAAAACTGCAGAGATGATCAAAGTCAGGATATATATATACAGTAAACAAATGTCAAAGCTGTGATGCAAACAGTGAAGAACACTATCAAGTCGAATGCAACAGAGAAACAAAGGCACCAGTAAACAAAATGTCAAGGCAGTGGACAAAGTAAAAAGATCAAGTTGAAATGGTGAAGGAACAGTAGCTACAAAGGCCATCGTCATAAACATAGATCAAATCAAGTTAAGCATCAGAGAATACAAGCTACAGTCACATACAAAATAGCAGTTTCGAACAAAGACAGGGGGTTTTCAACTAGCAGTGACAATGCCGAAGTCAACTAGAGCAAGTTTGATCAGTTTAAAGTCCACATTATCCCAAATTGCCAATCAAAGCCGTAAGTATTTGAACAGACTCGATGTCGAGTTGCTGTTCTAAAACACAGTAGCAGTTTCTAGTTGAAACAGAAGTCAAGGACGAACACAACTGGCCAGAGATGAACTCAAGTAAAATAATATGCAGTTCACAATCAAAATCGAAGCCGGGTTCAAATCAAGGTCAGATGGCATAAGTCACAAAAACAAGATTACTGGGAAAGTAATACCAGATAACCAGTAAAAAGAAATTCAAGGCAACAATTCACAGGTCGAATCAGTGACCAGGCTGAAGTGAGCAAGTCAAAAAAAAATCAAACAGTGAAGGCGAAGCCAAGCTAACCACTAACAGAAACGAACGAAAATCACGAAGTTCGAGTGAATTAGATGTGAGCAACTCACCTTGTCGCCGAATATAGAAGAAGCCGAGCAACCGAGGGAAGACGAACGAAGTTAAGCAACCACTCTACTCGATTTCTACGATGCCCTAGTTTGGAGGAGACGAGGCCGCCATTATTTCGCTTTCTTCGATTTTGGGCTTGAAATGATAGAACCCGGATTTTTCTGTTTAAACTGCGGATTGAAATGATACATATCCGTATCACTTGACCTAGGTTAGAAAACTATATACAGGCCCGTGGTTATTTTATAAAGTGTTTTGGATATTTCTAAGTATTTTAAAAATATAAATTTATGAAATTTGATTTAAATAGATTTTGAAATGTTTTAAAATAAAGAAATTATGATTTTTCTATGTGTTAAAATGTAATTAATGAATGGTTTAACTAAAATTTTGAAATATAACTTAAGTTTGGAAATTTGGAATTTTGATTTAAAATGATATTTAAGTTATATGAATAAAATGGAAATTTAATTATATTGGAAATTGGTAAATATGATAATTTGATTAAATTTAAATTTAAGCAATTTATTAAATCATTTTGGATTTTTCTATGAATTTAAGTGGTTAAATAAATGAATGTTTAAAAGTGATCTTTTAAAATATAACTTGACTTGGAAATGTGAAATTTGGTTTTAATTAAAGGTTTAAGTTAATTAAATTAAATTGAAAATTTAGTTAAATTTGTGAAATGGAAATTTAAATTTGAAGTGTTGAGTTTATTTGTTGAAATGTGGAAAAATTGGAAACTTTTACACTTAAATTTATTAAGTAAATTGTTGAAAATTGGATTTAATTATAAGAAATTTATTGTGAAAAATATATATGTTAAATGATATGTTAATGAACATTTTTAATGTTAAAAATATGATTTTGAAATGTTTAAATGATTTAAAATAAAGTTTTTTATTTGCTGGAAATACACTAAAATCTGGAATTAACTTTAATAGCATTCAGAAATGCTATAGTTTTTGAATTGAACTAAAATTGTGTAAAAAGAGCTATTACAGCATTTCTGAAATGCTGTAGTTGCTGTGGTTGAACTTATAGGCTAATATTGAACTCAGGTCTATTATAGCATTCTCTGGAAAAGCTATAGTGGTTTGTAGTCTTTGATGAAATCAAATAAAACCTTTGTTTTGAAATCTGAGTTACCGCAACACTTCTGAAATGCTGTCTTTTCTGTTTTGAACTATAATTTAACTAAAAACTGAGTTTTAACAGCAGTTTTAAATGTTGTCTTTGCTGAATAAAAATGTTTTCAAGTATAACTTATAACAGTTTTTTTTATGCCGTGAAAGGCTGAAATTTTAATAATTATGGTTTTTGACTTAGTAAACGAACTCAGGATGGTTTGAAACTTTGGAAACTGAATACTTGAATTGAGAGAATAATAATTATACTTTTAAAGGGTTTAAATGAAGTAATTTAATTGAAATATGAATCAATTAAAAGGTGGTTTGAATCGAAAATGAATGAATGTTATCTTTGAATTTAGAGGGGTGTTTAAGATAAGATATTTTGATATATTAAAATGATTTGAAATGAAGTTTTGAAAGGATATGATATTTTGATATATTAAAATGATTTGAAATGAAGTTTTGAAAGGATATGATATTTTGATATATTAAAATGATTTGAAATGAAGTTTTGGAATGATATGATATTTTGCTATATTGAAATGATTTGAAATGAAGTTTTGAAATGATATGTTACTTTAAATATATTGAAATGGTTTGGAATTAATTTAATCTTTATTTTGATAAAGATTTGGATTTGAAATGATATTCTATTTTTAAGTATAAACTGTTTAAATTTATAACCACGGGTTATAATAACGATTGGTTGTTAAAGAGACCGGGATAGGATATGGACATACTCTCTATCGATACCGAAAACCACTTTGACAACTGTGTACGCGGTGGAGTTTCCAGAATGAAGTAGGATGGTGGCGACGATCCTAAGGTATATACGTGGACCCAACTCCCGTGAGTTGGCATAAGGTGGCTAAAACAGGAGCGATTGGCGGACCAATGAGGTAGCACCTCTGATCGGACACACTTCTTCGATACCATTCTATTACTTGTGATTGATTTGGTACGCACTCTTGATTTGGGAGTGTTGTTCGAGGTGGGCGGTAGTGGCTGCTATGCGTCACCACCAGTCCGGATGCGTAATTGGTATATCTACCCTGGCATTACCTAGTTGTGCCGTGTCACCTGCCATAGCGAGCTTTACTACGATTTTGGTTTAAAGATCCGACTGCGTTAAGGTTCACCATCCCCTTAACACTATTTTCTATATGATTATGCTTTACTGATTAGACACTACTGTATATAGCGTATATTATTATATAGTAAATAGTTTAATGGATCCTTAGAGGATGGGCGGTCCCAAGCATCCTTTAAGTTACTTGTACTTTTACTACAGTTCACTTGAGTTGGTTTACATTGTATAAGTATGTATGTCCTGACTCGAGTGTTTGTATTTTTATTTATGCTCGGGTCAGCCTGAGTTATTCACAGATTTGGATTCCACTTTTTGGAGATTGGAATCGCTGGAGATTATCTGCTTATCTAGTCTTACCTATTCCAGTTCTGTTGTTCTATCCAGCTTGTACTTGGTTGTCATCCTGAGACTTCTGTTGTACTTTATTTTCTCCTGTTGTATCTTATGTAACTCTGATATATTTACATAGTAGCTTCATGAACTACTATTTCTTTTACTTCCGCTGCATTATTTTACTCTGTGTCTGTGATCTGTGATTATATTTATTTACTGTATATTCTGAGATTTGCCAAATTTTATTTACAACGTGGTATTTTGAGCAATTCAGTTCCGGCATGAGTGTCTACCTATACACTTATAATGGATGCGAATGGTTGAAAATATCGGGTCGTTACAGAAAGTAAACCGTTTTGAAATAATAACTAAATATCTACTGTAGCACTTGGTAAGTGCTGTTGTTTCTTAAACTGAACTGTTTTGAAATTCTAATACCTACTGTAGCACTTTATAAGTGTTGCTGTTTCTGAATTTGACAATGTTTTGAAATATTACTAATATATCTACTGTAGCACTTTATAAGTGCTGTAGCTGAAAATACAATGTTTTGGAAATTTTATAATTGAATAATGAACTTAGAAATGCTACAACTTTGAAATGAATATTATTTGACAATGAATTTCAATGGTTTAAATGAATATTATTTTAAGGGTGTTATGATTTTCTAAGTATTATGATTTTTAAAGAATAACATTTCTAATTTGTTATGATTTCAAAATATTATGGTTTCAAAGTGTTGGGTTTCAGAGTTGTTATAACTTTGAAAGGTACTATGGTTTTGAAAAATGAAATTGTGTGAAATTGTATTTAATTAAGAATTGTCTTAAAATATATTAACTTGGAACTTATTGAAATTGAAGGTTTAAGAATGTAACTTTATAAAGTGGTTTGGTTTAAGATGATTTAAAGGAATATTTCAAGTTTAACAAATTTAAGGAAGTATTCAGTGATTTGGAAATTTGGGTTTTATTTAAATGATATATTGATTTGGCTTTTGAAATGAAATAATATAGTATTTAGTTTTGAAATGGATATGATATTTTGGATTTTAAAGTATAAATGATTTTTGAATAAATATCCATGGGTTATAATAACGATTGGTTGGCAAAGAGACCGGGATCGGATATGGGCATACTCTCTGTCGATACCGAAAACCACTTTGACAACCGTGTACGCGGTGGAGATTCCAGAATGAAGTAGGATGGTGACGACGATCCTATTGAGGTATGAACGTGGACCCGACTCCCATGAGTTGGCATAAGGTGGCTAAAATAGGAGCGATTCTTGGGCCAATGAGGTAGCACCTCTGATCGGACGCATTTCTTCGATACTATTCTATTACTTTGTGATTTATTTGGTGGCCACCCTTCGATTTTGATTTGGGTGTGTGGTCCGAGGTGGGCGGTAGTGGCTGCTATGCGTTTCCACCAGCCCGGATGCGTAATTGGTATATCTACCCTGGCATTGCCTTGTTGTGTCGTGTCACCTACCATATCGAGCTTTACTACGAGTTTGGATTTGTGTCGTAGCCTGTGGAGTATTGAGGGTAGCTCCCGATCTGGGGGTATGCTGATACTGGATAGACTACTGGGACTATTATGTGTTAAGGGCTATATGGGTAACCCCTTAACGCTATTTAAAAGTAAGATTATTTTATTATAGACATTATTATAATAGCGAATATTACTACATAGTAGATAGTTTAACGGATCCTTAAAGAATGGGAGATCCCAAGCATTCTTTAAGTTACTTGTACCTTTATATTATAGTTCACTTGAGTTGGTTTACATTGTATAAGTATGTATGTCCTGACTCGAGTGTTTTTTGTTTTGCTTTACGCTCGGGTCAGACTGAGTGATACAGCATTCGAGACTCACCTTTGGAGTTGGAGCTTTTCTTAGAGATCCAGCTATCTATTTCGCTTTTAGTTATCCAGTTGATTCCAGAGATGTATTCTGATTTATACTTGATTATCATATTGAGACTTATGTGGTATCTTGTTACTTCTGTTGTATTTTTTTAACTCTGATGTATATATATAGTAGCTTCATGAACTACTATTTCCTTGCTTCCGCTGCACTGGTATATTACTCTGTGTCTATGGTCTGTGATTTATTTATTGTATATTTCTGAGTTTTGCCAAATTTTATTTACAATTCGGTATTTTGAGCAATTCAAGTCCGACATGTGCGGATGCGAATGGTTGAAAATATCGGGTCTTTACATTTGGTATCAGAGCTTTGGCTCTAGGAAAAACTTAGCATATATGGTAAATTTATTTACAGAATCACTTTCGTTCAAGCTTGAATCTCTTCCTTTTTGACTCGATTTCTTTTGAATTTTGGAACGTTCCATACGGTTCCAAACCCATTCTAGTCTCTACCTATTTGTCTTCTTTTGATTCTGGAGTATTCCATAACTCCACTTCGAATGGTCTTTATAATGAATAGGCGGTCTCGCCGATCTTCGAATGATATGTAAAGGGGTGAAACTCCTTTACTATTAGTATTGATTCACCGAAGAATTCTGTATCCTCGGTTTACAATGCTATCTATCTCTTGTTATCCCGAATTCTATCTCTTGAGATAGATTTCCTAGAACTCCACATCGATCTTATTCTTTAAGTCACGGTTGACCCGGTTAAGGTTGCCCACGATTTATATAAGCTTATTCATTTCCTTATTCTGTTATTTAATCATCTTGTCTTTTGTTTCCAACTTATCTTCAAATCATTCTTGAAGTGTATTTTGTAAACTAATATTTAAATATTTTTATATATATTGTGTTGTTTAAGTTGTTGATGTTGATTTGGGTTTTCGATCGATTCGTCTGATCAACGCTATCGATAGGATCTCCAAAACACTTGAACAGAGCAAACTGACACCATACTGTTTTCAAACTTGGTAAATGAGAAATTTTGTATAATCATATTATATATATGTATAATTTTCTGAAATTTTATAGTTAATTGAATTGGATGTTAAGAAATAATATTTGATTTGTATATATCTTGTAATCATTAGCTTTTGTTTCATATATAAATAATTGAATTATAAAATATAGTTATAAATTAATTTGGAAATTTAAATGAATTTAAAACAAGAATTGATAATTTAATTTCCGAAGATTTCAAACTTTGGGTTTTAAAGTTTTAAAAGGATATATTATTTAAAGTATTTTCGAAAAGAAATTGTTTCCAAAGTATTTTAAATGTTTAAATCAGTGCTCTTTTCTTTGTCGCTGGAAAATAATTTCGGTGATGACTGCAGCATCATCGACGTTCATTTTCGAGTTTCGAAGTGAAGAGACCATTCTGTAGCTTTGCTACAGTTCTGCTTTGAAGAATTAAATTGATTTGATTTTCTAAAATTTGACTTGATTTATAATAAAATTGATTTGATATATATTATGTATATATACTTATTTATCTAGAATAGTTTGAAGTTAATCGGAAAATTTAATTCTTAAATTTTTCTTAAAGGATGATTTTAATTTTAAAATGAATCAAAATTTTGAATAAATATTTAAGCTGAAAAATTGAATTAGAAAGTTTTATTTGTATAATACTCAATTGCATTCCAATATAACTTACCTTAATCACTCAGAAGTTAACTATGTAATTAGATAACGTACAATATAAAAGAATTTTATAAATAAAATTTGAGTGGTTATAATAAATGTTATACACTAAAATTTTAGTTATAAAAGATTAATAAAGGTAAACAGAATAAAAGTGAAGTGAATAATTTATGATTTAAAATGGAGTTAAAGGAATTTATAAATAAATTGGAGTAGTTATAATAAGTGTAAATATACTTAATATATATGATTAGATATATTAAGTGGAATTAATTTAATAATAGTTTGGAATAAAGAAGAATGAAAATTTGTTGAGTAAAATATGAGTATAATAAATGATGTTCAAATCTATGATTTTAGAAGTTGTTAATTAAAGATAATTAGATAATAAGATAATCAAATTAGAAATAGTTAAGATTTATTTAACTTAAGTGAAATCAATTATTAATTTAAGTTGAAAATTTTCTTGGTTTTAGAGTTTATTATCTTATTTGTTTTCCAATCTATCCTTCTTTTGGGATGTTTCTATTTTGTTCTTATCAAGTTTATTCTAGTCCTTGTTGATGATATCCTTGTCTTCTCCAAGTTAAGGGATGAGCATGAGTCATTCTTTCTTATCTCTTTGGAAATTTACTCTATCTTATTTTGGGTATTAATTAATTTAAATTGAATTTATGTGGTTTAAATTAATGATTCTATTTTGGGTTTCAGTTTAGTGTTCTTTCAGGGTGTTTCTGTTCTCCTACCTTCTTTCTTTTCGAGGACGAAAATTTTTGAGTGGGGGAGAGTGTAACGACCCGTAAAATTTTCAATAATTTAAATTGTTAGGTTAATAAGTTTTGTGTGATTTAGTATAGAAAAAAAAACTTTATCTATTAAATTGAACAATGGTAATTAGAACTAATTAGTAACAATTGAAATGAAGTCCCAATGATGAAATAATGTAAATTAGTTATAAATTTGAATGTAAGAAACAAGTGTGAATGTTGAATCATTAATGAAATAATATGTGATAAATAGAAATTGAAGTAAATCAGTGTTAATTGAGCAATTGTAACTTTTGGTTTGTAAATAATAATGGATTCATTAATGTGGATTAAAGTAATAGTAACGGGTGTGAGTTACTATTTAATTAGCATATTAATTTAGTTATAACAGTTATATTTGAGTATAAATTTAAATATAAGTAAATAAGGGTAAGCGGTGTATAAATAAATAAATTTGTATAATTGATAGTAATTTAATGAGTTCAATATTAGGTAAGTAATTATGATAAACTTAAGTGTAAATTTAAGGGTAGTGATAACAGCTATTATAAGTTGCCTATTTAGTCTATAAAATAATTAGAAAATCTTTAATGTCATTAATGAGAATTTATGCAGTATCAGCAGGTGTGAATGTATAAAATAAATAGAAACGTAAATTTATTTATAAAGTAACAAATTGGTAAAAGGAATGTAACTAAGGTAAATTAATTAATTGGTTTAAATCTTAATTGATGTGTACAATTGACAAGATTTCACATTTAGAAATGTAACATTTTTACAAATTTAAGAAATATATATATATATATATATATATATATATGTTTCTTTTTCCGTAACTCCTGCCTTTTCCGTTTCTTAATATTCATTTCCACTTTCTTGCCATCCAAACTCCTCATAGCCGTGCATATCAATTTGAAAATCACGTACAAATCTTCCTAAATTCCTCACTTCTTCATTTGCCTCTTTGATTGAAAGATATTACATAAGTTATGTTATTAAATAGGAAATAAATCCCCTCATTCACTAGCCTCTTTATTGCTTGCCATTCTTTTGGCCATTCGTATCTCAAACCCTAGCCGCCACTACCATTTGTAAATCACGTACGAAAATCTTCTCATTCATCTCTTTTCTCTTTCATTTGCATGAAAAAAAATAAAGCAAGTTCTCATTTTCATGGCTTCTCCTTACCTTCTTCTTCTATTTTTTTTTTCTCCTTTGTTTTCTTCTAGGCATGCTCGGCCTCCACCGCTAGCCGACCTCATCACCTCCACCACCACCACCATGACCGACCACAACCCCTATCCATTACCACCAAGCCTAAGGCCATGACCCCTAGATCTAGATCCATCACCATCTCCTTGTTTAAACCCTAGCCGAGCTACTAATTCACCACCCTCCTCCTTATTTCCTCGGCCACCAATTCCAAACATCACCTATTTTCTTTGCCATGACTTACTCCATGCCTAAGCCGTGCCTATGTGACCACTTGAACCAAACACTTGACCATGGCCTAGCCACTTGATTGATTTAAAGCAAGGTTATGTCACTTTGATTCATTCTTTTCATTGTTTTAATCTATAAATCTTTGTGTTGCATTTTATTCTTATAATTTTGTAAATTGTTTGTATACAAGATTGGATCTTGACTCTCCATCACAAAAATATTATCGTGCCTTCTCGTGCTTTGCGGTGTGTGGATATTTTTATTTTGAATTGATCTCTAGCTCCAAAAAGGTGAGTTTTATCACTCTAGACATATGTACTTATATTGTTGTGAAATGATGACAAGTGAATCTGTATAAATTGATATGTTATTCATACATACATGTGATATATTATATGATGTTTAATACTGTTTATATATTTGTTACATCATCTGATATGATTATATGTTCTACTGTTCATTTATTTACTAATGCTCACACTGCAAGTTCCCTATCACTATGGGTTGAAATGATACATACCCGAACGGACATTAGAAAAAGGAAAAATCATTATGGGCTGAAATGACAGGCTCGAGTCATTTTTATTGTATTTTTATTTTATTTTATTTGACTTGGGATTGCGAGTTTGAAATGATAGAACCCGGATTTTTCTTTTTAAATTACGGATTGAAATGATACATATCTGTTTCACTTGACCTAGGTTAGAAAATATTATACAGACCCATGGTTATATTTTTAAATAATATTTTCCTTAAAATTATTAAATATTTTGAATGTTTTAAATATATGAAATTTGAGCTAAAAGATTTGATTTAAATGACTTAAATATAAGAAGATGTTGGTTTTCTATAAGTTAAGATTTTATAAGTCAATAAGTGGCTTTAATGAAATTTTAAATATGTGTTGGGTTTAAATTGAATCTAAAGACATTTATTGATGATAAATAACTTAATAATTGAATTTGACTTAATATGGAAATTTTAAATCTAACCTAGTGATTGTTATGAATTTTACTTTATGAAACGGACATGTTTTGTGTAATAAATAATGTATTTTGAACTGATAAAATGGAATACAGTTTTAATTGGTCATTTTGTGATAAAATTTATTTAACTAGGAATCATAGTTAATTGATGTCTAAATGAATAGATCTAAAAGAAAAGATTGATTGTTATATTAACTATGATAAAATATTCTTTTGTGAAATGTTATGTTTTGTAAAATAAATAGTTATGATTTTTAAATGGAAGAATGTAACTCTTATTATGGCTTAACTTGGAATTTGGAAATTTGGTTTTAAATGAAAACTTTTAAGTTAAGTAAATAAAGGAAAATTAAAATTTTACTTGGGAAATGGGTATTTTAAAATAAAGTATTAAGTTAATTGTTAAAGTAAAAGTTGAGAAAATGATTTACTTTTGACTTAATGAATGAATTATTGTTTAAATTGGATATTTAATCATTAAGTGTTTATTTTATTGAATCATAAGTTAAGCTATCCGAATGAATATTTTTGAAGCGAAAAATATGATTTTTATAAGTTAAAATGACCAAATTTAAGTTTTATTGTTTCTGAATTTTTTTAAAATAAAGCTGGAATTAGTATTGGTAGCACTTAAGAAATGCTGTGGTCTTAAGACAGCATTTGTTAATTGCTGTCATTTCTAGAAATAAACTAAGTTCTGAAATAACAGAGAGCTACTACGGCACTTTGTAAGTGCTGTTGCTGCTGAAAGTAAACTGTTTTGAAATAATAACTAAATATCTACTGTAACACTTGGTAAGTGGTACTATTTCTTAAACTGAACTGTTTTGAAATTCTAATACCTACTGTAGCACTTTATAACTGCTGCTGTTTCTGAATTTGACAATATTTTGAAATATTACTAATATATCTACTGTAGCACTTTATAAGTGCTGTTGTTAGCTGAAAATACAATGTTTTGGAAATTTTATAATTGAATGAATGAACTTAGAAATGCTACAACTTTGAAATGAATATTATTTGACAATGAATTTCAATGGTTTAAATGAATATTATTTTAAGGGTGTTATGATTTTCTAAGTATTATGATTTTTAAAGAATAACATTTCTAAATTGTTATGATTTCGAAATATTATGGTTTCAAAGTGTTGGGTTTCAGAGTTGTTATAACTTTGAAAGGTACTATGGTTTTGAAAAATGAAATTGTGTGAAATTGTATTTAATTAAGAATTGTCTTAAAATATATTAACTTGGAACTTATTGAAATTGAAGATTTAAGAATGTGACTTTATAAAGTGGTTTGGTTTAAGATGATTTAAAGGAATATTTCAAGTTTAATAAATTTAAGGAAGTATTCAGTGATTTGGAAATTTGGGTTTTATTTAAATGATATATTGATTTTGCTTTTGAAATGAAATAATATAGTATTTAGTGTGAGAAATGCGGATTACGGATCTTAAGGCTAGAATTAACACTAGAGGGGGGTGAATAGTGTTTTAAGGATTTACTAATTCTTTTTGAGTTTATATTAATTTGAACACAAATGTATGCAATATTCAGACATAGATATGATCACAGAATCAAACACAGATGCAAATATAAAGTAAATGCAATAAATGAAAGAACACAACGGATTTTATACTGGTTCGGAGTTACCCTACATCCAGTCCTGCAACACAAGTACGGATTTCCTTTCAAAATTAATTCTTACAATTACACCCTCGATTTCAAGGCCACGAGGTACACCACTCCAGATTCACAATCCTCTGGGTAGAGATACTTGATTTTACGGGCAACAAGTTCACCCGATTGATTTCCTAGGCTACAATCACACCTTCTCTCACTTGATAACTCTCCATTTGTCATCAACAAAAACAAACTAACTCCAAACTATATAACTCCCCCTTAATCTTGTACTAAAGTACCTGCATTAAAATATACAATGGAGTATATAATATATAAATTAAGATATAATTATACTTATAGACATGATAACTAAATAAAGATCATATAAATATCAATGTATATTTATACAAATTATGTTTTGCACACCAATTAGCAATCCATACCAAATCAAATCAAATCCAATCAAATCAATCCAAGCAATCAATTCAAATCAAATAAAACAATCAAATCAAACATTACGAGGAACTTCCACCCATCCTTCTTCTCCAAATATTGGATCTGCTTTAATGGCATCCCAATTTTCATTGTCATTGGTGAGAGAGACTGAAGGATGTGCTTCATTATCATCTTTGTATGGGGAGGAAATCATCCATCGAATTGCATTGAAATGCTTTTCTTGTTCTTTGATCATCTGCGTTTGACTTAACTCTAAGTGTTACTGATTACGGAGAATGAAAGAAAGAATGTTCTTGAAAGAATTAAGAGTTTCTTCAAGATTCTCAGTCAAATTATGAATTGGATTGGCCATTTTTGAATTTGTGAGAAGAAATATAGATAGAGTAGATAAGAAATGATTTTGAGTGATGAATTCTGGAAGAAATATGTATTTATAGATGTAGGAATTCGTTTGAAAGGAATAGACACAAGGTAGTTATTCAAATTTAAAATTTAAAGTGAGAAGTCATTTCTGACCAGTACTTGTCGACATGGTGTGTGGGGGGTTGTGGACAGGGGTCAGTTCATTTTGATGACTCATTTTGATTTTGTGAATAATTGTATATATGTATATATTTATATAACATACTAACAATTATTCTGGAGATAAGATAAGCTAGATAACAGAAAAGTAATTCAATTTCATTTCATAATAGAATGATACAAAGATTAAACATTAACAACTACACGAACATTCAAATCAAATCATACTAAAATAATACAATATGATATAAAAAGGTAGAGCTAGTTAGATGATGACGAAGATGAAGATAATCCAAGTTTCTTGCTAACTTTTGAATAAAACTTGTTCATCTTGGATGACATTTTATCCAATTTCTTACTAACGGACTGTTTAAGAATTCGTCGATTTTCAACAATAGTCTTCTGATTTTTGAGTAAGGTTTTGTTGGTTGGATTAGAGGGATAATCAATACTTTCCAAGGATGTTTCACCTTCTTCTTCTTCTTCTTCTATTTCCATTTCATCCCCTTCTTCTTCTTCCTCCTCTTCCATCTTTTCATAAGTCAAACGTTCTTCCTTTTCATCAAGAGTCTCATATGGTTAAAAAACATATGGAATTTTCATAAGAGAAATGTTTGAGTGATTAAAAACTTTTCTTGAAACAAATTCTTCTCCTTTGAAATCTACTCTAAAATAATTAAAAATCCGAGTGAGATAGATTCCATGATATAAAGTATTTTCACCCATTTCAAGATTTTTGGGACGAAGTTCATCCAAAATAACTTGTGCCCAATTAATATCATAATTTCCAAAAATAGCAAAAAGTGCTTTGCAAACTTTTGAAGTTGGATTGTTAAAACTTCCCGATCTTGGGGTCAAAGTATGTTGTAAAAGAATATTAACAATTCTTGCTTTTCTTCGAAAATTTCGATTTTTGAATTCAAAGTTTTCATCTCCTTCAAAAATGTGATGAAATGTCTCACGATCATTTTCATCGATTTTAAAACTAGAAAGATCCATTCCCGTGCTTTTGCAATTGAGAATGGTACCCAAAATATCACAATTTAAAATGATTCTAGTACCTTTGACACTACTCCAAATTTCATCATCATTTCCATTAAAAAATCCACGGTTGAGATTTACATAGATAATTTTAACAAAATTTGGATAACAAACAAAATCATTTTGTGAAGCATCAACAAAACTAAGAATTTGGTTATTTGCAAAAAGTGAATCGATTTCATAAGAAGAGAAATCTTGAAATATAGCAAACTTTCCGGGATGGACTTTTCCATAGTTAGCATAGTTGACATATGCTTTTATAGCCTCCGGATCATTGAAGAGTTGCTCTTTCATGTTTCTGGAAAGTCTCATTGTGGAGGGGTTGCTTGAAGAAGCCATTAGAGTAGAGAGTACAGAGCTTGAAATTTTTAAATAAGAGTTTGAATTTGAAAATGAAAGTGAAAAGTTGTGATATGAGATAGTAAATAAATAGATTCTCAAAGGACAGATTCTCTGGTCAAAAGATGACTTTTCAGAGTCTTGAATGAAGTGAAAAGATGGAGGGATATTCAAACATTTGAATTCAAAATTGAATTTCAAATTTCTGTACTATTGTCGACAACGTGGGGGGGGGGGACCATGTCGACAGGTGTCTCTGAATTTTCATGATTTATTTCATTTAAGTATTCTAATATATATATATTTATTTATTTATTATTTTTAATGACTATATATATCTGAAATTATAGTATATTGCATAAAATATTATGATACTATTTTTTTTAAAATAAAAATAATAAAATAATAATAAATATAATAAAATAATAATAAAAATTTAAAATTCAAACGACACACCAATTCAAAATCAATCAATCAATCATTCAATCCTAAGCATGCAATTTCAACCAATGTATTATAAACGTGTATCTTTTTATGAGTCCGTTTTTCTGAATTCATCGGAGTCGTGAACTACCGTGAAATACATATTTGAATTATCTGTCTTCTGATCATCATCGCTCGAGGATGAGTCTGAGTCATCTAGAGTGGCGGTAAATGCACGTTTTCGTTTCTTTGCGGAATCATTGTTTATAGGAAGATTTTGCTTATCTGGATGCGGACAGTCACTTTTTATATGGCCTGGTTCGTCACAGTTGAAACATTGGATATAGTTTGGCACTACATTCTGATCACCAGAGTTCTTATAGTTGTTTCTCTTGAGATTATTCATCTTTCTGTATTTTAGGAATTTCTGAAAGTTCTTGGTCATAAAGGCTATCTCTTCATCATTATCGATGTTTGAGTATGATCCATCGGTCAATGCATTGAATGCAATTGATTTCTTTTCAGATGCTTTGCTTTCTCTTCTCCCAATCATTTGAACTTCAAACGACATTAGATTTCCAATTAATTCTTCTATCTTTAAGGTACTGATGTCATTTGCCTCTTCGATCGCAAGTGTCTTTTGATCCCATTCTGGAGTAAGAGAATTTAAGATTTTTCTGACTTGATCTTCTTCCGAAAATACCTTTCCCAAGGATATTAGAGAATGCACAATATCCTGAAATCTACTATACATATCTGGAATAGACTCATTAGGATTCATTTTAAATAATTGAAACTGATTTGTGAGCATGGAAATTTTGGTATGTTTAACTTTGCTTGTTCCTTCGTGAGTAACTTGCAAATTTTTCCAGATTTCATATGCAGACTTACAAACTGACACTCTATTAAATTCATTCCTATCAAGTGAACAAAACAGAATATTCATAGCTTTAGAGTTATTTTGTGCGACTGTCTTTTGCTCAGCAGTCCACTGTGCAAAATCAGTTGTGGGTTCAAAATATTCAGTCTGTGTGATATTCCAAGTGTCTAGTCCTACTGATTGTAAATATATTTTCATCCTACATGCCTAATATGCATATTTACTGCCATTAAAAAGTGGTGGTCTAACAGTAGACTGACCTTCTACAAATGAACTAGTGTTGGTAGTAACAGTAGTACTAGTGTTGGTAGCCATTTTGAAATTTTTCAAAATTCAGATTATGAAACTTTGAAAATCTTGCTCTGATACCAAATGTGAGAAATGCGGATTACGGATCTTAAGGCTAGAATTAACACTAGAGGGGGGGTGAATAGTGTTTTAAGGATTTACTAATTCTTTTTGAGTTTATATTAATTTGAACACAAATGTATGCAATATTCAAACACATATATGATCATAGAATCAAACACAGATGCAAATATAAAGTAAAAGCAATAAAGGAAAGAACACACCGGATTTTATACTGGTTCGGAGTTACCCTACATCCAGTCCCGCAACACAAGTACGGATTTCCTTTCAAAATCAATTCTTACAATTACACCCTCGATTTCAAGGCCACGAGGTACACCACTCCAGATTCACAATTCTTTGGGTAGAGATACTTGATTTTACGGGCAACAAGTTCACCCAATTGATTTCTTAGGCTACAATCACACCTTCTCTCACTTGATTGATTATAAAGAAGCCTATAACTCTGAATAGCACTAGGATCTTGTTGAGATAGTGATAGAGAATCAAACCTTAGATGATCTAGTTAGATTCAATGGAGATTTCGGCAGAGTAATAATAAAAATGTATATAAAGAAATGTGGAAGAAGAAGAGAAGTGAAATCAGAAAATTATGAATATAAATTCGTTTAAAACATCCCCTATTTATAGTAGAACTACAGCCATGTCCATTCGGGAAAGGATATGATGAATAGACACTTCTTTTGAAATTCAAACTTCTGAAATAAACTGTCATCACGTCGACATGGGTACCTAGGGGTTGTCGACATGCATAAGGTATTTTTGATAATTAGTTTTTCTTTTGAAAATAACTTCTATCTTATATTAAAACTATTTTAAACTTTATAAATATACTATAGTTAAAATACATAAATAAGTATAATATTTTGGTATATATAAAATTTTACTATAATTTCATATTTAAATCTTAAATATAAATATTAAAAGTTAAGTACATTATAATTAAAGATAGTTTAAAACCAAGGATAATTTTGATATTGAAAATAAAGATTATTTTGAGACTAAAAGTATTTAAAACCAGGATAGATGTTTTTGATTTAAAAAGGAAGATTTTGAAATCATTTTGAAAACAAGATATAATTTTGTAAAATATTTGAATAAAAGTTAGTGGATACAAAACGATGTTCCACTAGATTTTTCGTAGGTTCCATCCTACTTAGGGTTCCGTCCCTTTAACAGGCTCGAAGTGGATTCCATTCCACGAATAAAATGGATTTTAAGATGTCAATGCTTTTCTAGGAGTTTTAACATAATTCTAGACTCGATACTTGTCTTGTACTATTGAAATCTTGAACTCTTGATATCTTGATACTCATGAGTCTTGAATCTTGATGTCTTCAATCTTGAGTCTTCATACTGTACAGTCTTCATTCTCAGTACCCGCATGTTTATATCCTGCATATACATATATATCTAAACTATAATGTCAGTATTTATATTTTATAACAAGTCCTAAGGTTGTTGTCATCAAAACCATTCTTTTTAAGGACTAACATTTAGTTTTGAAATGGATATGATATTTTGGATTTTAAAGTATAAATGATTTTTGAATAATATCCATGGGTTATAATAACGATTGGTTGGCAAAGAGACAGGGATCGGATATGGGCATACTCTCTGTCGATACCGAAAACAACTTTGACAACCGTGTATGCGGTGGAGATTCCAGAATGAAGTAGGATGGTGGTGACGATCCTATTGAGGTATGAACGTGGACCCGACTCCAATGAGTTAGTTCAAGGTGGCTAAAACAGGAGGGATTCTCGGGCCAATGAGGTAGCACCTCTGATCGGACGCATTTTTTCGATACTATTCTATTACTTTGTGATTTATTTGGTGGCCACCCTTCGATTTTGATTTGGGAGTGTGTTCCGAGGTGGGCGGTAGTGGCTGCTATACGTTTCCACCAGCCCGGATGCGTAATTGGTATATCTACCCTGGCATTGCCTCGTTGTGTCGTGTCACCTACCATATCGAGCTTTACTACGAGTTTGGATTTGTGTCGTAGCCTGTGGAGTATTGAGGGTAGCTCCCAATCTGGGGGTATGCTGATACTGGATAGACTACTGGGACTATTATGTGTTAAGGGCTATATGGGTAACCCCTTAACGCTATTTAAAAGTAAGATTATTTTATTATTGACATTATTATAATAGCGAATATTACTACATAGTAGATAGTTTAACGGATCCTTAAAGAATGGGCGATCCCAAGCATTCTTTAAGTTACTTGTACCTTTATATTACAGTTCACTTGAGTTGGTTTACATTGTATAAGTATGTATGTCCTGACTCGAGTGTTTTGTGTTTTGCTTTACGCTCGGCTCAGACTGAGTGATATAGCATTCGAGACTCACCTTTGGAGTTGGAGCTTTTCTTAGAGATCCAGCTATCTATTTCGCTTTCAGTTATCCAGTTGATTCCAGAGATGTATTCTGATTTATACTTGATTATCATATTGAGACTACTGTTGTATCTTGTTACTTCTGTTGTATTTTGTTAACTCTGATGTATATATATAGTAGCTTCATGAACTACTATTTCCTTACTTCCGCTGCACCGTTATATTACTATGTGTCTGTGATCTGTGATTTATTTACTGTATATTTCTGAGTTTTGCCAAATTTTATTTACAATTCGGTATTTTGAGCAATTCAAGTCCGACATGTGCGGATGCGAATGGTTGAAAATATCGGGTCATTGCAATACATAAAATGTGTTAAGGGGATATGGGTAGCGCCTTAATACTATTTTAATAGTTTACTTTACTATAGACATTATTATAATAGCGTATATTACTACATAGTAGATAGTTCCACGGATCCTTAGAGGATGGTTATCCCAACATCCTTTAAGTTACTTATATTTCACTTGAGTTGGATTTATTGATATAAGAATGTTAATCCTGACTCGAGTGTTTTGTGTTTTGCTTTATGCTCGGGTCAGACTGAGTGTCATAGCATTTGAGACTCACCTTTGGAGATGGAGCTTCGCTTGGAGATTCATCTATCTATTCAGCTTTCTGTTATTCAATTGACTACTGTGATATATATTCTGATCTTGTATTTGACTATTGTATTGAGACTTCTATGTATTCGAGACTTCTGTTGTATCTTGTTTTAACTCTGATATATATATATAGTAGCTTCATGAACTACTATTCATTTGTTTTCGCTGCTTATTGTTATATTACTCTGTGTCTGTGATTCTATGATTATTTTATTTACTGCATATGCTCAGTTTTTCCAAATATAAATTAACAATCTGATATTTTGAGCAATTCAAGTCTGACTTGTGCGGATGTGAATGGTTGAAAATATCAGGATGTTACAATAAATCACATTTATAAAATTTTACTTATATAATTTCACTATTTTACTTCACTTGTATAAGATTCATTCCAAATTTATTTATTTTATTTAGATTTATAATAATAACAACTTTTTATTAAACACAACAAATAACAAATGATAATAATTAAATATTACCATTCATTAACAACCAACAATCAATATATATAATTATATATAAAATATAATCGAGTTAAAATTATTTCATTTACCCATTCAAAACAATATTATGTCGGTTTATCCTTTTTAAGAGTTTAGAAATCCCTATAGATACAGTGGCATCCCACATACCTATCAGAATTTATAAAACACTCAACAGATCAATCAGCACAATACAAAACATTTTTATATAACTAACTAATACGCGCTCATACACACACACACAATCAACTCATTCTATGGCATTACTAACCATATCTATAATGGGTACACATCATAGCCTAAGAGTATACTAAACCGAAGCACTGATACCAGCTATGATGACCCGCAAATCCGTACCCTCTGAACCAACAATAAACCACACATGTCGACCCAAAGCGAACATAATTGTAGATGATCATGAGAAAGAAAAGAGAGGGTGAGAAGAAAGAGAGAAGAAAGAAGAAGAGAAGAGAAGAAGAAGAGAGAGAGAAGCAGAACCAAAACAATACAGAATCTCACATCGCAGCGGAATAACGTATAATATAGATCAATAATCTTTACAAAGAGAAACTGTAATTTACATAAATCAATATCAGAGTACACAATAAGTAATCATTGCCATGGACAGTTATAATAACCTGTCCTCACAAATGCTGATAATTTACAACAACAACAATGCAAAGCAGTGGAAAAATAAACAGATACGTGTATACGACATGAAGATCTCCAGCTCGTCTGCTGAAGCTATAAAAGCACCAAATCTGAACCTGTAAATATACTCGGTCCGACTCGAGCATTGAAAGGGAAGAATGCCCGGATCAGTCTGGGTAACCAGCGTGAGAATAACACACCTCAACTGAACTAATAAAGTTACCAAAACTTTTCCTTTATCAAAACAAACGGTATCTCGTAAGACCACGTCCACACATAAACACAGTCGGGTTTTTCCCTTACTATAACCGAACCATTTCATATCAAATCATGTTATATTATAATAGTGTCTATTATACAAATAATAATCAACATAGCTGAATTTGTTACATTATTAAATTCGAGCAATACTAGGCTCTACAAACAAAATGGCAGACACGTAGTTGATTTTGGATTTCCAAACATCCAATATACATACATACAAACACACACACACACACACACAAAGATATATATATATATATATATATATATATATATATATATAACATCCAACAGTCATCAAAACAACATAATAAAAATACTCCCACTTATATAAAAATATAATTAATTTCGTCCGATTTCGACCTTGTATGAAGAAGTTATGACATTTATAAGTTTACACGATTTATTATATAATTAATTTACAAATTCTTTTTTTATTTTACCATCAGATTTGACCATTAGATTTGGCTTCATGAAATCTGGGCCACCCATCCTCTCTTCTTCCCCAGTTCATAAGCACACAAGAGAAACCAAACTTCATCGTTTCATTTTCAATCGCCGCTCCTCCATTGTCGCCCTAGAACACGATCAACCACCACCATCGCTTGCGCCTACGCGAGCTCCACCACTGGCCAATGACCGCACCCCTTAGCTTTGCCGATGACACGCAAAATGAAGATGAACGACACGCCATTCGTGGCGATTTTCCACCATCTCGAGTATTTATAGCCCAGATCCACCGTTGAATCTGCATATCTCCTCGTGCTCTACGACTTTCATTTAGGAAGTTTTTTCTAATTGTTGATGGAATTGTTATATATGCTATTATCTGTAACTGTTCAGCTGTGGAATATGACACCATATCCTGTTGTTTATATTATATTGTTGTTTATGATATATGCCTGTTATTATTATTATCGTATCTGCCATCACTTTGCAAGTTCCATGTTAGTATAAAATTCACTATGGGTTGAAATGATACATACCCGAACAGACTTTAGAATATGAGAAAATCGTTATTGGTTGAAATGATAGACCCAAGCGATTTTCATTGAATTGAATTTGGGATTGCGGGTCGAAATGATATATACCCGTATATATTTAAATTACGGATTGAAATGATAAATATCTGTATCACTTGACCATAGGGTAGAAAACTTCATGCCGACACCGTTGGTCTATATATAAATATTTAAAAATGATTTCTATGATCTTGAAAGGGAATACATATATGGTTTTATTTAATATTGGAAATATTTTATATAGAAATAAGTTTTAATATAAAGTAGATTTAATAATAAACTTTAATTTAATAAATTTTTATTTAATTTGTATAGTATGTCTAAGTATTATATTTTCAAATAGATTTTTTAAGGATTTGTACAAGTTAAGGAAGATGAAGTTGAATTAATTGAAATTGTATGTAATTAAGAATTCTACTTAATTAGGTTGATTTGAACTATTGAATTTGAAATTTAAGATTTAATTTTATAACTTGGCTTTTGATTTAAAGTGATTAAATGGATATTTCAAGTTTAAATAAATTGGAGGGAATATTTAGTTTAAATGTAATGTAAGGTTATTTAAATAATACTGAATTTATTAAGTGAATATTTCAAGGCTAAATAATAATGAGGTTAAATCAAGATCTATATGAAATTGTTAAATTGAACTTTGAAATGTTGAATATTAAAGCTTTAAAATATAGTGGAATTTAAATGGTTTATTTTGTGATTCAGATCTGTATTTGAAATCAATAAAATTTGAATTTGTTATTTAGAAACTGAATTGAATTAAAATGGATAAATCTAGATTGAATTAAATTTTAAGTTGAAACTCGAGTTGATTTGAATCAATTGTGAAATTGAGGAAATATATATACATATATATTTAAAGAAATGATATTTTGGTTTTGAAGTATAAATTATTTTGAAAATGGCCACGGTGTTATAATGACGTTTCGTTCCATGGATCCTTAGAGGATGGTTATCCCAAACATCCTCTGAGTTACTTGTATTTCAGTTGATATTTCAATTGAGTTGGATTTATTGATATAAGAATGTTAATCCTGACTCGAGTGTTTTGTGTTATGCTTTATGCTCGGGTCAGATTGAGTGATACAGCAGTTGAGACTCACCTTTGGAGTTTGGAGTTTTACTTGGAGATCCAACTATCGATTCAGCTTTAAGTTTTTCCGGTTGATTGTTTAGAGTGGTCATCTATTCGTACTGAAGACTTCACTATATTTGAGATATTCTATTATATTTTATTTCAAACTCTGATGTTTATATAGTAGCTTCATGAACTACTATTTATATATTCCGCTGCATTCTGTTTTATTACTCCGTGTCTGTGATTGATTTATTTGTTGTATATGCTGAGTTTTTCCAAATTTTAAATTAACAATCCGATATTTTGAGCAATTCAAGTCCGACATGTGCGGATGCGAATGGTTGAAATATCGGGATGTTACAGATGGCTTAGAAGGGTGATACATCTAACATTGAATAAAAAATATAAAAACAACAGAATAACTCATGCAATGTACGATATATGTTCAAACACATATTTTATTAAACAGGTGAATGTGATTTGGGATTTTATATAAACTAATAAATTTCAGAACAAATCGGTCTTCCAGTTTGAATTTTAAATTCGGTTTCAACCTTTTTTAGATTACACCAATTCAAAAAAAAGTAGAATTTTAGTTTAGATTTAGGCATTGTTGCGAATGTTGAGTTGGATTTTAAGATGATTAGCTAGTTATAGAAGAAGACTATTAAAGAAATATTTGAAGTACTTTAAGAATAAAAAATCAATTGGTGAGGGAATCTATCCATTTTAGCTCCTATTTAATAAAATTTATCCTAACTATAATTTCCAATTTTCGTAATATCCACCGGTATCATATTTGTAGTAACATGTATATTGAAATGTCTCATCAATATTAAAAGGAAAGAGGTAAGATGATTGGAGTCAAAATTTGATTTTCTTCAATCACGGTAGTCCCTCATCTTATTAAATAGCTATGTATATAGTATAATAATAGTAATAATGAGAAGATGGGAAAATAATATAACTAATGTGTAGTGCCGGTCCAACTGTCTGGGTTACCGTAGACAAAATGAAAAGAATGTATTTAAAAAACTTACTTTTAAGGAGATAAACATTGAACTAGGTTCTGTACACTAATGTTAAGCGATCAACTAGTACAATAGAGCTTAGTTGCAAAATCATTTGTGAGCATTACTTTAGAAAATTTGTTTCCAAATATATTTTAGATATAATTTCTTTTAGATTATTGCCCCTTCAAGTCATCTGTCCTAGACGACGGTCTTGCTTGCCTTTCCCTAGGGTCGGTCCCGTCGATGTGTAAATATGTAAGGAATACATGATGCGATCTTGTGCAAACGAATGGGCATCCCTGAATGGGACACAAATATAGAAAGTTCAACGAAAGTGGACTTCGTTTAGTTTATATGAATTTGCATATTTTTTAGTTTTAAGTATTTTTGAATATGTTAATAAATCATATTAAATTGTAAATTCAAGTGAAAATTGGGATATTAAAAAACATATAGGTCAAAAGAAAGAAATTTATACACCGTGGTTGAAAAAAGATACAATAGATATAAAACGAATATATGAAAGGAAACACAAGAATGAAAATATCATAATTGAAAAGGAGTTATGATATTTTAAGAAAATGTTTGTCACTACGTAGTTTGCCACCTCGGAGAGGGGTTTAGGGTGAATGGCAAACCCCCTAGGTGGGGATGCGGGGGCAACGCCTCTTTAGATGGCGGTCGTCCTGACCAGTCAGATCGCAACGATCTAGGAACAGTGTAACTTAGCTGGGTGCATGACAACGCCCCATGAGTATACAAATGTTTATGTTATCAGTGTAATTTTTTATTTTTACGCAAATCACAAATATTGTTTTATTTATCACAAAATATGTTTGGTTTTATTGCGATTTTTATACTAAAACTAAACATTGTTATAAATTATAAATATTTTTAATTTATTATTATTATTACTACTTATCATTATATAATATTTGACTTTAAATTTATATCATATTATCAATATAAATTTTATTATTTAATGGAAAATAATTGTTGACCTACAACGCTTCACCCATCAATCTAAGAGCATTCTCAATAGAGGGTCGGATGACTGACCCTCCAACAAAGGGTCCGTGAGTCCAAAATTGGACTCACAACTGACTGTCATGTTCGCTTTGGTAACCCTAACAGTCAGTGAGTTATCCAGCATTATTAATGTCGAATAAGCATGTGGTCAAGATCACTTGTTTTTCACGTGGACTGAAATTCTGACCATATATATTTATTCGGCATTATAAATGCCGGATAAAGATGTTTGCTATTGAAGTGAGTTAGCATCATTCAGTGAAATGTAACATTTATTTAATGTATTGACTGTTGTGTTGGGAAGATCTAAGTGCATTCCCAACCACGGTTGAATTGGAAACTGACCGCGGTGGCTTAATTTTGGATTGCCTTGGCAACCCACAAGGTTGGCAAAACAACCCCGGAGGTTTTGGCCTTTCTTTTAGTCGGTTAAGCATATTTTGTCTTAGCATGCTAAAAGAAAGCCGGCTAAACCCTCTATTTTCAATATTTTGCCTTAGCCGATTAAAAGAAAGCCGGCTAAAATGGTTCGGTTTTTGCCTGCCGGGGAGAATGGATTTTTTGCGTTGGATTTTGGTGGATGTCATTTGAAGGAGAATGCACTAAGAAGATTCAATTTTCCTGAGCCCAGCAACGGAAGCTTTGCCACATTCAGAGTTTTGACACATAGGAGATGCCTGAAAAATTGAAATGTCAGTTCATGTCTGAGAACACACTACGGATAGGAAGCAGGTAATTAGGTAAAGCTGTCAAATGGAGCTAGGGGAGTCAAAATTGGTTCAAACAAATGAACGTCATGCCAGCATGATGCTTGTATCATCATTGGACCCCTCATCTTTTCAGTTCGCTTTTAGTGTCGGATGTTGATTTTGGTGCTGGTCGCGTCATTTTATTCCTTCATCACCATCACAGCAATATATAATATACTTGATAGATAATCACATATTTTTGATGGCATGCCCAGTTGCCCACCGAACAATCTTTAAAAAATTGATCACCTACACCACGGCGTGTACCATATGTTCTTTAATAAAAAAAGCTTTGAAATTTTGCCAAGCGAATGGAACTGAATGTGCCCACCTGCAACGTGAAATGGAAAATCAACCCCTTGAACAAACCTATCACTCTTCACAGATTATACTCCAAGCATTTATTTGAAATTCATTCTAAACAAAAATCAAAATGTATTTAGCCTCAAACTTGGAGATGTGTACTTGCTTTTATTACGCTCGAATGCTCACCATAAGTAATTTCAGTATTGCGCATTGTTTGATGAATAATGATGGTTCCAATTGTCTTTATAATTGAAATTTGTTGGTGTTACCCCAGGTTTTACTGATGGTGTACTATGACATTTTTTTATAATAATCCTTTCAGCCCTAAAGCATTATAGGTGATCTCGTAACCTAAGTCTTGATATCAAATTTTACGATCCGTCATTTGTAGCGCCCCTAGTCCATGCACTAATGCACTTGGTTTCGACAAATATCATGGAAGATGGAACGTTAAGGGTGGAATTTGCACTACTAGAAAAGACCAACGTAGCAACGGACATTTTCGACGGCCGTCAAAAACTCCATCGTTGCATTTTTTGACATCTTTCGACGGGTTCTTATTTTTAATATTTTAATTTATCACGTTATTATGCCTTATTAATTATAGAACTTTGAATTTTTTTTAGAAATACTAGTTTAATTTATAAAGATTAAATAATATATTTTTGTTCAATTATTCAATTTTAAGACGGTTTGTGATTAGTTAAGTTAGTGTTTTCGATAATTTTTTGTTGTGTAATTCGATATATAACTTTATTAAAAATCGAACTCAAACGATCAATCTATGTAACTTTCAGTCCGTCCATTATAAACTTCGGTAAAATTTATGATACGTAATAGTTTTATAAATTTTAATATATCTTTTAACCGTTGTGTAACCAATTATGAATTTCTAAATATATTTAACATCATAAATTCATATAAAAGAAAATGTTCGAAAGAAAAATAATTTTTTTTAAATCTTATGTCGATCCAAACTATTTTGGACCTACTTTCAAAATATGAAAAAAAAGTAAATAAACTTAGGATGTCGGTCTTGATTCTCAAATTTATAGTCGTTCTACATTTGGACTAAAACCTTTCGTTCGAATGTTAAACAAATTTCAAATGAGACGAAATTCGGATCAAATATACTTTATAATATATTTATCCAATTTGTACGACGAGAATAGAAAACAAAACAAAAGAAAAAAAAATTAAACTCAAAATATATCATTTTCCAAGGAGTTGTATAACATTTATATGTATTATTAGACCAACTTCTATTGAAATTACCTGTTTGAAGTCTAATTTTTTTTCTGTTTTTAAATCCAACCATACGGATTGTAAATACATAATATACAAAATATGGTTTGAATTTTGTCACATTTGAAGATCGTTTGATCTTCAAACGAAATGTTTTAAGTCTAAATGTCTACAAACGGCTATAAATTTGAAAATAAAGATTGATACCTTAAACCCGTTTATTTTTCTTTCTTATTTCGACCGTATAACATAAATACCTTGGATCGACATAAGATTCAACAAACTTAATTTTTTACAAAATATTTTTTATAAGAATTTATTATGTTTAATACATTTAAAATCCACAATTAATTATCAAATCGTTAAAAAAGTATTGTGTAACGTATAAAAATAAACTTTTTAATATTTAGAAACAAAAATGGATTATTGCAAAAAAATTATTTTTTTATAACAAATTAAATTTTTATAACAAATTAAATTAAACTTAATTTATTTTAAATAGGGATAGTCGTCAAAAGTCGATGTATTTATGCCGTCGACGGCCGTTGGAAGCCCTCAGAAAGTCACAAATATTGCTTCAGCCGAGCATGTTTTCTTCCTCATTCTCACTTTCCTAAACCTAAACCCAATTCCCAAACCCCTAATTCGATCTAAATCCGTCTGTTTGCCTTAATTCGCCACAATCCATTGCATTCTTCATCAAATTGGAATGTCCAAGCTTCTATGCCTTCAAAAAATTAGGTGTATTCTTCCCCTAAACTAATTATTTCGAATTGTGATAAAACTAGTATTAATTTATGTTCAGATTTATTGATAATAGCCAGTTGATTGGTTATAATTGTATATTGGTTGATTTGGAAATGTTAATTATGGTTATTACTATTTAAATCCAAAATTAATGTTTAATTAATGCTAATTTGTCTTTATTAGTGTGTGGATATTAGTGTAATAAAATTTAGTGTTAACTAGTGTATTTATTAGTTAAAATGTTGGTAAAAACAATTTATTTACATAATCCTTTTATTAGTTTATACTGTTAATTACATATAAATTTAGTTTACGTGTATGAGGTATGTGGTAATATAAACAAATTAGTGTATACTGTTAATTTTTTATTAATGTGTAATAAAAAATAATTAGTGTTAGCAAAAATGTTGAAAATAATAATTTATAATTACCTTTTAATCGTTACGGATTCACATATTGAATTAGTGAATAATCGCAAATGTATGGGAAGCTTGGATTGATTACTAGAAACGTCCAGAAGCGATTGTAAGTTTACTAGTCTCATATATTTATTAAAATTTAGTAGAATTAGTATAATAATTGCATCAATTTAATTTACAAATGTGAAATATAATGTTCATGTCAAATTTCTAGGCCGGATCTTCATGAAATTATGCAAATAGAAATAAAAATTCTATCACACACCGCGGGGGTTCCAACTCATTCCAGCATTGCCATCAAGAGTAGATAAATTTATTAGTTGCGATTATAAATGCTTATTACATTGTATAATATATATATATATATATATATATATATATTATAATAATACATATATATATATATATATTATAATAATACATATAATATATATTTTCAAAAAAAATATATTATAATAATACATAATAATTATTTCAAGAAAGAGAGCATGGTCGTGTCGTCTCCTACTTGGAAGTGTTTACTCATACTCACGCCATCGAGAATGTCAATGAAGATGGATTAATAACATACACATGACATGACACGAAATCACAAGTGGTCATGGTAAGTATATTTTAAGTTATAAGTTATTAATAATTACTTTAAATTATAAGTTATAAATAATTAAAATAATGTAGTATGAATTTTAATTGTGATTCAATTTGTAATTGCAGGATAAGTTCATGAAAGAACGAGAGAAACTACTCGAGCGAACAGGTCAGGATGAATTGAATGCCGAAGAGGAGGACCGGATTTTTGACGCTGTCATGGAACTACCAACGCGAAATATGCGTTTAAGTTTTGAAAACCAAGGGGTAATGGTTATGTATAATATATTTATGAATAACCTATAACACAATGATTTTATTAATTATAGTATATGAAACTCACACACTTTGATAAATAATGTTACAAGCTAGACGCAGGCAAAGCAGCTATAAAAGAGCTCAGGACAATCAGGAGATTGCAGAGTTGAGAGATCGAATTGTTGACTTGGAGGAACGAGATAGGCTTCGGTCTGCGAAGATGTATGTGACGACCGCCCATGACCCCTGCACCAAATCTAGAGATAGTGCGCTGTAAAGTGTTCCAGGCGACCATGGACGATTGTCAGGGTAGATTAAAAACAACAGAATCTATCGTATTGCTCACAGCGCATGGACAAAATACAATAGAACATATGTATAGTGAAGCTTTACAGAACAAAATGTCATCATATAAAACTCCATAATAGTTGAATACAAGCATCCAAATAGCCAATACATCAAGCCTCACTACATAACACTCAGAGAATACAAAACAGCGGAACATCCAGTACATATAATAAGAAGATAATATGCAACCCTCCGGCTCGTCTTCGATATCAGCATCGCGAGAAGAGAACAGCACCTGTCACCTGCTACCTAGTCTGCCCGTCCCAAAAATGGACGAACAGCCCAAAGCAATAAAATTTAAAACATAAAGCCTTGATTCAGACAACAGTCTTAGTGAGCAGTAAATTAACTAACAACATACCAAAAGAGCATAAAGGAAAAAGAATAGGAATACAACCCTCCCACTCCACCTCTTTCTACAGTGATAGCCCCCAGACACACACTAAGCAGAAGCAACATAGCAGAGCATACAACTTAAAGTAAAGTAATAATCATTCGATTCAAGGGCGATGTTTTCCAAGTACCAAGGCCTAAATCAGATAAGCACCCAGAAGATACCGCTCTTGAGTCCGAATGACGATACAACCAAACATCCATGACTCTGGCTATCCCTGTTATCATTGCTTCGATATCACCGTTAATTGAATGACCGGCACATTCTTTCAGCCGTCCGTCAAGGGCTAATGGAAACCCCGGTTCTAGACATAACTCTCGCACGTCATCGTGACCCGTGCCTAGGATTATCGAATCTGCCCAGAGTACTTGACCATCAACTTAGTCTTTTGGGCGTCCCCATGTACTCTTGCTTAGAGCATGCTAGAACCTTCAACAAAGATGAGATCTCAACCTCCTAGTCATCCTCCTCGACGACTATTTCCATACTAGCTCAAGCGCCTCTCGAGCATCCATTATCCTTAACTCGAATCATATCACCGAGTTACCAACATGCTTGGAATGATCCCGTCTGGATTAGACCAAGACTATCTCATATCATACTTCGCTTCATCACATCCTCGCAAAGTCTCATCTCAACATCATCATCATCGAATCTATGCATAAGAGCTTCATCATCCGCTACATATGCTACGAGCAGCTTTTCCAATTCAAGAGCCTTTCCCTTAGCTTTCGAATCACCTTCGACCATCTTGTCTAAAACCAATCAACAATTATCTAATTCACAGCAATCAATCATGTCAAACATCAATCCAAGTAATTAAGCATTCAAATATAAGCAAAATGGACAATTATAACAATAATGGCAATTTCGTAATTAAAGAGTTGAAAGTCTAACAAGCATGAAACATGGGAATTATCTCTACAACTTGATGAATGAACTTGCATAGGTTAATCATGTACAAAAATGGTTGTCAAATCATCATGAACAATGGATCTACATGGATCTATACTTAGATTTACAAAAATGCATAGAAATCACTATTTTAACACCAAATCAAGCCAACAATCCGATCTACTCCTTTGGATCCGTGTGAGAGATAATCACCACTCATCAAATCACCTAAACAACCCCAAATCAACACGCTTCAGATCTGGACAGCAAAGGATCAAGCTTGATCTATCACGAATCCACTTCAAACGAAGAAATCTCACTTCAAAGAATGAAGATCTTCAATCCAAGCTCTTGAATCTTCAATTTGATCTTCAACTTGGATGAAAGGAAGCACTAGATTAGAGTGGAGAAAAGAAGTGAAGAAGTGTAGAAGTCGAGCTCTCAAAATGGCAGCACTTCGTCGCTTCGAAATCCGGATCCCAAAAAGTGAGAACAACCCTTCCTATTTATAGCAGAAATTTCACTAAGTCGTCCGCCCCTATAAGTCGTTGCCGACTTAACTACCTCCGACTTACGACTTAGCACTTACGACCTACCAGAACTTCACTCTGCGCGACATAACAGTCTCCGATCTAACAGGCCATACGACTTACGACCTAACAATAGCTCCGACTCAACACATGCGCCCCTAAACGACCTAACGACTTAGCAGACTACGACTTAGTGATCCTGCGACTTAAGCCTCTCTCCGACTCAACAACCCAAGTCTCTACGACTTAAGACTTAACTTCTCTAAGTCGTCTACGACTTAACGCGTGTGCCTAACCAACCTAACAACTCAGCAGCTAACCCCTAAGTCGGTTACGACCTAATTGGGTATACGACTTATGACCTAATAGCTACGACTTAACAAACCAGGTCTCAGCGAGATACGACTTAACAAGTATACGACCTACCAACTCATCAACCGGTGCGACCTAACTATAAGGCCACAAACCTGCCTATCTCCTAAGTCGCTAGCCTCTAAGTCGTCTACCCTATAAGTCGGTCACGACTTATCTCTTAGGTCGTTTACGACCTAGGACTTAAACAAATAGGACCGAAAATACAAACATACTAAGTCGCATACGACCTATATCATACCCTAGGTCGTCCACGACTTACCACCTTAACTCGCTAACTCGCTGATTCCTTAACTCGGTAACAACTTAACTCACCACTATCCTTAAGTCGGTTAATACTATAAGTCGGTCAACTTCTTAGATAGGCTACTCCCTTAAGTCGGTCACTCAACCTAAGCCACCCTATGACTTAACTTCCTTAACCCGGTTAATTCCTTAGGTCGTCCCAAACTATCAACCGACTTAAACCACTCCCCTATCTTCCTTAGGTCGTCGCCGACCTACCCCTTAGTCATTAACTCGTCCAGACCTATTTCTTAACTCGTCCCAACCTCCTAAGTCGGCTACGACTTAAGACTTAAGAAAAATTCTGCTAAAATCTGAAACGACTTAACAGCAATGCAACCAAAGGTCAACTATTTTACGATGTTTCGATCCGTGAAAATACGGGTCGTTACATTCTCTCCCCCTTAGGAATTTCGCCCCCGAAATTCCAAACAAACAAAGCAATCAAAGACTATTCTGCACGCCTATTATCCATAGCAATCAACAAACCATGCATCCAATTCTAGCTTAGCGTACAGAATTCTAAGACTTAGAACAAGTTACAATATCGTGAGATGACACGACACCTTAGGGCCATACCTTGAAGAGTTCAGGATGAGCTGCTTTCATCCTCTCTTCCACCTCCCACGTACAGTCGTTATCATCATCACTCCATTGTATCTTGAGAAACTTAACTATCTTCCTCCTAAGCTGTTTCGTGTCGGTTTCCACAACACGAAGCGGTTTACGAGGTCTTCTATCGACTGGATCAACTTCGAAGTCTTCACAGCTATCAGCAGAAACCACCGTACTCGAGTCGTGCACATACTTCCGTAGATATGATACATGAAAAACATTGTGCACACTCGACATCTTCTCTGGTAACTCCAATCTATAAGCGAGTTTTCCAATTCGCTCGATGATCGGGAATGGTCCAACAAATCTCGGAGTCAATTTTCCTTTCTTCCCGAATCGGATAACATTCTTCAGTGGAGAAATCTTCACAAAAACCATATCTCCTACGTCGAATTCCAAATCCTTACGACGCTTATCGGCATAACTCTTCTGACGGTCTTGAGCTACCTTCATTCGTTGCCGAATGATCTCTATGCAATCCGAAGTCTGTCGAATCATCTCCGGCCCAAGTATCAGCTTTTCTCCAGTTTCCAACCAACATGTCGGAGAGTTACACGGTCTTCCATACAATGCCTCATACGGTGCCATACCAATACTTGACTGGTAACTGTTGTTGTACGCAAACTCTACCAAATGAAGGTGATCTTCCCATGATCCTCCGAAGTCCAAAACACATGCTCTAAGAAGATCTTCCAAAACTCGGTTGACTCTCTCGGTTTGACCATCTGTTTGAGGGTGATAAGCTGTACTCAAACACAACTCGGTTCCCAAAACTTCCTGGAAGCTCTTCCAAAATCCACTAGTGAACAATGGATCTCGATCGCTCACTATACTCTTCGGAATATCATGGAATCGAACTATCCACTTCACATACAACTCAGCCAACTTTGATGCAGTCCTAGTCGATCGAACAGGAATGAATCTCGCACTCTTGGTCAGACGATCCACAATGACCCAAATCCGTTCGTTTCCCGTTCTGGTTCTAGGTAGCCCATCAATAAAATCCATCGATACTTGCTCCCACTTCCATGCAGGAACTTCTAATGGTTGAAGCAATCCACTAGGCTTCTTCTGTTCGGCTTTTACCAACTGGCAGTTCATGCACTTGGAAATAAAATTTCCAACATCCTTCTTCATACCTTCCCAGTAGTAGGTTCTCTTCATATCCCGATACATCTTATTTCCACCCGGATGAATTGTCAACTTTGAGTGGTGACTTTCCTTCAGAACTTCACTCCTCAATTCATCTATATCAGGAACAACTAGTCGTCCTTGCTTCCGAAGCCAACCCTCTCGATCGACCTCAAATCCTTTATCCTTTTCTGGTTCTAATCCAGATTCCAAATCACGGATAATCTTGACAAGCTTATCGTCTCGCTTTTGGCTCTCGCCAATCCTTTCCACAAGAGAAGGTCTTATCGATAAGTTTGCCAACATCTCAGGTTCCAATTCGCATCTAGGCCTGAAGTCAAATCTAGCTAAATACTTGAGATTCTTCCATTCTGAAAACATGGCTCCCAATCCTGCATGTCTTCGACTTAACGCATCTGCCACCGCGTTATCTTTTCCCGGAGTATAAGCTATACCAAAATCATATGATGCCAAAAACTCTAGCCAACGTTGCTGCCGAAGATTCAAATCCTTTTGGGAGAAAAGATACTTCAACGACTTATGATCCGTAAACAACTCAAATCGAACTCCCAATAGATAATGTCTCCACACCTTCAGAGCAAATACAATCGCCGCTAACTCCAAATCATGAGTCGGGTAATTCCTTTCATGCGGCTTTAGTTGTCGACTTGCATACGCAACAACTTTATCCCTCTGCATCAGCACTGCTCCAAGTCCAGTACCACATGCGTCGGTGTAAGCCACCATCTCATCATTCCCACTTGGAATAGTCAAAACAGGAGCACTTGTCAATCTCTCTTTCAGGATTCCGAAAGCTTGCTCACACTTAGCATCCCAACTGAACACTTGGTTCTTCTTCGTCAATCCTGTTAACGGTGCAGCTATCTTGGAGAAGTCTTTGATAAACCGTCAATAATATCCTGCTAATCCAAGAAAACTTCTCACATCAGATGCATTCTTAGGTCTAACCCAATCCTGGATTGCTGCCACCTTAGCGGGATCAACCGCTATTCCACTTCCAGAAATCACATGGCCTAAGAACCTCACTTCACTCTTCCAGAAGTGACACTTTGAAAACTTAGCCTTCAGCTGATGTTTCCGCAAGATTTCCAAAACAATATGCAAGTGCGTCTTGTGCTCCTCTTCCGTTCTGGAATAAATCAGAATATCATCCACGAACACAAGTACGAACTTGTTTAACTGATCTCTGAACACTCTATTCATAAGATCCACAAAATATGCTGGTGCGTTAGTCAATTCAAACGGCATTACCAACCACTCAAAGAAACCCGATGGTGTCCGAAAAGCAGTCTTCAGCACACTATCCTTAGCCACTCTCAACTGGTGAAATCCCGTTGCCAAATCCATCTGAGAAAACACCTTAGCTTCGTGAAGCTGATCAAACAAGTCATCTATTCTCGGCAATGGATACTTGTTCTTCTTAGTCACCTTATTCAGCTCACGATAATCGACGCACAATCTCAACGACCCATCTGCCTTGGTTGCTAACACAACTGGTACACCCCACTCGGACACACTACGCCGAATGAATCCTTTCTGCAAAAGATCATCAACTTGCACCCTCAACTCTTGCTGTTCCCTAGGCGCCATCCGCCTAAGAGGCATCACAACAGGTCTGTCTCCTTCAACTAGATCTATACGAAACTCGATCTCTCTATGCGGCGGCAACCCTTTGACTTCGTCAAAGACATCCTCGAATCCATCAGCGATTGGCACTGATGACAGTCCATTCCGTGGAACAACCAGCGAATACATGAAGCTCATGAAGACGCCTTATTCATGCTTACATCGTATCACAACCTTTCGCCCCTCCACATTCTCGACTGTCACTTCCAACCTCTCGCAATCAACCTTTGCCGCATACCTCCTAAGCCAGTCCATACCCAAAATAATTCCGAACCCCGCAAAGTTCAGAACAAAACAATCACAAACAAAAGAGCAACCATGACTCGACACAATCAGACCACGGCACAACATACACAAACAAGACGAACCCCCAACTGGATTAGTCACAACCAATGGCCCATCAACAATATCCGGTTCCAAACCTAACCGGCCTACGAGTTCACTACAAACAAACGAATGCGACGCTCCAGCATCAAACAGGACTCTAACTTGAACACCACATAGGAAAAGAGTACCTTGAACCTCCACACTATTTCCCTTCTCTTCAGCGGTAGGAGCTTTTGAAGACGATGGAACAGCTCCCAAAGCATAAGCTTGCACAATCTTCATGTCCCTCCTCGGTTCTGGACAGTTCTTCCTGAAATGCCCCGGCTTGTCACAGTTGTGGCACTTCGCCGGCGCTTTCGGATTCTTGCAATCCCTGGAGAGATGGCCTTTCTGCTGACAGTTGTAGCAGGTCACTTCGCCCTTCGGCTTCTTCTGGCCATCCTTACCCTTCTGCTGCTGCTGCTGCTTCCTCTTCTTGTTTCCACCCTGCTGGGGTTTAGACTCTTCCCTGGTCACAGCAACAACAGATCCTTCCTTAGGAAACAGATTCTCGTGTCTGAGAGCTTCCTCCACAAGCTTCCTAAATGAATCGTCCAAATGATCCATCAGTCTTGGAGCCTGAACTTGATCTCCAACATCTACTGATGGCCCCGGGGCTGACATCCTTCTCCTGATCGAAGTCATCATGGTTTCGAACATAGCAACATAATCAGCAGCCCCTTCAGTAGCACGGCCTTCCCTAGCAGCTGGTCTCCCTCTTCGACTCATTCTCAATATCTACAAAAAGGAATGATTAGCATACCGAGAGAAACAACTACATAAAGGACTCAAACTCTACTAAGCTACTATATTATATATAGTAATCATCCATCAAAATACAATTACGTCTCTCATACGTAGTTATGTCAGCGAGCGTTGGGTAAAATCGATTAACCAATGCTCTGATACCATATGTGACAACCGCCCATGACCCCTGCACCAAATCTAGAGATAGTGCGCTGTAAAGTGTGCCAGGCGACCATGGACGATTGTCAGGGTAGATTAAAAACAACAGAATCTATCATATTGCTCATAGCGCATGGACAAAATACAATAGAACATATGTATAGTGAAGCTTTACAGAACAAAATGTCATCATATAAAACTCCATAATAGTTGAATACAAGCATCCAAATAGCCAATACATCAAGCCTCACTACATAACACTCAGAGAATACAAAACAGCGGAACATCCAGTACATATAATAAGAAGATAATATGCAACCCTCCGGCTCGTCTTCGATATCAGCATCGCGAGAAGAGAACAGCACCTGTCACCTGCTACCTAGTCTGCCCGTCCCAAAAATGGACGAACAACCCAAGGCAATAAGATTTAAAACATAAAGCCTTGAGTCAGACAACAGTCTTAGTGAGCAGTAAATTAACTAACAACATACCAAAAGAGCATAAAGGAAAAAGAATAGGAATACAACCCTCCCACTCCACCTCTTTCTACAGTGATAGCCCCCAGACACACACTAAGCAGAAGCAACATAGCAGAGCATACAACTTAAAGTAAAGTAATAATCATTCGAGTCAAGGGCGATGTTTTCCAAGTACCAAGGCCTAAATCAGATAAGCACCCAGAAAATACCGCTCTTGAGTCCGAATGACGATACAACCAAACATCCATGACTCTGGCTATCACTGTTATCATTGCTTCGATATCACCGTTAATTGAATGACCGGCACATTCTTTCAGCCGTCCGTCAAGGGCTAATGGAAACCCCGGTTCTAGACATAACTCCGGCACGTCATCGTGACCCGTGCCTAGGATTATCGAATCTGCCCAGAGTACTTGACCATCAACTTAGTCTTTTGGGCATCCTCATGTACTCTTGCTTAGAGCATGCTAGAACCTTCAATAACGATGAGATCTCAACCTCCTAGTCATCCTCCTCGACGACTATTTCCATACTAGCTCAAGCGCCTCTCGAGCATCCATTATCCTTAACTCGAATCATATCACCGAGTTACCAACATGCTTGGAATGATCCCGTCTGGATTAGACCAAGACTATCTCATATCATACTTCGCTTCATCACATCCTCGCAAAGTCTTATCTCAACATCATCATCATCGAATCTATGCATAAGAGCTTCATCATCCGCTACATATGCTACGAGCAGCTTTTCCAATTCAAGAGCCTTTCCCTTAGCTTTCGAATCACCTTCGACCATCTTGTCTAAAACCAATCAACAATTATCTAATTCACAGCAATCAATCATGTCAAACATCAATCCAAGTAATTAAGCATTCAAATATAAGCAAAATGGACAATTATAACAATAATGGCAATTTCGTAATTAAAGAGTTGAAAGTCTAACAAGCATGAAACATGGGAATTATCTCTACAACTTGATGAATGAACTTGCATAGGTTAATCATGTACAAAAATGGTTGTCAAATCATCATGAACAATGGATCTACATGGATCTATACTTAGATTTACAAAAATGCATAGAAATCACTATTTTAACACCAAATCAAGCCAACAATCCGATCTACTCCTTTGGATCCGTGTGAGAGATAATCACCACTCACCAAATCACCTAAACAACCCCAAATCAACACGCTTCAGATCTGGACAGCGAAGGATCAAGCTTGATCTATCACGAATCCGCTTCAAACGAAGAAATCTCACTTCAAAGAATGAAGATCTTCAATCCAAGCTCTTGAATCTTCAATTTGATCTTCAACTTGGATGAAAGGAAGCACTAGATTAGAGTGGAGAAAAGAAGTGAAGAAGTGTAGAAGTCGAGCTCTCAAAATGGAAGCACTTCGTCGCTTCGAAATCCGGATCCCAAAAAGTGAGAACAACCCTTCCTATTTATAGCAGAAATTTCACTAAGTCGTCCGCCCCTATAAGTCGTTGCCGACTTAACTACCTCCGACTTACGACTTAGCACTTACGACCTACCAGAACTTCACTCTGCGCGACATAACAGTCTCCGATCTAACAGGCCATACGACTTACGACCTAACAATAGCTCCGACTCAACACATGCGCCCCTAAACGACCTAACGACTTAGCAGACTACGACTTAGTGATCCTGCGACTTAAGCCTCTCTCCGACTCAACAACCCAAGTCTCTACGACTTAAGACTTAAATTCTCTAAGTCGTCTACGACTTAACGCGTGTGCCTAACTAACCTAACAACTCAGCAGCTAACCCCTAAGTCGGTTACGACCTAATTGGGTATACGACTTACGACCTAATAGCTACGACTTAACAAACCAGGTCTCAGCGAGATACGACTTAACAAGTATACGACCTACCAACTCATCAACCGGTGCGACCTAACTATAAGGCCACAAACCTGCCTATCTCCTAAGTCGCTAGCCTCTAAGTCGTCTACCCTATAAGTCGGTCACGACTTATCTCTTAGGTCGTTTACGACCTAGGACTTAAACAAATAGGACCGAAAAGACAAACATACTAAGTCGCATACGACCTATATCATACCCTAGGTCGTCCACAACTTACCACCTTAACTCGCTAACTCGCTGATTCCTTAACTCGGTAACAACTTAACTCACCACTATCCTTAAGTCGGTTAATACTATAAGTCGGTCAACTTCTTAGATAGGCTACTCCCTTAAGTCGGTCACTCAACCTAAGCCACCCTATGACTTAACTTCCTTAACCCGGTTAATTCCTTAGGTCGTCCCAAACTATCAACCGACTTAAACCACTCCCCTATCTTCCTTAGGTCGTCGCCGACCTACCCCTTAGTCATTAACTCGTCCAGACCTATTTCTTAACTCGTCCCAACCTCCTAAGTCGGCTATGACTTAAGACTTAAGAAAAATTCTGCTAAAATCTGAAACGACTTAACAACAATGCAACCAAAGGTCAACTATTTTACGATGTTTCGATCCGTGAAAATACGGGTCGTTACAATGTACCAGATACTGGATGAGCGCATTGTTGTGTATATGCAACAATATGGCACATTTCCCTCATCAGCGGGATCTGGAGGATGGGTAGGTATGATTTTTTTTGTTTATGTTGAGACATTGTGTGTATATATATATATATATATGAACTTTAAGATGACGAGGTAGTTTGACTTTGTTGTGAGATAGTTTGAGAGTTATATATACTTTGAGATGGGTGGGGTTAATGTGATTTGATATTTATGATACATTTTGAGATGTTGTTTGTTGAGTGAGGTTGATTTGACGTGATGTTTGATATATTTTGAGATGTTGATGGATGTTTGTAATTTGTGATATATTGATGGATGTTTTAGGTTGGTTTATTGTATATATTGAAGTTTTTTTTACTAACGATGTGATATATTTTGTGATATTGTGATTTGGACTTTGAAATATATTATTTCTATATGTGAAATTGAGCTGCGATATATCATGTTATATATGTGTTGTTTGGGGATGAAGTGCTGCTGGAATAAAAAAAGCTTCAAAATTCCGACGCTGGTGACGGCTTTGGGGGTTGCAAGTTTTTTGACGGCTTATGGCAACCAACGACAACAAATTGGTAAAGGTGTGATCTTCCACATGTACACAATGTGGCATCAAAAGCCATCAAAGAGTCAACGATAGTAGTCAAAATGATGTCGATGGAGCCGTCAAAAAGTCCGTCGAAGAACAACTGTTCGACAACCAATATTTTGACGGCTATTTCCATCGAATTCTGACGGCTTCTGACGGCCGCCAATGGCTAATAGCCATTGGAATAATTGTTGTCTCCTATAGTGTTGAAACTCATATCACACACATCCCTTTGTAGTTAAAGCGCTTAGCGGTTCTACAGCGGTAGAGGTGCAAAAAGTTATAGCGGAGATAAAGCGGGGATATAGCGGAAAATAGCGGAGTTGCAAAAAGCTTCATTAGATATAAAACCAATATTTACAGTTATTTTATTCTCATTATCACAACATTTGTGTAGGAAAAATATATTTTTAATCTTATATGACAAAACTGAAGAATATCATGATTTATGCAAACTAGATTTGATTATAATAAATTTCTAGCTAATATTGAGCACTTATGCATTAAAATTAGGTTTTACACTAAATTTCTTGATTTGGTTTAAAAGATAAATAGTCAAATCAAACTTTGTATATTAATGTTGCTAAAGTGGGTGCTAAAAAGCCTTGATTTAGCGGGTGTAGGGAAAATAACAAGGCTTAACGTGGATCTACTGTTTAATAGCGCTAAATTGAATTAGCGTAGCGGTCGAAGAGCATTGTGTGTCATAATGAAGGTTTTGGAGGGCTTTAACCGGGTTTTAACTGCAGACACGCAGAGAGAGAGAGAGAGAGTACATCTCATAGCATAAGGAATACTACAGTATCAACATAAACATGTAACAGACTAAGTACATACCATTTCAAAGAGACATAAGATTCAGAATCATAATACACATGCAAATGATACATCAAATCTCTTATACAACATGTCTCAAAATACAAAATAGTCTACTGATCAATATCCCTGGATAAATATGTTATGCCTCTATAACTCACCTCCGATTAGCGGAATCCCCATCTCTAAGTCAACACGCTCAAAGAACAGATAACAAAAGAGAAAACGATTATTATTTCATAATAACATATTTTCCTTAATGGCAGCTGGGCTAAGCCTAAGCCTAGGCAGCTAAATTTTCTTCTTTTCTTGATTTGTTCTATCTTCTCTCAATTTCTAGTCAAACCAAATCTTAGTTCAATGGGTATGGTTCCAAATGAGGTTGGATGGTAGGAAGTTAATTGAAGGAAGGGGGAGATCAGGGGATGATTCCAGGCTAAAAGGTGGTGGTAGATCGGGATTATGGAGCGAAAATAATAGATTTGCGTGGGATGGACAAGGTTTCAACAGATTTGGTATTGGAGGGCTAGCGGTAACAGCGGAAAAGGAATCAGGGCGGAAAACTTCAACGCAGGCTGAGACCTAAAGGAGGGGATGGAACTACTTAAAAGCAAATCAAATATACTGTCTTAAGGGATGCTAGAAAAACTTCATATTGCAAAGTAGTGAAGGCAGGTGCGGATGTGATGGAAAAAGCTTTGGTGTTGGAAATCATTAAAGCAAAGATAGAAAATGGAAGGAGAAGAGGAGTGCTTTCAAAATAAGTAGTGAAAGAGATAGAAGATGATTGGTTGAATTATGTACTACTATATGTAGTAGGTCAAAGACCATACTACAAAACCATTGAAGCTTATGCTAAGAGGGTCTTGAAAACCGAGAAAAGTTTCAAAGTACAAACATAGGAAAATGGCTTTTTTGTAATTTGATTTGGGAATGATGTAGACTTTATGAAGGCGATAGAGTCAGGACCATGATTTTTATAATATAAATCTAATTATTATGAAAAAACCAAACTCATCTATGTGAACCGACCTTGACTTACTTACTACAATGTCGGTATAGGTCAGACTGCTATGTATAAGCTTTAGACTATGGGATCCAATAGATATTAGCGTTTTGGTAAATACTATTGGAATTCCAATAAAGATGAATGATGCAACTAAAAACAAGTTAATAATATCATTTGCGAGAGTTCTAGTTGAAATGAATGCACTGATTGGATTTCCAAATAAAATAGAAGCAATTGACGAACATGGTGAAGTTGTTACGCAAGTGGTAGAGTATGAAAATCCATCCCTACAGTGTGAAAACTATTGTTGTTTTGGGCATATGTAGCAGCAATTCATATGAGCAAGGCCTAGATTCGTAGCCAAAATAGAAAGCTGAAATAAACATTGTAAAGACCCGTAAATTCTCACCCTTTGAATTGACTAAAATGTATACAAGTCCAACTCAAAAGATAAGGATTTACGTCTTTCCTAGCGATTAGGATTATCGACCCTTCAAAATTGACATTGAATATAATTAAATGTATTCAAATGTCGTAAATCAAATGATCGGAATCCTTGATCGTTAGGGGTTGGGATAATAAACATATCAGAAATATCAGAACACAGCGGAAGTAAAACAACCTCTCTTTTATTCATATACAAAAGAGTTTACATTTCAGAGTTTACATAAATACAGCGGAATAACAACTACAGCGGAAAATAAAGCAAAATCTCCAAATGCTCCATCTTCAAGTCTTACATCCATAATTGCTCCAAATATCCTAGCTCCAGATCTAACTGACAAACCTAACTCTAGACTGCCCGTATGGAAAATTATGGGCACCCAGAGTTTAGGGGAAAACAATAAACTCCAAGTCAGTCATGGGACTGGTGTGAGAACTTAAAAATATAGTTGCTTTTGAAAACAATTTCCGTATATGCTTTTGGAAAATGAAACTATCATAAGGTCTCGATCCGCACACAAGATGCAAACGCACACATGGTTGAGGTTTCTCCTTATGACAGTCAAACATGCCTTTGATACGTTAAAAATATCCTTTAAATATTATTATAGTGCTTAGTGATTGAAAACCATTTTCAAAATAAAATTATTAATTTAGCCAGCATACGTTACATGATGGTATGCCTACTACAGCCACTATATTAAACAGTGGGTAATACAATCAAAACTGTACAAGGTTCGTATTGGAGAATGGGTTTCCAATAATGACCAGGCAAAGGAACTTCCTCATCCACGATTGGGTACGCCTCTAGAGGGATGTCCCGAGAAACTACTGTTTCTCTGCCAACACAAGGTCGGGTTACCCCTCAATGGTAACTACTTACTCAAGTCTATCCATCCCCCGGTTGTTACCAACCTTTAAAACGGGGCCCCGATCTTTTCCAACATCCACATCAAGCAAATACTGGGCGTGTAAGACCACAGTACAGCTATATAAATATATAATCCACAAAGTGAATACCTGGGTTCCATACCATGGTATCACTATATATATCTAGAAGGGAATAGACATCCTACACCTTGCCGCATCCATTTTATTAGGCAGGGTTAATAATTTTAAATATAAAATCCATTATTTAATCATTTAAAAACATATTAACTATTCATGTTCAAAGTGATTAAATTATGGTTCGTTACATTTAAAATATTCGAATTCGATGACCCAAAAATACGGGTCGTTACAACCTCCCCTACTTAAAATAATTTCGTCCTCGAAATTGAAACGGAAATGAAGGGTAGAAGTACTTGTACTCCATGCACAAGTTATAGCCAAAATATTATATATATATCATCCATCCATCCATACTTATACCAAAGTATATAAAATAAAAATTTTGGTATAAGTTGCAAACAAAATCTACCATCCTGAATATGTATTACGTACCTAAGTTGGACCAAAATATCTTAGTGCTAATGTACTTAAGATTTTCATCATTTAAAATTTTCAACTTACTTCCATAAGTTATACATAGATCATCTATATAAGATATCTTGTTCGAATATTTATTCGAATACACAATTTCATTTCCGAACTAGTATTGATCCCTGGATCCTTTAGTACGGACTCTGATCAGCCTTCATGATCAGTAACCTTTGTTTTCCTTGCATAGCCCTCAACTATGATAGAAAACACAAGTACCCAACCATAAATTCTTATCAATGTTCATACTCAAGAATCGAGTGATAAATCAATTTCCGGATGGATAAAATTCTGTACTCTAATCTGTTTGAGGAAATGATCTACGTATAACTTACGTATTTATACCTCAATTTCTATTATCCTTTAGTTTCAAAATTTGCTTTCACTTAACAAAATTAACCATTTCCATATTTGGTTTTAGTTCCATCTTTATAAGTTATACCAACTTATTTTAAACTTAACTTAAGTTTATAAAAATCAAATTTCAGCTTGAGTTTCTATTTCTTTTATTCAACTTCTCAAGTTTATTTCCACTTTAAAACCTAAGTTTAATAATCATATTCACTTTACTAATATACCATATTAGTTCCTTTACTTAATTACTTAAGTAAATTTCAAATTCATAGTTAAGTTTATACAAAATCTTTCTATTTTCAAGTTTACCTTTCCAATTATAACTTATAGTTATAAGTTTAACTTATTAAATTTCGTAAAGAATTTCTCCCCTACTTAATTTATCAAATCGTCTTTATTTCAAAAATCAAATACCTTATAGTCAAATTGTGAAAATGGATTCACAAGGCATTTGAGCATATATTCATCTTTTAAATTATAACTTCAAAATCTTATTTAAATTTCAAATCTTAAAATTTTTAAGATACGCTCTCTCATATACCCATTCTAGGGTATTTCTAACCCTATATCTAATGAGTTATCTGATAGTTTATATCCCTGAGCTAAGTCAATAGTCGTTGATGTAAATCAACAGCTTTTGATTCTAAATAGCTCCCAATATCAGTTTTAAATAACAGTTGTGGCCAAGGGGGTCGCCAACAAACTGCTCTGATACCAGATGTAAAGACCCGTAAATTCTCACCCTTTGAATTGACTAAAATGTATACAAGTCCAACTCAAAAGATAAGGATTCACGTCTTTCCTAGAGATTAGGATTATCGACCCTTCAAAATCGACACCTGAATATAATTGAATGTGTTCAAATGTCGTAAATCAAATGATCGGAATCCTTGATCGTTAGGGGTTGGGATAATAAACATATCAGAAATATCAGAACACAACGGAAGTGAAACAACCTCTCTTTTATTCATATACAAAAGAGTTTACATTTCAGAGTTTACATAAATACAGCGGAATAACAACTACAACGGAAAATAAAGCAAAATCTCCAAATGCTCCATCTTCAAGTCTTACATCCATAATTTCTCCAAATATCCTAGCTCCAGATCTAACTGACAAACCTAACTCTAGACTGCCCGTATGGAAAATTATGGGCACCTAGAGTTTAGGGGAAAACAATAAACTCCAGGTCAGTCATGGGACTGGTGTGAGAACTTAAAAATATAGTTGCTTTTGAAAACAATTTCCGTATATGCTTTTGGAAAATGAAACTATCATAAGGTCTCGATCCGCACACAAGATGCAAACGCACACATGGTCGAGGTTTCTCCTTATGACAGTCAAACATGCCTTTGATACGTTAAAAATATCCTTTAAATATTATTATAGTGCTTAGTGATTGAAACCATTTTCAAAATAAAATTATTAATTTAGCCAACATACGTTACATGATGGTATGCCTACTATAGCCACTGTATTAAACAGTGGGTAATACAATCAAAATCGTAAAAGGTTCCTATTGGAGAATGGGTTTCCAATAATGACTAGGCAAAGGAACTTCCTCATCCACGATTGGGTACGCCTCTAGAGGGACGTCCCGAGAAACTACTGTTTCTCTACCAACAGAAGGCTGGGTTACCACTCAATGGTAACTACTTACTCAAGTCTATCCATCCCCCGGTTGTTACCAACCTTTAAAACGGGGCCCCGATCTTTTCCAACATCCACATCAAGCAAATACTGGGCGTGTAAGACCACGGTACAACTATATAAATATATAATCCACAAAGTGAATACCTGGGTTCCATACCATGGTATCACTATATATATCTAGAAGGGAATAGACATCCTACACCTTGCCGCATCCATTCCTGTTTCGGCCATTCCCGGGGTGTGAGGTTCGGGAAGTCTCGTACCCACAAGGCTCTGCTTTTCAACAAAAGCCTTGATCCATCCATAGAATTCTTCGGAATGTCACATTACCAATCCAAAATTACATAACTGATTTCTACCAACGCATAACCCTTAAGCTCATACGTCTCAAGGAAGGGTGTTAAGCTAAGAGAATAAATTCTCCGCCACCAAGCAGATATACGTTAATAAAGATCAATCATATAAAATTAGAATGTAATGTCAGACAATCCATCCATTCACAAGTTCGTTCTGGGACTGAACGAAATCGAAGGCACCTTATTCCTCAACCTTTGCCCAAAAGGTGAGAGGTCCTTGTATATCTGGTAAATCCCCAAACATTGTCAGGACCACCGCTAAAAATATAGGGTTCTGTTCTCTAGACAGGAGCAACTCTTAAAGAGAAATCAACAAGCAGTCCTTTCAATGAGAAGATCCCGGTCTTCATCATTGCCTTCTTATCCATCATTCTCTTCATAACGTCGTATTATTATTCGAAATGGGAAAATCCGGTCTTTCCGAATAATAAGCGCTATTTCCAAACCATATGGATATACAGGATTGTATAAGTCTCTTCCTTAAAATTTGGTAAATAAAACCAATTATTAGACATAACGTAAATCCGAATCGTATTCCTTTAAATCTTTAAAAGATTTCACCATTCCATAATAAATCTTAATTAAAAGATTAATCCAACCAATTTCCGATTAAAACGACGTTACTTAATTTGTTAAGTAAGGTCTAAGATTAGTGTCGCAAATATAGTGTATTTGTACAACTAAAACCATTCAAATATGATTTAAATTACTTCTATTATCTTTTAAATCATATATATACTTCATATATACTATAAAACCTTCATTTCTCAATTCATAACCTTTTTATTCAATTTAATTGATTTAATTGAATATTTAAATAATATAATAATATTATTTTTCTAATTTTCATCCGATTTAATCCAAACTTTCCAGAAATCAAAATAAACTATATATAATACTATTGGAATCATTTAATTGATTATAAACCTTTATTTATATAGCGAACTTAACTTCACTTTTCTAAAATCGATTTAAATTATTATTTATATTTCCAAAGTTGAACATGCCATTTTATATTTAAAATGATTTCAAATAAATAACTTCTTTTACAAAAGTTTTTCAATATATCTCCAATATCATTTCCAAATAGTTTAAATTATAAAATTCGAATATTCAAATTCCCACTCAAATTTGAATATTATATTATTATTATTTTAAATCGAGACTTAACCAATATCCGTTTAAATCCAAATGGGTGTGTATAATAAGTGTAACGTGCAGTGTTATCACTATTAACATCCATATATACCTTCATATCATCCAAACAAGCAGTATATGGTATAACTGAATATTTTAACAATTAAATACTAATATAACTATCATATAGTTAAAACATCCATAACTATCAATCCATTCATCCAATCACAACCAATATAAACACTATATTAAGTGATATAGTTTCTCACCGTGGGATCCACACCTCCTTTCTTTAGTTTGTGAATGAAATAAAATGAGATATGGACTTGGCTATTTATAGGTGAAGAGAAGGGTACTTTAGTCATTTCCTATAGCCTAACCAGATTCAACCATATTTTGGTCCAATAGAAACCAGCCTTATGGCCTAATTTGATTCGACCACATTTTGGTCCAATAGAAAACATCTTGATGGCTTAATTTGATTCGACCACATTTTGGTCCAATAGAATACATATTGATGGCTTAATTTGATTCGACCACATTTTGGTCCAATAGAAATTCTCCTTATCAACTATGGCATAACATGATTCGACCAGATTTTGGTCCAATGGAAACCATCCGCATGGCAGAACCTGATTCGACCAGATTGTGGTCCAATAACAACCATCTGCAGAGCCGAACCTAATTCGACTAGATTTTGGTCCAATGGCAACCATCCGCATGGAATATAATAATCATTATGCTATTTTGTTTTATTAGGCAAGTAATTATACTATTTTGTTTTATTAGGCAAGGTTAATAATTCTTTCTTGTTTTATTAGGTAGGTAATTATACTATTCTATTTTATTAGGCAGGGTTAATAATTTTAAATATAAAATCCATTATTTAATCATTTAAAAACATATTAACTATTCATGTTCAAAGTGATTAAATTATGGTTCGTTACATTTTAAATATTCGAATTCGATGACCCAAAAATACGGATCGTTACAACCTCTCCTACTTAAAAATAATTTCGTCCTCGAAATTGAAACGGAAATGAAGGGTAGAAGTACTTGAACTCCATGCACAAGTTATAGCCAAAATATTATATATATATATATATATATATATATATATCATCCATCCATCCATACTTATACCAAAGTATATAAAATAAAAATTTTGGTATAAGTTGCAAACAAAATCTACCATCCTGAATATGTATTACGTACCTAAGTTGGACCAAAATATCTTAATGCTAATGTACTTAAAATTTTCATCATTTAAAATTTTCAACTTACTTCCATAAGTTATACATAGATCATCTATATAAGATATCTTGTTCGAATATTTATTCGAATACACAATTTCATTTCCGAACTAGTATTGATCCCTGGATCCTTTAGTACGGACTCTGATCAGCCTTCATGATCAGTAACCTTTGTTTTCCTTGCATAGCCCTCAACTATGATAGAAAACACAAGTACCCAACCATAAATTCTTATCAATGGTCATACTCAAGAATCGAGTGATAAATCCATTTCCGGATGGATAAAATTCTGTACTCTAATCTGTTTGAGGAAATGATCTACGTATAACTTACGTATTTATACCTCAATTTCTATTGTCCTTTAGTTTCAAAATTTGCTTTCACTTAACAAAATAAACCATTTCCATATTTGGTTTTAGTTCCATCTTTATAAGTTATACCAACTTATTTTAAACTTAACTTAAGTTTATAAAAATCAAATTTCAGCTTGAGTTTCTATTTCTTTTATTCAACTTCTCAAGTTAATTCCACTTTAAAACCTAAGTTTAATAATCATATTCACTTTACTAATATACCATATTAGTTCCTTTACTTATTTACTTAAGTAAATTTCAAATTCATAGTTAAGTTTATACAAAATCTTTCTATTTTCAAGTTTACCTTTCCAATTATAACTTATAGTTATAAGTTTAACTTATTAAATTTCGTAAAGAATTTCTCCCCTACTTAATTTATCAACTCATCTTTATTTCAAAAATCAAATACCTTATAGTCAAATTGTGAAAATGGATTCACAAGGCATTTGAGCATATATTCATCTTTTAAATTATAACTTCAAAATCTTATTTAAATTTCAAATCTTAAAATTTTTAAGATACGCTCTCTCATATACCCATTCTAGGGTATTTCTAACCCTATATCTAATGAGTTATCGGATAGTTTATATCCATGAGCTAAGTCAATAGTCGTTGATGTAAATCAACAGCTTTTGATTCTAAATAGCTCCCAATATCAGTTTTAAATAACAGTTGTGGCCAAGGGGGTCGCCAACCAACTGCTCTGATACCAGATGTAAAGACCCGTAAATTCTCACCCTTTGAATTGACTAAAATGTATACAAGTCCAACTCAAAAGATAAGGATTCACGTCTTTCCTAGCGATTAGGATTATCGACCCTTCAAAATCGACACCTGAATATAATTGAATGTGTTCAAATGTCGTAAATCATATGATCGGAATCCTTGATCGTTAGGGGTTGGGATAATAAACATATCAGAAATATCAGAACACAGTGGAAGTGAAACAACCTCTCTTTTATTCATATACAAAAGAGTTTACATTTCAGAGTTTACATAGATACAGCGGAATAACAACTACAACGGAAAATAAAGCCAAATCTCCAAATGCTCCATCTTCAAGCCTTACATCCATAATTTCTCCAAATATCCTAGCTCCAGATCTAACTGACAAACCTATCTCTAGACTGCCCGTATGGAAAATTATGGGCACCCAGAGTTTAGGGGAAAACAATAAACTCCAGGTCAGTCATGGGACTGGTGTGAGAACTTAAAAATATAGTTGCTTTTGAAAACAATTTCCATATATGCTTTTGGAAATGAAACTATCATAAGGTCTCGATCCGCACACAAGATGCAAACGCACACATGGTCGAGATTTCTCCTTATGACAGTCAAACATGCCTTTGATACGTTAAAAATATCCTTTAAATATTATTATAGTGCTTAGTGATTGAAAACCATTTTCAAAATAAAATTATTAATTTAGCCAGCAAACGTTACATGATGGTATGCCTACTATAGCCACTGTATTAAACAGTGGGTAATACAATCAAAACCGTAAAAGGTTCGTATTGGAGAATGGGTTTCCAATAATGACCAGGCAAAGGAACTTCCTCATCCACGATTAGGTACGCCTCTAGAGGGACGTCCCGAGAAACTATTGTTTCTCTGCCAACAGAAGGCCGGGTTACCACTCAATGGTAACTACTTACTCAAGTCTATCCATCCCCCAGTTGTTACCAACCTTTAAAACGGGGCCCCGATCTTTTCCAACATCCACATCAAGCAAATACTGGGCGTGTAAGACCACGGTACAACTATATAAATATATAATCCACAAAGTGAATACCTGGGTTCCATACCATGGTATCACTATATATATCTTGAAGGGAATAGACATCCTACACCTTGCCGCATCCATTCCTGTTTCGGCCATTCCCGGGGTGTGAGGTTCGTGAAGTCTCGTACCCACAAGGCTATGCTTTTCAACAAAAGCCTTGATCCATCCATAGAATTCTTCGGAATGTCACATTACCAATCCAAAATTACATAACTGATTTCTACCAACGCATAACCCTTGAGCTCATATGTCTCAAGGAAGGGTGTTAAGCTAAGAGAATAAATTCTCCGCCACCAAGCAGATATACGTTAATAAAGATCAATCATATAAAATTAGAATGTAATGTCAGACAATCCATCCATTCACAAGTTCGTTCTGGGACTGAACGAAATCGAAGGCACCTTATTCCTCAACCTTTGCCCAAAAGGTGAGAGGTCCTTGTATATCCGGTAAATCCCCAAACATTGTCAGGACCACTGCTAAAAATATAAGGTTCTGTTCTCTAGACAGGAGCAACTCTGTAAAGAGAAATCAACAAGCAGTCCTTTCAATGAGAAGATCCCGGTCTTCATCATTGCCTTCTTATCCATCATTCTCTTCATAACGTCGTATTATTATTCGAAATGGGAAAATCCGGTCTTTCCGAATAATAAGCGCTATTTCCAAACCATATGGATATACAGGATTGTATAAGTCTCTTCCTTAAAATTTGGTAAATAAAACCAATTATTAGACTTAACGTAAATCCGAATCGTATTCCTTTAAATCTTTAAAAGATTTCACCATTCCATAATAAATCTTAATTAAAAGATTAATCCAACCAATTTCCGATTAAAACGACGTTACTTAATTTGTTAAGTAAGGTCTAAGATTAGTGTCGCAAATATAGTGTATTTGTACAACTAAAACCATTCAAATATGATTTAAATTACTTCTATTATCTTTTAAATCATATATATACTTCATATATACTATAAAAACTTCATTTCTCAATTCATAACCTTTTTATTCAATTTAATTGATTTAATTGAATATTTAAATAATATAATAATATTATTTTTCTAATTTTCATCCGATTTAATCCAAACTTTCCAGAAATCAAAATAAACTATATATAATACTATTGGAATCATTTAATTGATTATAAACCTTTATTTATATAGCGAACTTAACTTCACTTTTCTAAAATCGATTTAAATTATTATTTATATTTCCAAAGTTGAACATGCCATTTTATATTTAAAATGATTTCAAATAAATAACTTCTTTTACAAAAGTTTTTCAATATATCTCCAATATCATTTTCAAATAGTTTAAATTATAAAATTCGAATATTCAAATTCCCACTCATATTTGAATATTATATTATTATTATTTTAAATCGAGACTTAACCAATATCCGTTTAAATCCAAATGGGTGTGTATAATAAGTGTAACGTGCAATGTTATCACTATTAACATCCATATATACCTTCATATCATCCAAACAAGCAGTATATGGTATAACTGAATATTTTAACAATTAAATACTGATATAACTATCATATAGTTAAAACATCCATAACTATCAATCCATTCATCCAATCACAACCAATATAAACACTATATTAAGTGATATAGTTTCTCACCGTGGGATCCACTCCTCCTTTCTTTAGTTTGTGAATGAAATAAAATGAGATATGGACTTGGCTATTTATAGGTGAAGAGAAGGGTACTTTAGTCATTTCCTATAGCCTAACCAGATTCGACCATATTTTGGTCCAATAGAAACCAGCCTTATGGCCTAATTTGATTCGACCACATTTTGGTCCAATAGAAAACATCTTGATGGCTTAATTTGATTCGACCACATTTTGGTCCAATAGAATACATCTTGATGGCTTAATTTGATTCGACCACATTTTGGTCCAATAGAAATTCTCCTTATCAACTATGGCATAACATGATTCGACCAAATTTTGGTCCAATGGAAACCATCCGCATGGCAGAACCTGATTCGACCAGATTGTGGTCCAATAACAACCATCTGCATGGCCGAACCTGATTCGACTAGATTTTGGTCCAATGGCAACCATCCGCATGGAATATAATAATCATTATGCTATTTTGTTTTATTAGGCAAGTAATTATACTATTTTGTTTTATTAGGCAAGGTTAATAATTCTTTCTTGTTTTATTAGGTAGGTAATTATACTATTCTATTTTATTAGGCAGGGTTAATAATTTTAAATATAAAATCCATTATTTAATCATTTAAAAACATATTAACTATTCATGTTCAAAGTGATTAAATTATGGTTCGTTACATTTAAAATATTCGAATTCGATGACCCAAAAATACGGGTCGTTACAACCTCCCCTACTTAAAATAATTTCGTCCTCGAAATTGAAACGGAAATGAAGGGTAGAAGTACTTGTACTCCATGCACAAGTTATACCCAAAATATTATATATATATATATATCATCCATCCATCCCTACTTATACCAAAGTATATAAAATAAAAATTTTGGTATAAGTTGCAAACAAAATCTACCATCCTGAATATGTATTACGTACCTAAGTTGGACCAAAATATCTTAGTGCTAATGTACTTAAGATTTTCATCATTTAAAATTTTCAACTTACTTCCATAAGTTATACATAGATCATCTATATAAGATATCTTGTTCGAATATTTATTCGAATACACAATTTCATTTCCGAACTAGTATTGATCCCTGGATCCTTTAGTACGGACTCTGATCAGCCTTCATGATCAGTAACCTTTGTTTTCCTTGCATAGCCCTCAACTATGATAGAAAACACAAGTACCCAACCATAAATTCTTATCAATGTTCATACTCAAGAATCGAGTGATAAATCCATTTCCGGATGGATAAAATTCTGTACTCTAATCTGTTTGAGGAAATGATCTACGTATAACTTACGTATTTATACCTCAATTTCTATTATCCTTTAGTTTCAAAATTTTCTTTCACTTAACAAAATTAACCATTTCCATATTTGGTTTTAGTTCCATCTTTATAAGTTATACCAACTTATTTTAAACTTAACTTAAGTTTATAAAAATCAAATTTCAGCTTGAGTTTCTATTTCTTTTATTCAACTTCTCAAGTTTATTTCCACTTTAAAACCTAAGTTTAATAATCATATTCACTTTACTAATATACCATATTAGTTCCTTTACTTATTTACTTAAGTAAATTTCAAATTCATAGTTAAGTTTATACAAAATCTTTCTATTTTCAAGTTTACCTTTCCAATTATAACTTATAGTTATAAGTTTAACTTATTAAATTTCGTAAAGAATTTCTCCCCTACTTAATTTATCAACTCATCTTTATTTCAAAAATCAAATACCTTATAGTCAAATTGTGAAAATGGATTCACAAGGCATTTGAGCATATATTCATCTTTTAAATTATAACTTCAAAATCTTATTTAAATTTCAAATCTTAAAATTTTTAAGATACGCTCTCTCATATACCCATTCTAGGGTATTTCTAACCCTATATCTAATGAGTGATCTGATAGTTTATATCCCTGAGCTAAGTCAATAGCCGTTGATGTAAATCAACCGCTTTTGATTCTAAATAGCTCCCAATATCAGTTTTAAATAACAGTTGTGGCCAAGGGGGTCGCCAACCAACTGCTCTGATACCAAATGTAAAGACCCGTAAATTCTCACCCTTTGAATTGACTAAAATGTATACAAGTCCAACTCAAAAGATAAGGATTCACGTCTTTCCTAGCGATTAGGATTATCGACCCTTCAAAATCGACACCTGAATATAATTGAATGTGTTCAAATGTCGTAAATCAAATGATCAGAATCCTTGATCGTTAGGGGTTGGGATAATAAACATATCAGAAATATCAGAACACAGCGGAAGTGAAACAACCTCTCTTTTATTCATATACAAAAGAGTTTACATTTCAGAGTTTACATAAATACAGCGGAATAACAACTACAACGGAAAATAAAGCAAAATCTCCAAATGCTCCATCTTCAAGTCTTACATCCATAATTGCTCCAAATATCCTAGCTCCAGATCTAACTGACAAACCTAACTCTAGACTGCCCGTATGGAAAATTATGGGCACCCAGAGTTTAGGGGAAAACAATAAACTCCAGGTCAGTCATGGGACTGGTGTGAGAACTTAAAAATATAGTTGCTTTTGAAAGCAATTTCCATATATACTTTTGGAAAATGAAACTATCATAAGGTCTCGATCCGCACACAAGATGCAAACGCACACATGGTCGAGGTTTCTCCTTATGACAGTTAAACATGCCTTTGATACGTTAAAAATATCCTTTAAATATTATTATAGTGCTTAGTGATTGAAACCATTTTCAAAATAAAATTATTAATTTAGCCAGCATACGTTACATGATGGTATGCCTACTATAGCCACTGTATTAAACAGTGGGTAATACAATCAAAACCGTACAAGGTTCGTATTGGAGAATGGGTTTCCAATAATGACCAAGCAAAGGAACTTCCTCATCCACAATTGGGAACACCTCTAGAGGGACGTCCCGAGAAACTACTGTTTCTCTACCAACAGAAGGCCGGGTTACCACTCAATGGTAACTACTTACTCAAGTCTATCCATCCCCCGGTTGTTACCAACCTTTAAAAAGGGGCCCCGATCTTTTCCAACATCCACATCAAGCAAATACTGGGCGTGTAAGACCATGGTACAGCTATATAAATATATAATCCACAAAGTGAATACCTGGGTTCCATACCATGGTATCACTATATATATCTAGAAGGGAATAGACATCCTACACCTTGCCGCATCCATTCCTGTTTCGGCCATTCCCGGGGTGTGAGGTTCGTGAAGTCTCGTACCCACAAGGCTCTGCTTTTCAACAAAAGCCTTGATCCATCCATATAATTCTTCGGAATGTCACATTACCAATCAAAAATTACATAACTGATTTCTACCAACGCATAACCCTTGAGCTCATACGTCTCAAGGAAGGGTGTTAAGCTAAGAGAATAAATTCTCCGCCACCAAGCAGATATACGTTAATAAAGATCAATCATATAAAATTAGAATGTAATGTCAGACAATCCATCCATTCACAAGTTCGTTCTGGGACTGAACGAAATCGAAGGCACCTTATTCCTCAACCTTTGCCCAAAAGGTGAGAGGTCCTTGTATATCCGGTAAATCCCCAAACATTGTCAAGACCACTGCTAAAAATATAAGGTTCTGTTCTCTAGACAGGAGCAACTCTGTAAAGAGAAATCAACAAGCAGTCCTTTCAATGAGAAGATCCCGGTCTTCATCATTGCCTTCTTATCCATCATTCTCTTCATAACGTCGTATTATTATTCGAAATGGGAAAATCCGGTCTTTCCGAATAATAAGCGCTATTTCCAAACCATATGGATATACAGGATTGTATAAGTCTCTTCCTTAAAATTTGGTAAATAAAACCAATTATTAGACTTAACGTAAATCCGAATCGTATTCCTTTAAATCTTTAAAAGATTTCACCATTCCATAATAAATCTTAATTAAAAGATTAATCCAACCAATTTCCGATTAAAACGACGTTACTTAATTTGTTAAGTAAGGTCTAAGATTAGTGTCGCAAATATAGTGTATTTGTACAACTAAAACCATTCAAATATGATTTAAATTACTTCTATTATCTTTTAAATCATATATATACTTCTTATATACTATAAAAACTTCATTTCTCAATTCATAACCTTTTTATTCAATTTAATTGATTTAATTGAATATTTAAATAATATAATAATATTATTTTTCTAATTTTCATCCGATTTAATCCAAACTTTCCAGAAATCAAAATAAACTATATATAATACTATTGGAATCATTTAATTGATTATAAACCTTTATTTATATAGCGAACTTAACTTCACTTTTCTAAAATCGATTTAAATTATTATTTATATTTCCAAAGTTGAACATGCCATTTTATATTTAAAATGATTTCAAATAAATAACTTCTTTTACAAAAGTTTTTCAATATATCTCCAATATCATTTCCAAATAGTTTAAATTATAAAATTCGAATATTCAAATTCCCACTCAAATTTGAATATTATATTATTATTATTTTAAATCGAGACTTAACCAATATCCGTTTAAATCCAAATGGGTGTGTATAATAAGTGTAACGTGCAGTGTTATCACTATTAACATCCATATATACCTTCATATCATCCAAACAAGCAGTATATGGTATAACTGAATATTTTAACAATTAAATACTGATATAACTATCATATAGTTAAAACATCCATAACTATCAATCCATTCATCCAATCACAACCAATATAAACACTATATTAAGTGATATAGTTTCTCACCGTGGGATCCACTCCTCCTTTCTTTAGTTTGTGAATGAAATAAAATGAGATATGGACTTGGCTATTTATAGGTGAAGAGAAGGGTACTTTAGTCATTTCCTATAGCCTAACCAGATTCGACCATATTTTGGTCCAATAGAAACCAGCCTTATGGCCTAATTTGATTCGACCACATTTTGGTCCAATAGAAAACATCTTGATGGCTTAATTTGATTCGACCACATTTTGGTCCAATAGAATACATCTTGATGGCTTAATTTGATTCGACCACATTTTGGTCCAATAGAAATTCTCCTTATCAACTATGGCATAACATGATTCGACCAAATTTTGGTCCAATGGAAACCATCCGCATGGCAGAACCTAATTCGACCAGATTGTGGTCCAATAACAACCATCCGCATGGCAGAACCTGATTTGACCAGATTTTGGTCCAATGGCAACCATCCGCATGGAATATAATAATCATTATGCTATTTTGTTTTATTAGGCAAGTAATTATACTATTTTGTTTTATTAGGCAAGGTTAATAATTCTTTCTTGTTTTATTAGGCAGGTAATTATACTATTCTATTTAATTAGGCAGGGTTAATAATTTTAAATATAAAATCCATTATTTAATCATTTAAAAACATATTAACTATTCATGTTCAAAGTGATTAAATTATGGTTCGTTACATTTTAAATATTCGAATTCGATGACCTAAAAATACGGGTCGTTACAAACATTTACGGAGACATGGGAAAAAAGTGAGAGCAACAACTCTATAGAAGAAGACAACAAACTTCAAAAGGATACAGAGAATAATGAGGGCTTAGTGCCTGACTCAAGCATAGGAAAGGTAGAGGTATAGTAATCTAAAGAGGCTAACGAGAAAACAGAGGCTAGGGACAAGGAGAGCAAACTGAAAGAAGATCCATAATCCCTGGACAAGATTGCTGCTGTAATTCAGTAATTAATGTTAGCAAATCAAACTTTCCCGATGGATGCGAACAAGAGACTAAAAGATGAAAAGAAAAGGTGTAATGTAAGGATAGAGAGGGAGCACTATAAATAGGTGAAGAGGTCCTTAGACAGGCGTTCGGAGGGGGCAACAAGTCAACCAACAGTATTAACATATGCTGCTTCAAGAATGTGTAAGGGATCCATATAATCAATACAGCTGAAGGAAAAGTCGCAAATAGCCTCAGTTGTTTTTTTAAAACACCAGCATTCATCATTGGACGTTGATCTAATTAAGGAGAGTCCCAAAATTCTTTGTTTTCTAACAAAACATTTCCTCAAATGTCTATTCCAGAATCTGGATTCATGTTAATAAAAGTATTAATTTGTGTGAGTTTTGGAACCATCACCAGTAACGCAAAATGAGGTCACACCTGTGAGGAAAGACATTTCAGTCGATCAGTGGGAGTCATGTAGAAAGAAAGCAGAGCTAGAAAATGTCACTAAGGGAAAGGTTAATGCCTTAGGAAGTATGATAAGAATGATGGCAAGGAGCAGGAATTGTGTGAACCCAAGAGCCTCTACAAAAGTTAAAAAGCATGAATCAATTAAAAAGGATCAGTTGGTAGCAAAAAACCCAGAGTGGAAGGGCAGGAAATTAAAAACAATGAGTTCAATGGTGCCAAAGAAGGCAGACTGTTACGTAGTTCGACAATAAATAAATAATGAGTATTGCTTATTGGAATGTTAGGGGATTTCATAAGCCCAATAGAATGACGAGGTTATGTAAAATAATTAAGAGGCATCATGTTAGCCGTTTTGGAGAATAAATTGAGATTCAATGAATTACAAGAGTATAGAGGAGATTTGGTAGTAATTGGGAAGTGATTAGTAACGTGTCATGTTACTATAAATGTTGAATATTCATTCTAGTAAATCTACAAATGTTGAAGTATAACTTGATTAGCATGAGTGACTAACACATCACAATATAACTGCTAAACAATGGGGAAGCGAAGTGTAATTGCACGTTCGTTTATGGGTCAGAACTTCAGATGTCAGAGATACTAGGTTCACTCCTAAGATGTCAAGAAAAGATCATATAAAGTTTAAGGAGGACAGCATAAGCATTCAGATGCAATTGAGAATATGCAATCCAAAGCTATCGAAGAATATGGCACATGAATGGATTGAACATAGGAATGACACCATACACATGAATTGGTTACAAGAAGTGCAACCGACGGGTAGGTTGCATGCTCGTTCATGCGGTTCCCAGAGTCTTATTCGGCTAAGGGGCCAGTGCCTTGGAAGAAGATTCTTCAGCGACTTCTCTACGCCAACCGAGGGTTACATTACGAAGAGGAAGGTACCGGGAGGCCGGAAGGAAGCATGGAGATTCATTACAAATGTTCTACCCGCTTTTATTGGAGTAAGGCAACTTCGACTTCAAAGAGAGAGGAACCGGGCCAAGAGGAAGACGCAGATTTGTAGAAAGATTTGGTACCGTGTAAAAGAAGTATATGGACGTCATTACACCCCCTCGAATATGAAAGTAAGGGGATTTGCTAGAGGTGCTCCTTTTATTGGACGTCATTACACCCCCTCGAAGAGAAGTACCAAAAAATGGGAGACCTTATAGAGAAGTACCAAAAAATGGGAGACCTTATAGAGAAGAAATTGCTCGCCATTGGGCTTGAGCATATCTTCATATGTGCCCCCTTCAAACAAAGTAATGTTTGTTGCAGCTCGAGTCTTTGATGTGAGAGATGAATGAATCTATTGTAAGATTCTTCTTCTCCCTGATGTTTGCCTAGGCAACAAGCATCGATTCGATGGGGCTAAGCTGATAAGAGACCAATAACTACGCATAAGTTCATAAAGCTAATTGTTTATGATCTTTTGGAAAAATGTCCCTTTCTTCCCATACTGGGGCGTAGTTAGGCTGTTAAACAGCTGGTCAAAAAATGTTTCACTAATAATTTAAAAGAACAAATAAACAAATGACAATTCTATCTGACAATGTATTGAACTATTTAATTACCTTGAGTCATAGCACCGTATTGCCAATAGATTATTGGAGTTTAGCGACCTGGCGTGTAGCAAAACATCGCAACTTCAGTTTGATGTCTTATCAAGCAGAGGTTCGCGAGATTATCATTGATACAGTAAAAGACGAAATAGGAAAAAAGCTCCTCTTTCTTTTTAATCAAAGCGGTCTGAATTCGTCCATCCAACGAAGAAACATAATTTTGGATAACATTGCTCCAGATGGTAATACGTTGGAGCATTTACACAATCTTTCGAATATGTTTCTCAATTTAGAGCAGAATGGGCCAGTAAGCCCAGTTTTCCAACAAGCGCTTACTTTATTTGGTGGATGAATGAGAATGACTTTTTTTCTCTTGCTTTTATGTTAGAAGGTGCTAAATCAATCGGTGTCGGAGCTGCTACAATTGCTTCAGCGGGAGCGGCTGTCGGTATTGGAAACGTGTTCAGTTCTTTGATTCATTCCGTGGCTAGAAATCCCTTATTGGCAAAACAATCATTTGGTTATGCCATTTTGGGCTTTGCTCTAACCGAAGCTATTGCATTGTTTGCCACAATGATGGCCTTTCTGATCTCATTCGTCTTCCAACAAAGAGTGAACCAGATGCTTAAAAGCGCTTTGCCTTACCTATGATGATGAGGGACTCAAATACCCTAATTGATGCTTACGCCTCCTTAGGTCTCTCATGGCTACTAAGAACGTAAGTTTTAGTGAAGAAGGGCTAACGCTCAGTCCTTCCTTTTACCTCTCGAAAGTCAACTCTCGATATCAGGAGAGCAGCAAGAAAGTGTAAACTCTCCAACCAATCGTGGAAAGGCAGGCAATTCCGTTAGAGCAAACCCTAAAATAGATTATTAATGAAACTCAATAATGGATGGAATGAACGAGCTTTTAAAATTTTAAGATTTACATCCGTCGAAAACACGTGACTCGATAAATATGTGGAAACACAGTGTTTTGTATACATGATATTCCATGGAAACGGTCTGAATAATAGAAGCGTTTACGTAGATCAAGATTTGGTCACTAATCTTTTCCAAAGCACATTTGTGTTCAAAGAACCGTACTTTGTATGGTAAGTGTTATTCGAGATTTTTAACAAGCAACTATTTGATGAAATTGGCCTAGAAAATGATGAAGGAATGAATGTTGGACTCAAAGACGATCAAATACGCAGAATGGCCGGAGGGAGAAGTGGAAATTTGGCTAAGTTCATGGATCGCTACTAATCCATCGTTTTTTCACTTTTACCCCGTTTCTTAGTGAATACTTAGAATGTAAAGCCTAGATGCATAAAGGAAGGATCAATCCTGGAATATGGAAACATGTATTGAGTAAAATAGAAGTAAAAGCAGATTGCCTATGAATCGGTATTGGTCCATGGATGGATCAGTATCGATCAATGGATGAGTCGGTACTTATCTATGGCATTATCGATTATGGATTTGTACTTCTCCCTTCTTATCTGAATTTGATATAAGACGAGTTCTAATTGACTTGCAATGTAATTCGATGACTCAAAACCCCAAAAACAACCAATTACTATTATAAATATGGGTCTACATGCTACTGAAAAGTGGACTTCTTCTAGATCTTAACATTGTTTTTGTTTCATACCTAAGGGGAAGCAATACTATTACAATTTTAGAAAAAACCGAGATTGTAGTTGCATTAACTTCTGGATCTAGTGAAAAAATAGAAATAAAGTACCATTAAGTGACAATATTTCAACATTTCTAATATTATTTAATTCGATTTAATGACATTCTTCATGAAATCAATCAATTAGATGTGTTAGACCTATTTTTTAGCTAATAGTTTTGTTTTTCAGTTGGCTGACTTCCTTTATAAGGAGTATCATGCCCCATTTTTCGCTCTTGAAAATATAGAATCTCTATCACTAGCTCTGAGTTTCATTTTAGTTTGCGACCAAATTATGAAGGATAGACAACCGCATTCTGGGCAAACTGTAGATCTTAAAGAAGCCAGACTACTTAGTAAACACAAGGCAACTCTATGTAGATCTAGACTGATACATTCATATACAATAATCTTCTGTAGCTTAATATTTCTCGTCTATTATTTCTCACTGGAGGTTTGACTAAGTATTCTGGTTGAACTTAGCGTAGTATTTTAATAAGAAGAAACTATTGAATCTAATAACAAAATACCATGCTTGATCTAACTACCATTCATCGTCACCATCAACCGTGCTCCGACGAGCACCCAAACTTCCACTAATTTGTTTTGAGCATTTCCCAATTCACATACACTTTACATCAAGTGATGAGTTTATTCTTTATTTATTTAACAACAACATTATCTAGTAGCCATTGTGATCTACAAGAATGGCTTCGATTAGCGACGGCGTATAGCTGTCGGCGGCCGTCGCTAGCCATCACCAAAAGCCGCAACAAAATCACACGACACAAGCAAAATAACGATGGTGTTGTCGCCATATTCGCGTCGGTTAGCGTCGGGAACCTGGGAAAATGGGTCGTCGCTAGCCGTCGCTTACCGACACAAGCCTGGAACCAGAAAGCCATCGCTAGCCATCGGCAATCCGAAGCAAGCTGAAACAATTTGGCCGTCGCAAGCCGACGCAAGCCTGAAACCTGGAATTTAAGACATAGCTGCTTTTAAGACTTCCAAACACACAGTAAACGTCATATCTCAATCTCACTTCATTCCCAATGATAGAGTTAGGGGTATGCCCTAGGGGCAATTATGCAATTTGTTACATATATCTAACTCGTTGACCAATCTTGTTTGAAATAAAAGTATTTTCTTCCTATTATATACTTGATATAATGTTATTATATTAATTAATTAACTTAATTAAAAGTATATTTAATAGAAAAATCCATAAATGGTATATTTTGTGATAGTAGTTACAAAGTGTTGTAACAGTGAGTAATTTATCACAACAAAAAAAATATACCATTTTAAATGTTCCTAGTCAAGATGCATCAAGACTGGATATCGATGTATCCGTTGAGACTGGAGTACGTAACGCTCTCCAAATATTGGGCAGTGTATTACTCATGACTGCTGGGGACACCTAGGGGTTATGTACTAATAGTTATTGGACACTATGGAACGACTCACTCGATAGTTTTCTGTTGGTTAATATAACTAAGGTCAAACAGAAAGTATAGATGTGACTGATTTACACAGTTCTCTCGACTTGAGAATACTATGGATCTTCAATATGAAAGCTCCGCTTTGATTATAGCCAAATCATGGCATGGCATCCATCGAGTGAGTATAGTTGGGCCGAGTGGAAGTATTGGAAGTGAATCACTATTCAAGAGTGGATTCGTCTCCTCAGTTATATGCGGTTTGTATCACAGTCAACTCAAGTCAACTCAAAGTCAAAAGTCTCTTCCTAGAGCATTTCGGTTAATAATAATTGTTATTGTTGAACAAGGACTTTGTATTTAGACTAGAAAGTTGAATGTGGATGAGGTTGGAATTTTGACCATTACCAAATTCCATAAGTCCAAAGTGATATAGTTTTGACGAAGAGAATTTGTGCAAACACATGCCACAACCGGGTAACGCTTATTAAACTGAAATTGGATTTTACTGAAAATGAGTAAGCGATAAATTTGTTTATAATGTCACACCACTTACTAAGTGACGTGTGAACGTTAACATTAGAAAAGTTCGATGTTAATCGTTGATCAAATTTACACCCAAGAGTTACACAACCGAAATGATGAATTCCCTTAAGACCGAATGATTTAATTAGTTTATAATTGTTATAAATTAATTAAATAAATTAATATTTATGAAATATTAATTATAAAATTTTAATATGGTTTGAGAAATAAATAATGTTATATATACTTATAACAGTTATAAATATATCGATCAATATACAATATCGACAAGCGATAAAATTAGATTTAATTGCATAGTATTTTGACTTGGGCATAGATGTGTTTAAGGCCCATCATTAGGGTGGCAAAATTTCGGTTTTGGGAAGGTCTAGGGGTAGCTAAAACATAGTTAATTGGCTTGGAGATAATGGGTTGAGATAAAGTGAGAATGGGTAAAAAGGTTTTCCTCGTTTATCTCTAATACAACCCTATATATATATATATATATGTGTGTGTGGCACTAAAAACAATTACTAACCTTTTTGGCCGCCATTACCTTCTACATTGCTGGTTAAAACATAGCTCAATCCACTCCAAAATTCTCAAATATATTTCAAATTAAAATAATACTATTCGATAGTTAGAGGTCGGTGATTTCAGACTTGCAATCTGACGAATCAAGAACAGTAAAAGAAAGGGAAGTCATTGCTTCAAAATGGATTCAAAGGAATCATTAAATTGGTAATTTTTATTCATATTACAGTAATTAAATTATATTCTATGATCCTATAATAAATAATTTCATATTTGTTTTAAATATATTGCTACTATATATTTAGTTAGGTGGGATTTTGTAAGTAGATGTGGTTGTCACAAATCAGTTTGGTTATGTGCATAATTTGTTTATTATACTATTTGATTTATGTATAGAAAAATGTTGTTTACTGTAAAAAATCAATTTTTGTCATTAATAATTGTTTTATATATATTTATTAATAAATTCATATATATATATATATATATATATATTAGTGTATATTTCTCTCTCATAACAGCATATATGCATATATATGATATATATATGATTTAAAAAATTTAGTACGCATATTTATATATAATATGAATTAAAAAATTTGAAAATTAATTATCATACATATATTCATATTTTTAAATTAACATTTATTGAATTTTTGAATTGTTTATTATATATAAAATAATTATTACATTAAAATTCAATTTTACATTTAAGAAAAATATTATATCATTTTAGAAACATATAGAAAAAAATTAGGAATTTTTCAATAAATTTTATTATTTTTAATAATTAATATTATTTCGAAAAAACTGTTTATGATTTATTAAAAATAATAATTTAATTGAAAAATTCTTCAAAATTTTTCATAACCTTTCATTCATGATCCTAGAATTTCCAAAGTTTCAAAATTTGAATTTTTAATAATATATTATTTTATATTAAATAATTATTGCCGAAATCAATGTATTTGTTTTTAAAAATAATAATTCAAATTTGAAAAATCTCCAGATTTTTCTAAGCTCTATTTTATGATCCTAGATTTTCGAAAATTGTAATATTTGAATTTTTATAAATATATTATTTTATGTTAATTATTTATGGATGAAAACATTATTTTATTCATAATATATACATATTAAAATACTAAAATTATTATGTTTGCAAAACTAAATTAATTTTGAATTATAAATAATTTATAATAATTTTTCTCTCTCTTTCTATATATATATATTTATCTATATATAAATGTTTTATGTTCATATATTATATATAATATATTTATACATGCATATGTGTGTGTGTATTGTAACACATATACATGCACATATTTGGACAACATACATGACATACAAAATGAGCTAATATGTTTGTTGCGGTGCATATCCCAACATCTACATATGGACATATTATACCTTTCACGGATTATTATGTTGCACATGCACTCACACATATATGTACATGATACATTTATGTATAAACTAAATCGAATAAAATTAATTCCATATCTAAATATATTTTAATTTAAATAAAATAAATGATTTTATTTAAATGAAATTTAGAAATGTTCTAATTCAGTTAGACTTCATAGGCCCAATAAAAGATCCAATAGGGTAAATTTTTTGAAATTCATCCATAACTTCCGCTGCGGGCTAGTCCAGTTCCAACAACCAAGACATATAAACTCAATATCACAACCAGTATCATCACATGCAACGTATAATCTCATACGTATCACAAATAATTAAAAAATCAATGCAAATATCAATATTTACATAAACTTTCATCAACTAAAACCAATATTCCATCAACCAACACAACCATATCTACACAAATACTCATGTTCATCAAGTCCACAATCATCACAGTACACAACCATCAATACAGTATCAACTCCATCAACACATGTCAATAATTACAAAACAAAATGATCAAAATTAGTCAAAAAATCTGACCTACTCATCATTATCGTCATCATCTCCCGACCTATCCTCATCAGACATCCTCTCGTGCTCTACTGCAAATTCCGCAATCCGCTCATCTAGTAGCTGCGCCAGTCCTCTGTCCTTCCGCCCGTCATTGAATTCTGCCATCTGCTGCTTCAGTTGAGCTATCTCATCCTCGGCCTAAGATCTTCTATAAGCTCTATGGTTCATCATCGCCTGTAAATTATTTGATTGGAAGTTATAATTTATGCTTCAAGATTAAATATAATTTATATATTAGTTAATGTAGCAGTTTACCTCCTGATTTCCATAACCATAATGCCCATTTCGAGTAGGCGGGTCAATGAGAGCATCCCAAATACGGTCCTCCTCCTCTAAGGTCAACTCACGGCCAGTGGACTGTGCCACTCGAACTTTCTCCGCTTCGTATCTCTCCTGCGATGACGAACAATAGTTTGTAATGATAAATAGTAAAGAACTTATCAAATGTGAAGTAAAAAAATTAAACAAATTTACCATCACAGATTTAGATTTATCGTCCGTAAATTCATATGAAATATTTCCCTCCTCATCCGTACACTCGACGACATGTGCGTGAGTGAAGACCTCAGTCAGTGTAAGCTCACGATTAAATTTCTGAAACTTAAGTTATATATACAAATGAATAATGTTACCGATATAACTAAATTATCTTACAACTATTTATAAATGCATTTTGTAACTTTACCAATTCCCTTCGATGCTATTGGAAGGACTTTGACCCGCCGTGGTGCAAAGCAGGATTTTTAGCCCTGTTTGCATGGTTCCGCGCCGATAATTCCTATAAATTTAAATTCACAATTGATGCAGGCCAGTTTGATAGACTCTTAGGTCGCGAACGACCTAACATGCTAAAGTGGTGGGATAAGTCGTTGGAACGACCTAAGGAGTTAAAGCAAGGGGATAAGTCGTTGGAACGACCTAGCGGGCTAAAGCTAATCTCGTATCACTCGGGTTACTTAGGTCGCTCAAAACAAGCTAACGACCTATGATAAGTCGCGAGCGACCTAACGACCTAACTCATTCAGTATGCCGCATTCTTTCCTTAGGTCGCGTACGACCTAACTTAGGTCGCTCAACTATTAGGTCGCTCAACTCACTCATTTTAAGGTCGCTGAAGCAGATTGTCCTATGCCGTTTTCTTTAGGTCGCGAACGACCTATCTTAGGTCGCATGAAGATATCCGAAGCCATGTTCTTAGGTCGCTGCTGACGCGTGCTTTTAAGTCGCTCACTGTTGTTAAGTCGTTCAATGTTAGGTCGTTGGGTAATTTCTTGAGTCGCTTATGTGTTGTAATTTGTATATGTTGCATTGTACTTGTGTGTCTTCCTTTTTAGGTCGCGTCTGTTTTAAGTCGCTTCTGTTTTAGGTCGCGTCTGCTTTTAGGTCGCGTCTGTTTTTAGGTCGTAAGGTTTTAGGTTGTCGCCGACCTATGTGTTGTACAGATTTCTTTTATGAGAATTGTAAGCCTATAAATAGGCGGGGGATATCACTTGTAATAGTTAGTTGATTTGAAATAAAATTTGTTTGTTAGCTTTGTGCTTTCATTAAATTGGTAGTTGAGTGTGATCTCCTATCTCCACTTTCGGTAATCAAGTGCGCTCAATTCAACGACTGCTGAAGCCGATTCACGGTATCTAGTGCGCTAGATCAACGTATGAAGAATCGTAGATCTTTAAACATAGTATCGTGCGCGATCAACGTGTTTGAGATAGCTAGAATCCGGCATCTTTGGATCAACGGATTTGGCCATTCGGTATCTTCTATTCCATCGATCGCTACTTTCACAGAATCAACATTTTGTTATTCCGCTGCTGCATCATTTGGTATCAGAGCCAGACTTAGCCAATCATAGCTAAGCCGAGTCTTGGAGCCAATTTATTCGAAGAGTTTGAGGAGTTAATTGAAGCCGTACATCATTTAGAGAAGTTGGTTGTTCATCGCGTTCATCACAAAGTCGCAACAAGAGTGAAGATTTTGATCCATATCATTTTGGATCGAAAGAAGAAAGGTGTTTGAATTTGGCCGTGGAAGTTTGCGGGCGAAGATTTGAGATTGTATGTGAAAATTGAAGCGGGCTAAGACCGTTAAGTCGCGAACCATTGTTGCCGAGCTATTGAAGCCGTGTATCATTTTGATTCGTTAGAGCCGAGAGTTTGAAGTTGAAGATCGTACATCATTTGGTATCTTTTGATTTGTACAAGTCGAGAATTGAAGTGTTTGTGACATTTCAAATCATGCCGCCGAGAAGAGCTAATCGCCATCAGAACGTAGAAGCTTTGTATAGAAGAGAAGAAGCTGATGAGATGGAGCAAAGAATAAACGAAAACTTTAGTGAAAAGCTTAATGAAGGGATTAGCCGATTAGAGAAGATGATGTTAGAGATGAATCAAAATCGGAGAAGGGTTTCACCTGAATCTAACCATGGGGGAAGTAGAGTCTCACCACATTCCAATCGAGAAAGAAGTGTTGATAATGATCATAGAAGTGTGAGTCGAGAGTGTTATAGAAATAATGATGATCGAAGTAGGAATGTGAATGATCGTGATCGGAGGAATGTAGAGAGAAGGGATGTTGGTGGAAGACACGATGGTAGTAGAGATGTTGGTGGTCAGAATCGACATCGATATACATAAGATTTCGAGGAGGAGTTTGATGGTGGTAGTATTCATGGACGAGGACGAGGACAAGGAAGAAATCAGTCGGAGTATGATCACAAGTGGGAGTTTGGGATGAAAACTGAAATACCGGAATTCAAGGGAGGTATGCAAGCCGAAGAATTTCTTGATTGGTTAGCTTATGTTGAGGAAATATTTGACTTCAAGGAGGTTCCGGAGGATCGTAAAGTGAAGTTGGTTGCTACTAGGTTGAGGGGGAGAGTTATGGCATGGTGGCAACAAACCAAACTTACTAGAGAACGGATGGGGAAGTCAAGGATTGTTGCTTGGGAAAAGATGAAGAAATTGATGTAGGCTACATTCTTACCCTACAACTACCAATCATTAATGTATCAGAGATTACAAAACCTGAGGCAAGGGACGAAGGCTGTTACTGATTATGCAGATGAGTTCTACCAGTTGATTGATCGAAATGACATTATGGAAACAGAAGAACAATTGACCGCTAGGTTTGTGGGTGGACTTAGAACACAGATCCAGGATATGGTGAACATGTTCGACCCTAGATCTATGGCAGAAGCACATCAAAAGGCGTTGGCTTGGGAGAAACAAGGAAGACGTGGGGGAGGTGTGTTTCCAGGTTTTACAGGGCAGAACAAAGGAGCGGATAGTAGTTCTAATGTTCCTAAGGCATCGAATAAGCCTGTTGTTCATGAAGTGGCTAAGCCAAAGGTCAACACTAATTTCAAATGCTATAATTGTCAAGAAGTGGGACACAAGAGCAATGAATGTCCGAAACCAAAGAAGAGAACTATGATTGCTGAGGCAGAGGAAGATGAGGTAGAGGCTGAATGTTCTAATTCACTATATGATGAGGAGGAAGAAAATGTGTCGGGAGACGAAGGGTATTCATTGATGATGAAGAGGTCGTGTTTAACACCAAAACAGGAGGAGGAAACTAGCTGGTTGAGGAGTAACATCTTTCAATCAACATGCACTATCTTGGGAAGGGTTTGCAAGTTTGTCATCGATGCGGGAAGCTGTGACAATATTATCTCTACAGAAGCTGTGAAGAAGTTATCATTGAAGACAGAGAAGCATCTGAAACCTTACAAGTTGGCTTGGTTGAGGAAAGGTGGGGAGGTGAAAGTTGGACGAAGGGCTTGTGTTAATTTTTCAATTGGGAAGAAATACAAGGATGAAATTTGGTGTGATGTTGTGGACATGGACGTGTGTCATCTGTTGCTGGGGAGATCGTGGCAGTATGATAGGGCTATGCAACATGATGGACGTACTAACAGTTACAGTTTCATGTTTGAGGGTACAAAGATTACTTTAATTCCTAAGAAGCGATAACACGAAGAAAGCAAGTTGAAGGAGATTGAAGAACTTAAAACTTTATTATCTTTGAAGGAGTTTGTTAAGGAGGTAGAAGAGGAGCCTGAAGTATTCTTGTTGATTGGACGTGAGAGTCATGAAGTGGTTGAGATCCCTGAAGAAGTGAAACCAGTGCTGGGAGAGTTTGACGATGTATTTCCTGAGGAGCTACCAACGGAGTTACTGCCGTTAAGAGACATTCAACATCAAATTGATCTTGTTCCAGGAGCTGTGTTACCTCATAGACCACACTACAGAATGAGTCCAAAAGAACATGAGGAGTTGAGAAGGCAAGTGGAAGAATTACTTGAACAAGGGCGTGTGCAGGAAATTTTAAGTCCTTGTGCGGTGCCAGCTTTGTTAGTACCAAAGAAAGATGGAACATGGAGGATGTGCACTGATAGTCGAGCACTGAATAAGATTACTGTGAGATACAGATTTCCAATGCCGAGACTTGATGATTTGTTGGATCAGTTGAGCGGGGATACTATCTTTTCGAAGATTGATTTGAAAAGTGGTTATCATCAAATTCGTATAAGACTAGGGGATGAGTGGAAGACAACGTTCAAGACGAGAGAAGGATTATATGAATGGCTGGTCATGCCGTTTGGTCTTTCGAATGCACCTAGTACATTCATGCGGGTGATGAATCAAATCTTTAGACCATTCATTGGGAAGTTCGTGGTGGTGTATTTTGATGATATACTGATATATAGTGGGAATCCAGAAGAACACTTGCAACATCTGAGAGAAGTGTTGATGGTATTGCGACAGGAACAATTTTATGCTGCAACGAAGAAATGCGTATTCATGACGCATAGTGTTTTATTTTTGGGGTATGTTATATCGGGAGGAGGTATACAGGTGGATCAGAATAAAGTTGAAGCAATCAGAAATTGGCCACAACCCAAGACGATTACAGAAGTCAGAAGCTTTCATGGTTTAGCATCATTCTACCAAAGGTTTATTCCACACTTCAGTAGCGTGATGGCACCAGTTACTGATTGTATGAAAGGGAAGCAATTTTCATGGTCGGAGGAAGCAGGGTTTGCCTTTGAGAGAATCAAGGAACTATTGACGACAGCACCGATTCTAGTGTTGCCGGATTTCAGTTATTGTTTGAATTACATACTGATGCATCGAAGGTTGGAATTGGAGGGGTGTTAAGTCAGAAGGGACGTCCTATTGCATATTTCAGTGAGAAGTTATCAGGAGCAAAGATGAGATATAATACTTACGATGTGGAATTCTATGCTGTTGTGCAAGCTGTGAAACATTGGAGGCATTATTTGTTTCATAAAGAATTTGTTTTATATACTGATCATGAGGCGTTGAAGCATATGCAGGGACAGGACAAGATTGCAGCAAGGCATGCTTTGTGGATTGCATACTTACAACAATTTACATTTGTGGTGAAGCATAAATCAGGAATTACGAATAAATTGGCGGATGCATTAAGTCGAAGAAATCATTTGCTGACTACAATGAAGATTGAAGTAACGGGGTTTGATGTGTTGCCAGAGATGTTTGTTGATGATCCTTACTTTGCAAAGTGTGTAGATAAAGTCAAGGAGGGAAAGACGGATGAGTTTGTATTGGTGGATGGTTTTCTTTTTAAGGGAAATCGATTGTGCATACCAGAGTGCAGCTTACGTATGAAGATTGTAAAGGAGTTGCATGAGGAAGGTCATGTGGGCCGAGATCGTACTTTGCAATTGATTTCTCAATCTTATTATTGGCCTTCGTTGAAACGGGAAGTTGGGAGGTTTGTGGAGACACTACGCCATAAATGGCCTACTGCAACACAAAAAAAATGTTGGCTCAGGCCCGAAAAATGTTGCCATAGGTCTATGGCAACACTTTTAGGGTGATGCAATTTTTGCCGTTGCCTTAGACCTCAAAGGCAACATTTTTACTATCTAAGGCAACATAAGTAATATTGTTGCAATAGAACCCTATTTGGGTCTATGGCAACACCCATAGGTATCTGTAGCAACATTCCAAAATGTTGCTATAGATATGAACTTTTTGAATTTGTGGGGCCCACAATGTAGAGCATATTTGATTTTTTAATAAAAATAAATATTTATTTAATAAAATACTATTACACAGAATTTGATATATAAACAGTAATTTATTTAAATAAATATTTTATTTCAACATTTGAAATAGTACAAATTTCTGACTCCACTATTTTAAAATTCAATGATATATAACACCGATATTCACATATACAGATATTCCTCACTACATCACTCAGTTCACTCATTACATATGCAGTTTCAATTTATACATACACCGACACTGACAAATATATGCCGAGCCGAAGGCGAGCCGAGTGCCGAGCCGAAGGCGAGCCGAGAAGCGGGTCCGGGCGCAGCGCCGGCGGGGGTCCGGGGCACCGCAGTCCCGGCGGGGATCCGGGGCACCGCCCGATTCATCCGATTTCGGAAGATCGAGCCTTCTTTGAAACCTGTCTTCAGCTCATGCATTCATACACTCATGCACATTTGATTTGACTCTGTCTTCAAGCTTGTATCCAGCTGTCCAGTCTTCAATACCTGTCACATATAATTCAAAAGCAGTAATCTGGAAAATAATATTTAACTCAAACAGAAAATGAAAATATTTTTGTTATAATATTTGCCTCAGGTATTTGGGTTGTTTCTTTTCATAAGTGCATAAGCCAAACATGAATGCAACACATGGATACAAGGACACGACACAAGGTCAAACCCGAGTCATCGAATGGATTCAACTCAGGGCCAAGCAACCAACAAAACAAACAAGAACCAGGTTCAGCAAAATATAGACAAGCCAGTGCAAGAACACAGCAGTACACATAGGCAGCCCATCAAGCAAAAACAGTGAATGCATCAGGCATGTACAAGAGAAACATAGGCAGTAATATGATATACATAGGACTTGGAGCACCAGTTCATGTTCTGGTTTAACAAATGCAGCAGAAAGGAGCTAACAAGCTCAGACCATACATCATCGCAATCCAACATACCAATACATCATCGCAATCCAACATACCAGATTTATCAAAGTCCAACAGAAAGATTAAACCCGAGATTATAGGAAATAAAGCCTATAAATAAATCCCAATTCATCATCGGCAAAAGCATGCGAGTGTAACCAAAATCGAGAATAATCAAGTAAACCAGAAGGCATAAAACATACCAAATAATATCACATCGCACCCGACGACGAAGTCAAAGCAATTCGAGCAATCAATCAAGGAATTGAAATTGGTTTTATGATTGCTGGCCAATTTGAAAATTTAAGTGGCATTCTCTCAAACAAGAAATCTGCGTTTGACATCTTCCTTGAATCCGAAAATGGTTTTGAAGCAATCGAGCAAAGCTTCATCAGAATCGAACTTCTTCTGAACATTGGCGAGAAAGATTCAAGCATCAGATTTGGTCGAAGTATCATAAATTGCCAACCCTGCCGTCACGAAACCACCAGATTCGAGGAACAGCGGCTGAGCCACAACTATCGCCGACGTATCCTCCTCGATGGGTTCGTTAAGGCAGATGACGCGCTCTTTGAGAAGCCGGGAAAAGATATCGCAGGCACGCTGGCCACGGGATGTGTGCTCGATGACCATCGGAATCAGGCTGTAGAAACGGCGGTGGGGTAGTGGAGTTTTGTTGGGGGCTGCGGTTGGTAGGATTTGGGAGAGGTTGCGTATCGACATGTAGGCAACAGCAGCGAAATTGGGGGTGAGAACGAAATGGGAACGAAAATATGATTTGGAAATTAGGGATTTGGAAATTGGGGATTTGGATTTGGAAATTGGGGGTGAGAACGAAATGGTATGAACAGTAAAGCGGGAAAACGAAAATTTAGGGCAAAATGTAGCGGTGATCCATGTTAACAATCGGATTAAATGTAGACCGTTGGATCGTATTCACGCGGATTGCTAATTTTATTAATTTTTTAATTTGAAAACATCTATAGCAACACTATATAAAAATGTTGCATCGTGTTACACTTGTTTAGCTAGAGCAACACATTTTTATGGCTAAGGTAACACTAAAAATACAACGTTGCAGTAGGACCAAAATTTTATAGCTATCGCAACATTTTAGCTGGCAACACCTTGCAAAAATGTTGCAGAAGGTCATTTATGGCGTAGTGAGAGATGTCATATTTGCCAAATTTCCAAAGGGACAGCAACAATTGCGGGATTGTATATGCCGTTACCCGTGCCGATTAGACCATGGGTTGATATCAGTATGGATTTTGTTTTGGGATTACCGAGAACTCAGAGGGGGAATGATTCGATATATGTTGTAGTGGACAGGTTTTCAAAGATGGCACATTTCATCGCTTGTAAGAAGATAGCTGATGCCGTCCGTGTTGCCGAGTTATTCTTTAAAGAAGTATATCGCTTACATGGTTTACCAGAATCCATTGTTTCTGATCGGAATACTAGATTTCTAAGTCATTTTTGGCTGAGTTTGTGGAAGATGGTGAGAACAAAGCTAAATTTCAGTAGTGCTTACCATCCGCAGTCCGATGGTCAGACTGAAGTTGTTAACAGATCTTTGGGAAATTTATTACGGTGCCTGGTGAAGGATAATCTGAAGAGTTGGGATATGAAGTTATGTCAAGCGGAATTTGCTCATAATCATGCTATAAACCGCAGTACGGGTTTTAGTCCATTTCAGATAGTGTATTCAAGTTTACCAAAGGGACCGTTGGATTTGACGATAATACCACAACCAAAAGGGACAGTTAAACGGGCTGTTGATTTTGTTGATGGATTGGCAGAATGTCATAAAATCGTTTAGGAACGATTGGAGAAAGCAAATGAAAAGTATAAACGATATGCGGATTTGAAACGAAGAAGCGTTGAATTTAATGAAGGTGATTTAGTATATGCTGTACTAACAAAGGAACGTTTTCCAGTGGGAGCATACAACAAACTTAAAGCTCGAAAAATTGGTCCTGTAAAGATTGTGAAACGGATCAATGAAAACGCTTATAGATTAAAGCTTCCGGAGGATGTGTACACTTCTGATGTGTTTAATGTTAAACATCTTATTCCTTACTGTGGAGACGAACCTGTTGTGGAAGAGCAAAGCGCAAATTCGAGGACGAATTTTTCCCAACCAGGGGAGGATGATGCAGGCCAGTTTGATAGACTCTTAGGTCGTGAACGACCTAACATGCTAAAGTGGTGGGATAAGTCGTTGGAACGACCTAAGGAGTTAAAGCAAGGAGATAAGTCGTTGGAACGACCTAGCGGGCTAAAGATAATCTCGTATCACTCGCGAGCGACCTAACGACCTAACTCATTCAGTATGCCGCATTCTTTCCTTAGGTCGCGTACGACCTAACTTAGGTCGCTCAACTATTAGGTCGCTCAACTCACTCATTTTAAGGTCGCTGAAGCAGATTGTCCTATGCCGTTTTCTTTAGGTCGCGAACGACCTATCTTAGGTCGCATGAAGATATCCGAAGCCATATTCTTAGGTCGCTGCTGCCGCGTGCTTTTAAGTCGCTCACTGTTGTTAAGTCGTTCAATGTTAGGTCGTTTGGTAATTTCTTGAGTCGCTTATGTGTTGTAATTTGTATATGTTGCATTGTACTTGTGTGTCTTCCTTTTTAGTTCGCGTCTGTTTTAGGTCGCGTCTGGTTTTAGGTCGCATCAGTTTTTAGGTCGAAAGGTTTTAGGTCATCGCCGACCTATGTGTTGTACAGATTTCTGTTGTGAGAATTGTAAGCCTATAAATAGGCGTGGGATATCACTTGAAATAGTTAGTTGATTTGAAATAAAATTTGTTTGTTAGCTTTGTGCTTTCATTAAATTGGTAGTTGAGTGTGATCTCCTATCTCCACTTTCGGTAATCGAGTGCGCTCGATTCAACGACTGCTAAAGCCAATTCACGGTATCTAGTGCGCTAGATCAACGTACGAAGAATCGTAGATCTTTAAACACGGTATCGTGCGTGATCAACGTGTTTGAGATAGCTAGAATCCGGCATCTTTGGATCAACGGATTTGGGCCATTCGGTATCTTCTAGTCCATCGATCGCTACTTTCACAGAATCAACATTTTGTTATTCCGCTGCTGCATCAACAATTAACTAAATTAATGCACCTAATATACGAATTTTAAACAAAATGTAATACCAAAATGAAATGATATAACTTACCCACGACTCCGTAGTATCCCATTGCTGTTGAAATTGAGCCCAGACATCAGCTCTCATCCAAGATGGCTTCTTTCCCGCTTTCTTAGCTTTTGATATGGTGTCTCTATAATTTTTACACATTCTTTGGTTCCAGTGACTTACAAAAACATCCATATCCTCTGGGTCGACACGAATAGCGGCCTACATATTGAAATTGGTTTGAATTATATACATTGTATTAATTTACAAATAAATTATAAATTTAAACTTACCATCAAGTCGGTGAATATGGAATTCTTAATATGATCGGGAATGTCATCCCAGTGAGCCCAACATCCCAACATCCGGCTCATGAACGCCGTCCTGAACACTTGCAAAATAAAGTCCGACTGCTGCACCTCAAATCCCCTGTATAAAATAAGATGTACAATTTTAATAAATTTTAAATAGTAAACATGTAATAAATTTAATACTTACCCCACACTCTTTGGAACTACCTCTGCCGCCGGACGTAAATCCGACGCTGTGCCGCTGGCACCCGCACCAGCGGAAGGAGAAGGTTGAGATCTGCTCGAGTGTCTCTTGTGCATATCTGTTAGAAACATATCATTTCATATAATGATAAAAATATCAGTTCATTATTACAAACATGTTCGATAAATCATCATCACATAAAACTTGCACTAAAACGTCATAAATGAGGCAAGATCTGTTGATACACGAAGATTTTGATCAATGACAATGTACTTCAACAAAAAGGAAGAGATATATGCAAAATCAGAGGAAGATCGATGAAGACCAAAGTGTAAACATAAGTATAATTTTTATAGGTCTAAAGTATAGATTATTTGTTAAAATCTATCCTCAAGAGATTTGCACGAACATTAAAACACATCCGTAAAACTTCATTTTTATGCACACATTCACTGTGCAGATTTTTATAGTTCAGTCGACTGAACAGGCATGGCCAATCGACTGAAACTGGCACAAAATTACAAATATGCACAGTTTCAGTCGAATGAATTTACTGTGCAGTTGACTGAAAGCATTCCTAAAAATTTTCCTTTATATTTTCAGTCGACTGAATATCCTGCTCAGTCGACTGAATTTGTAACTGCAAATTTTTTATGAAAGGACACCTTCTTCCTTTCAAGAGTTGCAACCATTCTCCAATGGAAATGGAAGCATCTCTTGCCTACACCTCTAGCAAACAAATGCACCTCTTCTACAAGTATAAATACATGGTTTTAACATTTGCAAATCACCAATTCTAATTGCTTTAATCTTTCTATTTTCTTGAACATACTTTCAGATTTCTTAAAGTTTTCAAAATCAATCACAAACCACTTCAATTGCTTGAATCTCCGTTTTAACTATAACACCTTTTGATTCATAGCAATTCACATTTCCTAAATCTTCACAAACACTTTGTATACTCTCGAGGATAAGATTATAGGAAAGTTGTACTCAATTTGACTCATTAGTGTTATCAAGAACACAACAAGTCAGAAATACTTTTAGTATCTAGTTGAAGTCCTCTTCGGTAGTTGAGGCAAGAAATCCCGTTCAGTTGTTCGGGTAAGTTGTAAACCTATTCCTCCGGGTTAAGTGAGGGCTGTTGGTTAGTTGAATTCCTAAGAGGAGCTTAGGGACTGGACGTAGGACAAGAGGTCCGAACCAGTATAAAGTCTTGGTGTCTACTTTACTTACTGCTTACTACTATCTACCTAGACCATTTCACTATTCCGTATTATACGATCCTACTGCATAGACTCTTTCAATTGGTATCAGAGCGTGGCCGTCCTATAACCATAACACCGTTATTTGACATATTGATAATATGGAAAACAACATAAGCACAACATCTACCTATAACTCTACATTTGCGGAAGGACAATCTACTCAAAGACCCCCTCTATTCAATGGACTAAACTATAATTATTGGGCTACAAGGATGAGGATTTATATGCAAGCAACAAGTTTTGAAGCCTGGAATGCAACACAAGCAGAACTCGTTGTACCCACAACGGAATATTCTACATGGACACAAGCTCAGAAGAATGAAGTTAGTGCAAATGCCAAAGCTATGAATATGCTATTTTGTGCTTTGGACAGAAATGAATTCAATCGTGTTAGCATTTGTACTACTGCACATCAGATATGGAGTACACTTAAAACCATACATGAAGGCACAAACAAGGTTAAACAAACAAAGATCTCCATGCTAAAGAACCAGTTCCAAGACTTTAGAATGCGACAGAATGAATCCATCAATGACATGTACTCGAGGTTTCAAGACATTCTTCATGCCTTAATAGGGCTAGGAGAAAAATACACGGATTTTGATATTGTATCTAAAGTTCTAAATTCACTCACTGATGAATGGGAGAGAAATTTTTTAGCAATCGAAGAAGCAAATGATCTATCTACAATGAAACCAGAAGAATTAATTGGAAATCTTATGTCGTATGAAGTAAATATGCAAGCTAAGAAAGATCAAGCACAAGAAAGAAAAAACGTAGCTTTTCATGCGGAAAAGGAAGAATCAGAGTCTGAAGGTGAGGATTTAGCATTTATAGCCAAAAATTTCAAGAAATTCTTAAGATATAGAAAAGAAAATAAAAACGGATTCAAAAAGAATTTCTTGAACAAACCTTCATCCTCGAATATAGAATGCTTCAACTGTCACAAGAAAGGTCACATGCAAAAAGATTGTCCAGAGCAAAAGAAGGAGAATCAGAACAAAAACAAGAAAGAAAAATTCAAAAAGAAGGCATTCTCTGTAACATGGGATGATTCAGATTCATCTTCATCTGAAAGTGAAAATGATAGCGACAATGAACAAGCGAATGTATGCTTTATGGCTCAAGAATCTGAGGTTAGTAATTTAACTTTCGACGATTTAATTGATGTAAATACTGAACTATTGAGTACAATAAAAAATCTTAAAAAGAAACTTAAGGAAACTTGTGAAAATCAGAACAAAGCTGAGTTTGAAAGGGATATGTTAAAAGATGAAAAGAAAATTCTAGAAGAAGAACTTGAAAAAGTTCAAGAGTCTCTTTCAAATTCGGAAACTCAATTATCTCTTTTAAGTCAAGAAATTGAAAATCAAAAGACAAAAAATGATATAATTGTTTCTGAAAATCATGAGTTAAAAACTCATAATAAACAAGTTGAGCTAGAAAATAATAGTCTTCAAGTTAGACTAGATAACATCACTAAAAATGTTTCTAACTTTAACAAAGGAAGAGAAAATTTATCTAAGATTTTAGAAAATTCTCAATCTTCCTCGAATAAACATGGATTAGGATATAAAAAGGAACCAAAAATTCCTAAAAAGATAAATACAAATATTAAGAAGAATATTGATTCAAAACAATAATTGTTATTAAGAAAACCTATTAGAACAAAAGAAGAAACTAATATAGTTAAAATTTGGGTTCCAAAGACTAACAATATTTTGATTAGGAATAAATATATCAAAGCATTTATGGATAGTGTTCATAATAATAATAATTATATTTATAAAAAGGATACTGAACCAAATTGGGTTTGGTTTCCTAAGTTCTAACTTTTAGGACCCTATTGAAAGGTGGGTACCAATAATTTTGTATTTATTTTCAGGTCCCACTCAAAAAGAAGAAATGGATACTAGACAGTGGTTGCTCAAAACACATGACAGGCGACAAAGATATGCTTACAAACATCACATACTTTGATGGTGGCTCGGTTACCTTCGGAGATAATTCAAAAGGCTATATCATTGGCAAAGGAGATGTGAGCAATTACGGTACATCAAATTTACCTTTTATTACAAATGTTTCATTAGTTAAAAATCTAAAACATAATCTACTAAGCATAAGTCAACTTTGTGACAAAGGTTTTAGAATAAAGTTTTCGGAAAATAAATGTAGTATTTTTGATCAAAACCAAAATCTTGTTTTTGAGGGAAATAGAGATAGGAATATTTATGTTTTAAACATGAAAATTAATCATAATATGAATATGTGTTTACTAGCCAAAGATAATGATCCTTGGTTATGGCACAAAAGATTTTGTCATATTAATTTCAAAACTATTAGAAAACTTTCTAAAAATGAATTAGTAAGAGGATTACCTAAGATAAACTTTAAGATAAAAAATCTTTGTGATGATTGTCAAATAGGAAAATTAACAAAATCATCTTTCAAATCTAAGAAAAATATTTCAACTTTACAACCACTAGAATTACTTCATATGGACCTTTTTGGACCAACACAAGTTCAATCCATTAATCATAATCGATATGTATTTGTAGTAGTTGATGATTTTTCAAGATATACATGGACTGTTTTTATGAAAAATAAAAGTGATACATATTAACACTTTAAAACATTTGTCAAAAGAATTCAAAATACTAAAGATTTGAAAATTAAGAATATACGAAGTGATCATGGTGGTGAATTCGAAAATGAAGCTTTTGAATCTTTCTGTAAAAAGAAAGGAATAAATCATAACTTTTCATTTCCTAGAACATCAACAAAATGGAGTAGTGAAAAGAAAGAATAGAACATTACAAGAATGTGCAAGAACATTATTAAATGGAAGCCTTCTACCAAAACATTTTTGGGCAGAAGCCGTAGCTACTGCATGTTATGTATTAAATCATATTTCTATTCGACCATTAACTAAAAATACTTCATATGAACTTTTTAACAATAGAAAGCCAAATATCTCCTATATTAAAATATTTGGATCAAAATGTTTTATTTTAAATACAAAAGACCAACTAGGAAAATTCGATCCAAAAGCTGATGAAGGAATTTTCGTAGGATACTCAGAACGAAGTAAGGCATATCGAGTTTTTAATAAACGAACAAATATAATCGAAGAAACTTTACATGTATCTTTTGACGAAAACTTTAATAAAAACTTGAGTATAAAAGATGATGATGAACTTATAATAAATACAGACAATACAAATCTTGAAAATATAATTAATACCGAACTTAGATCTCCACCTAGAATCTTACGAGATCATCCTGTACAAAACATAATCGGTGAAATTGATTCTCAAGTTAAAACTAGAAGTCAACTAAACCAAATGGGACATGTTGCTTTTATTTCTACAATAGAACCTAAAAATCCTAAAGAAGCATCAACAGATGACTACTGGATTGTTGCTATGCAAGAAGAATTAAATCAATTCGAACGTAACGATGTTTGGGATTTAGTTCCTCGTCCTAATAATCAATCTGTTATAGGAACAAAATGGGTTTACAAAAATAAAGTAGACGAACAAGGAAATATAACTAGGAATAAAGCTAGACTAGTAGCACAAGGATATAATCAAGAAGAAGGTATCGACTTTGAAGAAACATTTGCTCCCGTTGCACGACTTGAAGCAATACGTATTTTATTAGCCTTCGCCTGTTTTCATAATTATAAACTTTATCAAATGGATGTTAAAAGTGCTTTTCTAAATGGTTTTATAAAAGAAAATGTGTACGTAGAACAACCTCCTTTATTCATACACGAAAAATATCCGGATCATGTATATAAGTTAAAGAAAGCCCTATATGGTCTTAAACAAGCACCTCGTGCTTGGTATGAGAGACTTAAAAGCTATCTACTAGATTCGGGATTTCAAATCGGAAAAGTAGATCAAACTCTATTCATTAAAAACACTACTAATGACATTCTAATAATTCAAATATATGTAGATGACATTATATTTTGTTCAACTAATGAAAACTTATGTAAAGAATTTTCAAATATAATGACTAAAGAGTTCGAAATGTCACACATGGGAGAATTATCTTATTTTCTCGGGTTACAAATTAAACAATTAACAAATGGAATTTTTTTAAATCAAGAAAAATATTGTGCTAATCTAATTAAACGTTTTGGAATGGAAAACACTTCTGGAAAGACTACTCCTATGAGTACTACAACTCATCTTGATCGAGATGAAAATGGTAAAAGTATAGATCAAAAATTGTTTAGAAGTATGATAGGTTCCTTACTCTACTTAACCGCTAGTAGACCAGACATAATGATGAGTGTATGTTTATGTGCACGATTTCAATCTAATCCTAAAGAATCACATTTAAGAGGGGTAAAACGAATTATACGATATCTTAACAATACTAAAGATTTTGGTCTTTTCTATCCAAAAGAGTGTCCATTTGAGTTAGTATCATTCAGTGATGCTGATTTTGGTGTATCTATTCTACTTATGCAACTTTGTTTTATTATTTGACTATGCTATTCTCTGATAATCTTAGAATTCTATTGTTCAGTGGTTGTTTTTATTCTATATATCTATGATTATTACTTCCTTTTTGTCGATGACAAAGGGGGAGAAATCTATGTAGCTAACTTTGTTTTGTAGGAAAGATAAGTGCATACATTCAGGGGGAGAAGATTAGTAAATACATCTCTATAACACATTAGTGTTGTCATCAATCGAAAAGGGGGAGAATGTTGATACACGAAGATTTTGATCAATGACAATGCACTTCAACAAAAAGGAAGAGATATATGCAAAATCAGAGGAAGATCGATGAAGACCAAAGTGTAAACATAAGTATGATTTTTATAGGTCTAAAGTCTAGATTATTTGTTAAAATCTATCCTCAAGAGATTTGCATGAACATTAAAACACATCCGTAAAACTTCATTTTTATGCACACATTCACTTTGCAGATTTTTATAGTTCAGTCGACTGAACAGGCATGGCCAGTCAATTGAAACTGGCACAGAATTACAAATATGCACAGTTTCAGTCGACTGAATTTACTGTTTAGTCGACTGAAAGCATTCCTGAAAATTTTCCTTTATATTTTCAGTCGACTGAATATCCTGCTCAGTCGACTGAATTTGTAACTGCGAATTTTTTATGAAAGGACACCTTCTTCCTTTCAAGAGTTGCAACCATTCTCCAATGGAAATGGAAGCATCTCTTGCCTGCACCTCTAGCAAACAAATGCACCTCTTCTACAAGTATAAATACATGGTTTTAACATTTGCAAATCACCAATTCTAATTGCTTTAATCTTTCTATTTTCTTGACCATACTTTCAGATTTCTTAAAGTTTTCAAAAGCAATCACAAACCACTTCAATTGCTTGAATCTCCGTTTTAACTATAACACCTTTTGATTCATAGCAATTCACATTTCCTAAATCTTCACAAACACTTTGTATACTCTCGAGGATAAGATTATAGGAATGTTGTACTCAATTTGACTCATTAGTGTTATTAAGAACACAACAAGTCAGAAATACTTTTAGTATCTAATTGAAGTCCTCTTCGGTAGTTGAGGCAAGAAAACTCGTTCAGTTGTTCGGGTAAGTTGTAAACCTATTCCTCCGGGTTAAGTGAGGGCTGTTGGTTAGTTGAATTCCTAAGAGGAGCTTAGGGACTGGACGTAGGACAAGAGGTCTGAACCAGTATAAAGTCTTGGTGTCTACTTTACTTACTGCTTACTACTATCTACCTAGGCCATTTCACTATTCCATATTATACGATCCTACTGCATAGACTCTTTCAAGATCTCCTGAGTATATATACATAATTTAAAAATAATAATAAGACATAACTCACAACATAGTCATCATTATTGATAATAGCTGAAACTCAGAATGTACATTATACAAAAACTGTTACAAAAATTATAAATTTTCAGTCTTCGTCGTCTTCTGATTCAATCTCAGTCTCGTACTCTATTTCGTTTCCTTCTGTACTCTCAAATGATTTTATTAAAACATTTGATTCATCATTTAACGAACCCAAATCAATATCATCAGTTATTATTATTTCATCATTTGGTTCAAGATCTGTTTGATACGCTGCTTCTTCTGGAATATTAGTTCCATCAAACGTAAATCTTGCCTTTGTTTTAAAAATAGCAAACCAGTCTGCTTTATCTCTTTTTAAGGATGGATACGGAGCAAAATAAACTTGTAATGCTTGCTTGGCCAATACAAAAGGATCGTACTTATAGTAATGTGAGGTGTGCTTTATTTCTATAAGCTTATAATCTTTGTGCACATTGATTCCAGAACCAGGAATATTGCTGAACCAATTGCACTTGAATAAAAAAACTTTTTCTGCAGGTTGTACATAATATGTCAATTCTAAAAGCTGTGTTAAGACATCGTAAAAATGTTTTGTATGCTCATCTGGATCGTCACTGCTTTTGACAAATACACCACTGTTATATGTTAATTTTTCAGCATCATAATCCTTTGTGTTGAATTTAAATTTATTGATGAAGAATATTGGATAAGTCTTGACATTTCTTTTTGGTCCGAGCACAAGATGTTGTAATCCTTCATCAACGACGTAGTTTCTTGGATCATAAACGTAGTTCGAAAACCATTTAGAAAATTCCTTACTAAGATCGCTAGATGGATGCTGTGATTCATAAATACGACGAATATAAATGTATTATATGTTACATTACGATTAATATGTAAGTATCATTGAAATAAATATGAATTTATTATTACCTAACAAATGGTGCAACTTCAGCACAATTAAGAAGAACATATGTGTGTGCTACATATCGATCTCTATCGTCTAACCATATTTCCACACATTTTTCAACAGGTCTTCCATGTTGTCTAAAATAGACAACATTGTTTGAGAATAATCTTCTTCAACGGCTTCATCATTACGAGGACCACTTACAATTGATACGTTCACATGGTCACTGAAGTAATGAGAGAAAAAGAATGAAACTTCTTCTTCAAGGTATGATTTGCAAATTGAACCTTTAACTCGTGCTTTCTGTCTAATTTTTTTCTTTAAATGATTCAAGTACCTATTAAAAAATTAATTCAATTTAAATTCACTTACATAAATCTGAATTTTGTACTAACAATAATTTTACGAATATTTACAGTTACCTCTCAAATAGATACATCCATCCATATTGCATAGGGCCTCGAAGAAGAGCTTCAGATGGAAGATGAACAGGTAAATGCTCCATTACATTAAAGAAACCTGGCGGAAATATTTTCTCCAATTTGCATAGTAGTATAGGGATTTCTACTTCAAGTTTACGTATACGGTCGATTTTTAATGTTGTCGAACAAAGCTGTTTATAAAACAGACTTAATTCTGTTATAACACTCCACACTTTTATGGGAAACAGTTCTTTGAAAACCACTGGTAATAAATATTCCATCATGATATGACAATCGTGACTTTTCATCCCACTCAATTTATTGTTTTTAAATTCAACACATCTACGGAGATTAGAAGACATCCCATCAGGGCATTTTAGTCCTTTCACTCACTTTAGCACGAGTTTTATTTGCTTGTTGCTTAGCTCATAGCATGCTTTGACTTTTTTATTGTCGTTGGGCTTCATATGAAGTTCGGGACGTTTACAAAAATGTGCATTATCAAGTCTTGAATTTAGAACGTCCTTAGTTTTCCCTTTAAAATTCATAATTGTATTAAACACGTTATCAAACACGTTTTTTTCGTTGTGCATCACGTCAATATTATGTCGAAGTAGGAGATCTTTCCAATAAGGTAACTCCCAAAATATACTTTGTTTGCACCAATTATGAATGTCTGATTTACCTGGAATTTCAGTCTGTATTCTAGTTTCATGTATCTTCGGGTACTCCTTTACAATTTCATATATTTCTTCGCTTGACCAAATCATTGGTGGTTGCATACTCTCTTCTCTGTTAGCTTTAAAGTTTTTTTTATCTCTTATAACAGTATGATTGGGATGGAGAAAACACCGATGACAATCAAACCAAGAAATTTTCCTTTCATACCGTAAAGAAAATGATCGTGTTTCTTCCATGCATTAAGGACAGGCTAGATGACCGGCTATACTTCAACCTAAAAGCATCCCATATGCAGGAAAATCGTTAATAGTCCATAACAAAGAAGCGAACATACGAAAATTCTTTTTTTTTTGAAATGTTGTATGTTTCAACACCTTCAAGCCACAATGTTTTTAGCTCTTCGATTAATGGTTGTAGATGAACATTGATTCCTTGTGTCGGATCATCAGGGCTAGGAACGACAATAGTGAGAAACATGTATGGAGTTTTCATACACATCCATAGAGGTAAATTATAAGGAGTAACGATAACAGGCCAAGATGAATATTTGCTACCAAACTAATAGAATGTCGAAAACCCATCCGTACATAAACCAAGTCTGATGTTACATCTCTTTGCAGCAAATATGAGATATGCCTTATCGAATTGTTTCCATGCTTCTCCATCAGATGGATGTGTCAAATTTTCCTTTGCCTGTCTTCTCACGCTGTGCCATCGCATATGACATGCCGTGGCTGAAGATGCATATAACCTTTGGAGTCTAGAGGTAATTGGTAAATAATGCATTCTCTTGTATGGAACTTCCTTTCCTTTCTTTTTTCTTGGTTTATATCTTTCCTCATTACATATTTTGCAGTTCCTAAGATTAATGTCATCTTCCTAATACAACATGCAACCTTTTATACATGTATCTATCTTTTGGTAAGGCAGATCGAAAGCCGCATAAGTGTTTTAACTTTATAATGACTGTCGCACATCAGATTATTGGGTGACATATGCCGTTTTGCAGCTTGTACAACTGATGTAAATCCAGCTTCTGTAAAGTTGAATTTTGATTTCATAGTGATGAATTCAATGGTTATTGATAATTCGGTTCCACTTTTACAACCATCCTACAACGGTCTCTTAGCAGCATCCAATAAGTCATAAAAAAATTTGCTCCCACATTCGGTTATTCTTCGACATTGATGTCTTCATCATCAACTTGAACGGTATAGAACATTGATCGTGGTGCATCTTCCACCATACCTTCTATTGGATTCGTCATAACAGCATCGACCTCTGACGTAACAGGATCTGCTATAGGTGCAACAAGTTCTCCATGACGATCCCATAAATAATAATCTGGCACAAATCCAGATTTATACAAATGTACTTTAACTGTATTTGATTTCCAATGCTTCAAATGTTGGCACTTACCACAAGGGCAACGAAGTACTTCATTATCTTGATTATTAGATATTGCGAATCTAATAAATTCGTGTACACCATTGTAGAAATGTTCTTGCACCGAGTCATTCATTCCAGTTCTGACTTCATACATCCAAGTATGGTCGGCAAAATAATCAAACATTGTTCCTAATTTAAAAAAAATAGGTTAGTAATTTCGACAGCACTTCGCTTCACTTCTATTCTACGCACAACTTCTAATCCAAGTGATATATTGTTGTTGTTTTATTTTCTAAATAAAGTAAAACCTTTAGCACTAAAGGCTTCACACACCACACTTCCATCTAATTTCTATAGCACTTCACTTCATTTCTCTTCTACGCATAACTTTGCATCCAAGGGGAGTATTTTATTTGTTGTATTTTCTAAAATAAAGTAAAGCCTTTTAGGATAAAGGTTTCGCACACCACACTTCTATCTAATTTCGACAGCACTTCACTTTAGTTCTCTTCTACGCATAACTTTGCATCCAGGGGAAGTATTTTATTTATTGTATTTTCTAAAATAAAGTAAAGCCTTTTAGGACTAAAGGCTTCACACACCAAACTTCTATCTAATTTCGGCAGCACTTCACTTCTCCTCTACGCATAACTTTGCATCCAAAAGGAGTATTTTTGTTGTTGTATTTTCTAAAATAAATTAAAACCTTTTGGGACTAAAGGCTTTAATTTGTGGTTGTTGTATTTTTTATAATAATACTTAATGCTTATTTTCAAATAAATATTATATTCATTTCAAATTTTTTTCGAGAATCGATTTTTGTACAATATTTTTTCTTGTATATAAATTTCATAACTTTTTAGAAAATCGATTTGAGTACATTATTTGTTGTTGTTATATTCGTTTGTTAACTTATTGAAAAATCGATTTCAGTAGCATATTTCTTGTTATTATGTTCGTTTCTTAAGTTTAAAGAAAATCGATTTGAGTACAATATTTGTTGTTGTCATATTTATTTCTTGAATTTTTTTACAAAATCGATTTCAGTAGAATATTTGTTGTTATATTCGTTTCTTAACTTTTTACAAAATCGATTTTACTACAATATTTGTTGTTATTATCTTCATTTCTTAACTTTTTACAAAATCGATTTAAGTATAATATTTCCTAACTTTTTGTTAACTAAATTATACGCTTTATAACATATTTTCAAACTCTTTTAACTAATAAAATTTTAATTTACAGATTTTGTAAGCTAAAATTAGAAGTTAGCACTAATAATAACAAATTAAAATAAATTAATTTTATACTAAGCACCAATAGTTATAATTAACACACACTAATTAATTAAAGAATATTACTTATGTTTAACCGTACATACTTAAGGGCATATTAATCAATAATTATACACTAATGTTCGCGTAAACTGTAACAAACATCGTTTTCCACTATAACAAGCATTCGCGTAAACTTATCAATAAGCATATAAATCAATAATACTAGTTTTCGAATTTTAAATCAACCCTAATTTTCAATTACAAATTAAACAATCAAACCACTTACTAACATTCCCAAATCAACTAACACACTATCATCAACTAATACACAATAATCATCAATTTCAAATCAATAATCAACTAATTTTCTAAATTAGGTTTTTAATTTTATCTCCAAATCAACTAATAAACTATACCATCATCTAATACTAATTAATCTAACTTATTGAAAACAAAAATACTAATTTTTTTATAAATAGGGTTTAAAGTAATATATCTCAAAAATTGGGGATAAAGAGAAGGAGGAAGGAGTGCGCAGCGGGAAGGTGTAACAACCCGCATATTTCTACGATAATATATTTAAATGATTTATTTAAATATAGCATCGTCAGTTGAATTTAAAAGTCCAAAACGTGAATTTTTTTAAACGTTCGAATCCGAACTCGAGACCACTTCCATTGAGTCCAAAACGGCGTTTGCGACCTTTTCGAGTATAAACATCGATATGTTTGGAGTTGAGTGGAATTTTGCTATTTTTCTATTAGGCTTTGGGTTTGGGTTTCAGCCCACAAACCCAACAAAATACCCTAACACTCTACCCCCTCTTCATTCATTCATTCTATTTTCCTAAAAATCTTAAGCTAAAGGAAAGTGGGGGAAAGAAAGGGAAATTAAAATTCCTAAACCCTAGATTACTAGGAAATTCAAGTTCTTGCTCTAAAATCAAAGAGAAGCTTAGGTAAGCATCCTCTTCATCTTCTCCATCTCAATCTTTCTTCAATTTTCAGAAATTTCTAAACCCTAACTTAGAAAATATTTGCTTATGAGCTTAGATTGGAGCTTCTTGAGTTGAAGTTGGAGAGTGGTTGATCTTTCCTTTGTTTTAAAGCTTCTTACTTGTTGTTTTGGGTTTAAAGGTGAGTTCTTTAACTCACATCTATGTCTATAGCTTTCATTGTTGTTAGGTATGAATTCCTAACATCTATTTCATGTTCATTTTCTTTTGATTTGAATTAATTTGGTTAATTTTCCAAATTTTGGTGTTTTGAAGTCAAAATATTTAAAAATACTATCTTGGATGTTTGGACATGTTGTTTGGGGTGTATCGAAGAGCTTATAAGGCTGGGTTGTCACTTGGCATAATTCCCTAGCCTCCATCGCTCGTTCGATCGCCTCCAGTTTGGATTTTTGCCCTTTTTGGGCTAGGCTGATTTTTGCCTAGTAGGAAAATCCAAATGTCTGAAAGAAAATCCAAACGCCAGGAAGGAAATCCAGACGTCTGGTTGGAATCCAAACGTTTGGAAGAGGTCCCTAGAAAAAAAATGGCAGAGACAAAATCCAGACGTTTGGAAAAACAACCAGACGCCTGGTTCTATGCAGTCTTTCCTATTTTGGCTTTTTTTGAGTGGATTTTCAATTTTTATCGATTTTTGTTGATCCGGTTAGTTGTTTTCAATTATTATTGACTTTGATGACTTTATTTATGGATTTTTGGGAATATCCATTTGATTGGGATTTGATATCGATTTTTATGGTTTGAATTCACGTCGTCGAATGTGGATTTTTGGTGATAGATTGTTTTTACAATCATTTCTGTGATTTGTCACTTTTAAATACAAAGGTTTCTATACTAGTAGTAAATACTCATACTCTTTCACAAAAATGATTTCAAGATTACTTTTAAATACAAAGCTTGTTTTTAAAACCGTTTTCCAATCTATTAGTATATACAAACCTTTACCTCATTCGTATGAGAAATTTAATTAAACGGCTTAGCAAAACAAGTTGTATGAAACACTTGCGTTTACTTCGTCGGTTAATTCTTGGACTTGTTCGATTGAAATCTCGTGACAATCTTCGAGTAGAAATCTACAATTTGTTCGTAAATATTTAAGTTAAGCCAGTGGTTATGGGACATGAAGCTAAACTCATTTATTTACTAGCTTAGTATAATTCACACTTCTTGTTGATCAATGATGATCATTTTATGGTTTAGACTAGCGATATGTGATGTATCTTTGTCTGCGTGGGAGACTATACCTCATTTTGTGGAGCTTCGTCTCATTTTATGGGCAAACAACCCAGGGTCTTTTGACCGTTCGTGGAGCAATCTGCTCGATAAGTCGGTGCTTGGGGCGTATCTTTTAGGTGCGTCGATGTTCGACTGTGCATGGGGCGTATCTTTTTAGGTGCGTCGATGTTCGTTTATGCATGGGGCGTATCTTTTTAGGTGCGTCGATGTTCGACAGTGCATGGGGCTTATCTTTTTAGGTGCATCGATGATCGTTTATGCATGGGGCGTATCTTTTTAGGTGCGTCGATGTTTGTTTATGCATGGGGCGTATCTTTTTATGTGCGTCGATGTTCGACTGTGCATGGGGCGTATCTTTTTAGGTGCGTTGATGTTCGTTTCTACATGGGGCATATCTTTTTAGGTGCGTTGATGTTCGTTTGTGCATGGGGCGTATCTTTTTAGGTGCGTCGATGTTTGTTTATACATGGAGCATATCTTTTTTAGGTGCGTCGATGTTCGTTTATGCATGAGGCGTATCTTTTTAGGTGCGTCGATGTTCTTTTATGCATGGGGCGTATCTTTTTAGGTGCGTCGATGTTCCTTTATGCATGAGGCGTATCTTTTTAGGTGCATCGATGTTCGACTGTGCATGGGGCGTATCTTTTTCGGTGCATCGACGTTCAGCTCATTTTATGGGTTAGCGACCTATGGGATAACATCCCGTTTATGTTCGGCCTACCCCTTCTTTGTGTTTTCTGGATTTCTAATTATTGATTTCTGGAATTTGTGTTTCACCGATTTTTGCGATTGGCATTGATATGTTTTGTCAATATTTGAAATTTGGTGAATAAGCTAAGAATGTGATATTCTTTTTGGATATTTGAGATGATTTGAGATATTGTATGATTTTTGTTGTTATCAAATGTATGCTTGTAAAAGCATGACATTATTGTTATCATATATTTTTGTTGTATCTCTTATCTTATCTCATCTTATATGATATTTATAGCTAGACTGATCCGTTTATTATTTTTCTTCTTAAATAATACTCGGGTCAGACCGAGGTGTTACAGGTGCTTCCACTTGACTTCTTAGTTGGGGCCAGCTTCTGACTTTTGGCTAACTACTTTAGCTTAGTAGTTTTTGCTTTTATACATTTGAGATAGAGACTCCTTGATGTATACTTATTCTTTTGTGATGATGTGGATCTTGTTTGACCACTACTTTGATGTACACTTCTATGTGTTATATTCATATCTGTTTCCGCCTTAGTGATTTGAATATCTGTGACTTATTTTGTGTTATGCTTATTTTATATTTGTTTCCAAAGGCCACATATCCACTGTGTAGTAGCTTTGAGTTTGTATTTGAAATGTCAGATTTCCTCTTGAAATGAATTGCATGACCTTCTATCTGGCATCGATATTCGCACAAAGCAATTATGCAGATGGTCGCTCCTCAACAGCCTTATCCTTCGTGCTAGTCAACGGCATTACTGTCTAGTGTCCTTGTCTAGTGTGAGTATAGAGGTGAGGCGTCACAGCTTTGTATCAGAGCCAAACTTTGGAACAATGTAGAATAATCTAGCAAGGATCAATGTCCTAAGTCCCTCTTAGGAATCCTGCCTTAGGATTTAATTCGAGTCATAGGACCCGTTCTATCCTATTTTCTTTGATGATGCCTTGTTTATCAATCTAGTTTATTTGAATTCATTCTACGAATAACGTTTTTCCTCTTCTTTCTTTCTTTCTTTCTTTCTTGAAGAAGAGAAATGGTTAGACCTGGTTGTCCTAGCGCTGGTCAATCCAGTACTACTCCTCAGGATGGCGTATTCATGTCTGCCCTTGATGCCATTATTTTGTTTCGTGATTATCCTATTCGAATTCTTTTGATACGGGTGCATCTCATTCTTTTATATCAAAAGAACTCGTTGATACTTTTTCTTTAATATTATGGGTTTGATAACTTCATTGAGAATTGCGAATCCGGTTGGTGGATCTGCAACACTCGGTTTACTTTGTAATAATGTTAAGATTATTTTATGTGGTTATGCTTTCCGAGCCGATTTGCATGTTATGCGCTACTTAGGTTTCGGAAATGATTTTAGCAACGGATTGGCTTAATCGATATTAAGTCCACATCGTATGTCCCAAGAGGACTATCCATCTTTGACATTCTCAATCTATTAAGCAGATTTCTATTGTTCTTAATGATTTTGATTCCAATTTGGTGGCATCATTTTACCTAAATCCACTTGATGAGGAAGATGTTATTTCCCTCACTCAAGTAGTTCATGAATTTCTCGGTATCTTTGAGCTTGTCTTAGGATTACCACCTAAGCGATCTATTAAGTGGTTCTAAGGTCTTTTCAGCTCGACCTTACCACCGGTTTTCATCAGCTTCGTATTGCAAAGGATAACATTCCTTTTACATCATTCCGTACTCGTTACGGATCTGATGAATGGCTCGTTATGTCATCCGGTTTGACGAACACTCCAGCTTATTTCATCCATCTTATGAATCGAGTATTCTACAAATATCTCGATGAGTCCATCCTTGTATTCATTGATTATGGGTGAAAACGTCAATTTAAAATTGCAAATCTTTCTAATAAGATATATTTATAAGTATAATTGGATTTTGTTCTTAAAATGTGCAAAGAATATTCGTAAAATTTTAAGAGACATGTTTATCAAATAGAAGATGATTTTGTGTTGTATTGCCCATTGAGTTCTTTAAGAATTCTGGTTGATGCGCCCGATCAACGTTATCGATAGGAGTCTCCTAAACACTATGATGAGACAGTCAAACACAATAAATTGACTTGTAAAAAGTAAATTTTTCTAAAAAGATGATAACATAAAGTTCATTATAATTTTGAATGTTTTAGCTTTTCGGGAAAGAGGATCATTTAAAAGAACTTCTTTCCGATGCTCCTATTCTTGTGATTCCCGAGGGGAACCAAGACTTTGTTGTTTATACCGATGCTAGTCATGTTGGTTTGGGAGCCATTCTCTTGCAAAGGGAACATGTTATCGCTTATGCTTCTAGGCAATTAAAGCCTGCCGAGACTAGATTTGCCACTCATGATTTAGAGCTCGCGGCCATTGTTTTCGCCCTTAGAATTTGGCATCATTATCTTTTGGGAGATAAATTTGTTCTCTACACCGATCATAAATCTTTAAAGTATTTGTTCTCTCAAAAGGAACTCAATTTGCGTCAACAACGTTGACTCAAATTCCTTGCATCTTATGATCTTGATATTCTCTATAATCCTGGAAAGGGAAATCGTGTTGCCGATGGCCTTAGTCGTAAGCAACAAGCGGTTGTTTCCATGATGATATCCGAATCGAATGATCTCGAGACTTTGTCCACTTGTGAGATTCGAGATCGTGAATCCGATTCGTGTTCATCTCTTGTTTTGTGTAGCCTAGAGGCTCATCCTTCTCTTTTAGACCGCATCCTTGAAGCTCAAAAGCATGCTCCCGAATTGGCTCTTCTTAGCCAAAGTTGTAGGGATAAAAATAAGGTTGATGGTTTGAAAGACTTTGCTATTGATGCTCGTGGAGGTATTTGAAAATTTGGTAGACTTATTGTGCCAAATATTAGTGATCTTCGTAAAGACATTTTAGAAGTTTCTCATCGTTCTAAATTTACCATTCATCCCGGTAGTAATAAAATGTACGTGGACATGAAGCGACTTTATTATTGGGATGGAATGAAATATGATATTGCTAACTTCATTAAGCGTTGCATGACATGCCAACTCGTAAAGGCCGAGCATCAAAGGCCCGGTGGGTTATTTCAACCATTGGACATTCCCGTTTGGAAGTGGGATCAAATTTCCATGGACTTTATTGACGGTCTTCCCCGTTCTTGTTTGGGTCATGACAGTTTATGGGCGATTGTAGATAGACTTACAAAATCCGCCCATTTTCTTCCCGTTCGATCCAATCGGACCGTATCTCTTTTGGCCAAACTCTATGTTAAAGAAATCGTTAAATTGCATGGAGTTCCTACTTCTATTGTTAGCGATCGTGATCCATTATTTACCAGTGGATTTTGGAAGGGTCTTCAAAAAGCTTTGGGAACGAAGCTTAATTTTATCACCGCTTATCATCCTCAGTCCGATGGACAAACGGAGCGTGTGAATCAAACTCTTCAAGATCTTCTTCATGCATGTGTTCTTGATTTTGGTGGAAGTTGGGAAGATCATATTTCTTTTGTTGAGTTTTCTTACAATAATAGCTTCCAATCTAGTATTGGTATGGCACCTTTCGAGGCACTCTACGGAAGACCATGCCGGTCTCCTTCGTGTTGGCTTGAAGCCGGTGAGAAGCTGGTTTTAGGTCAGGATTTTATTCGTGATTCCACAGAAAAGTTTGACCTTATTCGTCATAGGATGAGTAAAGCTCAAAGTAGGCAAAAATCCTATGCCGATACCCGAAGAAGGAATTTAGAATTTTCTGTGGGAGATTTGGTATTCATTCGTGTTTCACCTATGAAGTGTGTTGTGCGTTTCAGTCGATCGGGAAAGTTAGCACCTCGATATATTGGCCCATTTCCCATCACCGAACGCATTGATTCCGTGGCTTATCGCCTTTTATTACAGGCTCATTTTTCTGCTATTCATGACGTATTCCACGTTTCTCAACTATGGAAATGCCTTAGAGATTCTGATTCTGTCCTTGAGCCCGATGTTATTGAAGAAATTTAAGTTTCACCTAATTTGACTTATGAGCAACATCCCATTCGCATCATTGCTACGGAGGTTAAACGCCTTCGTAATAAAGATGTCCCACTTGTGAAAGTTCAATGGTCCTCAAATCATAAGGATTGCTCTTAGGAATCCAGAGAATTCATCGAGCGAACACATCCGGACTTACTTTCTCGTGCTCCTTAAGGTGAACTTTTCATTTCAAAATATCTTCTTTTGTGTTGTTATGCCTTAGTATGGTTGTTACTTTTTAATTTCTTCTTAAATATTGCGAGGATGCAATTTCTTTAAGGAGGGAGTCTGTAACAACCCGCATATTTTTACGATAATATATTTAAATGATTTATTTAAATATAACATCGTTAGTTGAATTTAAAAGTCCAAAACGTGACTTTTTGTAAACGTTCGAATCCGGACTCGAGACCACTTCCATCGAGTCCAAAATAGCGTTTGCGACCTTTTCGAGTATAAACATCGACATGTTTGGAGTTGACTGGAATTTTGCTATTTTTCTATTGGACTTTGGGTTTGGGTTTCAGCCCACTAACCCAACAAAATACCCTAACACTCCACCCCCTCTTCATTCATTCATTATATTTTCCTAACACTCTCAAGCTAAAGGAAATTGGGGGAATGAAAGGAAAATTAAAATTCCTAAACCCTAGATTACTAGGAAATTCAAGTTCTTGCTCTAAAATCAAAGAGAAGCTTAGGTAAGCATCCTCTTCATCTTCTCCATCTCAATCTCTCTTCACTTTTCAAAAATTCCTAAACCCTAACTTAGAAAATATTTGCTTATGAGCTTAGATTAGAGATTCTTGAGTTGAAGTTGGAGAGTGGTTGATCTTTCCATTGTTTTAAAGCTTCTCACTTGTCGTTTTGGGTTTAAGGGTGAGTTCTTTAGCTCACATCTATGTCTATAGCTTTCATTGTTGTTAGGTATGAATTTCTAACATCTATTTCATGTTCATTTGCTTTTGATTTAAAATGATTTGGTTAATTTTCCAAATTTTGGTGTTTTGAAGTCAAAATCTTTAAAAATCATATCTTGGATGTTTGGACATGTTGTTTGGGGTGTATCGAAGAGCCTATAAAGCTGGGTTGTCGCTTGGCATAATTCCCAAGCCTCCATCGCTCGTTCGATCGCCTCCGGTTTGGATTTTTGACCTTTTTGGGCTAGGCTGATTTTTGCCTAGTAGGAAAATCCTCACGTCTGAAAGAAAATCCTAAGTCTGGAAGGAAATCCAAACGTCTAGTTGAAAAATCCAAACGTCTGGAAGTGGTCCCTAAAAAAAAATGGCAGAGACAAAATCCAGACGTCTAGAAAAACAACCAGACGTCTGGTTCTGTGCAGTTTTGCCTATTTTGGCTGTTTTTGAGTGGATTTCCAATTTTTATCGATTTTTGTTGATCCGGTTAGTTGTTGTCAATTATTATCGACTTTGATGACTTCATTTATGGATTTTTGGGAATATCCATTTGATTGGGATTTGATTGATTTTTATGGTTTGAATTCACGTCGTCGAATGTGGATTTTTGGTGATAGATTGTTTTTACAATCATTTCTGTGATTTGTCACTTTTAAATACAAAGGTTTCTATACTAGTAGTAAATACTCAAACTCTTTCACAAAAATGATTTCAACATTACTTTTAAATACAAAGCTTGTTTTTAAAACCGTTTTCCAATCTATTAGTAGATACAAACCTTTACCTCATTCATATGATAAATTTAATTAAACGGCTTAGCAAAATAAGTGGTATGAAACGTTTGCGTTTACTTCGTCGGTTAATTCTTGGACTTGTTCGATTGAAATCTCGTGACAATCTTCGAGTGGAAATCTATAATTTGTTCATAAATATTTAAGTTAAGCCAGTGGTTATGGGACATGAAGCTAAACTCATTTATTTACTAGCTTAGTGTAATTCACACTTCTTGTTGATCAATGATGATCATTTTATGGTTTAGACTAGCGATATGTGATGTCTCTTTGTTCGCTTGGGAGACTATACCCCGTTTTTTGGAGCTTCGTCTCATTTTATGGGCAACAACGCAGGGTCTTTTGACCGTTCGTGGAGCAATCTGCTCGATAAGTCGGTGCATGGGGCGTATCTTTTAGGTGCGTCGATGTTCGACTGTGCATGGGGCGTATCTTTTTAGGTGCGTCAATGTTCGTTTATGCATGGGGCGTATCTTTTTAGGTGCGTCGATGTTCGAATGTGCATGGGGCGTATCTTTTTAGGTGCGTCGATGTTCGTTTATGCATGGGGCGTATCTTTTTAGGTGCGTCGATGTTCAACTATGCATGAGGCGTATCTTTTTAGGTGCGTCGATGTTCATTTCTACATGGGGCGTATCTTTTTAGGTGCGTCGATGTTCGTTTGTGCATGGGGCGTATCTTTTGGCGTATCTTTTTAGGTGCGTCGATGTTCGTTTGTGCATGAGGCATATCTTTTTAGGTGCGTCGATGTTCCTTTATGCATGGGGCGTATCTTTTTAGGTGCGTCGATGTTCGACTGTGCATGGGGCGTATCTTTTTAGGTGCGTCGATGTTCAGCTCATTTTATGGGTTAGCGACCCTTGGGATAACATCCCGTTTATGTTAGGCCTACCCCTTTTTTGTGTTTTCTGGATTTCTAATTATTGATTTCTGGAATTTGTGTTTCACCGATTTTTGCGATTGGCATTGATATGTTTTGTCAATATTTGAGGTTTGGTGAATAAGCTAAGAATGTGATATTCTTTTTGGATATTTGAGATGATTTGAGATATTGTATGATTTTTGTTGTTATCAAATGTATGCTTGTCAAAGCATGGCATTATTGTTATCATATATTTTTGTTGTATCTCTTATCCTATCTCATCTTATATGATATTTATAGCTAGACTGATCAATTTATTATTTTTCTTCTTTAATATTACTCGGGTCAGACCGAGGTGTTACAGGTCACTACAACAAAAATATCCTATTACAACGTCATTTTTACAACGGACATTGGATGCCCGTTGTAATAAAAGGATATTACAACGGTCCATTCAGGACCATTGTAATAGATGCCCTATACAACGCCCATTTTACCACGGACAATAACTACTCGTTGTAATAGAATGCTATTACAACGGTCCTTTCATGCCCGTTGTAATAGATGCCAATTTACAACGTTCACAAAATGCCCGTTGTAATAGATGCCGATTTTACAACGGTCACAAAATGCCCATTGTAAGAGATACCAATTTTACAACGCTTAAAATGCCCATTGTAATAGGTGCCAATTTTACAACGGGCTAAAAATGCCCGTTGTAATAGGTGCCAATTTTACAACGGTCATAAAATACCCGTTTTAACCGATGCCAATTTTACGTTAAATTAATATTTTATATTAAAAGTTACTGTTAAATAATTTATAATTAATATTAAAAGTTACTATTAAATAATTAATAATTAATATTAAAAGTTACTATTAAATAATTTATAATTAATAATTAACTTTTAATAATTAATACTTAATAATCAAAGTTTAATATTTTATATTTAATCAATTTATAATTTTAATAATTATTACTTAATACTATAGTTTAATAATTAATAATCAATAATTATTGATTAATTTACTATTTTGTAATATATTAGTAATTAATAATTACTATTACTAATTAATAATATATACATGATAACTAGTATTTAGCTAGATATTTAAAATTTTAAAATTTTCTAAAATAAATTTAAATATAGTGAAAATAAGGGATACATCTCTAGAATCAAACTTAATACACAAAACATCCTCCTCAAAAAATAGATATAAATTACATACCTATTTTCAAACACTGCAATTTTCTTTCCTAAAATACCCCTCTACTCCATTGTTGAACGTTGATTCTTCGTATATTGATGTTATTCTCACATCAATAATTAAATTTTGCACCCCATTAATTATCAATCTTTAAAACACATTAACTTTTTGTAGAAACGACGGATTAACAAACCGTTTCCACCATTAAATTCAAAAATTCAAAAGTAAAAATTTATAATAAAAATTAATATTGTCATACACATCTAGATATTTTCTTTTGCATAAAGGTTTTTTTTCTGTTTAACTAATTTTTTGGCTCGGCTCTTTGAATTTTTTGGCTCCGCTCCTTAAATTTTTTGGCTCCGTTCCTCTAAATTTTGGCTCTAATCCAAATCGCTCCGTTCCATTATTTTATATTCCTCTTCCTCCATTTTTGTCTTTACCATCTCCTCACCCATTCACTATTCCTTCGCCAGATCCACTTTCCCCAAATCGTCCATTACCCATTCTCTATTCCCACTCGCCTATTTTATATTCCACTTCCCCCAAATCCAGGTTTCAGCGATGGCTCCGAACATCCCAGCAATGTACGAAATGCAATTCGCCTTCTCAATTCTCTCATAATATGTTAGGCTCCTTGGTTTTTTGTTGGTTTGGGATCGAGGACTAGTCATGGTGGAATGGCTTGTAATGGAGTTTCAGTGTAAGAGTCAGCATAGGTACTAATGCTAAATAAATTGGCAATTTCGTGTTTCTTTCATTGAAGCCTTTTATTTATTACTATAGACTAATGCACTGAACCTGAATATATAAACTATGATAGCTTTGTTGAAGAAAAAATTGTAGCATTTTCTCAGTCACATGAAGATCAATAAAAAGAAAGTGCAACTGCGATATTTCAATAGCTTCGACCTAAAGAATTGTTGAATGTGCAAAACATTATACGGTTGGAAAGTAAAAATGATCCTCAGCATACAACTGGATATGGGAATAAGAAAAATGAACTTATTTTTTCACTTTAGCAGAATAAATATACGAACGTTCCAATATGTTTCTCATAGGATAAATGAGTGCCAAGTCCTTACCCTTTCTTAGCCGTAAAGTTTCTTGAAGTATTGTTAAACATGGTCCGTCCAAGGAGTATGCAAAATATTGAAGATGTTTTATAGACCGTTATTGGAAATAGGCATCTTCATATATTTTTTTTTGAATTATTTCAACCAAATCAACAAAATTGAATACAAAAAATTGTATTAATATTTGTATATTTTGATACAACTTTGTGAGAATATCAATATATTAGAACATATATATAAATAACCAAGTCAAAACAATAAAATAAACCAAATCAGTATAACCTAACAAAACTATGTAATCATGGACAAAACAAATCATTCACCTACCTACTGTGAAAACTTTAAATCAAAAAACAGTAATTTAACACCATACCACTTTCCTACTTAGCTATAAAAAGTCATCTACTTAGCTGAACCTTTCTATCGCAAAGATCTACAATTAAACTTCAACTTCCCATTCTCCTACTGATCCATTGACTTATGAACAGATGATTGAATTTGGCGACTGAACCTTCAAGTGGATCAGACCCAAAAACGAATGGGACCCAATGGTGCTGAACTACACGTTGGGCACAACGTACATAGGTATAGTTATTTACGCATTTATCTTGTTTGAGAAAATATCTGCAAGAAAAGAATAGTTTTTTAATACTAAATGATGGTAATAAAGTATGTAGTGTATGTTATGCATTAGCAGCCTCCATCATTTGGATTCAGTTCACTGTCTTTTACCTAAAATAGCTGCAAATAAGCTTAAATTTAACCGCTTGACATGTTGACAGGTTCTTAGATGAAAAAATGGAAGGCATGGAGTTGCGGGTTTATGCAATGGTAGTGGTAGTGCTTCTGCTCTTGTGTTAGAGCTTGTTTAATTTTCAAAGCTTCAACTATTTTATCATGATATTGTAAGTATATTTCTTTCATATACTTACATGCATATAGACACAAGCCTAGAACATCCGATATTTTTAGTTTCCTAGTTTAAATAATAACTCTTTTAGAGGACATTTAAGTAACTATGAACATTTTACAATAAATAAATTTCATAGTATATTATTTGATGACCTTGGTTGCATATTATGCCTGTATGATATTTTAGCTTCCATTTAGGCAACTTAGTTAAGTTATCATATTGCATGATTGTTTCAAAGTGAAACATCATCAGGTTTTTGGATGAACTTATTTGTTATTTGTAATATATTTTGTAACTTGATCTTTTAGTATGGTTTCTTTGTGTGGTATTGTTGGACTTTAAACTTATTGGTGGAGCATACATAGGATCCTTCATAATAGTATGAGTTATATAATAAGGCATTTTGGTTTCATTGAGTTCATGACAATGAATTAGGCCATTTAAGCAGTAGCCGATTGTCATTTGAAGTTGCTTGTATGAGATTATTGTGATCGTTTTAGTTCACAACATACCTTTTGAATGTAAGATGATAAATAATGAGTGGGTTGCATGTGTGCATGCCATTTGTGTGGAGCTAATGAATGTAAGATGATAGTCGTTTGAAGTTTCTGGTTTTCCACTTTTGGTCATAATGATGTGCTGTAGAAAAGTGGTAACCTACTACATTTACATTCTTTAGTTTTATTTTCCAAATAAAAAGAAGTCATTATAGATATAGAGAATATATATACACACAAACACACACGCATTATGAGGATCATACATGTTAGTACACACATCTAGACACACATACATATACATCTCATTGCTCCAGCACTTGCTAAAGGCCCATAGAAAATTATCTCCCTATATTAAGCTCATTAATCCCTGACTAAACCAAAAAATAACGCACAAAAGTATTTTTGGGTCTTAATTACTAACTTAATGTTCAACGGTACTGTTTCATCACATTAAACAAAATTCTCCAAAGTACCGTTTTATCCCAATTTCTGTTTTTTCTTTTATGAAACTAACTGTGAATTCATTTGTGATGTTTAATACCTTTTTTAGGTATCTCAAGAAGAGTTGTTATGAGTGTTGTTGCTCATGTATTTCAAGAAACGGGTATCAAACTTGAATATGAGGTTTGCTTAAAGACTAGAAAACAAGACAATCGTCATTGTATAGTTGTTATAATGCAGTTGTGTTGTATTATTTTTTTGTATTAGTTTAAGCATGAAATACGATGATTTGTAATTATGTTAATACTTTATGAATGATGTGAATTTATGATCCGTTTTAGCCTTTTAGAGTGTGAATCTATCATGTTATTTTTAATGAATATGAATGATTTTAATTGTTGTTAGTACAGTATTGGTTTCAATTGTGAAATGACATTAAATCTATAGGTGCATGTCACAGCAATGCAATTTTTTTTTAATTTGCATTTTTAACAACAGGCAAAATGTGTTGTGAATGATGCTATTGCAACGGCTAGGGACCGTTGTAAAAAAGTCTACTACAACGGGATTTTACAATGGGCATTGCCCGTTGTAAAATCTTCTAAATCTATTACAACATCACCTAATAAGACGGGTGATGGCCCGTTGCGTAACCCCTATTACAACGGGCATTGCCCGTTGTAAAAGGGTATTTTTGTTGTAGTGGATGCTTCCACTTGACTTCTTAGCAGGGGCTAGCTTCTGACTTTTGGCTTACTACTTTAGCTTAGTAGTTTTTGCTTTTATACATTTTTTTGAGAAAAATTTGTAAATGTATAAATAAGAGGAGAAAAAACGCCTTTCTCCGAGGGCTCACAAGAAAAAAGACAGTAGAAGACGAAAGTCTCACAAAAAACCCGCAAAACAAAAGGGGTACAGGAAAAACCAAAAAGAAGGAAAGACCACATCAGCCAGAAACTAAACCACCCGAAGTGAGTGGAGACGAAGGGACACACGATCCACCAGCTTCCACAAACCCGCCTTGACCCGAAGGAAAAGGCCAGACCTCCAAACCAAACCAACAATAGAGCGATCTAAAAGGCGCAAAACCAGCAACTCCTTGGACAGCTCACTCCTAGATAGGGAGCAAGGTACGATGGAGAAAAAGACCAGCCAGGATGCACCGAAAAACCGAACTGGGATGATGACAAGCATAGAGACAAAGACACCACCAATGCAAAACCAACAGCAAAAAGGAAACCCAAGACAATCCGAAGCAGCCGAGCTACCACAGTAAAACCACCAAAGAACCAGTGAAGAAAAAAGCCGGACATCACAAACAGGACAACCAAACCCTGGATACAACACCTGGAAAACTAACAACCACATTAAACACAAAAAGGAGGGAGAGGAATTGAGCGTTGGGCGAAGGCCATCGCTCGCACGCGATGATCAACCTACTCCCAGTCTAGCGTGAGACAAAGCACACGAAATAGAGAGGAGTCTGACCAGATGCTCCGCACGGGAGCTTAAGCGACCCCTGAAAGGTCTACCACGGAAAGCAATGAAGACGTCTTTCCTCACACACCGAATAATAGAAGGTGGGTCCATACGAGCATCTTCGAACGTTGCCTTGTTTCGCGCGCACCAAAGGTGCCAACAGATGAGGCAAGGAATCAAGCGGAAAACGATCGCACGAAGAGACTTACCAGCATTCCCAGACCACCAGGAGTTACGGAGATCAGAAGGAGAACTCGCCAACCGGCGCATACCAATAAGGTTTCCGAAGTAATTCCAACACGATCTGGCTGAAAAGCCACCAAAGAACAAATGATTCAGGGATTCGGTTTCCCCATTGCCGCAGCATCTACAACGAGAAGCGAAAGGGATGCCGATTCTTTGGAGGTTCTCGTCAAGTGGCAAACCATCATGGAGAATCCGCCACATCAGAATAGAGACCTTGGGAGGAATACGAGAGTCCCAGATAAAAGAAAAAACCGGACGAATGGGGCTTGGCACCCTAATCGAAGACCAAGCTCTCAGAATGGAAAAGGAAGATCCATCCCATCCTAAAGAACCACCATGACTGTCGGAACAAGCTTTTACCGACTGCATGTGCTTCCAGGTTTCACTAGCATAAGACGGAGAACCTGAGAAGTTAGAGCCCTCAAGACTACGGTATTTCGCGTGGAGGAACGTAGCCCATAAGGAGTTGTTAGCGCCAAATCTATGCCATAATTTATAGGCAAAAGCGGCACAAAGGTCCTCAGGTCTTCGCAGACCCAGACCGCCTTCATTCTTGGGGCGGCACACCACGTCCCACGACACCCAATGGTGCCGACGGGCGCTATCTCTGTTGCCCCAGAAGAAAGATGAAGCCAAAAAATGGTAAGACCGAAAGAAGGAAGAAGTAGGGGTCATAGCCGCGAAAACATGAGTACCCATCGAGTTTAAAACGGATTTGATAAGGACAAGACGACCAGCCTGAGAAATAAGAGAAGCATTCCAGCGTAAAATCTTTCCCCTCACTTTATCAGTTATGGGGTCGAAAAGAGCATTGATCTTTCTACCACGATACAGGACAACTCCCAAATAAGGAAGGGGAAGGGTGGCTTCTTTGAAGCCAGAGACCGACTCGATCCATAAAGCACGGGAGGGAGGCATGTCTTTTGCGTGGACGAAACAGCTCTTGGCAGGGTTAACTAGTTGGCCCGAGGAACGCTCATATTGATGAAGAAATTTGAGAAGCCGACGGACAGAGGGAATGCTGCCATTAGAGAAAATGACAACGTCATCTGCGAAGGACAAGGAAGAAACTAGGGGGCAACCCCTCGGAATCCCGAAGCGCTGAATCTGGCCGTAGATAGTTAAGGATTGAAGACCGCGAATAAAAGCCTCTGCCGCGATCACAAAAAGAGTTGGCGATAGAGGGTCTCCCTGACGCAAGCCCCTTCCGGCCTTAAAATAACCATTAGCCGATCCATTAATAAGCACAGAGAACCAGCAGTTGGAGATGAGCCTCCACACCAAGTCAATAAGGTGTTCCGGGAAACCGAAAGCCCTTAATACCTTGATGATGAAAAACCAGGACATTCGATCGTAGGCCTTAGCCATGTCCAGTTTGAAGACAACATTAGATCCCCTGATCTTCCGGTCGATCTGGGAAATAAGTTCTTGAGCGAGCAGAACGTTATCAGTAATCAAACGCCCCTTTACAAATCCCGCTTGAGAAGGAGAGATAATGCGCTCAAGGAAGGGAGCTAAACGAGTGGATAAGATTTTAGAGATCAATTTGTTCGAAAAGTTGCAAAGACTGATAGGCCGGAAATCAACACACGACCTAGGGTTCTCGCACTTTGGAATAAGGACAAGGTTGGTGGATATCCATCCAGAAGGAAGGGAACCCCCAGAAAAGAAAGATTGAACAGCAAGACAAAAATCCTCCTGGATTAAAGACCAGGCACTCCTGAAGAAAATACCGTTGAAACCATCCGGACCACTGGCGCTGTCCTTGCTCAGTGCAAAGACAGAAGCACGTATCTCCTCCGTGGTAGGGAGATTCGTTATGCCGTCGCTTTCCGGAGAAAGAACAACACGCGGGATGAAGGCCAGCAGAGCTGGGTCCGATACCGAGACCGAAGGAGAGCCCAAAAAAGATTGAAAATGGGACAGGATGGTCTCTTTAACATCTTCAGGCGAAGAGGCCGTAGATAGATCCTGGCGCAAAATCTCACGGATCGTGAGGATGTTATTCTTCTTTCGAATAGAGGAATGAAAGAATTTAGAGTTTGTATCACCGACAACTACCCACTTGATCCTAGCCTTTTGACAAAGGTAGTCATTCTCGATACGAAGTTCCGAGGAGAAAGTGGATTGAGCAAGAGCCCAAGCCTCCTTGTTAGCCACGTTAGGATCCTCGTCTAACAAGGATTCGGCTGCTACTAGAGACTCTTCGGCCAGACGAACGCGGTCGAAAATGTTCTTAAAGACCTGAGAGTTCCAAACCTTAAGGCAATCTTTAAGACGCTTAAGCTTATGACTGAACAACTTACAGGGAGAATCAACAATAGGAACACACCAAGAATTAGCAACAACTTGTTGAAAAGAATGGTGAGATATCCACATGCTCTGGAAACGAAAGGAAGAGGGCCCCGTTAAAGAGCGGGGAGAGCATCGAACAACCATGGGAGCATGGTCAGAGAAAGACCGATGGAAATGCGCGATCGAGAAGGAAAAAGGGAGACGAAACCACTCTTCCGATCCGAAAACACGGTCAAGCCGGGAAAGGATTCGGTTCGGTCCTTCTTGGTTGTTGGACCAGGTGAAAGCAGAACCTACAAAGGGAAGCTCAGACAGGCCAGATCTGACAATGAACGAATTGAAATCCGCCATCGCTACACGATTGATGGCAGCTCCTCCCCGTTTTTCCGCTTGGTAAGCGACGATATTAAAGTCGCCGCCTAATACAGAAGAAGTGAAAATAGCTAATATCGTGGATAGAAGTAGTTTAAGGGAATGTGGTGTTATGCTCGATCCATAATTTTATTTAGATGAGGGTGATGATTTATTGTTATTATTATTATTATTGAAATGTTGAAAAAGTGTTGTTTTTTGTTGTTTGGACAAGTGAAAGAACATAGAAAGAAAAACATTAGACCACCTTCGGTGCATTAAGGCTTGTGTTGGACGTAACACTTACATTATTCTTCAATTCTATGATTTCTGCTATTTGGACGATTATTTGTTAATCCTAAAGTTTTACGTTTGATTCGTCGTCCTGTACAACGGATGTTAAATTTAACGATCCCTTGACCAAGTTGTGTTCAAGTCTGTCCAAAAACTAAGGATATATCATATACCTTTATCATGTATTTTATTTTTAACAGATTTTCAGCTAAACTTGAAAACTGTGTTGTAGAAGACACGATGATTACAAATGTGTAGTACAAGGGCAACAACAAATTTAGGCGTGGGTACTATAAAGCGTTTCATTATATCATAGGAGCAATCACCGTTCTGTCCCATATTGTTCTTTGAGCTATCACACCAAGTCATAAAAAAATTGATAAAAAATGCATAAACTAAATGATTATATATCACATCACAATATAAATAATATCATTCTGCTGTCGAGGACCACTAACCATTCTACAAAATATATAATACATATGCTGCTTTCAAACTCATCCTTCTCTTAGTATAAATCTTACTGTCCCATAAGGTCCATAGCATATCTAATATGAATGTAAAAGCATGCCCTAGCTAGAACAAACAACTTTCAAAATGTTTATATGCAACTTTCTCTAAAAGCTTCTACTTCTAATGAGAAATAGACAATTCAGTCAATGAAAAGCCAACATAAAGTCTATATATGTTGATATTTGAAAAGCTTATAATAAGCCGGAAAGCTTAGCAAAATCAAATAAATTACTGCTACAGCAAAACAATGGAGAATGATCAAGAATTCACCTTCCCTTCCAAATTTTCGACAATCAATACAATGAGCAATTCGTACTACCCGGCTTCTTTGATGCACGACCAATTAGGGTTTGGTGATTTGTATATGAAAAATGGATCATCAAGCACATCATCATCTAGTTTTGAAGAGGTTCGTTCAGAGATTATGAATAAGATGAGCGCACAGGAAATAAAGGATGCAAGAGCAAAGGCAGCTTCAAGAAGTCACAGCGAGGCCGAGAGAAGGCGCCGTGAAAGGATTAACAGCCATCTTTGTCGGTTGCGTAGTATTCTACCAAACACTATGAAAGTAAGTTTTCTTCTTTACAATCATTCATTAGATACCCCTAGTTAGTTATCATGCTTTAACTGTTTCTGTGATTAATTTCTTGATTGCTCATTCAATATTAATTAGTAAGTTTATATAAATGAATACAGGATCTATTGCAAATTATGTACTGTGATTAAATATTGCTTCTTACACCCACACCCTATCATATACTGAAGTAATTTGTTAGACATGCTAGAATTTACATGAAACTGTTTTTTTTTTTTAGTTTTTACGAAAGAAACGGTTGTTTTTCTAACTATGTAAATATTGCTGCATCCATTGAAAAGTTAACTAGAATTCTACTTTTATAGTTTTCATTTGACAATAGCAATATATGATTAACAATTGAAAATCATTAATTTAGCCAAATTTAAAGGATTTTATTCTCGACTTTAATGTACAAACCAAAATTCATATTTCAATTTCACCTTAAGAAAATCGAATTGATAAAAGGGTTAAAATCACCTTGTCAAAAGTATCAATTTTGACTGCTAGCACGAATGTTATTATACAACGAGTCCGTTCATTATTTGAACGATTGAGGGTTAAAACATAGAAGTACTAAGAAGAAAGAGATGCGGACTTCAAATTTGACATAATATTTATGTTATTGCATGAGTACGTTAAAGAAATCCATGTATCAGTTGGCTTTATGAATAATCTTGGTTTCTTCAATACATGAGAAAAACTCTTTTTATTTTTTTCAATTTTAATTTTGATGGTTTGTAAATTTAATTTCATTATCATTACATAAGTGATATCATAACCCAAATAACCCAACAAAACCTAGGTCCGATTGCGAATAACAACGGACCTTGGATCACTTTGGTTAATCAAACCACAGCTGCGCATGAATCAAAAGTCGAACCATCAAGCCATTAGTCTAACCGTTCATTTTTATCTGATTAAACCGCATATTTCCCCTTACTTCCCACCGCGTTATTCTCTCCTCCTCGGTATCTGTATTGTTTTGAAGAAAGAAAAAATAAACCACAAAAATAATCACCGTCCCAAAATTTAAACCACAAGCTCATCCACTTTGTTCTTCGTTATTATAAACTTCTCCAAAACCACTATAAACTTCGTTGAGTTCGTCGCTACTAACCTTATGTCGCTGTGTACAGCTAAATAAATAATTGTTTTGAAATAATATTATTAATGGATAAAAAATTTCAAAATGATCTGACTTTTATATTGATAATCACGGTAGTGAATAAGCATACTAGAATAATTTTACTTCATTTCAAAAACTTTTTCCCACTTAGAAGGAGGGTGATTGAGTGTCCTGTGTCCATGGTGAAAAGGATCTAAATCCCACATTTCGGATTTCGATGGGAAAAATTCCAGATTCATGTGAAAATTTGCAAATATGCTGGATTAGCGACATCATCTACGCAAAAAATTATGTTATTTCAAAATTTTAACCTCTTCAAAATTATATGTCGTATCGACAATTAATAACATTATTTTTGCTAGTTTATCTTAATTTGAAATTTAAATGATTTAAAATAAATCAAGGGAAATGTAGAAGGAAGTTAATGCACGAGTAAGACATACTTGCATGAACATGTAAATGAGGTTTATATATACGCATGTTGTGTGTGCCGACACATATATTATTGGATTCAGTCAATTGATGAATGAATTTAATGTGATTCTCTGTTATTCTCTTTCTTACAAACATCTTATACATCGTTCAGTTTCACAAATCCAAATGTAGATATACGTCCAATGAAAAAGAAACGACCATAGACTAAAATCAGACTTTGATTTTGTTTCTGACCATAACAACCCAGTGCGGTTGTACCAACATGACATATAGGTAGAAAATGCGGTGAGAAGCAAATGGTAAACTGACAAGAGAAAGTGGGACAAGAATATTAAGATGAACAAGAAAAGGCTGCCACTATCACCATAACCAAATGGAACATGTTTATTTGTTTAGTGTTAGCAGTAAACAAAAGCAAACATGCGCGCATACTTGTGTCAGTGTAATGTTCAAAAACATTGAACATATTATTGTTGATCTTTTTCCATACTATTCACACTTGATCCATTACACACTAGTCACCAAGTCAAACTATATAGCCTCTTTATTCACACTTTACTTTAACACTTTACTTTAAGCATTATATTAACCTAGACGAGTTAATGTTCAATGCAAGTAGAAAATGAATCTTAATAAACTCAACCCAACTTACAGGTTACCTAACTAACAAATTTTACATGCATGTCTACCGCATTGTATTGTAGGATTATACCAATTTTAGACCAATTTATGCATTAATTGTTAAAATATAATTTTTTTTGTAAATTAAGTATGAGCATGGTGTGTATGCTCTAAAGTTGATATGAATATGCAGACAGACAAAGCGACACTGCTAGCAGAAGTGATCCAGCACGTAAAAGAGCTGAAGCGACAAACATCAAACCGAACAGAAGACATCCCACTTCCAACAGAATTGGACGAGCTTACAGTGAACACATCCAACAACGAACAAGGTCAAGTCATAATAAAGGCATCAGTATGCTGCGAAGACAGGATCAATCTAATTCCAGACCTCATCAAGACCCTAAAATCACTTAAACTCAGAATACTGAAGGCCGAAATCACTGCATTAGGTGGCCGTGTCAAGAACACACTTGTTGTTACTGGGGACAATGATTCTGTGCATGAACAGTTGTCTGTGTCCCTGGTTCAAGAGGCGTTGAAACTGGTTCTGGAGAAGGGTTCGACTGAGTTGAACTTGAGCGGAGTTAAGAGGTTGCGGGATGTTGCATTTTCTTAAGATGAATGCATGTGTTTTGTTTTTGGGTTTTGTACATGGTTGTGATTGTGTGTTGGTTTTAGGAGTGGTAGTTTTTTAAGCCACGGCTGGAGGGCTCGTGTTCCAGAAATGACCGCTGAATGTATCTCAAAGGAAGTTTAGTTTACAGCCTTTTACATGAGACTGAATTCTACAGTAGAGATTTTGTTCATTTTTGATCAGTCTTAACCATTGACGTTAAGAGCATTCCCAGCCTTATTGGGTGGGATGCGTCCATTCGAGACGAATGAAGTAAAACGCACCCCCAATGCTGAAAAGAAAAAGCACTAGTGTGTTTCTCTTTAACCGGCTAAGGCTGAAGACGTGGATTGCAATCCACAGCCGTTGGATTGCAATCCACGAGAGGCGGTAGATTGCAATCCACGTCGTACATTTAGTCGGCTTTAATTTCGTCGGCTAACTGTACGTGGGATAACCGGCTATAAATAAGCCGGCTACCATATTTTTTTCCCAAACTTTCATCTTCGTACTTCCTCCTCCCCATTATTTCCACCACCCGAGAGGTCAGCAATGAAAAATTTATTTTAAAAAAAATGTTAGCAAAATGAGAAGTGCGTTGAGAAGAATCCGAGGATGCGGCAGTCGCAGCAGTGGATATGTTCCGCCGATCGTAGAAAACGCCCCTGTCGAAGAAAACACAGACGTACCGACGACGGGTATTGGAGGTCGACGAAGCACGGTGATGAGGCGAAGGCGTGTGGCTAGAAATACAACAAATACGGTTCTGGATCCCCAGATCGACCAAAATTTGGGACCCGACAATGATTTAGTCAATTTTCGTATACTCCAGGACGACGAAATACACGTTAGCACGTGTATCGAAAATTCTGTTAGTTATCTAACTTCAAATTATGTTTTAGTTAAAATTGTAGAATAAAAATTGAATATGCTACCTATTTAAAATTAGGCTCGTCGTGAGCGCACCCGTAGCTCTTGGGTTAGTGTAATCCGCCTATATAGAATGATCCGATCTTATGATGCCGGCGGTATTATTCATGCTTTTCTTCGGTATATAGGATTTGGAGATTTCTTGAGTACGTATTTACATAATTACTTTTTATTTATTTAATGCTTTTTAGCGCTTTCAATACGTAAATTGCTTTAATAGGTATCGATAATCTTTTAAATTCGAATGTCTAGTAATGTGGTGCTTTAGCAAAACGATATTTATATAGCATAATACATTGCGCGTGTAAAGCAGTGCAACGTGTATACAGTGGCCGATTTGACCCCACACTTTGTCATTCTCACTCTACATCCATTAGCTTTAATCCGTGTAAAGCAATGCAAAGTAGCTACATTGTCCGATGTGACCCAACACTATGTCATTCTGACTCCACATGACAAAGCTTTAATACGTGTAAAACAGTGCAACGTAGCTACAATGTCCGACAAGACCTGACACCGTGTCAATCTGTGTCCACATGACAAATCTTTAATCTATGTAAAGCGGTGCAACGTGACTACAGTGTCTGATATAACCCGACACCGGACCATTCTGCCTCCATGTGATTAATCAATATGGCTACAGTATCCGATATAACTCGAAACCGGACCATTCTGCCTCCATGTGTTAGTGCAACATGGACATTTGATTTATTAGTATAGCATTATATAGAATAATGAATGCTGCCTCCATGTGATTAATCAATATGGCTACAGTATCCGATATGACTGGACCCTTTGTCATTCTGTATCCATTAAACCACAAGTGCTTATAAATAGAATTAAGGATGTCAAAAAACATACTCATTCAAACTTCCATACTCATCATCACCGTTCTTCTACCTATATTAAATGAGTTCTCTAAAGAGTTTGTGGTGTTTCTCATTCTCGTCTTCTTCATCGTCATCATCTTCGGACGATTTCATTGAACATTTTATTAACCAAAAAAGAATGTTTGCTGCTGAAACGAGAGATTTAGTGGCCCATGAAATTGCTGGAAGCTCTACTTCAACTCAAGGAGGTAGCGTTGTTGGAAGGAAAGACTTGTGTTATGAACGAGACTATGCTGGCAGTCATAATCAACTGATCAAGAATTATTTTACAGCAAACTCCACGTATGGGGATGTGGATTTTCAATGAAGATTCTGTATATCGAAGAATATCTTTACTCGGGTTCTCGACAAATTAACCGAAACAAACATTTTTTTCACTCACGGAAGAAATAGAATCAACGAACTTGGAATTTCTCCACTGCAAAAGGTTACGGCTGCACTTTGCATGATATCATACGGAATGTAACGACCCTGAAATTTAAATTTATTTAAATTAATAATTTAACGAATTTTTGAATTTAATTGAGTAATTAAATAAATTTTTGATAAAATTTGTAAATTTAATTAGGAAAATTGGAGTGAGTTTCCCCGATTCAAATATAAGTGAATTTGAAAATAATAAATATATAGATATATATTTGACTTGAGTTTAAATTATAAATAAATGGTTAATAATAATTTGAATTTATAAATTATATATAAGACAATAAATATTAAAGTAGATTTAAGAATTGAGTTATAAATAGAAATAAATAAATAAGAGATGAAATGATGGGTAGTTAAACTTTTAGAAGAAATTTAAAATAAGTATTGGTACTAGATTTATAATTATCAAATCTGTAATGAACGTATAAATTCTATAAATAAATGTTTAAGTTAAATTAGAATTTAATATATATAGGTAAAATGAACTACAAACAAAGTATATTTATAAAATATAAATCTATGTATATAGAATGAAGTCAAGTTGAACAAAAGAAAATATACTCAAGTATATGTTGTAAATCAATGTATAAGCAGCCAAAGCAAAGTGATAAAAATAAACAAAAAAAAGGAAGAAAGATAAATATGTGAAATAAAACAAGTAAATAAACAAAACAATGTACAAGCTTATGCATTCAATACCATATCATGTCAGCCGATCTAAACAAAAGTAGGCAAACATAAACAAGTAGCAAAAGTATGAAACAAAATCTTCTCAATGTAATGATCAGCCGAGTAAAGAAAAAATATATATACTCAAGAGTACAATATGAAAAGAAGATGTACAAGCAAATGAAGCTAAGCATGTAGGCTGAGGAATAAGGACTTAAGCAATTAAATGAAGCCACCAAACATCATCATCTTTGTACAGCCGAGACAAGCAAGAGGGAAGACATTGCATTTAATACCACCTTTCCTCAACACAATAAAATATTACCTCAGCCTCCATTTGCTAGAAAGATCACTGTATATTGTACAAAGCAAAGAAAATCTTGTACTTGTCTACACCTACCCATACAAGCTGCTTTCTTCATTTATACACATCCATACCTATTTTAGTTCGTTCCTTTCAAAACTAAAACAAGAAATAAAGTAGCATCACCTCAAAAAACTCCAACGAGCCCTGTTATCTTTTATTTTCAAAAACCAAAGCAAGACATTTCAGTTTTTAAAAAGAAAAATCAGAGCTTTTCAAGTTCCAGTTCAAAGCTTCCTCAGTTAAAAAGAAATCTAGCAATGCAAATGCTTTCAGTTTGAAGTCTCCAGTTTTTAAAAGACTTCAGATTGCAAATTTCAAAGCCTGTTCAAAATAAATGATGAACTCTGTTCTTTCTTTTCAAGGTGAGCAACTCCTATTTTTAGAGCTTACTCTGTTTTGATTTCTTATTGATGCTGTGAGTAAACTCTTACCTTTACATGCTCTACTTTGTCTGCTTATTGATGCTGTGAGTAAGCAACTATTTAAAAAGTTTAACCCGGTTTTAACTTTGATTTATATGAAAGGATCTCGCAGTAATGTGGAGTAAATTATTGCATGAATGTTAGTGTTGAATGCCTGTTTATATATCTGACTTGTCTGGTATACATGAGATTATGTAAACAGGTATACCTTCTCTGTTAAGTAACATGCTCTAAACACATATATGAATTTTATCTTCCAAACGAATTAGTTTTAGACGAAGATCTTTAGACGAAAAAGGATTGTAAAAGGATAATATAAATTTTAAAAAGAAGTTCCAAGATTTTATATTTAGTATATATTTAAAAAAATAAAAGAATACAGAGATGACTGGAAATGAGTAAAAACCGATCATGCTTATTTCGATTTTTGATTTTAGAATAGGATTCGGCATGGCGAATGATGAATTTAGGTAGCAAGATTATGATTTTTAGATTTACATTCGTCGAGAATTCCTGGGAAGCTTTGTTTTGGCATTTTCGTCACTTTCTGACGAACGGTTGGGGGTTGGTGGTCGAGCTCATCTCTGGAGAAGGCTGGAAGATGGGGGAACTCGGGAAAATTGGCCATGGAGTTTCTCGATAGTCGGAGTGACCGTATGACGTTGAACTAGGGTTTTGGGGCTCAGTTGTGGTGTTGATGTTGAAGGGGTTCGTACGGTGGCGATGGCGCACCGGAAGTGATCGCGTATGGGGGAGAAGAGGCGTGAGTGGGTGGCGAAGCTTCGGTCGAATTTTTGTAGCCTCTGATGGCCAGAGGTTGGGGGACAAGAGATTTTCTGGTGGGTGTTCTTGGTGAAGTCTGGAGCGTATTGCTCGATTTCGATTCGAGGCTAGGGAAGGTGTTTTGGCGATTAGCGATGGTTGTCGCGATAAGGTTGGATGTGTTGGATGGTTCGTCGGAGGTGGTGGGTGGTTCCAGTAGTTGTACACGTGCACCTGTGCACTCGTGTATCTGGGAAGATGTTGGGTTGGGAGGAAGAAGTAAACTGGTATTTTGTGGAACGAGGTTGAACGCGAGTTGATCTTGAGTGTTTACTCGAAATCGATGTGTGTTGACCCGAGGCAAGAAAGGGACTGACTCGGGTAGGATATTGGTTACAGGTTTTAACCTGTCCAATTTTCAAATTTTAAAAGATTGAATGTAAATTTATAAATCAAAGTTTAATCTGGATTTAAATCTAAATTTGAATTCAGGATTTTGAATTAAATAAAGTTTTACAACTTTAAATGTTTGAATAAGTTTTAATGTAAGAGTATTTCTTAACATGTGAATTTTAAAGTTTAAAATTGGATTTAAAAACTTTAATTAAGATAGATTTATAATTTGATTAACCTTAATTTCTTGAATAAATTAATGTGTTAATAATGATTTATTTATAAAGATAAGTAAAGATTTGGTTAATTAATTTGTAATTGTAATTAATTAGGGATTTATAGATTTGTAATTAATAAATTGGTAAACTAATAATTAAGCAATTTAATTTATTAGAAATTAAGGATTGTTAATGAAAATTAATTACAGAGATGATTGATTTAAGAATAATTGAATGATTAAGGGGTTGATTAATTATGTAATTGGTTTAAAGATTAAATAATTGATATGATTTATTAATTAAGGTAATAAATTTGAGAATAATTAATTAAAGGTTAATTAATTAATGAAGGTGATTAAGGAATGATAATTGATTAAATGGAGAATTAAATAATTAAAAGTTAATTATTTAATAATTAAAGGTTAATTAATTCATTTTTAAAAAGTTAATTAATAAATGATTAAAGAATAATTAATCAAAAATGGTTTATAATTTATTAACAATTAATTAACCAGGATTAGTAATTAATTCATAAGTAATTAATCTAATTTGAATTAATCGGACAATTTAATTGATCTTACTTATGGATGTTTGGATTCTATTAGATGACTTGATTGTTTGATATCCCTGATATATGATGCTTTGTGATACACCCTGATTTATGTTGTGATCTGTAGTTTACTTACCTGTGATATATATCTGTGATCTGTGAATGAACGATAAGCGTTATAGTTTATATCGCTTATCAACTATATCCTGTATTTTGTTATGTGATGATTGATTGATGTTGCACTATTGTGTGTAAAACCCCTGGACCACACTTTTACACACACAAATATGGATTTCACGTGGAAATCGGTTAAGTCACAGATAATTTAAATTTGATGTTTTTGAAATTGAAATTTTTAATTTCAATTGATTTTGAAATTGGAAGTTTAGGTTTAAAGTGAAAAGCTTTTGAAATAGAATTTCAAATATGAAAGTTATTTTGAATAACTTAATCGAGTTATGAAATTTAAATAATTTGATTTAAAATTTGAATTCAAGTTTGAAATTGAATCCTAAGATTTGAAATTACGGTTAAAAATGTTAGAAATGTGTTTGTATGAATTTAAACCATTTAAAAGTAAAATTTTGAGAATTTGGATTTAACCCAAGGATTTCAACTCGTATGAATGAATCAGATTTTCTGAAATGAAACTGTTTGTTTTCACATGATAAAAGCTTTCATATATATAAGAAATGAAATTCCAATTTAAAGGAATTTCAAGATTGAATTGAAAAATGGTTTTTCAAGTTATGAATGAATCTTTTTGAAAGCTATGAATTAAATCTGTTATCTTAACAGATTTAAAATTGATGTTTGTTTAAAACCATTTGAAATGGAATTGTTTTGAAAGCTATTAGTTAAATCTTTGATTTAAAGATTTAACGAATTAATTAAATTGAATTGGGAATCGATTTGGAAAATCTATAAATGAATCTGTGAAATTAAGTGAACTTTGTGAATTAAATCTTTTTGTTTAAAAGATTTGAAATGGTAATTGGTTTAAACCATTTGAAAGAATGTTTGGAATTGTTAAGTTGTGACTTAATTGAAATCCCATATCCATATGTTTTTTTTATTGCGCTCACTATTCGGGTTAGCCGGGAAAAGACCTTTGGGTCATATAACCCATTCCGAATAGTGATACGTCGTATATGGATGGCATTTGAAGACCGGTGATGAAGACCGGATATTTTCGAAAATGAAAGGACAACCTGTCGAATGTCTCTGCACTGAGTTGCTCCGGTATAGAGATTTATATCACTCTTTTTGTGACGGGAAGTCCGGACGTGATTGGAAATTATCCGGATTTGCAAGGGCTTCGTGAGAAGTGCCTTCGGTTCTGTTCGATCCCGGAACAGACTTGTATGGTTACATGTCTGACATTACACTTTGAGATATAAAGCTGATTTCTTTCAAATACATTTCTGTTGGTGGCGGAGAATTTATTCTCTTAGCTTAACACCCTTCTCTGAGACGTACGAGCTCAGAGGTTATGTAGTTGAAATTTATCAGCGATATATCCCAATTTGGTAATGTGGCATGCTGAGTGCTGCTGTGAAATGATCAGTGTTTGATCATTTGCGATATGATCATTTGTTTGATCTTATATCTTTGTGATCATAGGTTGATCATTTGTTTGACCCGAAGCGTGGCTTTTTGAAAAAGGCATAGCTTTGTGGACGAGACTTCGTCGAGCCTCACAACCCGGTAATGGTCGAAACAGGAATCGTGCGGCAAGGTTTTCAGGGGTAGCTCCCCTAGGGTATGACCATTCCTTCTGGAAAAGGGTAGTATCATGGTATGGAGCCCAGATACTTACTCATGTGGATACACTTTCTTTATGATGTGTGATGTTGGATACCGAGCTCGGATAAAGGTCCCAAAGGACCGGGGGTGGCATATCCGAGGTTTCTTTTATCCCTTGGGAAAAGGGGTTGCCGGCCTTGTTTGGCAGAGAACAGTTGGTTCTCGGAACGTCCCGCCAGAGGCGTTTCTTTCGTGGAATAGGAAGTTCCTTAGCCTGACCATTTGTTGGAAATCCAAACAAAACAATACGAGCCCTGTACGGTTTTAGTTGTATTACCTGCCATGGAATGTGGTGGTAACCTGCTATTGAACATGGTAGCTATAGTAGGCATAAGTGCGAAATGTCTATGCTGGCTAAGATTTATATTCTACTTTCGAAATTGTTTTCTGCACTATGCACTAGTAATAATATCAAATGATTTGATTTTTGCGTAGTAAACATCTTTGACTATCATAAGAAGAAATCTCCTCCAAGTCTGCGTTTGCATTGTGTGTGTGGTGGGAGGTCTTATGGTAGTTTCATTTTCCAAAAGCATTGCGGATTTCAATGTTTAAAATTCCTTTGTTGTTTGTTAAAGATAAACTGTTTTGTTGCTCACACCAGTCCCACGACTGACTCGGAGTTTATTGTTCATTTCCTAAACTCTGGGTGCTCATAATTTTCTACACGAGCAGTCTAGAGTTAGGTTTTTCAGATATTCAGGTTTAGTAGATTTTCTGGAGTTAGTTCAGTCTTTGGATCAGACTGCACTTGCTTATCTTTGTGCCTCGTATTGGGAGTTCGAGCTAATTCTGGATCGTGCTTTGGAGATGAAGATTATCCCCTGCTGATGTTATTTATTTTTCTTTCCGCTGCTATTTATTGTATCATATCTCTGATGTATATAGATATTCATTGTATCATCATTGTATCTGGATATTGTATCAGATGTTGTATATCTATATTCTTTTTATTCCGCTGTGATATTTACTTAACTGTGTTATAAGCTCCGGCGACTCGGATTTGAACGGTCGAATCTACGACATTCGAGTACGATGTAAAGTATGGATGTCGATTTTCGAGCGCGAAAATCTGGGACGTTACATTTGGTATCAGAGCTAAGGTTGAACTTTAGCTCAGGAGCATAACACGTTAAGTAGCTCATTAGAGATAGAGTGAAGTAAACTCTAGAATGAGTAATTCTCAGATATCCGTCTGAACGTCTCAGTAAATTCTCTTATTATCCACTGATAGTAGATATGAGTGCTAGAAGAAGACGAGATAGGGGACAGGGAAATACGACTATAAATGGTCAATACCCTGCAACAGTGGAAACAACTTTCTTATCAATTTTCTTTGATTCGATTCCAAATTCTTTTGATTCCTTCGTATCAGCTACAAGAAGAAGTTTCGATGTGATGATGGCTCTACGAATCGTTGTAGGAATTTTTACTTCGTATCTTCATCGGTTTCTTATCAGCTTTTTGATTTAAACCTTAATGAATATGAATTGGAAATTTTAAATAAATTGGAGATTTTAATTTGAGGTAAATTGATTTATAGAATATGAGGATAAAATTGAACTAAATCAATAAAACGATTTCGTTTGAAACCAAATTTGAAATTCTATTGAAATTTCTGTGAATACCAAAGTCCGAAGAGGGACAAATTGGTACGTATTCTGTGATATTCCGACTTGAATTCGGAATCCGTATCTTGTGTTCGAGTAATTATAGGAGATCGAATCTATCTATCTATCTCTGCGATTGCTTTCGTGCCTGCGAATTTCGAGGACGAAATTCTTTTAAGGGGGGAAGTTTGTAACGACCCTGAAATTTAAATTTATTTAAATTAATAATTTAACGAATTTTTGAATTTAATTGAGTAATTAAATAAATTTTTGATAAAATTTGTAAATTTAATTAGGAAAATTGGAGTGAGTTTCCCCGATTCAAATATAAGTGAATTTGAAAATAATAAATATATAGATATATATTTGACTTGAGTTTAAATTATAAATAAATGGTTAATAATAATTTGAATTTATAAATTAAATATAAGACAATAAATATTAAAGTAGATTTAAGAATTGAGTTATAAATAGAAATAAATAAATAAGAGATGAAATGATGGGTAGTTAAACTTTTAGAAGAAATTTAAAATAAGTATTGGTACTAGATTTATAATTATCAAATCTGTAATGAACGTATAAATTCTATAAATAAATGTTTAAGTTAAATTAGAATTTAATATATATAGGTAAAATGAACTACAAACAAAGTATATTTATAAAATATAAATCTATGTATATAGAATGAAGTCAAGTTGAACAAAAGAAAATATACTCAAGTATATGTTGTAAATCAATGTATAAGCAGCCAAAGCAAAGTGATAAAAATAAACAAAAAAAAGGAAGAAAGATAAATATGTGAAATAAAACAAGTAAATAAACAAAACAATGTACAAGCTTATGCATTCAATACCATATCATGTCAGCCGATCTAAACAAAAGTAGGCAAACATAAACAAGTAGCAAAAGTATGAAACAAAATCTTCTCAATGTAATGATCAGCCGAGTAAAGAAAAAATATATATACTCAAGAGTACAATATGAAAAGAAGATGTACAAGCAAATGAAGCTAAGCATGTAGGCTGAGGAATAAGGACTTAAGCAATTAAATGAAGCCACCAAATATCATCATCTTTGTACAGCCGAGACAAGCAAGAGGGAAGACATTGCATTTAATACCACCTTTCCTCAACACAATAAAATATTACCTCAGCCTCCATTTGCTAGAAAGATCACTGTATATTGTACAAAGCAAAGAAAATCTTGTACCTGTCTACACCTACCCATACAAGCTGCTTTCTTCATTTATACACATCCATACCTATTTTAGTTCGTTCCTTTCAAAACTAAAACAAGAAATAAAGTAGCATCACCTCAAAAAACTCCAACGAGCCCTGTTATCTTTTATTTTCAAAAACCAAAGCAAGACATTTCAGTTTTTAAAAAGAAAAATCAGAGCTTTTCAAGTTCCAGTTCAAAGCTTCCTCAGTTAAAAAGAAATCTAGCAATGCAAATGCTTTCAGTTTGAAGTCTCCAGTTTTTAAAAGACTTCAGATTGCAAATTTCAAAGCCTGTTCAAAATAAATGATGAACTCTGTTCTTTCTTTTCAAGGTGAGCAACTCCTATTTTTAGAGCTTACTCTGTTTTGATTTCTTATTGATGCTGTGAGTAAACTCTTACCTTTACATGCTCTACTTTGTCTGCTTATTGATGCTGTGAGTAAGCAACTATTTAAAAAGTTTAACCCGGTTTTAACTTTGATTTATATGAAAGGATCTCGCAGTAATGTGGAGTAAATTATTGCATGAATGTTAGTGTTGAATGCCTGTTTATATATCTGACTTGTCTGGTATACATGAGATTATGTAAACAGGTATACCTTCTCTGTTAAGTAACATGCTCTAAACACATATATGAATTTTATCTTCCAAACGAATTAGTTTTAGACGAAGATCTTTAGACGAAAAAGGATTGTAAAAGGATAATATAAATTTTAAAAAGAAGTTCCAAGATTTTATATTTAGTATATATTTAAAAAAATAAAAGAATACAGAGATGACTGGAAATGAGTAAAAACCGATCATGCTTATTTCGATTTTTGATTTTAGAATAGGATTCGGCATGGCGAATGATGAATTTAGGTAGCAAGATTATGATTTTTAGATTTACATTCGTCGAGAATTCCTGGGAAGCTTTGTTTTGGCATTTTCGTCACTTTCTGACGAACGGTTGGGGGTTGGTGGTCGAGCTCATCTCTGGAGAAGGCTGGAAGATGGGGGAACTCGGGAAAATTGGTCATGGAGTTTCTCGATAGTCGGAGTGACCGTATGACGTTGAACTAGGGTTTTGGGGCTCAGTTGTGGTGTTGATGTTGAAGGGGTTCGTACGGTGGCGATGGCGCACCGGAAGTGATCGCGTATGGGGGAGAAGAGGCGTGAGTGGGTGGCGAAGCTTCGGTCGAATTTTTGTAGCCTCTGATGGCCAGAGGTTGGGGGACAAGAGATTTTCTGGTGGGTGTTCTTGGTGAAGTCTGGAGCGTATTGCTCGATTTCGATTCGAGGCTAGGGAAGGTGTTTTGGCGATTAGCGATGGTTGTCGCGATAAGGTTGGATGTGTTGGATGGTTCGTCGGAGGTGGTGGGTGGTTCCAGTAGTTGTACACGTGCACCTGTGCACTCGTGTATCTGGGAAGATGTTGGGTTGGGAGGAAGAAGTAAACTGGTATTTTGTGGAACGAGTTTGAACGCGAGTTGATCTTGAGTGTTTACTCGAAATCGATGTGTGTTGACCCGAGGCAAGAAAGGGACTGACTCGGGTAGGATATTGGTTACAGGTTTTAACCTGTCCAGTTTTCAAATTTTAAAAGATTGAATGTAAATTTATAAATCAAAGTTTAATCTGGATTTAAATCTAAATTTGAATTCAAGATTTTGAATTAAATAAAGTTTTACAACTTTAAATGTTTGAATAAGTTTTAATGTAAGAGTATTTCTTAACATGTGAATTTTAAAGTTTAAAATTGGATTTAAAAACTTTAATTAAGATAGATTTATAATTTGATTAACCTTAATTTCTTGAATAAATTAATGTGTTAATAATGATTTATTTATAAAGATAAGTAAAGATTTGGTTAATTAATTTGTAATTGTAATTAATTAGGGATTTATAGATTTGTAATTAATAAATTGGTAAACTAATAATTAAGCAATTTAATTTATTAGAAATTAAGGATTGTTAATGAAAATTAATTACAGAGATGATTGATTTAAGAATAATTGAATGATTAAGGGGTTGATTAATTATGTAATTGGTTTAAAGATTAAATAATTGATATGATTTATTAATTAAGGTAATAAATTTGAGAATAATTAATTAAAGGTTAATTAATTAATGAAGGTGATTAAGGAATGATAATTGATTAAATGGAGAATTAAATAATTAAAAGTTAATTATTTAATAATTAAAGGTTAATTAATTCATTTTTAAAAAGTTAATTAATAAATGATTAAAGAATAATTAATCAAAAATGGTTTATAATTTATTAACAATTAATTAACCAGGATTAGTAATTAATTCATAAGTAATTAATCTAATTTGAATTAATCGGACAATTTAATTGATCTTACTTATGGATGTTTGGATTCTATTAGATGACTTGATTGTTTGATATCCCTGATATATGATGCTTTGTGATACATCCTGATTTATGTTGTGATCTGTAGTTTACTTACCTGTGATATATATCTGTGATCTGTGAATGAACGATAAGCGTTATAGTTTATATCGCTTATCAACTATATCCTGTATTTTGTTATGTGATGATTGATTGATGTTGCACTATTGTGTGTAAAACCCCTGGACCACACTTTTACACACACAAATATGGATTTCACGTGGAAATCGGTTAAGTCACAGATAATTTAAATTTGATGTTTTTGAAATTGAAATTTTTAATTTCAATTGATTTTGAAATTGGAAGTTTAGGTTTAAAGTGAAAAGCTTTTGAAATAGAATTTCAAATATGAAAGTTATTTTGAATAACTTAATCGAGTTATGAAATTTAAATAATTTGATTTAAAATTTGAATTCAAGTTTGAAATTGAATCCTAAGATTTGAAATTACGGTTAAAAATGTTAGAAATGTGTTTGTATGAATTTAAACCATTTAAAAGTAAAATTTTGAGAATTTGGATTTAACCCAAGGATTTCAACTCGTATGAATGAATCAGATTTTCTGAAATGAAACTGTTTGTTTTCACATGATAAAAGCTTTCATATATATAAGAAATGAAATTCCAATTTAAAGGAATTTCAAGATTGAATTGAAAAATGGTTTTTCAAGTTATGAATGAATCTTTTTGAAAGCTATGAATTAAATCTGTTATCTTAACAGATTTAAAATTGATGTTTGTTTAAAACCATTTGAAATGGAATTGTTTTGAAAGCTATTAGTTAAATCTTTGATTTAAAGATTTAAAGAATTAATTAAATTGAATTGGGAATCGATTTGGAAAATCTATAAATGAATCTGTGAAATTAAGTGAACTTTGTGAATTAAATCTTTTTGTTTAAAAGATTTGAAATGGTAATTGGTTTAAACCATTTGAAAGAATGTTTGGAATTGTTAAGTTGTGACTTAATTGAAATCCCATATTCATATGTTTTTTTTTATTGCGCTCACTATTCGGGTTAGCCGGGAAAAGACCTTTGGGTCATATAACCCATTCCGAATAGTGATACGTCGTATATGGATGGCATTTGAAGACCGGTGATGAAGACCGGATATTTTCGAAAATGAAAGGACAACCTGTCGAATGTCTCTGCACTGAGTTGCTCCGGTATAGAGATTTATATCACTCTTTTTGTGACGGGAAGTCCGGACGTGATTGGAAATTATCCGGATTTGCAAGGGCTTCGTGAGAAGTGCCTTCGGTTCTGTTCGATCCCGGAACAGACTTGTATGGTTACATGTCTGACATTACACTTTGAGATATAAAGCTGATTTCTTTCAAATACATTTCTGTTGGTGGCGGAGAATTTATTCTCTTAGCTTAACACCCTTCTCTGAGACGTACGAGCTCAGAGGTTATGTAGTTGAAATTTATCAGCGATATATCCCAATTTGGTAATGTGGCATGCTGAGTGCTGCTGTGAAATGATCAGTGTTTGATCATTTGCGATATGATCATTTGTTTGATCTTATATCTTTGTGATCATAGGTTGATCATTTGTTTGACCCGAAGCATGGCTTTTTGAAAAAGGCATAGCTTTGTGGACGAGACTTCGTCGAGCCTCACAACCCGGTAATGGTCGAAACAGGAATCGTGCGGCAAGGTTTTCAGGGGTAGCTCCCCTAGGGTATGACCATTCCTTCTGGAAAAGGGTAGTATCATGGTATGGAGCCCAGATACTTACTCATGTGGATACACTTTCTTTATGATGTGTGATGTTGGATACCGAGCTCGGATAAAGGTCCCAAAGGACCGGGGGTGGCATATCCGAGGTTTCTTTTATCCCTTGGGAAAAGGGGTTGCCGGCCTTGTTTGGCAGAGAACAGTTGGTTCTCGGAACGTCCCGCCAGAGGCGTTTCTTTCGTGGAATAGGAAGTTCCTTAGCCTGACCATTTGTTGGAAATCCAAACAAAACAATACGAGCCCTGTACGGTTTTAGTTGTATTACCTGCCATGGAATGTGGTGGTAACCTGCTATTGAACATGGTAGCTATAGTAGGCATAAGTGCGAAATGTCTATGCTGGCTAAGATTTATATTCTACTTTCGAAATTGTTTTCTGCACTATGCACTAGTAATAATATCAAATGATTTGATTTTTGCGTAGTAAACATCTTTGACTATCATAAGAAGAAATCTCCTCCAAGTCTGCGTTTGCATTGTGTGTGTGGTGGGAGGTCTTATGGTAGTTTCATTTTCCAAAAGCATTGCGGATTTCAATGTTTAAAATTCCTTTGTTGTTTGTTAAAGATAAACTTTTTTGTTGCTCACACCAGTCCCACGACTGACTCGGAGTTTATTGTTCATTTCCTAAACTCTGGGTGCTCATAATTTTCTACACGAGCAGTCTAGAGTTAGGTTTTTCAGATATTCAGGTTTAGTAGATTTTCTGGAGTTAGTTCAGTCTTTGGATCAGACTGCACTTGCTTATCTTTGTGCCTCGTATTGGGAGTTCGAGCTAATTCTGGATCGTGCTTTGGAGATGAAGATTATCCCCTGCTGATGTTATTTATTTTTCTTTCCGCTGCTATTTATTGTATCATATCTCTGATGTATATAGATATTCATTGTATCATCATTGTATCTGGATATTGTATCAGATGTTGTATATCTATATTCTTTTTATTCCGCTGTGATATTTACTTAACTGTGTTATAAGCTCCGGCGACTCGGATTTGAACGGTCGAATCTACGACATTCGAGTACGATGTAAAGTATGGATGTCGATTTTCGAGCGCGAAAATCTGGGACGTTACACGGAACTTCTAGTGATTCGCAAGACGACAAAGTGCGGTTGGTGACTCAACGGCAATCTTATGTATGAAAGAATTTTGTAAAATCGTTGTTTGTATGTTTGGTGAAGAATATCTTCGATCCCCAACCCCTCATGACATTGACAGATTGTTAGCAATGAGATCTCAAGTGGATTTCCAAGTACGTCAAGTAGCTTAGATTGTATGCATTGGAGGTGGAAAAAATGTCCAGTTGCATTGCAAGGCCAATACATAGAACATTGCATAAAGTCAACTCTGGTATTGGAAGTTGTTGCTTCGTTCGATTTGTATATGTGGCTTGCTTTTTTTGGAGCACTAGATTCATTGAATGATATTAAAGTTCTACGACGATCCTATTTATTTAATGACTTATGTAATGCTATATCACCTCCATGCAATTACAAAATAGGAGACAAAGATCATTCCATGGGTTATTACCTGGTAGATGGAATATACCCAAAATGGAAAATAGTTGTGCAAGCATACAAAAGACCAAATAATGCAAAAGAAACCAAGTTCACCAAACAATACGAGAGTTTGAGGAAAGATGTCAAACGAGCATTTGGAGTGCTTCAAGGTGGGTTTCATATATTAAGAAAAGAGGTATACTACCACGGTCCGACGGTATTATCTGATATCATATACTGTTGTATTATTTTACATAATACGATTGTCGAAGAAGAACGTGGTGGGTACGAGCTTCAACTTAGAAACTATCCAGACATTGCTGTGGCATTTTGAAAAAACCTTTTAAGGACCCAAATACTTTTGTCGAATACTTGCAAAGAATACAAGACATTCGAGATCCACAAGCTCATCTTGATCTAAGAGAAGAACTGGTGGAACACTACTGGCAACATATAGGAAACCATTAGTAGAAGTGATGTTTAGATTGTGTTTGTGTTTCACTTATCTATTGTAATAAGTTATTGTTGACGTTTTGTAATAATGTTGGTATTTGAATTTGTTATATCTATTGTACTAAGTTGTTGTTGATGTGTTAAAAATAATAATAACAGTGAGAATGGAAAAAAAAGAATGATAATAACTATAACAATAGCAATAACAACAAAAATGACAACAATAGCATTACCAATAACTGCAACTAAAACAACAACAATCATAATAACAACAACACTAACAATGGCACTACAACTAACACTTAAGATAACAAATATAAGATGCAATGCTAAGATACATAGTACGAATCTAGTTTCCTACAAATCCTTATGACGTCTATGGTACTCCTCAAGTTGCTTCTCCATATACAACCTTTGCACTGGACTGAGTTCGTTTAGGTTGCAACTTAAAAGAGCCATATCATCAGCTCTTTATTGTCGAACTAATTCTTGTTTTCTTAACTCTAACTCGTCAATTCTTAACTTTTGTTTTTCATCATGACATCGTTGTTTTTCCTTCGCCCTTTCAAGTCTCTTCGTTTCTTTTGTTTCCTTGTATAATTTATTTGCATCTTCAGCGGCCGCCCATTCGCTCACCAATATGTTCATAATGTGCACTGTAATTGGTGGCAGTTTTTTCTTCCCCTGATACTTTCCCAAAGGCCTACCACCTATACTAGTTATGAAAGGGGTGTCTTCATGTGGTTCAGAACTACCAGGGCTAGATCCATCGCTCATCTTTTTAGGAAGAAAGCACATTACTGAGTATTCTTGTCGCACTCGACTCCATTTATCCTCTTTTGTGAGTATGTCGTAGCAATGGTGCATGTTGAATGGTTGATTATTATGTTCAGACATATACACTGCATTTGCTTGATTGAGCTATCGATGATGAAGTACTATAAGAAGAATAAAACGTAGAACTTGATAATTTGAACTACAAATTTGAAATCATTACCAGGTCCAAGTCGTTTGCCCCACTTTGTTGTCTTGAATGCAGTCTAGCCGTTATTTCTTTCCAATGTTGAGAAATAGCATTTACTCTTTTCCAAGACTGCTTTAAAGAATCAACAGTTCTTGGAAGACTATTTGGACTTCGATGGTTGAACAAATTGCGTACAAAATTCTAATAAGAACTTTCACTTTGGCTCGTACCTTTCTTATTTTCTCTAGAACATTCAACCCAACAGAATGCTAATTCAACTTGCTCATCCGACGACCATTTAACCATTTTTGCAGCTTTTGGTCCAACATTTGGAGATTCATTAATGTTGATTTTCATTGTTTTCTTTCCCCAAGTTTGAGCGGAAGACAAATTAGAATTCTCATAAACATTTTCTTCTTCGGCAGTTTCATTGCCATCGAATTGGGTTTCTTGGTTTTCATATCTGTTGTCTCCAAATTGATTATTGAGATTTCTTGATAAATTTTATGAATAATAGGTCAATATTGATCGGTGTTGGCTATTGGGAGACATGTAGTTTTGATCATAGTTAAAGTTTTGTTGAAACGAACTATTCTGTGAATAATCCAAATTTTGAGAATTTTGGTAATGGTTCGAATCTTGTTAAGGATGAATGAAATTCTGATTTCGTTGTGGATGATACGAATTTGGAGCTTGTTGGGAAAAACAAAAATTTAAATTTAGATTTTGCTATTGAGAATTTTAAGAATGATATTGATTTTGACCATGTTGAGAATTGAACATATTCTGATTGAATTGAGTCAGATTCTGGTTATCGGATCTGAGTTGAGATAGAAATTTAGGAGATGAAGATTTTTGAGATTTTCCTTTTGGATTTTTTTGACATTAATGAGATTATTCGAAGATAATTTGTTGAAGGGAGTAAGAAATGCAGAATAAATGGTGTAAATAAAATTATGTAATTGATAAGTTATATAGAGGGGGAAGGAGAGGGATAAGCAACGGCCATTTAAATGACCATTTGCACTTAGCCGGCTATATTATGGCCGGCTAACTGGCAACAGTCATTTAAATGGCCGTTGCCAAAAGGAAGGCTCAACCGGCCATAATAAAGCCGATTAGTTTCAAAAGTAAGAAAGAAACTTCTAGTTTCAAAAACTTCTAGTTTCAGAAGTAAAGGCTTTTTGAGGTTCTTATTCAACCCATATATAAACCTCTGATTTTTCTTCAATGGGGTATTAATATACTCGACCCCATATTTAGAGAGGGATTCAAAAGATGCGACATAGTCGATCACAGAAGATTCACCTTAAACAAGGTCAATAAAGCGTCGGGCTAAAGTTACCTTTTCAGCTTCTGGCACAAACTTTAACTCGAACCTTTCCCGGAATTGCTCCCAAGTAAGATCCACTTCAATAATTTCTAAAATCAAAAGCTCATACGAATCTAATGATCTCTCCTGAAGCAGGCTAGAAGCCACTTGGACTCGATATAGATCCACAAGATTCATGCGAGAAAAGATGTGGTCGCATGTTCTAAGCCAAGCTTGGACTTCTATAACGCTTTCGGAACCCTTGAATGGCCTTCCACCCAAATTGTTATAATTACTGCACAAGCATGCAAACCCAGATTTAGGGTGAGTAGGCTCTGGAATGGGTCCGACAGCTTTGGCAATCCTTACAAGATCCAAAAGCTGTTGGGCAGACATGAATATGCAATCTTGAGAAGTTGCACTGGATTGACCGGCGCTAGGACGGCCAGGTCTAACCATTTCTCTTCTTTAAGAAAGAAAGAAAGAAAGAAGAGGAAAAAGGTTATTCTCAGAATGAATATCAAACAAACTTGATTGATAAAACAAGGCATCATAAAAGAAAATATGATAGAACAGGTCTTAAGACTCGAATTAAATCCTAAGGCACGATTCCTAAGGGAGACTTATGACAATGATCCTTGCTAGATTATTATACATTGTTCCGAAGTTTGGCTCTGATACCAAGCTGTGACGCCCCACCTCTATACTCACACTAGCCAAGGACACTACGGGGTAATGCCGTCGACTAGCACGAAGAATAAGGCTGTTGAGGAGCGACCATTTGTGTAATTGCTTTGTGCGAGTACAGATATGTCAAATGGTATGACATGCAGTTCATTTCAAGAGGAAATCTGACATATCCAATACAAACTCAAAGCTACTACACAATGGCTATGAGGCATTCGGAAACAAATATAAAATAAGCATAACACAAATCGGTCACAGATATTCATATCACTAAGGCGGAAACAGATATGAATATAAAACATAGAAGTGTACATCAAAGTAGTGGTCATACAAGATCCACTACATCACAAAAGAATAGGTACAAGTGGTAGACAAAATGATATATATACATCAAGGAGTCTTTATCTCGAATGTATAAAAGCAAAAACTACTAAGCTAAAGTAGTTAGCAAAAAGTCAGAAGCTAGCCCCTGCTAAGAAGTCAAGTGGAAGCATCTGAAACACCTCGGTCTCCCTCGAGTATTATTTAAGAAGAAAAATAATAAACGGACCAGTCTAGCTATAAATATCATATAAGATGAGATAGGATAAGAGATGTGACTAATATATATGATAACAACAACAATCATACAATATCTCAAATTTTCTCATACACCAAAAAGAATGTCATATTCTTTATTTTTGTTCACCAAACCACAACTATCGATAAAGCTTATCAATACAAATCACAAAAATTGGTGAAACACAAATACTAGAAATCAACAATTAGAAATCCAGAAAAAACACAAAGGAGGAGGCCTATCATAAACGAGAGCATGAAAACTCACCAACATGTGTATCAAAAACGGGACGCTATCTCATGGGTCGCTAACCCATAAAGCCGGTGCAACGACGTAGTACAACGGTATGTCCGAGGAACCTGAAACTCAAATAAGCCGGAACAACGATGTAGTACAACGGTACACCCAATGAACCGAACTCCATAAAACCCATAGGTCGCTAGCCTATAAAAATGAGACGAAGCTCAGCAGAACGGGGTACAGTCCCCCACGTGGAAAAAGAGACATCACACATCGCTAGTCTAAACATAAAATGATCGTCATAGATCAATAAAAGTGTAAATTACACCAAGCTAGTAAATAAATGATTTTAGCTTCATGCCCCATAACCACTAGCTTAACTTAAATATTTACGAACAAATTGTAGATTTCCACTCGAAAATTGTCACAAGATTTCAATCGAACAAGTCTAAGAAATAACCGACGAAGTAAACGCAAGCGTTTCATACCACTTGTTTTGCTAAGTCGTTTAATTGGATTTCTCGTACGAATGAGGTAAAGGTTTGTATATACTAATAGATTGGAAAATGGGTTTTAAAAACGAGCTTTGTATTTAAAAGTAGTGTTGAAATCGTTTTTTGTGAAAAAGTTTGAGTATTTACTACTAGTATAGAAACCTTTGCATTTTAAAGTGACAAATCATAGAAATGATTGTAAAAACAATCAATCACCAAAAAATCCACATTCGACGATGTGAATTAAGGTCTGGAACATTTATTCCTTTTCCTTAGACCTCTGAATGTTTTACCAGACGTCTGAGCTGAAGCTCATGGCAAAATTTTGTTTTACCAAACGTTTGTGCTGAAGCTCAAGGCAAAATTTGCCTAGGCCATTAATGGCCAATTCAACTCGGACGCGATCGAATGAGCGGTGATGGCTAAGGATTTATGCCAAACGATAACCCAGCCCTATAGGCTCTTCAATACACTCCAGACAACATGACCAAACATCCATAGTAGAATTTTCAAAGATTTTGACTTTTAAATACCAAAATTTGGAAAATTCACCAAACCAATTCAATTCAAAAGCAATTGGACATTAAATAGATTATAGGAATTCATACCTAACAAAAATGAAAGCTATAGACATAGATTTGAGTTCAAAAACTCCCCTTTGAATTCAAAAACAAGGAATGAGAAGCTCTAAAACAAAGCAAGATCAATCTCTCTTCAACTTTACTTCAAGAATCTTCAATCTATGATCAAATGCAAAGTTTTTCCTAAGTTAGGTTATAGGAAAAATCAAGAATTGAAGAGGAACTGAGATGGAGAAGATGAAAAGGATGCTTACCTAAGCTTTTCCTTGATTTTGGAACTTGGATTTGAATTTCCTAATAATCTATGGTTTAGGAATTTTAATTTTCTACCTTTTCCCCCATTTTCCTTTTAGCTCGAGTGTTAGGAAATATGAGTAGAATGAATGAAGAGTGGAGGAGTTGGGGTGTTTGGTAGAGAAGTTTGAGTTCTCTTATTGGATTAGTGGGCTAGAACCAAACCCAAAGCCCAAATGAAAATACCAAAATCCTAATCAACTCCAAACATATCAATGTTTATACTCAAAAAAGTTGTAAACGTCGTTTTGAACTCAATGGAAGTGGTCTCGAGTCCGGATTCAACTGTCTAAAAAAAGTCACATTTCGGACTTTAAATTCAACTAACGATGCTATATTTAAATAAAACATTTAAATATTTAATCGTAAAATATGCGAGTTGTTACAATCATTAACTTCCTTCCTTAGGTATTTAATGCTACTTACTAACCTATTAATTATATTTAATACGATCAACATGCCATTATCAATACATTAGTAATAATATATATATATATATATATATATCTGTGTAGTTAATGCCCCACTATTACCTCGCTATAACCCCGCTATATCTTATAGCGGATTTCTACCGCTACGATATTTCCATATAGCCCCAAAATATAGCCTTTCCGCTTTAAGCCCCGCTATTTCCGATATATCCCGTTATTCCCGCTATATTCCGCTATTTCCGTTATATCTTCTTTAATAAAATGAATTAAAAAATTGCATTTATACATTATAAAAATTAATAAACTAATTTATTTTATTTAATTTTTAATATATTTTCAGAAATGAAAATACTCTAATATTCTACTAAATTCAATTATGTTATATAACAGTTTTACGTTTATTTAAAGTATATTCGAACATGTTTTTATTTAAAATTATTTATGTATTAATTATAATTCAATTGAATGATAATTTTTCATTTAATTACCATTTATATATTTGTAAAAACATTAAGTACGATTTTTATATGTTATTTTAGAGCCATTCGCTACATCCCGCTATATCCTCGTTGTATCCCCGCTATGACTTTTTGCACCTCCACCGCTTTGAATCTGCCGAGCGCTTTAACTGCACAGATATATATATATATATATATATATATATATATATATAAATACGCATGAGATCTAAGGTTCAAATAAATCCTAATCTAAGGCAAATAAATTCGCTTAATAAATTAATTAGAATATCAAACTCATGCAAATACCAAGCCCCAAACAAAAATAGCTAATATCCTTAGCTAACAAAACTAGACTTGTATGTAAAAAAAAGAATAATACTAAACTTGTTTCATATTAATATAATATAATTAACTCATCCATTTCAAGGAACAAAATTTTCAATTTAAACCTTTTATATTCTATTCAACTTTTGCAATTACTACCTTGGAGTGAAAAAGGGATTCATACTTATTAAATTTACCGAAATAGGCAGTGCAAATTACAAACAGTCAAATTCATATTTTGCACACCATTTCTAACTTTATTTATCTTTAGAATCCTTTAACACTACAAGAGAAATCAAAAGGGATGAAGTGGAATAGATTATAATTTGCTTAAATCTCAAACATAAATACGATTCTATTCTATTAATACAAGACAATTGAAATTCCAACATATTCATAGTTTAACATTTACTTTTGGAAATTATGGGGGATTTAGCGTTATGTTTTTGCTTACCAAAATTTTTCAAGGCATATATCAAATCCAAACAAACACTACACAATTACTAAAATGGGAAAAACTGAAATTTCCACTTACTGATAATTGCATGCTTCTAAATTAGATTTGACTCACACCACTCCCATTTTTCCTTTCAGATCCTCTCCTTTTGGAATATACAACAAGCAGATTGTATATAGATTAGATTTAGAATCAGAAAACTAGAGGGACAGAATTAGAATTGAAATAATTGAAGATCTAAAACCTTTACTTGGAAATCCTAACTGATTCTAAATCTAAAAAAGAAGAGATCCGGCAGAGCTCTACTAGCGTTCCAAAAAATTTATGAACAAAAGTGAGAGGTTTAGGGTTTTATTTATAGAGATGCGAAGGAAGTATAATCGTTGGATCAAAATAACGGAATCTGGGTCATTCGTGGCCTCCTAAAACCTATCCATCACCTTCACAGCCGGCTGACCGCAAGTAGTCGATTGGTCTTCATTTTTGGACCATGTATCTTTATTTTCGGTAAAATTTTATTTATTAACTTATTTAATATATATGTTACACATGTTAATGTTTGCTTAACTCTTAAGCTTCTTACATTAGCTTCTAACTAAATTTTAAATTTTTAAATTTAAACTTGCTTGAATTAATTTTGATTCGAAAACTTCAATCGTCCATAACTTCTCCTTTTGAACTCCGATTACAAAATTATATGTATGAAAATTGATTAAAAAATTGTCATGAATGCAATGATGAAACTTTCATGACCAAATTCTCAAATTTATAGAATCTCCTTTTTTTAGCCTTATTTTAATTATTTAATTTCTTATTAAATTTTATGGGGTGTTACAATCTCCCCCCTCCCCCTTAAAATGGATTTCACCCACGAAATCCCTAAGGGAAATTAGTGTAACACACACTCAACAACCATGTTATACAAACAAGTTATCTATACAACAATCTACTCAACCAAAAATGTAGTGCGATCATGTATGCAACATATTATATGTGAGCTCAATCCTAGCATGAATGCAAGATTGTGACATACAAGTATGTATGAAAACATCCTAATATGCATAAAATTCTAAATGACTGCAAAAATAATGATAAAAAGTGTGGAAATCATCTCCTACCATCCAATCTAGCAACCACGATGCAATCAAATATTAAATTCTGGAGAGAAAAGTTTACCAGAGAAAAGTTTGGGATGAGAAACCTTCATCTTTGCTTCGATTTCCCATGTGATTTCTACTGGGTTATCTCTCCATTGTACTCGGACCAACCTAATTTCTTTGTTACGGAGCTCCTTAATACTGTGCTCCACTATGCATGCAGTGGCATGAGGGGCTATTAGCTTCGTATCAACATCCGTTAACTAATCAGGTTCTATCACAGTGGTAGTGTCATATAGACATTTCCACAAGTGTGAAACATGAAAGACACCATGGACTCCCACTAACTTGCTGAGACGACCCGCCCTTCTCGACTCACAAAAATCGACACAAAATACACCACAGTATAATATACCGACGATCGAGTGCCGGAAAAGACAGATTGTTGAGGAAAAAGAAAGAAGATAGAAGAAAGAAGGAACTAAACAACATCAGAATCTCACATTCGTAGCGGAGCAAAATATAATAAATAATAACAGATCTTTACACAAAATGAAACCATATCTGTTTTATATAATACATCATCAGAGTATATCACAAGTAAACAACAATTACCAGCCTGGCAGTTATATCAGCCTGCCTCACAACTTGCTGGCAATTTCAAACAACCATAGCAGCGGAATAAACAAGTACGAATAATACGTCTCAAACTCCACCTCCACACTTGAGCTCCACAGCATCCTATCCTGTAATCTATAATACTCGGCCTAACTCGAGCATTATAATAAAATAACACCCGAGTCAGTCTGGAATACTAGCGTGAGAGAAATACATCCAAACTGATTATTAAAGTTTCAAAAATCCTTTGAAAATCAAAAGCGTCTCGTAAGACCATACCACAAATAAACATGTCGGGGTTTTACCTTATGATAGCCAAAACACTTTTTATCAAAACCGTTTGATATTATAATAGTGTCTATAGAAAGTAAAATAGAATCTAGCTGAAATTCTTACATCTCACGTTTCAGCAATAGTTGGGCACAATCAAAACCGTACAGGCGCGTTAGGAAAATGGATTTCCAACTAATGACTAGGCACTGGGGTACCACCTGTCACAGTACATGGACTAGATCAATGTACCGAAGACCAAGCCCGATCCCCTGCAACACAAGGCCGGAACTACCCCTTACTGGATAATTCCGAGTAAGATCACCCCACGGTTGGGATCAGCAACCGCACCACTAAGCCGAATAAAAAGAAACATCTAGACAGGGATGACCTCACCCTAATGGGTGCTACCCACTTAGCCTTGCTGCATAACCCCTGATTTTCAGTCATTCTCGATTGATGAGGCTTAAGGCTAAGCGTTACCTTTTTAGAACACATCTCTTAGAATGCTCATTGCTCTCCTGACGATGGTCTGATAACATTCATCCATACAAGTCCATTCCGGGTTCGAACGGAACCGAAGGCACTACTCCTACTACATCCATTTAGAATCACCCTCAAGATTATTAGTGACTAGCCCTTGCACTTCACTGCTCCATCTTCGACTCCAAACTCGTTTTCCACGAAAACGTACAAACCGGATCGAATTGGTTTTCGAGAAATTAATCCCGATCCCGGTCTCTTCGAAACGATCAGCGCATTGGCCAATATTGATAGTCGGTTATTTAACTATAAAAAACATTCACAAACATCCACCAAACATAGATAATTTCCCAAATTCATGTTTTCCTCAAAATATCTTCTCAAGATATATTTCTATTTTCAACCCTCTGAAAACAGTTTAAACCCACTTCCTTTTACGGAAATAAATTTCCCAACATAATCTATTTCCCCTGAAATCACCAAGTACAAACACTTAAGATTTAAAATAATTTAAATCACTTTATCCAAAATATATTTTAAGAATATTTAAGGTAAAACTATTTTTATAAAATATAAAAACTAATTTTAAAATAAAAGTTAAGTCGAACTAAATTTTAAAATAAGAGTTACAAACTTCTACATAAGTTTCAAATAAACTTTAACCAAACTATCTCTAAATAAATCCATTTTATGGATATAAATAAAAATAATATTCTTTTAAAACAAATTTAAAACTTTTAACTTTTACTTAAACAAATCTGCTTTAAAACGTACTTGGCTTCTCAAGGAAATACATTTCCATTTCAGAATAAACCAAAGAATTCTCCTTATAAATCCTGCTTGATTTATCTCAATTCAAATTTACGTTTGAATCCCGTAAATTTCTCCAAACACTTTAAAAATAAAACTCCCTTTTATTTTTAAGCACACTTCCCATTTACTAGAAATCACTTCCAAAATATATGCTTCAATATTTAAAATAAGTTTCCAAATTCTTTATTCAAAATGTACTTTTTTGAAAAAAAACTATAAAAGTTTATATTGGGTAACTTAAATCAAAATTTCCTTTAAATATAAAGTTATTATATCGAATACTTATAATAAAATTTCCTTTAGAAATCAAAATGCTAATTTATCTTTAAATTAATTAAATACCGTAATTACTTAATAAATACTTTTTTCCCTTAAAAATAATTAAAGATAATAATTTTCTAAAATATTCTAGAAACGCATTTAAACATTCTGGTTTATACAATGAAAGTTCTCTTTGAAACACACTTCATTGTCCAAGAAGAATACACTTTCCATCCTTTAAAAATAATCTCTCTATTGTTTTAAACAACTTACACTTCTTATAGAAATTCCCATCGGAAATCTATCTTTCAAAATTTATCCACCGATAAATATCCCATTTCATTTATAAGCCCAGTTTATACATTCCTCATTCCCTTTTTAAAACACCATTTCAAAAACACTTCAAATTCCAAACCAATTTTCTAAATTTAATTTCCTTAAATTCATATCTCAAAAATCCTTTTTCATTTCCCTTTTACATCCCCATTTCATTTTATTGATATTTTAAAATACCAAATTATATTATCCAACTATAATACAACATAACAAAATTCCAAATCATTTTATCACAGGATATCAATGGATTATATCACAGATTATGAATATAATTTCTATATTGTGAGGAATCCAGTTGGATCCCTTCAACCTGTTTTCCTGCATCCACAGATGTTAGCACAACAAATAATATCGATCCAATCTGATAATAATTATCACATTCAACCAATCAATCAACCATTTAAATATCCACTATTTAAATAAACTAGCATTCCAGATGTGGTGAGATTAACTCACATTGAATTCGTCGAGCATTTCAATTTTTAAATCAAATCGACCGCCTTCGATTTAATCTAAAATTATCGCTTGCCCCAAACGTGCCCTGGTCTGCGCTGCAGCGTAGATCTCATCGCTGCGATTCCGGCGCTTCCTGTTTCGTCGAAACCTGACAACGTAAGCATGAGATATGAATTTTTAAACATTGGAACTAAATTATATAAATCAATTTCTTCTATTTTTACTAACAGGAGATCGTGGCCGTTCGTTTGGCAACAGGAGATCACGGCCGAAGCCTTCGTCTTCTACACGCGATGCTCCCAGGGTTTTAAAAACCCATCGCCGCCCATTTTGATCGAAAGTCGATGCTTTCCCGACCATTGATCCATTGATCAGACAACGCCGCTTCAAAGGGCAAGTCGCCACGCACCCATGGCCAGAACGTGGCCCAGCTCGGCCTCGTCATCGTCCCTGAAAACATGCTTGAACGCGGCCCCTTCACAATCGATTTTTGGCCACCATGTCACACGATAATTGATCTCCGCCGTTGGATGTCTCGGCCTAACTATGTTCTTAGATTTTCCAGTTGGGAACTTCCGATAACGATGCATGGATCAAGTGGAATCGAGGGAGAAAGTTCAAGAGATTTCGGCCATCAAATACTTTATGGCGGCTGAGAAATATAGATCTAGGGTTTTGGCCTATAACGTGTGTATATACGCTTATTAAATAATATTTTATAAATATCTTCCTCCAATTAACAAGATTTCCGAACGAACTCCAAATTAGACATGCCGCTAGGCGATTATAAGGTTTTTTACCCATGTTCCGAACACAATAGAACGTGTTTCGGAAGCTAATTCAATCATATGTGGAAGATAGCTTTTTAAATTGGTATAAATATAAAATTATCAATTTAAATTTCAACGCGCTTCTCACCCGTACGAACAAACGGTGATTCCAAACGTTACGAAATTTGACATCCGATAATAATTAACTATTACGGATCTAATGGAACTGGTTTCGTCGAATTTCGAGACCGTGCCACAGAAGGCTATTTTAACTCGTCGATAAATTCGAGCGATTTTCAAAATCGTCGAAATCATTTAAAATCTCACTTTTAAAACTTTACTAACTCAATTATAAATCAAATAGAATTTATATTCACATTAGAAATCATTCTGATTCATTCCGAATCAATTCTGATTATTTGCATTATTATATTATTAAATCCCATTATTAAATTAATATAAAATTCCATATTTAACTTATCGACTTTTGATTCCATCCAAAAGTCCAATACTAAAATTCTAATCTAACCAGACTTAATAAATTTTTGAAACCATTTTCATATCCATTTATATTCCAGATTCCAGTATTACTCCAACTTCAAATAACAAATTATTATTATTCAAACCCAATTAAATTTGCCATATTTTGAAATTATAACTAAATTTATTGATTCAACCAGATCTTTGTATTTCAAAATCAAATTATAATCCACATTCAACATTTAAAATGAATTAAATGTTCAAAATCTAACGACCAAAATTCCTGGTCGTTACATTCCTCCCCCCTTATAAAAATTTCGTCCCCGAAATTTGTTAAGGTAGAAAAATGCTACTAAACTCATTTACTTACCCAAACTCACTTAGTTAAAAACTTACATTCACTTTACCAAAACTCTTAGCTCAATTCCAAAACCATTTGCCTTATTTTTAACTCAAAAGCTTTGTTTTCAACATTATTTCAAAAAAAATCAACTTTTCTAGTCAACCAAAATTTCCAAAACCTTCAAAATATTTCTAACTCCCAAGTTTTTTGAAAATTTTTGACAGCGTCTCCTTTGTACGGAGAGCCTTTTACAATATCACAAATATAACAAATATATATACATCGACCCACACGGTCGAAAAACAAAATATTTCACAATATATCACAATATATTATCATTTCTTAACTTTATTGCGTAGGCATACCTTTTGATTAGCATTTTAAAAGCAAGCGGCCAATATATTTTGCATTTATGCGCTCCAACTCAATCGATTGCCTCCCGCACCTGTACTTACTCAAACAAACACATGAGTTTTCTATAATATGAAATTTTTAACAACATTCTATTCATTAATCATAGCCAAACATATCAATTACATAGCCCAACCAACCAATTTCCATAAATCCTACATGTTAACCATTTTAAAAGCAACCACAAGGTTTCAACACTATTTTAATTTCCCTAACCAATCCAAACTTCATTTTTATTCCACTCGAATGATTTACATTCAAGTTTACTACATACAATTCATATTTATACCAGTTAATCTCATATTCACAACAACTTGTTTATAAGCCTTACTTACATAAATTTTACCCCTTTCCAATTCCCAATTGATTAATTTGTATCACATTCCTAATCCACTTTCATTTCTATGCAAATCCACTTAATTAAATTCCAACCCATTTCAAATTTATTCAAAAACCAACTTCATTTCTTCCTTTAAAATCAATTTACTTCGTTTATGACAAACGACTAATTTCTTATGCAAATTCTAATGTTTTTTTATACAAATAACAACTATTTAAACTTATAACCATTTTAAATTATTTTCAACTCAAACTATATTAATTTTACTCCATTCGGAATTATTCACAACCATACATTCTCACTAAAATTATTAAGTTAAATCCCTTCAGTTGCATTTCATTTCATTATCCATTCAGGTTCATTCAAGACCATTCCTTAAGCTCGACAACAACCATTTTCCAATTTGCTTAAGTTATTTCAATTTCACAATATTTCCATTTCTTCTTGTATCAATTTTATTTTATTTTAATTTTATTCTCATCCAATCAAATTCCAATCCATTGCAAATTTAATTCAACTAGTTTATATACTCAATCCCATATCAATTTTTTTTATTCACCTTCCCAATTCATTTCTGAATTTATTAATAACATAACTATTCCAATTATTCTAAACCAGAATAGGTTTTTATTTTGTCTTTCGAATTTTCTTAACAAGCTACCAAAATTTTATCCTTTCCAATACAAATTCCATTTAATTTAGTTTACTCTAGATTCATCTTCAACTTCTCTTTATTTAATTTAGCTTACGCTAAATTCATCTTCATACAATTCCTTTTGAATTCAGTTGAGTGAAAATTTAATTATTTAATATCATTTCAACTAAATTAAATTTTATTTCAATTCAATTCTTTTCCAATTTTAATTCAAGTTCAGCAAAATTTTATTCGGCCAACTTAAATTCATATCATTTCCTTACTGATTTAAGTAAGAATTTAATCCCCTTCAATACTATTCATGACACGACTGAATTTTGATTTCAACTTAATCTAAATTCAACTCAATTACTTTTAATTTAAATAAATCCAATTCGATCCAATTTTATTTCTCCATCTATAAGTTCAAAACTTATTCACTAACTTAAGTCCATTCACATTCTATATTCTTCTTTGCCTTATCTCATTTTACATTTCATTTTGGGATTTAAATTTGGATTTTCCATAAAATACCAACCATTTTACTTTGGTTTCACAATTCCATTTCCTATTCATAAGTTCAACAACTTATTTATTTAAAAGCTTATATTGCTCACATGAGTCATTTTCATCCTATAATCACAATTCCAGATTATATATATAACACTTAATAACTTAAGGGTATAAAACTTCATTACACCATTATAACCCACAATCATAAAATCATTTTACATTTCAACTTTATCCAAATTAGTTCAATTTCAAATTCAATTTTATATTTAACTTATCCTGAGTTAAATGCAAATATATTTTATTCACTTCCATACACTCCAGTTAAATTTTAATTCCAGGATAAAAAATTTCTCTTTCCTTCCTTATTAATATCAATCTCACTTTATAAGTTCAATAGTTGATTCATTTTAACTTTCACATTTTTATTTTAAATAGAATTCCCAGAATTCAATTACCCGGTTTAATTTCAAAACCATTTTGAAATAATAATCAACACATATCCTCTTGGTATATCAAAGCAAATCCCCAGATTCCAAAATACTTGGTTTTACCAAAACAAATTTCCCTTTGGAATTTCTAAACAAACTTGTTTATCAAACAAATCCAAACAAATAATCATAACCAATCACCCCGGTAGCAATCCATCACTTTAGAAACTCGAAAATGAATACTTATGATGTGGCCATCATCACCAGGATTATTTTCCAGCGACTGAAGTGAGTTCAGTGCTTCCTTACTTCCACAAATTCCCTTTTGGAACAATTTCCCATTCAAAGACATTTCCCCAAAATAATACTCCATTATTTTCTTCAACACTTTGGAAAACATTTCAAACATTTCCAAGATTTAAATTTCCAAACTTATTGTTTAAATTCATTTAAAATGCTTTTCAAAATTTCCGGGATTTAAATTCTGGTTTAAATCAAATTGTAGTTATACTTCTTTGGACAAGTCATTTATATGATTTTATTTGGTTATAAATCATTTCAAATTTATATTCTTATTTGATTACAATATTAATAACCAAACATCCCAGTATATATAATAATTTTAGAAAATTATTCCTTTTATATCAAAATATAATTTTGGGTAAAATTATCTCATTTACCCACTTTTAAAAACAATACTATGTCGGTTTACCTTGTTTAAGAGTTTAGAAACCCCTATCGATACGGTTGTACTTCCCGTACCGACCAAAATTCATAAACACTCAACCGATAAGTCAACACAATATAAAAGAAGTTTTATATTCACTAACAATTACGCACTCATAGCTATTATTACACTCAAACTCATTTCTAGAGTACTATTGACTCTATTCCTAACGAGAATTTTCCCACCAAGCCTAGGTTATCGCTAACCTAAGCTCTGATACCAAATGAGATGACCCGCCCTTCTCGACTCGCAAAAATTTACACAAAATACACCACAGTATAATATGCCGACAATCGAGTGCCGGAAAAGACAGATTGTTGAGGAAAAAGAAAGAAGATAGAAGAAAGAAGGAACTAAACAACATCAGAATCTCACATTCGCAGCGAAGAAAAATATAATAAATAATAACAGATCTTTACACAAAATTAAACTAGTCTATTTTATATAATACATCATCAGAGTATATCACAAGTAAACAACAATTACCAGCCTGGCAGTTATATCAGCCTGCCTCACAATTTGCTGGCAATTTCAAACAACCATAGCAGCAGAATAAACAAGTATGAATAATACGTCTCAGACTCCAGCTCCACACCTGAGCTCCACAGCATCCTATCCTATAATCTATAATACTCGGCCTGACCCGAGCATTATAATAAAATAACACCCGAGTCAGTCTGAAATACCAGCGTGAGAGAAATACATCCAAACTGATTATTAAAGTTTCAAAAATCCTTTGAAAATCAAAAGCGTCTCGTAAGACCACGCCACAAATAAACATGTCGGGTTTTTACCTTACGATAGCCAAAACACTTTTTATCAAAACCGTCTGATATTATTATAGTGTCTATAAAAAGTAAAATAGAATCTAGCTGAAATGCTTACATCTCACATTTCAGCAATAGTTGGGCACAATCAAAACCGTACAGGCGCGTAGGGAAAATGGATTTCCAACTATTGACTAGGCACTGGGGTACCACCTGTCACAGTACCTGGTCTAGATCAGCGTACCGAGGACCACGCCCGATCCCCTGCAACACAAGGCCGGAACTACCCCTTACTGTGTAATTCCGAGTAAGATCACCCCACGGTTGGGATCATCAACTGCACCACTAAGCCGAATAAAAAGAAACATCTAGACAGGGATGACCTCACCCTAATGGGTGCTACCCACTTAGCCTTGCTGCATAACCCTGATTTTCAGTCATTACCGGTTGATGAGGCTTAAGGCTAAGCGTTACCTTTTTAGAACACATCTCTTAGAATGCTCATCGCCCTCCTGACGATGGTCTGATAGCATTCATCCATACAAGTCCGTTCCGGGTTCGAACTGAACCGAAGGAACTACTCCTACTACATCCATTTGGAATTACCCTCAGGATTAGTAGCGACTAGCCCTTGCACTTCACTTCTCCATCTTCGACTCCAAACTCGTTTTCCACGAAAACGTACAAATCGGATCGAAGTGGTTTTCGAGAAATTAATCCCGATCCCGGTCTCTTCGAAACGATCGGCGCATTGGCCAATATTGATAGTCGGTTATTTAACTATCAAAAACATTCACAAACATCCACCAAACATAGATAATTTCCCAAATTCATGTTTTCCTCAAAATATCTTCACAAGATATATTTCTATTTTCAACCCTTTGAAAACAGTTTAAACCCACTTCCTTTTATGGAAATAAATTTCCCAACATTTTCTATTTCCACTGAAATCACCAAGTACAAACACTTAAGATTTAAAATAATTTAAATCACTTTATCCAAAATATATTTTAAGAATATTTAAGGTAAAACTAATTTTATAAAATATAAAAACTTATTTTAAAATAAAAGTTAAGTCGAACTAAATTTTAAAATAAGAGTTACAAACTTCTACATAAGTTTCAAATAAACTTTAACCAAACCATCTCTAAATAAATCCATTTTATAGATATAAATAAAAATAATATTCTTTTAAAACAAATTTAAAACTTTTAACTTTTACTTAAAAAAATCCACTTTAAAACGTACTTGGCTTCTCAGGGAAATACATTTCCATTTCAGAATAAACCAAAGAATTCTCCTTATAAATCCTACTTGATTTATCTCAATTCAAATTTACGTTTGAATCCCGTAAATTTCTCCCAACACTTTAAAAATATAACTCCCTTTTATTTTTTAGCACACTTCCCATTTCCTGGAAATCACTTCCAAAATATATGCTTCAATTATTTAAAATAAGTTTCCAAATTCTTTATTCAAAATGTACTTTTTTGAAAAAAACTATAAAAGTTTATATTGGGTAACTTAAATCAAAAATTTCCTTTTAATATAAAGTTATTATATCGAATACTTATAATAAAATTTCCTTTAGAAATCAAAATGCTAATTTATCTTTAAATTAATTAAATACCACAATTACTTAATAAATACTTATTTTTTTCCCTTAAAAATAATTAAAGATAATAATTTTCTAAAATATTCTAGAAACGCATTTAAACATTCTGGTTTATACAATGAAAGTTCTCTTTGAAACATACTTCATTTTCTAGGAAGAATACACTTTCCATCCTTTAAAAATAATCTCTTTATTGTTTTAAACAACTTGCACTTCTTATAGAAATTCCCACCGGAAATCTATCTTTCAAAATTTATCCACCGATAAATATCCCATTTCATTTATAAGCCCAATTTATACATTTCTATTCCTCATTCCCTTTTTAAAACACCATTTCAAAAACACTTCAAATTCCAAACCAATTTCCTGAATTTAATTTCCTTAAATTCATATCTCAAAAATCCTTTTTCATTTCCCTTTTACATCCCCATTTCATTTTATTGATATTTTAAAATACCAAATTATATTATCCAACTATAACACAGCATAACAAAATTCCAAATCAATCTATCACAGGATATTAGTGAATTATATCACAGATTATGAATATAATTTCTATATTGTGAGGAATCCAGTTGGATCCCTCCAACCTATTTTCCTGCATCCACAGATGTTAGCACAACAAATAATATCGATCCAATCTGATAATAATTATCACATTCAACCAATCAATCAACCATTTAAATATCCACTATTTAAATAAACTAGCATTCCAGATGTGAGTGAGATTAACTCACATTGAATTCGTCGAGCATTTCAATTTTTAAGTTAAATCGACCGCCTTCGATTTAATCTAAAATTCTCACTTCCCCCAAACGTGCCCAGATCTGCGCTGCATTGTAGGTCTCGTCGCTGCGATTCAGGTGCTTCCTGTTTCGTCAGAATCTGACAACGTAAGCATGAGATATGAATTTTTAAACATTGGAACTAAATTATATAAATCAATTTCTTCTATTTTTACCAACAGGAGATCGTGGCCGTTTGTTTTGCAACAGGAGATCACGGCCGAAGCCTTCGTTTTCAACACGCGATGCTCCCAGGGTTTTAAAAACCCATCGCCGCCCATTTTGATCGAAAGTCGATGCTTTCCCGACCATTGATCCATTGATCATACAACGCCGCTTCAAAAGGCAAGTCGCCACGCACCCATGGCCAGAACGTGGCCAAGCTCGGCCTCGCCGTCGTCGCTGAAAACACGCTTGAATGCATCCCCTTCACAATCGACTTTTGGCCCCCACGTCACACGATAATTGATCTCCACCGTTGGATGTCTTGGCCTCACTATGTTCTTCGATTTTCCAGTTGGGAACTTTCGATAACGATGCATGGATCAAGTGGAATCGAGGGGGAAAGTTCAAGAGATTTCGGCCATCAAATACTTCGTGGCGGTTGAGAAATATAGATCTAGGGTTTTGGCCTATAACGTGTATATATACGCTTATTAAATAATATTTTATTAATATCTTCCTCCAATTAACAAGATTTCCGAACAAACTCCAAATTAGACATGCCGCCAGGCGATTATAACGTTTTACCCCTGTTCCGAACACAATGGAACGTGTTTCGGAAGCTAATTCAATCATATTTGGAAGATAGCTTTTGAAATTGGTTTAAATATTAAATTATCGATTTAAATTTCAACGCGTTTCTCACCCGTACGAACAAACGCTGACTCCAAACGTTACGAAATTTGAAATCCGATAATAATTAACTATTACGGATCCAATGGAACTAGTTTCGTCAAATTCCGAGACCGTGCCCCGGAAGGCTATTTTAACTTGTCGATAAATTCGAGCGATTTTCAAAATCGTCGAAATCATTTAAAATCTCACTTTTAAAACTTTATTAACTCAATTATAAATCAAATAGAATTTATATTCACATTAGAAATTATCTGATTCATTCTGAATCAAAGTCTGATTATTTGCATTATTATATTATTAAATCCCATTATTAAATTAATATAAAATTCCAAATTTAACTTATCGACTTTTGATTCCATCCAAAAGTCCAATACTAAAATTCTAATCCAACCAGACTTAATAATTTTTTGAAACTATTTTTATATCCATTTATATTCCAGATTCCAATATTACTCCAACTTCAAATAACAAATTATTATTATTCAAACCCAATTAAATTTTCCATATTTTGAAATTATAACTAAATTTATCGATTCAACCAGATCTTTGTATTTCAAAATCAAATTATAATCCACATTCAACATCTAAAATGAATTAAATGTTCAAAATCTAACGACCAAAATTCCGGGTCGTTACACTTGCTTAGAAGCTCCACGTAGTAAACAAGTTTCCCCACCCTCTATAAAATTAGGAAAGGCCCAATGAACCTTTGCGCCAACTTCCTAAATGTAGCAAACCTCGTAATCTTTCTAAAAGCGGAAACTTTGATGAATACCATATCCCCAACCGAAAGCTCCAACTTCTTTCTTCGTCTTTCAACATAGGACTTCTAACAGTCTTGTGCGGCCTTCATTCGTCGCCTAATAACTTTTTCTTTTTCTTTATGGCATGTCAAACACTTAATGGAAAATTCTATCACCTTCTTCTTCATCCTTATCTAATAGAAAAATTCTCTTCACATCCCTATTCATCTTATTTCCTTCGTGGTGAACGGTGACACTCCGCAAGCTTTGGGATAGAAGCATTCTATCTAATTTCCTCATTAACTTCCATTTTTACCCACAGTTCATTGCTAGTTAAGTGTTCTTATGAGATTTTCTTGTTTACGATGTCCCTCAATAGGTATAGATTTATTTACCAGTCTAATCCTATCCATAGAATCAACACAGTGATAAAACAGGAACATGTCTTATACCATATCGAACACTTTTCCTAAAGGAGACAAGTAACGATTACAACCCAAAAACTCTAAAAGAAAATTTTGCTGGAAGTTGCCATTTACCATCAATTGGTGTCAATGATGTTTGGGTCCTAATGCTCCTTACTAAATTAAGATGGACATTCACCCACCTTCCTTAATTCTTCTTCTTAGTTTCTAATAAATATCCATCACCCATAATAATTGGTCATTAATGTCAAAATTAGAGAATCTCTTATTAATTCTCAAATAATTCCTTTAGTCTATTTACCGATTTAAAAATCCTCACGAATTCCGTATTAATCTCATTAATCAGTTCTCATAAATGCCATAACAATTCCCCTAATCAGCCCCCATTTAATTCCTTTTTAATTATCTATTAATTACAAATTTATTGCCTGTTAAATTTGTAATTAATGTCCATAAATCCTAATCCATTAATTTCTAACTAATACGTATACAATCGTAAATTAGGCTACTTAGATATTTTTACTTTTGTACGTTAAGCGAAGTTATATGTGTGTGTGTATATTTCTTATTTCTATTAACTCTAAAGTAGAACATTCCTTTCCACATTTTAATTTATCAAAGCTATCCTTTGAAAAAGGGTTACAATTAAAATATTCCATAAATTAACCAAAGTGAGATATTTTCTTCATTTAAAATCATAAGGAATTTTTTTCATTGAAGTAGACAGCGCAAACTATGGAAAAGAATATCCATATCTTACACATATCTTTCTCTTTTTGATATATCAATTGTTAATTCAAACGACATGCTTATATATACACACATATTTTGGAGTTGGATAATTTATCAAATCTACATGGAACCTGCTCCAAATAAATCAAAACATAAAAATTTACATTCCAAGTCAACTAGGGCAACCTAACTTACAACCTAATTATAAATCTGGAATATTTTTTACAACTTTACCAACATTCTATCATTAAATATTTGGGACTGATTTCAAATTTTCAGATCAGATTGTACATACTATTCCTATTTTATTCATATCACAAAACCTTTACAATGCCTTACCTAGGTAGTGTTCCCTATCTACTCCATAAAAAAATTTATTATTACCTTATCTAAAACCTTTATCTCTAAAAATATAAACTTGAAAACCCTTTTTGTCAATTTCAAAAATGGAATAGTTTACAATGGGACCTAAGAATATTTTTTTCTTTTTCTTGCCAACCTTTTCTTTTTAAGGACTTTCTACAACAGAGATTTATTTCTTTAAAGGTTGGAATTAATTAAAAGCATTTAAAACTTAATTTTTAAATCAAACTATTATTAAATCAGAAATTCAAAATAACAGGTTTTCCATTATTAGACCATCATTATTTCAAAGATATTTCTAGTTACAAGACAATTATTTTAGTAGACCACATGCATGCCAAATTTCTAATTGATATATTATCCTAAGGATATATATCAACATCTATTGTTTTATTACTCAAAATGTAATACCACTTAACTAATTATTTTTATAACTTTGTTTAAGTATTATTTAAACTTATATAATCTTTTCCTTATCGGTTCTAATTTATTTCTCTTTCATTACCATTTTAAATTCAATAATATTTTATTCTTATTCAAACAAATTCTAAATAGAAGAATGTATATAAAATTCTCATCCTCACATAAATGATTTTCCTTACAACATTCACAAAATTACCCTAATTCATTTATTAATTATCATCATTTAATCCCACTAATATTTTTTTTTCATAAATATCTCCTACTACCTTAAACACAAAAAGTGGAGTAGACAAGGATAACTTCTATCCTAGTTATTGTTATCCTTTTATTCTCTATTCTTTAACTAAGTTCAAATTTCATTTATTAACAATCTTTACACCAAAAATTTTTTTGACCCAACCAATTTTATTTTGGAATAAGAGTTTCAAAAATGAAAAATCCTTTTTACCAAAAACATTTTTTTCATTCATAAACTTTTGACTTAACAAAATTTCTTAATTATGAATTTTCAAACTTGCTTACTTTTACAAAACAACTTCTCAATAAATCCTTTGAAAAACCTTTTCAAAACATTTCAAAGAAGTTTCCAAAAAACTTATTATCAAATTCATTCACATGGGGTGGGATTAGGAATTGACTTTAGTTGTCATTTTTATTGAGCTTTCTTCTTTCCTACTCAATCTTTATAAAATCTGGTTATCTTCTTATCGTGATTAATATACACCTTCTTACTAGAACTTTCTTTTCTCCTAGCATCCCTTACTTCCAGATATTTACAACTACATTGCCTTATAATATTTAATTACTACTAAACATGTTTATTCAATATTTCTATAAATGTCGATCGTCCGCAATAAATGATATTTTTACCGGGCAATTTCTAAAGACATTTATTTATTCATCCCAGCTTTTCCTACTATGACTTCCTTATCTCTTCATAATTATCCTAATAATCTTTTTCATCAGTCCATTTATATCCTTATTAAATTTTTGTAACTCCCTATTTATCGCACATTTATTGTCTTATTAATTTTGGAGTTACAACCTTTTCCATCTACATTTGTTACGATACAAACTCCACCCCATGTGTAATCGGGGTAGAAGTATAATTTTAACTTTATTTATTTTTCCAACCCATAGTCGCCTCATCCATCCATTCGGAATAAGGTCGAGATTACTTCTATAGTCGGGATTTATAAAGTAAATTCAAATAAGTGTATGTGTGTATATATATTTATATATAGTAGGGTTTTTGAAAAATACTTTCAAAAATAATAAGTACGCTACTTATACGTATATCTATCCCCTTTAATAAGGTAACCTAAGCTCCAATACCAAATATAACAACCCGCTCTGAAACGGGCCTAACTTTCGATCCAATAAAAGCCCATCGAAATTTAAGCCCATCTCAAAATGAGATACTCGGTTAATAAAGTTGAAACAATACATAGTACATAAAGCTATCTATCTATACTTTCAGAATCTCATAGTAAAATATAATATCAGAAATAAGTACCCATTTCATAAAAGAACACCATTTCAGAAACATAACAGGTTATCACCAAATCTCAAAATATGTCTACATAAAACCTCCATAGTACAGTATTTCAAAATAACATAATTATTTGAACTAGGTACATTAAAAATATATAAAAAGCATAATTATATAGATAACTACCAAAGTCTTCATCTCCACCTTCGTCTCCTAAATCAGCATGGTCTCCACTAACCTATGTATTGTAATAAGGAGTGAGTCAGAAAAACAAATGTTTAGTGAATGAAAATCTCAGGCTTTACCATAATAATATTTGGGTAGTATCATTTAGATAAGTAGTATGTTTACGTATTTAAAACTACACCATACCAAAAATTTCAACTTTAAGCCCAAAGGCTTTTTCAGTTTGATTCCAAAACTAACATAACTATCATTAATGATACAAGAGAAAGCACTTGAACCACTTAATACCTATAAAATAGGTAGGTCCCTATCATTTAATACCTAACCCAAGGCAAGTCCCTCTATGGTTCTCCTTAGTTGACATCGTAAGAAATCCCATAGTCACTAAGTACTTCTTATATGGAAAAGAGACAGACCCTAAAATAGTCACTTAATACCACCAAACCAGAAGCAGACTCCTCCAAAGATATCCAAACTACCGTATCCAAAACGTGGCTATGACCCATAATCCAAACTGTGACATCTCAGATTAGTCTGACAATTTATAGGTACTGGTAGTTAGATTAGATGGGAAAACTTACCCTCTAGAATTAGGACTACCTTGCATCCACCATGGTTATTTATTATAGGCAATGTCTCACATTAGTCTCCAAAGTTACACTGCTCGTAGCCAGATTTAACTAGGAAGACTTCTGTATACTTTACATTGACCTCGCATCCTCATAACTTAGTCATACTTCCTTTCCCTTAACATACTACTATATATATACTAGTTGTATATATACTATCATAACACAATCAACACTTAAGGACATATAATAGAAATCCATTATTACATCTTTTATTATGGATTAATTTCCATAATTATCATTAACTTCCTTCCTAAGGTATTTAATTCTATTTACTAACCTATTAATTATATTTAAAACGATCACTACACCATTATTAATACATTAATAATATATATATGCATGAGATCTAAGGTTCAAATAAATATTCCTAATCAAATGCAAATAAATTCACTTACTAAATTAACGAAAATATCAAACTCATACAAGTCCTAAGCCCTAAATAAAAATAGATAATATCCTTAGCCGGCAATACTAGACTTGTGTATATAAAAAATGTAATAATACCAAACTTGTCTCATATTAATATAATGGAATTAACCCCTCCATTTCAAAGAATAAATATTTCAATTTAAACATTTTATATTCTATACAACTTTTACAATTACCACCTTGGAGTGAAAAAGGTATTCATACTTATTAAATTTATAAAAACAGGCTGTACAAATTACAAATAGTCAAATTCATACTTTGCACACCATTTCTAAGTTTATTTATCTTTAGAATCCTTTAACACTATAAGTGAAATCAAAAGAGATGAAGTGGAATATGTTATCATTTGCTTAAATCTCAAACACAGATCTGATTCTATTCTATTAATACAAGATGATTGAAATTCCAACATATTCATAGATTGACATTTACTTGCGGAAATTCTAGGGGATTTAGTGTTATGTTTTCGTTTTCCAAAATTTCCCAAGGCATATATCAAATCCAAACAATACTACATGATTACTAAAATGGTAAAAACTAAAATTTCCACTCATAGAGATAATTGCTGCTTCTAAATTGGATTTGATTCACACCACTCTTATTTTTCCTTTTAGATCCTCTCCTTTTAGAATACACAACATGCATATTATATATAGGTTGGATTAGATTTAGAATCAGAAACTAGAGAGGGATAGAATCAGAATTGAAATAATTGAAGATCTAAACCCCTTGCTTGGAAATTCTAACTGATTCCGAATCTAAAGAAGAAGAGATCTAGCAGAGCTCCGCTAGCGTTCCTAAAAGTTTATGAAGGAAAGTGAGAGGTCCATGGTTCTATTTATAGAGGTGAGAAGAAACCAAAACTGTCAGATCAGAATAACAGAATCTGGGCCATTCGTGGCCTCCCAAAACCTAGCCGCCATCTTCAGAACCAGTCGACCGCTGACCACAAGCGGTCGACCGCTAGCGTACGATCGGTCTTAATTTTTGGACCGTGTATCTTCATTTTCGGTTACATTTTATTTATTAACTTATTTAATATATATGTTACACATGTTAACATTTGCTTAACTCATAAGCTTCTCATGTTAGCTTCCAATTAAATTTTAAGTTTTTAAATTTAAACCTGTTTGAATTAATTTTAATTCAAAAACTTCAAACGCCCGTAACTTCTCTATTTGAACTCCGACTACAAAACTTTATATATGAAAATTGATTAGAAAATCATCATCAATGCAATGGTGCAACATTCATGACCAAATTATGAAATTTACAAAATTTCCATTATTAACCTTATTTTTATTTATTTAATTTCTTATTAAATTCTATTGGATGTTACATAACAGTCTTTTTTTAGAATTGCGATAACTTCTATGTAATTACTCACAAATTTGACACTGCAAACATTAAATTAATAAAAAATGAATTTTTAATAAAATGGTGAATTGGGTATCATATTTATAACCATTGTGAAGCTCTTTTCGAGATGAATTGTTTGATATATAATTTTGATGCATTTGGATTAATGGTTTGTGAAATAGAGACGTTATACTGTTTAAATACTGTACGTAGTTGTTTCGGGCCAAACTAGGTACAATACCCATAACCCAACCTAATTACTAATAAGTAAGGCCACAAAACCTTATCTGTCACTTCTACCTTTCATTTTTATCTCTAATCTTGAAATCACCTTAATTTCTCTTTAACTGTGGTTAGCAAATTAATTAAAAAGTGATTAAAAATTTAAAGTGTCCAAAACCTATCGAATTATACATGGATTTGAAGCTCTCGATGGGTAGAAGAGGCGACTGATGTTAATTTTTAGGAGTGATTTTGGAGTGACCAGAAAATGACTAATGATCCTTATCTATATGTCCTACGGTTTTGTGTTCGATGGTAGAATGATGATTACAAGGCAATCGGGTGGTACCACATCGTAGAGCAGATGAATAGGGTGATCAGGCGGATCCGATTTGGCTATAGGGACATGGAGTGGTCAAATAAGGAAGAGAAATGGTGGTGGAGGATGAGCGCTTACACGTATCAGAGGTGGCCGTAGGTATCGGACTAGAGAGGGATGGGGCGATTTTGGGTGCTGGTGGCAGAAGTGGAGTCAGGTTGTGGCAGCAATGCCTGAGGCGGCGGCAATGTAAAGGGGAAGTTTGCGGCAAAATGGGTTATAGGGTGGACCGAGTGCTATACAATATGGAGGTAATATTACTTAATTAATTTAATTTCTAATTTACCAAAATACCCCTCGTCTTATAACTTGAAAATCTTCCACATATGAACTCTGATTCAAGCGCGGTTTCTTACGTTGGACTCATGGTGGAATTTCGAATATTATGGCACTAGGTTTGTTAAGTTTGGAGGTAGTTAATATGTGTGTTGGTATGGTTAATTTAATTTAATTAATTGAATTTTAAAATATTAAATGCACATATATTAATGAAAAATTATAATTGCTGATATGTGTTGTGTTATATTAGTGATTATTTGGATATGTGCATATTTTGAATAAGTTGTGCCATGGTGATCATTTAATGTTGGTTATTGTATTATTAGGAGTTTAACTATAATCAACCGTGGACTTAAAATGGACAAAATTGATTAATAATGCGAAGGTCGGATAAATAAACGATAAATAAGGTGATTTATGAATTTTGAATGATATTTGTAAATAACAAATATTTAATGAATTAAATTTGAAATTAAAGTAAGGAATGTGGTAAAGTTATTATTTATGAATTTTCTAGGGAAATTCATAAATAAAAAAGGAAAATTTATTTTTAACAAAATTGGAAGGTTTATAATTATTTATAAGATTTCATAAATAGTAATAAATTGGTTTAAGGAAAATATTAAATAAATAAATAAATAAATAAATATATATATATATATTATTTTGATGTAAAATAATGATATTATTGCTTTAGAAAGTAATTTGTTGTAAAATACTACTTTTAACGTAAAACATGATTAAGAGATTTGAAGTTTACAATAAAGTATTTTGAAGTATATTATCATTTTGGAAGAATTATTATTGATTTAAAATAAATTAAGGTGCTTTTGGAGTAAATAATAATAAAATGATTTTATACTGAAGAGAAAATGATGGTCGTAAATATGATGTTTTGGATGGATGTAATACGTGATTAGTGGTTGATTTTATTTATCACATATGTTGTTTTATGATGATGAAATTGCATTTGAATGTGTATGCGATATTTGGCCATCATTATTATGAGTTTGTCATTATACTACGATTTATTATGTCGATGTTTGTATTACTAATGTAGTGGTTTAGTATACATTTAGTACACATTTGGTGATATATATTAGTAACACAAACACCAAGTCAAATCGTAGTTTAATGGCTAAGTGTGCTATTATTGTTGTTACCCCATATTATGATAATTAGTTGGAATGGTTTAGTAGAAGTAGTGTTTCCTACTTGTATTGGCTTCATTGGTTCCAATGGTTGCATGGATGCTATGGTTGTTATGTGCTAACAACTATTTGGATGCAGGTGAAGAGCAGGAAATAGAACTGTGTGGGTTTGATCCCTCAAAAATGGGGAACGTATGCAGTCTTTTCTAATGCAATTTCTATCGAGCCTATGGTTGTAGTGTATAGAGTTAGGCATAATACAAATATAATTGATGTCATTTTCCTTTTATTTTATACATATCTATACATATGTAAAATTGTAGGTAGGAACATAAGATGGAATGGAAAGGTGGATTTAGTCTATACCGTAGATAGATGATTTGGTATATTCTTTTATACCATTGTTATATTGTTCATGAGTTAGTAATAATTGATGTATTGAAATGAAAATTACTTGATAATATTGTAAAATAATTGTACTATTGAGTTAGTGTTCATTTATATCGATGTTTGATTCCGCCATGAGGTTTCTCTTTTCCTTTCTTGGTTATTGAAAATTTAAATTATACGAAGAACGGTCCATTACTTTTAAAATCAGAAATTAATTGCAATCATATTTTATGGCATTCATAATTCATTTCAGATATTGAAAATAATGGGGCGTCACAATCTATCTGTAGAACATGCGATAGACCTTCTTTAGATTTGCTATAGCTTCTATATTTTAAACACGCGATAGTCTTTCTTTAGACTTCCGATAACTTCTATTTTTCAAACATGTGATAGCCCTTCTTTAGGAATATGATAGCTTCTATTTTTTAAACATGTGATAACCCTTATTTAGTGTAACATCACTTAAAAATAATAAGAAATTAATTAATTAATAATAAGACTAAAAAAGAAAATTTTGTAAGTGTTGGAATTAGGTCACAAAAATTACACCATTGCGTTCGTGGCGATTTTCTGATCAACTTTATATCTGAATTTTTGTAATCAAAGCTCAAACGGAAAAGTTATTAATGTTTCAAGTTTTCGAGTTTAAAATAATTCAAATGGAAAATTTGAACTTAGATAACGTTAACATGGAAATTAAGACGGGTAATTAATAAATTAACGTTAGGGTAATTTAACGTTGAAGAAAACGTTAACATTATTATGAAAATGGATGTAAATAAAATTTAGATGACAACATTTAATTCATTCCAAAAATGCAAAGACCGATCGACCGCTTAGGCAGAAGCGATCGATCGGTGTAGTTGAGGTGGCTAGGGTTTTCTAAGGCATGAACGGTCAAGATTTTTATTATTTTAAACCGACTTATATCCAATGGTCCCGACACCTTCTAACCCTATAAATATGAGGTTAGCCCCTTTACTTTTATTCATAAAAATATTTGGAATGATAGCAAAGCTCTGTTACTCTTCTTCCTTGACTAGATTCAGGAATTCAAATTCAAGAGAAAAAGGTAATAGGTTTATTTATATATATATATATATATATATATATATATATTCATTCTTCTTGTCTTATTCTTCTCTAATCCCTGAATTATGAATCTAATTTATATACAATCCAAGTGTTGTATATTTCAAATCTAAAGGAAGGCAGACAAATTATCTATGAGAGGAAATATTAGATTTTTAATTTTTAGTATTTGTACAGTAGAAATTTGGATTTGTTTTATGCCTTGGGGAATTTTATTCATGAAAGCCTTAAAACTAAAACCCCAAAATTTCCCCAAATGAAATGTCAATTCTTAAGTTTATTAGGATCTTAATTATTTTATATTAAAATATTAGAATTAATTTTTTTTATTGCAATCTGAATATTTTATATTATATTCCACTTCCAACTTTTCTCTATTGTTGTGCTAAAGGGTTTAAAAAGAAAATGACTTTGAAAATGGTGTGTAAAGGATGAATTATTCTATTCGTAGTTCGCATTGCCTATTTCCATAATTTAATATGAATTCTGTAACGACCCATATTTTTGATAATTAAAAATATTAAATTTAATAAGATTTTTGGAATTTAATATCATGAGAAATTAAAATTTATGATTTATAAATGGAAAAAAATTGATTAGAGTATAATTTAATAATGCTGATTGAACGTAATTAACAAATGTTTAATGTAATTTCAGTTATGGGTAATAATAAAGGTTAATAAGGAATAAATTAAATGTTGTATTAAAAAGAGAAATCAATGTTAGTTGATTTGGTTGGTTTTAACATGTAATAGGAAACCAATTATTTAGTATGTAGATTCAGTAACCTTTGTTGTAAACCATAAATTTATAAATGTGTTTAAATTACTTAAATGTAAATATTGATTTATTTATCCTCTTATTATTAAATCCATTGAAATTTATTTGGAAATCGATGAAATTTAATGTAATTAAGTATTGTAGTTAATATAAGAAAAGATGTAAATTGTAGAGTGATGAGAATAATAAGATGGGAACTTATGTTAATAAATTTCATAAGGTATTTGTTGGTTAAATAATAAGAATGTAAATCAAAATAAAAGAAATTGTTGGAATTTAAATTATAATAAACTATAATTTTATTACAGTTGTAATTAAACGTTAAAAATTAATTTAATATTTAAATATTAGATTTAACATGGAAAATTGAATTTCAAAAGATCATTGAATTTCTATGTAATCAAGAATGATATTGTTAACTTTTAAATTTGAATTTAAAAGTGATTAAATTGTTTTAAAATAATAAATCATTTAATTAACGTGTAAAATTAGTCTTTTTAGGCACTATCTCGGATTCCGATGAAACTAGTTTCATCGGATCCGTAATGGTGAATTATTATAGGATTTCAAGTTTTGTAGCGATCAGACTTATCGTTTGATCATGCGAGCTCGAAAAGTGTAAAAATCAATTAACGGAATTTAAATGAATATAAATTTATTTCAAGAGCTAACTTCCATATACAATAGAATTAGGATTTGAAACTAGTTTCATTAAAAATATTGAAAACCTATATTTCGATATATGATATGACCTATTTTCATTTCGGGAACGAAACGGGCTTATCGGGTCTTTGTTATCGTTTCGACCCAAATCGATCTGTCCATCCATTTCTATTCCATCTCTGCCTATATATAGGCTGTTATAAACCCTAACAGTCTTTTATTCCATTTTCTGTACGTACAATTTCTATCTCATCTGTTCCATTATCATTTCCTTCTCAATGGCAGACATCTCAAACCCTAATTACAATTCCAAATCAAACTCCAAAATTCAAACAGCTCAAACCCTAACATATAATATATCATCGCGAAGCACTCGATGAACGTAATCTGCATCTACAATTCGTTTTCCGATTGGAGGCTCCGTTTTTCCAGAATTTGGTGATCTTTCTAAGCCGTCCGTTGTTAGGGTTTCGCGATCAACAGTGGATTGTCGACCAATCGACGATCGGAGGGCACAGTATTGTAGAGGACGTCGAGCAGCGTTTATCTATGGTCTCCGATCATCTCAGGGACCCACGATTTTGCCAAAAAGCATGGAAGAAGGCGGCGGCGGCCGTGGCGGCTCTAGTGGTCGCGCGAGGCCAAGGTAGGGGGCGCCTGGTCGAGGCGGTGGCGGTGACGTGGTCTGATCGTGGTGCAAGCGCATGGAAAGGCGGCGGTAGGTGGTTGATAGTCGGCGGCTGTAGGGTAGTGTTTTGATCGTGTTCAAAGAGATGGTAACGGATTTACAATTTTACCCTTTATTTTATTTTTAGTTAAATTTAAATTTCAAACCTTCTAACTAGCATAACTTTTGCATACGAACTCGAATTCGCACGTGATTTCTTTCATTGGGATCGTATCGAAATTCTAGATAACAAGGAACCAGTTTGATTGAATTTGGAGACTGTTGGAATTTTGGGGTTTTATTGGAATTTTTTTTTGGCATAGCCGACAGGGTTGAATGGTCCCCTACCATTATATTGATCCACTCGGGAAAATAATCAACAAATTACAGAAACAAATAACTAAACAAAAATAGTAAAAACAAAAAGCAGGGGAGGAGTGGATCAAACAAAGAAGACACGAAAATATAAAAGGAGAAAAGAAAGCTATGGGAAAAATCAACACAAAGAAGGCAAGCTAGCCATGTCAAGCGGCATCACCAGGCTCAAATGGCATATTTACATCACAAAGACCTATCCTCACTTCATATACTATCAAGTCAGTAAGTTTCTTTTCATTTTTACTTTTCAAATTATCAAATACTCTGGTGTTTCTCTCAATCCATATGAGACGAACAAATCTTTTGAACATTATGCCATACATATTAACACGCTCATCTTTCCTTACTGTAAGCCTTTGGAGAACCACCCAATCATCCAACATGTTCATTTCAACAATCCTGAGACCAAGACGAGACTTAACCTCATTCCATATTCTATTAATCACTGAGTAGGCAAAAAAACAGATGATCGATTGTTTCAGGTTGTTGCGTACAGTAGCTGCAGTAGATAGACAAGCTCATACCTCTACTGACTAGCTTGACATGTGTGAGGAGCACATTATTTATCACCTTCCAGAGCACGAGATTATCAATTGCAGGACTTAATCTTTTCCACACCATTGTATGCCATTTGCAACAAGGCAGAATATCATTTCCAGACAGAAGATTGTATGCAGTTTTGGTAGAGAACATGACTTTCTTTGAGCCCCATGTTAGTTTTTCAATTAGATCATATTTATACTCAAAAGCTTGTATTGAATTCCAAAGACAGGTGATGTTTTGGTTAAAACTGGAAGGTAAAGCAATCCTACCATTAGGTATGAACGTGTTAACCTTAGCACACTCCCCCACCCCAGATTGAATTAGGTCATGGCGACTTAATAGTCTTCTAAGGATACATCCACATTTGTACCATGGGTCATCCCAGAAGCTAACCTGATTTTGTGGAGAAACAACATACTGCACATAAGGAAGAACAGATTACCTTAACTTGAATAAGTTGTGCCAAGTCCAACTGATATTTTGCGGTGGTATCATACTCCATAAATTCCTCCCCTTTGTAACATGCTTATGCGACCATAGTACCCATAAGCTATCTTTTTCATTAATGAAATTGTCCAAATTCCTGGCAGTTGCAGCTTTGTTCCACTAAGACAGACTATGAATTACCAAACCACCTTTATTAATAGGCTTTTCAGTATGCTTGAATGATGTAGGTGACAAGTATCGACTTTGATTTCCACCAGTCTAGAAAAATCTCATCACTGCCTTTCTTATTAATTTAATAAGAAGGAGAGGCAGCACATAGGTCCTAGCCTAGTAAACTATCATTGAGAAAATAACTGATTTAATTAGCGTGAGTCTGCTCGCTTGACTTAACTTTCTACAAGACCAACATTCAAACCTAGCAGTAATCTTTTCATATAAAGGGTAGCACTGACTGGTGGTAATACGAGAGGTTGCCATGGGGACTCCAAGGTAACCAATTGTTTTAGAGGTAGGTCTGAGACCAGTGATGTTGAATATATTTTCTTTTTGTTCTTGATTAATACCAGCCAACATGATGCATGATTTATCCAAATTAACCTTTAGACCAGTAATTTGGTAAAAAAGGTTAAGGCCATCCAGGATAGCAATTATGGTTTGAAGAGTAGGCTTACAAAAGATGACTAGGTCATCGGCAAACATCATGGATGTTATTTGCAGGTTCTTGCATTTAGGGTGCAGTTGAAAGAGTTTCTAGCGACTAGTTCATCAAAAATACGGGTTAGAAGCTCCATGACAGTCAAAAATATGTAAGCAGACATGTGATCATCCTGTCGAATGCCACACTTTCTACCGAAGTAGCCCATTGAAGATCCATTTAACTTGATAGAAAATCTCACAGTGGAGATGCTTGCATATATCCAGGTGATGAAGCGCTTGGGAAAGTTCATGTATCCCATTATAAAAACAATGGCATCCTAGTGAACTGTGTCAAAAGCTTTACAAATATCAATCTTCATCAGACCTCTAGGAAAGATAGAAGCCGAGTTATAACCATGTAGAAGCTCATGAGTAACATGTACATTGTCAAGAATATTTCTTTCGGGCAAGAACGCAGCTTGATTCATAGATATTATACTAGGAAGAACTGTTTTCATGCGTGTTGCAATTACTTTAGAGATGCATTTGTATATAGTGTTGCAACAGGAGATGGAGCGATAATCATGAACATAGTCAGCATTTCTTGTTTTGGGAATTAGGGAAATATAAGTATTATTAAATGTATTTAACATTGCACCCATCTAGAAGAAATTCTTAATAGCTTTAACCACTTCTACCTGAATTATAGCCCAACATGAGGTGTAAAAAAATGCATTAAAACCATCTAGACCACCGCACGAGTCTTTATTAAGAGAAAACATTGCTTGCTTGATTTCATGTTCAGTAACCTCAGTACTAAGAGTCATAACTTCCGCATGGTTAGGTCGAGGAAGAATCATAGGATCAATAGCATCGATATTACGAGACCCAACAATAGAATTGCCAAAAATATTAGAATAATAATTTATGACAGCATTAGCAATACTCTTGGGGGGCTGTTGCAATTTACCTTCTTCATCACGAATTTGGAAAATGTTTTCATTCGTATGTTTAGCTTTTAGAACAACATGGAAATACTCAGTGTTTCTATCACCATCAATTTTCCACTTTATTCTAGCTTTTTGCTTTAGCATGTCTGATGCAGCAGCGGATAACTGAAAATGATGAATCAGTGAAAGTAGCGATCGATGGAATAGAAGATACCGAATGGCCCAAATCCGTTGATCCAAAGATACCGGATTTTAGCTATCTCAAACACGTTGATCGCGCACGATACCGTGTTTAATGATCTATGATTCTTCGTACGTTGATCTAGCGCACTAGATTCCGTGAATCGGCTTCAGCGATCGTTGATTCGAGCGCACTCGAATACCGAAAGTGGAGATAGGAGATCACACTCAACTACCAATTGAAGAAGTGGCACAAAGCACACAAACAAAGTTTTTATTCAAAATCAACTAAACTATTACAAATGACACCACCCCGCTATTTATAGAGGTTACAACTCAACACGACTCAACATATTACAACACCTAGGTCGGCACCGACCTAACACTTGCGACCTACGACCTAACTAAGGTCGTCTGCGACCTAAGGAAACAACACAGCAACACATCACGAAATATAGCACATTACAACACATGATATCACATATTTACAACACATAGATCGGCCTCGACCTAAAATACAACTCACGCGACCTACGACTTAAAGAAAAATACAAACACATTACAACATAGTATCAATGACATACGACCTAGTACATAATGACTTAACAACGTTACGCGAGTTACGACCTAGATAACAAACAACTTATCTCTTCACAGCAACAGGAATCTTCATGCGACTTAATGTACTTCAACATCTCTGGGAACCGACCTAAGGTAATTGTTTCCTACGACCTAACATCAAAGCGACCTAAGAGTTTAGGTCGTGGCTTGATAGGTTGGAGTTTCATTAAGTCGCAGTTGGATAATCGACCTAAGGAACTGTGCGTTGGAGTGTTTAACCCGTTAACTCGCTCGAGTGTCTTCATGCTTAGCCCGTTAACTCACGAGCGACCTTCGTTATGTCGCGAGTGTCCACTAGGTCGCAACCGACCTAAAAGACGTTGCTTGTTAGTTCGCAAGTAATCTTCGCTAGGTCGCGAATCTCTACTAGGTCGTAACCGACCTAAAACCTCTTCAATTTGTATTGCACTGGTGCGACTTAAAGAATCGGAACGACTTGAATCGGGCTGGCCTGCATCATCCTCCCCCTGTTGGAAGAAATTCGTCCTCGAATTTAACAGCTCTTCGTCTTCGATACTCTTATCCTCGTGAAATGGAACCAAGTGTTTGATATTGTCAATATTAGCCATAGGACGATGATTCGGCAAGCTCATCTTACAGTCATTCTCACAAATTGTCTTCATAATTTCCAAACGACTCATTCCTCCGGCATCTAGTTTATTGTACGTACCAACAATAAATCGTTCAACCATCAAGTAGATAGATTCGTTGTCACTTTGTGTCTTCATCAAAATCCAATACAGAGTCCAAATTTACGCTCACCCATGATCTATTATGTATAGGTAATGACATACATAATCCTTACTTCGTCGCGGTCTCTTTTGAAATTTGATAACTCTGACTCCTTTGAACAAACATGTTAACCCCTTTTCTTATTGATGGTCCCAAACAAAATATTGTAACCATCTGCATGGTATGGTCACTGTCCACGTGTCTTCCTACACGTTCATCTTTGATAACATTTATTTGCCAACCGCGATCAGGAGTATACAATTGCCTTCCTTTGAACAGAAACCCATCAACCAGTTTTCTCAATTCTACCTGCTCTGTCGGACACATATGGTTACATGGCATATACGGTACAATAGCACTTGGCAACTGATTAACATGATGTATGTTTTCCCGTGGCAGTAATTCCTTGGACAACTCAGCAGGAATTTCCTCCTCACAATCATTCACCATTGACTTAACCTCCTCAGAAGTCTCGAGATCTCTACTTGTTTCATTCCCATTCAACATAAACTCTTCCGCTCTATCCTCCACTTCTTTAACAAACCCTTTTGTAGATAATAGACTAATCGAATCCACCTCCTTCATCAACAAATTATCCTCTTCATCTCCTGGCTTATTTTCTTCACCCTCATCCAACTTTGCTGACTGTGAACTTTCAACCTCATGTTCATCAGATTTCGTTGGTTGAAAATCAACAACTTCATCTCCGTCAAATTTTGGTGATTGAAAACAATCGATTTCATCTTCCACATCAACAAATTCCTTTAAAGACAACAAAGTCTTTAGCTCCTCGATTTCCTCCAATTTATTTTCACTCTGTTGACGTCTTTTAGGAACCAAAATGATTCGTGTATCCTCGAACATAAAACTGTAACTGTTTGCGCGTCCATCATGTTGCACAGCTCTGTCGTATTGCCATGGTCTTCCCAACAACAGATGGCATACATCCATGTCAACCACATCACACCAAATTTCGTCTTTGTATTTCTTCCCAATGGAAAAATTAACACAAGCTCTTCGATTAACCTTCACCTCCCCTCCTTTCCTCAACCAAGCTAATCTGTAGGGAGTTGGATGTTTCTCTGTTTTCAATGACAACTTCTTTACAGCTTCTGAAGAAATGATATTATCACAGCTTCCTACGTCAATCACAAATTTACAAACCTTCCCTAGAATAGTGCATGTAGACTGGAAAATATTGCTCCTCAACCAACTAGAACCATCTTCTTGCTTTGGTGTTAAACAAGACCTCCTCAACAACAAACTACAACCCTCATCTCCAGACAATAATTCTTCTTCTTCAACTGGTAGCGAATTGACACACTCTACCTCTGCATTTTCATTTTCAATCTCCGCAATCATTGCTCGCTTCTTGGGCTTTGTACATTCATTGCTTTTATGGCCAAACTCTTGACAATTAAAACATTTGAAATGACTATTGACCTTTGCTTTGTTGACTTCATTCACAATTGACTTACTGACGACTTTAGAAACATCTGCACTGTTACTAATATCCTTGTTCTGATTGTTGGAATTCGTAAATACTCCACCACCTCTCCTTCCTTGTTTCTCCCAAGCAAGTGCTTTCTGATGTGCTTCGGCGACAGATCTTGGATCAAACATATTCACCATGTCTTGAATTTGCGTTCGCAACCCGCCAACATACCTAGCTGTTAGCTGTTCCTCTGTTTCCATAATATCATTCCTCGCAATCAATTGGTAAAAATCATCTGCATACTCATTCACTGATCTTGCCCCTTGTCTTAGGTTCTGCAAGCGTTGATACATAAGAGATTGATAATTGTGCGGCAGGAATGTAGCTTTCATCAACTTTTTCATTTTCTCCCAAGTGACAATTTTAGATTTTCCCATTCTCTCCCGTGTAAGTTTAGTCTGCTGCCACCATGCCATAGCTCTCCCTCTTAATCTCGTAGCAACCAACTTCACTCTTCGATCCGCGGGAACTTCTTTGAAGTCAAAAATTTCCTCAACATTTGAAACCCAATCCAGAAATTCCTCCATTACCATTCCACCCTTGAATGCTGGAAGTTTAGTTTTCATCCCCGACTCCCATCGGCGATCATCCTCAACATCCCGATATGCATTTCATACTAGGTCTCGATCTCGTGAATGAACATACCTCTACCACCATCTTCTTCAAAAATAGATGTACTTCGATAATGATCTCGACCACCCTCATTTCTATGATCTCGCATATCTCTTCTACTTTGTCTGTCATCATCACGGTATGGTTCATGTTCAAACTCACGTGGAGTTCTTCTCTCTTCATCTCTATACTTGTGATGTTCTCTTCTCAATGAAACTGAAGATTCTCTTCTTTCTCGATAAGCTTGCGGCGACACCCTCCTCGCTTCCGTAACCGATGGCGAAACTCTGTTTCCTCCATGTTTCGAGATTGGCGACCTCCTCCTTTGTCCTTGATTCATATCATTCATCAGTTTCTCTAACTTCCAAATGCCTTCATCAAACTTTTCATTGATGCGTTGTTCCATTTGCTCGGCTTCTTCTCTTCGATACAACGCTTCAACATTCTGATGGCGATTAGCTCTTCTTGGCGGCATGATTTGAAACTTCACAAACACTTCAATTCTTGGCTCGGACTTTCAAAATGATACCAAATGATGCACGCCCTTCAACTTCAAACTCTCTCCTTGAATAACAAAGTGGTGCACGACTTGAACTCTTGAATAAGAATTGGCTCCAAGACTCGACTTAGCTATGATTGGCTAAGTCTAGCTCTGATACCAAATGATGCAGCAGCGGATAACTGAAAATGATGAATCGGTGAAAGTAGCGATCGATGGAATAGAAGATACCGAATGGCCCAAATCCGTTGATTCAAAGATACCGAATTTTAGCTATCTCAAACACGTTGATCGCGCACGATACCGTGTTTAAAGATCTACGATTCTTCGTACGTTGATCTAGCGCACTAGATTCCATGAATCGGCTTCAGCGATCGTTGATTCGAGCGCACTCGAATACCGAAAGCGGAGATAGGAGATCACACTCAACTACCAATTGAAGAAGTGGCACAAAGCACACAAACAAAGTTTTTATTCAAAATCAACTAAACTATTACAAATGACACCACCCCGCTATTTATAGAGGTTACAACTCAACACGACTCAACATATTACAACACCTAGGTCGGCACCGACCTAACACTTGCGACCTACGACCTAACTAAGGTCGTATGCGACCTAAGGAAACAACACAGCAACAAAGCACGAAATATAGCACATTACAACACATGATATCACATATTTACAACACATAGATCGGCCTCGGCCTAAAATACAACTCACACGACCTACGACTTAAAGAAAAATACAAACACATTACAACATAGTATCAACGACATACGACCTAGTACATAACGACTTAACAACGTTACGCGAGTTACGACCTAGATAACAAACGACTTATCTCTTCATAGCAACAGGAATCTTCATGCGACTTAATGTACTTCAACATCTCTGGGAAGCAACCTAAGGTAATTGTTTCCTGCGACCTAACATCAAAGCGACCTAAGAGTTTAGGTCGTGGCTTGATAGGTTGGAGTTTCGTTAAGTCGTAGTTGGATAACCGACCTAAGGAACTGTGCGCTGGAGTGTTTAACCCGTTAACTCGCTCGAGTGTCTTCATGCTTAGCCCGTTAACTCGCGAGCGACCTTCGTTATGTCGCGAGTCTCCACTAGGTCGCAACCGACCTAAAACACGTTGCTTGTTAGCTCACAAGTAATCTTTGCTAGGTCGCGAATCTCTACTAGGTCGCAACCGACCTAAAACCTCTTCAATTTGTATTGCACTGGTGCGACTTAAAGAATCGGAACGACTTGAATTGGGCTAGCCTGCATCAATGTCATTTTCTTTGAGAAGGGCTTCTGTGTAGAGCTTGGATAATTCTGTTTCCTGAGCAGCTAGAGAGTCATCATGCATATTAGTTTGCATTTTCTCTTGAATTGAATTATGTTGATTCTTTAGAATATCAGTTTGTTTAGTTCCTGCACCAAACTTCTTCCTATACCATATCTTCAACCTTTCCTTAGTTTCTTTGAGTTTTAACTGCAAGTCAAACATTGGATTTCCGTAGTATAGTTTGTGACCAAGATTGCTCAATAATGCTTTGAAATTCTGGTTCAAGAACCCATGAGTTAAAAAATTTGAAACTTGAATTTCTTTTCAAGACAGTGGCATCTAGTTTGAGGATCTGAGGAGAATGATCTGACAGAATGGGGTTAGGAAGGTGGTTTATCATGTTTGGCCATTTAGTTAGAGTAGGCTGGTTGCAAAAAATGTAATCAATCTTCGAGAAAGTCCTACGACCTGTTATTCTTTTATTATTCCATGGGAAGACAGCACCTGATGTCTTAATTTCAATCAGGTTGGAATGCATGATAGCTATGTTGAGGGGTTTCACTTAATTAAAGGATAGTGGGTTACCTCACACTCGGTCAGTTAATCTTATAGAGCAGTTGAAGTCTCCTCTAATGATCCCGAGAAGAGTTTCTTGTCGAAGGAAGGGAATGTAATGGAGAAGATAGGATCTATAATTTACAGAGGTATTGGCATAAACAAGGGTAAGATAAAATGAGGTGGATGATTGGTTAATGAAAGCATGATAGTGAATCATTTGGTTAGAAGAGTCTAAGGGAGTAAGGCTAATGTTGTGTGGGTCAAAAATAATCATAATTCTACCAAAAGTTGCATGATCATGGTTGTGCAACAATTTCCAGCTTGGCTTAATATACTTCGCAGCTTTACATGTGAGCTCCATCCTGAGTTTAGTTTCTAGAATGCCAGAATGCTGAGATTGTAGTGATGAATTAGTTCTTTGCATTGATTCAGTTTGATGTGACTATGAGCTCCTCGAACATTCCATATCCCTATATTGTGCATCATTGGGTAGACTTGGTGGCATTGAGAATCTCTACTTTCATACCTCTTGTTAGGGGGTTGGTTCTCTTATTGTATCCAGGGACAGTTGAACTGAGGGGGGAGTCAGAGAAAAGAGAAGGGGTATCTAAGAGTCTTGAGCTACTTTCTTTGAGTGGAGCGCTGTTGTGATCCATACCTACATGAAAAGTTGAAGTAGAAGAGGGGAGGGAGGTTACATTTATATCATTTGCCAGAGAAGGATGGGATTTCCAGGCTGGGGGTGGCTTGAGGTGGTCATACTGGTGGTGAGAGGTGGAAAGAGTGGGGGATAAGGAATTCAGAGAAGGTTCATGATCAAGGGAATGAATAATGGAAGAAGATTGACTAGAGGAAGGTTTGTGCATGTGCACGTGCACATTGTCAGATATATGAGCATTTTCATTTGATATATGAGCATTTTCATTTGGTTGTTTATCATTAATTGAATTTAGACAGTCTGGATTAAAGGGAGTTGTATTATGGTCTGAAGTGTCAGATGTACACAATCTATTTTGAGAAACTGGCGTGCTTTTCACTTTTGTTTTCTCTTCATTTCTGGGTTTATTGCTTGGTGTCAGATCCCCTGTATTTTTCTTTTTTTCTTCGGGACAGACTTCGGGCAAGACTTGTATTTCCTCGTGCCTACTTCGAGTCTCACCCGTATAAATTACCGAATGCAGTGCATCGGGCTTAGACACAGATTCCAAATTCAAAACAGAATCATTTATGTTAATTTGGACATGACTTTCATTCTCACATAGGTTCTGTAATATACTAAAGGGATTCTTGGTTGGTAAGCAATCACTACCTATCTCCCATTTACCACAATTTCATGATTCAAAGAATCTGACCCATCCTCCTCATTTATTTTGTTTAGCATTACATTTTGTATTAATTCCTTCTCTGGAAAGTCATTATCAACCTTCTATGAAACATGATTTCCAAGCAGAGGAGCGGGTAGTTTATCTGATTGAGCATGGTTCATCAAAGCCTGACCAGCCATTGTTAGGACTCCAGATTTTTCAACTTCAACTCTTTGATCTAATACATCACCATTCTATTTATTAATATTTGAAAAATTCTAATTTTGTATTTTTTCTTCCTCTACTTACCAATCTCCATTTTGTACCTTTTTTGTTTTCCCCGACTCTCTTTGAACTCTTTCAAACAATTCTTCTTTTGATACATTCACCTCTCTGTCTACATTGATCTCAGATTCATTTGCCTTCTTGCTCATTTTGTCACATTTTAAAGTTGTATGTCCAAATACATTGCATGAACAACATATATCCGGTCTCCACAAATACTTCACCACAATTTTTTGAGTTCCTCCCTCCACCAGTTGAACCAAGAAGTCATCAACAAGCTCAGTATTTGGTCTTACTTCTATAAGACATATTGCATATTCCAACCTCTCCATTTTTTCTATCATGACATCTAAACAAAGTAGCTTCCCCAATCTACTCGCCAACCAGTTTATTCCCAGAGGTGACCATGCAAACAGAGGGATGTTGAAGAACTGAACCTAAACTGGCACAGCAATAACCGCACCACTCACATTACTGACTGTTGGGTCATAAGGCTTGACTATAAATAATTTGTTTTTCATGATTATAGGATCACCTTGAAGGATACGTTCCTTAGGTTCCAAGAAAGTGACTAGAAACATGTATATAATTGGCTGTAAATCAAAGGTGAGTGATTTAACCCACTCACGCAATACTAATTCTTCTTATGTTAGTTGAATTAAATTTATGACGTGATAAGAATTTTATTGATTGTTGTTTGGTAGTTTAAATTGACATTTTAATTGTAATTGAACTTTATATTGAATTAAATTGAAATTTAAATTAATTGGATTTAATTGCTAGTTAAACACCTGATATTGATAACTAGTAAATTGTTGTGAATTATTGGCTAATTTGGATGTTGATTATGATGGATGTCTATTTGTTGACATATTGGATGATTGGACGTTTATTTATTTATTTTTTATCCCTGTTGTCACTCTATATATTAATTAGAAGCATATAAACTATTATTTAAATTATTTCGAATAAATTAAGAAATAGGTTGAAATGATATATACCGATGACACTTTGATTTGGATTGAAATGATATATATCCATCCCTATAACTAAAATTTAAATAACTGATCACTTGGCCATAGGGTAGAAAATTATATACGGACACCGGATGGTTAAACTAAATTGTTTTAAAATTTTGAATTTGGATTTTGATTAAATGATATTGTTTAAAAGGAAATAAATTGTGGATTTATATGAAATTTCTAATTCAAGTTTGAAAAGTGAAATTGAAATTGGTTAAAAGAAATTGTTTAAAAGAATTGAATTGGAAATGTAAAGTTATAATTGATATTTGACTTTAATTCGGGAAATTGAATTATTTTAAAGTTTGGATCTTGAAATTTAACAATGAGGTTTAATATGATTAAGTGGTTTAAATTAGTAAGTTGAAATGGGTTAAAATAAGAATCAGATTGAAATTTAAATCGTTAAATTGAATTGTTGAATCAAATTTGAAGTTAAAAAAAAGAACGTTTCCAAAATTGAAGTTAATTCGAATTGAATTGAAATCAAGTTGATTTGAAATAAATTGAAATTGAGTCAATTGAATTGAAAGATTTGAAATTAAGTTATGTTGATTTGAAATTGGGACATTGGTCCGGATTTGTTGAAGGGAAGGAAATAGTTTGATTTGATATTATTTTCAAAATAAATTATTTTAATATAAACTGTTTAAAATCTATTTTTTTAATACTCAAATTATTTTGATTTTCCAAACTATTTTACTATATAAATCATTTTCAATACTCAAACCATTTTATATTAAACTGTTTTAAACCTCTAAACTATTTATAATTGTTCAAACTATTTTCTAAATTTCAAACTATGCAAAGTAGGAATGTTTATATTTAAATCATTGATTTAAATGCGAATGTGGTTAAATGAGGGTATAACCTAAGTTGAAATTTGAAATGATATTTTCAAGTGAAAATGACATATTTTGAGTAAATATGATGATTTTGATATTTTGAAGTGAATATGATATTTTGATATCAAATATGAATCGGTTTTGAAATGTAAAAGAACCAAACAGTATGGAAAATGATGTTTGGTTGTTAAAGAGACCGGGTCCTCTTATTGGCATACTCTCTATCAATATTTGAACCACTTTAACAACTGTGTACGTGGTGGATGATCCAGAATGAAGTGGTTGAATATGAGGCGTTTGCTTGATTTGAAGAAAGAGAACGATGATGGAAGACCCCGACACTTGTGCCAATTTGAAATGACTAAAACAGGACGGCTTATCAGGGCTAAGTTGGCTAGCTACCCCAAGCGGACACACCTCTTTGTATTACTATATTAATGTTGGCTTGATTGGTCCAACTTGATTTGATTTTGGGGGTGTTGAACGTAGTGGGCGGTCGTAGCTACGATGCGTTACCACCAGCCCTGCGACCCGAACTGGTAGTATCCTACCTTGGGCATTGCCTCACGTGCCTTGTCATACTCTTTATCCTTATTCACGCCTACTGCAATTTTGTTTTTGTATGGTACCTATAGGGGACTCACTGACTACCGACATTACTGGTTGTGTTACAGGACCTGCATAGACTACCTACTTAAAAATGTGTTAAGGGGGATTAATGTAAAGCCTTAACGCTAAGAAAAATGTTTATTTTATTGATTAGACACTACATATATAACATATCTTATTACATATAGATAGTTTAACGGATCCTTAGGAGATGGAAAATCCCGTTTCATTTGTTAAGTTATTGCACTCACGTTATACACTGGATATGGGATGTAAAATACCATAAACGTCTCTGAATCTATCACACTCATATTTACTTGTTGTTGATTTAACTTATATAAGAATTTTTAGTTCTAACTCGAGTGTTTTGTCTTTTCATCATGCTAGGGTCAGACTGAGCTTTTCAGTGTTTGAAGACATTGTCCCTTGAAGATGAAGATGGAGTTTGCTAGATCGTATTTACTATTATTTTTCCACTGCCTTATTATTGGTATGTTGTTGTTTGTACTCTGATTTTGTCGAATTTTTTTTGTAATCAAATGTATATTGTAAAACAGCTTCATGAACCATTTATTTGATTATTATATTTTATGATTCTGCTGCAAGATTCTGTATTTTGTTTTCCTTGTTTCCTCTTATTTTCTTATTAAATCCCATTGGCAATCCTCCCTTTTGAATGGTTTGAGTTAGACATGTGTGGTTTATTATCGATTTAAACCGTTCAAAAAGGTGGGTCGTCACAAATTCCTTTTTCATTGTGTATGTAGAAGTCGAATAAAATAACAGGGTTTAAATTATAAATTTTTTTCCTTGAATTAGAGATGTTGATTCTACTATATTAATATAAAATAAGTTTGGTATTTGATGTTATCAATGCACGTCAATTGTTTGGCTAAGGATGTTAGCTAATTTGTAACACTACACCATAGCAAGCATTTTGCAACAGTTATTTTTTTCAATTGCTAATACTTGCTTGCGTTGGAGATTAGTCAAAGTAATACAGTGTTACAACCCAACAAATGTGTTGCTAAAAATACACAATTTCAATTTTACTATCGCAACACCTTTTTATCGTTGGAAAGTGAGGTTGAATTAAAATTAGTTGAAATGCACTAGGGCAGAATTGTAAATGAGTATTATAATTAATCCATAGCTCCATTCTAATGCCTTCTCAATTCAATCATTGTCAAATCAAATCATCCATACTACCATCTCTTCTTCAAATTTTCAATCAATCCCTTAAATTTTCAATCGATCAATGTATCCTCCAATTTTTCGATTAGTCTCTCATTCAAATTTTTGATGAACCTTCGAGGCAATTTCTATTTCAAGCTAGTTTTTTCGCATACATGTTTAGTTTTTGTATTCATTTTATTTTAAATTTGCAGTGCTTCGGCTTCGTGATTTTATCATTTTTTACATGGTTTCGATTAATTATTGGAATGGATTATTTGGTGGATAAATTTGTCGATTTATCTCGAGAATTAAGGGTTTTCTTCATCTTCTCGTGAAATAAGGTATTTTATCTTAATTTTAAACATTTTTCGTACTTGTCGTAAATTAAATAGCCGATTGAAGTGTGTATTAGTAGTTTACTTTTACATTGAAAGGAAGAGGATAATAAATGGCTCTTCGATATCTATTATATGTATATAGAACTATATATAAAATGTTGAAAGCCATTGGTTCAGTATCCTTATTGTTAAAAATATATTTTTAGTGCTTTTTATCCTTATGAATAAAAAGTTCAAATTCTTTTTTATTCAAGTTATACCATTTTGTATCATAATATTTTTAATATTTTACCATTGTAGTCATTTTTGTGGAAGTATTCATTACCTTTTGAATAGTCATTCTTCTTCTCGGGTCATTCACTGTTCCATATGGTCCTTTTGAACTTCTTTGCAATGGCCATACTCTAGTAGGTGGACATGTTCCATATACGGTTTTAAAGGAAGTGTGATCTGATCTATTTTGAAAAGTCATTGTTGCTATGAAGAAACAATAAGGGGATTTTCTTTGAGTTGTTTATCAAAGATAGCTAGACGGCACAGAATGTCATTGTTGCTATCAAGAAAGACATGCGATGCTTTTACAATTTAGTTCTAGATTCTTTGTTTTATTTTTACGCTAGAAATACGAGGACAATTTTGTTAAAAATGTTATTTCAGATTCAGTGTCACTTGTAAAGTTGATAAGAATATCCATTAGCAAGACACCAGATAGATTCAACTTGATTTACTGATTTATCATATAATACATGTTTATTGTTGGTTCACTATGATATGTTATTTTTTGACAAGCTCTTATCTCACAAATTATTTTTTTACTATTGTCTTTATATTGTAATATATTGATTTCTATTGTTAATATGATTGTTTCATCGATTTCTTCATTTCAAAATCTGGCTAAATGAATTTCAAAGATATTCTTAGTCTAGGAAGAAGAGAACTGCATGAAGACTATTACTGAAACATGGAAAAAGGTAAGCTTTAATGATTTTCACAATCATTTTCAGTTCACACTTTATAGTTGATTATCATTTGGTCAAATGTTTATCTTAGATACCAAATTACTTGCTTTGAATTTTCTCTTGGTATTCACAGTTTTAATAAATCATCTTTTATATCCCACTAAAACAGATGTGCTACATTTATTGCATGAATTCATGAATAACTTTGTAATGTGTAACAACCCTCCTTTTCGACCCTCGAAAGTCAGCACTTTATATATCCACGGTATTAAAATGCCGATCATCCAAGTGTCGGAAAGGCAGATTGTTAGGGTAAAATAAAAAATAAATACAACAGGGGAAATAGAATCTCACATTTGAACGATAACATATAATATAATAAAGATAGTAAAAACTGTCACTCTAAAATACATGGTATATCAGAGTTAAAAACAACCTCATCAGCTTGGACAGTTATAACTTTTTGACCTTACAATTGCTAATGGGTATACTTAGTAATACAACCGAAAATAAAAATACTACAACATGTTAACTTCCATCTCTTTCAATGAGTCGAACCAACGACAACCTAGAAATATACTTGATTGGAACTGAGCATTATAATAAAATAACACCTGGATCAGTTTGAAAACCAGCGTGAGAAAACTGTAGAAGTAATGCACATAATCAAGATCCATACATGAGAGAATAAAACAAATCAGAACAAAACCCAAAGTTGAAATAATTCGCATAAACAAGATCAAAATCCAAACTTAAAGATGGAAAAAAATAATTAAACATCATGAAGAGTGCAAGACACTTCCCAATGCAATAAGGAGAGCTCAATTCAAAGGTTTGAATCAAAAATAAGGAAAAGGAATTTTCCAACATGACTAAGAGGGTGCGTCCCCCTTATCAAAAGTATACCTGTAGACAACATACTTGAGAGGGTCATGTACTCTATGACTCTCTCAGAAAATGTACAAGCCGGACCCCGCCAACCTTACCGAGTATCTGAGTATTTCACATCCCCACGCGCATACAACCGAATCCAATCTAGAGTAGATGTGAAGATACTCTAATAGGGGCAACCCCATGTAGTTTGACGTTCACCCACTCTTTGGTTTTAGTCATTTCCGACAAAGGATATCAATGCTCGAATGAGCAACAAGTCGTCTTAAATTGACGAAACACAAAGAATATAGCAAAATTGATAGTATATAAATCAACTATTAGGAATAACAAAATGATTGTATATGAAAATTAAATCTCATACACTTATCATAACTTGTCGGTCTCAAATTAGCACTACCGCAAGGAAAACAATGAAGCCGGATAATTAATGGCAGTGTCGCTTCCCACCTTGTCATGACAACATTTTTAACTTTAAGAATAGCAAGAGTTCCTTCAATGTTTAGTGCTAAGTGTAAGACTAGACATTTTCCATATAAAAGATATCAATTATAGAAATTAAATCTCTTACACTTGTCACCACTCGTCGATTTCAAACTTGTATTATCCCTCGGTTAAAAATAAAGTCGGACAAGTTAACATAATGTTACCTCTAAACCTTGCCTTGACGTACAGTTTTAACCTTTGAGATAGAGATGAGTTTCCATGCCTCAATGTTTAGTGCTAAGTGCAAGACTAAATATTTCTATAAGCGAATCAAACTTTTAAAACATTCGACTCACACTTATGCTTGATTGCCATATCACAAATATTTGTAAAACACTTTAAAATACCCTTTATAATATTCTTTTTAAAGAGCAAATTATTTATAAGTGTATTAAAAAGAAGGGTTAAAAACAAATGTCATTAAAACATTGTTTACTATAAACACCAAACAATTTACACTTAGCTTTACTTTTAAACATTCCTTTTTAAAGATTTCCTATTCATAAACTATCATTATAACTTTAAAACCAACATGTATTATCCTGGAAGATAATAAACCAATTTAAAATATCTTTATAATTTTAAAACAATGTTAATAATCTTGAAAAATAATTGATATAACTCTTTTTTTAAAATTTTAAACCACATTAATTATCCCGAAAGAAAATTAATCAAATTTATAATCCTTTTATAAATTTAAAACAACATTACTTAACCCGAAAGAAAATTAATCAAATTTATAAACTTTTTATAAATTTAAAACAACATTAATTATCCCGAAACAATAATTAATCAAATTTGTATTCTTTTTATAAATTTATAACAACATTAATTATTCCGAAAGATAATTAATCAAATTTATATCTTTTTATAAATTTAAACAACACTTATCTTTATTTTTAAAATTCTCAAAAATACTTGAAAATATAATTTAAACAACTTTCAAAGTGCAAAATCATGACCAAACCTTCAAGTACAAGTTCAACACACACAAAGATTTAAGGAGATGATATTTCATAAGTGATGGTATAACGATAATCGTTATAACGACACTTACACAATTCAAATAGTATATCATAAATATTTCAAACTAATATCAATATAAGCAAAATAAGAATATAAGTAAGTTAATATTGATGAGAAACCCCATAGGGTCTCTCTACAAAAGTTCCATGTAAATTACATATATGTGTGTTTATTTCAAAGTGTTCTGTAGCGACCTATTTGCTACGTATACACTTTGACTTCCCTTTGCTTTTGTTCCTTGCAAAACAATGGTTATTTATACCATTCGCTTCCAAGCGGGAATCAAATCCAAATAAACAATCAAACAACGATATATAAACTATCATCCAAGCATTCAACAATAATCTATAGAAATATAGGGATCATATAGTTTATTTAGAGGTAAGTTAAGTCACCAAAATTCTAATCGACTCTTTTACGTTCCACTTCGACCTAAAATCAAATAGCGTTCAATTTTAGCTTAAAATTTTACTTACTCCAAACTTGATGAAATTAACTCTAGTGCATAGATAACGCTCCTACGAGCACAATGCAAAAGACCGTGTCTCGATTGGATCTCATATGAGTGAGATATTGAATTTATAAGATTTGGTATATATCAAATTAATCAATTACTTTATTAATATCATTATCACCTTAATCAAATTTGAAACCATCTTCCCCCTAAACAAAATCAAATCAAGGCTACCTGATACATGATACACGAACCCACTAAATCGTGCACGAATACATAGTGATACGGAGATCCGATCGATGAAATCCAACGCCGTCTTCGCCGTTGAGCTTCTTTTCATGACTGCTACACCCGAGTCACAAAAAACTAGAGCTTGATCGCCTCTACAAGATCGCGACCAAGACTAGCCATTCACTATTCAAGGACATCGCCATTTTCTCTAGGGTCGCACAACCCAAAACTTCTTTCACCACTTCGTCTTTCCAAGAGAAATATGCTCCCTCTCCGATTTGCCTCTCGCCTCACCAAACATGACCAAACCAAACCCTAGGTCGTGGTAAGAAATGTCGGTCGCCACTAAACGATGCTATACACTTAAACACACACATGGATTTTTGTACGAGTTCATTGAATCCAATTTCATGATTTATTGTTGAGTGTAGCTTCTGATTTTAATTTTTGAAAAATGGAGGCTAGGTTAAAAATATTTTACTGGAAATTGGAAAATGAGAAGAGAGAGAAGAGGGAAAATGAAAAGAATGAAGAAAAGTCTTAATTTGGAGTTTGGTTTATTTTATGATTTCCAGCACTTTGCTACATAGAATTTCGTTCACGTACGAATCATGAACGACATAAATAAAAATACGATTGCACATAAAAACGTGACACGATCTCAAAATAACAATAAAATACACTGGTTGTCTTATTCTTTTGAATGTCAAAAATACCAACATTTGTCGAAATTTATGTCAAAAGATAATTTAAATATTTTTCAAATTAAAAATTATGGAAAAATCCTATAAATTCATTTCAAGATACGTCAATAAAAATCAAGTCGTTTTATTAACAATTGATTTTCTTATTATTTTTTCAAACTATTTATTATTGTAAATAAATTTGCAAAATGAGTTTACCATTATTATTTAATTAAAATGAGTTAAATAAGGCTATTAAATCCATTTAATTAATATTTAATTTGCAATTCAAATACTTAAATAATCCCTAAATTTGAATATAAGTTATTTATATTTTTCCGGGATGTTACATTATCCCCCCTTAAAAGAATTTCATCCCCAAAATTCCTAAAGGAAGAAAATGTCCTCTTACCCTTAGGATTTTAAAGTTCCTTATGTTATGAAAAATTTCAACAACACCTCCTTTTCGCGGCTAGATCAGGAAAAACTACAACTCGCCACAACTGGTCCGAATCATCAAAGAAAACAAAAGCCTACAAGTAGCCTCCCATCTCTAGGGCATAAAATCATCAATCAATCACAAATTTCTAAATCTACTACATACCACTTTTGTGTTTGATTTTTAGCAAGTAACTTACTATCTCGATGCGAATGCAGGTGCACAATCAATCAAATAGTGGTATCTCGCTTCCCTGTATCAATCACATGTAATGACCCGATATTTTGGACCATTCGCATCCGCACATGTCGGACTTGAATTGCTCAAAATACCGAATTGTAAATATAAATTTTGCAAAACTCAGTATATATAGTAAATAAATCACAGATCACAAACACAGAGTATATAATAATGCAGTGGAAGCAAAGAAATAGTAGTTCATGAAGCTACTATATATATATCAGAGTTAACAAGATACAACAGAAGTCACAATATGATAATCAAGTATAAATCAGAATACATCACTGGAATCAACTGGATAACTGAAAGCAAAATAGATAGGTGGATCTCCAAGGAAAGCTCCAACTCCAAAGGTGAGTCTCAAATGCAGTATCACTCAGTCTGATGCGAGCGTAAAGCAAAACACAAAACACTCGAGTCAGGACATACATACTTATACAATGTAAACCAACTCAAGTGAACTGTAATATAAAGGTACAAGTAACTTAAAGAATGCTTGGGATCGCTCATTCTTTAAGGATCCGTTAAACTATCTACTATGTAGTAATATACGCTATTATAATAATGTCTATAGTAAAATAAACTTACTTTTAAATAGCATTAAGGAGTGACCCAATATTCCCCTTAACACGTAATAGTCCCAGTAGTCTATCCAGTACCAGCATAACCCAAGATCGGGAGCTACCCTCAATACTCCACAGGCTACGGCACAAATCCAAACTCGTAGTAAAGCTCGATATGGTAGGTGACACGGCACAACTAGGCAATGCCAGGGTAGATATACCAATTACGCATCCGGGCTGGTGGAAACGCATAACAGCCACTACCGCCCACCTCGGAACACACTCCCAATCAAAATCGAAGGGTGGCTACCAAATCAAATCACAAAGAAATGGAATAGTATCGAAGAAATGTGTCCGATCAGAGGTGCTACCTCATTGGCCCGAGAATCGCTCCTGTTTTAGCCACCATATGCCAACTCAAGGGAGTCGGGTCTCAATAGGATCGTCGCCACCATCCTACTTCATTCTGGAATCTCCACCGCGTACACGGTTGTCAAAGTGGTTTTCGGTATCGACAGAGAATATGCCCATATCTGGTCCCGGTCTCTTTGCCAACCAATCGTTATTATAACCCATAGATATTTATTTCAAAATCATTTACTTTAAAACCCAAAATATCATATCCATTTCAAAACTAAATACTATATTATTTCATTTCAAAGCCAAATCAATATATCATTTCCATTTCAAATCCCAAAGCAATAATATATCATTTAAATTCCAAAACCAAATCAATATATCATTTTAAATAAAACCCAAATTTTCAAATCACTGACTATTTCTTTAAATTTATTTAACTTTAAATATTCCTTTAAATCATCTTAAACCAAACCACTTTATAAGGTCATATTCTTAAATCTTCAATTCCAATAAGTTTCACGTTAATATATTTAAAGACAAGTCTTAATTAAATACAATTTCACACAATTTCGTTTTCAAAACCATAGTACCTTTCAAAGTTATAACAACTCTGAAACCCAACACTTTGAAACCATAATATTTTTAAATCATAACAATTTAGAAATGTTATTCTTTGAAAATCATAATACTTAGAAAATCATGACACCTTTAAAATAATATTCATTTAAACCATTTAAATTCACTATCAAATAATATGCATTTCCAAGTTGTAACATTTCTAAGTTCATTCGTTCAATCATTTCAAACATTGAAATTTTCAAAACAACAACATTTATAAAGTGCTGCGGTAGGTATGTTAAGTATATATCAAACATAGTTCAAAATCAGAAACTACAGCATTTCAGAAATGCTGTTATAGGTTTATTTAGTAATTTCAGCATATAGTTCAAATTTCAGAGTTCCTTTTAGTATATTTGAGTATATTTTCAACCATAGTTCAATTTCCAGAAATTACAGCACTTCAGAAATGCAGTTATAGGTCTTTTTAGTATATTTCCAGCCATAGTTCATTTAACCACAGCATTTCAGAACCGCTATAATTTCTGTTATACCCCTTAAAACAATATATCTTCAATTTTTCTCATTTTTTACTTATCAAACTCGTTCCACTTTCCAAAATTTTTTATTTGGATATTACTTAACTTATAAATTTTAATAAAACAACATTTTTATTAATAAATGTCGAATTTAAATTAATTTCATTTGTTAGTCAATCCATTATAAATTGCTTAACTTTCAGAAACATTAAAACTTCAATTTTAGCCATTTTTAACTTATAAAAATTCATGTTCCATGCTTCAAAAACATTCATTTGGATATCATTTGACTTATGATTTAACAAAATAAAATTTTATAAATAAATATCCAATTTAAACCATAATTCATTAATTAAGTCAAAATAAACTATTTTACTTAACTTTTATTTTTAACCACCAACTTAACACTTAAATTTAAAATACCCATTTCATAAATAAAACTAAATTTCTATTTATTTACTTAACATAAATTTCCATTTGAAAAACCAAATTTCCAATTATCAAGTTAGGTCATAATTAAAATTACATTTTCCATTTAAAAATCATAACTATATATTCTACAAAACATAACATTTCACAAAAGAATATTTTATCATAGTTAATATAACAATCAAATCTTTTTCTTTTAGATTTATTCATTTAGACATCAATTAACTATGATTTCTAGTTAAATACATTTTATTACAAAATGTTCAATTAAAACTGTATTCCATTTTATCAGTTCAAAATACATTATTTATTACACAAAACATGTCCGCTTCATAAAGTAAAATTCATAACAATTACTAGGTTAGACTTAAAACTTCCATATTAAGTCAAATTCCATTATTAAGTTATTTATCATCAATAAATGTCTTTAAATTCTATTTAAAACCAACACATCTTTATAATTTCAATTAAAGCCACTTATAGACTTATATAATCTTAACTTATAGAAAACGACCATCTTCTTATATTTAAATCATTAAACCAAAACTTTTAGCTCAAATTTCATATATTTAAAAAATTTCAAAATACTTAATAAATTTTAGGAAAATATTATTTAAAAATATAACCATGGGCCTGTATAATATTTTCTAACCTAGGTCAAGTGATACGGGTATGTATCATTTCAATCCGTAATTAAAAAGAAAAATCCGGGTTCTATCATTTCAAACCCGCAATCCCAAGTCAAAATAAATTACAATAAAATCACTCAAGCCTATCATTTCAGCCCATAACGATTTTCCTTATTCTAATGTCCGTTCGGGTATGTATCATTTCAACCCATAGTTATGGGGAATTTGCAGTGTGATATACAGTAATTAAATGAACAGTATAACATATAATAACATATCAGGTAATGTAACAGGTATATCAACATCATTTAACATCATATAATATATCACAAGCATGTATGAATAACATATCAATTTATACAGATTCACTTGTCATCATTTCACAATAATATAAGTACATATGTTTAGAGTGATAAAACTCACCTTTTTAAAGCTAGAGGTCAAATTCAAAACAAACAATTGAAACTCCGAAAAGCACGACAAAGCACGAATAAGATTTTTGTAGATGAAGAGCCAAGATCCAAACTTGTATGCAAACAAATATCACAAACATAAGTCTTTAATTCAACATACAAGATTAGGAATCAAAACAATTAAAAGAAATAAGAATTAAAATGACATAACCTTGCTTTAACAAATGCAAGTGGCTCGGCCATGGTTGGATCTAGGGTCAAGGCAACCTAAATACATGGCTAGGGGATGGTAAGGTCATGGCAAAGCAAATAGGTGGTGATTGGAATTGGTGGCCGCGGCTAATAAGGAAGAGGAAGTGGTGAACTATGGTGATGTAGGCTATGTTTTCAACAAGTTTTGGTGGAGTTTGCATATGGTGGTCACGGTTTAATTTGGTGGTAGAGATCGGGTGATGTAGGTGATAATGGAGGAGGTGGAGAGGAGATGAGGTCGGAAATATGGTGGAGAGGCCGAGCATGGCTTTGAAGCAAAACAAAGAAAGAGGAAAAGAAAAGAGAAAAGAAATGGAAAAAGAAGAGAAGCCATGACTTTAGAGCTTGAACATATATTTTTCTTCATGCAAATGATAATGAGGAGTTTTGAGAATTGTTTGTGCATGAGTTATCAAAAGAAATACACGGCTAAAGATGGAAGAAAAAAAGAAACGGCTAATCAAGTGGAAAGAAAACGACAAGTAATTAAATGTTTTAAACGGCTAGAGATTTGAAGGGATTTGTTACCTATTTAATAAAAAGAAACAAATGAAAAATGAGATGAGATACTCTTCCTTTCACGTGAATTGATAAGAGGAATTCACGGCTAAGGAAAGATGAGAAGGCAAGAAAAGAAAAGGCAACAACTAAAGGAGAAAGATCTTGTATATATTCTATTCTTAAATTTGTACAAAATGTTACATTTCTAAATGTGAAATCTTGTCAATTGTACACATCAATTAAGATTTAAAACCAATTAATAAATTTACCTTAGTTCCATTCCTTTTTCCAATTTATTACTTTATAAATAAATTTACGTTTATATTTATTTTATACATTCACACCTCCCTTTACTACATAAATTCTCATTAATGACATTAAAGAGTTTCTAATTATTTTATAGACTAAATAGGCAACTTATAATAGCTGTTATCACTACCCTTTAATTTACACTTAAGTTTATCATATACTCAACTAATTATCATAATTACTTACCTAATATTGAATTCTTTCAATTACTATCAATTATACAAATTTATTTATTTATACACCACTTACCCTTATTTACTTATATTTAAATTTATACTCAAATATATCTGTTATAGCTAAATTAATAGGCCAATTAAATAGTAACTCACACCCGTTACTATTACTTTAATCCACATTAATGAATCTATTATTATTTACAAATCAAATGTTACAATTACTCAATTAACACTGAGTTACTTCAATTTCTATTTATCACATATTATCTCATTAATGATTCAACATTCATACTTGTTTCTTACATTCAAATTTATAACTAATTTACAGTAATTCATCATTGGGACTTCATTTCAATTGTTACTAATTAGTTCTAATTACCATTGTTCAATTATTAATAGATAAAGTTTTTTTTCTTTTTTTTTCTAAATCACCCAAAACTTATTAACCTGACAAATTAAATTATTGAAAATTTTATGGGTCGTTACACTCTCCTCCACTCAAAACTTTTCGTCCTCAAAAATGAAGAAGGTAGGAGAATAGAAACACCCTAAAAGAACACTAAATTGAAACTCAAAATAAAACCAATGATTTTGACCATATAAATTCAATTCAATTTAAATTAATTTATACCCAAAATAGATAGAATGAGATAGGATTAAGACAAGATGAAAGAAGGATGGCATTATAACTGTCGTTATAGGTGAATTCTACAAGATGGAGACGATCTTTCAAATTCAAGAACACAAGCACGAAGAAGATCCTCTAGAACCTGATTCACTCTTCTCGTTTGACCATCGGTCTGTGGATGGTAAGTAGTGCTCAAATTCAGGTGAGTACTCAAAGATTTATGAAAAGTTTCCAAAACAGACAGGTAAAGATAAGTTCTTCTAGAAGGAAGGACTATAGGTTGAACTTCAGGAATAAAATCAATTCAGAATTCAATTCCCGCTTAGGATGCAGGAAAACAGGAATATCCGAAAGAAAAGAGATTGGAAAACAAAATAAGATAATAAATTTTAAATTATGAAAATTTCAACTTAAATTAATAATTGATTTCATCCATTTGATTTCACCTAATTTAAATAAATCTTAACTAGTTTTAAATCTCATTATCTCATCATACAATTATCTTAAATTAACAATTTTCCAAAGTCATGAATTTGTAAATCATTTATTATCCTCATAATTTATGCTATAAATTTAATTCTTCTTTATTCCAAATTATTATTTAATTTTATTCCACTTAATATATCTAATCATATATATTAAGTATATTTACACTTATTATAACTACTCCAATTTATTTATAAATTCCTTTAACACTATTTTAAATCATAAATTATTCACTTAACTTTTATTCTGTTTACCTTTATTAATCTTTTATAACTAAATTTTTTGTGTATAACATTTATTATAACTACTCAAATTTTATTTATAAAAATCCTTTTATATTGTACATTATCCAGTTACATTGTTAACTTCTAAATGATTAAGGTAAGTTATATTGGAATGCAATAGAATATTATACAAATAAAACTTTCTAATTCAATTATTTCAAGCCTAAATATTTATTCAAATTTTGGCTTCATTTTATAATTGAAATCATCCTTTTAAGATAAAATTTAAGAATTAAGTTTCCGGTTAACTTCCAACAATTCAGAGATAAATAAATACATATACAATATATATCAAATCAAATTTGAAATCATATACCAATATATATTATAAATCAATTCATATTTTAGAAATTCAAATCAATTAAATTTTCCAAAACCAAAACTGTAGCAAAGCTACAGAATGGTCTGTTCACTTCAAAACTCGAAAATGAACGTCGATGATGCTGCAGTCATCACCGAAATTATTTTCCAGCGATAAAGAAAAGAGCACTGATTTAAACATTTAAAATTCTTTAGAAATAATTTCTATTCGAAAATATTTAAATAATATATCCTTTTAAAATCTTAAAACCAAAGTTCAAAATCATTGGAAATTAAATTCTCAATTCTTGTTTTGATTTCATTTAAATTCCCAAATTAATTTATAACTATGTTTTATAGTTCAACTATTTATATATGAACATAGCCAATGATTACAATATATATACAAATCAAATATTATTTCTTAACATCCAATTCAATTAACTATAAAATTTCAGAAAATTATACATATATATAATATGATTATACAAAACTTCTCATTTACCAAGTTTGAAAACAATATGGTGTCAGTTTGCTCTGTTCAAGTGTTTTGGAGTCCTATCGATAGCGTTGATCAGACGAATCGATCAGAAACCCAAATCAACATCAACGACTCAAACAACACAATATATAACAAAACATTTTAAATATAGTTTACAAATACACTTCAAGAATGATTTGAAGATAAGTTGGAAACAAAAGACAAGATGATTAAATAATAGAATAAGGTAACAAATAAGCTTATATAAATCGCGAGCAAACTTAACCGGGTCAACCATGACTTCAATAATAAGATCGATGTAGAGTTCTGGGACAAACCTACATCCGATCTCAAGAGATAGAATTCGGGATAACAAGAGATAGATAGCATTGTAAACCAAGGATGCAGAAATCTTCGGTGAATCAATGCTAATTGTAAACGAGTTTCACCCCTTTACATATCATTCGAAGGTTGGCGAGACCGCCAATTTATTATAAAGATCATTCGAAGTGGAGTCATGGTGTGATGCCCCACCTCTATACTCACGCTAGCCAAGGATATTACGGGGTAATGCTGTCGACTAGCATGAAGAATAAGGCTGTTGAGGAGCGACCATCTGTGTAATTGCTTTGTGCGAGTACCGATATGTCAAAAAATATAAAATCCGACATATCAAATACAAACTCAAAGCTACCACACAGTGGCTAAGTGGACATCGGAAACAAACGTAGAAATAAACATAACACAAATCAGTCACAGATATTCATATCACAAAGGCGGAATAAGACATGAATATATCACATGAAAGTGTACATCAAAATAGTGGTCATATAAGATCCACTACATCACAATGAATAGATACAAGTGCGAGATAAAAGAATAATTATACATCAAGAGTCCATATCTCAAATGTATAATAACAAAAACTACTAATCTAAAGTAGTTAGCCAAAAGAAGCGGGTGATAATCTCTGATAAGAAGTCAAGCAGGAGCACCTGAAATATCTCGGTCTAACCCGAGTATTATTTAAGAAGAAAATAATAAACGGATCAGTCTAGCTATAAATATCAGATAAACTGAGATAGGATCAGAAATATGACCAAAAATGTATGACAACAAAGAAATGCCATACTGTGTCAGTTATACATCAAATAACAACAGAAATCATACAATATCTCAAAACACCAAAAAGAATATCAAATTCTTTATTTTATTCACCAAACTACAAATATTGACAAACATATAAATGCCAATCACAAAAGTTGGTGAAATACAAATTCTATAAATCACAACGAGAAATTCAGAAATCACATGGGGGAGGCCTATTACAAACGGGAGCATGAAAACTCCCAACACGTGTATCACAAACGAGACGCTATCCCATAAACTGAACATCGACGCACCTAGAAAGATACGCCCCATGCACAGTCGAACATCGACGTGCCTAGAAAGATACGCCCCATGCGTAAATAAACATCGACGCACCTAGAAAGATACGCCCCATGTAAAGTCTGACATCGACGCACCTAGAAAGATACGCCCTATGCAAAGTCGAACATTGACGCACCTAGATAGATACGCCCCATGCATAGACGAACATCGACGCACCTAGAAAGATACGCCCCATGCTCCGACTTATTGAGCCGATTGCTCCACGAATGGTCCAAAGACCATGGGTCGCTAGCCCATAAAAAATGAGACGAAGCTCATTAGGACGAAGTACTGTCCCCCACGTGGACAAAGAGACATCGCACATTGCTAGTCTAAACCATAAAATGATCATCATCGATCATCAAGAAGTGTCGATTACACTAAGCTAGTAAATATAAGAGTTTAGCTTCATGTCCCATAACCACTAGCTTAACTAAAATATTTACGAGCAGATTGTAAATTTCCACTCAAAAATTGTCACAAGAGTTTCAATCGAACAAGTCCATAAATTAACCGACGAAGTAAACGCAAGCGTTTCATACCACTTGTTTTGCTAAGCCGTTTAATTATTTTGATACCATGCTGTGACGCCCCACCTCTATACTCACGCTAGCCAAGGACACTACTAAGTAATGCCGTCGACTAGCGTGAAGAATAAGGCTATTGAGGAGCGACCATCTGTGTAATTGCCTTGTGCGAGTACCGATATGTCAGAAAATATAACTTACATTTCATTTCAAGAGGAAATCCGACATATCAAATACAAACTCAAAGCTACCACACAGTGGCTTAGTGGACATCGGAAACAAACGTAGAAATAAACATAACACAAATCAGTCACAGATATTCATATCACAAAGGCGGAATAAGACATGAATATATCACATGAAAGTGTACATCAAAATAGTGGTCATATAAGATCCACTACATCACAATGAATAAATACAAGTGCGAGACAAAAGAATAATTATACATCAAGGAGTCCATATCTCAAATGTATAATAATAAAAACTACTAATCTAAAGTAGTTAGCCAAAAGAATCAGATGATAATCCCTGATAAGAAGTCAAGCGGGAGCACCTAAAATATCTCGATCTGACCCGAGTATTATCTAAGAAGAAAAAAATAAACGGATCAGTCTAGCTATAAATATCAGATAAAGGGATGAGATATAAGCAGAGATATAATAAGAATGTATGATAACAATAATATCATACTAGAACAAATATGATATAAAACAACAACAAAATCATACAATATCTCGAAAATCTCAAAGCACCAAAAAGAATATCATATTCTTTATTTTATTCACCAAACTACAAATATTGACAAACATATTAATTCCAATCGCAAAAGTTGGTGAAACACAAATTCCAGAAGTCATCAATTAGAAATCCAGAAATCAAAAGGGGGGAGGCCTATTACAAACGGGAGCGTGAAAACTCCCAACACGTGTATCACAAACGGAACGCTATTCCATGGTCGCTAAACATTGAGCCGGTAAAATTGTGTAGTACAATAACGGTACGCCCAAGGGACCAGAAACTCAATAAGTCGAAACAACGACGTAGTACAACGTTACGCCAGGTGAACCGAAATCCAATAATACGGAACAACGACGTAGTATAGCGTTACTCCCGATGAACCAAACTCCGACAAAAGAACATGGGTCGCTAGCCCATAAAAATGAGACGAAGCTCATTAGGATGAGGTACTGTCCCCCACGTGGACAAAGAGACATCGCACATTGCTAGTCTAAACCATAAAATGATTATCATCGATCATCAAGAAATGTCGATTACACTAAGCTAGTAAATATAAGAGTTTAGCTTCATGTCCCATAACCACTAGCTTAACTTAAATATTTACGAACAAATTGTAGATTTCCACTCAAAAATTGTCACAAGAGTTTCAATCGAACAAGTCCATAAATTAACCGACGAAGTAAACGCAAGCGTTTCATACCACTTGTTTTGCTAAGCTGTTTAATTAGATTTTCTCGTACGAATGAGGTAAAGGTTTGTATATACTAATAGATTAGAAAACGGTTTTATAAACGCGCTTTGTATTAAAAACGAGTTGAAATCATCTTTGTAAAGAGTTTGAGTATTTACTACTAGTATAGAAACCTTTGTGTTTTTAAAGTGACAAGCCATAGAATTGATTGTAGAAACAATCAATCATCAAAAATTCACATACGGAGACGTGAATCAAATCCATAGAAATCGATGCTGAATCCATCAAAATGGATATACCCAAAAATCCCGAAATAGAAGTCACCAAAATCGATAATAAATGATAACAAAAAATCGGATAATCACGAACCGATTAACATTGGAATCTCAAGCAAAATAATCAAATGGAGCTGAAGCAAGTATTATATAGAATTATTGTACAATCTCCAATGAAGTGACATGCACAACACCTATAAATTCTGGAAATAACATACTCCAGACGTCTGCAGTAAGTTTCAGGAAGTTCTCTGAAACAAACTCCAGACGTTTGAGCTTTCCTGCAGACGTATGGTGACGAACATTTTTCATGTTTTGGGTCAGTCTAGCCCCTTTGGGGCAAGTTCGATACACGACGGAAGCGACGAATTGAGCAACTTCGACTGAGGATTTACGCCTTTCGACAACCCAGCCTTGTATGGCCCTCCGAAACGCTCCACTAACGTGTTCAAACATCAAAGGTTGAATTTTTAGCAAATTGGATTCCAAAAACCAAAAATTTAACAATTCACCAATTCAATCCAAATAGAAAGCAAATGAACATGAATTAATGTTAGGAATTCATACCAAGCAATCAAGGATAGTTATAGACATATATGTGAGATAAAAATCTCACCTTTGAACCCAAAAACAATGAATGAGAAGCTTAATCACAAAGGAAAGATCAACACTCTTCACTTCAACCCAAGTAGCTTGAATCTAAGCTAAAAAGAAGAACATTCCCTAAGTTAGGTTTAGGAAATTTCTGAAATTGAAGAGAGAATGAGTTGGAGAAGATGAAGAGGATGCTTACCAAAGCATCTTTTGGAATTTGGAGCAAGAATTTGTGTTTGCAATTGGATCTAGGGCTTGGAATTTCTAATTCCACTTCTCTTCCACCATTTTTAGTTTAGCTTGAGAAAAAGAAATGAAATGAGGATGAGTGGATGAAGATAAGGGATGAGTTAGGTTATAGAATGAGTTGGGTGAAACCCCAAACCCAATAGCCCAAGTGAAAATATCAAAATTCAACTTACTCCAAATATATCGATGCTTATACTTAAAAAAGTCGCAAACCCCATTTTGAACTCAATGGAAGTGGTCTCGAGTCCTAATTCGACTATTTGCAAAAAGTAGCTTTTCGGACTTTAATCCTATTGACGACGCTATATTTAAATAAAATATTTAAATATAAAATCGTAAAATATGCGGGTTGTTACACATGGGGTACTCCAGAATCAAAAGAAGACGAATAGGGAGAGACAAGAATGGGTTTGGAACCGCAGGGACGTTCCAAAATTCAAAAGAAGTCGAGTCAAAAAGGAAGAGATTCAAGCTCGAACGAAAGTGATTCTGTAAATAAATTTACCATATATGATAAGTTTTGCCTAGAGCCAAAGCTCTAATACCACATGTAACGACCCACTATAAATTTGGCAAAACTCAGAATATACAGTAAATAAATCACAGATCAGAGACACAGAGTATATAATAATGCAACGGAAGCAAAAAAAATAGTAGTTCATGAAGCTACTATATATATATCAGAGTTAACAAGATACAACATAAGTCTCAATATGAAAATCAAGTATAAATCAGAATACATCACTGGAATCAACTGGATAAATGAAAATGAAATAGATAGCTGGATCTCCAAGGAAAGCTCTTACTCCAAAGGTGAGTCTCAAATGTTGTATCACTCAGTCTGACCCGAGCGTAAAGCAAAACACAAAACACTTGAGTCAGGACATACATACTTATACAATGTTAACCAACTCAAGTGAACTGTAATATAAAGGTACAAGTAACTTAAAGAATGCTTGGGATCGCCCATTCTTTAAGGATCCATTAAACTATCTACTATGTAGTAATATACGCTATTATAATAATTTCTATAGTAAAATAAACTTACTTTTAAATAGCATTAAGGAGTGACCCAATTTTCCCCCTTAACACGTAATAGTCCCAGTAGTCTATCCAGTACCAGCATAACCCAAGATCGGGAGCTACCCTCAATACTCCACAGGCTACGGCACAAATCCAAACTCGTAGTAAAGCTCGATATGGTAGGTGACATGGCACAACTAGGCAATGCCAGGGTAGATATACCAATTACACATCCGGGCTGGTGGAAACGCATAGCAGCCACTACCGCCCACCTCGGAACACACTCCCAATCAAAATCGAAGGGTGGCCACCAAATCAAATCACAAAGTAATGGAATAGTATCGAAGAAATGTGTCCGATCAGAGGTGCTACCTCATTGGCCCGAGAATCGCTCCTATTTTAGCCACCTTATGCCAACTCACGGGAGTTGGGTCCACGTTCATACCTCAATAGGATCGTTGCCACCATCCTACTTCATTCTGGAATCTCCACCGCGTACACGGTTGTCAAAGTGGTTTTCGGTATCGACAGAGAGTATGCCCATATCCTGTCCCGGTCTCTTTGCCAACCAATCGTTATTATAACCCATGGATATTTTTTTTAAATCATTTACTTTAAAACCCAAAATATCATATCCATTTCAAAACTACATACTATATTATTTCATTTCAAAGCCAAATCAATATATCATTTCCATTTCAAATCCCAAAGCAATAATATATCATTTAAATTCCAAAACAAGATCAATATATCACTTTAAATAAAACCCAAATTTCCAAATCACTGACTATTTCTTTAAATTTATTTAACTTGAAATATTCCTTTAAATCATCTTAAACCAAACCACTTTATAAGGTCACATTCTTAAATCTTCAATTCCAATAAGTTTCATGTTAATATATTTAAAGACAAGTCTTAATTAATTACAATTTCACACAATTTCATTTTCAAAACCATAGTACCTTTCAAAGTTATAACAACTCTGAAACCCAACACTTTGAAACCATAATATTTTTAAATCATAACAATTTAGAAATGTTATTCTTTGAAAATCATAATACTTAGAAAATCATGACACCTTTAAAATAATATTCATTTAAACCATTTAATTCATTGTCAAATAATATTCATTTCCAATTTGTAACAGTTCTAAGTTCATTCGTTCAATCATTTCAAACATTGAAATTTTCAAAACACCAGCATTTATAAAGTGCTGCGGTAGGTATATTTAGTATATATCAAACATAGTTCAAAATCAGAAACTACATCATTTTAGAAATGCTGTTATAGGTTTATTTAGTAATTTCAACATATAGTTCAAATTTCAGAAATTACAGCACTTCATAAATGCTGTTATATGTCCTTTTAGTATATTTGAGTATATTTTCAACCATAGTTCAATTTCCAGAAATTACAGCACTTCAGAAATGCAGTTATAGGTCTTTTTAGTATATATCCAGCCATAGTTCATTTAACCACAGCATTTCAGAACCGCTATAATTTCTGTTATACCCTTTAAAACAATATATCTTCAATTTTTCTCATTTTTTACTTATCTAACTCATTCCACTTTCCAAAAAAATTTATTTGGATATTACTTAACTTATAAATTTTAATAAAACAACATTTTTATTAATAAATGTTGAATTTAAATTAATTTCATTTGTTAGTCAATCCTTTATAAATTGCTTAACTTTTAGAAACGTTAAAACTTCAATTTTAGCCATTTTTAACTTATAAAAATTCATATTTCATGCTTCAAAAACATTCATTTGGATATCATTTAAGTTATGATTTAATAAAATAAAATTTTATAAATAAATATCCAATTTAAACCATAATTCATCTATTAAGTCAAAATACACTATTTTACTTAACTTTTATTTTTAACCACCAACTTAACACTTAAATTTAAAATACCCATTTCATAAATAAAACTAAATTTCTATTTATTTACTTAACTTAAATTTCCATTTGAAAAACCAAATTTGCAATTATCAAGTTAGGTCATAATTAAAATTACATTTTCCATTTAAAAATCATAATTATTTATTCTACAAAACATAACATTTAACAAAAGAATATTTTATCATAGTTAATATAACAATCAAATCCTTTTCTTTTAGATTTATCCATTTAGACATCAATTAACTATGATTTCTAGTTAAATACATTTTATTAAAAAATGTCCAATTAAAACTGTATTCCATTTTATCAGTTCAAAATACATTATTTATTACACAAAACATGTCTGCTTCATAAAGTAAAATTCATAACAATTCATATTAAGTCAAATTCAGCTATAAAGTTATTTATCATCAATAAATGTCTTTAAATTCTATTTAAAACCAACACATCTTTATAATTTCAATTAAAGCCACTTATAGACTTATAAAATCTTAACTTATAGAAAACCAACATCTTCTTATATTTAAATCATTAAACCAAAACTTTTAGCTCAAATTTCATATATTTAAAAAATTTCAAAATACTTAATAAATTTTAGGAAAATATTATTTAAAAATATAACAATGCCTATATAATATTTTCTAACCTAGGTCAAGTGATACAGATATGTATCATTTCAATCCATAATTAAAAAGAAAAATACGGGTTCTATCATTTCAAACCCGTAATCCCAAGTCAAAATAAATTACAATAAAATCACTCAAGCCTATCATTTCAGCCCATAATGATTTTTCCTTATTCTAATGTCCGTTCGGGTATGTATCATTTCAACCCAAAGTGATGGGGAACTTGCAGTGTGAGATACAATAATTAAATGAACAGTATAACATATAATAACATATCAGGTAATGTAATAGGTATATAAACAGCATTTAACATCATATAATATATCACAGGCATGTATGAATAACATACCAATTTATACAAGTTCACTTGTCATCATTTCACAATAATATAAGTACATATGTCTAGAGTGATAAAACTCACCTTTTTAAAGCTAGAGGTCAAATTCAAAACACACAATTGAAACTCCGAAAAGCACGACAAAGCACGAATAAGATTTTTGTAGATGGAGAGCCAAGATCAAAACTTGTATGCAAACAAATATCACAAACATAAGTCTATAATTCAACATACAAGATTAGGAATCAAAACAATGAAAAGAAATAAGAATTAAAATGACATAACCTTGCTTTAACAAATGCAAGTGGCTCGTCCATGGTTGGATCTAGGGTCAAGGCAACTTAAATACATGGCTAGGGGATGGTAAGGTCATGACAAAGCAAATAGGTGGTGCTTGGAATTGGTGGCCGCGACTAATAGGGAAGAGGAAGTGGTGAACTATGGTGATGTAGGCTATGTTTTCAACAAGTTTTGGTGGAGTTTGCATATGGTGGTCACGACTTGGTTTGGTGGTGGTGATGGGGGTGATGAAGGTGATCATGGAGGAGGTGGAGAGGAGAAGAGGTCGGAAATATGGTGGAGAGGCCGAGCATGGCTTTGAAGCAAAACAAAGAAAGAGGAAACGGAAAGAGAAAAGAAATGGGAAAAGAAGAGAAGCCATGACTTTAGAGCTTGAACATATAATTTTCTTCGCGCAAATGATAATGAGGAGTTTTGAGAATTTTTTGTGCGTGAGTTTTCAAAATAAATACACGGCTAAAGATGGAAGAAAAAAAAGAAACGGCTAATCAAGTGGAAAGAAAACGGCAAGTAATAAATGTTTTAAACGGCTAGAGATTTGAAGGGATTTGTTACATATTTAATAAAAAGAAACAAATGGAAAATGAGATAAGATACTCTTCCTTTCACGTGAATTGATAAGAGGAATTCACGGCTAAGGAAAGATGAGAAGGCAAGAAAAGAAAAGGCAACAACTAAAGGAGAAAGATCTTGTATATATTCTATCCTTAAATTTGTATAAAATGTTACATTTCTAAATGTGAAATCTTGTCAATTGTACACATCAATTAAGATTTAAAACCAATTAATAAATTTACCTTAGTTCCATTCCTTTTTCCAATTTATTACTTTATAAATAAATTTACGTTTCTATTTATTTTATACATTCACACCTCCCATTACTGCATAAATTCTCATTAATGACATTAAAGAGTTTCTAATTATTTTATAGACTAAATAGACAACTTATAATAGCTATTACCACTACCCTTTAATTTACACTTAAGTTTATCATATATTCAACTAATTATCATAATTACTTACCTCATATTGAGTTCATTCAATTACTATCAATTATACAAATTTATTTATTTATACACCACTTACCCTTATTTACTTATATTTAAATTTATACTCAAATATAACTGTTATAACTAAATTAATAGGCCAATTAAATAGTAACTCACACCCGTTACTATCACTTTAATCCACATTAATGAATCCATTATTATTTACAAATCAAATGTTACAATTACTCAATTAACACTGATTTACTTCAATTTCTATTTATCACATATTATCTCATTAATGATTCAACATTCACACTTGTTTCTTACATTCAAATTTATAACTTATATACATTATTTCATCATTGGGACTTCATTTCAATTGTTACTAATTAGTTCTAATTACCATTGTTCAATTATTAATAGATAAAGTTTTTTTCTTTTTTTTCTAAATCACCCAAAACTTATTAACTTGACAAATTAAATTATTGAAAATTTTACGGGTCATTACAAGAATCATGCTGGCAAAAGAGCAATACACTAGCTATTTTTAGCATAAGCATAAGCCACATAAACAATATAATAATCGCATGCAACAAGGCAATATGATGCAATTAATAATAATGATGCAACTCCACGTATCAAAAAATGGTATGATATAAATCTACATGCAACTCTAGTGTGATATAAAGCCACATGCAACCAAAAGAAATATAACAACCATATGAAACAAAAGTACAAAGAATACTCTGTAATAAAATACTATGCATCCAATCTTTTCAAAAGATAAATTTAGAACTAAATGCTTGGGTTTTTATATTAAAAATATATTTTCGAATTCCTCCAGAAAGAAATATATCAAAACCAAAATCAATAATGACAAGGAGGGGGCTCCTCCTACCGAAGCATAGTATAACTCTAGAATAAAAACAATATGGAGCATCCAGTGGTATATCGGTTCCTCCTAAAACAATAACTAGAGTAAATAAATATACCTGGCGAATCTTCCAAATCAGAAAACTCCCAATCACCCAAATTTAGTCAAAACAAAATATTTAAAAAATCACTTCACAAATACTTTTTTTCTAAATGTCTTGAAATAATAATAATTCATCAATACTTTTAAAATAATAGTATTATTATTTATTTCATAAATTCTTTCAGAATCACTTTTTCAAAAGCATTGGGGTTTAAGTCCTAATAAACAACAACATAAAAATCCTTTGTTTATAAATTTAGGCTTTATAAACCATACTATATAAAATCACACTGTCAATCAAATCAAATTCCATAAAGTAACAAACTAACACTTAACATCATTTAAAGTTATATATGATTAACAAACTAGATTTAGAATTTTTCTTAGGTTCACAACTTTCTCGATCGTCCAAGGATATAGATAATTTCCTAAGCATACCATTAGGTTCATCAGTCTTTGGTTATTGCTTAAAAAATTATCTAATCTCTCTTAAACAAAATTGAAAGTCACTCCCCAAACTTTCCTAAGCCACACAACAAAGCATACAAATATACTTAAGCTTGTATGATGTACATAGATCATCCGTATGCAATATTTGATCCGACCACTTGTCCGAATTCATAGACCTTACTTCTGAACTAGTATCGCTCACTCGACCTCCCTAGTGTGAACCTTGATCATGTTACTCGATTACAAACCCCCGTTCTCCTTACATAGCCATATACTATGATAGAAAACCTCCGTGTCTATTAAGAATCCGAAAGTGTTCGAGGTCAAGAATCAAGTGAGATATCCTTTTACGGACTGTTGTGAATCTCCCCGAAGTTATGTACTCGAAACCTAGATCCAGAACTGTGCTAATAAAATGATCTACGTATAAATTATGTATGTAATTTTATTAGTTTCTTAACTACACTGATTATTTTCTAAATCACTTTAATTTTCATTTATAGTATTTCATTCAATACTAAAATTATTTATACTTCATAAATTTTCACTTAAGCTTATAAACATTTTATAAAGATACAACTTTATAAAACATTAAATTAAAAACTTACTCTACTTTTATTTGCTTGTATAATACTCTTTTTATCCTAAGAGTACATACAAAATGTCAATTTCAATTTATTTATTTCTCAGAATTCAAATGGGGGCCCAAACCAAATATGGGTCTTAAAACTAAGTCAACTACTCCGACCTCTTTACCAATCCAGTCTGATAATTAACTAAGAAGATTAGGATGCTAGTATCCAATCTCAATGCCAGAGTCTACTTTCCTTAGACATACCTAAGGTAAAGATGTTTATTTAGTCAGCCCAATAACATCAAATAGTTTATGAGACTTAGATGTTTAAATAAAAACTATGATTTTAATAAAACAATGCTTATTAAAACTTTCCTATCCAATTAACCCATTTAAAACTTTGAGTTAAATTATCTTTTTTCTATCCAAGAATTAAAAAATTTCATTTATCAAAACATTCTTTTATCAAAATATCTTTTATTATAGATTGATTTTCTTTAAGGAAACTTGAGAACTAAATATCCAATTTTTATTTCAAAACTCCTTTTATAATCATACATATATTTCTATATATATAATAACTTTAACAATTTATTCACTAACACTTGCTTTGGGTTCATTTGGATTCGAACTCATTTCCTCACATAAATTTATTAAGTGCACTACAACGTTCGCCTAAGCAAGCATTCGATCGTCACTTGGAAGATTATTCAGATTATACAATACTAATCGAGATGTTTTCCCTGAACTATCCAAAAAAATGTATCTTCCTTAAAAGTTCTCTTTGAAATATTTATACTTATAAATACTTCCAAGTAATATTACCATTACTTTTCTCAAAATTATTTTGAAATCTTTTCAAGTAATACCAGGTCTTAAACTCTCAAAACCTTTTTCTAAATAATATAAATCATTTTATACACCATACTCATATAAAATGTATTTTAAAATCATCTTATATTATAATAAATTTCCTTTTATTATAATAAACTTTCACAAATATTTGTCCTCTAATTGTCTTATCTTCCTATTTATATTATATTAAACAACTTTATTTAAAGATGACTTTTAACTTAACAATCTCATCGAACACCTTATAGTCAAACTGTGAAACTTAATGCACAAGGGGTTTGTTTTGATGTACTCAAAATTATCAAAACAATAAATGCTCAAAATTGGTCGAGCATATCAATAATCAACAAACATTAGTCATTGCTCATAAACTACCCGAGCATGACAAATCAAACAACAATAATAATAAAGAAATATTATCATTAACAAACGAACATAATAAATAATTATATAAATTTGAAAATTATATATATATATATAATAACTAATCCTAGGTAAAATATTTCATTTACCAAATTTCCAAAAATCAATATCGTGTCTGTTTGCCTTGTTCGAGTGTTTAGCAAACCCTGTCGACGCCGTGGTGTCCTATGTCTCAACTAGAATTCATAAACAACTTAACAGACTAATTAGCACAATAGTTTTTATAGTAATAACAAATACGCTCTCGTATATATAATAATCTTAGCCATTCTAGGGTGTCACTTACCCTATCTCAAAGGAGTTTACCCCTCCAGAGTTAAGGTTCTCGCTTAACCTTCAACTCCGATACTAAATGTAACGACTCACCTTTTCGACCCTCAAAAGTCGACACTTAATACATCCATGTTATTAGAATGTTGAGCATCTAATGCCAAAAAGGAAGATTGTTCAGGTAAAATAAAAATAAAAAGAACAGGGGAAAATAGAATCTCACAGTCAAACAATATTATATAATTTAACAAAGATAATAAAAGCCATCACTCTAAAATACATGGCATATCAGAGTTAAAAACAAATTTCATCAACTTGGACAGTTATAACTTCCGACCTTACAATTGTTGGTGGGTATACCTAGTAATATAGTGAAAAATAAAAATATTACGGCATGTGAACTCACATCTCTCTCTGTGAGCTCCATGTTTAACCAATGACAACCTAAGAAAATACTTGGTCTGACCCGAGCATTATAATAAAATAACACCCGGATAGTTTGGAAAACCAGCGTGAGAAAATTCAAGAAATATGATGAATATATAAAAATCTATGAGACCATGACGCTAAGCACAGAATGGGTTTTACCTCATAGGAACAACATCCAAACATGAAAGAATGGAAACAAATTAGAAAAAAACCCAAACTTGAAAGAATGGTCATAAACAAGATCAAAGCCTAAACTTAAAGAATGGACAAAATAATTAAACATCGCGAAAAGTGCAAGACACTTCCCTATGCAATTAAGAGAGCATCGATTCAAAGGTTTGAATCAAAAACAAAGAAAATGAATTTTCCAATAATGGCTAGTAGGGTGTGCCCCCCTTACCAAAAGTATAACTCTAGACAATATACTTGAGAGGGTCATATACTCTGTGACTTTCTTGAAAAATGTACAAGCCGAACCTCATCAACCTTACCGAGATTTCACATCTCCGCACGCACACAACCGAATGCAATCTAGAGTAACCGAATGCAATCTATAGTAAATGTGAAGATACCCTAATAAGAGTAACACTACATAGCTTGAAGTTCGATCGCTTTTTGGTTTTAGTCATTTCCAACAAAGGATATCAACACTCGAATAAGCAACAAATCATCTTGTAACACCCCATAAAATCAACCCTTATTAACTAAGTAAATTAAGAGAAATCCAATTAATTAGGACAGGGATAAAAATGGAAATTTTGCAAAACTCGGAATTTGACCATGAAAGTTTTGCCGTTGCATTCGTGGCGAAACTCTAATCAATTTCCAATATAACATGCTAAAAACGGAGCTCAAATAAAGAAGTTATAGGCATTTGAAGTTTCCAGATTTAAAACAATTTAAATAGAACTCAAATTCAAATAAAATAATTAATTCTCAAATTTTAAATTAATTGTGATTAGACTTAGGGTTTAAGTAAACGTTAAAGTTAACAACTAACGTTAAGAGTAATTAGCAAATTAAATAAAAAACGGTTGAAATTAATTAACCTTCTCAAAATAGCGGGAAGAGGTCGACCCCTAGAGGTTGATTGCTTGGAATGAAGAGGTCGACCGCTTTCTATGTGGCGGCTAGGGTTTGGTTGCCTTGTACGCTGCATATTTATCCGTTTTCAACCTAGTGTCATCCTACGGTTCTGATGCACTTCAACCACTATAAATAAGACCCTAGACCCTTCACTTTTATTCACAAATATTTTAGGAACATTAGCGAAGCTCTGTTAGTTCATCTATGAGTGGAAATCTTAGTTTTTTCTATTTTAGTAGTTGAATATATAGTTTGGATTTGATTTATGCCTTGTAGAGTTTTGGATTATGAAAACATCATATTAAAAATCCCCAAAACTCCCCCAAAGAAAAATGTCAATTCTTAGGATTGGAATCTTAATTGTTTTGTGTTAAAATAATGGAGTTTGTGGATTTTTGCAGTTTATGTATTCTACCTTATATTCCACTTGTTATTTCTTTTCTCTTGATCTAATTATGGGATTTGATTAAGAAAGGGTGTGTAAAGCACGAATCTTTATCCATAGTTTACACCGCCTATTTCTATAAAATTTAATAGAATTTCCTAAAAAAACACTAGTGGATCGTATAGTAGAAGTATGGCTAACTAAACTAAGCTAGTAATAGTAATTATGCAAAGTAAAGTAAATAAAGGAAACACACCAAGATTTTATACTAGTTCGGAGCACCGCTCCTACGTCCAGTCCTTAAGCACCTCTTAAGAGTTTCGCTAGCCATGCCCTCGCTTAACTCGGATGAATAGGTATAGTACAAATCATCTTGACCTTGTACCTGAATATCTTCAACAGGTCTTGATACAATAGAATAAAAAATCTAGCTTTGTGTGTTCTTAAATAACACGTATGAGTCAATATCGTACACCCGTCCTATAATCTCCGTAATATTATGACTTGAATGTGCTGATATAGGAAATTGAAGAATTGAATGCTTTTTAAATCATAAGTATATAGAAAGTATATAGTTTGTAAGTAAGTAAAAATCGGTGTATTAAAAACATGTATTTCAACTCTATTTATAGCATTGAATAGTTCTTATCGAAAGGTTGTAACCATTGAAAAAGTCGCAACCTTTAGAAAAGAAGATATCTCTTCAAATTCATATTTTCGATAAAGAGACACTTCTTTTCATCTAGGTCGGATGGTTTATTTTTGAAATCCAAATGGCTGAAATTGTTCAGGAATAAAATAAGAAAGTTTGGAGTTCAAAAATAATGTTTTCAAAAATCTGAAAATAGAAGCCAGACATCTATAAATATAAAGTGTTGAAATAGAAAGTTTCTAGTGTAAATACCATTCTTTCCGATGTTTGAAAAATGATTTTAGATGTCTGAAAATATTTCAGACGTTTGAAAACCTATTTCAAATGGCTAAAGGCAAGTAAACTTTGTTTTTTAAACTTGCCGCCATTTATTCGTTTGAATTGCCTTTGGTAAAAAACTTTGTTTTCTAAAATAGAAAATATAACTTCCTTAAATATGTTGAAGGCTATATTCATGTGTATGTGTGAAATCATCATATAGGAGGCTATACAAAATAAAACTTACGACTAACTTGTTTTTGGATCTCCAATCTTTTGTCTCAATTCCATCGTGGATAGTTGTTTCTCCATATTTGAATTTTTGCAAGTAATAATCGATACACACACACATGAAAATGTACAATTGTCTCATTAAAGCCTATTAGGGCAGGATCTAACATTTCCCTTGTCTAAATTCATATGAAAGAAGTTGAATAGAGCGTCAAATTGATTAAATTGTAAATTTCCATTTTTGGTTCATTCCATTATTTTAATATGAGATAAGTTGGATTTAGATTATATATACAAGTCTACTTATTGCAATTTTGTATATGAGTATTTAATCCTTGTTATGGATATTAGAATTCCTTGTTATGAATATCAGAATTTGGACATTATTGGTAAAATGGAAAAAATGAAAGACTTGTATTATTATGGTTAAAAAGGAATTGACATTTAACGTTAGTTGGAGCGTAATCTCCATATGCATAGAATAATAAGTGCGTATTTATTTATATATTAATTAGCATAATAAACATATAATTATAACGTATAATTACATAGTTAAATAGGTAATAATTATCATTAAATTCCCCCTTAGGAAAGTAATTAATATTTTAAGGCATAATAAGGAAGATTGCTTATAAGGCCTTAATTATGGAACAGTGAAATGAGTAATATACAGAGAGTATTTAAATTATGGCTAAGTCATAGGGATGCAAGGTCAGTCAAAAGGCACACAGAAGTCTGCCCAGCTAATCTGGCTACAAACAGTGTGACTTTGGGGCTGATGTGAGACATCTCCTATGATAAGTATTTATAATGACGTGAGGTTAGTCCTAAATTTAGCAAGGTAAATCTGCCCAGCTAATCTGGCTACTAGTTCCTATGAATAGTTGGACTAATGTGAGACGTTGTTATGAGTATGGATCATAATATGAAAGGCCTGCATCGGGGCCTTGAGGTATTAAGTGGTTGTTTGAGGGCCCGCCTCTTTTCCTCAAATGAAGTAGTAAATGGCTAAGGGGTTAGTCATTAGGCACGATATGTTGTATCTCAATATGGGTCCGCTTCGGGATAAGGTATTAAGTGACTGATTGAGGGTCCGCCTTTCCATAAAGAAGTATTAAATGGTTTAAGAGATTCCATGCGATGTTAGCTAGATAATCACCATTGAGGATTCCACCTTGTTAATATGTATTAAATGATATGGTCTGCCTTAGTTGATGTCTTAAATGGGCAGAGTCTGACTATTTTCCAATAAAAGGTATTAAGTGGCTTGGGTACTATCTCTCACATTTCTAGACATTTATGGCGTTGGTTATGGGTTATAAGATTTAGAAATCTGCTTTGGAAATGGAAGGTATTAAATGGTTGTTTAAGGACCCGCCTCCTTTCCTTATATGAAGTATTAAATGGTTTAATTAAGTAAGACATACTCTTATTTAAATTATATTGCCTATGTACTGAAATAGTAAGGATCGAGATTTCTATTCACCCGACACTTGTTGTTTTGACTCCTTCCTCAATACAACACATGTTAGAGAAGGAGTTGGTGATGCTTGAAGATGGCGAGAGTGAAGCATGTGGCAGTTACTATCTATCTTTTTGAGTTATTTTCTATTGTACACATGAAATGTATTCTTGAACAAAATGTTGTAACGTTAGATATTATGTAATGTTTTGTGACATTTGAAATGATTTGAAATAAATGGATACTATTATTGTTATTATATTTTATTCCTTCCACCGAGTTCAGAAAGAATAGATAGATAGCTATGTTTACTTTAACCAATTAATTTCCAGCTTTACAATGGGTCTAAGTTTCAATGGGCATTTTCTCGGTCGGAATTTAGGCATGTTCCGGAGTTGGTTATTTTAAATTGAAAAAACAGAAAGAAGATAACAGAATCGATAGACAATAAATCAACTATCTAGAATCGGTTATTACCCTTAATTTCAATAGTACCCATACTTGTTTGACTTCATTGTTTTCCCCTGGGTAGGTGCGCTTCTCCACTTCATGTTGTTGTGTTGTTGTAAGTAAGAAAAGGTATAAGCTTTCGACTCTGTCAATAGGTAGATCTTTGGGGCTTTGAAAGAGTTTAGATGCTGAAGGTTTTAAAGCGAAAGATAGCTTTTGATGGAACACTTGCTGATTGATGCGGAACCCCATCCTTTAGTGTAGGAGATTGCAATATTGCACCTTCATAAGCTCTTCTTTCTCAATTGCGAATGGTTCGACCAGTTCGAAAGGCTTATTTATGCTTTCGAAGGGGTTGCTTTAGCAATACATCCTTCTGTGGAATGCGAATGAAGGCGAAACCCTCAGTTTCGAAAGGTTTAGCGCGCATGTGATTGGCTGTAATTTATTGCCTTTGAAAGGTGGTTCTCAACTTATACGAAGCGCCTTCATGCACGTGGAAACATCCGTTCCAAAAGGAAGCAATTGAAGCGAAAGGGTGTTTCATCTCATTTCGACCCTTTTGAAAGCTTATAGTATATCTAACTTTTGATGTTGCATCCCCTCGACTCCTTCGAAAGGCTTTGTTGATTCTATCATCTCTTGTAAATCCTTCTCTTCTATCCATCTTGGTTTCGACAAGGTTGAAGTAAGAATTGGTGGTAACACTTGCCCTCCCCCTTGCGAAGGGATGCTCTTGACTTTCCAAGTCAACCATTTCGAAACCCATACAATTTCCCGCCTTTTGATATTCCTAGATAGATCTTGACCGTTCTTCTAAATTTGATTGGACGCCTTTCTCTGCATCTCCTACTGTTATAAATTGTGCTTTCTTCTTTTCTTTTTCGTTTACCTGCCACTGAAAGCTTACAGCAGAAATAAAAAATTACAGCTTCTTTTTAAATTCTTATTTTCATTCAACACAAGTTCGAATTCAAGGTACGTGCTTGTTGTTATATCCCTAAAACTAATTTACCGCGCTTTATTTTGATTTCAATTTTTTTTAGGTTTGAACTTGTATTTCTATTCTAATCTCATAAAGGCGATTCAAGTTTTTCATCTGCATAAAATCATACTTAGATTCATTTATATGCTTATTCCGTTCGATTTTATGGTATCATTTTTAAGTTGGAGTTTAAATTTATCAGATTTGGGGATTGTTTGTTATTACCGCATATGAACCCATGTTCAAACTCTATTACACTGAATCCAACCTTTTTATATGCTTCGAGCTTGAATTTGGGGTTCTTATTATTGTCGAGCGTAAATTCATGCTTGATTCAATTTAATCGTTGGCTACCTAGGGTATTAAATTGAAAATTGAATTAGGGAATGAAAAATTTTCTGGTTGCTTCATAGAGAAGATTAAGTTGTACGAATTAACACCTGCAAATGTAATTTGACTTTTCAACCCCATTTTTTTATCTCTTCGAAGGGGGTTGAGGCGGTCAATTTTACTTTAATATTTTGACCTCTTTCGAAGGGGTCAAAAGGAGGTTATGTATTTATCTTTGAGGGAACCCCTTCGAAGGAATTGATGTAATCGGTAAGAAATGGACTCCTTCGAAAACAGGAGTATGTTTCGACATTCTTCTAATACCTTTCGCAGAAGTCGTTTTAATGTGTTTCATTTAATAGTCACATAATATACACTTTTGAAAGCCCAACCTTTATTTCTAATGAATTCAAAACCTAATGTATATAAAAGTAGGTTTAACCTATCATTGGGTTCATGCCCAATTTTAGTTTACTTTAGAAGGCGTTGAGAGTTAAAGATTTACTCTTCTTATTATAAATTGGACTAAGAATAACATATTTTTTTAAAGTCGTAATTCTTATCAAGCCTTTCGACTTGATCGAAACCTCCTAAATCAAAACAAGTTTAATTGTCTGCACGCTTTCGAAACATTAGCCCTCATTCGATTTGCTCGAAACATGTTGTAATTATCAGGGGTATAACTATCATTTTTATAAAGACCGTCGAAATGTTCCAAAGCACTTTTTATTTGTATCAAAGTTATTTGGATTCGAGTCTTTCGACTTAACGGGAATATAGTGTTTTGGAAACATTCATATTTTTTAACTAACACAAAATTTGTCGGTTTCGACATTGTCGAAAGGTTTGTTCGGTTTACTTGTGAAATGTTGTTAACGTATATATACTTAAACTAGTAATATAAGGTTAGTTGTTTCTTCATAGTAGTAAAATTTTCCTTGGGCTTTCGACATTGTCGAAGGGTGTTTGTAGGTGTTTCCTTTCCATTTACACCTTCGACACTATTGGAACCTCAACGAATTTCATGTTCTAAATTGACTTTAACACTCTTTCAACGATATGAAATTACATGTTTTGTTTGATATTTGAATTATTGCAATTGGCTTTCGACATCCTTGGAAGGTGTTAATAATAGAACAAACTATAACGTTTTATTGAAATGAGTTTAGTTGACATAATCATGGGTGTGAAAAAGGTATCCAAAAAACCTGAAAAAGACGTAGCTCCAGAGGTAGAATCTTCTCCAAATAAGGTCGAAGCCATTTCCAAACATTCTCTAATATCTTCTCAAGATGAGGTTGATGCCATTCTGAATGACTTTGGCACCACTAGGGTAGAAGCTATTCTCCCTAGCGATAGTGATACTGTTCAAAATTCTCCCGAAGGATACTTCGCTTATACTACCATTCATATTTGGCATGGTGGTTTCCATCCCTTCCTAAATTTCTTGTTTAAGTTCTTGACTCACCTAGCATTGCTCCTATCCAGTTATCGCCCAATGTTTATACATACCTTCTCTCTTTGGAACTTATGGCTCTAAAATCAGGCATTCCTTCCTTAAATGCTGAAGTTCTCAACTATTTGGTTCGCCTAGACAAACTCAGTATTCTGAACAACCATATTTTCAGAGCTAATCCCTCCAAAAAACTAATCTCAGAGGGGGCAAATAAATTTAGAGACTGGGAGACACAATTCTTCTTTGTCAAATGCTTTCCAAACATCAATGGAGTCTTTTCTTCTCCTCGTAAGTCGATCATAGTTTTTATCTTTATTCAACTACTTTCTTTTGCTAATCTATGCCTCTTTATCAGGTTCTACTGCTAAAGATCTCAATGATGAGGATAAGAGAATTGTAAAGCTATTGATTGCTGCTTCAAGTAGCATCAGAAATAGGCTTACACGGTTGACTCCATCAAATCTTCGAAAACATTCTTTTCTCCCCGCTGGTCAAAGAGTCCTTGGTCAACCACCTTTGTTTAACATACTTCTCGGAGCAAACACTTCTTGTCTTTGGGTGATCCTAAGAACTTCTCTCCTATGTCTCTAATTTACCCAGATCACCTTGGTAAGCTTAAGCGTAGTTCTTGCAGATTATTGTTGTGTTATTTCTTAAATTGCTTTACTGACTTATATTTTTTTGAATTTTCAGCAACTGCTCCTCAGGTCGAATCAATCGCAAGCGAGTCAGTTCTCCCAACTTCTATGTCTAGTGCATCATCCCTGACCCAGGCCATCACTAGATCGTAGATCATCGCCAAAAGAAATTTGGGTGAGATGGCTACAGTAGCCCATCTCTTAAGAAAGCTAAGATTGTTGAAGTTTCATCTTCTCTGCCACCAAAAGAGGGTGAGACTGTCAACGTGGGCAAAGCTTTAGAGAGTCATGTTATTGAAGCTACTATTGATTGTTCCAAAACAACTCCCTTAAAGGACGATCTCATGTCTCGAATTGTCATTTCTGATTCTCCTCACGTCATCGAGCAAATGCAAAATGATTTTGAAACTTCGACTCCCTCTAAGGCGTCAATCCCTTCTAGACTCACATCACCAGTGCCTTCTGATGATTTTGAGAAAATGGTACAATCTATCATGAATTCTTCATCTTTTACTTCCATTCATCCACCTTCCTCTGTTCCCGACCTTGTAGGTCATTGCCGATCTTTAATAGATTAACAACTTCTGGTATGTTCCATATTATTTAACCTTTTTATTACTATTTCTCACTAAATTTTGATGCATGTTGTACTTTTCCTTTCAGATTTCTAAAAGCTGGTTCTCTCTTCAAGAAGGCGCATGAAAATCTAAATGGCTTTCACTTCCAAGACAATAATAGTTGACATCTTTAATTTTAGATAAGGAGGAAATCCATCGAACTTTATAAAACAAAGCTTGAAAGAAAACAAGCAGAAATAAATAGCTTGTATAGAGAGTTAGATAAGCAGTTAAAAGAACACAATACACTCTCTGATAAGTATCATAGGCTTAGCAAAAGTGCAGTAGTGTTAGCGTATTTCAAAGATCCAGAAGCTGTCCCTCGACTGAAGTGGGCACGCTTTCGATACAATAAACTTTTGGAAGCGAATCGGGAATTAATTACACTTTTTTGGATGTTGGTTGAGGAGAGGGACATCCTTGTAGACTTCCAATAAAGAGCCTACTGTAGACATCCGATTGTAGATTTTTCATACTTAGGTGATTTTAGTGGGGATCTACTTAGGTGTTCACATAGGAGATATTTGGATGAATTTGGATCCGATCCACATCCGGGGGCTTGCTAGAACTTATCGTGGGTTAAATCAATCCCTCACGATTTGCCTCGTGAAAATCTTAAATATTATAAGGACAAATTTTTTTTGAGTTATTCAAAAAATCCTTTTTGTATGAACCAGATGAAAATTTGTAATTATGTAATATGAATTTCCTATGTTGGTTTCTTTTTGTACTTAGTTGTGTATTATCATGTTATCACTGAATAAGCATATCTCAAGCAGCTCTGTTTCCAGAGATTATTTAAGCAAATACTCCAAATTAAGAAGAGATTATTCAGAAAAGGCTTCGCTTTTGAATCTTCAAAATTAGCCAGATATTACTTTCTTAGAGACATGCAAAGACTTTATATGGAACATCCCTGCCTGCGTTTCGATTTTCCTGGTGAAGAAAAAGAAAATATTCTCAAGGAAATTCGAACTTATCATACCAAATTAATATGTAGTCGCGATAGTCCTCCCGCCGGGGAATGGGACTATAGCAAATATTGTAACGACTCGTATTTTTAGCTATTTTAAAATATTAAATTTAATGTAATTATTCAATAAAGATGGTTAAAAATAAAAATTTTAAGTTATTGAATATGAACTTGGATAAATTTTTAAGATAGTTAATTTTGAAGATTTTTGCGATAACAAGTATTGAAATAAATTCTACGTATTGACCATGTTTAAAATCGAGAATGAAATTTAATAATGGAAATTGAATGACTGTAAATGGAAATAGTTGTTCTATAATTTGAATTCGTTTTAAAAGTTAAATCTTATAAGTTCAATAACTTATATTTCAAAAGATAGTGATTTATTGAATAATCAAAATTGTTTAAATTTAATATTGGGAATTATTTGAATAATTGAATTCTTAATCTTTCTATGAATGAAAATGATATCGAAAATTTGATTTAAACTTTATTTAAATATGAATGAAAGATTATTAACATTTAAAATTGGATTTAATGGTGAATAAATAGAAATTGGAAATTTTATATTTTAATTGACGAGTAAAAATAGCCATTTTGGCCACTATCTCAAATTTCAATGAAATCGGTTTCATCGGATCTGTAATAGTGAATTATAATAGGATTTCAAGTTTTGTAGCGATCAAACTTTTCGTTTGGCCGTGCGAGCTTGAAACGCGTAGAAATTTAATTTTAGAATTTAATTAAATAATTCGATTCAAAAAGCTATTCTACATATGATTGAATTAGGCCCTGAAACATATTCCATTGTGTTCGGAATAGGGGTAAAACATTATAAACGCCAAGCGGCATGCTTCGTTTGGAGTTCGTTCAGAAAAGTACATGAATAGTTAAATTAATACGTATACGTATAAATACGCGTATACCATACAACCAAACCCTAGCTATTCACTTAGCTACCACCTTATAATTTAATAGCCGAAGTTGAACGATTTTTCCTCCTCGATAGCTCGCGATCCAGCCACAATTAGGAGAAAGGTTCAACTGCAAAATGGTCGAGCTCATCAAGTACTTTAAGATCAACGGCCGAGATCATAAATGGTGCAGCGAGGAGGGAGCTATAGCGTCGAGTTTGTGCACGTTTGGAGGGGAAAATGCGCACCGCTGGCAGAAGGAGGGGGTGCGGTAGGCGGGCATAGGTGCGGCATGGAGAGAGCTTCGTGGTGATGGTCGTCGATCATCTTCTAGGGCATCGAGGTGGTCGCGATGTTCGTATGTAGGAGGCGGCGATGGGTTTCTTCGATTCTGGTTACGCGATGGAGAAGATATGGATGAGCGGCCTGGATTTGCAAACCTGAAATCAATGGCCCTAATGAGGTTTCGAATAAATAAAATAAAAATAAAATTTTGTAAATTTATATATATATATATATTATATCGTGTAATCTTATAAAATTCATATCTTTGCCATACGAGGTCGAAATTGGATGAAACAAGCGGCGATGGAATCGTAGCGACGAGCAATACATTATGGGATTGATTTGGAGATGATTGGTAATAACTAAAAGTTTAGGTCAAATCGAACGTCGTTCGATTTGATTTAAAATTGAAAACTCGAGGTGAGTATTTTATAACGCTCACGAAGTACTAGAATACGTTTATGCTAGTTAAATTTGAAATTATGAAGTGATATAATTTATTGATCGTTATTTGATAAATTTAATTGTCATCTAAAATTGACGGTTAAATTTGAAATTGGAATTTAATTGCCAGTAAAATACCCGATATTAATAACTATGAAATTGTTGTGAATTATATTGACCGTTTAGATGTTCATTGTGATGGATGCTATTGATTGATATTTTTGATGATTTAGGTGTTATTTATTTTGATATATCCTGTTATCATCCCGTATATTATTTACAGTATCTAAAACTGTAAATTGAACTATTTCGAATAAATTAAGAAATAGGTTGAAATGATATATACCTATAACACTGTGATTTGGATTGAAATGATATATATCCATCCCTGAAATTAAATTGAAATAACTGATCACTTGGCCATAGAATAGAAAATTATATACGGACACCGGATTGGTTAAATTAAATGATTTTAAATTTTGGATTTGAAATTATTAAAATGATTTGGATTTAAAGAAATAAAATCGAATTTATGAAAATCGAATTATTTCTTAAACTTGAGCTCAAATTGTGGAATTTTATTGTGTTAAACGAAATTGTTTAAAATGAAATTTGAGGTTTTGAAGTATAATTGGAATATGATTTGAGTTTCGGATATTGATTTGTTTCAAAGGATTTGGATTTTATTCAAACTTTGGAATATTGCTAGGTGAACGTAATTTAAAACGTTATTTCTAAATTGAGCTTGAAATTTAATTACTTTGAAGATTTGAATCTTAAATTGAATATTGAAGTTAAATTTGATATAAAGAATTTAAATCGATATTTTGAAATTGAAATTGGAATTACTATAAAATTGAATTGGTTTAAAATTAGAATTAAATTGAAATTTAAACCATTGACTCGAATTGTTGGATCGAATTTGAAGTTGAAAATGAAAATCGAAATTGAAATTGATGTGAATGGAAATTGGAATTAAAGTAAATCCGAATTGAAATCGGAGTGGAATCGATTAAATTGAAATGGAAATTGAGTTGTTTTGAATTGGAAAATTTGGAATTAGATCAGTTTGACTTTGAAACTATTTTTAAATAAATTATTTATTATAAACTGTTTTAAAATCTATCGTTTTAAATTTATAAATTATTTTGATCTTTCAAGCTATCTTCCTATATAAACCATTTTTAATACTCAAACTGTTTCCTACGAAACTATTTTAACTATTTAACTATTTTAAAATTATTTAAACTATTTTCTAAAAATTCAAACTGGTCAAAGGGGTGAAATGTTTATATTTAAATCCTGGATTTAAGTGTGAATTGAGTTAAAGTGAAGTTATAACCTAAAGTCTAATTCGAATCAAATTTTGAAATGAAATCGATATATCGAACTGAATTGACATTTTGAAGTAAAATATGATTTGTGAAGTAAATATGATATTTTGAAATGAATTTGGTTTTATGATATTTTGATATCAAGTACGAAATGTTTTCGACATGTAAAAGTACCAACCGATGTGTAAAACGATGTTTGGTTGTTAAAGAGACCAGAGCCTCTTATTGGCATACTCTCTGTCAATATTAGAACCACTTTAACAACTGTGTACCTGGAGTGATGATCCAAAATGAAGTGGTTGGATTTGGCGTACGTTTGCTGGATTAGAAGAAAGAGAACGATGATGGATTAGCCTGGCACTTATGCCAATTTGGAACGACTAAAACAGGAGCCGTACCGGCCAAGCGGGCTAGCTACCCCGAGCGGACATCCGTTCTTCGATTTTCTTAGACTCGGTCCATATTAGTACTCTTGTTGTTGGTTTCGATTGGTGCACCTCGATTTTGAGATAACCTCCTTTTGACTCGATATGGGATGGATGTATGCGGTGGGCGACCATGGCTATGATGCGTTACCACCAGCCGGGAAGGGTAAACTGGTGGTATCCTACCTTGGGCATTGCCTCATGTGCCTTGTCATACTTTTATCCTTATACGAGACCCCTACGATTTTGGTTTAGTGTTGTCGTATCATGGCGCATCACTGACTACCGATGTGCTACTGGTGGTGTCAAATGCAAACTGTACGATATTGCTTAAAAACGCATTAAATGGGATCAATGTAAAGCATTAACGCTAAGAAAAATATTTATTTTACCGATTAGACATTATATATGTAGCGTATTCTAATATATATAAATATTTGGACGGATCCTTAAGAGATGGAAAATCCCGTAACATCTCTTGAGTTATTGCACACACGTTATACACTAGATAGGAGATGTGAAATCCCGTAAACATTCATGACGCTATTACACTCATGTTATATGCGATAATGACTTGACTTACATAAGGATATTTTAGTCCTGACTCGAGTGTTTTGTCTTTCCATTACGCTCGGGTCAGCCCTGAGTTTTTAGCTTATTGAAGATCTATTCTGGAGGATGAAGATGAAGATTTGGTATATTATTACTATTATTATTATTCTTGCATCATGTTGTCTGCTGTATTATCTATTTATCCCTGCTGTATATATATAACTCTGATAAACGTTGTATAAATTATAATCAAATGTATAGTAAACAGCTTCATGAACTGTTTAATTGATTATTATATTTTGTCATTCCGCTGCGAGATTCTGTGTTTGTTTTCTTCTTCTTTTCTTATTTTTCTTAACTAACCCCATTGATTATCTATGTTCCGAATTTTTTTAGTTCGACATGTGTGGATTATTGTCAATTTAAACCTTCCGAAATGTGGGTCATCACAAATATCCTCCAATTATTATCCTGGAAGGACTTAGTGCCCCTTTTGATTCAACAGTTACTCTTTCAGCTAATTCCTTGAACAAAGTCAAAAATGCTTTTTCTCAACTTTAAGTGTAATAAAACAAGTGTTTGATTAAAATAGTTGAACTGTACATTTTGTTTTATTTCTTCTTGAGTTGTAATCTCTATTGTTGTAATAAAAGAGATTGGTTATTTGAGTCTTGACTTTATTTTCTTGTTTATATAGGACCTACATACTTCAAAAGACAATTGTTAGAAACCTTAATGAATAAATTGCCAATCTCGAAGCGGATATCAAGAATAAGGATGAAACAATTTCCCTATTAAAACGCCAAATTAAATAGAATCCTTCAATTGATTTTGATCATAAGATATTTGAGCTTCTCCATTAGATAAGCAATTTTGAGATTAAGTTAAAAGACAGTTAAGCTCAATGTAAACTATTAGAGTTCATTATGGGGAACAACATCCCGAATATCGATTTATCGGCTTCTCCCATCACTTCATCTGTTGCAAAATCAACAAGGTCTTCATCTCTCGCAATTCAAAAATTTACTACAACCAACCCACCTCCTAGCTTAGACGAGAAGGTAGTAGGAGAATGGTGCAGGAAAGTCAAATTCGAGATGATGAAATATTTTGATGAACATCAAAAAGTGAGGTATTCACAGCGTATAAATGAGTATGCAGCTAGAATACAAAAACTTGAATATGAAAAGTATCTTCTCCAGAAACATATTGCTGATTTAGAAAGGAAAAACAAAACCCTCAAAGGTGCTAATAAAGCTTTCAACCGTGCTTTAAAGGCTCACATTTATTCCATCGATGATGATGACGAAATAAGGAAAAAGGAAAAGTAGCTTAAAGAAATTCTTTGTATAGCAATTCAGCATATTGTCGATCCTTTGATTGCTGAAAATCTAAATAAGACCATTCAGGACTTGTAAAACATACACTTGTGTTGTATACTTGTAAAATTTTTTTGTAAATTATGTAAATTAAACAAATATCACCCGGTCTGTAGTCCTTTCTTACAATGTTGTTTCTGAATATGCTTTCTGGTAACTTGGGCTATGGTTTTTGTATTTGCTGGCCCATTCAGTCTTCCTTACTAATCTCATTTCCCTGAAATGTGCGAAGTAAGCAATATTCTTTATCGTTAACTTGAAATCTATATAGAAGTTTATCCACATTATTAGCGGAGATTAACAGATCATTATGTAAACAGATGATAATAAGTGAGAAGTAATTCTATAATTGAATACAGTTGAATGTCTTGGAACCCATCTTTGGTAATGATGAGAGAGAGCCAGGAATTTAGCTGTAACCATATTGACAGAATACCGAAAACATAATGATAGAGAACCAGAAATTCAATTCCAGATTCAATCATAGAAGTGTAGAAATTCATCTTTTGAAGATAGCTAATAGAAAGTCAGTAATAATCATGTAATAGAAGTCCAGAAATCATTGTTTGAAAGTTTGTAGTTGAAGTCCAGTGACCCTGATTTGGGCATTTGTAAAATAGATCTCGAGCTTAATTGACGATTCTGAATTCATAGACATCTCAATATCAATTGCGCTGGAACCCAGATTTGGGTATTAGTGGATGATAACCAGAAATCAATAATATTAATCTCCAAAATAGAAATCTAGAGTCTAGATCGGCATTAATGAGTGAAGTCAGAAATTAATAGTAACAGCCCCGAAACCAAAGTTTGGGTATGGTGAAGACCAGAGATTAATAGTAAAAGACCCAGAACCTAGATTCGGGTTTTAATAAGTGAAGCTCTGAAACCCTCTTCTTGAGAATAAGTTGAAGGCTGTAGATTCTTATTTAAGCCACATATTCTACACCGCTCTTTGGGTTTTGATCCTTTTATCATGTGCCACCCTTTAGATGTTGTATGTTGTCATTGTTTGACATGCCACTTCTTGGGCTCAGACATCTTAGTCCATTCTTTTATATGCCGCTTCTTGGGCTTGTACATCTTAGTCTATTGTTTGATATGCTGCTTCTCGGGCTTTGACATCTTAGTCTATTGTTTGATATGCCGCTTCTCGGGCTTAGACGTCTTAGTCTGTTGTTGTCTACTACACTTGGTTAGCTTATCCAAAAGCAGGACCCAAGGACTTACCCGACCTCCTTCCAGGAGGCTCTCTAGCCAGGCCTTATAGGTGGGACTGAAGGCTTGTTCGGTGCCTTAGCTAAGCCATAGCATGGTGGTACCATGGGCTTACTCCATCCTCCCTCCAAAGGGTGCCTTGACCTGGCCATAGCATGGCATGGTCAAGGGCTTTTTGATGCTTTAACTTGGCCATAGCATGCCGTGGATAAAGGCTTACTCTAACCTCCCTCGAGGAGTCGCCTTGACCTGGCCATAGTGTGGCGCGGCCAAGGGCTTGTCGATTTTTTAACCTGGGCATAGCATGGTGCGGTTAAACGCTTACTCTAACCTCCCTCTAGGAGGTGCTTTGACCTAGCCAACTAAGTGCGGACAAAGGCTTTGACCATTTAAGGTAATGTCCAAGTGCAAGGAGAATTCTACTCACGACTATGTAGATTTTTCTTAGTAAAGTGGTTCTTTATTGAATTCAACTAGGATCTCTTTACAAATTCATTGATTTTTCCTTGTCTGAAGAAACTGATCACCATTCCTTCTAATGCCCTACATTGATTTGTCTCATGTCCGTTCATCATGTGGTAGTGGCAATAGATCCTCCTCGAATCCTTTCATATTTAGGTTTTTTTCTTCTGTGGTGGCCAATAGTTGAGTTCTTCCTTGGTTAGCAAATAAACATTCTCGATTGATGTTGTCAAATTGCAGTCCTTAGGGAGTCTCGACTTGAAGCTTGTCTTTTGAGGATGGTTTCTAGATTTTTTTATTACCTGGTTCTGAAGCTTCACCCTCAACGACCAGTTTTCTTTTCAAAACCCTTTGAAGTTTATATGTAGGCAATGTCCTACTTGTTGCTTTATGCCATTTATGTGCAAAGGTGTTGTAATTAGTCATCATTCCCTCTTCAAAGATTATGCCTTTGGTGTAGAGTTGAATTGTTTTCCTTATTTGGTCAAACAAGTTATCACTTTCATTTTTTGTTCCTCCTAAGGCAAAGATTGGTGCAGGGCCAATGTGAAAAGGGTTTAAACTCCATTTATCTAGATCTTAAGATTCAGCTTTCTTTTTCTTTATGATTCTTAAAGCTTCTAATCTTAGCATTTGTTCTTCATGTAGTTTGGAATCATTAACTGTTCTATGGGAGAATCCAATTGGATGTGGCTCCGAGGATCCTTGTTCGGACCTTTTGGTTTTGCTAAACAGGGTGATGTAAAGTCTAAAGTTGGTAAGCTTGGAATAGAATTGGTTTGAGGAAAGTGGTGTTGGAAGTTCAACAAGGTCAGAGGTTTGAGCCCTCCTTCTAGCGGTAAAAATGTTAACAAGAAAACTTATCAACACCCCAAAACAGGGTTTAAAGGATAAGTTATTCCTTGGAAAGCTCCTTTCGAAAAGATGAATGTAGTTAATACCTTTTGATCAAGTGAAGATAGTTAAAAACTCCTTTTTATACAACCTTTCGACATGGTCGAAACACCTAAATCCCTTCTAATGTAGTCTATCAAACTAGCTAAGTGGTTTAGTATCCTTTTGAAACCCCCTTTCGAAACAGTTGAGGCGATTCAAGGGTTGGCCCTTGGGATATGAATTAGATGGAAAGGTTTTGACTTCTTCGAAAGCTAGCCTTTCAATGTCTTGGGTTAGGACCTAAGGATCTAAGGATATCGGTTGACCTAAAGGTTTCGACTTACTCAAAAGGTGACCTTTCGATCAAGTTGACATAAGCCTCGAGATGACATTAGCCTCAAGGGTTTTGAATAACCCATCCATTTTAACGATGACATTCCTCCCATCAACACTAGAGAGATCACTCCTATGAGCAAAGTTGCAAGAACATGGTCCTTCGAGGGGACAGTAGGACACTCATGCACATGTGCACTTCACAGCACTACGTTGCACTCAACTCACATCCTTTCTATTCTAAACTAATTCGTTCTTTTTTTATTTGCATGATCCATAGGAAGGAAGAAGTGTGTGTGTGTGTATCAATATATTGAGGAAAATGTATCTCAATTGCATAGGCACTGTCCATGCACATATCATCGAGGCAGTGGTCAAGATTCTGACTCCGGCTATCGGTCTAGCCGAGATAGAGGCAGTCGCGAGAGAGGCAGTTATGACAAAGATTACCCATCACATGACTTTGCTTCCAAATGTTCTAGGTCACCTTCTCCAGGAGGCTTAGATAGGCATTCTGATCGCCACGATGACTTGCCACAAGGCGATGTTTCCTGTATACCTCCTCCGGCCTTCATTCCTATGCAACACTTGACACCCTCTCACTCCAGCTGATCCTTCGACCGTAGGTGCCAGCAAAGTAGTTCTAATATGTCCCATCATAGAGCTAGCAAACAATTAATCGAAGCTCTGGTCATCACTGCGAAGCAATAGCTTGACACCGGCGCCCGTATGGCTGAATTGAAAGAACAATTTCCAGGTGTTTTTTACGATGGGCTCATGTTCGTACCTAACTTAAAGAGAATTCTGCATGATGTCCAAGACATGATCATTGCATGTGTAACTGACGCAACGAATGGTTGCGGGTAGTTGAGAAAATATCCAAGGTCTCAAGAGAAAGGAAATTTAAGATTGATAATTTGAATCTCTTGGTAGCGCAGGACTAAAGAATCATTGCCTATCTTGATGCTGAGGTTGAAAACTTAAGGAAATCACAATCCGAAGCAAAGAAGAAAGCCAAGGATGCCATCAAGGTGCTTGAAGATGAGAGAAACAAGCATCCTGATGGGATTGAAACTGCACATCATCAGAATCACGCTTAGTGCTGGAAAGAGATGCCTCAAACAAGAAGGTGATTGAGCTGTCGTCCAAACTCGAGAGCGAGACAAGGCGGTTGAACATGCTAAAGATGTGGATGCACTTGTCAAAAAGGAGGTTGAAGCTGCGGAACAACGGATAATGGAGAAATTTGAGCCATTGCTTAACAAGTACAACGCTAACATTCTTGAATTCCATGACTTGGAGTGGTTCAATATGATTAACCCATAATTCTTGCCCTTACTTAGGAATAAATTGTTGAGGAAGAAAAGGAATCCCTTAAAGGTAGTGAAGTGAATTTAGCTCAGCTGGAGAAAGAAAGTTTGATTGGAGACGAGCCCAAGGTATTGAAAGATGGTTAGCTTATTCCGCATCTGAAGCTAACTGCTACATTGCAGAAAGACTTAGGCAAAGGCTCCAAATGGTCGCCTCAAGATGCTACTATCGGGGACAATCCATTCCTGATCCATCTTCAACCCTAGGATACAATCCATATCAACACTAAATGCATAAACCTGTTATTCTTTCTCCTATCCTAGAGGGGAACTCTGGCAGCACTCTAGCCCATACAGAAACCCATACTAAAGGAGGTATCTCGTTGACTTCTCTTGTATTTCTGAGAGTTCATATGTCACCGATTGACATCGCTAATCTCTCATTTTATATCCCTTGAGTTTCAAGTCAGCCTCAAATCGTCCCATTTCCCGATAAGGAGTCTTAGCCAGGACAACAACATGGAATCAGTAACCGTTACAACCTCAACAACGATCCAAAGCATTCTGGCTGAAGAGAACCCTAGTCCTAATGAAGAAAATGATAGATGGTTCTAAGGATGTGTGGACCGATGGGACTTAGGGTGCTCAGACCGATGACGACGTCATGATTACTTGAGTCTCTGAGCCCCTGTCAAGTCTCACCATGAGTACACTTGAGTGAGAATGTCTCCGAGACATAGAAATCAAGCTGGAGAAGATATAAAACATCCTCATTGCCTTATCTGTAGCCCTACCTAGGCAGACTATCTACATTTCGGTCTCTCTTCCTCCACCTGGAAGCGCACATAGTGAGTCCACCATTCCATTACTTAGCTCACCTCTAACAGGAAAAGGTAGTGGAGCAAAAGGAGGGAAGAGGAATGGTGAGAGCTCAAGTGAAGTATTTCCAGGCAGCACAAAGAAGTAGAGGAAGCACAAGTCGAAGAAGCGACTATTAATTGGACTTGTGTAAATAGACTCGCTTTTTGGTAGTTGTGGGAGTCTTTTTAGTTTTTTGGCCGCCTTTATGTGGATTCTACCCGCTTTTTCTTTTTTTAGGCATAAATAAAATCGGTACTTATCTTTCCTGGTTCTATGTAAGTAACAAAGGTTTTTTTTTGTTAAGTCTTTGGCTGAATTTGCCTAGTTATTCAAGAGATGCACTTTTTATTCAATGTACTCGTGATCCATCTCTTTTTATTATCGTCGTCGGACAAAGTCTTTAGCCCTTTCCATAATTTGCTAGTCTTTCATCGTCCTAGCGAACGTTAAGCAGCCATATAAATGCCAAACTCCGGGCAGTAGCCTAGGTAGACCACTTAGACAGGCGGCTCTAATGTCCTTTTCTAGGATAGTGTTTTCTGATCACACCAAACGCCGGGTGCGGACATAAGTTCACAAGTAAAATCCCTCCTTACACCAGGCATGGATCTCTGGCCTTTCCAACTATAAGCAAGATTTCAATGATTGGATGTCTATGTCACATCCAGTTTAAGTTACACTCCTATTCCATATCAAGAGTGAGATTCAACGAACGAATGGTCATATCACTTTCATTTTGATACATACTCCTGCCCCTACATCAGGGGCGAGAGTTAGTCGATGGATGCTTGGTCATGTCATGTCCGTTTAGATTTATACTCCTGTCCCTATTTCGAGGATGAGATTTGAGCGAGTAAGTAGTTGTATCACATTCATTTTGATTTATACTCTTGCCTCCATATCAAAGGTAAGAGTTAGTCGATGGACAAGCAAGTTATGTCCTCATGAGTTTATACTCCTACCCCATATTAAGGGCAAGAGTTAGTTGGTGAACGGTTAAATTACTCCTATTTAGTTTATACTCCCGCCCCCACATTAGGGGCAAGAATTAGCGTATGGATAGTCGTATCACGTCCGTTTCAAGTTCATACTCCTACCCCCGTGCCATAGGCAAGAGTTAGCTGGTATTGATTTCCAAACACTGAGAGTGATTGAACTTCAAGGGTCCAATCATGGACCGTGGAAATTTTGTTGGCACGTATCTTTGGGTACCTGCATAGGTACATTACACACATGCAGATTCATCCGAGTCGATCACATTCCACAACTCTCAATCAATTTAAAGATAGATTCAGGAAGCCATTTATTGAAATTAGGAAATGAAAGATTCTATCCTATTACATGGCTTCATTCAATTTTGTACAAATTTATTTCTAAGTGAACTAGCATCGTAAATACTCGCTATTCCATGCCTTCGGTAGTGAGATCCCATCAACCGTTGCAAGCTTGAAATTTCCATCTCCAAGCTTTCGTTCTATTGCATACAGACCTCCCCATGTTGGGCCTAAGTTTTCGAGGCCTGGGAAGATTCGTTTGAGCACTGGGTTGTCGATTTCAAAGGTCCAAATTCCTAACCTTGGCATTGTAATACCGGGCAACTCAGTTGCGGTGTGCAGCTGTTCTCAAGTCAGCTTCATCTCGTTTCTCATCAATTATGTCAAGAGATTCTAGAAGGAGTTGCTCATTCGTCTGTAGATTGTAATGAATTGCCCAATGAGAAGGTACTTCTAGTTTAACCGGAATCATAACCTCCGATCCGTTGGCTAAGGTGAATAAACAATGATCAGTCGTTGACTTATGGGTCGTTCGATAAGCCCAAATTACTAATGAAAGTTCATTGACCCACGCCCTTAGCTTTTTCCAATCGTTCATGAGAATGGACTTGATAATCTTGATTATAGCTTCAACCTTTCCATTCACCTGGGAGTGTGCCACCGTAGCAAATTTCTTCTCTATGTAATGTTCGGGGTAGAAATCTTTAAAATCGATGTTATCGAATTAGGTTCCATTATCGATAACGATTATTTGTGGAACTCCAAAATGGTTGATAATATTCCGGACTATAAAGTTGATCACTTTCTTCATGGTAATTGTGGCTAATGGCTCCACCTTAGCCAATTTGGTTAAGTAATTAACCACGATGATGGCGTATTTCGCGCTGCCTTTAGATATTGACAACACACCGATAATATCATTCCTCTGAACTGCAAACAGCCAAGGACTGAATATTCGAGTAATTTCCATCGGTGGGGCTCTCGGAATCTGAGCAATCTTCTAGCACTTGTTGCGCTTTCTAATGTAATCAACTACGTCTTATTTGATAGTTGGCCAGAAGTACCCATAACAGAGAATCTTCTTCACCGGGGTTTGTCCCCCAATGTGGTCGTCACAGGCCCCTTCGTATACTTCTCTTAGGAATTGTTTGGCCTAATCATGAGCGATATACCAAAGCATAAGGATAGAAAAACCTTCATGTAGTATGATATATCTTGGAGCTTGGCAAAGGAGTCTTCGTTGCTCATTCCTCCTGTGGAGAAGGATTCCTCTCTGCAAGTTGTCTTTTATCGGAGTCATCCAAGACTCTCTTTTAGGTTTAGCATCCAAGATCCAATCGACATCCATGTGGTCGATGCTCGGTGCTGGCAATATTTCCACCGGAACCAAGCCTATGAGCTGCACATCTCCGGAACTAGCTAGCTTAGCCAGTGAGTTGGCCTTTGCATTTTCCTCTATAGGAATGTGTGTTATTACATAATATTCAAGCCACTAAGCAGCTTAAGGACTCGATTAGATAAGGGGACAACCTTGCTCCTTTTTCCTAAAACTCTTTTTGCACTTGACACACCAATAGCTGGGAATCACTGAAAATATTTAAAGTTTTTATCTCCAGTTCTTTGGCAATCTTGAGTCCTATAATCAGTGCTTCGTACTCCACTTGATTGTTTGTTGCAGGAAAGTTGAGTATCATGGCATAATGGATTGAACATTCCTCGTGAGTGACAATTATAACTCCAACACCGAAACAACGTTCGTTTGATGCACCATCCGTGTACATCTTCCACCTAATATTTTGTTCACCACTGCTCTTCAAAATATCGTCTCATGCAATGAATTCAGATATGAAATCCACCCAAGCTTGACCATGGATAGATCTCTGAGGGTGATAGATTATATCATATTGGCTCAATTCAATGTTTCCTTTCAACAGTCTTCCAAAAGTCTTAGGTCATTCCAAGACTTGTTGCAAAGGCATGTCGGTGAGAATTTTGATCGGATAAACTTGAAAATAAGGGTAGAGCTTCCTTGAAGCACTCATCATAAAATATTTAAGCTTTTTTAATTTTGGGTAATTTGGTTCCACTCATGTTAATCGCTTACTGATATAATAGACCGATTGTTAAACGTGGGCTTCCTCACGTACGAGTGCGGCGCTCAAAGCATGCATTGACACTACCAAATATAAAAACATGTCCTCGTCATCCATTGGCATTGAGAGGATGGAGGGTCTCTCGAAGTGATCCACCAAGGCATGGAATGCGTCTACACACTCCTAAGTCTAAGCAAAGTTTCTTTTTCCCTTTGGATTTTTCCCTTCTTAATTACGTCAAAGAATTGGATGCATTTGTCAATGGCTTTGAAGGTGGAATGACTCAGGACATCGACTTTTCCATTTAAAGTCTAGACCTCTTTGATTGTCTCCAGGGCCTCCATATTCCTTAATGCCTTTATCTTCTCCAGATTGGCTTCAATTCCATGGGAATTCACAATGAAGCCCATGAACTTCCTTGATGCAATGCCAAAAAAGCATTTCAAAAGGTTAAGCTTTATCCCATATTTTTGGAGAACGCTGAACATTTCTGCCAGATCGTTAATGCAGTTTCCCGAACAATGTGACTTCATGAGCATGTCGTCCATATAGACTTCCATCGAGTGTCCAATCTAATCTTTGAACATCCTGTTTACTAATCTTGGGTAGGTTGCTCCAGTGTTCTTTAACCCAAACAACATGACCAGATAGCAATACAGTCCAAAGTTGGCAATAAAGATGGTATGTTCCTGGTTTTGGACATGCATTGGAATCTAGTTGTATCCAGAGTATGCATCCATGAATGGAAGCAATTCATGTCCGTCTATTGATTCCATCAACAGATCAATCCTTGGAAGCGGGAATTTGTGCTTCGAGCATGCCTTATTCAAGTTAGAATAATCGATGCATGTCCTCTCTTTCCCATTAGCCTTCTTCACCAAGACTGGACTGGATACCCATTCTAGGTATAAGGCTCGTGGATAAATCTATTGTCCTTCAAATTCTCCACTTCTTCTTTGACTGCAGCGGATCTCTCCGAACCCAGGCTGCGGTGCTTTTGTTTTATTGAAACGCATTTGGGATTTATGTTCAATGCATGGCTCGCTATCTCCGGCGAGATCCCACATATACCAGAGTGCATCCACGTGAACACATCTAGATTCACCCAAAGAAAACCAATAAACTCCTCCATCATCCTGACACCAAGCTGCGATCCGACTTTCAGGATCCATGTTGGCTCATCTCAACTGACTGGGATATTAATCGTTAGCTCGGGTGGAGCTGCTCTTCCATCTAGTGGCTCTTTTCATGGATCCATATCCTTATGGAACCGATTATGCTGCCTGAGCCAGGGCTTAGGCATTAGTTGCTATGCATCCAAATCCTTGATATAGAGAGTCCCCTCTACACCTCTCATCGCCTCGCTTCTCTTAGCTCGATGGCATAACATTCACGGCCAAGCCCTTGATCTCCATGCACTACTTCCGTACCATTCTCCGTAGGAAATTTAAGTGTCAAATATCTGAGAGTTATAGCCGCTCTAAACTCAACCAGGGCCGGTCGGCCCAAAAATGCATTATAAGAAGAATAGATATCCAACACCACAAAAGGCACAACTCTCACTCTCCTGCGGTCGCCCTCTCGAAGTACTACCGATAATTCCATATATCTGACTGGCTTCATAGCTGTCCCGTTAAATTCCTAGATCAGAGAGCTACATGTTTTCAAGACTTGCCCTCCAGAAGCATCTGGTCGTAGGCTTTTTTGAAAAGAATGTTGACTGAACTCCCACAGTCAATAAGCACCTTTCATACAATAGCAGGGCCAATCATAGCTATTATAACCAATGGGTCAATTGTTGAGGCTTCCACCTATTAGCATCTCTGTTTCGGAAAACATTGTAGTCTATTATGGTTCTGAACTGTTTTGCTGGAGTTCCATCTTAACTGCCAAACAGCCCTCATACTCGGTTTGCTTTAAAGGACCAACATACCTATGCATCTTATCTAAACTCCTGTCGGCTGGATGTGGCCCACCGATGATTGCCTTTATCACCAAACTTTTTTCAAGTCACCTAGGATGTAATGACCCGTATTTTAACGCTTTAAAAATACTAAATTAAATAAAATTTTAAATTAAAATCCGATAGAAATAAAATTTTACGATTTATTAAATGGAAATCTCTTTGCATATAAGTTACAAATCCAAAACTGACGCAGCGGATTAATCAAAAACAATGTAGATCGATGAAAGTAGCAATCGGTGGACTGATGAATACTGTAATGCCCAAATTCGTTGATCCGAAGATACCGAATTCTAGCTATCCCGAACTCGTTGATCGCGCATGATACCGGGTTCCAAGATCTGCGATTCTTCGCACGTTGATCTAGCGCACTAGATTCCGTGAATCGGCTTCTGCAGTCGTTGAATCGAGCGCACTCGATTAACCGAAAGAGGAGATAGGAGATTACACTCAACTACCAATTGGGTGAAAGCACAAAGCTAACAAAACAAAGTTTTTATTTCAAATCAACTAAACTATTACAAATGGCACCACCGGCCTATTTATAGAAATTACAACACATGAAAAAAAAAAAAAAATTTTACAACACTTAAGTCGTTGCCGACCTAACAACCCTCGACCTAAAAATCAGACGACTTACGACTTACTATAGGTCGTACACGACTTAACAGCTTACAACACATAGTCATAGCGACTTACAAAGCAACACATACAACACATCACGAATTTACAACACTTAGGTCGTTTCCGACCTATAGCCTGCGACCTACGACTTAACAGGCCCAACGACTCAACAACCGCGAAATAACCTTCTCCGCGACTTAGCAAAATCAATGGTATCTGCGAGCGACCTAAAATGAACGGCATCTCTTCATCAGCGACTTAAAAGAGCGGCTTCATAAAAACTGCGCGACCTAAGTCTTTGCGACCTAAGTCTTCACGACCTAAGTCCTCGCGACTTAAGACCTCGCGACTTAAAGTGTGCGACCTATCTCTCCAGATCTCCCCGTGACCTAACTTAGGTCGTTCCCTTTCTCTGCGACCTAGCATAGGTTGTGATTCGTTAGGTCGAAACACTTTTTCCTTCAGCTCGTTAGCTCGCATACGACTTAACAGTATGTTAGGTCGTTCCAGCGTCTTTCTCTTTAACTCGATAGGTCGTAGACGACTTAAGCCTTCACTTTCTTTAGGTCGTAGACCGCTTGAGTTAGGTCGTAAACTTTCCTTAGGTCGTAGCCCTTTATCTCTTGCCTTGTTAGGTCGTGTTTGACTCATCAACAAGTTAGGTCGTACACGACTTATAACTTCCTCCTTAGGTCGTAAAGTTTCTACCTTAAGTCGTGGCCAACTTAAGTTAAGTCGTGGGCGACTTAAGCCTTGTAACTTTGTAGCTTGCGCTGCATCATCCTCCCCAGGTTGAGAAGAATTCGTCCTCGAATTTGCACTCTCTTCTTCCACAACAAATTCATCCCCATGATATGGTACGAGATGCTTAACATTGAATACGTCAGACGTGTACACATCCTCCGGCAGCTTCAACTTATAAGCATTTTCATTAATCCGTTTCACGACTTCTACAGGACCAATTTTTCTGGCTATCAATTTGTTATAAGCGCCCACTGGAAAACGGTCCTTTGTTAATACAACATACACCATATCTCCTTCATTGAACTCAACACTTCTTCGCTTCAGATCTGCAGAGTGTTTATACTTCTCATTCGCCTTCTCCAATCGTTCCTGAACGATTTTATGACATTCCATCAACCCTTCAACAAAATCAGCAGCTTTCTTAACTGTCCCCTTCGAGTGTGGTATGACCGTTAAATCCAACGGTACCTTTGGTAAGCTTGAATACACTATCTGAAATGGACTGAAACCCATACTACGGTTTACGGCATGATTATGAGCAAATTCTGCCTGGCATAACTTCATGTCCCAACTCTTCAGATTATCCTTCACAAGGCATCTCAACAAATTTCCCAACGATCTGTTAACTACCTCTGTTTGCCCATCAGTTTGTGGATGGTAAGCGCTACTAAATTTCAACTTCGTTCCGACCATCTTCCACAAACTTAGCCAAAAATGATTCAGAAAACGAGTATCTCTATCCGACACAATAGATTCTGGCAATCCATGAAGTCGATATATCTCTTTGAAAAATAACTGAGCAACATGAACAGCATCTGCCGTCTTCTTACAAGCAATAAAATGTGCCATTTTCGAAAATCGGTCAACCACCACATAAATGGAATCATTACCACGCTGCGTTCTCGGCAATCCTAACACAAAGTCCATACTCACATCAACCCATGGTTTAGTAGGCACAGGTAACGACATATATAATCCTGCGTTTGTAGCAGTTCCCTTTGACACTTGACAGATATGACATCGTTCCACAAATCTCTCAACCTCTTTTCTCATCGATGGCCAAAAATAAGATTGTGAAATCAACTATAATGTACGGTCTCTCCCCACGTGGCCTTCTTCATGTAGCTCCTTCACAATCTTCATTCTCAAACTACAACCAGGTATGCACAATCGATTTCCTTTGAACAGAAAACCATCTACCATCATAAACTCATCCGTCTCTCCCTCCTTGACTTTATCAACAAACTTTGCAAAGTAAGGATCATCGACAAATAATTCTGGCAACATATCAAATCCCGTCACTTCAACCTTCATTGTAGTTAACATGTGATTTCTTCTACTCAACGCATCCGCAACACGATTCGTCACTTCCGATTTGTGTTTCACAACAAATGTAAACTGTTGCAGATATGCAATCCATGATGCATGTCTCGCTGAAATCTTGTCTTGCCCTTGTAAATGCTTCAATGCCTCATGATCAGTATACAGAACAAACTCTTTCTGAAATAGATAGTGTCTCCAGTGTTTAATAGCTTGCACAACAGCATAAAATTCCACGTCATATGTACTATATCTCATCTTTGCTCATGATAAATTCTCACTAAAGTATGCAATTGGACCTCCCCTCTGACTCAACACTCCTCCAATCCCAACCTTGGATGCATCAGTGTGTAGTTCAAACAACAACTGAAAATCTGGTAATACTAGAATTGGTGCAGACGTCAGCAACTCCTTGATCTTCCCAAAAGCATCCTCTACTTCCTCTGTCCATGCAAACCGTTTACCCTTCATGCAATCCGTAACAGGTGCCATCACACTACTAAAGTGTGGAATAAATCTTCTATAAAATGAAGCGAACCCGTGAAAACTACGAACTTCCGTTATCGTCTTGGGCTGTGGCCAATCTCTGATTACTTCAACTTTACTTTGGTCCACCTGTATTCCTTCCTCCGAAACAACATACCCCAAAAATAAAACACTATGCGTCATGAACACGCATTTCTTCGTTGCAGCATAAAATTGTTCTTGTCGCAGTACCATCAGCACTTCTCTCAGATGATTCAAATGTTCCTCAGGACTTCCACTATATATCAGAATATCATCGAAATACACCACCACAAACTTCCCAATGAATGGTCTAAAAATCTGATTCATCACCCGCATAAATGTACTCGGCGCATTTGATAAGCCAAATGGCATTACCAACCATTCGTATAGACCCTCCCTGGTTTTAAAAGCAGTCTTCCACTCATCACCTGGCCTGATACGAATTTGATGATATCCGCTCTTCTAATCAATCTTCGAAAAGATAGTAGCTCCGCTCAATTGATCTAGCAGGTCATCCAACCTCGGCATTGGAAATCTATATCTCACAGTAATTTTATTCAATGCTCTACTATCTGTGCACATCCTCCACGTTCCATCCTTTTTGGGTACCAATAAAGCTGGTATAGCACAAGGACTTAAACTCTCCTGCACACGCCCCTGTTCAAGCAATTCTTCCACCTGCCTCCTCAACTCTTCATGTTCCTTCGGACTCATTCGATAATGTGGTCTATGTGGCAACATTGCTCCCGGAACCAGATCAATTTGATGTTGAATGTCTCTCAGTGGCGGTAACTCCTTGGGTAACTCCTCTGGGAATACATCCTCAAATTCTTTCAATACTGGTTTCACTTCTTCTTGTATTTCAACCACTTCTTGACTCTCTCGCCCAATCAACAAGTACACTTCAGGCTCTTCCTCAACCTCCTTAACAAACTCCTTCAAAGATAATAAAATTTTCAGCTCTTCAATCTCTTCTGACTTACTTTCTCCTTGTTGTCTCTTCTTTGGAACTAAGAGAATATTCGTACCTTCAAACATAAAACTGTAACTATTGGTCCGACTGTCATGCTGTACTTCTCGATCATACTGCCAAGGTCTTCCCAAAAGTAAGTGACAAACATCCATCTCTACTACATCACACTAGATCTCGTCTTTGTATTTCTTCCCAATAGAGAATGGAACACGAACTCGTCTATCCACTTTCACCTCTCCTCCTTTTCTTAACCATGCTAACTTGTATGGATTCAGATGCTTCTCTGTCTTCAACTTCAACTTTGTTACAGCCTCGGTTGAAATGATATTGTCACAGCTTCCTGCGTCAATCACAAATTTACACACCTTCCCTAGTATAGTGCATGTCCACTGAAAGATATTACTCCTCAACCAACTAGCTTCTTCCTGCTTCGGTGTTAAACACGATCTCCTCAGCATTAGATTACATCCTTCATCTCCTGACGCAATATCCTGTTCATCCTCCTCAACTGGACTAGAATATTCTCCATCACCATCCTCATCTTCAAGTTCAGCAATCATAGTTCGTTTCTTCGGCTTTGGACACTCGTTGCTTTTATGACCCAATTCCTGACAATTGTAACATTTGAAACCATTGTTAATCTTTGCCTTCTCAGCCTCCTTCACCACTGGTCTACTGATAGGTTTAGAAACATTAGAACTTCCACTAACACCCTTCGCTTGATTGTTGGAATTTGTAAACACACTACCACTTCGTCTTCCCTGTTTCTCCCAAGCCAACGCTTTCTGGTGTGCTTCCGCTACAGATCTGGGATCAAACATGTTGACCATATCCTGAATCTGCATTCGCAACCCCCCAACAAATCTAGCTGTCAGTTGTTCCTCCGTCTCCATGATGTCATTTCTAGCAATGAGTTGGTAGAATTCATTTGCATAATCATTAACTGCCTTTGTGCCCTGCTTCAAATTCTGCAAACGTTGATACATCAGAGATTGATAATTGTAAGGTAAGAACGTTGCTTTCATCAATTTCTTCATCTTCTCCCAAGATTCAACCTTTGACTTCCCCATTCGTTCACGTGTAAGTTTGGTTTGCTGCCACCACGCCAAAGCTCTACTCCTCAACCTTGTAGCAACCAACTTTACTCTACGATGTTCTGGAACTTCCTTGAAGTCAAAAATTTCTTCAACATTAGCCACCCAATCCAAAAACTCTTCAGCTGGCATACCACCCTTAAATTCAGGAATTTCAGTCTTCATCCCCGACTCCCACTTGTGATCACACTCCGACTGATTTCTTCCTTGGCCTCGTCCATGAATACTACCACCATCATACTCTTCTTCAAAATCAGATGTATATCGTTGTCTATCTCGTCCACCCACATCTCTACTACCATTACGTCTTCCACCAACATCCCTTCTATCTACATTCCTCCGTTCACGATCATTCACGTTCCTTCCACGTCTTTGATCATCATCAACACTTCTGTCTCGATTGGAATGTGGCGAGACTCTACTTCCCCCATGGTTAGATTCAGGTGAAACCCTTCTCCGATTTTGATTCATCTCTAACATCATCTTCTCTAATCGTCCAATCCCTTCATTAAGCTTCTCACTAAAGTTCTCATTAATTCTTTGCTCCATCTCGTCAGCTTCTTCTCTTCGATACAATGCTTCTACGTTTTGGTGACGATTAGCTCTTCTCGGCGGCATGCTTGAAAACTTCACAAACACTTCAATTCTCGGTCAAATGATGTACACGGCCTTCACTTGCTTATCTCGGCCGAAGTTCTTCACACTTCAAATTCAAACACTTTTCGAACTTAGATCCAAAATGAAATGGATCGAAAACTCCAACCTTGTTGCAAAAATATGATGAACACGATGAACACAACTTCTCAAAATGATGCAAATTCTACTCTCCAACACTTCGATTTCGACTCGGCTTTGCTTGATGTAGCTCGGCCTCTCTAACTCTTCAAATAAATCGGCTCCAAGACTCGATTTAGCTATGATTGGCTAAAACAAGCTCTGATACCAAAACTGACGCAGCGGATTAATCAAAAACAATGTAGATCGATGAAAGTAGCAATCGGTGGATTGATGAATACTGTAATGCCCAAATTCGTTGATCCGAAGATACCGAGTTCTAGCTATCCCGAACATGTTGATCGCGCACGATACCGGGTTCCAATATCTGCGATTCTTCGCACGTTGATCTAGCGCACTAGATTCTGTGAATCATCTTCTGCAGTCGTTGAATCGAGCGCACTCGATTAACCGAAAGAGGAGATAGGAGATTACACTCAACTACCAATTGGGTGAAAGCACAAAGCTAACAAAACAAAGTTTTTATTTCAAATCAACTAAACTATTACAAATGGCACCACCGGCCTATTTATAGAAATTACAACACATGAAAAAAACAAAAAACAAAATTACAACACTTAAGTCGTTGCCGACCTAACAACCCTCGACCAAAAAATCAGTCGACTTATGACTTACTATAGGTCTTACACGACTTAACAGCTTACAACACATAGTCATAGCGACTTACAAAGCAACACATACAACACATCACGAATTTACAACACTTAGGTCGTTTCTGACCTATAGCCTGCGACCTACGACTTAACAGGCCCAACGACTCAACAACCGCGACATAACCTTCTCCGCGACTTAACAAAATCAACGGTATCTGCGAGCGACCTAAAATGAACGGAATCTCTTCATCAGCGACTTAAAAGAGCGGCTTCATAAAAACTGCACGACCTAAGTCTTTGCGACCTAAGTCTTCACGACCTAAGTCCTCGCGACTTAAGACCTCGCGACTTAAAGTGTGTGACCTATCTCTCCAGATCTCCCCGCGACCTAACTTAGGTCGTTCCCTTTCTCTGCGACCTAGCATAGGTCGTGATTCGTTAGGTCGAAACACTTTTTCCTTCAGCTCGTTAGCTCGCATACGACTTAACAGTATGTTAGGTCGTTCTAGCGTCTTTCTCTTTAACTCGATAGGTCGTAGACGACTTAAGCCTTCACTTTCTTTAGGTCATAGACCGCTTGAGTTAGGTCGTAAACTTTCCTTAGGTCGTAGCCCTTTATCTCTTGCCTTATTAGGTCGTGTTCGACTCATCAACAAGTTAGGTCGTACACGACTTATAACTTCCTCCTTAGGTCGTAAAGTTTCTACCTTAAGTCGTGGCCGACTTAAGTTAAGTCGTGGCCGACTTAAGTTAAGTCGTGGGCGACTTAAGCCTTGTCACTTTGTAGCTTGCGCTGCATCAAAAACCAATTTCGATAAGACCTATAATGTAATACATATTAAAAACGTAATGTAATAATATGAAATAGTTGTAACCAATAACAGAAACCAAAATAATAATTTTAACGTAAGAAACGTGCATTTTGCGTTAAATGAAATTTTAGTTAAATAAAAATAAACAATAAATTTCGCAACGAAAATTCGATATTTAAAATGCGTCTATTTAAACATAGGAAATTGTAAAATTTCGTCAGAAAATATGAAAGTAAATTTCAGCCACGTCATTTAGGTTTAAATCAGTAAAAATGTAATGAAAATAAAATGTTTTTGAAACTTAAATATTTTTACATAGGAAAATTCTAAATCATCTTCTAAGTAAGACGTCATTTTTCGTTTTTCCAAATTCGGACTTCTTTAGCTCCGTCGATCTTATTTTCTGCGTTTTGCTGCATTTTCCGCTAGTAGAAAAGTCGAATTTTATAATTATATCGTACTGCTAATATCTGTATACCGTTTTGATCGTCTCGTCATGCTAATCTCTACGGTATATTTATTTCTGCGTTTTGAAGTCCGGTTCACAGCGGAATTCGCGAAAACGGTAACTGTATCGGTACCGGTTTTGTGCGTTTTGTTTTTTTGTGACCTTTTCTATTCCACCGGTTTGAATATATATTTTGGTTCGTTGCTGTCTCTTTTCCTTCCTCTTCCTTTATAAAATTAAATAGCATTCAATTCAAAGTTAATATAATTGTTATATGTCTATTCACTTCCTTCTCACATATGACCTTGCAACTTTTCCTATCCACCTCTCCACTAGGTGTCCACCACCGAACATATACCAAGCAGCCCATTTTCCTTCTTTGTATGTCTTCTTCAATTGAAGAAAAATAAAATATATTAAGCTATATGTTTTCCTTCCACCCTTCAGCCGTAACCCACAAACACTTTCACCACCATGGAACTCGGCCTTCACCGCCGATTTATTCTGCCACCTTGGCCTCAGCCTCGTCTCCTCCTTGCTGTCTGCCATGGTTTCCAGCTCCTCCTCCTTTGCAATTTTTCCCAGTTTTCATCCTCTTTTATAAAAGGTATTATATTTGTGTATTACAGGTTATACATATTTGTGTGAATATATATAAAATAAAAAGAGTTGCCAGAGTTGTAGAATAGGTTTGTTTAGGATTTGCAGTATTATCTATATTTAGTGTTACTGTAAGTACGTATCCATATTTGTGTTTATCTCACGTGTTATATATTCTATATGGTATGGTATATAGGCTTGCTAAATAGTATATTATAAAGGTATATATATGTTTGAGTTTGTACGTGTATGTTATAAAAGCCGTGAGGCTTTAAATGTATATTTTATAATAGAATATATATAGGTTTACTTTGGTATATATATGATTTAAGAAATATAAAATTTGTTAGCTGAATATAGTACAGTTTGCATTCATTTTGTTGGTGCCTACTTATATAGAACAGTGATTTAGGCTTTGTTTTATATTATGAACTGTATTTATACTTACAAAGTCTTATGTTTGCAGTTTTAATATTCACCAAATAATATGTTAGTTTTATAATCTGTTAGTTGTAATAGGTTAGCTATATATGTTAGTTTATATAAATTTTATTATATGTTAGTATATATATTTTCAAACAACTTAAATCATATAAAGTATAATCGTATACGTGTGTATATACAGTTTATATATGGTTTGGGTAATTAATATATATATTTACATAAAATATGTTATGTGTTCCGATTAAAATATAGCATGTTTACTTTTTCTGAACAGCAGTTAGACTTCATGTTCATGATATCATATCTCACTCGTGTTTTATCGGAATGGGTTGACTCTATTTTTAAAAAAGATTCGAAGTTACCTAGTTTATGCATGTCAAATTTCAGCAAAATCCGACATCGTTTGATTAGTGGTCGAGGATCTGGAAGTTAGACCCGGGCAGCTATTCTTTTGTACTTGAAATTATTTTACACTGCTGCAAACACGACCTGAGTTCATGTTTGACGCATCGTATCTCTTCCGTCTTAGGTCGGAATACAGTGATTCTCTTTTTGTTTAAAAGATAAAGTTTTCTACTTTCTGTATATAAAATTTTAGCTTCATACGAGGTGGTTCAGTCCTCTGTTTCTTACCTGAAAGTCAGACCCAGAGGGGTTTTCAGACCTGAACATTTGACAGTCGCAACATGGCCTGAGTCTATGTTCGTGACATCGTAACTTTTTGCTCTCTTGTCCAAATCAAGTGATTCTTTTGCAGTTTGAAATACAAGTTTTGATCTTTATTCATACCAAATTTCAGACCATTTCGATCTCGGTAGCACATAGAATTATATTGTTAAACTTTGACGTAGGACATGTTTTTTTGTTGCTATGTTGAATGTTTTGATTTGATTTCGGCAATTCCTATCTAACAGCTTTGCTCGACGATTCGTGCCAATCTAGTTTATTTCGGAAGTCGTGCTTGCAATTCGTAACTCAACTTCGTTGTCTATTCTCGATCTCTAGCCTCGAAAGGTGAGCAAATCACTCACGATTAACGTTCTTTTATTTATTAAATTTGATATCAATTGAAACGACAATTGAAATATGCTGCTGCTAGTTATTTACATTGCTATATATATGTCATCATCTGTATATGTTCACCTGTGACACCTGACACCATTATCTGTTATTTATATTGATATATATATGCCATCATCTGTATCTGTTCACCTGTGACATCTGACACCCTTCTCTGTTATTTATACTGATGATATGTGCATGTTACCGTTGTTATATTATTATCATATCTGTTATCACTCTGCAAGTTCCCTGTTAGTATAGAATTCACTATGGGTTGAAATGATACATACCCGAACGATCTGTAGAATAGGAGAAAATCGTTATGGGTTGAAATGATAAATCCAAGCGATTTTCAATTGAATTGAATTTGGGATTTCGGGTTGAAAAGATATATACCCGAATATAATCTAAATTACGGATTAAATGATAAATATCTATATAACTTGACCATAGGATAGAAAATTATATACAGACACCATTGGTTTATATATATAAATATTTTGAAAAATGATTTCTATTGTTTTGAAAAGAAATATATGGTTTTAATAAATATTGATTTTAAAGATTTATCAAAGTCGATTTAATCAATATAAAATAATGTTAAGTATTTATGTAAATTTATATTTTCAAATATAGAGTTTATAATGATTCAGGTTGAAAGATAAATTGAAATTGATTTGAAATTATATTTATTTAAGAATTTTACTTAAATAAGGTTGATTTGAAATTTATTAAATTTAGAAATTGAAAGATATGTTTTATAACTTGAATTTGATTAAAAGTGACTTAAATGAATATTTCAAACTTATATAAATTTAAATGGGATATTTTGTTTATTTAAATTTTTAAATTGAAGTCGTATTTAGATGTACTGAAATGATTAAAGAAATATCTCAGAAACAAAATGTAATGAAATTAAATTGAGATATAAATGGAATTATCAAATTTAGTTTTGAAATGTGAATATTTAAAGCTTTGAAATATATTGAAATTTAATGGTTTATTTTATGGTTTAAATATGTATTTGAAATCGATAGATTGAAATGGTTATTTAGAAACTGAATCGAATTGAAATTGATGATTTGAGATTTAATTTAATTTAAAATTTTGGAATTCGAGTTAATTTGAATCGATTTGTGAAATTTGAGGAAACTACTTTATTTTATAAAGTAATTTTAAATTATATTTAAACTATTGATATTTTACTTTATAAACTATTTTAATATATATCATTTTTAATATAAATTATTTTATTTATAAACTATTTTATTATATATACTAATTTTAATATCTAAACTGTTTAAAAGAAAAGTGTTATGATTTCCAAAATGTTATGATTTCAAAGCTGTGATTTCCAAAGTGTTTTGATTTTTAAAAGATTATGATTTTGAAAGCGTTATAACTTTGGAAAAGTACTATGATTTTGGAAATGGATTTATTTGAAGTGAAAGTGATATCGTATTGATATGGTTTTGAAATGGCAATGATCTGTCGGTTTTGAAATATAACTATTTTGAAATTTTATTAAATGACCATCGGTGTAATAATACGTAGTTATTAAAGAGACCGGGATCGGATATGGACATACTCTCTGTCGATACCGAAACCACTTTAATAACTAATATACGCGGAGTGTTGATCCAGAACGAAGTGGATGGTTTTGATGAACGCGTTGACTGAAGAAAGAGAACGATTTTGGATGACCCCTGACATGACTAAAACAAGAGCCGCGCCGGGCCATTGAGGATCGCCATCTCTAGCGGACACACTTCTTCGATACCTTATCTATTACTTATTTGATTCGATTTGGGTGCACCCCTTGATTTGGGAGTGTTGTTTCACGGTGTTGGGATAGTAGCTGCTATGCCCAACATCAGTCCGGATCAGGCAACTACTAGTATCCTAGTTGGTATCGCCTCATGTACCTTGTCATACTGATTATCCTATTCGCGACCACTATGATTTGTTTTGTGTTATACCTATGGGGTACCCTCTGATAACCACTAGTTTACGGTGGGGCTTATGGTGCTGTATAGACTATGACATTATAAAAATGTGTTAAGGGGGATTATGGTAACGCCTTAATGCTATTTTGATACTTTATATTACTGATTAGACATTATCTACTTAGCGTACACTATTACATAGTAGATAGTTTAACGGATCCTTAGAGGATGGTTATCCCAAACATCCTTTGAGTTACTTGTATTTCAGTTGATATTTCACTTGAGTTGGATTTATTGATATAAGAATGTTAATCCTGACTCGAGTGTTTTGTGTTTTCTTTACGCTTGGGTCAGACTGAGTGTACCAGTATTCGAGACTCACCTTTGGAGTTGGAGCTTCGCTTGGAGATCCAGCTATCTATCCAGCTTTCAGATATTCAGTTGATTCCAGTGATGTATTCTGATATTGTATTTGATTATTGTATTCGAGACATCTATTGTACCTTATTTAACTCTGATATGTATATAGTAGCTTCATGAACTACTATCTTTTATTTCCGCTGCAATTATTACTCTGTGTCTGTGATCTGTGATTATTTACTGTATATGTTCAGTTTTGCTAAATTCAAATTAACAACGCGGTATTTTGAATTATTCAATTCCGACATGTGTGTCTGCCTATGCACTTGGCGGGTGCAGCATGATAGGGGGTTCTCGCATTTGGTTTGGTAGCGAGCGGATGACTCTTACTCCTACATGTCCCTGCGGGGTTGGTGCAGTCGAGAGGCTGGCTGTAAAGGCAGAACACAGGTACTGCTGTATGCTACAGTGGGCGTTACCCCACTGACGCGTTCCGTTACAGTTGGTATCAGAGCTTTGGTAGCTCTAGGCAAAACTTAGCATATAGGGTAAATGTATTTACAGAATCACTCTCATTCGAGTTTCAATCTCTTCTTCTTGACTCAATTCCTTTGAATTTTGGAACGTTCCCTGCGGTTCCAAATTTCATTCGTGTCCCTCACTGTTCGTCTTCTTTCAAGTCTGGAGCAGCCCATAACTCCACTTTGAATGATCTTTATAATGGATCGGCGGTCTCGCCAATCCTCGAAGTTTCGTAAATGGGTGAAACTCCTTTACAATTGGCATCGATTCACCGGAGATTTTTATATCCTCGGTTTAGATGCTACTATCTCTTGTATGCCCTGATTATATCTTTGGTGATCGAATGACGATTTACCTCAAAATTCTGCATCAGTCTTATTCGTGAAGTCACGGTCAATCCGGTTAAGGTTGCCCGTAAATTAAATAAGCTTACCCATTCCCCGATTCTGTTATTGAATCATCTTATTTTCTTTCGAATTTGTCTTCGAATCAGAATTCTCTTTGATATGAGTCCATCAAAATTTGAATCCCTATACTTATTTTGAAATCCATCCTTGTATCGTCGAGCGAGGTAGTGCATTTGTTATTAATATAAAAATGTTTCTTTATTGTGTTGTTTGAGTTGTTGATGTTGATTTTGGTTTTCGATCGATTCGTCTGATCAACGCTATCGATAGGATTTCCAAAACACTTGAACAGAGCAAACTGACACAATAGTATTTTTAAAATTTGGTAAATAAAATAATCTTGTATGATTATATTATATATAAGTATAAATTTTTCTGAAATCGAATTGTTAACCAAATTGGTTGTTAGAAAGGTAATATTTGATTTTCACTATTTGTTTTGTAAATCATTGATTATTCCAACATAAAAATAAATGGAATTATAAAAGTTGGTTTATAGATTTATTTAGAAATTTAAATGAATTTAAAGTAAAAATTTGAGAATTTAATTTCCTAAAATTTCAAGCTTTGGTTTTTAATTTTTTTTGTTTATTCTATTGAACGTATTTTCAAATAAAAACCGTTTCAAAGAATTTTAAAATATTGAAATCAGTGCTCTTCTCTTTGTCGCTGGAAAATAATTTCGGTGATGGCGGCCGCATCATCGACATTCATTTTCGAGTTTCGAAGTGAAGATACTATTATGTAGCTTTGCTACGGTTTTGTTTTGGAAAATATGTAATTTGAATTTCTTAAGTATGACTTGATTTATATATATCTATATATGGGTATATTATTTTAAATTTAATTTGATTTAATATATATAGTATATACATAATTATTTCTGAAGGGTTTGAAATTAAACGGAAATTTAATTCTTAAAATTATGTAAAAAGGATGTTTTCAATTATAAATAAAGCAAATTTCGGATAAATATTTAAACTTGAAATAATTGGATTTGAAAATTTTATTTGTATAGTACTAAATTGCATTTCAATATAACTTACCTAAATTATTCAGAAGTTAAAATGTAATTGGATAATATACAATATAAAATGATTTTATAAATAAAATTTGAGTGTTTATAATAAATGTTATACACTTAGGTTTTAATTAAATAAAAAATGCTAATAAAGATGAAAGAATAATAAGTTAATTGAATGAGATGAATATAATAAATTTGTTCTGAAAGAATTAACAAAATTGAAATTAAATCAACTTATGGAAATACTTTAAATTTAAACCAATTATTGAATATAAATTAATTTAAATTGAAATTTTAATGGTTTAAATTAATTTATATGGTTTAAATATATGTAATAAGATATATTAAGTGAAATAAACTTAATAATAATTTGGAATAAAAGAATTAAATCTGTTGAATAAAATATGAGTACAATAATTGATTATACAAATTGATGATTTAGAAATTGTTAATTGAGGATGACTAGATAGTAAGATAATGAATTTAGGAATAGATAGATTGATTTAACTTAAGTGAAACCAAGTGGATTAAACCAAATTGTTGAATATTAATTAGTTTAAATTGAAATGTATATGGTTTAAATTAATTGTTTTACTTGTATTCCAATCTATTTTCTTCTGGTTGTTTCTATTCTCCCACCTCCTTCCTTTTCGAGGACGAAAAGTTTTGAGTGGGGCAGATTGTAATGACCCGTATTTTAACGCTTTAAAAATACTAAATTAAATAAAATTTTAAATTAAAAATCAGATAGAAATAAAATTTTACGATTTATTAAATGGAAATCTCTTTGCATATAAGTAACAAATCCAAAACCAATTTCGATAAGACCTATAATGTAATACATATTAAAAACGTAATGTAATAATATGAAATAGTTGTAACCAATAACAGAAACCAAAATAATAATTTTAACGTAAGAAACGTGCGTTTTGCGTTAAATGAAATTTTAGTTAAATAAAAATAAACAATAAATTTCGCAACGAAAATTCGATATTTAAAATGCGTCTATTTAAACATAGAAAATTGTAAAGTTTCGTCAGAAATATGAAAGTAAATTTCAGCCACGTCATTTAGGTTAAAATCAGTAAAAATGTAATGAAAATAAAATGTTTTCAAAACCTAAATATTTTTACATAGGAAAATTCTAAATCGTCTTCTGAGCAAGACGTCATTTTTCGTTTTTCCAAATTCGGACTTCTTTAGCTCCGTCGATCTTATTTTTCTGCGTTTTGCTGCATTTTCTGCTAGTAGAAAAGTCGAATTTTTATAATTAAATCGTACTGCTAATATCTGTATACCGTTTTGATCGTCTCGTCGTGCTGATCTCTACGGTATATTTATTTCTGCGTTTTGAAGTCCGGTTCGCAGCGGAATTCGCGAAAACGGTAACTGTATCGGTACCGGTTTTGTGCGTTTTGTTTTTTTTTGACCTTTTCTATTCCACCGGTTTGAATATATATTTTGGTTCGTTGCTGTCTCTTTTCCTTCCTCTTCCTTTATAAAATTAAATAGCATTCAATTCAAAGTTAATATAATTGTTATATGTCTATTCACTTCCTTCTCACATATGACCTTGCAACTTTTCCTATCCACCTCTCCACTACGTGTCCACCACCGAACATATACCAAGCAACCCATTTTCCTTCTTTGTATGTCTTCTTCAATTGAAGAAAAATAAAATATATTAAGCTATATGTTTTCCTTCCACCCTTCAGCCGTAACCCACAAACACTTTCACCACCATGGAACTCGGCCTTCACCGCAGATTTATTCTGCCACCTTGGCCTCAGCCTCGTCTCTTCCTTGCTGTCTGCCGTGGTTTCCAGCTCCTCCTCCTTTGCAATTTTTCCCAGTTTGCATCCTCTTTTATAAAAGGTATTATATTTGTGTATTACAGGTTATACATATTTGTGTGAATATATATAAAATAAAAAGAGTTGCCTGAGTTGTAGAATAGGTTTGTTTAGGATTTGCAGTATTATCTATATTTAGTGTTACTGTAAGTACGTATCCATATTTGTGTTTATCTCACGTGTTATATATTCAATATGGTATGGTATATAGGCTTGCTAAATAGTATATTATAAAGGTATATATATGTTTGAGTTTGTACGTGTATGTTATAAAAGCCGTGAGGCTTTAAATGTATATTTTATAATAGAATATATATAGGTTTACTTTGGTATATATATGATTTAAGAAATATAAAATTTGTTAGCTGAATATAGTACAGTTTGCATTCATTTTGTTGGTGCCTACTTATATAGAACAGTGATTTAGGCTTTGTTTTATATTATGAACTGTATTTATACTTACAAAGTCTTATGTTTGCAGTTTTAATATTCACCAAATAATATGTTAGTTTTATAATCTGTTAGTTGTAATAGGTTAGCTATATATGTTAGTTTATATAAATTTTATTATATGTTAGTATATATATTTTCACACAACTTAAATCATATAAAGTATAATCGTTTACGTGTGTATATACAGTTTATATATGGTTTGGGTAATTAATATATATATATATATTTATATAAAATATGTTATGTGTTCCGATTAAAATATAGCATGTTTACTTTTTCTGAACAGCAGTTAGACTTCATGTTCATGATATCATATCTCACTCGTGTTTTTATCGGAATGGGTTGACTCTATTTTTAAAAAAGAGTCGAAGTTACCTAGTTTATGCATGTCAAATTTCAGCAAAATCCGACATCGTTTGATTAGTGGTCGAGGATCTGGAAGTTAGACCCGGGCAGCTATTCTTTTGTACTTGAAATTATTTTACACTGCTGCAAACACGACCTGAGTTCATGTTTGACGCATCGTATCTCTTCCGTCTTACGTCGGAATACTATGATTCTCTTTTTGTTTAAAAGATAAAGTTTTCTACTTTCTGTATATAAAATTTTAGCTTCATACGAGGTGGTTCAGTCCTCTGTTTCTTACCTGAAAGTCTGACCCAGAGGGGTTTTCAGACCTGAACATTTGACAGTCGCAACATGGCCTGAGTCTATGTTCGTGACATCGTAACTTTTTTCTCTCTTGTCCAAATCAAGTGGTTCTTTTGCAGTTTGAAATGCAAGTTTTGATCTTTATTCATACCAAATTTCAGACCATTTCGATCTCGGTAGCACATAGAATTATATTGTTAAACTTTGATGCAGGACATGTTTTTTTGTTGCTATGTTGAATGTTTTGATTTGATTTCGGCAATTCCTGTCTAACAGCTTTGCTCGACGATTCGTGCCAATCTAGTTTATTTCGGAAGTCGTGCTTGCAATTTGTAACCCAACTTCGTTGTCTATTCTCGATCTCTAGCCTCGAAAGGTGAGCAAATCACTTACGATTAACGTTCTTTTATTTATTAAATTTGATATCAATTGAAACGACAATTGAAATATGCTGCTGCTAGTTATTTACATTGCTATATATATGTCATCATCTGTATATGTTCACCTGTGACACCTGACACCATTATCTGTTATTTATATTGATATATATATGCCATCATCTGTATCTGTTCACCTGTGACATCTGACACCCTTCTCTGTTATTTATACTGATGATATGTGTCTGTTACCGTTGTTATATTATTATCATATATGTTATCACTCTGCAAGTTCCCTGTTAGTATAGAATTCACTATGGGTTGAAATGATACATACCCGAACGATCTGTAGAATAGGAGAAAATCGTTATGGGTTGAAATGATAAATCCAAGCGATTTTCAATTGAATTGAATTTGGGATTTCGGGTTGAAAAGATATATACCCGAATATAATCTAAATTACAGATTAAATGATAAATATCTATATAACTTGACCATAGGATAGAAAATTATATACAGACACCATTGGTCTATATATATAAATATTTTGAAAAATGATTTCTATTGTTTTGAAAAGAAATATATGGTTTTAATAAATATTGATTTTAAAGATTTATTAAAGTTGATTTAATCAATATAAAATAATGTTAAGTATTTATGTAAATTTATATTTTCAAATATAGAGTTTATAATGATTCAGGTTGAAAGATAAATTGAAATTGATTTGAAATTATATTTATTTAAGAATTTTACTTAAATAAGGTTGATTTGAAATTTATTAAATTTGGAAATTGAAAGATATGTTTTATAACTTGAATTTGATTAAAAGTGACTTAAATGAATATTTCAAACTTATATAAATTTAAATGGGATATTTTGTTTATTTAAAATTTTAAATTGAAGTCGTATTTAGATTTATTGAAATGATTAAAGAAATATCTCAGAAACAAAATGTAATGAAATTAAATTGAGATATAAATGGAATTATCAAATTTAGTTTTGAAATGTGAATATTTAAAGCTTTGAAATATATTGAAATTTAATGGTTTATTTTATGGTTTAAATATGTATTTGAAATCGATAGATTGAAATGGTTATTTAGAAACTGAATCGAATTGAAATTGATGATTTGAGATTTGATTTAAATTAAAATTTTGGAATTCGAGTTAATTTGAATCGATTTGTGAAATTTGAGGAAACTACTTTATTTTATAAAGTAATTTTAAATTATATTTAAACTATTGATATTTTACTTTATAAACTATTTTAATATAAATCATTTTTAATATAAATTATTTTATTTATAAACTATTTTATTATATATACTAATTTTAATATCTAAACTGTTTAAAAGAAAAGTGTTATGATTTCCAAAATGCTATGATTTCAAAGTTGTGATTTCCAAAGTGTTTTGATTTTTAAAAGATTATGATTTCGAAAGCGTTATAACTTTGGTAAAGTACTATGATTTTGGAAATGGATTTATTTGAAGTGAAAGTGATATCGTATTGATATGGTTTTGAAATGGCAATGATCTGTCGGTTTTGAAATATAACTATTTTGAAATTTTATTAAATGACCATCGGTGTAATAATACGTAGTTATTAAAGAGACCGGGATCAGATATGGACATACTCTCTGTCGATACCGAAACCACTTTAATAACTAATATACGCTGAGTGTTGATCCAGAATGAAGTGGATGGTTTTGATGAACGCGTTGACTGAAGAAAGAGAACGATTTTGGATGACCCCTGACATGACTAAAACAGGAGCCGTGTCGGGCCATTGAGGATCGCCATCTCTAGCGGACACATTTCTTCGATACCTTATCTATTACTTATGTGATTCGATTTGGGTGCACCCCTTGATTTGGGAGTGTTGTTTCGCGGTGTTGGGATAGTAGCTGCTATGCCCAACATCAGTCCGGATCAGGCAACTACTAGTATCCTAGTTGGTATCGCCTCATGTACCTTGTCATACTGATTATCCTATTCGCGACCACTACGATTTGTTTTGTGTTATACCTATGGGGTACCCTCTGATAACTACTAGTTTACGGTGGGGCTTATGGTGCTGTATAGACTATGACATTATAAAAATGTGTTAAGGGGGATTATGGTAACGCCTTAACGCTATTTTGATACTTTATATTACTGATTAGACATTATCTACTTAGCGTACACTATTACATAGTAGATAGTTTAACGGATCCTTAGAGGATGGTTATCCCAAACATCCTTTGAGTTACTTGTATTTCAGTTGATATTTCACTTGAGTTGGATTTATTGATATAAGAATGTTAATCCTGACTCGAGTGTTTTGTGTTTTCTTTACGCTCGGGTCAGACTGAGTGTACCAGTATTCAAGACTCACCTTTGGAGTTGGAGCTTCGCTTGGAGATCCAGCTATCTATCCAGCTTTCAGATATTCAGTTGATTCCAGTGGTGTATTCTGATATTGTATTTGATTATTGTATTCGAGACATCTATTGTACCTTATTTAACTCTTATATGTATATAGTAGCTTCATGAACTACTATCTTTTATTTCCGCTGCAATTATTACTCTGTGTCTGTGATCTATGATTATTTACTGTATATGTTCAGTTTTGCCAAATTCAAATTAACAACGCGGTATTTTGAATTATTCAATTCCGACATGTGCGGATGCGAATGGTCCAAAATAGCGGGTCGTTACATAGGATCCTCACCACTAGGATCAGCTTGCCCCATTGGGATGTTGACCCAAGAGGATTAGAATTTCCTTATCCTCCATCCTACGGGGATTTCACAAACTATTACAATGTTTTCTTTCGATTCAACTCCTCAATCATATCACACAAGTGCTTGCATTCATTGGTGTTATGACCCTGGGTCTCATGAAACCTACAGAACTTGCCAGATCTCTTCTTTTCTCGATCGACTCTCTCAGAGCTGGCTTCCTGTACTGCTCGGTACCTTGAGTTTCCAGATAGATGTTCTCGATTGAGTTGTTCAGTTCTATATAATTATCGTATTTATGAATCCTGGGATGATTCCTATTATTTGGCTTTCATTTCTTAGCCCCATTATCGCTCTTTTTCTGGTTATCATTCTTGTTGCCAATGTTCACATCCACATTTTCAGAACTTTCTCCAGTTTTCTTTACATCATTGTTGCTTTGTATCACTACATCTGAATTTCCAGCACCGTTCCTCTAGAGATGATTGCGCGCTTCTTCCAAGCGTAAGTACTGATTAGCTTTTATATAGAAAGCATCCATCGTCGATGGGATTTTCTCTCTAACCATTCCCCAAAATCCATCTAGGGATGAATCCCCCTAATCAATGCCATCAATAATATGTCATCGTTGGGATTTGTTACTTCCATCACAACTGTATGGAATTGATTCAAGAAATCATTTAATGACTCTCCAGCTCCCTAGAAGAGGTTTGATAATGACATCACATCTTTCAGATGTGCAATGTGTAAGTAGAATTGCTTCAGAAATTTTCACAACAACTCAGGGAAAGATGATATGGATCTCGATAGGAACCGAGTGAACCACGCTGTCGCTACTCTTTTAGGAAAATTGGAAAATAATGAAATCTCACCACATCAGACACTCTGTTAGAGTCCATATGCCATTTGAACTTCATGAAATGCTTCTTAGGACCCGTCTTTCCACCATATAGTGGCATCGTTGGCATTACAAATCTTCATGGATACTTCTCACGCGGAATGTTCTTAGTAAATAGATTTTGACTAGTAGAAGTACCATATTCTTCATTGCTTCGAAAATGGTTTTCACTCATAAGTCTCCTGATCATATCCTCTAAGTACTCCAGGTCCAGAGGTTCGGCTGGATGACGGTGATCAAAATTAGTTTAGAGTGTTTGGCTCAGCGAATGCCCTCGGGTATACTCTCGATACCTGAGTTCTCCAAACTCTGGGAGATCTATTCATCCAGTAGTCCCCCCTGTTTGATTCCCATGCAAGCACTGGGCCCACCATTGGTTGGATGAGTACCGATCCACAAACTCGAGCTCCAAGTTTGTCTACCTCCTTGATATGATATCCCAACGGTGTTTTGAGTCTTCTTCTGCTTTCTATCTCTACGTATTTGGTCAGATGATGAGGAACTTTCAGATTCTGAACTTGAATCCCTCCTAGTCCCCCTTCATCTTTTCTGCGTCAGTTCATTCAATAGCCTCAAGCTCTGCTTCATCTGCTGGTTCATCTCCATCTGTTTCATCATCTGATCCATTTTCACTTTGGTCATAACATCATTTAGATCTTGGATCTGTGGTTGTTTTATTTGGGTAGCTCTATCCACATGATGAATGTTTTAATTCTCAACATCATTATTATCTCTAGAAGTTGTAGCATGTTCTCTACTTAATGGGGCCATGGGATATAGCTTTTCTTAGATTATTGAAAATCTGAATAGTAGAACTATAAGGTTGGAAAATTGGATCTATGTACCCAATAGTAGATAATGGATCCAAGTAGCCTGAGAATAGGAGTCTTTCGATGAAAGTACCAAAAATTTTGAACCAAAAATGATACAAATACCCAGAAGATTATGTATTGAATAAAAAGTGAAGAAATTTAAATGAAAAAAAAGTAGATACAAACACACAGCAATTTATAATGGTTCGGCTAATCTTGGCCAACGTCCACTTAGTGGTTTTATTGATTAGATCATTGCATTACAAGTAGTTGTTCTTACAAATCGGTATAAATCCGATGGTGATTACAAGCAATTAGAGTAAGGGAAAGCAAGAGCCAAAAGATCCTTATAAATGAGCCCTTCCCCTCTATGTATAGATGTAGGAAACCTAAAATCTTTCCCAGAAGATCTCTACTTCGTTTTCCATGCCATAGACCATTTCTCCAAATAAATAGGAAGACACCTCATCAGTTTATGTGGATTAGTACCGATCAATGGGCTTGGATCAGTACTGATCCAAGAGATGGCCAAAGTGGTTTCTCTAAACTCTTTGTATTGGTTAGCTTCATGATTCCAACCTTGTTCGCATTAAGATTTGTCTGTTTCCGAGCTCAAGCGAAGGATCCGTGAAAGAACAAAATTGCTTATTCGAGTGCTCATGGAGATTAATAGAGAATTGCATTGGAACAACAAAATAACACTTGGAATTGGCTTCGGCAATCAAGTTGAGTAAGTGGCAGAATATGGCCACCATTGGAGGAGAAAATTTTGATCGATACCGATTTAGGGGGTTAGATCGCTACCGATACCGATCGACCACTTAGGTGGGTTTCTGCCTCTCTTGTCTTGGGTTGGTTTAGTATTTATCCTATGGCTCTATTTGTGCTTGATTCTTGGATTATTTGACTATCTTTCTAGGCTTCCAGCCTTGATGACTCCAAGTTTGACTCATCCAATCTGTCCATATATTGCCTAATCAAGAAGGCTCGATAACATATACCATTTGAGATAAGTATATGGATACTTTTTGAAGTACTAAAAGAGTACAAATAAATAGTACCGATTGCTAAATGAAGCTTTACTAGATAAAATAAGTTTTACTAATAAAAGAAGCTTTAATTAACAAAAGGATTAGTTAAATGAAAAGGGGATTAGAAGTCGCTTATATATGTAAGTTGATCATGCTTTATGTGACTTGATTGCGCTTTGTGTATTTAGTCATTTATGGAAAACATTTAGTCGTGTACTTAGCACTAAAAGCCGATGAAGTAGGATTTTCTATCTGTGAGAGTCAAAAATGAAGTGTTTCGTCATGGCTTTAATCCTCTAACTTACCTAGTTTAAGTCAGACTGAGGGATAGCATAAGTTAAAAATATCGAAAATGTGATAAGTATAAGAGATTTGGTTTCATATGCAATCATCTATTTTGCACCTAATAGTCGATTAGTCGACTATTGAATTTGACCAGAAATTCATTTGGTTTTGAAGAAAATGGGATCGGTAAGTTTTTTACTTATTGAATACCACTTCAAAACTGATATACGGGTTCTACGTTTTGGAAGCGGTTACGAAGTGGAATGCTATAGAGTTGAACTGTCTATCCTAATGTTAGGTCCAAGGGAGAGGGCAACATCAGCATTCATCGGACGACTTATGTTGGGATTTGTGGAGATTCAAGAGCTATTCGATATGCCTTGTGAATTTAGTTTCACAGTTTGACCATGAGGCATTCGGTGACAATATTGGGTTAAAAGTTAAGTTTAGAAATTATTTTTACTATAATCTAAAATAAAGATAAGATATTTTGTGAATAAACATTTGTGAAAAGATTTTATATAAGAAAGTAATTTTATATAAGTAAGGTTTATAAAATATGGTTTGTAAACGAAAAGGATTTAAACTAATATTACGAGAACTTAAATCTCGAGTGTCTTTGAAAAACTTTTTCAAGATTTAGAGAAAATAATAGTATTATTATTTGAAAGTAAATATTTGGAAAATTGTTTTATGGGATTGAGATCATGATACTTAGTAATATTTACGAAGTATTTAAAATCGCTTTGAAAATTATTTAGTTAAGTCAAAAAGGCGTGATTTGGATGTACTGAACTCACTTCTCTCACTTGAAAATTATTTCAGTGGTGACTTCAGCATCACGACGTTCATTTTCGGGTTTCAAAGTGGGGGATGCTATGGAATGGTTTTGATAAAACAAGTTTTGATTTAACATTGAAAATATGATTTGTTATACAAAAGATATTTGTATACATTGTTATTTCAAATGATTTGAAATAAAACTGGATGTTCGGTTTTAAACTTTTCTTTCAAGAAGTTTGATATAAAATATAGCATAATTTAATAAATGTTTGGAAATAAACTTTCTATATGGAAAATATTTGTATGTATGTTATGTTGGAGCCATAGTGGTAGTGGCATAGCTCAGAATAAATGTTGGAACTTTTCATGTTTTGCCTTTTTGGGTAAAATGCGTTTAAGAAAATAATTGGAACTTTGTTAAGTTATTTTATGAACACATGTAGCCTATGAATTTGGATTGTATGGTATATGCATCATGTTATGATATGTTATTTGGTAGATTTCATTTGTTAAAACGAAACGGGATTTCGACGATTTTGGACAATCAGAAACATTCGAATTGTTATAGAATTTGAAGCTAAGTTTTCTGTGAAAATATAAAAGTTGAGTTTTTGTAACCCTTAAATAGAGAAGATGGTAGAATTTAAAAAAGTCTGAAATTGTTCAACATACTTGTTAAGTAAAATGAATTTGAGGTTTTGTATACACTCTTAGGATGTAGTGGAGTATTATACGAGTATGAACTTAAGTTATGAAATATTTATAAACATGAAGTTATGTTTTTATGAAATGCTTCATAAGTGTTATTGGTGTCATTAAGAAACAAATAGAATGAATTTGTAAGTTATATTTAGATGATTTTATTCGAATGATTGTTCTTGTTGCAATATTCAAGTACATGGTTTCGAGGTGATTTACACCGGTCCAAATAAGGATTTTTCACTCGATTCTTGACGGCGAACACTTGATATGGATTCAAGATATGATCCCAAAGTTTTCTATCATAGTATATGAATACGTAAGGAGAACAGAGGTTTCTAATCAAGGAACTTGATCGGAGTCCGCACTAGAGAGGTTATGGGATCTATACTAGTTTGGAAGTGAGATTTATGTGATCAAGAAAGTGATTGAATTTGATATTGCGTACGATGGTCCATGTACATCGTACGAGCTTTAGTATATTTGCATACTATGCTTTGTTGGCATATGGAGTGTTTAGGTGATGCCTCTTTGATTTATTATGAAGTAGCATGAAAAATGAACTACGTAATGACCGGAGGCTGTTGAGCGTAAGGTATGCTTAGTAAGTTATTTACCATCGTTGTGAGATAAGAGGATTTTTGAACTTGTGCAAATCATTAGCTATGTTTGCTAGTGATTTTGAATACTATTCACTATTGCTATGTGACTGTTTCCTTTGATTAATTGTGTTGGAATTTCAAGGATGAAATATTCTAAGTGGGGGAGAATGTTACAATCCGAAATTTTTGACACTTCATATTTAAATATGTAAATTATTTAAATATTTGAATCTTGGATTAAATTTTATTAAAGTGATATAATAACCTTGTTAAACCTCTTTTAAATCATAACCAATGATGGTAAACTTGTTTTGGGAAAATGTTTACAAAAATAAATACTTCGAAGAAATATCGATAATGTGATCGAAAATCGTTTTATCGATAAAAAACTTTATACTCGTTGGAAGTTGTTCAAATTTTTTTACATACACTTATTTGCTTAGGAAATAATAAGTATGAAATTAAAATAGTTTTCCATTATGGAAAATAGAGTATTTGATGATGTCATGGGCGATGTCATAGAATATATTTTGTGTATAAGGGTAAAATGGTAATTTTGCTAAGGGATATTTTCAAGTAAGGAGAAAGGAGAATGCAAGGCACATGAGGTGGTTCTTGGGCATGTAAAGGAGGGTATTAGTTGGGTTAAACACGTCATAACATTTCAAAGCTTGAAAAGAAACAAAAACTCAAAAATGGTGGAAGTGATTAGCATCAATTCACTTCTATCTTCACTAATCTTTATCTAGTTAGTTCAAAATTTTTCCAAACTTTCTCAACACCTTAACAAGCATGGATCTAAAGTTTTTTTTTTTGAAAACCCTGGAGAACCCGGCGGGCCGGTAAACTCCTGAGGAGGGTATAGTAAAGCCGTCCACTGATCCTAGCCCCCATACCCCCGGGTAAATTTATATAGGATAGGGAAGCGCATGGTAGGAATCGAACATGGGTCTTTTTACCAGAACTCAAACCTCCTTTCCACTGCGCCGCACCCGCGGACAAGTCAAAGGGGAAGAAAGGTGAAGAAAAGGTGGGATCTTGGGGAGGTTGTGCGCATGGAAGGTGTAGGGTGGTCCGCTTTGTGATTTTGGAGCTAAAGGTTGGATCTTTAGGCTTTTAGTGATGGTAGAAATTGAATTTTTGATTCTTGTGTGGTTGAGCTTATTGTAGGCTTGGATTTGGATGAGTTGTCTTACTATATTTTATGTGTGTGTGCATATATATATATATATATATATATATATATATATATATATATATATAGTGTGTGTGTGTGTGTGCGCGCGCGCGTATCGTTGTGTGCAAATATAAAGTTAAATTGACATTAACTAAGTAAAGTGATAAACTTTGGATTCTCTTGTTTTTGAAAGAAAATGACAACTTTATATTATATAACATCACTCCTACTACCTTCTATAAAACGTGGAATGACCTAGACTTTGTATTTACATGTTTGGTTGGCTTGTGTGTTGAGTTGAAGTATGTTCGAAAGTGTTTGATGCGACAATAGTCGCCAAAGTGCACTTCTATATCCATTAACTTTAACTTGTGTAAATTGAAGACTTATGAACTTAACTTCGAGTAATTTGATTTGGTTGTTCTATACACATATTTGGAATATTGGACACTAGATAAATGATTTGGAAAGTTAAAGAAATTGTGAACCTAATTTGTGAAAGTTAGAAGCGAAATGGGCACTATGGATGCACTTTGAAAATGACTTATGTTCGGCGATTTTAAAAGTTAACTTCGTGAGACATCCTAGGGGCTCCTTTTCATTTTTAATATGTACTATAAATGTACTTATTATTGGGAAAATATGTAAGTTTAAATCATTCATTAACTTGTGAAACAAAGTTGCAAAATGTTATAGCGAGAAGAAGGTCTATATTTGAACACTTTGAAATACCTTGTTTTTGGTATTTTTTGTAATTAATTTGGAAGACATGCTTAGAGTTTTCTTTGCATTTTTAATAATTGTAATATGTATAATTATTGCTGGAAAAATATCAAAGTTTAAAAGATTTTAGAACTGGTCAAATCAAGTGGCTAAAGTTAACGAAAAAAAGGCGGTTATAAATACACTTTAAAATATAGCTTGTTTTTGGGAATTTTAATATGATTTTGGAAGGTATCCTTAAGGGTTTCTTTCCATATTTTTTAAGTACCCTAAGGTTATTGCTTACTGTAAAAAAAATTAAGTCTTAAATCATTTGTTTAGTTGGTGAAAACGGGTCGCAAAGATCGTGCTTTTCTATGTTGTTTTTTATCAAAGACTTTTAAAAGGATTTATAAATACTATAGTAAGTTGCTTAGGTCTTAAGTGTTTAAAAATGATATTTAAATTTGATATTTTTACCTAATCATTTTAGAGATGTTTTCTAACATATTTCAGTGTATTTTAAAATTGGTTTGGAGTTTAAATATATTTTTAGATTTATTTATGTATTTTGAAAGTAAAGAGGTTTTATATATAAAATATGCTTTTAATTTATTTTCATTAAATTATAAATTATTTATTTTTAAATAATATTTTACATAGATATTTAAAACCTATTTATAAGTATTTATAAAGTATTTTCATATATATATAATTTTGGAACAGTAAGTTAAGTACTTTGTAAAAGGATAAGGGATAGTTTTGGATTATAACCCTTTTGTTATAATAAATGGTTTTAAAAAGTTATTAACAAATATATTGCCTTGTTTAATAAATGTAGACATAATTATATCTTTAAAATAATGTTTTAAACATAACAAAAAGTATGGAATGTTTTTGGAGTTGTCGTGACAATGTTGTTCAACATTCGTCTTTAACCCTTTTTATTATACTTTTGAATGTAAATAGATCTTTGAAAAGAATGTTTTAAAGATAAGTATAATTAAAATGGTTTTGGATTTGTGGTGACAATGTTTAAGTAACAATTGACTGAAACCTTTTGAAATATATTTATGAATGTTATTAGATGTAACAACCCTAATTTTAATTTAACATTATTTGGGAAATTTAATTAAATAGAATAATTTAGTGGGATATGGAGATAAGATTTGAAAATTTATAAGGTCGAGCCATCATTAATCAATTAAGCAAGATTATTTAAACTTCATATAAGGAAGAATAAATGAGAAGGGTATATTAGTAGTAGATCTACATTTTATCTCTAAAGCCCTAACCCTCTCATTCATTCTCGTTTTACAGTATCAAAACAATCTAAAACCTAAGGGAAGAGGCTGGACATTACTAAGGAAACTAGAAGGGGAAAACTAAGGCAAATCAAAGGGGAAACTAAGGGAATTAAGGCTTTATCAAATCTTAATTCCAATATCAAATCTAAGGTGAATAATTAATAGGCCATCTCTATTTCTTGTTCTTGAATTGTGCTATGGGTAGTATTCGAATTGTTTTTATAGTTTTTGCCAAGTTATGGACGTATAATTATAATTTGGATAGAATAATAATTTATGGAATTTTTATAAAATTATTTGAATGAGTTTTAAGCGTAACACCTAAGTTTTTAATCTCCAGTTACTTTAATTTCCTGATATGCTATGTAAAACGATATTTTGAAGATGGGTTTTTAATTTCATAATTTTCCAAGTTAAATAAATATTTTATGAATTCCTTAAAGTGGAAATTGTGTTTAGTTCGGGTTTAATTATTAAAAATAACTAAATAAATTTTTCGGCCCCAAAATTATTATATGGTAAAGAATATGAAAAGTTTCAAATTTTGTGATTTTTTGGAATTTTTTAAAATGTTTATGAATTACTATGGATTTATAATGCTAGAAAGACATTTTTATATTAATAACTAATCAAGGAAATTAATTAATTAAGTTGATGAATGATTTGGGAAAGTAAATTTTTTTTCAGCAAATCTGAAAAGAAAATGTAAAGTTTTGTTGTTGACCAATAATATTTTGAAAAGAATTGAGAGTAGGTAAAAATAATTTACTTTAAAAGGGAAAAACAGTTTTTATAATAATTACAACTATGCCATTGATATGCGGCAATCCCATGTTGTTCGACGTCAGTAATGAAAAGCGGCATTGACGTGGAATAACGCATGTGATACTTATATCATAAGTATGGGATGCGTTGGGCCATCCGGGCGGCATCATTGTTATGGGAATAGCGCATTTCAAGGTTGTGGGAATCATTGATAGCGTGAGTCATCAATGTCGACATTATATGTTTTGCGGCATAACAGCCGATGTACCATGCTTTCCCTATTACTTTAACAATGCCGTATGTACCTGTTTGACTTAAAGTATTAATGCCGCCGTTCATCAGCGTCAGCATTCAATAATCTTTTGTTTTCGTCCACCTTGCCAGGCAGTATTGGTGTCGCATTTCTTCTATACCACCACTGAGGCTTCATATGCCATATTGCCTTATTTTTATGTTAACAAAAGTTTTTCTTTAAAAGGTGGATAACCTATAATGTACGTATGTCGACCATCTCGTTATCGACATAAGGTTTTATACTTTAAAGAAAATGAGTTTTATCTTCTAACCATGGATAGAGGTTCGTCATGGGGTATGTACGGTATTGACGCCGCCTCCCTTCATTTTATGTCCTAGCAATGCTTGGTTTTATGAAAATTTAAACTATGATATAAAGGGCGTGACAACCGAGGTTAAGAATGTTGATAACCTTATAATTTCGACAATTAGCTATATGATCTATAAAAATCTAATATTTCGGCATTGTATAATGCGACATGAATGTCGCAAGTGTTTTATATAAATGACAGCGAGCCATAGGTCTTTACTTTAATATTAATTAGGGATACCAATGTATGTCATTTGATTTGCCAATTGTTTCATGAATTTAACATTAATCATTAGTGACACCAATGCACACCATTTCTACATGTCATAAGTTAAGGGGCATACAACCTAATTAGGGATACCAACATGCATAGGTTGAACATTTTGGTTAAATATGAATTAAATTGATAAGTGATAGGTTCATAGTCATCCTAGAAAAACTATGGAATGTGTGATGGATAATCCATATCATGTCGGAGATGGATAGTCTCTATACGGTTATTAAAAGGTTCATAGTCATCCTAGGAAATCTATGGTAGATGTGATGGATAGTTCACATCCTTTTAAATGAATGAAACCATATATAATGGGTAGTCCATAATGGAGGGGATAGATAATATATAGAAATGTTTATATGTGAGATGGATAGTCTACATAACTTTGATGATGAAACCATATGTGATGGGTAGTCCATATGGTAGGGGAGGGGTAATCCAAAAATTCTTTTACAAGTGAGATGGTTAGTCCAAATAAATATAAGATGGCTAGTCATTTGTAATTAAGATAGATAGTCAGATGGGAATTAAGATGGATAGTCCAGTAAATCGAGATGGGTAGTCCAATGTATGGTGCATGACTGAAAATGCTTATTTCATATGTTCTAACCATTATGGATGTAGGAGCATAGTATATGGTTAATGTGTTTTGGTTAAGATACTAGTGAGGGGAATACCCGTTTAGCTCAGCGGCGTGGTCTCACTATATATCTATTTTGGTTCAAGATGGTAGGTTATTATTCACACCAAACTATTTGTCTGACCTAATGTTTTTGCTTTTCCCCATAAACTCTTGGGTAATTATTTGACTAGGTTGGAGGTAAGGGATTTCAAGTTTTCAATAAGATGAATAACCTTCCGGAGACGTGCGAAAGCCAATCTAGCAATGCATGAGTTCTTATCTAATCGGCCGTATTGTTTGATTTGGTCTGTATGGATGTAATGGAAAAGTGGTATAATTTCCAAGTATTAAACTCTGGTCCACCAATGGGGTATCTTCATATGTCACCCTTGGAGTATTTTGTAATAATTGTATTTTCTCCAAACGTGGGATTGCGAATGGGATTATGTAATGTATGAAATGTTATTTGTGAAATGAAATGTGAAAGTTTGCTATTAAATTGTGTTTATACCTTTTCATATTCATGTGTTTCTGATTATTGATATGACTAACATAGTTGCATTTTGTCACTGGAAATTAATCCTATGGATGACTGCAGCATCTATAGCACTTAGTTTTGGACCTCAAAGTAGGGGATGCTATAAGTTAGTATCAGAACAAAAGTTTATGTAAAACTTAGAAGATTAAAATATTTTTGAAAACATAATCCCAATGAATTAGAGAATAAGATTGGGGTATGGGATGATGCTATAGTAACGTACTTGTATTTTCTATATATAAGTATGTATTTTCCCTCTCTCTTAGATCGTTCTTCTATATCTTATTATGGCTCATATGTAGATTACGAGAAAGCATGGTATGGAAGAAGAAAATAGAAGAGTGCATCTAGGTGGAGGAAGCACTATAACCAATGGAAATGTTCGACCCAATACTAAAAGGAACCAAGGTCAATAGGAAAATCCTAATCAAAACGCAAATGCTAATGTAGGTGTTGGAAATCCCACCAGTAGATATGAGGACCATGTTTCAGTTCTTTGTCAACCTGATGCAAGCTGGAGCAGCTATAGGAGTGGCTGGGGGGAAACGCTGCAAATGTGGGAGGACTTAATCTCGTGGTTTCGGTTGGAAATAACTATGCTAAGCTGAACCCAGATTATACTAGTCCTGGAGGAAAGACTTTTCTTGGAACGGAGGATGCTATTGAAGTGGAGAACTGGCTGTTGCATTATGAAAGAATTTTTGCTAGTTTGGGTTGACGAGTAGAAATGGAGGTTAGTTTTGAGACATTTGCAAGGAGCTGCTTTATTCTTATGGAACGGGGTGACCGTAGGTGTACCAGAAGAGGAATTGACTTAGGTTGAGTTCCGAAGGAGACTCGAAGAAAGATTTTTATCTAAGGTAGCAAAGTCCGCCTTGCTTAGGAAGTCCATGTAATTGGAGCAAAGGAAAATGTCGACATTGGAATACTCCGCTAAGTTTGATGAGCTATTAAGTTATGAATACGCTACCATCAACACCGTGATCAAGAGGATGAGAAGTTTATCCGGGGGTTGAAGCTGGAGATTGCTAAGGCAATCATGCTACATCTTCAGGATCCGAGTGATGTAGTGGTGGAAATGGTCGTAAGGAATGAGGAGATGCTTATGAATTTTAGGAAAGAGAATTTAGTGGAGGCTTAAGGTTCTTAGAGTAAGAAGAGAAAATTCTTTAAAAAGAAGGGAGCTCAGAAGAGTGGAGCTGCCAAGAAAGGAAAAGCTGATATTATCTATTATAAATGTGATAAGAAGGGGCACTGTGCTAATGAGTGTCGATCTGGTGATGGCAAGGTTGTTGTGGGAAGGCAGAATGTGAAATGCTTTAACTGAGACCAAGTGGGGCATTAGAAGAAATGTCCGGAAGTGGCTAAGGCAGGAAAGGGAAAGTTGTTTTCTTTGGAGCCATCTGCATCAAGACCAATTGTAGTTGAGAAAGGAAAGTCTGTGATGCAAGGTACACTTTTGATTTAGGGCATACCAGTTAGAATATCATTTGATACTAGAGCATCACATTCATTTATCTCACAGTGTTTAGTAGATAAGTTAAATTTAGAGCCATCATACCTTGTTACTTCCTTAAGGGTAGCTAATCCAATAGGAGATTATGCAACTCTTAGGATGAGATGTGACTAGCTAGAGCTTGATTTGCTAGGTTATACCTGCAGTTTTTTTGTGTTTAATTTGTGGGTTTTGGGATTATTTTGGGTATGGATTGGTTGAGAAAATATGATGCTAGTATATTTTACCAAGAGAGGAAATTATCGTTGAGACACCCAGATAGTAGTGACCGAATCATATGCTTAGTTGAGAATTCAAGTTTAGAAGTTTGGGCTTTATTGTGTGCCATAGAAGTGGAAGATGAGCTAAATCAACTTTATATTGTAAAAGAATTTGCAAATGTATTTGAGCCAACGACAGGACTACCACTGAAGCAAGCTATCGAGTTTCAATTAGATCTTATGCCTGGAGCTGAACTTGCTGGTAGACTACCTAGCAGGACGACACCTACCGAGATGGAGTTAAAGGTGTAGCTAGTGGACTTAGAAGGAAAGAATTTTATTACACCAAGTAGTTTGCCTTGGGGAGCGACTGCAATGTATATGAAAAAACCGGACAGGTCATTGAGATTATGTATGATTATCATAAGCTGAATAAGAAGATGATAAAGAATAAATATCCTTTGTCAAGAATCAAAGATTTGTTTGATCAGTTGAGTGCAGCCAAAGTATTTTCTCATGTTGATTTGGCGACAGGGTTCCGTAATTCAGGGTGGCGGATGACAGTATTCCTTTAACAGCATTTCGAACGAGATATGTTTCGTACGAATGGTTAGTAATGCCATTCAAATTACCTAATACGCCTGCTTTCTTTGTGGACTTGATGAACTGAATTTTCCGAGAGCACTTGGATAGGTTCATGTTGGTGTTCATTGATGAAATTTTGATATATTCTAAGGATGAAAGAGATCATGAGATTCATCTTAGAATAATGCTTGAGACATTGTGGTAGGATCAACTAAAAGTGAAGTTTTCAAAGTGTCACTTTTGGAAGAAAGAAGTGAAGTTTGTTGGTCATATAGTTTCAGAGAAAGATTGTCAATGGATCCAGCTAAGATCAAACCTATAAATGGTTGGAAGAGACTCGAGACAGTGACTTAGATAAGGAATTTTCTTAGATTAGCTGGCTATTACCAGAGATTCATCAAGGATTTCTCATGGATAGTAGCACCTCTGACTAAACTAATCATGAAGGGCGTAAAGTTTATTTGGTTCGATGAATGTGAGGAAGCATTCCTTAAGTTAAAGCATTTGTTGACCAATGTGCGCGTGTTAGTTATGTCAGATGGTGGTCAGGATTTAGTGGTGTATACAGATGCATGTGGAGCAGGATTGGGAGATGTTTTGATGTAAAGGGATAAAGTAATTGCCTATGCTTCTCGACAGCTCAGACCACGTGAAGTTAAATATCCAACTCATGATCTAGAGTTGGCAATGGTGATGTTTACATTGAAAATATGGAGATACTACCTCTTGGGAGAAAGATTCGGGTTGTATATGGATCATAAGTCTTTGAGGTACTTATTCTCTTAGAAAGAGTTGAATATGAGACAATAGAGGTGGCTGGAGAATTTAGTAGTTTATGATTTTGGTATTGAGTATACACTAGGGAAAGGAAATGTAATAGAAGATGCACTTAGCAGAAAACATCAGAATGTGGTGTTAGCTACGTTGGCAGAATGGAAGGATATAGAGGTGTTCACTGCTTGTAGTGTGCAGTTAAGGTCGACTTCTAGTTTTAGTTAAAGTACTACCATATTGTCTTACTTGGAAGTTCGACCAGTATTGATCGAGAGTGTTGATTCTAAGTAGAGGGATGATATGTTATTAGCCGAAAAGATTAGAAAATTGAAGATTTGAAAGATTTTAGTCTTGACCTAATATGATGGTTAAGTAAGAAGGGATGGTTATATGTTCCAAATATTTGTGTTAGTCCCTGAGAAGTTGGTTTTGATGACATCAACCTTAGAATAAGATTATAAAATATAAATACTAACATTATTGTTTAGATATATATGTATATGTAGGATATATATACAGGTACCAAAGAATGAAGACTGTACAGTATAGAGATTCAAGAACCGATGAACTCAAGATCGAAGATATCAAGATTCAAGACTCATGAGTATCAAGATTATCAAGAGTTCAAGATTTCAAGATAAGTAATTTAGTTAGGAATTTTGTTAAAACTCCTAGAAAAGCACTAACATCTGAAATTCCATTTTATTCGTGGAATGGAATCCACTTCGAGCCCGTTAAAGGGATGGAACCCTAAGTAGGATGGAACCTACGAAAAATCTAGTGGAACATTGTTTTGTATCCACTAACTTTTATTCAAATGTTTTATAAAATTATATCTTGTTTTCAAAATGATTTCAAAATATTCCTTTTTAAATCAAAAACACCTATCTTGGTTTTAAAATACTTTTAGCCTCAAAATAATCTTTATTTTCAATATCAAATTATCCTTGGTTTTAAACTATCTTTTAATTATAATATATTTAACTTTTAATATTTATACTTAGATTTAAATATAAAATTATAGTAAAATTTAATATATACCAAAATATTATTCTCTATACTTATTTATGTATTTTAACTATATTTAAGTATATTTATAAAGTTTAAAATAGTTTTAATATAAGATAGAAGTTATTTTCAAAGAAAAACAAATTACCAAAAATAACTTAGGCCTATCGACAACCCAAAGGACCCCTTGTCGACAAGGTGACAGTTTATTTCAAAAGTTTGACTTTCAAAGGAAGTGTCTATTCGTCATATCCTTTCACGAATGGACATGGCTGTTATTCTACTATAAATAGGGGCTGTTTCAAACGAATTTACAATCATATTTTCTCTGATTTCACTTCTCTTCTTCTTCCACATTTCTTTATATAATTTTTTACCATTACTCTGCCGAAATCACCATTGAATCTAACTAGATCATCTCTGGTTTGATTCTCTATCACTATCCCAACAAGATCCTAGTGCTATTCAGAGTTATAGACTTTTTTGTATTCAATCGAGCGAGAAAAGGTGTGATTGTAGCTTGGAAAATCAATCGGGTGAACTTGTTGCCCGTAAAATCAAGTATCTCTACCCAGAGGATTTTGAATCTGGAGCGGTGTACCTCGTGGCCTTAAAATCGAGGGTGTAATTGTAAGAATTGATTTTGAAAGGAAATCCGTACTTGTGTTGCGGGACTGGATGTAGGTTAACTCCGAACCAGTATAAAATCCGGTGTGTTCTTTCCTTTATTGATTTTACTTTATATCTGCATCTGTGTTTGATTCTGTGATCATATCTGTGTCTGAATATTGCATACATTTGTATTCAAATTAAGATAAACTCAAAAAGAATTAGTAATTCCTTAAAACACTATTCACCCCCCTCTAGTGTTAATTCTAGCCTTAAGATCCGTAATTCGCATTTCTCACATTTTGTATCAGAGCAAGGTTTTCAAAGTTTCATAATATGAATTTTGAAAAAGCTTTTAAAATGGCTATGTTTGAAAAACTTGTTAATACCAGTTTAGAAATATTCAGATCATCACTGTCTCATGAGTTTGCATATAATCGATATTCAAATTCAAGTTGTCTACCAAAATTGTATGATGTGCAGGAAACATGTTTTATTGGTGTTGAGGAATCAATCCACAACGAACAAATTGTGCAGATCAAAAAGAATAAATGGATACTCGATAGTGGATGCTCTAGACACATGACTGGTAATCCAGATATGCTGAATGATATAATATACAAAGACAGAGAACTGGTTAACTTTAGAGACAACTTAAAAGGATATGTGATTGGCATCGGCAATGTCGATAACTCTGAAACTCCTATATTACTAATGTTTTGGTAGTTAAGAATCTGAAACATAATCTGCTAAGTATTAGTCAACTTTTGCGATAAAGGATATAAAATTAAATTTGAAAAAGATAAGTGTCACATTGAAGATAATAATTCAACCATAATATTTGAGGGAATTAGGAAAAAGAATATTTATATTCTTAGTATGAAAGTTTCAAATGATAACCTGTGTCTTTTGGAAAATACAAGTGACCCTTGGATTTGGCATAAGAGATTTGGGCATTTGAATTTCAAACTCTTATCTAGACTGTCAAAACATGATCTATTAAGAGGTCTCCCTAAAATGAATTTTAAAGTAGATAGTTTATGTGATGCATGTCAATAAGGAAAACTTAGAAAAAGTTCCTTTAAATTAAAAGGTATGATTTAAACTTCAAAACCTCTTGAATTACTTCATCTTGATTTATTTGGTCCATCTCAAATTCAGTTAATAAATCATAGTAAATATGTTTTTGTAATTGTAGATGATTATTCTAGATTTACATGGACAATATTTTTGAAACATAAAAGTGATACTTTAGAAAGTTTTAAGAACTTTACAAAAAGAATTCAAAATCAACTTTCTGTAAAAATTATAACCATCCGTAGTGATCACGGTGGTGAATTTGAAAATGAAAAGTTTGAGAAATTCTGCAATAAAAAGGGAATAACTCACAATTTTTCATTTCCAAGAAATCCACAACAAAATGGAGTAGTAGAACGTAAAAATAGGACGATTCAAGAGTGTGCGAGAACTATGCTTTCAAATAATAAATTACCAAAACATTTTTGGGCAGAAGCAGTTGCTACTGCCTGTCATATTTTAAATAGAATTTTAATTAGACCTTTAACTGATAAGATATCTTATGAACTTCTTCACGGAAAGAAACCTAAGGTATCTTATTTTAGAATTTTTGGAAGTAAATGTTTTATTTTAAATACAAAAGATAACTTAGATAAATTTGATCCTAAATCCGACAAAGGTATCTTTATCGGATATTCTAATAGAAGTAAAGCATATAGAGTGTTTAATTTAAGAACTAACACCATCGATGAAACAATGCATGTTTCATTCGATGAAAATCTAAAAAATTTTGAAGATACAAATGATGAAGAGGACTTAATTACTCAAAATCAAGAGTCAACTGAAACTAATAATGAAATTAATCATCCTAATAAAAAGATTAAACTTTTAAAAGATCATCTTATAGAAAATATACTAGGAGATATGCAATCTGTTTTTACAACCAGAAATCAACTAAGTAAAATGAGCAATGTAGCCTTTATATAAGCTATTGAACCCAAAAATCCAAAAGAAGCATCAACTGATGATTCATGGATTTTGGTTATGCAAGAAGAACTAAATCAATTCACTAGAAATGATGTTTGGGAACTTGTTCCTAGACATGAAAATAAAACTATAATTGGAACTAAATGGGTTTATAAAAATAAAATGAATGAACAAGGTGAGGTCGTTAGAAATAAAGCCCGGTTAATCGCTCAAGGTTATTGTCAAGAAGAAGGAATAGATTGTGATGAAACCTTTGCTCCCGTAGCAAGATTAGAAGCCATTAGGATTCTACTTGCTTTCGCAAATCATAATAATTTCAAATTATTTCAAAGGGATGTTAAAAGTGCCTTTTTAAATGGATTTGTAATAGAGGAAGTATATGTTGAACAACCACCACTTTTTGAAGATGAAAAATTACCAAATCATGTTTACAAACTTAGGAAAGCTCTATATGGTCTAAAACAAGCTCCTAGAGCCTGGTATGATAGACTAAGATCTTACTTATTACAATCAAACTTTGAAATTGGTAAAGTAGATAATACTATTTTACTAAAAGAAATAAAAATGATATTCAACTAGTACAAGTTTACGTAGATGATATCATTTTCGGATCAACTAATTTTGAAATGAATAAAGAATTTTCTGAAATAATGACAAAGGAATTTGAGATGAGTCATATGGGTGAATTATACTTCTTTCTAGGATTGCAAATATAACAATTAGATAATGGTATCTTTATCAGTCAAGAAAAATATGCTAAAGACCTAGTTAGTAAATTTGGTTTGACTACTGCAAGTGGAAAACCCACTCCCATGGCAACCAATGAGTACCTAAGTAAAGAAGATCTCTCGAAAGATGTAGATCAAAAATTATATAAAGGAATGATTGGATCACTACTCTATATCACTGCTAGTAGACCTGATAACATGCATAGTGTTTGTCTCTGTGCAAGATATCAATCCCAACCTAAAGAGACCCACTTAAAAGCTGTAAAACGTATCATAATATATGTTAAACACACCTTTGATTATGGCTTATTTTATCCTAAAAATGATTCTTTTGAATTAATATCTTACTGTGATGCTGACTATGCTGGCTGTAAATCAGACCGAAAAAGTACAAGTGGAACTTGTCACTTTTTGGGGCATTCTCTGGTTTTCTGGTTTGGTAAAAAGAAAAACATAGTTTCTTTATCAACAACCGAAGCAGAGTATATTTCTGCTACTTTGGCTTGTTCTCAAGTAATATATATGCAACAAACTTTAAAAGATTTTGGTTTAAATATCTCAAAATCACCAATTTATTATGATAATACTAGTGCAATAAATTTATCCAAAAATCCTACTCATCATGCTCGAACTAAACATATTGATATCAGACATCATTTTCTCAGAGATAATATAAGTAAAGAAGTAATTACTCTTGATTATATCAATTCCGAGAATCAAATTGATAATATCTTAACAAAACCCTTAAATGAATCTATATTTACTAAATTAATAAGAGAATTAGGTATTTGTTCAATAACTGAAATATAGAATATAAATATATAACAAGTATAATTAAAATTAAATTAAAATAAATCAAATAGCAAAAATATAAGTACCTTGTCGACAACCCTCCTTTACCCCCGTCGACATATAACGAAATTTTTTTCTTCTGAAATTTTCCAACCAAAATTCAAATGGGTGGTTATATATTCTTCTTATTTCGAAATTTTGTTCATTCTTTCTGTTCTTTCTATTCTTTCTCTGTTCTATCTTCTGAAAACAATAAAACAATGGCCTTCTCCTCCAAATCAAACAAAAATTCAACCTTTTCGTTCTCTTCTCCTTCTACCGGACCATTTCAACGAACTACACTTGCACGAATGATGAAAATGGAGGTTTCCTTGAAGCATGCACTGCAACTTATGACTGAAATTCAAGTGGTGCAAATCAGAATGGCCAAAGAACAAGAACGGCAAGGAAAAATCCTTAGAAACTTGCAAAAGTTTCTAATGGACAATCACGCCAATCCCATCTTGATCGATGAAGTATTCTCAAGTGTGCAAATGCAAGAGGACAGCGAGGAAGAAGAAGAAGCCCCCATGGAAGAAGAGCACGCTGAAGATGACGTCAAAGTTGTTTGCGTTGGCGAAGTGTGCTTTGACACGGATGGAAATCTAGTCGAACAATGTGGAAATTTCTGTTTCCACTACCCAAATTGCTCGGTTCATAGATCTCCCATTGTCAAGGATACACAATAGTTTATTTTCTCTCTTTCTTATCGTTATTTTATATGATCTTACTTATGTTTTCTATGCAAATGTAAAAATAACATTATATAATTAATAAATGATTTGTGTTCTCAAATTTGAATTCTCACATTATCATTATTATAAATATTATCATATATGGATTCTTAGTTAGGAGAGTTAGTTATTAAGGGCTAAGTTTTAGTTTCAGAATTAAGTGTTGATTATTTATGATAACACTATCATTATAATCACATGTAATATAGTATTAGATTAAGTGGGAGTTGCATAGATTTAAACTTTGTTTTTGTTGATGACAAAGGGGGAGAAGTATAAAATAGGATAGTTAGGCGTAGATTAAGAGGGAGTTATTAGTTTTAGGGGGAGTTATTAGGATAGAAGTTATATTTTATAAACAAAGGTTGTCATCATCAAAAAGGGGGAGATTGTTAGTCCCTGGGAAGTTGGTTTTGACGACAACAACCTTAGAATAAGATTATAAAATATAAATACTAACATTATTGTTTAGATATATATGTATATGTAGGATATATATGCAGGATATATATACAGGTACCAAAGAATGAAGACTGTACAGTATAGAGAATCAAGAACTGATGAACTCAAGATCGAAGATATCAAGATTCAAGACTCATGAGTATCAAGATTACCAAGAGTTCAAGATTTCAAGATAAGTAATTTAGTTAGGAATTTTGTTTAAACTCCTAGAAAAGCACTGACATCTTAAAATCCATTTTATTCGTGGAATGGAATCCACTTCGAGCCCGTTAAAGGGATGGAACCCTAAGTAGGATGGAACCTACGAAAAATCTAGTGGAACATTGTTTTGTATCCACTAACTTTTATTCAAATGTTTTACAAAATTATATCTTGTTTTCAAACTGATTTCAAAATCTTCCTTTTTAAATCTAAAACATCTATCCTTGTTTTAAAATACTTTTAGCCTCAAATAATCTTTATTTTCAATATCAAATTATCCTTGGTTTTAAACTATCTTTTAATTTTAATATATTTAACTTTTAATATTTATACTTAGATTTAAATATAAAATTATAGTAAAATTTTATATATACCAAAATATTATTCTCTATACTTATTTATGTATTTTAACTATAGTTAAATATATTTATAAAGTTTAAAATAGTTTTAATACAAGATAGAAGTTATTTTCAATGGAAAACAAATTACCAAAAATAACTTAGGCCCGTTGACAACCCCAAGGACCCCTTGTCGACAAGGTGATAATTTATTTCAAAAGTTTGAATTTCAAAGGAAGTGTCTATTCGTCATATACTTTCACGAATGGACATGGCTATTGTTTTACTATAAATAGGGGCTGTTTTAAACGAATTTACAATCATATTTTCTCTGATTTCACTTCTCTTCTTCTTCCACATTTCTTTATATACTTTTTTACCATTACTCTGCCAAAATCACCATTGAATCTAACTAGATCATCTCTGGCTTGATTTTCTATCACTATCTCAATAAGATCCCAGTGCTATTCAGAGTTATAGGCTTCTTTGTATTCAATCGAGCGAGAAAAGGTGTGATTGTAGCCTGGAAAATCAATCGGGTGAACTTGTTGCCCGTAAAATCAAGTATCTCTACCTAGAGGATTGTGAATCTGGAGCGGTGTACCTCATGGCCTTGAAATCGAGGGTGTAATTGTAAGAATTGATTTTGAATGGAAATCCGTACTTTTGTTGCAGGACTGGATGTAGGGTAACTCCGAACCAGTATAAAATCCGGTGTGTTCTTTCCTTTATTGCTTTTACTTTATATTTGCATCTGTGTTTGATTATGTGATCATATCTGTGTCTGAATATTGCATACATTTGTATTCAAATTAAGATAAACTCAAAAAGAATTAGTAATTCCTTAAAACACTATTCACCCCCCCTCTAGTGTTAATTCTAGCCTTAAGATCCGTAATCGCATTTCTCACAATTTGGTGACCTAAGGATGGAAGTTCTTAGGGAATGTCATCAATCGAAGTTTACTATACGTCCTGGAGGAGCTAAGATGTATCAGATATGAAGAGAAGTTTCTTCTAGGAAGATATGAAAAGGGATGTAGGCTTATGAGTAAAGCAGTGTTCGAATTGCCATCAAGTGAAAGCCGAACATCAGAAATCAAGTGGGTTGTTTCAGCCTTTAGATATACTGGTTTGGAAATGGTATTCTATATCCATGGATTTTGTTGACAGGTCACTGAGGTCGAATAAGAGAATGAAAGTATTTGGGTCACAGTGGATAGAGTGACCAAGAGTGCACACTTCATTCCCACTAAGTCAACCAAAATGGCTCCTGTATTGGCTAAGTTGTTTATGAAGAATATTATTAGACTGCATGGAATTCCTAGTAGTATAGTCAGTGACAGGGATGCCTTGTTCACTAGTGAATTCTGGAAGAGTCTACAGGAGGTATGAGGTACCGAGTTGAAGATGAGTACCACTTATCACCCTTAGATAGATAGGCAGACAAAGAGAGCCAAAAAGATACTTGAAGATTTATTGAGAGCTTGTGTACTAAACTTTGGTAGGTCAAAGGAAGACAATATAGGAATGGCACCTTTTGAAGCTTTGTATGGAAGATCGTGCAAATCAACAGCATTTGGTTAGAGACCGGAGACAGATTGGTCCTTGTTCCAGATATGGTTAGAGAAGCCATAGAAAATATTAATTTGATCCAAGCTAGGATGAGAGAAGCTCTGTCTAAGTAGAAATGTTACACGGATAAGAGGCGTAAGGATATAGAATTCTCAGTTGGAGATCATGTTTTTATTAAAGTATCATCGATGAAAGGTATGGTACGGTTTGGAAAGACAGGGAAGTTGGCACTGAGATATGTAGGTCCATTTCCTATTATAGAAAGGATCAGGTAACCCGTGTATCGAGTAGAGTTACCGAGTAGTTTGGCAGGAGTCCATAATGTTTTTCACGTTTCTCATCTTAGGAAGTATGTGCATGATCCAGAGACACTACTGCTCCGACTGAATCAGAAGATTTAGTAGTGGAACCGGATCCGACTTTTGTGAGACAACTAGTTCATATGTGGCCAGGGATGGGAAGAGGTTAAGGAACAAGACAGTCAAATTAGTGAAAGTCCAGTGGAGTGACAATGAGAAAGACTATACTTGGGAGACAGAGGATATGATCATGGATACTTATCCTAAGCTGTTATGATGGTATGTTCTATATTTATTGTATATAGACTTAGTAGCTGGTAGGATATACCAGCATTGTTTGCATGTTTGATATGCTTGTTATGTAGTCATTATCGAATTTTGAGGATGAAATTTTTTAAGGAGGGGAGCCTGTAACAACCCTAATTTTAGTTTAACATTATTCGGGAAATTTAATTCGATAAATGAAATAGATTAATGTAGCGGGATGGGGAGATAAGATTTGAAAATTTATAAGGTCGAGCCATCATCAATCAATTAAGCAAGATTGTTTTAACTTGATCTAAGGAGGAATAAATGAGAATGATATATTAGGAATAGATCTACCTTTTATCCCTGAAACCCTCACCCTCTCATTCATACTCATTTTACAACATCGTAACAATCTAAAACCTATGAGAAAAGGTTGACCATTACTAGGGAAACTAGAAGAGGAAAACTAGGGCAAATCAATGGGGAAACCAAGGGAATTAATGGCTTTATCAAATCTCAACTCCAACATCAAATCTAAGGTGAATTATAATTAGACCATCTTTATTTCTTGTTCTTGAATTTGACTATGGGTAGTATCCAAATTGTTTTGATAGTTTTTTTCGAGTTATGGATGTATAATCATTTTTTAGGTAGAATAGAGATTAATGGAAAAAAATTAACATTATTTGAATGGGTTTTAAGGGTAAAACCTAAGTTTTTAATCTCCAATTGCTTTGATTCTCTGATATGTTACTTAAAACGATATTTTGGAGATGGGTTTTTAATTTCATAATTTTCCAAGTTAAATAAATATTTTATGAATAGGTAGAAATTGGGTTTATTTCGGGTTTAATTATTAAAAATAATTAAATAATGTTTTCGGCCCTGAAATTTTTATATGGTAAATAATATGAAAATTTTCAATCTCTGTGATTTTTCAGGATTTTTCTAAGTGTTATGAATTACTATGGATTTATTATGATAAAAAGGCATTTTTAAAGTAATAATTAATTAAGGAAATTAATTAATTAAGTTGATGAATGATTTGGGAAAGTAAATTTTATTCAGCAAGTCTGAAAAGAAAATGTAAAGTTTTATTGTTGACCAATAATATTTTGACAAGAATTGGGAAGTGGTAAAAAGAATTTACTTTAAATGGGAAGAAAACGGCTTTTATGATAACTACAACTGTGCCACTGATAGGCGGCATTCCCATGTTGTTCGACGTCAATAATAAAAAGAGGCATCGACGTGGAATAACGCATGGGATACTTATATCATAAGTATGGGATGCGTTGGGCCATGTGGGCAGCATTGTCACTATGGGAATAGCGCATCTCAAGGCTATGGGAATCATTGATCGATGGCATAAGTTATCGATGCCGACATTATATGTTTTGCAGCATAATAGCTGAAGTACCATGCTTTCCCAATTACTTTCACAATGCCATAAGTAACTGTTTGACTTAAAGCAATAATGTCTTCGTTCATCAGCGTTGGCATTCAATAATCCTTTGTTTTCAGCGACCTTACCACGTAGTACTGGTGCTGCATTTCTTCTATACCACCATTGAGGCTTTATAAGCCGTATTTCCTTAATTTTATGATAACAAAAGTTTTGCTTTGAAAGGTAGATAACCTATATCATACGTATGTCGATAACCTCGTTATCAACATAAGGTTTTGTACTTAAAAGAATATGAGTTTTTTCTTCTAGCCTTGGATAAAGGTTCGTCATGGGGTATGTGCGGTATTGACGCTGCCTCCCTTCATTTTATATGCCGACAATGCTTGGTTTTATGAAAATTTAAACTATTATAAAGGCCGTGATGACAAATGTTAAGAAGGTCGATAACCTTATGATTTCGACAGTTAGCCATAAGATCTATAAAAATTTAAAATTTTGTTTTCTAACCTTGGATAGTGGTTCGATATTGTATAGTGCAGCATGAATGCCGCAAGTCTTCTATATAAACGGTGGCGAGCCATAGGTCTTTATTTCGACATTAATTGGGGATACCAATGTATGTCTTTGGCTTGCCAATTTTTTTTCATGAATTTGACATTAATTATTGGGGATACCAATGCACACCATTTTGACATATTATAAGTTAATGGGCATACAACCTAATTAGAGACACCAACAGACAGGTTGAACATTTGGGTTAAATTTGAATTAAACTAACAAGTGATGGGTTCATCGCCATCCTAGGAAAACTACGGAATGTGTTATGGATAATCCACATCATGCTAGAGATAGATAGTCTTCATATTCATCCTAGAATAACTATGGGATGTGTGATGGATAGTGTACATCCTTTTAAATGAATGAAACGATATGTGATGGGTAGTCCATATGGAAGGAGGTAGATAATCTATAGAAATGTTCTTATGTGTGATGGATAATCCACATAACTTTGATAATGAAACCATATGTGATGGAAAGTCCATATGGTAGGGGATGGGTAATCCAAAAAAAACATGTGTGATGGGTAGTCCACGTAAATATAAGACGGGTAGTGATTTGCAATTAAGACGGACAATCAGATGAGAATTAAGATGGATAGTCTAATAAATTGGGATGGGTAGTCTAATGTATGCTGCATGACTGAAAATGCTTATTTTCTATGTTCTAGCTATTGTAGATGCATGAGCAAAGTATATAGTTAATGTGTTTTGGGTAAGATACTAGTGAGGGGAAACCTGTTCCGCTCAGAGGTGTGGTCTCACTAGATATCTATTTTTGGTTTGAGATATTAGGTTATTATTCACACCAGATTGTTTGTCTGACCCGAAGTTTTTGTTTTTCCCCTTAAACTCTTGGATACTCATTTGAGTAGGTCAGGAGTAAGAGATTTCAGGTTTCTAGTAAAATGAGTAAGCTTTCAAATATGTGTAGGAGGCCATCTAGCTATGTAGGAAGGCAATCTTGATGTGTAAGAGTTCTTATCCAATCTGCCATGTTGTTTGATTTCGCCTGTATGGATGTAATGGCAAAGTTGTATAATTACCCAGTATTATACTTTGATCACTAAGGGGTCATCTTTATATATCGCTCTTGGAGTATTTTGTAATAATTATATTTTCTCTGAATGTGGGATTGCGAATGGGATTATGTAATGAATATGAAATATTATTTATGAAGTGAAATGTGAAAATTTGCTATTAAATTATGTTTATAATTTTTCATATTTATGTCCTTCTGATTATTGATATGACTAACATAGCTGCATTTTGTGACCGGAAATTAATACTATGAATGACTGCAGCATCAGTAACACTTAGTTTCAGGCCTCAAAGTGGGGGATGTTACATTAAACCTTCTAAACGGATATTCCAATGGTAATAACAAGTATGGAATCTTTTGTAAAAGATATAAAATGTAAAGGTTTAAAGTAAAAAATCTTGTTAAAGGATTGTGAATATACTTGTACCATTTGAGCTAAGTATATGGATACTTTTTGAAGTATAAAAGAATACAAATGAACAATGGTGATTGCTAAATGAAGTTTTATTAGATAAAAGAATTTTTACTAATAAAAGAGACTTTAGCTAACAAAAGTATTAATTAAATAAAAAGGGGATTAAAAGTCATTTACGTGACTAGATTGTGCTTTATGTTACTTTATCATGCTTTGTATGTTTACTCGTTTATGGAAAACATTTAGTCGTGTATTTAGCACTAAAAGCCGATGAAGTAGGCTTGTCTATCTATAAGAGTCAAGAATGAAGTGTTTAGGCAAGGCTTTGATGCAACCAGTGCTCTAATTTAACTAGCTTCACTCTTAACCGAGGGATAGTGTAAGTTAAAAATATCGGAAATGTGATAAGTATACAAGACTTGGATTGCATATACGATCGTTTATTTTGAACTTGATAGTCGATTAGTTGACTATCGAACTTGACTGGAAATTCATCGAATTGGTTTTGAAAAGACCAGCATCGGCAATTGGTTTACATATTGAATACTACTTCAAAACTGATATGCAGGTTCTATGTTTGGAAGCGATTGTGAAGTGGAATGCTATAGAGTTAAAATGTCTATCATAAGGTTAAGTCCAAGGGAGAGGTCAACATTAACATTAGTCGAACGACTTATGCTGGGATCAGTGTGGAGATTTAAGATCTGTTCTAGATGCTCGAATCCGAGTAGTGATTCGTGATCCGTTCAAGATGCTGGAATCCATTTAGGGATTTGCATTTTATTCGAGTGATAAAGACTCATGTGAGAGATGCCGAACGTGCTCGACATCGGAAAAGATAGAAAACAGAGTAGGGGCATAGCTTGGGGTTTAGCTGACCCACGATAGGTATTATCACTCCATATCCAGAGTATGCTTATCAATATTGTGTGTGGGAGTTGACGATATTTAATATCACGTGTTTTATACATGGACTAGCTATTTTTTCCTTAATGGTATATTTTATCTAGAGATATATGACGCTTGGAGGTAGTTTTCGACCCTTGTGCAGGAGATTAGATTTTAGCTTGATTGGAGAGAGCTCCATGGAAAATCCATTATGCGAACGTACCTTAGCGATTTTGATTGTACCCTCAATATGTTGTGGTGTGATCAATGTGAGCATCATAGCTAGTTTCTGTTTTATATTCTTCACCCTAGACATTTATATCACCTTATGTACTTATTAGATGACTGGTCATTTTAAGGGGATAACCGTTATGACATTCCTTGCGGTTTCAAAAGTATTGTTATATGTTGATCGCAAATTTCTTGAATTTCTCATACCGGACTTATGTTTGACGCGTGGTTTTTATTTTCCTTAAATTCCTCATGTGCTCTTTTGAGTAGTCTAAGAATGGCAGGTTTTCGTTGATGTTCGTAGGAGCTTGAGGAGACGAGCTAGATGTTAAACCTATCGTGGTATTCTTATTTCCTCTACATTACTATATTATACATATCATCATTTGTGAGGATAGATTGTTATAACTGTCCAGGCTGATGATAGAATTTACAATTTTAACTCTAAAATGTTGTGCATCTTGGAGCGACATTGTTGTACTGTCTTTTGATATTATATGTTATCATTCTGCAATGAGATTCAGATATTGTGTTCTCTTCTTACTTATTCTATTTTCTTTTTCTTCTATTTTACCATAACAATCTATCATTCCGACATTTGGATGCTTGGCACGTGAATACCGTGGATGTATTAGTGTCGACATTCGAGAGTCGAAAAATCGGGTCGTTGCAAAAGGTAACTGGTTTACACACACACAGATATATTTTTCTACAGTTATTCTTTTCCAATCCCTGAATTCTGAATCTAATTTTTATACAATCCAATCATTGTATATTTCTATAAGAAGAAGTATGAAGGAGAAATTAGGCATGTGCGTGAATCAAATCCAAAGGAAGGTAGGCAATTATCTATAAGTGATAATCTTAGTTTTTCACTTTTTAGTATTTCTATAGTAGAAGTTTGGATTCGTTTTACGCCTTGGGGAATTTTTTTCACAAAAACCCAAGAACTAAAACCCTAAAATTCACCCAAACGAAATGTCAATTCTTAAGTTTATTGGAATCTCAATTACTTTGTATTAAAATAATAAAATTTGTTTTGTTATAACAATTTGAATATTTTATATTCTATTTGACTTCCAACTTTTCTCTATTGTTGTCTTAAAGGGTTTGAAAAAGAAAATGAGTTTGAAAATGGTGTGTAAAGGACGAATTTTGCTAGACGTAGTTTGCACTACCTATTTCCATAACTTAATACAAATCCTTTTTTCATTGTATATGTAAAAATTGAATAAAATATAAAGGGTTTAAATTGTAAGTTTTATTTATTGAAGTAGAGATATTGATTCTACTATATCAATATAAAATCAGTTTGGTATTTGATTCTATTAATGCAAATCTATTATTTGGATAAGGATATTAGCTAATTTGTAAGTTATCGTATGGAGTTAGACTTGTATGAGTTGACATATTAACATTTAAAATGATTAGTATAGGATGTAGAAATCTTCGAATGCTTAAGAATACTTAGTTAGCCTAAATTACATATGTATAAATATAGGTTAATTCTATTCAAACGCTGATAATTTCTTAACATACAACGTGAAATTAAATAAACTAGTATACACAAAAAATTACTTTACATACACCGTTTCTTTTACAAAACTACCATGTTTTCATCTTCATCGCTTTCTCTCTTTAAAACTTAAAACTCATTTATACAAAATTAGAAATCCTTAACACTAAATTAAGTTAAATTCAACAAAATGAACTTTAATTTTTGGCAACAATGTTGTAACTTCTTTAAATTCATTTTGAAAGAAAAGAAATCTTAATTTCATTTAAATCAACTTTAATTATAGAAAAACAAATTTGAATACTTTTACTCTAGAGAAGTTAGTTCTAAAAATTGTCCAAATTGATGTTTTGTTAGCCTCATCAAAAATTTATAAATTTGATCAAATATCATTAATTGTAATGTTTTAATTTGATGGGTTATAAGAAAAGGACTAAAAATATAATTTAGAAGAAGGGTAACTTAGTCATATATTTTCTTAGCAAAATAATGGTGTATGTTAGGTAGTATTTGCCGTATGGATAAAATTTCCCATAAATATACCAGCTTATTAATATATGTATAATTAATGACGTATTAATCATATTTTATAAAATAAATAGGTTAGTAATTAGCATTAAACCTCACAGGAAGGAAATAAGGATAATTATGGAAATTAATCCAAAATTGAAGGAGGGAAAATTAGTTTACCTTATTTTGCCTTAATGCGAAGAAGTATATATATGGTAGTATGTTAAGAGGGTGGAATTATGACTAAGTTATAGGGATGCGAGGTCGGTAAAAAGCGCACAGAAGTCTGCCCAACTAATCTGGCTACCCATAGTGTGACTTGGGACTAATTGAGACATCGCCAATAATAAGTGCCCATGGCGGATGCGAGGTTAGTCTCAATTCTGTAGGGTAAGTCTACCCAATTAATTTGGCTACTAGCGCCTACGAACAGTCGGACTAATGTGAGACATGATAGTTTGGGTTACGGGTCATAATACGTAGGGCCTGCTTCTGGGTCGGGGATATTTAGTGGCTATTGTAGGGTCCTCATTCTTCCCACTTACGAAGTATTAAATGGTTGAGATTATCGTTTAGGTGCAGTAGTAGGGAAACTCAGGAGGGGCCCGCTTTGGGGTCGAAGTATTAAATGGCTATTGTAGGGTCAGTCTCTTCCCATAAAGAAGTATTAAGTGGTTTAATGAGATTTCTTGCGATGTCAGTTAGGAAGTACTAGAGAGGGGTCCGCCTTGTATTAGGTATTAAATGACAAGGATCTGCCTAGGATACAGGTATTAAATGGTCGGGGTCTGCCTAATTCCCATTAAAGAGTTATTAAGTGGCTCAGGTACTTTCTCTCACATTGTTAGGACATGATTGACGGTGGTTGCATGGGACTAGAAAGGGCCTTTTACCTACAGTTGAAGGTACATTACGAAGTTGGTCTGGAAGAACCTTCGGCATACAGCTGGATGTATATTTGAGTGGACGTAGTATAGAATGCATAAGATATAATAATTATTTAAATGTTACAGCCCAAATTCTATTATGGTAAGACATGAGATTTTCATTCCCTGGACATTGTTGTTCTGGCTCCCTCCTCATTACAATACACAGATTAGGGGATACAATGTTGATTTATAAGATGAAGGCAGGGGCGAAGTCTTGAAACAGTTATCTATCTATTTATATTTCTGATATATTTTGGTGTACCCAGTTTTAAACATGTTGTTGTTTTTGAAATATTGTATTTTTGATACTTGGAATGATATGTTGTATTATCGAGATTTGGATTTTGTGTAAAATGGGTACAAATTTCTGATATTATGTTTTATCATTTCCGTTGAGAGATTCTGATAGCATAGATAGATAGCTCTGTATATTATTCATTATATCAATTTTACCAACAAACAACGGGCTTTGGAATGGGTCTAAAGTTCGATAGGCTTTTATTGGATTGAAAATTAGGCCTGTTTTGAGGTAGGTTGTTACATTTAGACTTGTGATAGCTTCTGTCTTCTAACATGTGACAACACTTCTTTAGACTTGTGATAATTGATATCTTTTAAACATGCAATAGCCCTTCTTTGGACTTGTGATAGCTCTTATCTTTTGCACATGCATAGCTCATTCCTCGTAATTGCCTCTGTTTTGAATATAAAAATTTTAGGCATAACATTTGCCTCCTTAGAAAAGTATTTTCTTTTATACTTTGGTATAAAGAAAATTCTTTTCTTTACTTCTTCTTTGGTTACATTTTAATATCTGTCCTCATTTTTTATTTTCCCGCTTAAATAGCCTTTCGGATAAAGGCTTAGTATTCTTAAGTTTTATTATATTAACTACTAAATTTCTTTCCCTTAATCTACGATTACGGTTTTATCTCCAAATCCCCTATAAATACTTATCTTCTTTACGAAACTTATTTTTACTAGCACTTGTAAAAAACCTCATTTTATAGTTTTAAGAATCCTCGAGGTTTTAAATCTTTAGTTATTTTAGACTAATTTCTTTATTTTCATTATTGAATATCGTCCATTTTGGCTCTCTAGAACTTGTGAATTTACATTGTTTATTTTTTTTAACAGTGTTGGTATTCTTATTTCATGTTTCCCTATGAAAAAGAACTTTAAACTTTTTTGAAAAAAAATTGATTTTTTATCATAAAATTTACCGATTTTCCCAAAATAATTTGTAAATGGATCTCAAGATCCGGCAGCCCCTATCCCATCTATTATATTTACTTTTGGATTGTAATTATTATTTGTAATATGTGATAGCTATTTGTTTCATATTTGCAATAGCTATCTTATATATGCAATAGACTTTTGTTTAGAAGTGCGGTAGCTATCATGGTAGCTATCTTATATATGTGATAGCGATCAGTTTTGGAGTTGCGATAGCTATCTTAGATATGCGATAGCTATTGGTTTCGAAGTTACGACAACTATCTTACATATCTGATAGCTATTAGTTTTAGAACTTGATAGAAATCTTATATATGTGATCGTATCAGTTTAAGAGTTGCAACAACTATCTTATATATATATATATATATATGATAGCTAGTTCCAAAGTTGCAACAATTATGTTATATGTGTAATAACTATTGGTTTCAAAGTTGTGATAGCTATCTTATGTATGTGATAACTATTGGTTATGAAGTTGCAATAGCTATCTTATACATGCGATAGCCTTTTATTTTAGAAGTGCGAGCTACCTTATACTTGTGATGGCTATTGGTTATGGAATTGCGATAACTATCTGCTTTAGATGAATTTAGTTTACCATCACTTTCCTTTAAAGAAAAGTTTCTAGTAAAAACTATATCCACTATTTATTATATAGTTATTTGTGTGTGTGTGTGTGTCTTTTATTTCACTTTATTTCTTGAATTAAATTGCTTGAATAATTTTGATTTCTCTTTGACTATTATTTAATTTTTACTTATTGAGGAATCATGGCTAACACAAAGAATGATCCCCAGAGGATTCTTCTAGTTCCTCAAAATCTAGGAAAAATCCCTACTATTCAGTTGTGTTATATCCCCTGCTAGTATCCACAACTATGAATCATGTCGGACATCCACCACAATATCTAGGCCGAATTGCCCGCATACATAGGAGAACCTCCCAACAACATTACAACTAATCAGTTGTATTACTAATTATTCTAAAAGATTTATCTAACGGTTAACTAACCTAACTCCTGACTACAAAAAAAACAAAATTTGAGTAAATTACGTATCTATATGGAACCTACATGTAACAACCCTGGTCGAGATTACTTGGGATTAAAAACTAAACTATGATTTAAAATTATGTTAGTTAATTTTAAGATGAATTTGAGGAATTTTAATTGTTAATTTTAAAATTTGAAATAGATTTGGGATTAATTAAATTAGATATTTCATGAAAATATTCTTTTATGTAACTTGAATCTTATATTTGATAATATGAGATTAATCCTGTGGGAAAATAATTTTATAATTAAGATAAGAATAAAGATATTTCATTCACTTATTTATTTAAGTGAAAATTTATAATAGACATTTTCCCTTTGAAACTATTGCAACAAAAAGGTTCTAAATTTAATAAAAAAATGTTAATAATGATATTTGTTGTTAGAAATGAGATTTTTATAATTAACAATTTATTTTATTAAAATAATAATAATAGTTTATGTTTTTAAAGGTTATACTGTAACTACGTAAAACATTTCAATATTGTTAAAATGATAATTTTAACATATTTAGGTTTATCAAAATAAAGAAATTAAATTTATTTATAAATCATGAAAGCTTGTTTAAATGTAAAACAAGTGTGTTATAAGTGATGAGAAGAAATTTGCAACACTTCTCTTAGAATTGCAACACTTTGTTTATGGGTTTATAAACCCCATTGGTCAAAATAGAAAGTAGTATGAGAAGAGAAACAAGTACGTACCTTATTCTCGTTCTTATTTCTCAATTCTAAAACCTGAAAACAAATCCCTCCATATTTTCAAAACCCTTATTTCTAAATCCACAAATTAAAACTGGAAATCAAAGTGCTTTTGACTAATTTAAGTATAAATCTAAAGAAGCTAATCTCCTCCGTCTCCTTATATGCTTAAATTCGTTTATTATTTTCAGTTTTGTCCTAGGTTATAATCATATCTTCTCCTATTTTTTAGTTTAACCTAAGGTATTGGCTAAAAGATGGCAACCTTGGAGAATTTGGGCATTTTGCATTTAATTTGGATTAAATTGGTGAGTTAACCTCACTTTTCTAGGCCATAATTCATTGCATGTTGCTATTTGATAATCTAGTTGAATCTATGATTAAATTGTTTTCAACTTTTTATGATATTCAAGCATTATTGTAACACTCCATATTTTTAGTAACATTATTAAGAACATTTAATTAGTAAATTAAATGAAATAATGTAAAATGGTTAATGGGTTGAGATTTGTAGTTAATAAGGGGCAGCCGTGCCATATACAAATGAACTAAAGAATTAAAATGTTTAGGAAATAGGTAAGGGCAAAGTTGAAATAAGAGTATTCTAATACCCTAAACCCTTAACTCCATCATTCTCACGTTCATTCTAAATTTACAAAACAAAAATACAAGCTAGAGGCCGACCACCATTAAGAAAAGCAAAGAGAAGATTTAAAGAGGAAAAGCTTAAGCAACTTAGTCAAGATCAAATCTCAAATCCTTAATCTCAAAGATAAGGTGAATAATGACTACATCTCATTTTTCTAATTTTTTTCGGTTTTATGATGAATCCGAAGTATTTTGCACGATTATGCCATGTTTTTGAATGATTAAATGTTTATATATGCTTTTTGATGATTTATGCTTGTTCATATAGATTTTATAATATGATTTAATGTGAAAACCATATTTTATGACATCCAAATACCTTGCGATTCTAGATTTAGATCAGAAATGGTATTTTAGAGATAGGCTACAATTTTCAGAAATAATGTGGATTTTATATTGATTTTCAAGTGAAGGAAATGATTATTTGGGTTTAAAATTATTTACGGTTAAATAATATATGATTTGGGTCTGAAATTAATATATGTTAGAAAACATATTAAAAATGATTTTTGGAATTTTTGTAGAATTTTCCTAAGTGTTTTGATGAATATATAAAATTATTTAAGGTATGTGACTTAAATGTTTTATATATTTATAAGAGGAGAATGGGTATTTTGTAAATAAATTAAATTGTTTATTTCTAAAATATTGGCAGCACTTTTAGAAAAGAAAATTGGCAACTAATAATATTTTGACAAACAAAGCATGTTAGTTGAAAAGAAACTCTTTTTAAAGTAAAAAATCAGTTTTTACATGCTTTTGGTATGTTTCACTACTTTCGGCACCAGTGGTTCCAACCAAGTACTTCCGCCTTCATTACCATCGAAACCAATGCACATAGTATCAATAACTTGGTACAGAGTGAATTGGACTAAGGCGAAAGGCACTGGGCCGAAGCTAAGGGTTCCGAAAGGGTCGAAACGTCGCCTTGCTTTTAGAAGAGAATGTGCCTGCTTTGCTTTCGAAGGAAGAGCTTTCGACTTGGTTGGCTTTCAACTAGGTTAAATTGTTTTAAAGGTAAGGTTTCGAATGGGTTGCGCCTTTTGTTTTAAGTAAATGCTTTCAAATGGGGTCGAAACCCCTAGCTGCCGCTTTTCTACCTTTCGAAGTCAATGGTTTCGGAAGGTATACTTTGTTTTAAAACGTGGCCACTTCTACAATGCTTTCGGAAGGGTTGGTTTCGACTCTATCACTTCTTTACTTAGGAATAGCTTTCGAAAGGGTGCTTTTGACTTAAATATTTTATTACCCTTTTGCTCTGTTGATGGTAGAACAAAAATGGTTTCGAAAGAGATGGTTTTTAATGGTTTCGAAAGGTGTTTCCACATGTTTTAAATTGAACCCAATTCTTTCGAAAGGCTTTTTGTTTACAAAGGTTTTGATGCTTTCGAAAGGTTTTAAAGAATGATATCGAAAGGGTGGTTCCCTAATGGTTTCGAAAGTTTTGAAAGGAAAGGTTTTCCAATGTTTTCGAAAGGCAATGTTTGAGTGTTTTAAAGAAGGATGTCTAAGGTTTTATAGCTTTCGAAGGAAAGGTTTTTCAATGGTTTCAAAAGGAAGATTGAATGGTTTCGAAAGGAATGCTTTTGCCTTTCGGCCTAGGTGAAAGAAGGGTTTTACTTGATTTCGAAAGGGGTACTTTCAATGGATTCAAAAGGGGTACTTTCAAAGGTTTAATTATTTTCATCAACAAAGATTTGAGTAAAGTATATATAACATGGCACGGTGATTTTGAGTAAAGCATGGAGTATATGTATTTTCCTTGTTTAAGTTTGGTTTAAAGGTTTTAAATCAATTTGAGATGAAAAGGTTTTCATGGAAAATTTAAGGGAGGTTACCCTAAGTAAAATGACTTAGATATTAGAATACCAAATGAGACTGGTATAGGGTCATGCCCTATACATTAGCTATTAGCCCTAGCTAATTTAGTCTAAAATTCCAGTGTGTAGGGCTTTGTCACAAGTAAGGCTAAAATTATGGTTACACACAGAACATAATATATATTTGTACATAGTTGGATTATTGGTGAGCCCGCAAAACCATTAGGATATGCGACCCTACGAGAAGATAAGTTAGGGACAGACCGTCCAGAAGAGGAGTATCTAACAGATAAGTTAGGGACACACCGTCCAAAAGAGGAGTATGTAATAGATAATTTAGGGATAGACTATCCAGAAGAGGAGTATCTAACATGCGTTGGATTATTTTATTTATATTGTCTGATAGGCCCAAGTCAGCCAAAGGTTAGTGGTTAGCCAAACAAAACTATAGCATTCGGATAGATAGTCCATTTGTTACCTGATATGCATGTTTACATGATAATGCTTTATAGTTTTAACCAGTTTTGGTTGCAGGAAATGATTTGCTAAAGATATATTTTAAAAGGATATTAGCGAGGGGAAACCCGTTCCACTAAGCAGCGTGGTCTCATTTAATATCAAATAACCAAGATGTATAGTATTATTCACACCAGGCTTTATGTCTGACTTGAAGTTTATGTTTTCCCTTTAAACTCTCGGGTGCTCAAAATGGATTGAGTAGGCTGAGGGTTGAGGTTTTCGGGTTATTAGTAGGTTGGCGAATAAAGCTTACGGAGACGAGCAAGTGGCTGAAGGATAGCTATTTAGGAGTTGTTTTATTTTGTTTGATTCCACCATGTTGTATTATGTCGGTATGACTATATAGTACTCTGGTCAACCAAGGGGGTATCTTATTATGTCGCTCTTGGCGTATTTTGTAATAATAATATTTGATCTTTACCTGGGAAACGATTCTGGGATTATGTAATGGAATATGAAACATGTTTTATGAAATGAAATCAGAAATGTTGTTTTTGTGAAATCTTTAATTTTTGATTCATATTCATGTGCTTATGATATTATGGATACCATTAACATTACCGTATTTGGTCACCAGAAGTTAATACTATGGATGACTGCAGCACCTGTAGTGCTTATCTTTGGGCCTCCAGATAGGGGTTGTTACAACTTGGTATCAGAGCATAGGTTTATAAAAAACTTTAAACTAAAATGATTTTTGAAAACATAATCCTAAGGAATTAGATAAGATCGGGGTATGGGATAATGGTATAGTAATGTACTTATAATTGCTATATATAAGTATACGCCATATCTCTATTCTTTTATCTCTCTTAGGCTATTCTTCTGTATCTCACGGGGCGTGAATACAGATATGGATGCTAGATGTGGAAGGGTTAACCTTGGAGGAGGAAGCACCATGAAAAATTGTAATGCCAGACCAAATACTAGAAGGAACCAAGGTTGGGCATAAGCAAGGAATGTTGGTGTTGGAGTCCACGAATGGATATGGAAGCCATGTATCAGTTTTTCATGAATATGATGCAGGTGAGTGTTGCTGCTGGAATGGTTGGAGGAAATGCTGGAGTTGGAGTTCAGGAAGCTCCGGTGGTGAACAACTATGCTAGTTTGAGTAGAGACTATGTTAGGCTTGGAGGGAAGCCATTTATCGGAACTGAAGATGTTATTGAGGTAGAGAACTGGTTGTTCCATTGTGAGAGGATCATTGCAGACTTGGGGCTCAATGATGAGCAGAAGAGGTGGCTTGCTTCGAGAGAACTTCAGGGAGCAGCTTTATTCTAGTGGAATAGTGTGACAGCTGGAGTTAATGAAGAGGAGATGACATGGGCTGAGTTTAGGAGAAGGTTCTAGGAGAGGTTCATGTCTATGATGGCGCAGTCTACTTTGCTCAGAAAGTTTGCTGAGTTGGAGCGGGGGAGGTGTCTGTGTTCGAATATTCTAGAAGGTTTGAGGTTGTGGATATTGTGATGAAGAGGAATGAGAAGTTTATCAAGGGTTTGAAGCCTGAGTTAGCAAGGGCTACATTACCTCATATTAGGGATCCTTGTGATGTTGTAGTAGAGATGGCATTGAGCCATGAGGATATTCTTGCTTCTCTGGAGCAGAATAAGGCCAAGGAGGTCTAGGTAGGGCAGGGTCAGAAAAGGAAGTTCTTTCACAAGAAAGGTGCTCAAAAGTGTGGAGCCACAAAGAATGGAAAGTCTGAGGTTGTTTGCTTCAAGTGCGACAAGAAGGGCCATTTCGCTAATGAGTGTCATATTGGAAAGGCAAAAGAAGTGATCGGGAAGAAGAATATCAGATGCTTTAACTGCGATCAGATTGGTCATTATAAGAATCAATGCAAAGAGCCTGCTAAGGATGGAATGGGCAAAGTATTTGCATTGGAACCTGTTACATCAGGACCAACAGCGCAGGAGAAAGGAAAGGCAGTGTTGGGAGGTACGCTTCAGATCCATGGTATGTCTGTTAGCATTCTATTTGATACCGGCGCATCGCATTCTTTTATATCTCATTGTTTGGTAGATAAGCATAACCTAGAACTCTCATACTTAGTTACTTCCTTAAGGGTTGCAAATCTGATAGGAGGGTATGCGACACTTGGGATGAAGTGTGACCACCTAGAGTTTGATTTGTTAGGTCATACCTTTGTTTGTAGTTTGCATGTGTTTAACTTTGTAGGGTTCGAAACAATTTTGGGTGTGGACTGGTTAAGTAAGTATGATGCTAGGATATTTTGCCATGATAGGAAAATATCACTTAGACACCCTAGTTGTGAGGTGAATGCTTTGTTGGGTGTTGTGGAGTTAGGAGACGAGTTAAATCGAGTTTTCGTGGTTAGAGAATTCGCAGATGTCTTTGAACCTATAGTAGGGTTGCCACCGAAACGAGTCATTGAGTTTCAGATAGATTTGGTGCCTGGAGCAGAACCAATGAGTAGGCCGCCAAGCAGATGACACATACAGAGATGAGAGAGTTGAAGGTGTAGTTGGTGGATTTGGAAGGCAAGAATTTTATCTGACCTAGTAGTTCACCTTGATGAGCAGCCGTAGTATTTTCTAAGAAGTCAGACGGATCGTAGAGGTTATGTATTGATTATCGTAAGTTGAATGAAAAGGCGATAAAGAATTGATATCTGTTACCTAGAATTGATGATTTGTTCGATCAGTTGAGTAGAGCAAGGGTATTTTCTCAGTTGGATTTGGCAATAGTTTTTCATCAACTTATAGTAGCAGAGGAAAGTATTCCTTTGACGGCTATTAGAACTAGATATGTATCGTACAAATGGTTAGTTATGCCATTCGGATAACTAATGCTCCGGCATTCTTTGTGGATTTGATGAACCCAATTTTTCGAGAACACTTGGATAGGTTCGTGTTGGTTTTCATAGATGATCTTTTGATACACTCTAGGGATGAGAAGGAGCATGAAGCTTATCTCAGAATTGTGCTTGAGATGCTGTGGCAGAATCAGCTGAAGGCGTAGTTTTCGAAGTGTCATTTCTGGAAGAAGGAAGTGAAGTTTCTTGGTTATGTAGTCTTAGAGAAAGGGTTTTCTGTAGATCCGACTAAGATTGAAGTGGTGAATAATTGGAAGAGACCTGAGACAGTGACTGAGATAAAGAGTTTTCTTGGATTGGCAAGATACTATCGGAGGTTTATAAAGGATTTTTCGCGGATAGCTGCACCGATGACCAAGCCTACGTGGAAGGATGTGAAGTTTGTGTGGACCGATAAGTGTGAGGAAGCATTCCAGAGCTTGAAACACTTTTTAACTCATGCACCCGTATTAGTTGTTCTGAAAGGGAATCAGGATTTGGTAGTTTACAAAGATGCATGTGGAACTTGATTAAGAGCTGTGTTGATGCAGAGAGGTAGAGTAATTGCCTATGCTTCTCGAGAGCTTAGACCGCATGAGGTAAGATATCCAACGCACGATTTAGAGTTAGCCATAGTGATTTTTGCATTGAAGGTGTGGAGACACTATCTTTTGGGAGAAAGATTTTAGTTGTATACGGATCATAAGTCGTTGAAGTATTTGTTCTCTCAGAAGGAGCTGAACATGAGATAGCAGAGATGGTTAGAGTTTATTGCTGCTTATGATTTTGGAATTGAGTACACACTAGGGAAAGGTAATAAGGTTGCAAATGCGCTTAGTAGAAAGCATCAGAATGTAGTGTTAGCTATGATAGCAGAGTGGAAGGATTTGGAAGCATTGACGACATGTAGAGTTCAGTGGAAATATGAGGCCGGAACTAATGGAGAAACAGTTGTGTTGTCTTGTTTAGAAATTCGACCGGTAATGATCGAAAAGTTTGCTTCTAAACAGGAGGAGGATCTAGTGTTGGTTGAATGGATCGGGAAGTTAAGGGATGGAACCGAGAGCGATGACTTAAAGGATTTCAGTCTTGATCAGAATGGGTGGTTAAGAAAGAAAGGAAGGTTATGTGTTTCGAATGTGGGAGACATAAGGAAAGATGTTCTAGAGGAATGCCATCGTTCGAAGTTCACTATTCATCCAGGAGGAATTAAGATGTATCGGGACATGAAGAGAAGTTTCATCTAGGAAGGTATGAAGAGGGATGTTGGCTTATGGGTGAAGCAGTGTTTCAACTATCAACAGGTAAAAGCCGAACATCAGAAGCCAAGTGGGTTGCTACATCCATTGGATATTCCGTTATGGAAGTGGGATTCTATTTCTGTGGATTTTATTGATGGGTTGCCAAGATCTAGTAGAGGAAATGAAAGTATATGAGTCATGTAACAACCCATGTAACACCCCGCATTTTTTGATAATTAAATAATCGAATAACGATGAACAGTGAAAATAAACATTTTTCGAATTGTCATAATACAGCCTCGAAACTTATACCATTATATCCGTTGCAATTTTCCGATTAATTTCCATATATAACTTGTCAAAATCCGAGTCAATACGAAGAAGTTATGAGAGAAACGAAAAAGCGGGAAATAATCAAAAATAGAAAAATAAAACGTATATGGGTCGACCCATAGGTCGATCGCCAGGTCGACTCGATGGAAGCAGAGGTCGACCCTAGGGTCGACCCGCGTTACTACTTGGACGTAATTTCGTCCAGGTATGAGCCAAGCCAAGTAAAACGGATTTTTACGCGATCTGAGCCATACGTTGATGCATCTGATGGCTCCAAACGACCCTGTGACGTGGTGGCTTCAGATTCAATCCAAGAATCCAACGGTCTGAGATCCCCAAACTGCACTATAAATAGAACCCTCGGCCTAGCTATTTTCTCACAATCAGATTTTCTCCCAATTGGGTTCATTGCCTGAGGCTGGACCCTAAAAAGAAAATATTTCTAGGGAGAAGATCTTCTCAATAAAAATATTTGACACCTAAGAAGGGGATCCAAGAAGACCATGGAGCCAAGCTAATCACATGCAAAGCTAAGGATGACATGTGAGTGGATTTAATTATATATCTTTTACGTTTATGATATATTATCATTAGATTCCCGTTAAATAATTTAATTCAGTATTTATTTCCGTAATTAATTTTGTTAATTAGTTATGCTGAGACTGTAAATTGTATAAGAGTGCTTATATTTAATTATTATTTATATGGAAAAGTGGGAAATAGTAATCCAATTAAATATAAATAATATTAGGCTTAATAGTTAGAGAAAGGCATAAGCCTAAAAGTAAGAAATTTACAGTTATTTACATCTATTTTAAAAGTTGAAATTTAGCCTATAAATGTTAGCTTCTTTTTATTTTTTTTACGCGAATAAAATAGTAAAGAGAAGAGTTCTCAAATACGGACCATAATAAAAGAACACTAGATTTACAGAAATTAGATGTAAAATAAGAAAAGCTGAAATAAAAAGAGAAAAATAGAATTTTGCCATATATTATGCTAAAACGGGGAAAAATAAATTAAAAGAGAAAATATAATAACTTGATTTGGAAGTAAGTGATAGATTAATTGGTTGGTTTATAAAAGAGAATACATTTCCATAGTTTAATATTTAAAAGATAACGATAAACGTAATTGCAAGAATAAAAGAAAGAAAAAGGGAATTAGTGTAAAATAGAGAAACTACTGTATTTTTCACTATCCAAAAAGTAAAAAATAATAATAAAAGAAATATCTTTTAGTTACGGATTATTGTTTATAGCAATGTTTAGTATTAAAATATGGAAATGGAATTTTAGTACAGTTTTTGTAACCAAACAAATAGAATAGAACTACTTCCTAGAATATAAGAAAATAAAGTGAAGAATTATAGGAAGTAAAGAAGAAATCATGTTAATTATTAGACAAGACTAGAAGCAATTAAAAGAAATATACCTAGATCTGCAATAACTGCGCAGATAATAGAATAAAGGCAAAGTAGTTATTATGATAAGTAAATTTGTGACAGTCGGACGTAGTCCCAAGCCAAGATTGTCATATAATAAGAGAATTCAATATCATAATAAAATAAGACAGACTAGAATAGAAAAGAGATGCTTGTAATTATATTTATAATATATAGATTATAAAAGAATACAGTAGTGACAATTGCAAGTAAAATTATAACATAGGTTATAATTAAGTAGAAATAACAGAAAAGGCTTATTTTAAGACTTAAATTAAGTTAATAAGCAAGTAAAGCAGAAATGACAGAAGAGACTTATTATAATAAACTTAGATCTTGGATTATGTTAATAAGCAAGATAATAGAAGTGGCCCATACCAACAACATTCTCTTTCAGTTAGGAACTGATGGTCTCACAATAGTTAGGTGAGGCAGGGACAAACTTATGCTGATTAGGGTAAATAAATAGCCTACAGAATAAGATAAGTAAACTAAACGCATAATAAAAGATTAGACGTAGGGTCTAATAAAACATTAAGATGTGTTTGGAGCAGCCCAAAGGATGAAGGGCCTAACGAAGCATTTCATCACAGATTTCAACGCAGAAGGAGCATGTCCAACTTAGATATTTTGGGCTAGAGGAAGTACTAGACTTCAACGGGACATGAGGGTACTCTAGGATGGCCCTCTGGGGTAGGCATAACGGAGCAGGCCCCCGGAGGCAGGTCTGTAGGTGTTCCTTCAAGAGAGTATGCCTTGACTGCTTTTTGCATGGTAGGACCATTGTAGGTAGTCAAAAGGGGTTAATGTTTGGAGTACGATATTCGTATGACACCGTACTTGACTTGCGAGTAGGTTTTAGTGGGCAGGACCCAAAAGGATTGTCGCATGCGGATATCTGGCCAGCATCAAAACCAAGAAGCGAGATCGGAAAAGACTAGAGTTAAACTAAAAGGCCAATGATTCTTTCACTATCGAGACATTGGATGAGGGGCGCAGCTAATTGGATTTTTAGATTCTTTGCAGTAGGACACAACCACTTAGCTCTTTAGAGGTCTTTCGATTAGTTGAGGGGTGGCTGCGTGGGGCCATAGTCACGATAAGAAAAGAGACAGACCAAGTAGAACATCTATATTGTAGGACCAATAAGGCAGTCCTTTATAGACTTAGAAAATCCCCGACTGAGTTCCATACAAGGTTGACCTTGTTAAGCGGGATTCAGGGAGTAGACAGAACAATTATGTATAATCCTCAAGGTACGCACTGGGTGGTACATTGTGGATGTCCGAGCATTGGTATAGGCTAGTGCAGATGTAGTTTTATGTTTTCATAGTAGACGATGGAACATCTGTATTGTAGGCCTTATGAGGTAGTCCTTTACAGATGTAGTCGCTGAATGCTATAGGAGCAAGACAATAGAGTCCTTTGCGAGGAGAATATGGAAGGATTATAGCTATATATATATATATTGGTTATTAGGTTTTGATCTACTAGGGTGTAGATGGGAAGGATTCACGCACAGAGGTGAGAGTATTATAAACCCGATAAACCTAATATAATAGAAAATGGAAATAAAACGATATATGTAGAATTAAGCCTAGAAGTGTATAATTTGTCCATTCACCAGAACTTTAGTTCCGACTCCCTTCTCATAACATCCTACAGGTTAGATAGATGGTAGAGACTTTCCAGCTTTGGGACACTTGTTTAGAAAGTGTTATTATATTAGTGAGTATTTACTTACTATTATATTTTAGTCAGTTCCGTTGTGAGATATTTATCTGAGCTCTGATATATTTGTCTTTGCCTATTTACAGGATACCAGAAACCCAACTCGGGCTTCAATGGGCTTGGATTTTAGCATTTTTGTGAAAAATATGGACAAACTGGAATTCGGGTTATTACATTTGGTATCAGACCTTAGGTTTAGGATTCCTATGTAGATAGTGAGTGAACGTATTTGTATTTTTGAACAAAATATTAATATATTAGGTACTAAAATCTAAATAGTCCCCAATTATAGATTTTAACATATGGAAAGTTTTTAAGAAGTATATTTGTGCATAGTTTGCTAGTTGGGTTTGGGATTACCCAAGTATGTTGAGCCCTATGTTATTACTGATTTATAACGTACAAATAAGCCGTGTTTTGAGAGCAGATTGGTATCCATATGTTATAGGAAGTGGGGAAATTCCCTAGAGATAATGGAGGAGTGGTTTTTTTGGAAGGAGTAAGAAGTTTTAGTAAGAAGAAAATCCATTTTATGTATAGCCCAATAAAATGAAACTTTTGGAACTGAAAAGTCGAAAAATATAATTGTTAATATATTTGAGGAAGTAGATATTGGGTTTTTGAAAAAAAAAGTGGTATGAAATTTAATTTGGTTTTTATATGATGTAAATTTTGTTAAAAGTGAAATTTTTTTGAAGAATAATAGAGCATGTATAGCTCGCTAGCTTCTTTGTAGGTAAACAAAGATTTTAAAATATAAAAACCTAGAGTGTGTTAAGTATCGAAAATGTAGATTACAACAATTATTGTAGTAATAGATGTTTTCGTGAAAAATAAGGTAAATATAGACTATGACACTATTGTTATAGTAGGTGACTTTCAAAGGAAATGTTTTTACATAGCAGAGGAGATTTATTAATATTTATTTTAATTGAATCCATATATTAGTATTTTTGGGTTGTAGTAACGGTGTTTTACGCAACGTCTATTTTGACCCAAATGAGTTTTGAAGATAATTTCTAAAGTAGTTTGTATGTACACTTATTATTTAAATAAGTATATGAAAATATTTTCTAGTTATGAAAATATTAATGCAGTTTTGAAAATGAGTTCTTTTGAAAATAATGTACGTTAAATAAATGAATTTAGAAGGAAATATCTTAGGTAAGTGAATATAGAGCAAACATACTTTAATCTATTGGAATGAAATGAATAATGAAATAATTTTCTATGAATCACAAATAAAAATGTTTTGTGCAAGTTATAAGGAATAGTGAAAGAGATGTACAAGGTATGGAAAGAACCATATTTTGTATAGCGTATTTTGATAAAATACAAAATAAATTCCTTATAATTTCACATAAATATGAAATTCTCCTTTAAAGGATTCATAGAAGGTTTTAGCATTAATAGTTTCTCATAAGAGAAAGTAATTCCAATACATTAAGGTATAAAACCATTAAGTGTAGTAAGTTAGAAACTCCTCCAAGGATAAGTAATTAGAGGAGTAGAAAAGTTAAGGGATTTTTGATAAAATAATTGTTCTTATCTACTCCAGTTTTAGTAAATTTGAAAATCTATGAAAAGAAGGTATTTTGAAAACATGTGAGGACATTTTGAAGTCAAAAAAAAAGAAAAAGAAAATTGTTTTAAGAACAAGCAAGACATGTTTTGAAGAAAAATGGTTTGGTGGAAAAGTAAATATGTTTTTGGAAAGACAAAATTTTAAGTAACCAAGTACCTTTGAATTTAACAGAAAACTTCAAAATAACACTTTCAAAGGTAAGAATTTTGGGATTAGATGTTTCAAAATTTTAGAAGCTTTAATTTTTAAAGTAAAATGATAAATACCAAACCAAACCGGACTTTTAAATATGGAGTAGATAGGAACCATTTCCTAGGTGTAATGGGAAAAGTGTAAGGCTATAGCAGTGATTACTCCTAGTAGTAATAATAAAAGTTCCCGTAAGGTGTATAGGACACTAGTGAAAACCTAGGAATGTTACTTCATGTGTGTAGACTATAGAGGAACAGTGAAGTGATATTAGTAAGACAGTAAGACACACATGGTTGGGAAAAGTAGACCTTAGTTGGGGAAAGATGAAAGGTAAAGAGAAAATTTCTCCAAGCTTAGTTGCCTTTTTAGATAGAGACTACATAGATAGAAACCCTTATCCATTGCAGTAAATGAGACTTGGTTATTCCTTTTTGAGCATGGAATAAAAGAGATGAATAGATCTTATTCATCATGAGTAACACAACATAAGTTAGTAACAAGTAATAGGCGGCAGGAGGAACATATAAGTTACTTGGATTCCTAGAGTAGGACCTTTCTATGTCAGAGTGGACATGGTCCTAGACCTCCTTGCCCGAGATGAAAGCTGTGTTTAGTTGCTATATTAAAAGAAGAGTAAAAGCAAATAAAAGGTAACTAAGGGAAAAAAGTACGATCTAAAGAAAGCAACAGAAACGTCAATAGAAATAAATGAGAATTGCAAAAGAAAAATACATCTTTCCCATAAATTAAGCTTGGGAAAAAGTTTGAAATGAAAAATCTTTCTTATGTAAACCGTGCTTGGGAAAGAAAATAGAGATTTTATAGGATAGCGGCATAAGTTTCTAGTACGGAGTGAGAGGTACGCAAAATTAAAAAGGAGAAATGTGAAGTTTTCCCGTTTTCTACCTTCTTTCTGACATAAGAAATCGAGTTTGGAAAATTAGATTTTTCTGAAATTCAATTTTAAAAATTGTATGGTAGGATTTGGATGTAAAATTTGTTGAACTACACCCCTATTCAGTAGAAGTGTGGGAAAAATTGGATGAAAATTGTTTTGAGTTTTCAAAAGATTGCATTCATATAGAAATTGCAAGTATATTTAGGGTGTGTGCATCATGTTTTAAAATAAATTTTTAAAGAAGAAAAGCATTCATATAGGAGGTACCGCTTAGAAATTCATGTTCATACATATATCTCATGTTGAATGACACTTTGCACAAGTGCACGGATGGCCGCAAAAATTGGATGTACACAAAATGGGTGCGATTGATGCGAGGAATTACATAATTTTACCCTTATTGAATTTCGGGGATGAAATTTCCTAAAGGGTGGGAGAATGTAACACCTCACATTTTTCGATAATTAAATAATCGAATAACGATGAACAGTGAAAATAAATATTTTGGGAATTTTCATAATATGGCCTTGAAACTTATACCACTGTTTCCGTGGCAATTTTTCGATCAATTTCCATATATAACTTGTCAAAATCTGAGTCAATACGAAGAAGTTATGAGAGAAACGAAAAAGTGAGAAATAATCGAAAATAGAAAAAAATAAAAATAAATTGTATATGGGTCGACCCAGAACTCCCCAGGTCGACCTGAAGGAAGCAGAGGTCGACCCTAGGGTCGTCCCACGTTGCTACCTGGACGTAATTTCGTCCAGGTACGAGCCGAGCCAAGTAAAATCAATTTTTACGCGATCTGAGCCATACGTTGATGCATCTGATGGCTCCAAACTACCATGTGACGTGGTGGCTTCAGATTTAATCCAAGAATCCAATGGTCTGAAATCCCCAAATTCCACTATAAATAGAACCCTAGGCCTAGCTATTTTCTCACAATCAGATTTTCTCCCAATTGGGTTCATTGCCTGAGGCTGGACCCTAAAAATAAAATATTTCTAGGGAGAAGATCTTCTCAATAAAAATATTTGAGACCTAAGAAGGGGATCCAGGAAGACCATGGAGCCAAGCTAAGCACAGGCAAAGCTAAAGATGACATGTGAGTGGATTTAATTATATATCTTTTACGTTTATGATATATTATCGTTAGATTCCCATTAAATAATTTTATTCAGTATTTATTTCCGTAATTAATTATGTTAATTAGTTATGCTGAGACTATAAATTGTATAAGAGATCTTATATTTAATTATTATTTATATGGAAAATGGGGAAATAGTAATCCAATTAAATATAAATAATATTAGGCTTGATAGTTAGAGAAAGGCATAAGCCTAAAAGTAAGAAATTTACAGTTATTTACATCTATTTTAAAAGTCAAAATTTAGCCTGTAAATGTTAGCTTCTATATATTCCTTTTTATGCGAATAATAAGGAGAAGAATTCGCAAATACGGACCAAAATACAAGAACACCAGATTTACAGAAATTAGATAAAAAATAAGAAAAGCTGAAATAAAAAGAAAAAAATAGAATTTTGTAGTAAATTATGCTAAAACGGGGAAAAATAAATTAAAAGGGAAAATCTAATAACTTGATTTGGAAGTAAGTGATAGATTAATTGGTTGGTTTAGAAAAGAGAATACATTTCCATAGTTTAATATTTAAAAGATAACGATAAACGTAATTGCATGAATAAAAGAAAGAAAAAGGGAATTAGTGTAAAATAGAGAAACTACTTTGCACTATCCAAAAAGTAAAAGAAATATCTTGTAGTTGTGGATTATTTTTTATAGCATTGTTTAGTATTAAAACATGGAAATGGAATTTTAGCACAGTTTTTGTAACCAACCAAATAGAATAGAACTACTTCCTAGAATATAAGAGAATAAACTGAAGAATTACAGTAAGTAAAGAAGAAATCATGTTAATTATTAGACAAGACTAGAAGTAATTAAAAGAAATATACCTAGATCTGCAATTACTGCGTAGATAATAGAATAAAGGCAAAGCAGTTATTATGATAATTAAATTTGTGATAGTCGGACGTAGTCCCAAGCCAAGATTGTCATATAATAAGGGAATTAAAGAGAATTCAATATCATAATAAAAGAAGACAGACTAGAATAGAAAAGAGATGCTTGTAATTATTTTATAATATATAGATTATAAGATAATACAGTAGTGACAATTGCAAGTATAATTATAACATAGGTTATAATTAAGTAGAAAGTACAGAAAAGGCTTAGTTTAAGACTTAAATTAAGTTAATAAGAAAATAGAACAGAAATAACAGAAGAGGCTTATTTTAATAAACTTAGACCTTGGATTAAGTTAATAAGCAAGATAATAGAAGTGGCCCATACCAAAAGCATTCCCTTTCAGTCAGGAGCTGATGGTCTCACAATAGTTAGGTGAGGCTGGGACAAGCTTATGTTGATTAGGGTAAATAAATAGCCAACAGAATAAGAAAAGTAAACTAAACGCATAATAAAGGATTAGACGTAGGGTCTAATAAAATAGTAAGATGCATTTTGAGCAGCCCAAAGGATGAAGTGCCTAACGAAGCAGCTTATCACAAATTTCAGCACAGAAAGAGCACGTCCAACTTAGATATTTTGGGCTAGAGGAAGTATGAGACTTCAATGGGACGTGGGGGTACTCTAGGATGGCCCTTTGGGGTAGGCATAACAGAGCAGCCCCACGGAGGCAGGTCTGTAGGTGTTCTATCAAGAGAGTATGCCTTGACTGCTTTTTTCATGGTAGGACCATTGTAGGCAGTCAAAAAGGGTTGATGTTTGGAGTAGGATATTCATACGACACCGTACTTGACTTGCGAGTTGGTTTTAGTGGGCAGGACCAAAAAGGATAGTCGCATGTGGATATCGAACCAGCATCAAAACCAAGAAGCGAGATCGGGAAAGACTAGAGTTAAACCAAAAGGCCAATGATTCTTTCACTATCGAGACTTTGGATGAGGGGCTCATCCAATTGGATGTTTAGATTGTTTGTAGTAGGTCACAACCACTTAGCTCTTTAGAGGTATTTTGATTAGTTGATGGGTGGTTGCGTGGGGCCATAGCCACGATAAGAAAAGAGACAGACCAAGTACAACATCTATATTGTAGGCCTAACACGGCAGTCCTTTACAGACTTAGAAAATTTCTGACTGAGTTCTGTACAAGGTAGACCTTGTTACGCGGATTCGGGGTGTAGACAGAACGATACATATAATCCTCAAGCTACGCACTGGGTGGTACATTTTGAATGTCCAAGCATTAGTATAGGCTAGTGCTGATGCAGTTTTACGTTTTCATAGTAGACGACAGAACACCAATATTGTAGGCCTTACGAGGTAGTCCTTTACAAATGTAGTCGTTGAACGCTATAGGAGCAAGATGATGGAGTCCTTTGCTAGGAGAATACGGAAGGTACTATGGGTAGTACCTAGGACCGATGCGGCCTTTGGGCATGTAGCTACAAATATATCGGTTATTAGGTCTTAATCTACTAGGGAGTCGATGGGCACGATTCACGCACAGAGGTGAGTGTGTTATAAACCCGATAAACCTAATATAACAGAAAATGGAAATAGAATGGTATATGTAGAATTAAGCCTAGAAGTGTATAATTTGTCCATTCACCAAAACTTTAGTTCTGACACCCTCCTCATATGATAGATGGTAGAGACTTTCCAACTTTGAGACAGTTGTTTAGAAAGTGTTACTACCTTGGTGAGTATTTACTTACTATTATATTTTAGTCAGTTCCGCTGTGAGATATTTATCCGAGCTCCGATATATTTGTCTTTGCCTATTTGCAGGATAGTAGATACCCAACTCGAGCTTTAGTGGGTTTGGATTTTAGAATTTTTGCGAAAAATCCGGACCCACTGGAATTCCAAATGTAACAACCCGAATTCCAGTTGGTCCGGTTTTTTCACAAAAATGCTAAAATCCAAGCCCACTGAAGCCCGAGTTGGGTTTCTCGTATCCTGTAAATAGGCAAAGACAAATATATCATAGCTCGGATAAATATCTCACATCGGAACTGACTAAAATATAATAGTAAGTAAATACTCACTAATATAATAACACTTTCTGAACAAGTGTCTCAAAGTTGGAAAGTCTATGCCATCTACCTAACCCGTGGGATGATATGAGGAGGGGGTCAGAACTAAAGTTCTGGTAAATGGACAAATTATACACTTCTAGGCTTAATTCTACATATAGACCAAAGACCACATCGGTCCTAGGTACTACCGATAGTACCTTCCATATCCTCCTCGAAAAGGACTCCATCGTCTCGCTACTAGAGTGTACTGTAACTACATCTGTAAAGGAAAGCTTCATGAGGCCTACAATACAGATATTCCGTCGTCTACTATGAAAACGTGGAAGTGCATCCACACTAGCTTATACTAGTGCTCAGACATCCATAATGTACCACCCAGTGCGTACCTTGAGGACTACACGTAATTGTTCTGTCTACTCCCTGAATTCCGCCAACAAGGTCAACCTTGTACGGAACTCGGTCGGAGATTTTCTATATCTGTAAAGGTCCGCTTCGTTAGGCCTACAATACAGATATTCTACTTGGTCTATCTCTTTTCTCATCGTGGCTATAGCCCCACGCAGCCCCCCTCAACTAATCAAAAGACCTTTCAAGAGCTAAGTGGTTGTGCCTTACTGCAAACAATCTAAACATCCAATTGGTTGTGCCCCTCATCCAATGTCTCGATAGTGAAAGAATCATTGCCTGTTGGTTTAACTCTAGTCTTTCCCGAAATCGCTCTGACTGATGATGGCTGATCTCCACATGCGACTGTCCTTTTGGGTCCTATCCACTATAACCGACTCACAAACTAGAGTACGGTGTCATACGAATATCCTACTCTATCATCAACCTTTTGACTACCTACAAAGGTCCGCTTCGTTAGGCCTGCAATGCAAAAGCAGTCAAAGCATACTGTCTTGATGGAACACCTACAGACCTGCCTTCGGGGGTGCAGTTTCGTTAGGCCTACCCCAGAGGGCCATCCTAGAGTATCTTCACGTGCCGTTGAAGTCTCGTACTTCCTTCTAGCCCAAACTAACTAAGTTGGACGTGCTCTTTATGTACTAAAAATCTACGATGAACTGCTTCTTTAGGCTCTTTATCCAGATTCTCTTTGAGCCACTCCAAACGAACCTTACCATTTTATTAGACCCTACATCTAATCTTTTACTATACGTTTAGTTTACTTTTCTTATTCTTCTGGCTACTTATTTATCCTAATCAGCATGCCCAGCCCCACCCATGTGTGAGACCATCAGTCCTAGACTTGAAAGGGAATGCTACCGGTATGGGCCACTTCTATTATTCTGCTTATTAACTTAATCCAAGATCTATGTTTGATAAAATAACCCTCTTCTATTTCTTTCTTTTTAATTATAACCTACGTGTTACAATTATACTTGCAATTGTCAATTTTATATTATTTTCTTTCTTTTATAACCTACATGTTATAAATGTAATTGCAAGTGTCTCTTTTCTATTCTAGTATGTCTTCTTTTATTATGATACTAAATTCTCTTTAGTTCTCTTATATTATATGATAGTCTTAGCTTGGGACTACGTCCAACTGCCACAAATTACTTATCATAATAACTGCTTTAGTTTTTACTCTATTATCTACACAATAAATGCAGATCTAGTCTCATTTTCTGTTTATTGTTTCTAGTCTTGTCAAATAATTAACTTGATTATTTCCTCTTCTTTTATTTATTTAACGCTTCACGTTATTCTCTTTTATTCTAAGAAGTAGTTCAATTCTATTTGGTTGGTTACAAAAACTGTGCTAAAAATCCATTTCCATATTTTAATACTAAATAATGCTATAAACAATAACTCGTAACTGCAAGATATTTCTTTTATTGTTTCTTTAATTATTGGGTTATCCAAAATACAGTAATGTCTCTATTTTGCACTAATTCCATTTTTCTTGCTTTTATTCTTGCAATTACGTTTATCGTTATTCTTACAGTATTAAACTATGGAAATGTATTCCCTTTTCTAAGCCAACCAACTAATCTATCACTAACTTCCAAATCAATTTATTAGATTTTCCCCTTTTTAATTCATTTCTCCCATTTTAACATAATTTACTGTAAATTTCTCACTTTTAGGCTTATGCCTTTCTCTATAACTTTTAAGCCTAATATTACTTATATTTAATTGGATTCCTTTCTTTTTCCATATAAATAACATTTAAATATAAGTACACTTCTCTTATAAAATTTACAGTTTCAACATAACTGACTAGTAGACCTAATTACTGAAATAAATACTGAATTAAATATTTAATGGGAATTTAACGATATTATATATCATAAACATAAAAGAGATATAATTTAAATCCACTCACTTGTCGTCCTTAGCTTTACTCAATGGCCTTCCTGGATCCCCTTTTAAGGCGTCTAATATTTTTATTAAAAAGATATTCTCCCTAGAAATAGTTTCTATTTAGGGTTCAGCCTCAGGTAATGAATCCGACTGGGAGAAAATATGATTGTGAGAAAATAGCTAGGCCTAGGGTTCTATTTATAGTGCAGTTTGGGGATCCCAGACTGTCGGATTTTTGGATTGAATTTGGTGCCACCACGTCACAGGCTCACTGCGAATCATTGGATCTAGAAAACAATGCTTCAGATCGCACAAAAATCAGATTATATGACTTCGGCACGTCCTTAGATGATTTCTCGTCCATGGGAAAAGGCGGTTCAACCCCTAACCTTTGTAGGTCGACCTAGGGGTCGACCCGTAGGGTCTTTCTCCTTTTTTTTAATTTAATTCCGATTTCTTATCGCTCTCGTAACTCCTTCATATTAACTCGGATTTTGACAAGTTATATATTGAAATTGATCAGAAAATCGCCCCGAACATAATGGTATAAGTTTCGAGGCCATATTCTAACAATTCCATAAATTCTTATTTTCACTATTTAATAAATTTGGTTATTAATTATCTAAAAATGCGGGGTGTTACAGGTCATAGGGGATAGACTGACCAAAAGTGCCCATTTCATTCCAGTTAAGTCAACTAGGATGGCACCTTTTTGGCTAAGTTGTTTATGAAGGACATAGTTAGACTTCATGGAATTCCTAGTAGTAAAGTAAGTGATAGAGATTCCTTATTCACTAGCGAGTTTTGGAAATGCCTACAGGGGATTTTAGGAACCAAGCTCAAGATAAGTACCGCTTACCATCCACAGACCGATGGGCAAACAGAAAGAGTTAACAAAATCTTTGACGATTTGTTACGATCTTGTGTGTTGGATTTTGGGAGAGTATGGGAAGTCCATCTACACTTAGTCGAGTTTTCGTATAACAACAGTTATCAGACTAGTATAGGGATGGCACCGTTTGAAGCTTTGTATGGAAGGCCATGCAAATCTCCCGTTTGTTGGTTAGAGACTGGGGATAGGTTGGTTCTTCGTTCGGATTTGATTAGAGAAGCTATGGAAAAGATTGAGTTGATTCGAGCAAGGATGAAGGAAGCCCAATCCAGGCAGAAGAGTTATGCAGATAGAAGACGGAAAGACTTAGAGTTCTGTGTTGTTGGGTAAATTTCTCACCCAGGAGATCTCAAGACCATGAAGAGCTAGGCTTCATTCGACATCCTCACCACATCCGAACCAGCCACCACCGAACGAAAGACACTCACCTCTACCGAATCAAGCTTCATCCCATTGCCGAACCGACTCCAAAACCATGACACACCGAACCAAGCTTCCTACCGATCCATACTCCCACCGAACCAACTGCTATACCGAACCATGCTCCACCATACTCCCACCAGACCAACTGCTATACCGAACCATGCTCCACCATACTCCCACCAGACCAACTGCTATACCGAACCATGCTCCACCATACTCCCACCGGACCAACTGCTATACCGAACCATGCTCCACCATACTCCCACCGGACCAACTGCAATACCGGACCAACTATAACAAGGCAAGCCCAGGCCCATCAGCAACTATACACATCCTAGACCCCTACCCCCAGCCTCACTCTATAAATAGAGGGGCAGGGGTACAGCAATGGGGACAAGTTTGAGAGCTCAAGCACGGACAGAACTTTCAAACAACTTTCTTTTACTTGTATAAAAGCTTTGTACTTGTAATCAAAACAAGAAAAGAGAAATAACATATAAAGTGGACGTAGGCACATTCTGGCTGAACCACTATAAATTTGCGTGTCTTTTTACAGTTTAGCCCCTGCTTTTCATATATTTGCATAAATCACTCAAATCGCTAAGAACAACATAAGATCTACTAAATCATATAACTTTGAGGTGTTTGTCCATTTTTTGTGCAAACATTTTTGGTGCTTTCACTGAGAACTAGAGGCTCGAAGCTTCAGCTTCATCCACTTAGCAGTTTTCCTAACAGCATCGTTCGCCACTTGGAAAACATGCCTCCCAAACAGAGAAAAGATGTTAACAAAGGAAAAAACATCGCATCCAGCAGTCTTCCAGATCCAGCTGTCACGGATCAAGTAAATCGTCCTCCTCCAACAGTAGTAACAAATGAAGGATAGGCTAACCCAACCACTCCTGCCACAGAATAGCCTGCAGCAATTACTAGGGCAGATTTGGACAGAGTTGTGGTTGAAGTAACTAACCGCTTCACGTCCCAACAGGAAGCCTTGGTGGACCATCTCATGTCACGCTTAAGGGACGCTGAAGAATCCAACCGCAACACTGAATCATGGGGCAAGTCCCAGTCTGGAGGATCTCAGAGACAACAAATATCTTCCTTCTTCGAAGGAGCTAACGGCAGAAGTAGCCATGGTAGGAGCCGAGACCGGGCATAGCCCGAAGTTAGGCCTGAGGAAACGTTTGGTACCGAACCCAACGGGGGAGGTACCGGGCGAAGGTCAACTGTAGCTGAGCCTGTCATGCTGCCTAACCACAGAAACGCCAGTGAACGGGGCCGAGCTAGAGTCCAGCCCGAAGTTGGACCCGAGGAAGTGCTTAGATCAGAACCCAGCAGGGGGAGATCGAGGCAAGGGCCAACTGTAGCTGAACCGAGCATGCTCCCAGAAGATCAAAGGCAGCCTCTGGAAAATATGAGGAATGATAGACGATACCATCCCTATAGGTCATCTGGACGGAATCAATCCCACAGAACAGAACCAAACTCATTTCCATCTGCTCCAAGTTCTGATGAAAGGATGGCACGCTTATTCAGAGAGTGTGTCCAACGGGAGCAAAGAGATCGAGGGATAGGCGCTAGGGTAACCAGCCCTTTCGCCCGCAATATCGAAATTGCTATCACCCCCCGAGAATGGAAGATGCCAACAATGGAACCCTACAAAGGAACCTCCGATCCCGTTGTACACTTACAGAGGTACACGCAGCATATGCTCATGAGTGGAGCGACAGAGGGAGTACTGTGCAAATGCTTTCTGCTCTTCTTAGCAGATCTTGCTACCTCCTGGTTCTGTCATCTACCCCAGGGATCCATCAGCTCGTGGGAAATGTTGAAAGAAAAATTTATTAGTCAGTTCCGCATTCATGTGGAGCAACCTAAGGACGTTTATTCCTTATCCAGCGTCAAACAGAAACCTGGAGAAAAGCTGCAGCAATACCTAACCAGATTCAACGCCGCAGCAGCCGCAGTCCAAGATGCCGATGAGAAGCTTATCCTAATGGCCCTCTGCAGTGGTGTGCATCCGGACACTAAATTTGCTAGAAGGTTGACAAAAGAAAAACCAGCTACTTTACCCGATTTCTTCCATGAAGCCGGGAAATACATGAGGCTTGAGGATGCTGCCGTTGAGGGGCAGTCAGGACAGCAAAATAAGACAACCCATGGCAACGCCCTTGCTGTGGCAAGGGACGTTCGAAGAAATGATTCCGGAGACAATGCTGGGGGCAAGAAGGGAGAAAAGCGTCTATATCGGCCAGGACCTAGATTCGACACTTACACTCCTTTGAACGAGACCGTCGAAAATATCTTCCTTGCCACCCAAGGCGAAGTTAGATACAAACGCCCACCATACAAGAAGGAATCAGATAACGCACAAAAGTCTGGAAAGTTCTGCCGCTTCCACGAATCTCACGGGCATGATACCAGCGAATGCCATCATCTCCGAGATCTGATTGAGGAACACATCAGAAGAAAGAAACTGGAACGTTATGTAAAAGGTCGGGACAGGACCCCAGCTCCTGCCAATGAAGACCCAAGGCTACCCTCACCAGGGGCCGACAGAGGAAACCGCAACGCTAGCAGCTCTAGTCAAGAAAAGATAGTGGTCCATACCATCTCAGGAGGGCCACACATCGCAGACAGAAGCTGGAAAGAGATGGAAAGGTACGGAAAGTCGCTTAGAGACAATAAAGACTATGTCAATTCGGTTATAGAAGAACGCCACCCAAAGCGGAAAGAAAGTGATGACATCACATTCGGTAAGCGTGACCTAGAAGGAAGGCAATACCCTCACATAGATCCCATGGTTATCTCTGCCCGACTCGGTCCCGCCGAAGTTTACCGAATCCTGGTAGATACTGGAAGCTAAGTAAACATCCTGTTCAAACACGCATTCGACAAAATGAAGCTATCAATGAAGGATGTATCTCCCTACGATAAACCACTACACGGTTTCACTGGAGATGCGAAGATGCCTCTCGGACAACTGGACCTCTTTGTTGAGATTGGAAGCCATCCCCGCTCCGTTGTACGGAAACAGACATTTGTGCTAATAGAAAACCGTTCGGCCTACAACGCCTTCTTAGGAAGGCCAGCTTTGTCTGATTTCCAAATTATCCTAGCCCCATGGTGCCTAAAGATGAAATTTCCAACGGACAATGGAGTAGGGGAAGTAGAAGGAGACCAGGACATTGCTCGAGACTGCTATGTGACTGAACTTCGCAACAACCACAGGAATGATAAAGGGAAGGGTGTAGAGATTGCCCTCTGCACAAAAAGTCTGGAAGCATAGCAACTAAAGAAAGCCCCTCCTCTTCGATATACCAGCGACCCTTTCAATGAATTAGACCCTAGGGACAAAGAGGAGGAGGCCACCGCCGAGCCTGCAGAGGCTATGGAGTTTATATCTGTAGACAAGCACGACTCAAGTAGACTATTGAAAATTGGGTCCCAACTAAAAGCCAAATTGAAGGAACAACTCATCGATTTTCTCCGCCATAACCTGGATGTGTTCGCTTGGTCACACGCTGACATGACCGGAATCTCCCCCGACACAGCATGCCACGTATTGAACATTGATCCTACCAAGGCGCCTGTAAAACAAAAAAAAGAGAAGTATGGGGGCAGAGCGATCATCAGCCCTCGATGAAGAAGTAAAGAATCTACTCGCCAATGACTTCATACGAGAAGCTGTTTACCCGGAATGGATCGCCAACCCGGTACTGGTAAAGAAGGCTAATGGGAAGTGGCGGACCTGCATCGACTTCTCCAACCTAAACGACGCCTACCCAAAGGATTGCTTCCCACTTCCCAGAATCGACCAACTTGTAGACAGCACAGCCGGGCACGAGCTCCTATCTTTTATGGACGCATACTCAGGATATAACCAAATTCCTATGCATGCTCCCGACCAAGACCACACTAGTTTCATCACCGACCGGGGTTTGTACTGCTATAAGGTAATGCCTTTCGGACTTAAAAATGCAGGAGCCACCTACCAGCGCCTCGTCAACAAGATGTTTGCGGGGCTAATAGGACAAACTATGGAAGTATATGTGGACGACATGCTGGTGAAATCACGGAAAGCCAAAGATCACGTAAGCCACCTAGGCGAAATGTTCCAGGTACTTTGACAGTATGGAATGAAGTTGAATCCACTAAAGTGCTCCTTCGAAGTATCATCGGGAAAATTCTTAGGGTTCATCGTCCATGCCCGAGGGATTGAAGCAAACCCTGAACAAGTCCGAGCGCTAAGGGATATCAAGATACCTTCCACCCGAAAGGAAATGCAAAGCCTAAATGGAAAAGTGGCCGCCCTAAGCCGATTCATCTCCAAGGCAACGGACAAGTGCGTCCGCTTTTTCGAAGCTCTAAAGAAAGATAAAGGAAAGTTCGAATGGACGGACGAATGCTTAACCGCTTTCCTTAACCTAATCGAACACCTCCAGAAACCACCGGTACTCTCGACTCCAAGCGAAGGCGAAGAATTATACCTATACCTTGCTGTGTCATCTCACGCTCTAAGCGCTGCCTTGGTAAGGGAAGACAACCGCACGCAACGACCAGTTTACTTCGTCAGCAAAAGGTTTACTAGGGCAGAAGTCAGATATCCTAAACTTGAGAAGTTAGCATATTGTTTACTAATCACATCACGGAAATTGCATCACTACTTCCAGTCCCATTCCATCAAAGTTCTGACCGATCAACCACTGAGGCAGGTACTCCATCGTCCCGACACTTCTAGGCGATTACTTAAATGGTGCATTGAACTGAGTCAGTATGATATCACCTATCACCCTCGCACCGCCATCAAGGGACAGGCCATGGCTGATTTCATTGCAGAGTTCACTACCAACGAAGATTAGGAGCAATTGGAAATAACAGAAGATATCAAGTGGAATCTCTTTGTGGATGGTGCATCAAACGAACAAGGCTCGGGGGCAGGTGTGGTAATAATCACCCCCAGGGGAAACAAACTGCACTATGCTATAAGATTGGAGTTCGCCGCCACCAATAACGACGCAGAATATGAAGCAGTGATAGCCGGACTAGAAATTGCCATAGAAATCGGAGCCAATTCTTTGTGTCTTCATAGCGATTCTCAACTTATTGTTAATCAAATACTAGGAGAATTCCAAGCTCGAGAAGAACGACTCATAGCATATCTAAAGAAGACCAAGTTGCTTCTCAGCCGATTGGACCACTACTTAGTCAAACACATCCCTCGGGAAGAGAACCAAGAGGCCAACGAATTGGCGAAGCAAGCAAGTATGAGAGACATCGCCATCTTCGGGGCAGTAACCATCTCAAAGCAAACGGTCCCAAGTTTTGAGCAAGTGAATCTGATAGCTGCAACCGAAGAAGCAACTTGGATGACTCCCATCCGAGACTACCTACAAAATGGCACACTACCCAACGGGCGTAACGAAGTCAAGAAAATCTTGAGGAATGCGTCCCGCTACACAATACAAGAAGACATCCTCTATCGGCGCGGATTCTCTAACCCGTTATTAAGGTGTGTCGCTGGGAGAGAAGCCAAGGAAATCTTATCCAACATCCATCAGGGGAGCTGCGGAGATCACACCGGAGGGCAAACATTACCAAAAAAGATACTCCGATACGGATATTTCTGGCCCACCTTAAGCAAGGACGCCTTAGATTTCGTCAAGAAGTGTGACATATGCCAAAAATGTGCTAAGATTCCACGGCTAAAAACAACTGAGATTACTCAAATGACCAGCCCTTGGCCCTGCGCAATATGGGGAATTGACTTAATCGGCGAGCTACCGATGGGCCGAGGCGGGGCCAAATATGCTATAGTGGCAGTTGATTATTTCACCAAATGGGTGGAAGCGGAACCTCTGAATAAAGTATCTTCAGCAAAAGTTATTAACTTCTTGATCAAAAATGTTCTGTGCAGGCACGGAGTCCCACTCAAAATCATATCAGATAATGGACTTCAGTTTGACAGCGAGGAATTCGCCAACTGGTGCCGAGAGCACGGAATTCATAAAAGCTTCTCATCCATAGCATATCCCCAAGCAAACGGACAAGTCGAAGCAGTCAACAAAATTCTGAAAACTCTGATAAAAAAGAAGCTCGAAAAGTCAAAGGGTGCTTTGGTGGATGAACTCCCTACGGCACTGTGGGCCTACCGCACATCCTTCAGAACATCAACGGGGCACACTCCTTTCTCTTTGGCATACGGATCGGAGGCTATGCTCCCGGTTGAAACCATTGTGTCTTCCCACCATAGGATCCACTATAACCCGGAAGAGAATGAAGAGCTCCTCCACATGTCTTTGGATCTAGTTGAGGAGAGAAGAAATGATGCAGTCCTTAAAACAGCAGCCCACAAGCAGAAAGTGGCAGCGCAATACAACTCCAAAGTCAAGCATCGTACCTTACAAGAAGGGGATCTTGTCCTCAAGCGAATCTTCCCTCGCCCCGGAGCACTAGACCCCATCTGGGATGGACCATATGTAATTCATAAAGATCTCCACAATGGAGCTTATATTTTGTCAACGGTGGACGGAGAGGTGTTCCAGAGGGCATGGAACATCCAGCACCTCCGTCGATACTTTTCTTAACTTGTACTGCCCATATGAAGTGAATTAACAAAGAGAATCAATGGACGTAGGCCTTTTCATGCCAAACCACTTTAAAAAACTTTGTCTCTTTTTTAACTTGTTCCTTTATATCTTGGCTACTTGTTAACTTTATCCTTTCCTGTTGAACAAAATCCTATGCGTATAGCATATCCACTCAAAGCACTCCACGGCGCAACTTCACCTGGGCAAAACCTAACAGGTACTATGCGAATCTATGCCCTCGCCAATGAGACACTTTTGCTCCAGCATCCCTCTGCTGCGGGTTAACTCATTGCTCGCGACGGCCCTTAAAGCCAACTGTAATGAGCCGATTGTAAGCCACCGAGAAGGCCGACTATAGCCGAGGCAGCTCATTACGGCGTTAGGCTCGCCGGCAACTGTGAACCGACTATAAGCCCCAACATAAGGTGTGGCCAGCCAGGGGCAGTTCACAGTTGACGATCGGCACCCACGCTAGCCGGCCACAGTAAATCGAATAATACCCATGATTACGGGCCATAATGGCTCGGGTAGTTACTGTGCGCGATCTCGGCTCCGATGTGTCTTAAGTGCCGCTGTGGTAAAAAAGAATTAACTCCCCGCGGAGGCATAAGATGGGTGACAAATGTCTCCAAGACCCACAGCTAGGGAAAGTGACTACGAAACCCGTTTGCCACGAACTTAAGCACATCGAAGGCCTTCCATGATTGGAAGTTTTACTTTTTCACATATTTCAATTTTACTTAAAAAGCTTTTCTCCTGTCCTCTATAACGGTCCCTAAAGTACAGGATGCAGAGTAGGATATACTAGCCAATGGATGTAGGGACTCACGATTGGATGGCAGGGCACTCGACTGCATTCCTTGCTCGGTCACGCAAGATATTCAAAACTACCATCTACGATTAAAACAAGAAGGGCGGTATTTTCTTCTTTTGTGTACAAATACATGACTATAATTTGTTCACACCACACGCTAATATTATAAGTCATGAAATTATGTTTTAAAACCAGAACCTGACATCAAACACAATTCAATTACAAGAATATGCATAGCTATATTTCTCATACGACATGTCAAAATAGCAACAAGCATTCGGAAGACGACAAAATCAGCTTAAGTTAAAGAATTACACATCAAGAATAGAGCTATTTATTACAAGTAGCAAAATAATTACAACTTAAAAGTTACTCTACTGTTTTAAGACTAACATATACGGCCATGTCAAGTCTACAAAAAGAATTTTCCAGGTCTGATCAAGGGGCCGGCTGCATTGGAGTTTTATCCTTGTCCTGTTGACCACCTGTCCAGTCAGAGAAAGGATTCATTAGTGATAAGCAACCAAAGTTAATGGAGAGACTAAAAAGGAAGACTTACCAGCACCTGCTTCTTGACTATCTGGGTCGTCATCCTCAACTTGCACACCTGCATCCTCAGCAGCAAGCAACCGCATACCCTCCTTCACCGCCATCTTCTCCTCCTTGGCAAACTGAGCAGTGACCACATCCATGCTGAAAGCCACACCACCATCTCTATCCGCATTAGCCTTAGCCTCCTCCAGAGCCCGAAGATAGATCTTGGCCATGACCCTAGGATAATCATCCATCCAGGATAGGTTGCCCTGCTTCCAGGTTCGGAAGTACATGTCCTGGAGCATTTCGTCCATCATCCCCTCATTCTCCTCAAACTCCCTCATCCGGGCCTCGGAAGCCGACAACCTTCCAACAGCAGCTTCTCTCTCCAAACGGTATCTCGAGCAGTCAGCCTGAAGGGATTTCCGCATCGCCTCCATCTCCTCCTTCAGCCTAACCTGAGCGAGCTCTGTGGCTTCAAGCTTCCCCGACAGCTCCTCTACCCGCTCAAGATCCGCCCTCCGAACCTCATCCACTGTCGAGATGGCCATATTTATCTGTTCCTTGCAGGCGGCCTCCATCTTCCGTAGTTCCGCCTTACTAGCCTCCTCCATAGCCTTCCTCAATCGCCCGGAGGCAGCCTCATGCTGAGAAATCTGAATGGCCTGGTCAGCGAGCTGTTTGGCCTGGTCCGAAACCATCAATCTTAGTCGGATGTTGGCACTCCCAATCTCCTCTCCAGCCTTAACCAGCCGGGCATGATGCCCCATCAGCTTCCTAGTCTCCTCCGCCACCCGATCAATACTAGCCTTGGCCTCGTCTCCCATGGTAACTATCCGAGTGGTAAGTAGATCAAGATCTAAGGACTTAGCCTCATCAAGCACCCGTACCATGGGATTGTGGGGAAGAAGGTGCTCACCAGTAACCTCATCAAAGGTAATGTCGTGGGAACTTGGATCCAGATCAGGATGACCCGCAAATGGATTACGAGCCAAGTCAGGATGGTCGATATGAGTAACGGAAGGGTTTCCGAACGGGTGCGGAGAAGGTGCAAACTCGCTGTCCTCCTCCGTGATATCATGAAGAGGCTGAGCCGGGAGCTGAGGACCGGGCGAAGGTTCGGATAAAGGACGACTCCTCTTTCTCTGCTGAATACCCTCTTCGATAACCCCGAGAAGAGGACGGTAGCCGACTACATCCCCGGAGTGGTGGGTCAAAGGCTTCGGCTTGACAGAAGTTTTGGAAAGCTTGTACTGTTCAAGCCTGTGCCGAAGATCTGAGGCCTTGGCCGTTTTACCTGCTCCTGATATGAAGAAAAGGTGTCACAAGCATATATTGATCTATAATTCGAGAAAACACGGCAAATTAAAAGGTAATAAGAAAGGAAACACATCTGTGGTTGTACAAACCCTGGGGAGGAGTAGGATACTGCAATAAGTCCTGGATTTCATTCCAGGACGGGAGCGGGTCATAAAATATTCCTAAGTCCCTATCATAAATGGAGCCCGCAGGAATCAAAAGTTCACCTTGAGTCGTCGGAGCCACCTTGGCTGGAATATTTTGGGGAGGCTCGCTTGCGCCAGTCCCAGCCTTGTCAGTTTTCCCAGTTTTCTCTACCAAAGCCGGATCTTCATCCAGCCCCTCGAAAGCCTGGTGGAACGCATCATCCGTCCACTCCTGAATCTCACCCGCTTGCCCAGGAAGCAAGGCCCCGATGCCATCGCCACCTTTATCACCTTCCCGACCATCTCCACCCTCACCTCTTTCCTCCTCTATGTCTTCCTCCTCCTGGGTAAGTGGACAATTGCTGGGGGAGGGACCGTCCGACTTCTTGAGTTTCTTACCTCCGACGGCTGAAGGTTTTGTGAATGGCTTCCTCTTGCTACTCTCTACCGTAACACCTCCCTTAGTCTGAACAGCCGCCCTCTCCTCCGCCGTTTCCCTCAGCTTGACTACTGACTGCTGTGGAAGGATTAAGTTATACTCCAGAAGGGTCGCATTTCTGATCAAGAAGGCAGATGATCTATATTTCCCGAGAATAGCTTCTATCTCAACCGCCGTCTGAACCAGGCGGTCAGTCTCCACAATCGCAAAGCCACCTGTCGCTAGCAAAAATGAGAAAGTATGAGAAGAAGCATCGCAATCGGAATGGAAATTATAAGTAAAAGCATCAACTTACATCCAGAAGTAAAGCGCCGAATTGAGACGGAGTCGTCCCTGACAAAGAACCACTTCTTCTTGAACATGCTGAATTTAGAATACAGATCCAAGACCGGCTTGAAGGTCACGGCTGACTCTAAGCTAATGTATGGGGACCCCTTCTTATAGCCCCTCAGATTATATAGATACCGGATCTCCCGGTTGGAAGGAGCACGACCATACTTCCTTTGGAAAATGACGAAGAGGCTCACCAATATAGCATAGGAGTTGGGTTGAAGCTGGAATGGGGCCACCTTTAGATATGTGAGGAAGCTGGCTATCCAAGCGTTAAGAGGAGGAATGGCACCACACATACAGTGGTATCTGCTATAGGCGAAGTACCCTTCAGGAGGATCGTACGGCATAACTTCTCTCCCTGGCAATAGCAAGTGCGCCCTATCAATTCCAAAAGATCGGGAAATGACATCAAGCTGCTCCTCCTTGAGGGAGCTAGGAAAACAATCGGGCGGGGAGTTCAGAAGTTCCTGAGGGCCGTACCCGTCCACTAGTGATCTCGGGGTTGGTCCGTGACGTTCTGGATTCGGCTAAGCTGGGGACACGGCAGAGGAACCTCCTTCACCCCCGGATTTCTTTTTGTCTGATCGAGTTTCGGCTTTGCGAGACATTATCTGCAACATAGAAAAGCGTGCTGTTAGAACGGAGGATGTAAACAAATAAACATCAGTAGTCCATTCGGTAATATATAGTATAAGCTTTCATTCGGTGGTAAAGCAACTCACATGATTCGGCACGAGTTGATTCGGCTACACGTGATTCGGCTACACGTGATTCGGCTACAAGTGATTCGGCACGAGTTGATTCGGCTGCACGTGATTCGGCTACAAGCGATTCGGCACAAGTTGATCCGGCAATCTTGATCGGTGAAGAAATACAATGGCCTAAGCCTCCCATTTATAGGAGAAGATTGAATCACTGAATCACCTGGTTCGGTTCTGGAGCCGGATGTGATCGCTCAAACTCAAACAAAGCAGGACATGCACACGCGCACGTCCTACTTTGGGGGGCAAATGTTGGGTAAATTTCTCACCCAGGAGATCTCAAGACCATGAAGAGCTAGGCTTCATTCGACATCTTCACCACATCCGAACCAGCCACCACCGAACGAAAGACACTCACCTCTACCGAATCAAGCTTCATCCCATTGCCGAACCGACTCCAAAACCATGTCACACCGAACCAAGCTTCCTACGGATCCATACTCCCACCGGACCAACTGCTATACCGAACCATGCTCCACCATACTCCCACCAGACCAACTGCTATACCGAACCATGCTCCACCATACTCCCACCAGACCAACTGCTATACCGAACCATGCTCCACCATACTCCCACCAGACCAACTGCTATACCGAACCATGCTCCACCATACTCCCACCGGACCAACTGCTATATCGAACCATGCTCCACCATACTCCCACCGGACCAACTGCAATACCGGACCAACTATAACAAGGCCAGCCCAGGCCCATCAGCAACTATACACATCCTAGACCCATACCCCCAGCCTCACTCTATAAATAGAGGGGCAGGGGTACAACAATGGGGACAAGTTTGAGAGCTCAAGCACGGAGAGAACTTTCAAACAACTTTCTTTTACTTGTATAAAAGCTTTGTACTTGTAATCAAAACAAGAAAAGAGAAATAACATATAAAGTGGACGTAGGCACATTCTGGCTGAACCACTATAAATTTGCGTGTCTTTTTACAGTTTAGCCCCTGCTTTTCATATATTTGCATAAATCACTCAAATCGCTAAGAACAACATAAGATCTACTAAATCATACAACTTTGAGGTGTTTGTCCATTTTTTGTGCAAACATGTGTTGGAGACCATGTGTTTATTATGGTGTCGTCGATGAAGGGTGTGATCAGATTTGGAAGATCGGGGAAGTTGGCAACGAGATTCGTAGGACCATTTCCTATCATAGAGAGAATCGGGAAACTCGCATATAGATTAGAGTTACCGAGCAGTTTGGCAGGAGTCCACTATATTTTGACAAATAAGGCAGGTTAGTTGAAAAGAAATCCGTTTTAAAGTAAAAATCAGTTTTTACATGCTTTTGGCATGTTTCACTCCTTTCGGCACTAGGGGTTCCGACCAAGTACTTCCGCCTTCATTACCATCGAAACCAATGCACATAGTATTAATAACTTGGTACAGAGTGAATTGGACTAAGGCGAAAGGCACTGGGCCGAAGCCAAGGGTTCCGAAGGGGTCAAAATGTCGCCTTTGCTTTTAAATGAAAATGCGCCTGCTTTGCTTTCAAAGGAAGAGCTTTCGACTTGCTAGGCTTTCGACCAGGTTAAATTGTTTTAAAGGAAAGGTTTCGAATGGGTTGCGCCTTTTGTTATAAGTAAATGCTTTCGAATGGGGACGAAACCTCTAGCTATCGCTTTTCTACCTTTCGAAGTCAATGGTTTTAGAAGGTATACTTTGTTTTAAAACTTGGCCACTTCTCCAATGCTTTCGGAAGGGTTGGTTTTGACACAATCACTTCTTTACTTAGGAATAGCTTTCGAAAGGGTGCTTTTGACTTAAATGTTTTATGGCCCTTTTGCTCTGTTGAAGGTAGAACACAAATGGTTTCGAAAGAGATGGATTTTAATGGCTTCATAAGGTGTTTCCACATGTTTTAAATCGAACCCAATGATTTCAAAAAGTTTGTTGTTTACAAAGGTTTTGATGATTTCGAAAGGTTTTAAAGAATGATTTCAAAGGGGTGGTTCACAATGATTTCAAAAGGTTTGAAAGGAAAGGTTTTCCAATGTTTTCGAAAGGCAATATTTTAGTGTTTTAAAGAAGGATGTCTAATGTTTTATAACTTTCGAAGGAAAGGTTTTTCAATGGTTTCGAAAGGAAGATTGAATGGTTTCAAAAGGAATGTTTTAGCTTCTCATCCTAGGTGAAAGAAGGGTTTTACTTAGTTTTGAAAGGGGTACTTTCAATGGATTCGAAAGGGGTACTATTAAAGGTTTAATTGTTTTCATCAACAAAGATTTGAGTAAAGTATATATAACATGGCAAGGTGATTTTGAGTGAAGTATATATAACATGGCAAGGTGATTTTGAGTGAAGTATATATAACATGGAAAGGTGATTTTGAGTAAAGCATGGAGTATATGTATTTTCCTTGTTTAAGTTTGGTTTAAAGGTTTTTAATCAATTTGAGATGAAAAGGTTTTCAAGGAAAATTTAAGGGAAGGTTACCCTAAGTAAAATGACTCGGATATTAGAATACCAGATGGGACTTGTATAGGGTCGTGCCCTATACATTAGCTATTAGCCCCAGCTAATTTAGTCCAAAATTCCAGTGTGTAGGGCTTTGTCACGGGTAATACTAAAATTACGGTTACATGCAGAACAGAATATATATTTGTACAGAGTTAGGTTATTGGTGAGCTCGCAAAACCATTAGGATTAGGTGACCTTGGGAGAAGATAAGTTAGGGACAGACCCTCCAGAAGAGTAGTATCTAATAGATAAGTCAGGGACAGACCATCCAGAAGAGGAGTACCTAACAGGTGTTGGATTATTTTATTTATATTGTTTGGTAGGCCCGAGTCAACCAAAGGTTAGTAGTTAGCCAGACAAAACTATAGTGTTCGGACAGACAGTCCATTTGTTACCTGATATGCATGGTTGCAGGAAATGATTTGCAAAAGATATGTTTTAAACGGATATTAGCGAAAGGGAAAACCGTTCTGCTAAGTGGCGTGGTCTCACTTAATATCAAATAACCAAGATGTATAGTATTACTCACACCAGGCTTTATGTCTGACTCGAAGTTTATGTTTTCCCCTTAAACTCTCGGGTGCTCAAAATTGATTTGAGTAGGCTGATTGTTGAGGTTTTCAGGTTATTAGTAGGTTGGCAAATAAAGCTTCCGGAAACGAGCATGTGGCTGATGGATAGCTATTTAGGAGTTGCTGTTTTATTTTGTCTGATTCCACCGTGTTGTATTATGTCAGTATGACTATATAGTACTTTGGTCAACCAAGGGTGCATCTTAATATGTCGCTCTTAGCTTATTTTGTAATAATTATATTTGATCTTTACCTGGGAAACGATTATGGGATTATGTAATGGAATATGAAACATGTTTTATGAAATGTAACCAGAAATGTTGTTTTTGTAAAATATGTAATTTTGTTTCATATTCATGTGCTTCTAATATTATGGATACCATTAACATTACCATATTTGGTCACCAGAAGTTAATACTATGGATGACTGCAGCATCTGTAGCGCTTAGCTTCGGTCCTCCAGTGAAATGACCCTCCTATTTCTACCTTAATTTCATAGGGATTTTTTTTCCATAGATATAATATGTGTACATGCATATACACATTTAATTTATATGTATTTGAATGTCCACATATATTCATTTGCACTTTTAAGTTTGATTTAAATTTCCTTTGAATTATCAGAGTCATTTTCTTTCAAACAATTCAAACCAGGATTCAAACTCATTACCAATATAAATATATCAGTGTATTTCTAATAATATACACATACATATGAAGATGTATGTGTTCCTCTTGTTTAAATTCAGAGTATATACTTTATTTTTATTTTTTATACAAGAGCATTCTGTTTGATTTGGATTTTAGCAATTCTGCCTAAAGTTAATTACTATATACTTTTGAATATTTGTAATAAGTCAGTAAATCCTATGCGTATTTAATTTATATGAACTTGCTCATTCTATTTGATAGTTTTTAATATCAATTTACCTTGACAGTTAAATCTCAAGATTCTTGAGATTTTTATTTCAGATCATGGATCAAAGGTATTGATGTTTGGCTAAGGCCAGAAATGATATATTCACTTATCATTTTCCACTTATGTATTTTCTAGAAAACTTTCTTATTTAAGATTCAATCTATGTGACTTGTTTGCCTTAATCTTAGCCCACATGACACATAGTGAGTTGTGTATTTGCATAAGATTTGCTACGTCAAGAATTTGAACTTACAAACATTCATAAGAATAATTTCAGGTTTGTTTGTGCAAACCTGTCCAGATTGCATATCTATTATGACTTTGAAAAATTGGTTATGGTAAAACAATGACTTAAGGATTTTGAAAGGCATTTTTACTAACAAAACACAACCAGACATAATCAACCAAAACTTCACTCATTTGAAGCTGGTTAACTCATGTGCCTTGTGTCATGCCAGGTACCTGATCATGGCAATTGAAATGCCAGTCATTTGCATCATACCTGTAGCCTTCCCATACAATTACTTTTCTCAAAACAATTTAGAAAGTAGACTTGAACCATTTGTAGACATATTTCAGAGGAAAAACCATTAGATACTTAAAGGTATACTCCAAAACTCAGTGTTTTAAAATGACTCAGGGTTGTCTAATACATAATATAATTTATGCTAAGCAATTGCTCACATACCTATATATTTCTTTACCAGGTTTTCATGGCTAACACTTGAGCATATTTTACTTGTTCATGTTCCAGACACTACTTCAAAAACAAATCAAACCTTAACACACAACAATTTCGACAGAACAACTGATTTAATATAACACTTTACAGAACATAAGAGCAGCTTGATCACTAACCATAGAATATTCATTACATGACTGGAAATCTTAGAAACATAATTTTTCCTGAATACATGCAGATATAATCATTTTAAGCTCTTATTGAAACTAGCTAGCATGTTCGTTCACTCCTCCACAATAGCCATAACTTCATTTTCTACTTAGTGCCTGCATTCCCTGAAAGAGCATGAGTGGCTGCCTCATTTTTAAAATGAGACACCCCCATATGCCATGAGCAAACAAGGGTCAGATCTAAGATCTGGTATGAGCAATATCAAAATATTCAAAACATTAAGCTCTGGGTGATGAGCCTTAATACTTATTTTGTATGCATGTAATTTCTTTAATCCACTGCTTTATCATGTTACATACACTTTGATACAAGAATGATATCTTTATCTATCATTTATTCACACAAATTTATTTATTCAATCATGAATATCAATCTACAGTGTGTATATTCAATGGAATAACCAGGGTTCCATTCCACCCAACCTAGGAAATACTCATTTTCCTATTTTTTTCATTTACAGGTTGTTTTCATTAATTTAAATCCCTAGCCTCATCTGCTAGTAAGGAATCACAGGGACACATTGCAATGAACTAATTCACATCATTGCACAAAGATCTCAGGGCTTAAACAAACCATGTGCCAACTTGCATACTTCAAATATGACAAGCATTCCAGCAGCCTTCTTGGCTCATAACCCTAGTATATTTACTAGTAGTGTTGGTTAAAATCCTATCATCAGATAGTTATGTGGACATGTCACAGTGTATAAAAATAACACCTCCCTATATCTTACAAGTAAACTGTTCAAAACAAACAGATAATCATTTCATAAATATTGTTATAAGATGTCTTAACTTCAAATCATACAAAAGAACAACTACAACTGAGTGTGGAGCCATGGCATGCTATGTTATTATGATTTACAAGTAACTGTGATTGAACTGGATTCAAGATCTAGCTGAATCACAATTTTTATCTTGTGAATTTTGTTATTTCATGAGGGAATCAGCACACAGAAATTTCTATTGCATCCCTTACTCTTTCTTTTCTTAAGCCTCAGCACTTATATAAAATATAATGCAGCTCATAATATATTTTTTTTATCTTTTTTCTAAAGAATAATTTCCTGCCATAGATCCCCATCAGTAGTGAGTATTCCTTCCTTGATTTTAAGGTATTGTTGCCTTAGTTTTTCTTTTTTTTTTCAAAATGTAGTAAATAGTAGTATGCACATCCATAGCAACCATTCAAACAGATCAAAAGAATTCATCCAAAGAGCATCCATAATAAACGTTATATCAGCTCAAGAAAATAAAATCCATTCAACAACATTAATATAACAGTGATTAACAAAAAAATCAGAAAACATCAATAGCAACATAAGAACTTGGCTGCCTCATATCAGGTCTTAATGCCAAGAATCTAGTGAGATTACTCACCTAAATATTTCTTCTTATTGATCCAGAAAATCCCTGAGTATGTTTTCTCTTCCTTTAAAATGTTTTCTTCCTTTCCTATTATAAGTAGCTTGGGTAAAACAATTTCTCTGGCCATAACTACTTATTTATAAGCATATTTTTACTAGGGTTTTTCTCAAGACAAAATTCCATTTCTATCCTGGCTGGCATCATGCATAGTTTGCATTTTCTCATTTTTATCCCTAATTACCCCCGGCCATATTAACCAATTAAAGGCTGTATTTTCTTTTCTTTACTTTTTCAGAAAATGGGCACTCACTCAAGTCATGTTAAAAGTGTGTGACTATATTTATTCATTTGCTCATTTTTGGAAATCCCCCTTCTTTCTATTTCTGCCTATACATAACATACATACCTGTTTTATGCTTTATACCTATTTAATGTTACTCTTTTGCTTAGCTTTGACATTTTTTCTACTCACAGAATATACATGTGTAAAAATATTTATTTATTTAATCTCCCCTTGTTTCACAGAAAATACATTTAAGCATATACTTCATTTTTAACTTATGCTTAAATCACAATCCAATGCTTTAAATAAGGAATTTACTTTCTTATATATATATATATATTTCAGAAATTTTTAAATCTCTTCCTTGTGCTATTTCCAGTGTACATGTGCACACATATCTCTGCACATCATTTAATTTAAAATTCCATCAATATTTGATCCAAATATTTTTAAACTGAATCATTTTATTAAAAATCATTTTCCTCAAAATTTTGGGGCATTACATCCAGATAGGGGATGTTACAAACATGTTGCATATTCCAATTTGCCGAAACCCTAGATTAATGATCTATCATATTTGCTAATCACATGGATGTTTTAATGCCATGAAATCACATGAAATGCTCGTATGAACACCTTAAATCATCTACACAAAACACCGGGGTTGGACGTCGTCATCGGGGACTGATCGAAAGGCAACCTGGAGCTGAAATAGCTCCAGGCCACGGTCCAACCGGTGGACCGGTGGGCTCCACCGATGCACTGATGTTGTGCTCTCCTAGGGCTATATTAGCTCCAGGAGACACCCCTCTGACCCGCCGTTTGCTCGTCCATTCACCGCCTGTTCTTTGGTGTGTGTTTTGTGGAATCTTTTGCACTTCTTATGGCATCCATTGCACTTCATGTTCTAAATTATGTAATGCATATATGGAGATGATGTAGAGTTGCACTCTATGGATCCACTTATTTATGTGGTTTACCCGGATTGAATTTCTTGGTTTCTAAACATGATTTCCGTGTCTATTTTAGTGGTTTCTAATTCTTATTTTTGGGTTCTGATTCATGAATTTGTGAATTCATATTGGGTTATTATTATTCCATAGAAATGCTCTATGGATCCATGTTGCAACACACAATGTTATTGCACGTCTTTAACTTGAGTTTTCAAGAGAACAATTTCCATTTTCAAACCGTTTTCCTATATTTTCAAGTACAAGTATATTTTTCTATACAAATGATATTTAGAAATATATATTAAATAATCTATTTCTTTAGAATAATAATGGATTTAAAGCAATTTGGAATAATAGGTTTAAATTATATTTTCATATATGGATTTAACAAGGATTTTTCGATATATATAATGGCTTATAAAACTATATTTTACAAGGATGTTTTTAAAGTAAAATATTTCTATGAAATTGTACGTTATCAATTGAAAGAGAAGGTAATTTAAACGGTTTAATAAAATGAGTGTATGGAATGCCTGCTTTTGTTTTATCGGTTAATTCTCAGACTTGTTCGATTAAGCCATTTATACAATAAGTGGAGTTTACTATTGTATAGTAAATGTTGGGTAAACCCGTGTGGTATGGGACATATGGTCATTATCTATTCGATTGCTATTTGAAAGTATTTAACACTTTTATCGACGAGTTTATGACTCGCCTTCAGAGTTTGTAGGACTTGTTCCTATCTTGGAGTTTATATGTCTCGTACCTATCTTGATGTTTATAGGACTTGTTCCTACCTTGATGTTTATAGGTCTCGTACCTATTTTGGAGATTATAGGACTTGTCCCTATCTTAATGTTTATAAGTCTCGTATCTATCTTGATGTTTATAGGTCTCGTACCTATCTTGATGTTTATAGACTTATACGTCTATCTTGAAGTTACATGCATATAAGTGAATCTATTTCACCAATGTTGGAGTCTGACGCCTTCCCCTTTTTATGAGATTTCTGAATTTTTGTTTGTGATTTCTGGATTTGATGTTATTTGTGTTATCACCAAAAAGTTTCGGGATTTGTCTTGTAGAAGCTATCTTTAGTTTTGATATTTGGTGATTTCATTCTTGAAGTTTAGAAGAATGCTTGATATTTGTTGATATATGACTTGATGACTATACTTGAGTTTTAGTTCACTTTATATATCGTTTATCTTGCTAACTCATTCGTTATAGTCTAGACTGGTCTATTATTTATTTTATATTACTCGGGTCAGACCAAGATATTTCAATTGCTCCAGTTTGATAGTTCTAGAGATGATTCACTCCAATTATCTAGTTATCATTCATCTTATCTTCATCTCATATATATGTACATATTCGTGTAGTGTTGTATCTTGTATTGAGCCTAAATTCCTTTGTGTACATATTCATTTCAGGAGATGTAGTACATAATGTATTATATGGATCGTTTTGACCTTAGTCTTGTATTTGATATTATGTATCTTTTCGATTTGATCAACTTGTATATATTTGTATTTCGCAGTGTATATCCTATGTTCTGTGATTCTATGATTTGTATTTATCATATATTGTTCTGGATTATTATTATAGCCACCGTAGTTTCGATTTAAGCCTGGATTGCATACGTTGATTCTATTCAAGAATAAAATATATATATTACTCCCAAATCGACGTTTCAGTGTTCGCTTAAAGCAAAATTCACGAAGTGTCGCTCCTAACCAGCCCTATTATTTGCACTAACAAACAGTATTACTTAGTAATACCCTTCGTTAGTATGGGTCTTGGGGTGAGGTGTCACACTAAACTGGTAGGAAATGTAGTTTGTCTCTAGGTGTAACCCAAATCTTTCTAATGACCGCTATAGGACCGATGGCACACTTGACGTAATGCATACAGACCTACTCCTCAAATATATGGTGCAAACAGTGTGCACATAGTGTCGAGCTTTTGCCTACCGTCCAATTAGATTGCTTAATGCAAATCTATTAATTGAATATTTAAAATTAATTAAATATTCCCAAATCAAAAAGGTGAATTTCCAGGTTCTTACACTCTCCCCCATTAAAAGAATTTCGACCCTGAAATTTTACCACAGCCCTAAATCCAAAAACACTTAACACTACTCATCAGCCCATACAACGTACATAGATCATCCCTATGTAAAATCCGATCCGATCAATCATTGTTTGTAGAGAAGTAAATGAAGAATATAAAATGGAAATAGAGGAATCTAACAAATAAATAACAGAATATAAGCAATTACAAGAAGACAACGATTTATAGTGGTTCGGCATTGAAAGCCTACGTCCACATTTTAGAAATAACTTTAATCAACACTTGAATTGTTGAGTACAAAAAGATGGATCAGAGTAAAACCCTTAGTTACAAAGAAGTGAAAACTAACAAGCAGCATAAAGGTCCCCCAAATGAATAATCAAGTCTATATTTATAAGGGAAGACAGTGAAATATCTTCCTGAAATTTCGGCAATGGAGTCTCCAAGTCCAGAAGAGGTCATGATATCGATCATAGGTCCCAAATCCAAAAGAATAACGATTGATGCCGATCGTTATATTGGCTTGTTTTGGCGTGCGATCGATATGGTGGGCTCAACTCTTCAATATATTGATGCTCCCAAAGTTTCATCTATATTTGACTTGTAGATTTTGAGATATCGATCATTTTCCATTGCATTGAACTATAACACCGATATAGTTTGATCCATAATTAATGAGTATGGATCGTACACAATCCATTTTCAGTACATGGCATATTTTCATACTTTTATCGTTCTATTAAGTCAGTCTTCTGCTTTCACTCCGTGATTGCTTCATATCATCACCCATGCCTGATCTTCGGGCTTTGTTATTGTTAATCTAACTTGTCGACCCCAATAACAATCGAGTTTAACTTGCCTAATCAGTTCGGATATAGCCAGGCCAAAAGGCCGGACAACACTTGCACCCCAAAGTATGTTTTGTTTCAACATGACTTGCTCTGAATTGATGTAAGTTAAAGTCGTCAAAAAGGAATCCATTCAACTTTCTAAAAAGTTTCCTTCCCTTTTATGAATTACTTTCCTTGGCGAGTCGTATCTATCTCGGTTCGACATGACGATTTAATGATCTCCAATAGTATAAATTTTGGATTGTAATTTGCCAATTATCATATGTGCCTAATGTCATCGAGCTAGTAAACCTCGGTTATCTGATTTGATTCTCTCCCTGATTACTCCATCAAGAATTCAACTTCAGTCGATTTCAAGAAATCGAATTTTTATATGTACATGTTCTTGTCGTTGGCTCTTGGACGTGTTCATACGTTCATGGGTCGTTGCTAATTTGTTGGAATGTGATTCAATCATTTGCAATTTTCTTCTCCTTTTTTTAATGAAATGGATCGGCATGAATCCATTAGGTAAATGGATCATACTTGATCCATTTCTAGTATGGATCGGGCCAAATCCTTTTGAGGTCGATTCGGGTCCAATTATTCTTCCCCCCCCCCCCCCTCTCTTTTTTTTTGGGGATGGATCGTCATGCATTCATCACAAAACGATTGCACCCCGATCGTTCCTTGATTTGGCCATTCGGTTGAAACGTAGGTTATGAAGAACGGATTGGCTCAAGCCTTCATAAAATGATCGTACCCGATCATTTATAGGTTGGGCTTCCATTGAACGAAAAACATCGATGGTTTGTATCGCATCCTTCTTATTTATATTTGTGTATTTAGACCATTCTCTTCACTTCGTTTCATTTTCTAATCGTCCTTACCCAAACCAAAAAAAAAAGAAAAATCAATTTCATCTCCTCCTTCAACATCGATCCCTCGAGCCTTCTAATCCAACCCCCTACTCGTTTTGGATCCATCTCCATAGGTCGACCTGATCCCTTGCTACGCCAACCATCACTGCTGCCATCTCCTACTGATTTTTCTTCACACTCAAATCCAAATCGCCACTGCTTTCCCACTTTGATACATAGATAGGTTCTATTTTCCTCTTACTTGTTAGAATTTAGTGACGAGATAATGGGATCTTGTTCTAGCTTACATAATCCAAGTCATGGCGATTCGATTAGTTAGAGCAGAGGGGGAAGATTGTTTTCAGCTGATCATTTCTAATGAGGTAGATGTGGTGACGTTGCTGGAATAGAGGAATGGAATGGAGTATGACCAATCATTATGATGGATCGGTCAACAAAATTTGGACCGGTCGTTATTTGTTAGGGTTGTTGGGTGATGATTTTTGGTCGGTTTTTCAAATTTCAAAATGGAGTAAGGTGTGGGCCGAAGTCGAAGGCTAGAGAATGATTAGTAGTAGAACGATCGGTTATGAAACGATTGCGTGGGAATGATCGGTCGTGGGCATTGGGATCGATCGGTAGAAACTTATTTTGGATCGGCTATTGATTTAACTTGGATAAACATACTTAAAATCCTCAAATTTCAGTCTAAACTTCATGATGAACATCGGCCTTGAATACTTGAAAGGTCATACATGACTTGCATATGAAATGAACTGAACATTAGATGTATACGACAATCAAACCGTGGAACGAACTTGACTAATTCCATGCATATTTATGCTTGTTGCCAATGCCTTGGATAAATTTCTGAAGCTCATCCACTTTTGGAACGTACAACTCGAACTTCAACATGCCAACAACTGATCCTGATGACCAGAGCGAACCCCTTGCCATTGACGTAGAAAATCAGTTGAGATGGTCAACAATGATGGTCACTCCAATTCGAACCTCGGAGTCTCATAATAATCATAGCCTTTTATTCTGAACTATTTTTATTGCATCGCACGACACTGCACCACTCTGCACTAGCGCACACTTTATATGGAGAAAACAGGTTATTTTTTCAAATTATGATTATCTACTGAGTTTAGTAGTCATGGGTTCCAGACGCTTGGGTTGTTTAGCTGCCATTTCTTTTGAACAGTACGAGTGACAAATCGAGCTCCGCAACTGCTTCCGATGAATTTTCCCCCGATCATCAAGTAGAACAGTCGGAAAGTTCTTGTCCATCATTCGACCTCTTCTCTATTGTTCTCGTTCTTCTAGCAGAAGTGATAGACCCCGCTCCTGACAATCTAGAAGTCGCTATACTTTTAGAAGATATGGAGGATTTCGTAGGTTCGAAGGTTAATGAAGCCTCTCTTCGTAGAATCGGTGCTAGACACGGGATCCCATTTGATGACGTCAGAGTCCCGACTCGGGATGATAAAGCTTATATCCACCTTAAAGGGTTCACTACATGCAACAAGTTCATGTGTGGGGCAGGATGTGTCCCACCCTTTAACTCATTCATTCAAGAAATGTTACATCATATGAGGCTAGCACCGGCACAACTGCATCCAAATGGCTATGCCTTGCTTAATTATACCTACATGGCATTTATGGAGTTTTTATTTTGCCCTCCAACTCCTGAAGACAATCGATTTCTTTTCACCTTCAAGCATCGAAATGGAAGCCTTTCATTTTCATTCCTCAAGTCAGCCAAGATATGCCAGATCCTAACTAGTACTTGGAACAAGCTGAGTGCCTTCAAAAGCGAGTGTTTCTATATCCGTTGCCCGCCCGGCTTTGCCAGACATTAGTTAAAAGGATGTAAGTTTTACTCCTTGCCTAATTTCTTCAGTGCTTTTATCCAGGTCGTGGATAAAATCCCATCTGCTTCTCAACAGTTAGAACACTTAGATGAAACATTCGTGGCTTTATCCGATCTTTCGACGACATTGATGCCCTTCATTTTACTGACATGAGCATCAGTGGATTAGAATCTCCCTCCAGAGCTGAGGCTGGAATCCCTCCTAACACTGGTAGAGAGGTTATTCCTGCTAGTAGAGTTTCAATAACTGGTCTGTTTGGGGGACATAAGGACACGCACGTTCGCACGCACTTCACAATATTGCACTGCACCTATTATAAGTCCTTTAATACTTAGAACTGATTCGTTCTATGTATTTCTCTGTAGAAATAATGATGAGGAAGAAGCACAGGTTTCAGTCTCTGCAGAAAATATCACGCCATAATCTTGGTTCTCGCTCGGGTTTGTATCGCCAAGGTAGTGATCGTGAATATGACTTTAGCTATCGCTCTAGCCAGGATCGTAATTATCATAATAAAGGCGATAGAGACATGTCCTCCCGTGATAAATATCAGTCCAGATCTAGATCTTCTCCCCTTAAAGATTCTGAAAGGCAACAAGACTGTCGTGACAACGTTCCTTCTATTGCCACCTCGTGGTCCCTACTCCACTTCATTCCTTCATGGTTTGGTGTTCCATCTTACCCTCAACAACCCAGTGATCGTCGGTGTCATGATGTTCACCAAGACATGTCGGGCAAAGAAAGTGCTAACACCCAAGTTGTCACCGAAGCCCAACAAGCCGATGCCGCCACTCGCATGGCCCAACTTAAGTAAGATTTCCCAAATGTATGCCTTGACAGATTTTTCTTTGTACCTAATTTTAAAAAAGTTCCTAAAAAAGTCCCACAAACAACTATTGATTGTGTGACTGATATCCACAAGTAGTACAATGAGTGGATGAGAGCAACAGAGAGGATTTCCAAAGTGCCTTAGGAGAGAGCGGCAGAGATTGAGAAACTGAAATGCTAAGAGGCCCAGGACAAGTAGATCATCGAAAATCTAACCAATGAGTTAGAATCTTTAAGGAGCTCACATCCACAAGCCAAGAGAAAAGTAGAAAGAGCCATCAAGGCACTTAATGATGAGAAAGCCAGGCACTTGGTCAAAGTTGAAGCGCTTCATCATCGGAATCATAAAATGGCGCTAGAAAGGGATGCGGCCCAAAGAAGTGCAGCCGAGTATAAAACTAAGTGTGAGCGCAAATCCAAAGACAAAAAAGAAGCGTAGAAAATTGGTCAGGATGCCTGTGAGGAATTGGTAACCGTCAGGCTTGAAAGGGACGCGGCTGTCGAAAAGGCTAAAGACATTGATGCCCTCGTTAATAGAGAAGTGGAAGCAGCAAAAGAAAAGGTCAGGGAGGAGATTATGGAGGAATTGGATCCACTGCTCATTCTTTATAATGCCAACGTCTTGAAGTACAAAAACTTGGAGTTGCTTTGGGGTGACTACCCTTATCATCTTGTATGCGCTTGGAAGCATCTTGTTCAGGAGGAGAAAGAGGCTCTCGGCAATGAACAAATCGATTTGTTGAGGCTGGAAGGCGAAATTCTATTGGGTGATGAACCCAAAGTTCTTCACGAAACCCAGCTTATACTCCAAACAGAGCATGTCATAAATTCTCAACATGAAACTGGTGAAGGTGCTAGGTCCATATCACACAGTGACGGAGATGATCAGAATCCGATGACCTAAGCTATTCTAAGAACCTCTATGGATCCTTCTATCGAGTTCAGTTACAATCCGGAGAAGCCGCATATTGCTACATCTAGTGGGCTCTCCCCGATTATAGAAGGAGGTTCCAGTGGAACTCCAGCTCACATGGGAGATCAATCTGGAGAAGGTATTTCCTTAAACTCACATGTCCTCCAAAAAGCTAGAGTGTCCCCAGTCGAGATATCTAATCTCTTTAGTTATGTTTCCTCAGCTTTAGATCTAATGGCTGCAGTTCCACCTATTTCTGAAGAATCTCAACCAGGACCTCAAGTGCCAAAGATGGAGTCCATTACTATCATGACTTCGGCAGCAACCCAAAATATCTCAGAAGAGGAAACTTTAATGATCGACGAGTAGCTGCTGGATGCTTTATGGAGGGAAGAAAGCGATCTGCGTCAAGAGATTCCCGCCGATGACAACGTTGTGATTATTGGAGCTTCCCAATCCTTATCAGGCACCTTTATGCAAGAAATGGCACATAAACTTGCAGTAGACATTGCCCTTGAGGCCAAAGTCAAGCTGGAGAGAATGGAGATCGTTCCCCCCATCTCCATTGTTTTGCCCGGAGAAACTGTAGAGGCCTCAGCTCCTCAGCTAGAATCTTCTCAAGATGCACCTACTTGGTCAACCCAGTCTACTCCGATTAAAGGCCAAGGAAGTGGGAAGAGAGGGGAGAAGAGGAGTGGAGAAAGCTCAAGCAAAATCTCTCTCGATTCTAAGAAGAAGAAAAGGAAGCCAAAAAGGAAGTGATCCTTTGCATGCACTCGTGCTCCTGAGTTTTTTGGATTTTTGTTTTCGAATTTGTACGGGATTGGCCTCCGTTTATTGATTCTTTTACTAGGAATATTTTTACTTGACTTTCTAAGCTTACGATAATCAAGTTCTTTACCTTTTGTCGAACTCTTATGTGAATTTTGTCTAAGTAATTGAGCTATTACTTTTCCATTCAATATACTTGTAATTCATTGCTCGTTAATTTGGACAATCGTCCTTTAATTTTTTTTACTCAAGGCTTCCATTTGGTCATGACCTTAAATTGTATCAAACACTACACTCGAGCCCTAAAGTTACGCCGTCGGATTCAGTAGTTCGAGTGATTATATTCCTGCCCCCAGTCTCAAGTTAGCGGAGGTATACAGTGGATGGTCGAACTCCATCCTTAGTGAGTTTATACCCCCCTTGTCGTTTTCAGGTCGGAGTTTATGGAGTAGTGAGAGGTTGAATCGCACTCATCTATTTGTTTATACTCAAATACATACTCTGGGATAAGAGTTAGTTGGTGGGAAATCGGATTGTACCCAATTCATGTTTATACTCCAGCCCACACTTTGGGGACTTAGAGCCATTTAGGAAAATAGTCGGACCATACTTTCCTTAATTGATTGATTTGCCCCTAAGTTCGGGGTTTAACTTGGCCAGTGATCAATCGTATCACGATCGCTTTTGACTCATGTTTGTCTCATCGCTTGATAGGATTAACTAGGTCATCGAATGGTCGAGTCACATCCATTCCTCGTTAGGTATTCCATTAATTGGGTTATGAGCGAGAATCATCAAATGAACGGTCGGACGATCCTCATTTTGTTTAATTCAATCATGAACTTATGTAATCCACTAGCTCCAAACTTTAGAAACCTTCTCGGACATGTCAATATTAGTTAGTCGAGTATCGTAACTAATATGTAATGATACAGCAATCAAAGATATGAAGGAAATTTCAAACTTTATTTGCTAAATGAAAAGAAATGACATAATTTGTCTTATTACATATCTAGAAAAACAAATGCTAAAGCAACTTCGGAAATTGAATACAAATAAATGAAAAAGAATAAACTAAGTGAAATAGCGTCATAAATGCTCACCGTTCCACGCTCTTGGGAGTGTGAAGCCATCAACAGTCGCTAGCTTGAAAGTTCCCTCTCCAAGCCTCTGTTCAATGACATATGGTCATTCCCAAGTAGGATTCATGTGCAACGGGGTAGGAAAAACCCATTTTAAGACGAGATCCCTGATTTCTTAGGTTCTGGGTCGGACTTTAGTGTTGTAGTATCGGTCGACTCGATGTCGATGTGCTGCTGTTCTCAAGTCAACTTCCTTGCACTTCTCATCTACAAAGTCTAGAGATTCCAAAGGGAGATCTCCATTCATTTGGGGATTGTAGTAGGTCACTCGATGAGAAGGGACTTCGAGTTTGATAGAAATAACGATTTCGGAGCCATAAGCAAGGGCGAATGGAGTATGGCCAGTCACGGACTTGTGGGTGGTTCTATAAGCCCATAATCCAGTTGGGAGTTCATACATCCACTTGCCTCTAGCCTTTTCCATGCGCTTCTACAGAATGGACTTTATGATTTTGTTTACAGCTTTAACTTGTCCATTTGCTTAACGGTGAGCAACTGCTGTAAATATCTTTTCAATATGATGTCGATGGTAGAAGTCTTTGAATTCGGCACTGTCGAATTAAGTCCGATTATCGGTTACAATAGTTTGTGAAAGACCAAAATAACAGATGATGTTCTGGAAAATGAAGTTGATTACTTTCTTTGTCATGATCGTAGCTAAAGGTTCCACTTTGGCCCATTTGCTGAAGCAATCAACTGCGACGATGACGTACTTCGCACCACCTTTAGAGATTGGTAAGGAACTGATGATATCTATGCCCCATATGGCAAACGGCCATGGACTGACCATTTGTGTGATTTCCGTCGACAGAGCTCTTAGAACTTTTGCATACACCTGGCACTTGTCACATAGCCTAGCATAATCAGTAGCGTTTCGATTGATAGTCGACCAAAAATACCCATAACGGAGTATTTTCTTTTCTAGGGTTTTCCCCCAGCATGATTGCCACATTCTCATTCATGAACTTCCTTTAAGACTCGATTTACTTTATCATGAGCGATACACCAGAGTAGGGCAACAGAAAAACCCTTTCTAAACATGACTCCTTTCTGAATGATATACCGCGAAGCTTTGCGAAGGACTTGTTGCCTTTCATTCCTCCATTCGAGAAGTACTCCCTATAGAAATTAGTATTTAATCAAAGTCATCCACGGCTCCTTCTTAAGCTCCATATCTAGTACCCAGTCGATTTCCATATGGTTTATGCTCGAAGCATCTAGCACTTCGACTGGAACCAAGCCCAACTATTGTGTATCCCCAGTGCTAGCAAAATTTTCCTACGGGTCGACTTCTTTGTTTTGATCCAAGGGAATGTGCGTGATGTCATAATACTCAAAGCCAGTCAATAGCTCTTAGACTTGGATAAGGTACAAAGCGAGTCATTGTCCTTTAGCTCCCCCGACTTGGTATACTACCAACTGTGAGTTGCAATAGGTTTCAAGAGATTTTATTCACATTTCTCTGGAATGTTTGAGTCCAGCAATCAAAGCTTCATACTCAGCTTCGTTGTTTATTGCAGGGAAGTCAAGCTTCAAAGCAAAGCAAATTGATTGATCTTTCAGAGGTACCAACACAATTCCAGCTCCAGAACAACTATCATTAGATGCTTCATCCATATACATTTTCCACCAAATGGTAGGGGCTTCATTATTCTCTAGGAGATCATCCTGTGTAGTGAATTCCGCTATAAAGTCCACCAGTGGCTGTCCCTGGATGGCTCTTCAAGGGAGGTAAGTGATGTCGAATTTCTCAGTTCGATGTTCCACTTGAGTAACCTTCTAGATGTCTTAAGTCGCTGTAGGACTTGTCATAATAGATGATCGGTGTAAACAGTAATGGAATATGCCTAGAAATAGGGGCGGAGCTTTTGTGAAGCAATCAACAAGCAATATGCCAATTTCTCTATCTTCGAATAATTCCTTTTAGCTCCTATTAATCGCTTGCTAACATAATAGACTGGTCTCTGGATCCGGTTCTCTTGCGAAGCAGTGCGGCACTTATAGCGTGTACCGATACGGCCAAGTAGATATATAAGCCTTTATAATCCACCCGCTTTGACAAGATAGGAGGCTTCTCTAAGTGGTTCACCAAAGCTTGGAATGTGTCCTCACAATCCTGCGTCCATTCAAAATTCAATTCCCTCTCCCAATAAAATTAAAGAAAGGAATGCATTTATCGGTAGCTCTGAAAATAAATCAAATTAAGGCGGCAACCTTCCCATTTAGGCTCTATACTTGCTTGATGGCTTCGGCACTTGGATGTTGCGAATTACTTGAAACTTCTCGGGATTAAGTACGATTCTACGAGCATTGATTGTGAAATCCAAGAACTTTCCTGATGCAACGACAAAAGAACACATCGGATGATTGATCTTCATTTTGTAAGATCAGAGGATATCAAACATTTCTACCAAGTCTCTAATGTGGTCACTTGATCATCGTGACTTCATGAGCATATCATCCACGTATACCTCCATCATCTTTCCCATATGATCTTTAAATATTCCGTTGACTAGGCGTTGATAGGTCGCTCCAGTGTTCTTCAATCCAAATGGCATTAACACATAGTAATAAAATCCAATAATGGTAATGAAGTTGGTGTGCTCTTGACCGGGAATATGCATCGGGATTTGGTTATATCCAAAGTATGAATCTATGAAAGATAGCAATTCATGTCCTGCGGTTGAGTCTACTAGCTGGTCGATCCTTAAAAGGGGAAAACTGTCTTTCGGGCATGCCTTGTTCAGGTCCAAGTAATCAACACATGCCCACCATTTTCTATTTGCCTTTCTCACAAGTATAGGATTAGATACCCATTTGGGGTAGAGGGCGTCGCAAATAAATCCATTGCCTTTGAGCCTATCCACCACCTCTTTAAGGGCAACGGATCTCTTCGGATCCATGGTACGCCTTTTTGTTTCACTGAGACATGACTTGGGTCGATATTTAATAACGTGGCCCGCAATAGCAGGTGATATCCCATGCATGTCAGAATGAATCCAAGCGAACACATCAAGATTCGCTCGAAGAAAACTAGCAAGTTCTTTCATCATCGGTGGGTTGAGCTGTGGTCCGATCTTTAGGACCCGTGGCGGGTTGTTGTGGCTAAATGTGATGTCAGTCGTCATCTCAGTCGGTGCAGCTTTGGTCCCTTTGGGCTCCTCCTCATCATCCCTCGAATCTATGTTTTTATAAAACCGACCGTGACGCCCGAGTCAACGCCCGAGCGCTGGTTGTCAATCTTCGGCGGTTTGGATGCAGAGAGACTTATCCACACCCTTACCTTTCTCTTTTTGTTGAGTGTCTCTCAACTCAGCCACATAGCAGGCACGTCCGGTCGCCTGATCACCATGCATAAATCCAATACCATTATCAGTTGAGAGCTTTAAAGTTAAACACCATAGGGCAAGAGCTGCTCGGAATTTGGCTAGGGCTGGTCGGCCAAGAAAAGCATTGTATGGAGAGTCAACATCTAAGACAACAAATGGCAATATCCGCACTCTCCTATGGTCACCTTCTCCCAACTTTATGGGTAATTCTACATATCCAACAACTTTGGTCGCAACACCGTTAAAGCCATAAATGCGGGCTTTAGACGGTTTCAAGTCCTTGGCTTCCATCCTCATCTGATCATAAGCCTTTTTGAAAATTCTATTAACAGAACTTCCACAATCAACCAAAATCCTCCTCACTAAGGCGGGGCCTATCATGGTCGAAATGACCATTGGGTCGATCATCGGTGCCTCCACATTGTCTACATCTCTGTTTCTGAACACAATGCCATTTGTCATTGTACGTTGCTGTTTTTGTCGAAGCTCCATCTTCTATACTTGAACAACATTCGAAATTCAGATGCTTGATCACGATAGCATACGCTCCATCTAATGCCAATTCTTATCAGTTGGATGCGGTCCTCTGACTATTGTATTGATCATTAACCTTCCACCAATCCGTACAGGCTCCTCAGCCCTATGCGGCGCTTGTTTTTGGTTGGGGTCGAATGTTCCCTGCTCACTATCCTGCAGGGCTTTAACAGATTGTTGTAACTTTATTTTCGGAATCATTTTCTCGATAACATCCTAGAGATGCCTACACTCATTTGTGTTGTGACCATAGCATTCGTGGAACTGGCATTATTTTCCAGTTTGTTTCTACGTCTCCATCGATTCTTTCGGAGGTGGCTTCCTACACTTCATGGTATTGCATGTAGATAAGTAAACTTTCTCTAGAGATGAATTCAGTGGTGTATAGATATCATACATTAGAATCCTAGGCTTTCTTCTTAAGAATCCCTCTTCATTCACTATTCCTATCACCGCCTTTCTTTTGCTGATTGGTTTATTTTGGACATTTACTTGAACTTTTCTGGAACTCCCCTCGGACTGCTTAACTACAATGTTGCTTTGCACTTCCTCTTCACTTGGTCCCACAACATTCTTCTACCAAGAGCATCTAGATTCCTCTTTCCTCAAGTACCGAGCTGCTTTTACATAGAAACGTTCCAATGTTGCCGGTGGTTTTCCATCTAACCAATCGCCAAAGTTAGATTTTGAATCAATCTCTCTCTTTACTGCCATCAATATTGAATGGTCATTTGGATTACTGACTTCTATGACAGTCATATGAAATATCTCCAAGTAATTTTTCAGCGATTCTCCCGGAGCTTGGATCACACTTGATAGGGACATTCCATCTTTGGGGCAAGTTGTGTGCATACAGAACTACTCCACAAACTTTGTTGCTAAATCGTCAAATCTGGAGATTGACCATATGGGTAATCCTGTAAACACATCATCACTATGCCAGAGAATAATGGGAAAACACCTATATTTTATGGCATCATTAGCTTGTGTGGAATCCATCAGTCATTCATATCTCATGATATGCTGCATGGGGTCAGTTTTTCCCTCATGGGCAGGCATCGATGGCATGTTAAATCTCCTCGAATACTCCATGTGTAAAATATTTTCTATGAACGGGTATGGCTTCTTGAGATCCCCCAACCATCATTGGTCAAACCTTGGTTCTCCCTTAGTAGCTATCTGAGCATAGCCGATAAGTCCATCATTTGGATAACTGGAGCAAAGCAGTAGTCGTGCTCTACCTCACGTGAGTGGTCCGGTCATACTCTACAGGCCATCCCACGCCTTCTTGGCTCAACATCATCTCAATGTACGTTGCATGTGTTCACATTTTCATCATTCCGAGGAGGTGACTATTCTGCACTTACTTGAACTCTAGCATCCAGATCGATCGCATCATCACCAATGTGTGTTCTTTCTGTTATCTGATGTGAGCCACTCCCAAGAGTTGGATCAGCACCGACCATTCCAGATGGATCGGTACTGATCGTTATTGGTCTGTTTGAATCGACCGGGTAATAACGGGTTGATGTTTCAGCGTGGCACCCTAGGTTCTAAAATGCCTTCGTCTGTGATAGTCATATAATGAAGTTGAGCTCTCTGATGCAGAATAGGGAGTTGGCTCCCTCCTAGTCTTCCTGCGTTGTTGATCCCTTAGTTGATTCATTAGATCAATATTGGCTTGAATCTGCTAGCCCAACTGTCGGTGGCTATCCACTAGTTCTCTCATCATATTCTGGAAATCAGCCCTTGTGATGGAATCATCAGGATTTGAACTTCAACTGTATTGGTAGCGTTAACATCTACTAGCGGATTGCTCTAGCCTCCTCGTTAGATGCCAGCGTTCTCATTCCCTTCTACGTTTTCAGATGTAGATCTGGTGTTCCTAACCATAGTTGATAGTTTTACTTAGACTTTTGCAAATCTGAATAGAAGGAATAAGCTTCTTAAAGATAGTTATGGATCCCTTCAGGGGATTTATGCACTCCAGTAGCAGTAAAGGGATCCAAATAATGTTGAGAGTCTTCCTTCTCAGTGAAAGCACCAAAATGTTTGCACCAAAAATTGGCACAAACACCCAATAAAGGTTTGTAGAGAAGTAAATGAAGAATATAAAATGGAAAGAAAGGAACCTGACAATTAAATAATAGAATATAGGCAATAACAAGAAGACAATGATTTATTGTGGTTCAGCGTTGAAAGCTTACGTCCACTTTTAAAAAATAACTTTATTCAACACTTGATTTGCTAAGTACAGAAAGATGGATAAGAAAAAAACCCTTAGTTACAAAGAAGTGCAAAGTAACAAGCATCGTAAAGATCCCCAAAATAAACAATCAAGTCTATATTTAAAGGGGAAGACAGTGAAATATCTTCTTGAAATTTCGGCAATCGAGTCTCCAAATCAAGAAGAGGTCATGATATTGATCGCAGGTCCCAAATCCAAAAGAATAACAAATGGTAATCGTAATATTGGCGTGTCTTGGCATGCGATCAAAATGGTGGGCTCCACTCTTCAATATATTGAAGCTCCTAAAGTTTCATCTGTATTTGACTTGTAGATTTCGATATATCAATCATTTTCCATTGCGTTGAACAGTAACATCGATATGGTACGATACATAATTGATGAGTATGGATCGTTCCCGATCTGTTTACAGTGCATGGCATATTTTCATAATTTTATCATTCTATTAAGTCTGTCTTCTACTTTCACTCCGCGACTGCTTCATATCATCACATGTGCCTGATCTCTAGGCTTCATTATTGTTAATCTAACTTGTCGACGCCGACGACACTCGAATTTAACTTGCCTAATCAGTTCGTATATAGCCAGGCTAAAAGGTCGGACAACACTCACTCGTATACATAACTTTACTTCCAAATTAACAACCGACTTCCTAATGTGGACTTTGATCAGGCTTCTTAATTAGAAACCACTATTCTCCTTACATAGCCATATACTATGATAGAAAACTCTAGTAAATTAAGAACCCTCACCAAGTGTTTGTTGTCAAAAATCAAGTGATAGATCCTTATTCGAAATGGTGTGAAACACCTCAAGTCATGTGCTCGAATCTTGGATCGAGAATTATTTGAAAAAGAAAAATGATGTACGTACAACCTACGTACTGATCTTATTGGTTCTTACTACCCAACTACTTTCTACCGTCCCTAAAATATTTATGAAAATATTTCATAATAATTTCAACTTAGGTTCAAACATTTTTATAAAACATCTTATTTTTATAAAATCATTTTAATTTATTAATTTGTATAATACTCTTCTTCATCCTAAAAGTATATATAAAACATCTTATTTTTAATTCCATTCACTTGACCAAAATAATTTGGATCTCAAAACAAAGTCGACTAATACAACTTCTTTATCCATTTACCCATTTGGTCTGGTAACTAGCTAAGAAGAGTAGGATGCTGGTATCCAAATCCATCCTAGAGTCTACTTTTTCTCAGACACCACTAAGGTAAAGCCGTTTATTAGCTGGCCCAATAACATCAAATAATTTTTCACTTCCTATATGCTAAAATCAAAAGACACGTTCTAATCAAACCAAGTTTATTACACCTTACTGTTATATTAATTTTAACTCTAACTTCATTTATCAACCAATATTTTTAACCAAAACACTTTTATATTTTGGAACTTGAGAGCTAAATACCTGGCTTTTTTTAAATTCTTTTGAAATGAAATTATACATTTTAATCCATAGAAATATACATGTAACCCGAGTAACTCCAAAATGATATCAGTGCATTGGGTACAACCAACTAGTAAAATATTTTCCCTTTTCAAGAAGGGTAATACTCAAGAGAAGTGTTTACCTTCCGAACACATCTCCTACCCAATTTTAGTCACTTTCGAGGCACTCGAACTAGTTAATTATAAAAATACTTCTTTTCAAATCCTTTTTTAAAACAACACTATGTACATATATATTTCCCCACAAAATGTTTTTTTACAGAATACTTATCGTCCACTTACTTTGGATTCATTCAGATTCGAACTCATTTCAATCGTACGATGACAAAGAGAATAATACACCAATTGCACTTTCTTATTCACCTAAGTAAATATTAGATTGTCACTTAGAAGATTATTCAGATCATCACAAAACAGATCGAGACTCACTCCCCGAATTTTCCAAAGAAAACACTTCAGTCTATAAAATTTTCTTTTCAAAGTATTTATACTTTAAAGTATTTTTACGTAAAATTATTACTACTTTTCCAAACCTTGAAAACCATTTGAAAACTTTATCAAAGTCACCTGGATTTAAATTTATTGAAAGTCCATCTTATTTTTCAAACTATATTTTATAATTCTGATTTACAAATCAATGAATATAAAATCTTTCCTCAAATATTCATTTTTAAAATATGTTTCATTTATTTCTAATAAACAGCCTTATATTAAGATCCAATTTTAACCCAACATATCGTCGAACGCCTTATAATCAAACTGTAAACTTAATTCACAAGGTGTTCGTTTTAATGTTTTCACAAAATCTATCTACCCAACCTATGATGGAAGACAAAATTACCAATTAATCAAATAATAGTCAATGCTCAAAATTGGACGAGCATGACTAATTAAATCTTTTATGATAATAATTAAATATTATCGGCTCCTAACAACAATCACATCATATATAACTATACTTTATTTTTGAAAATGATTTCTTTATATATAATATATATTCCTAGGTAAAATTACTTTATATACCAGTTTAAAATAATACTATGTTGATTTGCCTAGTTTAAGTGTATAGAAACCCCTATCGACATTATGGTGCCCCACGTCTCGACCAGAATTCATTAACCACTCAACCGATAAATCAACACAATATAAAACATTTTTACAGCACTAACAAATATACACTCAACATATACATTCAAACTCATTCTAGGGTCTCCCCTACCTTATCTCAAACGAGTCAACCCCACCAAAGCCTAAGTAATCGATCAACCTAAGCTTTGATACCATGTGTAACAGTCTGGGCCTTCGGCTATCTGGTGGTGGGTACAACCACCGTGGCATACACTAATACCTTGCCATTTGCTTTTACGACCAGCCTCTTGACTGCACCAACCCGGAGGACGTGTAGGAGTAAGATTCTTCTACTCGCCACCAAAAACAAAGCGAGAACCCATTATCATGCTACACCACGTGCCAAAGCAAATCCAATCCCGATCTCTTCGAAACAACATTTGATAGTTCCGGTAAACTCAACCCCGGTTCTTTGGGAAATATTCAAACAATACATAGGAGCAGGGATCACCGCCTAACCGTTTAAGTGGACGGATCTCCCTAACATTTGTCCTAGGAGAACTAAATGAGGTTTATACACACAATACAACATCATCGAAGATCACTATGCTATATAACTCACGTGTTTCTCCTAGATATTCTCGGAGTTGTATTTTGGTCCAAACTTGATAGTCGGTTATTTAACCATCAAATAAACACACAACAACAAATTCAGAGATTTAATGACCCGTAGCAACCACTAAGCCTCAAACTAAATCATTCATTTATTAAAATTCTTTTCAAAAGTGTTTATCAAAAATATTCATATACTTATCTCACCGACATAAGTACATTCACAAAACATTTATGAAAGATTTCTTATTTCCAAATCGTATCAAATGATCAAAACAAAATGTTATTTAAATTAGATAAAGATAACTTCAAACAATATTCCTTCGGTGTTAAGTGTGAGACAAATGCCCATACCACCAGAATCAAGAAGGTCAGTTAAATGAAATCCATTCTCAAATTCTTTTATAAATTTTTTTCTATAAATCCTCTTAGTAAATCTCTTTTATTTATGAATCTCCATTATTTAAATTCCAAACCCATTTACAAAACTATTTATAAATCACCAAGTTCAATTTACAAAACACTTTAATAAATATCAAAATCATTTTTATATCTCTTTATAAATCTTCAAAATTATTTATAAAACTTCCTTTATAACTCCAAAATCATTTATAAAACTTTCTTATAATTATTCCTTATTTAAGACAAAACTTCTTTAATAAACTCATTTAATAAAGCCCTTTTGATAAACGAAACAATTATTTAAAAAACCTTTACTAAAATCATTGCTTAACTTGAAACCATTATTAAAAGTGTGTTTGATATAAAAAACCAGAAAGAAGCTTACTGACCATAATGGTTCTCATTTAACTGGGTTTACTTTTCAAGTTATGACATGGGTATTTACATAACAAGTAGATATGTATAAGGCAATTAGCCAATAAAAATCAACCATATAAGTAAATGTCTAAGTTAGCAAAATAGTAGATGGGGATTTGTTATGCTAAACACATGTCTTAGTTAATACAATGGCAGAATCGTTTTTATTTTGCCTAATAGATGTCAATATAACCTACATGGTGAAATAGGGTTGAAAGGTGATTTATTCTACCAAACAGATGTCAAATACAATAGCAGTACGGTGATTTATTCTACTAAATAGATGCCAACTATAATTTAATGAGCAGAACGGTGTTTTGTTCTACTAAACAGATGTTAACTTTAATTTAATTAGCAGAACGATGGTCTATTCTGCTAAACATATGTCATTGGGTTTCATATTCAATTGGGGTTACCTAAAGGTAATCGACAAAGAAATCCCTTGGATTTTTTAAAAGAGAGTTACTTTATAAAACAAAACCGATCTTAAGAAATAATTTGGTTTAAAACTTTAAAACCTTTATTTAAAAATTAAATAACAATTAAACTCTTTACTTCATAATAATTAAACCCTTAATTAATAATTAAATAATAATTAACTATTAAATAAATAATTAAATAATAATTATCCTTTTTATGAATAATTAAATAATATTTAATCTTTAAACAAATGTTACCCAGTACAATGGCGCGGCTACGTAAGGTTGACCATGAAGTTTAAATTTGACTGTTGATGAGAAGGATGATCACGAGGCAACATCCACATGACCAGAGTATAATGTTTGAACAGTCATATCCAGCCTAGGGTAAATAAGGTCGACAAATGGATAATACTAGATGTCGAAGTCTTAGAATTTGGTTCGGTTGGATTAGGAACCGGAGTGGATGATTAGGCAAATTGAATGAAACCCAGAGGGATCGGCATGGTAGGGGCTCGGGTCAGCATAGCATATGGAATGGCTCGGGTCGGCATGGTGTATGGAGTGGGTCGGATCGGCATGGCATTAGTTATGAAAAGGGGTCGGCATGATATTGGGTAGGCATACTATTGGATTAGAATTGTGGAAGGATCGGCATATTGATGTGTTCCCAAGTATCGGGTCGGCATAGGACATGGAGACAAGGGGTCGGCATACCAAGGTGGGTCGGCACAGGACACGAAGACAATGTGGTCGACATACCTAGATGGTTTGGGTTGGCATGATGATATACAGTTTGGTATAGTAAGTTGGACTGAGTTTTCCTGTTGGTAGACCCAAGTGGTCGGGGGGTCCAGGTCTTGAGATGTCAGTAAGGGTGGAGGCTGCCTTCATCTATAAATACAGGGACAGGGGCCATTTTTAGGATCTCCCTTTTTTGAGCGAACAAGTGAAACTCTGCCATTTTTGTAATCAGTTTCCTTTTGTTCAAATTTGTCTTCAAGCTATTTCTTTTTGACTGTAACTGTAATCAATTGAGTAGTGAAGCAATAAAAAATGTATTCAGAGTGGATGTAGGCAATTGGCGCCGAACCACTATAAATCTTGTTGTTTTTGCTTTCTGTTATATTTTCCTTAATATCTAGTGTTATTCCTCAGTTTCATTTAATTTCTTCATTTATTTCACTACTTAAACCTATTCTTAGGTGTTTTGACCAATTTGGTTGCAAACATTTTGGTGCTTTCACTGAGAAACTCGATTCTCAGGCTATAGGATCACCTTTGTTGCTACAGGATTGCAGAAACCCCCAAAGGAGAGCAAAGATCACTTTCAGAAGCTTGCAAGTACTATTTAGATTTTTCAAGATCTAAGCAAAGGAATCTAAGATGGTAAGGCACACTAGATCTACTTCCCACAATGTTGACGTCAATGAAATTGCTAGTGCCCAACAAGGGGGGCCAAGCCACCAGCCTGCTGATGCGAATGTGGAGCCCGTTGTAGTCCAGAACCCCGTTGATTCCGTTACCAGGGCCGAATTTAATGATTTAATGAGGGAGCTGATGGAGAGCCGTAGACAGCTAAACGAGCAAATCCAGGCTAATGCCAACCTGATAAACTAGATTTCTCAACAGCAACACCAAAGCACCGGAGGAGGTCTCGCTTCTTACTCGGCTTCAGATAGCTCAACCTCATCGGACGAGCACCATAGGCGTAGGTGCCGCACGATTGAAACCACACGAGCTGGGGCGATGGAGCAATGTTTGGAAGACCATCGTGGTTTGTAAAATCAGGTCGGTGTCGATCCCTCCCTAGGGGTTAGTACTGATCCCTCGGCCAAGGGCATGGCTCCTTAACTGTATTTATGGGGTCGTACTCAGCTTGGAACTGGGAACTTGGACACTGGAGCCTGCATGGATGCTGGTCAACAACCTCTCCAGAATGACAATGAGGAAAATGCTAAGGTTATGCATCTGGAGGACAATAGGCCAAGAAGGCGTGAAATGCCCTGGAGACACCGGCTAGATTATTCATACGGGGCAGAGCACGATCACCACCTGGCGCCACCCATCCAAACACCAAATTTATCCGTAATGGTCAGACAGCTGATGAGGGACAACCAAGGCTTGACAAACGATGATTGGGGAGTCTCTAGGAGTCATACTCCGTTTACCGACGGCATTTTACAAGCATAGTATCCCAGGAGGTTTAACATGCTTATGATGCCTGCTTATGAAGGGAAGACCGACCCCCGATAGCACGTCATGAGGTACAAATGGTTGATGGACTCAGCAAGAGCGAATGACGCAACCAAATGCAGATGCTTCCCTATAACTCTATTTGGGATTGCTACAATGTGGTTCACGAGGTTACCCCTATGATCAATCTCGAGATTTGACGAGCTGGCTACAAGATTCGTGGAGCAATTCCTGATTCACGCTACTCGCCCTAAAGAAGTGATGTCGCTATCCAGTGTAATCCATGGTCTAGGGGAATCGGTGAAGGATTACTTATAGAGATTCCATGTTACTGCCACTAAGGTCTGTAATCCAAATGACTACGCCATACTTATGGCTGTGACAAGAGAGGTTGGCCCAGAATCCGAGTTTGGTGATTAGCTAGCTAGAAAACCGCCAGCCACGCTGGAGCGTTTCTACATAAAGGCAAACCAGTTAATGAGAAAGGAGGAGGCAGGATTGTATAGAAAAGAAACGCCACAAGGCCAAGTAGAGAAGCGATACAAAGCAACATTGCCATAAAGCAATCTGGCGAGGGCTCTAGAAAGGTTCAGGTCAATGTCCAAAACAAGTCGGGTCAATAGAAAAGGGAGGAAGGAGGAAATTCTGATCGGAAGAGAGAGCCCGGAAAGTGAAAGGCGTGAATTCCTACTTATAACGACTATACACCTTTGAATGCCTCTCTAGAAAACATCTATCTATTGACCTATGACACTTTTCAGTATAGGAAACCACGTCCGAAAGAATCGACTGAGGAACAAAAGCAAACCAGGAAGTACTATCGGTTTCATGAATGCTACGAGCACAATACTGACGAATGTAGGCATCTTCATGATGCCATTGAGAAATTGATTTGATAGAAAAAGTTGCAACAGTTTGTCAAGAATCCACATGATGGCGGATAGGGAACATCTGACCCCAATCGAGGTCAAGCTCCAGGCCGGCCTGAAGAGCCCGTTCATACCGGTGCGAGGTTGGTAATAAACATGATAGTTGGTGGACCGCATCCTACGGACAGGAGTTGGTAGAAAATGGAGCGTTATGCTAGTTCGATGAAACATGTGGACTTTGAATGTTGTTCGAATATGGAAGATGGAACTCCGGCTAAGCAACAACATACAATGATGGATGATATAGTGTTCGGAAGTAGAGATGCCGATAGAGTGGAGGCCCATACTATTGATCCGATGGTTATCTCTTCCAGGATTGGCCCCGCTCTGGTGAGAAGAATTTTGATTGATTATGGCAGTTCTGTGAACATCATCTTTAAGAAAGCTTATGATCAAATGAGGATGGAGGCTAAGGATTTGAAACCATCAAAAGCTCGTACACACGGTTTTAATGGTGTGGCCACTGAGGCGGTAGCTTATGTCGAGTTACCGGTTGAGTTGGGAGAAGGTGATTGTAGGAGGGTGCGGATCATACCGTTCATTGTCTTGGATGTTGATTCACCATACAATGTTTTTCTAGGTCGTCCGGCCCTGGCTGAGTTTCGGGCAGCTCTTGCCCCATGGTGCTTGACTTTGAAATTTTCGACAGATAATGGAGTAGGTATTGTGCATAGCGATCAGGCAACTGTCCGTGCTTGTTATGTGGCTGAGTTAAGAGTGGCTCAGCGAAAAGAGAAGGGTAAGGGTGTGGACAAATTTGTCCGCATCCAAGTTACTGAAGATTGACAAGTAGCGCCTAAGCCTTGGCTTGGGCAACACGGTTTGTTCTATAGAGATATAGATCCGAGGGATGACGAGGAGGAGCCCAAGGAGGCCAAGGTAGCTCCGGCTGAACTGACGATTGATATCTCAGTTAGCCACGACAACCCAACACGTATGTTGAAGATTAATCGCAACTCAGTCCTTCGATGATGAGAGAACTTACCGATTTCCTCCTAGTGAATCTGGATGTATTCGCTTGGACTCAATCTGACATGTGTGGGATCTCGCCTACCATCACGAGCCATGCATTGAATATTGATCCGAAGTATGTCCCTGTGAAGCAGAAGAGACGTGGTATGGTTTCAGAGAGATCCATGGCTCAAAGAGGAGGTGGATAAACTTAAAGCTAATGGGTTTATTCGCGATGCCCTCTATCCCGAATGGATATCTAACCCCATCCTGGTGAAGAAGGCAATTGGGAAATGGAGAACGTGTATTGACTATTTGGACCTGAACAAGGCATGCCCTAAGGATAGTTTTCCCCTACCTAGGATTGATCAGCTAGTCGATTCAACTATAGGGCACGAATGGTTGTCATTTATGGATGCGTGCTCGGGGTACAACCAAATCCTGATGCATGTCCCAGATCAAGAGCACACTAGTTTTGTCACGGACGTTGGATTATACTGTTATGTAGTGACGCCGTTCGGATTAAAGAACACAAGAGCGACCTATCAGCGATTGGTTAATCGAATGTTTAAAGGTCAGATCGGAAGGACGATGGAAGTCTATGTGGATGATGTGCTCGTGAAGTCATGGCAATCCAACCACATTCGAGACTTAGCGGAGATGTTCGATATCCTTCGATTTTATAGCATGAAAATCAATCTGTTGAAATGCTTATTTGGTGCTACGTTAAGGAAGTTCTTGGGCTTTATCGTTAATGCACGAGGGATTGAAGTGAACCCAGAGAAGATTCAAGCTATTCGGGATATTCAAGCACCTACGATTATTAAGCAAGTACAGAGCCTGAATGGGAAGGTCCCTTCACTGAGTCGTTTCATCTCCAGGGCGACCGGTAAATGTATTCCTTTCTTCAATTTGATAAGGAAGGGGAAGAGGAACGTCGAATGGACGCAAGACTGCGGAGGCGCATTCCGAGATTTGGTGAATCATTTGGAGAGACCCCATGTTTTGTCAAAGTCGGTAAATCATGGGGAGTTCTACATTTACTTAGCAGTATCACCACATGCCATAAGTGCCGCATTGATTCCTGAGGATAACTGGATCCAGAAACCGGTGTACTATGCCAGTAAACGATTGATGGGGCAGAGAGAAACTACCCAAAGACAGAGAAATTGGCGTACTGCTTGGTTATCGCATCGTGCAAACTTCGCCTGTATTTCCAGCCACATCCAATCAACGTCTACACCAACCAGCCTTTTCAATAGGTCCTACAATGACTAAAGACGTTCGGGAGGCTGCTTAAGTGGAACATCGAGCTCAGTCATTTCGACATCAATATCTGCCTCGAAGGGCTATCTAAGGACAAGCACTGGTCGACTTCATAGTGGAGTTTACCATGTTGGACGAGCCCCTGGAGAGCAGTGTAATCCCTACTGTACGATGGAAGCTATATATCGATGGAGCATCCAATGATCATTGTTCTGGTGCAGGCATCGTTCTTGTAACCCTTGAGAACCGATCAATGTGCTATGCTCTGAAGCTCGATATCCCTACTACAAACAATGAAGCTGAGTATGAGGCGTTGATTGCTGGACTTAAGCTTGCTAAAGAGCTCGGAATGAAATCTGTCGAAATTTTTTACGACTCGCGGCTGGTGGTGTACCTGTTGATACGCTATATTTTGATCAATGACAATGTGCTTCAACAAAAAGGAAGAGATATGTGCAAAGCTAAAGGGAGAACTATGAAGACCAAAGATACCATACATATGATTTAAATATAGGTCTTAGTTTAGATTCATTGTTAAAATCTATCCTCAAGAGCCTTGCACAAAACACTAGAACACGTTTCATAACTTCATTTTTTAGAAAAACATTCACTGTGTAAAAACTAATAGTTCAGTCGACTGAACAGGTTTTCCCAGTCGACTGAACCTGTTACAGAATTACAACATGCACAGTTTCAGTCGACTGAAATCCCTGTTCAGTCGACTGAATTCGAACCTGCGAATTTTTAATGAAAAGACACCTTCTTCTTCCCAAGAGTTGCAACCATTCTCCAATGGTAATGGATGCATCTCTTGCCTGAATCTTTTGCAAATTGATACACTTCTTCTACACCTATAAATACATGTTTCTATCATTCACAAATCACGAATTCTAATTGCTTTAATCTCTCTATTATCTTGATCAAATTTTCAGATTTCTTAAGTTTTCAAAAGCAATCACAAACTACTTCAATTGCTTGAATCTCTGATTTATCTTAAATACTCTTTTGATTCATAGCAATTTATATTTCCTAAATCTTCATAAACACATTTCATATTCTTGAGGATAAGATTATAGGAAAGTCGTACTCAATTAGACTCATTAGTGTTATTAAGAACACAACAAGTCAGAAATACTCTTTGTATCTAGTTGAAGTCCTCTTCGGTAGTTGAGGCAAGAAATCCCATTCGGTTGTTCGGGTAAGTTGTAAACCTATTCCTCCGGGTTAAGTGAGGGTTTTTGGCTAGTTGAATTCCTAAGAGGAGCTTAGGGACTGGACGTAGGACAAGAGGTCTGAACCAGTATAAAGTCTTGGTGTCTACTTTACTTACTGCTTATTGCTATCTATCTAGACCATTCCACTATTCCATATTATACGATCCTACCGCATAGCGTCTTTCAATTGGTATCAGAGCAAGGCCGTCCTATAACCATAACACCGTTATTAGACATATTGATAATATGGAAAATAACACAAGCACAACAACTACCTATAACTCTACATTTACGGAAGGACAATCTACCCAAAGACCCCCACTATTCAATGGACTAAACTATAATTATTGGGCTACAAGGATGAGGATTTATATGCAAGCAACAAGCTTTGAAGCCTGGAATGCAACTCAAGCAGAGTTCGTTGTACCTACAACTAATTACCCTACATGGACACAAACTCAGAAGAATGAAGCTAGTGCAAATGCCAAAGCTATGAATATGCTATTTTGCGCTTTGGATAGAAATGAGTTCAATCGTGTTAGCATTTGTACTACTGCACATCAGATATGGAGTACACTTAGAACCATACATGAAGGCACAACAAGGTCAAACAAACAAAGATCTCCATGCTAAAGAACCAGTTCCAAAACTTTAGAATGCAACAGAATGAATCCATCAATGACATGTACTCGAGATTTCAAGACATTCATCATGCCTTAATAGGACTAGGAGAAAAATACACTGATTTTGATATTGTATCTAAAGTTCTAAATTCACTCACTGATGAATGGGAGAGAAAAGTCTTAGCAATCGAAGAAGCAAATGATCTATCTACAATGAAACCAGAAGAATTAATTGGAAATCTTATGTCGTATGAAGTAAATATGCAAGCTAAGAAAGATCAAGCACAAGAAAGAAAGAATGTAGCTTTTCATGCGGAAAAGGAAGAATCAGAGTCTGAAGATGAGGATTTAGCATTTATAGCCAAAAATTTCAAGAAATTCTTAAGATATAGAAAAGGAAATAAAAACGAATTCAAAAAGAATTTCTTGAAAAAACCTACATCCTCGAATATAGAATGTTTCAACTGTCACAAGAAAGGTCACATGCACAAAGATTGTCCAGAGTAAAAGAAGGAGACTGAGAGAACTCTCAATAACAAAAACAAGAAAGAAAAATTCAAAAAGAAGACATTCTATGTAACATGGGACGATTCCGATTCATCTTCATCTGAAAGTGAAAATGATAGAGACAATGAATAAGCGAATGTATGCTTTATGGCTCAAGAATCTGAGGTTAGTAATTTAACTTTCGACGATTTAATTGATGTAAACACTGAACTTTTGAGCATAATAAAAACTCTTAAAAGGAAACTCGTGAAATCAAAACAAAGCTGAATTTGAAAGAGATATGTTAAAAGATGAAAAGAAAATTCTAGAAGAAGAACTTGAAAAAGTTCAAGAGTCTCTTTCAAATTCGGAAACTCAATTATCACTTTTAAGTCAAGAAATTAAAACTCAAAAGACAAAAAATGATATAATTGTTTCTGAAAATCATGAGTTAAAAACTAAGATTAGACAAGTTGAGTTAGAAAATAATAGTCTTCAAGTTAGATTAGATAACATCACTAAAAATGTCTCTAATTTTAACAAAGGAAGAGAAAATTTATCTAAGATTTTAGAAAATTCTCAATCCTCCTCAAATAAACATGGATTAGGATATAAAAAGGAGTCAAAAATTCCTAAAAAGAAAAATACAAATTTTAAGAGGAATATTGATTCAAAACAACAAATGTTATTAAGAGAACCTATTAGAACAAAAGAAGAAACTAAGATAGTTAAAATTTGGGTTCCAAAGACTAACAATATTTTAATTAGGAATAAATATATTAAAGCATTTATGGATAGTGTTCATAATAATAAAAATTATATTTATAAAAACGATACTGAACCAAATTCAAATTAGGTTTGGTTTCCTAAGTTCTAACTTTTAGGACACTATTGAAAGGTGGGTACCAATAATTTTGTATTTATTTTCAGGTCCCACTCAAAAAGAAGAAATGGATACTAGACAGTGGTTGCTCAAAACACATGACCGGTGACAAAGATATGCTTACAAACATCACATACTTTGATGGTGGCTCGGTTACCTTCGGAGACAATTCAAAAGGCTATATCATTGGCAAAGGAGATGTGAGCAATTACGATACATCGAATTTACCTTTTATTACAAATGTTTCATTAGTTGAAAATCTAAAACATAATCTACTAAGCATAAGTCAACTTTGTGACAAAGGTTTTAAAATAACTTTTTCAGAAAATAAATGTAGTATTTTTGATCAAAACCAAAATCTTGTTTTTGAGGGAAATAGAGATAGGAATATTTATGTTCTAAATATGAAAATTAATCATAATACAAATATGTGTTTACTAGCCAAAGATAATGATCCTTGGTTGTGGCACAAAAGATTTTGTCATATTAATTTCAAAACTATTAGAAAATTTCTAAAAATGAATTAGTAAGAGGTTTACCTAAGATAAACTTTAAAATAAAAAATCTTTGTGATGATTGTCAAATAGGAAAATTAACAAAATCATCTTTCAAATCTAAGAAAAATATTTCAACTTTACAACCACTAGAATTACTTCATATGGATCTTTTCGGACCAACACAAGTTCAATCCATTAATCATAATCGATATGTATTTGTAATAGTTGATGATTTCTCAAGATATACATGGACTATTTTTATAAAAAATAAAAGTGATACATTTGAGCATTTTAAACATTTGTCAAAAGAATTCAAAACACTAAAGATTTGAAAATTAATAATATACGAAGTGATCATGGTGGCGAATTCGAAAATGAAGATTTTGAATCTTTTTGTAAAAAGAAAGGAATAAATCATAACTTTTCATTTCCTAGAACTCCTCAACAAAATGGAGTAGTAGAAAGAAAGAATAGAACATTACAAGAATGTGGAAGAACATTATTAAATGGAAGCCTTCTACCAAAACATTTTTGGGCAGAAGCTGTAGCTGCTGCATGTTATGTATTAAATCGTATTTCTATTAGACCATTAACTAAAAATACTTCATATGAACTTTTTAAAAATAGAAAGCCAAATATCTCTTATTTTAAAATATTTGGATCAAAATGTTTTATTTTAAATACAAAAGACCAACTAGGAAAATTTGATCCGAAAGCCGACGAAGGAATTTTTGTATGATACTCAGAACGAAGTAAGGCCTATCGAGTTTTTAATAAACGAACAAATATAATCGAAGAAACTTTACATGTATCTTTTGATGAAAACTTTAATAAAAACTTGAGTATAAAAGATGATGATGAATTTACAATAAATACAGACAATACAATCTTGAAAATATGAATAATACCGAACTTAGATCTCCACCTAGGATCTTACGAGATCACCCTGTACAAAACATAATCGGTGAAATTGATTCTCAAGTTAAAACTAGAAGTCAACTAAACCAAATGGGACATGTTGCTTTTATTTCTACATTAGAACCAAAAAATTCTAAAGAAGCATCAACAAACGACTACTGGATTGTTGCTATGCAAGAAGAATTAAATCAATTCGAACGTAACGATGTTTGGAAATTAGTTCCCCGTCCTAATAATCAATCTGTAATAGAAACAAAATGGGTTTACAAAAATAAAGTAGATGAACAAGGAAATATAACTAGGAATAAAGCTAGACTAGTAGCACAAGGATATAATCAAGAGGAAGGTATCGACTTTGAAGAAACATTTGCTCCCATTACAAGACTTGAAGCAATACGTATTCTATTAGCCTTCGTGTGTTTTCACAATTTTAAACTTTATCAAATGGATGTTAAAAGTGCTTTTCTAAATGGTTTTATAAAAGAAAATGTGTACGTAGAGCAACCCCCTTTATTCATACATGAAAAATATTCGGATCATGTATATAAATTAAAGAAAGCCTTATATGGTCTTAAACAAGCACATCATGCTTGGTATGAGAGACTTAAAAGCTATTTACTAGATTCTGGATTTCAAATCGGAAAAGTAGATCAAACTCTATTCATTAAAAACACTACTAAAGACATTCTAATAATTCAAATATATGTAGATGACATTATGTTTGGTTCAACTAATGAAAACTTGTGTAAAGAATTTTCAAATATAATGACTAAGGAGTCCGAAATGTCACACATGAGAGAATTATCTTATTTTCTCGGATTACAAATTAAACAATTAACGAATGGAATTTTCTTAAACTTGTGAAGCGGAATATATATCTGCTGCTCTGGCTTGTACCCAAGTCATATATATGCAACAAACACTTAAAGAATTTAATATAAATTTAACAAATTCTATAATATATTGTGATAATACAAGCACAATAAATTTGTCTAAAAATCCGATAAATCACTCTCGTACAAAACATATTGATATTCGTCACCATTTTCTACGTGACAATATCGAAAAAGGAATTATCAATTTAGAGCATATTTCTGCCGAAAACCAAATTGCCGATATATTTACTAAACCATTACTTGAAAATTCGTTTATAAAATTACAAAGAGAACTAGGAATAATTTCTTTCAAAGATATTTAATAGCAAATATGATAATAAATATAATACTTAAATATACTTCATCTAAACAAAAGTCAAACAAAAATTTAGTTCACTTAACTATAGGTTTAAAAACTTAATCTACTCCTAAGACCATTCATTTCAAAGTAAATATGAACCAATAACATAATTTCTGGCTCTAAATCCCTATTAACTCTATACCACACATTTTTAAACCACTAATTCTATATATACATGCACATATGATTTTTCAAAAACTAAAAATTTCAAACTCTGTAGAAAAATGTCTTCCAACAAATCAAACTCTCCAATCAACATAACCTCCTCAACCGATATCTCACCTACATCACCACATCTTCCTACTCCAACACCAAAACACGAGCCAGTTTATAAATGGGAAAATTATCAAACTGGCTATACACCGGATTCGAAGAAGGTCAAACGTGGACTATTTACCTCTCCTGATATGAAAAGAAAAATTGATGAAATTCATCATTATCAACAACAACAAATTGATCTTCAACGTGAATTATATTTTGAACAAAATGTAACTGCTAGACGCTTAAGCTTTCTTGAGCAAATTGGTTTATGATTTTGTAGCTCAAAGAAAAATGATGTGAGTGAGCCCCTACCTCGACCAGTTAGTTCGTTTGATCCATCTTCATCATATCGTACACCAATCGATCCGATAAATCCTTGGGTATTGCCAAAAACTCCTCAATATAGTCCAAATTCATGGGACATGAACTATATTGCGAATGAAGGAAATAAAACACCGAAGAACATTAGTCCTTCTCCAAAGAAATGATTTTTTTTTTAAAAAGATCAAAATAATGTGTTATATTGTAATATGTTTGTACAATTGTAATCATTTCTCTCAATAAAATATTCGCATTAAAAATTCAATAAGAACACCAAAGGTTCAGTCGACTGAACATAAGACAGAAAACTATAATGCAATAGTCAGTCGACTAACAGTCTCTGCACAGTCGACTAAGTTTAACACAGAAACTTTCAGTCAATAGTTCAGTCGACTAAAAACTCTGTTCACTCGACTGAATCTTACCCAGAAAATTTTCGGGCTCCAATTCAGTCGACCGAACAGACTATTCAGTCGACTGAACGTCATTTCCCAGGGTACTTTTCCCTTTTTAACATCAGTTTTTTATTTTACTTTTCACTTTTTATCTTACCCAAAGCTTCTTCTTCACCATTTCTCTTAAAAACCCTAGCCCCCAAATCTTCATTTTAATAAAAAGTCTCCACAAAATTCTCACAAAAATGCCTCCAAAAAGATCAAGAGCTTCCACTTCAACCTCCTCCGAGTCAATTGATGCTCAAATTGCGCAATGGCTCTATGATGGAGTGGCAGTCACTAGGTGGAATAAAATGAAGAATTCAAGGATTTTTGAACACTCATTCATCGATTTCCAGAGTATTCAAGCTTACAACATTCAAGCCTTGACCGACCAATTAGGTTTGACATCGCTCTTAGATATTAAACGTAATGATCATGCCATCAATCATGTTATGGTAAAGCTCTTCTATGCCAACCTTAATTTCGGTCACCAAACTCCAAGAAATCCAAACGACAGTGTTTGGAGTATGGTGTGCGGTAAAAAGGTATGGTTTTCATTAGATCGCATTGCACATATTCTAGGGTCTCCTAACTTCTGAAGTAAGCTTGAGGAAATTGAATTCAATACTCATATTCGGGATAATATAAATCATCAATTTTTGGACGATAACATTAACATCCACGATATCAAATCAACTTCCTTACGACCAAGAGCCAGGCTTCTCCACAAATCTCTTATGCGTACCATCACCCCTCGAACAGGCTTATATGAAATTGTATACCCAAACAATTATAGAGCACTATATGCTATTTGGGGCAATATTCAAGTTAATTGGGTTCAACTCATTCTTGATGAATTTCTTACATTCAATAATGGCAAAATGAGAACAATATACTTTGGCGAGTATATCATGCGACTACTCCTCAACATTGATACGCCACTACCAGAGTCCGAAAATACAATGGTTCACCAAATCAACCATCGGACTATAAGCCTTATGCAAGTCCCGGCTAGACCTCCTCGCATCATATCTCGTGCCGAATGGGAAGCAAGACATCAAGAACCGCATCAACCTCCTCAACCCCAACAAGAAGAACCTTTCGATCAAGATGATGATATTCGTCTCGTTGAACCAAATTTTACTACCAATCAATCATTAGGAATCCTATCAAGAAATCAACAAATTCTTGATAATCGCCTCAAAAAGGTGGATCATAAACTTGATAGGATTAAAGGTTTCTTCCACAAATTATGGGATGCCATATCATGCACAAGCTCTGCTTCTGCTTCAACCTCCTGTGGAAAGCGTCCGGCTCCAACCTTCACATGGACGTCATCCGAAGTAAATCCAAGCAGCAGCACAAGTGGAAATATTGGTGGTCAAGGAGGAAGAGCATTTAGACAACCCACCGGTGGACCTGTGATTCATGAACCAGAGGGCGAACGAGAAGGCTCCTATGATTGGGATAGAGATTGATCACTTATGGTTTGATTGTTTTTATTCTATTTTGAACACTACTACAACGGCTTGTATAAATAGCCTTCTTTCTTTTATGCTACATTATGCGTTGTTTAAACTATAGTTAAGCATATCAAAGATTGTCTTTTTCTTCAGAATATACTTCTGCAATTATTACTTCTTTTTTGTCGATGACAAAGGGGGAGAAATCTATGTCACTAACCTTGTTTTGTAGGAAAGACAGTGCATATATTCAGAGGGAGGAAATAATTACACACATAAGTATTGTCATCAATCAAAAAGGGGGAGAATGTTGATACGCTATATTTTGATCAATGACAATGTGCTTCAACAAAAAGGAAGAGATATGTGCAAAGCTAAAGGGTAAACTATGAAGACCAAAGATACCATAAGTATGATTTAAATATAGGTCTTAGTTTAGATTCATTGTTAAAATCTATCCTCAAGAGGCTTGCACAAAACACTAGAACACGTTTCATAACTTTATTTTTTAGAAAAACATTCACTATGCAAAAACTAATAGTTCAGTCGACTGAACAGGTTTTCCCAGTCGACTGAACCTGTTACAGAATTACAACATGTACAGTTTCAGTCGACTGAAATCCCTGTTCAGTCGACTGAATTCGAACCTGCGAATTTTTAATGAAAAGACATCTTCTTCCCAAGAGTTGCAACCATTCTCCAATGGTAATGGATGCATCTCTTGCCTGAATCTTTTGCAAATAGATACACCTCTTCTACACCTATAAATACATGTTTCTATCATTTGCAAATCACGAATTCTAATTGCTTTAATCTCTCTATTATCTTGATCAAATTTTCAGATTTCTTAATTTTTCAAAAGCAATCACAGACCACTTCAATTGCTTGAATCTCTGATTTATCTTAAATACTCTTTTGATTCATAGCAATTTATATTTCCTAAATCTTCATAAACACATTTCATATTCTTGAGGACAAGATTATAGGAAAGTTGTACTCAATTAGACTCATTAGTGTTATCAAGAACACAACAAGTCAGAAATACTCTTTGTATCTAGTTGAAGTCCTCTTCGGTAGTTGAGGCAAGAAATCCCATTCGGTTGTTCGGGTAAGTTGTAAACCTATTCCTCCAGGTTAAGTGAGGGTTGTTGGTTAGTTGAATTCCTAAGAGGAGCTTAGGGACTAGACGTAGGACAAGAGGTCTGAACCAGTATAAAGTCTTGGTGTCTACTTTACTTACTGCTTATTGCTATCTACCTAGACCATTCCACTATTCCATATTATATGATCCTACCGCATAGCGTCTTTCAGTACCAAGTTAGAGGCGCCTACCAGGAAAAGGGACAATGGCTTGCCCCATACCTTATCGAGCTCAGGAGTTGTTGGCAGACATCGAATACTATTACATTTTGCATATCTCGCGTGAGCAGAACGGAGAAGCCGACTCGTTGGCAAAGTTCGCAAGCACTGGCGATGCACAACAGATGGGCCTGGTCCCGGTCGAGACACTACATACCCCAAGTATAAATGTGATGGATGTTGATCAAGTACCGAAGACAGAACCCGAAAGGGAATCATTGATGTCTCCATTTAAAAAATACATGTTGCATGGAATCTTACCTAAGAAAAAGAATGAAAAGCGACATGTCCTTCGTAAAGCCTCACGGTATATTATGCAAGGAGGAACTATGTATCGAAAGGGATTCTATGTTCCCTTACTCAGGTGTATCGCTCATGACGAGGTAAAGCGTGTCTTGAAAGAAGTCCGTGAAGGAGAATGTGGCGATCACACTAGGTGGCAAATGTTAGCTAAAAAGATACTCCGTTATGGATACTACTGGCCGACCTTGAACCGGGACGCTACAGATCAAGTGAGACAATGTGACAAATGTTAGATATTTGCAAAAGTTTCTAGAGCACCGTCGACAGAGATCACGCAAATGGTTAGCCTATGGCCTTTTGCTGTATGGGGAATTGATATTATCGGCTCTTTACCGATTTCCAAAGGTGGTGTGAGATATGCGATTGTCGCAGTTGACTACTTCATCAAATGGGCCGAAACTGAGCCGTTAGCTACGATCACAACCAAGAAGGTCATTAGCTTTGTTGTTCGAAACATTGTATGTCGTTTTGGTCTTCCGTGGACTATCGTAACTGACCCAATTGATAGTGCTGAGTTTAAGGTGTTTTGTCGGAGGTATCGTATTGAGAAAAGGTTCGTGGCAGTCGCTCATTCTTAGGCGAATGGACAAGTCAAAGCTGTAAACAAGATTATAAAGTCCTTTTTAAAAAAGCATTTTGGAAAAGGCTAAAGGCAAGTGGGTGGACAAACTTCCTACGGCGCTCTGGGTCTACAGGACCACTCATAAGTCTGCACTGGCCACACTCCATTCGCCCTGGCTTACGGAGCCGCAGCAATCATTCCCGTGGAACTCAAAGTCCCTTCCCATCAGGTGACTTACTACGATCCCAGAACAAACCAAGATCTCTTATTGGAGTCGTTGGACTTTACTAACGAGAAGCGTGAGGAGGCCGATTTGAGAGCGGCCGCACATCGACACCGAGTCGTCCAGTACTATAATATGAAGGTCCGACCAAGAACCTTTGGAATCAGTGACCTTATCCTATAGTGAATTTTTTCGGTTCTATCGCACATAAACCCGACATGGGAATGGCCATACGTCATTGAACAGAGGCTTGGAGAAGGAAATTTCAAGCTAGCGACTTTTGATGGCGTAACGCTTCCTAGAGCATGGAATAACCAACGTTTACGACATTATTTCACCTAGACTATTTCTTTCATATCTCAGTAGTATTTGTTTTCAATATTTGCTTTGGTATTTGACTTTTTTGATATGCAATTAGGCAAGTTATTATGTCCTTATTTTTGGGATGAATAAAAGCTTGAAGCTCCCTTTGCATAAGTTACTGTAATTGTATGTTATGTTAAGTGTGTGTTGGAACTGATTGATATCGACATATGCGATGTATGAATAGATGTGTAAGGTTAAAAATCTCTAAGTCCCCAGAGTGTGGATTAGAGTACTCTAAGTCCCCAGAGCGCGGACTAGAGTATAAACAACTTGAGAAAAATATCTAAGTCCCCGAAGTACGGATTAGAGTACTCTAAGTCCCCGGAGCGAGGACTAGAGTATAAACTACTTGAGAAAAATCTCTAAGTCCTCGGAGTGCGGATTAGAGTACTCTAAGTCCCTGGAGCATGGACTAGAGTATAAACTACTTGAGAAAAATCTCTAAGTCATCGAAGTGCGGATTAGAGTGCTTTAAGTCCTCGGAGCACAAATTAGAGTATAAACAACTTGAGAAAAAACTATAATTCCCTGGAGTGTGGATTAGAGTAATCTAAGTCCCTGGAGCATGGACTAGAGTATAAACGACTTGACAAAAATCTCTAAGTCCCCGTAGTATGGACTAGAGTACTCTGAGTCCTTGAAGCGCGGACTAGAGTATAAACGACTTGACAAAAATCTCTAAGTCCTTAAAACAGACTAGAGTACTCTGAGTCCCTGAAGCGCACTAGAGTATAAACGATTTGACGACAATCTCTAAGTCCCTGAAGCAGATTGAAATGTAGATTATTTGACGAAAACTCTCGAGTCACTAGACTAAAAAACTCCAAGTCCCCAAACCACAGGCTAATTCAAAGACCCAATGGATAGACAGGTGAGCTTTCAATCGTTCGCTATCCCACGAATTCTGGTCTAAGATCGACGAAAGATACTCGAACTAGTAGCGGCGAAATACAACCGTTGGTTGCGACTCCGGTTTGGCATTGCTTATGACTTAAGATGGAGCCTACGGAGAAGCTTCGAAACCAAGATAATGGATTATCAACAAAACCTGTGAAAATTATAACAAGTACTTGAAATGGGAAGAAATTACTCTACTATTGGAGTAATAATTCACTCAATGGTTGATCAAGGAACAAAAAACTTCTATTTACAATCTCAAAAATTCCTTACAAGTTATTCAGAAGTTCGGGATCCACGCCCGTGCATCCACTACTAAAAAGAAAAAAGAAAAACAACACATGCCTAACTTATTTGGACTATATACAATAACACAAGATCCTGGTTATTTCATCGATTTCTTCTCCTTCTTCGGTTTTTCGGGAGTTGAATCGATCGAGCGCCTCTTTCGAGACCCTTTGCCGCCTTGAGTGGAAGTACTTGAGGAAGGAGGAGGAACCGCAATAGGAGTTGTCCCGCCAGGTGGGATGAATTGCAAAGGCCTATGAAGAGGATCTTAAACCGCTACAACATCGAGTTCAATCTTGACTTCGCATTTTGATTTTTCCTCCTTTTTTATTTTTTCTTTCATGCTGACTTTAGTAGTATGCTCTAAAGTGCCCATGATCACAACTTTGTCAAGTTATTTGGCAAAGGATGGGTCTTTTGGCTTGTCCTCATCAAGTGCCCCAATCACTTGAGCATCATGCCCCGAAGTATCTGCAGCGGCTGCAGCCTCAGCCATTTTTCCTTTCTGCTCCGTAGCGACATCGCTCCTAGGAGTTAATTCAGGACTGGGATGACCTGCAAAGTTTCATAAAAGCAAGCATTGGACTATGTCCATTATCTATGGAGAACAGCAAATTTTTAGATTCAAAAGAGCTCAATGTGGTACCGGCATCCGGTTGGCTCTCGGTAGTCATCGGAGTGCTCCCTTCGATGATAGGAGATAACATGTGTGGACCAAGCCCGGGCCTGTTTGGATCATAACCAATGTGTTGCTCCGATGACATCCCAGCCTTCTGAACAAGAGGGGGACCCTAGGGCTCAGTTCCAGAAGACCCTACGATACCTTTTTTTTCGTTAAGCGGTGTAGGAGCTTTGCCGAATTGAAGTTTTATGGCAGCCAAGTCAGATGGCTCATTTCCTCGAAGCACTTCCTGCACAAGTGCCCCTTTATCAAGCTCTGCATCCCTAGCTCTTCTTTCTTGATCTTTGTAATGATCTCCCAAGCTTCGGCGATCGATTCGAGATAGCCCTCACCAAGGAAATTTAAGTCGCGGTGAAGGAGGACTTTTGCATTATATTCGATGATGAGTGGGTCGAATAAGCATTTAATCTCTTCCCTGCCGGATTCAGTCGTTGCCTCAACTCGAGAGTTGGCTTCTGCGAGCTCCTCTTTCCTGACCTCTTCACGGGCGACTTTTTTCAAGCTTCGATTCGGGAGAGTTGCTCATCAAGTTTCGTTTTTAAATTTCTAGTTTCAGCAATCTCCTCGCAATATTTTTGCAACTCTTCTTATGCCTGGACTTTCTCCTCCTCCTTGAACAGTAGTTTTTCTAGCTCCTCAATGCGGTGGGCTAGAACATCTTTCTCCTTCTATAACGAGTCTTTTTCTAGAGCTAGGTTGCCAGTGCGTTGTAGTGCGGTGTCTAGTTCCATCTTATATGAAGTCTCTAATCGACTCACTGCCTCCACTGTTTCCTCCGCATTTTTCTTTGCTTCGACAAGTTGAGTCTTAACATCGAGCAATTCAGCATCTTGATATTTGATAATATCCTTGTCATGAATGGCCTCTAGCTTAAGGCGATCAATCTCGTGCTGGCGCTCTATGGAAACTTCTAAGACTTTTTTGGCTAAGTGGATAAACGCTTCATTCTGAATGTACACATCATTCATTCATGCCAATGAACTCTCTTTTGCAGTTCTAGGGATGATGTGTATGGCAGGAGGAATTTGAGCCCATCGAAGCAAATTCTCAGGAAGGTAGCTTTAAGTTCAGCTAGTTTCTCCACCATGGTCGGATCATTGACAGGATCCGGAAGAATTTGTTCGGACGCAACCAGTGGTTGTTTACGATGCTCGCGGGATGGCCTGGTACTTGATAATCCGGAGTGTTGGTCACGGGGAGCGTCAGATTGAGAACGCCGGTGTGCGGATCTGTCTCCACCGCATGCAGGAGGGTTTGATTGGTCGCTTTGACGCGAAGCATGTGCTTGAGACTTCCTTCTGGATGATGAAGTAGATTCTCGAGAATGATAGTCTCCTTCTCGTCCTTCATCTCTCTCTCGGCATCTTCCGGGTTCGGAATCCCAACTTGAACGGTGGAAGGTGGAAGAGCCACAAAGGCGATCGAAAGCATGTGAATAAGACATTGCACCTGTAAAACAACCAAAAGGGAACATGTTAGGAGTTGCTATGTCAAGAGTTAATTACGAGTGGATGGCGGGGTGCAAGTGCTTGTATGTGTCCTAGCGTGTCCTTCCAACGGACCAGTAACATTTGCTTTACACATGGGAATTTCTTCACCTTGGTTGGAAGGTTGCTTGCCTTTGCCGCTTCTCGCAGGTGAGTTAAGCTCTTCAACGCCAAGGTTGGTAAATTCATAGTTTAACAAATCGTCTGGAATCGAAATGTCAGAAAGTCCCTTAAACACGCTCTCCATCTATTGAGAAGATGAACCCTTTTCCACCGGAGTTATGACAAATTTTAGGGTCTCCCCGGTTTTCTGTTTCTTAATCCTGTATGCCAGACTTTTTATCTTTTTCAAGGGAGGATGCAATTGGTTAGTGTGTGGAGCATCGACAGCTGGTGCTTGTCCAAGGCCTGCATCCTCGTTTCTTGGCCCTGCATGTTCTGATTCCTTTGTCTCCCCTTCTTCAGTGCCTTCTTGGATTCCCTCAGTAGGGGGCACCACAGGGTCATTTAGTTCTCCCCTTCTCTTGGCGACAACCTTTGGGATCACTCTACTTCCCGGGAGACCAATTCTACGACCGTCTTCTTATTGCATGAATAGTGAGAGCAGTTCATTGGTAATGATGAGTTTGATGTACCGATCCTCCATCGGAGTAGCACGGGTAGCCGCAACAGCCCAAGAAGAAGATGCGATTTGAATCCTTGAACTAAGGACAAAGGCGAAAATAGTACTAACGTTCTTCCAACCACCTTCTTGTGAAGATGGGAGGACATCGTACGTAGAACCATTCTTGTTTGAACAAGGAGAGTTTATTCCATGCACCCATTAAGACTTGACATTTGGGCATGGGCTCAAGAAAGACGTACGAAGGACTATCGGCTCATCTTTTGAAGTTGTAAATGTACCGGATGTCTTCGGGAGTTGGCGGACGAAATAGGACATTCATGAAGAGATGGAAAGTGCCATGGATAAAAGTGTAGCTATTAGGGTGTAGTTAAGTAGGAGCAATTCCCATGTACCTCAGCATTTCACGAACAAAAGAGTTGAACGGTGGCACGCATCCGGCCCAGCACATGAATTTATTGCATGCAGTATATCCAACTGGAGGCAAGTGACGTCTATCTTGCCTTCATAGAACCAAAACATCTTCAAAGGGGATCCCATGATAGAGCACAATCGTTTAAGAGCAGCTTCGATGATTTTGGAAGCTTGTGAGTTTGCCGGATTATTCAAAATGATGGCATCCTCCGCAGCATCGGGAGCTGGGCCTATAAATTCTATAGAAAGGATCAGGATATCGAAAAAAAGATTTTCTTGTAGATCAGATGTCTCTACTTCTTCTCTCCACTGACTTGGTACAGGCTTGTCAGACAAGGTAGCAGAGCTTGATTTCATATCTGATCTAGAAGACATTGTGGTTGAACGCTTCGTATGAATCGAGATCTATGTTAGCTATACTCAGTAGACAATCAATATTAGAACAGTAACCTATCCCCTTGTGTTGTGTGTAAACTAGTGCAATGCATTGTGAAATGAATGCAAATAGTTTGGATTTAGAAAAGCAAAATTAAAATGTTGAAGCTTAGAGATTTCATTCGGAGAGACCGTCATCGCTGGCCGTCTCAAACGACATAAAAGGTGATCAGTGACAAAAGCTTTAGGATCGAATGTAGACGTTCTGAATTATGAAGTCCGTTGTTCGAATATTTTGGGCCATTTTTATACTTAACTCATATTGAGTAGATTGGAAATTTGTTCGTTCAAGTTTAAGTCCATTGGTCCATACATGCTAGTCGTGTTGTTATCGTCACTTTATGCTTGGGCAAGGCAGTATGCTGTCATATGTTCGAATAACTCAAGTCAAGATGGTTTTAAATGGCCAACACCCCCCTTCGCCTTAAACCCATAGACGATCCCTATGCATTATTCTTTTAGCCGACACCTATGTTTAGACTTACTTGACAATACCGACCTCTCTAATTGACTTAGATGTCGAACCCTATGTTTCGGCCTTCAGTGCCGATCCCTACGCTGAACTCTTTAGGACGATCCTTCGTTTTCAACATCTATACCGATCCCTTTAAGTGAACCTTTATACCGATCTCTCTAAATATCCTCGTCTATATAGATCCCTACACCTAAAACAAAATATCGATCCCTTTCTTTTTGACCCTTATGTCGATCTCTATAATACTAATGTACACCGATCCCTCCTTATATCCTAACGTACACCGATCCCAAGTTCTACCAACTTGTCTTTTACACCTTCATCACCGACCCCTCACCCAGCCGCTTCACACTAAGTTTTCGCCGCTACACTCAAACCCATGTCGAGTCCTTTCCAACCAATGCCATCTTGTACAAACCCTCTTTCTTCTACTTCTTCTCCTTCTTCTTCCTTCCCTTTCTCCTATTCCCTCATTTTATCATCCTCTCTTCTACTTCTCAATGGAACCCGTCCACCTACACACCTACATGGCACTCGAACTCACATAAGCTCAATGACTATGACATAATAACGCAAATTAAGGAAGAATTCAAACCTATATGCATTAAGTTGGATGTCGAATGTTTGGGTTTTAGGATCGAAGGTCAACAAGGAGCAACTGTGGAGAATAACTCGGTTTCGTGCTTGATTTTAAGATTGGAAATTGAAAGAATTAAGTTTGTAGGAAGGAGGGGTTTCGTGGTGATGGGCGTTCAGTAAAAGGAAGCCTGGGAGTGCAAAGGAGACAATAAAACTTAGAGAAATAGAAGTAAAAGAAAAAAATAAAAATAGAAGATATGGGTTTTTATAGGGGAGAGGTGATAGGAAGGTGAACCGGTCTCATCCAAGAGACCCGTTCACGATATTAGAAGGCGTTGGCCTTAAGGTTTGCTGACCCCTATCCATGAAGATCCATCGAGGGATTGGCATGCCAATTGCCGACCCTCTTCAATTTTTTTTAATAATAATAATATAAAAAATAAAAATAAATAATAAAGTGATGATGATATACAATGGGTATATATATAAGAAGATGGGAGATGTGCATGAGTTAAGAAGAAGAACAGAAGGTAATGGCAAATGTTTTGAAAATCCAACTGATAACCGATACCGTAAAGGCTAAGGTACACAGAAATATGTGTCTCGCCGTGCACGGAGGAAATTAATCGATTCGACCTTTGAATGGTCAAATCAGGGAGAAGCATGGAAAGTCCATATGACCAAATCTACAAATTTGATGGAACGAGACATAAGACTTGCTTCATCGAAATTAATAGAAGAACAATAACCAACAAGTGACTTGGATATGCCAGTTTCTGGGAATCTGGTTTTCTCCAATTCGAAGAACGTCATGTTATTCACAAGACGTGCTTTGGGGGCAAGTGTTACCCAGTACAATGGCCCAGCTACGTAAGGTTGATCATGAAGTCCAAATTCGACTAGTGATGGGAAGGATGATCACGAGGCAACATCCGTATGACCAGAGTATAATGTTTGAACAGTCATATCCAGCCCAAGGTAAATAAGGTCGACAAATGGAAAACACTGGATGTCGAAGTCTTAGAATTTGGTTGGATTAGGAACCAGAGTGGATGATTAGGCAAATTGAATGAAACCTAGAGGAATCAGCATGGTAGGGGCTCGGGTTGGCATAACATATGGAATGGCTCGGGTCGGCATGGTGTATGGAGTAGGTCGGATCGGCATGGCAGTGGTTATGAAAAGGGTCGGCATGATATTGGGTAGGCATAGTATTGGATCGGCATTGTGGAAGGATCGACATATTGATGTGTTCCCAAGTATCGGGTCGGCATAGGATATGGAGATAAGGGGTCGGCATACCAAGGTAGGTCGGCATAAGAGACGAAGACAGTGGGGTCGGCATACCTAGATGGTTCGGGTCGGCATGATGATATACAGCTCGGCATAGTAATTTGGGCTGAGTTTTCCTGATAGTGGGCCCAAGTGGTTTGGGGGATGCAGGTCTTGAGATGTCAGTCAGGATGGAGGCTGCCTTCATCTATAAATATAAAGGTAAGGGGCCATTTTTGGGATCTCTCTTTTTTGGGACGAACAAGTGAAACTCTGCCATTTTTGTAATTAGTTTCCTTTTGTTTTAATTTGTCTTCAAGCTATTTCTTGTTGATTGTAACTGTAATCAATTGAGTGGTGAAGCAATAAAGAAAGTATTCAGAGTGGACGTAGGCAATTAGCGCCGAACCACTATAAATCTTGTTGTTTTTGCTTTCTGTTATATTTTTCTTAATATCTAGTGTTATTCCTCAGTTTTCATTTAATTTCTTCATTTATTTCACTACTCAAACCTATTCTCGGGTGTTTGTGACCAATTTGGTTGCAAACAATAAATATTTAAACCACAATTAATCTCTAATTAATTATTAAATAATAATTAACCCTTCAGTAATAATAAAATTAATCTTAATCAAGCCTTAAGTAATCTTGCTTAATTTGTGATTAATTAAATATTTAAACCAATTTTATAAATAATTAAATAATTAATAATTAATCTTAAATAATTAAATAATAATTAATCCTTAATTATTAATTAAATAATAATTTACTTAAATTAATTAACTAATTTTAATTAACTTAATTGATTGACACTTAAGTATACCTTTATAAATTAATTATTAGGTACTAATTATCTTAATTAATTAATCATTAAAATAATTAATTAATAAATTACCTTTTAACTACTTAATTAAAGTTTTTAAAACACTTTGCAAAAAGAATGCTTAAGTAAAAACACTTTTTAGATTTTCCAAAACTAATTCATTTTACGAACTGCATTTATAGCGACTATCGCTATATGACTTGAAATTTCTGTAACAACCGGGATTTTTGACCCTCGAAAATAGACACTAATACGTCCACTTTATTGCATGCCGAGCAATCAAATGTTGGAAAACCGAAAGTCAGGGGAAAAGAAAAGGAAGGAAGATAGGAAGAAGAGAAGAAGAGAAGAAGAAGAAACTAAACAACACAGAATCTCATAGCGGAACGAATAATCTATAATATACAACGAATCTTTACACAAAAGTCAAACTATAATATATGTATATACAGACATCAATCAGAGTACACTAACATATTTCAGCCTGGAGAGTTATACAACATGTCCTCACAATTTGCTGATAAATACCACAATGAACACAGTGGGTAAATAACCATCTACATGAATACGTCTATGGGCCTCCGGCATGTCTTCTGAAGCTCCAAAGCATCCAAACTAATCTGTAATATGCTCCATCTGACCCGAGCATTATAATAAAATAACACCCAAGTCAGTCTGGAAAACCAGCGTGAGAAAAACACACCCAACTAGACTTTAAAGTTATAGAAAATATTTGAAAATCAAAAGTATCTCGTAAAACCACGCCGCATATAAACACAGACGATTTTTTACCTTACGATAACTAAAACATTTCGTATGATATTCTCTGATATTATAATAGTGTCTAAGATACAAATATTTATTAATCTTAGCCGAAATTGTTACATTAATTAAATTCCAACATAATAGGTATACAACTAAATCTGAAAGGGCTCGTATTGGAAAATGGATTCCATACCATGGCAAGGTAAGGGACTACCTTTCGATGGTACACCCCTAGAAAATGCACCAGAGTCTGACAAGAACTTCTTGTACCACTACTACACAGAGCCGGCTGCCCCTTTAACATAACGAGCCGGATTACCCCATCCATTTTTTGACACCGAGGCCTTATACTACCATGGTGTTTTGGGCGTAAAACAATTCAAATATGGACAATCTAGAATGGGATGGCGGCTCCTAATGGTAGCTAACCACATAGCTCTGCTGCATACCATGTTTTTGCCATTTCTCGGTTTGTGAGGCTCGTGATGTAACGTCTTTACCTTCTTCCTCCTAGTAGACCATCTTGGAATGCTAACACTGCCCTCCAAGCAACAATGCAATACCAGCATTCATCCATACAAGTTCGTTCTAGGACTGAACGAAGCACTTGAGAGCTCCATCTCCAATTCCATCATCTTCAAGTTGTCTTCAGTTCGAAATGCATTTATTGGATCGAAGTGGTTTTCGGGTAACATACCTGATCCAGGTCTCTTCGTAACAACTTTTCAAAAATTCCCGGTAAACTCAAACTCGGTTCTTTAGGAAATAAACAATCAAAGATAAGATCAGATATCATTTCCTCACGTTAGTGGACGGGTTTCCTTATCATTGTCCTCGGAGAACGAAACAAGATTTATACGCATAGTACAGCATCACCGAAGATGACTGTGCCATATAACTCATGTGTTTCTCCTTGATATTTCCAAAGTTACATTTTTAGGTCCAATTTCGATAGTCGGTTATTTAACAATCGAATAACAAACATTCAATCAGGAATTTAATTCCATGGGAAAAATCAACATTGGTTAAGCACCAAGCAATCACTAGCCTCCTTTTATAAATCTTTTATAAATAAAAACCACTTTGTAAATTACTTGTATAAGAATACTTTTACAAGGATATATCCGCCAATCCCTATATTTTCAATAATTAGAAAATATCCATATACCTATCTCAACGGTATCAGTATATCCACAAAGTTGAGAAAGATTTTCTTTTTATTTGATTCAAAAATAATTTATAAAACTCCTTATAATTCTCTAAAAACATTTATAATCCATTTATAAATCTTCTGGACTATTTATAAAATTCTTTTATACATGTCAATCGCTCATAAAATCTTTTTGTACATTTCTAAAACCATTTATAAAGCCTTCATAAATCCATAAACCATTTACAAAACTCCTTTTATAAATATATAAAACCGTTTCTAAAATTCGTTTATAAATATCTAACCATTTATAAACTCTTTAACCTTGTAAATACTCTTCCCTTAAGTCTTCAAACCATTTTATAAACTCCTTTATAAAATCCAAGTCTTTCAACTCTATTCATGGTTCTCGGAAACATTTATAAATAATTAAAAATCTTTTTACTTCAAAACACCATTATATATAATAATAATTATTAACAATAAACATTATAAATAAATGAAAATTATTAACTTTAACACATCTTAAAAATAATAATTAATAATTTCAGAATATTGTTTAAGAAACCATAATAATTTACCATTTTTATAAATAATAATAACTTGTTTTCAAAACCTTATAAATAAATCCTTATTATTAATTTCAAACCCTAATTGTTCATGGAATAATTAACCTTTCCAAATATTAACATTTTGATAAATTCTTTAAAACCATATTAACTATAAACAAAGAACTTAAAACAATACTAATATAATTGAATAACCTTAAAATAATATTACTATAATTTGATAACTTTAAAACAATATTCATATAATTAAATACTTTTAAAACAATAATAATTGAATTAAATAAATTTAAAACAATATTAATATAATTAAATACTTTTAAAACAATATTAAATGTAAATAAATCATCTTTTAAAAAAACAATATATTTCTGAAACCCATTTTCGGATTTAAAATCATTCCTGTCTTAAACCCAATTTCAATTCAATTGGCAATTTATAGTATTTCAAAATACTAATCTCAGGCCAATAGCCGCCAAGTGCTCAACCAATATTGATATTGATTTTCTATAATCACTAAGTTTTTGTTTTTAAACATAGAACAATGTTATAATCATAGTGTCCACAATCAGGTTCATTACTCAATCATCCATATAAAAGGAATATTATTGAAACAATTAAACAATAGCGAGGAATCCTATTAGATCCCTCCAACCTGTTTCCCCCTACATCACAAACATTATATAAATATAAAATATAAATCAACCACTTCGAGGCGGGATTCGTATACAAAGGGTCATCCGCTCTTACATGGGAACGTAATAGGGTCTCATCCGCTCTAGGGGCGGGAATATATCCAAACCAACTAATAAATATAGTAATTCATCCAAACAATCCATTTAACAATTTTTATAAACTATATATCATACTAGTTAACCAAAAAGGTGAGTTTAACTCACAATTATTCCTGATGTTGCCGATGCAATTTAATTTTGTCCGAATTCGAACGACAGTCGAATTTAGTGTAAAATTCAACAAGCTTCCTTCGTCACCAAACCAATTCCATAACATTGTATTCATGGATACGACCCTAACGTGGCTTACCGCATTTGATTTGGCCCTAAAATGAATTAGATATTTAATTTACAAAATTTCACAATTTAATTAATTAATTATCTTAATTACAAAATTAATAACCTTAATCCCTCCAAATCAGTCTTCCCCAATTCAAAAATTCGCTCGCACACAAAAATACCAGGCCGCCACTTTCCCTTGCCGCCATCGCCACCTCGTTCCTCCTACGACCACCGCTCCATCACTAGAGCAATCCACGAACGCTAGCTTCCCAACGACCCCCGCCACGCCGTCCAAGGTCGCCGCTACAATTTTTCGCGAACCCAAATATCGATCCCGTTCATCCATCGATTGCCGCCGCCATGCACTGCCATTCGCCACCAAAATTTGGTCGATGGTGGCCCTCATCCCCACGAACAATTCATCTTCACGACCCATTGCCCCTATGATCACCAAATCGCTGGAAATCGCTAAAAACTATTTCGCTGATTTTTCAGGAACTGCAGCCACCACGCAACATTATAGCTCAATCCAACCGTCCATTTGCTTCATCTTGATGCCATGAACAATTTTCTATTTATGACTTTCGCCTGAAAGCGCAAGGATTGGTCTAGTTGATTATGGGACATAGGATTAAGAGAAATTTTTATTTGAAAATTTTAAAACTTTGTTCTCTAGTTTGGTTGCGATTTATAGAGAGGGAGGAATAGGATGCACAGTAGAAGACTTGGCTAGGGTATGGGATAGGGCATGGCAAAGTTATGGGCTGATGTATGGTTATATAATAATATATATATATATAATTTAAATTTTAAATTATCAGCTATAAAATGTCCGAAAATCTCGAACTCAAAATAAGGTGTGCCGCCAGGCGTTCTATATTATTATACACACATTTCGAATAAAATGGAACTTGTTTCGAGACCTAATTCGATCGTATGTAGAAGATAGCTTTTTCAAACCCAATTATTAAATTAATTTCTAAAATTAATTTCTACGTGTTTCGATCTCGCACGACCAAACAATACATCTGATGGCCACGAAAATCGTCGGCAAACAATAACTCAATATTACGGATCGAATGACATTGGTTTCATCGAAATCCGAGACAGTTCCCCGGAAGGCTATTTTTATATGTTAATTAAAACAAGTTATTTTCAAAATCATTTAAATCACTTTTAAATCCAATTTAAAAGTTTTATTATCTTCATTCTTATTAAATAGAAATTAAATAAGCTTTGGAATTATTATTAATTAGTTTAAAACCCAAGATTCAATTATTAAATTCAATAAAATAAATTATCAAATAAATTTTACAAAATCAAATGACTAAAATTCTGGGTCATTACAATTTCAAAACTCGATTTTCATATTAAATAGTTTCAAAATTCTTAACTTTTATATGTTAACCACTTTATAAACTTAGTAAAAGATTTCGGAAAACAAAGTAAGGTTTTCAACATTTCAAAAACATAAAGTGAGTAAACAAGTTTTAGTCTAAAGGACTTCGATGTCACAACCTAACTATCTCCAAATACTAACTTTCCTTTTACATACAGAACATATGCATAAATATAACACACAAACATGCCATCACAACATACAACTAGTTATTCTAGCTTTCGACCTTACTAATATTTAACTTACATTCTCAAGTTAATATTACATCTAAACACATAAGCATACTAATAAAGCAACATCATATTCAACCAAATCAAGCTATGATTTAGCAACAGGATATACAACAAATTCAAAGTTAGAACTCTTAAATAAATTTGTGAGATATACTCACCAAAAGCTACCAAACCACTCTGAACTTCCACTAGAGTATTAGGTCAATCTAGATCCTAGCTTTGACTTGGTAAGAACAAGATTTGGTGGCCTTATGGTGGCTTTATGGATCGGTCAAGGTATTGTGTACATGGCCCAAGGGTGGTGGAGCTTGGTGTTGGAGGGACTTCGGATTATCATCGAATTCACAAAATCATACATGAAAATGGGTCATATTCAAACTGATTTTTGGACAAGTTACTCATGGAATTTGGAAAAGTTTCCAAAAGGAAAGGTCTTGAAAATTCTTTTCTCTACAATTTAAAAAAACACTCAATTTGAATCTTGTTTGAGGGAGATATGGTCAAAAGAAGAAGATTTCGGACTTGAAAATCTAGGTTCGAAAATAAGTCTGAAAGAAATGAGATTTAGACATGGCTAACCTCAAAATTTAAAGAAGTTGTATACATGAATGTTGTAGCCAATAGAATTTTATATGCTTTTAAGAAAGGTAACCTCCATTTGCTGAGGTTATGAGAAAGATATGGTAAAAGGAAGAGAAGGAAAAACTGAAGAAATGAAAGGGGTATTAATAAGCAAGAAATAAAGTAAATTACCTTAATGCCCTTGGTCCTTTACCCTCCACATCACCATGCCACCTCACCTTCATGTACCTCAACCCACAAGTTTGTCCCTCATTCTCTTTGCTTAGCCAACAAAATTAATTCTATAAGTACTTGAGTGGCCAAAGTGTCACTTCATGTCTCTTATGGCATCTTATTTTTTTATTTAAAACCTTATATACTTAAGTATGTGTATAAACCATAATATATACTAACTAATATGTAATTATAGGTATATATTTGTACTAACAAAGTTTACACTATAAATAACTTTTAGCCGACGAAAAGTCAAAAAGTCGAAAAACGAATTCTGGTCACATTTTTTATTTTTCTTCGAACTAAATATTTTTGTAAACACATTTTGGAAAACTATTTCACCATCGTTATTTATTATTTAAAAGAGTTTTATTTTAATTATAAAATCTATTATTTGAATATTTAAAATTAAATAAATATTCCCAAATCAAAAAGGTGAAATTAAAGGTCGTTACACTCTCCCCCCTTAAAAGAATTTAGACCCCGAAATTTTACCACAGCCCTAAACCTAGCAACACTTAACACTACTCATCAGCTCATATGATGTACATAGATCATCCCTATGAAAAATCTGATTCGATCACTTGCTCGAATACATAACTTTACTGCTGAATTAGTATCGCTCACCCGACTTCCCAGTGCGGACTCTGATCGGGCTTCTTAATTAGAAACCTCGATTCTCCTTACATAGCCATATACTATGATAGAAAATTTTGGTTCTAAATTAAGAACCCTCACCAAATGTTTGCCGTCAAAAATTGAGTGATAGATCCATATTTGAAACGGTGTGAAACACCTCAAGGCATGTGCTTGAATCTTGGATCAAGAATTATGTGAGAAAGAAAAATGATCTACGCACAATCTATATACTTATCTTATTGTTTCTTACTACCCAATTACTTTCTACCCTCCCCAAAATATTTATGAAAACATTTCACAACAATTCCAACTTAGGTTCAAACATTTTTAAATGGGGCATTTCACTAGAAGGACAAACTTTGCAGTCCAATTAGTTTCAAGGACACACATCCAAAGAAATTATTATCAAGGCCAAAGTCAGCAGAATAATTACTTTTAAGGACAAAGTCAGCAATCCAATTACTTTCATGGACATAATTTCATAGGTTTTTAGGCCTTAGAAACTAATTATTTTACATTTTGTCCTTAAAAGTAATTATTTCAGTTGTGTGTCCTAGAAACTAATTACACTTGCTAAAGAGGCCCTTGTGGCTAATTTCCACTTTTTAAATGATATACTTATTTATGAAACCTTTTCATAAAATCATTTTAATTTATTAATTTGTATAATATTCTTCTACATCCTATGAGTGTATACAAAACATCTGATTTTTAATTCCATTCACTTTTAACTATTTAGATGTAGGCCCAAAATAATTTGGGTCTCCAAACCAAGTCAACTAATATAAATTCTTTACCCATTTGTTCCGGTAGTAGCTAAGAAGAGTAGGATGCTGGTATCCAAACTCCATCCTAGAGTCTGCTTTTTTTTTCTTAGACACCTATAAGGTAAAATAATTTTTCACTTCTTAGATGCTAAAATCAAAAGACATATTTTAATAAAACCAAGTTTATTAAACTTTACTGTTATATTAATTTTAATTTTAACTTCATTTATCAGCCTATTCTTTAACCAGAATACCTTTATATTTTGAAACTTGAGAGCTAAATACCCAGGTTTTTTCCAAAATCCTTTGAAATGAAATTATACATTTTAATCCATAGAAATATACGTGTAGCCCGAGTAACTCCAAAATGATATCAAGGCACTGGGTACTACCAAATAGTATCATATATTCCCTTTTCAAGAAGGGTAATACTCAAGGGAAGTGTTTACCATCCAAACATATCTCCTATCCAAATTTAGTCACTTTCGAGGCACTCGAACTAGTTAATCATAAAAATACTTCTTCTTTTCAAATTCCTTTTTGAAACAATAATATATATAATTCCCCACAAATAGTTTTTTTTCAAAATACTTATCATCCACTTAATTTTGATTTATTCGGATTCGAACTCGTTTCGATCGTACAATGGCAAAGAGAATAATGTACTAAGTGCAATATCATATTCGCCTAAGCAAACATTAGATTGTCACTTAGAAGATTATTCGGATCATCACAAAACAGATCGAGACTCATTCCTCGAACTATCCAAAGAAAACACACTTTCTATAAAATTTTCTTTTCAAAGTATTTATACTTTAAAGTATTTTTAAGTAAATTATTACTACTTTTCCAAACCTTGAAAACCATTTGAAACTTTATCAAAGTCACCGGGATTTAAATTCTTTGAAAGTCCATCTTATTTTTCAAAATACATTTTATAATTATGATTTATAAATTAATGAATATAAAATATTTCTTCAAATATTCATTTTTAAACAATGATTCCTTTATTTTTAATAAACACCCTTATATTAAAATCCAATTATAACCCAATATATCATCGAATGCCTTATAGTCAAGCCGTAAACTTAATTGACAAGGTGTTCTTTTCAATTTTCCCACAAATTCTATCTACCCAACCTATGATGGAAAAAGGAAAATTACCAATAAATCAAATAATAGTCAATGCTCAAAATTGGATGAGCGTGACTAATTAAAACCTATATGATAATAATTAAATATTATCAACTCCTAACAACAATCACATCATATATAGCTATACTTTATTTTTGAAAATTATTTCTTTATATATTAAATATATTCTTAGGTAAAATTATTTCATACCAATTTAAAATAATACTATGTTGATTTGCCTAGTTTAAGTGTTTAGAAACCCCTATCAACATCGTGGTGCCCCACATCTCGACCAGAACTCATGAACCACTCAACCGATAAATCAACATAATATAAAACATTTTTACAGCACTAACAAATACACACATATATACACTCAAATTAATTTTAGGGTCTCATTTACCCTATCTCAAATGAGCCAACCCCACCGAAGGCTAGGTATTCGCTAAACTTAAGCTCTGATACCACGTGTAACAGTCTGGGCCTTCGGCCCACCAGTAGTGGGTACAACCATCATGGCTTACACCGGTACCTCACTATTTGATTTTACAGCCAGCCTCTTGACTGCACCAACCCGGATGACATATAAGAGTAAGAGTCTCCTGCTTGCCACTAAACACAAAGCGGAAACCCCTATCATGCTACCTATTTTAACTTGAAAATTTGGGTCCGAAAATGAGTCTGAAAGAAATGACATTTAACATGGCTGACCTCAAAATTTAAAGAAGTGACACACATAAAAGTTGTAGCCACTGGAATTTTATATGGTTAAAAAAAACCTCCATTTAGTGAAATTATGAGAAAGATATGGTAGAAAGAAGAGACAAAATTAAAGAAATGAAAGGGGTGTTTATAAGCAAGAAACAAAGTAAATTACCTTAATGCCCTTTGTCCTTTACCCTCCCCCTCCTCGTGCCACATCACCATGCCACCTCACCTTCAAGTACCTCAGCCCACAAGCTTGTCCCCTCTTCCCTTTGCTTAGCTAAGTCGTATTAATTTTGTATGTACTTGAGCCACCAAAGTGGCACTTCATGCCTCTTAAGGCATCTTATTTTTTTATTTAAAACCTTATATACTTAAGTATGTATATAAACCATAATAACAAAGTTTGCACACTATCGACAACTTTTAGCCAATGAAAAGTCGAAAATTCGGAAAACGAATTCTGGTAACATTTTCGATTTTTCTTCGAATTATTTTTGTAAACACATTTCGAAAAACTATTTCACCATCATTACTTATTATTTAAAAGAGTTTTATTTTAATTATAAAATCTATTATTTGAATATTTAAATTAATTAAATATTTCCAAATCAAGAGGAGAAATTCTAGGTCGTTACAATTTACATACAATTAATTTCTTATTTCAATTTCACAATTATCATTAAGTATTATTTATTATTATTTTCAATTAATACAGTTAAGTATCATTTACTATTTCTTTTCAATTAATACAATTAAACATCATTTATTGCTTCTTAACACAATTAAGTATCATCTATTGCTTCTTTTCAATTAATACAATTAAGTATTAATTATTACTTCTTTTCAAATTAATACAATTTAGTATCATTTACTGCCTCTTTTCAATTAATGCCTATTTTAACTTGATTACTATATCTTCCCTAACTCTTTAATCCATTATCTTATCCATATTTAGCGCTTATTATCTATTCCATAACATATATTTAATCTTAAATATTTAATAGATGATGGGATTATTTTTAATTTTAATTATAACACTTTTAATTCTACATTTAGGGTTTCAACATTTTAATGCACTGAAATTATATCTTTCCTAAAAGGGAAATGTTATCACTGTAGTTTCCCATAAATTATCTAAAAAGAGGAATTGTGTTGTATTTTGAATTACAGGAAATTACTTTTTATGTATTTATTGAAATAGATAGTACAAAATATGGTAAATATACCTACTTTGCACATCTCTTTCCTTGGGGCATATTCCTTGTTCTTTCAAACGACACACATTCATATATAATCATAAAGTTGGTCAATTTATAGAAATTTAGATAGAAACATTCTTCATTCCAATGAATTAAAATATAAACTTAAATCCAAGTAAAATTTAAAATAATCTTTAATTCAAGTTTAATAACTTATAACATTCAAATAACAAAATTTAAAATTAATATACAATCTTACTATTGACTTATCTCATAACTTTTAGGGACAACCATCACCCTACATTCCATATTTAAGTGTATACTACATTTAACCAAAGTTAAAAATCTACTGAATATGTAGGCAAGAATCTCAAGTTCATTTCATATATATTTGAACCCACAATTTCATAATTTATATTCAGGCATAAAAGAAATAGATTCACAATGATATAAATTCACTATTATGTAAAAACATATAATATCCCACTCACCTCTTAGCTTCCAAATCTTTGAATCTAAATCAGTTCTTCTTATTTGACTACCTTTCTTTCTTCCAAAATGTGTATCAAAAAGCGCATTCATATTTATTAGAATTATATATTTGAGCGGACATTTGAATTAAGTGTAGTTTAATTATATGAATCTAGATTTACCTCTTTTCGCATAATCGATTCACCCTTATTGTAACACCCAGATTTAAGCAAAAATTTAATAAAAGAATTAAATTTGAACATAACAAGAGAAAAACTAAAATTTTCATAAAGTCCATATTTGGCTTCGAAACTTGCAACGTTGCATTCGTAGTGATTTTCTGGACCATTTTCATATATTAAGTTTTGAAATACTATTTAATATGAAGAAGTTAATAAAGTTTGAATTTAAAATAATTAAATAAGGAATAAATAAATAAAATTAACTAACGTGGAACAGCGGTCGACAATCTTAGGTGGGCCAATCGACATGGAGCGGTCGACCACCCAAAGCTCAAACCACCGATCGGTATAAACATTATGGCTAGGGTTTTCCTAGGTCGAACGGCCCAGATCGAACATATATTTTCATGGACATTTGGATTTGGCCGTATATATTTTGAACGTATGAGATTTGAATGTATATTTTTGGTGATGGATAAGATTAAAAGCCGACCCTTTAAATACAACATTAACCTAAACCCTTATCCACAAAAATTAAAACTAGACATCCAAACTCTGTCACATTCAAACCTCTTCCTCCAATAAAAAACTTCTTCCAAATCAAATAAAAAGTAAAAATAGTGGGATTGAAGAAATTAAATCTGAAGGAGAGCTAGAAAATGGAGTAGATCCTAGGCACAATTCGGAGGGGATAACTTGGAATTGAGGTGAGTGGGTATACTTTTAATAAAATGATTTATATGCGGAAAATTTTAGTAAACTCTATCTGATTTAGATTGTTAGAAACTAAATTGAGAATCATGTTTTTTATATCCGAGATTGAATAATAAATGTAAATTGATGAGAACCTGTAAAATAGAAACTAATCTAGGTTAAACACCTTTTCTAATTATATGAATTCATATAAATTGTTAATATAAACTGTTAATGTAAACTCTAAATATTGATTTCTCATAACCTTTTAATATTGATGTTAATAGTAAGCTTAGATTGAAATGGATTTGCTGTAAATTTGTAAATTGAAATTAACAAGAAATTTTGATAATTGCAAACTTGGATTCACTGTAATTGATGTAAGATGAAATTGTAAATTACTATAGTGGAAATTTAGGGACAAAATAAAGGAGATAATTAAATATGTAAAACAATGATAACCCCTAATTAAATAGCGACTACTGGTCGATTGCTCTTACTGAAACGGTCAACAGCAAGTAGTCGACCGCTGTAGTATATAGTGGTCGATAGGTTGGCATATTTCAAGCGTTTTATGAACCTCGGTCTAAGGCCCAGGTTATAAATAAAATAGTTAGTAGTTTACATATATATACGATATGCATATATGGATGATAGGAGAAGGGAAGCTAGTTCTGTAATGACCCAGAATTTCAGTCATTTGAAATTGGGATATTTAAATGATTATAAATATTGAAAAGTTAACTTTATAAGTTAAATAACTTGGATTTCAAATATAGTAATTTCTTTGACAATTAAATTGTTGAGTTTAATAATTGGGAATATTTTAAATAATTGAATCTTGAATTTGAAATGAATGAATGATTTCGAAAGTTGATTCAAATTCTATTTTGAAGGAAATGAAGATAGTAAACTTTTTAATTGGAACTAAAAGTGATTAAATTGATTTTTGGAAATAACTCGTTTAATTAACGTATAAATATAGCCTTTTGAGGCACTGTCTCGGATTTCGATGAAACCAGTTCTATTGGATCTATAATAGTGATTATAATATGCCATCGAATTTGGTCGTGATTGGACGTATCGTTTGGGCGTGCGAGATTAAAACGCGTAGAAATTAATTTCAGAAATTTATATATGTAATTGGGTTTGAAAAGCTATCTTCTGCATATGATCGAATTAGGGCTCGAGACTAGTTCCATTACATTTGGAATAGGGGTATAACGTATAGAATGCCAGGCAGCACATATCAATAGGAGTTCGAAATTTCGGACGTTTAAAAGCAAAATATTTTTGAATATAAATAAATAAATATATATATATATATATATATATATATATAAAAACACTATTTTAAACTATATGTTAGCCCATACCGTAGCCTTACCTATCAACGTTCGGAGCCATACCCCATCACTTCAAATTAATTCCTTTCATTCCTTTTTCTTTTATTTGTTGCCAGTGAACAAAATTAAGCCTTCCATGGAAAAAAAAATCAAACCAATGTGAAATAAATTCAAAGCTTAAATCTTTTATTTAGAAATGTGGGGAGGGGATATATCATCTGGCATAGGGATGGTGTAACGACCCTAATTTTTGGTAACATTATTAGGAACTTTTAATTAGGTAAATTAAATGAAATAATGTAGAATGGTTAATGGATTGAAATTTGTGATTAGTAAGGGTAACCGTACCATGTATAAATAAACTAAAGAATTAAAATGTTAAGGCGAATAGATAAAGAGGCAATATAGGAATATGACACATCCTTACACCCTAAACCTTTAACTCCATCATTCTCACGTTCATTCTAAATTCAAAAAACAAAATTACAAGCTAGAGGCCGGCCACCATTAGGAAAAGAAGAGAAGATTTCAAGAGGAAAAGCTTAAGCAACTTAATCATGATCAAATCTCAAATCCTTAACCTCAAAGCTAAGTTGAATAATGACTACATCTCATTTTTCTAATTGTTTTCGATTTTAAGATGAATCCAAAATATTTTGCATGATTATGCCGTGCTTTTGAATGACTAAATGATTATATATGCTTGTTGATGATTTATGCTTGTTCATATAGATTTTATGATATGTTTTAATGTGAAAACCCTATTAAATGACATCCAAATGCCTTGCGATTTTAGATTTAGACCAGAATGATATTTCAGAGATGGGTTTCAATTTTCATAATTTTTTGAATTAATATGGATTTTATATTAATTTTCTAGTGAAGGAAATGATTATTTGAGTTTAAAATTAATTATGGTTAAATGAAATATGATTTGGGTCTGAAATTAATATATGCTAGAAAACATATTAAAAATGATTTTCTGAAATTTTTGTAGAATTTTCCTATGTGTTTTAATATATATATATATATTTATATATATATATATATATAACTATTTAAGGTATGGGACTTAAATGTTTTAAATATTTATAAAAGGAGAAGGGGTATTTTGTAAATAATTAAATTGTTTATTTTTTAAATATTGGCAGCACTTTTAGAAAAGAAAATTAGCAACCAATAATATTTTGACAAACAAGGCAGGTTACTTGAAAAGAAATCCTTTTTAAAGTAAAAATCAGTTTTGACATGCTTTTGGCACGTTTCACTACTTTCAGCACCAAGGGTTCCGACCAAGTACTTCCGCCTTCATTACCATCAAAACTAATGCGCCTGGTATCAAGTAATTGGTACGTAGCGAATTGGACTAAGGCGAAAGGCACTGGGTCGAAACTAAGGGCTCCGAAGGGGTCGAAACGTTGCCTTGCTTTTAAATGAAAACGTGTCTGTTTTGCTTTCGAAAGAAGTGCTTTCGACTTGGTTGGCTTTCGGCTGAGTCAAATGTTTTAAAGGAATGGTTTCGAATGGGGTTGCGCCATTGTTTTAAGTAAATGCTTTCGAATGGGGTCGAAACTCCTATCTTACGCTTTTTCTACCTTTCAATGTCAATGGTTTCGAAAGGTATACTTTGTGTTAAAATCCAATCAACTTCTATAATGATTCCAGAAGGTTGGTTTTCACCATCAGTTCTTTACTTAGGAAATGCTTTCGACTTAAATGTATTATGACCCTTTTTCTCTGTTGAAGGTAGAACCCAAAGGTTTCGAAGGAGTTAATTTTAAATGGTTTCGGAAGGTGTTTCCACATGTTTTATATTGAACCCAAATGCTATCGAAAGGTTTGTTGTTTACAAAGGTTTTGATTCTTTCGAAAGCTTTTAAAGAATAGTTTCGAAGGGGTGGTTCCACAATGGTTTCGAAGGCTTGGAAGGAAAGATTTTCCAATGTTTCGAAAGGCAATGTTTGAGTGTTTTAAAGATAGGATGTCTAAGGTTTTAAAGCTTTCGAAGGAAAGGTTTTTCCATGGTTTTTGAAAGGTTTAAAAGAATGGTTTTGAAAGGAATGTTTTGACCTTTCCGCTTAGGTCAAAGAAAGGGGTTTACTTGGTTTCGAAAGGGGTACTTTCAATGGATTCGAAAGGGGTACTTTCAAAGGTTTAAATGTTTTCATCAACAAAGATTTGAATAAGGTATATATAACATGGTAAGGTGATTTTGAGTAAAGCATGGAGTATATGTATTTTTCCTTGTTTAAGTTTGGTTTAAAGGTTTTAAATCAATTTGAGATGAAAAGTTTTTGAAGGAAAATTTTGGGAAGATTACCCTAAGTAAAATGACTCAGATATTAGAATACCATATGGGACCAGTATAGGGTCGCACCCAATACATTAGCTATTAGCCCCATCTAATTTAGTCCAAAATTCAAATGTGTAGGGCTTTGTCGTGGGTAAGACTAAAATGATGATTACACACAGAAGGGAATATATATTTGTATACAGGTAGGTTATAAGTGAGCCCGCAAAACCATTAGGATCAGGTGACCCTGGGAGAAGATAAGTTTGGAACAGACCATCCAGAAGAGAAGTATCTAGAAAATAAGTTAGGGATATACCATCCAGAAGAGGAGTATCTAGCAGATGTTAGATTATTTTATTTATATTGTCTAGTAGGCCCGAGTCAACCAAAGGTTAGTAGTTAGCCAAACAAAACTATAGTGTTCGAACATATAGTTCATTTATTACCTGATATGTATGTTTACATGATAATGCTTTACAGTTTTAACTAGTTTTGGCTGTAGGAAATAATTTGCAAAAGATATGTTTTAAAAGGATATTACTGAAGGGAAACTCGTTCCACTAAGCAGCGTAGTCTCACTTAATATCAAAAAATTGAGATGTACTATATTATTTACACCAGGCTTTATGTCTAACTCGAAGTTTATGTTTTTCCCCTTAAACTCTCGAATGCTCAAAATTGATTTTAGTAGGCTGAGCGTTGAGGTTTACAGGTTTTTAGTAGGATGGTGAATAAAGCTTCCGGAGACGAGCAGGTGGCTGACAGATAGCTATTTAGGAGTTTTTGTTTTATTTTGTTTATTCCGCCGTGTTGTATTAAGTTAGTTATGACTATATAGTACTCTGATCAGCCAAGGGGGCATCATCATATGTCGCTCTTCGCGTATTTTGTAATAATTATATTTGATCTTTACCAGGGAAACGATTATGGGATTATGTAATTGAGTATGAAACATGTTTTATGAAATGTAATAAGAAATGTTGTTTTTGTGAAATCTGTAATTTTGTTTCATATTCATCTACTTCTGATATTACGGATACCAATAACATTACCGTATTTGGTCACTGGAAGTTAATACTATGGATGACTGCAACATCTGTAGCATTCTTAGCTTCGGGCCTCCAGATAGGGGATGTTACAGATGGGATGGTCCAGCTCTTGTTTTTGTTGATCGGCAGTATTGCCGACATCGGGTTGAAGTTAGGGTTGGTCATCTCGACGGATGAAGGAGGATTTAGATCGAACGAGGTGTAGCATGATGCAAGTTAGGCGGAGCCGAGTTGATCGAGATAGGTGAGGGGTGGTACGGCTATAGTTTAGCGATTGTGAAATATACGTGTCATTGTCTGATGCTTGGAAGTCATGAATAGCAGGGTTGCTTTAGACTTTGTTTGGAGATGAGGGCTGTGTTCGTGGTGATGAAAGGAGAAGTTTGACGGTGGTTTGGTGATCTCCGGTTGAGGATGGCGAATACGACCTAGGGCAGTTCGATTTGGGGGCGCGACGAACATAATTTGATTGGGGATGTCGGACGAGTCGAAGTCGATGTTGACAAGACGGGTTCGAGGGTAGAAATGCTTTAGCGAAGTCGGTTTGGAGGGTCGATGAGTCATTCTCCATGTAACCGTGGTTCATGCACGGTCGAGTGGGTATCAGCGTGCATTTGATTAGGTAGGGAAGAAGAGGGATGAGGGAGGATTATTAAGGTAATTAAGTTTTAATTAATTAAATAAAGTTAATTAATCTATTTAAAGTCTAATAAATTATAAATTTTATATCTTGTTAATACGTGGTCCAATCGAGGCACATTTTACGCCGTTGCGTTCGTATTAGGGTTACCTACGATATGGAGTTGTATTGGATGGATTTGGGGATTGTAGGAATTGGGTTAAAATTGAACGTCCGTTCACTTTTAATTCAAAACTGAAACGTTTGCCGACTTCTGAAATCAATGTGAGTTAATCTCACCTTTTTGGTTAACCATAAATAATATATAGTCGATAAAATTATTGATTAGATGTGTGGATATTTACTTTTGATTATTATTGAATGTTTGGATGATTTACTATATTTATTTGTTTTGGATATATTCCCGCCCCTGGAGTAGATGAGACCTTATTACGTTCCCATGTAAGAGCTGTAATGGCCCGATTTTTCGACGCTCGAAAATCGACATCAATACGTCCACTGTATCAAATGTCGAACAATCGAATGCTGGAAAATCGAACCATTAGGGTTAAAGAAGAAGGAGGTAGAAGAAGAAATAGAAACAACATCAGAATCGCACAAACGCAGCGGAACAATATATAATAGATAAATGACTAATCTTTAAACAAAAAGAACTATATCTGTTTATACATTACATCATCAGAGTACAATGAAATTTATATCATACAACTGGACAGTTATCATAACCTGTCCTCACCAAACTAACTATACAGTTAATCATACACAGCGGAATATTTATCAAATACGTGTGATACGTCTCGCCTTCCAGCTTGTCTCCTGAGCTCCATAGCAGTCCATCCAGAATCTGTACTCTATAATACTCGGTCTGACTTGAGCATTATAGTTAAATAACACCCGAGTCAGTCTGGAAAACCAGAGTGAGAAAACACACTCAATTGGATTATTAAAGTTTTCAAATTCCTTTGAAATCAAAGGTATCTCGTAAGACCACGCCACAAATAAACATGCCGGGTTTTTAACGATAACCAAAACATTTTTATCAAATTCGTCTGATATTATAATAGTGTCTATAGAAAGTAAAATAGAATCTAGCTGAAATGCTTGCATCTCACGTTTCAGCAATAGTTAGGCACAATCAAAACCGTACAAGCGCTTATTGGAGATTGGATTCCATACAATGGCAGGGCTACTGGGGTACCGCCCGTTACAGTATGTGGTCTAGATCACCGTACCGAGGATCCACCCTGATCCCCTGCTACACAAGACCGGAGTTACCCCTTGCTGGATAGTCTGAACAAGTTCACCCCGCGGTTGGGATCAGCAACCGCCCACACAGCCGAATAAAAAGGGACCTCTAGACAGGGATGACCTTACCCTAATTGGTTGCTAACCACTTAGCCTTGTGTGCACCTCCCCTGTTTTAGCCATTCCCGGTTGATGAGGCTCGAGGCTATGCGTTACCTTTTTAGCACACATTCACTTAGAATGCTCATCGTCCTCCTGACGATGTTCTGATAGCATTCGGCCATACAAGTCCGTTCCGGGTCCGAACGGAACCGAAGGCACTACTCCTACTACATTCATTTTGGAATCACCCTCAGGATTAGCAGCGATTAGCCCTTGCACTTCACTGCTCCATCTTCGACTCCAAGCTCTTGTCTTCCTCACGAAAACATTCAAACCAAATCGAAGTGGTTTTTGTGAAATTAATTCCGATCCCGGTCTCATTGAAATGATCAGCGCATTGTCCAATATTGATAGTCAGTTATTTAACTATCACATAACATCCACAAACAACCATCAGGCTTTAATAAATTCTTTCCAAATTATTTATTTCAAAGTATCTTCGCAAGCTATTTTCCATACTTCAACCCTTTGAAAACAGTTTTCAAATCACTTTCCTCTCGCAGAATAAATTCCCAAATATTGTTTATTTCCACTGAAAATTTGCCAAGTCTTAATACTTTAGATTTTAAAAATATAAGAGCAGATGACCATTTGTATATGATCCCACCTCGAAGCGGTTGATTTATATTATTTGGTTATATATTGTTTGTGATGCAGAGGGAAACATGTTGGAGGGATCCAACGGGAGTCCTCGCTATATTGAATTGTTTCAATAATATTCCTTTTATGTGGGTATTGAATAATGAACTTGATTGTGGACACTATGGTTATAACATTGTTATATGTTTGAAAACTATAACCAGTAGTGATAGTAAATAAATATCAATATTGGTTCAGCGTTTGGTGGCTATTTGCCTTAAATTAGTATTTTTGAAATACTATAAATTGCCAATTGAGTTGGAATTGGATTTTTGAGATAGGAAATGATTTTAAATCCGAAAGTTAGGTTTTCAAAAATATTTTGTCAGAAAGATTTAATTTTCTATTTTGTTGCAACCTATTATTCTATCTTTTTCTAAGATATGTATTATATTTAACATTGTTTTAAAAAATAATTCATTTATTTAGATTTAATATTGTTTTAAAGTTACTTATTTATAATTAATATTGTTAAAGTCATTTATTTGTATTTGATGTTGTTTTAAAAGTTTTTTATCAATATTTTAATATTTTGAAAAGTTATTCAATTTAAATAATTAAATGTGATTTGAAATTAATAATAATGATTTATTAATATTCTTTGGAAATTAATTATTATTATTTATAATAATGTTGAAAATTAATTATTAGTGTTTTATCAATAATGTCCTAAAAATTATTAATTATTATTTTAAGATGTTTAAGGTTAAAAATCATTATTTATTTATCTATAATGTTATCGTTAATAAATTATTATTATTATATAATAGTGTTTTTGATGTAAATGATTTTTATTTAATTATAAATGTCTACGAGATGTATAAATATAAGAGAAGTTTTATAAAATGGTTTTAAGACATAAGGGACGTTTATTTACAAGGTGAAAGAGTTTCATAAATGGTTAGATACTTATAGACGAGTTTAAGATATGGGTTTATAGATTTATAAAAGGAGTTTTATAAATGGATTTATGGATTTATAAAGGATTTATAAATTATTGTAGAAATGTACAAAATGTATAAGTGACTGGAATTTATAAAAGTGATTTTAAATTATTCTTAGAGATTATAAATTGGTTTATAAATGGTTTTAGACAATTATAAGGTGTTTTATAAATGATTTTTGAATCGAATAAAAAGAAAATCTTTCTCAATTTTATAAATATACTTATACCATTGAGATAAGTATATGAGTTCATTTACTAAGTTGTAAAGTGTAATGTGTGTGAATATACTTATAACATTGAGATAAGTATATGGATATTTTCTAAGTATTGAAAATATAGGGATTTGTGGATATACCTTTGTAAAGTATTTTTATACAAGTAATTTACAAAGTGCTCTTTATGAATGGAATGTTTATTAAAGAAGGCTATTGGTTGCTTATGTTCTTGACCAATGTTGGTTTTCCCTTATGGAATAAATCCCTGATTTGGATGTGTGTTTGTTAATAGTTAAATAACAAACTATCAAATCTTGGCCTAAATATGTAAACCTTCTTAATATTGAATATTCCCTACTTAACACCAAAGGAGTTTAACTCGGGAAATATCTAGGAGAAACATGGGAATTATATGGTACAGTTACCGTGGGTGGTGCTATACTATACGTATAAACTCATTTTGTTCTTCTAGGACAAATGATGAGGAGATCTATCCACTTAAATGGTTAGGGGGCATTCCCCGCTCTTGTGTATGTCTGATTATTTCCTAAAGAACTAGTATTGAGCATTCCAGAAAAATCGACGATTGATTTTTGGAGTGCCAAGGAAGCTGAAGAGTGTACTTGTAAGAGATGACTCGAAAATCGTAACCACTCTGAAACCATATATGGTTCTATAGAGGGTTTCATGATATTTTGAGATATGGGAATGCATGTGTGGTTCCGAGACCCGTTGGGTATCGGAATCTATGTGGGATTCTGTGATCTATTTTGGTGGCGGCGTGTGAGCTAGAACATCGGACGTAGCCTCATCAGCAGTAATGACTAAAACCAGAGATAAGAGGCATGGCCAGTAGGGTTGGCAAACCCATAGGGTGCAGTCGGCTCCACCTAGACATTACTTACAGTGTTTATGCATGCATGGGGTGATGCATTCGGTCTTAGCGAGACCAGCTATGTTTTTTCTATGGTACATCACTAGGGATGTATGCTACTTCGGAAGGATATCTCTGATCCTTGTGCAGGAGGACTATTTCTCGAAGTACTGAGGGCACCTCTGTGGAATCCTACACAACTAGCGAACGTGCCTTATCGATTTTTGGTTATATACCTAGTATTGTTGTGATGTACACTCATGAGCATCATAGCTACTTGATTATTATATTTTTCTCCCTTAGACATTATTATAGTATCAATGGATTTTCTATGGAAAAGGTTTTGGTTATCGTAAGGTAAACCATATCTGTGTTTATGTGCGGTATGGACTTATGAGATACTTTTGATTTCAAAAATTTTTATAACTTTAAAATCCATTCAGGTGTGCTTTCTCATGCTGGTTTTCCAGACTAACTCGGGTTTTATTTTATGATAATGCTCTGGTCAGACTGAGCATATTTACAGATTGCTTTGGATGCATTTGAGCTCAGGAGACGGGTTGGAGGTCTTCAAGCCGTATTCACGTATATGTTTATTTTTCATTATTTTGTATTGAAATCATCAGCGTTTGTGAGGACAAGTTGTTATAACTGTCCAGACTGATGATTGTGATTAGTTGTTGTACTATGATGGATGTATGTATATAACAGCTTTTCTTTATAAAGATCATTGATATTATATTATATATTGTTCTGCTGCGATTGTGAGATTATGTGTTGTTTCAGTTTTCTTTCTTTTCCCTTCTTTTCTTCTTCTTTCTTCTTTCTTTCCTATAACTATCAGTCTTTCCATTCGATTTTGGGTTGAACATGTGTGGGTTATTATCAACTTAAATAGTGCGGACTGGAGGGTCATTACAAGTTCCCTATGAGGTGACACTAAGGCGTTGCGAGGTTGGGTAAATGCTTTTTATCAAATAAGGGTTGGTGTTCAACTGGGGGTGATTTTACCATAAATTGCACTCATAGGAGATTCTATAGTGGATGCGCGACACTGATGATGACGCCTAATAAAGTGTATGGCCCAACATAATGGGAGTTCCTTAGTATTCACGGAGGACGAGACATGATGTTGTGTTGTTGCATCCCGACGAGTGTAATAAGAGGCATTATGTTTCCACTGAGAGGTGGAAATGGGTGCAAACAATGAGACATTTTGGCGAGTCGGCATTACGGGCTCATGTGTAGTCATAGTTGTGGGAAACTTAGTCCCCATGGTAAAAATTATAGGGAAACCTATGTTGGAATAGTCATGTGTAGTCGTAATGTGGGAAATGGTAAGGTAATCATATATGTAATAGTTGGGAAAGCTGTTAGCCGATCATTAGTTGTATTGAGTTTCGATTAGTTGTTCGACCCTTAGTATGAGCCTGCTCTAGGTGTATATTGAACTAAACCCTTATGCAAATGTGAGAAGTAATTCATGGACATTTGTTGGACATTCTAGGTCATATAGAGTATTACTAAAGTCAATTGCATGTGATCACCATATATTAATGATGTACTCATTTACCAGACTTTTGTTTGGCCTGCTCCTTTCCTTTCTTTTTCCCCCACAATAGGATAACATGACAGTAGTTGATTTGGAACAAAGCATTGAAAAAGGAGCTAAGCATTGGAGACCCACTATTCCTCATTATTCCTCTTGAAGTTATTTACTGTATTAGTTATACATAAAACTTATATTGTACTTTGGAAATAGTGTACATGAATTTAGTATTTTGGAGATTGTTTTTTCAAAATATCTGTTTTCAGTACTTTTTTTTCCCTTCCATTAAGAGATTTGAAAGTGTAGAATGCCTTAGACTTTACTATTATATTCTGACTCTTTCTAATGTTATAAAAACCCCGATAGCTCATACTTCTCGGCATCAATGCGAGTCCGAAAATCACCCTAGGCTTAGGATCGGTGTGTCGGGAGGTGCGGGTTGTCACAGTTTGGTATTAGAATCTTGGTTTAAGATTCCTTAAGGATTAGGTGTGTAATGAGAGAACGTACCTGAAAAGATTTTGAAGAAATATTTTCAAAAAGTTTTTCGAAATGGATGTCCAAGAAGGCATATATGTATGTATAAATAAAAAGCTTTTTAAAGGTTTTACATATATAGAAGTACAACAAGAAAGAATGCTACACTTATTCTTATCAGCACTATCTATAAGAAAGTTGAAAGTAATTCTTAATCACACATAGTGAGAATGAGTAATTTTGATAGGAATGGCTCAAAGGAGCTAGCTAAGATTCCGGGCATGAACACTGCTATATTTTTTCGCCAGTATCTATAAGCGAGGAGAAAAGATGAGCCTAATCCGACCAAGGGAGCATGTTTGTAAATTTTCTAATATGAATATTCATTAATATACAACACCTTATGCATTTGACACATGAGATGGTAGTTGGCTTATTCCTTATGTAGGAAAACAACTATGGGCTAGAGTAAATGTTAAGATTATAATAGTTGAGTTGAAAATAAACCGTTCATGGTTATTATGATTTGCCCCATTAAAAAAGGCTCGTAACAGATTCCTATACCAATTGGAAGTAGTGGGTAAATTATGGATATAAGAATGAGTGAAGAAGATTCGTACCATGAGACACTTGTGATCAAAGTGGGATGAGACAAGGCAAAAATGGGAACGTGAAAGAAAGATTTCACAAACATAGAGCAAACCTCCCTAGTTAAAGTGAAAATCCTATTCTTATATAGGTAGTAGTTGCAAAGACTCCTTTCTATTTAAATGAATAACTAGAGTATTTCTATATTGGAATTGGACATAGTATGGAAAGATAAACTTGAATTAACAATCTTTGAAAAGAAGGATATAAACCATATGCACTGAAAGCATTGTTAGGTACAGTTGGACTTGTGTAAATTAGGTTACTTTTATCTACTCTAATTTTAGTTATAAACTAGTGGAAATGTTTTCTAAAAATTAGAAGGAGTAGATGTCTGATATTTAAAAACGAAATATAAGTTGGTTTATGATTTTTCTATAAAATGATAAGACAAACTTTATGAAATCTGTTTAAAAAGTAAAATTAATTGAATTACATTAAAAAACTAATTTTAAAAACTGCTTTAAAGCTTTTGTTTTTTAAGCACATTGTGCACTTACCTTTGAGTCATACTTTGATTTTAAAAAGAAATGAAATGAAACTTTTGAAAAAAAAGGATCGAGAAGTATGTAAGACCTAGTTTTTAAACCTCTTTTATAAATAAGAATTAATTAGTACTTGAAAATGTCTTTTATAAATGTTTTTATCATATCTTAAAATATAAATAATAGTAAGTTGAAACGTCATATTTTCTTTGAAAATACACTTTAGTGAAAATTTCTTATTTATAATGGAAAATTTAGAAAGATGTGTGTTTATGTACATTTTTCTAAGTTAAAATAAACCATTTCCTTAATTTAAATTGTAGAAAATGTCATGGTATTTGTAAAAAGAAAACATTTATTAAAATGAATGGATGGTTTTACAGTTATAAACTTAATAGTTCTGTGAAAATGGTGTTAAAACGAAAGATTTCGATTTGGAAGGTAAATTAAAGTTATGACTATCACTTAAACTTAAAATGGAAAGAATTAAATTGGAGTTAGATAGATAGAATTACATAGCCTATAAGGACTAAATTGGTTATGGAGATCAAAAGCATTATAATATTTAGGGGCAGAGGTAGAAAGTAGTATGGAGATTTAGTGACCTTTCTGATCAACGTTTGAATTGGAAGGATAGAGTATTGGATCAAACATCCTATAATAGAGGAGGTTCACTTTGTATTTTTCTACCCATGTACAGTTTAAGTTGTAAATTCTTGGAGTAAGAAATTTTGGGAGGTATGATTTGGATAAACCATATTCCAAAGCTGAGGAGTAAGCCAAGGTGTTATACGGTATCGAAGAATACTGCGGATAATAAGGGTTTTCTCTATTTGGTTGACATTCATATGAAGTATTTAGTTTTACATAGAACTTGGAATATGAGTAGGCTTTTAGTTAGCTAAAGAAGTTGTTGACTAACACATCTACTTTAGTACTCCTTGGTAGTTCGAAAGCAGTTATTGTGTATATCATCACTTGCAGTGTAAGATAGACGTTGTTTTGATACAGGAGAGAGTTGTTTGTTATACTTGTCAATAGTTGAAAGTACACAAGAAGAATTATCTAACCCATGACCATGAGATGACAGTTATTGTTTGGCTCTCAAGTATAGGTGATTTATGTTGTTTATATATTGTAAGTCCCCAAAGCATTAGTTGTTGGTCATCGTTGGAAGAGGAAGACGATTAGGATTAATCATGGGTAGGTGGGGCTGATTCGACATTTCAGGTAATGTTATGCCACGCATGTTTTTCTGACTTGGTGAAGTATAGTTAACCAAGAACGTTGGTTGTCGTCTTATAGTATATGTCATACGATGATATTTATAAAGTATTGAATTGTCATCACAACTACAAGTACATATTAGGGGATAGGTTTACATGAGTTCCATAAGATGTTTACTAGGCTTGGACATTGTCCATTTTAGATGTTCCTAGTTGAGTTTTTGGATATGGTTTTAGTTAAATGTTGGTCATTATGTCTATCAAATTAAAATGGCTAGGCAACATTTCATATCGAGTTGTCTCGACCGTAAAAGTATTAGAATAAAATGGTGAGAAGTTAAATCTGGGAAAAAGGTCCCATTGATGGGATGGCATTAAGAAATGGTAAATTTTGGAAGTTCAAATCATAAGAGATATCCTAAATGAAGTTGGAGTCAAAATTGTACAAGGAATAGTTAATTTAAGGATTTGGGTTTCCATTAAGAAAAATATATTGCTATTTGCACACGGTGAGAATGCGAAGGTGATTTTCATATAAAATAAGACTTGGAAATTTTCGGTAAGATTTGAAGGAAAGGATAATGGATTTCTTATCGATCACCTCTCTAATTGGAAGAATGCTATTTATTTAAGGAAGTTCATAGAAGACTGATCGATGATATATAGTTTGTGTTCCATACCAATTGCACATGAGTGGAGTATCACTTAGGTGATTACCATTAATGCTTAAATAAATTTTTGGTTACAATTTCATTTAAATTTATGATTTCACTTAGATTTAGGATTTTATTTTAGGTTTGAATATGATAATAAATCAAGCTTACCCTAAAAGAATATTTGATTATTTACTTGTAAAACATGACAAATCCCTTTAGACTATAAACATGATACCTTGGTACCATGATTGTTGAATGTTTGCACAAAAAATGGACAAACACCTCAAAGTCGTATGATTTAATTGATTTTATGTTGTTCTTAGTGATTTGGGTGATTTATGCAAATATATGAAAAGCAGGGACTAAACTGTAAAAGACACATAGATTTATAGTGGTTTAGCCAGAATGTGCCTACGTCCACTTTATATATTATTTCTCCTTTCTTGTTCAGATTACAAGTACAAAGCTTTGATACAAGTATATGAAAGTTGTCTGAAAGTTCTCTCCGTGCTTGAGCTCTCAAAACTTGTCCCCCATTGTTGTACCCCTGCCCCTCTATTTATAGAGTGAGGCTGGGTGCAGGGGTCTTGGATGTATATAGCTGCTGGTGGGCCTGGGCCGATGCGATCTGGCCTGGCAGCGTTGGTTCGGTATGCCTTGGTCCGGTGGTGCTTTGGTTCGGCGATGGGTGGAGTAGGTTGGTTCGGTAGAGGTTGGTCCGGCATCATTGGTCTGGGGTGATGGTTCGGTAGTCATGAGGAAGGAGATGGTTCGGTAGTCATGAGGAAGGAGATGGTTCGGTAGTCATGAGGAAGGAGATGGTTCGGTAGTCATGAGGAAGGAGATGGTTCGGTAGTCTTGAGGAAAGAGATGGTGCGGTAGTCATGAGGAAGGAGATGGTTCGGTAGTCATGAGGAAAGAGATGGTTCGGTAGTAAGGGGAATTGGACCGGTGGTAGCTTGGGAGAGAGCTGGTTCGGTGGGCATGGGATGGAGCCGGTCCAGAGAGACGTTGATTCGGTGGTAGGGATGGAGCTGGTCGAAACACACCCAACATTTGCCCCCCAAAGTAGGGCATATGCCTGTATATGGCGTGTTTTGTTTTTTGGTCATTTCCATTCGGTCCCTGAGCGCCGAATCAATTGGTCTGGTATCCCATATCTGCCTATAAGTAGGGGCTATACACTTTCGATATTCCTTACCAATCCGATATAGCCGAGCCAGATTTTTCTTTCTGCCGAATCAATTACACTGCTGAAACCTTCTGACTACCGAACCAGGTAACTGCCGGATGATTATGATTTTAATGTTTTTGGAACTACCGAATGACATTGAAATCGTGAGTGCCGAATGCCCCTTAGCCTTGAGCCGCCGAATGAGACTGGTGATGTCGATTACCGAATGAATCTCATGCTAGAAGTGCCGAATGACTTTGTAACCTTGAACTGCCGAATGACTTTGAACTGCCAAATGGCTTTGTAACCTTGAACTGCCGAATGACTTTACCTGTTTATAAGTGGAACTCTAGACAATACACACTTGTTCGTTTGAATCTCTATATCCCTTGTTCTAACAATGTGCTTTTTCGTGTTGCAGATAATGTCTCACAAATTGGAAACCCGATCAGAAAAGAAAAGATCTACGGACAAAAGAGAATCTCCCGTCGTGCCCCCAGTTCAGCCGAATCCAGAACGACATGGGCCCACCCCGAGATCGCTAGTGGACGGGTACGGTCCTCAAGAGCTTCTGAACTCACCTCCTGATTGCTTCCCCAGCTCCCTCAAAGACGAGCAGCTTGATGTCATTTCTCGCTCTTTCGGGATTGACAAAGCGCGTATGCTGTTGCCGGGGGAAGGAGTGATGCCATATAATCCCCCTGAAGGATATTTCGCTTACAGCAGGTATCACTGTATGTGTGGTGCCATCCCGCCTCTCAATGCCTGGATAGTCAGCTTTGTCACATATCTGAAGGTGGCTCCATTCCAGCTTCAGCCTAACTCCTACGCCATTCTGGTGAGCCTTTTTGTTATCTTCCAGAGGAGATACGGACGTCCTCCTTCCAATCGGGAGATCCGGTATTTGTACAACTTGAGGGGCTATAAGAAGGGGTCTCCATACATTAGCTTGGAATCAGCCGTATCTTTCAAGCTGGTCCTGGACTTATACTCGAAGTTCAGCATGTTTAAGAAAGAATGGTTTTTTATCAAGGATGACTCTGTTTCCATCCGTCGGTTCACTTCTGGCTGTAAGTCCTAAGCTTATTCATAATTTCCGTTCTGACTGCAATACCTCTTCTTATGTGTTTTTGTTTCTTGCTATTTTGACATGTTGTATGAGAAATATAGCTATGCATATTCTTGTAATTAAATTGTGTTTGGCGTCAAGTTCTTGTTTAAAATATAATTTCATTACTTGCAATGTTAGCGTGATGTGTGAATAAATTATAGTCACGTGTTTACATATGAAAGAAGGAAATACCGCCCTTTATATTTTGCTTGAAGATGGCAGCTTTGAATGTCTTGTGTGACCGAGTATGGAATGCAGTCCGGTGTCTCGTTGCGAGTACCTGCTTCCATTAGCGAATGTCTCTTGTTCTGTGTCCTGTACTTCAGGTATTGTTACAGAGGATAGGAGAAAAGTTTCTTAAATAAAATTGAAATATGTGAAATAGTAAAACTTCCAATCACGGAAGGCCTTCGATGTGCTTAAGTTCGTGGCAAACGGGCTTTGTAGTCACTTTCCCTAGCTGTGGGTCTTGGAGACATTTGTCACCCATCTTACGCCTCCGCGGGGAGTTAATCTTTTTTACCACAGCCGTACTTAAGACACATCGGAGCCGAGATCGCACACGGTAACTACCCGGGCCATTATGGCCCGTAATCATGGGTATTATTCGATTTACTGTGGCCGGCTAGCGTGGGTGCCGATCATCAACCGTGAACTACCCCTGGCTGGCCACACCATATGTTGGGGCTTATAGTCGGTTCACAGTTGCCGGCGAGCCGAACGCCATAATGAGCTGCCTCGGCTATAGTCGGCCTTCTCGGTGGCTTATAATCGGCTCATTACAGTTGGCTTTAAGGGCCGTCGCGAGCAATGAGTTAACCCGCAGCAGAGGGATGCCGGAGCAAAAGTGTCTCATTGACGAGGGCATAGATTCGCATAGTACCTGTTAGGTCTTGTCCAGGTGGAGTTGCGCTGCGGAGTGCCTTGAATGGAAATGCTATATGCACAGGATTTTGTTCAACAGAAAAGGATAAAGTTAACAAGCAGCCAAGATATAAAGGAACAAGCTAAAAAAGAGATAAGATTTTTAAAGTGGTTCGGCATGAAAATGCCTACGTCCACTGATTCTCTTTGTTAATTTACTTCATATGGGCAGTACAAGTTAAGAAAGGTATCGACGGAGGTGTTGGATGTTCCATGCCCTCTGGAACACCTCTCCGTCCACTGTTGACAAACTATAAGCTCCGTTTTGGAGATCTTTATGAATTACGTAAGGTCCATCCCAGATTGGATCTAGTGGTCCGGGGCGAGGGAAGATTCGCTTGAGGACAAGATCCCCTTCTTGTAAGGTACGATGCTTGACTTTGGAGTTGTATTGTGCTGCCACTTTTTGCTTGTGGGCTACTGCTTTGAGGGCTGCATCATTTCTTCTCTCCTCAATTAGATCCAAAGACATGTGAAGGAGTTCTTCGTTCCCTTCTGGGTTATAGTGGATCCTACGGTGGGAAGGCACGATGGTTTCAACTGGGAGCATAGCCTCCGATCCGTATGCTAAAGAGAAAGGAGTATGCCCCATCGATGTACTGAAAGATGTGCGATAGGCCCACAGTGCTGTAGGGAGTTCATCCACCCAAGCCCCCTTTGACTTTTCGAGTTTCTTTTTGATCAGAGTTTTCAGGATTTTGTTGACGGCTTCGACTTGTCCGTTTGCCTGGGGATAAGCTATGGATGAGAAGCTTTTGTGAATTTCATGCTCTTGGCACCATTTGGCGAACTCCTCGCTGTCAAACTGAAGTCCATTGTCTGATATAATTCTTAATAGGATTCCGTACCTGCATAGAACATTTTTGATCAAGAAGTTAATAACATTTGCTGAAGATACTTTATTTAGGGGTTCTGCTTCCACCCATTTGGTGAAATAGTCGACTGCCACTATAGCATATTTGGCCCTGCCTCGGCCCATTAGCAGTTCGCCGATTAAGTCAATTCCCCATACTGCAAAGGGCCAAGGGCTGGTCATTTGAGTAATCTCAGTTGTTGGTAGCCGCAGAATCTTAGCAAACTTCTGGCATCTGTCACATTTTCTGACAAAATCTAAGGCGTCCTTGCTTAAGGTGGGCCAGAAATATCCATATCGGAGTATCTTTTTAGCTAAAGTTTGCCCTCCGGTGTGATCTCCGCAGCTTCCTTGATGGATGTTGGATAAGATTTCCTTGGCTTCCCTTCCAGCGACACACCTTAATAAGGGGTTAGAGAATCCATGCCGATAGAGGGTGTCCTCTTGTATTGTGTAGTGGGAAGCTTTCCTCAGGATTTTCTTGACTTCGTTACGCCCGTTGGGTAGTGTGCCACTTTGTAAGTAGTCTCGGATGGGGGTCATCCAAGTTGCTTCTTCGGTTGCAGCTATCAGATTCACTTGCTCAAAACTTGGGGTCAGTTGCTTTGAGATGGCTACTGCTCTGGAAATGGTGTCGTCTCTCACGCTTGCTTGCTTCGCCAATTCGTCGGCCTCTCGGTTCTCTTCCCAAGGGATGTGTTTGACTAAGTAGTGGTCCAATCGACTGAGAAGCAACTTGGTCTTCTTTAAATATGCTATGAGTCGTTCTTCTCGAGCCTGGAATTCTCCTAGTATTTGATTAACAATAAGTTGTGAATCGCTATCAAGACACAAAGAATTGGCTCCGATTTCTAAGGCAAGTTCTAATCCAGCTATCACTACTTCATACTCTGCATCGTTGTTGGTGGCAGCGAACTCCAACCTTATAGCATATTGCAGCTTATTTCCCCTGGGAGTGATTATTACCACACCTGCTCCCGAGCCTTGTTCGTTTGATGCACCATCCACTAAGAGATTCCACTTGGTGTCTTCTGCTATTTCCGATTGCTCCTTACCTTCGTTGGTAGTGAATTCTGCAATGAAATCGGCCATGGCTTGCCCCTTGATGGCGGTGCGAGGGTGATAGGTGATATCATACCGACTTAGTTCGATGCACCATTTAAGTAGTCGCCCAGAAGTGTCGGGACGATGGAGTACCTGTCTAAGTGGTTGATCGGTCAGAACTTTGATGGAATGGAACTGGAAGTAGTGACGCAGTTTCCGTGATGTGATTAGTAAACAGTATGCTAGCTTCTCAAGTTTAGGATATCTGACTTCTGCCCCCGTCAACCTCTTACTTACAAAGTATATTGGCCGCTGCGTGCGGTTGTCTTCTCTTACCAAAGCAGCGCTTAGGGCGTGAGATGACACAGCAAGGTATAGGTATAACTCTTCGCCTTCGCTTGGAGTCGAGAGTACCGGCGGTTTCTGGAGGTGTTCGATTAAGTTAAGGAAAGCGGTTAAGCATTGTCAGTCCATTCGAACTTTCCTTTGTCTTTCTTTAGAGCTTCGAAGAAGGGGACGCACTTGTCCGTTGCTTTGGAGATGAATCGGCTTAGGGCGGCCACTTTCCCATTCAGGCTTTGCATTTCCTTTCGAGTGGAAGGTATCTTGATATCTTTTAGAGCTCGGACTTATTCAGGGTTTGCTTCAATCCCTCTGGCATGGACGATGAATCCCAAGAACTTTCTCGATGATACTCCAAAGGAGCATTTTAGAGGATTGAGTTTCATTCCATACTGGCGAAGTACTTGAAACATCTCGCCCAGGTGGCTTACGTGATCGTCGGCTTTCCTTGACTTTACCAGCATGTCATCCACATACACTTCCATCGTTTGTCCTATTAGTCCTGCAAACATCTTGTTGATGAGGAGCTGGTAGGTGGCTCCTGCGTTTTTGAGTCCGAAAGGCATTACCTTATAGCAGTACAAACCCCGGTCAGTGATGAAATTAGTGTGGTCTTGATCGGGAGCATGCATAGGAATTTGGTTATATCCTGAGTATGCGTCCATAAAGGATAAGAGTTCGTGCCCGGCTGTGCTGTCTACAAGTTGATCGATTCGGGGAAGTGGGAAGCAATCCTTCGGGCAGGCGTCATTTAAGTTGGAGAAGTCAATGCATGTTCGCCACTTCCCATTAGCCTTCTTTACCAGTACCGGGTTGGCGATCCACTCTGGGTAGATGGCTTCTCGTATGAAGTCATTGGCAAGTAGATTCTTTCTTCATCGAGGGCTGCTGATCGTTCTGCCCCCATACTTCTCTTTCTTTGTTTTACGGGCGCCTTGGTAGGATCAATGTTTAGTACATGGCATGCTATGTCAGGGGAGATTCCGGTCATGTCAGCATGTGACCATGCGAATACATCCAAGTTGTGGTGGAGAAAGTCAATGAGTTGCTCCTTCAACTCAGCTTTAAGTTGGGACCTGATTTTCAATAGTCTACTCGAGTCATGCTTGTCTACAAAAATAAATTCCATAGCCTCTGCAGGCTCGACGGTGGCCTCCTCCTCTTTGTCCCTGGGGTCTAATTCATTGAAAGGGTCGCTGGTATATCGAAGAGGAGGGGCTTTCTTTAGTTGCTATGCTTCCAAACTTTTTGTGCAGAGGGCAACCTCTACACTCTTCCCTTTATCCTTCCTGTGGTTGTTGCGAAGTTCAGTTACATAGCAGTCTTGAGCAACGTCCTGGTCTCCCTCTACTTCCCTGATTCCATTGTCCGTTGGAAATTTCATCTTTAGGCACCATGGGGCCAGGATGATTTGGAAGTCAGACAAGGCTGGTCTTCCTAAGAAGGCGTTGTAGGCCGAGTGGTTTTCTATCAGCACAAATGTTTGTTTCCGTACAACGGAGCGGGGATGGCTTCCAATTTCAACAAAGAGGTCTAGTTGCCCGAGGGGCATCTTCGCATCTCCAGTGAAACCGTGTAGTGGTTTATTGTAGGGAGATACGTCCTTTATTGATAGTTTCATTTTGTCGAATGCATGCTTGAACAAGATATTTACTGAGCTTCCAGTGTCTACTAGAATTCGGAAAACTTCGGCTGGACCGAGCCGGGCAGAGATAACCATGGGATCCATGTGAGGGTACTGCCTTCCCTCTAGGTCACGCCTACTGAATGTGATGTCATCATTCTCTTTCCGCTTCGGGTGGCGTTCTTCTATAACAGAATTAACATAGTCTTCATTGTTTCTAAGCGACTTTCCATATCTTTCCATCTCTGTCCAGCTTCTGTCGGCGATGTGCGGTCCTCCCGAGATGGTATGGACCACTATCTTCTCTTGACTGGAGCCGCTAGTGTTGCGATTTCCTTTGCCTATCTCTGGTGAGGGTAGCCTTGGGTTCTCATTGGCAGGAGCTGGAGTCCTGTCCTGACCTTTTACATAGCGTTCCAGTTTCTTCCTTCTGATGTGTTCTTCAATCAAGTCCCGGAGATGACGGCATTCATTGGTATCATGCCCATGAGATTCGTGGAAGCGGCAGAACTTTCCAGACTTCTGTGCGTTATCTGATTCCTTCTTGTATGGTGGGCGTTTGTATCTAACTTCGCCTTGGGTGGCAAGGAAGATGTTTTCGACGGTTTCGTTCAAAGGAGTGTAAGTGTCGAATCTCGGTCCTGGCCGATATAGGCACTTTTCTCCCTTCTTTCCCCCAGCATTGTCTCTAGAATCATTTCTTCGAACGTCCTTTGCTACAGCGGACGCGTTGCTGTGGGTTGCCTTATTTTGTTGCCCTGATTGCCCCTCAGCGGCAGCGTCTTCAAGTCTCATATATTTCCCGGCTTCATGGAAGAAATCGGGTAAAGTAGCTGGTTTTTCTTTTGTTAGTCTTCTAGCGAATTTAGTATCCGGATGCACACCACTACAGAGGGCCATTAAGACAAGCTTCTCATCGACATCTTGGACTGCGGCCGCTGCGGCATTGAATCGGGTTAAATATTGCTGCAGCTTCTCTCCAGGTTTCTGTTTGATATTGGATAAGGAGTAAGCGTCCTTGGGTTGTTCCACATGAATGCGGAACTGGCTGATAAATTTTTCTTTCAACATCTCCCATGAGCTGATGGATCCTTAGGGTAGGTGGCAGAACCAGGAGGTAGCTAGATCTACTAAGAATAGTGGAAAGCATTTGCACAGCCACTCATGAGCATATGCTGTGTGTATCTCTGTAAGTGTACAACGGGGTCGGAGGTTCCTTTGTAAGGTTCCATTGTTGGCATCTTCCATTCTCGGGGGGTGATAGCAATTTCGATATTGCGGGCGAAAGGGCTGGTTACCCTAGAGCCTATCCCTCGATCTCTTTGATCCCAATGGACGCACTCTCTGAACAAGCGTGCCATCCTTTCATCAGAATTTGGAGCAGATAGAAACGAGTTCGGTTCTGTTCTGTGGGATTGATTCCGTCCAAATGACCTGTAGGGATGGTATCGTCTATCATTCCTCATATTTTCCAATGGCTGCCTTTGGTCTTCCGGGAGCATGCTAGGGTCAGCTACAGTTGGCCCTTGCCTTGATCTTCCCCTGCTGGGTTCTGATCTAAGCACTTCCTCGCGTCCAACTTCGGGCTGGACTCTAGCTCGGCCCCGTTCATTGGCGTTTCCGTGGTTAGGCAGTACAACCGGCTCAGCTACAGTTGACCTCCGCCCGGTACCTCCCCCGTTGGGTTCGGTTCCAAGCGTTTCCTCAGGCCTAACTTCGGGCTGTGCTCGATCTCGGCTCCTACCATGGCTGCTTCTGCCGTTAGCTCCTTCGAAGAAGGAAGATCTTTGTTGTCTCTGAGATCCTCCAGACTGGGACTCACCCCATGATTCAGTGTTGCGATTGGACTCTTCAGCATCCCTTAAGCGTGACATGAGATGGTCCACCAAGGCTTCCTGCTGGGACGTGAAGCGGTTAGTTACTTCAGCCACAACCCTGTCTAGATCTGCCCTAGTAATTGCTGCCGGCTGTTCTATGGCGGGGGTGGTCGGATTTGCCTGACCTTCATTTGGTACTGCTACTGGAGGGGGACGATTTACTTGATCTGTGACCACTGGATCTGGAAGACTGCTGGTTGCGATGTTTTTTCCTTTGTTAACATCTTTCTTCTGCTTGGGAGGCATGTTTTCCAAGCGATGAACGATGCTGTTAGGAAAAAGGTTAAGTGGAAGAAGCTGAAGCTTCGAGCTTCTAGCTCTCAATGAAAGCACCAAAAATGTTTGCACAAAAAATGGACAAACACCTCAAAGTCGTATGATTTAATTGATTTTATGTTGTTCTTAGTGATTTGGGTGATTTATGCAAATATATGAAAAGCAGGGACTAAACTGTAAAAGACACGCAGATTTATAGTGGTTCAGCCAGAATGTGCCTACGTCCACTTTATATATTATTTCTCCTTTCTTGTTTAGATTACAAGTACAAAGCTTTGATACAAGTATATGAAAGTTGTCTGAAAGTTCTCTCCGTGCTTGAGCTCTCAAAACTTGTCCCCCATTGTTGTACCCCTGCCCCTCTATTTATAGAGTGAGGCTGGGGGCAGGGGTCTTGGATGTATATAGCTGCTGGTGGGCCTGGGCCGATGCGATCTGGCCTGGCAGCATTGGTTCGGTACGCCTTGGTCCGGTGGTGCTTTGGTTCGGCGATGGGTGGAGTAGGTTGGTTCGGTAGAGGTTGGTCCGGCATCATTGGTCTGGGGTGATGGTTCGGTAGTCATGAGGAAGGAGATGTTTCGGTAGTCATGAGGAAGGAGATGGTTCGGTAGTCATGAGGAAGGAGATGGTTGGGTAGTCATGAGGAAGGAGATGGTTCGGTAGTCATGATGAAAGAGATGGTGCGGTAGTCATGAGGAAGGAGATGGTTCGGTAGTCATGAGGAAAGAGATGGTTCGGTAGTTAGGGGAATTGGACCGGTGGTAGCTTGGGAGAGAGCTGGTTCGGTGGGCATGGGATGGAGCCGGTCCAGAGAGACGTTGATTCGGTGGTAGGGATGGAGCCGGTCGAAACACACCCAACATTGAAGGATTGAAGAAATCAATAATAAGCAATATGAGATAGCTTAAGTCAAATCAAAGTGGAAAGGAAGTTATGCTATTTTCAACAATTTAAGAAATCACTAGATTTTGATACCCCTGGGTGAAATAGAGAAATAAAAAAGAGCTAATTAGAAAATACTAGGGGAGGAGACACCATCCACTTTTGGGATGATTTACCATAGTATCTAGAAGAAGAAGTTATCAGGCATACTACTAGATGATTTAAGACAGTGTGTATATGCATTGAGGATTGCATAAGGCTACAATTTTGTTGGAGCATACTTATGCTCAAGGTTACTTAGTATGGTGCATGTCGACATCATGTTATCTTGGTTAGTAGTAAGGATTGCAGGGGTTTGCATATGCATGTACATTTGGGTTGAAGTTACAAGCCAATAGTAAGGGTGATAGGTGTAGTTGGAGAACAATCCAATTAGAAGTGCTTGTAAGTGTATTTGATCCATAGAAAGATAAGGACTAAATAAGACAAGAAGAAAGCATATACTGACAAGAGGCGCACAGAATTAAAGTTTGCAATGATGACATGGTCTGTGTGAGCATCTTACCGCTTAGATACGTTATTCGATTTTTTAGTTCGTAAAAGTTAGCACCAAGTGTAACGACCCGCACTTCAACCTTCGAAAATCGGCATCCAATACATCACCTGTATTCGAATGCCGGAGATTCAAACGTCGAAGTCCGTATCGCTCGAGCTTATAACACATTAGATGAAAACAACACAGCGGAAACAAAATGATCGTTCTAGATCATGGAACTATCGATCGTTACAGAACGATCGATGTGGCATCATAACGGAACGTTCAGTTACCCTGCTAGCTTCATGGACTTTGGTAGCGTGACCTGTCTCCTTCGTATAAAAGCCTTTGACTCGTCCATATTACATTTCCTTACTCCATTCTATATCATTTTCATCCAATCCATAAAAGAAAATTTACTCCTCCTATCCTTCTTCGTTGTTCAATATACGAACCAAATTCTTGCATCGAAGATAGTTTCTTAAACATAATCCATCTCTCGGTCAATTAATCCCCACATCGCATCCACCATTAATTCCTCCATCTTTTGAGGTTTCGTACATAAATTAACCCAAATCGATCTCGTCTCTTCGAATCTTGACATAGGTAGGTCGAATTTGGTTTATGTAATGATTTAACAGTGAGACTTTAGGTTTTTTGTGTGTTGACATTTGGATAGAACTGTGGAGTCGATGGATGTGAGGTAGGTTGGAGGAAGAAGGGTCTTACAACAATCATCCTACACTTACTGATCGTTTGGTTAGAGATAATGAAGAGGAAGAAGTGTCGAGGTGAATCGATAGGTCCAGATTGATGATGCATTAGTTGACCGATCATTCTATTATTGATGGAGTTGAAAATATTGAAGTATAAACAAGTTCATGAATGATAGGCTATAGTTATGGTCTTCGTGAGTTTCTGAAGTGGACAAATCAATTTATGAAACGATCGAATGGAACGATCGCATGGCATCAATGTTTGGTATGGAGTTGGTATGGATCGATTGGTACTGGAACGATCAATTGTGGGCGATGTGGCATGTGATCGATCATATAATGATGATTTGGATATTACACGATCATTTTGGAACGATCAATGGAGAATCAAAGTAAAAGATCGGATGGTGGAATGGAGTGAATGATCGGATGGTGGGAGGGAGTGAATGATCGGCTAGAGGAATGGTGTGGCACCTGGCTTGACTGTGGACGATCGTTTTGGAACGATCATTTATGAACAATCATTTTGGAATGATCATTTATGAACAATCATTTTGGAAAGATCGGCTTTTCTTTGATCAAACGATCGGTTGTCTGCAACGAACCTTAAAAATGAAATCCAATCGTATGAACTTGGACTTTGAGATGAGCTTCGGCCTTGAACATTTAAGTGAACATATACGACTTATATATGATTTGAACTGCGTATTGTGACATACACGACATTCACACTATGACATGGACAAACGCCTTGGATAATTCTTTTGAAACTCATCTGCCTATGAACATAAAAATTAATCTAGAACCTGCTAATAATCGATTTTGAGGCTCAGGCTGAATCATTCCCAAACGATGCAGAGAACCGGTTGAGACTGTCAGCAATGACAGTCACTCCGACCAAACTATGCAGTCTCATCATCTTTTCTGCCTTTAATTCTGTATAACTTATCACCGTATTGCATGGAACTTCACTACACAACACTAGCACTCACTTTGCACTGGGGGTACTGGTTACTTTATCTAATAGTGATTTTTTACTAAGTTCAATAGCGATGGATTCCAAACGTTCGGAACGTCTTGCTACTATGTCCACTGAACCATCTTCTCAGCACAGTAATTACGGTGTCGAATCGAATGAGACTTCATATAAATAATGCAGGTGTTTAGGTACCTAGAGTCAGGTGCCCACCAAATCTCTATGGCTCATGGCACGACCTTTAAAGCACAACTGGGATAAGTGTGATTTGATCTCTCATTAGCCAACTCTTTCCCCTTGACTCGAGGGCAAGCCCGTGATCCAAAGTGGTTATGGCTCGACCATCCACTCTCAAAAGAAAACCCTGAATCTTTTCCAAAAACACTCATGCCTTGCCTAGCGCTCAATAAGCTTAAAATCCAATCTAATGTGGAAGTGACATGATAGCCCACAAACTAACTCATTTCCTCTGTGCGAGGCCCAAGGAACAACCCGAGATGGATGTGACTTGACCATCCATCGAATTATTCTTTACCTTGATCTACTCCTTCCCTTAATCCGATAGGGAAGTATGAATTTCGAGACATACATGATCCAACCATCCCTCAATAACCCTGGAGCAGATTGTGACTTACCATCCATCTCCAAGCTCTTTCCCCTTGATCCGACAGGGAGAGATTAAACCAAAATGGATGTGATTGACCATCTATCGACTTAACTCTCTCCCTTCACCCGATAGGGAGAGTTCAAACCAAAGTAGATGTGACTTGACCATCCATTTACCTCCTTTTATCTTTGACTTGGAAACGAAAGCTTGAAATTAGAATGAATGTGATTCGACCATTCATCCATCACTCCATTTCCCATGGCTTCACTGAAATACAAACATAGAATGAATGTGACTTGACTGTTCATTCACCTGCTCGTACCTTTGATTCGTCAAAGGGAGTACAAACTGTGAATGGGTGTGATATGACTGCCTGTTCACCAACTCAAACCTTAGATCTGGCAGGAAAAGGATAACTTCATAAGGACGAAACTCGACCATCCATGCACTAACCCTGTTGACCTCAAACCGAGGGCAGAAGAATATCATCATATGATAGTTGAACATGATAGCTCAACACTGTGGCTGATGCCTAGTGTTCGATACAACTTAAAGCTATGACTAAAAGGATGCCACGGAATGGAATGATCAGAATCATTCGATCACCAACCCATAACTTGAATTTATGACGTCATGGCCATCTTCATTACTAGAACCGACTATTTTACCTTCCTCGACATCATCTGAAGCCTCCTCAACCTCATGATCTAGGACTGGGGGCACGATCAGAACTAAACAACCTGGAATAGGATATCAGACTGATAATTCAAGAAGGAATTGCTTCATTCACCAACCAAAATTAGTCGCCTTGATGACTGCCCTTCATCAGACTAGCTTGAAAAAAACTTGTGATTACAATCCAACTGAACTCATCAATGACCCATAGGCATACGCACATGCTTGGGAGCAAATGACATACCCGACATACAATTTCCAGACTCAACGAAAATCGAATTCTTACCTGAGACATTCAAAGAAAAGAAACCAGTTCAGATAACTAAAGCCTACTGACCCAATCGAATAGCTCAATGGAACCAAGCACAAACAATCACAAGAGAGTACATCCCAATTTACGATGTTAGTTATCGGCCATGCATCACAATAATCATCCAAGCCACTGAGCAGAATCATTCATGATGATTTTGACTTGTCTCGATTCAAAGTACATCGTGTTCGCCACACATTGTACTTTAAAGGGAAAATGTCATCCGGCCTTATGGACCGGCTATGTTTAGATAGATTAGAAAATTCCGACTCCACGATTACCAAGGCAATCAACCCAAAAAATCATCCTAGGGTCTAGAGACCTGAAACAAATAAGATCACAAGATAACAGTCAAGTGGACTCAAGCGAACAGCCTTATGGAATTGACTAAGTATAGATTGGTGCCTCTCCTAGGTAGGGGATCGATACCTATCCTTTTCCTATAGGCAACAACATCTCAGAATTGAATAAGAATGGATTGGTGCCTTCCCTAAGCAAGGGTTCGGTACCTACCCCTTTTCCTATAGGCTACTTAAACTAGTAGTTCAACTCATCAAAGATCCATCAATATATCCTAAAAAACACCTAGAGAACTATGCAAAACTACTTAAACCCAGTACTCATCAAAAAACCAAATGTGCCTTGGAGAATTTGCATTGACTTCTTTGACCTCAACAAATCCAGCCCCAAAGATGGCTTTCTCTTGCCTTACATTGATCAGTTTATAGACGAAACTAATGGACATGTGCTCCTCACCTTCATGGATGCCTACTTTAGGTATTATCAAATTGTTATGCACGGCTCGGATCAAGAGCACACCTCCTTCAAAATAAATGCTTGTATGTATTACTATCGCGTTATACACTTTGGTTTTCAAAATGCAAGCATTACCTATCAATGTCTCGTCAACCATATGTTCTCTAAATAGATCGTCTGGTGTACGAAAGTTAATGTGGATGACATGTTGATGAAGTTTGAAAAGATCGGGGGGCATGTATACAACCTGGATGAGACTTTCAAATACTACGTCAATAAAACATGAAGCTGAACTCAAAGAAATGAAACATCTTGAATTTGATAAAAATCATTTGCCACCAACCTTGCTTTATATATCAACATTTCAATATTCATGACCTTTTTCTTAAAAACCCATTTGCAGTCGATGGGTTTATCTATTCGGGCACCTTTTCCAAAGTCAAATTTTTGTTCTTGTACATGGAATCCATGTCAGATTTCATCGTTTCCACCACAAGGAGGAGTCTTTACTCTCTAAGGTTTGTCAGTACGTGAGGGGTTCATCATCATAAATGAAAAATCCACTTTCTTTACGTCAATGAGAAAACCTTAGCATCTCTTTGGCATGCGAGATTATCTACTAGACCTTTTAATATGTTGCTTGTCTTGTATGGGTGTTGAATTATAATCAAAATATTCAATTTCTATGGAATTTTCTTGGGTCTTATCCAAGTCTACCTTATCGCCACTAATTAATTGATATTGAAATTGTTTTTCCAAAAAGGTGGCATGTCTTAAAAAACCATGTTTTGTTCCTTAGTATGATAGAATATGCATCCATGAGAAATTTTACGATACCATCTAAACTTGCATAAAAAAATCTTGCCTTAAGTTTACTAAGGTTTACATTCTAAACTTAAACCAAACAACCTTGAACCGTAAGTCAATTAAGATAGGGTTTCTTACCATTGCATAACTCATATAGTGTTTTTGATACACATTTAGATGGTGTAGAGTTTAATATGTATGTTGCGATTTCAAGCACGTACCCTAAAGGAAAGAGAAAACTCAAAATCACTCACCGTCAATCGAACCATGTCTAAATGCATTCGATTTCTCCTATCTGGATACCATTTAGTTGAGATGTATAAGGAGGAGTGAATTGAGAGAGATTCCCAATCTGTTTAAGATACCCTTGGAGTTCATTTCTAGTATAGTGACCACTTTGATTGGATAGAACTATTATAATTTTCCTGCATATTTAGTTTTCAGTGTTGTTCCTATATTTTATGAATTTGTAATAGACCTATGATATGTGTTTCATAAGATACACATATCCATTTCTAGATATGTAACAAATCGCACCCCCGGACACACCGATTCAAAGCCCAAAAGAAGTGCGAATCGTTGGGATTAAAAATGGTTTACAGGATATAAAGACAATTATATCTATACCTAATTTTACACTTTTAGATCTCATAGTGGAACAAAATAACTTATAAGTACTGAAAATAGTACAAGTAACACGGTGTTAGAATAACCGTGGTCCAAACGATAAACGACAAAACAAAGTCTCTAAATGCTAGTACAACATTAGTCTGATAAAGGTAAAGTCTTCAATAATACCATAATAACTGTCTGATCAAAAGATATAATAATGTACATAGAGAAAGAATGCAAATAAATAAATATCCAATGTTATGTCGTCTTCTCCACACTCCCTGACCATATCATCTCACATACGGTCCTTCCCTCCCGTAATAGGAAATAAGAGGGAGAAACGGAAGGATCAAAGAAAGTCTAGTGTATGAATTATATCACTTGTGGTATAGTGTAAACAAGTGATTGATGATCGGTTATATCCTACACTTAGGGGTATTCCTTAATTATATATAGGGAGTTAGTTATTTTAGAATTTAGGTTGACTACCCTAAATGTCTAATTACTGTTTATGAAAGTTCCACTCACAGGGAGCATACTGAAATAGAGTAATTCCTAGAGGCATCTCTAGTGTATGGTCTAAATGGTAGACTACATAACCATACATCCACTAACATCTTAAGTAGCAGTTTCTAAGGTTACTCCTATCTGAATATACACCCAATGCCCGACATGTTCATTGAACCACTGTCTGATAATTCTTGCCATCTGTGCAATGGTGCACCTAACCAAATATACATCCAATATGCGGCCCATTCATCGAATCGTAGTCCAATGTTTCTTGCCATCTTGCATTAGTGTACTAAGTGGAGTATGCATTCAATGCCCGACCCATTCGTTGGATCACTTTCCAACAGTTCTTGCCATCTCACATTCGTGAATCTCCATGTTATTCCACTTCCTAAGTTATATATTGTTACATAAGTAGCAATCAAAGTTTGATCCACCCCTCATCTAGAATTTGCTGATATTTTTCTGACAAACATCTTTATCAACTATTTTCCATTTCCACCAATCTATGGCTAGGACCGACTATGAACGATACGAACTTCTATTGTGATATAATCACATGCCACATTGAGTGTCATGTTCCAACTTCATGAAGCGAGAGCCTAGGAATTTATATGAAGGTGGTATGTTTTCAACTTGCTGGCCGACTCCATTCAGCTGCGCATATGCCTAAGTAGCTAAGAACTGAGAAAAGTTTCCCCGATCTATTCTACTTGGCCTGTATTAGGTTTAGGTTCAATCTGGCCAATTGTAGTAACTCAGACGTCTTGATTTTCTTAGTCAAACAACTGACCCTGTACTATTTTAAAAAAAAATCTCAACAATCAGACGTCTGGATCTTTAACTCAAATATCTGACTCATTCTAGGACATTTAGTGGGGTATTCGGACATTTAAATCGAGTCTATTTTACACTTTTTTCTCTCTGTTCGAAAAAATCCAAATATACAGTCATCTACAGTTACATTCAAATGTCTGGTTGGATAGTTAAGACGTCTGAATGTGATTTTCCAGTTTTTGAAGATTTATTTTTCTTGTTTATTTTCTTGTCTCCATCATTAATTCGAGAATGGATTTTAGGTTTTATCTTCACAGTGTTTCTAATATAGTTTCTACTATTTTATATTCAATTTCAAGTGATTTATTCTAACATTTATCAATGGATTTCTAGTTATTTATACATACACACACACACACACACACATATATATATATATATATTCAAGGAATTTTATCCGTACACTAAAATTGATTATTACATATTCTTCAAGGTAAATTAAATCAAACCTAAATAAATTAAAATGGATATGTTTATTATATAAAAAGAACCAATCCAAATTCATCATATTATAATATTTATAAAAGTTAGGGTAGTTTCAATCCAAATCACTCTTTATTCATAAAAAAAATCGTACAAGTATGTTGTATGATTCAAATCAATAAGTTTAGAGATAATTTACTTTTCATATATTCATTCAAAAATTTAGATCTATCACTTTCTATTGTTTTCCCCAATTTATTTCAATAAAAAAATTTAGAATACTAGATGGATTCAATAAGAGAAATCAATTTTATATTACAAAGAAGGTATATAATTGAAAATAAATTAATGTTTGCATCAAAAGTGGTCACAAACGCTCAAGAATAGAATAGTAGAGATATAAATGAAGATTAATAAGCAACCAGAATTAAGTAGTAATAAAGACACAAGGATTTATAGTGGTTCGGCGTTGTGTGCCTACGTCCACTTTGAAGAATTTGCATTATCGATCACTTGTAAATCTGATTACAATGTTGTAATGATAATAGCACTTGATTACAATGGAGTCCACAGCAACAAGCAGCGTAAAGATCCATTAAATGAAGAAAAAATTCTGTATTTATAGGTGAAGATGTCGAAATATCTCGCTGGAAATTCAGCAGAAGACTCTCTAGATCTGTATGGGCCCACCAGAATGGTCGCAAGTTCTAATTCATTGTTTAGAATGATCGGTGTCGATCGTTCATGGTTGCTCTGATAAGGGTGCGATCGTTCCTAGTGGCTTCTCCATATCTCTAATGCATGCTCCCAAAGTTTGGTGTCATTCTGAGTTGTGGTTGGTGAGATATCGACCAATCTTCATTCGGTTGGATCGTTCATGCTGAAATAGTATGATCGTTCGTGAACAATGTATACCTATCATTCAATTTCAGTAGTCTTGGCATGCAATCGTTCATGAGGACTCCTCTCTCCAATGTATTGATGCCCTGAAAGTTTCAAGTGTGTTGGACTTGTAGATCTTGAGATTTCGATCTATCATCGTCGAATTATGGTATGGAATCGATACGATACGATCCATAGTATTGAATATGGTTTGTACCTGATCCATCTTCAGGGAATGGTGAGCTTGCACGCTTTGAGTTTTTTTACTGAGTTCTCCTTTCGCTTTTGTCTTGCGATTGCTTCAGGTCATTGTACTTGCTCGATCTCTTGATTTCATGATCGTTAATCTGATACATCGGTCCTAATGACAATCAAGTCTGTCTCATCTGATTGGTCTAGATATATCTAGGCTAAAAGGCCAGATAACATTTGCCCTCAAAAGTATGTCTTGTTTGAACAAGACATGCTTTGAATCGTTGCAAATTTCCATCGTCGGAAAGGATTCCATCCGGCTTGTTGAACAGTCGCCATCCTTTCCTTGAGTCGCTTTTTATTGAGAGTTGCATCTCCTTCTATTTGTCATGACTATTGGTCGATTTCCAACAGTATAAATACTAGATTACGGCTTGTCGATGATTATCTTGTTTTTTTTCCAGTGATTATTAGGCTCCAACAATTTGGCTCAAACTCTTCTGCAACTGATGTAGGTGAGAATCCAATTTCTATCAATTTCAAAAACTGAATTTTGGAACACATACTAGCACGCAGACGTGTTTATACCTGACCCCTGATTACAATTGCACGTTCATGGGTCGTTGTCAAGCTCTTTTTTTCTTTTGAGAATGATCGCATCCGATCATACATTGCTAGGGTTGGTTATTGGATTATTCTAGATTTGATAATTTTGGATCGTTATAATTATTGATACACCAAATGGATACAACATTGAACTCCAACATTCTACAACAAATACCCAACATCAAAGCCAATATATATAATACAACACCACAGCGGAATACAACATCAACAGCGCAAAAACAACAGCAGAATAAGATAACTCCAATATAGTCTTCAAGAGAGAGAGAGATAGAATCCAACAACTGCGTCTTCATAGCAAAATCTCCAAAGACCAATCCAAAAAGATCGAAACCCTATCATGCTGAACTTATAGCAAACTCGGTGCACTCCCTGATCCAAAGACTTCCAGATCCAAAGACTTCAAATCTACATCTAATATTTGAACTAGCTTCACAACCTACTGATAACCTGACTCTAGGCTGCCCGTGTGGAAAATTTTGGGCACCCAGAGTTTAGAAAGGGAACAATAAACTCCAGGTCAGTCATGAGACTGGTGTGAGCAAACAAAACAGTTGTTTGAACAAAAAGAAAATAAATAAAAGAAATCTGTTATGCTTTTTGGAAAATGAAACTACCATAAGGCCTCCCGCCGCACACACAATGCAATCGCACACATGGAGGAGATTTCTCCTTATAGCAGTCAAACATGCTTGATACGCGAAAATCATTTTGATATTATTATTAGTGCATAGTGTCAAAACATTTCGAAAGTATAATATTAATCTTAGCCAGCATACTACCATTATAGTATACCTACTATATCTACCATGCTAAATGGCAGGTGACCACCACGTTACATGGTAGGTTCTACAACTAAACCGTACAGGGCTCATATTGATTGTTTGGATCTCCAACAAATGGCCAAGGCTAAGGAACTTCCTTTCCGAAAGGGTACGCCTCTGGAGGGACGCCCCGAGAACCTAACGGGATCTTTGCCAACACAAGGCTTGGTTACCTCTGTAACTAGGTAACTAACTGTCACGAGTATGCCATCCCCCGGTCGTAACCAACCTTTATCCCGGGATCCCAACAACAAAATTCCAACAACCACATAAGTTAAATATCTGGGCTCCATACCATGATACCACTTTTTATCCAGAAGGAAATGCACATACCCTTAGGGGCACGACTTCTATAATCTTATTGCATCCTTCCTGTTTCGACCATTTCTGGGGTGTGAGGTTCGATGAAGTCTCGTCCTACAAAGCTACGCTTTTCACAAAAGCCATGCTTTGATCAACCAATGATCATCACTCAGTATGCCACACTACCAAATTGGGAGTATATCATTAGTGACCATCAACTACATAACCTCTGAGCTCGTACATCTCAAAGAAGGGTGTTAAGCTAAGAGAAACCAAACAGAAATGTATTTGATAGAAACCAGCTTTATATCTCAAAGTGTAACGTCAAACATACATCCATACAAGTCCATCCTGGGACTGAATGGAACCGAAGGCACTTCGAAAGAAGTCCTTGCAAATCCAGATATCCCCAATCCCAACTAGACTCCCCATCACATATGGAGATCTCTATACTGGAGCAACTCAGTGCAGAGACAATCGACAGGTAATCCTTTCGTTCTCGAAAATACCCGGTCTTCACCAACGTCTTCAAATGCACTCCCATTTCGTCGTATCATTATTCGGAATGGGTTTTATGACATAAAGTCCTCTCCCGGCTAATCCATATAATGAGCGCTTAACTTTAAAAACATATGGATCCATTTGGATCTTAGTTAAGTCACAGCCCTTATTCCCCAAAACCTTTCCTTTTGAATGGTTTAAACAAATTTTCCATTTTTAATCTTTTAAACAAAAAGATTCACCTTTAAGATCCTTTTCGATTTGAAAACAAGGTTCACCAAATATTTAACAAAAGTTCATTCATAGCTTTCAAAACTATTTCCATTTCAAAATTTGATTTACCCATAACTTGGAAAATCCATTCAACAAAAACTGGGAATTCTTCCTTTGTATGAAAGCTATTATCATTTGAAAACAAAGGTTTTTTGTTTCAGAAAAATCTGATTAAATTTGCTCAAGTTATAGCCTTTTAAAATAAAATCAAAAAATCAACGAACTACCGCATCCTTGGCAAGTTCTATCTGAGTTAAATTTAAATTACCAAAATAATTCATTTAAAATGTTTCAAAAATGGTTTAAAATCATTATATATACATTATATAACCTGTATAAACCCTTTGTAAACCATAGTTTCCTTTTAAATAATAAAATATTATTAATTCTCAAAGTTAATCTTTTAAGTCCAACATTTCCAGAAATCAAATTAAACTATAAATAAGAATGTTGGAAGAAATCTCAAACTTTAAACTTCTTTATAAATATAGAATTCAATTTTAATCTTTGAATTCAAATTCAAAATCATTTTAATTTCCAAAACTTTCCTTTCAAAAGCTTTTCATATTTAACCCAATTTCACTTCCAAACCATTTTGAATTCAAATTTCAAAATTTAAAATTCTTTCACCATTTTCAAAATATCCATGACTTAACCAATTTCCCGCGGAATCCATATTTTTGTGTGTGTGTTGTCCAGGGGTTTACAGGCAACAATACAACCATCATAGATCAAGTACAACAATATCAATAAGTGGTATAATCTTATAACGCTTATTTTCCATTCACAGATAAATATGTAAATTTATCACAGATAAATAAATTACATTTATCACAGCTCAAACCAAAGCAATTCATATCACAGGATATTACATATCAGAGATATCAAACAATTCAAGGCATTCGATATAATCCAATCATCCATAAGCAAGATTAAACAAATCACATAATTTATAATTAATTTAATTAATCTCAAAATAGATTAATTACCTATGAATTAATTACCTAACCCTGCTTGATTAACATTAATTAATTACAAACCATTAGTTATTAATTAATGAAATTAATTAATCATCCTTGATTATCCATCTTAAGTAATTATCCTTAATTAATTAATTATCCCTTAATTAATCACATTAATTAATTAACCTTAAGTTAATTACATAATTAAATTAACCCTTAACAAAAGTAATTATCTTTCAATCATAAATTAATTAACCTTTAATCATAAATTAATTCACCTTTAATCATTAATGAATTAACCTTTAATCATTAATTAATTAACCTTTAATCATTAATTAATTCACCTTCAATCATTTATTAATTAACATTTAATTAATTAATTATCCTTTAATTATTAAATAATTAACTTTCAATTATAATTAATTAATCTTTAATTATTAAATTATTCTCTAATTACATCCATTAAGTAATTATCCTTTAATTACTCTTAATCACTAATTTATGATCCTTAATTAATCTAAGATAAACCTTTTATCTTAATTAATTACTTAGTTAAATTATTTTGAATCTTTATTTAATTAAATGCTTCAAATTATTTTATACAAAAAAATCATTTGAGAACTCTTTGATTATTCAAAGTTTAATACTCTTATCTTAATTACTTCTTAATTCAATCATTATTAAATTACATATGAAAACACTTAGAAATTAATTAAGTAATTAACCTAATATTTAACTATTTTAAAACAAAACAATTTTTAAACATTAAATCTTAACATCTTAACCTTTGAAACTTGCTTGAAAAACCTGTTAACACTTTACCTTTGAAAACATTGTTTAATATTTTTACTTTGGAACTTGGTAACATCTTTATGAAATACTTATTCATTTTTCTTTGTTTTGATTTAAATTTGAAAACTGGAACCACACTCGCGAACGACCCGAACACACACTCGAGCCACCACATCATTTTCTCGAGCATAAACCCGAGACACATCCTTCTTCCCAAATTCAACAGCAAACAACCCAGGTACACGCGTGCACGTGCACCACTGATCAACGTTTCTCCGACCCATGCTCCGACCACTCACATGTCGGCAACGTCCCCCCAAGTTGAGTCGACCATCCAGCAAATCGATCGTGCCTGGAAATCAAAATCGAGCAAACGAGCAACCATTGGAAACTAACCGATCAACGAAAACCACCACGTAGCGCCTACCTCCGACCACCAGTACCCTCGCCGTCGCATCTGAAATCGCGCCTGAGTCTCCCCTCACCTTTTCCCTTTGAGCCATTCCGGTTCACCCACGTGGAAGCTTCGCCCTCAAAAAAAAACATCGACCAAAACTTGGGTTTAAACCCTACTTTGACGTCATTCGGCCACCACGGTAGTTAAAAAATCCAGCGAGCATTTTTGCCGAGATCCCCACCATCCTAGCTACCCCCAGAAGTGACCTCGACCACCCACCTTACTCCGATCATCAGAAATCGCCACAATCCCAAATCATGTTCAACTCGCAATTCCTCTCAATTTACAACCTTAAAAACCATAATTTCATTACCTAAATTCATTATTTTCAGATTCGAATCTAGTTATGAAATCGAAACTTGAAATTAAGATTATTGATTTTCCGACTTATAATAATTTCACTGTACTTCTTCCTTCCCAGTAATTCTACCATCTAACTACACTTAAAAATATTTTTAAAATTAAGATTTAGTTATTACAAACACATTTTCTTTAATCATCACAATCTATAAAGGTTTATAGGAAGTGGAATTGAATTTAGAGTAAGTTTTGGTCTGTTGTAGACTAATAGAGACATGGATATCAAAGACTCAGACATGCACACACACAACTTCATACTTTTATACATGCAAATCTTTTCACAACATTACTTCAAGAATTTATCACATGCAACAGATTTAGCTTTTAAAGTGATGGTTAGTCACCGTTTTGTTTGAACAGAGAACAGGTTTTCTTGATTCAGGAACTTTGTTTTTTTTTTGAAACTTGAATCTGATCTGAATCTTGTACTTGATGTTGAATTTGATCTTACTTTGCCCTTGAATCAGGTTGAAGATTGAAATGGTTGAGGTTGTTGCTCAGTTTGATTTTATTTCTTTGATCTCTGGTTTTAGTTTTTCTTTTGTTTTTAATTTTCTTTTTCTTTTCTCTGTTTTGGTTTTGGTTTCCAGGTTTTCAAATGAAAGAAAATGAAACCTAGTTTCTCACTTTGATATTTATATTATAATTTTAAAAGAAAAACATATTGGCCACTTGTAAATCCAAGCTTACACTTGTACAAATCCTTTATTATTATCTTACAAATGTTAATGCATGTTATAATTATTTTACAAATGTCATAATACATATTTTTATGTTTTAAACCCTTATTTTATAAATTACTTATGTTTTTATATATTAATATGTATTATATTTTATAAATTTATATTTTATACTTTTCCTTTTGAATGGTTTATATAACCTTAAAGAAAATAATTTAATATCCAATCATACACTAATAAATAATTACATATACATATATATAATATAAAGTTTTTTTAAATCCAATTTCATTTATAAGATATATTTTTTTGAATTTCCAAATCAAACTATTTACAATCTATTTATATATATAAACAAACACATATTTTTGGAATTTTTTTTGAATTAATTCACAATTAAATTCAAAAATTTATATTAATTACCAAATTAAATTTGGCTAAACAACGGGATCGTTACACCAAGAGTTGTAGGGCCTTTTCCGATATTGGATAGAGTAGGGAAGCTAGCCTATTTAGCAAAGCTTCCTAGATTATTCGCGCGAGTTCACAATGTTTTATTATATGTCACACTTGCAAAAGTGTTTATACGTTGCAACTACTATGGCGAACCGTGTTAATTAAAAGAAGTTGAAGTGGCTAAGTAAGTGACTTATGCACCATGCACATACTAGCATCATTGGGCATGGGATAAAGTGACTCCACAACATAATAATTAAACCGGTTAAAGTCCAATAAGGTAACGGCCCAATTGAGAGTACACGGGAGCCTAAGGAGAAGATCCGAGCTACCCATCTAGAACTCTTCTCTAGTATGTTTCCATCTTAGTTAAATAAGTATAAATTTCTTTTAGGTTCTAGATTAGTATACACCATAGGTAGAGACCATTGGATGTTAGGAATGGATGCAAACGTGTCATTAGGATATGTTTTGGATGATGGTTGTGAATGGATGTGCTCTTTTATTTTCCTTACCCACATCAGCGCACACATTCTAGTTAATACACACTCACGCCAACACTTGTATTTTATTTAGATTTATGCATATGGTTGTTTCATATGGATTGAATGGTTCCACATACATGTAGAATTATCGGTATATTTACATAGGATGTTGCACACATTTTGGATACATAGCATAAGAACTTGCATCTAAGGAAGTCAAATAGATCAAAAGATAGCCTACTCTTTGCACCAGTATAGGTTCATATGCATTCCACGCCTGCATGTACATATTACATTAGAAATTTTACTAAGGACAATGGTTGCCAATGGATGATGGATGAGTAGATGGTTGTAGTTATTGATTTTTTGTATGCATGAGTTAAATTTTCCGTCCTTGGAGATTTCGAGGACAAAAACCTATTAAGCGGACAGAATGTAACACCCTAAAAATTTAAGCAAAAATTAAATAAAAGAATTAAATTTAAACATAACAAGGTACAAACGTCCGAATTCAGCTAAAGTTTTGAAATTCGTAGCGATTTTCTCGATGATTTTCATATATAAAGTTTTGAAATTCAAGTTAATGTGAAGAAGTTAATAAAGTTTAAAATTTTGAATTTAAAGTAATTAAATAAGGAACAAGCAAAAAATATTGGCTAACGTGAAGCGGTGGTCAACACCCTTGGGTAGGTCAGTCAACATAGAGTAGTCGACCACCCAAAACCCAGGCGATCGACCGGTAGATATGTTATGGCTAGGGTTCACCTAGGCTGAATGATCCAGATTGAACGTATATTTTCGTGGAAGTTTGGGTTTGGCCTTATATTTTCTAAACGTATGAGATTGAAATGTATATTTTGGGGATGGACGAGATTAAAAGATGACCCTTTAAATACACCACTAACCCAAACCTTAATTCACAAAAATTTGAACTAGACGTCCAGACTCTATCAGATTCAAATCTCTTCCTCCTATCACAAACTTCTTTTAAAATAAATAAAAAAATAAAAATAGAGGGATTAAAGAAATTAAATCAAGCGGAGAGCTAGCAAACTGAGTAAATCCCAGGTGTGATTCAGATGGGATAACTTGGATTTAAGGTGAGTGGGTATATTTTTAATAAGATGATTTATATGCAAATAAATTTGTTATACCCTATTTGATTTAGATTGTTAGAAACTAAATCAAGAATCATGTTGTTTAGAACTGAGATTGAATAATAATTGTAAATTGATGAGAATCTATTAAAAAATTGATCAAGGTTTAACCCATTTCTAATCAAGTACGAATTCATATAACCTGTTAATACTGATTTCATATAACCTATTAATACTGTTGTTAATGGTAACCCTAGGTTGAATGATTTTATTGTAAATTTATAAACTGAATTTTAACAAGAAATTTTGATAATTGCAAACTTAGGTTCATTGTAATTGATGTGAGATGAAACTGTAAATTATTGTAATGGGAATTTAGGAACAAAATTAAGGAAATAATTAAAAGAACCTAAAATGACAATAATCCCTAATTAAATAGCGATGACCAATCGACTACTCTTGCTGGAGCGGTCGACAGCAAGCGTCCGACCGCTCCAGCATATAGAGCTAAACCGGTTGGCGTATTCTAGGCGTTGTATGAACCTCGGTCTAAAGCCAAGGTTATAAATAAAATAGTTAGTAGTTTATATATATATATATATATATATATATACATACACTATATGTATATATGGATGAGCTAGTTCCCTATGAGGTGACACTAGGACTTTGCGGGGCTAGATAAATTCTATTTATCCAGTAAGGGTCGGTATTCAACTGAGGGCGATTCTATTGCAAATTTCACTCGGAGGGAGGAAGTTCTACGATGGACACGCAACACTGATGATGATGCCTAATGAAATGTGTAGCCCAACACTATATAAGTTCCTTAGTATTCACGCGATCTGATGTTGTGTTGTTGTTGGATCCCGGCGCGTGCAGTAAGAAGCGTTATGTTACCATTGAGAGGTGGATACGGATGCAGACGATGAGTGACTTCGGCGAGTCAGCATTTGGGTCCCCCTTAACGTGTAACTGGGTTACGTGTAGTCGTATTTGTCAGAAACTTAGTCCCATAGTAGAAATTACAAGGAAACACACGTTGGAATAGTTACGTGTAGTCGTAATGTAGGAAATGGCAAGGTAATCCTATGTGGAATGGTTCCAGTAGCTATTTGCCAAACATTAGTTGTCTTGAGGTTCGATTAGTTGTTCGACCCTTAGCATGAGCCTACACATGTAGTTTGCGAAGGTGTATATTGAACTAAACCCCTTAGGCAAATGAGAAAAGTAATTCACAGACACTTGTAGGACATTCTACGTCACTTAGGGTACTACTAAAGTCAACTGCATGTTATCACCATATATTAATGATGTACTCATTCACTAGACTTTTGTCTGACCCACTCATTTCATTTCTTTTCCCCCACCATAGGATAACAACATAGTAGTTGATTTGACACAAAGCACGGAGAAAGGAGCTAAGCGTTTGATTTTAACTATTCCTCATTGTTCCTCTTGTAGTTATTTACTATATTAAATGTACATGCAACTCATATTGTACTTTAGAAACAATGTATATGAATTTAGTACTTTGGAGATTGTTTTTCTAAAATGTCTATTTTCAGTACTTACATTTTTATTCCTTTTGTTGTGAGATCTAAAAGTGTAAAATGCCTTAGACTTTAATCTTGTATTCTCTATATAATGTTATAAAAACACCGACAGTCCTACTTCTCAGCACTGACACGAGTCAGAAAGTCACCCTAGGCTTAGGATCGGTGTGTCGGGAGGTGAGAATTGTCATAAATATTTTACTTCTCTTTTATTCTCCGTTATTCTGCACTTATATATATATATAATATTTTATAATTTCTACAATTCCTATAATTACTGGAGAAGAGAAAATGACAGAGATTTGATCCTTGATTCCGAAAATATAAAAAGAAAAGTGAGGGGCTAGGCATGTATTTATATGCGCATGAATCAATTCTATCCAATAGATTTTAATTTATTAAATCCGGGCCGTTAGACCTAGGTTCATTCTCGCCGCCGCAGCAGCAACTGATCGGCCTCCCCTTCATAGGTAATCGACTACAAGCGATCGACCAGGCCCAATATGGGTGTCAACAGGTCAATGGTTAGGCGTATATATGTTAATGTTGATTAATTTGCTTTGTTTTCTTTAATCGCTGATTTCATTCGCTTTGATAGTGACGATTACTAACATTAGTTAACATTTACTTCAACTTTAAGTTAATGATATTTATTTCCTTTATATTTTTTTTAATTATTTCTGATCTGAAATCTTCAAATGTTAATAACTTTTTCGTTTGATCTCCGATCGTAAACTTTATATATGAAAGTTGATCAAAAAATAGCCACGAACACAATGATGTAAGTTTCATAGACAAATTCTGACGTTTGTAAAAATTTCTATTTTTGAGATTTAATAATTATTTATTAATACTTTTTAATTAATTACTGTTTATTTTATGAGGTGTTACAGGAGTGAAGCCATTTCTGATTGCATTAATAAGACAAGTGATTGGGTCCAACGGTTCTTTATGAAATGCTTCTCTCCTGATATTTCGAGAGTTCTTGCCACCATGAGTATGTTTTTTTCTTCTTAAAAGTCTCTTTCATTTTAGCTTTTGGCCTTCAATGACTTGCTATTATTTCTTTTACATATCCTACCTCCAAATCTATTGATCCTAAATGGCTAGTGAAGATTGACCAATTCGAAAATGCCTCCAAATGTTCCAGAGGTCGATCAACGCTTATTAAAAAACAAGTTAAAGAGGTATTACTTGATTTAGCCTTTTCATCGCATCCTAGGTGAGCCACATTTAGAGAAGAGGAATGCTCATGTCTCTAAATCTCTCAACACCAGTGTGCTAAATCAATTATCGCCCTATAGCCTAGTTCAATGCACTCTCTCCTCTAGTCCGAGATATTTTCTAGGTACTCTTTTAAAACATCCATACTTATCATTATCTTATCCCTTATTGATTTACTTTGCAGATATTATCTTGGTTGATCCTTTAGTCTTGCCTTCAAATAAAGGAACAAGGAATCTTCCTACTCCTCATAAGTTTTCTAGAAAATCACCACAAAGTGGTCTCACCATCTATAACCTCAGTAGTTTGTGATGTCTTGATGGCTGCCAAAACCAAAATGTACTAAAGGCATACTGAATAATCAAACATTCAGCCAGACCCTTCTTTAGCTAGCAGGAAAGAAAAATTGGATTGTTCCACTAGAGAAAATTCTACATCCATTTCTTCAGATATTATTGTTGTTCCCCCAAATAGTTCATTCATCTTTCCTGATTCTTCTCTCCTGATCCCAGGATAAAGATAATGCCATCTCCAGTGACAAAATCAATGGTCAATATGCACAAAGAGATGGGGCTTGATTCACATATATCTCCGGTGATTAGAGCTTCTTCTAGGGGCAAAGTGAGAGCCTCCTCATACAACCTTCTCAAAGGACTTCCGCAGTCTTCTCATTCAACGTCTTCTTATGGTATCTTCTCATTTTTATGTCATAATTTAACATTCATCTTTCATGTCATATTCTAATCAAATCTTCCTATTTTTAGTATATTCTTACTCTGGATTCACTTTTGGAATCTACATTTAGTACTTCTTCCTTATAAGAGCTGAATTCCAAACTTACTAGTAATGTCAAGGCTCTTGGGAGTGAGAATCATGATCTAGATACTGCTAATAAGATTTTATCCATAGAGAACCTACGCCTCTCATCCAATTTTTATTAAATATAGGAGAAGAATCAAGGTTTAAAGGGAAAGTTGAAGCTGTCTGAAGAAACTTTTAACTTAAAAAAGAAAGAAGTTTCCTAAGTTGTGCTTCAGTTAACCAATCTTAAAAATAAGTAAGCCATAAAGAACGTATTTCTCCAAAAGTCCAAGGCATCTTTGAGAAATTCTAAAGGAAAGGTCTCTTCATTGCTACAAGATGGCTTTCCTTCCTTGAAGGATTGATGCATGAAGGAAGCTTGTTTTTGGCTTACAAAGACAATGTTGACAAATACCCAAACTTATCTTTCCCTTCAATAGCATCTACGGGGATTAATTACAAAAGGAAGTTTGATCCTCAATCGTGAGTCAAGAGAACTGTCTGAATCTTAAGATGAAGTAGTGGTGAACCACAAACTATTTTTAACATTTGATGAACCTTCTTCTTATTAAGACGAAACTGAAGATGAAGATACAAGTATAGATAAAGAGGAAAGGGATAACGATGAAGATGATAATGACGACTATGATGATGGTGCGAAGGGTTGCCCATCAGGAAAAGGGCAAAGATAACAGTCCATACGACAAAGGAATTGATTGTAAGGCTGGAGGTAATATTTACGAGGTTGCGCACAACGTAGAATCTTCCACTCAAGTGACTATCCTTGGCATTAATGATAATCCCTCGGAAGGTCAAATCAATAAATCTCCAATTGCTGATTTGAGTGGATTCCCATTCTATTTTGTCATACATTCGAAGAAAAAAGGGATTCCACTCCTATCTTAAGGCCTTTTATTTCTCCTTCTAAGGTGTTTAATGTTTATTTCCATTCTTCAGGTTACTTTTCGTTCATCTTCGTACTTTTCTTATTTATTTGAAAGCTTGATTTTAATTATCAAAATTTTTTGGTCGATTATGTTGTGCCGTTGTCGTATGCTAATTTAAAGGTAGTTATTTGTGATTTGTAATACCCTGTAGTTTTTATGACAATTGATCAAAAAGAAATTAATTAATAAGCAATAAACCAAAAATGTAATTTTTCACAAATGTTGGAATTTGGCTACGAGACTTGCAGCAGTGGGTTCATGGTGATTTTCTGATCAATTTTCATTCATAAAGTTTTTCGATCAGAGTTCAAATGAAAAGGTTATCACCGTTTGATTATTTCGAGTCGAAAATAATTACATATGCAATTAAGGAAATAAAATGTAATTAACGTTAATAAATTGACATTACTTAACTCTAACTGTTGCTTAGGGTTTAAGAAAAATCAGCGAGGAAATAAATTACCTTGGTTAGGTGCGAAAGGAATGAAATCAACAAAATAAAACGTGTGTAATTAATTAACATAATTAACTATGACAAAGCAACCCTTACTATTAGTCCATGAGTTGATGGTTTTGATGACAACAACCTTAGAATAAGATTATAAAATATAAATACTAACATTATAGTTTAGATATATACGTATATGCAGGATTTAACCATGCAGAGATTCAAGATATCAAGATTGAAGACTCATGAGTATCAAGATTATCAAGAGTTCAAGATTTCAAGATAAGTATTGAGTCTAGAATTATTTTAAAACTTCATAATAGCACTGAAATCTTCACTCCATTTTTCTTTTGGGATGGAACCGATTTCTACCTTTTTAGTGGCTTACAAACCCACGACAAGTAGCTTACAAACCTACGACAAGTGGCTTACAAACCCACGAACATCCTGGTTTTGTACAAGTTCTCGAGTCCTGACATGATGAGATATTCTGCAGGAATAAGCTAGCAAAACTACTTCAAAATGATTTTCAAAACTACTTCAGAATGATTTTCAAAATTGTTTTTCAAAATGTTTTAGCCTTAAAAATTATCTTTTCAAATGATTTTCAAAAAGATGTTTTAGCCTTAAAATATTCTATGTTTTTGTTTTTAATAAACTCGTGTTTTTAAACTTCGTTTGTTTTAAACTATCTTTATACTTAGATTTAAATATAAAATTATAGTAAAATTTTATATATATTATTCTCTATATTTATCTATGTATTTTATCTATAGTCAAGTATATTTATAAAGTTCAAAATAGTTTTAATATAAAATAAAGGTTATTTTCAAAGAAAAAAAAAACATCAAAATTTCCTTTGGGATGTCGACATGCCCTAGTACCCCATGTCGACATAGTGTCAGTTAGATTCAAAAATTTGAATTTCAAAAGAAGTGTCTATTCGCCATAACCTTTCACGAATGGACATGACTGTTGTTCTTCTATAAATAGGGGTTAGTTTCAACGAATTTTATATCATATTTTCTGGTTTTTCACTTCTCTTCTTCTTCCACGTTTTCTTATTCAAAATCCTATCATTACTCTGCCGAAATCAACATTGAATCTAACTAGATTATCTCTGTTTTGATTCTCTATCACTATCTCAACAAGATCAAAGTTCTATTCAGAGCTATAGGCTTCTTTGTAATCTATCTAGTGAGAAAAGGTGTGATTGTAGCCTTGGAAAACAATCAAGTGAGAAAAGGTGTGATTGTAGCCTTGGAAATTAATTGGGTGAACTTGTTGCCCCGGAAATCAAGTATCTCTACCCAGAGGATTGTGATTCTGGAGGGTGTACCTCGTAGCCGTGAAACCGAGGGTTGTAATTGTTGAATTGCTTTTGAAAGGAAATCCGTACTTAGTTGTGCGGGATTGGATGTAGGGTAACCCCAAACCAGTATAAAATCTGGTGTGTTCTTTCCTTTACTACATTTACTTTATTTCTGCATCTGTGTTTATTTCTGTGATTATATATGTGTCTGAATATTGCATACATTTGTGTTCAAATTAACATAAACTCAAAACGATTTAGTAATTTCTTAAAAACACTATTCACCCCCCCTCTAGTGTTATTCCTAGCCTTAAGATCCGTAATCCGCATTCCTCACATTTGGTATCAGAGCAAGGTTTTCAAAAGTTTCATAATCTGAATTTGAAAAGTTTTCAAAATGGCTACCAACACTGGTACTGTTATTAACACTAGTATCCCTGTCACTAGTTCATTTGTAGAAGGTCAGTCTACTGCCAGACCACCACTTTTTAATGGCAGTAACTATGCATATTGGGCCTATAGGATGAAAATATATTTACAATCTGTAGGATTAGATACTTGGAATATCACACAAACTGAATATTCTGAACCCACAACTAATTTTGCACAGTGGACCACTGAGCAAAAGACTGTTGTACAAAATAATTCTAAAGCAATGAATATTCTGTTTTGTTCACTTGAAAGAAATGAATTTAATAGAGTGTCAGTTTGTAAGTCTGCATATGAAATCTGGAAAACTTTGCAAGTGACTCATGAAGGAACAAGCAAAGTTAAATAGACCAAAATTTCCATGCTCACAAATCAGTTTCAGTTATTTAAAATGAATACTAATGAGTCTATTTCAGATATGTATAGTCGATTTCAAGATATTGTGCATTCTTTAATATCATTGGGAAAGGAATTTTCATATGAAGATCAAGTCAGAAATTTTTTAAATTCTCTCACTCCAGAATGGGATCAAAAGACACTAGCAATTGAAGAGGCAAATGACATCAGTACTTTAAAGATAGAAGAATTGATTGGAAATCTAATGTCATTTGAAGTCCAAATGATCGGGAGAAGAGAAAGCAAAGCATATGAAACGAAATCAATGGCATTCAATGCATTAATCGACGGATCAGACTCAAACAGTGATAATGATGAAGAGATAGCATTTATAACCAGGAATTTTCGGAAATTCCTGAAATACAGAAAGATGAATAATCTCAAGAGAAACAACTATAAGAATTCTGGAAATCAGAATGCAGTGCCAAACAATGTCAAATGTTTCAACTGTGATGAACCAGGCCATATTAAAAGAGACTGTCCGTATCCAGAAAGGCAGAATCCTCCTATAAACAATGATTCAGTAAAGAAACGGAAGCATGCATTTACTACTACTCTAGATGACTCAGACTCGTCCTCAAGCGATGATGATCAAAAGACAGATAACTCAAATTTGTGTTTCACGGCAGTTCACGACTTCAAACAAAATCAAGGAAACGGACTCAGAAAAAGGTACACATTTACAATATAATTGATTGAAATTGCATGCTTAGAATTAGATGATTGATTGCTTGATTGATTGATTTTGAATTGGTGTGTTGATTGAATTTTAATTTTATTTTTTATTATTATAATTTTATTATTATTTTATTATTATTTTTATTATTTTTAATATAATACTATTTTCTGGAATATACTATAAGAATACTCCAGATATATATATATATATATATATATATATAGACATTAAAATAATAAGTATATATATATTAGAATACTTAGGAAAAATAAATCATAGAAATTCACAGGCACATGTCGACATGGTCCCTACCATGATGTCGACATGGGTACAAATTTTGAAATTCAAAATTTGAATTCAAATGGTTGAATTTCCCTCCATCTTTTCACTTAATTCAATACTCTCAAAAGGCATCTTTTGACCAAAGAACATGTCTTTCAAAAATCTATTTAATCACTATCTTTTATCACAACTTTTCACTTTCATTTTCAAATTCAAACTCTCTCTTCAAAACTCCAAGCTCTCTACTCTCTACTTTAATGGCTTCTTCAAGCAACCCCTCCACCATGAGACTTTCCAGAAACTTGAAAGAGCAACTCCTCGATAATCCGAAGGCAATAAAAGCATACATCAATTATGCTAATTATGGAAAAGTCCATCCTGGAAAGTTTGCTATTTTTCAAGATTTTTCTTCTTATGAAATTGATACTCTTTTTACAAACAATCAAATTCTTAGTCTTGTTGATTCTTCTCAAAATGATTTAGTTTGTTATCCAAATCTTGTTAAAAATTTCTATGCAAATCTCAATCGAAAATTTTATGAAGGAAATGATAATGAAATTTGGAGTAGTGTCAAAGGCACTAGAATTGTTTTAAATTGTGATCTTTTGGGTACCATTCTCAATTGTAAGAATACAGGAATGGATCTTTCTAGTTTTCAAATCGATGAACATGATCGTGAGACATTTCATCATATTTTTGAAGGAGATGAAAACTTTGAATTTAAAAACCGAAACTTTCGTCCTAAAGCAAGGATTGTCAATCTTCTTTTACAACATACTTTGACCCCAAGATCGGGAAATTTTAATAATCCTACTTCAAAAGTGTGCAAAGCACTTTTTGCTATTTTCGGAAATTATGATATCAATTGGGCGCAAGTTATTTTGGATGAACATCGTCCTAAAAATTTTGAAATGGGAGAAAACACTTTATACCATGGAATTTACCTTACTCGGATTTTCAACTATTTTGGAGTAAATTTCAAAGGAGAAGAATTTATTTCAAGAAAAGTTTTTAATATCTCAAACATTTCTCTCATGAAAATCCCATATGTTTTTCAACCTTATGAAACTCTTACCGAAAAAGAAGAGCGCTTGGCTCATGAACAAATGGAAGAGGAAGAAGAAGAAGAAGAAGGGGATGAAATGGAAATAGAAGAAGAAGGAGGAGGAGAAACATCCCTAGAAAGTATTGAATATCCCTCCAATCCTACCAACAAAACCCTTCTCAAAAACCAAAAGATTATTGTTGAGAATCAACGGGTTCTTAAAAGATCCGTTAGTAAGAAGTTGGACAAAATATCATCCAAGATGAACAAGTTTTTCTCCAAAGTTTGCAAGAAACTTGGATTATCTTCATCTTCATCATCTTCTAACTAGTTCTATAATCTCATATCATGTCGAATTAGTTTAAGTTTGTTTTTGAGTGTTTATGTAGTTGTTTATGATTAATCATTGTATCACTCTTCTATGCAATGAAATTGAATTTCCTTTCTATTATCTAGCTTATCTTATCTCTTGAATAAATGTTAGTATATTATATAAATATATATATATATACACACACACAATTATTCACAAAATCAAGATGGTCATCAAATTTCATTACCTCATGTCGACATCCCCCCTTTGACCATGTCGACATGTACTGGTCAGAAATGACACTTCATTTTTGAATTTGAAATTTGAATAACTACCATATGTCTATTCATTTCAAACGAATTTCTACACCTATAAATGCCCATTTTGTAACGACCCGGTATTTTGCACTATTCGCATCCGCACATGTCGGACTTAAATAATTCAAAATACCGAATTGTTAATTTAAATTTGGCAAAACTGAACATATACAGTAAATAAATAATCACAGATCACAGACAAAGAGTAATAATTGCAGCAGAAACAAAAAGATAGTAGTTAATGAAGCTACTATATACATATCAGAGTTAAATATGGTACAACAGATGTCTCGAATACAATAGTCAAATACAAGAACCAGAATACAATCACTGGAATCGACTGGATATCTGAAACTGGATAGATAGCTAGATCTCCAAGCGAAGCTCCAACTCCAAATGTGAGTCTCGAATACTGGTACACTCAGTCTGACCCGAGCGTAAAGCAAAACACAAAACACTCGAGTCAGGATTAATATTCTTATATCAATAAATCCAACTCAAGTGAAATAGCAATTGAAATACAAGTAACTCAAAGGATGTTTGGAATAATCATCCTTTAAGGATCCGTTAAACTATCTACTATGTCATAGTGTACGATAAGTAGATAATGCCTATCAGTAATATAAAATATCAAAATAGTGTTAAGGCGTTACCATTATCCCCCTTAACACATTTTATATAAGCGTTATAGTCTATACAACACTGTAAACTCCACCGTAAACTAGTGGGATATCAGGGAGTACTCCATAGGTATAACAAAAAACAAATCGTAGTGGTCGCGTATATAGGGATACAAGTATGACAAGGCACATGAGGCAATACCCAAGGTAGTGAAACTACCGTTTGCCTGATCCGGACTGGTGAGAACGCATCACCGCAGCGATCGCAACACCGCGAAACAACACTCCCAAAATCAAGGGTGCACCAATCGACAACAAGTAATGAGTAGTTTTCGAAGAAGTGTGTTCGCTCGAGGTAGCTAACCCCCATTTGGCCCGGCACGGCTCCTGTTTTAGTCATTTCCAATTTGACACAAGTGTCAAGGCTATCCATTATCGTTCTCTTTCTTCAGTCATCACGTACATCATTCCAACCACTTCATTCTGGATCACACTCCGCGTATAGTTATTAAAGTGGTTTTCGATTTAGACAGTGAGTATGTCCCTAACCGATTCTGGTCTCTTTAATAACTTACGTAATTATTTCACCGATTGGTCGTTTATATATTTCAAAAACCAAATCAATCACAATTTCAATTAGAATTTGTAAACCAACATTTCATATGTCTTTCTAAAACAATTTCCACAATTTACGTTTCAAAACTTCCAAATTCATAATTTCAAAGTCTTATAATACAATTTCAATTTCTATTTAAAACAATTCAAATATTGATTTAAGTTCATATATAAGTTTCATTCCGAAATCATTTAAATTAATTAAATTTAAAATTCAAATCAATTTAACTACATTTATCGATTTAATTCAATATTCGTTAAGTAAATTTATCATTCAAACAATTTCTATTTAATTTCCAATTTACTAAATCAATTACTTAATTTCAACTTCATTGTATCAAAACTTACAAATTGAATTAATTTAGAATCATCAAATCAACTCTTCAAATTTCAAGTCTTACATTAATTTCAATAAATCACATTTTGATTTCTTGTTAAAGAAAATTCAATTTCACTTATTTACTTACTTAGTTACAATTTCAAAGCTTAAATAAATAAACTTATTCAAGAAGTGCAATTCCACTTATTATATAAAGAGTTCAATCTTATTTAATTATTAAATAATTCAATCTTATTTAATTATTAAATAATTTCAAAACTTAATTATTAAATAATTTCAAACTTAATTATTAAATAATTTCAAAACTTAATCCAATCGTTTCTTAAATTTAACAACGTTCTTTCATCAATTACATTGTTAATATTTTGTTTCATATTATTAAATATTAACATTTTCCTTTCATAAAAAAATTCAAATTCCAACTTCATTTCAAAACCTTATCATTTATTCAAATAAAATCTTTATTTTATTTTTAAATCAAATTATTGACCAATCGGGTTTTATTTAATTTCCTATCCTAAGTCAAAGTTAATTTGGGTATTTATCATTTCAACCCGATTCCAATTCAATTCAAGATCAAAGCATAGCAAAGGGAACTTGCAGTGTGATAACTGGGATGGTGTTAAAGTAAATAAACAAGCAATAACAACAATCAATATCAATCCAATAATCAATTCAAATAATCCCGAAATAATCGTATTAATTTACATTTGTTGTTTATGCAAATTAATATAATTATTTCTAGAATCTACACTATCATTTCATGTAGATTAAAGATTATTACAATAATATTAATACGGTTCTTCACTTGGTATCTATTATTCAATTTCAAACTACATCGATTTAAACAACATACATTTAAATGGTTCAAGGTGTAATTAACCATATTACTACGTGTCAAGTAATTAAACATTCAAGGGGTCATATTATACAAATTTAACAAATCAAATTCAACACATATGTCGATTCAAATTTTTAACTATCCTTCGTCAAATTCAATTTGCATACTATTTATCACTTTATACATTACAATTTAACATCCAATATAAACAACGAACAATCAATCACTTATCAACCAAACGGGATTATCATAGTATAATTAACAAATAATGGTGTCAGATGTCACAGGTGAACTGGTACAGTTATAGCATAAATAACAGTGTAGATAACTAACAGTAGCATATTTCAATTGTCGTTTCAATTGAAATCAAATTTAATAAATAAAAGAACATTAATCGTGAGTGATTGCTCACCTTTCGAGGCTAGAGATGCACGAGAAGATGACACGGATACGCACACTGATACGGACATAGAGATTGAGTTACGAATCCAAGCAAAACAAATCGGCACGAATTCAACAATCAAAGCTGATAACAGAAATCGATGAAATCAAATCAAAACATTCAACATAGCAACAAATAAAACATGTCCTGCGTCAAAGTTTAACAATATAATTCTATGTGCTACCGAGATCGAAATGGTCTGAAATTTGGTATGAATAAAGATCAAAATTTATATTTCAAACTGCAAAATAATCACTTTATTTGGACAAGAGACGAGAAAAGTTACGATGTCACGAACATAGACTCAGGCCATGTTGCGACTGTCAAATGTTCAGGTCTGAAAACCCCTCTGGGTCTGACTTTCAGGTAAGAAACAGAGGACTGAACCACCTCGTATGAAGCTAAAATTTTATATACAGAAAGTAGAAAACTTTATCTTTTAAACAAAAAGGGAATCACTGTATTCCGACGTAAGACGGAAGAGATACGATGCATCAAACATGAACTCAGGTCGTGTTTGCAGCAGTGTAAAATAATTTCAAGTACAAAAAAACAGCTGCCTGGGTCTAACTTCCAGATCCTCGACCACAAATCAAACGATGTCGGATTTTTCTGAAATTTGACAGGCATAAACTAGGTAACTTTGACTCTTTTTTAAAAATAGGATCAACCCATTCCGATAAAACATGAGTGAGATATGATATCGTGAACATGATGTCTAACTGCTGTTCAAAAAAAAATCAATATAAGTTTTCAAAAATCAAAACTGTATACAACTATAAATTTATAATAGTACAACACTTGGAATAAACAATATATATATAGATACTAATATATAACTAATGTAAAAGGACTTATATATAAACTGTCGTGAAATATACCTTATAATACATAACTGTTTAAACCTTATAGATAATATATAGGGAATTTTTACTATAAGGGCCTCTTAGCATCAACTAATTATTTTCTAGGACACCTGTTCAAAATAATTAGTTTCCAGGACACGGGTCGAAAATAAACCCGCTACTTTTCATTAATCCATACCTGCCGCCGGTTCAAAACAAAAATAGGGCTTAGAAACAAAATCGATTTCTTCTGTACCAATTTCCATTCCATTTTCTCTTCCCGATTTTTCTGCTTCAGCATCATCGATTTCAGCTTCATCGATTTCAGGTTAAACTATAACGCTTTCATCGAGCAATTTCTACAAGTAAGTTAAACTTAAACTTAAATGCGGAACAAGTAAGTTGTATTTTATTTTGATGTAAATGTTTTAGTTATATAATAAATCGTACTTAAATATTCATTGTTACTGATGTTGATAATAACTTTTATAATGGATTTAAGGTATTTTAGTTCTTGTTATAATTTAACATAATCGACATTTGTTTAATCAAGCATGCCTAAATATTCAATTGCAGATGATACTAAAGCCTAGTTGTTAAACTGAACAAGTAATTGTTTAACTGTTAAGAAAGATAAACGTATCTATCTATTAATGTAAAATATTTAGACTACATGCTAAACCCTAGTTGTGTCTGATATTTACAATTATTTGTTAGATAGGATTTGGTTTTTACAATGATTTCAAGTTATTAGAAAAAAATATAAATCTAATTTAAACCCTAGTTGGAAAAGATAAAAGAATTTATGTTTTTATGTCGAACATTAAAATACAGAATAAATCCTAGATAAATTATTATATCAGTTACTACATATAACATCATAAATACTGAATTTAAGTCAATTGCAATTGTCCTGAAGGATTTATGCGAAATAAATATACTTAATCAACTTTTAAGTACAAAAATATTATTCCTCACTCTTTCTAACATTTCATTATATATGACAATTTTTATGCAGCGTAAAAATGCATACAAGGTCTTCTAAGTCGAAGATATTCATTCGAAAAACAACTTGCATATTCATAAACGAAGGTGGAACGCAATGCATAAATATAAGACCTATTTCCAGTCCATTTTGTGATGAACACAGCCAAAGACCATCACCATTTACAACTCCATTGGTAATTGTTTTCATACTTATGTTTCCCATAATATTTAATTATAATCTTCATTTTGTATATACGTAATAAATTGAAATCTAGATTCCATATTTTAAATAAAAAAATACCTAAATTTTTTGACCTTACATTGTTTACCTTGGTTAGTCTGCTATTCTGTCACTACATTTACGTATACATGCGGGTGTGTGTGTGTGTGTTTCTGCATTCACTTCATATATTTTGTATTGGGTTGATGTGCATTGACTTGACTTGTTGCTTTATTTGCAGTCAGTTATCATCTAGCTTGTCTGCACTTGCATTCTCATCTTGTCGACATGTCTGCATTGGACTCTGGTTTCAATGTGTATGATGTTGCAAATTCACTTGATGTTTCATACATGTATATATGTAATGTTTGAACACTTCAGTCAGGTTTGGTTACTTCATTTTCATTGATGTTGAGTTTTTTTTATGGTGCATTTGTTTGTGTATGCTGTGCACTTGTTTGCACTGTCACTTTTGAATCTGAATATTCATTGATGTTGTAGCTTTCATGTTGCATTCATACATGTTGTACATGTAATTACTTCAAGGGTATTGTGATGATGAAGATAAAACACATTATCTTTTATCTTTATATACTTTGAAACTTTCTAATTGTAAATTTTCATTTCATCAAATAAATCTTGTTGGTTTTCAGTTGTGAATGTTCATTTATCTTTCATTGGTCTAAATTATAAATTAGAGAATGCGAAAATTTCAAACTGTGATGATTGAAATAGGTCTAAAAATAATTCAAACATTTGTTCTTTACAACAAAACCTATTGGATTCAATTTATACTTTTGTTTTTTTTTTAAAAAAACTTTATATACTAAAAAAGTGCTTTATCTTTTATTTTTTTAAATAGAGGTACTTTATGTACTAAAAATTATCTTAACCTCAAAAAAATACAAAATAATGTAAATGATAAAACATATTATCATTTTATTCAAATTTTTGTGTAGTAAGATATTTTTTTGAAAATCTTGTTATTTTTACCTTCTAATTTATTTTTTGATTTTCCTAAATATAGAATCAAAGTGCACCAACACAAGAATTACCTGATGTGAATGAAAAAGAAGACTTCATATCTGATGATGAAAAAACGTTTTCACAGCAACTAGCAGAAGACAGTACTGATTTGGATGATATAGATCAGTATGAAATTAAGAAAATAGATAAGAAGCAAAAAAGGCAGTACACATGTACTTATAGATGTAATTTGGATGCAGTCTATAAGGTGATGTCAATTATAAAGGAGAAACACATTCTTTCACCGGAAGCAAAAGCTTTTTTAGAAAAAACACCTTTCAAAAACTTCTTCAACGTTTTTCTTAGTGATTCAATATCAAGACAAGATTTGAGGAAAAGTGCTTCAAATTTAGATGATATCATTACTTCTTTTGATGAAAATGAAAATGCTTTCACAATTGGAAACAAATTACTCAAAATTACTCCTGAAGAAGTCAGTCTAATTTTTGGAATGCCAATAGCTGGAGAAGACTTGTTTCCTATACCAGCTTCTAACAAAGCCTTAGCCATGGAAAGTTCCTCTAATTTTTTAACTGCCAATTTTGAAGAAGAAGACATAATTAGCCAAAAAACAGTAACTAAAAGACTGAATACACTGTTAGAAGAAGAAAAAGGAAATGAAGTGTAATAACCCGCTTTTCCGTACCCCTTGAATAGACACTAATCTCCATCTATTTACTCAAGGTGAACGAAAAACCGAACCATTAGGGTTTTAAAAGAAGAGGTAGAAGAAAAGATAGAAGAAAAGAGAAAGAAGAAACAAAAGAACAACATCAGAAACAGAAACAATATCAGAATCTCACATATCGCAGCGGAACAATATACAATAGATAATTACTAGTCTTTTAAAACAAAGAACTATATCAGTTTATACATACATCAATCATCAGAGTCAATATACAACAATGGACAGTTATATAACTTGTCCTCATACAGAATACACAGCGGAATAAATATATCAGATACAAATACTACGTCTCGCCATCCAGCTCATCTCCAAAGCTCCAGAATATCCAGAATATCCTGATAATATAACTCTAGGCTGCCCGTGTGGAAATTGGTGGGCACCCAGAGTTTAGAAGGGAACAATAAACTCCGAGTCAGTCATGGTGACTGGTGTGAGATCGTAAAACAGTTATTTCACAAAGAAAACAAAACCAATTCGCAATGCTTTTGGAAAATGAAACTACCATAAGACCTCCCGCCACACACACAATGCAAACGCAGAATTGGAGGAGATTTCTTCTTATGATAGTCAAAGATGCTTATTACGTAAAATCAAATCATTTTTTTTGATATTATTATTAGTGCATAGTGTAGAAAACATTTCAAAAGTATAATATTAATCTTAGCCAACATACGACCAGTATCGTATGCCTACTATAGCTACCATCTAAACAGTGGTGACCACCGTACGTAAATGGCAGGTTCTACAACTAATACCGTACAAGTCACGTATTGTTTCTTTGGATTTTCCAACAAATGGTCAGGCTAAGGAACTTCCTTTCCTCCTGCCGATTGGGATCGCCTCTGGCTGGACGTCCCGAGAGACAAACTGCTCTCTGCCAAACAAGGCCGGGTTACCCCTGTAACAGGTAACTCACGAATATGTCATCACCCGGTCCTTTGGGACCTTTATCCGAGCGCTCGATATCCAACATCACACATCATAAAGAAAGTGTATCCACATGAGTAAGTATCTGGGCTCCATACCATGATACCACCCCTTTCCAGAAGGAAATGACATACCCTAAAGGGCGCGACCCTCATAACCTTGCCGCAACATTCCTGTTTCGACCATTTTCGGGGTGTGAGGCTCGATGAAGTCTCGTCCACAAAGCTACGCTTTCTACAAAAAGCCCTGCTTCGGGTCAAACAAAATGATCAACCTATGATCACAAAGATATAAGATCAAACAAATGATCATATCACAAATGATCAAACACTGATCATTTTACAGCAACACTCAGTATGCCACGTTACCAAATTGGGATATATCGCTGATAAATTTCAACTACATAACCTCTGAGCTCGTACGTCTCAGAGAAGGGTGTTAAGCTAAGAGAATAAATTCTCCGCCACCAACAGATATGTATTTGAAAGAAATCAGCTTTATATCTCAAAGTGTAATGTCAGACATACAATCCATACAAGTCTGTTCCGGGATCGAACAGAACCGAAGGCACTTCTCACGAAGCCCTTGCATTTCCGGATAATTTTCAATCACGTCAGGACTTCCCGTCACTAAGGGTGATAAAACCTCTAAATCGAAGATCAGTCGATGTAGAGTAACTCGACGGTAATCCTTCCGTTTTCAAAAATATCCGGTCTTCAACACCGGTCTTCGAATGCAATTCATAACGACGTATCACATATTCGGAATGGGTTATACGACCCCATGGTCCTTTCCCGGTTAACCCGAATAGTGAGCGCTTATTCAAAATAAGTGTGGCATTCAATTTCATCCAATTCACAACAAATACCTATCTAAAGGTAATTATTGATAGTCGGTTATTTAACTATCAATAAAGATGCGCAACATCATCAGATTCCAAATAATTTTCCCAAATTATTTAATTTCCAAAAATATCTTTACTAGATATATAATTTCCACACTTCAAAAATAAATCAATATTTATTTTTCTAAACAGCTTCCCTTCCCTTTATAAATTCCATAGTGAATTTATATCTTTCAAAATATCTACTGATATTCGATTTTCAATCGTTTTCAAATATTCACTTTCGATTTATCTTTATGAAGATAAATTCTCAAAACGGTTCATTTCATATTGGAAAAGCATTTCCATACTTATTTAATAATAAGTAATTTCCAAATCATTTATTTTCAACATTTGAAAATATTCGATATACTTAAATAAATATTAAGTATATATTCATTCTTTAAGGAAATCATTCTCTTTAAACACATTTATTTGAGTCAAAACGAATGTTACGTAAAACATCGTTACGACGACTCAAAATCTCTAGTATAGGGATTCGAAAATTAAGATAGATATATAAATCCCAATACTACATAAAAACATTTCCTTTCGGAAATCATTTACTATAACAACAGTGTTATAGTCCATCATTTCCTTATATTTCTCGAAAACGTCTATTTCAACAAGAACTGTTGAAATCTATGCTTTCGATTCACAATACATTTTAAAACATCTTTAAAATGTTTAACTTCATTTTTAATATCACTTCTTCAAAAACGTATCCATTTTACTTAAAATTATATTCACCGTCCAAAATCGTAAATATAATTCACTTAACCCAATTTCAATCTTTTCTACACATTTTTATTTTAATAAAAATTCGCTATCCAAAATCGCGAATATATCTTCTTTAACATTTTAATTTATCAAATCCAATTTATTTCGAATTTATAGAACAACGTTTATAAATTCTATTCCTACCTTATAACCACTTCGATTTGTAAATCTCCTTTATTAACAAATTTGTTCAATATTTCATTTGAAGGCAAAAATCCAATCTATAAGTTAATTTCTTAAAATCTTCTATTTTTCAATTTCATTCATTTTAACTTTCCGATTTATACATCTATAAATTCCATCCTTTTTAACTTCACAATTTATACATCCTATAAATTTCATTCACTTACGGATTCCATACTATTTCATTTTTATCACTTATAAAAACTCATTTTATAATTTCAACATTCTTAATTTTGTAGATATCAATTTCATAAATCTTTTATATAAACCGTTACAGAAATTCAAAAAAATCTCAATTTAAACCATTTCATAAATCAGTCAACTATTTATTCCAAAAATCACTTTTCGGTTATATTTCACAAATCTATAACTTTTTGTAAAATTAAAATTTGAACGTTTATTTATTCAAAATAAATCACTTCAGAAATTTTATAAAACGTATAATTTCAAAGATCACTTTAAAAACCCTTTTAAAATAACAGTCGTTATTTTTACATTTAAAAACTGAATCCGATGATGCAACAACACCAATTAGTCCATCACAACAGTCAATATCATATATCAATATGACAACAGAATATATCAAAATATCTGTAAATAATCAATACGGTGAGGAATCCAGTTGGATCCCTCCAACCTGTTTCCCTGCATCCAAAGATGTTAGCACAATACCAATTCCGCTCCAGTACGGAATTATCGCGGTATATAGGTTTTTATAAATCCGCTTACTAACGGCGCAATAGGGTCTCATCCGCTATACGAGGCGGGAAATCAATCAATCCAATATATACATATGCCAATATGTATATATTGCTATATATAGATATATATCCTACTATATCTAATATCACATCGAATAGCAATCATCAAATCAATAACTGTAAATAATTCCACATTCAATTGAGTGAGAAGATCTCACCGTGATTTCAATAACAGTCGTAGCGGTTTATTTCGGATAAAACTAAACAGACGTTTAATTTTACCAAAAATTTTCATTGACTCCAATCAACTCCAAACCAATTGCATCACGTAGTATTCGCGAATACGATTCCAACGCATTTTGTTTCGTCATTTTCTGATAATGTATGAGAGAGTTATAGCACTTTGAAGTTAATACAAATTTAAATATCACTTAATCAACATTTTAATTAAAAAATTTAAACCCTATCATCATCTACCGTTCAATTTCTTTGAAGCAAATCTGGGCCGCACGCGTATTCTTCTCCGTTCACGTTCAAACACGCGAGTACCCACCCAGTAGCACACGAACCCAACGCCGCCCCTAAACCCTAACGTCGCAACCCACTCCGTCGACTTCGACGATGATCAGAACACGCCACCTTGTAGCCCCCACCATCGCCTACCATCTCCTACCCCCATGGCCAGCTCGGCACCCCCAAGCCCCCTAAAAACGCGTGCGAACGGTAGACTAACGCGAGCAGTTTTCGAACGATCCACCACGTAATACCCCACCATGACCGTTGGATGCGAAGGTCTCATTGCCCTCAACACTTTCGTAGTTGATGACTTTGCGTAGATGTCGACTGATTGGAGGGAAATTGGGGGAGAAGGAAACGAATTTCGTGGCCATTGATAGCTTGAACTGGCGGCTACGTTTCAAAACCCTAGGGTCGTTTCTCCTTTGCAAAATGAAGAAAACAAGGGCTTTTATAGAAAACTTAACGATTTACTATTCATCAAATTTTTTTCGAACTCCGATTCGAGCGTGCCGGCTGACATTCGTAAGGTTTACCCCGCGTTCCGAACGCAATGGAATAGGTTTCGGAAGCTAATTCGATCGTCTGTGTGAGTTACGGAATTAAACGATCAATTTAAATTAAACCGATTTAAATCGATTTCGAGGCGTTTTAATTTGTACCGGACAAACGGTAATTCCAAAAATTATGAAATTTGAAATCTTACAATAATATCACATTACGGATCCGATGAAACTGGTTTCGTCGAAATCCGAGACCGTTTGAAAAATGACTATTTTAACTCGACGATTTAAAGTCAAAACGATATCGATGCGTTTCGAGTTGCCACGGTCAAACGACAACTCCGATGGATACGAAAATTGAAATCCGATAATAACTAACTATTACGGATCCAATGGAACTGGTCTCGTTCAATTCTGAGACTGTTCGAAAATTGGCTATTTTTACAGTCGATAATTAAATATTAAAATATTCGATTTTCACAGATTAACTTCCAAATTCGATTTTAAGAGTTCTAAAATATTTCTATAACTCCAGTATGATTAAATAAAATTTTACAAATCATTTTCAATCATATTAAACTCGATTTTCAATTATTTCTGGAATTTCAATCATTAAATTATCGATTTAATTACCCAGGTAAATCCAATATTCGATAAAAAATTTATCCGACTTATTAATTCCACTTATTAATATTTAAAATTAACTAAATATTCGAATTTTAATTATCAAAAATTCTGGGTCGTTACAGACTTCCCCCCTTAAAAGAATTTCGTCCTCGAAATTACCAAGCGAGAGAAAGATACAAAATCCATTAACTTTTCAAAACAAACCGTTCAAATTAGATTTTCAAATCTGTTAAGTGTTTAACTTCTCCAAAATTCATAGTTAACTTCTCACAAAATCTTTACTAAGTTTTCAAATCATAACTTAGTTTTCAAAATTTTCAAATTTTCCCAAAAATATTCTAACGCCTTAAATTTTCAGAAAATTTCGCCAGCGTCTCCTTTGCGCGGCTCGATCCGAAAAAAAATGACAGTGTATATATATATCACAAATATACATCTCATCAAGTGATGAGGCATCCCGTAGGGAAAAAAGTGTAAAAGTACGATATTTAATCCGAGATATGTACCTTATTATTTATTTAGCGAGCGTATACGGCTAATATAGCGCGAAAGCGAGCTCCAAATGCGAAGCAACGCCATCCGCACCTACTAAACACTCAACAAACCATATGAGAACATGTAGATATGAAAATATAGTCAATATACATCATATAGCAACATAATACTACATATGTCAACATAGCAAATGCAACAAACAACAAATGCAATCAGAAGCAACAATGCAACCATCAAACCATCATCATCCAATAAACATCCAACAAATCCATACCGAATCAATATTCATTCATTTCTCATTAATATTCATTGAATTGGTTTTCACTTTACTCACATTTGATTTGCTAATATTGGATTTAACTAACATTCATTCATTTGTTTCCAATTAGTTTACATTCACTAATTTACATTCATGTTGGTTCATTTTCAATTTGAATCAAATTCATTTCTATTCAAATTTACATATTATCAATTTGAATTTAATCACTTTGCTTCCAATTTGTCGATTCAATTTCATTAACCCTTAATGAATTACACGAAATCAACTAACAATCAATCTATCAACCAATGTATAACCAATCATAACCAAATTTATTCAATTTACATTTCTTTACATTCAATTTGGTTCAACACTTTTTAAATTACATTGACTTCCATTCAATTTATTTAATTTCTCAACTTCATTAGCTTTTAATGAATTAACACTTATATTCATTATTTCATATCAATACTTTACATTAGATTGATTAACATCCAATCCATTTATTTATTCAATTGCTAATTCATTTTAACAAATACAATTGAATTTCATTTATACAACTCAAGTTCACACTCATTTAATAAATTCACTTTATTAATTTCTTTGATATCAAAATAAACTTCACTTCAACATCACTTAAGTTATTTTCCATTTCAAACATCATTTGTCCAACTTAACTTAAGTTTCCACTTATAAATCCAATTCAGACTTTGTTTTTCTTAACAAAATTCATTTAACCTTTTACCAAAATCAAATTTCATCAATCATTCAAATTTATATCACATTTGACTTTCTTTTAGTTAAATTTCACATCATATTTCATTATGCTACTCAAATTCATTAACTTTACCAAAGTTAAATCTATTATCTCATATCATAAGTATAAATCTTATTTCACTTATATTTACCATATTTAAATTTGGACTTTAATTTTCAAATTTGTTTATCACAACAAAACCTCCATTTCCAATTTACTATGGTAGCAAATCAATCACACAGAAACTCGAAAATGATACTGATGATGCTGCAGTCATCACCCTTATTATTTCCCAGCAACAATAGTGAAATCAGTGCTTAAATTCTTTCAAAAATTTCCTTTTATTTCATAAATCACATTTATAAATCTCTTTGCACATAATTTCACTTCTTACATATAAGATTATTTTACCATTGTAAATCATATCAATTATAACTTCACCCTTTATAATTCATTCTTTTATACAATTTACTCTTTCACAATTGTTGTTTTAATTCAACTTATTCAAACAATCTTAACAATCAATTCATATACACTTTAATAATTTGTGAAAAATTATTTCTTTATATATAAAATATAATCAAGGTAAAATTATTTCGTTTACCCAATTTTTTTTTTTTTTTTTTTAAAACAATATCGTGCCGAATTGTTCTATATAAGTGTTTAGAGATCCCTATCGATAGAGTTGTACGGACAATACCGACCAGAATCCATATACCACTCAACAAACCAATCATCACAATATAAAACCATTTCATATTCACTAACAAATACGCACTCATATCTATTATTACACTCAAACTCATTCTAGAGTACTACTGACTCTATCTCTAATGAGTAACACCCAACAGAGCAGGGTTGTCGCTTAACCATATGCTCTGATACCAAATGTAATAACCCGCTTTTCCGTACCCCTTGAATAGACACTAATCTCCATCTATTTACTCAAGGTGAACGAAAAACCGAACCATTAGGGTTTTAAAAGAAGAGGTAGAAGAAAAGATAGAAGAAAAGAGAAAGAAGAAACAAAAGAACAACATCAGAAACAGAAACAATATCAGAATCTCACATATCGCAGCGGAACAATATACAATAGATAATTACTAGTCTTTTAAAACAAAGAACTATATCAGTTTATACATACATCAATCATCAGAGTCAATATACAACAATGGACAGTTATATAACTTGTCCTCATACAGAATACACAGCGGAATAAATATATCAGATACAAATACTACGTCTCGCCATCCAGCTCATCTCCAAAGCTCCAGAATATCCAGAATATCCTGATAATATAACTCTAGGCTGCCCGTGTGGAAATTGGTGGGCACCCAGAGGTTTAGAAGGGAACAATAAACTCCGAGTCAGTCATGGTGACTGGTGTGAGATCGTAAAACAGTTATTTCACAAAGAAAACAAAACCAATTCGCAATGCTTTTGGAAAATGAAACTACCATAAGACCTCCCGCCACACACACAATGCAAACGCAGAATTGGAGGAGATTTCTTCTTATGATAGTCAAAGATGCTTATTACGTAAAATCAAATCATTTTTTTTGATATTATTATTAGTGCATAGTGTAGAAAACATTTCAAAAGTATAATATTAATCTTAGCCAACATACGACCAGTATCGTATGCCTACTATAGCTACCATCTAAACAGTGGTGACCACCGTACGTAAATGGCAGGTTCTACAACTAATACCGTACAAGTCACGTATTGTTTCTTTGGATTTTCCAACAAATGGTCAGGCTAAGGAACTTCCTTTCCTCCTGCCGATTGGGATCGCCTCTGGCTGGACGTCCCGAGAGACAAACTGCTCTCTGCCAAACAAGGCCGGGTTACCCCTGTAACAGGTAACTCACGAATATGTCATCACCCGGTCCTTTGGGACCTTTATCCGAGCGCTCGATATCCAACATCACACATCATAAAGAAAGTGTATCCACATGAGTAAGTATCTGGGCTCCATACCATGATACCACCCCTTTCCAGAAGGAAATGACATACCCTAAAGGGCGCGACCCTCATAACCTTGCCGCAACATTCCTGTTTCGACCATTTTCGGGGTGTGAGGCTCGATGAAGTCTCGTCCACAAAGCTACGCTTTCTACAAAAAGCCCTGCTTCGGGTCAAACAAAATGATCAACCTATGATCACAAAGATATAAGATCAAACAAATGATCATATCACAAATGATCAAACACTGATCATTTTACAGCAACACTCAGTATGCCACGTTACCAAATTGGGATATATCGCTGATAAATTTCAACTACATAACCTCTGAGCTCGTACGTCTCAGAGAAGGGTGTTAAGCTAAGAGAATAAATTCTCCGCCACCAACAGATATGTATTTGAAAGAAATCAGCTTTATATCTCAAAGTGTAATGTCAGACATACAATCCATACAAGTCTGTTCCGGGATCGAACAGAACCGAAGGCACTTCTCACGAAGCCCTTGCATTTCCGGATAATTTTCAATCACGTCAGGACTTCCCGTCACTAAGGGTGATAAAACCTCTAAATCGAAGATCAGTCGATGTAGAGTAACTCGACGGTAATCCTTCCGTTTTCAAAAATATCCGGTCTTCAACACCGGTCTTCGAATGCAATTCATAACGACGTATCACATATTCGGAATGGGTTATACGACCCCATGGTCCTTTCCCGGTTAACCCGAATAGTGAGCGCTTATTCAAAATAAGTGTGGCATTCAATTTCATCCAATTCACAACAAATACCTATCTAAAGGTAATTATTGATAGTCGGTTATTTAACTATCAATAAAGATGCGCAACATCATCAGATTCCAAATAATTTTCCCAAATTATTTAATTTCCAAAAATATCTTTACTAGATATATAATTTCCACACTTCAAAAATAAATCAATATTTATTTTTCTAAACAGCTTCCCTTCCCTTTATAAATTCCATAGTGAATTTATATCTTTCAAAATATCTACTGATATTCGATTTTCAATCGTTTTCAAATATTCACTTTCGATTTATCTTTATGAAGATAAATTCTCAAAACGGTTCATTTCATATTGGAAAAGCATTTCCATACTTATTTAATAATAAGTAATTTCCAAATCATTTATTTTCAACATTTGAAAATATTCGATATACTTAAATAAATATTAAGTATATATTCATTCTTTAAGGAAATCATTCTCTTTAAACACATTTATTTGAGTCAAAACGAATGTTACGTAAAACATCGTTACGACGACTCAAAATCTCTAGTATAGGGATTCGAAAATTAAGATAGATATATAAATCCCAATACTACATAAAAACATTTCCTTTCGGAAATCATTTACTATAACAACAGTGTTATAGTCCATCATTTCCTTATATTTCTCGAAAACGTCTATTTCAACAAGAACTGTTGAAATCTATGCTTTCGATTCACAATACATTTTAAAACATCTTTAAAATGTTTAACTTCATTTTTAATATCACTTCTTCAAAAACGTATCCATTTTACTTAAAATTATATTCACCGTCCAAAATCGTAAATATAATTCACTTAACCCAATTTCAATCTTTTCTACACATTTTTATTTTAATAAAAATTCGCTATCCAAAATCGCGAATATATCTTCTTTAACATTTTAATTTATCAAATCCAATTTATTTCGAATTTATAGAACAACGTTTATAAATTCTATTCCTACCTTATAACCACTTCGATTTGTAAATCTCCTTTATTAACAAATTTGTTCAATATTTCATTTGAAGGCAAAAATCCAATCTATAAGTTAATTTCTTAAAATCTTCTATTTTTCAATTTCATTCATTTTAACTTTCCGATTTATACATCTATAAATTCCATCCTTTTTAACTTCACAATTTATACATCCTATAAATTTCATTCACTTACGGATTCCATACTATTTCATTTTTATCACTTATAAAAACTCATTTTATAATTTCAACATTCTTAATTTTGTAGATATCAATTTCATAAATCTTTTATATAAACCGTTACAGAAATTCAAAAAAATCTCAATTTAAACCATTTCATAAATCAGTCAACTATTTATTCCAAAAATCACTTTTCGGTTATATTTCACAAATCTATAACTTTTTGTAAAATTAAAATTTGAACGTTTATTTATTCAAAATAAATCACTTCAGAAATTTTATAAAACGTATAATTTCAAAGATCACTTTAAAAACCCTTTTAAAATAACAGTCGTTATTTTTACATTTAAAAACTGAATCCGATGATGCAACAACACCAATTAGTCCATCACAACAGTCAATATCATATATCAATATGACAACAGAATATATCAAAATATCTGTAAATAATCAATACGGTGAGGAATCCAGTTGGATCCCTCCAACCTGTTTCCCTGCATCCAAAGATGTTAGCACAATACCAATTCCGCTCCAGTACGGAATTATCGCGGTATATAGGTTTTTATAAATCCGCTTACTAACGGCGCAATAGGGTCTCATCCGCTATACGAGGCGGGAAATCAATCAATCCAATATATACATATGCCAATATGTATATATTGCTATATATAGATATATATCCTACTATATCTAATATCACATCGAATAGCAATCATCAAATCAATAACTGTAAATAATTCCACATTCAATTGAGTGAGAAGATCTCACCGTGATTTCAATAACAGTCGTAGCGGTTTATTTCGGATAAAACTAAACAGACGTTTAATTTTACCAAAAATTTTCATTGACTCCAATCAACTCCAAACCAATTGCATCACGTAGTATTCGCGAATACGATTCCAACGCATTTTGTTTCGTCATTTTCTGATAATGTATGAGAGAGTTATAGCACTTTGAAGTTAATACAAATTTAAATATCACTTAATCAACATTTTAATTAAAAAATTTAAACCCTATCATCATCTACCGTTCAATTTCTTTGAAGCAAATCTGGGCCGCACGCGTATTCTTCTCCGTTCACGTTCAAACACGCGAGTACCCACCCAGTAGCACACGAACCCAACGCCGCCCCTAAACCCTAACGTCGCAACCCACTCCGTCGACTTCGACGATGATCAGAACACGCCACCTTGTAGCCCCCACCATCGCCTACCATCTCCTACCCCCATGGCCAGCTCGGCACCCCCAAGCCCCCTAAAAACGCGTGCGAACGGTAGACTAACGCGAGCAGTTTTCGAACGATCCACCACGTAATACCCCACCATGACCGTTGGATGCGAAGGTCTCATTGCCCTCAACACTTTCGTAGTTGATGACTTTGCGTAGATGTCGACTGATTGGAGGGAAATTGGGGGAGAAGGAAACGAATTTCGTGGCCATTGATAGCTTGAACTGGCGGCTACGTTTCAAAACCCTAGGGTCGTTTCTCCTTTGCAAAATGAAGAAAACAAGGGCTTTTATAGAAAACTTAACGATTTACTATTCATCAAATTTTTTTCGAACTCCGATTCGAGCGTGCCGGCTGACATTCGTAAGGTTTACCCCGCGTTCCGAACGCAATGGAATAGGTTTCGGAAGCTAATTCGATCGTCTGTGTGAGTTACGGAATTAAACGATCAATTTAAATTAAACCGATTTAAATCGATTTCGAGGCGTTTTAATTTGTACCGGACAAACGGTAATTCCAAAAATTATGAAATTTGAAATCTTACAATAATATCACATTACGGATCCGATGAAACTGGTTTCGTCGAAATCCGAGACCGTTTGAAAAATGACTATTTTAACTCGACGATTTAAAGTCAAAACGATATCGATGCGTTTCGAGTTGCCACGGTCAAACGACAACTCCGATGGATACGAAAATTGAAATCCGATAATAACTAACTATTACGGATCCAATGGAACTGGTCTCGTTCAATTCTGAGACTGTTCGAAAATTGGCTATTTTTACAGTCGATAATTAAATATTAAAATATTCGATTTTCACAGATTAACTTCCAAATTCGATTTTAAGAGTTCTAAAATATTTCTATAACTCCAGTATGATTAAATAAAATTTTACAAATCATTTTCAATCATATTAAACTCGATTTTCAATTATTTCTGGAATTTCAATCATTAAATTATCGATTTAATTACCCAGGTAAATCCAATATTCGATAAAAAATTTATCCGACTTATTAATTCCACTTATTAATATTTAAAATTAACTAAATATTCGAATTTTAATTATCAAAAATTCTGGGTCGTTACATGAAGATATAGTGAAATTGTTGTTGTTGTTGCTAGTTATAACTTTCCTATTTCCAAACAACCAAAGCTACATGCAATGGGGATTCTTGCCGAAGTTGCTGAACTTAAAAAAATTAAATTCAATTTCTTGGCCGTGAGCAATATGTGAAAATGTGTTGAAAAATGTTAAAAAGTATCATGCTGACCCTAGAAGTACACCAGGCTGTACTATGGTGTTACTGGTATGCTTTCATAATTTTAACTAAATGTAAATATATTCAAATTTATATTTAATACAAAAATATAAATGCTTTTATCTTTTTCTTGCAGTACTGGATTTGTGAACGAACACAAATAGTTGCTGAGAAGGAAAATCTGCAAACAAAAATCCCAAGAATGGGAAAATGGGATTTATCGAAATTGAAAGATTTGGACCTCACTGAGGTTGACAATGACAAAGTATGCTATTTTTTAACTGTACATTTTTTTTTATTTTTTCGAAAGCAATTTTGTAGAATGTTAGTAGTCATATGTTTAATGTGCAAGCTTAACTTGTCTAGTACTTCAATGACAATATATATGAAAGCTTAACTTTAAATTTATTCATTGCAGATTTTTAAAAAATTTGCAAATGTAACAAAAGAAGAAAAAAAAATTTCTTTCCAAAAAAATAAAAGCTATAGAAGTGGAAGTAGACCGAAACAACAAAAGGAAATTAGATGAGTACCAGGAAGACACAAGTTTGAGAAAATCTGAAAAGGAATCTGCTGATAACATAATGGAGCTACAATCAAAAGTCAATTTTTTGTGCTCTGAGATGAAAAATGTTGAAGAACAATTAAAGGAGGAAAGATGTTTAAGAGAAGCAGCTGAAAATAGAATCCAAATTCTTGAAATGAAGCTTCAGAAATTGGAAAATTTAAAAAAGCATGAATTGGAGGAAAAAGATAATTTCAACAAAAAAACTGAAGCTCAAAAAGGTAAAAAAAAAATTGTTGGTATGATTCACATAAACAGTTCTGCTAATTTTCCAACTTTTGATATTATGCAAACTCAAGATTTCATACTAGAAAAGCAGACACAAGATAGTTTAAAATCTGACAATCTGAAAGAGCCTGCTCAAGAAAATGCTTCTGAAAATCCAATTGTTGTTGAAGATATTGTCCTAAAAGAACCAAAAAAGAAGAAGAAGCCAAAGAATGTTGACAAATGTCCACTACTCGAATATCTTACCGAAGAAAAAAAAGAAATTGTCAAAAAATTTTCAAAATTCTTGGACGAAACAAGTAAGTAACTAAACTACTTTTGACTCAATTGAATTATGTTATGGTAGAAGTTCCACTCACGGCGATCTGGTTGAATTGGGGGAAGATGTAGGTATTATTGCGGGGCAATCAATTGGGGAACCTGGGACTCAAGTTGAAACTAATTATTTTTAAGGACAAAACTGGGCCATTAGCATTTCTGTTTTCTTTTTAATGTACTGTCAGCTGTTTTATGTACAATTCATAAAATTCCTATAGAGTATGACAATATATTTTTCTTAAACCTGTTATTAATATTTGGTTAACTTATGGTAGATCTGTACCATCCTTTAGTTAATATTGAAGGTGACAATTAAAAAAAGATAAAACTGATTATCTTTTGTATGTACTGTCATATGTTTAATGTACAAGTCACAAATTTGTCAACCATTTTAACCATGTCATAATATGCAAACATTTTAACATTGTCATGTTTGGTAGTGCCATTCAATAAACTTCCGATAATGTGTAAACTTTTTAAGTTATGGTTTAATCAGAGTTAATAAACAATTTGTCACTTGTGCCATTCAATAAACAACCTTGTATTGTTGGTGTACTACGTAGCGACTTGATGGATTGACTCAGTTTAACTTAAAAATTTCCAAATTGAGTCATTCTATCAAGTAGTTGGGTTGTATCATCGACAATCCAAGGCTGTTGAAATTTATTAAAATCTAAAGAAAAAAAAGAAATTTTTGGTGATGAATAGTTTGCTGGTTGATGTTCATGAAGATAAAAAAAGTTATTTAAGCACCTATTATTGTAAGCACCAAGTATTTTTATTTGCAACCTTACTTTTTTTAATGCACTGTACTTTAGTTAATAATCCAAGTGACAACTAAAAAAAGATAAAAAAAAATATCTTTTTAATGTACTGTCAGCTGTTTTATGTACAATTCATAAAATTCCTGTAGAGTATGACAATATATTTTTCTTAAACCTGTTATTAATATTTGGTTAACTTATGGTAGATCTGTACCATCCTTTAGTTAATATTGAAGGTGACAATTAAAAAAAGATAAAACTGATTATCTTTTGTATGTACTGTCATATGTTTAATGTACAAGTCACAAATTTGTCAACCATTTTAACTATGTCATAATATGCAAACATTTTAACATTGTCATGTTTGGTAGTGCCATTCAATAAACATCCGATAATGTGTAAACTTTTTAAGTTATGGTTTAATCAGAGTTAATAAACAATTTGTCACTTGTGCCATTCAATAAACAACCTTGTATTGTTGGTGTACTACGTAGCGACTTGATGGATTGACTCAGTTTAACTTAAAAATTGCCAAATTGAGTCATTCTATCAAGTAGTTGGGTTGTATCATCGACAATCCAAGGCTGTTGAAATTTATTAAAATCTAAAGTAAAAAAGAAATTTTTGGTGATGAATAGTTTGCTGGTTGATGTTCATGAAGATAAAAAAAGTTATTTAAGCACCTATTATTGTAAGCACCAAGTATTTTTATTTGCAACCTTACTTTTTTTAATGCACTGTACTTTAGTTAATAATCCAAGTGACAACTAAAAAAAGATAAAACAAAATATCTTTTTAATGCACTGTCAGCTGTTTTATGTACAATTCATAAAATTCCTGTAGAGTATGACAATATATTTTTCTTAGACCTGTTATTAATATTTGGTTAACTTATGGTAGATCTGTACCATCCTTTAATTAATATTGAAGGTGACAATTAAAAAAAGATAAAACTGATTATCTTTTGTATGTACTGTCATATGTTTAATGTACAAGTCACAAATTTGTCAACCATTTTAACCATGTCATAATATGCAAACATTTTAACATTGTCATGTTTGGTAGTGCCATTCAATAAACATCTGATAATGTGTAAACTTTTTAAGTTATGGTTTAATCAGAGTTAATAACAATTTGTCACTTGTGCCATTCAATAAACAACCTTGTATTGTTGGTGTACTACACAGCGACTTGATGGATTGACTCAGTTTAACTTAAAAATTGCCAAATTGAGTCATTCTATCAAGTAGTTGGGTTGTATCATCGACAATCCAAGGCTGTTGAAATTTATTAAAATCTGAAGAAAAAAAAGAAATTTTTGGTGATGAATAGTTTGCTGGTTGATGTTCATGAAGATAAAAAAAGTTATTTAAGCACCTATTATTATCAGCACCAAGTATTTTTTTTTGCAACCTTACTTTTTTTAATGCACTGTATTTTAGTTAATAATCCAAGTGACAACTAAAAAAAGATAAAACAAAATATCTTTTTAATGTACTGTCAGTTGTTTTATGTACAATTCATAAAATTCCTGTACAGTATGACAGTATGACAATTCATAAAATTCCTGTACAGTATGTACTATTGTTATTTTCTTTTGTTAAAAAATATTTCATTACATACTAATCTTACTTTTTCAGTATACCAATCTTAATTAATTTTCTTTTATACTGTAAGTGCCATACAACACAGAACATACTAATCTTAATTTTTTAGTGATGAAGCATTTACTTGTGACGATGAAAACTTCATCACCATCACAAAAAGTATGATAGAAGAACTTCTCTATGGAGAATATATTTCTGGTCAAGTAAGTACAAAAAACTATACTTTGCGTCATTATAAATTCTTTTCTTTGCTTCATTATAAAATCTATTCTTAATCCATATTTTTTTTTGGAAATGTAGGTTATTGATTGGTTTTGGTTCAGAAAAACAAAAATTTTAGAACAAAGTTCTAGCATTATATATGTGAACACAACAATGACAGTAAGTGTACTATAATGTAAAATTTAATTTGTTTCTAAGATAAATTTTTTGAAATTATTTTTTAACAGAAAAGCGCAACAGATGGAAACCTGGAAAAGATCAAAAAAATATGTTTAATCCTTTTATTAAACAAGCACTTCTAAATCCATTATGTTGCAATATATTATTTCCTATACATGGCAACGGACATTGGAGCTTGCTAGAGCTAGTAGTGGAATCATGTTCATGGAACCATTATGATTCTCTACACTTGACCACAAGATCTAAGACATTAAGAAGTGGATATTCAAGGTTTGCTATTAATGTGGTAAGTAAAATACACTGAAAGTAAAAAAGATAAATAGATTTATCATTATTATTAAAAAAAATTATATATATATATATATATATATTTGGCAGAAAGCAGCGGTAAACAAAATCAATAAAGACTTACAGGACGCAGGCGAGAAAACAATTCTGGAAAAGTCTTCATTGATTAAAAATATTAACTATGCTCAACAAAGCAACGAGTAATTTTCATAATCACTGATTAAAAATGTTTACCTAGGATTTAAGTACATTTTCAGTTATATTTTCATAATCACTGATACAAATGGTACATTATCTAATGCATTCAAGGTATTTGATGTTTTTCTCATGATATTAGTTATTACATAGAAAAGATAAAAGCATTTATGTTTTTATGTAAATGATATAAGTTGTTTGTTGTTTTGGAGCTGGTTTATTGTTAAATGAAATTAATTAAAGAGTTCTTCATAAAATATTAAGTGTCAGATCTTACTTTATTCAACTATTAAAAAAGATAGAAGCATTTATCTTTTGATGTAATGGATATAAGTACATGTTTAGTTATATTTTCATAATCACTGATACTGGAGATTTTTATACAACAATGAATGTTACACAATAACTAAAATTTTAACAAATGTAGGTTCGACTGTGGAATTTTCGTAATGATGTTTATCCAAAAGTTAGCACAAGGAATGGACACAACATCAAAAATCAGTATAGAACAAGTAAACGCATTTAGAGCACGGATAACTGCACAAATTCTCTCTGATGAACCATACTGCTGGACAATTGAAAAATTCTGCAGTTCAGCTTCAGCAACAAAAGATGTGAACTGACAATGATAGCAACAAATTCTTTGATGTCTAACAGTCCTTTTATCATACATTTGTTAAAATTTTATTTGACTGATGAATTTGTAATGGTTGACTTAGGCCATATTATTTGAATTGTAAAACCTACTTACAGATGTTGTAGACTTGAGTTTGTTTATGTGTATGATGTGCATTTGTTTGCACTGTCACCTTTTAATCTGACTATACATTCATGTTGTGTCCTAGAAAAAAATTGGGCCGTATAATACAGAGTGTGTTGTGTAATGTAAAGGTTACTGTGATGTTAAGTAATTTGCTAGGATCAGGAAGATAGTGTGGATGGAAGTGCTATGCAGTTAGTATTGATGGTTGCTGTGAATTTCAGGTTATAAAGGTCGTTTCTGTTGGTGTTGAGGATGTTTTATGTCAAATGACAGATGTTTGAAGATAGTGATTGGAGTTGCAGTGCAGTGAGAGGTGATGGAAGTCCTGTGAGCTATTTTAGGTTGTGGCAAGTGCAAGGTTGGTCAGTTGTAGGCAGAAGGGTAGATGTTAGTGGAAATGAATGATGAAAGTGATGATGCGTGAGAATGGGAAGAAGGAATGCTGGTTGAATACTGCTCTCTTGAAAAAAGAAGTTATTACAAAAAGATAAATAACTATTGGAGATGGATAGGTATTCCACCGTTATGAAAAATCAACAAATATTTCTGCACAAACAAAATTGAACAAATATTTCTGCACAAACAAAATTGAACAAATATTTCTGCACAAAGAAAATTTAAATCAATGACCGCAAATATACTTAAGTCCTAAGCTTGTTTGAGGCCAATGATATATCAATTTATCTTTTTAAACAGAACAATTGCAAACAATAGTTCTTCCATACTTTCCATTTCCTGTTAGAAGAGTAACTACCACCTTCATCTTTCACAATTTCAAGTGCCTCTGACTACTACTTACTTCACTACCAATCTCCACTGCCTCACTTCTTAACTACAACACCTCCTCCTTTACAAAAGTCCAAATACCACTCTGTCATACTTCACTTACTAACCATACTTCCATCCCAAACCATTCACAACCTATAAACTTCACAGTTCTCTGACCATACAAGCAAATACTACTACACCACTGTTTCATTCAATACAAACTGCAGCAACATTCCACACTCAACACTGTCAGAGAAGCCACAACCCACAATTCTTCTTCACTAACCATCATCTTACCAATTCCACACTGACTACCTACCGACAACCATCACAGTGCCTACCAGAAAAGCAGAAACTCATAAACAATTGCATACAACCAAAAGTAATCAAAATCAGATTATATCCAATTCAACATATGCAATAATCCAAATATTCAAGTCAAAGTATTCATAGAACAAACAATCAATCAAATACACTGGACTAATACAATCAACTCAATTATTCTAGTCAAAGTATTCATAGAACAACCAATCAATCAAATACACTGGACTAATACAATCAACTCAATTATTCAAGTCAGAGTATTTATAGAACAACCAATCAAATACATTGGACTAAAACAATCAACTCAAATATTCAAAGAACATCCTCTTCTATTATGTCCTTGTTTTTTACACTTTCCACATCTATTTTGCTTAGCATGAAAGTCAGCCCCTTCAATCCTATTCATCCTAGGCCTACCAGCTCCACGAACAGGCTTAGGAGGAAGAACAATAGATGATTCTTCAGCTTCAATTGCTTCCTTATCAAAAGTTGGAATAGGATTGATCAAATGTGAATATGAAGCTCGATAATACTCAGCAGTAAAGTAATTCTCAATATATTCATAAACAGAATTTCTGGTTAAAGAAATACACTTCAAAGCATGCGCACAAGGAAAACCTGTCACTTTCCATTAATTGCAACTGCAAATGCGATTTTTAAGATCAACCTTTTGAAATGTTGGAGAATGAACTTCAAAAATATACCTACAAAATGTAAAATTAAAAACAGTTAAAATATGTACACAGATTGCATTTCCAAAAAATGATTATTAGCACTATATATATTCTCTCTAATCTATCTAATAAATAAGACCCAATTCATGTGCATAGAACTAATAGTGAAAAATAAGACTCATAAACCAAAACAAATAACAACAGGCATCTGTTCATATTCTTTAGAGAAAGTATATCTTATGTAAATTTTGATTTTGACTTTCTTTTTTAAAAAAATGATAACCAATCTAGAAAAAAGAAAGCATAAAGGTTATAGTAAGAATTAAAACCAGTAAACCTTGACAGTGATTTCAATGGGTAAGGCATCCACTGATTAAGTGGAATTGACTAAAAACATTCCCTTGATGCACCAGATTTGACTTTTCCAAAAATATCAACAGGATTGTCCAAGTCAAGAACTAATATACCATAAGTAAAATGTACAGACTCATCCAGACGAAAATAATGAAAGAGCTAAGAATTACATACAGTGTTAATTACAATGTCGCGACTGTCAAGATTCAAAAGATCCAGAGGGGTTTAAAATTTATAAATACCAACAAAATGAAATCATAACACAGGTTACATAGCAAGTTGAAAAAAGATAAATGCATTTATCATTTTTTTCAGAAACTATGAACATCATGTAAAAATATAGAAATAAATACCTAGATGATTTAGAAACACTCCACCCAAATCCTTCTTCCTTCAATTTCAACAAACGAACTTCCATTTTTGGACATAGCACACTAGTCCACTTTGATGCCTCTTCTCTACGATTAGACATTTGCATCATCAGTTTTACCCTAATTCCATCAAGACAAGCAGTAACAAGCAAACTTCTTTCATCCAAAATCCAAGAATTAAAACTTTCAGCTACATTGGACTTATTTTCCCCATATCGCTTCCCCAGAAAAAACAAATCAGCCCAATGATCATATGGTTTATCATTAAAGTACTGTATAGCTTTGGCACCTCCAATTTCTTTGTACTTGGACATGGCTTTTTCAAACTCATGATGATTAGAAGCTATAGCACAACGCTCAAGTAAATAAGCTACCCAAACACCCCTTCCACTTTTCACAATGCTAGCAATATTATTTTGCATATGATGCAAACAATAAGAATGATGACTATTTGGAAAAAAATTTGGAATACTTAACAATAAACCCCAGTGTCTATCACTTAAAAAAGTTAATATTCTATCACAACTGAGAGCATTCTTTAGGTGTTTTAAAAACCAACTCCAACACTCTTCATTTTCTTTGGGAACAAGAGCCATTGCTAATGGGAAAAAACCTGGAAAAAAATAATAATAATTCACTGTTTATGTATTACATTTGAAACAACAAAAAATTAATTCACTTTTTGTGTAAAAAAAAATTATATTTGAAACAGTATTATCTAATAGTAGACAATCACATGTGTAGTCTACGCAGAAAGGGTAGAAATTGCAAAGATATGATACATAATTCATGCATACAATACAAAGAATAATATTCAAACATCTAAAACATATATGCTTTTATCTTTTCTATATGCTGTTTAAATCATTTGTATACCTTATGTAAGAACTTCAAATAAAGAGAAAAATGATAAATATGTTCAACATGTAGTAGTATCTATGATATATAATGACGGCTTAATATGTTATTTAATTCTTTATATTAAAAGATAAATGCATTTATCCTTTTTAACTCCTGTATACAGTAACATTTTGTATATCAAATTAAAGAACATTATATCTTTTACAGTATTTGTTTTGGATCAAATTTACAATAAGAAGAGCATGGCTGTCCATTGAACAATTGTACCTACTTTGTAACTAGTGCAACTAGATTGAAGATGTTAGAGATAAAAACATATATGCATTTATTGTTTGAAATATGACAGATTCTGGTAAATCCAGCATAAGCAGTAGGTATCGTGATAAACTGAAAAAAATAAAACATCCAGATTATGTATCTATCAAAATAAAAATAAAAAAAACAACCAACATTAATCATCATTAATTTTCAGTTGAATTAAATTGTCAGTTTGAATTCATTTTTGAAACAACCAAATGCACTATATTTGAAACAGTACTATATAACAGTAGACTAATCACTTGAACAAAATGCAGTATGTACACAACAAAATTCACTAGAACAATAACTTAAAGAAACAGTACTATGTAACATAAATACAACAGCAAAAAAAATTCAGTACCTTGATTCCCATTTTTCGCAGTGGCAGCCATCAAAATACCACTTCGCCCTTTCAAAAAGGTAGCATCCAAAAACACCATAGGACGACAATAGTTAAATCCAAATATACATGCCTCATAACATACAAAAACTCTCTCAAATTGATTTGTTTCAGAATCCACATCCATACTTGAATAACTATTTGGGTTATTTCTTTCCAATGCCTTCAAATACAAAACTAATTCATTGTAAGATTTCTTTTCATCACCAAAAATATCATTCATAGCCAATTTCTTACCCTTATAAGCAAAGTAATAGCTTAGCTCCACATCATAATCTCTTCTAGAACTTTTAATGATATCCTTGGTTTTTCTTTTTGGCTCATCACAAATTTGATTGACGATTAAACTTTTCACAAGATCACTATTAATGGTTGGACTACTAAGGGAACGAAATCCACCACCACAAGTATGAATCAAGTTAATGTTTTTAACAAATAGTTGGTCCAATTGCTTCATTTTGCAAGAAGCATGAATCCTAAAAGGACAGCTAGCTATAGCACATCGAACTGTCAATCGTTCTTTACAATTCTTAATATACTGTACTTTAAATCCATTCTTCAAACAATAAGCACTAACTGTTCTACGGAATCCAATAGCAGAATCAAACTGTTGACCAACGCCAGTAAAAAATTCCATATTTGAATTCTTCTTCAACAACTCATGTAAATCCTTTTGTTGAGTAAAACCAGAATCTAAATCATCATCATAACCTAACATAATATTACTTGACTCAACACCAACAACTGAACCAGACTTGCTACTTTCACCAACAAAATTATCCATTGAATCATTCTTCAGCCGTAGAAAAAAAACCAAAAATTCTTCCTTTTTAAACCAAGACAAACACAATATAGCTTGAAGATCACTATCCGTTTCAATAAAGGTAGTCTTTGATTCTCGAATATAAAAAATATCAAAGCATAATGGAGTAAAATTATTCCACTGCTCCCAAATCCTATTCCTAACATAAGAAATAGAAGCATCCAATCCAAAACGAGCACTAAAACAATTGTTATTGAAATCAAACACAACTATAACAGATGAATCACACCTGCAAAAAAAATGTAAAAAAAATATTAAAAAAATATAACTATGTGAAACTGATCTTAAATAAAAACTAATAGCATAAGACTATTTAAATCATTTTTTATACCACTTTTTGAAAAAGATAAAACAATTTATCTTTTAGAGATCACTATCACTCTTTGGGATAACCTGATTACAACAGTGGAAAATATAACTATGTGAAACTGATCTTAAATAAAAACTAATAGCATAAAACCATTTAAATCATTTTATATACCACTTTTTGAAAAAAGATAAAACAATTTATCTTTTACAGATCACTATCACTCTTTGGGATAACCTGATTACAACAGTGGAACATGTGGAAGAAAAACATTCGTTGTGATTGTACCTATTCAAGTTTACATTGTTGAAAAATCATAGGTGAAAAAGATGATCTGCAAAAATGTACTTAATGGTGAAAAAGAAGAGCTAAAAAATTATCATAACAAACACACACTAAGATCAATATGGTCTTTAAAACACATAATCACATTCAATGGCTGCCAAATTATTACTAGAGCCAGAATGGAATTTTGATACACCAATCTTAAACATCTAAACAATCAGAGTTTAATTGCAAACTAAAGAACAAACGAAGCTAAATACACAGTGATTGTGTTATAAGAATAAAACAATACCATTCAGAAGCCATTATTCCAACTACATCAAACAAAACCTTCCTCCAATAGATGAAAACAGCCTCCTGTGAAAAGAAACATACAGTAACATCATAAAAAATAGAATTGAGAATGAAAAACAGCAAATAAAAAAGAGACTCACCAAATGAAGAAAATCGCCTCACGATTTCCCACAATTAAAGTCGATTTTGATTTGAGAAGAAACTAACGCCTCACGACCGCTTCAATTGCACAAGAAACGACCGCTTTGATTGAACAAGATACGTCTAATTTTCACGACCGCCTAATTTGCAAGATCGGTAGATTTCAGAAGGTACGTAGTTCTTTGAGAAGATGAAGACGCACGCGCCTAATTTTCACGATCGGTAGATTTCAGAAGATACATACTTGTTTGAGAAGATGAAGACGCACGCGCCTAATTTCCAAGATCGGCAGATTTCAGAATATACGTAGTTGTTTGAGAAGATGAAGACGAACGCGCCTAATTTCCACGATCGATTTCAGAAGATATTTAGATGTTTGAGAAGATGAAGACGCATGCCGCACATAATTGTCCTCGAAAATAATAATTTCAAACCCGTGTCCTAGAAAAAAAATGGGCCATATAATTAGGCCCTTCGTACCAATTTCCACTAATATATATGTATAAATTTATATATACAAACAACAAAATATGAGCTGACCTGATTTTATAATACATACAACAAAACTTACAAAATTTATATAATATACAGATATATTCATTGAAATCAATATATATATATATATAACTAATATATACGAGATGACTGCCACAATACTCACGTATGTATACATATTGTATAAATTGCCTTTGCTTTTCAGTTGTACAAACAGAGAAAAAAAACACATGCAATCAACAACAAATATACTAGTTCTGTAAAATATGTGCATACTTTATATATATAAAAGAACAACCACACTAATATATATACCCACTTATGTATATACAGTAAAACGTAAAACAGAGAAACAACAACTTGTATAGAATATATTAACATCTCAACTAAAACCATATACGAGCTCATATAAATTTCGAATAACTGATCCATATAAACTATATATATGCATAAAAAAAATCAAACCATCCATATATATATAAATATAGTACATATAGCAAAACACAGATGTAAACAACATATATATATAAGATAACTTATGTAAATCTATATACATAGAATAGAAAATAATACCTATAATTAGGCACGACATATATATACACGACTGCAAGTGCCATCAGGCTGTCATGGCGCAACAGACTCGAAGTAGATGGCTGCCAAGTCGAGGCTGTGGCCGGTTGGTTGCTGGCCGATGCAGACAGGGGTGAAGGCGGCTGGAAGAGGAAGAAGGAGGAGCTTGGTGGCCGAGGCGGTGGCTGCTCTGGAGGGACACGGCTATGGAGCGACTTCGGCTACTTGTGATGCTTTGAGGTGGGTCTGGTTTCATAGTGGAGGGCATGATAACGTGGAGGAGATCGGTGGAAGCAGGCATTGGTCGGGTGTACTTGTCTCGGTGGTAGGCGCGTGCGCGGAAAGAGGGAGGTGGCTCGGAGTTGTGGAGCGGTCGACTATAAGGCGGGCGGAGAGAGAACGAGGCAGAGGAGGGAGAGGGCGGAAAAGGTGGTGGTCGGGTTTTGCGTGGCCGGAGGTGGGATGAAGGGGTGGCTGACGTGAGAGCGGAGTCGGGTGGTTATGGCCGAAGGGAATGGAGTATTGGGTAGTCGAGCAGAGGGGTGGTAATAGGTCGGAGCGGAAGTGGAAGAGGAAGGTGCTTTGCGGTAGGAGGGGAGGCGAGAGGGGAAGGTGCAGATATGGAGGTGAGGAAATGCAAAGGCATGGCATAAATGCTTGGCTATGGAAAGCAAGCTTCAGAACGTAATTTCACCCTTTTATTTTATTTTATTTTTTTATTTATCATAATAGGAAAATGAAGGTGATGGCAATACGAAAGGTGGATGCACAGGCTTTCAAATGAGACAAGCAACAAAGAAAAATGAACCGGCACAGTATGACTTTTATATATTAATATGTATATTCCTAAATGAACCAAGCAGAGAATTCGAGAAACGTATGGGGAACCGGTAGTAATAGCAATGGTTAGACATAAATTCTGGAAATAAAGAGGCTAGAGGCTATTGGGTAATAGACGGTGGGATATGGAAGGGTAGGAAACCCAAAAGACTCGGTTGTGGAACCGATACGCTAGGTGTTTTGTAGACTGCACCGCACACCGAATTCCAAAATTGACAGTTGAATATACCATAGAGATCAGCACGACAAGACGATCAAAACGGTATACAGATATCAGTGGTATGATTGAATTATAAAAATTTGAATTTTCTACTAGCGGAAAATACAGCAAAAACGTAGGAAAATAAGATCGACGGAGCTAAAGAAGTCCGAATTCGGGAAAACGAAAAATGACGTCTTGCTCAGAAGATGATTTAGAATTTTTCTATGTAAAAATATTTGGGTTTCGAAAACATTTTATTTTCATCGCTTTTTAACTGATTAAATTGAAGTAAATTTACGCACGAAATAAACTTTCATATTTTCTGACGAAAATTTACATTTTACTATGTTTAATTAGACGCATTCCAAATAATAAATTTTTATTTCAAAATTTTATCGTTTAAAATTTCACAAAATTTCGACTAATTACGTTATTAAAATAGTTAAATTTTACGGGTCGTTACACATTTCTTCCAGAATTCATTACTGAATATTATTTTTTATCTATTCTATTTCTCATTCTTCTCACAATTTCAAAAATGGCTAATGCAATTCATAACTTATCCGAGAATCTTGAAGAAACTCTTAATTCATTCAAGAATATTCTCTCGTTCATTCTTCGTAACCAGCGACACTTAGAATTGAGTCAAATGCAGATGATCAAGAAACAAGAAAGGAATTTCGAGGCAATTTGATGGATGATTTCTTCCGTGTACAAGGATGATAACGAAGCACATCCTCCTGTCTCTCTCACAAATGACAATGAAAATTGGGATGTCATCAAAACAGACTCTATTTTCGGAGAAGAATGATGGGTGGAAGTTCCTCGTAACGTTTAATTTGATTGCTTTATTTAATTACTTTGTTTGAATTGATTGCTTTGATTGAAATTGGTTGTTTTGATTGATTTGATTAACACTTGGTGTGATTTGATGATTGTATAAATATACATTGATATATTTATAATCGTTGATTGAATATCATGTCAATAAGTATAGTTATTTCTTAATATACTATATTATATAGTTTATTAATGCAGGTACTTGAGTACAAGAATAAGGGGGAGTTATATAGTTTAGAGTTTGTTTGTTTTTGTTGATGACAAAGGGGAAGAAATATAAAATAGGAGAGTTAGGCATAGATTAAGGGGGAGTTATTAGATTTAGGGGGAGTCAATAAGATAGAAGTAATATTTTATAAACAAAGGTTGTCATCATCAAAAAGGGGGAGATTGTTAGTCCATGAGTTGATGGTTTTGATGATAACAACCTTAGAATAGGATTATAAAATATAAATACTAACATTATAGTTTAGATATATATGTATATGCAGGATTTAACCATGTAGAGATTCAAGATATCAAGATTGAAGACTCATGAGTATCAAGATTATCAAGAGTTCAAGATTTCAAGATTTCAAGATAAGTATTGAGTCTAGAATTATGTTAAAACTTCACAATAGCACTGAAATCTTCACTCCATTTTTCTTTTGGGATGGAACCCATTTCTACCTTTTTAGTGGCTTACAAACCCACGACAAGTAGCTTACAAACCTACGACAAGTGGCTTACAAACCCACGAACATCCTGGTTTTGTACAAGTTCTCGAGTCCTGACATGATGAGATATTCTGCAGGAAGAAGCTTGCAAAACTACTTCAAAATTATTTTCAAAACTACTTCAGAATGATTTTCAAAATTGTTTTTCAAAATGTTTTAGCCTTAAAAATTATCTTTTCAAATGATTTTCAAAAAGATGTTTTAGCCTTAAAATATTCTCTGTTTTTGTTTCTAATAAACTCGTGTTTTTAAACTTCGTTTGTTTTAAACTATCTTTATACTTAGATTTAAATATAAAATTATAGTAAAATTTTATATATATTATTCTCTATATTTATCTATGTATTTTATCTACAGTCAAGTATATTTATAAAGTTTAAAATAGTTTTAATATAAAATAAAGGTTATTTTCAAAGAAAAACAAAACATCAAAATTTCCTTTGGGATGTCGACATGCCCTAGTACCCCATGTCGACATAGTGTTAGTTAGATTCAAAAATTTGAATTTCAAAAGAAGTGTCTATTCACCATAACCTTTCATGAATGGACATGATTGTTGTTCTTCTATAAATAGGGGTTAGTTTCAACGAATTTTATATCAGATTTTCTGGTTTTTCACTTCTCTTCTTCTTCCACATTTTCTTATTCAAAATCCTATCATTACTCTGCCGAAATCAACATTGAATCTAACTAGATTATCTTTGGTTTGATTCTCTATCACTATCTCAACAAGATCCAAGTGCTATTCAGAGTTATAGGCTTCTTTGTAATCTATCTAGCGAGAAAAGGTGTGATTGTAGCCTTGGAAGTCAATCAAGCGAGAAAAGGTGTGATTGTAGCCTTAGAAATCAATTGGGTGAACTTGTTGCCCCGGAAATCAAGTATCTCTACCCAGAGGATTGTGATTCTGGAGGGTGTACCACATAGCCTTGAAACCGAGGGTTGTAATTGTTGAATTGCTTTCGAAAGGAAATCCGTACCTAGTTGTGTGGGACTGGATGTAGGGTAACCCCGAACCAGTATAAAATCCGGTGTGTTCTTTCCTTTACTGCATTTACTTTATTTCTGCATCTGTGTTTGTTTCTGTGATTATATCTGTGTCTTAATATTGCATACATTTGTGTTCAAATTAACATAAACTCAAAAAGATTTAGTAATTTCTTAAAAACACTATTCACCCCCCCCTCTAGTGTTATTCCTAGCCTTAAGATCCGTAATCCGCATTCCTCACACTTACTAGGTCCAGTCGATTGCTATCGGTCGATCGGTAGGGGTAAGATGCTCAATTGATTGAAACGTCAAATATAGAATTATGAAGTTGCTGAACAATCTGGATTTAAAAAAATTTAATCAAATGGCTGGCGTTGATTCGAACCCTTATAATTCATGCCTAACCCCTCACTTTCTTCTCTTATTTTCTGGAGTGACGATGGAGCTCTGCCATTTTCTCTTCTCTACAAAAATTTTAAATTCTAAAATTGTATGCCTAATTGTAAATCTATTCATGTATGCCTAAATGTAAACTTGGAGTTGTATGCTAAAATTGTATACGTGTAATGAATTTATAAATCGTGCCTATATTTTCTATAATTGATAACTTAATTTTAATATTGCATGTATAAGGATCTAGAAAGTATTGGGTAGTAGCAATCCCTGAAATTTATAAATTATATAGTAGTTCCAAATTTGTTAATTTAAATTTCTTATACAAGTAAAATGTAAATTAGAGTTATCACAATAAATTATCGAAATTCAGTTTGTATTATAACTCATTAAAAGGTAGTGTGTTGCAATGTAAATTTGTATAACTTATTAAGTTTAGATTCATAAATAAAATAATATCATTTCAAATAATAAGGAATACACCTAAAAGAAAGATATATATAAAATAGGGATATTTTGTCGTATTTTGTTCTGTCTATTTCAGTAACTACAAAATAAAATTCCTTGTAATTCCAAACGTTACACAAATTCCCTTTTTGGATAAGATATAGAGATCTACAATGTTAACCTTTCCTTTTGAGGAAGATGTAATTCCAATACATTAAAATGCAGAATTCCCCAAGAATGATGCAACGACCCATATTTTATTAATCGAAGGATCGTAAAATATTTTTATTTTATTTTTATGAGGTCATATGATTCTATAATTTTGGGATATCACTCTTAGGGATATTTTACACACCTATGATTTTTATCGAATTTCTATGTTCAATTTTGACCCTGAAAATCTTGTTTGGGCTATAACTTTTTATATGAGTCGAATTAGGGTCTTAAACTAGTTCCATTGCTTTAGGATGATGATTTCCCATCTCGTAAAGTGGTCATAAAGGAATAACGGACTTATGGTTAGAAACTTGTGCCTGTTTTAAGTTTTAAAAACTGTTTATCAGAATTAGTGTGTAATTAATTAAGTGCATTAGTGAGTTCATCAGTCTAATTAAAGAACACTATAAATAGAATGCTGGAGAGTCCAATTGAACTTTTCCCTCTTATTCTACATCTATTCTAAACCCTAATTAGATCTAGATTCATCCTAATTTCATCCAAATCGCCCAAATTGCTCTCTAAATCAAATTAGATTGCTGATTAGAGATTAGATCCTCAATTAGATGCTAGAGGTCATCAAATTGCTTGATTTGGAATGCATTTCTTCGCTGTTCGTTTCAGATCTACATACAAATTGATTGGATTTTATAAATGGTAAGTGGTTTATGACTTCTCACTATGTTATATACACATGTTTATATAGTAGAATTATAGGATTTAACATGTTTTAACTTGATTTTGGCCATAAAATCCTTTTCTAATTTGATCTCAGTTAATCCATGCATATGATATAGATTAATTAGAAATCACCTTGATTTATGTTCACATATTCATGTTATATGTAGATCCATGTTAGAAATTGCCTTGATTATCTTATTTTGATGGATTGCAAATTTGATTGGATTAAATTGCTTGTTATTCTATGTTTGGATGATATGATTTGATATTGTTTGCTAGTATTGTGATTGCATAGAAAGTAAGGTCGGAGAATTGAACAAATCGCAGGCAAAGTTGGTCGGAATTGGATGAAACTTGGCAGGTAAGCTCAGAAGAATGGCAAGAGGCTTACATGATAACTCACAAGTTGGCAAGAGTTAAAGTCATAACTCGGCACCGAGTTACGGCTATAACTCGGCACCGAGTTACGGCTATAACTCGGCACTGAGTTATGGTGCTAATTCATTTGCACTTCTCAACTTCGTGGATGGAAAGGGTTTGTCAAGTGGAGGTTGCCTATAGCTTGATGCAAGAAATTTGGCTAAATGTTGGATGGGATGATGAGTTATCTCAAGAACTATAAGAAGGAGTTTTGGATTGGGGCCGATTTATCAAGGAGGGATGACTCGGGGTCCAAGGCCCTGGAAGGAGAGTGCTAAAGGCATGGAAGAGAAATTACCCGTTAGTTGGTTAAGTGTATAACTCGACACCGAGTTATACCTATAACTCGGCACCGAGTTATACTTATAACTCTGTACCAATTATCATGATGCATGATATGGGGTTGGAACTTTTAGTGAATGTTGGTAAGGTTCTGTAGATCGTGCTGGAGGTGTTGGCTCGTTCGTATCAGGTTGGATGATGATATAACAACATGATGAAAAATTACAGTCTTCAGATGTTGGCTCGTGTTGGGAGTAGGTTCCAAAGATGGCGGCTCGTAAGGGAGGGAGCCATATGATCGTTGAATGTGGAAGGATTCCTCGTGAATAATGGAAACTAGATTGATAAAGAAGGGCTCGGTATCCAAATGGAGCAAAGTTGGGATTGAGTATATGAATTAAGGAATCATTGATGCTTGGAGCGTTTTTAGTTGTACTCGAAGCAAGGGTATTGTAAGTAGGGATGCCCATAAGTCAATTGAGGGTTCTATATACCTTGGACCTATGGTTTTGGGTCTAATGTCCAGCTCTGAGCCGCGAGACACGTATCCATCTTTGGGCTGAGAGATACGAGAGTACAATAGAGAATTAGGGTTTAAATTAGTCTCTAGCTAGGGGACCGTACGAGTTATTATATATTCAGGGCAGAAAGGGTGATCGTTAAGGTTGTTGATGGATGCTATGGATGCTTTGGTTGTTTTCTTTAGTAGGCTATCACTCATAAGTATTATAGGAAGTAGGTATTGGAAATACGAATACCCGAAAGACTGATATCCTTTATTTGGTTTGTGGTATATCTTTATGATATTGTAGAGTAGCATATTGTAGTGTTATATGCTAATCTTTGGTTACAGGGACAGGTCAGGTATGGTTTGTGTACTCTTTTCCTCGGCATATTTACCTATATAGTATTTTGAGACACATTTACCATTCACACAAGACTATTGTCTGACCTATGGTTTTATATTTTGCTTCTTATTTCCTAGGTACTCTTAAATGAGTAGACTAAATAACAGGTCTAGGTGACACAGTAGCTGTTCGGAGGACGAGCTGGATTGTAATGCCCTACCTTTAGACCCTTATTAACAAAGGATATTAGCAAGTAATATCGTTTGCTAATGCACAAGTAATATCGTTTGCTAATGCAGAGAATAAGGCTGGTTAGGATTGACCATTCGTATTATTGTTTAGGCGAGTATCGATACGTCTAATTATGTAACTATATTTTTTTCAAGATGGGATTCGACATATGCAGTCCAGGTGCAAAACAATAATATAGTGGCTTAACATAATTTAGAACAATATAAAATATCACAGAATACAAAATCACAAAATATCAGAGTGTATAAAAAAATATACATAGGATACAAAGCTGAAGTGAATCAGAGCATATACATAAGATGGTCAACAAAATAGTGGTCATAAGGGATCTACTCAATATACATGCTCGATAACTCAAAATAATAAATACGTATACAAAATGAGTCTCTATATCGACAACAAAATAAACTACTACATAAGGCTACTCAAAATGATGCTAATGTACGTATAACTAGCTCCTGAAAGTTCCAACCCTAGAAGTCATCAAATAGAAGCACTTGAAACATCATGGTCTGTCCCGAGTATTATAAAATAATAAATGGGTCAATCTAGTTTTAATTCAAATAAATATGAGCTAGAAGACCTTAAGAATAACACTTATCCATATAGTGTCAAACCTCAAAAGAATATCAACATTCACCAAAATTTATTCACCAAAATTACAATTTTTTATTTATCTTTTAAAACTAAATCCCAAGTTAATTTTTGGTAAAACTCATATAATCCAGAAATCAATAGTAGAAATCTAGAAATCACAGGGGAGAAGGTGCCTAAAATACTCCAGATTGGTGAGCATGTAAACTCACCGAAACATGTGTTATCTCTAGATGGATATGAAAATCCATAAATACTCAAGATGGGCATGAAATCTTGTAAATCCGGATGGGCATGAAATCCCATAAACTCCAGATGGGCATGAAATCCCATAACTCTAGAATAAATGTCGTATGCTCCTAAATAGTAATTATTCAAGTAACAACCATAAGTCCCATACCATATGGGTTTACTCTAACATTTACTACTAAGTAATAAACTCCACTCGTTCGTAAGAGGGGTTCAATTGAACAAGTCCGAAACAGATGAAATAAATGCAAGAATTTCATACCACTTGTTTTGCTAGATCGTTTAATTCAACTTCTCATTCAACTGAGAATGTGCAATTTAGTATAAAAATTGTTTGCTTTGAAATTCTTATTTGGAAAATATCGGTTTATAGAAGCTATTAATAATCTTTAGAAAATATAACTTACTTTCTATGTATGTATATTAATGTAAATTTATACTTTTCAAACTATTTAAAACCATTAATAAATATTGATACACACACACACATATATATATATATATACACATATTTCTAAAGTCATTTGTATCAACAAAATATACTTTTATAAAACAATCTGGTTTCGATAACATTTCTTTTGTAAATCATTTTAGAATTAGTGCGAGAAAATCAGTGTATTAAGTTGTTCCATAGAACAACTTCTATGAAAGAAAAGCATCGAAATGCAATCATTAAACATAATATAAAAACCCATAAATTCCCATTAGAAATCATCGGAAAACTGGAATCAAACCAAAGCAAATAGAAATGCAAATCAATAGAAAAACAATCAAAAGAAGAGGGCGGACAGGGGGAGACAAACACGACTTGGAGCAACTCCAGTGTTATGACCGGTCGACCCATAGTCCATTGGTTGACCGGTGGCACTGCTTGGAGCGTGCTCCAGGCAGTACACGATCTCTCTTATGCTCGATGATTTCTGTTTTGGATTTTAGCGACTTGAAATTTTGATTTATAACTGACTGAAACTATTGCATGCACTTAATAAATAACTGATATAGCAAATAGATGAGACAAAAATGGCTGACTTAAATAGACAGAAGTGAGTTATCTACTGATAGAGAAACTTTGTACATGAGAACTGACAGAATCGAAAAAATAAGATTAAATTAAAAAAAATTCTCAACCATTCAAGCAAACACCCACATGCACATGAATTAGAACTAGAAATGTGAGAATTACTCACCTATTGGCTAAAGAATGTGTTGTTTACAGTTTTGAACTAAAAGATTATTTCACTTGGATTATTTATTTTAAATTTTTTAAACTATTCCATTTATTTAGTTTCCCATTTTCTTTCATTATTAAATAAAAGAATTATACCACATAAAAATAATAATTCACTTGCACTTTCCAAACCTTTATTTTCCACTCGAAAAATCATTTATATATATTCTCCTTCCAATCTAATCCAAATTCCACTTTAATTTGGAAATAAAAATCCCCTTTTAAATTATGTTTGAATTTAATTTCATGTAATCTAAACCAGGGTTGTTACAGACTAACTCCCTTAGGAAAATTACATCCTCGCAGTTCTCTATGGAGGAAAGCCAATAACAATTCGCAAATGATACATCTTCCAAAAGATAATTATGCTAAGGGCAAGAGATAATTTAAAGAAAAGACTCACTATAACGAGCTCTAGAAAATAACTCATGATGCGTTCGCTTGATTAATTCTCTAGTTTACCATGAGCAGTCCTTAGGATTAGTGGATCATTGGACTTTGACGAGCGAAACGTCTTTATTTCAAAGGCAGTTAACCTTCGAAGTAATAATACGAATAAGGTTCTGCTCATACGTCAAAACTAGTGAGATATCAAGCTCTTCTAGGATTCTGGGCTCAAGGACAGAAACTGAATTTCTAAGACATTTTTGAAGTTGAGATATATAAAAGACATCATGAATACCGAAAAACTGAGCTAGAAGAGAGACTCGATAAGCAACTGGGCCAATATGTTTAGTAATTTGGTAGGTTCCAATGATGCAAGGAGCCAATTTCCCAGACCAACTGAAATGCATAACACCCTTCAAAGGTAAAACACGAATGAAAACCAAGTTGCCTATAGAAAACTCCAAATCCCTTCTTCTATTATCTGCATAGGATTTCTGCCTGCTCCGAGCCTATTTCATCCTTTGCCTAATAAGATCAATATTCCTAGAAGCTTCTCGGACTAAATCAGGACCTAACACTAATTTTCACTGGTTTCAAGCAAACAAGAGGGTAATCGTCATGGCCTTCCATACAAAGCTTTAAAAGGTGTAATCTCGATACTAGATTGAAAGCTATTATTATTAGCAAATTCAACAAGATGAATATGATTCCCCCCCAAAGTCAAGGACACAAGTACAGAGTAAATCTTTTAAAATCTGGTTCACAAGCTCCGTTTGACCATTTGACTAAGGACGATAATGATAGAGTTTGAGGTATGCCCTAGGGACAATTATGTAACTCGTTGACTAATCTTGTTCAAAAAAAAGGTGTTTCCTTTCTATTATATAATTGATATAATGTATTTATATTAATTAATTAATTAAAAGTATATTTAATAGAAAATCCATAAATAGTATGTTTTTTGATAGTAGTTACAAAGTGTTGTAATCGTGAGTAATTTATCACAATAAAAATAAATATACCATTTTAAATATTCCTAGTCAAGATGCATCGAGACTGGATATCGACATATCCGTTGAGATTAGAGTACGTAACACTCTACAAATGTTGGGCAGTATATTACTCATGACTGTTGGGGGCACCAAGGTGTTACGTACTAATAGTTATTGGAAAACTATGTAACGACTGGTTTAATAGTTTTCTATTGTTTAATATAACTAAGGTCAAACAAAAAATATCGATGTGAATAATTTACCCAGTTCTTTCAACTTGTGAATACTATGAATCTTTAATATGAAAGCTCCACTTTGATTATAGTCAAATCATGACATGGCATCCATCGAGTGACTATAGTTGGATCAAGTGGAAGTATTGTAAGTGAAGCACTATTCGAGAGAGGATTCGTCTCCTCGGTTATATGGGGTTAGTATCATGGTCAACTCAAGTCAACCCAAAGTCAAAATCTCTGGCCATACTAGTTCGGTTAATAATAACTGTTATCATTGAACCAAGGACTTTGTGTTTGGATTATAAAGTTGAATGTGGACGATGTTGGAATTTTTGACTATTACCAAATTCAATAAGTCCAAAGTGATATAGTTTTGACGAAGATAATTGATGTAAATAATTGTCACAACTAGGTAACGCTTATTAAATTAAAATAAGATTTTTCCAAAAATGAGTAAACGATAAATTAGCCATAATGTCACACGACCTGCTATGTGAAGTGTGAACGTTAACATTCGAATGCTCAACGTCAATAGCTGACCGAACTTACACGAAGAGTCACACAACCGAATCAATGAATTCTCTTAAGATCGAACGATTTAATTAGCTTATAATTGTTATAAATCGATTAAATTATATTAATATTTATGAAATATTAATTATATAATTTGGATATGATTTGATAAATAAATTTGCTGCATCTATTATTAAAAAATTATACACATGTTGATCGATATGAGATATCGACAACAAATTTAGTTGAATATAATTATATATATTTAAATTAGATAAAATGGGCTCACAACCCATGAATTTTAGAGGTGAAAGTCATAGGTTTTGATAGAGGAAGAGGGCTACTACTATGCATGAGAATAGAGTTTTGAGATGTGTGGTTGTGATCGTTATTTTCTCTCGTATCCTACCCATATAAAAGCTAATCTCAAAACCTTAGTCAAAGGATAATTCATTTTTTTGAGCTGCCACTTTCTTCTTCTTCCTCATTTTAATGGCATCAACTCTCCTTTAAAATCATCCTAAAAATTCTCAAATCCAATTTAAATTAAGAAATACTAATTTGTAGTAGAAGGTCTCCAATCCCGGATTAACAACCTGATGGATTGGGAATTGTTCTTAGAAGAGAAATCATTGTTCAACGCGGACTCAAAGGCTTCGTTAGGTGATGACCTTTTATTTATTATTATTGTTTTGATTCCATGTTTGTCATATGGATATTGATTTACATCCAAATCACTTGTTTGTATTCAGATCTGTTTATTGTTTAGATTATGTGAGATTTTTGTGGGTACATGTGTTTGTTGCAATTGGATTGGTTATGTGCTTGTTGTAGTATTTTGTTGATTTATTGTTGAATTTTTTTCTTAAAAAAATAATTTTGATTTATATTAATATACATATAAAAAGATCTAGATTAAATGTATGCAGATTGGCAAATTGTCTATTTGTATAATTGTATACATGTTTATATCTTGTATATATTTAATCTAAAAAATTTCTTACAATGTTTTATACCAATTGTGAATCATAAAATATAAAATTATTTTAATAAATATGTATTTACTATTTTATTATTATTTAATGATTTTTTGAACTGTTTATTATGTATAAAATAATTAATGGTCCAAAATTGCAATTATATATTTTTTTATACTTTCTGCACCATGTAAGATGCTTACTTTTTTAAGATTTTTTAAACTTAAATTATTATTATTAAAATTAATTTACTTTTGGCCTGAAAGTTGGCCTACTAAAAGCCAATACGTACAGAAGATAAGTGTTGTAGTGATGCGTATGCTACGATCGAGCTGCAGTCATACATGAAGAAGTATAATTAGAAATGATGATATAAGTGATCAACTTCGAGTAGCACCAATTGAGGAGAAGCTAGTCCAACACTGCTTAAGATCGTTTGGACATCTCCAACAGAGGCTTCCCAAGGCACTTGTGCGCATTGGAATTATACGCTGCATCGAATGCTCAAAGAAAGGTAGAGGTCGACCATGGTCGACATGGGAGGAAGTAGTAAAAAGGGACTTGAAGGATTGGAATATATCCGAAGAGCTAGTGTCGGACAGTGTAACGCCCCACCTTTTTGTATGCTTAAGCAGACACACGTGCCAACTTAAACCATATAGAAGGGTGGATTGTTATGGGGTAAATAAGAAAAAGTGGAGAAATAAAAGAAACAAAATAGAATCTTGCAGCGGAACGATAAAATATAATAATCAAATAACAGTTCATAAAGCTGTTTTACAAAACATTTGATTATACTTATACAATACATATCAGAGTTACACTTACCAGAGAATGATAATTATTCAGCAGAATACAATGGTGTAGTGGGATATATAACAAATAGTAATAATAAAATCTTCGTCTTCGTCCTCCAGAAATAGGGCCTTCAAATCCTGAAATGCTTAGGCTGACCCGAGCGATTTGAAAAAGACAAAACACTCGAGTCAGAACTAAAAGATCTTATGTAAGTTAAATCAATGAAATAAATATGAGTGTAAACGGCGTTAGAGATGTTTACGGGGTTTGACATCTCCTATCCAGTGTCTAACGTGAGTGCAGTAACTTAAGAAATGTTCGGGATTCACATCTCTTAAGGATCCGTTAAACTATCTACTATGTAGTAATATTCGCTATATACAGTAGTGTCTAATCAGTAAAGTATAATCATATAGAAAATAGCGTTAAGGGGATGGAGAACCTTAACGCGGTCGGATCTTAAAATCATAATCGTAGTAAAGCTCGATATGGTAGGTGACACGGCACACAAGGCAATGCCAGGGTAGATATACTAATTATGCACACGGACTGATGGATACGCATAGCAGCCACTACCGTTCCACCTCGAACAACACTCCCAAATTGGAGGATGGCCATCTAGTCAAATCACAAGTAAGAGTATAATATCGAAGAAATGTGTCCGAGAAGAGGTGCTACCTCACTGGTCCGAGATCGCTCCTGTTTTAGCCACCTTATGCCAACTCACGGGAGTTGGGTCCACGTAACATACCTTAAGAACGTCGCCACCATCCTACTTCATTCTGGAAACTCCACCGCGTACACAGTTGTCAAAGTGGTTTTCGGTATCGACAGAGAGTATGTCCATATCCGATCCCGGTCTCTTTAACAACCAATCGTTATTATAACACCGTGGTCATTTAAAATATATTATACTTTTAAAAACACAGTCATTGCCCTTTCAAAACGTATCCTTTACTTCAAAATAGTATATACTTTAAAACCAAAATATTTTTTTGCCATTTCAAAACATATCCTTTACTTCAAAATAGTATATACTTTAAACCAAAATATTATTACTATTTCAAACCCAAATTGTCAATGTATTATTTCCATTTCAAAACCCAATTCAATAATATATCATTTAAATAAAACCAAATTTCCAATCACTAATCTTTCTTAAATTTAGATAACTTGAAATATTCTTTTAAATCATCTTAAACCCAAACCACAATTTGAAGTCATATTTCTAAATTTTCAATTTCAATAGGTTTCAAATCCATATATTCACAGATAATTCTTAAATAAATTCTATTTCAAATAAATTCATTTTTCAAACCATATTACTTTCAAAGTTATAACAATTTCGAAAACCAATACTTTGAAAACAATAATACCTTAATTTCAATAAACCATTTCAATTTTGATATATTTCAAGACTTTAAATATTCCAAAATTCCCAACCAAATCTGATAATCTTATATATACCTTAATTCAATTTACAATTATTTAGTTTAGAAATATTTATTTAATAAATTCAAAATCACTTAAATAAAGCTCAAACTTGAAATATTCGTAAATCAAACTTAAAACATCATCAAGTTATACATAGCTTAAATTTTAGAATTTAACCATATATAAAATAATATTTATATAATATCAAAATTAGTATATATATAAACCCTTAATTTCCCAACACCCATAGAAAATCTCTTTAAAATATTTTTTATATAAAGACCACGGTGCCTGTATATAATTTTCTATCCTATGGTCAAGTGATTCAGATATTTATCATTTCAATCCATAATTTTAAAAATAAAAGTTTACGGTTATATATCATTTCAAACCGCAATCCCAAATGGAATGAAAATGCATAATAACTTGCAGTTTATACAATATAAAATATAGCATCCATTCATCCAAATATCAATAAACAACCATTTATTACAATCATTATCCAATTTAAACAAAACATCAATATAAAGCATATAAAATATAACAGGCATCAACGAATATTTTATATTCAATAAAAATTAATAACTGTTTAACTGGCAGTTTATATGCAATAATAAATAAATTTAACTATCAAATTATATGCAATAATAACATTAAATAACAATTTAATTTAAATAAATGCTATCTAACTGAGATGATGATTAAATATATGCCCAAACAATCATAGATAAATTTTAAATCATATCAAAATTTAATTTAACAAACATAAGAAATCTTAGAAGTTGTGAGTGAGTTAAAACACTCACCTTTTGAATTTAAATCGAATTTAAATTTAATTTAAACCCAAAAATTTGACCGTCTCAGAATTTGTCCAAACCAGCGTCATCAAGTCCGGAATTTTAATACGATCCTAACAAAAAAAACCGCGCGTGAATTGGTGTTCGTATGTAAAAGTTATATTGATTAATCGAGTTGAAAATAGGAATTGAACTAAAACAAGTGGAACAGGCTACTACCTAAGTTGGACACGTCACCATGCATTTGTCACGTAAGAAACCTACGGCACATCTCAAAATTGCGTTCGCCTGAAGCGCCTCTCTGTCCCGTTCGCACGCAAGTAGCCGACCAAGTTGAACGAGAATCGCGCCTCCAGTCCACTGCTAGCCACCGCCACTACCCTCCAGGCGAGGCTCCAACCTCCATGACGTCGCTCTGATCCCCAAAGAACAGCAGCCGCCATCAAATTCAAACCCTAGATTGAATTTCCCGATGATCTAACCGTTGATTCGACGAACGAACACCACTGATGCACTCCTCATCGTCCACTCTACAAAACCCAGAAATGGTTCGTCGATCCGACAACGTTCATCAACGCGCGATGAACGACCGAGAATTGATTTAGAAATTCTGGACAAACGATGCATCGAATTGAAAAATGAATTACACCATTGAATTACGCTCGTCGAGAGCTTCAACATATATTTTTTGTAAATTTTTCTGAGGACATTGAATTTTTGATTCTAATTTTGAAATGGATCTGGATCTGAAATTTTGTCTGCCATTGAGAAGGAGAAGGATCTGAAGAAATTTTACGCATAGACAAATGAGAATAGACGGAGGCTAGGGTTTAGTGGGGATATATATAGAGAAGGTTGAAAATAGAATAGATGGATAAAACAGGTGTACGCGCTAACGTCAAAGTGGCCCAAAAAGCCCGTTCTGACCCCATAACGAAATTGGGTAAACCCATATATCAAAATAGGTGTTTTAAAATATTTTAAATTCAATGGAAAAGATTTCAGGTTCAAATTCCATCGTATGAAGAAGTTATGCTAAAAACAATATTTTTCAAATTGATTTCAATTGATTTCAATTGCATAAATTTCAAGGCGTTTCGAGTTCGTTCGATCAAACGCCAAGTCCGATCGCTACGAAACTTGAAACACTATTATAATTCACCGTTACGGATCCGATGAAACTAGTTTCGTCGAAATCCGAGTCAGTGGCCAAAATGGCTATTTTTCCATTTAGTAAATAAATTTAAAATAAATTAATTAAATCAAATTTCCTATTTAAATTCTGAAATTGACAATTTTTAACACTTTTATTTTCTTAATCATTCACAATGATTTTAAACAAATTTAGATGTCAATTTAAATGTTAATACATTAACAATTTCAGCGTTAAATTACAGTTTTGTTAAATTTAGAAATTATAAATTAAATTTTAATAATTTCTTTGAATTAAATTTTTATTCATATTATTCAAATTCATTATTACAAACAGATGAAATAAATATTGGAATCAAAACCCATTATATTAACATTCTCATTTTTCACCTAAATTTTCATTTGTGTAATGTTTTAAAATTATATTCCACTTATTTGCAATTTATCCACTTATTAAGTTTCAAATTATAATAAATTAATAAATCTTGGTTTTCACTCCTTAAATCAACCAATCTTCATATCATAAATAAAATTTACATTTTTACATCTTAAGTAATTAACTATCTTAAATGACAAATCAAACCTACCCTAGCTGCACAAGTTAGGACAATAAATGGCAATTGATTTCACCTTAAATGTTATACATTATAAATTGAAATCTAAATAAATTCGTTTATTGATTAAAAATCTCGCTATCAAATAAATTGACATTGTATGGGTATAATTAACAATGAATTATATTACACATCGTTAATGTATTAATTTATTTATTTCCCATTTAACGTGCTATTAATCTCCTTTGATTGCAAACAAGTTTCCAAATTTTATGCAACATACTAAAGAAATAAACACATATCTTAATTGATTCGTTTTTCCCATTCATTATAAATTAATGCACACATACAAATTAAGATCCTAAACCCCATTAATCCTTCCATCTTGGTTCCATTCCTTTTCACATCAACTATCACTTTATGAATAAAATAACATTTCCTATTCATTTGTTACCTTCACTTATTCTCACTTTATGAATAAATTGGTATTCTATCAAATCCATTAGTTATTAACTTAAATTATTGCCAATTCATTATCTAATATAAACCTTGAATCTATTTCCTAAATTTCAAATTTCAATAAATTAAACCTTACAATTGTTTACAAATAAAAATGGGGATTGTACTACATATATTATTTATTGTCCTGCATTACTTTACTTGTATTTAACTTATTACCCAAATACAACAATTATTACTTAAAATAAATTTACGCTTTTATTACTTTACATTCACACTTCTGTTACTATATTAATAATCACCAAGTAATGTTTATTATCAAAACAACATTAATTAAAATTTCTTATCAACATTGATTTGCATATGTTTTTCCATTAATCGCGTATTACTTCATACGTTACTATAACATTGAATTCATTAGATTATCACAAATTACGTCATGGCATTAGTATATACAATATTCCCATTACATCAATGCATCGTAATTTCTCTTTTTATATGATTAAGTACTTAGCTAAAATTTCAAATGTTGCATTTTCTTTCTATATTTACTTCAATATGAGTTAGAAAAATTTTCTTTCTTCCTAAATTAAATTACAAAAATCAAATTAAATTAACAAATTAAATGGTCTAAATTTACGGGTCGTTACAGACAGGAGCGCGTGGAAGTTAATGATCTACGAACCAAAACTATGAGCTAGGAGTTTTCCATGTTTAAGGTTGGCTTAGGGGTAGTATTCTAAGTTTTAGATTATAGGACTAGTGAATAGGAGCCTAAGACGTAGTGTTTGGTCTTCGGTCAATATTACTATTAGTACCATTATTACTATTAGTATTATTATTATTATCATCATGGTTTTTTTAATATATTTTTATTTTTATCTTACTTAGTTATTATTATTATTATTTGTTTACTTATTTGAATTTATTTTAGTATTATTGTCATGGTTTATTATTATTATTGTTAGCCTAAGACGTAGTGTTTGGTCTTCGGTCAATATTACTATTAGTACCATTATTACTATTAGTATTATTATTATTATCATCATGGTTTTTTTAATATATTTTTATTTTTATCTTACTTAGTTATTATTATTATTATTTGTTTACTTATTTGAATTTATTTTAGTATTATTGTCATGGTTTATTATTATTATTGTTATTATTATTGTTATTATGACTTTTGAATTGACTTTGTCTTTTAGTTTTGGGTTCCATCTCTAGCCGACCCCAACTTGTTTGGGAATAATGGCTTAATTGTTGTTACTGTTGTAATTTACTTTTGGCCTACAATCAATTACTTAAGTAAAAATATAAATTCAACTGATAAAATTTTGGAAATTTTCCATAGCATTAGATGCTTCACAGGTATCTTCAGAAAAAATTTCAGATTTTTAAAACTTAATTTAACATTTTTTATAATTAATTTATTTTCGAACTATAGTTAATTATTTAATTAAAAGTATAATTTCATTTGAGAAAATTCTAGAAAATTTTGCTAAGCCCAAAATATGTCTCATCTACCTTCAGGAAAAGTTTTAGAATTTTTCAACTTGATTTCATATTTTTAATAATTAACTTGATTAAGGGATATTATCAACTATTTAATAATACATGTTTTTTTTCAAAGCAAGCAAGGTTGAATGGTCCCCTACCATTATTATTAAAAACCAAAAATAAAGACACATTGGATTACACCAAGCTGACCATCACAAAGGAAGCAAAACCAAACCTAAATGTTACTAGTAATAGAAAGGACCATTACATGTTTAGAGGTAGCTTGCCCTTTAAACACCCTATTGTTCCTCTCCAACCATACACAGTACAAAACTTTCTTCAAAATTCTTAACAGAAATCTACTTCTCTCATTCTTCCATCTAGTTGCTTTAAAGATGTTGTACCATTCCATACAAGAGCTTCTCTTAGGCCTGTGGTACCCATAGCGTTGCAGAATCGTGCTCCAGATATGTAAAGTGTAGTCACATTCGAAATATAAGTGCCCAATCGTTTCCACCTCAGTACTACAAAACAGACATCTATCACATTGAATAACCCCATATCCTTTGAGTTTACATAGAGATAGGATACCATTCTTCAGAACCTTCCCAATGAATAAGTTTTCCTTAGGGATAGACCTAGAATCCCAGACACGAGAATACCAAGGAAAAGTTGAAAGTTGCATGGAAGGATCTAGAGCCTTGTACACAGTTTTAACAGAATGCAGCCTGTCATTCCAAGTCATATGGACAGAACTGATATTGTAGTTCCTGCTATGTATAGCAGACCACTCAGATCTAACCACTACAGAGCTACAGTTTGGGAGAAAGACAGTATCATCAGCCCAGAACCTAGAAAGGGTAGCATTACAATCAATACCAGTGGATCTTCTCGTGTCATAATCTATTATGTTAGCTAAGGAGACACCTTTTCCCGACCATGGATCAAACCAAAAGGATATCTTGTTAATATCTTTCATTCTCTGTTGCACCATAGGGAGGAAAAATTGCCTACCTCTCAAGATATTCCTCCAAGACCAGCTACAATCTGTTGGAAGAGCAATAAACCAAAAGTTGTTATGACGAATGAGATATTGCTTACACCAGGAAGCCCATAAATTTCTATCATTCCTTAATAACTTGTCAATTCTTGCAGATAGCATTGAGAAATTCCAATTCTTAATGTTTATAATACCAAGACCACCTTTTTCCTGAGGGCAGCAAATTTTACTAAAAGCAATAGGAATCATTTTCTTAGAGAAAGGATTACCATGCCATAGAAAACGATTCAGTGCCGAGTTGATCATGCTTATGAGTTTGGCTGGGAGAATGAAAATTCTGGCATAATAAACACACATAGAAGTTGCTATGGACTTGATAATTACAAGCCTACCAGCCATCGAAAAACGAGATACTTTCCAGCTAGCAAGTTTTCCAGTAATCTTTTCAAATAATTGTAAGCAGTGGAATGTTATGATTCTAGAATCACAAAGAGGCATCCCTAGATAGTATTCATTATCACTGAATGGAGCAAGGCCAGACAGAGAGTAAATCATCTGTTTATCATCATCAGGGATACCAGCAATCAGTAATTTAGATTTACCTCTGTTAATGACCAGACCAGTTAAAGCTTTGAAAGAATGCAGCACATTAAGAACCCCAGTTATGGATTTAGAATTAGGCTTAGTGAATAAGAGTAAGTCATCAGCAAAAAGAAGAGAGGATATATTGTTCTGTCTGCATAGGGGATGATAATCAAGTAACTTATTTCGCATTGCTTCAGACATAATAGTATTGAGCAGCTCCATAACACATATGAAAAGGTAAGGAGAAACCGAGTCACCTTGTCTAATACCCTGAGTGGCACCAAAGTAGCCAAAAATATTACCATTAAGACTAAGCGAATAGTTGACAGAGGAAATGCAAGTATATATCCAACACAAGAATGGGATAGGGAAGTTCATCTGATGCAAAATATAGATGATTGATTTCCACTGAACGGAGTCATAAGCTTTCTGAATATCAAGTTTAAGGACACACCTAGGAGAAATTACTTTCCTATTATACCCCTTCATAAGTTCTGAAGCAAGAAGAATATTATCAGTAATGTCCCTTCCAGGCAGAAAAGCACTCTGATTAGAGGAGATCAAACCGTTCAAAGGAGTTATCATTCTAGCTGCTAGTATCCTAGCAATGCACTTATATATGACATTGCAGCATGCAATGGGTCTGAACTGATCAACAGATATTGGATGGTTAGATTTAGGGATCAACGCAAGTTTAGTTGCATTAATACCAGAGTTAAGCTTACTGTGTCTGAAAAAGTTCTTAATAGCCTTGATCAAGTCCCCACCAATAATATCCCAAGAGACTTTGAAAAAATGAGCATTAAAACCATCGGGGCCAGGAGAACTATTAGAGTTTAATCCAAAGATAGCCTGTTTGATTTCATTGTCTGAAATTTCTTTGATCAAGTCTGCACACATGTCATCTGGAATTTTTGGGAGTTGATAATGGAAAAATTGAGGCAGAGAGATAGAAGGAATCTGAGACTTCCTAAGATTATGCTGAAAATACTCCATAAAGGCTTCTTGAATGGAGACAGAGGTATCACAAGGCTGGCCATGCATATCGAGAATAGAAAAAATATTTGTTGAAGATTGATGGATTTTTAATCTTTTATGGAAAGTGGAAGAATTTTTATCAACATTCAGTTGCCATTCACATTTAGTTTTTTGCTTTGCCATCTTATTTTCTTCAATGAGTGCTTTGGAGAGGTCTTTAAGAAGAGAGGTTTTAGTGATAATTAGCTGTGGTTTTAGGACTCGAGACCACTTCCATTGACATATAATACATGTTATTTTAATAATACATGTTATTTTAATTAAAATAATTGCATAAATTAATCTTAATCCCAAAATATGTTTCCAGATTTTCTAAAATTCTAAAATTTGTATTTTTATTATGTGATTAATTTACATTAATTTATTATGGAAGAAACTGTTTTATTCAACAATTTATATGTATATATATATATATATATATATTCATAGACATATATTAATATACTCTTTTGATATATTATACAAGCACATATTTGAACAAATTACAGTACACACAAAATGAGCTAATGTGTAACAACCCGCATTTTTACGATTGTATATTTAAATATTTTATTTAAATATAGCATCGTTAGTCGGATTAATGTCCGAAAAGCTACTTTTTGCAAACAGACGAATTAGGACTCGAGACCACTTCCATTGAGTCCAAAATGGCATTTGCGACTTTTTACGTATAAGCATCGATATGTTTGGAGTTGTGTAGAATTTTGGCATTTTCACTTAGGGCTTTGGGCTTGGGTTTGGGTTTCAGCCCACTAACCCAACTCATCTTATATCCTAACTCCACTCCCTCTCCTCTTCATACACTATCATTTCCTAGCACTTCAAGCTCTAGAAAAATGGGGGAAGAGAAAAGGAATTAGAAATATCTAAGCCTTATATTCATTTGCAAACTCAAGTTCTAGCTCCAAAATCTAAGAGAAGCTTAGGTAAGCATCCTCTTCATCTTCTCCATCTCATTTCCTCTTCAATTTTAGAAATTTCCTAAACCCTAACTTAGGAAATGTTTTTCTTTTGAGCTTAGATTGAAGCTTCTTGGGTTAAATTGAAGAGTGATTGTTCTTTCCTTGCTCTATAGCTTCTCTCTTGTGTTTTTGGGTTTAAAGGTGAGTTTTTGAACCCACATCTACTTATATAGATTTCATTGTTGTTAGGTATGAATTCCTAACACTTATTTATGTTCATTTGCTTTTGATTTGAAATGAATTGGTGAATATTCCAATTTTTGGTGTTTTGAGGTCAAATCTTTGAAAATCCAATCTTTGATGTTTGAACACGTTAGTGGGGTGTTTTGGAGGGCCATACAAGGCGGGGTTGTCGCTTGGCGTAAATCCCTAGTCGTTGTTGCTCGCTCGTTCGCTTCCATTCCGTGTTATTGATTTTGCCCAACAAGGGAGCTAGGCTGAAACTGCTGATGAAGCAGGTTCAGTCGACTAAACCAGGAGGTCAGTCGACTTAACCGGGGGGTAGAATATTCTTTGCCCTTGTATTAGTCGACTGACCACTAAGTCAGTCGACTGAGCCTGGAAACCGAGTGTTTCCAGGTCTGTATCAGTCGACTGACCCACTGAGTCAGTCGACTGAGCTTGGAAACCGAGTGTTTCCAGGTCTGTGTCAGTCGACTGACCCTGTAGTCAAGTCGACTGATTTTGGGAAATGTTTATTTTGCCTATTTTAGGCAAATTTGTGTGGATTTCCAATTTTTGATCTATTCTCCTTTCTCCGATTAGTTGTTATCACTTTAGTTGACTTTGATAATTTCCTTTTCGGGATTTTTGGCAACATCCGTTTTGATGGATTCGGTATCGATTTCTTTGGATTTAATTCACGTCTTCGCACATGGAATTTGGTGATTGATTGTGTCTACAATCATTTTTGTGATTTGTCACTTTAAAATATAAAGGTTTTCTATACTAGTGGTAAATATTCAAACTCTTTCACAACAACGATTTCAACACTACTTTTAAATACAAAGCTCGTTTTAAAACCGTTTTCCAATCTATTAGTATATACAAACCTTTACCTCATTCGTATGAGAAATCTAATTAAACAGCTTAGTAAAACAAGTGGTATGAAACGCTTGCGTTTACTTCGTCAGTTAATTCTTGGACTTGTTCGATTGAACTCTTGTGACAACTTTCGAGTGGAAATCTACAATTTGTTCGTAAATATTTAAGTTAAGCCAGTGGTTATGGGACATGAAGCTAAACTCATTTATTCACTAGCTTAGTGTAATCGACACTTCTTGATGATCGATGATGATCATTTTATTGTTTAGACTAGCGATGTGCGATGCCTCTTTGTCCGCGTGGGGGACTGTACCCAGTTCTTTTGAGCTTCGTCTCATTTTTATAGGCTAGCAACCCATGGTCTTTGGACCGTTCGCGGAGCTTCGGCTCATTTGGAGGAGTTTCGATTCATAGTCCGCAATGGGGGACTATACCCTGTTTGGAGGAGCTTCGGCTCATTTGGAGGAGCTTTGGCTCATAGTCCGCAATGGGGAACTATACCCTGTTTGGAGGAGCTCCGGCTCATTTGTGATACACGTGTTGGGGAGTTTTCATACTCTCGTTTGTGATAGGCCTTCCCCCTTTTGTGATTTCTGGATTTCTGGTTGTGATTTCTAAAATTTGTGTTTCACCAATTTTCGTGGACTGGCATTGATATGTTTTGTCAATATTTGTGTTTGGTGAATAATTTAAAGAATATGTGATTCTTTTTTGTGTTTGAGATGATATGAGATATTGTATAATTTTTGTTGTTATTTGATGTATACTTGACACAGTATGGCATTTTTGTTATCATACGTTTTTGGTCATATCTCTTATCCTATCTCATTTTATCTGATATTTATAGCTAGACTGATCCGTTTATTATTTTCTTCTTAAATAATACTCGGGTCAGACCGAGATATTTCAGGTGCTCCTTCTTGACTTCTTATCAGGGTCCATCACCTGACTTTTGGCTAACTACTTTAGCATAGTAGTTTTTGTTAGAATACATTTGAGATAGAGACTCCTTGATGTTTACTTATTCTTTTGTCTAGCACTTGTATCTATTCTTTTGTGATGTAGTGGATCTAGTTTGACCACTATTTTGATGTACACTTTTATGTGTAATATTTTATCTGTTTCCGCCTTTGTGATATGAATATCTGTGACTGATTTGTGTTATGTTTATTTCTATATTTGTTTCCGAAGTCCACAAAGCCACTTTGTGGTAGATTTGAGTTTGTATTTGATATGTCGGATATTCCCTTGAAATGAAATGTAAGTTATATTATCTGACATATCGGTACTCGCACAAAGCAATTATACAGATGGTCACTCCTCAACAACCTTATTCTTCATGCTAGTCGACGGCATTACCCCGTAGTGTCCTTGGCTAGTGTGAGTATAGAGGTGGGGCGTCACAGCTTGGTATCAGAGCCAAACTTCAGAACAATGTAGAATAATCTAGCAAGGATCATTGTCCTAAGTCTTTCTTAGGAATCGTGCCATAGGATTTAATTCGAGTCATCGTATCGTTCTATCCTATTTTCTTTTGTGATGCTTTGTTTTATCAATCAAGTTTGTTTGATATTCATTCTGAGAATAACCTTTTTCCTCTTCTTTCTTTCTTAGAGAAGAGAAATGGTTAGACCAGGCCGTCCCAGCGCCGATCAATCTAGTGCTACTCCTCAGGATGGAGTATTTATGTCTGCCCGACATCTTCTAGATCTTGTAAAGAATGCTCAAGCTGTCGGACCTATTCCAGAGCCTACTCACCCTAAATCCGGGTTTGCACGCTTGTGTAGAGATTATACCGCTTTGGGTGGAAGGCCATTCAAAGGTTCCGAAAGTATTATAGAAATCCAAGCTTAGCTTAGATCATGTGATCACATCTTTTCCCGCATGGATCTTATTGATTCACTTCGTGTCCAAGTAGCTTCTAGCATGCTCCAAGAAAGAGCATTAGATTGGTATGAGCTGTTGATTTCGGAAATTGTTGAAGCAGATCTTACTTGGGAGCAATTATGGTAAAGGTTCGAATTGAAGTTTGTGCCGGAAGCTGAAAAAGTAACTTTAGCTCGGCGCTTTATTGACCTTGTTCAAGGTGAATCTTCTGTGACGGACTACGTCGCATCTTTTGAATCTCTTTCTAAATATGGGGTCGAGTATATTAATAACCCGTTGAAGAAAAATCAGAGGTTCGTCTATGGGTTGAATAGGAACCTCAAAAAGCCTTTACTTCTGAAACTGAAAGTTTCTTTCGATCAGCTTGTAGATATCGCTCTTCGACTTGAAGAGGCCGATAGAGAAAGTGATGTTGAAGCTGTGAGTGCCAAACAGAACTTCAACATCAATAAGAAGAGGCATCCCTTTATTAAATTCGAAAGCCCTAATCCCAACAAGAAAGTGAAGCAAGTAACTTCGGTAGCAAAGACTCCAATCCCTAATCCTGGAGAATGCTACAATTGTGGCTCTAAGGACCACTATATTAATAGGTGTCCAAGGCCTATTTCTTGCCGCTATTGCAAAAGTTCGGATCATTATATATCTTCATGTCCCAAGCTTCAAAGCAAGAGAGAGGGAGAGCTGAATGTTATGCAAGCACCTAGTAACACTTCTCGTGGTCAAGGTAATTCTCCTTCTTTTCTTGATGACATTAATTTGCTTTTTGATTATCCTAATCGAGTTATTTTCTTTTGGCACGGGTGCATCCCACTCTTTTATATTAAAAGAACTTGTTGATTCTTTTTCTTTTACTATTATGGGTTTGATGACTTCACTGAGAATTGCGAATCCGGTTGGTGGATCCACAACACTCAGTTTACTTTGTGGAGATGTCGAGATTATTTTATGTGATTATTCTTTTCAAGCCGATTTGCATGTTATGCATTACTTAGGCTTCGAAATTGATTTTTGGGAAAGGATTGGCTTAATCATTATGAAGCCCACACCCTATGTCCTGAGCGGACTATATATCTTTGACATTCTCAATCTATTAAGCAGATTACTGTTGTTCTTAATGATTTTGATGTCCAATTCGTTGACGTCATTTTATTCTTTAAACCCACTTGATGAGGAAGATGTTATTTCTCTCATTCAAGTAATTTGTGAATTTTCCGGTATATTTGAGCTTGTCTTAGGATTATCACCTAAGCAATCTATTGTAAGGTGCTAAGGTCTTTTCAGCTTGACCTTGCCACCGGTTTTCATTAGCTATGAGTTGTGGAGGATAGCATTCCACTTACCGCATTCCGCACTCGTTATGATTCTTGTGAGTGGTTCGTTATGTCATTCGGTTTGACAAACCTTCTACCTTATTTCATCCATCTTATGAATCGAGTATTCTACGAATATCTCGATGAGTTTATCCTTGTATTTATTGATTATTGATGAAAACAACAATTTAAAATTTGTAAATCTTTTTAATAAGATGTTTATAAGTATGATTGGATTTTGTTCTTAAAACGAGCAAAGAATATTTGTAAAATTTATAAGAGACTTGTTTATCATATAAAAGATGATTTTGTGTTGTTTTGCCCATTGAGTGCTTTAAGAATTCTGGTCGTTGCGCTTGATCAACGTTATCGATAGGAATCTCCTAAATGCTATGATGAGACAGTCAGACATAATAAATTGACTTGTAAAAAGTAAATTTTTCTAAAAAGATGATGACATAAAGTTAATGGTAATTTTGAATGTCCTAGCTTTTCGGGAAAGAGGATGAGAACTCTTTTCCGATGCTTTTATTCTTGCGATTCCCGAAGGGAACCAAGACTTTGTTGTTTGTACCGATGCTAGTCGTATTGGTTTGGGTGTCACTCTCTTACAAAGGGAATGTGTTATCACATATGCTTTTTGACAATTAAAGCTTGTCGAGCCTAGATATGCCATTCATGATCTAGTCCTTGCGGCTATTGTTTTCGCCCTTAGAATTTGGCATCATTATCTTTTGGGAGAGAAATTTGTTCTCTACACCGATCATAGATCTTTAAAGTATTAAAGGAACTTAATTTGCGTCAACAACGTTGGCTCGAGTTCCTTGCATTTTATGATCTCGATATTCTTTGTACTCCGGTAAAGAGTAATCGTGTTGCCGATGCCCTTAGCCGAAAGCAACAAGCAGTTGTTTTCAAGGATGATATCCGAATGGAATGATCTCGAGACTTTGTCTACTTGTGAGATTTGAGATCGTGAATCTGATTCATGTTCATCTCTTGTTTTGTGTAGCCTTGAGGCTCATCCTTCCCTTTTGGACCGTACCTCTTTTGGCTAAACTCTATGTCAAAGAAATTGTTAAATTGCATAGAGTTCCTACATCTATTGTTAGCAATCATGATCCATTATTTTACTATTGGATTTTGGTAAGGTCTTCAAAAGCTTTGGGAAAAAAGCTTAATTCTAGCACCGCTTATCGTCCTCAACCCGATGGACAAATAGAGCGTGTTAATCAAACTCTTGAAGATCTCTTTTGGGCATGTGTTCTTGATTTTTATGGAAGTTGGGAAGATCATACTCGTGTTGAGTTTTCTTCCAATAATAGCTTCCAATCTAGTATTGGTATGGCACCTTTCGAGGCACTCTACGGAAGGCCATGCCGATCTCCTTCGTGTTGGCTTAAAGCCGGTGAGAGGCTGGTTTTAGGTCCAGATTTTATTGGTATTCATTTGTGTTTCACCTATGAAGGGTGTTGTGCGCTTCAGTTGATCGGGAAAATTAGCACCTTGATATGTTGGTCCCTTTCCCATCACCGAACGTATTGGTTCCGTGGCTTATCGTCTTTTATTACCGGCTCAGTTTTCTGCTATTCATGACATTTTCCATGTCTCTCAACTACGGAAATGCCTTCGGGATTCCGATTATAATCTTGAGTCCGGTATTATTGAGGAAATTGAAGTTTCACCAAAATTTGACTTATGAGCAACATTCTTTTCATATCATTAGTTCGGAGGTTAAACGCCTTCGAAATAAAGATGTTCTTCTTGTGGAAGTTCAATGGTCCTCAAATCCTAAGGATTTCTCTTGGGAATCTTGAGAATTCATCGAGAAAACACATCCGGACTTACTCTTTCGTGCTCTTTATGGTGAACTTCTCATTTCAAAATTTCTTCTTTTTGTGTTGATATGCTTTTATGGTTGTTACCTTTTTATTCTCCTCTTAATTATTGTGAGGACGCAATTTCTTTAAGGAGGGGAGTCTGTAACAACCCGCATATTTTACGATTGTATATTTAAATATTTTATTTAAATATAGCATCGTTAGTCGGATTAATGTCCGAAAAGCTACTTTTTGCAAACAGTCGAATTAGGACTCGAGACCACTTCCTTTGAGTTCAAAATGGCATTTGTGACTTTTTTAAGTATAAGCATTGATATGTTTGGAGTTGAGTAGAATTTTTGCATTTTCACTTAGGGATTTGGGCTTGGGTTTGGATTTCAGCCCACTAACCCAACGCATCTTATATCCTAACTCCACCCCATCTCCTCTTCATACAATATCATTTCCTAACACTTCAAGCTTTAGAAAAATGGGGGAAGAGAAAAGGAATTAGAAATTCCTAAGCCCTAGATTCATTTCTAACTCAAGTTCTAGCTCCAAAATCTAAGAGAAGTTTAGGTAAGCATCCTCTTCATCTTCTCCATCTCATTTCCTCTTCAATTTCAGAAATTTCCTAAACCCTAACTTAGGAAATGTTTTTCTTTTGAGCTTAGATTGAAGCTTCTTGGGTTAATATTGAAGAGTGATTGTTCTTGCCTTGCTCTATAGCTTCTCTCTTGTGTTTTTGGGTTTAAAGGTGAGTTTTTGAACCCACATCTACTTTTATAGATATCATTGTTGTTAGGTATGAATTCCTAACACTTATTTATGTTCATTTTCTTTTGATTTGAATTGAATTGGTGAATATTCCAATTTTTGTTGTTTTGAGGTCAAATCTTTGAAAATCCAATCTTTGATGTTTGAACACGTTAGTGGGGTATTTCGGAGGGCCATACAAGGCTGGGTTGTCGCTTGGCGTAAATCCCTAGTCGTTGTTGCTCGCTCGTTCGCTTTCGTTCCGTGTTATTGATTTTGCCCCACAAGGGGGCTAGGCTGAAACTGCTGATGAAGCAGGTTCAGTCGACTGAGCCTGGAAACCGAGTGTTTCCAAGTCTGTATCAGTCGACTGACCCACTGAGTCAGTCGACTGATCTTGGAAACCGAGTGTTTCCAGGTTTGTATCAGTCGACTGAACCACTGAGTCAGTCGACTGAGCCTGGAAACCGAGAGTTTCCAGGTTTGTGCCAGTCGACTGACCCTGTAGTCCAGTCGACTGATTCTGGGAAATGTTTATTTTGCTTATTTTAGGCAAATTTGTGTGGATTTCCATTTTTTGATCGATTCTCCTTTCTTCGATTAGTTGTAATCACTTTAGTTGACTTTGATAATTTCTTTTTCGGGATTTTTGGCAATATCCATTTTGATGGATTCAGTATCGATTTCTTTGGATTTGATTCACGTCTTCGCACGTGGATTTTGGTGATTGATTGTTTCTACAATCATTTCTGTGATTTGTCACTTTAAAATATAAAGGTTTTTTATACTAGTAGTAAATATTCAAACTCTTTCACAACAACAATTTCAACACTACTTTTAAATACAAAGCTCGTTTTAAAACCGTTTTCCAATCTATTAGTATATACAAACCTTTACCTCATTCGTATGAGAAATCTAATTAAACGGCTTAGTAAAACAAGTTGTATGAAACGCTTGCGTTTACTTCGTCGGTTAATTCTTGGACTTGATCGATTGAACTCTTGTGACAACTTTCGAGTGGAAATCTTCAATTTGTTCGTAAATATTTAAGTTAAGCCAGTGGTTATGGAACATGAAGATAAACTCATTTATTTACTAGCTTAGTGTAATCTCACTTCTTGATGATCGATGATGATCATATTATGGTTTAGACTAGCGATGTGCGATGCCTTTTTGTCCGCGTGGGGGACTGTACCCAGTTCTTTTGAGCTTCGTCTCATTTTTATGGGCCAGCGACCCATGGTCTTTGGACCGTTCGTGGAGCTTCGGCTCATTTGAAGGAGTTTCGCCTCATATTCCGCAATTGAGGACTATACCCTGTTTGGAGGAGCTTCGGCTCATTTGGAGGAGCTTTGGCTCATAGTTCGCAATGGGGGACTATACCCTGTTTGGAGGAGCTCCGGCTCATTTGTGATACACGTATTGGGGAGTTTTCATACTCTCGTTTGTGATAGGCCGTCCCCCTTTTGTGATTTCTGGTTATGATTTCTAGAATTTGTGTTTCACCAATTTTCGTTGTAACAACCTGCATATTTTACGATTCGTATATTTAAATGTTTAATTTAAATATAGCATCGTTAGTCGGATTTTAGTCCGAAAAAGTCACTATTCGTAAAAGAATAGTTGAAATAGTGAAAGGTCTTTGTGGATCGAGATTCGGAGGTGTCTTTTTGAGAAAAACTATCTTACAGGGATTCAGACGTCTAAAATGGAGCATTCAGACGTCTGAAATTGTTCGAATCAAACCAAAAAGGAAATATGCCAAAATTGCTATTTTCAGACGTTTGAAATATACGATTCAGACGTCTGAATATTGTTCTGGACAACTTTTATTTTTCCAGATTCAGACGTCTAAATCGTTCATTTCAGACGTTTGAATGAAGTTAGAAAACTCCTATTTTTCTAGATTCAAACGTCTGGCTTGGAAATTTCAGACGTCTGAATCAAGAATGAAGTTGTGAATCAAAAATTTGAACTCGAGACCACTTCCAATGAGTTCAAAATAGTGTTTGCGACTTTTTTGAGTATAAGCATCGATATGTTTGGAGTTGAGTGAATTTTGCTAATTTTCACTTAGGGCTTTGGGCTTGGGTTTGGGTTTCGCCCAACTCATCCTATACCCTAACTCAGCCCCCTCTCCTCTCCATTCACTCATTTCATCTCTTTTTCTCTAGCTTTAGCAAAAATGGGGGAAAGAATGGGAAATGGAAATTCCTAAGCCCTAGATTCATTTGCAAACTCAAATTCAAGTCTAAAATCCAAGAGAAGCTTAGGTAAGCATCCTCTTCTCCTTCTCCATCTCAATTCCTATTCGATTTCTAAAATTTCCTAAACCCTAACTTAGGAAATATTTGTTCTTGAGCTTAGATTGAAGCTCCTTGGGTTATAATTGAAGAGTGGTTGTTCTTGCCTTGCTCTATAGCTTCTCTCTTGAGTTTTTGGGTTAAAAGGTGAGTTTTTGAACTCACATCTATGTCTATATCTTTGATAGTGTTAGGTAGCAATTCCTAACATCTATTCCTTGTCTATTTGCTTTTGAATTGAATTGGTTTGATGAATATTCCAATTTTTGGTGTTTGAAGTCAAAATCTATGAAAAATCATTATATGGATGTTTGGACATGTTGGTCGGAGTGTATTGGTGAGTCTTTAAAGTTGGGTAGTCGTTTGGCATAAACCCCTAGCCATCGTCACTCATCCGATCGCTTCTGATAAGATTTGGCCATCATTGGCCTAGGCAAAGTATTGCTTGAGCCCCAGGTTCAGACGTCTGAACTATACTAGTCAGACGTCTGAATCTGCTTGTCTCAGCCCAATTTGCCTATTTTGTGTGGGATTCCAATTTTTACCGATTCGTGATTATCCGATATGTTGTTATCATTTATTATCGACTTTGATGACTTCTTCTTTGGGATTTTTGGGAATATCCATTTTTGATGGATTCGACATCGATTTATATGGATTTAATTCACGTCTTCGTGTGTGAATTTTTGATGATTGATTGTTTCTACTATCATTTCTGTGATTTGTCACTTTAAAATACAAAGGTTTTTATACTAGTAGTAAATATTCAACTCTTTTACAAAGATGATTTCAAACTCTATTTTTAATACAAAGCTCGTTTATAAAACCATTTTCTAATCTATTAGCATATACAAGCCTTTACCTCATTCGTATGAGAAATCTAATTAAATGGCTTAGTAAAACAAGTGGTATGAAACGCTTGCGTTTACTTCGTCGGTTAATTCTTAGACTTGTTCGATTGAACTCTTGTCACAGTTTTCGAGTGGAAATCTATAATCTGTTCGTAAATATTTTAGTTAAGCTAGTAGTTATGGGACATGAAGCTAAACTCTTATATTTACTAGTTTAGTGTAATCGACACTTCTTGATGATCGATGATGATCATTTTATGATTTAGACTAGCGATGTGCGATGTCTCTTTGTCCGCGTGGGGGACTATACCCCGTTTTATTTAGCTTCGTCTCATTCCTTTATAGGCTAACGATCTATGGTTTTGTTGAGTTTGGTTCATCGGGCGTAACGCTGTATTACGTCGTTGTTCCGTATTATTTGTGTTCTGGTTCATCGGGCGTTCGTTGTACTACGTCGATGCTCCAGATTATTTGTGTTCAGGTTCATCGGGCGTTCGTTGTACTACGTCGTTGTGCTTGATTATTGGAGTTTGGTTCATCGGGCGTAACGCTGTACTATGTCGATGTTCTGGATTAATTGAGTTTCAGGTTCCTCGGGCGTTCGCTGTACTACCTCGTGGCACCTGCTCTATGGTTAGCGACCATGGGTTAACAACCCGTTTGTGATGCACGTGTTAGGGAGTTTTCATGCTCCCGTTTGTGATAGGCCTTCCCCCTTTGTGATTTCTGGATTTCTGGTTGTGATTTCTAGCATTTGTGTTTCACCAATTTTCGTGGATTGGCATTGATTTTTTTTTTTCAATATTTTTGCTTTGGCGAATAATTTAAAGAATGTGATTCTTTTTGGTGTTTTGAGAGGATTTGATATATTTTATGATTTTTGTTGTTATTTGATGTATACTTGACACAGTATGGTATTTTTGTTATCTTATGCTTTTGGTCATATCTCTTATCCTATATCATTTTATCTGATATTTATAGCTAGACTGATCAGTTTATTATTTTCTTCTTAAATAATACCTGGGTCAGACCGAGGTATTTCAGGTGCTTCTGCTTGACTTCTTATCAGGGTCCTTCACCTGACTTTTGGCTAACTGCTTTAGCTTAGTAGTTGTTATCCCACCTTTTGGTCAAGGCTGGGATATCAACAAAATAACTAGAAAATGACGGATATCAGGATTGGAAATCAATTGGAGATAAGGCTTTGATCGATGTTGTCAAAATTTGGCCGAGCTCCGATCATGGCGGGATCGATAGGAAATGATGATCAATGCTAGGAGAGGCTACGTTTCAAATCTAAGGTCAAACGGAGTTCATTTGCTCAAGATAATTAATGGATACGAACAAGGTGTTCGTATCGATCAGCATGGATACGAACAGCGTGTTCGTATCGATCAGGTAGGGAGGCCAGATGGGTTTCGACTCGCTGACCGTGGACCCGGATTGGATAGGTAAGCGCGCAATGGTTTGTTCGACTCGATGCTGTTCGTATCGAACAATGTTGGATACTTCGACTCGATACTGTTCGTATCGATCGAGTCATGACGAAGAAGACCGGAAGCGATAACAGATGGATGTGAATGAATGGTTACGAAGCCTGGACACGAACGAGAAGCAAGCATGATTTCAGGAAAGAAGCAATCAACCCGGCATGGAAATGGATCGAGCCTTGGAAGTAGCACCACGCCACCAACGCGCACGTGTAGGGCATCGATTCGAACACGATCGAGTCGAATAGATCGATTCGAACACGATCGAGTCGAACGAAACAGCCAACCGAAAATCCCATTTCGTATCGATCGTATCTCACAAACCACAAGTCCAAATGCTATGAAACTTTCACATGAGCTTACGTGCATGCTAAAGAATGTCCACACCAAATTTCGACTCCATTGGACGCAATCTTGATCGATACGAAATTCATTCGTATCGATCGCGGATCGAGCCAAAACTTCATGTGCTCGGGCGCGTGGCCCCACTCACGTGCCAGAAGAAGTCTCCCGAGATCTGAGCGAGATATTAGCCTCCTACACCTATAAATAGACCCCCAGAGCCAACAGAAAAGGGATCTTTGGCTTCTCAACGTCCAGACTGCCCGATTCAACTCCAGCAAAGAACATTAATAAAAGATTAACTTTTGGAGTGGACGTAGGCCGGAGATGGTCGAACCACAATAAATCTTGTGTCTTTGTCTATTTCTTTCCGTTTTAAGTTCATTCTTCTTCATTTTTTATCCTCTACATTACTTAGATCTGTGATTTGGAGATCATTTATTATTGATCTGTGTTCATACACTGGTGCTTTCACAACATTCGGGGTTTGCGACCAATTTTGGCGCAAACACTTTGGTGCTTTCACTGAGAAAGACTAGCACCCGCTATACCAGATCTGGAATTCGGATTTGAAGACTTAAAGGTTCAGATCTAAAGAGCTATGACAAGGAAATCAAGTAGAAGACAAAGAGCCGAGAGGAGTCAGCATGAAGGAAGCCAAGAGGCATCATCAGGGGCTAATCAGACTTCTGATTTCATTACCAGAAACGAGATAAAGACGATGATGGGAGCTATGCATGAAGAATTTCTGAAAAGGCAAGATGGGATGATGCAGAACCTCCTCAGACAGTTTGGGAAAGCATGAGCAGTTGGAACTTTAGGAGATCAGATCCGTGGAGCCGGAGCGGAAGGACCAAACAGGCAATCGAATGGAGCAGCTCAATAAGGCACAACCCCGGACCAGCGGACGACCACAAATTTGGAGGGATCCGGGCGTGGGGGCACGCCACCTGGCAATGATGGACCGGTTCATGGAGGAATTCCAGTTGACACCACACACCAAGATGCTGGCAGGAATGCAAGAGCACGTGATGAGGAATACATACCGGAATTCCCCTAAGGACACAGGGGCAACCATTAACGGACAACGCTGGATTGGTTGAGCTTATCAGGCGAACTATGCACGGAGGATTGACAAACAGAGACCTGGAGGGCGTAAACAGGAGTCCATTTACTCGTGAAATCAGAATGGCTCGGAACCCACCAGAGTTCAAGCTGCCCACGCTAGAGATGTACAATGGCAAGGCTGACTCGACTGATCACTTGATGAGATATACAAGACATATGGAGGTGCTGGGGGCATCGGAGGAAGTAATGGCCAGATGTTTCCCTCTATACTTAACGGATATAGATGCGATGTGGTTCAGACAGCTGGAGGAAGGATCTATCAGGTCATGGACATAATTGGTGGACAGGTTTCTGAAGCAATTTCGGGTTCATATCAAAAGGCCAAAGAATGTGATGACACTAACGTCAATAAAGCAAAGGACGGATGAATCGCTCAGAGCTTTCTTAACTCGGTTCAATGCGGCGGTTGCTTCGGTGGATCGGCTGGATCCATCGATGGTTTTAATGGCAGTAGTATCAGGAATCATAGAGGATTCAGATTTCAAAGTATCTCTAGTACGGGACCCAACAATGGATCTCGGGGAATTCATTCACGAAGCCGAGAGATTTCTTCGGTAGGAAGATGCATGTTCGGATATGAAGTTAAAGGAGGTGAACGCAGCTGAGGATGGTGGGCCATCCAGTGGAGGCTCGGATAAAGATAAAGTGAAAAGGAAGCTGGATGACGAATCAGGAAAAGCTAGGAAGCGGTGGAGGGAACCAAAGTTTTCCACTTACATAGGATTAAACGAGACGTTGGAACGGATATTCATGGAGACTCGGAATCGCCTTCCCTACCGAAGGCCAGCTAAGAGAGAACCCTCGGAATGTGAGAGGGCATCAGGAAGGCACTGTCTCTTTCACGATTTAGACGGACATGATACCAATAGTTGCAGGCATCTAAAGGACATTATTGAGGAGCATGTACGGAATGGACAGTTACGACAATATGTCGGGTTTCGGAATGCGACGGTGGAGCAGGAGCAACCACCGTCTACCTCAAACCACGATGGTGCGAGGCACAGGAATGATGGTCGATTGGTTATCAATTGACCGGGATAATATGAAATAAGTAGCAAACTACTAGCAAACGGCCAAGTCATTTACTCATGTACGGGGACGGAGATGGCCCCTAGGCATGCTCTGAATGATGATAAACCACGACGCTATGGTTTGTGAAATATGCTTTCTCTTTTGGTTTGGACATTTGCTTTTTCTGGTTTGGTTTTGGAGTTTGGTTTGAACCATTGGTTTTGCTTGTTTTCTGGTTTGGACTTTCGTTTGGATGATTGCTTTCTGTTTTGGATATTGATTTGGATTTCTGATATGGATTTTTGGTTTTTCGATTTGATTTGGATTGGATTTTCATCTGGTTTTTGGAAAATGGTCGTCGGGCATGGATTATGCCTGACAAGGGGTAAGTCTCTTTGTCTAAACGTGGCGAATTGGCGTATTCAGGTCGTCGAGTATGGACTATGCTTGGTAAGGGTCCAAAGCGACCAGGACTCGGCCTAGGACTTAGGCCTTATATTATCGGTTACTATTTCAGGTCGTCGAATATGGACTATCCAGTAGTTCAGCTGGGTAGAAGGATGTCTTCTAGAGATAGAGTTGGTGAAGCAACTCAAGTTTTGATGGAGTATCTGAGTTTTTCCTTATGGATCTATTGAACCATTTTCTGGGATGTGTTGTCCAGTTTGTGCTTGTGTTCTTCATCAGCATTCGTATCTACTCCAGATCAGAGTGGTGTAGCGGAAACAGTTTGGCGAGTGCTTCTGTTTGTCTTTTCCAGATAGGAGAAGTTAGTTCAGTCTACTGATGGTAGTAGAGTTGTGTTTTGGATTGGGTAGATCTTGAGAGGATCATTGGTTGAGTTATTTTTGGTCCTGTTTGTTTCTAGAAGCATCGGCGAAGGTTGAGTTAATCAGGAAGAATTTGTAGGTAACCCGAGATCGTCTGAAGATTTTGTGGATAAGAGACGAAGGAATTTGAAATTCGAAGTTGGAGACTTCGTTGTTGTGAAGTTTTTCTCTGGTTAAAGGGAGCTATAAGATTGGGTAAGTCTGGGAAGTTAGCTCCGAGTTATTTTGGATCTTTTCTGTAATCTAATTTGGATAAGTACTTTGATTTACTTGGTTGAATTGTCAGTTTGGATAACTGGAATTCATTGTGTTTTACGTATCTCTGAGGGAGTACGTGTTTGATCTATCTCTGGTTTTGGAACCGACAGTTCTGGAGGATTTGGTTGTTGAGTCAGACTCGTCTGTAGTTTGATATCTTGTTTAGTTCTGTAGATCTAGATGAGTAGGAGCTTTATAGCTTAGTAGTATTGATTGTTTGGATTCTATAGAGCGAGTATTCCGGTATTTATATACTTGGGGAAACTCGAGGAATTGTATTCAGAATTTTTTCTGGATAGTTTGAATTGTTTGATTGGATGAATTGTTTGCTATGGTTGTTAGCATATGGATGATAATATATGATTGTGATTTAAAAAGATTATTAAATTACCTTTGTTTTAAATTTCGGGGACGAAATTATTTTAAGGGGGGAGGAATGTAATATCCCGGAATTTATGGGCAATATCAATTTAATGATCTGTTTAAATAATTAAATTGATTTGATAATCTTTGATAATAAATGTTTGAATTGATTTAATAATCTAATTAAATAAATATTTAATTAGTGAATTTTATCTTTTAAAAACTAATAAAATGATTTCTATTTATAATGTATATATATATATGTGTATATGTATTGTAAATAGATAGGCTTTGGTTTGAAATTTAATAAATAAATAAAGTATTGTTTTAAATTTCTAATATACATTTTGATAGTTTTGGATTTTTAAATATATGTATGAACTTTTATTTATAAATATAATTGATTTTATTTTCTTTAAAGAAATTTATATATATATATATATAGATAAGTATTTAATAAATTAAGAAAAGGGCTTTATTAACATTATAAAATAAATATGAATTACTTAAAAAGACAAGTGTAATTATATAAAGCTATATGGTAACAAGTGTTAATTTATTAACAACTCTATGTGACAAATGTCAAATTTTACTTTTAATTTTCTTTTATTTTTAATAAACTACATTTTCACTTATATAAACATATGTTCCCATCTTCTTTTCCTTTTCTATTTCTTTCCAAAAACTTAAGAAAAACTTCAGCAAAAATAATCTGTAATCAAAACTTTTCTCTAACAAATCCTCAAAAACCAAATCTGAACTCATTTCTCTCCTCATAAACAAATTAGTAAGCAAACATTCCTCTCAACCAAATCTGTAACTTAAATCCTCCTCAAACAAATCAGTAATTAAATTTCTCTCAAACCAAATTCCTCAAACAAAGATCAATAAGGCTGCATTTTCTTCAAATTTGGAATCTGGAAACAGAGCCTGTAAAAATCTTCTTCATCATTTTTCTGTAATCTGGAAGCATGTTCAAAACAAGCAAAACCTGGAATCAAAGTTTTTAGCCTGCATATTTTCTTTAATCTGGAATCAAATTCCAGTCTGCATGCAAGTTTATAAAGCTAACAATTCAAGTTTCAAATCAAAGCCCAGAAGTTAAGGCATTCCAGTTTTAAGAGATTCAATAGCTTTTCAAATTAAAGCTGGAAGCTCTGTTCTTCATTTTTCAAATAGGTGAGTAACAATATTTTTAAAATTTATTGATGAAATCTGGTTGCATGCTTATCTCTGGAAATAAAGTTTTGTCTGTGAGTATATTTTCTTTAGAAAATCTCTGTGCATGTTTGTAGATAAATAGGTTGGTATGCATGTCTGTTATTTGCCCTGTTCTTCAATTTAAAATTAGTGAGTAACATTCATTTTAAACTAAAGTATATGATATCTGTTTACATATGGATTTCTGGAATGAAATATGTATTGAGTAGATATATATGATTGTATTTTTATGTATATATATGGATGGATGCATGTTTGATTGTTGTATTGTTTCTGCCTGTTCTTAATCAGTAGCTTAAGTTTTAATCAAAAAAACTCCTTATCCTTTATCTAATCTTTATTTAAAACTTAGGAATCAAACATTATTGTTTGTTTAAATCATGGGTTAGTGTTTAAAAGTCTATTAAGTTAAAGTAAAATAAAAATTACTCTGTAAATAAAAAGGGGAACAGGGAAGTTTAAGTTTGTATAAAATTCAAATATGATAATTTAGCATTCCAAGACTTTAAATTGAATCTTTAAACCAAATTATGATTTTTAAAAGAAAAATCACAATTTTTAAGTTTGTAAATATTGAGATATGTTAGTATGAACGGAATTTGGAAATCGATCAAATTCTGGCGATCGATGCAATCTGAAGGGTCGTGGTCTTTAGAGGAGGAAGTGGAGCGATCGTAGAGGTCGGGAAAAATGCCAGAAAGATCATCAATGTACGATGGTGGCGATGGTAGTCGATTTAAATCTGTAGCCCTAGTTTTTAAGTGCAATGGTTACTTGTCTCGTTCGAAGTCGTAGCTCGATCGAGTGTCTCGAGTTTCTGGGTTTTGGTAGTGGGTTGTTTGGCGAATGCGTGGACGCGATGAGGTGGATGCAGATGACTGGGATCGTCGGCGGCAGGGTGATTTCCTTTGTTGGGTTTAGTTCTAGTTTTTGCTGGTAGGCTCGATTTTGTTTTGTTATGGTTATTGGCAATTGGGAAGGTCAGTTCGTCTGAGGAGGCAATCGGCGACTTGGCGAAGTCGTGGTGACGACTGATGGTGGCCGGAGCTGTCGTACACGTGCACGGTGTACATTCGTTTCTGCTGTAGTTCGATAGTTTTGGGAAGAAAGGATGAGCTGGGTCGTGACTCGAAGTCGAAGCGTGTTTGTCTCGAGTATTAGATCGAGTTGCCTCAGGTTACGCTCGAGTAAGTGAGAGTGTTGTCTGGGTTTTTAAGAGGGGAAGGCTATACCAGTTTTAAAGTAAGTAAAACCATTTTTAAAGTAAGTAAACCCATTTTTTTAAAGTATGTAAATGAATTTGGTTTTATAAGATAAGTTTTTCTTTAACATTTGATTTAAAAGTCTTTAATTGGTTAAATTTTTAATCTTTAAATTGAAATGAAATTTAAAGGAAAAATTTAAAAGCAAAAGGTTTCAATGTATTTGAAAATGATAATTAAGTCATTTATAAGAAATGTTTTATCTTAAATATAATTAGGAATTAATGAGTGATTCATTAAACCAATAAGGTAATAAAGGTTTTGTGTTAATTAATTAAAATAATTAAGATTATAAGTTAATTAATTAGGGGTTAATTAATTTGGGATTAATCATTTATTTAGATAAGTATAGATTTTTAACAAATGATTAGAAATTTATTAATCAAGTGATTAAAGATTTATTTAAGCAATTAATTAAGTAATTAGAAATGAATTAATTGGTAATTAAGAATTAATTAGTTTGTAATTAATAAATAGTTGATTAAGGCTTAATTACTTTGAGAAAATAATTAAAGGATTGTTAATAATTAATGAGAGATCATTAATTAGGGATTATTAGGTAATTAATTAACATGATAAATTTGATAAGTTTAAATTAATTAATTAATTTAATTTAAGATAATCACTTTGGTGATTTGTTAAGTATAATTACTTAAATGTAATTATTGAAGAGTAATTACTTAGAAAAGTAATTAAAGTTAATTGGTGGAGGTATTTAACTAAGGAGGGTTTAATAAAAGTAATTTGAGTTAATTACTTTAAATAAATTAATCAAGGGATTAATTGAATGATTAATTAAATAAGAAGTAATTAATTATGAAGTGGAGTAATTAAGGGAAGTTAATTACTAAGTGAGATTAATCAAAGGTGATTAATAAATGTGACTAATTAAAGATTAATTATTAAATATAATTAATTTAAATGGAGTAATTAATTAAGAGTAATTAAAGATTATAAATTAATTAATATAATTAATAATGTAATTAAGGATTGATTAATTAAGATTAGTTAATCAATAATAAGTGATTAAAGTAATTAATTAATTGTAATTAATTAAGGATTAATGTAATTAAATATAGTTAATTAATTAATGATGTAATTAAAGATTAATTACTGTAATGGTTTAAGTTAATTAATTTGTGAAATTAATTAAGAATTAATTACTTAAAGTAATTAAAGGATTATTAATCAGGAATGATTAATTAAGATGGATACTTAGAGTAATGATTAATTAATTAGTTTAATTAATAATTAAGTAAGCAGGATTTATAGAATGAAGTAATTAGTTTAATTCACTTTAAATTAATTAGATGATAAAAATCATTGCTTAAGGATGGATGAATGAGATTGAATGTATTTCATTGTTTGATATCTCTGATGAGATATGACTGATATATGATATGGATGTTTGGTTGAATTATAATGATAATGTGAATTATCTGTTTGGTATGATAATGTAGATTATCTATTGAATTATCTATCTTTGTGTATATAGATAAGAATTGAATTGTTTTAACCTTAAAACAACTTGGCCCTTAAAAGATACGTTTTGGATTTCGATGAGACCGGGATCGGGTTTCCGTATACCGGGATTCCAGGTCTGGAGACCCGAATACCACATCGATCCAAATTAACGATAGGTCGTGAATCTCAAGTGAAGATGAAGATTCAAAGTGCAAGGGTTATTGTCGTTAACTCTGAGGGTGATTCCAAAACGAGTGTAACGAGATAATGCCTTCGGTTTCGTTCGAACCCGGAATGAACTTGTATGGATTGAATGCTTTCAGCACATCGTCAGGCGGACGATGAGCATTCTAAGTGATATGTTCTGATTAAAGGTAATCGTAACCTCAAGCCTCATCAACCGGGAATGGCTAAAACAGGGGAGGTGCAGCAAGGCTTCGTGGGTAGCACCCACTGAGAGCAAGATAGATCCCTGTCTAGAGGTCCCTTTTCTTTTTATTCGGCTTAGTGTGTGGTTGGTCGCGCCAACTACGAGGTTATCTTGTTCGGAATTATCCAGTAAGGGATGGTTCCGGCTTTGTGTTGCAGGGGAGCGGGCATACTCCTCGGTACGGTGATCTAGGCCACGTACTGTGACGGGCGGTACCCCAGTAGCCCTGCCATTGTATGGAATCCAAACTCCAATAAGTGCCGTACGTATTAGTTGTGCCCAACTATGTTGGAATGTGAGATGTAAGCATTTCAGCTATTTCTATATTTTACTTGAAAACCCTAGACCCTATTATAATAAAATCAGATTTCCTATCAAATGTTTTGGTTAGCGTAAGGTAAAAACTTACCCATGTTTATTTGTGGGGAGTCTTACGTGATACCTTTTCTTTCTAAAGGTTTTGAAGTTAAGCAAGTTTAACCTGTTACTCACACCAGACCCATGTCTGACCCAAGTGTTTATTTCTGTTTTATAAACTCTTGGGTACTCAAATTTTTACGAGTAGCCAAGGGATTCAGGTTTAGCTTTGACGAATATTCTGGAGGAGCAATGGAGCAGGAGGCTTCGGCGTTCGTAGATATAGTATTCCGCTGTGTTGATATCTGTGATAGTGACTTGTCTTGTATTTGAGTTGTAATGTCTAGACAGATGTTTATAACTGTCTAGTAAGTGATGTATATGCTGTGTAACTCTATAAATTGTTGTAAACTATGTAATAGTTTATGTTATTAATATAATTTATTCGTTCCGCTGTGAGATCGTTGTTGTTGATTCTTTCTTTCTTCTCTTCTTTTCTATTTTCTACCCCTTTCTTTCTTCATAATGATGCGACTTTCTGGGCATAGGAAGTCGGGTCGTTACAGTGGACAAGGGTCCAGAGCGACCAGGATTCGGCTTAGGACTTAAGCCTTGGTATTACTCAGCGTCCAGGGACACTGGACCACGGTCGTTAGGTGTGGATTGCGCTTGGCAAGAACCCAGAGAGGTACAGATTCGGATATCGACCCGGAGAGGTCCTGGATTCGGTTATTGGTTATTGGATAAGGATGGATTAGGACTCGGTCATCGGGTTCAGATGGATATGGAATTGGCTAAGGCTTTGGTTACTGGATTTGGAATCAAACATCGACTCGGAGCAGTCAAGAACGATGCGCTTGGATGGGATGGCTTGGTAATGGATTGGATTATGAATCGGATGGTATGGCTATGGACAGAATATGGACTTCGAATGTCGGATTCGGAACTATTCAAAACACCCCTTCTTATCACAATGCATGTTTTGGGGGGAAAATGTTATCCCACCTTTTAGTCAAGGCTGGGTTATCAAAAAAATAACTGGAAAATGACGGGTATCAGGATTGGAAATCGATTGGAGATAAGGCTTTGATCGATGTCATCAAAATTTGGCCGAGCTCCAATCATGGAGGGATCGATAGGAAATGATGATCAAGGCTAGGAGAGGCTACGTTTCAAATCTCAGGTCAAACGGAGTTCATTTGCTCAAGATAATTGATGGATATGAACAAGGCATTCGTATCGATCAGCATGGATACGAACAGCGTGTTCGTATCGATCAGGTAGGGAGGCCAGATGGGTTTCAATTCGCTGACAGTGGACCCGGATTGGATAGGTAAGCGCGCAATGGCTTGTTCGACTCGATGATGTTCGTATCGATCAATGTTGGATACTTCGACTCGATACTGTTCGTATCGATCGAGTCGTGACGAAGAAGACCGGAAGTGATAACAGATGGATGTGAATGAATGGTTACGAAGCCTGGACACGAACGAGAAGCAAGCGTGATTTCAGGAAAGAAGCAATCAACTCGGCATGAAAATTGGATCGAGCCTTGGATGTAGTGCCACATCACCAGCGCGCACGTGAAGGGCATCGATTCGAACAAGATCGAGTCGAATAGATCGATTCGAACACGATCGAGTCGAATAGACCGAGTCGAACGAAACAGCCAACCAAAAATCCCATTTCGTAACGATCGTATCTCACAAACCACAAGTCCAAATGCTATGAAACTTTCACAGGATCTTATGTGCATGCTAAATAATGTCCACACCAAATTTCGACTCCATTGGACGCAATCTTGATCGATACGAAATTCATTCGTATCGATTACGGATCAGGCCGAAACTTCACGGGCTCGGGCTCGGGCGCATGGCCCCACTCACGTGCCAGAAGAAGTCTCCTAAGATCTGAGCGAGATATCAGCCTCCTACACCTATAAATAGACCCCCAGAGCCAACTGAAAAGGGATCTTTGGCTTCTCAACGTCCAGACTCTGCCCGATTCAACTTTGCACTCCATCAATGCTGTTATACTTGAATTTTATCATCATAATATGTTGTAATCAGTTGTAACCAGCGAAGAACATCAATAAAAGATTAACTTTTGGAGTGGACATAGGCCGGAGATAGCCGAACCACTATAAATCTTGTGTCTCTGTCTATTTCTTTCCGTTTTAAGTTCATTCTTCTTCATTTTTATCCTCTACATTACTTAGATCTGTGATTTGGAGATCATTTATTATTGATATATGTTCATACACTAGTGCTTTCACAATATTCGGGGTTTGTGACCAATTTTGGTGCAAACAGTAGTTTTTTTATTATACATTTGAGATAGAGACTCCATGATGTATAATTATTCTTTTGTCTAGCACTTGTACCTATTCTTTGTGATGTAGTGGATCTTGTTTGACCACTATTTTGATGCACACTTTTATTACATATATTCATATCTGATTCCGCCTTTGTGATATGAATGTCTGTGACTGATTTGTGTTATGTTTATTTCTATATTTGTTTCCGAAGGCCTCATAGCCACTGTGTGGTAGCTTCGAGTTTGTATTTAATATGTTAGATTTCCTCTAGAAATGAAATGTAAGTTATTTTATCTGACATATCGGTAATCGCCCAAAGCAATTACACAGATGGTCGCTCCTCAACAGCCTTATTCTTCGTGCTAGTCGACAGCATTGCCCACTACTGTTCTTGGCAAGCGTGAGTATAGAGGTGGGGCGTCACGGCTTGGCATCGGAGCCAAACTTCGGAACAATGTAGAATAATCTAGCTAGGATCATTGTCCTAAGTCTTTCTTAGGAGTCGTGCTTTAGGATTAATTCGAGTCATTGAACCCGTTCTATCCTATTTCTTTTTATGATGCCTTGTTTTATCAATCAAGTTTGTTTGATATTCATTCTAAGATTAATATTCTCTTTTCATTCTTTCTTAAAGAAGAGAAATGGTTAGACCAGGCTGTCCCAGCGCCGGTCAATCTAGTGCTACTCCTCAGGACGGAATATTTATGTCAGCTCAACAACTTTTAGATCTTGTGAACAATGCCCGAGCTGCCAGACCCGTTCCAGCGCCAACTCACCCTAAGTCTGGGTTTGCACGCTTGTGCAGAGATTATACCGCTTTGGGTGGAAGGCCATTCAAGAGTTCCGAAACCGTTATAGAAATCCAAGCTTGGCTTAGATCATGCGATCACATCTTTTCCCGCATGGATCTTATTGATTCACTTCGTGTCCAAGTGGCTTCTAGCATGCTCCAAAAAAGAGCATTAGATTGGTATGAGCTTTTGATTTCTGAAATTATCGAAGCGGATCTTACTTGGGAGCAATTCCGAGAAAGATTTGAATTGAAGTTTGTGCCGGAGGCTGAAAAAGTAACTTTAGCCCGACGCTTTATTGACCTTGTTCAAGGTGAATCATCTGTGACAGATTACGTCGCATTTTTTGAATCTCTCTCTAAATATGGGGTCGAGTATATTAATAATCCATTGAAGAAAAATCAGAGGTTCGTCTATGGGTTGAATAAGAACCTTAAAAAGCCTTTGCTTCTGAAACTAGAAGTTTCTTTTGATCAGCTTATTGATATCGCTCTTCGACTTGAAGAGGCCGATAATGAAAGTAATGTTGAAGTTGTGGGTGCCAAACAGAACTTCAATAATAACATGAAGAGGCCTATAAAGTTCAAAGGCCCCAATCCCAACAAGAAAGGGAAACAAGAAACTCTGGTAGCAAAGACTTCTACCTCTAGTCGTGGATGATGCTACAATTGTGGTCTTACGGACCACTATGCAAAAGAGTGCCCAAAACCATTTTTTTGTCGTTATTGCAAAAGTTCGGGCCATCTTATATCTACATGTCCTATACTCTGGAGTAGGAGAGAGGTAGAGTTAAATGTCGTGCAAACTCCTAGTGACACTTCTCTTGGTCAAGGTATTTCTCATTCTATCCTTGAAAATATTTGTTTTGTGATTATCTTATTCGAGTTCTTTTTGATTTGGGTTCATCTCCTTATTTGATATCAAAAGAACTTTTTGATTCTTTCTCTTTTAATATTATGGGCTTGATGACTTCATTGCCAATTGAGGATTCGATTGATGGATCCACAACACTCAATTTACTTTGTGAAAATGTCGAGATTATTTTATGCGATTATTCTTTTCGAGCCGATTTGCATGTTATGCGTTACTTAGGCTTCGGAATTGATTTTTGTGAAAGGATTGGCTTTATCTTTATGAGGCCCATATCCCGTGTCCCGAGTGGACTATTCATCTTCGACATTTTCAATATGTTAAGCAGATTTCTATTTTTCTTGGTGATTTCGATTCCAATTTGGTGGCATCATTTTTATTCTTTAAGCCCATATGATGAGGAAAGTGTTATTTCTCTCATTTTAAATAGTTTGTGAATTTTCTGGTATTTTTGAGCTGTTCTAGGATTATCACCTAAGCAATCTATTGTGTGGTGCTAAGGTCTTTTCAGCTCGACCTTGCCACCAGTTTTCATCAACTATGAGTCGTGGAGGATAGCATTCCACTTACTGCATTCCGCACTCGTTATGATTCCTATGAGTGGTTCGTTATGCCATTCGGTTTGACGGACCTTCTACCTTGTTTCATCCATCTTATGAATCGAGTATTCTACGAATATCTCAATGAGTTTATCCTTGTATTTATTGATTATGGATGAAAACAAAAATTTTAAATATGCAAATCTTTTCAATAAGATATTTATAAGTATGATTGGATTTTTTCCTTAAAACGAGAAAAGTATATTTGTAAATTTTATAAGAGACATGGTTATCATATATAAGATGATTTTGTGTTGTTTTGCCCATTGAGTGCTTTAAGAATTCTGGTCGGTGCACTTGATCAACGTTATCGATAAGAATCTCCTAAACGCTATGATGAGACAGTCAAACACAGTAAATTCTTGTAAAAAGTTAATTTTTCTAAAAAGATGAATATATAAAGTTAATTATAACTTTGAAAGTCTTAGCTTTAGGGAAAGAGAATCGATTAAAGGAACTCTTTTCCGATGCTTTATTTCTTGCGGTTCCCGAAGGGAACCAAGACTTTATTGTTTGTACCAATACTAGTCGTATTGGTTTTGGTGTCATTCTCTTGTAAAGGGAATGTGCTATCGCATTTGCTTCTTGACAATTAAAGCTTGTCAAGACTAGATACGTCACTCATGATCTAGTGCTCGCGGCTATTGTTTTCGCTCTTAGAATTTGGTGTCATTATCTCTTCGGAGAGAAATTGTTCTCTACACCAATCATAAATTTTTGAAGTATTTATTTTCTCGAAAGGAACTTAATTTGCGTCAACAACGTTGGCTTGATTCCTTGCATCTTATGATCTTGATATTTTTATACTTCCGGAAAGAGCAATCGTGTTGTCGATGCGCTTAAGTCGAGAGCAGCAAGCGGTCGTTTCTTTGATGATATCTGAATGGAATGATCTCGAGACTTTATCCACTTGTGAGATTCGAGATCGTGAATCCAATTCATGTTCATCTTCTGTTTTGTGTAGCCTTGAGGCTCATCCTTCTTTTGGACTATACCTCTTTTGGCTTAACTCTGTGTCAAATTAAATTGCATGGAGTTCCTACTTCTATTGTTAGCAATCGTGATCCATTATTTAACTAGTGGATTTTGGTAAGGTCTTCAAAAGCTTTGGGAAAAAGTTTAGTTTTAGCACCGCTTATCATCCGTAGTCCGATGGACAAATCGAGCGTGTGAATCAAACTCTTGAAGATCTCATTCATGCTTGTGTTCTTGATTTTGGTGGAAGTTTGGAAGATCATATTTCCCTTGTTGAGTTTTCTTCCAATAATAGATTTCAATCTTGTATTGGTATGGCACCTTTTGAGGCACTCTACGGAAGGCCATGCCGGTTCCTTCGTGTTAGCTTATAGCCGGCGAGAAGCTGGTTTTAGGTACAGATTTTTATCGGTATTCATTTGTGTTTCACCTATAAGGGTTGATGTGCGTTTCAGTTGATCGGGAAAGTTAGCACCTCGATATGTTGATCCATTTCCCATCACCGAACGTATTGGTTCTATGGATTATCGCCTTTTGTTACCGACTAAATTCTTTGCTACTCATGACGTATTCCACGTCTCTCAACTACGGAAATGCCTTCGAGATTCCGATTCTGTTCTTGAGCCCGGTGTTATTGAAGAAATTGAAGTTTCGCCTAATTTGACTTTTGAACAACGTCCTATCCATATCATTGCTTCGGAGGTTAAATTCCTTCGAAATAAAGATGTTCCTCTTGTGAAAGTTCAATGGTCCTCAAATCCTAAGGATTTCTCTTGGGAATCTAGAGAATTCATCGAGCGAACACATCCGAACTTACTCTCTCGTGCTCATTAAGGTGAACTTCTTATTTCAAATTTTCTTTTGTGTTGATATGCTTTTATGGTTGTTACTTTTTATTTTACTCTTAATTATTACGAGGACGCAATTTCTTTAAGGAGGTGAGTCTGTAACAACTCGCATATTTTACGATTCGTATATTTAAATGTTTAATTTAAATATAGCATCGTTAGTCGGATTTTAGTCCGAAAAAGTCACTATACGTAAAAGAACAGTCGAAATAGTGAAAGGTTTTTGTGGATCGAGATTCGGAGGTGTCTATTTGAGAAAAACTATCTTACAGGGATTCAGACGTCTTAAATGGAGCATTCAGACGTCTGAAATTGTTCGAATCAAACCAGAAAGAAAATATGCCAAAATTGCCATTTTCAGACATCTGAAATATACGATTCAGACGTCTGAATATTGTTCTGGACAACTTCTATTTTTCCAGATTCAGACGTTTGAATCGTTCATTTCAGACGTCTGAATCGTTCATTTCAAACGTCTGAATGAAGTTAGAAAACTCCTATTTTTCCAGATTCAGACTTCTGGTTTGGAAATTTCAGACGTCTGAATCAAGAATGAAGTTGTGAATCAACAATTTGAACTCGAGACCACTTCCATTGAGTTCAAAACGGTGTTTGCGACTTTTTTGAGTATAAGCATCGATATGTTTGGAGTTGAGTGAATTTTGATATTTTTCACTTAGGGCTTTGGGCTTGGGTTTGGGTTTCACCCAACTCATCCTATACCCTAACTCAGCCCCCTCTCCTCTCCATTCACTCATTTCATTTCTTTTTCTCTAGCTTTAGCGAAAATGGGGGAAAGAATGGGAAATGGAAATTCCTAAACCATAGATTCATTTGCAAACTCAAATTCAAGTCCAAAATCCAAGAGAAGCTTAGGTAAGCATCCTCTTCTCCTTCTCCATCTCAATTCCTCTTCGATTTCTGAAATTTCCTAAACCCTAACTTAGGAAATATTTTTTTCTTGAGCTTAGATTGAAGCTCCTTGGGTTATAATTGAAGAGTGATTGTTCTTGCCTTGCTCTATAGCTTCTCTCTTGAGTTTTTGGGTTAAAAGGTTAGTTTTTGAACTCACATCTACGTCTATATCTTTGATAGTGTTAGGTAGAAATTCCTAACATCTATTCCTTGTCTATTTGCTTTTGAATTGAATTGGTTTGATGAATATTCCAATTTTTGGTGTTTGAAGTCAAAATCTATGAAAAATCATTATATGGATGTTTGGACATGTTAGTCGGAGTGTATTGGTGAGTCTTTAAGGTTGGGTAGTCGTTTGGCGTAAACCTCTATCCATCGTCACTCATCCGATCGATTCCGATATGATTTGGCCATCATTTGCCTAGGCAAAGTATTGCCTGAGCCCTAGGTTCAGACGTCTGAAATATACAAGTCAAACGTCTGAATCTGCTTGTCTCAGCCTAATTTTCCTATTTTGTGTGGGATTCCAATTTTTATTGATTCGTGATTATCCGATATGTTGTTATCATTTATTATCGACTTTGATGACTTCTTCTTCGAGATTTTTGGGAATATCCATTTTTGATGGATTCGGCATCGATTTATATGGATTTAATTCACGTCTTCGTATGTGAATTTTTGATGATTGATTGTTTCTACTATCATTTCTGTGATTTGTCACTTTAAAATACAAAGGTTTTTATACTAGTAGTAAATATTCAACTCTTTTACAGAGATGATTTCAAACTCTATTTTTAATACAAAGCTCGTTTAAAAAACCGTTTTCTAATCTACTAGTATATACAAGCCTTTACCTCATTCGTATGAGAAATCTAATTAAACGGCTTAGTAAAACAAGTGGTATGAAACGCTTACATTTACTTCGTCGGTTAATTCTTGGACTTGTTCGATTGAACTCTTATGATAATTTTCGAGTGGAAATCTACAATCTGTTCGTAAATATTTTAGTTAAGCTAGTGGTTATGGGACATGAAGCTAAACTCTTATATTTACTAACTTAGTGTAATCAACACTTCTTGATGATCGATGATGATCATTTTATGATTTAGACTAGCGATGTGAGATGTCTCTTTGTCCACGTGGGGGACTATACCCCGTTTTATTGAGCTTCGTCTCATTCCTTTATAGGCTAGCAACCTATGGTTTTGTTGAGTTTGGTTCATCGGGCGTAACGTTGTATTACGTCGTTGTTTCGTATTATTTGTGTTCTGGTTCATCGGGCGTTCGTTGTACTACGTTGATGTTCCGGATTATTTGTGTTCAGGTTCATTGGGCATTCGTTGTACTACGTCGTTGTGCTTGATTATTGGAGTTTGGTTCATCGGGCGTAACGCTGTACTACGTCAATGTTCTGGATTAATTGAGTTTCAGGTTCCTCGGGCGTTCGCTGTACTACGTCGTGGCACCGGCTCTATGGTTAGCAACCATGGGCTAACAACCCGTTTGTGATGCACGTGTTTGTGAGTTTTCATGCTCCCGTTTGTGATAGGCCTTCCTCTTTGTGATTTTTGGATTTTTGGTTGTGATTTCTAGAATTTGTATTTCACCAATTTTCGTGGATTGGCATTGATTTGTTTTGTCAATATTTGTGCTTTGGTGAATAATTTAAATTTAAAGAATGTGATTCTTTTTGGTGTTTTGAGACGATTTGAGATATTGTATGATTTTTGTTGTTATTTGATGTATACTTGACACAGTATGGTATTTTTGTTATCTTATGCTTTTGGTCATATCTCTTATCCTATATCATTTTATCTGATATTTATAGCTAGACTGATCCGTTTATTATTTTCTTCTTAAATAATACTCTGGTCAAACCGAGGTATTTCAGGTGCTTCTGCTTGACTTCTTATTAGGGTCCTTCACCTGACTTTTGGCTAACTTCTTTAGCTTAGTAGTTTTTGTTATTATACATTTGAGATAGAGACTCCATGATGTAAAATTATTCTTTTGTCTAGCACCTGTACCTATTCTTCGTGATGTAGTGGATCTTGTTTGACCACTATTTTGATGTACACTTTTATGACATATATTCATATCTGATTCCGCCTTTGTGATATGAATGTCTACGACTGATTTGAGTTATGTTTATATCTAAATTTGTTTCCGAAGGCCTCATAGCCACTGTGTGGTAGCTTCGAGTTTGTATTTGATATGTTGGATTTTCTCTGGAAATGAAATGTAAGTTATTTTATCTGACATATCGGTACTCGCCCAAAGCAATTACACAGATGGTCGCTCCTCAACAGCCTTATTCTTCATGCTAGTCGACAGCTTTACCTAGTAGTGTTCTTGGCAAGCATGAGTATAGAGGTGGGGCATCACATTCATGGACTGGCATTGATATGTTTTGTCAATATTTGTGTTTGGTGAATAATTTAAAGAATATGTGATTCTTTTTGGTGTTTGAGATGATATGAGATATTGTATGATTTTTGTTGTTATTTGATGTATACTTGACACAGTATGGCATTTTTTTTATCATACTTTTTTGGTCATATCTCTTATCCTATCTCATTTTATCTGATATTTATAGCTAGACTGATCCGTTTATTATTTTCTTCTTAAATAATACTCGGGTCAGACCGAGATATTTCAGGTGCTCCTGCTTGACTTCTTATCTGGGCCCGTCACCTGACTTTTGGCTAACTAATTTAGCATAGTAGTTTTTGTTAGAATACATTTGAGATAGAGACTCCTTGATGTATGCTTATTCTTTTTTCTAGCACTTGTATCTATTCTTTTGTGATGTAGTGGATCTAGTTTGACCACTATTTTGATGTACACTTTTATGTGTTATATTCATATCTATTTCCGCCTTTGTGATATGAATATCTGTGACTGATTTGTGTTATGTTTATTTCTATATTTGTTTCCGAAGTCCACATAGCCACTGTATGGTAGCTTTGAGTTTGTATTTGATATGTCGGATTTTCTCTTGAAATGAAATGTAAGTTATATTATCTGACATATCGATATTGGCACAAAGCAATTACACAGATGGTCGCTCCTCAACAGCCTTATTCTTCATGCTAGTCGACGACATTACCCCGTAGTGTCCTTGGCTAGTGTGAGTATAAAGGTGGGGCGTCACATAATGTGTCCGTTGTAATGTAAATCCCCACATCTATATACGGTCACATTATACCCTTCGTGGATCATGATGTTACACATGCACACACGTATATGTGTGTATGTGTGTGTATATATATATACTTATATAAATAAATAAAATTAAAATTAAATAAATCTCAAACTATAATTTGTACAATTAGAATACACACTACGCCATAGATTGCATACTGCAACACCAAAGAAGTGATGCAGGAAGTGCCAAAAAATGATGCTGTAGGCTAAAAAAGGGCAAAGGCAACACTTTCTCGGTGATGCATTTTGCCGCGTTGCCGCAGACCTCAAAGGCAACATTTTGACTATCTAAGGCAACATAAGAAATATTGTTGCAATAGAACCATATTTGGGTCTATAGCAACATCCATAGGTGTCTGTACCAACATTCCAAAATGTTGCTATAGATATTAACTTTTTGAATTTGTGGGGCCCACATTGTAGAGCATATTTGATTTTTTAATAGAAATAAATATTTATTTAATAAAATGCTATTGCACAGAATTTGATATTCAAACAGTAATTTATTTAAATAAATATTTTATTTCAACATTTGAAATAGTACAAATTCCTGACTCCACTATTTTACAATTCAATGATATATAACACTGATATTTACATATACAGATAATCCTCACTACATCACTCAGTTCACTCATTACATATGCAGTTTCAATTTATACAGACACCGACACTGACACTGACACTGACAAATATATGACGAGCTGAGTGTCGAGCCGAAGGCGAGCCGAGTGCCGAGGCGGGCGAGCCGAGAAGCGGGTCCGGGCGCAGCGCCGGCGGGGGTCCGGGGCACCGTAGTCCCGGCGGGGATTCATCCGATTTTGGAAGATCGAGCCTTCTTTGAAACCTGTATTCAGCTCATGCATTCATACACTCATGCACATTTGATTTGACTCTGTCTTCAAGCTTGTATCCAGCTGTCCAGTCTTCAATACCTGTCACATATAATTCAAAAGCAGTAATCTGGAAAATAATATTTAACTCAAACAGAAAATGGAAATATTTTTGTTATAATATTTGCCTCAGGTATTTGGGTTGTTTCTTTTCATAAGTTCATAAGCCAAACATGAATGCAACACATGGATACAAGGACACGACACAAGGTCAAACCCGAGTCATCGACTGGATTCAACTCAGGGCCAAGCAACCAACAAAACAAACAAGAACCAGGTTCAGCAAAATATAGACAAGCCAGTGCAAGAAACACATCAGTACACATAGGCAGCCCATCAAGAAAACAGTGAATGCATCAGGCATGTACAAGAGAAACATAGGCAGTAATATGATATACAGAGGACTTGGAGCATCAGTTCATGTTCTGGTTTAACAAATGCAGCAGAAAGGAGCTAACAAGCTCAGATCAGAAATAAAAAACAAGCCAGTGAACCAAAATCCAACATACCAAATAATATCACATCGCAATTCATCATCGGCAAAGCAAAATCAAGCCAATGAACCAAAATCCAACATACCAATACATCATCGCAATCCAACATACCAGATTTATCAAAGTCCAACAGAAAGATTAAACCCGAGATTATAGGAAATAAAGCCTATAAATAAATCCCAATTCATCATCGGCAAAAGCATGCGAGTGTAACCAAAATCGAGAATAATCAAGTAAACCAGAAGGCAGAAAACATACCAAATAATATCACATCGCACCCGATGACGAAGTCAAAGCAATTCGAGCAATCAATCAAGGAATTGAAACTAGTTTTACGATTGCTGGCCAATTTGAAAATTTAAGCGGCATTCACTCAAACAAGAAATCTGCGTTTGACATCTTCCTTGAATCTGAAAATGGTACAATCGAGCAAATCTTCATCGGAATCGAACTTCTTCTGAACATTGGCGAGAAAGATTCAAGCATCGGATCTGGTCGAAGTATCATAAATTGCCAACCCTACCATAACGGAACCACCAGATTCGAGGAATAGCAGCTGAGCCACAACTATCGCTGACGTATCGTCCTCGATGGGTCCGTTAAGGCAGATGACGTGCTCTTTGAGAAGCCGGGAAAAGATATCGCAGACACGCTGGCCACGGGATGTGTGCTCGATGACCATCGGAATCGGGCCGTAGAAACGGCGGTGGGGTAGTGGAGTTTTGTTGGGGGCTGCGGTTGGTAGGATTTGGGAGAGGTTGCGTATCGACATGTTGGCAAGCAGCAGCGAAATTGGGGTGAGAACAAAATAGGAACGAAAATATGATTTGGAAATTAGGGATTTGGAAATTGGGGATTTGGAAGAGGGTGAGAACGAAATGGTATGAAAAGTAAAGCGGGAAAACGAAATTTCTGGGCAAATTGCAGTGGTGATCCATTTTAACAACCAGATTAAATGTAGGCCGTTGGATCGTATTCACGCGGATTGCTAATTTTATTAATTTTTTAATTTGAAAACATCTATAGCTACTGCAACATCTTGTTGATGCCTATGCTAACACCTTGAAGCGAGTGTTGTAATAGACAAAAATCAGCATACCTATCGTTACATTATAGCTAGCAACACCATGTAATTTCGTTGCAGTAGGCCATCTATGGCGTAGTGACATATGGACATAGTAATAAATCTTGCCATGAATAAATTATTAATCAATGACATTTAATGTATCGATCAATTCAAATTAAAAAGAGAAAATGAAAGGTTTCTCTCTCCTTTTAATGCAATTAATACTCTTAATTAATTCTTGTTTTAGGGAAAGAAATGAAAGATTTCATTCCCTATATATTAACTAAATGTTAGGTGTATTTGATACACTATACATTTGAAATTAAAAACTTCCCTTTAGCTAATTTAAATATAAATTATTTTATTTAAAAAAAAATTATAAATGTTCTAAATAAATTAGGCTTCATAGGCGCAACTAAGACCAATACGGTAAAATTTTTTGAAATTTACCCATTTCTTCCGCTACGGGCTGGCCTAGTTCCTTCAATGGTATCGGACCCAATAGCCTTACGGTCCAAATTAGTCATATTATGGCTAACTATTTAAGCTTGCCCACTTAGTACGGTGTCTAGAAAGGTAATGTCTAGGATTGGAATTGGGTAATCAAGTACCCTATCCTACCTGGTTACTAGCCTAGCCTGAAAGGTTATGTGAGCCCAAAGGTTGCCCCTAATAGAAAAGGCCCTACTTGAATTGGGCCTTGGGCTAATTTTCAAAAAGTTTTGAAAATTAAAGTTAAAGATTTTAAATTTAACTGTTAAATTTAAAATGAAATATGTTTATTATAAAACATATAATATAACATAACTTTTCAAAATGTTTGAAAAACAATTCACATTAATTTCAAATTTCAAATTTATTAATAAGATTAATAACAGTTAATTAGTTAAGTAAGTTAATTAATTAATGAATATGTGTGTGTATTATATATTGAGATATATGTTATGTTGTTTTTAAAATTTTAAAATAACATAAGTATACATGTGTGTATCTGAACTGAATTTTGAAATTAATATAATTTAATTAAAATAGTTTAATTAAATAAATTAATTAAAGGTTAATTAATTAAAACACACATATATAATATATATGTGTTATACTAGAAAGGTTATAGCTTACACTATAAAGGTTATAGTAGATATGTCCAATATAAAAGTTATATTGGAATACTAATATAAAATTAATTAAAGAGTTAATTAATTAAATAAGATTTAGTTAATATAATGTTATACATAAGACTATTATATAAGTAATATGAAATATAAAAGTTATATAATAATAAAACTTAGATAATATGAATGTATAATTAAAGGCGGAACATTAAAGAAACCCTAAATAGACTTAAGGAATAAATACATACATATATGTACGTATACTGTGATTTATGATGTGTCTGACACTTGAATCATGAGAGTATTTTATAAGAAATACATTATTCCATAAGTCAATATCACTCTATATAATATACCGAAGATAATGAATCTTTAATATAAAATTGTCCTATACTATATATATATATATATATTATAGCAAATTACTTGCATAGTCCGTAGTTGTTGAGCAAACTCAAGCTAGAGATGTTATGTGTAGTATTATTAATATATCGAATAGACGAGGTAAGATAACTATATGTATTTGTTGAGCAAACTCAAGATACATATATTATACTTAGGCCGTCACGATATGGTTGGTATGAGTGAATAATCTCTTTCGATTTGTTGAGCAAACTCAAGGTTGAAATGAGATTAGGATAAGGAAATATGGGTTAGGAGTTGTATATGATACAATCGATAAGGAGTTATTCATTATTTGTGGGGCTATGAGCAAACTCAAGGTCAAAATACCAAGTCAAACAAGTCTTAACACCCACTAGTGAAGTCGAAAGACCTCTATGTTTCATCTTAGGGTTTGGAAAAACATAAAAGACTAGTGAAAGCCTAATTAGAAAAATAAAATGGTAACATTTAACCTTTCTAATATTGCAAGAACATATGTTAAATAATGTTACAATTATCTACAATGATAAATTTGTGCATTTAATATGATTGATAAAACGTTTATCAACTAATATATACAAATAAACTGAATTGAAAATTGACAAATGGAAATATAATATAATACTAAGTATTAAATGCCTGTTGCATGTTAATGTTTTCTATGCCCATGCAAGTGCCTGATTTTACAACTACTTAATATGTTCATAATATGATCACTTACATGTTTATTTGGTTGAGACTGTGTATTGCATTCTATGAGGTTCGAATGGTAAAAGCAATATAAGACTATGGATATTTGATCCATACATTATTACATATAAATTTTATATGGTGAACGGTCATAGTTCGTGATGTACGATACTTCAATGGGTATAGTTCATTCTAAATAAGCTAATAAACAATACAATGAGATCGAGTATTCAATTTGATTGACTACCTAAAAGTTCATATTGTGTTAATTGTAACATAAGGCTAAAACTACAGCAAATCTAAGAGCTTGAATGTTGAAATGTCAGTTTGATTGATTTATGTAAAGTGCAATACATTTGATGTTCTTAAAAGTTAAGGATAATCGAATACGCTTTTGTAAAGGGTTCATTAGGATATTGTAGTAGGGATTTTCTTTTGAATGGTTTGACCATTTAAAAAGAAAAACAAATATGCAAGAGTAGATGTGTAAGGTATAGTTGGGACGAAGAGAGTGAACAGTCACTTCTACTTCATAAAGAAACATCGAAAACGAGAGTTGTAGTAATAATGATTGATACTTAACGTTGGAATAAGAAACATGATTACTATTCTGAAATATATTTCCATATAGAAAATTATTTTCTATGATATTTATTTCTCTTGAGTTCAAGACATTTGATCGAAGAACTCTCCACGGTAAACTAGTTGTAGTATGTGAAAGAAATAAATCTATATTAAGTGAACGATGGACCTCCAAATATAGTACACTATTATAGTAATGGCGGAAATATTCAGAGCGTACCATATAACACTTATTGATAGCATTATATTACGATTTTTTTCTTCGTAAAACGTACCGAACATTATTTATGAAATGATGACTATTTTTTGGTATCGGCTGAGAAATAGACATAGCTATATTTCAATATGAATATTATGAATATTCCAATGAAATAAAACTATAATGTGGTATTTGTTTTTACAACAAAAGTGATGCATTGGAAAATACAGAAGTATCTAAAATTATTTACGGTTATTTTGGAATTATAGACGCTATGGTTTTGAGAAAATAATTTTATTACATGATTTTGAATCATGTGATATTGGTTAATTATATCTCAAACAATTAAAGGTTATGCACCCATTCAGTGGGAGCATCACAAGTGTTGATGAACTCTTCGTATTGATACATATTGATGTGTACAATTGTAATTCTATAAATACCAAAACAGTTCCACGTACTTCATCATATTAACTGATGAGCCATTTCGACATGGACATGTGTATTTGATACACAGTATGTCTATGGAAAACTCGTTAAATATAAAATAGAAGTGAAAATAACATGCAATAGAAATGATTCGATTTGATCGAATGAGTGAGTATATTGGAAAAGGTTCCAAACGTACTGAAAATGAATAAAGATTCAATCTCAAAATAACTCCTTCATGTGAGACATAATGTAACGACCCGTAATTTTCGATAATTAAAAATTGTTAATTTAGTTAAGTTTTGCAATTTAATGTTGAAATAAATAAAAATTTGTGAGTTATGAATGAAACAATATCTAGAATGAACAGTAACAATGTCAATTTAAGTTAATTATTAATAAATTGAATGAATTCCAATTAATTGAAATAATAAAAATGCTATACTTGGTTATAAATTGAATATAAGTGAATAAATGAAATATTGGATTAACCAAGGAAATAATAGATAGTTAATGGAAATTGAATGAAATTAGTATTATGAAAATAAATGTAACATTGATTTGTAAGTAATAAAAGCTTATTAATGTGACTAAAGGTTAACTGTGGCAAACTATTGTATGTTACCTATCTATTTAGCCTGTTAATTTAAATTGGAAATATATTTCAATAAATGTAATTTAATATTACGTTAATGCAAGTTAAGGTAATAATTGGAAATAATGTTAATTTTATTCATATTATGACAATTAGTTGAATTAAAAGAATGGAAATCAAGATTTATTAATTTATTGGAGTTCAAATTATAATAATTGGATTAATTGCAAATAAATGAAATTAAATATTTAAATATTACGTTAATAGAGATTAAAATGAAATTTGAGAATATTAATGTAATAAATCATGAACCAATGTTAATTTCACCCATTTGATAATAATGGATTAAATAATAGGATGAAAGGTCAACTAAATGGAATTATTGAAAATTTAAATTATAATTTCTGAATTTAATGAAATTGAAATAAAACACTAGAATTGATGGATTAATCAACTTTAAATTGACATCTAAATTTGTTTAAATTATTGTAAGCAATTAAGAAATAAAAAATGATAGAAGTTGTAAATTATTAAAATTTAAACAGAAAAGTGATTTAATTAATTTAATATTAATTTATTTAATTAATTGAAATATAGCCATTTTGGCCACTGACTCGGATTTCGACGAAACCGGTTTCATCGGATCCGTAACGGTGAATTATTATAAGATTTCAAGTTTCGTAGCGATCGGATTTGTCGTTTGATTGTACGAGCTCGAAACGCCCAGAAATCAATTTAATTGAAATCAATTTGAAATAAGCTAATTTTAACATAACTTCTTCATACGGTGGAATTTGGACCTAAAACCCGCTCCATTGAATTTAAAATATTTAGAAACATCTATTTTGATATATGGGATGACACATTTTCGTTCCGAAGACAGAACAGGCTTTTCGGGTCATTTATCGTTCAACTTCTAAATCAAACCCGATCCATTCAATTCTATTTCTAACCTGCCTATAAATAACCAGTTATAAACCCTAGTGTTCCTTAACTCAGTTTGTCTATACGTACAATTTCATCTGTTCCTCTCTTTCCAATGGCAGACAAACCCTAATTCCCAATTGCAAATTCAAAATCAAAATCAATTTTTTAAAAATAAAACCCCTCAAACTATATCGAAAAATATGTCACTGGAAAGCTCTCGAAGAGGGCAAGTCAATTATGCTGCTTGTTTTTTGATATGGGTTTCTGGGTAACCGAAATTGGTCGATTTAGCCTTGGTCGTTCATCGCGTTGTGATGAACGTCGACGGATCGTCGAACAAATGGTTTGGATGGGTAGAGATCGTCGAGGGGATGACATCCATGAGGTTCGTTGAGGATGTTAACGGCTAGATCATCCGGTTTAATTCGATAAAGGGTTAGGTTTAAGTTGCGGCTGGGAGCTTTGGGGATGCCGGTGGTGGCTCGTAGTGGTCGGCGTGGGATGGGAGGCCGGCACGCGATCGATGGCGTGCGGATGGAGCGTCGCGGTGATCGTGTGGTTGGCGTTCGCGAAGTTTTGGTGGCGATAGTTCGAACGATCGAACAACAATGGCTGGATAAGGTTTCGGTAGGGAGAGTAGACGTGGCGGCTTCTGAGTGGCAAGTTCATTCATTTATTTATTTATTTTAATTCAATTTCAACATGTTCTAATTAATATATCTTTCACATACGAGGTCCGATTCACGCGCGGTACATTTTGCCTGGATCGTATCAAAATTCCGGACATTTTGACGCTGGTTTGGACGATTTCGGAGACCGTTCAAATTTTGGGCTTAAATTGAATTTAAATTCGATTTAAATTCAAAGGTGAGTGTTTTAACCCACTCACAACTTCTAAAATTTCTTATGTTTTTTAAATTAAATTTATTTTGTGATTAGAAATTTATTTATGGCTGTTTGATATATTTTAAATCATCATCTCAGTTAATTTGAATTTTTTTGAATTAAATCTTTATTTAATTTATTATTAAATATAAATTTCCAGTTAAACACGTGTTATTGATTATCAGTTCTATATTGATATTTATTGATTGATTTGGATGATGTTTGTAATGGATGTTGATTGTTGTATTGGATGAATGGATGTTGTATTTATATTATTATAATTGCAAGTTCCCTATGGGTTGAAATGATACATACCCGAATGATCAATAGATTAAGAAAAAATCTTTATGGGTTGAAATGATAGACTCAAGCGATTTTTTGGATTTTGAATATTTTCGGGATTGCGGATTGAAATGATAAATATCCGTATCACTTGACCCTAGGGTAGAGAATTATATATGGACACCGGATTGGTTAAATTTAAATGATTTTGAATCCTTAAATTTTGCATTGAGTTAAATGATATTTTTGAAATAAAAATTTGGGTTATATAAATCAAAATTTTACCAAATTTCGAGTTTTTTATAAAAAAAAATTTGAATTATTTTAAAAGAATGGTTAAAGGAATAAAAATTGAAATTTTATAGTGAATTTGAAATATAAGTGAAGTTCATCGAAATTGAGTTATTAAAATAGTTGAAGTATAACTTTAAAATATATTGAAATTTGAGTAATTAAATCGATGTTTCAACATGGCTTTAAGCGATATTGAATTTAATATTTATTTAGAATTCTAAATCGAAAAATTTGAAATTGGGTTTTGGGACATTGAAATGGTCAAAATGTGTTGGAATGAAATAAATAGTTTAAATTGATATAAATTTCAAATTCATATTTTCATATAAACTGTTTTAAATATATTATTTTAAAAGACTTTAATTATTAAGATTTTTAAACTTTTAAACTAATTAAACCATTTAACTTATTTTAAATCTAATTAATCTATTTTAAAGCTACTTAATCTATTTAATTTATATTTAATCTATTTTAAATCTATATTAACTATTTATAACTATTTAAAACTATTTTCTTCTAAATTCCAAACTAAGTAAAACGGATGGGTTATTTTCAAGTTCTCGATATTTTAAGTGAATATGGCTAATGATGTTATAACTTAAGTTGGGATTTAAATAACATATTTGGTTTAATATGATATGAAATAAGAGTTTAGCCTATTTTGGAAATATGACTTTTGAAAGGAAATAAAATTTTGAACTATGATTTCAATGTGATATAATATCTGAAGTAAGTAAATATAATTTCGAAAATGATATGATTTGAATTGAATATGATATTTTGATATCAAATATGAAATGATTTTGGAAACGTAAAAGAACCATCCGGTGTGTAATAAGCGATTGATTGTTAAAGAGACCGGGATCAGATATTGTCATACTCTCTACCAATACCGAAAACCACTTTGACAACTCTGCACACGGTGGAGATTCTAGAATGAAGTAGGATGGCGGCGACGATCCTAAAGGTATATACGTGGACCTGACTCCCATGAGTTAACTTAAGGTGGCTAAAATAGGAGCAATTGACGGGCTAAGTGCGGTCATTCCTCCGATAGGGCACATTCCATCGATACTATATTCTGACTTTGCGATTTATTTGGTGGCCACCCTCGATTTTTTTTATATTCGGGAGTGTGTTCCGAGGTGGGCGGTAGTAGCTGCTATGCGTTACCACCGGTCCGCAAGTGTAATTGGTATATCTACCCTGGCATTGCCTAGTTGTGCCGTGTCACCTACCCTAGCGCTCCTTCTACGAGTTTGGTTTGTACCATACCTATGGAGTGCCCTCTGACGACGTCCAGTACGGGCGGGATTACGGTACTGTATAGACTATGGGAAATAAAAATGTGTTAAGGGGGAAAATGTAACGCCTTAACGTTGTTTTAATAGTTTATATTACTGTAGACATATTATGATAGCGTATTGTATTACATAGTAGATAGTTTAACGGATCCTTAGGACATGTGAATCCCGAACATCTTTTAAGTTACTGTACTCACGTTAGACACTGGATAGGAGATGTCAAACCCCGTAAACATCTCCGACGTCATTTACACTCATATTTATTTACTGTTGATTTAACTCACATAAGATCTTTTAGTTCTGACTCGAGTGTTTTGTCTTTTCAATTCGCTCGGGTCAGCTTGGCATTTCAGGATTCGAATACCTTATTCTGGACGACGAAGAAAAAGATTTGTACTACTATTATTTACTATAATATTCTACTGCATCATACTGTTACGCTGTGTAACGACCCACTATTTTGGACCATTCGCATCCGCACATGTCGGACTTGAATTGCTCAAAATACCGCGTTGTAAATAAAAATTTGGCAAACTCATCATATACAGTAAATAAATAATCACAGATCACAGACACAGAGTAATATAATGCAACGGAAACAAAGAAATAGTAGTTCATGAAGCTACTATATAAATACATCAGAGTTAAGTAAGATACAATAGGAATACCAAGATATAACAGGAGTAACAGTATGATAATCAGGTACAACTCGGAATACAACTAGAATCAACTGGATAATAAAATGAATAGATATCTGGATCTTCAAAGCAAAACTCCAGCTCCAAAGGTGAGTCTCTAATGCTGTATCACTCAGTCTGACCCGAGCGTAAAGCTAAACACAAAACACTCGAGTCAGGACACACATACTTATACAATGTAAACCAACTCAAGAGAACTGTAATAAAGGTACAAGTAACTTAAAGAATGCTTAGGATCACTCATTCTTTAAGGATCTGTTAAACTATCTACTATGTAGTAAAATTCGCTATTATAATAATGTCTAATATAAAATAAACATACTTTTTAATAGCGTCAAGAGGTTACCCATATAGCCCTTAACACGTAATAGTCCCAGTAGTCTATCCAGTATTAGCATACTCCCAAAAATGGGGGCTATCCTCGATACTCCACAGGCTACGGGAGAAATCACAAATCGTAGTAAAGCTCGATATGGTAGGTGACACGGCACACAAGGCAATGCCAGGGTAGATATACCAATTACGCATCCGGAATGGTGGTGACGCATAGCAGCCACTACCGCCCACCTCGAACAACACTCCAAAATCAAGGGGTGCACCCAATCAATCACAAAGTAATAGAATGGTATCGAATAAGTGTGTCCGAGCAGAGGTGCTACCTCATTGGCCCGTCGATCGCTCCTGTTTTAGCCACCTTATGCCAACTCACGGGAGTTGGGTCCACGCATATACCTTTAGGATCGTCGCCACCATCCTACTTCATTATGGAAACCCCACCGCGCACACAGTTTTTAAAGTGGTTTTCGGTATCGAAAGAGAGTATGTCCATATTCGATCCCGGTCTCTTTAACAACCAATCGCTATTATAACCCGTGGTTATAAATTTCAAAATAGTTTATGTTTCAAATTAAAATACATCCCTTAAACCATTTCAAAATCATATCATTTATTTCAAAATAATACATACTTTCAAACCCAAAACATATCCATTTCAAAACCAATTCAACAATATATCATTTCCATTTCAAAACCAATTCAATAATATATCATTTCCATTTCAAAAATCAAAGCAATAATATATCATTTTAATTCCAAACTAAATCAATATATTTCTTTCAATTTATTTAACTTGAAATATTCTTTTAAATCATATTAAACCAAACCACCTTATAAAGTCATATCCTTGAATCTTAAATTTCAACAAGTTTCAAATCAATATATATTTAAAGACAATTCTTAATTAAATACAATTCCAATTTATTTCATTTCCAAACCATAGTACTTTCAAAGTCATAACAATTCGGAAACCAAACTTTTTGAAACCAAATTACATGGAAATCATAACACTTGAAATATTGTCATTAGGACCTTATAATACTTAGAAAAATCATAATACTTCTAAATTAATATTCATTACCAAAGGTATAACATTTTAAGTTCATTCATTCAATTATACCAATTTCAAACATTGTATTAACTCGTAAATTCCAAAGTGGTTTATATTCAAATCACAATAATTCATTTACACCATTTAAATATGAGGTCATTATACTTACAAATCAAATATTCAATTCCCAAAAATTTAGCCTTTTCTGAGCTCATTTATTCACTTAAATACTTCAACCAATTTAAATTTCAGCTTTCGCAGCACTTAGAAAATGCTACGGTAAGTTACATTTGAAACAATTCAATTCAGCAAAGACAGCATTTAAAAACTGCTGTAATAGTTCAGTTTTAGTTGAAAAATAGTTTAATTCAGTAAAGACAGCATTTACAAAACTGCTGTAATAGTTCAAGTTTAAATTTCAAGTTTAGTTCAATTCTGCAACTACAACATTCACAAAACTGCTGTAATAGCCTATTGTCAATTTTTAGCCCTTTAGTTTACTTCTGTAACTACAGCATTTAAAAAGTGCTGTAGATTCATTTAGTTCAGATTTTAATTATTATTCAGAAACGATAGCATTTCTGAAATGCTACTAAAAGAATTTCCAGATTTTTAAATAGAATTCCAACCATAATAAACTTCAATTTAAATCAATTTAACTTATAAAAATCACATTTTCCACGTCAAAAATTTTCATTTAATTCTCTCTAACTTATGATTTTTATAAAGAAAATTTTACAATAAAAATCAAATTTTCCAACAATTTCACTTATTAAATTCAAGTGTACAATTTTCCCATTTCTACATTTACTTAACTCTTATATTTAAATTTCTATTTCATAAATAAGACTTAATTTCCATTTTTATTTTCTTTACTTAAAATTCCTTTTTAAACCAAATCGCAAATTTCCAAATTAGGTTATATTTCCAATCACAAATTTCCATTCATTTATTTAACATTTTTAATACATAGAAAAACATTTTTCACTTTATTAACTCATTTTTAAAACCAAATTTAAGTTAAAATATCAACATTTACATTTTCAAAATACTTAAAACTTCCAAGAAAAATATATATAATAACCATGGGTCTGTATAATATTTTCTAACCTAGGTCAAGTGATACGGATAATATATCATTTCAATCCATAATTTACAAAGAAAAATCCGGGTTCTATCATTTCAAACATGCAATCCCAAGTTAAAAATAAATAAATAAAATCGCTCAGGCCTATCATTTCAGCCCATAACAATTTTTCCCTATTCTAAAGTCCGTTCGGGTATATATCATTTCAACCCATAGTGATTCTATTCTACAAGAAACTTGCAGTGTGAGAACATAATATAACATAGCAGATGATGTGACAAGTTAATAACAGGGTTTAACATAATATAATTTGCATCACAGACAAGTATAACATGATATAACAGTTTCTACACATTCACTTGTTGTCACTTCACAAATTATATAAGTATAAATGTCATGAGTAAATACTCACCTTTTTAAGCTGAAGTTTGCAAATTAAAACACATAAACGGAAATCCGGAAAGCACGAAAGAACGACTAGATTTGGATGGAGAGAGAACCAAGATGTTAATCTTGTATACACAAAAAAAACAAAGCCAAATATAAATATAAATACAATACCAAAGTTTTAATTGAAATAAAATGGAAATAGAGTTAGACAGAAGGCATAACCAAGCTTTTAATCAATTTTGCTTGCCTACAACTCAACATTGCTCGACCATAATATGTGATAGGCTCGGCCAAGGATGATTTCATGATGGAAATGGTTCAGGTTTGGATCAATAAAGGCATGGTTACAAGGAGAATATGAAGGGTAGGGGTTACAAAGTAGAGAAGGAAAATAGACAAGGAAACAATGGAGTTTGGATGCATCTAGGCTCGACCAAAGGGGTCTGTGGACTCGGTCAAAGGCTGCTACAGATCTGGACAGAGGGGAAAGTGATGTCTAAAGGTGGAGCACTTGCTGGTGGTGGTGGCTATGGTGGTGGCCGTGGTCAACAATGAAGGTGGAAGTGAAAACAAGGCTCGGCTATGAAGTGTTATGGAGTTTTTGGACATTGTTTTGTGGTATTTGATCTTGAGGAGGTCACGGCCTGAATTGGGCAGAGGTGATGGAGGAGTTGTTGCCATGGATTATGGGGAGGAGGAGGAGTGGTGGTTGGTGGTGATGGTGGAGTCTAAGGCCGAGCAAAGCAAGAGGGAATCAAGGCAAAAAAAGGAAAAATCAATAGAAAAACAAGGAAGAAAAATTAGAAAAAGAGAAGGAAGCCATTACCAATTTTCAGATCTGAAATGATGGCCGAAATTATGATGAAAGTGAGATGTCTTCACATGGAAAAAAGGGATAAAAGTTACGGCACAAATTAAGGAATGAATGGCCAAAATTGTGGAGAAGTTTTGGTAGGAAATCAAAGGGGTGGAAAGATATAAAGGTAAGAAATCAAACGTAACGTATGCCTATAATTAAAACAGGTAACGTATCTTAATTGATGTGTTTCCTATATATTAAAGAAAGATGTATACAAGAAGCCTTCTAAACCAATTAAATACAAGAAAAGAAACGTTTAAATAAATACATTTTAAAAGATATGCCCTTTTAAAGCAATAACATATATATATTGAAACTTCTTTCCAAGAAATAAATAAGGGATCTAGATGTTTATAAAATGTTTTAAAATCAAATAATCATATATAACATGTCATGTTGCATAGGTAAACATAAATTTGAACATGACATGACCAACAAATATTATTTATATAAATTAAAATAAACAATTTTGTTAAATAAAACAATTTACATACAATAGTGTAAAAAGTATAACTTTCACAATATTAATCAGATTTCAAAAAAACGAAAAGCAGTATACTTGAAATTTTATTTACTTTCATAATAAAAGATAAAATTCAAAAATTCAAACTTTTAAATTTTTAAATTAAAAGCCAAAGTTTGACCACATTGACAAAAATTCACATTTTAGGAAAATACTCTATTTATTCATGTTTGGAATTATAATTCACATAAAAATCAAAATTTATGTTTAAAATAATTTTTTTTATCCATTTTAATAAATAAAATAATGATTTTAAATCAGGAAATTCAATTTAAAATAATTACAAAATACAGGGTTGTTACACTCTCCCTCACTCAAAACTTTTCGTTCCCAAAAAGGAATGAGGTACGGGAAAACACAGAAAAAGATAGAATAAAATAGGATTAAGACAAGATGACAAGAAGATTGAAATTATACCTGATAACTGTTGTTATAGGTAAGTTTAACAAGGTGGAGATGATCTTCCCAGGATCCTCCAGAATCAAGAACACAAGCACGAAAATGATCATCGAGAATCTGATTCACCTTTTCCGTTTGACCGTCGCTCTGTGGATGGTAGGCAGTGCTCAGATTTAGATGAGTACCCAAAGATTCCTGAAAAGCTTTCCGAAACTGACTGGTAAAGATAGGATCACAATCATAAACAATACTGAGAGGAACACCATGAAGACGAACAAATTTTCTCATGCAGATCTTAGAAAATCAAAAGCAGAACGGGTAGACTTGACCAGAATGAAATGAGCGGACTTGGTCAGTCTATCCACAATAACCCAAATAAATTTGGCCTTCTTACGAGTAAAAGCAGTGAGGGGTGCAGAAATCCGAGCAAAATTATCGATGAATCTCCGATAATAACTGACAAGGCCCAGAAGACTACAAATATCAGATGAAGTTCTAGGATTTTCCCAATCCTATACAGAATCGGGAGAGATATAAGGACACCAGAAAAATAAAAGGATTAAATTATGAAGGAAAAAGAGAAAGAAAGAAAGACTAGAACAAACTTATTATGCACAATACGAAAAACACGATTCATCAAATCAAAAAAGAAAGTAGGAGCATTAGTCACACCAAAAAGGCATGACTAAATATTCATAGAAAAACCATTCTCAGTATAGAAAGCAGTCTCAGAAATACTTTCCTCAGCAACCCCGAGTTAGTGAAAATCAGAGGCAAGATAAGGCTAAAAGAGAACAGTAGCTCCAAGGCTAACCAATTCGAATTTGATTACCTACTTAGAAGGTAGGAGAATGGAAACAACCAGAAAGAAAATAGATTGGAAAACATAATAAGATAATAAATTTAAAACCATGAAAATTTCAACTTACATTAATAATTAATTTCATCCATTTGATTTCACGTGAGTTAAATAAATCTTAATTATTTTTAAATCTCATTATCTCATCATCAAATCAACAATTTATAAAGTCATGAATTTGAGCAATCATTTATTATATTCATCTTTATTCATTAAATTTCATTCTTCTATATTCCAAATTACTTTTAAATTTATTCCACTTAATATATCTAATCCTATATATTAAGTTTATTTCACTTATTATAACTATTCTAATTTGTTTATAATTCTTTTAACACCATTTTATATTGTAAATTATTCAATTAACCCTTTTATTCTATTTACCTCTATTGATCTTTTATAATTAAAATTTAAGTGTATAACATTTATTATAACCACTCAAATTTATTTATAAAGTCCCTTTTATATTGTATTTTCCAATTACATATTCAACTTCTGAATAATTTAGGTAAGTTATATTGGAATGTAATAGAATATTATACAAATAAATTCTCCAATTTCAATTATTCAAGTTTACATATTTATTCAAACCTTGATTTCCTTTTATAATTGAAATTATCCTTTAAGATAAAATTTAAGAATTAGATTTCCGATTAACTTCAAACTATTTTAGAGATAATTAAATATACACAATATATATCAAATCAACTCTTAAATCACATATATTATAAATCAAGTCATAATTAGAAAGCCAAATCAATTTAATTCTCCAAAGAAAACTATAGCAAAACTACAGGATGGTCTCTTCGCTTCGAAACTCGAAAATGAATGTCGATGATGCTGCAGTCATCACCGAAATTATTTTCCAGCGACAAAGAAAAGAGCACTGATTTACAAATTAAAAATCCTTTGAAACAATTTCTACTAGAAATACTTTTAAATAATATATCCTTTTAAAAATTTCAAAACAAAGTTCGAAATCATCGGAAATTAAATTCTCACATTCTTGATTTAAATTCATTTAAATTTCCAAATTAATTTATAACCATGTTTAATTATTTAGATATGAAACTAAAGCCAATGATTATAAAATACATACAAAGTTAAATATTATTTCTTAACACCCAATTCCATTAATTATCAAAATTCATAAAATTAACCTTATACATATTATAATTATACAAAATTTATCCATCTACTAAATTTAAAAACCATATCGTGTCAGTTTGTTCAGTTCAAGTGTTTTGGAGATCCTATCGATAGCGTTGATCAGACGAACCGATCGAAAACCCAAATCAACATTAACAACTCAAACAACACAATATATAAAACATCTTTAAAATATAAAAATTTAAAATACAAGATTAATTTTCAAAATAAGGATAGGGATTCAGATTTGATGGACTCAAATCAAAGAGAGCTCTGATTTGAATATAAGTTGGAGACAAAAGATAAGATGATTAAACAACAGAATAGGGGGTATGGATAAGCCTATATAAATCGTGGGTAACCTTAACCAGGTCAACCGTGACTTAACGAAAAAGATCGTTGTAGATTTTCTAGGGTAAATCTATATTCGATCTCAAGAGATAGAATTCTGAATAATAAGAGATACTAGCATCTAAAACAAGGATATAGAAAACTTCGGTGAATCAATGCTTTTTGTAAAGGAGTTTCACCATTTTACAAGTCATACAGAGATTGGCGGGACCGCCGATTTAATACAGAGATCATTCGAAGTGGAGTTATGGGATACTCCAGAATCAAGAAGACACGAATAGGGGAGGACATGAATAGACTTGGAACCGAAGGGAACGTTCCAAAATTCAAAGGAAACCGAATCGAAGAAGAAGGAATTCAAGTTCGAACGAAAGTGATTCTGTAATTAAATTTACTCTATATGCTGAGTTTGCCTAAAACCAGAACTCTGATACCAACTGTAACGACCCACTATTTTGGACCATTCGCATCCGCACATGTCGGACTTGAATTGCTCAAAATACCGCGTTGTAAATAAAATTTTGGCAAACTCATCATATACATTAAATAAATAATCACAGATCACAGAGTAATATAATGCAGCTGAAATAAAGAAATAGTAGTTCATGAAGCTACTATATAAATACATCAGAGTTAACTAAGATACAATAGGAATATCAAGATACAACAGGAGTAACAGTATGATAATCAGGTACAACTCGGAATACAACTGGAATCAACTGGATAACAAAATGAATAGATATCTGGATCTTCAAAGCAAAACACCAGCTCCAAAGGTGAGTCTCTAATGCTGTATCACTCAGTCTGACCCGAGCGTAAAGCAAAACACAAAACAATCGAGTCAGGACATACATACTTATACAATGTAAACCAACTCAAGAGAACTGTAATAAAGGTACAAGTAACTTAAAGAATGCTTGGGATCGCCCATTCTTTAAGGATCCGTTAAACTATCTACTATGTAGTAATATTCGCTACTATAATAATGTCTAATATAAAATAAACATACTTTTCAATAGCGTCAAGGGGTTACCCATATAGCCCTTAACACGTAATAGTCCCAGTAGTCTATCCAGTATTAGCATACTTCCAAAAATGGGGGCTACCCTCGATACTCCACAGGCTACGGGAGAAATCACAAATCGTAGTAAAGCTCGATATGGTAGGTGATACGGTACACAAGGCAATGCCAGGGTAGATATACCAATTACGCATCCGGACTGGTGGTGGCGCATAGCAGCCACTACCGCCCACCTCGAACAACACTCCGAAATCAAGGGATGCACCCAATCAATCACAAAGTAATAGAATGGTATCGAAGAAGTGTGTCCGACCAGAGGTGCTACCTCATTGGCCCGTCGATCGCTCCTGTTTTAGCCACCTTATGCCAACTCAAGGGAGTTGGGTCCATGCATATACCTTTAGGATCGTCGCCACCATCCTACTTCATTCTGGAAACTCCACCGAGCACACAGTTGTTAAAGTGGTTTTTGGTATCGACAGAGAGTATGTCCATATCCGATTCCGGTCTCTTTAACAACCAATCGCTATTATAACCCGTGGTTATAAATTTCAAAATAGTTTGTGTTTCGAATCAAAATACATCCCTTAAACAATTTCAAAATCATATCATTTATTTCAAAATATTACATACTTTCAAACCCAAAACATATCCATTTCAAAACCAATTCAACAATATATCATATCCATTTCAAAACCAATTCAATAATATATCATTTCCATTTCAAAAATCAAAGCAATAATATATCATTTAAATTTCAAACTAAATCAATATATTTCTTTCAATTTATTTAACTTGAAATATTCTTTTAAATCATATTAAACCAAACCACCTTATAAAGTCATATCCTTGAATCTTAAATTTCAACAAGTTTCAAATCAATATATATTTAAAGACAATTCTTAATTAAATACAATTCCAATTTATTTCATTTCCAAACCATAGTACTTTCAAAGTCATAACAATTCTGAAACCAAACTTTTTGAAACCAAAATACTTGGAAATCATAACACTTGAAATATTGTCATTAGGACCTCATAATACTTAGAAAAATCATAATACTTCTAAATTAATATTCGTTACCAAAGTTATAACATTTTAAGTTCATTCATTCAATTATACCAATTTCAAACATTGTATTAACTCAAAATTCCAAAGTGGTTTATATTCAAATCACAATAATTCATTTACACCATTTATATATGAAGTCATTATACTTACAAATCAAATATTCAATTCCCAAAAATTTAGCCTTTTCTGAGCTCATTTATTCACTTAAATACTTCAAACAATTTAAATTTCAGCTTTCGTAGCACTTATAAAATGCTACGGTAAGTTACATTTGAAACAATTCAATTCAACAAAGACAGCATTTAAAAACTACTGTAATAGTTCAGTTTTAGTTGAAAAATAGTTTAATTCAACAAAGACAGCATTTACAAAACTGCTGTAATAGTTCGGGTTTAAATTTCAAGTTTAGTTCAATTCTGCACCTACAACATTCACAAAACTGATGTAACAGCCCTTAGTCAATTTTTAGCCCTTTAGTTTACTTTTGTAACTACAGCATTTAAAAAGTGCTGCAGATTCATTTAGTTCAGATTTTAGTTATTATTCAGAAACGATAGCATTCCTGAAGTGCTACTAAAAGAATTTCCATATTTTTAAATAAAATTCCAACCATAATAAACTTCAATTAAAATCAATTTAACTTATAAAAATCACATTTTTCCACATAAAAAATGTTCATTTAATTCTCTTTAACTTATGATTTTTATAAAGAAAATTTTACAATAAAAATCAAATTTTCCAACAATTTCACTTATTAAATTCAAGTGTACAATTTTCCCATTTCTACATTTACTTAACAATTATATTTAAATTTCTATTTCGTAAATAAGACTTAATTTCCATTTTTATTTTCTTTACTTAAAATTCCATTTTAAACCAAATCACAAATTTCCAAATTAGGTTATATTTCCAATCACAAATTTCCATTCATTTATTAACATTTTTAATACATAGAAAATCATTTTTCAGTTTATTAAATCATTTTTAAAACCAAATTTAAGTAAAAATATCAAAATTTACATTTTCAAAATACTTAAAACTTCCAGAAAAATATATATAATAACCACGGGTCTGTATAATATTTTCTAACCTAGGTCAAGTGATACGGATAATATATCATTTCAATCCGTAATTTACAAAGAAAAATCCGGGTTCTATCATTTCAAACCCGCAATCCCAAGTTAAATAAAAATAAATAAAAAAATTCGCTCAGGCCTATCATTCAGCCCATAACAATTTTTCCCTATTCTAAAGTCCGTTCGGGTATATATCATTTTGACCCATAGTGATTCTATTCTACAGGGAACTTGCAGTGTGAGAACAAAATATAAATAAACAGTATAACAGAATATAACATAGCAGATGATGTGACAAGTTAATAACATGGTTTAACATAATATAATTTGCATCATAGGTAAGTATAACATGATATTATAGTTTATACACATTCACTTGTCACAAATTATATAAGTATAAATGTCATGAGTGAATACTCACCTTTTTAAGCTGAAGTTTGCAAATTAAAACACATTAACGGAAATCCGGAAAGCACGAAAGCACGACTAGATTTGGATGGAGAGAGAGCCAAGATGTTAATCTTGTATTCACAAAAAAAACAAAGCCAAATATAAATATAAATACAATACCAAAGTTTTAATTGAAATAAAATGGAAATAGAGTTAGACAGAAGGCATAACCAAGCTTTTAATCAATTTTGCTTGCCTACAACTCAACATTGCTCGACCATAATGTTTGTACCAAAAATGGGCACAACACTCTTCGGAAGTTTTTTGAAGAGATAAAATGAAGAATATAAATATAAAACAGAGATTATCTAACAAAAACTCCAACAAACATAAATGTAAAATGCAAAGACAAGCGATTTAGAGTGGTTCGGCGTATTGCCTACATCCACTATGAAGTTTTAATGATTTTATTGATTCTCTTTCAATGATTACAAGTGATTACAGCGAACAACAGCGGATTATAGTTTAGGATTCGAATTCAACAGTAAGATGAAGATGCAAGTCTCGATCCGGCAGAGTCTGGACGCTTCAGAATCAAAAGATCCCTCTTCTGTAAGCTCTGGGGCTCTATTTATAGGCGTAGGAGGCTGAGATTCCACTCAAAATTCGGGAGACTCGTTCTGGCACGCGAGGGGGCCCACGCAACTAATCTCATGAAGTTTCACCTTGATCTGTGATCGATACGAATCCATTTCATATCGATCAAGATCATGTCCAATCGAGCTGAAATTTGGCAGATACACTCCTTAAAGTATATGCAAGCTTCTGTGAAAGTTTCATTGAATTTGGATCAGTGGATTAGGAGATACAGTCGATACGAAGTGATATTTCTTGAAGGCTGTTTGGTTTGCTCCTTGTTGACCGTATCGACTCCACATATCTCGCCTTGTTCGTATCGAGGGATGACACGTCATCCAAGTTTGTTGACTCGTTGGATACGAACAAACCCCTGCTCATGGGTACGAACGTGGTCCCATGATGTATACGAAGCATTGAATCTCTGATGGATGCGAAGTTGACGTTAGGTGATCGTTACGAAGTAGACGACTCACTGATGGATTCAAACAAGTCTCTCTGGCTGAAGGCTGATCGATACGAAGTTCATTGGTACGTGGACCTGGCCATTCTTATCGATACGAAATCGATGGATACGAAATGAGGGCCATTGATGGATACGAAGTCCATCGATACGAACTCGATGGATTCAAAACATGGCTAACTTTATCGTTACGAACCAATGCTCCTTGATGGGTACGAAATGAGACTTTCTGATGGATACAAAAGCATGCTTTTCCCTTCAACTTGCATCCATCATAACTTGATCACATGAACTCGGATTGACGTGAAACTTGGAACGTTGGCCTCCTTTGCTTTTCTAGTCATGTCTTATTAATTGTAGCTCGATCCGGACTCGGACAAAATTCATCGATATCCATGACGAGCGACATTTGGAATCCAGTCAATCCCTTGGTATCCTGGCTTTGCCAAAAGGTGGGATAACATTTGCCCCCCAAAGTACATCTTGTGGAAACTTGATGTGCTTTGACAAACTGCGGTTTCTCTTTGAACAATTATCGTATTTCTCGGAATTTTGTTGTAGTCTGTATTGCTGTAATTGACTGCTGTGTGATAATGATTTGCTGACTCTCATTAACGTTGCACGTTCGCGGGTCGTTGCCAGTCTAGCTCGTTATCGAATTTCGTGTTGATTCTCTCCTGAACCGATTTGAAATTCGAGTTGAAACAACGCTCGATGGTTGTTTTCGAGTAGTTCCTTCGTATCGATCCTCTCCTGAATCGACATAGAAGGTTAAAAGGCCGACTTCGCATTGATAAATGAAGGATTTGAAACTAGCGAAATGCTCGTTCGTATCGATGGTTAGTAACTCCAATGGGTCTTCTTTGTGTCATTCATATCGATGCTAATGTCTAAAATATGATGGATACGAAATCGCCTTTCGTATCGACACGCAGTGGATGGAGTTGTGAAATTGTTGATTCAAACAGGGGCTTCAAATTGATGTGTTCACTGTCCATTTCGAATCGATGGGATTCATCATCTTCGGTTGTCTCCGTTGTGTGCTTCGTATTGGTGGATTCGCTGACGTTTTCGCATCGATGGGAACCCTGGTCAGATGGATACGAACAAAGCGTTTGACTCGATCCATGGGGTTAACCGGTTGCGACCGGTCACATGGACTAGGAGGCGAATCGACCCAGTTTCTTCCTAGGCCCCATATAAATACTCTAGACTTCGGCCATTTTTACTTTTTTTACTTTTACTGTTGCCTCATACTCTCTGCGCCTTCGTATCGATCTACAAACTTGAGAGAGCAAACTGTTCTTACTTTCGAATCGATCCCATTCTTCGATTCTTCGACCCTAAACATTAAACTCAAGTAATTAAATGATAGAATCGTGTTAAAAACGACGAGACTCGAAATCTTAGCCATCCTTCTTGCTTTTGCAACCGATTTAGATGAATCTTAGATCTGGATGTGAGAGAGCAAGATCGTGGATGGAGCATGGCCATGGAGTTGAGGCTCTTTGGAGAAGAAGGAGATGCGGAGGAATCACTTTAGCTCTGTTTCGTGTCGACCTGGAATGGGAGTATTCGAATCGATCCAGATGATGTGATTTCGTATCGGTATGGAGAAGAGAGCGACGATCGATGCGAAGCCATCGTTTTCAGATCGATGCGAGATCGACGAACCTGATTGATGCGAATTGGTTTGCCCTCGATCGATACGACACGTATCGATTCGAACCTGATCGATACAAAACATTCTTATCCCAGCCTGATCGATACGAACGTATCGATTCGCACCTGATCGATACGAAACACTCCTATCCCAAGATGATCGATACGAATGTATCGATTCGAACGCGGCCGGTTTGAAATGTGTGGTCTCGTTGACTCGATACGAAAACGAAATGCGGAGATCGATTCCAACCTAAATTTTGACGAACTTAGGGAAATTTTGCATACTTGAACATTTGACTCCGACGAGCTTCTGCCTTGCATAACCGAACTTGAACACAGAACTGCATACTCGACTGCCTTTTGAAGCTCGTTGATGGAACTGTAACTTAATAATGTGATAATGGACTTGAACTCGAACCGATCGCCAATATCTTGATGGTATGGTTGTGACGGTCAGCGATGACGGTCATTCCTATTGGACCTCGAAGTTTTGTCGTTTTCATATCTTCTTTAATTATGCAGAATTTGCTTAAGTCATGCACAACACTTGCACTGCACAACCCATTTATACACGTTACACCGGGGAATGCACGGGCTTTTTATCCTCTAATGATGATTTCTCGTGAGTTAGCCAGTTATGGAACCATCAAGTTTGCAACAGCAAGAAACTCAGAGTCTAACCCCTCCCAGACTTGAAATACCGGACATCGAGGTTGAAGTCATCGGTCCAGCCCCGGACGAGTTGCCCGACGCATCCTTCATTAATAGTCCACCTGACTCTGTCCCGTCCAATATTTCCGAAGATATGCTAGGGAGAATATGCTTAAGGCATGGCCTGTCACTGGACGATGTAGTATTGCCGGGACCAGATAACAGACCGCATAATCCCCCGGAGGGATATACTGCATTTAATCGCCATGCGTGCGCAACCGAGACACTTCCTCCGTTCAACGAATATATAAGAGAAGCGTTGGCTTATCTGGGGATCGCTCCATCTCAGCTGCACCTGAATGGATATGCTTCGCTCAATAGCATGTTCATTGCGTTTATGGAGTACCTCTATCGACCTCCTTGGATGACCGATATAAGATATTTGTTCAACTTCAAAAGTCGAACTGATAGTCCATCTTTCACATTTCTGGAGTCTGTAAGGAATTGCCAAGTGGTCACAGGGTCTTGGACTAGACTGAGCTATTTCAAGTCGGAGTGGTTTTATGTCCGATGTCCTCCAGGATTTGCCAGAAGATGGCTATTCAGACGTAAGTATTGTCATTTTCCCAAGTTGTTGATAAGGCAATTATGAACAACTTCGAATTCACATTCCTTTTTCTTTTTCAGCAATAATCCAGCGACCCGAAGGTGGTTATTATAAAGAGATAATCCGAGTTCTCCAAGAAACTCCGAGTGAGGAGAGGAATATCAAACTACTATTGACGGACCGGAATCTCAAAATTCTCGGGTTGATCGGGCGGAGACAAAGCATAAGGCTTGATGGCGTATTAAGGACTGTCTCAAGAGAAAAAGTCAAACGGAAGAAGCCCAAGTTGTTATAATCGAGGAAGCTAACTCCGAAAGAACACAAACCGATGAAGAACCATTGGTCGAGCCTGCCGACGGGACCCCGGACTCTGAGGAAAAGAGAAAAGGCAAGGCAGTGGCTTTTAAACAATCTAAATCTGGGAGACAGAAGTCTGTGGTCATAAACCGCCCCCTTTCTGGAATTAGAATCTCAGAAGCATCCCCCCTGCAGGCGGAAAGTTCCTTCGAAGGGCTCGTTGACCTTCCAATTCTGGACCTTGTGTTCATACAGCATGATGTCAGGTTGGATGAACTGCAACATACTTTTGATGTTAGCGAGTCTCTTTCTACCAGTGTGGTCGACACTTCTGGTTGGTCTGGTGGGTTACACATCCATACACTCTTCACGGCACTACACAATTTTTGACCGCTAACCACATACCATAGACGGTTACTAATTCTCCTTATTTCACTTTGCAGGTACGATGTCTGGTCGAGGCTCAGTGCTTGGCAGTTTGCGCAACAAGCGCCGATCTTCATCGCACTATGAACCACACAGAAGAGAGGGAGAGAGAGATTATGATACTGGGTACTCCAGTCAGGAGCGGTCTGATAGAGACAGAGGATATGTACGTCGGTCTCGATCTCGCTCTCCTCCTCCTCCTAGGATTCCTGTACCACCCCCAGCTATAGTTACATGTCCTCCGGAAACTTCATGGCACAAGCCGTCATCCCAGGCTCCTAGATCCGACCCTCCACGTGGGACCGAAATAGCCACCTCCTTGCCTACCACATCAGTCGTGACTGATCCGACTGGGGAAGGAGAAGCCAAGCTTGCACAAATGAGGAAGGAATTCCCTGATATTTGCTTTGACGGTTACGTCTTCCCCCCACACCTGAAGAGAATTCCGCCAACGGTTGAGAATACCTTCATGATTACGTTGCAGACATATTCTTTCAGTAAAAAGAGTGGGCGAGGGCTGCGAGGAAAGCATCAAAAGTGGCGTTTGATCGGGCCTCCACTATTGAAAAGCTGGAAAAGGAGCTGGGTCAGAAAGACCGAATTGTTCAAGTGCTCAACGCCGAGGCCGAGTCTTCCCGTAAATCTGAAATGGAAGCTCTCAAAAAAGCCGATGACGCAAACTCGGCCATGATTAGAATGAAACAGGAGCACTATACTTCGATGGAAGACATGGGTCATAGGAACACCACCATCACTGCTGAGAGAGACGCTGCCCTCAAAGAGCTTAATGAGCTTAAATCCAAGCTTTCCGATCTTATGAAGGAAAAAGATGTGGCAAATGTCTCTGTGCAAGAGGCATGTGATCAGGTGGTGGTGCTTCAGAAAGAGAGGGATGTAGCTATGGAAAAGGTCCGCGAGATCGAAGCTGGGGTTGGTGAGAAGGTCCGACTGGCGGAAGGCAGGATTGAGGCCGAGGTAGAGGAGCTGCTAGTCACTTACAACGCCCAGGTATTAAGGCATAGAGACCTGACTTGGCTCGATGATTACCCGACAAATCTTTATAATGCCTGGAATCTGCTGGTTGAAGAGGAGAAATCGGGGCATCCTGATGAAGCCTTTGATGAATTTGAGCTGGAGAACCGTATACTCAATGATGATGAAAAGAAGGTTCTTCACGACTCCATGATTTCTCATGAGAAGGAGAGGCTCGGTACTCATCCTCAGGAAGTTGGAGAAGGCTCTGGTGTTGAGCACCACACTACAAGTTCCGAGATTGTCATGCCATCTCAGTCTGAGCCGACTTCGATGATCGACTCTCAGCCTATACCAGCTTATGATCCGGACCAGCCACATCTATCTCCTATTAAGGACCACCCTTCTAAAGTCATTCAAACAACCTCGAGCCAAACTGAGGAAGGTATTCCGAACTAATCTCTTGTACATCTGGATTGAAGAACTCGTATAGAAATGTATACTAACAAATGTTTCTTTTCTCTGATCAGTGACCGAGATCGTCCCGACTACGCTTCCTGCAATCCAGGAATCATGCCAAGCGCAGGAAGCAATCATTTCTGAGGCGACCTCTGTTGTGACGGTTGCGCCTATCGAAGTAACGCAGGGGAGCTCAATCTCTTTTGATGAATAGATGATAAACGAGCTTCTTGGTCGACAGAGTGACCCCTTCGCGGATTTACCATTTGGTCTGGGTGGATTTTCATCCACCTCAGATACTTCAGCACAAACTACCACGGCGCACAGTGAAGCCCGAGCCCTCCGAGAAGCAAATATGCTGGTTGAAATTGACGTCGAGATGGAGGCAGCAACACATGGTGGCAGCTCAGATTGCGGAGCAGCGGCGCACGGCCCTACGCCACTTATGATGATATCCCCTAGGGGCACGCTTGTCGACACTAGTGCGCCAGTCCCGCTTCCGGCTGTAGATCTTGTTCCTCCGATTCCTCCTGCGGGAAGCATTTCCTTAGACTCTAGTTCGGAGGAGGATGTCGACATCATGCTCTCGTCCGAGGATAACCCGCTTAAAGAAAAGGGTTCAAAGCGGAAGATCACTATTGGATTCAGCGGCTCCTCGTCGAAGAAGAAGAAGCTAAGGAAAAAGAAAGAGTAGATAGACTATTTTTAGGCATGTATTTCCTTTTGCAGTTAGGAATTTTGTCATCTTTTTTTTCTTTCATTGGCCGTGTATAGATGCGGGTTCGGCCCCCGCTAGTAGGAATTTTTTGGAAAAGCTAGTGTACGAGCCATTGCTCTTGGTTAGTTGAAATAAAATTTTGTCTTTCTGTTTCAACTTTTATTCCTTTCATACTTAAATGTCACAGTGTTCGAACCTCAGTTCTGTGTACTTGCATTACTTTAACTCGTTTCAGGTAGTTATTAACACTTGCATCTGCCCCCAGTTCCGGGGTTGAGTTGTAAAGATCAGCTTGGGATCGCAGTAAGTGAGGATCGAGCGATCGAACTACACTTGTTTCTTTATAAATGGTTACATCTGCACTCTGGGGGTTTGCACTTGCATTTTTGCAACCAGTGACAGCTATCGAAAGCTTTCAAGTATTAGTCCACACTTTGGGGACATAAGTCATCTTGCAACCAGTTGACGTTAATACTCCATCCCATATTCCAGGAAATCGGAGTTAGCGTTCGCATTCTAACTCGCGCTCCGGGAGTTAGAAAGGCATATCAGGGTCATGGATGGTTAGATCATATCCATCCTGAGTCAACAAGTGAGATCGTTAGACGGACGGGTCCATCCCTCTCAAACTTGGTTAAGTTATGGTCGAAGTCGTTAGGTGAACGGATTCACTTTCTTCGACTCTGTATTTTAAAGTTTATACTCCACCTTGCACTCTGGGAGCATGGAGTTGGCCGACAAACGGTCAGTCACGTTTGTCTGGGCACTTGGATTACGTTCGCACTCCGGGAACGGTGGATTAATCAGGATCGTGGATGGTTGATTCGCATCCACACTGAGTCGACAAGCGAGGTCGTTAGATAGACGGGTCCATCCTCCTCGAGCTTGTTTAAGGTACAGCCGAAGTCATTAGGTGGATAGGTTCACCCTCTTCGGAACTGCATTTAGTCGTAATACGGTCGAGGTCGTTAGGCGGACGGATCCGCCCTCCTCGGGACCGCATTTGTTTGATGTTTACATTCCAGCTCACACTCTGGGAGCTTGGAATTAGTTATAGGATTGTCGTGTATCAATCCTATTTATCATTGGTGTAATGACTTGCCCCCGAGCTCGGGTTTCGCTTAGCGAGTGGCCGATCGTATCACAGCCACTCTCTATTTGAATAAATTCCAGTGTATGATGGAATTTAGCTCTCCGTGCATTGTGATGTTGTACGTTGTATTCAATGAATCACTGCTCTGGCTCGAAGAGATGGCATTTTATTGTTGAAGTAAGAAAATGCGGCAAAGTTAGTTGCCTTATTATAGAATTCAAACTTAAAAATGCGGAAACAAACTGTAAATGGAAAAATAGAATGAAACAAATAAAGCCTATCACGTGTAATAGCGACAGAGACTCTCGCTATTCCAGGCCATTGGCAAAGTAAGACCGTCAACGGTCGATAACTTGAATGTGCCATCTCCAAGTCTCTGTGTAATCACGTATGGTCCTTCCCAATTTGGTTTCATGTGTGAAGGGACCGGATAGATTCTCTTGAGGTCGAGATCGCCGAGTTCAAAGGTTCGAGGTCGAACTTTGGTATTGTACAATCGGGCGACTCGACTCCGATGTGCGGCTGCTCTCAAATCAGCCTCTTCCCGCTTCTCATCCAGTAGATCCAATGATTTAGCAAGCAATATAGCATTTGTTTTCGGATCATAGTAAGTCACGCGATGGGAAGACACTTCCATCTCGACTGGAATAACGGCTTCTGAGCCATAAGATAGGGAAAACGGGGTGTGCCCGGTCGCCATCTTGTGGGTCGTTCGATAGGCCCATAAAGCCATAGGAAGTTCATCAACCCATTTGCCCCAGCCTTTTCCAGTCGTTTCTTTAGAATGGATTTTATGACTTTATTGACGGCCTCGACCTGACCGTTTGCCTGAGGATGCACGACTGCCGAGAATTTTTTATGAATATGGAACCGTTGACAGAAATTCTTGAATTCTGTACTACTGAATTGGGCTCCGTTATCGGTGATGATGGTATTTGGGAGTCCAAATCGATAGATAATGTTGCGAACTACGAAATTGATTACTTTCTTTGTCGTAATGGTTGTGAGGGGTTCCTCTTCAGCCCACTTGGTGAAGTAATCAACTGCAACGATGTCATATCTTGCCCCACCTTTGGCCAGAGGTAGCGTACCGATGATATCGATGCCCCACATTGCAAATGGCCAGGGACTGACCATTTGGGTTATCTCGGTAGGTGGGGCTCTTGGAATTCGAGCGTGTTTCTGGCACCTATCGCATTTTCTGGCATAGTTCGCTGCATCTCGGTTCACAGTCGGCCAGTAGTATCCGTATCGGAGTATCTTCTTAGCGAGAGCTTGTCCACCGGTGTGATCACCACATTCCCCTTCGTGTACATTTTGTAACACTCGTTTGATTTCATCATGCGCGATACATCGGAGAAGAGGAACATAATATCCTCTTCTATACATAACTCTTTTCTGAATGACGAAACATGAAGCTTTTCGTAGAATTTGTCTTTTCTCATTTCTATGCTCAAGCATGTTTGATGTGTGTTTAGTGTTTGATGATAACAAAATATATATATCGAATTATAGATGTGTTTGCAGATTTTATTTTACACATTTACAGATGTTATTTTACACATACAGGTAAATATTCATTTTAAGTAATAATACTATTGCACAGAATTTAACGAATTCAAACAGCATTTTTATTCAATATAATATTTTATTCAGTACAATATTTTTCAGTTCATACACTGATTTCATACAGTACACTGATTTCATATTTACAGTTCACTCTCACTCATACATTTTCACATTTACATTTCTGACCTCACTACATCACTAATACACTCAGTCTTCTGCATTTGCATTGTCCAACTCCAGTATTTGTTTTGTCTCCTATGTACCTGTATAATTAACAATCTACAGCAGTAATCTGAAAAGAAACAATTTTGAAATTTTGATTTGCAAAAATATAAAATTTATTTTTAAAGCTGTCTCAGATATATGGGTTATCGTCATCATCTTTGATTTTGTAATATCTGTGCATATCAGTATTTATTTTCAGGGACAGGTGATTACGAATGGCTGCAGTACACACGTATACACGTGTGCACTGCCTCGCCAACTCGAGTGCACAAGGTCAAATCAAAATTAGATTCAACACAAGTGCAAATGGCCTCGACCAAAATATCAATGATTACTGCAACAATGAACTGTGCATGTACATAGGGAAATCAAATGTATATGAATGCACAGGTGAATCAAAACTACAAAGGCTACAGTAACCAGTACTCAAGTAGTACAAATATCACAAGTGTCAGAGCAACTAAAAATGGCAACAGTGAGATAAACTATAGCAAGGTAAAGGAAGCACAGCTACAAGTGTACACAGTGAAGTCTACAGGCAAATGGTCAAAAGTACACAAGTGAATCCAGTGCCAACATGAACAAGTTCAAGTGACTAATAAACCAGACTACAATGAAGGCAACAAATACATGTCCAGATCAACCAATGGAAACAGTGAAATGACTATAGTGATGAACAAATGGTCAAGCTACAAGAAAAATCAATCCAGACTAAGCAAGTATATGAATGATTAAATGTGAACATGTCAGTGGATATCTACATGATGCAGCAGCAATATGAAACTGAACTTCAACAAATGAATCAGTACAATAGAGACTAGAAGGTACATGAACTAAAACAGCAAGTTTGTATGGATGTGCAAGTAGTGCAAAATCAAATAGACAAACAAACCAGTGAACATCAAGCACATGAATGCACACGAATAGTGACAGGACGAACACACAGTGAAATGCTCAAAGACAAAAATGTATCCAAGTACAAGCAAGGAAGCATGGCAATGTCGAATGCACAACAGGGAACAAGTAAAGTATTTGTGTCAAAGCAAAGCAAATGTCAACAGGAAGCAAGTATAATCAGAGAAAAATATCACAGAGAAAATAATTCACAGAGAAGAGGATAGCAATGTCGACGAGTATGCTACAGAAAAACAAAATCGTGATCAACAGTGATCGAGTCAAAGTTATGATCATCAACAGTGAACAAGTCTAGGGCAGTGGTCAAAAGTCAGAGAAGTAATAATCTCACAAATCAAGTTAAGAAATTATTAATACATGTCAAAGCCGTATATTTCGAATCAAAGTTAAGAAAAAATCAAGTTTTATAAATTAGGAAAGTATCACGACTGTTTAAAATCAAAAAGATCGAACGTTCAATAATCGAAGCCGTAAGTCAAAAGAAATTTCCCAAAATATCGAGATGTAAAAACGGCAAGTATAAACAACGTGGTGATCACGTAAATCAAATCAGACGTGTATATAAACCCCCAAAATCATCATCGACTTGGTGGTGATTAAAAGCAACAGAATAGAAATCCAACAAATCATCACTAACAAGTTCTCAAGCATTCAAGTTCAAATCGGAAAAGCAACAGAGCAGAAATCATACCGAAGTCAGAGATCGATAAAATCAGACTCGAGGCAAGGCGCATCAACGACGCCGCAATTCGTCAGAGTATCAGAGAATTCCAGAGTCACCATAAAGGGAATCGCAAGCCAGAGCTACAAAGATTGACAAAGCCGAAGCTCCAAATCGAAGTAGGGAAAAACCCTAATTCTAGAGTCGCCACAAAAGTCGACGAAGCCGAAGCTTCAATTTGCCAATGGAACGAACAAGGGCAAAGCCCTAATTCAATCGAGCAAGTAGTATAGAGGATCGAACCAGATTCGCCAGAGAATCATCACATCACCGAAGCCATCGCCATTTTTTCTCTCAAAGGGATCGGGTCAACAATAACAAAGAGGAACGAGATAAAGGAGCGGGCCAGCCTAGTTTATTAAATGGGGTGTTAAAGTTTTAATTATTATTTAGTTTTAAATTTGGGCCGGGTTTAATTGATTTAGTTTTAGGCCTAGTTTATTTAGGGCAAAAGTGTTTTTAAATTGTCAATTTAAATTTTGCCCTAGGTTTTAATCTGTATTTTGTTTTTCAGTTTATACTTTTCAAGTCAAGCAAGGGTAAATCACCACCTAGGGTTTAGGTAGTGTCAGATTGTCTAGTTAGGGTTAGTTCAGTGAGCAGGGTGTGCGAGTTTACAAAGCTCTATAGGCGGAGCAGGATGTGCGAGTCTGTAGGAGTGTTTGTAAGCGGGATACTGTTTAATCCTAATAGAAATCTGGGAATGCAGCAGTAGGCAGGGGTTGCCGAAGCTGGGTAAATTTTGTGTGTGATTTACTTTTCTGCATATTTATTTATCTGCAGTTTGATTTCGCGTTTAATTCAAGAAAATTTGTGATAACCCTATTCACCCCCTCTCTAGGGTTAATCTAGATCCTACAAGTGGTATCAGAGCGAGGTAATTTTTCTTTAACTCTAGAGTCATGAATCTATCAAATAATGCTTTTTATGAGGGGCAATCTATTGTTAGGCCACCAATGTTTAATGGGAATGATTATGCTTACTGGAAGGTTAGGATGAGTATTTATCTTAGTTCTGTTGATTATGATGTTTGGGATATTATTGAAACTGGCTATACACCTCCCACTATAACTATTGGTGATACTGAGATTCCTAAACCTAAGGAGAGGTGGGATGCTAACGATAAGAAATTAAAAACTACAAATGCTAAAGCTATAATGCTTTGATCTGTGCTCTTGATAAGACTGAATTTAATAGAATTTCTCATTGTAAAACAGCACAGGAAATTTAACATACTTTGGAGGTGACACACGAAGGAACTTCTCAAGTCAAGGAGTCTCGTCTAGCCCTGTTCAGCAATGAGTACGAGAACTTCGTGATGGACAAAGGCGAGAGCATAAAGGATATGTTTGGACGCTTCTCAACCTTGGTGTACAATGCAAGAGCGCTTGGAAAGGTGTTCTCTGAGGTAGAGCTGGTGAGGAAGATACTACGAGTCTTACCGATGAACTTTGAGGCAAAAGTCATGGCAATAGAAGAATCAAAAGATTTAAGTAAACTGAGCATAGAGGATTTGATCGGAAATCTGATGACGTATGAGCTTGAGTTAAAAGCAAAGGAGGATCGCATCAATTCCGAACCAAAGAAGAAGACAATTGCCTTGAAGAGCAGAGAAGAGAGCGATAAAGAAGATCCAATTGAAGAACTTGCAATGGCTGTCAATAATCTTAGAAAATTGTCGAGATTCAGGCCACGCAAGAAGAAAACGAATGGTAATAGATCAAAAGATTCTGACAATTCAGAAAATGAATTAACCTGCTATAACTGCAATAAGCCTGGCCACTTCAAACAAAATTATCCACTTCTCAAAATCAACAAAGGAAAGAAAAAGAAGAAGAAGGCATTTGTAGTGACTTGGGATGATGAGGAAGGAGAGGAAGCTTTGAGTGATAGCTCCGAGGAGGCTAACTTGTGTCTTATGGGAAAATCAGATTCAGAAGCAAGCTCAGAGGAATATAATGAGGTAAAAAACTATTCTTATAAAGACCTTGTTTATTTGTGCCTCGATCTTACTAAAACAGTTGATGCTCTTGATTCTAAAAATGAAAAACTAAAATCTGATAGAAAAAAACTTGTTCATGAAAATTTTAGGTTAGAAACTGAACTTGAAAAAATTCAAAACCTAGAATGTAAAAACTGTAAAACTTTAGATTCAGAATTATCAAAACTGAAGAATAGCTTCGAGGATCTTGAAAAAGAAAACTTGAATCTAAAAGAGACCATTGAGACTAGGTAAAAGGATTTTATAAATAGATGCACCTCACTTGTGTCTGAAAACTCAACATTGAAAACCAAAGTCCAAGATCTTGAGAAATCACTGAATAACTTTTCTAGAGGAGAAAAATCATTCAATATGTTGTTAGGAAATCAACTGTTTGCTAACAACCGAAAAGGACTAGGTTTTGGTAAATCACAAGTTGATAATAGTGCAAAAGGTAAGGGTATCTTTACTGAATGTGAAATAATTGGACATCATGTTGAAAATTGTAGCCATAGGAACAAGAACACGAAATTTATAAAAGTTTGGGTTCCTAAAAATTCTACAAACAAATTTCATGTCTATTGGAACAAAAATGAAAAGACAAAACAAGTTTGGGTTCCAAAGGGATTGTTTATTCACAATTATTCTGCCACTAACAACCATGGACCTATAAAAACAAATAGGTCACATAAATCTTTAACCGTGTAGGTGTGGTGGCAGGCTAAGGAACAACATTAGTGTTATCTGGATTCTGGCTGTTCCAGATACACAACGAGCGACAAATCAACGTTCCTTAGCCTAGTATAAAGGTGACAGATTTACTATGGAAAACAACGAAAGATTATCGTACAGGTAAAATAGGTAGTTGTATTTATTTTCAAACGATAGATAACCGGTAAGAATCTGCATCATAATCTGAATTAAATCAGCCAGTTATGATTGATGATGTTAATTCTGATTTTTAACCAATCATCTTACTCGAAGTAATTGTGATGGTTGACAGAATCTAACATGCTTGATTTATGATCTTATATGATTTGATTTTGACTTGTGCTTAAAAATTGATCAAACATTTTTCTTGAACTTAATCTGCTTGGTCAAATTATGATGTTGATTGATTATTGAGTACTCATGCCATAAAAGTATTTTTTAGAAACTGTTGAAACTATTGAAACTTCACTGGTGAAAACTTCAAATTGCTTTTGAGATAATCATGATATTTTAACTGTGATCCTACGGAAGGTATACACACTCGCTCTTCGTTTGATAAAAGTATGTGTGCGTCACAGTGGTTTATTTCTGAAATTGAATCTGATTTTGTTGAAATGATTCTTAATAATGAAAGTTGGATTTGAGAGATGCAAAGTTGAACTTAATCAATTTGAAAGAAGAAATATCAAGGGATAATCGGTTCACTTCTCTATTCTACTACTTTTAGACCCGATATTATGTTTTCTGTGTGTTTGTGTGCACGTTTTTAATCTAACCCTAAAGAATCACATTTGAAAGCCACTAAACGAATTTTAAGATATCTTTCACACACACACAAATTTGGACTATGGTATCCTTCTTGTGAGAATTTTGATTTAGTTGGTTTTTCTAATGCTGATTATGCCGGTTCATTGGATGACAGGAAAAGTACTAGTGGGACATGTTTCATGCTAGGACATTCTTTAGTGTCATGGTCAAGTCGAAAACTCTTTCTGATTTTGGCTTAGTTTTTAAACTAGTTCCATTAAAATGTGATAGTAAAAGTGCAATAGACTTGTCTAATAATTATGTTCATCATTCACGCACGAAACACATTGATGTGAGACACCACTTTCTTAGAGATCACATTGCTAGGGAAAACATTTGCATTGAATTCATTTCAACTGAGAATCAACTTGCTGATATTTTCACAAAACCCCTCCCCGAAGACAGATTTTCAAGATTACGTTTGGATTTGGGGATTATGGAAATTGACTAATCATTTTTCAATTTTTGGTTGAAATATTCTTGAATATTTATTTTCAACTTCATTTTCTAGAATTCAAACCTTCTTTTGGATATCATTCAAAGATTGATTCGAATATGGTATTCAGTAGTGGAAATACGTTTGGTTTATGAAATTTCATAATATGATTAATTTGGTAACTTATTCCACGACCATTTCTATTTCTACCATCTTTCTATCATTCATAATGGTTTTGAAAAATGAGAAGAGTGAATTATTTTTTAAATTAAAAAGGAAAATAAAGAAAAAATTTAAAAATATTTCTCATGCATCCATTCTCATTTAAAAGTCCTTATGGTTATGCATGGATGGATCATGTGAGGTTATCATCACTCCATTCTCATTTAAAAGTCCTTATGGTTATGTATGGATGGAGCTTGATAACTAATGAGTAACTGCTAATCCCATTTAAAAGTCCTTATGGTTATGCGTGGTTAGTAAGTGCTTATTTTTTTGTGCTTAAATGACAAAAATTTTTTTAAAAAAAAATTAATAAATAAAATAAAACATCCCTCTTCTCATTATATAAAAATTAAAACATCGATCCATTCTCTAAAATGTGGAAATTGTTATCTTGTTATGATATATTATGGTTTTTCCCTGTTTTTTCCATTTGTTTTCCCCTACTGTTTCATTATTTTTTGTCAGTCTTTTGATGATAACAAAAGGGGGAGAAGAAAGAGATTTTGATAAGAAAATAAGTATTTTTGGAATACTACACCACAATTTGTTAAATGTTGTTAGTTATTTTCTATAGTTCTTTTATTCGTTTGTAATTTCCTAAATCTTCTAAAAAGGAGTGGTCTCAGTTGTAGGGGGAGCATACATATAGGGGGAGCTAAATTTTTTCATGATTAAACACATCTACTAGAATTTCAAAATATTTAATATATATGTTTGTCATCATCAAAAGGGGGAGATTGTTTGATGTGTGTTTAGTGTTTGATGATAACAAAATATATATATCGAATTATAGATGTGTTTGCAGATTTTATTTTACACATTTACAGATGTTATTTTACACATACAGGTAAATATTCATTTTAAGTAATAATACTATTGCACAGAATTTAACGAATTCAAACAGCATTTTTATTCAATATAATATTTTATTCAGTACAATGTTTTTCAGTTCATACACTGATTTCATACAGTACACTGATTTCATATTTACAGTTCACTCTCACTCATACATTTTCACATTTACATTTCTGACCTCACTACATCACTAATACACTCAGTCTTCTGCATTTGCATTGTCCAACTCCAGTATTTGTTTTGTCTCCTGTGTACCTGTATAATTAACAATCTACAGCAGTAATCTGAAAAGAAACAATTTTGAAATTTTGATTTGCAAAAATATAAAATTTATTTTTAAAGCTGTCTCAGATATATGGGTTATCGTCATCATCTTTGATTTTGTAATATCTGTGCATATCAGTATTTATTTTCAGGGACAGGTGATTACGAGTGGCTGTAGTACACACGTATACACGTGTGCACTGCCTTGCCAACTCGAGTGCACAAGGTCAAATCAAAATTAGATTCAACACAAGTGCAAATGGCCTCGACCAAAATATCAATGATTACTGCAACAATGAACTGTGCATGTACATAGGGAAATCAAATGTATATGAATGCACAGGTGAATCAAAACTACAAAGGCTACAGTAACCAGTACTCAAGTAGTACAAATATCACAAGTGTCAGTGCAACTAAAAATGGCAACAGTGAGATAAACTATAGCAAGGTAAAGGAAGCACAACTACAAGTGTACACAGTGAAGTCTACAGGCAAATGGTCAAAAGTACACAAGTGAATCCAGTGCCAACATGAACAAGTTCAAGTGACTAATAAACCAGACTACAATGAAGGCAACAAATACATGTCCAGATCAACCAATGGAAATAGTGAAATGACTAAAGTGATGAACAAATGGTCAAGCTACAAGAAAAATCAATCCAGACTAAGCAAGTATATGAATGATTCAATGTGAACATGTCAGTGGATATCTAAATGATGCAGCAGCAATATGAAACTGAACTTCAGAAATGAATCAGTACAATAGAGACTAGAAGGTACATGAACCAAAATAGCAAGTTTGTATGGATGTGCAAGTAGTGCAAAATCAAATAGACAAACGAACCAGTGAACATCAAGCACATGAATGCACACGAACAGTGACAGGACGAACACACAGTGAAATGCTCAAAGACAAAAATGTATCCAAGTACAAGCAAGGAAGCATGGCAATGTCGAATGCACAACAGGGAACAAGTAAAGTATTTGTGTCAAAGCAAAGCAAATGTCAACAGGAAGCAAGTATAATCAGAGAAGAATATCACAGAGAAAATAATTCACAGAGAAGAGGATAGCAATGTCGACGAGTATGCTACAGAAAAACAAAATCGTGATCAACAGTGATCGAGTCAAAGTTATGATCATCAACAGTGAACAAGTCTAGGGCAGTGGTCAAAAGTCAGAGAAGTAATAATCTCACAAATCAAGTTAAGAAATTATTGATACAAGTCAGAGTCGTATATTTCGAATCAAAGTTAAGAAACAGTCAAGTTTTATAAATTAGGAAAGTATCACGACTGTTTAAAATCAAAAAGATCGAACGTTCAATAATCGAAGCCGTAAGTCAAAAGAAATTTCCCAAAATATCGAGATGTAAAAACGACAAGTATAAACAACGTGGTGATCACGTAAATCAAATCAGACGTGTATATAAACCCCCAAAATCATCATCGACTTGGTGGTGATTAAAAGCAACAGAATAGACATCCAACAAATCATCACTAACAAGTTCTCAAGCATTCAAGTTCAAATCGGAATAGCAACAGAGCAGAAATCATACCGAAGTCATAGATCGATAAAATTAGACTCGTGGCAAGGCGCATCAACGACGCCGCAATTCGTCAGAGTATCAGAGAATTCCAAAGTCACCACAAAGGGAATCGCAAGCCAGAGCTACAAAGATTGACAAAGCCGAAGCTCCAAATCGAAGTAGGGAAAAACCCTAATTCCAGAGTCGCCACAAAAGTCGACGAAGCCGAAGCTTCAATTTGCCAGTGGAACGAACAAGGGCAAAGCCCTAATTCAATCGAGCAAGTAGTAAAGAGGATCGAACCAGATTCGCCAGAGAATCATCACATTACCGAAGCCATCGCCATTTTTTCTCTCAAAGGGATCGGGTCAACAATAACAAAGAGGAACGAGATAAAGGAGCGGGCCGACCTAGTTTATTAAATGGGGTGTTAAAGTTTTAATTATTATTTAGTTTAAAATTTGGGCCGGGTTTAATTGATTTAGTTTTAGGCCTAGTTTATTTAGGGCAAAAGTGTTTTTAAATTGTCAATTTAAATTTTGCCCTAGGTTTTAATCTGTATTTTGTTTTTCAGTTTATACTTTTCAAGTCAAGCAAGGGTAAATCACCACCTAGGGTTTAGGTAGTGTCAGATTGTCTAGTTAGGGTTAGTTCAGTGAGCAGGGTGTGTGAGTTTACAAAGCTCTATAGGCGGAGCAGGGTGTGCGAGTCTGTAGGAGTGTTTGTAAGCGGGATACTGTTTAATCCTAATAGAAATCTGGGAATGCAGCAGTAGGCAGGGGTTGCCGAAGCTGGGTAAATTTTGTGTGTGATTTACTTTTCTGCATATTTATTTATCTGCAGTTTGATTTCGCGTTTAATTCAAGAAAATTTGCGATAACCCTATTCACCCCTCCTCTAGGGTTAATCTAGATCCTACAAGGCAATGTCCCATTCTCGATGTAGTTTCGGTACGGAGTCATCCATGATTCTCTACTGGGAGCGTTTTCAAACACGAAATTCGTCTCTGTTTGATCAATGCTTGGGGAAGACAAAGTTTCGACAGGGACAAGTCCCATTTGCTGTGCTTCACCTGTACTTGCCAGCTTTGCTAGTGAGTCAGCCTTCTGATTATGCTCTTGGGGTATATGGTAAATAGCATAGTAATCGAATTGACTTAATGCTTCTTGAACTCGGGTTAGGTAGGCAGCTAGTCATCGATCCTTGGCCTCATATTCGCTCAGATCATGATATACAACCAACTGGGAATCGCAGTAGATTTCCACAGCAATATTCTTCAGATCGCAAGCAAGTTTTAATCCGGCAAGCAAAGCTTCGTATTCGGCTTCATTGTTGGTTGAGAGAAATTCGAACCTCAGAGCGTAGCATATGGATCGGCCTTCGGGAGTTTCAAGTACTATTCCGGCACCGGAACACTGATCGTTTGATGCACCATCGGTGTGTAACTTCCAAATGCATTTAGGAGGTATAGAGGCTTCAGGCAGATCCTCTGAAACAGTGATTTCGGCTATAAAATCCACTAGGACTTGTCCTTGAATGGCTCTTCGCGGAGCATAAGTGATATCAAATTGGCTCAGTTCAATGTTCCACTTGAGTAACCTACCAGACGTCTCAGGCCGCGTGAAGACCTGTCGTAACGGCTGATCGGTGTACACAGTAAGGGAATGAGCTTGGAAATAAGGGCGAAGCTTCCTTGAGGCAATGACCAGGCAGTACGCCAGTTTCTCTAGTCTTGGGTAATTTCTTTCAGCTCCTGTTAGCCGTTTACTAACATAGTAGACTGGTTTCTGCACTCGGTCTTCTTCCCGAACTAAAGCAGCACTGATCGCATGTTCTGATACTGCTAGATAAAGGTACAATTGCTTGTGGTCGATCGGCTTTGACAAGATCGGTGGTGTGGAAAGATGTTGAACCAGCGATCGTAATGTGTCTTCACACTCCATGGTCCATTCAAAGTTTCGCTTTCCTTTCCGGATTAGATCGAAGAAATGAATGCATTTATCGGTGGATTTTGAAATGAACCTGCTCAGTGCTGCTACTTTCCCCTTGAGACTCTGGACTTGTTTTATGGTTCTTGGGGATTGCAGGTTTCTTATCGCCCAGATCTTTTCGGGATTTGCTTCTATCCCTCGAGCGTTGACGATGAACCCGGGGAACTTTCCAGAGGCGACACCGAAGTGACATTTTAATGGATTGAGCTTCATTCCATATTCCCGAAGGATGCAGAACATCGAATCTAAATCTCTGACGTGATCTGTGGAGAAACGAGATTTCACTAGCATGTCATCCACATAAACCTCCATGGTCTTCCCAATCTGGTTGGCGAACATCCGGTTGACCAAGCGTTGGTATGTTGCTCCAACGTTTTTCAGACCAAAGGGCATGACTTTGTAGCAGTAGAGTCCCAGATCGGTCACGAAACTGGTATGTTATTGATCAGGCAAATGCATAGGTATTTGATTGTAGCCAGAATAAGCATCCATGAAAGACAATAGTTCATGCCCAGCTGTCGAATCTACGAGCTGGTCAATTCGAGGAAGTGGAAAACTATCCTTTGGACAAGCCTTATTCAAGTCGGAGTAGTCAATGCAAGTTCTCCATTTCCCATTCGGTTTTCGAACCAACATAGGATTTGACACCCATTCTGGATACAAAGAATCTCGGATGAACTCATTTGATCGTAATTTATCAACCTCTTCTTTAAGGGCGGCAGATCTCTCTGGATCCATACCACGCCTTTTCTGCTTGACCGAGACATACCGCGGATCGATATTCAGGGAATGACTCGTGATGTCCGGCGAGATCCCGCACATATCAGAGTGTGTCCAGGCGAAAACGTCGAGATTCGCCCGGAGAAATTCAGCCAATTCCTGTTGTGTCTATTTGCCCAGTTGAGACCCAACTTTTAGCATCCTTGAATCATCACCCTCACTGATTGAGACGTCCACAGTCAGTTCGACCGGGGAAGCCTGATTCCCTTTAGATTCGTCTTTATCTTCATTGTCTCTAGGGTCAAGGTCTTTCTAGAATTGGTTGTGGTGCCCGGGCTGGGGCCAAGGCATTAGTTGTCAATTATCAGCAAAACGGACGCAGAGAGATTCCTCTACGCCCTTTCCTTTCTCCTTCCGTTGTATTCTTCGTAGTTCAGCAACATAGCAGGCCCTCCCCGCTGTTTGATCTCCTTGAATAACTCCGACCCCGTGATCAGTGGGGAACTTCAGAGTCAAGCACCATGGGGCAATGGCTGCCCTGAACTCAGCAAGGGCTGGTCGGCCCAAAAATGCATTATAAGGCGAATCAATGTCCAAAACGACAAACTGTAACATCCGGACTCTCCGGCGTTCTCCAACCCCCAACGCCACGGGTAATTCCATCACTCCAGTGGGTATGGTAGCACTTCCATTGAAGCCGTGGACTCGAAATTGGCAAGGTTTTAAGTCCTTCGCTTCCATTTTCATTAAATCATAATTATGTTTAAGTAAGATGTTTACAGAGCTCCCACTGTCAACCAGGATCCTCTTCATCCAAGCAGGACCTACCTAGGCAGATAAGACCAGTGGGTCGATTGTGGGGGCTTCGACCTTATCAGAGTCTCGGCTTCTAAATATGATATCATCAGACATTGTTTTCTGTTGTTTGGCCGGAGCCCCATCTTCACAATTACTGCAACATTCGAAGTCCGCATGCCTGATAGAGCTAGCATACGACTCCATTTCCCTCCAGCTTCGGTCTGCTGGGTGGGGACCACCACTTATTGTATTTATCACTAGCCTTCCGCCCGTATGAGCGGGTTCTTCCTGTCTTTCTTGATTTTGCACACGATTTTGATTCGAAGGGCCCGCACCACCAGACTGCGGCGCCCGCACAAACTGATCTAACTTTCTTTCCCTGATCAGCTTCTCGATGAGGTCCTGCAAATGTCGACACTCATTGGTATTATGGTCGTAACTCTCGTGGAATCTACAAAACTTCCCTGTTTGAACCTGCCTCTCCGACGAGGGTTTCGGAGCAGGCTTCTTATATTGCACTGTGTTACAGGTTTGTAGGTACATGTTTTCCAATGATGTATTCAACGACATGTAATTATCGAACATTGGAGCCCTACGTCTTGGGCCTCGATTCCGATCTCTTTTCTTTTCCTGACCATTGTTGCCTTACGGTTGGGTCTGTTTGTTCTGTATATTTAACTGAACTTTTCTGGAACTCTCACTGGACTGCTTAACTGCTACATTACTTTGTATCCCTTCACTCCTGGGCCTCACATCGTCCTGCTTCCTAGACTGTTTCACATCCTCTTGCCATAAGAATTGAGCGGCTTTGGAGTAGAAACGGTCCAACGATGCGGGTGGTTTCCCAGCTAGCCAATTTCCGAACTCAGAATCAGGATCGATCCATTTGGTTAAAGCCATCAAGATTGAGTTATCGTTGGGATTACTAATTTCCACACATGCCGCGTGGAATCTCTCTAAATAACGCCTGAGTGTTTCCCCAGGAGCTTAGGTGACACAAGACAGGGTGTTAACGTCTTTAGGTCTAGCAACATGCATACGAACCTGTTCGACAAATTTCTTAGCCAGTTGATCGAACGAAGTGATAGATCTAGGTGGCAACCTCGTAAACCACATTGTTGTGATTCCTCCCAAAGAGATGGGGAAACTTTGGCATTTCACTGCATCATCGGCCCTTGCAGCGCTCACTGACCACTCATACTTCAAAATATGTTGATTGGGGTCGCTACTTCCTTCGTACATCGGGAGAGTTGGCATTCTGAATCGCCGAGGTGGGTCAGCATATAAAATCTCGTCTATGAAAGGAGTGTGACTACGGGAGATTCTCTAGTCGTCATTGGTAAGCCCTTGACTTTCGCGAATCATCTGACGTATCATGGTTGAAATATCGGGCATCGTCGCATTTTGTGCATGCTGAGCTAAGGTGTGGTCGGGTTCCACAGTGCGAGTTTGGACTGGACGTTGTCGACGGCCCATGTCTCGCCTCTTTGGCTCGGCATTTTCCGGGACGTATGGCTCTGGAGTATGCCCACGTTGCTGATTATTCGGATCTGACAGATTTCGGGTATCAACCCTTGCTTCTACCGCGGCGGTTGCAGTGCGATTGTCCGTGGTATATTGTGGAACAGCACCTCCTCGTGATGAGGGCCCGGTCTGGAAGCTGGTTGACGGCCCAACCCTCAATTGTCCTACGGTCAAGGCTGGTTGATATTCGGTAGCTTGTGTGTGACTCACGTCTAACCAGGGTCGTGTAGATCTGTCGTGATAGTCAGATGAAGCTGAACTTTCGGTGAACGAGTGGGAAACATCATCTCTCCTGGTCCTCCTGCGCCTTCGGCGGTTTAATTGGTTGGTCAATTCAGCGTTAGCGCGCAACTGTTCAGTCAATTGTTGCTGGCTTGGAGTCAGCTCTTGGAGCAACACTTGGAACTCTTGTCTGGAGATTGGTCCTGACGGATCTGAGTGAGCAGTGTTGTCTTGATTGGATGGCGGCTGCTGTGTGGGATTTTGTCTATCCCGACCTTCTTGATCAGCAGTTGTAGAGGCAGTTCTTGTGCTAACCATCTTGAGTGGTGGAGTCCTTTCCTAGACTTTACGCAAATCTGAATAGGATGGAAGGATTCCGGATTAGAGATCTGGATCTTCCTCTTGGATTTATGCAATCCGGTGTCGACAGTAGATCCAAGGACCAGGAGAAAAACCGGTTTTTCTCAGTGAAAGCACCAAAGTGTTTGTACCAAAAATGGGCACAACACTCTTCGGAAGTTTTTTGAAGAGATAAAATAAAGAATATAAATATAAAACAGAGATTATCTAACAAAAACTCCAACAAACAGAAATGTAAAATGCAAAGACAAGCGATTTAGAGTGGTTCGGCGTATTGCCTATGTCCACTATGAAGTTTTAATGATTTTATTGATTCTCTTTCAATGATTACAAGTGATTACAGCAAACAACAGCGGATTACAGCTTAGGATTCGAATTCAACAGTAAGATGAAGATGCAAGTCTCGATCCGGCAGAGTCTGGACGCTTCAGAATCAAAAGATCCCTCTTCTATAAGCTTTGGGGCTCTATTTATAGGCATAAGAGGCTGAGATTCCGCTCAAACTTCGGGAGACTCGTTTTGCCACGTGAGGGGGCCCACGCAACCAATCTCATGAAGTTTCGCCTCGATCTGTGATCGATAGGAATCCATTTCATATCGATCAAGATCATGTCCAATCGAGCTGAAATTTGGCAGATACACTCCTTAAAGTATATGCAAGCTTCTGTGAAAGTTTCATTGAATTTGGATCAGTGGATTAGGAGATACAGTCGATACGAAGTGAGATTTCTCGAAGGCTGTTTGGTTCGTCTCCATGGCTTCGACTCGATCCCTTCGTGTCGATGACTGCACATGTTCCTGAGATGATGTGGCGTGCGCGCTTCGCTTCGATCCAGTGTTTGCTCCGTGTTGACCGTATCGACTCCACATATCTCGCCTTGTTCGTATCGAGGGATGACACGTCATCCAAGTTTGTTGACTCGTTGGATACGAACAAACCCCTGCTCATGGGTACGAACGTGGTCCCATGATGGATACGAAGCATTGAATCTCTGATGGATGCGAAGTTGACGTTAGGTGATCGTTACGAAGTAGACGACTCACTGATGGATTCGAACAAGTCTCTCTGGCTAAAGGCTGATCGATACGAAGTTCATTTGTACGTGGACCTGGCCATTTTGATCGATACGAAATCGATGGATACGAAATGAGGGCCATTGATGGATACGAAGTCCATCGATACGAACTCGATGGATTTGAAACATTGCTAACTTTATCGGTACGAACCAATGCTCCTTGATGGGTACGAAATGAGACTTTCTGATGGATACGAAAGCATGCTTTTCCCTTCAACTTGCATCCATCATAACTTGATCACATGAACTCGGATTGACGTGAAACTTGGAACGTTGGCCTCCTTTGCTTTTCTAGTCATGTCTTATTAATTGTAGCTCGATCCGGACTCGGACAAAATTCATCGATATCCATGACGAGCGACATTTGGAATCCAGTCAATCCCTTGGTATCCTGGCTTTACCAAAAGGCGGGATAACACATAACATGTGATAGGCTCGGTCAAGGATGATTTCATGATGGAAATGGTTCAGGTTTGGATCAATAAAGGCATGGTTACAAGGAGAATATGAAGGGTAGGGGTTACAAAGTAGAGAAGGCAAATAGACAAGGAAACAATGGAGTTTGGATGCATCTAGGCTCGACCAAAGGGGTCTGTGGACTCGGTCAAAGGCTGCTATAGATATGGACAGAGGGGAAAGTGATGTCTAAAGGTGGAGCACTTGTTGCTGGTGGTGGCTATGATGGTGGCCGTGGTCAACAATGAAGGTGGAAGTGAAAACATGGCTAGGCTATGAAGTGTTATGGAGTTTTTGGACATTGTTTTGTGGTATTTGATCTTGAGGAGGTCACGGCCTGAATTGGGCAGAGGTGATGGAGGAGTGGTTACCGTGGATCATGGGGAGGAGTAGTAGTGGTGGTTGGTGGTAATGGTGGAGTCTAAGGCCGAGTAAAGCAAGAGGGAATCAAGGCAAAAAAAAAGGAAAAATCAGTAGAAAAACAAGGAAGACAAATTAGAAAAAGAGAAGGAAGCCATTACCAATTTTCAGATCTGAAATGATGGCTGAAATTGTGATGAAAGTGAGATGTTTTCACGTGGAAAAAAGGGATAAAAGTCACGGCAAAAATTAAGGAATGAACGGCCAAAATTGTGGAGAAGTTATGGTAGGAAATCAAAGGGGTGGAAAGATATAACGACAAGAAATCAAACGTAACGTATGCCTAAAATTAAAACAGGTAACGTATCTTAATTGATGCATTTCCTATATATTAAAGAAAGATGTATACAAGAAGCCATCTAAACCAATTAAATACAAGAAACGTTTAAATAAATACATTTTAAAAGATATGCCCTTTTAAAGCAATAACATATATATATTGAAACTTCTTTCCAAGAAATAAATAAGGGATCTAGATGTTTATAAAATGTTTTAAAATCAAATATACATATATAACATGTCATGTTGCACAGGTAAACATAAATTTGAACATGACTTGACAAACAAATATTATTTATATAAATTAAAATAAACAATTTTGTTAAATAAAACAATTTACATACAATAGTGTAAAAAGCATAACTTTCACAATATTAATCAGATTTCAACGCAACGAAAAGCAGTATACTTGAAAATTTATTTACTTTTATAATAAAAATAAAATTCAAAAATTCAAACTTTTAAAATTTTAAATTAAAAGCCAAAGTTTGATCACATTGACAAAAATTCACATTTCAGGAAAATCATTTATTTATTCATGTTTGGAATTATAATTCACATAAAATTCAAAATTTATATTTAAAATAACAAAATTTATCCATTTTAATAAATAAAATAAAGTTTTTAAATCAGGAAATTCAATTTAAAATAATTACAAAATACAGGGTTGTTACACGCTGCATTATTTATTTATCTCTGATATGTGTAACTCTGACTTTGTATTGTATAAGTATAATCAAATGTTTTATATATAGCTTCATGAACTGTAATTTGATTATTATATTTTATCATTCCGCTACGAGATTTTGTTTTTTTCTTTCCCTGCTTTTTCTTATTCACCCCAATAACAATCCGCCCTTCTGTATGGTTTGAGTTGGCATGCGTGTCTGCTTAAAGCGTCCAAAAAGGCGGGATGCTACACATAATTAGGGCTGTCAATTTCCTACACGACCCGAAACACGACCCGAAACCCGCACGGAAATTAGCAGGTTAACCCGACCCATTAATTTGGCAGGTCATTTTCCGGTGAACCCGAATTTGACCCGTTTATAAACGGGTGGGTTTCGGGTTGACCCGCTAACCCGAAATTGACCCGTTAACAACCCGTTTATACTTATATAGGTTGACCCGACCCGTATACGACCCGACCCGACCCGTTTATGACCCGTTTGTACCTTATACGGGTTGACCCGACCCATTTACGACCCGTTCCGACCCATTTACGACCCAATTATACCTTATACGGGTTGACCCGACCCGTTTACGACCCATTTACACCATATACGGGTTGACCCGACCCATTTACGATCCGACCCGACCCGACCCGATCTGACCCGTTTATAATCAGGTTACACGGGTCGGGTCGGGTCAACCCGTTTATAAACGGGTCGGGTTCGGGTTGAGCTTTTCTGACCCGTTTAATAAACGGGTTGACCCGACCCATTTAAAATCAATCCTAACCCGACTTGACCCGACCCAACCCGTTGACAGCCCTACACATAATGATGCATCGATATGGAATAATCGAACTTTGTTGGACAATGTAGGATTAATTGTGAGTGAAGTTGAGTTAGTTTCTTCCTATAAGGTAATGTACTTAAGAGTAGTACATAAGGTTAATATTATTTCATCTGAATAACTGTTTACAAAATCTTACAAGGTAAGGGTTTATTTGAAACTCCAACATATCCTAGGCCAAGGCGTTGGCAGGTTATGCAAGTCGAAAGATTGAACGTAAGAATTGTTTATCAGGGATCTTATATGAATCTCCCCAAAAGGATTTTGGAAAGAACTATCACTGAATGACATATTTATGTTTTGAACATAATTTTTGTACACTAAAACCAAATAAGCTTTATAAATTAAGAAATTCATAAAGCGTTTATGAATACCTATTCTATTTACACTGAAAAACATTTGTTGTTTCAAGATATACCAACTTTATTGTGAAGGATTTCTTTGAGGAATTATTGGTAGATAAACGAAATTGGTTACGATCCATAGATAGAACTGATTATATGAGATAAAATAAAATTAACTAACCTAATTGAACACATAACATTATAATGTCTAATAAGTATTCTCGTACATCGAAGAGAAACAATGAGTTTCTTATTAATGTCGAAATTATATAATTCTTGGTTGTTTAATTAAACCATTAAGAGTGTTGACTCTATACGGTACGATGCACAAATCCGAAAAATTTCCATGATGCTATCAAAATATGATTTTGGTGGTCATAACCAAAGGGATGTGATCCATCGGCTAGGATTGTGTCTTTATGAGAAAGACTAATGTAGTTGGAATTAAATGAGCAATGTCGATAAGAAAAATATCGTAAATTTCAATTGTTGAAATTAGCCTAATAGATTCGGTATTCAACATGCTCAAGTTAATTCAGATTTACTCACAAAATTATCGCTTATTAAGACTTAGTGTTTTGGAACATATGTATTGAAACATAAAATTCTAAATAACGATTTAGAGTAAGATATTTACACATATTAACCAAAAATGTATCGAAGTCAGTGGGAGCGATATAGAGGTTGTGAGTTTTCGAATATGATCAAAGAAATGATACAAAAGTATCATTTTATATGCATAAAAATTAAATAAACATTTTGATAGAAATATAAAATAGTTTGATTTTCAATCAAAGTGCAGAGGAAGCGTGTGTTCATTAAGAAAAAACGTTAAAAGGTACATTGATATTTCTAATCTATAAGTAAACAACACTTTGTTGATTTTAAAGATGAACTTCTGTTAAATCAACCTTAGTTATTTTAATACTCAACTTTGCATTGTAAATGATGTCTTTTATAGTGGGTATAGAAGATATTGGGATGTCCCAAATCGATATGTAAAGACACCTTATTAAATTGTTTAATATGGAACATGTGACATGAGTTCCTTATGCATTAGTAATAGAAATTATCATACATTTTATATTGTCTACAATATCATCATTTTTTTATGTATTTGATACATGAAGCAAATATCAAATCCAAATAGATACCATTAAATAATGGTTGTTTGAAATGTTCTCGTGTATTTATGAAATACTTGAGAATTGTTTACAGAAACAAAAACTCCTTATGCAGGAGTGTACAGACTCAAACATCATAAGTGATATTGAATATAATATGTCAATAATAAATTCAAGTTAAAAATCTTTAAGTAGGAAATGTTCCAAATGAAAGACCACGGCTGATTGAATGAAAAAGGCTAAGTACATCGCCTCGAATAATGTTGCAATAAAAGCATGTATGTGTGTGTGTATACATATGTATACACACACATATATGTATATATGCACAAATTTATAATTGAGCTGATTCCAAATATTGAGAATCCCATAACATTGTTACATGATAACAATATCGCGATATAGTTCATAAATAGAACTTAGAGCTCACTGGAAGTCGAGAGACATATTCTGAATTGTTCCACATGATAAAACAGCTTATCACCATCCGAGAGAGTTGATTGATAAAGTAGAAAATTGAAACATAATAGCATACCCGTTCACCGAGGGACTGAGCCAATTGATTTTGAGAAAAACTATTGGAGAACTAGGAATAAGATTCTATAATTGACCCCAAGTGCAAGTGGGAGATTGGTAGAGTTTGGGGTATGCCCAAGGGGCAATCATGTAATTTGTTACATATATCTAACTCGTTGACTAATCTTGTTCGAAATAAAGGTGTTTCCTTTCTATTATATACTTAATATAATGTAGTTATATTAATTTATTAATTAAAAGTAAATTTAATAGAAAATCCATAAATGGTATGTTTTGTGATAGTAGTTATAAAGTGTTGTAACCATGAGTAATTTATCACAAGAAAAATAAGTATACTATTTTAAATGTTACTAGTCAAGATGCATCAAGATATCGATGTATCCATTGAGGCTAAAGTACGTAACGCTCTTCAAATGTTGGGCAGTGTATTACTGTAATGACCTGGATATTTTAACGGTTTAAATAACGTAATTAACTGAATTTTTCTTGAAAACAAAATAATTAAATTTAACAATGAAAAATTGATATTTGCTATGCGTCTATTTTAACATAGCAAATGACAGATTTTCATTGGTAAATATGAAAGTTAGTTCTGATGTGTAATTTTCAATTTCAATTTAAAATCAGTAAATTTGATGAAAATTAAATATTTTCGAAACCTGAATATTTTTATATTACAAAAATGTAAATCAATTTCTGAGTGAGACAACACATTTCGTTTCGCCAAATTTGGACTGTAGCCCCACTTATCTTATTTTCGACGTTTCAGCATCATTTTTCGACAGCGGAAAATCGAGTTTTGATAGCTTGATTGTATCACTGATATCTATGTACCATTTTATTCGTCTCATCGTGCTGATTTACACAGTATATTCATTCCTATAGCCATTTCTTTCCTTGCCTTTTCATTTGCCTGCCGTGACCTATAGCCATTTTCCCTTTTATTAATTTCTGAAAATCAACCGGTTATCCTTTTCCATTCCTATGATTTTGATATTTATGTTATCTGTGTCCTTTCATTTTTACTTCTTCGTGCCATTATGAAACAAAAAAAGTGAAAAGGTAAGCTTCATTTGTTTCGTTGTTGAAGCATGTCCCTTCTTCAAATTTGGCCGAGAGTTTCCCCTGTTTCTCCCTTCTTTTGCCCAAAGTACTACCCATTGCTTGACCCGAGTTTCCATCACCATTTTCCCCATGCCGTACCCGAGTTTTCACCCCCTTGACCCAAGTCAAAACCCAAAGCACCGCTTCCATTCCCTAACCCGAGCTCACGACCTTCTCCCAGGAAACCCGAAGCATATCCCACCATCGCCACTTCTCTCCACATTGCCACAACCATTTCCGCCTACCCATCCTCCTCCTCCCTGAGCCGACCCTACCTCCACGTCAACCGACCCCAAGCCAGCCGAGCACCACCCAGAACCACCATCTTTCCCATAGCCTTATCCCATGAAACCCGAAGCCGGACCAGAGATCTCACCCTCCCTAACCCGAAGTGGACTCAGCCACCTCCTTCCCTTGTTTTCAGATCTGCCCTTCCACTTCCTCGAACCCATGACCAAGTTTCCCTTCCCTTGCTGAGTAGTGAACCTGACAGTCCCTTCTCATCTTGTTTTATACATATGTTATATATATATATATATATATATGTTATGTCAGAAGTTCATATTGCTTGTTTCGTATGCATATCGCCAAGTATATGTTGCTTGTACATAAGCTTATATATGTACTGGTATATGTGCAAATATATATATATATATATGACAGTTATATATATTGATTGAAATATATATATATCTATTTATACCTGTGTGTGTGTGTGCGCAAAAATATATGGAGGCTCATATATGTTATATATATACATTGCATATATTTTTTGTATATATATCATGTCAGAGAGTCGTGTGTATATATTGATATATATATATATACACACGTTGTATATATCATCTTGCTGACGTACGCATATACTTTCTCATTTAAATCTAAGCTTATATATGTTATGTATATATTGCATATGTATATCTGTCGACAGGAAGCATATCTGTTGCATTTATATTGTCGACAGAAGTTATATGTGTTGCATATATACATATATTGGTTCCTTCAATATTTAAAAAAACAAATGTATGTATATGTCACACATATGTACTTTTTTTCATCGAATTCTCGAGCTAAATCAGCTTTTGTCCTTGACGCAGATCATTGGCTTGTTGCGCCTGTGTTCGTGTATGTATCTGTGTTCGTTGCTTCTCATTTCCATCGTTCTCTAGCCTCGAAAGGTGAGCGATCACTCACGATTAACATTCTTATGTTAGTAAATTGATTTCACATGAAATGACGATTGAAATGTGTTGTTAGATTTGAATTGTTAAATTGTTAAGTGTGATATGTTATTATCTGCAATTGTTTACTTGTATTAATTAACATAAGACACCATAACCTTTTATATATATATTTTATTTAAATTATTAATTACGACCATATTTACCATTGATATGTATGTCATTTTATATTATTATTTTATTATTCTCACACTGCAAGTTCCCTATTAGTTTAGAAAATCTCTATGGGTTGAAATGATATATACCCGAATGATATTATAGATTAAGGAAATTATTATGGGTTGAAATGATAAACCCAAGCGATTTTATTGATTTTGAAATTTTGGGATTGCAGGTTGAAATGATATATACCCGTAAAATATTAAATTATCGTGGATTGAAATGATAAATATCTGTATCACTTGACCATAGGGTAGAAAATTATATACAAACACCGTTGGTCTATTTTTGAAAAATGATTTCCAAAGTTTTGAAAGGAAATATCTGGGTTTTAATAAAATCTGATTTTTAAAATATAATATAAAGATTTTATTTTAATATGTGTAAAATTTAGATTTTTAAATTATATGTTAAATTTTTTTAAAAATTTATAAGTTAAGTTTTGAAAAGGTTAAATTTTAAGATTTTACTTATATTTTTTATTTTATTTTTAAATATATATAATAAGATTTAAAATAGATTTAATAATAAGGTTAATTTAACTTAATTTAATAAAAATTTAATTTAATATATATAATGTGTTTAAGTAATTATTTAAAATTTTATTAATATTTTAAAACTAGATTTTGTAATAACTTTAATAAATTAAGGTTGGAAAGATAAATTGAAATTGATTTCAAATATTATTTGTTTAAGAATCGTATTTATATAAAAAATGATTTGAAACTTATTGATTTTGGGATTTTGAAAGGTATGATTTTATAACTTGATTTAATCAAAAGTGATTACATGAATATTTTCAAATTTAAATAAATTGAATATTTAATCTTGATTTGAATTTGTAACTTGAGATTTTATTTAAATGCTTATAAAAAGTGATTAAGTAAATAATTTCAAATTAAATATAATTGAAATTAGATATATAATTATTGATTTTATTTAAATTTGTAATTTGATATTTTATTTAAATGTTATAAAAGAATGGTTAAGTGAATATTTTCAAAGTTAAATAAAATGAAAAATTAATTTTTGAAATATATATGAAATTTATCAAATTGAGTTATTGTAAATTGTTTGAATATTTAAACCTGGAAGCTTATTAAATTGGAAGTGGTTTAAATTTGTAGTTCAAACTTGGATTTGAAATCGATATAAATAAAAGTGGTTTAAGGAGAATTTGAATTGACCCTTAAACCTTTTAATTAAAAAATTTGAACTAAAATCGATTTAAGTTGAGTTGAAGAACTAACATTGATTTGAATTAATTTGTGGAATTGGAAATGACAATTCTAATTTGAAACTATTTTCAATATATATAAACCCTTTTTAATATATAAACTATTTTTAATATATAAACTATTTTAATCTATAGCCTATTTTTAAATAAAACTATTTTTATTGTAAAAAAATTCCAATATATAAACTACTTTCAAACTGTTTAAGTTGGAACTGTTATGATTTAGATTTAATGGATTTAAATACGAATATTTTGATATAATGATTTCGAAAATGAATATGATTTAAAGTGATATGATTTCGAAAATGAATATGATTTAAAAGTGATATGATTTCGAAAGTGAATATGATTTCGGAAGTGATATGATTTTTGAAATGAATATGATATTTTGATATGAAGTATGAACTGTTTAAAATGAAAATGACCACGGAGTGAAATAAGCGTTTGGTTGTTAAAGAGACTGGGATCGGATATTGTCATACTCTTTGCCTATACTGAAAACCACTTTAACAACTGTGTACGTGGTGGAGATTCTAGAACGAAGTAGGATGGTTTAGCAAACGATTCTATATGAGGTATTAATGTAGCCCTGACTCCCATGAGTCAGCTTGATGTGGCTAGAACAGGAGCTATACCGGGCCATGTGAGGTCGCACCTCCGATCGAGCATGCTTCTTCGATACAATTATATTACTTTATGATTTGATTGTGTGCACCTCTGATTTGGGAGTGTGTCTCGAGGTGGGCTGTAGTAGCTGGTATGCGTTAGCACCAGTCCGGGAGTGCAAACGGTAGAATCCTAACCTAGGCATTGCCTCGCGTGCCTTATCACATGCCTTGTCGCTCCTTTTACGAGTTTGGTTTGTGTCGTACCTATGGAGTGCTCCCTGATAGCCCATCGGTTTGGTGGAGTTTACAGTACTGTATAGACTACGGCATTTATATAAAATGTGTTAAGGGGGATATGGGTAACGCCTTAACGCTATTTTAATAGTTTACTTTACTATAGACATTATCTATGTAGCGTATTGTACTATGTATGTAGATAGTTTCATAGATCCTTAGAGGATGGGAATCCCAAACACCCATTAAGTTATTTGCATTTAACTTTAGTTGATTTACTGGTATAAGAATGTTAATCCTGACTCGAGTGTTTTGTGTTTTGCTTTATGCTCGGGGCAGACTGAGTGTCACAACATTTGAGACTCACCTTTGGAGCTTGGAGCTTTGCTCGAAGATCTATCTTGTATCTGTTCACCCTTCTGTTATTTCCAGTTGCTTATGTTCAGTCCTATCAGTTACTTTTGTATTTGACATTACTCTGTATTTGAGATTTCTGTTGTATTTTGTTTTGAAATCTGATGTTTATATAGTAGCTTCATGAACTACTATTTATGTATTCTGCTACTTATTATTATATTACTCTATGTCTGTGATTTTGTGATTGATTTTTTTACTATATATGCTAAGTTTTGCCAAATATAAATTAACAATATGTTGTTTTGAGAAATTCAAGTCTGACATGTGTAGATGATTGTCGATTTGAATGGTTCAAAATAGCCGATCGTTACATGTGGTATTAGAGCTCTAGTTTAGGCAAAACTTAGCATATGGGGTAAAAACTCGTTAGGGATAGGGTAGCAATACCCTAGAATGAGTTGAATTAATTACAGAATCATATTCATTCGAGCTTGAAATCCTTCATTAGAATTCTCCTTGATTTGGATTTCTTTTGAATTTTGGAACCCTCCCTTGTGTTCTGAAATCCATTCTTGGTTTTTCCTGTTCGCGTTCTTCATGATACTGGAGTATCCCATAGCCTCATTCATGTTGATATCTGTAATAAATTTGAGCACATCTTGCCACCTCAATTGGCAACTTCAACCTTTTGTGTGACTAATCCCATCGGCGATCCCGTCAACCTTTGTATGGTTTGTAAAGGGGTAAAACTCCTTTACAATAGGTGCCGATTCACCGGAGATTTCTACGTCCTTGGTTTTAATGCTATTATTTCTTGCAAATCCCGAACCGTTTCTCTAGTAGACGACCATGGTAATTCTCTTGTGCCTCAGGATTATGTAGGAAGTTTCATCTTTTCACTTGATTCTCAGCCTAGTGACCTTGACTCCACCCCTGTTGTCCAACTATTTTCAGATGTCTTTGGTAAGGTCACTTCTCTCCCTCCCATACGGGAAACTGAATTCCGCATCAATCTTGTTCCTAGAGCTCGACCTTTCGTCCTTCCTCCCGGACGAATGGTTTCTATGAATGGTTAGTCATGCCCTTTGGGTTAACCAATGCTTCTGCCTTCTTCATCGATCCTATGAATTGCGTTTCCCGTGAAGTTCTCAACAAGTTGTCTTAGTATTTGTTGATGATATTCTCGTCTTTTCGAAGTCTCGGTTGATCCGGTTAAGGTCGTCGTGATTAATATGTATATCCATCTCTCCTCTTTGGTAATTTAATTATCCTATTTTCCTTTCGAGCCTATCTTCTTGGTTAGAATTCTCTTGATTAGGGTCCACTAAATTTGAATCACTATCCTTGTTCTAAATCCATTCTTGAATCATCCCATGAGGGAGCATATTTGTAATTGATATAAAAATGTTTTATATTATGTTGTTTGAGTTGTTAAGTTTGAATTTTGGGTTTCGATCGATTCATCTGGCCAACGCTATCGATAGGAATCTCTAAACACTTGAATAGAGCAAACTGACACCATATTGTTTTCGAAATTGATAAATGAAATACTTTTATGTGTGATTATATTTTACATATAAAAGTATAATTTTCTGAAATTAGTTAGTTAAATGAATTGGTTGTTAGAAATGATAATACTAGATTATCATTTATTGTTTTGTCAACATTTCTAAACCATTATGTTATCCCGCCTTTTGGCAAGGCCGTAACACCAAGGAATTGACTAGTAACCAATGACGGCCCGTCCCAGAGATCAGTTATATACGGGTTCACTACGGATATCGATGAATGTCGTCCGAGTCCGGATCGAGCCAAAATTGGTAGGACATGACAAACTAAGCCATGGGAGCCAACGTTCAAAATCTCAAGTCGATCCGAGTTCGTATGCTCAAGTTATGAAGGATACAAAATTGGACAAAAATCAGCTACCGTTCGACTCGCTCCCTTCGACTCACTTCGGTTCCTTCAAATACCAACTTCGACTCGTTCTTGTTCGACTCGCTTAACTGCCATCTGAAGTACCTATTTCGACTCGCTTCACCCAGCTACCTTTTTCGACTCGCTCACTTCAAACCACTGGTCAGCTCCATCAACTTCGACTCGCTCCTCTCAAACAGCTATTCGACTCCATCGAATTCGGCTCCGGTTGGCAAAGTCACTACTCGAAGCGATCGAACCATGCACTTCGACTCGATCAACCATCGTACACTTCAACTCGCTCAAATCAGTATGCGCTTCGACTCGCTCAAAGCAGCATCAAAGGCGGAGCGATCTAGGAAGCGCCACGTCATCGAGTCAAAGGGAAGTGATTCGAAATAGGAGCGAATCGAAGGAAACAGCCTACCAAAGACTCCATTTCGTATCAATCATATCTCCCAATCTACAAGTCCAAATTCTATGAAATTTTCACAGAAGACTACGTGTATGCAAAAGAATGTCGACGCCAAATTTCGACTCAATTGGACGAAATCTTGAGCGAGTCAAAATCTGTTCGTGTCGATCACGGATCGGACCGAAACTTCACGAGCTTGGCCGTGCGGGCCTAGTCACGTGCCAGAGAGGGTCTCCCGAGATCTGAGCGAAATATCAGCCTCCCACACCTATAAATAGACCCCCAAAGCCAACAAAAAAGGGGTTCTTCTTCCTTTTTGAGATCTCCAACGCCCGGACTCCACCAGATCCAGATCTGAACTCAATTGCTGCTGCCACAAACGAAATTCACTGCTGCAAATCACAATTGACTGCTGTAAATCATTGAATTCACTTGTAAACGCAAAAGAAAGATCAATAAAACAAACTATTTCATAGTGGACGTAGGCTATACGCCAAATCACTCTAAATTCTTGTGTCTCCTTGCACTTTAATTATTCTCGTTTCTGAAATTTGGAGTTTTTGTTAGATAATTCCTCTTTTTTCATTGAATTTCTTCACTTTATCTCTTCAAAGACTTCCGAAGAGTGTTGTGCCCAATTTTGGTACAAACACTTTGGTGCTTTCACTGAGAAAAACCCAATTTTTCTCCTGCTCTTTGGATCTCCTATCTATATTGGATTGCATAAATCTAAGAAGAAGATCCAGATCTAGAATTTTGAAGCCCTTCCATTCTACATAGATTTGCAATCAGATCTAGGAATGGACTTCATCAATTCATTATGGTGAGCACACGTACCACCTCTTCAGCTGCTGATCAAGGAGCACGGGACCGACAAAATCTCGCGCAATCACCTCCATCCGACCAAAATGCTGCAGGACCTTCAGATCCATCAGGTCCAATCACTAGACAAGAATTCCAGACATTGCTTCAAGAGTTGACCCAAAGTCGACAGCAGCTAGCGGAACAACTACGCGCCAACGCGGAGTTGACTAACTAGCTAAATCTCTAAAGGCGAAGAAGATCTAGAAGAGACCAAGGTTCTCACTCCTCCACAGAAAGTTCAGCCCCCTCCGATGGCCAAACTAGATCCACACGTCCACGGTTGGGTGGAAGCTACACCCAAGCCACAGGACACCAACCTGCTTCGAACCTTGGGCAACCTAGAGCTGGACCATCCGTTAGCCTCCGCACAGAACCTTCAACTCGGGGAGGAGCTGCTCCTTATCATGTTACCGGCAACATTGCTACTACCACCACTACTGGACGGGGAGGTGATGCTAGAAACCAAGCTGATCCTCAACATAGCCAACGAGAGCAGACTCCTAAGCCTTATGTTCCTGAGGATGTTGAACCAAGGAGGCGAGGCACGGACCGTCGACCGCGTCCGGTCCAGACTCACGCTGTGGAACCTGACCACACCTTGGCACAACATGCTCCAAGTGTCCGAACGCCGGATATACCAGCGATGATCCGCCAAATGATCCGTGAAAGTCAGGGTCTCTCTAATGATGACTGGGGAATCTCCCGAAGTCATACCCCTTTCACCGATGATGTTTTATATGCTGAGCCACCTCGGAACTTCAGGATGCCAGCTTTGCCAGTTTATGAAGGGAGTTCTGATCCCAATCAACACGTCCTGAAATACGAGTGGCTGATGAATGCTGCTAGAGCTGATGACGCAGTAAAGTGCCGTAGTTTCCCCATTTCCCTAGGGGGCATCGCTACCATGTGGTTCACTCGTTTGCCACCACGATCCATCTCTAACTTTGACCAGATGGCCACCAAGTTTGTCGAACAATTCCGTATGCATGTGGCGAGGCCAAAGGACGTCAACACTCTATCTAGTGTTACGCAAGCTCCCGGAGAAACGCTTAGACGTTACTTGGAGCAATTACATGCTGCGTGTGTAGAGATAAGCAATCCCATAGATAACTCTATCCTGATGGCTCTGACTAAGGGGATTGATGCTGATTTCGAGTTCGGAAGTTGGTTGGCGGGGAAATCGCCTGCATCATTGGACCGTGTCTATTCCAAGGCAGCCCAATTCCTGAGAAGGGAGGATGCGAAACAGTCTAGGAAGCAGGATGACGCAGGGCCCAACATCGAAGGTATCCAGAGTAACGTCGTTGTTAAACAGTCCGGGGATAGTTCTGGAAAAATTCAGTTAAATGTCCAAAATAAACAGAATCAACAGAGGGACAATAGAAACCAGAACAAAAAACGCGATCAAGATCGTGGACCACGACGTAGAGCTTCCATATACGAAAACTACACTCCATTGAACATGTCGTTGGAAAATGTGTATTTGCAGACCTTCAATACCATGCAGTATAAGAAGCCTGCCCCGAAACCACCAACTGAAAGACAAATCCAAACAGGAAAGTTCTGTAGATTCCATGAGAGTTATGGCCACAACACCAATGAGTGTCATCACTTACAAGACCTCATTGAAAAACTGATACGTGAGCGGAAGTTAGATCAGTATGTACGGGCGCCGCAATCCGGTGGTGCGGGCCCATCAAATCAGAACCGTGCACCGAATCAGGAAAGACAGGAGGAACCCACTCGTGCAGACGGGAGGTTGGTCATCAATATGATAAGTGGTGGTCCTCACCCAGCAGATCGAAGCTGGAAGGAAATGGAGTCGTATGCCAGTTCTATCAGGCATGCGGACTTCGAGTGTTGTAGTAGTTTTGATGAGGGGGCTCCGGCCAAGCAACAAAAAATGATGACGGATGACATCGTGTTCAGGAGCAGAGACGCAGATAAAATCAAAGCTCCCACTATCGATCCACTAGTCATCTCAGCAAAAGTAGGTCCCGCTTGGATAAAAAGGATCTTAGTTGACAGTGGAAGCTTTGTGAATATTTTGTTCAAGCGAGCTTATGATCAAATGAAGATGGAAGCCGCAGACTTAAAGCCTTGTCAATCTCGAGTCCATGGTTTCAACGGAAGTGCCACAACCCCCACTGGGATGGTGGAACTGCCAGTAGAGTTGGGAGTTGGAGAACGTCGGAGAGTACGGATGTTGCAGTTCATCGTTTTGGACATAGACTCCCCTTACAATGCTATCTTGGGCCGACCGGCCCTCACTGAATTCAGAATAGCCATTGCCCCATGGTGTTTGACCTTAAAATTTCCCACTGATCATGGAATAGGAATCGTTCAGGGAGATCAGGCCACTGCCAGGGCTTGTTATGTTGTTGAGCTGCGGGAGGCGCAGCGGAAGGAGAAGGGAAAGGGTGTAGAGGAATCTCTCTACGTTCGTTTCACCGATAATTGACAATTAACGCCTGGGCCCAGGCCCGGGCACCCCAGCCAATTCCTCAAGGATCTTGACCCGAGAGAAACTGAAGACGAAGGAGAATCTAGAGAAAGTCAAGCATCCCCGGCCGAACTGACGATTGATGTCCCAATTAACAATAACGATGATTCAAATATTATAAAGATTGGATCTCAGCTAATCCAGCAAACTCAAGAGGAATTGGTTGAATTTATGCGGGCAAATCTTGACGTATTTGCCTAGACACATTCTGATATGTGTGGGATCTCGCCGGACATCGCGAACCACACTTTGAACATTTACCCGCGGCATGTCCCGGTCAAAAAAAAAAGGCGCGGTATGGATCCAGAGAGATCTACCGCCCTTAAAGAGGAAGTAGAAAAGCTTGAAGCAAACAGATTCATTCGAGATGCTCTATACCCTGAATGGGTGTCAAATCCCGTGCTCATTCGAAAGCCAAACAGGAAGTGGAGAACATGCGTCGACTATTCCGATCTGAATAAAGCTCCCCAAAGACAGTTTCCCGCTTCCTAGAATTGAATAGCTAGTGGATTCGACGGCTGGACATGAACTCTTATCCTTCATGGACGCGTATTCAGGCTACAATCAGTTACCAATGCATTTATCCGATCAAGAACACACCAACTTCGTAACCAATCTAGGACTTTACTGTTACAAGGTTATGCCGTTCGGACTCAAGAACGCCGGAGCTACTTACCAACGGTTGGTCAATCGGATGTTCGCTAATCAAATCGGGAAGACAATGGAAGTATATGTAGACGACATGCTTGTGAAGTCACGACTCTCCACCGACCATGTAAAAGACCTGGAAACTATGTTCAACATACTTCGGGAGTACAAGATGAAGCTCAACCCACTCAAATGTCACTTTGGAGTTGCATCCGGAAAGTTCCTTGGGTTCATCGTTAACGCCCGGGGAATCGAAGCCAATCCCGAAAAGATTTGGGCAATCAGAAATCTTGAAACTCCCAAAACTATAAAGCAAGTCCAGAGTCTCAATGGAAAGGTAGCCGCATTGAGTAGGTTCATTTCAAAGTCCACTGACAAATGCATTCCCTTCTTCGATCTGATTCGAAAAGGGAAACGAAACTTTGAATGGACCACAGAGTGCGAGGGCGATTTCCAAGCACTAGTCCAATATCTGTCCACACCGTCGATACTGTCAAAGCCTATTGATCATGAGAAGTTGTTCGTATATTTGGCGATATCAGAAAATGCTATCAGCGCTGCATTAATCCGAGAAGAAGACAAGATACAGAGGCCAGTATACTATGTCAGCAAATGGTTGACTGGGGCTGAGAGAAATTATCCGAAGCTGGAAAAGTTGGCTTACTGACTTGTCATTGCATCAAGAAAACTCCGACCATACTTCCAGGCACATTCCATTATTGTTTACACCGACCAGCCATTACGACAGGTCCTTTCACGGCCTGAGACGTCTGGTAGGTTACTCAAGTGGAACATCGAACTGAGCTAGTTTGACCTTACTTACGCTCTGAGACGGGCCATACAATGACAAGTCCTAGCCGATTTCATAGCCGAAATTACCATCCCAAAGGACTTGCCCAAAGCCAGTGAATCCCCCGAGTACGTCTGGAAACTTTATACCGACGGAGCATCAAACGACCGGTGTTCAGGCGCTGGTATTGTGCTTGAAACTCCCGAAGGTCGATCCATATGTTATGCCTTAAAGTTCGATTTCCATGCGACTAATAATGAAGCTGAATATGAAGCCCTCCTAGCTGGCTTGAAACTTGCTAGAGATTTGAGAATTATCGCAGTGGAAATTTATTTTGATTCACAATTAGTTGTGTGTTAGGTACGAGGGGAGTTTCAAGCAAGAGATCGAAGGTTGGCTACTTACTTAGCTCGAGTTAAGGAAGTACTAGACCGTTTCGATTACTACGCCATCTACAGTATACCTCGAGAACGCGATTCATTGGCGAAGCTAGCTAGCACAGGCGAAGCTCAACAAATGGGACTCGTTCCCATAGAAACGCTATCTTCCCCAAGTATCGACCGGGTGGAAATAAACCGGGTATGCGAAACCATCCCCGAAAAGTATTCATGGATGACTCCACTCAGAAATTACATTGAGCACGGAACCCTACCGGAGCGCAGGAGTGAAAAAAAACAGGTCCTTCGAAAGGCCTCAAGCTTTACCATCCAGAATAGGCTCGTGTACAGAAGGGGGTACTCAGTTCCCCTACTCCGATGTATCACTCACGATGAAATTAAACAAGTGTTACGCGATGTGCATGAGGTAGAATGTGGCGATCACACCGGGGGGCAAGCACTTGCCAAGAAAATACTTCGCTACGGATATTACTGGCCTACTGTGAATCGCAATGCGTTGGACTATGCAAAGAAATGTGATAGGTGCCAGAAATATGCCTGAATCCCTAGGGCTCCTCCTACTAAGATAACGCAAATGGTCAGCCCACGGCCATTCGCAATGTGGGGCATCGACATCATCGGTGCTCTACCTCTGGCAAAAGGTGGTGCAAAGTACGCCATCGTCACGATTGATTACTTTATGAAGTGGGCTGAAGCCGAAGCTCTCGCTACCATTACAACGAAGAAAGTAATTAACTTTGTGGTTCATAACATCATCTGTCGATTCGGTCTCCCACACACCATAATTACGGACAACGGAACCCAATTCGACAGTGCTGAATTCAAAGATTTCTGCAAACGATTTCACATCCAAAAGAAATTCTCCGCAGTTGCGCACCCTCAAGCGAACGGACAGGTTGAAGTAGTTAATAAAGTCATAAAGTCCATCCTGAAGAAACGACTAGAAAAGGTCAGAGGCAAATGGGTCGATGAACTTCCTATGGCTCTATGGGCCTACCGAACAACCCACAAGGCCGCGACCGGCCACACTCCGTTCTCTCTTTCTTACGGTTCAGAGGCCGTTATTCCAGTCGATCTAGAAGTACCTTCTCATCGTGTGACATACTATGATCCAAAGACAAATGCTATATTACTTGCTGAATCTCTTGATCTACTGGATGAGAAGCGTGAAGAGGCTGATTTGAGGGCAGCTGCACATCGAAGTCGAGTCGCCCGATTGTACAACGCCAAGGTCCGCCCCCAAACCTTCAAACTAGGCGATCTCGTCTTAAAAAGAATCTATCCGGCTCCTTCACATATGAAACCGACATGGGAAGGACCGTATGTTATTGAACGAAGGCTCGGAGATGGCACATTCAAGTTATCGACCGTCGACGGTTTTACCTTGCTAGGAGCTTGGAATAGCGAAAGCCTTCGCCGCTACTACACCTGATATGCTATCTTTATTCATTTAGTTTACTTTCCTTTTCTGCAATTTGTTTATGCATTTCGAAATTAGAACTTGTAATAAGGCAACTGACTTTGCCCTACTTTCTTATTTCAGCAATAAAATGCAACCTCTTCGAGCCAGAGCTGTGATTTACTTGAAATACTTCATATGACCATCACTATGCACGGAGAGCTAAGTCTCATCATACGGTGGGATTTATTCAAATAGAGAGTGGCTGCGATGTAACCAATCACTCCCTAAGTGAAACCCGAGCTCGGGGGCAAGCCATCACATCAAAGTCAAAAAAGGGATTGGTACACGACAATCCTTCATCAACTCCGTATTCCTAGAGTGCAAAGCAGAGTATAAACATTCAACTCCAAACTCCCAGAGCGCGAGTCAGAGTATAAACATTCAACTCCGAACTCCCAGAGCACGAGTCTAAGTATAAACATCCAACTCCGTATGCCCAGAAGCGGAGTATAAACATTCAACTCCGAACTCCCAGAGCGCGAGTCGGAGTATAAACATTCAACTTCGTATTCCCAGAGTGCGAAGCGGAGTATAACCATTCAACTCCGAACTCGCAGACCGCGAGTCGGAGTATAAACATCCAACTCCGAACTCCCAGAGCACGAGTCGGAGTATAAACATCCAACTCCGTATACCCAGAGTGCGAAGCGGAGTATAAACATCAACTCCGTATTCCTAGAGTGGGAAGCGGAGAATAAACATTCAACTCCGAACTCCCAGAGCGCGAGTCGGAGTATAAACATTCAACTCCGTATTCCCAGAGTGCGAAGCGGAGTATAAACATTCAACTCTGTATACCCAGAGTGCGAGCCAGAGTATAAACATCAGTTCTGAATTTCCAGAGTACAAGTCGGAGCACAGACGTCGACTCCGGATTCCCAGAATGCAGAACGCAGCCTAAACACCAACTTCAAGTTCCCAAAGCATGGATTGAAATATAATTATCAACTCCAAACTCCCGGAGCGCGAGTCGGAGTACAAAAGCCAATTCCAAGTCCCCAGACAGCGGGCATATGATTGAAACTCGAGCCAGCGTGACCAACCGCCAGTAAACAAATGAGGATCCCCGGAGTGCAGATACGATCATCAACGATCGGACAAGCGCGAATAAACCGCTCAACCCCCGTTTTCCTTAAACGCCCGTCCAACGGCACTAGACTCGGCATGCTAGGAGAAAAGGGTAATCGCTGAGTGATGTTTTACAACATGCCACCAAGACTAGGGGGCAAGACTTAAACATCAACCATTGACTGAAGCAACACAACGTCAAAATTCGACTCTTTTCCCGATCGCAAACCGTGTCCACAATCCCCGAACTTGGCAAACAGGAACAAACTTCATTCGGAAATTGAAGCTTCACAAGTGCAGTACAGACACTGAAACGCTTAGACAAATACACAATGGCAAAAAAGAAGTCAAAAAGGAAAAGTTTCATTTCTATCGATTATAGAAGAAGTTCTTATACAAGTTTCCAAAAAATTCCTACTAGTAGGGGCCTAACCCGCATCTGTACACGGCTAACAAAATGCAAATCAAAATACACCGGGAGAGCATGCCTAATCTTTCTTTTTCCTTAGCTTCCTCCTCGATGTGGACCCACTGGAGCCATCGCCAGTCTTCCTCTTCGAGCCTTTGCTTTTCGAAGGTTGGTCTTCAGGCGAGGGCATTATGTCGACATCCTCCTCCGAACTCGTGTGAATAAGAATGCTCCTAACGGGCGGAGTTGGAGGAACGGAATCAATTACAGAAGGTGGAATGGGCAGGCTGGTGAGAAAGACAGAACCACCAGGAGACATCATTCCGAGCGGGGCAGGTCCCGATGCTTCCATCCCACCTACAAGGCTGCCGCCATAACCCACTGCTGCCAGTTCAGCGTCGATCTGAGCAAACATCTCCTCTTCGGTTATTGCTTGAGCCTCGCTGGGGGCATCAGCAGTCGGCATTAAAGAGCTTGTAGCAGGATAAGTTCCGCTCATAACAGATGACAAGTCAGCACGAGGATCGCCGTGACGGCGAAAAAGTTCATCCATCAGTTGCTCGTCAAACGCCATTGTACTCCCCTGCATATCATCAATAGGGGCAGCTGTGCTCACAGTGGTTGCTTCGGTCACAATAGCCTCCTGTGTCTGATATAATTCTTGAGTAGCAGGAGGCATGTGCGGTGCAACGTCAATCACTGGACAAGGAATAAAAGAATTGTTAGAACTTAAACTCGATCGAAGACTTCGACTCATGAAAGAAATGTGGAATGTTCGGAGTACCTTCCTCTGTTTGGCTTATAAGCAATGGGGCGACTTCAGTCGCTTGTGCTGTAATCGGAGACATCTGCGGCTGATCCGGATTATAGACAGGAACAGCTTGAGGATCAACCGCAGACAAAGATTTAGGCTGGGTTGACACCGGAAGATCAAGACTTGCATCATGATGTCCAGCCCCAGAGCCTTCTCCTACTTCCAGGTGCTGGGTGCCGAGCCTCTCCTTCTCATAAGAGATCATTGAATCATGGAGAATCTTCTTTTCGTCATCAGTTAACAGACAATTCTCGAGCTCGAATTCATCCAAAGACTCACCCGGGTGCGCCTCTTTCTCTTCCTCAACCAGTCGGCCCCAAGCACTATGGAGATGCGTCGAATAATCATCGAGCCTGGCCAGACCCCTGTGCCTCAGCACGTTAGCGTTATAGACAACGAGGAGGTCTTCAATGTCGGCCTCTAGCTTGGACTCGGCCAACTTTACCCTTTCCTCGACCTCAGTCTCCACCTTTTGGAGTTTAGCCACCGCCGCATCCCGTTCACCCCTAAGTAGAACAGCCTGTTCGCACGCCTCCTGGGCTGCGTTGTTCGCATCATCTTTTTCCTTGGCCATATCGGCGAATTTGGCCTTAAGTTCGTTCAGTTCCTTGACTGCCCCATCCCGCTCGGCGGTAACCGTAGTACTCCGGTGGCCCATCTCCTCCACCAAGGCGACATGCGTCTGCCTCAACCTCTCCATGGCCACCTTTGCTTCGTCAGCTTTCTTAATAGCCTCGATCTCAGATTTCCGAGAAGACTCGGACTCGGTAGAGAGTATCTGAATAATCCGATCCCTTTTTGCGAGCTCGGTCTCCATCTTCTCGATCTCTTTGGCCCGCTCGAAGGCCACGTTGGAAGTTTTTCAGCAGCTTTTGCCCACTCCCGGTATTGGATGTAGATATCGTGGACATAATCATGCATCATGCCTTCTACCCCTGATGGAATTCTCTTCAAGTGGGGAGGGAAGACATAACCGTCGAAGCAAATATTTGGAAAATCCTTCTTCATTTGACCCAACTTAAGGGCCCCTTCTCCAGTGGCGTCAGCGGGGACCTACTCTGTAACCATGGAAGATGTAGTCTCAACTCTCTGAAGATGAGTCTCAGATCTGGAAGTGTGAGAAGAAGGCCTGGGACGAGGAGGCTCTGACGGCTGTGGAACATAAGCAGGAGGTGGTGATGGAAGCCTGGGAGGAGGAGAGCGTGATCTAGACCGATGCCTGTATTCTCTACCCCTATCACGTCCATACCTATCTTGACTAGAGTAATCGCGATCGCGATCTCTATCAGAGTCCCTCCTGCGGGAATCGTAGTAAGAAGAAGCCTTTCGGGCCGAGCGAAGACTACCTAGCATTGATCCTCTTCCAGACATAGTACCTGAAAATGAGAAGCAAAGAAAGAGTTAGCAACTTCCTAAGTCGGATGAAGTACAGTTGTGAATCATGTAGTATAGTGAAGTGTATGCATGTGTAATCCCCCGACCAACCGGAAATGTCAGCCGCACTCGTAGCAAGCGACCCGCTCAGTTCAAAAGCACTATCAAGCCCCTCCGTCCCGGCGTCGTGTGGAGACGACATGAAATCCGGGATCGGAATGTCAGCAAGCTTTGCAAAAGGACTCTCCACTTGCGAGGGAGGAGCCTCTAAAATTATGATCCCCTGGAATGGTAAAGACACGACCACGGATTTAAATCTCTTAGATTTAGGGCATTTGTAAGAAGCGGCCTTGCCTTTTCTTCTTCCACCCGAGTCCAGGACATCGGTAGAAGGCCCAGCTGGGAGCTCGGTATCGGTGGGTGTTCTTTCTGGATCAACTTCCTCGGTGATCACGACGGCAAGCGCTTTTCGTTTCACGCGTTTCTTCGGGGCCACTCTATGTACCACTTCCAGGTGTATGCTCTGTCTCCGTTCTATCAGCCCGACAGCCCTCAAATTCCTATCGGTCGGGACTAAGTCTATGTGCCTCTCTTCGCCCGGAAATGCTTGAAGAATCCGAACCAGCTCTCTGAAGTACGCGCCAACGGGACGAGAGATTGCGGCTGTAGAAAAGGAGAAGTATGTCAGTTTTTGAAGTCAGTTACTAGTATCTCAATGATTCAAGAGAGAAGTGACAACACTTACGTCTATCCAACCACCGCCCAGCAAATCCAGGGGGGCACCGAACGTAGAACCATTCGGTTTTATAATAACTTAGCCTTCCCCAGGAGCCCTGTATGATGTTGCAGCTCCTGACTGCTTCCAGGAAGGTGAAAGAGGGGTTGTCTCCACGGCTCTTGACATTGAATAAATATCAGATCTCGATCGGCTTTGGCGGTCGAAAGAGGATCTCCATAAAGAGAACAAAAATGTTGTTCAATAAGGCATACCCATTGGGATGTAGCTGAGATGGAGCTAAGCCAAGAAACGATAACATCTCCCTTATATATTCATTGAAGGGAGGAAGTGTCCCCGCTGTGCAAGCGTGACAGTTAAAAGTAGTAAACCCCTCCGGGGGATTGTGTGGCTTGTCAGTTGGCCCAGGAAGTAGCACGTCGTCAAGCGACAAACCATGCCTTAAGCAAATCCGTCCAAGCATATCCTTGGAGATACCAGACGGCACTTAATCTGGCGGACTACAAATAAACCGAGCACCCAAACACTCATCCGGAGCTGGCTCTATAACTTCGGCTTCAATAACCGGTATCTCTATGGTTGGAGGAATATAACTTGGAATTTTCGACTGCTGAGAACTTGAAGGGTCCATGACTAGCTAGCTTATAAAAAATCATTGTTAAACCAACAAATAACACTCGTGCATCCCCTAGTGTAAAGTGTGTGAGTGCATTGTGCAGTGCAATACTGTATATCAGTTGAGAAGATCAACAGGATTAAAGGAAGCGTGTAAACGACGAGACTTCAGAATTCAGTCGGAAGGACCGTCATCGCTGACCGTCACAACCGTACCATCCCGCTGATTAATTATCATTCCAAGTTAAATTTTGGTGTCATTTTGATAAGTCCCAGTTCGTCGAAGAGCTTCGATAGGCAATCGGATATGCGATGAAGCGGTTAAGTCCAGTAATACAATTTTGAAGCTCATCGGAGTCAACCATTCAAATGTGCAAGGAGTTTTAAAATTTTTGTAATGTTCAAATCGTGTCGCTCACGGAATCCATGTTCGCATCAATAAGCTATAGTCGTGTGCATATGAGTCAGACTCGATCAGGCGGTTGGCATGTAAGTTCGACTCAAGACCATCGAGTTTGACTCGGTCCGAATACCACGCGTTTCGACTCGCTCCCCAGGACCACACAGTTCGATTCGCTCCCCAGGACCATTGGGTTCGACTCGGTCCCAAGACACGCATTTCAACTCGCTCTTGAGACCACGCAGTTCGACTCACTCTCAGGACTGCACACTTTGACTCGATCGAAAACCAACCTTTTCGACTCGATCCAGGGACATCGTTTAGAGTCCATCAAGCGTGACCCCTTCGTATCGATCCATGGATTCAAAGCACTTGATTCGACGCGAAGCTCCACCATCGATCGATACGAAAACCTTCGCCTCATTATCTCGAAACCCATACTCCATCGAGACGAAGCTGAGGCCAGAGAGCTTTCGATCGATCACGACTCCGATCGATTTGGTGTTAAGAATCAAGTCTCCTCATTTACGTGATGGTTTCGTTCAATGGATTACCTAAGGTTTGTTAGTTAGTTCAAATGGTTGAAGATAAGAATCGATTCGAAGGCAAAGTTTCTTCTTTTGAGAAGCTCTGGAACGACACGAAAGCAAGGCAGATAAAGATGAAAGGTAAAAAGTGAAAAAATGGCTAAGTATGAGGTATTTATATGGACTCGAAGGCAAGGGAAATAAACGATTCAAATCCCAGTGGAGTCGAACACATGCTTCGACTCCCTCTTCAGTATGTTCACGCGGAGCTCCCCTTTGTATCATTTGTCCTCGACTCCCTCTTCGATGCAGCAAAACGAGCAGTTCGAATCCATCAAAGAAGCGCATTTCGACTCGCTCCATTTCGACTCGCTCAGTTTACAGCCATCAGGGAAGCCCATTTCGACTCGCTCGACCAATGCTTGCTTCGACTAGCTCGACCAGTGCTTTGCCTCGACTCGCTCGACCAAGTGCTTACTTCGACTCGCTCGATATGGGCAAACTTCAACTCGCCCAGTTCACGGCCATTAGGGAAATTCATTTCGACTCTCCCCATTTCGACTCGCTCAGTTCACGTCCATCATCGAGTCGAACGAGCACTTCATATCCATCGAACCATGGCTTCCAGAGGCTGACTCCATCAGCTCGACATGTCCGCTTCGCATCCATAAATCCAATGAAAATTATATTCGATGTTTTAATCCTTCACATCGATTCAGGAGAGGATCGTTATGAAGGAACATTCAAAAACAACCGTCAAGCGTTGTTGCAACGAATTTCACATCGGTTCAGGAGAGAATCGATACGGAATTCAATAAACAATAAACTGACAACGACTCGAGAACGTACAAACGTCAGCGGGAGTCAGATTAACATATATGCATGAATGTCGGACTAATATTCAATATTCCAGATTTTTAGAAATCAGAAATTCATCTAATAACGATTACAACAGCAAATGGGTAACCACTAGCATACAGCAATCAGTTGCAACAATACATGGTACAGCAGTCCACAGTTTACATTATCAAGAAGAACGGTCAAAGATTACAGCTTTCATCGACGAGACTATAACTATTCAGCGTAGAGATGGCAGTATTTCAAAGCACGTCATGTTTTCACAAGACGTACTTTGGGGGGGCAAATGTTATCCCGCCTTTTGGCAAGGCCGTAACACCAAGGAATTGACTAGTAACCAGTGACGGCCCGTTCCAGAGATCAATTATATACGGGTTCACTACGGATATCGATGAATTTCACCCAAGTCCGTATTGAGCCAAAATTGGTAGGACATGACAAACTAAGCCATGGGAGCCAACTTTCAAAATATCAAGTCGATCCGAGTTCGTATGCTCAAGTTATGAAGGATGCAAAATTGGACGAAAATCAGCTACCGTTCGACTCGCTCCTTCGACTCGCTCCCTTCGACTCGCTTCGGTTCCTTCAGATACCAACTTCGACTCGTTCCTGTTCGACTCGCTTCACTGCCATCTGAAGTACCTATTTCGACTCGCTTTGCCCAGCTACCTTCTTCGACTCGCTCACTTCAAACCACTGGTCAGCTCCATCAACTTCGACTCGCTCCTCTCAAACAGCTATTAGACTCCATCGAATTCAGCTCCGGTTGGCAAAGTCACTACTCGAAGCGATCGAACCATGCACTTCGACTCGATCAACCATCATACACTTCGACTTGCTCAAATCAGTGTGCGCTTCGACTCGCTCAAAGCAGCGTTAAAGGCGGAGCGATCCAGGAAGCGCCACGTCATCGAGTCAAAGGGAAGCGATTCGAAACAGGAGCGAGTCAAAGGAAACAACCTACCGAAGACTCCATTTCGTATCGATCATATCTCCCAATCTACAAGTCCAAATGCTATGAAATTTTCACAGAAGACTACATGTATGCTAAAGAATGTCCACGCCAAATTTCGACTCCACTGGACGAAATTTTGAGCGAGTCAAAATCTATTCGTGTCGATCACGGATCTGACCGAAACTTCACGGGCTTGGGTGTGCGGGCCTGGTCACGTGCCAGAGAGGGTCTCCCGAGATCTGAGTGAAATATCAGCCTCCCACACCTATAAATAGACCACCAAAGCCAACAAAAAAGGGGTTCTTCTTCCTTTTTGAGATCTCCAACGCCCGGACTCCGCCAGATCCAGATCTGAACTCAATTGCTGCTGCCACAAACGAAATTCACTGCTGCAAATCACAATTGACTGCTGTAAATCATTGAATTCACTTGTAAACGCAGAAGAAAGATCAATAAAATAAACTATTTCATAGTGGACGTAGGCTATACGCCGAACCACTCTAAATTCTTGTGTCTCCTTGCACTTTAATTATTCTCGTTTCTGAAATTTGGAGTTTTTGTTAGATAATTCCTCTTTTTTCATTCAATTTCTTCACTTTATCTCTTCAAAGACTTCTGAAGAGTGTTGTGCGCAATTTTGGTACAAACACATTAGCTATTATTGTATGATATAAGGAGATGAAATTTTCAAAACATGGTTTATAAATCTGATTTGCAAACGAAATGAATTTAAATTAAGGATTTGAGAATTAAATTTCTGGTGCTTTTCAAAAATCTGGTTTTCAAAATTTTGAAAAAAATATTAATCGAAAGTATTTTCGAATGGAATTTGTTTTCAAATTTTTTTTAAAAGAAGTAAGTCAGTACTCTCCACTTTTGACGCTGGAAAATAATTTCGGTGATGACCGCAGCATCATCGACATTCATTTCGAGTCTCAAAGTAGGGAGACCACTTGTAGCTTTGCTATACTTTCGTTTTGGAAAATGGATTTGATTTGAATTTCTTGAGTATTATTTGATATATAAAATATATATATCTATAGATTTATTTATAAATGGGTTGAAGTGAAACTGGAAATTTAATTCTGAAGTTCTATGTTAAATAATGTTTTTCAATTACTAAAATGAAGCAAATTTTTTGAATAATTGGGGTGTTTAAAATGTGAAATGGAACTGAAACAACTTGAAACATTTAAACTAGGATAAAAATTTATTTGTATAATACTCAATTGCATTCTAAAACATTAATAAGAACTTACCTGGAAAAGTTTGAAATGTTTATGTGAATATGTAACTGAAGGTTATACAAGAGAAACTTGAGTAGTAAATGTTCAAACTAAATTTTGCTTGATAGAAATGTTGTAAATAATAGGTAAATTGTATAGTGCTCAATTACACTTAGAACATTAATAAAACTTACCTGGAAAAGGGGTTAAAATGTAATGAGAATATGTAATTGAACTGTATACAATATAAAATGTAAGTAATAAAATGTCCAAAAATGAAATTTTGTTAGGGAAATTTGTAAATAAAATTGAGGGGTTATAATAAATGTTTATACACCTAATTTATGTTGCAAGATATATTGAATGAAATAATAGAATAATAAAAAGAGAATGCTATTTAAGTAAATGAAATTTATATGGTTTTGAATTAATTGTTGCATCTGATTCTATGTATTTTAAATCTATCTTATTCTTCTGTTGTTTCTATTCTCCTATCTCGTTCCTTTTCGGGAACGAAAAGTTTTGAGTGTGGGAGAGTGTAACGACCCGGATATTTTAACGGTTTAAATAATGTAATTAACTAAATTTTTCTTGAAAACAAAACAATTAAATTTAACAATGAAAATTTGATATTTGCTATGCGTCTTTTTTAACATAGCAAATGGCAGATTTTCATTGGTAAATATGAAAGTTAGTTCTAATATGTAATTTTCAATTTCAATTTAAAATCAGTAAATTTGATGAAAATTAAATATTTTCGAAACCTGAATATTTTTGAATAACAAAAATGTAAATCAATTTCTGTGTGAGACATCACATTTCATTTCGCCAAATTTGGCCTACTATAGCCTCGTTTATCTTATTTTCGGCGTTTTAACAGCATTTTTCGGAAGCCTAAAATTGAGTTTTGATAACTTGATTGTATAGCCGATATCTGTGCACCATTATGTTCGTCTCGTCGTGCTGATCTCCGCAGTATATTCATTCCTGTAATTCGGTGTCCGGTACGCGGCGAAATCGAAGAAATGACTTACCGTATTCGAGCTTTTGTTTCCTTGCCTTTTCATTTGCCGGCCATGTAACCTATAGCCATTTTCCCTTTCATTAATTTTTGAAAATCAACTAGTTGTCCTTTTCCATTCCTTTGATTTTGATATATATGTTATCTGTGTCCTTCATTTTTACTTCATGCCATTCTGAAACAAAAGAAAAAAAGTAAAAAGGTAAGCTTCATTTGTTTCGTTCCTGAAGCATGTCCCTTCTTCAAATTTGGCCGAGAGTTTCCCATGTTTCTTCCTTCTTTTGCCCGAAGTACTACCCACTGCATGACCCGAGTTTCCATCACCATTTTCCACATGCCGTACCCGAGTTTCCACCCCCTTGACCCGAGTCAAAACCCAAAGCACCGCCTCCATTCCCTGACCCGAGCTCACGACCTTCTCCCAGGAAACCCAAAGCATCGCCCACCATCGCCACTGCTCTCCACATCGCCACAACCATTTCTGCCTACCCATCCTCCTCCCTGACCCGACACCACCTCCACGTCAACCGACCCCAAGCCAACCGAGCACCACCCAAAACCACCATCTTTCCCATAGCCTTCTCCCATGAAACCTGAAGCCGGACCCGAGATCTCACCCTCATTGACCCGAAACCTGACCTGAAGCGGACTCGGCCACCTCCTTCCCTTGTTTTCAGATCTGCCATTCCACTTGCTCGAACCCGTGACTAAGTTTCCCTTCTCTTGCCGAGCAGTGAACCTAACAGCCCCTTCTCGTCTTTTTTTATGCATATGTTATATATATGTTATGTCAGAAGTTCTTATTGCTTGTTTCGTATGTATATTGCCAAGTATATGTTGCTCGTACATAAGCTTATATATGTACTGGTATATGTGCAAGTATATATATATATATATGACAGTTTTATATATTAATCGAAATATATATATATGTATGTATATATATGTGTGCATAAAAATATTTGGAGGCTCATATATGTTATATATATATACATTGCATATATCTGTTGTATATATATATCATGTCAGAGAGTCGTGTGTATATATTGATATATATATATATACACGCTATACATATCATCTTGATGTGGTACATATTACTTGCTCATTTAAATCTAAGTTTATATATGTTATTTATATATTGCATATGTATATCTGTCGATGGAAAGCAAATCTGTTGCATTTATATTGTCGACAGAAGTTATATGTGTTGCATATATACATATATTTATTCCTTTAATATTTAAAAAAACAAATGTATATATATATATATCACACATATGTATATATTTTTTGTTTTTATTGAATTCTAGAGCTAAATTGGCTTTTGTGCTTGTCGCGGATCATTGGCTTGTCGTTCCCGTGTTCATGTGTGTATCCGTGTCTGTTACTTCTCATTTCCATCGTTCTCTAGCCTTGAAAGGTGAGCGATCACTCACGATTAACTATGTTAGTAAATTAATTTCACATGAAATGACGATTGAAATATGTTGTTAGATTTGAATTGTTAAATTGTTAAGTGTGATATGTTATTATCTGCAGTTGTTTACCTGTATTAGTTGACATATGACACCATAACCTGTTATACATATTTTATTTAGATTGTCAATTACGATCATTTTTACCATTGGTATGTATGTCATTTTATATTATTATTTTATTGTTCTCACAGTGCAAGTTCCCAGTTAGTTTAGAAAATCTCTATGGGTTGAAATGATACATACCCGAACGATATTATAGATTAGGAAAAATCGTTATGGGTTGAAATGATAAACCCAAGCGATTTTATTGATTTTGAAATTTTAGGATTGCGGGTTGAAATGATATATACCCTTAAAATATTAAATTATTGCGGATTGAAATGATAAATATCTTTATCACTTGACCATATGATAGAAAATTATATACAGACACCATTGGTATATTTTTGAAAAATGATTTCTGAAGTTTTGAAAGGAAATATATGGGTTTTAATAAAATCTGATTTTTAAAATATAATATAAAGATTTTATTTTAATATATGTAAAATTTAGATTTTTAAATTATATTTTAAAAAAATTAAAATTTTATTAGCTAAGTTTCGAAAAGGTAAAATTTTAAGATTTTACTTATATATTTTTTATTATTTTTAAATATATAATAAGATTTAAAATAGATTTAATAATAGGGTTTAATTTAACTTTATTTAATAAAAAATTAATTTAATATATATATATATATAATGTTTTTAAGTAATTATTTAAAATTTTATTAATATTTTTAAACTAGATTTTGTAATCACTTTAATAAATTACAAAATTTTTTTATTTATTAAAGTGGTTACAAAATCTAGTTAATATATGTATATATATATATACACACACACAAGTGTGTGTGTGTATAGATATATGGTTCATATATATATATATATGCATGTGTGTGTATATATATATGGTTCATATATATATATATATATAAACAAATAAAACAAAATTAAAAATAAATCTCAAACTATAATTTGTACAGTTAGAATACATATGGACATAGTAATAAAATTTGCCATGAATAAATTAGTATCAATCAATTCAAATTAAGGAGAGAAAATGATAGTTTTCTCTCTCCATTTTATGTAATTAATACTCTCAATTAATTCTTGTTTTAGGGAAAGAAATAAAAGGTTACATTCCCTATACATTAAGTAAATGTTTGGTGTATTTGATACACTATACATTTGAAATTAAAAACTTCCCTTTAACTAATTTAAATAAAATGAATGATTTTATTTAAAACAAATTTAGAATTTTTATAAATAAATTAGTCTTCATAGGCCCAACTAAGATCCAATAGGGTAATCCACCCATTTTTTCCGCTGTGGCCTAGCCCAATTCTTTCAGATAAAGCAATGCTAAGACCGAGCTTTAAACCTAAAGCTTTCTGAAGATTCTTCTAGAATCCACTTGTAAATAATGGATCTCAGTCACTGATGATGGAGCTAGGAACGCCATGCAATCTAACAACTTCCTTGACATAAATCTTTGCCAATTGAGGGGCGGTCCGATTGGACCTAATGGAAATGAAGTAGGCTGACTTCGTCAATCTATTGATAATTACCCACAAACTATTATGACCAAATATAGAAGGGGAAGACCATCAATGAAATCCATGGATACCTGGCGAGAAAAAGATTAAGATAAGTTATGATCACTATTAGATCGACACAAGAAATTCAAAGATGAACTCAACTCTTAAGTCACATTACCTGATCCCACTTCCAAACTGGACTATCCAATGGTTGCAACAAACCAATGGGTCTAAGAATGCTATACTTTAATAAGCTGACAAGTCATGCTACTCTTCACAAGTTAGCCACATCTCATTTCATCCCTTTCCGGTAGTAAAGTTGCTTCATGTCCGCATACATTTTACTACTACCGGGGTGGATACTGAGTTTGGAGCAATGAAACTTCTCTAAAATATCTCTTCGGAGATTACCAACATTAGGCACTATAAGTATAACTCGTCTCCGAACACAACAACAAGCATCCACTTCGAATTCCTTCACTTCATCCACTATATTCTCATCTTTACAACTTTGACTGAGACAAACAAGGTCGGGATCTTGCTTTTGAACTTCAGCTATTCGGTCTAAAAGAGTAAGACATGCTTCCAAGCTGAAAAATAACATAGAGGAACTGGAATCTGGACCACGTTCTCTAATCTCACAAGAAGATAAGACCTCAAGATTCTTCCATTTAGCCAACATCAAGGAAACCACCACCTGTTGTTTATGACTTGGTGCATCAGCCACTAGATTCCCCTTTCTAAGAGTATACTAGATATCAAAGTCATAAGGTGCAAGGAACTCGTGCCACCTTGTTGACGCATATTAAGCTCTTTTTGAGAGGAAAAATATTTTAACAACTTTTCGTCGGTATAAAGCACAAATCTCTTGCCTAATAAATAATGGTGCCAAATCATAAGGGCGAAGAAAGTAGCCGCAAGCTCTAGATCATGCGTGGCATATCTGACCTCATTCGGTCTTAACTGCCTCGATTCATAAGAAACTACTCGGTCCCTCTATATGAGAACGACTCCCAAACCAAATCTGCTAGCATTAGTATAAACCATATGGTCTTGGTTCCTTTCTGGAACTACATGAATAGTAGCATAGGTGAGGAGTTCCTTCAATCTCTGGAAAGCAGCATCAAACTTATACAACCAAAATAGCTAACTCCCTTCCTTGTCAAACTAGTGAGAGGAAATACAATCTTAGAAAAGTCTTTTATTGATCGACGGTAATAACCCGCCAATCCAAGAAATCTATGAATCTCTGATACATTCTCTGGCCTCTTCTAGTTCTGAATAGCCTCTATCTTAGAAGGATCAACATAAATTCCACCTTCGAAAATCACATGCCCTAAAAACTTCACCTGCCTCTGCTAGAAATTACACTTAGAAATTTTTTCTTTCAACTGATTTTCCTGAAGTGTCTCCAAAACAATTCTAAGGTGCCTCTCATGCTCCTCTTCTAACTTAGAATAAACCAAGATGTCGTCGATAAAAACCAAACAAACTTATCCAAAACTCCTGGAACACTCTATTCATAAGGTCGAAAAAATAAGTTAGGGCATTAGTTAAACAAAAGGGAATCATGAGCCACTCATAAAATCCATATTTAGCATGGAAAGTAGTTAGAGGAATGTTATCCTCTACAACTCTGAGCTGATGAAAATCGGTTGCTATGTCAAGTTGAGAAATGATCTTAGCACCACAATGCTGATCAAATAGATCGTCGATCCTGGGCAATAGATATTTATTCTTTATCGTGAGCTCATTAATATTTTGAAAATTTATGCAAAGCCTAAGAGTTCCATCCACCTTCTTAACAAACACTATAGCTGCATCCCATATAGAAGAAATATACCGAATAAATTGCTTTGCTTCCAACTCGGACAATTGCTTTCTCAACTTCTCATTCTCCATAGCTGACATCCACGTGGGAGGATAACTAGCCAGCTGAGCACCAGGAACTAAGTCAATTCTGAACTCAATTTCCCACTTGAGAGGTAATCACAAAAGGGGTTCGAAGACTTCAAGAAACTCACATACAATAGGAATTTTAGTTATATCCTCTTCTTTCTAAGAGTCAAGAGAAAATAAAAAAACCTATGAATTTGAATTGACATCTCGAAGGCTTACTGATATTTGCTATTCTAACTCAGAATGCTTAAGATGGATAGTTCTTTCGGGACATAGGATATGGGCTTTGTATTTACTAAGCCAATCCATTCCCAAAATCATTCTAAAGCCAAGATATTGAATTACTTGCAAATCAGCGAAGAAAGAATATCTGCATAAAATTAGCTTGACATTTCTACAAAGCATACTATGTTGCAGACCCGCCAATAGGATTTGCAGTCCTTAGCGAAGTAACCAAGGACACAACAACTAAAGATAAGGAATCAACAAGCTCTTTCGATACGAATGAATGAGAAACACGCGTATTAAAAAGGACTCAAATAGGAAGATTCTGAAATAGAATGGTACCCTCTAAGATAGAATGAAATATACCTCTTTGTTGACCATATCCACTAGAAGACTCCACAGCATTCAACCTCCTTTCATTCTGTCCTTTAGCTGCTCTATGACAAGAAGTGATAAGATGACCCTCCTTCTTATAATAACGACAAATAATAGGCTTTGGACAACCCTTAATCAAGTGCTCCTTGGAACCATAATTGTAACATTCCCTGCGATTCGGCTGAGTTCATTTGAACCATATACCTTGCTTCTTAGCATTCTTGTTGGAGTTGAAAGACTTGGACTTGTTGAAAGGGTTCTTCTTCTTCTGATTGAAACTCCTCTTCAAACCCCTACTTCATCACTACTATTTCTCTCTACTTCGTCTTATCGAAGTGCGGTATCGGCTAACTTCTCAAAAGATACCTCTAGCTTTCAAAGTAAAGCCTTCTTGAGATTCATCTTCAGTCCATAAACAAATTTATGATTTTTCTTTAATGGGTTATTAATATGCTCGACCCTATACTTAGACAGAACCTCAAAAGCTGCCACATTCTTTATTACCGAAGACTTCTCTTATTTGAGATCTATAAATCGCTGTGCCAATGATGCCTTCTCAGCCTCGGGTACGAACTTCACCTCAAATCTCTCGTGGAATTGCTCCCAAGTGAGCTCTGCTTCTTCCACCCCAGCTATCATCAACTCATACCAATCCAATGCTTGCTCCTGGAGCTGACTCGAAGCCATTTGAACTCTACCCACATCTGAAAGGCTCATGTGAGAAAAGATACACTTGCATGTTCAAAGCTAAGCCTGGACCTCCATGACACCTTCCATGCCTTTAAATGGTTTCCCTCCTAAATAAGAAAAATCACTGCACATGCGTGCGAAACTCGACCTGCGAGGAGGATAATCAGAAGCAGGACCCAAAGTTTGGGCATTCTTCACTAGTTCCATAAGCTGCTGGGTAGACATAAATACTCCGTCCTAGCTAGAACCACTAGATCGTCCATCATCGGAACATGTAGCTCTACCGCCGATCATCTCACTTATGCTAAAGATAGGATTGGATAAAAGATTATTCTTAAGCTATTAATCAAGGATAGAATCGTATATGTTCGTTCTCAAGATATTTCTTATTCCTAAGATGGAATCCTAATGTTCTAACCAAATCCTAAGGGACAGTCTCTAAAACACAACTATGATAAGATTCTCGTTTTTAATATCGTATATTGCTCTAAACCTATTAACTAATACTAAGCTTTAACGCCCCACCTTTAAACCATCATTAACAAAGGATACTAGCAAGTAATATCGTCTGCTAATGCGGAGAATAAGGCTGGTTAAAAGCGACCATCAGTATTATTGTTTTAGGCGAGTATAGATATGTCGAATTATGTTACTATTTTTATTTTCAAGAAAGGATTCGAAGTATACAATCCAGATGCAAAATAATAATATAGTAGCTCAACATAATTCAGAACAATATAAAATATCACCAAATATGGAATTACAGAATATCAGAGTGTATAATAGAATATACATAGAATATAAAGCTGAAGTGAATAAGAGCATATACATGAGATGGTCTACAAAATAGTGGTCATAAGTGATCCAGTGTAACGAACCGAAAATTCTAACGATTTTTATAACGTAATTAACTAAAAAATTTCATGAAAATATATAATTTAAAATTTAAAATCAGTTAAATAGATGAAAATAAAATATTTTGACATCTGAATATTTTTATATAATAGAATTGTAAACCATTTTCCGAGTGAGATGACATATTTCGTTTCGCCAAATATGGACTACTCTAGCTCCATTTATATTGTTTTTGATGATTTAGCACCAGCTTTGGCAGCGAATATCGAGTTTTCATAGGATGGTCCTGTCACTCATATCTATGTACCATTTTGTTCATCTCATTGTGCTGATCTCCGCAGTATATTCATTTGTGCATTTCATTGTCCGGTACGCGGCGAATTCTACGAAACGATTAACCATATCGGTTCTGCATTTGGGCCTTTGGGTTCTGTGTCCTTTCATTTGTTCCCGAGTCAACCAATAGCCAGTAGCCTTTTATATTACCAGCAATTCAACCTTTGACTATTGCTTTTCCTTGGTTGATTTATATTAACGGGTTCGTTTCCTTTTCTCTCCTATTTGCGTTCTGTGCCCATTTATAATATATATATATATATATATATATATATATATTAACTTGTATATTCTTGTATCTTGAAACTTGCTTATTCCTTCTTCTTCGCTGAAGCCACCATCACCGAACCCCCTCGCCGCCTCGGCAACTCCAGCCTAACTCCACATTCACAAGCACATCCGCCACACCTCTAACACCCTCCACCCCTCCTTTATCCACCGCCTTCTACTCCTCCAACCCACCACACTCCATGACACAACCTACCTTGCAACGTCCGATAGCCTTGCTCCACACCACAACCCACCCTGACTGCTTGCATCTCCACTCTCCCCTCTAGCGCATGGCCTCCCTCTTCACCGACCATCTCTCTTGAACCTCCAACAGCTTCACAACATAGCAGCACCTAGCTGCTACAACAATCCTTCTTCCCACTCTCTCTTGAACCATAGGAGAGGCAACACTCTGAGCTTTGGGACCCCAATAATTCTTCGCAATATGGCCTTTTTTTACAATTGTTACAAGTGATGTCTTTAAAGCGGTTCTCTTGAGATCCTCCTTTGGGTTTTCCCTGCCACGACTTCTTGCCATTGAACTTCCTCTTTTTCCAATTATTGTTGTTGCCTTCTTGTACTACGAGTGGATCTATCTTATCCAAAGCTTCATATCTGTATCCCATGTCTATTAAGTCTACAAATGGTTCTTTCACATGCCCGGTCATTCTAACATGGTATTTCTTCTTCATTCCCGAGATAAATTTTTCATTCTTTTTTAGGGGCGTATCTATCAATCCAGGCCCAAAACGAGATAATTCATTAAACTTGTTAGCATACTCCTCAAACGACATCTCGTCCTCCTGTTTAAAATCCATAAAATTTCAGTAAAGATGGGACTTTCCTTCTTCTGGCATATACTGCTCCTCCAGAACTTCTTTTAATCGTTCCTATGAGAAATTATCTTCTGACCCATTCTGCGTAATAGATTCCCACCAAACTAGAGCTCCATCTTGTAGTTGCCAAGAAGCTAAGAATCTCTTCTGCTCATCTCCAATATTGAGTCCTTTGAAAATTATTTCACAAGAGCGGATCCAAGCTTGTACTTCAATGATGGTTTCCATTCCTTTGAAAGGTTTACCACCAAGGCTGGTATAGTTCTTGCATAAAGTTGCAAAGTTAATTTTGGGCGGTACCGAAACTACTACTTCCTCAACTACTGTAGCTGCGGGAGTTTGACCATTTGTGGTATTACTTCCTCCCCTACCTCGTCCTCTTCTTCCACTCATTTTCTACTATCTGTATATAGTAAGAAAAAGATCTTTAGGATATATAGACGAGATATCTTAGGGAATGCTATACAGTATGAATATACTTATTCAAGTTAAAATTTTAATTATGCGCTCTCTCAGACTAAACTCATTCTAGGGTATTACTAACCCTATCTCTAATGAGTCATACCCCAACAAAGCCAAGGTTCTCGCTTAACCTTCAGCACTGATACCAAATGTAACGAACGGGTTTTTTGGATCCACCTTGGCAGGCTTTTCAACCATCCCGCTACCCTTCTGCGTTTCAACATGGGGGCACTCTTGATTTTCAACATGGAGGTGACTACAATTGGTACCTTGAATTTGCTTTTACGACAAGTCTCTCGACTATCAACCAACCCTTTCACACTAGGGACATGTAGGGGTAAGAGTCTAAGCTTCGTCACTGGTCACAAAGCGAGAACCCCCTATCATACTGAACATAATCAAGCAAATCTGATACCCGGTTCCTTCGAAATCTAATCATCGATAAAAAAATGATGTAATTAGGTGATTGTTTTTCGATTCATTCATTTTCCTTTGCCAAAATATCTTCGAGAGATATATATTTTCAAAATATTCTTTTAGTGAATATAGAATCATTTAAACCTCTTTTTGAATATTTCTCAAATCATCTTTAAAGAGTATCTTTTGAGAAAATTGGATTATAGAAATCAGTCTACTTTTATTCAATATCAACTCCCATATTCAACAAGTGCTATAGGCAGAATAACGGTGAGATCACCTTTTAACTTCTATAAATAGGACAAGCTCCATCTTCGGATTTTAATAATGAGTATAAGAAGATTATTTCTATAAAATCCAAGTTGAGCATCCGGGCTTTCCTTTCGATATGTTCCACCCCTCGCCTAAAAGAGAAAACTGAGGCTAGGTAAGTTCAGGGCACTGGTTGCTCCATCCCTAACCTTAGTTACAGTCCTTGTTTTAACTTATAGATCTCACAGGCGGGACAAATGTATTAGTCGTTTCCGCATACTCATCTTCCCTTTTTAAATCACTTAACGATTTGTTTAACCACCTTCGAAATAATTTTAAATTGTTCAATCTCTTTTTAAACTACTTTATCATTTACTTAAAAATGTTTACATAAGACTCGGGAAAGAATTGTTTGGTTCCAACCTTTATTTCAAAAGTTATTGAAAAGCATTGCGAAAAAGTGTTGCAAATAGTGTTTTAAAAGTTATATTCTTTAAAGCAACTTTTATATCATTTAAAAATCCATATTTTCAACTTAAATAACTTTTACAACATTTTAAGATTTTTTGAATTTATTTCATATTTTTAAAACGATTATTTTATCAATTTCCAACTTTGGTCATTTAGTGTAAAAACTGGATTTTTCTTGAAAATTAATTTTTGCCATATTTCAAAATATACAAGATGAAATCCTGATTTTCTTGTTTCATTTGAAAGATATGGATATAAGGATTTGGAAAATTCTTACTTCGAAGAATTCTGAATTATATTCCACTTCGTATGTTCGTTTGAACTTTTGATGCGAAAACACGAACTACCGTTACGTGACACGTCAAATTTTAGGTATATTTTGATATTCATATCCAAACTTTGTCGAGGCAAGTTTAAACACTTAGGAATCATTTCTAAAGTATATTCAATTATTTTTTCAAAGGTATGAATGATTCCATATCACATTTCATTTTATTTTGGAAAGTGTTTTCCGTGTTAATCAATGTCGTGTATATCGTGACTTGTTTCAATATTTTCATGCAATAAACAACATATGGGATTCAATATCATAACCAAACATCCAAACAAAAATATCACAACATCACAACAAAATATATACATATAAATTAGGAGTTCTCACTTTGTTTGGTTTTGGCGAACGGAAAATCGGCTATAGCCGCGTTACTCGACGTTTTTAGCTTACGATTCCTTGAACACTTAGACTTGGATGGCTCGACTTGGCTTGGGGAAGGCTAGGAGTGCTCGGCCTTGGTTGATGGTGGAAGGTTGAATCTGAGTTGATGGAGGAGGCTAGGGCCGTGAATGGAGGAAGAGAAATGGAGGAGTTTTGAGGTGGTTCGGTTGGAGTTTTATTGATATTTTTTATTTTTGGGAATATTTTGACATTATTTAATTATGGAAAGAAGCCATTAGGGAGTAGAAGAAAAGCTTAAAAAAGGAAGAAGAATTTGTGTAAAAAGTGAAGAAAGTGGATGTGTATTTATAGAAAAAACTTTGGATTAAAATATTATATTTGCAAAAGACCAAAATATCCTTTACTTACTTTTAAAGTAACCTTACTTTTCAACACTTAACATCACATTTCAAATCTTTACTTTATGTCCTTATCACTTAAGGAGTAAGAAAACTTAAAGTAATAATGATGTTTCTTTTGATTTGACATGTTTTGTTTTGATTAGTTTACTTTTCCCAGTTATATTCTAGAATTTCCTAATTGTATTTTAATAAAAGTAAATCTAATTAGAAACTTATTAATACTTACTACATTTATATAAGTGTAAATGAATATTAAAATAAAGGTGCAACAACGTTGCGACAACTTTGAATCGACAAAACGTTGATTTTTGACAAAATGTTCTACGGTCATATTTTGATGTTTTAGTTAAATTATTTATTTATGTAAACCAAATTTAAAAATAAATTTGTATAATGTTATTTAAAAATATAAACACTCATAAATAAATTAAAATAATTTATTAAACCATTTAGACTTACTTTTCTGAAATCGGGATTTTGTCACTTTTGTCGATATAAGCAAATGTTACTATTTTTATGTATATTTCTATTTCCAAATCTTATCTAATATTGTTTGAATCATAAAACCTTTTATATTTTATATTTAAATCACTTTAAATGTTATATTTTGAGGTGGTTAAATTTTGAGTCATTATAGTTGTCCATCTATTTTTGGATGTCTTTGGTGAAGTCACTTCTCTTCCTCCAAAGCGGGAAATTGAATTCCGCATCGATCTTATTCCTGGAGCTCGATCTTGCTACCGGTTTTCACCAGCTTTGTGTAGCCGAGGAGAGCATTCCTAAGACAGTTTCCGAACCAAGAATAGTTTCTTTGAATGGTTAGTCATGCCATTTGGATTAACCAATGCTCCTATCTTCTTCATCGATCTCATGAATCGCGTTTTCTGTGATGTTCTGAACAAGTTCGTCTTGGTTTTCGTTGATTATATTCTCATCTTTTCTAAGTCAGAGAAGGAGCATGAATCTCATTTGAGCAATCTTCTTCAAACTCTTAGGAGAAATCAGTTGAAAGCCTAATTTTCTAAATGCCATTTCTGGAGGGATGAAGTCCAATTCCTTAGGCACACTGTTTCTGAAAATGGAGACTCGGTTGATCCGGTTAAGGTCGCCGCGATTAATGTAAGTCTATTCATCTTTTCTCTTTTGTAATTTAATTATATTTTCTTCCTTTTGAGCCTATCTTCGTAGTTAGAATTCTTTTTGGTTAGGGTCCCTCTAAATTTGAATCTCTGTCCTTGTTCTAAAATCCATTCTTGAATCATCCTATGAGAGAGTGTAGTTGAAATTAATATAAAAATGTTTTATATCGTGTTGTTTGAGTTGTTAAGTTTGAATTTTGGGTTTCAATCGATTCATCTGGCCAACGCTATCGATAGGAATTCCAAAACACTTGAACAGAGCAAACTGACACAATATTGTTTTCTAAATTGGTAAATGAAATAATTTTATGTACGATTTTATTTTATATATATAAGAGTATAATTTTCTAAAATCAGATAGTTAAATGAATTGATTGTTAGAAATGATAATACTATATTATCATTTATTGTTTTGTTAACATTCCTAAACCATTAACTATTGTTTTATGTTATAAGAAGATGAAATTTTATAAACATGGTTTATAAATCTGATTTGCAAATGAAATGAATTTAAATTAAGGATTTGAGAATTAAATTTCCGGTGCTTTTCAAAATTTGGTTTTCAAAGTTTTGAAAAATATATATTATTTGAAAGTATTTTCGAATGGTAATTGTTTCCAAAGAATTTTAAAAGAAGTAAGTCGGCACTCTCCTCTTATGTCGTTGGAAAATAATTTCGGTGATGACTATAGTATCATCGACATTCATTTTCGATTCTCAAAGTGGGGAGACCACTTAGTAGCTTTGCTACACTTTTGTTTTGGAAAATGGATTTTATTTGAATTTCTTGAGTATGATTTGATGTACAAAATATATACATTTATTTATTTCAAAATGGTTTGAAGTGAAACCGGAAATTTAACTCTTAAGTTTTATGTTAAGTGATGGTTTTCAATTATTAAAATGAAGCAAAAAATTTTTTTTAATAATTGGAGTGTCTAAAATGAGAAATGAAATTGAAACAGTTGAACTAGGATATAATTTATTTGAATAATACTCAATTGAATTCTAAAACGGATATAACTTACCTAAAATATTAAAAAAGTTAACTGTAATGTGAATATGTAATTGAAGGTTATACAAGAAAAATCTTAAGTAATAAAATGTTCAAACTAAATTTTGCTTAATAGAAATGTTGTAAATAAAAGGTAAATTTGTATAGTGCTCAATTACGCTCAGAAACATTAATTAAACTTGCCTGAAAAAAAGTTTGAATGTAATGAGAACATGTAATTGAATAATATACAATATAAATGTAAGTAATAAGATGTCCAAAATTAAAATTTATATGGTTTTAAATAAATTGTTGTATCTAATACTATGTATTTCGAGTCTATCTTTCCTTTCTATTGCTTCTATTCTCCTATCTTGTTCCTTTTCGGGGACAAAAAGTTTTGAGTGGAGGAAAGTGTAACGACTCGAAAATTCTAATGATTTTTATAACGTAATTACTAAAAATTTTCATGAAAATATACAATTAAATTTTAGCAATGAAAATTTGATATTTGGTATACGTTTATTTAAACGTAGCAAGTGTCAGATTGTCATTGGAAAATATGTAGGTTTGTTTGGTTGTGAAATTTCAATTTAAAATTTAAAATCAATTAATAGATGAAAATAAAATATTTTTGAAATCTGAATATTTTTATATAATAAAATTGTAAACTATTTTCTGAGTGAGGCATCATATTTCGTTTTGCCAAATTTGGACTGCTCTAGCTCCGTTTATATTATTTTCGGCGATTTAGCAGCAGCTTTGGCAGCGAATATTGAGTTTTGATAGGAGGGTCGTGTCACTCATATCTACGTACCATCTTGTTCGTCTCATCGTGCTAATCTCCGTAGTATATTCGTTTTTGCATTTCAGTGTCCGGTACGTGGCGAAATCTATGAAACGATTAGCCGTATCGGTTCCGCATTTGGGCCTTTGGGTTCTATGTCCTTTCGTTTGTTCCCGAGTCCAACAAATAGCTATAGCCTTTTATATTCCCAGCAATTCAACCTTTGACTGTTGCTTTTCCCTGGTTGATGTATAATAACTGGTTTGTTTCCTTTTCTCTCCTCTTTGCGTTCTATGCCCATTTATAATATATATATATATATATACACATACACATATATATATATATATATATATATATTAGCTTGTATATTCTTCTTTCCTGAAACTTGCTCATTCCTTCTTCTTCGCTGAAGCCACCATCACCGAACCCTCTCATCGCCTCGTCAACTCTAGCCTAACTCCACATTCACAAGCACATCTACCACACCTCTCAACCCCCTCCGCCCCTCCTTTATCCACCGCCTTCTGCTCCTCTAACCTGCCACGCTCCATGACACAACCCACCTTGCACAGTCCGATAGCCTTACTTCATGCCACATCCCACCCTGACAGCCCGCATCTCCTCTCTCCCCTCCAGCGCATCGCCTCCCTCTTCACCAACCATCTCTCATGCACCTCCAATAGCCTCACACCATAACAGCACCCCTTCTCCCTACTCTCTCTCGACCAGCGCTTCTCCCACTTTTCTTCACCGAGCCTCCCTCCACAACTGCCGTAGACTCTCCGGTTTCCTCCCATGATCCTCTTGTCCACACCTCACCCGAACGCCATCCAGCAGTGCTACCCCATCTACCCACTGCCTCTTCCATTCCAAGCCACACCACCACCCACACCAAGCACACTGCCGCCTCACCACAACCACTGACCCAACCCGAAGCATTCCACAGCACACACCCTCCTCTGCATAACCCAGCAACCTGCTACGCTAGATCCACCACTCCACTAAGCTTTCCTCCGCTTCCCTACTACCTTTCTCCCCTTCTACTCAAAACCGAGCAGCACACTATCGTAGCCACCCAGCCTTTCCGACAAGTGAGGAGGTTGCTTGTGCATGATTGGTTTCTTGCACCGTTACCAAAAATTAGTGTTGACTGTAGCTCCCACCCATAGCCTTCTCCTTCTCTTTAGAAAAAAAGTATATATATATAAAGCATATATATTTAGAATTCAAGTTCGTTATTTTGCTTGCCGCTGTCTGGAATTTATCGCAGTGGTACTTTGGTTTGTCGTTATCCCGACTGTTGCGTATCTGCATGCGTGTCCATAGCCACATATCCGTGTCTGTTGCTTGTCATTATCATTGTTTCTCTAGCCTCGAAAGGTGAGCGATCACTCACGATTGACATTCATATATTTAGTAAATTGATTTCACATGAAATGACGATTGAAATGTGTTATTAATGTGAATTAGTTAGTGATTTGCTCGTTGATATGTTATTATTTAAATTTGTTAACTTACGTTAATTGACATATGACACCATAACCTGTTGAATATATTTATTTTATTTAAATGGTTAATATGATCATATTTTCCATTGATATGCTATGTCATTTTATATTATTATTATTTTTGTTCTCATTTTGCAAGTTCCCTGATAGTTAGGAATTCCCTATGGTTTGAAATGATACACACCCGAACGATATTATAAATTAGGGAAAATCATTATGGGTTGAAATGATAAACCCAAGCAATTTTATTGATTTTGAAAATTTGGGATTGTGGATTGAAATGATATATACCCGTAAATATTAAATTATTGCGGATTGAAATGATAAATATCCGTATCACTTGGCCATAGGATAGAAAATTATATACGGACACCGTTGATCTATTTTTTAAAAAATGATTTCCAAAGTTTTGAAAGGGAATATATGGGTTTTAATAAATATTTATTTTTAAATATAATATGAAGATTTTATATTAATATATATGAAAATTTTAGATTTTTAAATTATATGTTTGGAAATTTTAAATTTATAAGCTAAGTTTTGAAAAATGTAAATTTTAAGATTTTACTTATAATTTTATTATTTTTAAATATATGAAATAAGGTTTAATATAAAATAAATTTAATAAAAATAATATTTAATTTAATAATATTTAATATAATAAAATTTAATTAAAATTTAATTAAATTAATATATATATATATATATGTTTTAAATTATTTATTTGAAATTTATATTAATATTTTAAAAATAGATTTTTGTAATAAATTTAATAAATTAAGATTGGGAAAAAATAAATTGAAATTGATTTGTAATTTAATTTGTTTAAGAATTGTATTTAAAAAAATTGATTTGAAATAATTTTGAGATTTCAAAGATATTATTTTATAACTTGATAATGGGATTTTGATTAAAGGTGATTAAATGAATATTTTATAATTTAAATAAAATTGAAATTGAATATTTAATATTGATTTAAATTTGTAATTTGAGATTTTATTTAAATATTATTAAAAATGATTAAGTGAATGTTTTCAAATTTAAATAAAATTAAAGTTGAATTTTGAAATAATAATGAAATTTATCTTTTTTTGAGAAAAATGTGTGATCCTCTGTAAATAGAGGAGAGCACACATGCAACTATATATATCACAATATTAAGGTGCTGCCAACTTGCCTGGCAGGTAACAAAACTAAATACAAGTATCAAAGAAAACTCAAGTACCCCTAAGATGAGTTCCGGCAAGGCCACCACCCATCACACCCCGATATCGAGTTTCGGCATAGCCACCACCCGATACTAAGGTGTTAGAAGTACCTAGAAACTAAAGAATATGATACTCCATGCATCTGAATAAGGAGCTCTATGCATCACAAACAAAGAAGGAAGCTCCATGCATCTGGATCGGAAGGAATGGGGAAGCATCTACTCTGAAGTGGAACTGAATATGATGCTGAATGGAAAATCTGCTCCAGAGACTCTGTACAAAGGAAGAAGCGCCAAGCAGAAGAATGGATCCTCTTGAAGATAATACGCCACAATGGAGATGAAAGTATCATGCATCAGTGGTGGAACTGCAAATAATCCTGAGTGGAAAACTCTACTCTGATGGCCTCTCTGCAATCCTAAATCCTGCAATCTGAAGACATGAGAACCTGCAAAAAGAGCCTGACACCCTATCACCCATACCTATATCTGAAGGATGACTAAGGAAAAAGTAATAATTATACATATATATGTATATTTATATAATTAATATACATATATATGTATAGATGAGGTAGGAAATAAAACCTAAATAAGACTAAACAGGACCTGTATAGTAATATGAAATTAATATTTAAACTCTGAAACCTATTTAAACTCTGTATATATGTAATATGAAATTTATCAAATTGAGTTATTGTAAATGTTTGAATATTTAAACTTTGAAACCTATTGAATTTGAAGTGGTTTAAATTTGTAGTTCAAACCTGGATTTGAAATCAATATAAATTGAAATGTTTTTAATGAGAATTTGAATTGAACCTTTAACCTTTTTAATTAAAATTGTTGAACTGAGATTGATTTAAATTGAATTTTGGAACTAAAGTTGATTTGAATTGATTTGTGAAGTTGGAAAAAACAGTTCTAATTTGAAACTATTTTTGATATAATCTCTTTTAATATATATTATTTTAAAATTTATAAACAATTTTAAATATATATATTTTAATATATAAATTATTTTTAATATATAAATTATTTTTAATATATAAATTATTTTAATCTATAACCTACTTTTAAATATAAACTATTTTTAATGTATAAACTACTTTCAATATTCAAACTGTTTAAGTTGGAACTGTTATGATTTAAAGTGAATATGATTTCGAAAGTGATAGATTTTGAAATGAATATGATATTTTGATATGAAATATGAACTGTTTGAAATGAAAATGACCGCGGTGTGAAATAAGCGTTTGGTTGTTAATGAGACCGGGATAAGATATTTTCATACTCTCTGCCAATACCGAAAACCAGTTTAACAACTGTGTACGTGGTGGAGAATCCAGAAAGTAGGATGGTTTGGCGAACGTCTGTATGAGGTATGAATGCAGCCTTGACCCCCTCGGGTCGGCTTGATATGACTAAAACAGGAGCCACGCCGGGCCAAGTGAGGTCGCACCTCCGATCGAGCATGCTTCTTCAATACCATTCTATTACTTTGTGATTTGACTGGGTGCACCTTTGACTTTGGGAGTGTGTCTCGAGGTGGGCATTAGTAGCTGCTATGCGTTACCACCAGTCCAGATCCGCAAAAAGGTATTATCCTACCCTGAACATTGCCTCGCGTGCCTTGTCATATGCCTTATCATGCCCACTATGAGTTTGGTTTGTACCGTACCTATGGAGTGCTCCCTGAGTATCCCATCGATTCGGTGGAGCTTACAGTATCTGTATAGACTACGGGAGTTATATAAAAATGTGTTGTGGGGGATATGGGTAACGCCTTAATGCAATTTTAATATTTTACTTTACTGTAGACATTATCTATGCAGCGTATTGTATTTTGTGCGTAGATAGTTTAACGGATCCATAAAGGATGGAATTCCAAACATCCTTTAAGTTATATTGCATTTCACTTGGACATTTCACTTGAGTTGATTTACTTGCATAAGAATGTTAATCCTGACTCGAGTATTTTGTGTTTTGCTTTATGCTCGGGTCAGATTGAGTGTCACAACATTTAAGACTCATCTTTGGAGCTTGGAGCTTTGCTTGGAGATCTATCTTTATCTATTTAGCTTTTTAGTTGTTTTAGTTATTTCCAGTTGTTTATGTTCAGACTTGTCAGTTGCTTTTGTATTAGTGACTTTTATGTACTTGGGATTTTCTGCTGTACTTGTTTCAGACTTTGATGTTCTGTAGTAGCTTCATGAACTACTATTTATCTATTCTGCAGCTTATTGTTATATTGCTCTTTGTCTGTGATTCTGTGATTGATTTATTTACTGTATACGCTAAGTTTTTTCGAAATATAAATTAACAATCTGTTGTTTTGAGCAATTCAAGTCTGACATGAGTGGATTATTGTCGATTTGAATGGTTCAAAATAGTAAGTCGTTACATCCAGTCAATATACATGCTCGACAACTCAAAATAACAAATATGTACACAAAATGAGTCGCTATCTTGACAACCAAATAAACTACTACATAAGGATACTCAAAATGATGCTAATGTACATATAACTAGCTCCTGAAAGACTAACCGTAGAAGCCATCAAATAGAAGCACCTGAAACATCTCGGTCCGACCCGCGAGTATTATAAAATAATAAATGGTTCAACCGAGTTTTAGTTCAAATATACTTGACATAGAATGATAATGATAAAATAGACCTCAAGAATAACACTAAGCCATATAGTGTTAAGTCTAAAAAGAATATCAACATTCTCCAAAATTTATTCACCAAAATTCAAAATTTTAATTTAGCTTTTTAAAATCAAATCCCAAGTTAATATTTGGTGAAAACTCAAATCTCATATAATCTAGAAATCAATAATTGAAATCCAGAAATCACAAGGGGGAAGGCTTTCAAAATACTCTAGATTGGTGAGCATGTAAACTCACCGAACATGCGTGTTATCTCTAGATGGATATGAAAATCCATTGATACTCAAAATGACCATGAAATCCCTTAAATTTCATATGGGCTTAAAACCACATAAACTTTAGATGGGCAGGAAATCCCATAAACTCCAGACTGGCATGTAATCCCATAAACCCCGGATGGGATTGGAAGCCCATAACTCCAGAAAAAGTGTCGCATACTCCAGAATAGTAATTACGCAAGTAACAACCGTGAGTTTCATACCACACAGGTCTACTTGAACATTTACTGCTAATTAATAAATTTCACTCATGTGTAAAAGTGGTTTAATTGAACAAGTACGAGAATTAATCGATGAAATAAATGTAGGTGTTCCATACCCCTTGTTTTACTAGATCATTTAATTCAATTTCTCCTTCAAATGAGAACGTGCAATTTCATATAAAAATAGTTTGCTTTGTAATTCTTCTTTGGAAAATATCAGTTTATAGAAGCTATTAATAGCCTTTAGAAAGTATAACTTACTTTCTATCTATGTATGATAATGAAAACTTATACTTTACAAACTATTTAAAACCATTAATAAATATTGGTACACATATATACATATATACATTCATTTCCAAAGTCATTTGTATCAACAAAATATATGTTCAAAAAACTATTTGGTTTCCAAAACATTTTTTTGTACATCAATTTGGAATCAGTGTGAACAAATCGGTGTATTGATCTGTTTCCATATAACAGCTTTTATGGAAGAAAAGCATCAACCCAAAGCAAATAGCAATGCAAATCAATAGGCAAACAATCGAAAAAAGAGAGCAGACGGAGGAGACAAGCATGACCTGGAGCAAGCTCCAGGTTCGTGATCGGTTGACCGATGATGCTGCCTAGAGCTTTCTCCTGGCAGTGCCCGATCTTCCCTACGCTTGATAGTTTCAGTTTTGGTTTCCAACGACTTGAAATTTTGATTTATAACCAACTGAAACTATTCCATGCACTCAATCAATAATTGATATAGCAAATAGATGAGATAAACATGGTTGATTTAAAAAGACAGACATGGGTTATCTACTGACAGAGAAACTTAGTATAGGAGAATAGACAGAACCCAAAACTGAGATCAAATCAAACAGTTTCCCAATAATTCAAGCAAACATCCACATGCATATGAATTAGAACTAGAATGTGAGAATTACTCACCTATTGGCTAAGGAATGTGTTGTTTACAGTTTTGAGTCTTTGCCTTACTACTTTCAGTTGCTGGTACTACCAGATCTCAGAAAATAACCCAAGAACTCAATTTCAACTTCAAAGAGAAACTGAAATTTAAGAACTATCGGATGTATCAAAGATTAGTGTAGATTAATTGAGAATATAAACTCTAATAATTAGCTATTTATCGTTTTAATTAGTTGGTTTGAGGATAATTAGTCTAGAGTTTTGAGAAGAGGGAAGAAACTTGTTTACTTTTAGTTTTCTAGTTACTGTAAAATGAGAAATGAAAAGGAAGTGAACATATAGGTTATTATTTCTTTTTCAATTCATACCGTAGTTATTTTAACTCTATTTGGACCAAGTTTGTATTTTATTTACCAAAAGAAATAAAGATTTATATTATTCTAAGTACAAAAGAAAACGATCCTTATAACCAATGTTTTAAAATATGAATTGGTTTCACAAATTAACTTCGTTTTTATAAAATCAACACTAGTTCATTTATTACATTTTATTTGTAACAAATGAATTAAATTCACAACTCAACTTTTAATTTTAAAACAAATAGCCTATCAAGCTATAAACCTCCATTTTGATAAGAACCATAACCTCTTTAAATTAAATACATTTTTAAAATTCAGTTCCATGGTTACAGTAGTGATAAAATAAGTTATGTAATTTCAATTGTAAATGAAATCGTTTCGTATATCATTACTCCATTGTACTATATTTTAAAATAACTATATTTCATTCATTATTGTCAAATCCATATCTTTCAAAAGTTATACTTTTATATTCCAACTAAAAGATTATTTCACTTGGATTCCTTATTTTAGATCTTTTAGACTATTCCATTAATTTAGTTTCCCATTAACATAATAAAACCACATAGAAATAACATTTCACTTAAATTTTCCAAACCTTTATTTTCCACTCGAAAATCATTTATATATATTCTCCTTTCGGTCAAATCCAAATTCCACTTTAATTTGGAATTAAAATCTCTAAACCTCCTAATTATTTAATTATTACCATTTTAAATTATGTTTTAATTAACTTTTGGTAATCTAAACCATGGTTGTTACATGGATGGAGCTATCTCATATTATATACGTATATGGATTCTACACTTATTCCGCTGTGCAGCATTGCAGAGCCTTAACAATGACTACTTCTTACTTGTATTTGAGACAATTATTGAGTTTTGCTTCTATTGTATAAACTTGTAACAACCCGGATTTTTGAGTCACGTTAAATAAGTGTAGAATAATCTTAAATCAGGTAATTGATATATTATGGAAACCCCAATTTACACTCTTGTGAAATTTAGAAATAAATATATTTCCGAAAAGTGAGTGTGTGTGTGTATCTCTATATATATATGTATAGAAATTTTATTTTTATTCCATAATATGGTATTAGGTAGTAAATTTTCATTTAATAGATAAAGATTTTTATATTACATGAGAAGCAAATAAAAATACTTGCATTTAGATTTAAATGGGCCTAAGTAAGTAACCAACCCATGCTTAAATAAATATGAGATAAACACCTATCCCGCTCCTCTTTAAAAATCATTTTTTTCATATACATTCATTATTCCTAAAAAATAAGAAAGAGTGCTAGGGTTTGGTACCTAATTCTAAATTTATCCAAATCTTTATTTTTAGGTAAGACTTGAGTGCAATGCTAATAGTATGTGTGTTTAACAACCTATGCATCAGTGTAAGGTGAGATTATCTCACACTCCTAGTCTAAAATCATGTGCATGTTGCTATTTGTTGAATTATCCATGGTTGATTTTAACTCTATTTCTTGTGGTAATCTTATTTTAAGTTGTTCAACCTTTCATTGAGTTGAAACCCTAGATTGTTAACCTTGTTTAATTGCAAAATTGTAGTTGTTTAGATGATTGTATGCACACCCGACATCACCTTAGAACAGCTATCTATGATATAGGATTACCCATCATCACCATGGCCAGCCGGAGAGTTTCTTGGAGCTGAAATAGCTTCAGGAAATGATCCAACTAGGGGACCAGTAGGCACCACCGGTGCACCAGTGGTGACATCCTGGAACTATTCCATTTCCAAGTAAAGCCCTTCAACCTGCCTATTCTTCGTCCGTTCGTCGCTTTGCATTTTGCTGTTGTTTCTTATGCTTTGCATATTTTTATGCAGCTCTTTGGCTTCCATTTCCACTCATTTGCTACTTTATAAAATGTATCTGGAAATGATGTAAAGCATGAATCTATGGATCTAGCAATTCATATGGTTTACCCGGATTGAATTTCTTTATAGCTAGATATGATTTCGGTGTCTATTTTTAGTGGTTTCAAATTCGTATTTCCGACATTGATTAATTGAATTTATGGACTCATCTTGGTGATATTATTCCATAGAGTTATTCTATGGATATATAACAATACATACGATTTTATTGCATGATTTTCCAAGTTATGTTACCAAAAGAAAATCACTAAATCAATCATTTTCTCATATCTTTTGAATACTAATATACATTTTCTAGGTAAAAGATAATTATACATATATATATATATATTACATTTATATTTATAAATAGTAGTGGTTTTTAAATCAATTTGGGAACAATGGTTCAATATGCATATATTTTATGTATATATAAGCTTAGTTAATGACTCTTAAAATATATAGTAGTTTTATAAATCAAAAGATGTTCAAAACGGATTTCGAAACAAATTAATTTTATAAAATTGCACATTATCTGTAACGACCGACTATTTTGGACCATTCAAATCGATAATAAATCCACACATGCCAGACTTGAATAATTCAAAACAATAGATTGTAAATAAAATTTGGCAAAACTCAGAATATATAGTAAATAAATCATAGATCACAGACACAGAGTAATATAACAATGCAGCGGAAGCAAAGAAATAGTAGTTCATGAAGCTACTATATATATATACACATCAGAGTTAACAAGATACAACAGAAGTAACAAGATACAATGGAAGTCTCAATATGATAATCAAGTATAAATCAGAATACATCACTGGAATCAACTGAATGACTGAAAGTAGAATCAATGGATGGATCCAAGCGAAGCTCCAACTCCAAAGGTGAGTCTCGAATGCTGTATCACTCAGTCTGACCCAAGCATAAAGCAAAACACAAAATACTCGAGTCAGGACATACATACTTATACAATGTAAACCAACTCAAGTGAACTGTAATAGAAAGTACAAGTAACTTAAAGAATGCTTGGGATCGCCCATTCTTTAAGGATCCGTTAAACTATCTGCTATGTAGTAATATTCGCTATTATAAAAATGTCTAATAGTAAAATAGACTTACTTTTAAATAGCGTTAATTGGTTACCCATATAGCCCTTAACACATAATAGTCCCAGTAGTCTATCCAGTATTAGTGTACCCCCAGTTCGAGAGCTACCCTTATTACTCCACAGGCTACGACACAAATCCAAACTCGTAGTAAAGTTCGATATGGTAGGTGACACGGCACAACTAGGCAATGCCAGGGTAGATATACCAATTACGCATTCGAGCTGGTGGAAACACATAGCAGCCACTACCGCACACCTCAGAATACACTCCCAAATCAAAAATCGAAGGGTGGCCACCAAATCACAAAGTATTAGAATAGTATCGAAGAAATGTGTCCGATCATAGGTGCTACCTCATTGGCCCGTCAATCGCTCTTGTTTTAGCCACCTTATGCCAACTCACGGGAGTTGGGTCCACGTATGTACCTCAATAGGAATCATCGCCACCATCCTACTTCATTCTGGAATCTCCACCGCGTACACGGTTGTCAAAGTGGTTTTCAGTATCGACAGAGAGTATGCTCATATCCGGTCCCGGTCTCTTTGCCAACCAATCGTTATTATAACCCATGGATATTTATTTCAAAATCATTTACTTTAAAACCCAAAATATCATATCCATTTCAAACTAAATACTATATTATTTCATTTCAAAGCCAAATCAATATATCATTTCCATTTCCAGTCCCAAAGTAATAATATATCATTTAAATTCCAAAACCAAATCAATATATCATTTAAATAAAACCCAAATTTCCAAATCACTGAATATTTCCTTAAATTTATTAAAATTGAAATATTCCTTTAAATCATCTTAAACCAAACCACTTTATAAAGTCACATTCTTAAATCTTTAATTTCAATAAGTTTCACGTTAATATATTTAAAGACAATTCTTAATTAAACACAATTTCACACAATTTCATTTTCAAAACCATAGTACCTTTCAAAGTTATAACAACTCTGAAACCCAACACTTTGAAACCATAATATTTTTAAATCATAACAATTTAGAAATGTTATTCTTTGAAAATCATAATACTTAGAAAATCATAACACCTTTAAAATAATATTCATTTAAACCATTGAAATTCATTATCAAATAATATTGATTTCAAAGTTATAGCATTTCTAAGTTCATTCATTGAGTTATAAAATTTCCAAAACATTGTATTTTCAGCTAACAACAACACTTATAAAGTGTTATAGTAGATATATTAGAAATATTTCAAAACATTGTCAAATTCAGAAACAGCAGCACTTATAAAGTGCTACAGTAGGTATTAGAATTTCAAAACAGTTTATACTTTCAGCAACAACAGCACTAACAAAGTGCTGCAGTAGCTCTCTGGTTATTCCAAATTATAGTTAGTTTCAGCAACAACAGAACCTACAAAGTGCTACGGTAGCTATTTGTTATTTCAGAACATAGTCTATTTCCAGAAATGACAGCACTTAACAAATGCTGTCTTAAGACCACAACATTTCTGAAGTGCTACCAATATTAATTCCAGCTTTAATTTAAAAAAATTCAGAAACAATAAAACTTAAAATTTGGTCATTTTAACTTATGAAAATCAAAATTTTCGCTTCAGAAATATTCATTCGGATATCTTAACTTATGATTCAATAAAATAAACACTTAATAAGTAAATATCCAATTTAAACAATAATTCATTCATTAAGTCAAAAGTAAATTATTTTCTCAACTTTTACTTTAACAATTAACTTAATACTTTATTTTAAAATACCCATTTCCCAAGTAAAATTTTAATTTCCCTTTATTTACTTAACTTAAAAGTTTTCATTTAAAACCAAATTTGCAATTTCCAAGTTAAGTCATAATTAAAGTTACATTCTTCCATTTAAAATCATAACTATTTATTTTACAAAACATAACATTTCACAAAAGAATAATTTATCATAGTTAATATAACAATCATTTTTCCTTTTAGATCTATTCATTTAGACATCAATTAACTATGATTTTCTTGTCAAATAAATTTTATTATAAATGTCCAATTAAAACTGTATTCCATTTATCAGTTCAAAATACATTATTTATTACACAAAACATGTCCGTTCATAAAGTAAAATTCATTACCATTACTAGGTTAGATTTAAAATTCCATATTAAGTCCAATTATATTATTAAGTTATTTATCATCAATAAATGTCTTTAAATTCAATTTAAAACCAACACATCTTTAAAATTTCCATTAAAGCCACTTATTGACTTATAAAGTCTTAACTTATAGAAAACCAACATCTTCTTATATTTAAGTCATTTAAATCAAATCTTTAAGCTCAAATTTCATGCATTTAAAATTCAACATACTTAATAATTTTTAGGAAAATATTATTTAAAAATATAACCATGGGCCTGTATAATATTTTCTAACCTAGGTCAAGTGATACAGATATGCATCATTTCAATCCGTAATTTAAAAAGAAAAATCCGGGTTCTATCATTTCAAACCCGCAATCCCAAGTCAAATAAAATAAAATAAAAATACAATAAAAATTACTCGAGCATATCATTTCAGCCCATAATGATTTTTCCTTATTCTAATATCCATTCGGGTATGTATCATTTCAACCCATAGTGATAGGGAACTTGCAGTGTGAGATACAGTAATTAAAATGAACAGCATAACATATAATAACATATCAGGTAATGTAACAGGTATATAAACAGCATTTAACATCATATAATATATCACAGGCATGTATGAATAACATATCAATTTATACAGATTCACTTTTCATCATTTCACAATAATATAAGTACATATGTCTAGAGTGATAAAACTCACCTTTTTAAAGCTGGAGATAACAAACAAGAGGCACAAAACAAATTCCGAAAGCACGACTAGGCACGAACAAGATTTTTTTTTTGTGATGAAGAGTTAAGATCCAATCTTGTATACAAATAATTTAAAAATTATAAGAATAAAATTCAACACAAAGATTTATAGATTAAACAATGAAAAGAATGAATCAAAGTGACATAACCTTGCTTTAAATCAATCAAGTGGCTAGGCCATGTTCAAGTGGGCTTGACCACACCCTTACATGGCTCGGCCTTGATCCAATATGCTCGGCCTTTATGGGAACAAGCAAGCTATGCATGGCTAGGGATGTTGTATGGTCATGGCATGTGATGGAGGAGGGGTTGGAATTGGTGGCCGAGGCTAAAGGCAAGAGGAAGAAGATGGAAGGTGAATATGAAGGCTTGGCTATGGTTTGTATTAACTTTTGGCGATGTATGGAAACTAGGTGGTCACGGCTACAAGGTGGAGGAAGACATTAGAAATCCTTGAGGAGAACAAAAGAAATAAAGAGAGAAGGAAGGAGGAAGACATTAGAAAACTTACAGTAAATTTTTGTTCAGGAAATAGAAATGAGAAAAGAGATGAATGAGAAGTTTTTTTTTGTACGTGATTTACAAATGGTAGTGGCGGCTAGGGTTTGAGATATGAACGGCCAAAAGAATAAATAGAAAGAAAATATTAAAGGGGATTTATTTCCCATTTAATAAAAGAAACGTATGAAGAATCTTTAAATCAGAAGAGAAAGGACAAGTTGGGAAATATTTTGTGCGTGAATGATGAAGTGTAATGCACGGCTAGAAGGAGTTTGGATGGCAAGAAAGTGGAAATGAATGTTAAGAAACGGAAAAGGCAGGAGTTACGGGAAAAAGAAACATATATATTTTTCTTAAATTTGTATAAACTGTTACATTTCTATATGTGAAATCTTGTCAATTGTACACATCAATTAAGATTTAAAACCAATTAATTAATTTACCTTAGTTCCATTCATTTTACCAATTTATTACTTTATAATAAATTTACATTTCTATTTATTTTATACATTCACACCTCCCGTTACTGCATAAATTCTCATTAATGACATTAAAAATTTTCTAATTATTTTATAGACTAAATAGGCAACTTATAATAGCTGTTATCACTACCCTTTAATTTACACTTAAGTTTATCATATATTCAACTAATTATCATAATTACTTACCTAATATTGAATTCATTCAATTACTATCAATTATACAAATTTATTTATTTATACACCACCTACCCTTATTTACTTATATTTAAATTTATACTCAAATATAACTGTTATAACTAAATTAATAGGCCAATTAAATAGTAACTCACACCCGTTACTATTACTTTAATCCACATTAATGAATCCATTATTATTTAAAAACCAAATGTTACAATTGCTCAATTAACACTGATTTACTTCAATTTCTATTTATCACATATTATCTCATTAATGATTCAACATTCACACTTGTTTCTTACATTCAAATTTATAACTAATTTACATTATTTCATCATTGGGACGTCATTTCAATTGTTACTAATTAGTTCTAATTACCATTGCTCAATTATTAATAGATAAAGTTTTTTTTCTTTTTTTTCCTATATTAAATCACCCAAAACTTATTAACCTAACAAATTAAATTATTGAAAATTTTACGGGTCGTTACATTATCAATTGAATAAGAAGGCGATTCAAACAATTTAATAAAAGGAGTGGTATGGAACGCTCGTGTTTGTTTTACCGGTTAATTCCCGAACTTGTTTGATTGAACCATCTATACACACAAGTGGAGTTTACTATCTTATAGTAAAAATTTAAGTAAACCTGTATGGTAAGGGACACATGTTTGTTACCTATTTGGTTGCTATTTGAAAGTACATAACAATTATATCGACGAATTTATGACTCGCCCTTGGAGTTCTATAGGTCTTGTACCTATCTTGGAGATTTCATAGGTCTTGTACCTATCATGTAGTTCATAAGACTTATTCCTATCTTGGAGTTTTATAGGCCCTTGCCTATCTTGGAGTTATTATGGGAATTATACCCATCTTGGAGTTTATAGACATATACGTCTATCTTGGAGTTACATGCAAGTAGGTGAATTTATTCACCAATCTTGGAGTTTGGACCCTTTTTCCCTTTTATGCGATTTCTGGATTCGATGTTATTTGTGTTATCACCAAATAGTTTTAGAGATTTTGCTTGTAGAAGTTATCTTGAGTATTGATATGTGGTGATTTCATTCTTGAAGTTTTGAAATATGCTTGATATTTGTTGATACATGACTTGATAATTATATTTGAGATCTACTTCATTTTATCTATCATTCATCTTGCTAACTCATTTATTATAGTCTAGACTGAGTCGCTTATTATTTTATATACTCGGGTCAAACCTAGATGTTTTAGGTCCTTCAGCTGGATGCTATTAGAGCGGACTTTCTATCAGCAAGCTAGATGTTTACTTTTGTCACCACTATGTATATATTCATGTTTATGTATCTTATGTTGAGCTAGACTCCTTTTGTATATATATTCATATATTTGGGATGTAGCATTTTTGTATCATGTAATCTACATGATGTATCTATTCGTATTCTGCTATGTATGATCTATGATCTGTGATTCTGCGGTTTTTATTTATCATTTGTTGTTCTGATTTTATTATAGTCATCGTAGTTTTTTTTTAAGCCTGAACTGTATATGTTGATTCCACTTGAGAAAAGAAATGTATAACATATTAATCGACGTACCGATGCTCGTTTAAGGGAAAACTCATGGATGTTAGCTCCTAACCAGCCCTATTCTCTGGACCCGTAGATAGTATTACTCTGTAATATCCTTTGTTTGTGTGGGTCTCGGGGTGAGGCACACAGCTTGGTATCAGAACTGAGTACAAAAAAATATATGTACAGACACGACCATCCATTAGGTGTTCTTGGGGGCAAATATTAGGCATTCCCTTTAGAATAAGAAGTGTCTTTTGGGGTTCTAAGAAAATTTTCCTTTGTTTCCACTCTTTGATGTTCCTATTGTCGAATCATGTGATTCCTAAGCAATCTTTGATCCAATCTTATCTATTCCGAAAGTGTGGTTAGCTGGCAACTGAGTCGCTCATTCTCGTATTGGCAAGAGCCAGTTGAGACTTAGTACCTTGTCCGCCCAGTAAACCATGAGTTTAATTAATGGATGGTCCATTCAGTAAATTATGAAGTTTGTTGTCAATCTTTATATGATCGAAGTTGCATGGTGGAAGTAGACGGATGGTTCCACTGGGCATATTATCCACTAAATTCATGACTGTATGATTGGTTGATTGGATGTTTGTTTGCATATGATTCCTAGTGATAATTCTAATTCAATTAAGAGTTATCCCTTGATGATTAGAACTCTATTTGAAGGTTAATAATTGAATCTTGTGGTATCTTCGTATTGGAAATCACTGTCAGAGATATTGAATTTCCTGGATTTAGAATAATCAAAGATCAAATCTTGTAATTACAAAACTTAATTGATTGGAAATGGAGATAATTTTTGGTACTTGATTACCAATTAATCAAAAATAAATTATTTATTATGTACTCTAAACCAAGAGTTTGACTAAGAATTGTTTCGATGCAATCATTACCTAATTAGAAAATATCATCCTATGAGTTTTCTATAAGATGTTTAATAGTGATGACTATAAGCTTGTTATTGTATGGTAAAACCAGGGTACATAAAGAAATTAGTATTCTTCATTTTAAAAGAGGATTTATATGTATATAATATGAATGAAATTGCCCATTGGGTGCTGTAAGGATTTTGGTCGGGACGTCTAGCCAATGTACTCGATAGAGATTCTTAAACATTCAAACGAGATAATTGGGCATGCACTTTTATTAAAGTAAGTGTTTTGAAAAAAAACATATTTTTGAAAATATATTAATTCAAGAAGGAATAAAAATATTTTTGAAAGCTAACGTGGTTTAAAAATAAAATGAGATTTTGAATTTGAATGATCACTTAAGTATACATAGATGAATTGGAGATTGATGTGGTTTCCATTCGCAAATCTAATCTTTATATATATATATATTAAAAGAATCCTTAAAATACACACACACACACATAACTATTGTGAAAATAGTATTGAGAATGTATTTTAAAGATTTTGAAATTTAAAAGCAAATTGTGCCTTTTCGGCCAATCAAGTAATTATGTGAACAAATTTTCGGAATTTCTAATAAGAGAGTACTTGAAGAAAATGAAGCTTGATATTGTATTAATTTTAAATCTTGGAGGTGAATTATATTTATAGTTTTTGGAAATAAAATAGAAGGCGAAGTTATAAGCTATATATATTGGTATATAAAAAAGGTACAGAATGCTTGAATTTTCTCGGGTACCGGTTGCCCGGTATGTTCGAATCGGTGCACTGGCTATCGATTTTTGTTTCAGGCCGAAACCCCTATATTTACTATAAATCGACCTCCACTGCTCATTTCTTCAATCCCATTTGTTTTTAAAACCCTAGTTCCCTATTTTTCTTCCTCAAAGCTCCACCGAATCGTGATTTTTCCACTTCGATCAAATACATAGCTATGCCTAAGCAAAAAAGAACCCATTCGGCAACTTCTTTTGGATCTATTGAGGAGATTCTAACAGACGAAGTTAAGGGTTGGGCTAAGAATAAAAAGGAAAATATTAAGAAATTTAGAAGCTTGATGGTTAATGAGCCCTTAGAAGGTTGATCGGTAAATCTTAATCCTATTGATCTTATGGTATAAGAAATTTATTCACCAGAGCGTAATTGGTGAGTCTTATAAACATGAATGGATATGAAATTCACATATATCCTCATTGTATGGCACTACTTTATGCAAATTTTGGGATAAGTCTTGATGGCGATGGGTTAATTTTATCAACAAATGTTAAGAATGTAGATATAACTTTTAATAAGAGTGAACTAGGCGAAATTTTAGGAATTTCGGCCAAGGGTGTAAACTTAAAGGAGATTATATTTGAAGAACAATCAATCTTGCATTTAATTCTTGAAAATCCTCAATGTAATTGGACCGCCTCAAATTTAACTCATCTTGCTCAAATTGGTATTCGAATTCTACAGTACAATTTGATTCTTAAGACTAGTAGTTTTGATGAGATTTACTTGATGATTTGAAAAGCAAACTATGCTATATTATAAAATATTCAAGTAAATTGCGCGAGCGTTATTATGAACAGTATGATTGAAAATAGAGCTATAGTGAGGAGAAGGCACAATCCTTATGGGAATCTTATCTCTACCATTCTTAAGTGTTTTGTGGTCGATTTAGAGGACAAAACTCCAATTAGGCACACATATTCAAGCTTTATTAATAGTAAAGTTCATAAAGCCATGAAGATTCCGACTAACTTGGACAAGATTGCTATTGAGACACTAATTCATCAATCATTTCAATAAGACCCTACTGGACCTTCTTTTCACCTAAGGACTTACCTATGCATACTTCTCCTTCCAAAGCTCGCATCCTATCCATGACTGAGCAACAAGGAATAATGATTCAGCAAGTTAGAGAGGAGCAGAGAAGAGAGCTTGGGATTATCAAATCATTATTGACTCGTCTTTGCGGCTCGATAAAGACTCAGGGGAAGGTAGTTGGAACTAGTGATGAGTAGCCCCGGATGACAGTATTGTTATCACTACATGTTTGTTTTTCAGGACTATCGTGTTTGATGTTATGGTTATGTTGTTGTGCACTTATATTTATTTTTGAACGCCTATGTTGTGAGTATTTGTGTTCTAGTTAACTTTATATGTTGATTGTGCTCATCTTTGATGATTCATGCTATCCGTACCATTTGTGCCGTTCTTTTTTATATTCATACTTGACTGGAATGTTGTTGTAATTAAGAAATTTTATGGGTGCGAATGTATTAGGTGCATAAGCAATCTAAATGAAAATAGTAAGAGTACCTTGTAGATGTTAACTTTGGATAATAAATACAGCCATCAATTATTAGTGATCGACAAAGTAAATTGATAAGGCGACGTTGAATATATTAGTTACATTTTAATCGATCAACAGGGTAGAGTGCTAGTAATGGATACTATTAGTTATAAATTCCAAATTAAATGTATTTAAGATTAAATAAGTGGGGAAAATTCAACGAATATCCTTTGAGAAACTTGATTCTTATATTGATAATATAAGAATAACTTTGGAAAAATGTGATGATTAAATATATGAAAATAATTGTAATATAAAAATGTGAACAATAAAGTTTTTATTCACTTATTTATTACAAGTATAGTTTTGTGATAAAATACCTTTTTGCCTCAAATTATTTAACCAATGTTGTAAAAGTTAGCAAAATGTCAATATTGAGATAGTTGTTAAAATGAGGATTTATAATTAATAATTTAATTATAATAATAAGGACAACTTTTAATCTCAAGGGTCGTATATTTTTTTTAAAGATATCTCAATCTTGAAAGGGGATGGGAATTTTGACATGGTGTTGGTTTTGTTGAATTCAAAAAGAAGTCATTTTTTATTTTCATACAACATTGTTTAAATATAAATTGATGATTTATAAATGGGAAATAAGAAGAGAATAATAACATTTTCTCTTATTAGGTCTATGAAGCACTCAAGGCCCATGTAGTAGTGTGTACATTTGTATATATAATAATAAATTTAAAGATTTGGTTTTCAAAAAAATAATATTAAAGGTAATTGCGATAGAAGGAAATTTTTACATATACAAAATTTATTTTCAAAAGATGATATGAATACAAGAAGAATATATATTGATTTGTGAGTTAATAAAGATTTACAATTTGTAACCTTTATCTTTTGAGAAAATGAATTCATCTTGAAACCCTGGATTTATTTTAAAGTGGTAGTGAACTTGAGTTTTAAAATTTGTGAGTTATAACGAAGCGCTAGGTAGATTGGTGATTTTGTAACCCTATTTCTTTGAGAGGCGGAATTAGATTATGAAATAATTTTATGGTTTGTAAAGTACAAACCTTAAGGGAAGTTGGCCTTAAAATGTTAATCGTATAATATAGTGATCCAAATTAAAAGATGTTTGGTTTGAAAAAACAAAACAAAAAACTTTTGCGACTAAAATATATGGTTGTGAAAGATTGTTTATATATAAATGACTGGTCATAATAATCTGTAACATCCTATAATTTTCAACCATTCGCATCTATACATGTCGGATTTGAATTGCTCAAAATATTAGATTGTTAATTTAAATTTGGAAAAACTAAGCATATACGGTAAATAAATAATCACAGAATCACATACACAGAGTAATATAACAATAATGCAGCGAAACAAAAGAATAGTAGTTCATGAAGCTACTATATATATAACAGAGTTAAACAAGATACAACAGAAGTCACGAATACATAGATGTCTCAATACAATAGTCAAATACAAGATCAGAATACATCACTGGAATCCACTGAATAACTAAAAGCTGGATAGATATAGTTGGATCTCCAAGCAAAGCTCCAACTCCAAAGGTGAGTCTCGAACACTGAACCACTCAGTCTGACCCGAACGTAAAGCAAAACACAAAACAGCCGAGTCAGGATTAACATTCTTATATCAATAAATCCAACTCAAGTGAAATATCAACTGAAATACAAGTAACTCAAAGGATGTTTGGGATAACCATCCTCTAAGGATCCATTAAACTATCTACTATGTAGTAATACGCTATTATAATATGTCTATAGTAAAGTAAACTATTAAAATAGCGTTAAGGCTTTACATTTTCCACCTTAACACATTTTATATATTCCCATAGTCTATATAATACTGTAATCTCCCCTGTAATGGGCGTCGTCAGAGGGCACTCCATAGGTATGGTACAAAACAAACTCGTAGTAAAGCACGCTAGGGTAGGTGACACGGCACAACAAGGCAATGTCAGGGTAGATATACCAATTACGCATCCGGACTGGTGGTGATGCAGAGCCGCAGCAATCCCCCACCTCGAGCCACACTCTCGAATCAAGGGTGCGCACCAAATCAATCACAAAGTAATAGAATGGCATACGATGGAGTGTGTCCGATCAGAGGAGCTACCTCATTGGCCCGGAATTGCTCCTGTTTTAGCCACCTTATGCCAACTCACGGGAGTTGGGTTCATGTAAATATATCTTTAGGATCGTCGCCACCATCCTACTTCATTCTGGAATCTCCACCGCGTACACAGTTGTTAAAGTGGTTTTCGGTATCGACAGAGAGTATGCCCATATCCGATCCCGATCTCTTTAACAACCAAACGTTATTATAACACCACGGTCGTTTCAAAATAACTTATACTTCAAAACCAAAACATTATTCATTCAAAAACCAAATCAATACGATATCATTTTCACTTCAATATATCCATTTCCAAAATCATATCACTTTCCAAAGTTATAACACTTTCGAAATCATAAGTCTTTTAAAATCAAAACACTTTGGAAATCAAAACCTTTAAATTCATAACACTTTCCTTTAAACAGTTTAGATATTAATAATATTATATATAATAAAATAGTTTATAAAATAAAACAGTTTATAAAATAAAACAGTTTATATAAAATAGTTATAAGTTAAAATAGTTTATAATAAAATAGTTAGTATATTAAAATAGTTTATAATAGTATATTAAAAATAGTTTATATTAAAATAGTTTATATTGAAAATGATTTATATTAAAATAGTTTATATTAAAATAATTTATAAAGTAAAATATAAAACAGTTCTAAATATAGTTAAGAATACTTTATATAATAAAATAGTTTCCTCAAATTTCACAAATCGATTCAAATCAACTCGAATTTCAAAATTTAAATTTAATTAAATCTTATTTCATCAATTTCCACTAAATTCATTTTCTCAATAAACCATTTCAAATTATATCGATTTCAAATGCAGATTTGAACCATAAAATAAGCCATTTCAATTTCAATATATTTCAAAGCTTTAAATATTCAACATTTCAAAACTAAATTCGAAAGTTTCATATATATATATATATAAATATATATATATATATCAAGTTCGCTTTACTAATTTTTTTGAAATATTCACTTAATAAACCCAATATCATTTAAATAAAATCCCAAATTCCAAACCACTAAATATTCCCTTCGATTTATTAAACTTGAAATATTCATTTAATTACTTTAAACAAAAATCAAGTTATAAAATCGTATCTTTAAAATCTCAAATTTAAAGATTTCAAATCAAACAAATTTAAGTATAATTCTTAAATAAATCAAATTCCAAATCAAATTCAAATTTATCTTTCCAACCTGAATCATTATAAACTCTATATTTAAAATATAGATATTAAATAAATACTTTAAATATACTATATATCAACTTTATTAAATCAACTTTAATAAATCTTTAAAATCAATATTTATTAAAACCATATATTTCTTTTCAAAACCAAAGAAATCATTTTCACAATATTTATATATAGACCAACGGTGTCTGTATATAATTTTCTATCCTATGGTCAAGTGATACAGATATTTATCATTCAATCCGCAGTTTAAAATATATTTGGGTATATATCTTTTCAACCTGAAATCCAAAATTCAATTCAATGAAAATCGCTTGGATTTATCATTTCAATCCATAACGATTTTCTCCTATTCTACAGATCGTTCGGGTATGTATCATTTCAACCCATAGTGAATTCTATACTAACAGGGAACTTGCAGAGTAATAACAGATATGAAATAATAATATAACAAGCATATATCATCAATATAAATAACAGATAATGGTGTCAGATGTCATAGGTGAACAGATACAGATAGTAGCATATATAACAATGTAAATAACTAACAGCAGCATATTTCAATTTTTGTTTCAATTGAAATCATATTTAATAAATATAAGAACGTTAATCGTGAGTGATTGCTCACCTTTCGAGGCTAGAGAGTTTGACAACCAAACAAGTTACGAATTCCAAAGCAAAGCTAGATTGGCACAAATTCGACGAACAAAGCTGATAAATATGAATTGATGAAACGAATCAGAACTGCATCGATGAAGAAAATGGTATCAGTGAACTTATATATAACTTGTAACCACCCACTATTTTGGACCATTCAAATCGACAATAATCCATACATGTTAGACTTGAATAATGCAAAACAACAGATTGTAATAAAATTTGGAGCAAATAAAAGCATTCACAGAATCACAGACACAGAAATATCAGAATAACTCATAGCGGAAAAGAAAACAAATAGTGGTTCATGAAGCCACTACAATACAAAGTCTCAAAACAAATACAAAATACATAGTCTGAAAACAAATACAGTTCTGGAACAAGTACAGTAGAAATCCCAAATACATATGTCTCTAATACAGAGCTGACATAGAATTACTGAAAGGAAATAGATAGCTACAAGATAAAAGATGATCTCCAGCAGTCTTAGCTCCAAAAGGTGAGATCCAAAGCTGATACTCAAGCTGACCCGAGCGTAAAGCAAAACACAAAACACTCGAGTCAGGACATACATACTTATACAATGTAAACCAACTCAAGTGAACTGTAATAAAAGGTACAAGTAACTTAAAGAATGCTTGGGATCGCCCATTCTTTAAGGATCCATTAAACTATCTACTATGTAGTAATATTCACTATTATAATAATGTCTAATTATAAAATAAACATACTTTTTAATAGCGTCAAGGGGTTACCCATATAGCCCTTAACATGTAATAGTCCCAGTAGTCTATCCAGTATTAGCATACTCCCAAACGGGGGCTACCCTCAATACTCCACAGGCTATGGGAGAAATCAAAACTCGTAGTAAAGCTCGCTATGGTAGGTGACACGGCACAACTAGGCAATGCCAGGGTAGATATACCAATTACGCATCCGGGCTGGTGGAAACGCATAGCAGCCACTACCGCCCACCTCGAACCACACTCCCAAATCAAGGGGTGCACCCAATCAATCACAAAAGTAATAGAATGGTATCGAAGAAGTGTGTCCGATCAGATGTGCTACCTCATTGGCCCCTCGATCGCTCCTGTTTTAGCCACCTTATGCCAACTCACGAGAGTTGGGTCCACATATATACCTTTAGGATCATCGCCACCATCCTACTTCATTCTGGAATCTCCACCGCGTACACAGTTGTTAAAGTGGTTTTCGGTATCGATAGAGAGTATGTCCATATCTGAACCCGGTCTCTTTAACAACCAATCATTATTATAACCCGTGGTTATAAATTTCAAAATAGTTTATATTTCAAATCAAATACTTCATTTAGACCATTTAAAAGTGAAGCCATTATACTTTTAAATCAAATATTCAATTCTCAAAAATTTACCCTTTTCTGTGTTCATTTATTTCACTTAAATACATTAAAACATTGAAATTTCAGCTTTCACAGCATTTAGAAAGTGATGTGGTAAGTTATATGTGAAAACAATTCATTTCAGCAAAGACAACATTTAAAACTGCTGTAGTAGCTCAGGGTTCAATTTGGAAAAATAGTTCAGTTCATAAAACACAGCATTTCAAAACTTCTACAGTAGTTCAATTATATTCAAAAATCTCATTTCAGCCAACTACAGCACTTAACAATTGCTACAATAGCTCTTTCATTAGTTTCAGGTCTTAGTTTTTAATTCAGCAACCACAGCACTTACCAAGTGCTGCAGTAGCCCTTAGTTCATTTTAGTCTTTAGTTCATTTGCATCAACCAGAGCACTTACAAAGTGTTGCAGTATCATTTACTTCAGTTTTTGAGTTAAATTCAGAAATGATAGCATTTCTGAAGTGCTACTAAAAGAATTTCCAGATTTTCAATAGAATTCCAGCCACAAATAAACTTCATTTTAAATCATTTTAACTTATAAAAATCACATTTTTCCACATCAAAAATGTCATTTAAATACCCTTTAACTTATGAGTTTTATAAAGTAAATTTTTACAATAAAATTCAATTTTCCAAAGTTTTACTTATTAAATTCAAGTGTACCATTTTCCCATTCTTTTCATTTTTAACAATTTATTTTAACACTTAAATTTAAATTTCCATTTCCACAAATAAAAATCAATTTCCATTTTTATTTATTTAACTTAAATTTCCATAAAAATCAAATCACAAATTCCCAAATTTAGTTATGTTTAAATCACAATTTTCTATTCATTTATTTAACAATTTTAATACATAGAAAAATCATCTTCACTTTATCAAATCATTTTAAATTCAATTTAAATCAAATTATCATATTTTTTACATTTTAAAATACTTAAAAATTTCCAGAAAAATATATAAAATAACCACGGGTCTGTATAATATTTTCTAGCCTAAGTCAAGTGATACGGATAATATATCATTTCAATCCGTAATTTACAAAGAAAATCCGAGTTTTATCATTTCAAACCCGCAATCCCAAGTAAATAAAATTAAATAAAAATCGCTCAGGCTTATCATTTCATCCCATAACGATCTTTCCCTATTCTAAAGTCCGTTCGGGTATGTATCATTTCAACCCATAGTGATTCTATTCTACATGGAACTTGTAGTGTGATTTAACAGAAATAAATAAACAGTATAATAAAATAAAACATAACAGATGATGTGACAAGTTTATAACAGAGTTCAGCATCATATAATTTAGATCACAGGCAAGTATAACATGATACAATAGTTTATACACATTCACTTGTTGTCACTTCACCATTTATATAAGTATAAATGTCATGTGTGAATACTCACCTTTTTACGTTGGAGTTTGCAAAACAAATACACAAACAGAAATCCGGAAAGCACGACTAGATTTGGATGGAGAGAGAGCCAAGATGTTAATATTGTATTCAACAACAAAACAAAGCCAAATAAATATAAATATAATACAAAATATTATATTGAAACAAATTGAAATAGAAATAGACAAGAGGCATAAACAATCTTTTAATCAAATTGCTTGACTACAACTCAACATTTGCTCGACCATAACACTATATAGGTTCGGCCATGGATGGTTTCAGGTGGGAAAAGGTATGGTTTGGCACACAATTGCATGGTTAGGCAAGAGAAGAGGAAGAGTTTGGAGTTACAATTGGAAGGAGGTCAAAAGGCAAGGCTAACAATGTAGTTTGGATGCATCTAGACTCGACCAAAGGGGTCTATAGGCTCGGCTATGGCTCACTACAGGTCAGGTCAGATCTGAAACAAGGCTGTTGGTGATGGAACTTGCTGGTGGTGGAGGCTATAGGTGTGTCCGAAGTAAAAAATGAAGGTGGAAGTTGAACTAGGCTCGGCTATGTAGACTTTTGTGGAGTTTATGCATTGTTTTGTGATGTTTGGTTCAAGGGGAGGTCATGGCCATCTATGGTCAGAGGAGGAGGAGGTTAGGTCGTGGATGATGTGGGAAGGAGGTGGTATGGTGGTCGGTGGTGATGGTGAGGTTTATGGCCGAGCAAAGCTAGAGGAAATCAAGGCAAAAAAATGGAAAAATCAATAAAAAATGAAGAAGAAAAGTAGAAAAAAGGAGGAAGCCATTACCAAAATTTTTTCAGAAATGTTTGGCCGAACTTGTGATGAATGAGAAAGTTTCTCACGTGAAAACACAATAAAACTCACGGCCAACAATAAAGTTTTGAACGGCCAAGCATGTGAAGAGGCAAGCAAATGAAAAGTCAAAAGTTTTAAAGCTTTAGTCTCTTCAAATTTCCACTTTCTTTTTAATTCAATATAAACAAATAAAAATTAGTAAATAGAAATAAAAGACAAATAAAATAAAGTGAAAATGATAATAAATAATTATTCATAGGAAAATAAAAAGAAAATAAAAGTAAATAAAGAAAATAGCTTATTACGTTGAAACTAGATTAAAAATTACAAACAAAAATACAATTAACTTTGGAAAAATTATAACTATACTTCTAAAATTTTTTAAAAATAAAATATTTACATAAAATTTAATTTAAAATAATTTAAAAATAAATGCAAAAATATAGGGTTGTTACATAACGACATATAACTATATAAAAAATCATATTTTAAATTCAAATATATATTAAATTAAATACATATGAATTTCAAAATCATAGGTTTAAACTAAACCTCATATATTACAATCCAATATATATACATAATATATGTTCAAATAATTTCTTATATATATATTCAATAATTTCTTATATATATACCCATCCATAACATTACTTATATGTAATGATCCTGAACTCGGCCTTCGAAAATCGACACCTGTACTTCACTTGTACTCAAAATGCCGCAGATTCAAACGCCGAATCTGGGTCACCGGAGCTTATAACACAGTAAGTATAACCACACTTTAAAAATGGTTTAAAACCCGTATAAACTTGTATAATTCTTTTTAAATCATAAATACCAATATAGGATTCAATTTCAGATATTGAATTCCAATTTAAATCAAATTATTCAAATTTCAAATCTTTATGAAGTTATTCAAAATAACTTACATTTTTAAAACACCCTTTCAAAGGCTTTTTACTTTAAACCCAATCCATTTCCAACCCATTTGAATTTAAAATTCAAATTCAAAAACTATTTTAAAAATCTATGACTTAACCGATTTCCACGTGCAATCCATATTTGTGTGTGTATGGTGTGGTCCAGGGATCTTACACAATAGTGCACAACATCAATCATCACAGATATACCAATATCGATAAGCGGTATAATTGATAACGCTCATCTTCATTCACAGTTTCACAGATAAAATAAATTTATCAATCACAAAGATTCATCATAACAATTCGATGTGGGTTTCGGATAACAAACTGGAATCCGACTCCCTGTCGCATCGAAGTTTAAATACCGTTTTAAGGGCAAAAAGGTATCACATACATATAGGGACAAATCACATGTCACAAAGAAATCACAGTATCACAACAGAAATATCAATTCAGTACAGAATATTTGATGATAGTCAATCATCTCCAATTTGGGTGAATATGATTAAGTGTATTAACCACACAATTATTTTATTAATTGCAAATCAATAATTTATTATTCTTAACTATGTATTAGTTAAATCTTAATTACTTTCATAAATCAATCATTCTTTAATTTATCAACCTTTAATTATAAAATAATTACAATTTTAATTGTTCAAATCATCATTTAATCATTATAAAGAATTTTTGTTTTAAATTAAAAATTTAAATATTTGATTTACTCTTCAAATATTTTATCAAGTTAATTTCTTAAACAATTTTACTTTTAAAATTTAAGTTTCAAAATTTTCAAAACTTAAATCTTTACTGTTTTTAGGCCTGACCCGAGACCTTCCCCGGGTTACCCCCGAGAACAACACTTCCCTGCTTCGAGTTTCTAGCCAATTCGACCCGTGTGAGGATTTTTCCCAAAAATTTGTTTAAGTCTAAAAACTAACCCGATATCATGTTAAACAACTCGAGTTCGACTTCGAGTTTTCTTCCCAATCCCCCGAGTGAGACTTCGAGTCGCACTGCTCCTCTCCCAAAACAAACTACTGACACCATCTATCCCCTGTACACATGCACGGCGGCACGACTTGACTCCGATGAATACCAACGCCTCAGGCAAATCACAAATCACACACCTACTCGAAATCCAAGTTCGAATTGCCTTCAAAAATTTCGAATCGAAATTTAGCATACGGTTCGAAATTTGTAGCTCAAACCAAAACGATATAACGACCTCGCCACCCCCGCAGAGACCACCGGAGTCGCCCATATTTCGTCCACACCACGACAACACCACAAGCAACCATCCACTAGAGATTCTTGACACTCGATCACGTATAGGAGTCGTACTCACCACGTTACTGACATGAACAAAAACTTGAAATAAAACCCTAAAATGGATTCGACCCAACAATATATGCTATGGAAAAATTATCTGATAATTTTCTCAAAATCAATGATGTTTATACTTGCTTCAATCCAAATTTCAACATTTATAATTAGATTGATCACCAGAAATTAGAAAAAAACGATTTGTGTTCAAACTCAAACTGCTCTGTATATACCCAACTAAAAATCTTCATTTTTGTTTTAAAAATCATGATTTGCAGTAAGAATTTAAACTATTAACTTGGATTATCTTTTTATAATACTTGAGTTCATCACATTTTTTCTTGATTGCTTGTAACCACAGTTAAGTGATGATATCTCACAACCTTGGTTCAAATCAGCTTTAAAAAATCTAAATTTGAGTTTCATTACCTGATTCGATTTGAAACAGAAAGTTTTATTAAGATTCAGTTGAAAACAAGTTGAGGTTTGAATAAAAATCAACCCTGGTAATTTATACAGAGAGAAACAAATGTACAGAGTAACCTGGGTATACATATATCAAATCATATTCAAAGATAAATATATACAATGCCTTAAAATAAATGAATCATCTTTAAAGTTAAACTTAAAGCCTTTAAGTTGATGTTTACTCACAGTGATTCCAAAATGAACAGAGCTTCATTTATGTTGAAACAGGCTTGAAATTTCCTTGCTGAAATCTTTTTTCTCTTTTTGATCTCTGGTTGTATTGATTTGTCTGATGTTTTTAATTGAAGTTTGTTTAAGTTTAAAAATAACATTCACTTCAGTTTTGCTTAGTTTTGTTTGAATGGAACGAAAATGAATTGAAAAATGAGAAGGCTGATATACGTAAATGAGTTTACAGGGTGATAGAAAATTGTACAGGTGTTAATTTACCTTGTACAACTTAATATGTATTGTTTCTCTTCAGTACTGTATACGAAGAGATTTTTTTGCTTTTGGAGGCTGATAGGATTTTGGTTGTGTACTAAGGAGGCTAACATTAATTTGGCTTGTACAAAATATATAAAGATATTGTTTGTACTTGTTCAAGCCTATTCATGTATATATTTTGTTTCTTCATTCATTTTTTTTTTCAAATGGTTCGTGAATATATAATTGTCTGGTTTCATATTTGTAAATATATGATGTTGTCTCCTTATACAAGCTATTCATATATCTATTTACTTGTTTCATTTTATTATTCACACAACTTTGATTTGTTTACACTTGAGTGTATTTGATCATCTCCTTTTACAAGCCTTCATATACTTATATATTTTATTGTCTTCTATACGTTTACTTGTTTTGTTTTATACACTTTCATATTTATTCTTTTTGCTTATACATGAAAATACTTTACTGTCTACTTGTACAGGTTCAAAGACATTTTTATTTCCTTTTGTTCAAACTTGACTATATTTATATGTTCTTCTTTCTCAAGTCTATACTTACCTATATATATATATTTGTTTAACTTGAATATAAAACATTGGCTTCTTTTGCAAGCTTACAGATATATATTTATTCATTCCATACTTGAATATCATTTGATGTTTTTCCTTTGCAAGTTCAAAGATGTTTTATAATTTTTTTTCTTGTTTTAAGTCTACATACTTAGTTTATTTTCAAGTTTACATACATATCTTTATACTTGTTTCTTCATATTTAAATGTGTATCCTCTTATACAAGCCAATACTTTGAAATATGAGTAAAGTTCTATATTTAATTTGATTTTATAATTTGTTTAATATGTTTTACTTTATACTTGAATGTAGTATTATCTTTCAATCAATTTTATAAACATAAGTTCAATTATACAGATTAATTTCAATTAATCCTTAATTTAACAACTATTTTATATTAATTACCAATCAGTTTCATAATTTTTATTCAAAAATTAAATTTAATTATCAATCTAACTTAATAAAATTCGAGATCGTTACAGACTTCCCCCCTTAAGAAATTTTGTCCCCGAAATTTGCCAAGGAGACACGAGGATAAATGAAAAACATTTCATCAAATCAAACTGAACGTCTATTCTGCATTTGGCTTACCAAATCAGAATATCAAGAATGAATCTGTTTTAACACTTCACAAGATACTCGGGTTATCCAGATCTACGAAATATGCAAGGGCATCGGTTAGTTCAAAGGGATAACTAACCATTCGTAGAATATATTAGGACCCAAAGAATAGATAGATATATGGATACAATTTCAAAACTTTCAGTTTAGAAACTAAAGTATACCTATCAACCATAGCAACCAATGCAACCAATACATCCAAACAACAATTCTGACCCATTTGGAGTTTAGGTCCCATGCAAATATATCAAATCTTCTTCTTCCTGGATCTACCAGGAACTATCGAAGAATTGAAAAAAAGATGCTGAACCAAAGAGATTGATAGGGAAAAGATCGTTTCCTTGTTGTTACAGGATATTGACCATTCATAGTCGTATTCCCCTGTCCCTTATCTCATCCTCTTCTTGCACTCATACTCACTATCAGTGGATAGTAAGAGAATTTACTGAGGCATACGGACAGATATCTTAAGGATACTCATTCTAGGGTATACTTCACCCTATCTCTAATGAGCTACTTAATGTGTTATACTCCTGAGCGAAAGTTCAACCTTAGCTCTGATACCACTTGTAATGATCCTGAACTCGGCCTTCGAAAATCGGCACCTGTACTTCACTTGTACTCAAAATGCTGCAGATTCAAACACTGAATCTGGGTCACTGGAGCTTATAACATAGTAAGTATAACAACACTTTAAAAATGGTTTAAAACCCGTATAAACTTGTATAATTCTTTTTAAATCATAAATACCAATATAGGATTCAATTTCAGATATTGAATTCCAATTTAAATCAAATTATTCAAATTTCAAATCTTTTTTAAGTTATTCAAAATAACTTACATTTTTAAAACACCCTTTCAAAGGCTTTTTACTTTAAACCCAATCCATTTCCAACCCATTTGAATTTAAAATTCAAATTCAAAAACTATTTTAAAAATCTGTGACTTAACCGATTTCCACGTGCAATCCATATTTGTGTGTGTATGGTGTGGTCCAGGGATCTTACACAATAGTGCAAAACATCAATCATCACAGATATACCAATATCGATAAGCGGTATAATTGATAACGCTCATCTTCATTCACAGTTTCACAGATAAAATAAATTTATCAATCACAAAGATTCATCATTACAATTTGATGTGGGTTTCGGATAACAAACTGGAATCCGACTCCCTGTCGCATCGAAGTTTTAATACCGTTTTAAGGGCAAAAAGGTATCACATACATATAGGGACAAATCACATGTCACAAAGCAATCACAGTATCACAACAGAAATATCAATTCAGTACAGAATATTTGATGATAGTCAATCATCTCCAATTTGGGTGAATATGATTAAGTGTATTAACCACACAATTATTTTATTAATTGAAAATCAATGATTTATTATTCTTAACTATGTATTAGTTAAATCTTAATTACTTTCATAAATCAATCATTCTTTAATTTATCAACCTTTAATTATAAAATAATTACAATTTTAATTGTTCAAATCATCATTTAATCATTATAAAGAATTTTTGTTTTAAATTAAAAATTTAAATATTTGATTTACTCTTCAAATATTTTATCAAGTTAATTTCTTAAACAATTTTACTTTTAAAATTTAAGTTTCAAAATTTTCAAAGCTTAAATCTTTACTGTTTTTAGGCCTGACCCGAGACCTTCCCCGGGTTACCCCCGAGAACAACACTTCCATGCTTCGAGTTTCTAGCCAATTCGACCCGTGTGAGGATTTTTCCCAAAAATTTGTTTAAGTCTCAAAACTAACCCGATATCATGTTAAACAACTCGAGTTCGACTTCGAGTTTTCTTCCCAATCCCCCGAGTGAGACTTCGAGTCTCACTGCTCCTCTCCTAAAACAAACTACTGACACCATCTATCCCCTGTACACATGCACGGCGGCACGACTTGACTCCGATGAATACCAACGCCTCAGGCAAATCACAAATCACACACCTACTCGAAATCCAAGTTCGAATTGCCTTCAAAAATTTCGAATCGAAATTTAGCATACGGTTCGAAATTTGTAGCTCAAACCAAAACGATATAACGACCTCGCCACCCCCGCAGAGACCACCGGAGTCGCCCATATTTCATCCACACCACGACAACACGACAAGCAACCATCCACTAGAGATTCGTGACACTCGATCACGTATAGGAGTCGTACTCACCACGTTACTGACATGAACAAAAACTTGAAATAAAAACCTAAATTGGATTCGACCCAACAATATATGCTATGGAAAAATTATCTGATAATTTTCTCAAAATCAATGATGTTTATACTTGCTTCAATCCAAATTTCAACATTTATAATTAGATTGATCACCAGAAATTAGAAAAAAAAACGATTTGTGTTCAAACTCAAACTGCTCTGTATATACCCAACTAAAAATCTTCATTTTTGTTTTAAAAATCATGATTTGCAGTAAGAATTTAAACTATTAACTTGGATTAGCTTTTTATAATACTTGAGTTCATCACATTTTTTCTTGATTGCCTGTATCCACAGTTAAGTGATGATATCTTACAACCTTGGTCCAAATCAGCTTTAAAAAATCTAAATTTGAGTTTCATTATCTGATTCGATTTCAAACAGAAAGTTTTACTAAGATTCAGTTGAAAACAAGTTGAAGTTTGAATAAAAATCAACCTTGGTAATTTATACAGAGAGAAACAAATGTACAGAGTAACCTGGGTATACATATATCAAATCATATTCAAAGATAAATATATACAATGCCATAAAATAAATGAATCTCCTTTACAGTTAAACTTAAAGCCTTTAAGTTGATGTTTACTCATAGTGATTCCAAAATGAACAGAGCTTCATTTATGTTGAAACAGGCTTGAAATTTGCTTGCTGAAATCTTTTTTCTCTTTTTGATCTCTGGTTGTATTGATTTGTCTGATGTTTTTAATTGAAGTTTGTTTAAGTTTAAAAATAACATTCACTTCAGTTTTGCTTAGTTTTATTTGAATGGAATGAAAATGAATTGAAAAATGAGAAGGCTGATATACGTAAATGAGTTTACAGTGTGATAGAAAATTGTACAGGTGATAATTTACTTTGTACAACTTGATATGTATTGTTTCTCTTCAGTACTATATACGTAGAGATTTTTTTGCTTTTGGAGGCTGATAGGATTTTGGTTGTGTACTAAGGAGGCTAACATTAATTTGGCTTGTACAAAATATATAAAGATATTGTTTGTACTTGTTCAAGCCTATTCATGTATATATTTTGTTTCTTCATTCATTTTTTTTTTCAAATGGTTCGTGAATATATAATTGTCTGGTTTCATATTTGTAAATATATGATGTTGTCTCCTTATACAAGCTATTCATATATCTATTTACTTGTTTCATTTTATTATTCACACAACTTTGATTTGTTTACACTTAAGTGTATTTGATCATCTCCTTTTAAAAGCCTACATATACTTATATATTTTATTGTCTTCTATACGTTTACTTGTTTTGTTTTATACACTTTCATATTTATTCTTTTTGCTTATACATGAAAATACTTTACTGTCTACTTGTACAGGTTCAAAGACATTTTTATTTCCTTTTGTTCAAACTTGACTATATTTATATGTTCTTCTTTCTCAAGTCTATACTTACCTATATATATATATATTTGTTTAACTTGAATATAAAACATTGGCTTCTTTTGCAAGCTTACAGATATATATTTATTCGTTCCATACTTGAATATCATTTGCTATTTTTCCTTTGCAAGTTCAAAGATGTTTTATAATTTTTTTTCTTCTTTTAAGTCTACATACTTAGTTTATTTTCAAGTTTACATACATATCTTTATACTTGTTTCTTCATATTTAAATGTATATCCTCTTATACAAGCCAATACTTTGAAATATGAGTAAAGTTCTATATTTAATTTGATGTTAGAATTTGTTTAATATGTTTTACTTTATACTTGAATATATTATTATCTTTCAATCAATTTTATAAACATAAGTTCAATTATACAGATTAATTTCAATTAATCCTTAATTTAACAACTATTTTTATATTAATTACCAATCAGTTTCACAATTTTTATTCAAAAATTAAATTTAATTATCAATCTAACTTAATAAAATTCGAGATCGTTACAGACTTCCCCCCTTAAGATATTTCGTCCCCGAAATTTGCCAAGGAGACACGAGGATAAATGAAAAACATTTCATCAAAGCAAACTGAACGTCTATTCTGCATTTGGCTTACCAAATCAGAATATCAAGAATGAATCTGTTTTAACACTTCACAAGATACTCGGGTTATCCATATCTATGAAATATGCAAGGGCATCGGTTAGTTCAAAGGGATAACTAACCATTCGTAGAATATATTAGGACCCAAAGAATAGATAGATATATGGATACAATTTCAAAACTTTCAGTTTAGAAACTAAAGTATAACTATCAACCATAGCAACCAATGCAACCAATACATCCAAACAACAATTCTGACCCATTTGGACTTTAGGTCCCACGCAAATATATCAAATCTTCTTCTTCCTGGATCTACCAGGAACTATCGAAGAATTGAAAAAAAGATGCTGAACCAAAGAGATTGATAGGGAAAAGATTGTTTCCTTGTTGTTACAGGATATTGACCATTCATAGTCGTATTCCTGTAACGACCCGATATTTTCAACCATTCGCATCCATTATAAGTGTATAGGTAGACACTCATGTCGGAGTTGAATTGCTCAAAATACCGCGTTGTAAATAAAATTTGGCAAATCTCAGAATATACAGTAAATAAATACAATCACAGATCACAGACACAGAGTAAAATAATGCAGCGGAAGTAAAAGAAATAGTAGTTCATGAAGCTACTATCTAAATATGTCAGAGTTACATAAGATACAACAGAAGAAATAGAGTACAACAAAAGTCTCAATAAAATAACCAAGTACAAGCTGAGTAGAACAACAGAATTGAAATAGATAGGACATGACAAGCAGATAATCTCCAGCGATTCAAATCTCCAAGAGAGTGGAAATCCAAATCTGTGAATAACTCAGACTGACCCGAGCGTAAAGCAAATCACAAAACACTCGAGTCAAGACAATATATACTTATATAATGTAAACCAACTCAAGCGAACTGTAATAAGGGTACAAGTAACTTAGAAGATGCTTGGGACCGCCCATCCTCTAAGGATCCGTTAAAATATCTACTATGTAGTAATATTCGATATTATAATAGTGTCTAAATAAGTAAAGTATAATCATGTAGAAAATAGCGTTAAGGGGATGGAGAACCTTAATGCGGTCGGATCTTAAAATCATAATCGTAGTAAAGCTCGATATGGTAGGTGACACGGCACAACTAGGCAATGCCAGGGTAGATATACCAATTACGCACACGGACTGATGGATACGCATAGCAGCCACTACCGTTCCACCTCGAACAGCACTCCCAAATCGGAGGATGACCATCTAATCAATCACAAGTAAGAGTATAATATCGAAGAAATATGTCCGAGAAGAGGTGCTACCTTACTGGTCCGAGATCGCTCCTGTTTTAGCCACCTTATGCCAACTCACGGGAGTTGGGTCCACGTAACATACCTTAAGAACGTCACCACCATCCTACTTCATTCTGGAATCTCCACCGCATACACGGTTGCCAAAGTGGTTTTCGGTAAGACAGAGAGTATCTCCATATTCGATCCCGGTCTCTTTAACAACCCAACGTTATTATAACCCGTGGTTATAAGTTTAAAAACAGTTTATACTTCAAAATAGAATATCATTTCTAATCCAAATCTTTATCAAAGTAAGGATTAAATCAAATTCCAAACCATTTCCATATATTTAAATTTTCATATCATTTCAATACTTCATTTCAAATCATTTTAATAAAATAAATATCCTATCAGTTCAAATCCAAATATTCAACTTTAAATACCTTTTAAATTCAAAGATATCGTTCATTCACTATTATTTCAAATCACCTTTAAATAGTTTATATTCCAATCAAAATAATTCATTTAAACCTTTTAAAAGTGTAATTATTATATTTTCAAATCAAGTATTAAATTTCCAAAGTTTCAAACCATTCTGAGTTCGTTTACTAAGTCAAAAACCCTAATTATTAAAATTTCAGCATTTCACAGCATTTAAAAACAACTACTATAGGTTATATTTGAAAACATTTTTAATTCAGCAAAGACAGCACTTAAAACTGCTGTTAAAACTCAGTTTTAGTTGAATTATAGTTCAAAACAGAAAAGACAGCATTTCAGAAGTGTTGCAGTAGTTCAGATTTCAAAACAAGGGTTAAATTTGGTTTCAGCAAAGACTGCAGACCATTATAGCATTTCCAGAGAATGCTATAATAGACCTGAGTTCAATATTAGCCTATAAGTTCAATTACAGCAACTACAGCATTTCAAAAATGATGTAATAGCTTTTTTTACACAATTTTAGTTCAAAACAGAATCTATAGCATTTCTGAATGCTATTAAAAGTTAATTTCAGGTGTTAGTGTATTTCCAGCAATTAAATAACTTTAATTTAAAACACATAAACATTTTAAAAATTATATTTTAACATTTAAAATGTTCATTTACATATCGTTTAACATATATCTTTTCATAATAAATTTCTTATAATAAAATCCAATTTTCAACAATTTACTTAATAAATTTAAGTGTAAAAGTTTCCAATTCTTCACATTTCAACAAATAAACTTAACACTTCAAATTTAAATTACCATTTCACAATTTAACTAAATTTCCAATTTTATTTAATTAACTTAAACCTTTAATTAAAACCAAATTTCACATTTCCTAGTCAAGTTATATTTTAAAAGATCACTTTTAAACATTCATTTATTTAACCACTTAAACTCATAGAAAAAATCAATAATACTTTAATAAATCGCTTAAATTCAAATTTAATCAAATTATCATATTTACCATTTCCAAATAAAATTTAATATCCATTTTATTTATATAACTTAAATATCATTTTTAACCAAAATTCCAAATTTCCAACTTAAGGTATATTTCAAAAATCCAGTTAAACCTTCATTAATTACATTTTTAACATATAGGAAAATCATAATTTCTTTATTTTAAAACATTTCAATATCTATCTAAATCAAATTTCATAAATTTATAATTTTTAAATAACTTAAAAATATCCAAAGCACTTTATAAAATAACCACGGGCCTGTATATAATTTTCTAACATAGGTCAAGTGATACGGATATGTATCATTTCAATCCGCAGTTAAAAAAAGAAAAATCCGGGTTCTATCATTTCAAACCCGCAATCCCAAGTTAAAATAAATTAAATAAAAATCGTTCAGGCCTATTATTTCAGCCCATAACGATTTTTCCCTATTCTAAAGTCCGTTCGGGTATGTATCATTTCAACCCATAGTGATTCTAGTCTACAGGGAACTTGCAATGGTGATAACAGATATAAATAACAGAATAACATTAAATAACAGTAACATATGATATAACAGGTGTGAACATCATATGATAATAATTTAAGCATATATAACATGATAATATATTTCTACAGATTCGTAGGGTGTCAATTTACTAGTTATATAGGTACATATTGTCTGGTGAGAATAACTCACCTCTTTGTGCTGGAGATTGCTATCAAATGCACAAACTGAGATCTTCGAAGGCACGAAAGCACAAATAAGATTGGATATTGAGAGTGCCAAAGATAAATCTCCTTGAAAACATTCAAACAAAACAAGACAATATACACATAAATATTCAACGTAAAACAATGTTGAAACAATGCAGATAAGAAGCAACAACGAAATAGATTACTTGACCATGCTTTAACCATTCAAAAGCTCGAACAAGGGGTTCATTTCTCAGCCATGATGATGATGAGTGTGAGAGAGACAAGGTTAACTCCTCGGAATACATAAGACAAAACAATCCAAACAATATAAGTTTTCAACCCAAATTTTAATAGAACAATGTTAGAAATTACTGCACGGAATCAAATAGAAATGCTTGCACTTGCTTTCAACCTTTACTAGGCTCAGCCATGAGGGAAACTACAGGTCTAAGGCAATGGTTTTGGGTCTGGTTTGGACCAAGGGATACATGGCTACAAGCTAGAGATGATGGGGAAGTTATAACATAGGTATGTGAAGAGTTTTAGGCACACTAGCGTGGTTTTTGGTCAACAAAAGGGCTTGGCCATAGGAGTTTGGGCTTGGCCATTCAAGTTCAGATCTGGAAGGAGATGGGGAGGGGTGTGTTGTGGTCAGGTCAGGGAGGTGGTGGTGGCTATGGTGGTGGTTTGGGTGGTGGTTGAGGTGGGTGAGCATGTAGAGGTCAATAAACATGGTTTTTAGGCATCTAGGTTGAAATTTGGGGGGTTTTACCATCAAAATGGTTCGGCTATGGTCAGATCTGGTGGAGTGGGGGCTGGTGGTGGTCGGGAAGAGATGGAAGGAGGTGGTGGCAGAGGAATAGGGGTAGAGGCCGATCTCAATCAGGGAAGAAGGCAAGCAAAATAGCATAGAAAAAGAAGAAAAGTAGGAAGAAAGAGATGGAGGCCATTACCTAATTTTCTCTAGCCGTGAGAAACAATTGAAGATGGGATATTTTTTCACGTGAATGCCAAATGAGATGATGGCTACACTAGGGTTTTACATGGCTAGGCAATTAATTTTGAGGAGTTAAAGGAATTAAAGGATTTGGTAAATAAAAGGGCTTCCGTTTCAAAGCGTTACACAACCCTTCACATTTCTTTCCTTATAAATATTTATATAAAAAAAATATTTCAGAAAAATACTATACAAACCGAAACTAAGTAAAGATATAAGAAAATAAATAATAAAATTTAAAGAAATTAGAAAAAATAATAAAAGAAATTGCTCAAAATACGAAACAATGTCCAGAAATTACAAATAAATCACCATTGACTTTGGAAAATTTTTAACTTTAATTTAAAAATATTATAAAACAAAATTTGAAATAAAAATGACTTTTAAAACATTTTCAAAGTGAAATAAATAATTAAATTCAGAGAAAATAGCAAAAGAATTGAAGAAATTGTTTAAAAATAGTAGACAGGACATGAAAATTTCACATAAATTACCATTGACTCTAGAAAAATGTCTACTTCACATTAAAAATAATAAAAAACAAAAATATACATAAAATAACATATTAACACATATTAAAATAAAATATGACAAAGAAAATAAAATTTATAAAATTTAAAATAGGCAAAAATGCACAATAAAACAAATTATACTAAAAATTGAAATGTACATAACTTTTACATTTTAACTCCGTTTTCAACGAAACGAAAAGTAGTGTTCAAGTTATTAAATCTATTTTCATAATAAAAGATAAAATTTATAATTTCAAACTATTTAAAATTTAAACTTAAAAGTCAAAGTTTGGCTATTGACCAAAATTCACATTTTCAGGAAATATTAAATTTAGTCATATTTGGAATTCTAATCCACATCAAAGTCAAAGTTTATATTTAAAATAACAAAATTTATTCTTTTTCATAAATAAATCTTTTGAATCTAGAAAAAATCAATTTAAGAATATTTGTAAAATATAGGGTTGTTACACTCTCCCCCACTCAAAACTTTTCGTCCCCGAAAAGGAACGAGGTACGGGAAAGCACAGAATAAGATAGAATGAAATAGAATTAAGACAAGATGATAAGAATATTGGAATTACACCTGATAACTATTGTTATAGGCAAGTTTAACAAAATGGAGGTGATCAAATCAAGAACACAAACACGAAAAAGATCCTCTAGAGTCTGAATCACCCCTTTCACTTAACCGACGGTCTATGAATGGAAAAAAAGTGTTCAGATTTAGATGAGTAACAAAGATTATCAAAGATTACAGAAAGATTTCTAAACGGAAAGATTATAGAAAGATGCTTATACCAGTCTGTAGCAAGGTGAGGGAAAATAAGGACAACCAAAAGATGGTTTGAAAAACAAAATAAGATAATAATTTTGAAACCATAATGCTTTGAAATCATAATACTTTGAAATCTTAACAATTTAGAGGTGTTTATCATTTGGAAATCATACTACTAAAATCATAACACATTGGAAATGTTATAATAAAAAAAACATAATACTTAGAAAATCATAACACCTTTTAAAATAATCTTAATTTAAAATATTTTAATTCAAGGTCAGATAATATTCATTTTAAAGTTGTAACATTTCTAAGTTCATTCAATTATAAAAATTTCCAAAACATTGTATTTTCAAACGGCAGCACTTATAAAATGCTATAGTAGATATATTAGTATTTCAAATCAGTTTTATTCCAGAAATATTCATTTGGATATCTTTTAACTTAAGACTTATTAAAACATACTTTTATGAACGGAATATCCAAGTAAACTATACTTCATTTATTAAGTCAAAAGTTCATTATTTTACTTACCTCTTCATTTAACAAATAACCTAACACTTTATTTAAAATACCCATTTCCCAAATAGATATTCCTTTAATAAGTTACACTTAAAATTCCATTTGAAAACCAAATTCTCAATTATCAATTTTTAGTGATGTTAAAATACATTTTAACTATTTAAATTATAATCATTCATTTTTCAAGACATATCTATTTCATAAATAAAATATTTATATAGCAAATATAGCAATCAAATTTCTTTACACATTTATTCATTTAGACATCAATTAAACTATGAATTCAAGTTAAATAAACTTTATTACAAAATGTCTATTTCAAATGTATTTTATTTTATCTATTCAAAGATCATTATTTATTAAACAACATATTCATTTCAGGAAATAACTTTTATTAAAATTCCTAGGTTAGACTTAAGGTTCCATATTAAATCAAATTTGATTATTAAGTTATTTAAATAAAATCTCTTTAAATCCCTTTTTCACTATTTACCTCTGTTAATCTTTTATAACTAAAATTTAAGTGTATAACATTTATTATAACCACTAAAATTTTATTTATAAAAATCCTTTCTATATTCTATATTATCCAATTTCATATTCAACTTCTGTGTAATTTTGGTAAGTTATATTGGAATGAAATTGTGTGTTATACAAGTAAAACTTTCCAATTCAATTATCTCAAGTTTGAATCATTTATTCAAATTTTTGATTTTTTCTTATAATTGAAATTATTCTTCAAGATGAAATTTAAGAATTAATTTTCCGGTTTCCTTCAAACCAGTTAGAGATAAATAAATATATGTACATAATATGTCAAATCAATTTAAATCATATATCTATATATATTATAAATCAAATCATATTTAGAAATTCAAATAAATTAAATCTTTCAAAACAAAGCTGTAGTAAGACTACAGAACGGTCTCTTCAGTTCAAAACTCGAAAATGAATGTCGATGATGCTGTAGTCATCACCGAAATTATTTTCCAGCGACAAAGAGAAGAGCACTTAATTTTTAAACTTTAAAATCCTTTAGAGACAAATTTTTATTCAAAAATACTTTAAATAATATCCTTTTAAAAATTTTAAACACAAGGTTTGAAATCCATCGGAAATTAAATTCTTTAAATTTCTTGTTTTAAATTCATTTCAGTTCCCAAATAAATTTATAAACAACTATTTATAAATTCATTTGTAGAACAATAAATGATAAGTTCCATAAATTTACTTATATCTCAAAATTTTATTTCATTAACCAAATTTAAAATAATATGGTGTTAGTTTGTTCTGTCAAAGTGTTTTAGAAATCCTATCGATAGCGTTGATCAAACGAATCGATCGGAAATCCAAATCAACATCAACAACTCAAACAACACCATTTATAAAACAAAACATAGATTTACAAGTACAATTCAAAATGTTTGGAGATAGTTTAGAAACAAAAGACAAGATGGTTAAACAGAGATGAGAGATGAGTAAGCTTAGATAAATCGCGGACAACCTTAAACGGGTCAACCGTGACTTAAAGAATAAGATCGATGTGGATTTTTCTGGGATAAATCTACGTTCGATCTCAAGAGATAGAGTTTGGAATAATAAAAGATATTAGCATCTAAACCAAGGATAAATATAAATCTCTGGTGAATCGATGCGGACTGTAAAGGATTTTCACCCTTTTACAAGAAAATTAGAATATTGGCGAGACCGCCAATTCACTATAAAGATATTGGAAGTGGAGTCATGGGATACTCCAGAATCAAAAGATGATGAATAGTGAGGGACACGAATGAATTTCGGAACCGCAGGAAACGTTCCAAATTTCAAAGGAAATCGAATCAAAAGGAAGAGATTCAAACTCGAACGAAAGTGATTCTGTAAATAAATCTACTCCATATGCTGAGTTTTGCCTCAAAGCCAAAGCTCTGATACCAACTGTAACGACCCGATATTTTCAACCATTCGCATCCATTATAAGTGTATAGGTAGACACTCATCCCGGAGTTGAATTGCTCAAAATACCGCGTTGTAAATAAAATTTGGCAAATCTCAGAATATACAGTAAATAAATATAATCACAGATCACAGACATAGAGTAAAATAACGCAGCGGAAGTAAAAGAAATAGTAGTTCATAAAGCTACTATCTAAATATGTCAGAGTTACATAAGATACAACAGAAGAAATAGAGTACAACAAAAGTCTCAATAAAATAACCAAGTACAAGCTGAGTAGAACAACGGAATTGAAATAGATAGGACATGACAAGCAGATAATCTCCAGCGATTCAAATCTCCAAGAGAGTGGAAATCCAAATCTGTGAATAACTCAGGCTGACCCAAGCGTAAAGCAAAACACAAAACAGTCGAGTCAGGACAATATATACTTATATTATGTAAACCAACTCAAGCGAACTGTAATAAGGGTACAAGTAACTTAGAAGATGCTTGGGACCGCCCATCCTCTAAGGATCCGTTAAAATATCTACTATGTAGTAATATTCGATATTATAATAGTGTCTAAATAAGTAAAGTATAATCATATAGAAAATAGCGTTAAGGGGATGGAGAACTGTAACGACCCTAGATTTTAATTTATTTAAATTAATAATTAAATGAATTTTTGAGAAAAAAGATTGTAAAATTAGTTATAATTAGATGCGAGTTTCCCCGATCGTAGTAAGTGTTTGTTTCGAACAAATATTTGAAACAAATTATAGTTATATAAAATAGAAATTATTAAGTAATTAAAATAATGTGATAAACAATGACAATAAATTATGTACCAACAAAACAAAGTAAACATACAAATGAACATCTATGTGATAAAATAATAACAAAAGTAAATACACCTAAATAAAATCTAACAACAAACTAAATTAGAAACTCATTTATCTTATAAAGTAATATTATAAAGACAAAGAAAAAGGGAAATAAAAAGAACTATGTAATTCAAGTGTAAACAAATCAGGATATATGTGAATAATAAAATGAAACAAGATAGAAATAAAACAAAGGCAAGTTAAATATGTATGCTTGCAAAATGAAGGAGCAAGGAATAACAAAATGTCGTCTAAGTATCAAAAACAAAAAGAAAAGGAATCAAAGCCTGCAAAGGTGTTTATGTACTAAAAAGAATAGAATAAGTAGGTATGGAATGAAGTATGGCAAAACATCTCAGCCATGCTTCTTGAATAAACAAAGATATCACCTGTAAACTTTTTATGCACATATCAGCCTTCCCATTTCATTTCGTTCATTTCAAACTGAGAACAAAAATCTGAAATAACAACATCTTTAAAACTTAAAACAAAATTCTCCAATCAAAACAACAATACGAATGCAAGGTAGACCAAAGATCAAGGGAAGAGTTTCAACTTGCAAGTTTCAAACTCTGGTTCAACATAGAGGGCAGCTCTGTTCTTCTTTTAAAACCAAAGTGAGTAAACTTTTCTAATCTCTGATGTTTGATGTGTTGTTGAATATAGAAATTAAACAAGTTGAACATTTGTTGTATTAACAAAAATCCATGAATATATGCATTTTGCCTGTGCCTGCTAGTTCAGGTTTGAAACATCTCTGTTACAAGTTACAGGGATTGTACCCTACCCAAAAAATTTGATTTCTTCCTCCCTGTAGCTTATTAAGCTTTGAAATTTAAACAAAGTTTGTGTGCGTAACCATGTTTTAAGCATTTAAAATAAATTTAAGCAAAGTAAATTCAAGCTTTTCCTGTAACATATGAAAGTACAGTTAAATGCTAAGTCATGTTAAAATTTCAAACCTCGTAAATTTTAATTTCAAATATACCATCTGAAAGCTTATCAAATTTGATGATTTTTGAAAGCAAAACTGAAATTTTTTGTTAAGTTTTTAATGAGATATGGGGATTGATCAGAAAATGGGATTATCTCCAAATTCCGATGATCAAAACGATGGTGGGTCTCGAGTTCATCGTCACAGCTAGAACGAACGTTCGACATCACTAGAAAAATGCGAAAAGAATTTATAAAACCTTAGATTTTGAATTCGAGATCATATTAGGGTTCGAACTCGTTTTTGGGTCGCTGAGATTCGTGAAGCCACTGCGACCTCTCTTGGTGATCGAGTGGAACGAGACTCGGGGGAGGGGAGCGTCGATGGTCAGGGAACACGAGGCCGGAGTCGCTAAGCAAACGGTGGTCGAAGCGAGGGGGACGAAGGGTTTTGTTGGTGACTGATTTGGTTTCCAGTTTTACTGAGTAGCTCGAATTTGATTTTGAGGGGATGAGTGGATTCTGGCGTTTGGGGATGGATACTCGAAGCATCGTCGACTTGCTCGACGTTGCGGCGTCGCCTGGAGGTGATTGATGGCAGCGTGCACGTGCACAATGATGGTTCGTGCGTCAGTGAGATGAGTTGGGGAAGACGAGGGGTAGCTCGAAGCACAGCAAGGGGGATCGCGTGAAAAACTCGAGGGAGAACTCGGGTGGTTTGGTGTTGTATCGTGATAATTTAAAGAAAAAAAAAACTTAAACAAAATTTTTGTAAAACTTTATCACACGGGTCAGATTTAGTTTAAACTCGAAGCAGGGAGGTGTTTGGATCGGGAATGACTGAAAGACCTACTCGGGTTGTTTTATAATGGGCTAAGCCCATTTAAAATCTTCAAGTTAACATATTAGGAAAATTTTGTGATTGAATGTAGGTTTTGTTAAGTTAAATTATTTAACAAATGTTTTAGAATTTGTTAATTAAAGAATTAAGTAAAGAAAGTTTAAAATAAAATTTAATTAACCATTTAATTAAATAATTAAATTTAAAATAAGAATTGAAATTAATTTACATTAAAACTTTTAATGTAACAATAAATTGATTTTTTTAGTGTAAAGCAGATTTTTGAACGATTTTAAGAAAATAGAAAATTTGTTAATAGAATAATCTGGCTAAATTAATTTAACTAATAGGAAATTAATTATTAGATTAGTTCAAATTTAAGGTGTTAATCAATTTAATCCATTGAAAAGAAATTGTTATTCGATTATTTTGAATATTGATAAATTGTATTAAATGTTTATACAAGGTCAAATAAAGTCGAGAAAACAAACTGGAATGGAAATTGGATGGCAAATTAAAAGCAAAGGTGAGATTTTTCTCACTCAAAATTGAAGTAGAATTTTCAGTTATTTATTGATTGATTTGATTGCTATTGGATGTGATATTAGATATAGTAGGATATATCTATATATATATATAGTAATATATACATATTGGCATATGTATATATTGGATTGATTGATTTCCCGCCTCGTATAGCGGATGAGACCCTATTGCGCCGTTAGTAAGCGGATGATTTTTATAAAACCCATATACCGCGATATTCCACCTCGAAGTGGAATTGGTATTGTGCTAACGTCTGTGGATGCAGGGAAACATGTTGGAGGGATCCAACTGGATTCCTCACCAGTATTTATTTATTTACAGATATTGATGTATATTCGGTTATCATATGTTGATATATGATGTTTGTTGTTGTGATTGACTAATTGGTGCTGTTGCATCATCGGATTCAGTTTTGAAATTTAAAAATAACGACTTTTACTTTAAAAGGATTTTAAAGTGATTTTTGGAAGTAGACGTTTTATTTAATTTTTGAATTAATAAATAAACGTTCAAACTTTAAAGTTATAAAAGTTAAGAAGTGTGAATTATAACCAAAGGGTAATTTCTTTTGAAATAAATAGTTAAGAAATTTATAAAATGGTTTTAATTGGAATTTTTGAATTACTAAAACGATGTATGTAAAAGATGTACAAGATTGATATTTATAACTTTAAAATGTTGGAATTTTAAAACGAGTTTTTATAAGTGTTAAAAATGAAGTGATAATAAAAATCATATGTGAACGAGATTTATAGATTTATAAATTGTGAAGTATAAATTGTATAGAAGTTGTAGAATAGAAGATTTATAAGTAATTTGCTTATAAATTAGATTTTTGCACTTAGATGAGATTTGAACAGAATTTGCTAATAAAATGATTTTTATAAGTGGAAATTGTTATGAAGTATAAATGTGATTTATAAACGTTGTTTATAAATCCGAAATCACTTATTTTGATAAGTAATTTTAGAAGTTAATAAAAGGAGAATTTTATAAATCGAAGTTGTTAGAAAATATAAAGGTGAATTTATAAACGTTGTTTTATAAATTCGAAATCAATCAAATTTGATGAATTTAATATAGAAGTTATTAAGGGAATTTTATCCACGATTTTGGATAGTGGATAATTCTTGAAATATAAATGTGTAGAAAATATTGAAATTTGGTTAGTGAATTATATTCACGATTTTGGACAGTGAATATATTATTGAATAAAATGGATATTGTTTGGGAAAGTGATATTTGAAATGAAGTTAATTGTTTTAAAGATGTTTTCAAATATATTGAATATCGAAATCATAGATTTCAACATTCATTGTTGAAATAGACGTTTTCGAGGAATAAAGAAATGATGGACTATAACACTGTTGTGATAGTAAGTGATTTTCGAAAGAAAATGTTTTATGCAGTATTGGGATTTATATATCTATCTTAAAATCCGAATCCCTATACTAGTGATTTTGAGTCGTCGTAACGATGTTTTACGTAACATTCGTTTTGACTCAAATAAATGTTGTTATAGCAAACGATTTCCTTAAAAGAATGAACTATATACTTAAACTTTGATTTAAGTATATCGAAGATTTTCAAATGTTGAAAATAAATAGATTTGTGAATTACTTATTATTATATAAGTATGGAATTGCTTTTCCAATATGAAATGAACGTTTTTGAGATTTATCTTCTTAAAGATAAATCGAAAGTGAATATTGAAATCGATTTGGAAATCGTATATCAGTAGATAGTTTGAAATATAAATTCACTATGGAATTTATAAAAGAAATGGAAACTGTTTAGAAAAATAAATATTGATTTATTTTTGAAGTGTGGAAATTATATATCTAATGAAGATATTTCTGGAAGATAAATAATTTGGAAAAATTATTTGGAATCTGATGATGTTGCGCATCTTTATTGATAGTTAAATAACCGACTATCAATAATTACCTTGAGTAGGTATTTGTTGTGAATTGGATGAATTTGAATGCCACACTTATTTTTGAATAATCGCTCACTATTCGGGTTAGCCGGGAAAGGACCATGGGGTCGTATAACCCATTCCGAATATGTGATACGTCGTTATGAATTGCATTTGAAGACCGGTGTTGAAGACCGGATATTTTTGAAAACGGAAGGATTACCGTCGAGTTACTCTACATCGGCTGATCTCCGATTTAGAGGTTTTATCACCCTTAGTGACGGGAAGTCCCGACGTGATTGAAAATTATCCGGATATGCAAGGGCTTCGTGAGAAGTGCCTTCGGTTCTGTTCGATCCCGGAACAGACTTGTATGGATTGTGTGTCTGACGTTACAATTTGAGATATAAAGCTGATTTCTTTCAAATACATTTCTGTTGGTGGCGGAGAATTTATTCTCTTAGCTTAACACCCTTCTCTGAGACGTACGAGCTCAGAGGTTATGTAGTTGAAATTTATCAGCGATATATCCCAATTTGGTAACGTGGCATACTGAGTGTTGCTGTGAAATGGTCAGTGTTTGATCATTTGTGATATGATCATTTGTTTGATCTTATATCTTTGTGATCATAGGTTGATCATTTTGTTTGACCCGAAGCAGGGCTTTTTGAGAAAGCGTAGCTTTGTGGACGAGACTTTGTCGAGCCTCACACCCCGGAAATGGTCGAAACAGGAAGGATGCGGCAAGGTTCTAGGGAGTAGCGCCCCTTAGTGTATGTCATTCCTTCTGGATAAAGGTGGTATCATGGTATGGAGCCCAGATACTTAACCTCTGTGGTTGCTGCAAAATTTATTTCTTTGTGGTTGTTGGAAATCGGGGATCCTCGGGAAGATCGGTGACGATCAGGGGATGGCATACGCATGTCAGTAGTTACCTATTTTTGCAGAGGTAACCCGGCCTTGTGTTGGCAGAGATCCGGTTAGGTTCTCGGGTCGTCTATTCCAGGGACGTACCCATCGTGGATAGGAAGTTCCTTAGCCTGACCATTTGTTGGAAATCCAAAGAAACAATACGAGCCTTTACGATTTCAATTGTACAACCTGTCTCCTCAGGAGGCAGCTATAGCAGGCATAGTATAATGGTACCTATGCTGGATAAGATTTATATTCTACTTTCGAAATGTTTTCCACTATGCACTAATAATAATATCAAAAAGAATTTGATTTTTGCGTAGTAAGCATCTTTGACTATCATAAGAAGAAATCTCCTCCAAGTCTGCGTTTGCATTGTGTGTGTGGTGGGAGGTCTTATGGTAGTTTCATTTTCCAAAAGCATTGCGAATTGACATTAAAGTTTTTCTGTTGTTTATTTTAAAGAATAACTGTTTTACGATCTCACACCAGTCACCATGACTGATCTGGAGTTTATTGTTCCCTTCTAAACTCTGGGTGCCCACAAATTTCCACACGGGCAGTCTAGAGTTTAGTTATCAGGATATTCTGGAGCTTTGGAAGCAAGCTGGATGACGAGAAGTAGTATTTGTATCTGATAGTATTTATTCCGCTGTGTATTCTGTATGAGGACAAGTTATATAACTGTCCATTGTTGTATATGACTCTGATTGATGTATGTATAAACTGATATAGTTCTTTGTTTTAAAAGATTAGTAATTATCTATTGTATATTGTTCCGCTACGATATGTGAGATTCTGATATTGTTTTCTGTTCTGATGTTGTTCTGTTGTTCTTCTCTCTTTCTTCTGCTTTCTTTTTCTTCTACCTCTTCTTTCTAAAACCATCACTATTGGAGTTTCCGGCACTCGATTGCTCGGCAGTCGATAAAGTGAGTATCGATGTCAAATTTTCGAAAGTCGAAAATTTCGGTATGTGACAAGTGGTATCAGAGCATATGGTTAAGCGACAACCCTGCTCTGTTGGGTGTTACTCATTAGAGATAGAGTCAGTAGTACTCTAGAATGAGTTGAGTGTAATAATAAATATGAGTGCGTATTTGTTATTGAAAATAAAAAGATTGTTTTGTATTGTGTTGACTTATCGGTTGATTGTTTATAGATTCTGGTCGGTGCAGGGTGGCCAACTGTAATCGATAGGAATTTCTAAACTCTTAAACAAGATAAACTGACACAATATTGATTTAAAATGGGGTAAATGAAATGATTTTGCCCAAAACTATTTTGTATAGAAAAGAAATATTTTTCTATGAATTACTATAGTATATGGATGCTTGGTTGTTAGGAATTAATAACATTGAAATATTATCACTGTTATATTGAAATTGAATAAGAAATTAAAATAATAACCAAAGGTTGAAGATAAATTCATCTGACAAATGAAATTTATAAATGTGAATTGGAAGATATTTGAAAATAAAATTCATATCATAAGTTTGAGGGATTATAGGAGATCGAATCTATCTATCTCTGTGTTATTTTCGTGTCTGCGAATTTCGAGGACGAAATTCTTTTAAGGGGGGAAGTTTGTAACGACCCTAGATTTTAATTTATTTAAATTAATAATTAAATGAATTTTTGAGAAAAAAGATTGTAAAATTAGTTATAATTAGATGCGAGTTTCCCCGATCGTAGTAAGTGTTTGTTTCGAACAAATATTTGAAACAAATTATAGTTATATAAAATAGAAATTATTAAGTAATTAAAATAATGTGATAAACAATGACAATAAATTATGTACCAACAAAACAAAGTAAACATACAAATGAACATCTATGTGATAAAATAATAACAAAAGTAAATACACCTAAATAAAATCTAACAACAAACTAAATTAGAAACTCATTTATCTTATAAAGTAATATTATAAAGACAAAGAAAAAGGGAAATAAAAAGAACTATGTAATTCAAGTGTAAACAAATCAGGATATATGTGAATAATAAAATGAAACAAGATAGAAATAAAACAAAGGCAAGTTAAATATGTATGCTTGCAAAATGAAGGAGCAAGGAATAACAAAATGTCGTCTAAGTATCAAAAACAAAAAGAAAAGGAATCAAAGCCTGCAAAGGTGTTTATGTACTAAAAAGAATAGAATAAGTAGGTATGGAATGAAGTATGGCAAAACATCTCAGCCATGCTTCTTGAATAAACAAAGATATCACCTGTAAACTTTTTATGCACATATCAGCCTTCCCATTTCATTTCGTTCATTTCAAACTGAGAACAAAAATCTGAAATAACAACATCTTTAAAACTTAAAACAAAATTCTCCAATCAAAACAACAATACGAATGCAAGGTAGACCAAAGATCAAGGGAAGAGTTTCAACTTGCAAGTTTCAAACTCTGGTTCAACATAGAGGGCAGCTCTGTTCTTCTTTTAAAACCAAAGTGAGTAAACTTTTCTAATCTCTGATGTTTGATGTGTTGTTGAATATAGAAATTAAACAAGTTGAACATTTGTTGTATTAACAAAAATCCATGAATATATGCATTTTGCCTGTGCCTGCTAGTTCAGGTTTGAAACATCTCTGTTACAAGTTACAGGGATTGTACCCTACCCAAAAAATTTGATTTCTTCCTCCCTGTAGCTTATTAAGCTTTGAAATTTAAACAAAGTTTGTGTGCGTAACCATGTTTTAAGCATTTAAAATAAATTTAAGCAAAGTAAATTCAAGCTTTTCCTGTAACATATGAAAGTACAGTTAAATGCTAAGTCATGTTAAAATTTCAAACCTCGTAAATTTTAATTTCAAATATACCATCTGAAAGCTTATCAAATTTGATGATTTTTGAAAGCAAAACTGAAATTTTTTGTTAAGTTTTTAATGAGATATGGGGATTGATCAGAAAATGGGATTATCTCCAAATTCCGATGATCAAAACGATGGTGGGTCTCGAGTTCATCGTCACAGCTAGAACGAACGTTCGACATCACTAGAAAAATGCGAAAAGAATTTATAAAACCTTAGATTTTGAATTCGAGATCATATTAGGGTTCGAACTCGTTTTTGGGTCGCTGAGATTCGTGAAGCCACTGCGACCTCTCTTGGTGATCGAGTGGAACGAGACTCGGGGGAGGGGAGCGTCGATGGTCAGGGAACATGAGGCCGGAGTCGCTAAGCAAACGGTGGTCGAAGCGAGGGGGACGAAGGGTTTTGTTGGTGACTGATTTGGTTTCCAGTTTTACTGAGTAGCTCGAATTTGATTTTGAGGGGATGAGTGGATTCTGGCGTTTGGGGATGGATACTCGAAGCATCGTCGACTTGCTCGACGTTGCGGCGTCGCCTGGAGGTGATTAATGGCAGCGTGCACGTGCACAATGATGGTTCGTGCGTCAGTGAGATGAGTTGGGGAAGACGAGGGGTAGCTCGAAGCACAGCAAGGGGGATCGCGTGAAAAACTCGAGGGAGAACTCGGGTGGTTTGGTGTTGTATCGTGATAATTTAAAGAAAAAAAAAACTTAAACAAAATTTTTGTAAAACTTTATCACACGGGTCAGATTTAGTTTAAACTCGAAGCAGGGAGGTGTTTGGATCGGGAATGACTGGAAGACCTACTCGGGTTGTTTTATAATGGGCTAAGCCCATTTAAAATCTTCAAGTTAACATATTAGGAAAATTTTGTGATTGAATGTAGGTTTTGTTAAGTTAAATTATTTAACAAATGTTTTAGAATTTGTTAATTAAAGAATTAAGTAAAGAAAGTTTAAAATAAAATTTAATTAACCATTTAATTAAATAATTAAATTTAAAACAAGAATTGAAATTAATTTACATTAAAACTTTTAATGTAACAATAAATTGATTTTTTTAGTGTAAAGCAGATTTTTGAACGATTTTAAGAAAATAGAAAATTTGTTAATAGAATAATCTGGCTAAATTAATTTAACTAATAGGAAATTAATTATTAGATTAGTTCAAATTTAAGGTGTTAATCAATTTAATCCATTGAAAAGAAATTGTTTTTCGATTATTTTGAATATTGATAAATTGTATTAAATGTTTATACAAGGTCAAATAAAGTCGAGAAAACAAACTGGAATGGAAATTGGATGGCAAATTAAAAGCAAAGGTGAGATTTTTCTCACTCAAAATTGAAGTAGAATTTTCAGTTATTTATTGATTGATTTGATTGCTATTGGATGTGATATTAGATATAGTAGGATATATCTATATATATATAGTAATATATACATATTGGCATATGTATATATTGGATTGATTGATTTCCCGCCTCGTATAGCGGATGAGACCCTATTGCGCCGTTAGTAAGCGGATGATTTTTATAAAACCCATATACCGCGATATTCCACCTCGAAGTGGAATTGGTATTGTGCTAACGTCTGTGGATGCAGGGAAACAGGTTGGAGGGATCCAACTGGATTCCTCACCAGTATTTATTTATTTACAGATATTGATGTATATTCGGTTATCATATGTTGATATATGATGTTTGTTGTTGTGATTGACTAATTGGTGCTGTTGCATCATCGGATTCAGTTTTGAAATTTAAAAATAACGACTTTTACTTTAAAAGGATTTTAAAGTGATTTTTGGAAGTAGACGTTTTATTTAATTTTTGAATTAATAAATAAACGTTCAAACTTTAAAGTTATAAAAGTTAAGAAGTGTGAATTATAACCAAAGGGTAATTTCTTTTGAAATAAATAGTTAAGAAATTTATAAAATGGTTTTAATTGGAATTTTTGAATTACTAAAACGATGTATGTAAAAGATGTACAAGATTGATATTTATAACTTTAAAATGTTGGAATTTTAAAACGAGTTTTTATAAGTGTTAAAAATGAAGTGATAATAAAAATCATATGTGAACGAGATTTATAGATTTATAAATTGTGAAGTATAAATTGTATAGAAGTTGTAGAATAGAAGATTTATAAGTAATTTGCTTATAAATTAGATTTTTGCACTTAGATGAGATTTGAAGAGAATTTGCTAATAAAATGATTTTTATAAGTTGAAATTGTTATGAAGTATAAATGTGATTTATAAACGTTGTTTATAAATCCGAAATCACTTATTTTGATAAGTAATTTTAGAAGTTAATAAAAGGAGAATTTTATAAATCAAAGTTGTTAGAAAATATAAAGGTGAATTTATAAACGTTGTTTTATAAATTCGAAATCAATCAAATTTGATGAATTTAATATAGAAGTTATTAAGGGAATTTTATCCACGATTTTGGATAGTGGATAATTCTTGAAATATAAATGTGTAGAAAATATTGAAATTTGGTTAGTGAATTATATTCACGATTTTGGACAGTGAATATATTATTGAATAAAATGGATATTGTTTGGGAAAGTGATATTTGAAATGAAGTTAATTGTTTTAAAGATGTTTTCAAATATATTGAATATCGAAATCATAGATTTCAACATTCATTGTTGAAATAGACGTTTTCGAGGAATAAAGAAATGATGGACTATAACACTGTTGTGATAGTAAATGATTTCCGAAAGAAAATGTTTTATGCAGTATTGGGATTTATATATCTATCTTAAAATCCGAATCCCTATACTAGTGATTTTGAGTCGTCGTAACGATGTTTTACGTAACATTCGTTTTGACTCAAATAAATGTTGTTATAGCAAACGATTTCCTTAAAAGAATGAACTATATACTTAAACTTTGATTTAAGTATATCGAAGATTTTCAAATGTTGAAAATAAATAGATTTGTGAATTACTTATTATTATATAAGTATGGAATTGCTTTTCCAATATGAAATGAACGTTTTTGAGATTTATCTTCTTAAAGATAAATCGAAAGTGAATATTGAAATCGATTTGGAAATCGTATATCAGTAGATAGTTTGAAATATAAATTCACTATGGAATTTATAAAAGAAATGGAAACTGTTTAGAAAAATAATTATTGATTTATTTTTGAAGTGTGGAAATTATATATCTAATGAAGATATTTCTGGAAGATAAATAATTTGGAAAAATTATTTGGAATCTGATGATGTTGCGCATCTTTATTGATAGTTAAATAACCGACTATCAATAATTACCTTGAGTAGGTATTTGTTGTGAATTGGATGAATTTGAATGCCACACTTATTTTTGAATAATCGCTCACTATTCGGGTTAGCCGGGAAAGGACCATGGGGTCGTATAACCCATTCCGAATATGTGATACGTCGTTATGAATTGCATTTGAAGACCGGTGTTGAAGACCGGATATTTTTGAAAACGGAAGGATTACCGTCGAGTTACTCTACATCGGCTGATCTCCGATTTAGAGGTTTTATCACCCTTAGTGACGGGAAGTCCCGACGTGATTGAAAATTATCCGGATATGCAAGGGCTTCGTGAGAAGTGCCTTCGGTTCTGTTCGATCCCGGAACAGACTTGTATGGATTGTGTGTCTGACGTTACAATTTGAGATATAAAGCTGATTTCTTTCAAATACATTTCTGTTGGTGGCGGAGAATTTATTCTCTTAGCTTAACACCCTTCTCTGAGACGTACGAGCTCAGAGGTTATGTAGTTGAAATTTATAAGCGATATATCCCAATTTGGTAACGTGGCATACTGAGTGTTGCTGTGAAATGGTCAGTGTTTGATCATTTGTGATATGATCATTTGTTTGATCTTATATCTTTGTGATCATAGGTTGATCATTTTGTTTGACCCGAAGCAGGGCTTTTTGAGAAAGCGTAGCTTTGTGGACGAGACTTCGTCGAGCCTCACACCCCGGAAATGGTCGAAACAGGAAGGATGCGGCAAGGTTCTAGGGAGTAGCGCCCCTTAGTGTATGTCATTCCTTCTGGATAAAGGTGGTATCATGGTATGGAGCCCAGATACTTAACCTCTGTGGTTGCTGCAAAATTTATTTCTTTGTGGTTGTTGGAAATCGGGGATCCTCGGGAAGATCGGTGACGATCGGGGGATGGCATACGCGTGTCAGTAGTTACCTATTTTTGCAGAGGTAACCCGGCCTTGTGTTGGCAGAGATCCGGTTAAGTTCTCGGGTCGTCTATTCCAGGGACGTACCCATCGTGGATAGGAAGTTCCTTAGCCTGACCATTTGTTGGATATCCAAAGAAACAATACGAGCCTTTACGATTTCAATTGTACAACCTGTCTCCTCAGGAGGCAGCTATAGCAGGCATAATATAATGGTACCTATGTTGGCTAAGATTTATATTCTACTTTCGAAATGGTTTCCACTATGCACTAATAATAATATCAAAAAGAATTTGATTTTTGTGTAGTAAGCATCTTTGACTATCATAAGAAGAAATCTCCTCCAAGTCTGCGTTTGCATTTTGTGTGTGGTGGGAGGTCTTATGGTAGTTTCATTTTCCAAAAGCATTGCGAATTGACATTAAAGTTTTTCTGTTGTTTATTTTAAAGAATAAATGTTTTACGATCTCACACCAGTCACCATGACTGACCTGGAGTTTATTGTTCCCTTCTAAACTCTGGGTGCCCACAAATTTCCACACGGGCAGTCTAGAGTTTAGTTATCAGGATATTCTGGAGCTTTGGAAGCAAGCTGGATGACGAGAAGTAGTATTTGTATCTGATAGTATTTATTCCGCTGTGTATTCTGTATGAGGACAAGTTATATAACTGTCCATTGTTGTATATGACTCTGATTGATGTATGTATAAACTGATATAGTTCTTTGTTTTAAAAGATTAGTAATTATCTATTGTATATTGTTCCGCTGCGATATGTGAGATTCTGATATTGTTTTCTGTTCTGATGTTGTTCTGTTGTTCTTCTCTCTTTCTTCTGCTTTCTTTTTCTTCTACCTCTTCTTTCTAAAACCATCACTATTGGAGTTTCCGGCACTCGATTGCTCGGCAGTCGATAAAGTGAGTATCGATGTCGAATTTTCGAAAGTCGAAAATTTCGGTATGTGACAAGAACCTTAACGCGGTCGGATCTTAAAATCATAATCGTAGTAAAGCTCGATATGGTAGGTGACACGGCACAACTAGGCAATGCCAGGGTAGATATACCAATTACGCACACGGACTGATGGATACGCATAGTAGCTACTACCGTTCCACCTCGAACAACACTCCCAAATCTGAGGATGGCCATCTAATCAATCACAAGTAAGAGTATAATATCGAAGAAATGTGTCCGAGAAGAGGTGCTACCTCACTGGTCCGAGATCGCTCCTGTTTTAGCCACCTTATGCCAACTCACGGGAGTTGGGTCCACGTAACATACCTTAAGAACGTCGCCACCATCCTACTTCATTCTGGAATCTCCACCGCGTACACGGTTGCCAAAGTGGTTTTTGGTAAGACAGAGAGTATGTCCATATCCGATCCCAGTCTCTTTAACAACCCAACGTTATTATAACCCGTGGTTATAAGTTTAAAAACAGTTTATACTTCAAAATAGAATATCATTTCAAATCCAAATCTTTATCAAAATAAAGATTAAATCAAATTCCAAACCATTTCCATATATTTAAATTTTCATATCATTTCAAAACTTCATTTCAAATCATTTTAATAAAATAAAATATCCTATCAGTTCAAATCCAAATATTCAACTTTAAATACCTTTTAAATTCAAAGATATCGTTCATTTACTATTATTTCAAAACACCTTTAAATAGTTTATATTCCAATCAAAATAATTCATTTAAACCTTTTAAAAGTGTAATTATTATATTTTCAAATCAAGTATTAAATTTCCAAAGTTTCAAACCATTCTGAGTTCGTTTACTAAGTCAAAAACCCTAATTATTAAAATTTCAGCATTTCACAGCATTTAAAAACAACTGCTATAGGTTATATTTGAAAACATTTTTAATTCAGCAAAGACATCACTTAAAACTGCTATTAAAACTCAGTTTTAGTTGAATTATAGTTCAAAACAGAAAAGACAGCATTTCAGAAGTGTTGCAGTAGTTCAGATTTCAAAACAAGGGTTAAATTTGGTTTCAGCAAAGACTGTAGACCATTATCGCATTTCCAGAGAATGCTATAATAGACCTGAGTTCAATATTAGCCTATAAGTTCAATTACAGCAACTACAGCATTTCAGAAATGCTGTAATAGCTCTTTTTACACAATTTTAGTTCAAAACAGAATCTATAGCATTTCTAAATGCTATTAAAAGTTAATTTCAGGTGTTAGTGTATTTCCAGCAATTAAATAACTTTAATTTAAAACAAATAAACATTTTAAAAATTATATTTTAACATTTAAAATGTTCATTTACATATCGTTTAACATATATCTTTTAATAATAAATTTCTTATAATAAAATCCAATTTTCAACAATTTACTAAATAAATTTAAGTGTAAAAGTTTCCAATTCTTCACATTTCAACAAATAAACTTAACACTTCAAATTTAAATTACCATTTCACAATTTAACTAAATTTCCAATTTTATTTAATTAACTTAAACCTTTAATTAAAACCAAATTTCACATTTCCTAGTCAAGTTATATTTTAAAAGATCACTTTTAAACATTCATTTATTTAACCACTTAAACTCATAGAAAAAATCAATAATACTTTAATAAATCGCTTAAATTCAAATTTTATCAAATTATCATATTTACTATTTCCAAATAAAATTTAATATCCATTTTATTTATATAACTTAAATATCATTTTTAACCAAAATTCCAAATTTCCAACTTAAGTTATATTTCAAAAATCCAGTTAAACCTTCATTAATTACATTTTTAACATATAGGAAAATCATAATTTCTTTATTTTAAAACATTTCAAAATCTATCTAAATCAAATTTCATAAATTTATAATTTTTAAATAACTTAAAAATATCCAAAGCACTTTATAAAATAACCACGGGCCTGTATATAATTTTCTAACCTAGGTCAAGTGATACGGATATGTATCATTTCAATCCGCAGTTAAACAAAGAAAAATCCGGGTTCTATCATTTCAAACCCGCAGTCCCAAGTTAAAATAAATTAAATAAAAATCGTTCAGGCCTATCATTTCAGCCCATAACGATTTTTCCCTATTCTAAAGTCCGTTCGGGTATGTATCATTTCAACCCATAGTGATTCTAGTCTACAGGGAACTTGCAATGGTGATAACAGATATAAATAACAGAATAACATTAAATAACGGTAACATATGATATAACAGGTGTAATAACAGGTGTGAACATCATATGATAATAATATAATCATATATAACATGATAATATATTTCTACAGATTCGTAGGGTGTCAATTTACTAGTTATATAGGTACATATTGTCTGGTGAGAATAACTCACCTCTTTGTACTGGAGATTGCTATCAAATGCACAAACTGAGATCTTCGAAGGCACGAAAGCACGAATAAGATTGGATATTGAGAGAGCCAAAGATAAATCTCCTTGAAAACATTCAAACAAAACAAGACAATATACACATAAATATTCAACGTAAAACAATGTTGAAACAATGCAGATAAGAAGCAACAACGGAATAGATTACTTGACCATGCTTTAACCATTCAAAAGCTCGAACAAGGGGTTCATTTCTCAGCCATGATGATGATGAGTGTGAGAGAGACAAGGTTAACTCCTTGGAATACATAAGACAAAACAATCCAAACAATATAAGTTTTCAACCCAAATTTTAATAGAACAATGTTAGAAATGACTACACAGAATCAAATAGAAACGCTTGCACTTGCTTTCAACCTTTACTAGGCTCAGCCATGAGGGAAAATACAGGTCTAAGGCAATGGTTTTGGGTCTGGTTTGGACCAAGGGATACACAGCTACAAGCTAGAGATGATGGGGAAGTTATAACATAGGTATGTGAAGAGTTTTAGGCACACTAGCGTTGTTTTTGGTCAACAAAAGGGCTCGGCCATAGGAGTTTGGGCTTGGCCATTCAAGTTCAGATCTGGACAGAGGTGGGGAGGGGTGTGTTGTGGTCAGGTCAGGGAGGTGGTGGTGGCTATGGTGGTGGTTTGGGTGGGGGTTGAGGTGGGTGAGCATGTAGAGGTCAATAAACATGGTTTTTAGGCATCTAGGTTGAAATTTGGGGGGTTTTACCATCAAAATGGTTCGGCTATGGTCAGATCTGGTGGAGTGGGGGCTGGTGGTGGTCGGGAAGAGATGGAAGGAGGTGGTGGCAGAGGAATAGGGGTAGAGGCCGATCTCAATCAGGGAAGAAGGCAAGCAAAATAGCATAGAAAAAGAAGAAAAGTAGGAAAAAAGAGATGGAGGCCATTACCTAATTTTCTCTAGCCGTGAGAAACAATTGAAGATGGGATATTTTTTCACGTGAATGCCAAATGAGATGACGGCTACACTAGGGTTTACATGGCTAGGCAATTAATTTTGAGGAGTTAAAGGAATTAAAGGATTTGGTAAATAAAAGGGCTTCCGTTTCAAAGCGTTACAAAACCCTTCACATTTCTTTCCTTATAAATCTTTATATAAACAAAATATTTCAGAAAAATACTATACAAACCGAAACTAAGTAAAGAGATAAGAAAATAAATTATAAAATTTAAAGAAATTAGAAAAAATAATAAAAGAAATTGCTTAAAATACGAAACAGTGTCCAGAAATTACAAATAAATCACCATTGACTTTGGAAAATTATTAACTTTAATTTAAAAATATTCTAAAACAAAATTTGAAATAAAAATGACTTTTAAAACATTTTCAAAGTGAAATAAATAATTAAATTCAGAGAAAATAGCAAAAGAATTGAAGAAATTGTTTAAAAATAGTAGACAGGACATGAAAATTTCACATAAATTACCATTGACTCTAGAAAAATGTCTACTTCACTTTAAAAATAATAAAAGACAAAAATATACATAAAATAACATATTAACACATATTAAAATAAAATATGACAAAGAAAATAAAATTTATAAAATTTAAAATAGGCAAAAATGCACAATAAAACAAATTATACTAAAAATTGAAATGTACATAACTTTTACATTTTAACTCCGTTTTCAACGAAACGAAAAGTAGTGTTCAAGTTATTAAATCTGTTTTCATAATAAAAGATAAAATTTATAATTTCAAACTATTTAAAATTTAAACTTAAATGTCAAAGTTTGACTATTGACCAAAATTCACATTTTCGAGAAATATTAAATTTAGTCATATTTGGAATTCTAATCCACATCAAAGTCAAAGTTTATATTTAAAATAACAAAATTTATTCTTTTTCATAAATAAAGCTTTTGAATCTGGAAAAAATCAATTTAAGAATATTTGTAAAATATAGGGTTGTTACACTTCCCCTTTCCCCTATCTCATCCTCTTCTTACACTCATACTCATTATCAGTGGATAGTAAGAATTTACTGAGGCATACAGACAGATATCTTAAGGATACTCATTCTAGGGTATACTTCACCCTATCTCTAATGAGCTACTTAATGTGTTATACTCCTGAGCTAAAGTTCAACCTTAGCTCTGATACCACTTGTAATGATCCTGAACTCGGCCTTCGAAAATCGGCACCTGTACTTCACTTGTACTCAAAATGCCGCAGATTCAAACGCCGAATCTGGGTCACCGGAGCTTATAACACAGTATGTATAACAACACTTTAAAAATGGTTTAAAACCCGTATAAACTTGTATAATTCTTTTTAAATCATAAATACCAATATAGGATTCAATTTCAGATATTGAATTCCAATTTAAATCAAATTATTCAAATTTCAAATCTTTTTTAAGTTATTCAAAATAACTTACATTTTTAAAACACCCTTTCAAAGGCTTTTTACTTTAAACCCAATCCATTTCCAACCCCTTTGAATTTAAAATTCAAATTCAAAAACTATTTTAAAAATCTGTGACTTAACCGATTTCTATGTGCAATCCATATTTATGTGTGTATAGTGTGGTCCAGGGATCTTACACAATAGTGCACAACATCAATCATCACAGATATACCAATATCGATAAGCGGTATAATTGATAACGCTCATCTTCATTCACAGTTTCATAGATAAAATAAATTTATCAGTCACAAAGATTCATCATTACAATTCGATGTGGGTTTCGGATAACCAACTGGAATCCGACTCCCTGTCGCATCGAAGTTTAAATACCGTTTTAAGGGCAAAAAGGTATCACATACATATAGGGACAAATCACAAGTCACAAAGCAATCACAGTATCACAACAGAAATATCAATTCAGTACAGAATATTTGATGATAGTCAATCATCTCCAATTTGGGTGAATATGATTAAGTGTATTAACCACACAATTATTTTATTAATTGCAAATCAATGATTAATTATTCTTAACTATGTATTAGTTAAATCTTAATTACTTTCATAAATCAATCATTCTTTAATTTATCAACCTTTAATTATAAAATAATTACAATTTTAATTGTTCAAATCATCATTTAATCATTATAAAGAATTTTTGTTTTAAATTAAAAATTTAAATATTTGATTTACTCTTCAAATATTTTATCAAGTTAATTTCTTAAATAATTTTACTTTTAAAATTTAAGTTTCAAAATTTTCAAAACTTAAATCTTTACTGTTTTTAGGCCTGACCCAAGACCTTCCCCGGGTTACCCCCGAGAACAACACTTCCCTGCTTCGAGTTTCTAGCCAATTCGACCCATGTGAGGATTTTTCCCAAAAATTTGTTTAAGTCTCAAAACTAACCCGATATCATGTTAAACAACTCGAGTTCGACTTCGAGTTTTCTTCCCAATCCCCCGAGTGAGACTTCGAGTCGCACTGCTCCTCTCCCAAAACAAACTACTAACACCATCTATCCCCTGTACACGTGCACGGCGGCACGACTTGACTCCGACGAACACCAACGCCTCAAGCAAATCACATATCACACACCTACTCGAAATCCAAGTTCGAATTGCCTTCAAAAATTTCGAATCGAAATTTAGCATACGGTTCGAAATCTGTAGCTCAAACCAAAATGATATAACAACTTCGCCACCCTCGCAGAGACCACCAGAGTGCCCATATTTCGTCCACACCACGACAACACGACAAGCAACCATCCACCAGAGATTCGTAACACTCGATCACGTATAGGAGTCGTCCTCACCACGTTACTGACATGAACAAAAACTTGAAATAAAACCCTAAAATGGATTCGACCCAACAATATATGCTATGGAAAAATTATCTGATAATTTTCTCAAAATCAATGATGTTTATACTTGCTTCAATCCAAATTTCAACATTTATAATTAGATTGATCACCAGAAATTAGAAAAAAACGATTTGTGTTCAAACTCAAACTGCTATGTATATACCCAACTATAAATCTTCATTTTTGTTTTAAAAATCATGATTTGCAGTAAGAATTTAAACTATTAACTTGGATTAGCTTTTTATAATACTTGAGTTCATCACATTTTTTCTTGATTGCCTGTAACCACAGTTACAGTGATGATATCTTACAACCTTGGTTCAAATCAGCTTTAAAAAATCTAAATTTGAGTTTCATTATCTGATTCGATTTCAAACAAAAAGTTTTACTAAGATTCAGTTGAAAACAAGTTGAGGTTTGAATAAAAATCAACCCTGGTAATTTATATAGAGAGAAACAAATGTACAGAGTAACCTGGGTATACATATATCAAATCATATTCAAAGATAAATATATACAATGCCATAAAATAGATGAATCATCTTTACAGTTAAACTTAAAGCCTTTAAGTTGATGTTTACTCACAGTGATTCCAAAATGAACAGAGCTTCATTTATGTTGAAACAGGCTTGAAATTTTCTTGCTGAAATCTTTTTTCTCTTTTTGATCTCTGGTTGTATTGATTTGTCTGATGTTTTTAATTGAAGTTTGTTTAAGTTTAAAAATAACATTCACTTTAGTTTTTCTTAGTTTTGTTTGAATGGAACGAAAATGAATTGAAAAATGAGAAGGCTGATATACGTAAATGAGTTTACAGGGTGATAGAAAATTGTACAGGTGATAATTTACTTTGTACAACTTGATATGTATTGTTTCCCTTCAGTACTATATACGCAGAGATTTTTTTGCTTTTGGAGGCTGATAGGATTTTGGTTGTGTACTAAGGAGGCTAACATTAATTTGGCTTGTACAAAATATAAAGATATTGTTTGTACTTGTTCAAGCCTATTCATGTATATATTTTGTTTCTTCATTCATTTTTTTTCAAATGGTTCGTGAATATATAATTGTCTGGTTTCATATTTGTAAATATATGATGTTGTCTCCTTATACAAGCTATTCATATATCTATTTACTTGTTTCATTTTATTATTCACACAACTTTGATTTGTTTACACTTGAGTGTATTTGATCATCTCCTTTTACAAGCCTACATATACTTATATATTTTATTGTCTTCTATACGTTTACTTGTTTTGTTTTATACACTTTCATATTTATTCTTTTTACTTATACATGAAAATACTTTACTGTCTACTTGTACAGGTTCAAAGACATTTTTATTTCCTTTTGTTCAAACTTGACTATATTTATATGTTCTTCTTTCTCAAGTCTATACTTACCTATATATATATTTGTTTAACTTGAATATAAAACGTTGGCTTCTTTTGCAAGCTTATAGATATATATTTATTCGTTCCATACTTGAATATCATTTGCTGTTTTCCTTTACAAGTTCAAAGATGTTTTATAATTTTTTTTTCTTGTTTTAATTCTACATACTTAGTTTATTTTCAAGTTTACATACATATCTTTATACTTGTTTCTTCATATTTAAATGTATATCCTCTTATACTGTAACGTATCGGATTTTTCCCGCTCGAAAATCGACATCCGTACTTCACATTGTACTAGAATGCCGCAGATTCGACCGTTCAAATTCGATTCGTCGGAGCTATAACACAATTAAGTATAACAACACAGCGGAAAAAAAAGAATAATACATTGATATACAATGTCTGATATAATATCCAGATACAATGATGATACAATGAATATCTATATACATCAGAGATATGATACAACAAATAGCAGCGGAAAGAAAAATAGATAACTAACGTCAGCAGCGGATAATCTTCATCTTCAAAGCACCAATCCAGATATAGCTCGAACTCCCAATAACGATGCACAAAGATAAGCAAGTATAGTCCGATCCAAAGACTGAACTAGCTCCAGAAAATCTACAAATCATGACTATCTGAAAAACCCAACTCTAGACTGCTCGTGTAGAAAAATTTGAGCATCCAGAGTTTAGGAAATAAACAATAAACTCCGGATCAGTCATGGGACTGGTGTGAGCAACAAAAACAGTTTATCTTCAAAAAAAAATAGCAGAGATTTTTAAAGTCAATTCGCAATGCTTTTGGAAAATGAAACTACCATAAGACCTCCCGCCACACACACAATGCAAACGCAGAATTGGAGGAAATTTCTTCTTATGATAGTCAAAGATGCTTACTACGCAAAATCAAATCATTTTTGATATTATTATTAGTGCATAGTGTAGAAAACATTTCAAAAGTAGAATATAAATCTTAGCCAACATACGACCAGTATCGTATGCCTACTATAGCTACCATGTTCAATAGCAGGTTACCGCCACATTCCATGGCAGGTAATACAACTAAAACCGTACAAGTCACGTATTGTTTCTTTGGATTTCCAACAAATGGTCAGGCTAAGGAACTTCCTATCCACGATGGGTACGTCCCTGGAATAGACGACCCGAGAACCTAACCGGATCTCTGCCAACACAAGGCCGGGTTACCTCTGCAAAAATAGGTAACTACTGACACGCGTATGCCATCCCCCGATCGTCACCGATCTTCCCGAGGATCCTCGATTTCCAACAACCACATAATAATAATAATGCAGTAACCACAGAGGTTAAGTATCTGGGCTCCATACCATGATACCACCTTTATCCAGAAGGAATGACATACACTAAGGGGCGCTACTCCCTAGAACCTTGCTGCATCCTTCCTGTTTCGACCATTTCCGGGGTGTGAGGCTCGACGAAGTCTCGTCCACAAAGCTACGCTTTGTCACAAAGCCATGCTTTGGGTCAAACAAATGATCAACCTATGATCACAAAGATATAAGATCAAACAAATGATCATATCACAAATGATCAAACACTGATCATCATACAGCAACACTCAACATGTCACATTACCAAATTGGGATATATCGCTGATAAATTTCAACTACATAACCTCTGAGCTCGTACATCTCAGAGAAGGGTGTTAAGCTAAAAGAATAAATTCTCCGCCACCAACAGAAATGTATTTGAAAGAAATCGGCTTTATATCTCAAAGTGTAATGTCAGACATGTAACCATACAAGTCTGTTCCGGGATCGAACAGAACCGAAGGCACTTCTTACGAAGCCCTTGCAATTCCGGGTAATTTCCAATCACGTCCGGACTTCCCGTCACAAAAGGGTGATATAAATCTCTATACCGGAGCAACTCAGTGCAGAGACATTCGACAGGTTGTCCTTTCATTTTCGAAAAATATCCGGTCTTCAACACCGGTCTTCAAATGCCATCCATATACGACGTATCACTATTCGGAATGGGTTATACGACCCAAAGGTCCTTTCCCGGCTAACCCGAATAGTGAGCGCAATATTCAAAAATATATGGATATTGGGATTTCAATTAAGTCACAACTTATTACCCAAAATCTTTCTTCAAATGGTTTAAACAAGTTACCATTTTAATCTTTTTAAACAAAAAGATTAAATTCACAAAGTTCACTTAATTTCACAAAGATTCATCCACAGATTTTCCAAATCGATTTCCATTTCAGTTTAATTAATTCGTTAAATCTTTAAATCAAAGATTTAACTAATAGCTTTCAAAACAATTCCATTTCAAATGGTGTAAACAAACATCATTCTAAATCTGTTAAAAATAGACAGATTCAATTCATAGTTTTCAAAAAGAATTCATTTATAACTTGGAAAAACCATTTTTCAATTCGATCTTGAAATTCCTTTAATTAAACTGGAATTTCATTTCTTATATATATGAAAGCTTTTATCATTTGAAAACAAACAGTTTTCATTTCGGAAAATCTGATTCATTCATACGAGTTGAAATCCTTGGGTTAAATTCAAATTCCCAACTTATACTTTTAAAATGGTTAAATTCATACAAACACATTTTATATCATCTTTAGTCCCTAGTTTCAATCATAGGATTCAATTTCAAATTTGAATTCAAATTTAAATCTAATTATTTAAATTTTCAAAAACTCGGTTAAGTTGTTCAAAATAACTTTTATCTTTGAAATTCCATTTCAAAAGCTTTTCACTTTAAATCCAAATTTCCAGTTTCAAAATCAATTGAAATTAAAATTTTCAATTTCAAAAACATCAAATTTAAATTATCTGTGACTTAACCGATTTCCACGTGAAATCCACATTTGTGTGTGTAACAGTGTAGTCCAGGGGTTTTACACACAATAGTGCAACACAATAAATCATCACAGATCAAACTACAGGATATAGTTGATAAGCGATATAAACTATAACGCTCATCTTTATTCACAGATCACGGATATATAAATCACAGATAAGTAAATTACATCACAGATAATTTATCACAGATCGCAACATAAATCAGGGTGTATAACAAAGCATCATATATCAGGGATATCAAACAACTCAAATCATCCAATAGAATCCAATCATCCATAAGTAGGGTCAGTTAATTGTCTGGTTGATTTAAATCAGATTTAAATTCTATGAATAAATTACTAATTCTGGTTAATTAACATTAATAAATTACAAATCATTTTGATTAATTATTCTTTAATCATTTATTAATTAACCATTAATAATAAATTAATCAACCTAAAATTAATTATCTCCATAATTTTACTAAGTAAATTCACTTATCCAATTATTTTCTTAAGTTAATTAAACTAATTTAATTAACTCTAATAAATCAAAATATCCAAATTACAATAAGTAATTTATCCTTAATTACTTTCATTAAGTAGTTACATTTAAATCAATTTATAATTGATTATTTAATTTACTAATCTAATTAACTATCAAAATTAATCACATTCATTTAATTACTTAATAATCCCTAGTTAATTGTTTTTATTAACTAATAACATTTCTTAATTACTTTTATAAATTAAATCTGAATCATTAATTAAATAAATTATCCTTTCTTAATTATCTTATAAATTAAATCATTTTCACCCTTTAATTATTCCCTAGATAATTTATTTCTTTATTTATGATTTAATTAATATTAAAGTGTATTTCAAAAACATTGCCCCTTTTTTGATAACACTTTAAAACTTACTTTAACACTTACTCTACAAATTTAAATAAATTTTATAAATCTGGAGATCTGGTTTAGAATTAATTTTCAGGGTTTCAACTTCTTAATTTTCAACTTGTTTAAAACTTCCATTTAATTTCCCAAGTCCATTTTTTTGAATTCAAAATTCCTTCAACCATTTAATTGTTTTTATGTCATTTAAACAACTTGAATTTTAACTTTATTTATTTACAAACTTTATTCCAATTCCAACTTGGACCTTTATTTACATTTTAGATCAAACTCAGTTTAATATTTGCTTTAAAAATTTAAATTAAGTTTAAAATCTTTAAAACAGAGAAAACAAGTTTCCAGGTTTCAAACTGGAACATTCTTTTTCACTCGTGATTCCCTGTACTTGCTTCGAGACCAACTCCCCTTCCACTTCGAGTCACAACTCGAAATAACCTAAGCTACTTCTCTTCTTCTCCAATTCCAAAACCACCCAGATAACAGATGTGCACGCGTGTACGTGCACACGCTGCCTGGTCGATTCCGACCATCACCACGAGCTCCGACAAGTTGCCAGCGATTTCCCCTAGCCATCTGATAACACCGACTTTTGAATTTCACCGAGAATCAAAATCGAGTATATTAGCTTCTATCAGAACCCAAACTTCGAGCAACTAAACCCATTACCGATGACAACCCCAATCACTGATCACCTCGCCATCTTACCCAGGACTGCCCCAGACCACGACGCATCCATTCCCCAAAGTCACGATGACTCCGATGCCACCTTTCCTTCGAACGACCCACCTTTCCAACCTCAACCAAACACCTTCCTTAAACCCTAGATCCAACTCGTCCACCACCCACGATGAACCGGAATTCATTTGAGCATTTTTCCTAAACTACTCTACCCCCCAGCAAGCTCCATCCACGATCGCGAAGCTTGATTTCTGGTTGATCATCAAGAATTTGCGAAAAACGTGTTTCAGTTCAACTCCCAAATGCTCGACAATTACACCCTTATAAATGATGAAATGAATTTCTAAATTCCTATTTTTGAATTATGAATAAGTTCATATGATCAAAGTTTGAAAATTTCAAAATCAAAACTTCGACTTGGATTCACTTATCACTGATATTCCTGGTTTCCAGCAACCCTACTCATCTATCTTACTTAATAATATATATTTTGTTCGAAAATGATGTTATAATGATACAAACATTTTTTTTTTATTAAAGACCATAGCTTGCATTCAATTGAATATGAGGATATGAATTTATGTATAGATTTTTGGGTTCTGTTATTCTCAGACAGAGGAGATGAATATGCACAGAAGCTCATATCTACATAGGCATCTAATATGTACAACATGCAACCACAGCCAATATTCAAATAAACATGTTCACACCATATTCATGTTTCAATCATCTATCTCATCAAATTAAAATATAACCATATTAAAGTCAAAATGGTAAGGGTTGCTCACCTGGAGTTGAAGTAGAGAACTGAAAGCTTGAAACTGGAAAGAAATTTGATCAACTGGAAGATGATTTCGATATCTTGAACTAAATGTTTGCTGAGATTATCCTTAACTTGATTTCAGTTTGATAATTGAATACTTGCTTGAGATGATCTTTTGCAACTGATCTAGATTTTATTTTGGTTACTTTGTATTGAATTTCTTTTGAATCTGAAGCCTGTTGTAGAGATTCCAGGGCTGAAAATTCTCTGGTTTGGTTTGATATATATATTGTTGTTTTGTTTACTTCAGATTTTCTTTTTTTTTACTTAGTTTTGAAGATGGATGAATTGAAATTGAGGAAGGCTGATATAGAAGAAGCTTACAGGGAATAAAATTTTATACAGGTGATATTATTTCCTTTTGTACAATACAGGTACATTTATTTTTCTTCAAGTCAGAGATTTTTTTCCATTGCTTGCTTGTTGACTTCGGCTGGAAATCTTCTTTTTGTATGCTAGAGGATATGGCATTTAATTGCAAGTACTTGTTGTTCCCTTATTACTTTATTTTATACATTGCATTTCGGCTGAGATGATATTATTTTGGTGGCTAAAGATATGGCATTGTAATATAATTGAGGTTCTACTTTTATTATGTTGTTTGCTGTTTTGCTTTTGTTCTTATTTTATTTATTTTGTAATTTATCCTTTGTTTCATTTGTTCTATTTTTATATTGATTTCCATTTTTATTCCTATTTTAAATGTTTATTTTTACTTCAATACTTATTATCTTTTTTTAGTTGTATCATTTTGGTTTACAGCAATTTCTTTTAGTTTGTACTCCTTTGTTACTTTGTGTTTTTTTTTTGCTTTTTATTATTTTATAAATTTAAAAAATGAATTTCTATTTTAAATACGTTGTTTGAATTTAACTATATGTTACTTTATATTTTATAATTTATCTTATTATATATTTCTATTTGAATTTGTCAAATTTATTTTCTACTCCTAGTTTCAATATTTATTTACAATTTAAACTCAAGTCAAAATATATATCTATATATTTATTATTTTCAAATTCACTCGAAATCGAGTCGGGGAAACTCGCTTTGATTCAATCGATTTATTTTACTATTTTATTCAAAAATTCATTTAATTATTAATTTAACTCCAAAATTCAATAAATTATTAATTTAAATTAAATTAAAATCTAGGGTCGTTACATATACAAGCCAATACTTTGAAATATGAGTGAAGTTCTATATTTAATTTGATGTTAGAATTTGTTTAAAATGTTTTACTTTATACTTGAATATATTATTATCTTTCAATCAATTTTATAAACATAAGTTCAAATATACAGATTAATTTCAATTAATCCTTAATTTAACAACTATTTTATATTAATTACCAATCAGTTTCACAATTTTTATTCAAAAATTAAATTTAATTATCAATCTAACTTAATAAAATCCGAGATCGTTACATTATATATATAAATTAATATAGTATACAGCTAAAAACATTTTCATTAATAAAAATAAGAAAGTGTATATATATATGTGTATATACACATATATATTAACATATGTAAAATCAGATATATATATATATATACACTTCAGAAATCAAGACATATATTTACAGTAGAACCTAAACTAAACTCATGTATAAATATAGACTAATATATATTATATTTTAAACAATATCCATATTTATTTCAAAACGACAATATCATATTCTACTCAAATTATATTCCCACAACATCATTACACAAACTGCAGCTATTATTTTTAAGGACAATCTATATACCTAAACTATTAAAACTGGTACATTAAACCCAAAATTAATATATATTTATATAAACACAAATATATGTAAATCTTATATATAACGGATCATAAATAATTCTCATATAAACATATCTGACTAACGTCTATAAAATCAAAACAAATAATACTGTATTATAAAATCAGCACCTAAAAACAATACAACTGCCCAACTATGGTTACTGATATATATATATAACAAATGTATAAACTACAACCAACTTCAATATACATATGATCTGGACAAAATTTAGGACTAAAATATAACTTTATACAAAATGTATAACATGTATAAACATATAAACAACTTACATAAACAACATATATAAACAAACACATACGTTAAAGTATATCCTATTTATATTTACCAACCATTTTTTATTTTTAACACATATGTCCGAGATCACTATTTTCATATCTGAAAACCAAATCCATTTATATATATATAGGTATAATATCTTAAAATACAATATACAGTACCCATACTAATATATAAGGACGTATGTATATTAAACTTACATTTATATAAGAGACAGGCTATACATAAACTAATATATACGTTATGTACATTTGTTAAAACCAAATATTTATACAATTCAGCTTACATACTATATATATGTACAAAATTTAAATCTCAGCCCACAGTATATGAAACTTATATATATGCATTATATATAACATCTACAGATTATATAACAAATATATAACATAATATAATATGATATAATATATAAAACATACACATAATACCATAAACAAAGAAGGCTTGTTATGTTGTTGTGGCCAAACATGAGTGGCTCAAAATCAGGTGGGTAAGGCGGAGGCTATGTCATGGAGGAGGGCAGCAAGAGGTGGTGCTGGGTCGGTGCTCACGGAGGTAGGTTAGAGTGTGGCAGCACCCGGCAGCTTTTGGTGGATGGGAATATGGGCATGGAGGCTACTTGCATGAATAGGCTCGAAGAAAGTTTTCATCATATACAAACTAAGGTAGCAGCCTACGGTGGCTGGTCAGGAGTAGAGGGAAGGCCGGGTTTTTGGAAGATAGAGGTGGAGGCCATGATGTGTTGTATTGAGCAAGGAATGCAGAGTAAAAATGGAAAATGAATAGGCTTCTTTTTTTATATATAAAATAATTTTGCAAAACAAACGGATGAACAGATCAAAATGAAAGGCCAAAAGTTGTGAAAAGATGGAATACAAAATGTAAATGGTGGAATATGAAATGCAACTGCCTATTGGTATTATACGGTGGATATTAAATGGACAGAAGGAAAATCAAAAGGCTCAAACAGATACTGGACGGTCAACCGTTTCACAGATTCCAACATGTATCAGACGCTGAAGCACACAAATGAATATATTGCGGAGATCAGCTCAACGAGATGATCAAAATGGTATACAGATATCAGTGGTACGACCATTCTATCAAAGGTCGATAATCGGTACCGAAAATGCAACAAATTCGCCGAAAATAAGATAAACGGAGCAATAGCAGTCCAAATTTGACGAAACAAAATATGACGTCTCACTCATAAGATGATTTACAAATTTTCCATATAAAAATATTCAGGTTTGGAAAACATTTTATTATCATCAATTTTTAACTGATTTAAATTGAAATAGAATTACACAACAAAATAAACTTCCATATTACCTGATGATAATTTACCATCTGCTATGCTTAAACAGATGTATTCCAAATGTCAAATTTTTATTTCAAAATTTTATCGTTTAAAATTTGACAAAATTTCAATTAATTACGTTGTTAAAACTGTTAAAATTTACGGGTCGTTACATAATCACTTAGAAGACGTAAATTAAATAAAATAGATGAGTTGCTTCTAGCATTATACACATATATGTTATAGGCTTTTCCCCGAGATAGAATTGCGAGGACGTAATTTTTTTTTAAAGAGGGGAGTCTACAACAACCCATATTTTCTAGTCACATTAAATAAGTGTAGAATGATCTTAAATTAGGGAATTGATATATTAAGGAAACTCCAATTTATACTCTTGTGAAATTTAGAAAGAACATTCATTTTTGGAAAGTATATATATATACATATATAAATATATGTATAGAAAATTTATTTTTATTCTATGGTATGGTATTGGGTTGTAAATATTCATTTAATATATAAGGATTCTTATATTAAATGAGAAGCAATTAAAAATACTTGCATTTTGATTTAAATGGGTCTAAATAAGTACCCAACCCATGCTTAAATAAATATGAGATACATACCTATCCTTCTTCTATCTAAAAATCATTTTTTTCATATACATTCATTATTCCGAAAAATAAGAAAGAGAGCTAGGGTTTCCTACCTAATTCTAAATTCATCCAAATCTTCATTTTTGGGCAAGACTTGAATGCAATGCTAATAGTATAGGCGTTTAACAACCAAATCATGGATGTAAGGTGAGATTATCTCATAATTATAGTCTAAAATCATGTGCATGTTGTTGCTTGTTGAATTAAATGAATCTATGGATGATGTGAACCATATTTCTTATGGTAGTCTTACTTTAAGTTGTTCAACCTTTCATTGAGCTGAAACCTTAGATTATTAACCACGTTTAATTGAAAAATTATAGTTGTTTAGATGATTATTTGCATACCCGAGATCACCTTAGAATAGTTGTATACGATATAAGATCGACCCATCATCACCGTGGCCAGCCGGAGAGTAATAACTCCCGAAAACGATCCCTCCGATGGATCGGTAGGCACCATCGGTGCAAAAATAGCAACTACCTAGAGTTATTCCAGCTCCTGGTAATTGCCCTCCGACCCACCTATTCTTCATCCATTCGTCGCTTTACATTTTGTTGTTTCTTTCCTATGCTTTGCATATTTTTATGCAGCTCTTTGGCTTCCATTTCCACTCATTTTCTACTTTATAAAATGTATTTGGAAATGATATAGAGCTTGAATCTATGGATCTAGCAATTCATATAGTTTACCCACAATGAATTTCATTGTTGCTAGATAGGATTTCACTGTCTATTTTTAGCGGTTTCAAATTCTTATTTGTAGGATTTGGTTTATTGGATTTATGGATTCTTCTTGGTGATATTCTTCCATAGAGTTACTTATATGGATATATAACAATACACATGATTTTATTGCACGATTTAACTTATGTTACCAAAAGAAAATCTCTAAATCAATCATTTTCTCAAATCTTTTGAATACTAATATATATTTTCAAGGTAAAAAATAATTATATATATATATTACATTTATATTTACATATAGTAGTGGTTTTCAATCAATTTGGGAACAGTGGTTCAATATGCATATATTTTATGTTTATATAAGCTTAATAAATTACTCTTAAAATATATAGTAGTTTTATAAATCAAAAGATGTTCAAAACTGATTTGAAAAAAATTATTTTTATAAAATTGCATGTTATCAATTGAATAAGAAGGTGATTTAAACGGTTTAACAAAACAAGTAGTATGGAACACTTATGTTTATTTTACCAGTTAATTCCCGAACTTGTTTGATTGAACCATCTGTACACACAAGTGAAGTATACTATCATATAGTAAAAGTTTAAGTAAACCTGTGTGGTATGGGATACATGGTTTTTACCTATTCAGTTGCTATTTCAAAGTATATGACACTTATATCGACGAGTTTATGACTTGCCTTTGGAGTTTTATAGGTCTTGTACCTATCTTGGAGTTTTCATAGGTCTTGTACCTATCATGTAGTTCATACAATTTGTTCCTATCTTGGAGTTTATATGTTCCACGTCTATGTTGGAGTTTATAAGCTCTTTCCTATCTTGGAGTTATTATGGGAATTATACCCATTTTGGAGTTTATAGACATATACGTATATCTTGGAGTTACATGCATGTAGGTGAATTTATTCACCAACCTTGGAGTTTGGCGCCTTTTCCCCCTTTTATGAGATTTCTAGATTCGATGTTATTTGTGTTATCACCAAATAGTTTTGGGGATTTTGCTTGTAGAAGCTGTCTTGAGTTTTGATATGTGGTGAATTCATTCTTGAACATTTGAAGTATGCTTGATATTTGTCGATACATGACTTGATGACTATATTTGAGATTAGTTCATTTTATCTATCATTCATCTTACTAACTCATTTATTTAGCCTAGACTGACCCGTTTAATATTTTATAATACTTGGGTCAGACGAAGATGTTTCAGGTCATTTAACTTGATGCTTTTAGAGTGGACTTCCTATCAGTTAGCTAGATGTTTGCTTTTGTCATCACTATGTATATATTCATGTTTATGATGTATCTTATGTCGAGCTAGACTCCTTTTGTGTACATATTCTTATATTTGGGATGTAGCACTTTTGTATTATGTAATCTAAATCATGTATCCATTCGTATTCTATTTTGTATGATATGTGATTTATGATTCTGTGATTTGTATTAATCATATATTGTTCTAGATTTTATTATAGCCACCATAGTTTTGTTTTAAGCCTGAACTGTATACGTCGATTCCACTTGAGAAAAGAAATGTATAACATATTAGTTGATATATCAATGTTTGCTTAAAGTAAATCTCATGGATGGTCGCTCTAAGCCATCCCTATTCTATGCACTAGTAGAAGGTATTACTCTGTAATATCCTTTGTTAGTTTGGATCTCGGGGTGGGGCGTCACAAAACTCTACTACATTTGATGTATAACTCTGTGGATCTTGTATTTTGTTAATTATCGGTCCACATAGTTATTACTGTCTCTTCTATAATATTTGTGATATTATATTTTGTCCTTGCACTATAAGATATGATAAGGTATATGCTTCATTGATTTATTTCAACATTGATGATCGTCCTATATCTACTGGGCATGACAGTAGTGCGCTATTTATATAATATTGGTGTTGGTGGTATAAGGCGGTCGTCATATTTGGTATCAGAGCTTTGGTTGCACGATTAACTCGAGTTGATACCGTAATCCAGTAGAGATGGGGAAGGTGCTATCCACTTTGACTAGATCGAGAGTGTGTATATATATATGAGAGAATGCATACTTGTTATAAGTTTGGTTTTCAAAGCTATATAATAATATATTATATAGTTTAAGTCGCATGCACATGAGCACTATGGACATGGTTTTCTTTATGAGAGAATGATCATTCTTATTATAGATAAGAATAAGCCGGCATATAAGGAACTCTGTGAGGAATTCTGGTTCAAGAGTAGAGGAAGGAGCGGGATCAGGAGCTACTACACATGATGTTCAATTCATGTTCAATGCTACGATGGCTAATATAATAAGGAATGTTCCTGGAGTGGTAATGGGTGGAGGTGCTCCTGTGCAAGTGCCTAGGGCTGATTTCAGTAAGGCGGACTAAGATTATTCTACTCTTGGAGAGAAGTCGTTTTATGCAACGGAGTCAGCCATAGAAGTGCAAGATTGGTTGGATACTTATGAGCGTATCTTCGATGATATGGAGGTGGAAGATGCTATGAAGAGGAAGTTGGCTTCAAGTCAACTACAGGGCCAAGACATGAATTAGTGGAATGCTATTACTATTACTACTCTAGAAGATTAGTGCAATTGGGATCAGTTCAAGGCAAGGTTCGAGGAGAAGTTTATTCCGGCTACTCAGAAGTCGGCTCTATTCGAAAAATTTGTTGATCTCGTGTGGGGAGAGATAACAGTTTCTAAATATGTGGTAGAATTTGATGCTTTGTATAAGTATGGGGTGTCATTCATTGACACTCCATTATGGAAGAATGAGAAGTTCATCATTGGGTTAGATGACTATCTTAGAGGAAAGCTAGTGGGCCCTATAGATGAGCCATGTGAGAAACTTGTAGAGAAGGCGCTTTGCAATGAGAGCCTATACCCTATGGCTAAGACTGCTATTTTTGTTTCTACCGAGAAAGAAGAGCCAAAACCACAGCAAGATGGTGAAGGCAAGAAGACGTGGAATGGAAAGAGAAAGAAGTCCCAGAGAAATTGTGGTAAAAAGAAGGGTAAATGGGAACCTACTTGCTTTGGATGCAATAAAAAGAGTCGTTTGATTAAAGATTGCAAGGCAAGTGAGAAGAGGAAATGTTACAACTGTGACCAGCCTGGGTATTTGAAGAATAATTGTCTAGAACCGTTGAAGGATAAGCAGGTAGTGATAGCGTATGCTTTGAATGCAGTCCCGACTTCGTCAAGTGCTCCCTCGACGAAGGAAAATTGGAAGGGAGTCGTCATTCAAGGTATGCTTTCTATTGGAGATGTTCTTATTCGATTTTTGTTTGATTCTGATGCTTCTCATTCATTCATCTGTAGTGACCTAGTAGATAGATTGGATTGGAACTGAGATAGTAGATCGACCCCTAATCGTGAAGAACCCTATTGGAGGTTCTACTAGTCTTTTGCATGATTTGTCGTGGCCTAGTTTTATTGAGTCATGAATGTTCTTTAGTTTGTAGTTGTTTTTTTTACACTTTGTTGATTAGGGATTATCTTGGGTATGGACTGGCTTTGGAAGTATGTAGCCATAATGGATTGCGAGAAGTAGTTGGTGATAATAGGAGATGTGGATGAGCGAACGATAGTGATTAGCTGCCCACCAGAGGATAGGGTGATGGTTCGCTTTCTATATTCGCTTGAGATTCCACATGAGGGATTGTCCATAGTGTCTATCGCTAGAGATTATCCGGATGTCTTCGAGGAAGTGATTAGATTATCGTCGCATAGAGAAATCGAGTTTCAGATAGACTTGGTAAAGGAAGCTAGATCGATAGCTGTGCCTTTGAGGTGTATGGCACCCAGAGAGCATAAGGAATTGGAGGTTTAAGTGAATGACCTATTTAGGAAAGGGTTCATTCAAAGGAGCCTATCTAAGTAGGGCACACCTGTAGTATCCGCAACTAAGGCAGATAACTCTTTGAGGTTGTGTGTGGATTAGTGTGGATTATCATGAGCTGAATAATAACAAGTATCCACTCCTGTGTATCGATGACTTGTTTGATCAGCTTGTAACACCCCATATTTTTTATAACATTATTTATGATATTTAATTAGCTAAATAAAATAAAATAATGTGTTGATTAAGGGATTGAGATTTGATTTAATTAAGGGGTGGCTGTGCCATTTAAACAATGAATTAAAAGAAGAGTTTAACATGAAATATAGGAGGGGTAAAATAGGAAAGAGACCATTCCTATATCTTTAACCCTTGGCCGTGTATCTTATACACGTTCATTTCATTTGTTCAAAATTTTAAAAGCTAAGGCTGACCACCATTAACAAGAGCTAGAGAAAGAAAGAGAAAGGGAAGCTTAATCAACATCAAATTCATTCAAATCTCATAATCTTAATCCCTAAAGCTAAGGTGAATAATGTTTACATCTCTCGTTTGTTTTGTTTTCGGTTTTAAGGAGAAATCCAAAAATTTTGCAATGGTTTGCCATGTTTTTGAATGATGGAATAATTATATATACTTGTTGATGATTTATGCATGTTCATATTGATTTTATGATATGTTTTGATATGTAAACCCTATTAAATGACATCCAAATGCCTTTCGAAAATTTATATAGACCAGAAATAATAATTTCAAGATGGGTTTCAATTTTCATAATTTTCTTAATTTTTGTGGGTTTTATATGAATTTTCTAGTAAAGAAAATGTTATTTTGGGTATAAATTACTTACAGTTTAATAATAAAAGATTTGGGTCTAAAAATTTTATATGTTGGAAAACATATTTAAAGAGATTTTCTGGAATTTTTGTAGATTTTTCCTAAGTGTTTTAATGGATATATAAAATTATTTATGGTATGGGACTTAAATGTTTTATATATTTATAAAAAGAGAAGGGGCTTTTTGTAAATTAATTTAAATTTGTTATTTCTAGAAATTGGCAGCACTTTTGAAAAAGTATAATGGCAACCAATAAGATTTGGACAAACAAGGTAGGTTAGATACAAAAGAAAAGGTTTAAAAGGACTAATCAACATGTTTTTTATTGTTTCGATGCATTCGACACCAGGTTCCGCCTCCTTACCTTCGCTTCCGACACAGTTGAAACCAATGCACATGATACCAAGGAACTGGTATATAGTGAATTGGATGTAGACGGAAGGAATACAGTCAAGACCAGGGGTTTTGAAGAGGTTGGGGCTTTACTTTGCTTTAAAAGAAAATGTGCCTGCTTGCTTTCGACTAAGTAGCTTTCGATTTGGTTAGCTTTCGACTAGATCGAATGGATTTAAAGGAAATGGTTCTAATTGGGTTGTGCCTTTATTTTTAAACAAATGCTTTCGACTAGGTCGAAACCTTTTGCTACCGCCTTTTTACCTTTCGACCCAGAGGGTTTCGAAAGGGTACTTTGTTTTCTAAATTTTAGCCACTTCTCCAATGCTTTCAAAGGGATGGTTTCGACACCATCACTTCTTTACTTAGGAATGCTTTTGAAAGGTAGGATTTCGACTTAAATGGTTTTAATGACCCTTTTACTCAATTGAAGTATAACCCAAATGGTTTCGAAAGAGATGATTTAAATTATTTTGAAAAGAAGTGCTTTCGACTTTAATGGGTTTATGATCCTTTTGCTTTACTTGAAGGCATAATCCAAATGGTTTCGACTGAGATGATTTTCAAAGGTTTCGAAGGGGTAAATTTTTGAATGGTTTCGAAAGGTTTCCACATGTTTTAAATTGAACCCAATTGCTATCGAAAGGTTTAGATTTGATGCTTTCGAATGGTTTTAAAGTAAGGTTTCGAAGGGGTGGTTCCGCCATGCTTTCGAAGGAGTCGAAAGGTGTGGTTTTCTGGATGTTTTAAAAGGATTAAATGGAAAGGTTTTCCAAGGGTTTCGAATGGCATTGTTTAAAGGCTTTTAAAGGATGATGTCTAAGGTTTTAAAGCTTTTGAAAGGAAGGTTTTTCAGAGGTTTCGAAAGAGTTTTTGGGAATGGTTTCTTTGAAAGGAAGGTTTTGGCCTTTCGGCCTAGATTACGGGGAGGGTTTTACTTTGTTTCGGAAGGGGTACTTTCAATAGATTCGAAAGGGGGACTTTCAAAGGTTAAATTTTTTTCATCAACTAAGATTTGAGTAAAGTATATATATAACATGGCAAGGTGATTTTTAGTAACGCAACAGAATATATAAATTTTCCTTGTAAAAGTTTGATTTAAAGGTTTTAAATCATTTTGAAAAGGTTTTCAAGGAAAATTATAGGAAGGGATCCCTAAGTAAAATGACTCAGATATTAGAATACCAGATGGGACTGGTATAGGAACGCGCCCTATACATTAGCTATTAGCCCCAGCTAATTTTGTCCAAAATTCCAACGTGTAGGGCTTTGTCAGGTAAGACTAAAATTATGAATACATAAAGAAAGGCATATATGTTTGTATAAAGATAGGTTATTGGTGAGCCCGCAAGACCATTAGGATCAGGTGACCATGGGAGATGATAAGTTAAGGATAGACCGTCCAGAAGAGAAGTATTTAACAGATAGTTATGGATAGAACATCCAAAAGAAGAGGAATTTCTAACAGATGTTAGATAAATTTTGATATGTTGTTTGGGAGGCCCGAGTTAGCCAAAGGTTAATAGTTAGCCAAACAAAACTATAAAGTTTGAACAGATAGTTCATTTATTACCTGATATGTATGTTTACATAATAATGCTTTATAGATTCTAACCAGTTTGGGTTGCAGGAAAGGATTTGCAAAAGATATGTTTTAAAAGGATGTTAGTGAGGGGAAACCCGTTTCGCTAAGCGGCGTGATCTCACTAAACATAAAATAACAGAGATGAACAGTATTATTCACACTAGGCTTTATGTTTGATTCGAAGTTATTGTTTCCCCTTAAACTCTTGAGTGCTCAAAATTGATTTGAGTAGGCCGAGGGTTGAGGTTTTCAGGTTTTTGTTGTTTTAGCAAATAAAGCTTCCGGAGACGAGCAGGTGGCTAACGGATAGGTAATTAGGAGTACAGATTCTTTTGTTTATTTCCGCTGTGTATTAAGTTAGATATGACTCTATTGCTTTGGTCAACCAAGAAGGCATCATCATATGTCGCTCTTGGCATATTTTGTAATTAATATATCTGATCATTGCCTGGGAAACGTTTTGGGATTATGTAACTTGGATTTGAATTATTGCTTTGAGATATAATCAGTAAAATTTGTTTTTGAAATCTGTGATTTTTTTCATATTCAAATGCTTCTGATATTATGGATACCATTAGTATTTCCGTATTTTGTCACCAGAAGTTAATACTATAGATGACTGCAACATCTATAGCGCTTAGCCTTTGTCCTCTAGATACGGGAAGTTACAACTTAGTATCAGAGCATAGGTTTATGAATAACTTAAAAAAATGGTTTTTAAGACATAATCCTAAGGAATTAGAGTAAGATTGGTGTATGGGATAACACTATAGTAATGTACTTGTATTTGTTATATATAAGTATACGCTTTATCTTTAGTCTCCTATCTTTGTTAGGTTATTTTTCTATATCTCATGAGGTTTGAATACAGATATGGAATGTAGAAGAGGAAGAGTTAACCCAGGAGGGGAAGGCACCGATGGGAATGCCAGGCCTAATGTAAGGAGAGGTCAAGGTCAGGCATAAGCAGAGAGTGCGGATGCTGGAGTCCCGCAAGTTGGAATGGAAGCTATGTATCAATTCTTCGCGAACATGGTGCAAGCGGGTGTTGCTGCTGGAGTAGTGGGAGGAGGAGTTCCAATTGTCAACGACTATGCTAAGTTGAGTGGAGACTACCCTAAGCTCGGAGGGAAGCCATTTATTGGAACAGAGGATGCCATAGAGGTGGAAAACTGGTTGTTGCACTGCGAAAGGATTTTTGCAGACTTGAGGCTCAATGGTGAGCAGAAGAGAATGTTGGCATCAAGACACCTTCAGGGAGCTGCTTTGTTTTGGTGGAATATTGTGACTGTGGCAGTGGATGAGGAGACTATGACCTGGCCAGAGTTTAAGAGGAGGTTCCAATAGAGGTTCATGTCGGTAATGACGCAGTCTGTTTTGATTAGGAAGTTTGCTGAGCTAGAACAAGGAGAGATGACTATTCTGGAGTATGCCAATAGGTTCGAAGAGCTAGCCAAATATGGTTATGCTGTTGTTGATACAGTGTTGAAGAGGAATGAGAAGTTTATCATGGGATTGAAGACTGAGTTGGCCAGGGCTACTTTACCGCATATTAGAGATCCCTGTGATGTGGTTGTAGAGATGGCTTTGAGACATGAAGAAATGCTTGCTTGTCAAGAGAAGAATAAGGTGAAAGAAGTCCAGGATAGGCAGAATCAGAAGAGGAAGTTCTTTCACAAGAAGGGTGCTCGGAAGGGTGGAGTAGCCAAGAAGCGGAAGTCTGAGGTGGTCCGTTTTAAGTGCAACAAGAAGGATCATTTTCCAATGAGTGTCGTATTGGAAAGGCTAAGGAAGTGATCGAGAAGAAGAACATTAGGTGCTTCAACTACGATCGGATATGCCACTATAAGAATCAATGCAAGGAGCCCGCTAAGGATGGAAAAGGGCAAGGTGTATGCATTGGAGCCTGCTGCTTCTCGGGAGAAAGGAAAGGCAGTTTTGGGAGGTACGCTTCAGATTCATGGTATGTCTGTTAGTGTTTTATTTGATACTGGTGCATCGCATTCTTTTATATCTAGATGTTTGATAGATAAGCTTAACCTGGAACCCACATATTTAGTTACTTCCTTAAGGGTTGCGAATCCAATAGGAAGGTATGCAACTCTAAGGTTGAGATGTGACTAGTTAGAGTTTGACCAATTAGGTCATACTTTTGTTTGCAATTTGCATGGGTTTGATTTTGTGGGGTTCGGGATTATTTTTGGTATGGATTGGTTAAGTGAATATGATGCTAGGATATTTTTCCATAATAGGAAAATATCGCTTAGACACTTTGATTATAGTGATCGGATTGTTTATACCAAGAAGGTTCTGGCGGTGAGGTGAATGCTTTGTTGGGTACTATAGAGTTAGAGGATGAGCTGAATCGAGTTTTCGTGGTTAGAGAATTCGCGGATGTGTTTGAGCCTGTAGTAGGATTGCCACCGAAACGAGCCGTTGAGTTTCGGATAGTTTTGGTTCCGAGAGTAGAACCAGTGAGTAGGCCGCCAAGCAAGATGACTCCTATAGAGATGAGGGAGTTAAAGGTGCAGTTGGTGGATTTAGAAGGCAAGAGTTTTATCATACCCAGTAGTTCACTTTGGGGAGCAGCCGTAGTGTTCGCTAAGAAGCTGGCGGATCGTTAAGACTATGTATCGATTATTGTAGGTTGAATGGGAGTACGATAAAGAATCGATATCCATTTTCGAGGATTGACGATTTGTTTGATCAGTTAAGTGAAGCCAGGATATTCTCCCAGTTGGATTTGGCAACAGGTTTCCATCAGCTCAGAGTAGCAGAGGATAGTATACCTTTGACGACGTTTAGGACCAAATATAGGTCGTACGAATGGTTAGTTATGTCGTTCGGACTGACTAATGCATCGGCATTCTTTGTGGATTTAATGAACCGAGTTTTCCGAGAGCATATGGATAGGTTTGTATTGGTTTTCATAGATGATATCTTGATATACTCTAAGGATGAAAGAGAGCATGAAGTTCATCTTAGAGCGGTGCTTGAGACGCTGAGGCAGCATCAGCTGAAGGCAAAGTTTTCGAAGTGTCATTTCTGAAAGAAGGAAGTGAAGTTTCTGGGTCATGTAGTCTCAGAGAGAGGGTTGTCAGTAGATCTAACAAAGATTGAAGCAGTGAATAGTTGGAAGAGACTCGAGACTGTGACTGAGATAAAGAGTTTCCTTGGATTAGCTAGTTATTATCGGAGGTTCATTAAGGATTTTTCGCGGATAGCGGCACCGATGACCAAGCTAACGAGAGAGGATGTGAAGTTTGTATGGACCGATAAGTGTGAGGAAGCATTCCATAGTTTGAAACACTTATTGACCCATGCACCTATGTTGGTTGTTCCGGAAGGGAATCAAGATTTGATGATTTATACAGATGCGTGTGGAACAGGATTAGGAGCTGTGCCGATGCAGAGAGGTAAAGTGATTGTCTATGCTTCTAAATAGCTTAGACCGCATGAGGTTAGGTATCCGACGCATGATTTGGAACTGGCTGCAGTGATTTTTGCATTGAAGATGTGGAGATACTACCTTTTGGGAGAGAGGTCTGAGTTATATACAGATCATAAGTCGCTGAAGTATTTGTTCTCTCGGAAGGAGTTGAACATGAGACATCAGAAGTGGTTAGAGTTTATTTCCGCTTATGATTTTGGGATTGAGTATACACCAGGGAAAGGCAACAAGGTTGCGGATGCGCTTAGCAGGAAAAATCAGAATGCGGTGTTGACAATGATTGCTTAGTGGAAAGATTTGGAGGATTAGCAAATTGCAGTGTGCAGTGGAGATCCAAGGCTGGGTCTAGCGGAGAAACCATAGTGTTATCTTGTTTGGAAGTTCAACCAGCGATGATCGAAAAAATTTCTTTTAAACAAGAGGAGGATCCAGTGTTAGCTGAACAGATCAAGAAGTTAAGGGAAGGAACCGAGAGCAATGCCTTGAAAGATTTCAGTCTTGACCAGAATGGGTGGTTGAGAAAGAAAGGGAGATTATGTGTTCCGAGTGTAGGAAACATAGGGAAAGAAGTTTTGGAGGAATGCCATCTTTTGAAGTTCTCTATTGATCCAGGATTAACTAAGATGTATCGGGATATGAAGAGGAGTTTCCTCTGGGAAGGTATGAAGCGGGATATTGGCTTGTGTGTAAAGTAGTGCTTGAATTGCCAATAGGCAAAGGCCAAACACCAGAAGCCAAGTGGATTTCTTCAACCATTAGATATTCCAGTTTGGAAATGGGATTCTATTTCCATGGATTTCATTGATGGGTTGCCAAGGTCGAATGGAGGAAATGAAAGTATATGGTTCATAGTGGACAGATTGACCAAGAGTGCCCATTTCATTCCAATTAAGTCAACCAGAATGGCACCTGTTTTAGCGAAGTTGTTTATGAAGATTATAGTTAGACTGCATGGAATTCCTAGTAGCATAGTTAGTGATAGAGATTCCTTATTCACTAGCGAGTTCTAAAAGAGTCTATAGGAAGTTTTTGGAACCAAGCTCAAGATGAGTATCGCTTACCATCCATAGACAGATGAGCAAACGGAAAGAGTTAACAAAATCTTGGAGGATCTGTTAAGATCTTGTGTTCTAGATTTCGGAGGATCATGGGAAGTGTTATCCGGCCTTTTGGCAAGACCGTGACACCAAGAACTTGACTAGAAACCAATGACGGGTCGTCTTAGAGATCGGATATATGCAGGCTCACTATGGATATCGACGAATTTTGTCCGAGTCCGGATCAAGCTATAATTGACAAGACACAACGAGCGAAGCAATAAAAGTCAACATTCCAAATTTCAAATCAATCGGAGTTAATATGCTCAAGATACGATCGATACAAGCTAAGGAAAATTGACTCTTTTTCGTATCGATCGGCTAGGCCTCTGTTCGAATCGATCAGCTTCGTATCGATCAGAAGGCCCTAGTTCGAATCGATCAGGTTTGCATCCATCACCTGAGTTTACTTCGTATCGATCAACTTCGTATCCATCATCAGAGTTTACTTCATATCGATCGACTTCGTATCCATCAAGAGATAGTGCAGCTTCGTATCGATCAGAAGGCCCTAGTTCGAATCGATCAGGTTCGCATCCATCACCTGAGTTTACTTCATATCGATCGACTTTGTATCCATCACCAGAGTTTACTTCGTATTGATCGACTTTGTATCCATCAAGAGATAGCGCACTTCGTATCGGTTGGCCAGTGTCCACTTCGAATCCATCAGGACAGCCTTCTTCGAATCCACCAGGAGAGCCTTGTTCGTATCCATCGACTCACACTATTCGTATCTATTCAGGTGGAGCGCTTTTATCGATACGAACAGAGCATAACAATCGATACGAACAGAGCATAACAATCGATACGAATAGAGCATAACAATCGATACGAACAGAGCATAACAATCGATACGAACTATGGAACTTCCATCGATGCAAACTGGACCATCCCCATCGATTCGAACTACACTACTTTCATCGATACGAATAAGGCAAAGTTCAAGGAACGACTCGGTCAACTCGGCGAAGAAGGTGGATCGATCCGAAGAGTGCTCGCCATTTCACCACCTGATCACATGTAGTCATCGATTCGAAATGATCGAGTCGAAATGATCGATTCAAACTGTGTTGTCTGCCGAAAGTCTTAATTTCCTATCGATCATAACTCGAGATCCATAAGTCCAAATGCCACCAAACTTTCACAAGAGCTTACGCACGTGCTAAAGAATGTACACACCATGTTTCGACTCCATTGGACGAAATCTTGATCGATACAAAATTCGTTCGTATCGATCACGGATCAAGCCAAAACTTCACGGGCTTGGTCGCGTGGGCCAACTCATGTGCCAGAAGAAGTCTCCCGAGATCTGAGCGAAATATCAGCCTCCTACACCTATAAATAGAGCCCCAGGGCATACAGAGAAAGGATCATCTTTTTGACGCTCCAACGCCCAGACTCTACCGGATTCAATTCCATACTTCATTACTGTTGTTGTACTCGAATTTCATAACTGAATCTTGTTGTAATCCGCTGCAATCAATTGTAATCATCAAAGAAACATCGATAAAGTGATCGACTTCATAGTGGACGTAGGCAATACGCCGAACCACTCTAAATCCTTGTGTTTCTGTGCGTTATTATTATTTTCATTATCTGTTTTTGGAGTTTTTGTTAGATAATCCTCTTTTTCCATTTAATTTTTTCATTTTATCTCTTCAAAAACTTCCAAAGAGTGTTGTGCCCAATTTTGGCACAAACACTTTGGTGCTTTCATTGAGATAAACCTAATTTTTCTCATGCTCCTTGGATCTCCTATCGATACCGGATTGCATAAATCCAAGAAGAAGATCCAGATCTCAGGCCTTAAAGCCCTTCCATCCTATTCAGATTTGCATCAGATCTAGGAAAGGACTTCATCAATTCACCATGGTAAGCACACGAACTGCTTCTACAGCTGCTGATCAAGAAGGACGGGACAGACAGAATCCCGTGCAATTGCCTCCATCCAACCAAGATGCTGCCGGACCTTCAGATGCTGCTTCAAGAGTTGACCCAGAGTCGGCAACAACTTACTGAACAAATGTGCGCCAACACAGAGTTGACCAACCAGCTAAATCGCCAAAGGCGTAGAAGATCCAGAAGAGATCAAGCTTCTTATTCTTCCACAGAGAGTTCCGCCTCATCTGACGGTCATCATCGATCCACATGACCATGGCTGGATGTAAGCTACACCCAGGCCACAGGACATCCACCTACCTTGAATCTTGAACAACCAAGGACTGGACCATCCACCAGTCATCATACCGGACCTTCATCTCGAGGAGGTGCTGCTCCTTACCATGTCACAGGCAACCTCGCTACCACCACCACTACCGAACAAGGGGTTGATGCTAGAAACCAAGCTGATCTGCATCGTAACCAACGAGAGCACACTCCAGAGCCTTATGTTCCAGAAAATGTTGAACCAAGGAGGCAAGGCACGGACCGTCGACCACGTCCAGTCCAGACTCGCGCTGTGGAACCCGACCACACCTTGGCACAACATGCTCCTAATATCCAGATGCCGGATATACCGACGATGATTCGTCAGATGATCCGTGAAAGTCAGGGTCTCACTAATGACGACTGGGGAATCTCCCGGAGTCATACCCCCTTTCACCGATGACATATTATATGCTGAACCACTTCGGTGCTTCAGGATGCCAACTTTGTCGGTCTATGAAGGAAGTTCTGATCCAAATCAACACATCCTGAAGTATAAATGGCTGATGAATGCTGCGAGAGCTGACGATGTAGTTAAATGCCGTAGTTTCCCAATTTCCCTTAGGGGCATTGTGACTATGTGGTTTACTCGTTTTCCACCACGATCCATCTCTAATTTCAACCAAATGGCCACCAAGTTTGTTAAACAATTCTGTATGCATGTAGCAAGACCTAAAGATGTCAATACTTTGTCTAGTATCACTCAAGCTCTCGGAGAAACACTCAAACGTTACTTGGAGCAATTCCATGCTGCGTGCGCAGAAATAAGCAATCCCAATGACAACTCTATCCTGATGGCATTGACTAAGGGGATTGATCCTGATTCCAAGTTCGGAAATTGGTTAGCTGGGAAGCCGCCTGCGTCATTGGACCGTTTCTATTCCAAGGCAGCCCAATTCTTGAGAAGGGAGGATGCTAAATAGTCTAGGAAGCAGGATGACGCAGGGCCCAACATCGAAGGAATTCAGAGTAACATCGCCGTTAAAAAATCCTGGGAGAGTTCCAAAAAAGTTCAGTTGAATATACAAAATAAACAGAATCAGCAAAGGGAAAGTGGAAGTCAAGGTAAAAAGCGAGATCAAAGTCGTGGTCCACGACGCAGAGCTCCCATGTTTGACAATTATACTCCATTGAATACGTCGCTGGAAAATGTGTATTTGCAGACCTGTAATACCATGCAATACAAGAAGCCTGCCCCGAAGCCGTCGACAGAAAGACAAGTCCAAACAGGGAAGTTTTGTAGATTCCACGAAAGTTATGGCCATAATACAAATGAGTGTCGTCATTTACAAGATCTCATTGAGAAGTTGATATGCAAACGAAAGTTGGATCAGTATGTGCGGGCGCCGCAGTCAGGAGGTGCGGGCCCATCGAATTAGAATCGTGTGCCAAATCAGGAAAGGCAGGAGGAACCCGCTCGAACTGGCGGGAGGTTGGTTATTAATATAACAAGTGGTGGTCCTCATCTATCAGACTGAAGCTGGAAGGAAATGGAGTCATATGCCAGCTTTATCAGGCAAGCGGACTTCGAGTGTTATAGTAGTTTTAATGAAGGGGCTCCGGCCAAACAACAGAAGACGATGACATATGACATCGTATTCAGAAACAGAGACGCTGATAAAGTCGAAACCCCCACTATCGATCCGCTGGTTATCTCAGCTCAAGTAGGCCCTGCTTGGATGAAGAGGATCTTGGTTAATAGTGGAAGCTCAGTGAATATTACGTTTAAACGAGCTTATGATCAAATGAGAATGGAAGCCAAAGATTTGAAACCTTGTCAATCTCGAATCCATGGTTTCAATGGAAGTGCTACTATACCCACTGGAGTAGTGGAACAACCAGTGGAGTTGGGAGTTGGAGAGCGTCGAAGAGTGCGGATATTGCAGTTCATTGTGTTGGACATAGACTCCCCTTATAATGTTTTCTTGGGCCGACCGACCCTCGCCGAATTCAGGGCAGCCATCGCCCCGTGGTGTTTGACTTTAAAGTTCCCCACTGATCGTGGAGTGGGAATCATTCAAGGAGATCAGGCTGCTGGGAGAACCTGTTATTTTGCTGAGTTGCGAGAGGCGTAGCGGAAGGAGAAAGGAAAGGGCGTAGAGGAATCTCTCTACGTCCGCTTCTCTGATAATTGACAATTAACGCCTGGGCTTGGCCCGGGCACCCCGGCCAATTCCAAAGGGATCTTGACCCAAGAGAAACAGAAGACGAAGGAGAATCTAAAGAAAGTCAAGCATCCCCGGCCGAACTGACGATTGATGTCCCAATTGACGATGACGATGATTCCAAAATGATAAAGATTGGGTCTCAGCTAAGCCAGCAAACTCAAGAGGAATTGGTTGAGTTTTTACGGGCGAATCTTGACGTATTCGCCTGGATGCATTCTGATATGTGTGGGATCTCGCCAGACATCGCGAGCCACACTCTGAATATTGACCCGCGACATGTCCCGGTCAAACAGAAAAGGCGTGGTATGGATCCAGAGAGATCTGCCGCTCTTAAAGAAGAGGTAGAAAAGCTTAAAACAAACGGGTTCATTCGAGATGCGCTATATCCTAAATGGGTGTCGAATTCCGTGCTCGTCCGAAAGTCAAACGGAAAGTGGAGAACATGTGTCGATTACTCCGATATGAATAAAGCTTGTCCTAAAGACAGTTTCCCGCTTCCCAGAATTGATTAGCTCGTAGACTCAACAGCTGGACATGAACTCTTATCCTTTATGGATGCGTATTCTGGCTACAATCAGATACCAATGCATTTACCTGATCAAGAACATACCAGCTTCATAACCAATCTGAGACTTTATTGCTACAAAGTTATGCCATTCGGACTCAAGAATGTCGGGGCTACTTATCAACGATTGGTCAATCGGATGTTTGCCGATCAAATCGGGAAAACAATGGAAGTATATGTAGACGACATGCTTATGAAGTCACGATTTTCCACTGACCATATTAAAGACCTGGAAACTATGTTCAACATACTTAGAGAATACAGAATGAAGCTAAACCCACTGAAATGTCACTTTGGAGTTGCATCTGGAAAATTCCTTGGGTTCATCGTCAATGCTCGAGGGATCGAAGCTAATCCTGAAAAGATCTGGGCTATCAGAAATCTTGAAACTTCGAAAACTATAAAGCAAGTCCAGAGTCTCAATGGGAAAGTAGCAGCATTGAGCAGGTTCATTTCAAAGTCCACTGACAAATGCATTCCCTTCTTCGATCTGATCCGAAAAGGAAAACGAAACTTTGAATGGACCACGGAGTGTGAGGGCGCTTCCCAAGCACTAGTTCAGCATCTATCCACACCACCTATCCTGTCAAGGCCTATTGATCATGAGAAGTTGTACATATACTTGGCAATATCAGAAAATGCTATGAGCGCTGCCTTAATTCGAGAAGAAGACAGGATACAGAAGCCAGTATACTACGTTAGCAAACGATTGACTGGAGCTGAGAGGAATTATCCGAAACTAGAGAAGTTGTCTTATTGCCTTGTTATTGCATCAAGGAAGCTCAGACCATATTTCCAGGCACATCCTATTGTTGTTTACACCGATCAGCCGTTACGACAGGTCCTTACGCGGCCTGAGACGTCTGGTAGGTTACTCAAGTGGAACATCGAACTGAGCCAGTTTGATATCACTTACACTCCAAGACGAGCCATTCAAGGACAAGTCCTAGCCGATTTCATAGCTGAATTTACCGTTCCAGAGGACTTGCCCGAAACCAGTGAATCTCCCAAATACGTCTGGAAGCCGTATACTGATGGTGCATCAAACGACCAATTTTCGAGCGCTGGGGTTGTACTCGAAACCCCCGAAGGCCGATCTATATGTTATGCTTTGAAGTTCATGCAACCAATAATGAAGCTGAATATGAAGCCCTCTTAGCTGGATTGAAGCTTGCCAGAGATTTGAGAATTATCGCTGTGGAAATTTATTGCGATTCACAATTAGTTGTGTGTCAAGTACGGGGAGAATATCAAGCGAGAGATCGAAGGCTGGCTGCTTACTTAGCTCGAGTTCAGGAAGTACTGAATCAGTTTGATTATTATGCCATTTATTGTATACCTCGAGAACGCAACCAAAAAGCCGATTCATTGGCGAAGTTAACTAGCACAGGTGAAGCTCAGCAAATGGGACTCGTTCCCGTAGAGACGTTAACTTCCCCAAGTATTGACCGGGCCGAAGCAGATTGGGTATGTGAAACTGTTCCCGATAAGGAGTCATGGATGACTCCATTCCGAAATTATCTTAAGCACGAAACCTTGCCGGAGCGCAGGAGTGAGAAGAGACAAGTCCTTCGGAAGGCCTCGCGATTCACCATCCAGAATGGAGTCATGTACAGAAGAGGATACTCTGTTCCTTTACTCCGGTGTATCGCTCACGATGAAATTAAACAAGTATTACACGATGTACACGAGGGAGAATGTGGCAATCACACTGGGGGGCAAGCACTTGCCAAGAAAATACTTCGATATGGATATTATTGGCCGACTGTGAATCGCGATGCGTCGGATTATGCAAAGAAGTGTGTTAAATGTCAAAAGCATGCTCGAATTCCTAGAGCCCCGCCTACTGAGATAACGGAAATGGTCAACCCATGGCCGTTTGCAATGTGGGTCATCGACATCATTGGTACTCTACCTCTGGCAAAAGGTGGTGCAAAGTACGCCATCGTCCTAGTTTATTACTTTACAAAGTGGGCTGAAGCTGAACCTCTCACTACCATAACGACGAAAAAAGTGATCAACTTTGTAGTCCGCAACATTATCTGTCGATTTGGTCTCCCACACACCATTATTACTGACAACGGGACCCAATTCGACAGTGTAGAATTCAAAGATTTCTGCAAATGGTTTCACATTCAAAAGAAATTCTCTACAGTTGCACACCCTCAAGCGAACGGACAGGTCGAAGCAATCAATAAAGTTATAAAGTCCATTCTAAAAAAACGACTGGAAAAGGTCGGGGGCAAGTGGGTCGACGAACTTCCTATGGCTTTATGGGCTTACCGAACAACCCACAAGTCCGCGACCGGTCACACTCCATTCTCTCTCTCTTATGGTTCAGAAGCTGTTATTCCAGTCGAGCTAGAAGTACCTTCTCATCGTGTGACATACTATGATTCGAAGACAAATACTATATTACTTGATAAATCTCTCGATTTACTAGATGAGAAGCGTGAAGAGGATGATTTGAGGGCAGCCACGTATCGAAGTCGAGTCGCCCGATTGTACAACGCCAAGGTCCGCCCACGAACCTTTGAACTAGGCGATCTCATCTTGAAAAGAATCTATCAGGTTCCTTCGCATATGAAGCCGACATGGGAAGGACCGTATGTTATTGAACGAAGGCTCGGAGATGGCACATTCAAATTATCGACCGTCGACGGTCTTACTCTGCCAAGAGCCTGGAACAGCGAGAGTCTTCGTCGCTACTACACATAACAGGCTATGTTCATTCATTTAGTTTACTTTCCATTTTTGCAATTTTTTTCTGCATTTCGAAATTAGAATTTGTAATAAGGCAACTGACTTTGCCATATTTTCTTATTTCAGCAATAAAATGCAATCTCTTCGAGCCAGAGCTGTGATTTACTTGAAATACTTCGTATGAACATCATCGTGCACGAAGAGCTAAGCTTCACCATACGGTGGAATTTATTCAAATAGGGTGTGACTGTGATGCAACCGGTCACTCACTAAGTGAAACCCGAGCTCGGGGACAAGCCATCATATCAAAGTCAAAAAAGGATTGATACACGACAATCCTTCACTTAACTCCAGATTCCCAGAGTGCGAACTGGAGAATAAAAATACATCTAAGAAGAGGGTGGATCCGTCCGCCTAACAACTTCGTCCGAAAATTGCACCAAGTTTGAGGAGGGTGGACCCGTCCATCTAACGACCTCACTTGTTAACTCAGGGTGGATGTGATCCGACCATCCATGATCCTGATACACTTTTCGTTCCCAAAGTGCGAGCGAAATCCAAAAACATACAGCAGATGTGACTGACCGTCTGTTTACCAACTCCGAACTCCCAAAGTGTGAGTCGGAGTATAAAAATTATCTCCAAATTTCCAGAGTGCGAATTGGAGTATAAACGCCAACTCCGGATTCCCAGAGTGCGAAACGGAGTATAAACGTCAACTCTGAACTCCTAGAGTGTGAGTTGGAGTATAAACATTAACTCTGAATTCCCAGAGTGCGAAACGAAGTATAAACATCAACTCCGGATTCCTAGAGTGCGAAACGGAGTATAAACATTAACTCCGAATTTGCAAAGTGCGAAACGGAGTATAAATACCAACTCCGAACTCCCAAAGTGCGAGTCGGAGTATAAATGTCGATTCCGAGTCCCCAGAGCGCGGACATATAATTAAAACTTAAGCCAGCATGACCAACCGCCAGTAAGCAAATGAGAATCCTCGGAGTGCGGATATGATCATCGATAATCGAACAAGTATGGATAAATCACTCAATCTTCGCTTGTCTCAGACATCCGTTCAGTGGCACTAGACTCAACATGTTATAAGTGAGAAGTGATCGCTGACTGATGTTCTACAACTCACCCCCAAGACTGGGGGGCGGGACTTAAGCATCGACCAATGAATGAAGCGGTGCGACGTCAAAATTCAACTCACTTCCTGGTCGTAAACCATGTCCACAGTTTCCGGACCTGGCAAATAAAAACAAACTTGGCTCGGAAGCTGAAACTTCACAAGTGCACTTCAGATATTGAAACACTTAGGCAAATACACAATAACTGAGAAGAAGCCAAAAAAGAGAAGTTTCATTTCTACTGTTTGTGAAAGAAATTTATGTATAATTTTGTCCCAAAAAATTCCTACTAGCAGGGGCCGAACCCGCATCTATACACGGCCAACAAAATGAAAATCAAAATAGACCAAGGAAGCATGTCTAATCTTTTTTCTTCCTCGGCTTCCTTTTCGGTGTAGACCCGCTGGAGCTGCCACTACCTTTCCTCTTTGAGCCTTTGCCTTGCGGTGGTCGGTCTCCAGGCAAGGGCAAGATCTCGACATCCTCCTCCGAGCTCGAGTGAATAGGGATGCTTCCTGCGGGTGGAGTCGGATGAACAGGATAAAGTGTAGAAGATGGAATGGGTGCACTAGTGTCGAAAACTATACCGCCGGGCGATATTATTCTGAGCGTAGCTGGACCGGGTGCCGCCATCCCACCTCCAAATCTACCACCGTGACCCGCTGCTTCCATTTCAGCGCCGATTTCGGCCAATATCTCCTCTTCATTAATCGCTCGAGCCTCGCTGGGAGCATCAGTAGTTGGCATCGAAGAACTTGTAGCAGGAGCGCCTCCACCCATGACAAATGGAAGGTCGGCAAGAGGATCTCCATGACGGCGAAAGAGTTCCTCCATCAGCTTCTCATCAAAAACAAGTGAGCTCCCCTACATCTCGTCAAGTGGCGCAGTAATAGTTACAGTGGTCGCTTCGGTAACGATAGCCTCTTGCGTCTGATATGATTCTTGAGTAACAGGAGGCACGACCGTTGCGGCATCAATCACTAGACAAAAAATAGGAGAACTGTTAGAACTTAATTCGAGTGAAGATTCCGACTTAATATAGATATGTGGAATGTTTAGAATACCTTCCTCAGTTTGACTTGTAGGCGGCTGAATGGCTTCATCAACTTTCTCTATAGCCGGAGACATCTACGGCTGATCCGGATTGTAGGCAGGAACAGCTTCGGGATCGACCGCAGGCAAAGATTCAGGCTGGGTTGACGCTGGAAGTTCAAGACTTGCATCGTGGTGTTCAACCCCAGAGCCTTCTCCTATTTCCTGGTGTTGGGTGCCGAGTCTATCCTTTTCATAAGAAATTATTGACCCGTGGAGAATCCTCTATACATCTTCATTTAGCAGACGATTCTCGAGCTCAAACTCATCAATAGACTCACCCAAATGCATCGCCTTCTCCTCCTCAACCAATCGGCCCCAGGCGTTGTATAGATGTGTCGAATAATCATCAAGCCAGGCTAGACCCCTGTGCCTCAGCACGTTAGCATTGTAAACTACGAGAAGGTCTTCAATATATAATCTAGATCGGCTTTGGTGGTCGAACGATAATTTCCATAAACAAGATGAAAGTGCTATTCAACGGCGTATCCGTTGGGGTGTAGCTGGGATGGAGGATTCCAAGGAATGACAGTATTTCCCTTATGTACTGATTAAATGGAGGAAGTGATCTCGCTGTGCAAGCATGACGATTGAAAGTAGTAAACCCCTTCGGGGGAGCATTCGGTCTATCATTTGGCCCTGGTAGTAATACGTCATCAAGCGACAAGCCATGTCTTAAACAAATTCGTCCCAGCATATCTTCAGAGATGCTGGACGGCACAGAGTCTTGTGGATTACAAATGAACCGGGTGCCTGGAAACTCGTCCGGAGCTAGATCTATGACCTCGGCCTCGATGGCCGGTATCTCGATTATTGAAGGAATTGAACCTTGAACTTCCTGTTGTTGTGAACTCGAAGGTTCCATGACTAACTAGCTTATGAGAAATCATCATTAGACAAAAATAACACTCGCACAACCCCCAGTGTAAAGTGTGTCAATGTGTTGTGCAGTGTAGTGCTGTATATCACTTGAAAAATTCTACAGAGTTAAGGTAAGCATGTAAACGACAAGACTTCGAAATTCAGCTGGAATGAACGTCATCGCTGACCATCACAACCATGCCATCCAAACTTCAGAGACCGATACGAGTTAAAGTTTGTGAAAGTTTTGTTAAGTTACAGTGTCATCGATGAGCTTTGAAGGGAAGTCAAATATGTAGTCCAACGGTCAAGTCCAATTATGCCAAAATGAAGCTCGTCGGAGTTAGATGTTCAAATGCACAAGAGTTTTTCAAGATCATCAAAGTTAGACTCATTGTCGATCATCTAAGTTCGAGTTCACATCGATCTGTGTAGCTTTTTGTATCCATCAGGGATACGGATTCGAATTTGTATCGATCGTTCAAAGACACTTTCGTATCGATCTAATGACACATAGTTCGTATCGATCGGAAAACATCTACTTTGTATCGATCGGAAAACGTCTACTTCATATTGATCAATATCGTTTCGAAATAGCCGATGCTAAGTAACTGTTCCATGATCGATACGAAGCCCAAAGCAAGACAACGATACGAGATTTCCCATTGGGATCGATACGAGGCAAGACATTTTCTTCCTCAATCGATACGAGATTGTGGCCAAAAAACTGCCCACCAACTATTTCGAATCCGTCGTCTCTTCTTCTTCCCTAGATCAATTCGAACTCCATCTTCTCCTTCCTCGACCTCGCACAATATCTTCTTCCCCAAACTATTCAAACACCATGGCAATTTTCAAATAGCCGACTCCGGTCTTGGAATCACCAGAGATCGATCGTATATGCAAATAGATTGGAGATCGATTTCAAATCCCGTCGCAACAACGTGGGTTAGCCGTTTATTTACCTGATTTCAACGATTGGTTCAGGGGGTTACAGGTTTGAATCAATTCGAAGGCAAGAACTTTTCTTTTTCCAAGTCACTGGAGCGATACGAAGGGCTGTAGAAGAAACGAGCGAGTAAAAAGTAAAAAGTAAAAAACGGCTAAGTCCATAGTATTTATATGGACTCGAGTGTGAAGGAAGAAACGATTCGCCTCCCAGTAAACTCGACCGGTTGCAAAATGTCACCACGGGATCGATTCGAACAAGTTATTCGAATCCATCAACTCGAGCCTTTATAGAAGCGAAATTGCCAATGAAGGCTTTTCTGAGTCACCCAAATCCATCGATACGAAGCCATTGTTCGTATCGATCATTTCGGCTCCATCACCAGTGCAGCGATATGGACTGTGCAGTTCGAATCCATCAAAACACAGCTTCAGGAGACCAGTATTTACCGATACGAACGCATAGTTCGTATCCATTTTTGTGACCCACATCGATTCGAAAATGAAGTCCACCGAAGTTCCTGACCATCGATGCGAACGATCGTTTCGTATCCATCGAAGCTCATATCTACCGATGCGAACTGTTCATTTCGTATCCGTCACTGCGATGTATATCAATGCAAAGACAATGTTCCAACCTTTTACATCGATTTAGGAGAGGACCGATACGAAGGAACATTCAAAAACAACCATCGAGCGTTGTTACAATTCGAATTTCACATTGGTTCAGGAGAGGATCGATACGGAATTCGATACGAGATAAACTGACAACGACTCGTGAACGTGCAGCATTAACGAGAGTCAGATTAACATATATGCATATGCGTCGGACTAATATTCAATTTTTAACATTTATAGGAATTGGATACTTATCTGATAACGATTACAACAACGAACGGCTAATCACCAACATACAGCAATCAGTTGCAACAATACAGGGTACAACAGTAGACAGTCAACAGTTTACATTACCGAGAAAATCAGTCAAAGATTACAACTTTCAGCGAAAAGACGATAACTGTTCAGAATGAAGATTGCAGCATTTCAAAGCACATCATGTTCCCACAAGACGTACTTTGGGGGGCAAATGTTATCCCATCTTTTGGTAAGGCCGTGACACCAAGAACTTGACTAGAAACCAATGATGGGTCGTCTTAGAGATCGGTTATACGCAGGTTCACTATGGATATCGATGAATTTTGTCCAAGTCCGAATCAAGCTACAATCGACAAGACACGACGAGCGAAGCAATAAAAGTCAACGTTCTAAATTTCAAATCAATCGGAGTTAATATGCTTAAGATACGATCGATACAAGCTAAGGAAAATCGACTCTATTTCGTATCGATTGGCTAGGCCTCTGTTCGAATCGATCAGCTTCGTATCGATCAAATGGCCCTAGTTCGAATTGATCAAGTTCGCATCCATCACTTGAGTTTACTTCGTATCGATCGACTTTGTATCCATCACCAGAGTTTACTTCGTATCGATCGACTTCATATCCATCAAGAGATAGTGCAGCTTTGTATCGATCAGAAGGCCCTGGTTCGAATCAATCAGGTTCACATCCATCACCTGAGTTTACTTCGTATTGATCGACTTCGTATCCATCACCAGAGTTTACTTCGTATCGATCGACTTCGTATCAATCAAGAGATAGTGCACTTCGTATCGGTTGGCCAGTGTCTACTTCGAATCCATCAGGAGAGCCTTGTTCGAATCCACCAGGAGAGCCTTGTTCGTATTCATCGACTCACACTATTCGTATCCATTCAGGTGGAGCACTTTTATCGATACGAACAGAGCATAACAATTAATACGAACAGAGCATAACAATCGATACAAACAGAGCATAACAATCGATACGAACTATGGAACTTCCATCGATGCGAACTGGACCATCCCCATCGATTCGAACTACACTACTTTCATCGATATGAATAAGTCAAAGTTCAAGGAATGACTCGGTCAACTCGGCGAAGAAGGTGGATCGATCCGAAGAGTGCTCACCACGTCACCACCTGATCACATGCAGTCATCGATTCGAAATGATGGAGTCGAAATGATCGATTCAAACTGTGTTTTCTACCAAAAGTCTTAATTTCGTATCGATCATAACTCTAGATACACAAGTCCAAATGCCACCAAATTTTCACAGGAGCTTACGCACGTGCTAAAGAATTTACACACCAAGTTTCGACTCCATTGGACGAAATCTTGATCGGTACAAAATTCATTCGTATCGATCACGGATCGAGCCGAAACTTCACGGGCTTGGTCGCGTGGGCCCACTCACATGCCAGAAGAAGTCTCCCGAGATCTGAGCGAAATATCAGCCTCCTACACCTATAAATAGAGCCCCAGGGCATATAGTGAAAGGATCATCTTTTTGACGCTCCAACGCCCAGACTCTTCCGAATTCAATTCCATACTTCATTACTGCTGTTGTACTCGAATTTCATAACTGAATCTTGTTGTAATCCGCTGCAATCAATTGTAATCATCAAAGAAACATCGATAAAGTGATCGACTTCATAGTGGACGTAGGCAATACGCCGAACCACTCTAAATCCTAGTGTTTCTGTGCGTTATTATTATTTTCATTATCTGTTTTTGGAGTTTTTGTTAGATAATCCTCTTTTTCCATTTAATTTCTTCATTTTAACTCTTCAAAAACTTTCGAAGAGTGTTGTGCCCAATTTTGGTACAAACAGGAAGACCATCTGCATTTAGTCGATTTTTAGTATAACAATAGTTATCAGACTAGTATTGGAATGGAACCGTTTGAAGCTTTGTATGGAATGCCATGCAAATCTCCCGTTTGTTGGTTGGAGACCGGGGAGAGGGTTGTTCTTGGTCCAGATTTGGTTAAAGAAGCTGCAGAAAAGATTGAGGTCATTCGGGCTAGAATGAAGGAAACTCAGTCTAGGCAGAAGAGTTACGCTGTCAGAAGATGGAAAGATTTAGAGTTCTTAGTTGGAGATCAGGTATTTATTAAGGTGTCACCAATGATGGGTGTGATCGGATTCGGAAGATCAGGAAAGTTGGCATCGAGATTCATTGGACATTTTCCTATTATTGAGAGAATCGGGAAACTCATGTATAGATTTGAGTTACCGAGCAGTTTGGCAAGAGTCCATGATGTTTTTCATGTTTCTCATCTCAGAAAGTGTGTTAGAGACCCGAAAACTGCTATTGCACTGACTGTGCTAGATGACATAGTGGTAAAACTGAACTTGACCACGGTTAAAAAATCAGTTGGTATAGTTGCAAGAGATGAGAAGAGGCTTAGAACCAAGACAGTCAAATTAGTCAAGGTCCAGTAGAGTAACAATGATAGGGATTGTACTTAAGAGGTAGAGAGCAAGATTAGAGAGGCTTATCCTGATTTGTTTGACGGTATGTTTTACCTTTTTAATTGTTGTGTACCTTATCATAATTTCGGGGACAAAATTTTTTAAGGAGGGGAGTCTATAACACCCCGTATTTTTTATAACATTATTTAGGATGTTTAATTAGCTAAATTAAATTAAATTAAATAATGTGTTGATTAAGGGATTGAGATTTGATTTAATTAAGGGGTAGTCGTGCCATTTAAACAATGAATTAAAAGAAGAGTTAACATGAAATATAGGAGGGGTAAAATAGGAAAGTGGCCATTTTTATATCTTAAACCCTTGGCCGTGTGTCTTATACACGTTCATTTCATTTGTTCAAAATTTTAAAAGCTAAGGACGACTACCATTAACAAGTGCTAGAGAAAGAAAGAGAAAGGGAAAGCTTAATCAACATCAAATTCATTCAAATCTCATAACCTTAATCCCTAAAGCTAAGGTGAATAATGTTTACATCTCTCGTTTTTTTTGTTTTCAGTTTTAAAGGGAAATCCGAAATGTTTTGCAATGGTTTGCCATGTTTTTGAATGATGGAATGATTATATATACTTGTTGATGATTTATGCATGGTCATATTAATTTTATGATATGTTTTGATATGTAAACCCTATTAAATGACATCCAAATGCCTTGCAAAAATTTAAATAGACCAGAAATAATATTTTGAAGATGGGTTTCAATTTTTAGAATTTTCTGGATTTTTGTGGATTTTATATGAATTTTCTAGTAAAGAAAATGTTATTTTGGGTTATAAATTATTTACGGTTAAATAATAAAAGATTTGGGTCTGAAATTTTTATATGTTGGAAAACATATTAAAAGTGATTTTCTGGAGTTTTTGTAGATTTTTCCAAAGTGTTTTAATGGACATATAAAATTATTTAAGGTATGGGACTTAAATGTTTTATATATTTATAAAAGGAGAAGGGGCTTTTTGTAAATTAATTTAGATTGTTTTTTTGGAAATTGGCAGCACTTTTGAAGAAGTACAATGGAAACCAATCAGATTTAGACAAACAAGGCAGGTTTGGTACAAAAGAAATAGTTTAAAAGGACTAATCAACATGTTTTTCACTGTTTCGATGCTTTCGGCACCAGGTTCCGCCTCCTTTCCTTCGCTTCCAACACAGTCGAAACCAATGCACATGGTATCATGTAACGACCCGATATTTTTGGACCATTCGCATCCGCACATGTCGGACTTTAATAATTCAAAATACCGCGTTGTTAATTTAAATTTGGCAAAACTGAACATATACAGTAAATAAATAATCACAGATCACAGACACAGAGTAATAAATGCAGCGGAAATAAAAGAGATAGTAGTTCATGAAGCTACTATATAAATGTATAAGTTACATCAGAGTTAAACCAGATACAACGGAAGAGTAATACGATACATCAGATATAAATCAGAATACATCACTGGAATCATCGAATACTGAAAGCAGAATAGATGGCTGGATCTTCAAGCAAAGCTCCAACTCCAAAGGTGAGTCTCGAATACTGGTACACTCAGTCTGACCCGAGCGTAAAGAAAAACACAAAACACTCGAGTCAGGATTAGCATTCTTATATCAATAAATCCAACTCAAGTGAAATAGCAATTGAAATACAAGTAACTCAAAGGATGTTTGGAATAACCATCCTTTAAGGATCCGTTAAACTATCTACTATGTAGTAGTGTACGATAAGTAGATAATGCCTATCAGTAATATAAGATATCAAAATAGTGTTAAGGCGTTACCATTATCCCTCTTAACACATTTTTATAAGCATCATAGTCTATACAGCAATGTAAACTCCACCGTAAACTAGTGGGCTATCAGGGAGTACTCCATAGGTATAACACAAAACAAATCGTAGTGGTCGCGTATACAGGGATACAAGTATGACAAGGCACATGAGGCAATACCCAAGGTAGTGAAACTACCGTTTGCCTGATCCGGACTGGTGAGAACGCATCGCCGCAGCGATCGCAACACCGCGAAACAGCACTCCCAAATCAAGGGTGCACCAATCGACAACAAGTAATGAGTAGTTTCGAAGAAGTGTGTTCGCTCGAGGTAGCTAGCCCCTATTTGGCCCAGCACGGCTCCTGTTTTAGTCATTTCCAATTTGACACATGTGTCAAGGCTATCCATTATCGTTCACTTTCTTCAGTCATCGCGTTCGTCAATCCAACCACTTCATTCTGGATCATACTCCGCGTATAGTTATTAAAGTGGTTTTCGGTTTAGACAGTGAGTATGTTCTTAACCGATTCCGGTTCCTTTAATAACCTTCGTAATTATTTCACCGATTGGTCGTTAATATATTTCAAAACTAAATCATTTTCAATTTCAATTACAATTCGTAAATCAACATTTCACTAGTCTTCCTAAATCAGTTTCCAAAATTTACGTTTCATAACTTCCAAATTCATTTCAAAATCTTATAATACAATTTCAATTTTTATTTAAAACCATTCCAATATTCATTTAAATTTGTATATAAGTTTCATTCTGAAATCATTTAAATAAATTTAATTTAATATTCAAATCAATTTAAATTCGTTAATCGATTTCATTCAATATTCGTTAAGTTAATTTATCATTCAAAACAATTTCTATTTAGTTTCCAATTCATTAAATCAATTACTTAAGTTCAACTCCATTATATCAAAACTTACAAATTGCATTAAATTAAATTCATCAAATCAAATTCTTTACATTTCAAGTCTTACATTTATTTCAATAAAACACATTTTATTTCTTATTAGAGAAATTCAATTTCACTGATTTAATTTACTTAAATAATTTTCCAAACTTAATTAATAAAGAAACTCAATTTCAATTATTCAAGAAGTTCAATTCCACTTATTAAAGAATTCAATTTATTTAATTATTAAATAATTCAATTTATTTAATTATTAAATAATTCAATCTTATTTAATTACTTAATAATTTCAAAACTTAATTATTAAATAATTTCAAACTTAATTATTAATAATTCCAAATTTTAAAACAACGTTCATTCATCATCTATTATGTTAATATTTTGATTCAGATTATTAAATATTAACATTTCCTTTCATAAAATTCAAATTCCAACTTCGTTTCAAAACATATTATTTATTCCAATAAAATCTTCATTTTATTTTTAAATCAACTTATTAACCAATCGGTTTTTATTTAATTCTCTATCCTAGGTCAAGTTCATTTGGGTATTTATCATTTCAATCCGATTCCAATTCAATTCAAAATCAAAACATAGCAAAGGGAACTTGCAGTGTGATAACTGGGATGGTGTCAAAGTAAATAAACAAGCAAGAACAACAATCAATATCAAACCAATAATCAATTCAAATAATCCCGAAATAACCGTATTAATTCACATTGTTATTTGTGCGAATTAATATAATTATTTCTAGAATCTACACTATCATTTCATGTAGATTAAAGATTATTACATTACAGATTATCACTTGTCATCTATTTCCAATTTCATACATCATTAATTTAAACAACATACATTCAATGGTTCAAGGTGTAGTTAACGCTATTTCTACGTGTCACTTTATTTAACATTTAAGGGTCATATTATACAACTTTTAACAAATCAAATTTAGCACATATATCAATTTTATCCTATATCAAATTCACTAATGTTTTATTTATTATTTTAAACAATAACAATTTAACGTCAAATGTAATGACAAACAATCAATTAATTATCAATCAAACTGGGTTATCATCACATAATTACAGATAATGGTGTCAGATGTCACAGGTGAACTGATACAAGTAATAGCATATTATTTAACAGTGTAAATTACTAACAACAGCATATTCAATTGTCGTTTCAATTGAAATCAAATTTAATAAATAAAAGAACGTTAATCGTGAGTGATTGCTCACCTTTCGAGGATAGAAGGAGTAGACAACACAGCAAGCTATGATTCGAATCATGAAATCGACCGATCTAAACAAAATTCACAATGAAGTAGGTTGAACACGAATTTGCCGGATAAAGCTAAAGCTAATAGATGAGAATTGATGAGAACAAATTAGAATCCGCTAGATATAATAAAAACGAAGAGTGTATTGTATCATTATTTTATTACTTTTATTCAAAACAATTGTTTAAATAAAGACATGAATTTTAAAACAAAGTCTACATAAAAAAAACAATAAAATTTAAACGCAAACATATGTAAGATCAAAACTATATCCCTTACAATAAAAATACATAAAAAAAATTTAAAGTTTGTAGGCCCTTTCCGAAACCCAAGCCAATAGTAAATAAACTCATACATTTAAACAGCAAATGCCGATAGTGAATAAACTCAACATATCATATGTATAGGAAAAACATCAATATAACTTCCATAAAATAAAATATACCTTATTTACTTTTTATATTTTAGATCAGTGTTCACAAAAAAAATCAATATAACCTATATATATACATGTACACTCGATCAACATATACTTACTAGTCATATATTGAACAAACATACATGCGTGCACTTTAAAAGTCCATATTTAATAACAACATTGGTAATGAATTTGAATAGACAGTAAGCATTTCAAACTAAACCAACACTGTGCTCACACCAGCAACGCTAAACAATTAGCTAAAGTCTACATATCATCCATCCACACTCGAAGAGCATTGATCCAAAAAATTTATTTTTTTATTTTTTTATTTTATTTTAGCAGAGCCTAGTTAGCCTGACTTGATACATACATATATATACTAACGGAAAATATATAATAGATGGCAACGCATGAACTGCTTCATAATATGAATTATATAAAACCATTATATGGAGGCTATGTTCAAATATATGTGACTGACCTATTAAATCATACATTATATCATACATATAACGTGTACCCAACCCAAATGCACTTTATAAATTCTTGTATAAACTAACGCTTGAACACAAACAAATATATAATATACTACACAATATATATCAATATATAAAACAAAACATAAACTAATATGCATACCTATGTATTTGAAACTATCAGACTAACTTATAATACATATAAAGCTTTACTATAAACTTATGACGTATAAAACCGACACGTCATAAAATTTGTATAACAAACATTATGTAAAATTTATATAAACTAATAACATATTAAACTCACCATATAAATATAAAACAACATGCAGTTGCTCGGTATATGATGAGGTGGCATCGCCTGAAGGCGGAGGCAAGAGGAGAGGGAGAGATTGGGCCCGTGAGGCGCTGCTATGCGGCATGGGTGAGATGCTCGGCATGGTCTGGTGTTTGTGGCGTAGGAGGAGAACGTGGGATAGGCAAGGAGGAGGAATCGGCAAAGGTTGGTGATCGGTTGTTTTGAGGTGAGGCCGGGTCGAGGCTGTTTGAGAGGCAGGGTTGTGGTGGCAAGGACGAGGAGAGGAAGGTTGTTAATGGGTTTCGGCAGGTCGAGGTGGGTTGCGTACGGAGGGGTGAGCTGGAGGCCGAGCGGGTGATGGCTACAGGAGAGGGGGGAGATTTAATGGATGGAAGGCCGTGTGGAAATAAGTGACAGAGGAGGGAAGAATAAATGACGCTGGAACAGAACAAAAGGATAGTAATTATATTCAACAGCTCGATACAAATAGCAATTCAATAAATGTAGAGAATAGAAAAGATCAAAAAGCTGAAATAATAATTGTTGGTGACCGTTTGATTAACACGAAGATATATGGAAAGTCATATAGAAACCAATATTCTCAAATAACGAACCGCAACGGCTAACCGTTTACAGATTCCGCGGCGTATCGGGGTTCGGAAAACAGAACTGAATATACTATTGAGATCAGCACGACGAAACGATCAAAACGGTATACAAATATCAGTGGTACGATTGAATTATAAAAATTTGAATTTTCTACTAGTGGAAAATGCAGCAAAAACGAAGAAAAATAAGATCGACGGAGCTAAAGAAGTCCGAATTTTGAAAAACGAAAAATGTCGTCTTGCTCAGAAGATGGTTTAGAATTTTTCTATGTAAAAATATTTAGGTTTCGAAAACGTTTTATTTTCATCGCTTTTTAACTGATTAAATTGAAGTGAATTTACGCGCGAAATAGACTTTCGTATTTCCGGACGAAAATTTACCAGTTGTTATGTTTAACTAGACGCATTCCAAATATCAAATTTATATTTCAAAATTTTATCGTTTAAAATTTCACAAAATTTCAATTAATAATGTTATTAAAACCAATTAAATTTACGGGTCGTTACACTCTCCCCCACTCAAAACTTTTTGTCCCCGAAAAGGAACGAGGTAGGAGAATAGAAACAACCAGAAAGAAAACAGATTTGAAATACCAAAATAAAACAATCAGTTTAAACCGTATAAATTTCAGTTTACCTTAATTAATACTCAATATTTGATTTAAAATTCAGGGTATTTCAATAAGTTGATTTAATTCTAATTTATTAATATTTGATACCAAAAGATTTCTTCAAAATAAAATTTTATTTTAATTATCTCATTTATTCATTTTTTTATTATCCAATCATCCTTTGTTAACGATTTTTAAAATCATAAACTTGATTAGTCATTTATTACAATCATATTTTATTCAACAAATTTAATTCTTCTTTATTCCAAATTATTATTAAATTTGTTCCACTTAATATATCTTATTACATATATTTAAACCATATAAATTAAATTAAACCATATAAATTTCAATTTAAATTAATTTATATTCAATAATTGGTTTAATTTTAAGGTATTTCCATATGTTGATCTAATTTCAATTTGTTAATTCTTTCAGAACAAAATTTTTTATATTCATCTCATTCAATTAACTTATTATTCTATCATCTTTATTAGCATTTTTTTATATATAATTAAAATCTAAGTGTATAACATTTATTATAACATTCAAATTTTATTTATAAAATCATTTTATATGTATATTATCCAATTACATTTTAACTTCTGAATAATTTAGGTAAGTTATATTGAAATGTAATTTAGTACTATACAAATAAAATTTTCAAATTCAAAATTTTCAAGTTTAAACATTTATTTAAAATTTAGCTTTATTTATAATTGGAAACATCCTTTAACATAATTTTAAGGATTAAATTTCCATTTAATTTCAAACCCTTTAGAGATAATTATGTATATACTATATATATTAAATCAAATTAAATTTAAAATAATATACCCATATAAATAAAGTCATACTTAAAAATTCAAATTAAAATCTTTCCCAAACAAAACCGTAGCAAAACTACAGAATGGTTTCTCCACTTCGAAACTCGAAAATAAATGTCGATGATGCGGCCGCCACCACCGAAATTATTTTCCAGCGACAAAGAGAAGAGCACTGATTTCAATATTTTAAAATTCTATGAAAACGATTTCTATTTGAAAATACTTTAAATAATATGCATTAAAATTCTTTGGAAATAAATTATAGTCAAAATACCTTTAAATAATGTGCATTTTAAACCTTTAAAACCATAATTCGAAATCATTGGAAATTAAATTCTCAAATTCCTAATTTACTTTAATTTCAAATCCTAAATCAGTTTATAAACCAAGTTTATAAATTCATTTATCGAACAATAGATGATAATCAAATATTTTATAATATAATCATACAAACTTATTTCATTTACCAAATTTGAAAACAATATTGTGTCAGTTTTCTCTACTCAAGTGTTTTGGGGATCCTATCGATAGCGTTGATCAGACGAATCGATCGAAAACCCAAATCAACATCAACAACTCAAACAACACAGCATATATTAAAACATTTATATATATTAGTTTACAAATACATTTCTTTGCTCGACAATACAGGAATGAATTTTCAAAATAAGGATAGGAATTCAAATTTGATGGACTCAAATCAAAGAGGAATATGATTTGAAGATAAGTTCGAAACAAAGATATGATGATTAATAACAAAGTAGGAAGATGGATAAGTTTATATAAATCGCGGGCAACCTTAACTGGGTCAACCGTGACTTCAAGAATAAGATCAATGCAGAATTCCGAGGCAAATCGACATTTGATCTCAAGAAATAGAATTCAGGTATAGCAGGAGATAGATAGCATCGTAAACCGAGGATACAGAAATCTCCGGTAAATCAATGCCAATTGTAAAGGAGTTTCACCTCTTTACAAATCATTCGAAGTTTGGCGAGACCGCCGATTCATTATAAGGGTCATTCGAAGTGGAGCTATGTGATGCTCCAAAATTGAAAGAAGACGAATAGTGAGGGACACGAATGAATTTTTGGAACCGCAGGGAACGTTCCAAAATTCAAAGGAATCGAGTCAAAAGGAAGAGATTGAAACTCGAATGAGAGTGATTCTGTAAATACATTTACCCTATATGCTAAGTTTTGCCTAGAGCTACCAAAGCTCTGATACCAACTGTAACGACCCGATATTTTTTGACCATTCGCATCCGCACATGTCGGACTTGAATAATTCAAAATACCGCGTTGTTAATTTAAATTTGGCAAAACTGAACATATACAGTAAATAAATAATCATAGATCACAGACACAGAGTAATAAATGCAACGGAAATAAAAGAGATAGTAGTTCATGAAGCTACTATATAAATGTATAAGTTACATCAGAGTTAAACCAGATACAACGGAAGAGTAATACGATACATCAGATATAAATCAGAATACATCACTGGAATCATCGAATACTGAAAGCAGAATAGATGGCTGGATCTTCAAGCAAAGCTCCAACTCCAAAGGTGAGTCTCGAATACTGGTACACTCAGTCTGACCCGAGCGTAAAGCAAAACTCAAAACACTCGAGTCAGGATTAACATTCTTATATCAATAAATCCAACTCAAGTGAAATAGCAATTGAAATACAAGTAACTCAAAGGATGTTTGGAATAATCATCCTTTATGGATCCGTTAAACTATCTACTATGTAGTAGTGTACGATAAGTAGATAATGCCAATCAGTATTATAAGATATCAAAATAGTGTTAAGGCGTTACCATTATCCCTCTTAACACATTTTTATAAGCATCATAGTCTATACAGCACTGTAAACTACACCGTAAACTAGTGGGCTATCAGGGAGTACTCCATAGGTATAACACAAAACAAATCGTAGTGGTCGCGTATACAGGGATACAAGTATGACAAGGCACATGAGGCAATACCCAAGGTAGTGAAACTACCGTTTGCCTGATCCGTACTGGTGAGAACGCATCGCCGCAGCGATCGCAACACCACGAAACAACACTCCCAAATCAAGGGTGCACCAATCGACAACAAGTAATGAGTAGTTTCGAAGAAGTGTGTTCGCTCAAGGTAGCTAGCCCCTATTTGGCCCGGCACGGCTCCTGTTTTAGTCATTTCCAATTTGACACAAGTGTCAAGGCTATCCATTATCATTCACTTTCTTCAGTCATCGCGTTCGTCAATCCAACCACTTCATTCTGGATCATACTCCGCGTATAGTTATTAAAGTGGTTTTCGGTTTAGACAGTGAGTATGTCCTTAACCGATTCCGGTTCCTTTAATAACCTTCGTAATTATTTCACCGATTGGTCGTTAATATATTTCAAAACTAAATCATTTTCAATTTCAATTACAATTCGTAAATCAACATTTCGCTAGTCTTCCTAAATCAGTTTCCAAAATTTACGTTTCATAACTTCCAAATTCATTTCAAAATCTTATAATACAATTTCAATTTTTATTTAAAACCATTCCAATATTCATTTAAATTTGTATATAAGTTTCATTCTGAAATTATTTAAATAAATTTAATTTAATATTCAAATCAATTTAAATTCGTTAATCGATTTCATTCAATATTCGTTAAGTTAATTTATCATTCAAAACAATTTCTATTTAGTTTCCAATTCATTAAATCAATTACTTAAGTTCAACTCCATTATATCAAAACTTACAAATTGCATTAAATTAAATTCATCAAATCAAATTCTTTACATTTCAAGTCTTACATTTATTTCAATAAAACACATTTTATTTCTTATTAGAGAAATTCAATTTCACTGATTTAATTTACTTAAATAATTTTCCAAACTTAATTAATAAAGAAACTCAATTTCAATTATTCAAGAAGTTCAATTCCACTTATTAAAGAATTCAATTTATTTAATTATTAAATAATTCAATCTTATTTAATTACTTAATAATTTCAAAACTTAATTATTAAATAATTTCAAACTTAATTATTAATAATTCCAAATTTTAAAACAACGTTCGTTCATCATCTATTATGTTAATATTTTGATTCAGATTATTAAATATTAACATTTCCTTTCATAAAATTCAAATTCCAACTTCGTTTCAAAACATATTATTTATTCCAATAAAATCTTCATTTTATTTTTAAATCAACTTATTAACCAATCGGTTTTTATTTAATTCTCTATCCTAGGTCAAGTTCATTTGGGTATTTATCATTTCAACCCGATTCCAATTCAATTCAAAATCAAAACATAGCAAAGGGAACTTGCAGTGTGATAACTGGGATGGTGTCAAAGTAAATAAACAAGCAAGAACAACAATCAATATCAAACCAATAATCAATTCAAATAATCCCGAAATAACCGTATTAATTCACATTGTTATTTGTGCGAATTAATATAATTATTTCTAGAATCTACACTATCATTTCATGTAGATTAAAGATTATTACATTACAGATTATCACTTGTCATCTATTTCCAATTTCATACATCATTAATTTAAACAACATACATTCAATGGTTCAAGGTGTAGTTAACGCTATTTCTACGTGTCACTTTATTTAACAGTTAAGGGTCATATTATACAACTTTTAACAAATCAAATTTAGCACATATATCAATTTTATCCTATATCAAATTCACTAACGTTTTATTTATTATTTTAAACAATAACAATTTAACATCAAATGTAACGACAAACAATCAATTAATTATCAATCAAACTGGGTTATCATCACATAATTACAGATAATGGTGTCAGATGTCACAGGTGAACTGATACAAGTAATAGCATATTATTTAACAGTGTAAATTACTAACAACAGCATATTCAATTGTCGTTTCAATTGAAATCAAATTTAATAAATAAAAGAACGTTAATCGTGAGTGATTGCTCACCTTTCGAGGATAGAAGGAATAGACAACACAGCAAGCTATGATTCGAATCACGAAATCGACCGATATAAACAAAATTCACAACGAAGTAGGTTGAACACAAATTTGCCGGATAAAGATGATAGATGAGAATTGATGAGAACAAATTAGAATCCGCTAGATATAATAAAAACGAAGAGTGTATTGTATCATTATTTTATTACTTTTATTCAAAACAATTGTTTAAATAAAGACATGAATTTTAAAACAAAGTCTACATAAAAAACAATAAAATTTAAACGCAAACATATGTAAGATCAAAACTATATCCCTTACAATAAAAATACATAAAAAAAAATTTAAAGTTTGTAGGCCCTTTCCGAAACCCAAGCCAATAGTAAATAAACTCATACATTTAAACAGCAAATGCCGATAGTGAATAAACTCAACATATCATATGTATAGGAAAAACATCAATATAACTTCCATAAAATAAAATATACCTTATTTACTTTTTATATTTTAGATCAGTGTTCACAAAAAAATATCAATATAACCTATATATATACATGTACACTCGATCAACATATACTTACTAGTCATATATTGAACAAACAGACATGCGTGCACTTTAAAAGTCAATATTTAATAACAACATTGGTAATGAATTTGAATAGACAGTAAGCATTTCAAACTAAACCAACACTGTGCTCACACCAACAACGCTAAACAATTAACTAAAGTCTACATATCATCCATCCACACTCGAAGAGCATTGATCCAAAAAAAAATTATTTTTTATTTTTATTTTAGCAGAGCCTAGTTAGCCTGACTTGATACATACATATATATACTAACGGAAAATATATAATAGATGGCAACGTATGAACTGCTTCATAATATGAATTATATAAAACCATTATATGGAGGCTATGTTCAACTATATGTGACTGACCTATTAAATCATACATTATATCATACATATAACGTGTACCCAACCCAAATGCACTTTATAAATTCTTGTATAAACTAACGCTTGAACACAAACAAATATATAATATACTACACAATATATATCAATATATAAAACAAAACATAAACTAATATGCATACCTATGTATCTGAAACTATCAGACTAACTTATAATACATATAAAGCTTTACTATAAACTTATGATGTATAAAACCGACACGTCATAAAATTTGTATAACAAACATTATGTAAAATTTATATAAACTAATAATATATTAAACTCACCATATAAATATAAAACAACATGCAGTTGCTCGGTATATGATGAGGTGGCATCGCCTAAAGGCGGAGGCAAGAGGAGAGGGAGAGATTAGGCCCGTGAGGCGCTGCTATGCGGCATGGGTGAGATGCTCGGCATGGTCTGGTGTTTGTGGCGTAGGAGGAGAACGTGGGATAGGCAAGGAGGAGGAATCGGCAAAGGTTGGTGATCGGTTGTTTTGAGGTGAGGCCGGGTCGAGGCTGTTTGAGAGGCGGGGTTGTGGTGGCAAGGACGAGGAGAGGAAGGTTGTTAATGGGTTTCGGCAGGTCGAGGTGGGTTGCGTACGGAGGGGTGATCTGGAGGCCGAGCGGGTGATGGCTACAGGAGAGGGAGAAGATTTAATGGATGGAAGGCCGTGTGGAAATAAGTGACAGAGGAGGGAAGAATAAATGAGGCTGGAACAAAACAAAAGGATGGTAATTATATTCAACAGCTCGATACAAATAGCAATTCAATAAATGTAGAGAATAGAAAAGATTAAAAAGCTGAAATAATAATTGTTGGTGACCGTTTGATTAACACGGAGATATATGGAAAGTCATATAGAAACCAATATTCTCAAATAACGAACCGCAACGGCTAACCGTTTACAGATTCTGCGGCGTATCGGGGTTCGGAAAACAGAACTGAATATACTATTGAGATCAGCACGACGAAACGATCAAAACGGTATACAAATATCAGTGGTACGATTGAATTATAAAATTTGAATTTTCTACTAGCGGAAAATGCAGCAAAAACGAAGAAAAATAAGATCGACGGTGCTAAAGAAGTCCGAAATTGAAAAACGAAAAATGTCGTCTTGCTCAGAAGATGGTTTAGAATTTTTTTATGTAAAAATATTTAGGTTTCGAAAACGTTTTATTTTCATCTTTTTTTAACTGATTAAATTGGAGTGAATTTACGCGTGAAATAAACTTTCGTATTTCCGAACGAAAATTTACCAGTTGCTATGTTTAACTAGACGCATTCCAAATATCAAATTTATATTTCAAAATTTTATCGTTTAAAATTTCACAAAATTTCAATTAATAATGTTATTAAAACCAATTAAATTTACGGGTCGTTACATATCAGGGAACTGGTATGTAGTGAATTCGATGTAGGCGGAAGGAATAGAGTCGAGACCAGGGGTTCCGAAGGGGTTTGGGCTTTACTTTGTTTTTAAAAGAAAATGTGCCTGTTTGCTTTCGAGTAAGTAGCTTTCGACTTGGTTAGCTTTCGACTAGGTCGAATGGGTTTGAAGGAAATGGTTTCGATTGGGTTGCGCCTTTATTTTTTAGCAAATGCTTTTGACTAAGTCCAAACCTTTTACTGTCGCTGGTTTACCTTTCGACCCAGAGGGTTTCGAAGGGGTACTTTGTTTTCTAAAATTAGGCCACTCCTCCAATGCTTTCGAAGGGATGGTTTCGACACCATCACTTCTTTACTTAGGAATGCTTTCGATAGGTAGGCTTTCAACTTAAATGGTTGTAACGACCCTTTTACTCAGTTGAAGTATAACCCAAATGGTTTCGAAAGAGATAATTTAATTGATTTCGAAAAGAAGTGCTTACGGCTTTAATTGGTTTATGATCCTTTTGCTCTACTTGAAGGCATAATCCAAATGGTTTCGACCGAGACGATTTTCAAAGGTTTTGAAGGGGTAAATTTTTTAATGGTTTAGAAAGGTTTCCACATGTTTTAAATTGAACACAAGTGCTTTCGAAAGGTTTAGATTTGATGCTTTCAAAAGGTTTTAAAGTAAGGTTTCAAAGGGGTGGTTCCTCTATGGTTTCAAAGGAGTCGAAAGGTGTGGTTTTCTAGTTGTTTCGAAAGGATTAAAAGGAAAGGTTTTCCAAGGGTTTCGATATGCAATGTTTAAAGGCTTTTAAAGGATGACCTCTAAGGTTTTAAAGCTTTCGAAAGGAAGGTTTTTTAAAGGGTTCAAAAGGGTTTTTGGGAATATTTTCAAAAGGAAGCTTTTGGCCTTTCGGCCTAGATTAAGGGGAGTGTTTTACTTGGTTTCGAAAGGGTACTTTCAATAGATTCGGAAGGTGGACTTTCAAAGGCTAAATATTTTCATCTACTAAGATTTGAGTAAAGTATACATATAACATATCAAGGTGATTTTGAGTAATGCATAGAATATATAAATTTTCCTTGTATAAGTTTGATTTGAAGGTTTTAAATCATTTTGAAAAGGTTTCCAAAGAAAATTATGGGAAGGGATCCCTAAGTAAAATGACTTAGATATTATAATACCAGATGGAACTGGTATAAGGTCCCGCCCTATATATTAGCTATGAGCCCCAGCTAATTTTGTTCAAAATTCCAGTGTGTAGGGCTTTGTCAGGTAAAACTAAAGTTATGAATACGCACAGAAAGGCATATATGTTTGTATACAGATAGGTTATTGGTGAGCCCGTAAGACCATTAGGATCAGGTGACCCTGGGAGATGATAGGTTAAGGACAGTCCATCCAGAAGAGAAGTATTTAACAGATAATTAAGGACAGAACGTCCAGAAGAAGAGGAGTGTCTAACAGATGTTAGATAAATTTTGATATGTTTTCTACGAGGCCCGAGTCAGCCAAAGGTTAATAGTTAGCCAAACAAAACTGTAAAGTTCGAAAAAATAGTTCATTTATTACCTGATATGTATGTTTACATAATAATGGTTTACAGATTTTAACCAGTTTTGGTTGCAGGAAAGGATTTGCGAAAGATACGTTTTAAAAGGATGTTAGTGAGGGGAAACCTATTCCACTAAGTGGCATGGTCTCACTAAACATAAAATAACAGAGATGAACAGTATTATTCACACTAGGCTTTATGTCTGACTCGAAGATTTTGTTTCCCCTTAAACTCTCGAGTGCTCAAATTTGATTTGAGTAGGCTGAGGGTTGAGGTTTTTAGGTTTTTGTTCTTTTGGAGAATAAAGCTTCCGGAGATGAGCCGGTGGCTGATGGATAGCTAATTAGGGGTATAGATTCTTTTGTTTATTTCCGCTGTGTATTAAGTCAGATATGACTATTTGATCAACCAAGGGGGCATTGTCATATGTCGCTCTTGGCGTATTTGGTAATTAATATATTTGATCATTGCCTGGGAAACGTTTTAGGATTATGTAACTTGGATATGAATTATTGTTTTGAGATATAATCAGTACAAGTTTTTTTTGAAATCTGTGATTTTGTTCGTATTCAAGTGCTTCTGATATTATGGATACCATTAGCATTTCTGTATTTTGTCACTAGAAGTTAATACTATGGATGACTGCAGCATCTGTAGTGCTTAGCTTTTGGCTCCGGATATGGGATGTTACACAATTGCACGGTGCGAAGGTGTTCTACTAAATGTATTTAGTGATGGGATTTCACTAGTTGAGAGTAGCGAAGGAGAGTGTCCCTATTACTATGGTTCATACATCGTTGGGATTTTATGACTGGTTGGTGATGCCATTCGAGTTAACTAACGATCCGTTATTCTTTGTGGATCTCATGAATCGGGTTTCCAGAGACCAGTTGTTAAGTCCGTGCTTGTGTTTGTTGATGATATTTTGATCTACTTCAAAACTGAAGAGGAGCACAAAACACACTTGAGGAGTGCTAGAGATATTGAGGATGCACAATTTGAGTGGAAGTTCTCTAAGTGTCACTTCTGAAGAGAAGAAGTGAGATTCTTGGATCACGACGTTTCAGGACAGGGTATAGCAATGGATCCTATGAAGGTGGCAGTGGTCCAAGGTTGGAGTCAACCCAAGAATGCTATGGATACAAAGAGTATCCTAGGATTGGTTGGATATTATAGACGCTTCATCAAGGACTTCTTAAAGACAACAGCACAATTGACCAATTTGACGAAGAAGAATTAGAGTTTTGTATGGGATGCGAAGTGTGAGCATGCCTTTATGATTCTAAAGGAGAGGTTGATGAATGCATCGGTATTGACTATTCTAAATTGAAATAAAGAGTTGATAGTATACACAGATGCATGTGTACTGGATCTAGGCACGGTGTTAATACAGAAAGGAATGGATGTTGCTTATGCTAGTCGACAACTAAAGCCGCATGAGAGAAATTATCCAACTCAAGATTTGGAGTTGGCTCTGATCATTTTTGTTTTGAAGATGTAGAGGCACAATCCATTGGGAGAGAGGTTTGAGCTGTTTACAGACCACAAATCCTTAAAGTACCTTTTCTCTCAAAGGATCTCAACCTTCATTAGCAACGTGGTTGGAGTTCTTGGCCTCCTATGATTTTGATATTTCCTACACACCGAGTAAAGGAAACGCAGTCGTCGATGCATTGAGTAAAAGACATGAAAATTTGGGAGCAATGTTCTTGGAGTGGAAGAAAATAGAGTACATTGTTGGATATGACTTCAGACCTCATTGCGAGCTAGAGCCAGAGTTGTAGCAAGTTTGTCGATCAGACTTATTCTAATTGAAAGGATCGATACTAGTCAGAAGCAAGATGTTAGGCTAGAAGAAATCATAGCAAAGATAGGAGAAGGAGTAGAATCTGAAGGCATGATGTAATACAAACTCGACCGAGAGGGTTGGCTTCGTAAAGATGGGAGGTTGTTTGTTCTCGATGTTGATGGATTACGAGATAAAGTGCTAAGAGAGTATCATCATCCCATATTGACTATTCATCCATGTGGTATACCAAGATATGAAGCAAACTTGCTACTGGGAAGGCATGAAGAGGGATTTTGGGGCATTCATCTCCAAGTGTATGAACTGCCAATTGGTAAAGGCAGAGCAGAAGAAACCTAGTGGATTGTTGTAACACCCCATATTTTTAGTAACATTTAATTAGGTAAATTAAATGAAATAATGTAAAATGGTTAATGGGTTGAGATTTATGATTAATAAGGGGTAGTCGTGCCATATACAAAGGAAATAAAGAATTAAAATGTTAAGGCAAATAGGTAAGGGGAAAAGTTGGAATAAGAGTATTCTAATACCCTAAAACCTTAACTCCATCATTCTCACGTTCATTCTAATCCACTAAACAAAAATACAAGCTAGAGGCCGGCCACCATTAAGAAAAGCAAAGAGAAGATTTCAAGAGGAAAAGCTTAAGCAACTTAATCAAGATCAAATCTCAAATTCTTAATCTCAAAGCTAAGGTGAATAATGACTACATCACATTTTTCTAATTGCTTTCAGTTTTATGATGAATCCGAAGTATTTTGCATGATTATGCCATGTTTTTGAATGATTAAGTGTTTATATATGCTTGTTGACGATTTATGCTTGTTCATACAGATTTTATGATATGTTTTAATCTGAAAACCCTATCCAATGACATCAAAATGCCTTGTGATTTTAGATATAGATCAAAAATGCTATTTTAGAGATGGGTTTCAATTTTGATAATAATCTGAATTAATGTGGATTTTATATTAATTTTCTAGTGAAGGAAATGATTATTTGGGTTTAAAATTATTTACGGTTAAATAATATATGATTTGGGTCTGAAATTAATATATGTTAGAAAACATACTGAAAATGATTTTTTGGAATTTTTGTAGAATTTTCCTAAGCGTTTGATAGATATATAAAATTACTTAAGGTATGTGACTCAAATGTTTTATATATTTATAAAAGGAGAAGGGGTATTTTGTAAACAAATTAAATTGTTTATTTCTGAAATATTGGCAGCGCTTTTAGAAAAGAAAATTAGCAACCAGTAATATCTTGACAAACAAGGCAGGTTAGTTGAAAATAAATTATTTTTAAAGTAAAAATCAGTTTTTACATGCTTTTGGCATGTTTCACTACTTTTGGCACCAGGGGTTCCGACCAAGTACTTCCGCCTTCATTGCCATCGAAACCAATGCACCTGTTATCAAGTAATTGGTACGTAGCGAATTAGACTAAGGCGAAAGGCACTGGGTTGAAGCTAAGGGTTCCAAAGGGGTCGAAACGTTGCCTTGCTTTTAAATGAAAACACGCTTTCTTTTCTTTCGAAGGATATGCTTTCGACTTGGTTGGCTTTCGGCTGAGTCAAACGTTTTAAAGGAAATGTTTCGAGTGGGCTACGCCTTTTGTTTTAAGTAAATGCTTTCAAAAGGGGTCGAAACCCCTAGCTGCCGCTTTTCTATTTTTCGAAGTCAATGGTTTCGGAAGGAATACTTTGTTATTAAAACTTGGCCACTTCTCCAATGCTTTCGGAAGGGTTGGTTTCGACGCCACCACTTCTTTACTTAGGAACTGCTTTCGAAAAATTACTTTCGACTTAAATGGTTTTAGTGACCCTTTTGCGTTGTTGAAGGTAGAACCCACATGGTTTCGAAAGATGATTTTAATGGTTTCGAAAGATGTTTCCACATGTTTTAAATTGAACCCAATGCTTTCGAAAGTTTTGAAGTTTATAAAGGTGTTTATGCTTTTAAAAGGTTTAAAGAGTGGTTTCGAAGGGGTGGTTCCCCAATGGTTTCGAAAAGTTTACAAGGAAATGTTTTCCTATGTTTTCGAAAGGCAGTTTAAAATGTTTTAAAGATAGGATGTCTAAGGTTTTAAATCTTTTGAAGGAAATGTTTTTCAAGTGTTTTCGAAAAGAAGATTGAATGGTTTTGAAAGGAATGTTTTGGCCTTTCGGCCTAGGTTAAAGAAAGGGGTTTACTTTGTTTCGAAAGGGGTACTTTCAATGGATTCAAAAGGGGTACTTTCAAAGGTTTAAATGTTTTCAACAACAAAGATTTGAGTAAAGTATATATAACATGGCAGAGTGATTTTGAGTAAAGCATGGAGTATATGTATTTTCCTTGTTTAAGTTTGGTTTAAAAGTTTTAAATCAATTTGAGACGAAAAGGCTTTCAAGGAAAATTTTAGGAAGATTACCCTAAGTAAAATGACTCAAATATTAGAATACCAGATGGGACTGGTATAGGGTCACGTCCTATACATTAGCTATTAGCCCCGGCTAATTTAGTCCAAAATTCCAATGTGTATGGCTTTGTCACAGGTAAGATTAAAATGATGATTACACATAGAAGGGAATATTTATTTGTATAAAAATAGGTTATTGGTGAGCCTGGAAAACCATTAGGATTAGGTGACCATGGGAGAGGATAAGTTAGGGACAGACCGTCTAGAAGAGGAGTATCTAATAGGTGTTAGATTATTTTATTTATATTGTCTGGTAGGCCCGAGTCAGCCAAAGGTTAGTAGTTAGCCAAACAAAACTATAGTGTTCAAACAGATAGTTCATTTATTACCAGATATGTATGTTTACATAATAATTCTTTACAGTTTTAACCAGTTTTGGTTGTAGGAAATTATTTGCAAAAGGTATGTTTTAAAAGGATATTAGTAAGGGGAAACCCGTTCCACTAAGCGCCGTGGTCTCACTTAATATCAAATAACCGAGATGTATTGTATTATTCACACACCGCTTTATGTCTTACTCAAAGTTTATGTTTTTCCCCTTAAACTCTCGGGTGCTCAAAATTGATTTAAGTAGACTGAGGATTGAGGTTTACAGGTTTTTAGTAGGTTAGCGAATAAAGCTTCCGGAGAGGACTAGGTGGCTGACGGATAGCTATTTAGGAGTTGCTGTTTTATTTTGTTTATTCAGATGTGTTGTATTAAGTCAGTTATGACTATATAGTACTCTGGTCAACCAAGGGGGCATCATCATATGTCCCTCTTAGCGTATTTTGTAATAATTATATTTGATCTTTACTTGGGAAACGATTATGGGATTATGTAATGGAGTATGAAACATGTTTTATGAAATGTAATCAGAAATGTTGTTTTTGTGAAATATGTAATTTTGTTTCATATTCATGTGCTTCTTATATTACAGATACCATTAACATTACCGTATTTGGTCACCGTAAGTTAATAATATGAATGACTGTAGCATCTGTAGCGCTTAGCTTCGGCCCTCCAGATAGGGGATGTTACAATTGTTGCAACCATTAGAGATTCCTGAATGAAAATGGGAGCAAGTATTAATGAATTTTATTGATGAATTGTCAAGCACTTGAGTAGGGTATGATGGCATTTGGGTCATAATTTTTCATCGACCAAGAGTTTAAGGTTTATACCTATCAAGTTAAGTAGAACGGCAACCAAGCTAGTAGAATTGTATATAAAATGGATTGTATGATTTCACGGTGTGCCAAACAACATTGTGAGCAACCGAGACCCGTTGTTCACTAGTGGGTTTTATAAGAACTTATAAGAGGAGTTAGGGATGAAGCTGCATCTTAGTACAGCTTATTGCCCCTAAATGGATAGACAGACCGAAAGAGTAAATCGTATATTGGAAGATCTCTTGCGAGCATGCATTATAGACTTTGGTGGATCATGGGATGATCATTTGCATTTGGTGGAGTTTGCATACAACAACAGTTATTAGTCGCATATTGGGATGGCTTCATATGAATAATTGTATGGAAGACCATGTAACGCTCCTTTATGTTGATGGGAAGCGGGTGAGAAATCGATACTTGGACCAGATATGATTAGAGAGACATCAGAGAAGATTGAGATCATTCGACAATGAATGAAAGCTGCTCAGGATCTATAGAAAAGCTTTGTTGATAAAAGACGAAGAAATTTGGAGTTTTCTGTCGAAGACATGGTATTTGTAAAGGCTTCTCCTTTAAAAAATGTAGTTCGATTCCGTAGAAAGGGGAAGTTGGCACCGAGATTCGTGGGTACTTTTTCGATAGTCGAGAGAATCGGGAATCTAGCATATATGGTCGACTTACCTCAGAAGATGACAGGGACGCACAATGGTTTTTATGTCTCTTATCAACAGAAGTTTGTATACGACTCAGGCATGATGATCACACCGGATCAGCTAGAAGATGTTGTAGTAGAACCAGAAGTTTCTCTACCTCCTAGGCTGTTTCGTATTGTTGTGTACAATATGAAACAGCTTAGGAGAAAGATAGTGAAGCCAGTGAAGGTACAACGAAGCGGAAGTGATGACGATTGTATATGTGAGACGGAGGAAAGCATGAGGAAAACATATCCAGAGCTCTTTAAATTGTATGATCCGCTGTTTATCTTATCTACTTTCACCATTGTTTATAATATTTGATAGGTTAGTACTCTGCATGCCAGGATAGGTCACCTATACTATTGATTGCATGGTTGCTTGTTTGATATGTTTTATGGTTGCTTATGATGGGTAGGCATGCAGATGACTGTGGTTGTTTATACTTTAGCTTGTTTGGGGATTTCGATGGCGAAATTCCAAAAAGGGGAGAATGTAACGACCCGTATTTTGCATATTGGAGGATCATAAAATATTTTTATTTTATTCGTATGATTCTATTATTTTGGGATATGACTCTTAGGAACATTTTGCGCACTTATGATTTTTTCCAAATTTCGATGTGACCATTTTGACCTTGAAAATTTTGTTTGGGCAATAATTTTAGATAGGAGTCGAAGTAGGGTCTCAAATTATTTCATTGCTTTAGGATGATGGTTTCTCATTCCGTAGAGTGGTCATATTAGAAAAATGGACTTAAGGTTAGAAAGTTATGCATGTTTTAAGTTTTTAAAGCTGTTGGCTAAAATTATTGTGTAATTAATTAACCCATTAATGAGCCCATTAGTCTAATTAGAGAACTATAACAACCCAAGATTTTACAAATATTTTTAAATTAGATTTTCTTTCAAAAAAAAATTAAAAACATTTTTAAAAAAGTGTAGTTGTAATTTTCCAATATTAGTTGTATTTTGTTTACAATTTTTAATTCTAGTTTCAATATAACAAACTATTTTCTTTATTTATTTTCCTATTTTCCTAAGACTATTTATTTATTTTCATTTCTACATTTATTTATTTTTAACTTTTATTTTATTTATTTGATTTTTGATTGGTTTATTTTGAATAAAAGAAAGTGGAAATTCAAAGAGACAAAGGCTTTTAAACTTGTGACTTTTCCTTATTCTGGTCTTTTCATTTGCTTGTGACCTTTTCTTTGACTTTTCATTGCCATAGTTGTACACAACTCCTTGCTAGCCGTTCATTTCTTTCTGTTAACTCACATACAAAGTTTCTTATCACCTCATTTCTCACGTACATCTAATTTCTGAAAAAAATTGTAAGTCATGGCTTCCGTTTTCTTATTTTCCTCTTCATTTTCATTGATTTTGCCTTGCTCCTCTTCAAGCTTTGCTCGGCCCTAACCACCATCTCCACCACCGACTACCACCATCATCTCCTCCTCATCATCCACGGCCTACAACCACCCCTCTCCTCTGTCCAGACCTGGCCGTGACCACCAAATGGAGCCATCACCACAAAACATTGCAAATTGCCTAGTCGAGCCTATTTTCCCATCACCCCTTCATGTTTAGCCATGGCCACGACCTCTAGCTCCACCACCAGCCGCCGTGACCATCACCACTGGCCATCACATCACCTGACTTGACCTGAAGATGCACCAGACCGAGCCACTTTGACCATAGGCCGAGCCTATGTTGAACCAAACCCCTTCTTTTGCCTTGTCCCTTTGCATTCCTTCACTTGTAACTCCAAACCCTTCAAATTCTCTAGCCTAGCCGTGTGTTAGTGAGCCAAACCCGAGCCCTTACCACCAATAAAGCATGTATGGCCGAGCCTATGACCCATCATGGCCGAGCACTTGAGTGGTTAAAGCATGGTTAAGCCATTTTAGTCATTTGTTAATTCAAAATTCCATTTTTGTTTCAATTTAAATTTTTGTTGAATATATATTTATATTGCTTTGTTTTATTTGTTGTATACAAGATCAAAATCTTGGCTCTCTCTCCATTTGAATCTAAAGTCGTGTTGTATCGTGCTTTCTGGAATTTATTCGTGTATTTTGATTTGCTAACCCCAGCTTGAAAAGGTGAGTTATTCACTCTTGACATTCGTACTTATAAAATTGTGAAGTGATAACAAGTGAATGTGTAGAATTGTTATATCATGTTATACCTGCCTGTGATATGAATTATATGATGTTAAACCCTAGTTATAACCCGTCACATTATCTGATATGGTATATTCTGTTATATTGTTTATTTTATTCTGCTTCTCACACTGCAAGTTCCCTATAAAATAGAATCACTATGGGTTGAAATGATACATACCCGAACAGACTTTAGAATAGGGAAAAATCATTACGGGCTAAAATGATAGGCCTGGGCGATTTTTATTTATTTTTATTGACTAGGGATTGCGGGTTTGAAATGATAGAACCCGGATTTTTCTTTGTAAATTACGGATTGAAATGATATATTATCTGTATCACTTGACTTAGGTTAGAAAATATTATACAAACCCGTGGTTATTTTATATATTTTTCTGAATTTTTTTAAGTATTTTCAAATGTAAAAATGATATTTTGATTTAAATTGAATTTAAAATGATTTAATAAGGTGTTAGTGATTTTTCTATGATTTAAAAGGTTAAATAAATAAATGGTAAAAATTGTAATTTGAAATATAACTAAATTTGAAAATGTGAGCTTTGTTTTAAAAATGGAAGTTTAAGTAAAGAAAAAATGGAAATTTAAATTTAAGTGTTAAGTTAATTGTTAAAAATGCAAAGAATAGGAAAATTGTACACTTGGATTGAAGAAGTGAATTACCGAAAATTGGATTATTTTTTATAAAATTTTACTTTATAAAACCATGAGATAAAGGGTATTTAAATGAACATTTTTGAAGTGGGAAAATATGATTTTATAAGTTAAAATGGTTAAAATTGAAGTTTAATTGTTTCTGGAATTTTTGTATAAATTTGGAAACTTATTTACTAGCACTTCAGACATGCTATCGTTTCTGGAATTAACTTAAAATCTGAACTAATAGATACTGCAGCACTTTGTAAGTGCTATGGTTGATGCAAATGTACTAAAGGCTAAATTAACTAAGGGCTAATGCAGCACTTGGTAAGTGCTGTGGTTGCAGAAAGAAAATCTAAATCTGAAATTAATTAAAAGAGCTACAGTAGCACTTGATAAGTGCTGCAGTTTGCTGAAATGAGATTTTCAAATGTAATTGAACTACTGCAGCAGTTTTGTAAATGTTGTCTTTTCTGAATTGAACTAGTTTTCAAATGTAATTGAACTACTGCAGCAGTTTATAAATGCTGTCTTTGCTGAAATGAATTGTTTTCAAATATAGCTTACCGCAGCATTTTCTAAGTGCTGCAAAAGCTGAAATTTCAATTTTTTAAAATATTTAAGTCAATAAATGAGCTCAGAAAAGGCTAAATTTTGGGAATTGAATATTTGATTTGTAAGTATAATGACTTTACTTTTAAACGGTTTAAATGATGTATTTTGATTTGAATTATAAACCAATTTAAAATGTGTAACTACGGGTTATAATAACGATGGGTTGTTAAAGAGACCGGGATCGGATATGGACATACTCCCTGTCAATACCGAAAACCACTTTAACAACTGTGTAAGCGGTGGAGTTTCCAGAATGAAGTAGGATGGTGGCAACGATCCTATTGTGGTATGAACGTGGACCCGACTCCCGTGAGTTGGCTTAAGGTGGCTAAAACAGGAGCGATCGACGGGCCAAGTGAGGTAGCTCTTCCGATCGGATACACTTCTTCGATACCATTCTATTACTTTGTGATTGATTGGGGTACCCCTTTGATTTTTGGGAGTGTGGCTCGAGGTGGGCGGTAGCTGCGGCTATGCGTTTCCACCAGCCCAGAAGCGTAATTGGTATATCTACCCTGGCATTGCCTAGTTGTGCCGTGTCACCTACCATTGCAAGCTTTATTACGAGTTTGGTTTTCTCCCGTAGCCCATGGAGTATTTAGGGTAGCCTTCCGATCTGGAGGTATGCTGATACTCGATGGACTACTGGGACTATTACGTGTTAAGGGCTATATGGGTAACCCCTTAATGCTATTAAAAATTAAGTTTACTTTACTATTAGACATTATTATAATAGCGAATATTACTACATAGTAAATAGTTTAGCGGATCCTTAGAGGATGGGCGGTCCCAAGCATCCTTTAAGTTACTTGTGCTTTTATTACAGTTCACTTGAGTTGGTTACATTGTATAAGTATGTATATCCTGACTCGAGTGTTTGTGTTTTATTTACGCTCGGGTCAGCCTGAGTATTCACAGCTTTGGATTTCACTTTCTGGAGCTAGGAATCGCTGGAGATTCTGCTTATCTAGTTATTTATCTATTTCAGTTTCAGTTGTACTATTTCAGCTCTTGGATTAGTGGACTTCTATGTATTTTGGATTTCTATTGTATTTGTTTCAGATTGATATTATGTATTTGTTTTGAGACTTTGTTATAGTAGCTTCATGAACTACTATGGTATTTTTTATCTTCCGCTGCGAGTTATTCTGATATTTCTGTGTCTGTGATTCTGTGATTGGTTTTATTTGCTCCAAATTTTTATTACAATCTGTTATTTTGAATTATTCAAGTCCGACATGTGTGGATTATTGTCGATTTGAATGGTCCAAAATAGTAGGTCATTATAGTTGGTATCAGAGCCAGGTTTTTAGGCAAACCTTAGCCTGCGGAGCAAAAACTCATTAGAGATGGGGTAGGAATACCCTAGAATGAGTGAAATCAATCTCAGAATCATTTCTTTGTGATAGAACGTATATTCAAAGTATAAAATGATTTTAAAATGTTTTTCCAAAGGATTTTTCAAAGATTACTTTGATATAAACTTTTCTTGTTTTAAAAAAAAATTCTAAACTTCCTTCCTTTCGTATCTACCTTGTTAGAAATTTCTTTAATTAGGATATTCATCCAAGTGAATTTATCTTGTCTTATCTTATCTTTGTCTTCTCTTTACCTTTGTCCTAAAATTCATTCTTGATTTTTCAAGATGAATCGTGGAAATGCCAGAGGTAGGGGTCATGGTATTGCCCCAGCTCCTCAGCCTACTGCACCTATTAGGTTTACTGTTCTCTGTAATGAATTCTCTCAACTTGGTGGAACCAAATTTACCGGTTTAGAGAGCATTATTGAAGCCCAACAATGGTTACAGAGTTTAGAGAGGATCTTTACCGGTCTCGAGATTTCTGATGCCCAGAAGCATCAATTAGCAGGTTGGCAGCTGCAAGAGTCAGCCTTGGATTGGTGGGAGTCTGTTACAGCTCACACTAACGAGGGTGATATTTCGTGGGAGCAGTTTAGGTATCCTTTGTGTTATCTTGAATTTTTCCCATATTTTCCTTTCTTTGAATCTATCTTAAGTTTTGTTTCGGTATCTTCTTTCCAGGGAGGCTTTTATGGCAAAATGGATGCTAGAAGCCGATAAATCTCAGCTTTAGCGTGAATTCATGGATCTCAAGCAGGATACCATGTCCGTTTTTGAGTATGAGCGGAAGTTCAATGAACTTTCCAAGTTTGATCCTGGCCTGATAGACACTCCTCTCAAGAAGAATGTGAAGTTCATAGCTGGTGCTCGCCCAGAGTTCTATAATCGTCTCATTTCTCATGTTCATGGCACTTTCACCGAGCTTATGGATATGGCTATTCGTTATGAGAACCCTACTTCCAAGGTTCCTGCTATTACCGGTGCTCCTTCATCTCAGTCTTCCTCTGCTAACTCTAAGAAGAGAAAGCCAAATTTCCATCACCAGAAGAAGAATTGGCTCAAGCATCCAGCATTGGGATCTTTATCTTCTCCTTCTCAAAGGCACCCTATCGACCTATCTTCCATTACCTGTTTCAAGTGTGTTTAGAAGGGACATTATGCTAATAGTTGCCCTACTTCAGTTGGTGCTGCTATTCCTCCACCTCAGAATACCAGGAACAACCTCTGTCATGTCTGTTTGCAGCCTGGTCATTTCAAGAATGATTGTCCTCTGTATCAGAAGCGCAAGCCGTCTAATATTTTTGTTGTTACCTCTGCTTCTTCACCTGCTCCACCTGCTCATGCTCCCAGTGATGACCAAGGTACTCTTCAGGTCACCTTTTCTTTATTTCATCATCCTGTTCGTGTTTTATTTGATACTGGAGCTTCCCATAGTTTAATTTCTATTGATTTGTGTGATAAGTTTGAGCATCTCGTTTCTCCTGAGTATGCTTCTGTTCCTTTATGTGTTTCAAATCCTATTGGGGGTCCCGCGAACCTTAGTAGGATTTGTAGAAGAGTGAAACTCTTCCATTATGGTTATCGGTTTTCTGGAGATTTCTATGTTCTGGCTTTCGATGCTTTTGATTTATTGCTTGGTGAGGATTGGTTAAGGAATCATGATGCCCGTCTCTTGCAAATCCTGAAATATGTCTCTTGTGGGAGATAAGGGTGACCCATTGATTATTCAGTGCCGCATGCCTTAGGATTTTGTTGGCAATTTTATTTATTCTCTGGATTCTTCTCCTGGTGATCTTGACTCGACTCCTGTTGGCAGACTCTATCCCGATGTATTTGGTGAAGTCACTTCTTTACCTCCTAAGCGGGAAATTGATTTTCGTATTGATCTTATTCCTGGAGCTCGACCTGTAGTTCTTCCTCCTAGAAGAATGGCGCCCCGCGAGAAGGTTGAGTTGGGAAAGCAAATTGAGGACTTGCTCTCCAAGGGTCTGATCAGACCTAGCCATTCAGAATGGGGAGCAGCGGTGGTTTTCGTCAGTAAGTCCGATGGTTCTTTGAGGATGTGTGTTGATTATAGGGAGCTGAACAAGCTCACTATGAAAAACAGATATCCAATGCCTCGCATCAATGATATGTTTGATCAGCTTTATGGTGCTACTGTTTTCTCTCAACTTGATCTTTCCACAGGTTTCCATCAGCTCAGAGTTGCTAAGGAAAGTATTCCCAACACTGCTTTCCGTTCTGAGAATGGGTTTTATTCATGGTTAGTCATGCCTTTCGGTTTGACTAATGCTCCTGCTTTCTTTGTTGATTTGATGAACCGTGTTTTTCGTGATGTGCTTAATAAATTTGTTCTAGTCTTTGTTGATGATATCGTTGTCTTCTCTAAGACCAAGGAAGAGCATGAGTCGCATTTGAAATCTGTTCTGGAGACTCTTAGAAATCATCAGTTGAAGGCTAAGTTTTCTAAATGCCTTTTCTGGAAGGATGAAGTCCGATTCCTCAAGCATATTGTTTCTAGTAATGGAGTTTCTGTTGATCCAGTCTAGATCGCTGCGATCAATGTAAGTTTTTCTTTCTTTCTCTTTCTCCTTTATCATTTAGGTATTCTATCCTTCTGTTGTCTTTATTTCTCCCTATTCTGATATAGGATTGGGAAACACCTAAGACTCCATCTGATATTCGTAGTTTTCTGGGCCTTGCCGGTTACTACCAGATATTCATTGAGAATTTTGCTTAGATTGTTGAACCTCTCACTGCTTTGACTCGTAAGAATGCCAAATTTATCTGGGATAAGAAGTGTGAAGCTGCATTCGATGAGTTAAAGAGCAAGCTTACTTCCGCACCAGTTCTTACCATTCCGAATGGAAGTGAGGGATTGACGATATACACTGGTGCTAGTCGTGAGGGATTGGGTGATGTTCTCATGTAGGATGGTAGGGTCATTGCCTATGCCAGCCATCAGTTAAAAACCCATGAGGCTAATTATGCTGCTCATGATTTAGAGTTGCTTGCTGTTGTCTTTGCTTTGAAGCTTTGGAGGCATCATCTTCTAGAAACTAAGTTTGAGCTTTTCACCGATCATCAGTCTTTGAGATATATCTTCACCCAGAAGGATTTGAATCAGAGGCAAGTTTGTTGGCTTGAGTTTCTGGCTTCTTACGACCTCGATATTAGCTATACTCCCGGTAAAGCTAATGTTGTGTCCGATGCTCTGAGTCGGAAGAAGGCTTTGTTGTGTCAGCTTGTTGTTTCTTCTTCTCCTCTTCTGGATCGTATCGTGGCTAAGCAAGATAAGGATATGATGCTTAGATTGATGAAGGAGAGTGTTCGTAGCAGAGTTAGTGGGAGTAGTCGTGGTAGTAGTGGACCTCAGATCGATAATAGAGGGATTTTGAGAATTAATAACAGGATTTGTGTCCCGAATGTTGATGGATTGAGGCAAGAGTTACTTCGGGAGAATCATCGATCCAGACTTTCTATTCATCCTGGTGTGACGAAGATGTATCAGGATATGAAGAGGCTTTTTTGGTGGATGGGTATGAAGCGGGATATCTCTATCTTTGTTATTAGGTGTGCGAGTTGTCAGCAAGTCAAGGCCAATCATCAGAAGACCCTTGGTTTGTTGCAGCCCCTTGAGATTCCCAATTGGAAGTGGGAATAGGTTTCCATAGATTTCATTGATGGATTACCAAGGACTAGGAAGGGTAATGAGAGTATCTGTGTTATTGTGGATAGACTGACCAAGTCCGCTCATTTCCTTCCGGTCAAGTCTACCCATTCTGCTTCTAGCTTGTCTGAGATCTACATGAGGGAGATTGTTCGTCTCCATGGTGTTTCTCTCAGTATTGTTTGTGATCGTGATCCTATCTTTACCAGCCAGTTTTGGAAAGCTTTACAGGAATCTTTGGGTACTCATCTAAATCTAAGCACTGCCTACCATCCACAGACCAACGGTCAAACGGAAAGAGTGAATCAGATTCTCGAAGATCTTCTTCGTGCTTGTGTGCTTGATTATGGAGGATCTTGGGAAGATCATCTCCATCTTGTCGAATTCACCTACAATAATAGTAATCAGGTATAATCTAATCTTCTGTTTAAGTTTATCTTAATCCTTTATCTATCTCATTCCATCTTTGAATTCAGGCCAGTATTAAAATGTCTCTGTTTGCTGCTCTTTACGGACGACCTTGTAGATCTCCATCTTGCTAGATTGAATCCGGTAATCGTTTGTTTCTTGGTCCTGATGTGATTTTGGAGGCTTCTGAGAGAGTCGAGGGGATTAGGAGGAAGTTGAGGGTTGCGCAGGATAGGCAGAAGAAGTACGCTGATAAGCATAGGCGGAGTTTAGAGTTTTCTGTTGGTGATTTGGTTTTCCTTAAGGTCTCTCCCTTAAGGAATGTCATTCGCTTTGGTCGTAGAGGGAAGCTTTCTCCTAGGTTCATTGGTCCGTTCCGCATTGTGGAAAGAGTTGGTTCTTTGGCTTATCATCTGGATTTGCCCGAGAAGCTTTCTGGAGTGCATGATTTATTCCACGTCTTGCATCTTCGTCGGTATCTTCATGACCCATCTCTTATTGTTCGGCCTTCTTCTCTCGATAGTTTGGACATAGAGCCTAATCTGACTGTCGAAAGGAAGCCACTTCGTATTATCGACAGAGGTATGAGGCAGCTAAGAAGGAAATCTGTTAGTCTGGTCAAAGTACAGTGGAGTACTGATGATCGAGACTGTACCTGGGAGATGGAGGAGAGCATTCATGCTTCGAATCCGGAATTGTTCGTTTCACGTACTATTTGTTTTTCTATCTTGCTTTTCCTTATTTTCCTTGTTTCATTCTTTTCGAGGACGAAAAGATTTGAGTGGGGGAGAGTGTAACAACCTAAGATTTTACAAATATTTTTAAATTAGATTTTCTTTCAAAAAAAAAATTTAAAACATTTTTAAAAAAGTGTAGTTGTAATTTTCCAATATTAGTTGTATTTTGTTTACAATTTTTAATTCTAGTTTCAATATAACAAACTATTTTCTTTATTTATTTTCCTATTTTCCTAAGACTATTTATTTATTTTCGTTTCTACATTTATTTTGTTTTAACTTTTATTTTATTTATTTGATTTTTGATTGGTTTATTTTGAATAAAAGAAAGTGGAAATTCAAAGAGACAAAGGCTTTTAAACTTGTGACTTTTCCTTATCCTAGTATTTTCATTTGCTTGTGACCTTTTCTTTTCTTTGCCTTTTCATTGCCATAGCCATACACAACTCCTTGCTAGCCATTCAATTCTTTTTGTTAACTCACGTACAAAGTTTCTTATCACCTCATTTCTCACGTACATCTCCTTTCTGAAAAAATTTGTAAGTCATGGCTTCCATTTTCTTATTTTCCTCTTCATTTTCATTGATTTTGCCTTGCTCCTCTTCAAGCTTTGCTCGGCCCTAACCACCATCTCCTCCACCGACCACCACCATCATCTCCTCCTCATCATCCACGGCCTACAACCACCCCTCTCCTCTATCTAGACCTGGCCGTGACCACCACGTGGAGCCATCACCATAAAAAATTGCAAATTGCCTAGCCGGGCCTATTTTCCCGTCACCCCTTCATGTTTAGCCACGGCCACCACCTCTAGCTCCACCACCAGCTGCCGTGACCATCATCACTGGCCATCACATCACCTGACCTAACCTGTAGATGCACCAGACCGAGCCACTTTGACCATAGGCCGAGCCTATGATGAACCAAACCCCTTCTTTTGCCTTGTCCATTTGCATTCCTTCACTTGTAACTCCAAACCCTTCACATTCTCTAGCCTAGCCATGTGTTAGTGAGCCAAACCCGAGCCCTTACCACTAATAAAGCATGTATGGCCGAGCCTATGACCCATCATGGCCGAGCACTTGAGTGGTTAAAGCATGGTTAAGCCATTTTAGTCATTTGTTAATTCAAAATTCCATTTTTGTTTCAATTTATAATTTTGTTGAATATATATTTATATTGCTTTGTTTTATTTGTTGTATACAAGATCAAAATCTTGGCTCTCTCTCCACTTGAATCTAAAGTCATGCTGTACCGTGCTTTCTGGAATTTATTCGTGTATTTTGATTTGCTAACTCCAGCTTGAAAAGGTGAGTTATTCATGCTTGACATTCATACTTATAAAATTGTGAAGTGATAACAAGTGAATGTGTAGAATTGTTATATCATGTTATACCTGCCTGTGATATGAATTATATGATGTTAAACCCTGGTTATAACCCGTCACATAATATGATATGTTATATTCTGTTATATTGTTTATTTTATTATGTTTCTCACACTTCAAGTTCCCTGTAGAATAGAATCACTATGGGTTGAAATGATACATACCCGAACGGACTTTAGAATAGGGAAAAATCGTTATGGGCTGAAATAATAGGCCTGGGCGATTTTTATTGACTTGGGATTGTGGGTTTGAAATGATAGAACTTGGATTTTTCTTTGTAAATTACAGATTGAAATGATATATTATCCGTATCACTTGACATAGGTTAGAAAATATTATACAAACCCATGGTTATTTTATATATTTTTCTAAAAATTTCTAAGTATTTTCAAATGTAAATATGATATTTTGATTTAAATTGAATTTAAAATGATTTAATAAGGTGTTAGTGATTTTTCTATGATTTAAAAGGTTAAATAAATAAATGGTAAAAATTGTAATTTGAAATATAACTAAATTTGAAAATGTGAGATTTGTTTTAACAATGGAAGTTTAAGTAAAGAAAAAATGAAAATTTAAATTTAAGTGTTAAGTTAATTGTTAAAAATGCAAAGAATAGGAAAATTGTACACTTGGATTGAATAAGTGAATTACTGAAAATTGGATTTTTTTATATAAAATTTTACTTTATAAAACCATGAGTTAAAGGGTATTTAAATGAACAGTTTTGAAGTGGGAAAATATGATTTTATAAGTTAAAATGGTTAAAATTGAAGTTTAATTATTTCTGAAATTTTTGTATAAATCTGAAAATTTAATTAGTAGCACTTCAGAAATGCTATCGTTTGTGGAATTAACTTAAAATCTGAACTAATAGATACTGCAGCACTTTGTAAGTGCTGTGGTTGATGCAAATGAACTAAACGCTAAATTAAATAAGGGCTACTGCAGCACTTGGTAAGTGCTGTGGTTGCAGAAAGAAAATCTAAATATGAAATTAATTAAAAGAGCTACAATAGCACTTGATAAGTGCTGTAGTTTGCTGAAATGAGATTTTCAAATGTAATTGAACTACTGCAACAGTTTTGTAAATGTTGTCTTTTCTGAATTGAACTAGTTTTCAAATGTATTTGAACTACTGAACAGTTTATAAATGCTGTCTTTGCTGAAATGAATTGTTTTCAAATATAACTTACTGCAGCATTTTCTAAGTGCTGCGAAAGCTGAAATTTCAATGTTTTAAAATATTTAAGTGAATAAATGAGCTCAGAAAAAACTAAATTTTGGGAATTGAATATTTGATTTGTAAGTATAATGACTTTACTTTTAAATGGTTTAAATGATGTATTTTGATTTGAAATATAAACCAATTTAAAATGTATAACTACGGGTTATAATAACGATGGGTTGTTAAAGAGGCCGGGATCGGATATGGACATACTCTCTATCGATACCGAAAACCACTTTAACAACTGTGTACACGGTGGAGTTTCCAGAATGAAGTAGGATGGTGGCGACGATCCTATTGTGGTATGAACGTGGACCTGACTCCCGTGAGTTGGCTTAAGGTGGCTAAAACAAGAGCGATCGACGGGTGTAACGGATCGGGTTTTGCCCGCTCGAAAATCAACATCCGTACTTCACATTGTACTAGAATGCCGCAGATTCGACCGTTCAAATCCGATTCGCCGGAGCTATAACACAATTAAGTAAATAACACAACGGAAGAAAAGAATAATACATTGATATACAATATCTGATACAACAGAGTGATACAATGAATATCAATATACATCAGAGATATGATACAAGAAATAGCAGCGGAAAAGAAAAGATAACAACAGCAGCAGAACAATATCAATAGAAGTGATAACTCCAAAATGATCTTCAGACAAGAATGAATCCACAACTCCAAGATGAGCACTCCGATGAATGAACTCCAAATACTGAACTAGCTCCAGATAATCTACTCAACCAGAATATCTGAAAAGAAACCCAACTCTAGACTGTTCATGTGGAAAATTATGAGCAACCAGAGTTTAGGAAGGGAACAATAAACTCCGAGTCAGTCGTGGGACTGGTGTGAGCAACAAAAACAGTTTATCTTTAAAACAAACACAAAAGAATCTTAAACATTGAAATCCGCAATGCTTTTGGAAAATGAAACTACCATAAGACCTCCCGCCACACACACAATGCAAACGCAGAATTGGAGGAGATTTCTTCTTATGATAGTCAAACATGCTTACTACGCAAAATCATTGGATTATTATCATTAGTGCATAGTGTAGAAAAACATTTCGAAAGTATAATATTAATCTTAGCCAACATACGACCAGTATCGTATGCCTACTATAGCTACCATCTAAACAGTGGTGACCACCGTACGTAAATGGCAGGTTCTACAACTAAAACCGTACACGGTTCGTATTGGAAGATGGATTTCCAACAAATGGTCAGGCTAAGGAACTTCCTTCTGCCGCATGGGATCGCCTCTGGCTGGACGTCCCGAGAGACAAACTGCTCTCTGCCAAACAAGGCCGGGTTACCCCTGTAACAAGTAACTCACGAATATGCCACCTCCCGGTCCTTTGGGACCTTTATCCGAGCACTCGATAACCAACATCACACATAATAAATAAAGTGTGTCCACATGAGTAAGTATCTGGGCTCCATACCATGATACCACCCCTTTCCAGAAGGAAATGACATACCCTAAAGGGCGCGACCCTCATAACCTTGCCGCAACATTCCTGTTTTGACCATTTCTGGGTAGTGAGGTCCTGATGAAGTCTAGTCCACAAAGCTACGCTTTTTCAAAAAGCCACGCTTTGGGTCAACAGATGATCAACCTATGATCACAAAGATAAATGATCAAACAAATGATCATATCACAAATGATCAAACACTGATCATCACACAACAACACTCAGCATGCCACATTACCAAATTGGGAATATATCGCTGATAAATTTCAACTACATGACCTCTGGGCTCGTATGTCTCATAGAAGGGTGTTAAGCTAAGAGAATAAATTCTCCGCCACCAACAGATATGTATTTGAAAGAAATCGGCTTTATATCTCAAAGTGTAATGTCAGACATACAATCCATACAAGTCTGTTCCGGGTTCGAACAGAACCGAAGGCACTTCTCACAAAGCCCTTGCAAATCCGGATAATTTCCAATCACGTCCGGACTTCCCGTCACTAAGGGTGATAAAACCTCTATATCGGGGATCAACCGATGCAGAGTAACTCGACGGTAATCCTTCCGTTTTCAAAAATATCCGGTCTTCAACACCGGTCATCAAATGCCATCCATATCGACGTATCACATATTTGGAATGGGTTATACGACCCAAAGGTCCTCTCCCGGCTAAACCGAATAGTGAGCGTAATATTTAAAAACATATGGATATTGGGATTTCAATTAAGTCACAACTTAAACCCAACTTTCTTTTCAACTGATTTAACAAATTACCATTTTCAAATCTTTAAACAAAAAGATTCAACCTTTACGGTTTAAACAGTTTCCACACTTAAAACTTTTATATAAAAGATTCATTCACAGATTTTCTAAAACAATTTCCATTTCAGTTTGATTAACTCGTTAAATCTTTAAATCAAGATTTAACTTATAGCTTTCAAAACAATTCCATTTCAAATGGTTTAAACAAAACATCATTTTAAATCTGTTAAAAATAACAGATTCAAATCATAGCTTTTCAAAACAATTCATTCATAACTTGGAAAACCATTTTCAATTCAATATTGAAATTCCTTTAATTAAACTGAAATTTCATTTCTTATCTGAAAGCTTTTATCATTTAAAAACAAACAGTTTCATTTCAGAAAATCTAATTCATTTACACAAGTTAAGGTTCTTGGGTTAAATTCAAATTAAATGGTTTAAATTCGGATAAACACATTTATAACATTTTCAATCTCTAGTTTCAAATCATAGGATTCAATTTCAAACTTGAATTCAAATTTAAATCAAATTATTTAAATTTTCAAAACTCGATTAAGTTATTCAAAATAACTTTTATATTTGAAATTCCATTTCAAAAGCTTTTCACTTTAAATCCAAATTTCTAATTTCAAAATCAATTGAAATTAAAATTTCAATTTCAAAAACATCAAATTTAAATTATCTGTGACTTAACCGATCTCCACGTGAAATCCATATTTATGTGTGTAAAAGTGTGGTCCAGGGGTTTAACACAATAGTGCAACACAATGAATCATCACATATCAAAATACAGAAATATAGTTGATAAGCGATATAACTATAACGCTTACCGTACAGATCATAGATATATATCACAGATAATAAATTACATCACAGATTAAAACACAAATCAGGGTATATCACAAATCACCACGTATCAGGAAATATCAAACAATTTAACATTCAATAGAATCTAAACATTCACAAGTGAATTTATTAATCAACTGATTAATTTAAATCAGATGTATCAATTTATTAATCTGGGTTAATTATCGTAATTTAATTACAAATTATTTGAAAATCTTCTTTCAAATTTATTAGTTAACCCTTAATTATTAACTAATCAGTTCTTAATTCATGAATTAGTTGATCTTTAATTATTAATTAATAAACCTTAATTATCAATTAATAAACTTGATAACAAATCACTTAATCCTTAATTAATCTCTATAGATCAATCATTTCTTATTCATTAATTAATTAATGAAACCAAGTTATTAAGCAATACACTCAATTTCACTAAGTACTTCTTAATTACAAATTAATTAACCTTAAATTTTCTTAATTAATAAATTTTCAATTTATTAATCTCTAATTATTAGTTAATCAATCATAATCATTAATCAATTAAATTACTTAATTATTCTTAAATTAATCACTTAATTAACCTTTATCTTTAATTAATTAAATCAACCAATTATACTTAATTTCGTAATTAACTTAAGTAATTTCCAAGATAATAAAACTCCTTTTAACTTAAGCTACATTATCTTGTAAATACACTAATTACCATTTACATTTAAAACCCCTTTAAATCTTTAAAATTAACCTCAACAAATTTTAGATTAAATAAATTCTAAAACTCTTTAACAAATGTTAAGAAACCATTTGATATTCATAAAGTAATGTTTTAAAGAAAGTTTTAACAAAATTTGTTTAAATTTCGAAAATAACATTTTTAAACTTTTTATAAAAACTGGGTTCTTCCTTCACTTCGGGTCATACCCGAATGATACTCGGGACCATCTCTGAGTTTCTCTACTTCTTTCCCTTATCTTCAAAACTTAGTTAAACTACTGTTTTAAAAACTGAAGCTCTAACACCTTCAAATCACTCGAGTTCGTACTTGCGTTATACCCCAAAACCCCGGAGTCCATCTTCGAGTCGACCCCCGGACTCTCGAGCAATCACACGCGAGACAAAACTTCGTCTTCCCCAAACCGAAACTACTGACACCCCACATCCACGCGTGCACATGCACGGACGAACGCCAACCATCCAGCCAGCCGGTTCACCTGCGACACATCACTTCCTACCCATACTTGCCATCCGGCCACCCAGAAACGCCAACCAACGTCGACAACAAAATCGAGCTACCTTGACCAAAACGTTCAGCAACCCACGCCTGGAAATCGCCTCGAACTCTCAATGCCAACCACCGGAAGACCCCAGACTTCGACCTCACACTCTCCGACCATCTACGAAGCCATTTCCAAAGCCTCGTGACACTCGATCGCGTGATGGCCTCGTACGAACGAAATTTCACAACACACTAAAACTAGGTTTACGAAAATGAAAACGTTGCCATCGCCTCCACATTGACCTGGCCACACTCCTACTATTTTTCCAAGCTTCCCCTATCACTCCTCTACCTCTCGACCAAACTACGTCGTCTCCAGTCGACGAGATAACCCACGGCAGCTCGGAAAGGCAAAAATGGTCGAGCTAAAACTGCTCTTCACTCCCTTGCTTAAAAATTCTAAAACTTGTTTTAAAAATCCTAATTTTGTGTGTAGTTTAGATTTATACCCCTGAATCTTTAAAACAAGAAGTTTGATTTTTAAACTTATTGAAGTTGAGCTGTGTTCTTTGGTTTCCAGAGTCACTTATAAGATAATTCAACTTAAATAAATTTTTAATGCTTGGATTATAGTTAAACAATCAACTATTGTTTACATCTTACCTTCAAACAAATGATAGATTAAGTGGTGATGGTTGTTTTACCCTCCTACTCAAAAGGAACAACAACAGATAACAGAGAATTAATAAGAGAATAGATACCCAGAGCTTTGCACAATCATTTATACCAAAATACACATTGTCACAGAGAAAAGACAAGCTCTAAATTAACTTAAGTCATATCTTTAAATAGGATGTTACTCACCGTTTTTGGAAAGAGCAGAGAGATTGATTTCTTAAAATCTGAATAGCTTTGAAGCTTTGCATCCCTTGTTGTTTTGTTTTCCAGAGAAAGTGTCTTATATTGACTTAAAACTGGAAACTTTAAAAAGCTTAAAACTTGAAACTTTAAACTGGAAGCTTTAAAAACTTGAGACTTCAAACTGAAAACATTTGCATTGCTAGATTTTCTTATCTGAAGAAACTTTGAACTGGGACTTGAAAAGCTTTTGAAAAGGATTTGAAGATGAAACTTTGAAATGCTTTGAGAAAAGATTACAGAGTTTGCTGTTTTCTTCTTTGCATTGTTTGAATCGAAAATGAGAAGGAAACTTTGATATAAAGAAACAAATGCGGCTGAAAGTTTTATTAGTACAAAAAATTTTACATTTTGATCAGAGATTTTTTATCTCTTTAGCTTATCAGGCAGGTTTAGTTTTGGGGCTGAGATGGTTTTCAACATTTTCGAACTGACATAAGTGTGCCAGCATTTAATGTTTTAATTACTTATGTTTCCTTACTTCTTTTCTTTGCCTGCAAGTCTCAATTGCCATAGTACATATATTTATCTTGCTTTGTAATCTTGTATGTATTTTATTTTGTTTGAGACTTACCTCTTGCCTACGAATCTAGATAGTGCTATAATACATATATTTATTTTACTATGTACAACTTGGATTTATTTGCACATTCATATATTTATCTTGTTTCTTAGCTTTGCACATTTTCTTGTCTACATATATTTCTTTACTTTGCTATTTGCTTTGCGTTTATACTTACCTGCATATCCTGTTTATTTATTACTCTTTTATTTTAAAATTTATACTATTAAATACTACATTTATTTACTTATTAATGATTATATTTCATACATTTGATTTACACTTAAGTTTAATATTTATAAAGTTTATTTTATTGTAACTTCAAACCATAGTTTCTTCCAATTATATGCATATATATATATATATCAATTTCTATTTATTTTTAAAACCATTTATTTACAATTTAAATTCAAGTCAATATATATATATATATTTACAATTATTTTAAATTAAAATGATTCATACAGAATTTACTTGAGTTCGGGGATACTCGCATCCATTTAACCATCTATTTCACAAATTTTCATTCAAAAATAAATTTAATTATCAATTTAAAATAGATTAAAATTCGGGGTCGTTACAGACTTCCCCCCTTAAAAGAATTTCGTCCTCGAAATTACCAAGGAGACAAAAAGATAGATGGAGAATATTTCATCAACTCAAATTGAATATCTATTCTGCATTTGGCTTACCAAATCAGAATATCATATATACAAGAACGAATCGGTTTAGCACTCACAAGATACTCGGGTTATCCAGATCTATGAAATATGCAGTGACATCGGTTAGTTCGAAGTGATAACTAACCATTCGTAGAATATACTGGGACCCAAAAGAATAGATAGATGGATGGATATAATTTCAAAATTTTTAGTTTAGAACTAAAGTATACCTATCAACCATAGCAACCAAAGCAAACAATCCATCCAAACAAACAAGTCTGGCCTATCTGGAGTTTATGTCCCATATTAATATATCGAATCTTCTTTTCTGGATCGACCAGAAATAATGGAAGAATTGAGAAAAGGTGCTGAACAAAAGAGATAGATAGAGAAAAGATTTGTTTCCTTGTTGTTACAGGATATTGACCATTTCATAGTCTCTTCTATGTCCCATATCTCATCGTCTTCTTTCACTCATACTTACTATCAGTGGATAGCAAGAGAATTTACTGAGGCATACGGACAGATATCTTAAGGATTACTCATTCTAGAGTTTACTTCACTCTATCTCTAATGAGTTACTTAACGTGTTATACTCCTGAGCTAAAGTACAACCTTAGCTCTGATACCACATGTAACAGATCGGGTTTTGCCCGCTCGAAAATCAACATCCATACTTCACATTGTACTAGAATGTCGTAGATTCGACCGTTCAAATCCGATTCGCCGGAGCTATAACACAATTAAGTAAATAACACAACGGAAGAAAAGAATAATACATTGATATACAATATCTGATACAACAGAGTGATACAATGATAATCAATATACATCAGAGATATGATACAAGAAATAGCAGCGGAAAAGAAAAGATAACAACAGCAGCGTAACAATATCAATAGAAGTGATAACTCCAAAATGATCTTCAGACAAGAATGAATCCACAACTCCAAGATGAGCACTCCGATGAATGAACTCCAAATACTGAACTAGCTCCAGATAATCTACTCAACCAGAATATCTGAAAAGAAACCCAACTCTAGACTGCTCGTGTGGAAAATTATGAGCACCTAGAGTTTAGGAAGGGAACAATAAACTCCGAGTCAGTCGTGGGACTGGTGTGAGCAACAAAAATAGTTTATCTTTAAAACAAACACAAAAGAATATTAAACATTGAAATCCGCAATGCTTTTGGAAAATGAAACTACCATAAGACCTCCCGCCACACACACAATGCAAACGCAGAATTGGAGGAGATTTCTTCTTATGATAGTCAAACATGCTTACTACGCAAAATCATTGGATTATTATCATTAGTGCATAGTGTAGAAAAACATTTCGAAAGTATAATATTAATCTTAGCCAACATACGACCAGTATCGTATGCCTACTATAGTTACCATCTAAACAGTGGTGACCACCGTACGTAAATGGCAGGTTCTACAACTAAACCCGTACACGGTTCGTATTGGAAGTTGGATTTCCAACAAATGGTCAGGCTAAGGAACTTCCTTCCGCCGCATGGGATCGCCTCTGGCTGGACGTCCCGAGAGACAAACTGCTCTCTGCCAAACAAGGCCGGGTTACCCCTGTAACAGGTAACTCACGAATATGCCACCTCCCGGTCCTTTGGGACCTTTATCCGAGCGCTCGATAACCAACATCACACATAATAAATAAAGTGTGTCCACATGAGTAAGTATCTGGGCTCCATACCATGATACCACCCCTTTCCAGAAGGAAATGACATACCCTAAAGGGCGCGACCCTCATAACCTTGCCGCAACATTCCTGTTTCGACCATTTCTGGGTAGTGAGGTCCTGACGAAGTCTCGTCCACAAAGCTACGCTTTTTCAAAAAGCCACGCTTTGGGTCAACAGATGATCAACCTATGATCACAAAGATAAATGATCAAACAAATGATCATATCACAAATGATCAAACACTGATCATCACACAGCAACACTCAACATGCCACATTACCAAATTGGGAATATATCGCTGATAAATTTCAACTACATAACCTCTGAGCTCGTACGTCTCAGAGAAGGGTGTTAAGCTAAGAGAATAAATTCTCCGCCACCAACAGATATGTATTTGAAAGAAATCGGCTTTATATCTCAAAGTGTAATGTCAAACATACAATCCATACAAGTCTGTTCCGGGTTCGAACAGAACCGAAGGCACTTCTCACGAAGCCCTTGCAAATCCGGATAATTTCCAATCACGTCCGGACTTCCCGTCACTAAGGGTGATAAAACCTCTATATCGGGGATCAGCCGATGCAGAGTAACTCGACGGTAATCCTTCCGTTTTCAAAAATATCTGGTCTTCAACACCGGTCATCAAATGCCATCCATATCGACGTATCACATATTCGGAATGGGTTATACGACCCAAAGGTCCTCTCCCGGCTAACCCGAATAGTGAGCGTAATATTTAAAAACATATGGATATTGGGATTTCAATTAAGTCACAACTTAAACCCAACTTTCTTTTCAACTGATTTAACAAATTACCATTTTCAAATCTTTAAACAAAAAGATTCAACCTTTACAGTTTAAACAGTTTCCACACTTAAAACTTTTATATAAAAGATTCATTCACAGATTTTCTAAAACAATTTCCATTTCAGTTTGATTAACTCGTTAAATCTTTAAATCAAGATTTAACTTATAGCTTTCAAAACAATTCCATTTCAAATGGTTTAAACAATCATTTTAAATCTGTTAAAAATAACAGATTCAAATCATAGCTTTTCAAAACAATTCATTCATAACTTGGAAAACCATTTTCAATTCAATATTGAAATTCCTTTAATTAAACTGGAATTTCATTTCTTATCTGAAAGCTTTTATCATTTAAAAACAAACAGTTTCATTTCAGAAAATCTAATTCATTTACACAAGTTAAGGTTCTTGGGTTAAATTCAAATTCTCAAAATTTTACTTTTAAATGGTTTAAATTCAGATAAACACATTTATAACATTTTCAATCTCTAGTTTCAAATCATAGGATTCAATTTCAAACTTGAATTCAAATTTAAATCAAATTATTTAAATTTTCAAAACTCGATTAAGTTATTCAAAATAACTTTTATATTTGAAATTCCATTTCAAAAGCTTTTCACTTTAAATCCAAATTTCTAATTTCAAAATCAATTGAAATTAAAATTTCAATTTCAAAAACACCAAATTTAAATTATTTGTGACTTAACCGATCTCCACGTGAAATCCATATTTGTGTGTGTAAAAGTGTGGTCCAGGGGTTTAACACAATAGTGCAACACAATGAATCATCACATATCAAAATACAGAAATATAGTTGATAAGCGATATAACTATAACGCTTACCGTACAGATCATAGATATATATCACAGATAATAAATTACATCACAGATTAAAACACAAATCAGGGTATATCACAAATCACCACGTATCAGGAAATATCAAACAATTTAACATTCAATAGAATCTAAACATTCACAAGTGAATTTATTAATCAACTGATTAATTTAAATCAGATGTATCAATTTATTAATCCGGGTTAATTATCGTAATTTAATTACAAATTATTTGAAAATCTTCTTTCAAATTTATTAGTTAACCCTTAATTATTAACTAATCAGTTCTTAATTCATGAATTAATTGATCTTTAATTATTAATTAATAAACCTTAATTATCAATTAATAAACTTGATAATAAATCACTGAATCCTTAATTAATCTCTATAGATCAATCATTTCTTATTCATTAATTAATTAATAAAACCAAGTTATTAAGCAATACACTCAATTTCACTAAGTACTTCTTAATTACAAATTAATTAACCTTAAATTTTCTTAATTAATAAATTTTCAATTTATTAATCTCTAATTATTAGTTAATCAATCATAATCATTAATCAATTAAATTACTTAATTATTCTTAAATTAATCACTTAATTAACCTTTATCTTTAATTAATTAAATTAACCAATTATACTTAATTTCCTAATTAACTTAAGTAATTTCCAAGATAATAAAACTCCTTTTAACTTAAGCTACATTATCTTGTAAATACACTAATTACCATTTACATTTAAAACCCCTTTAAATCTTTAAAATTAACTTAAACAAATTTTAGATTAAATAAATTCTAAAACTCTTTAACAAATGTTAAGAAACCATTTGATATTCATAAAGTAATGTTTTAAAGAAAGTTTTAACAAAATTTGTTTAAATTTCGAAAATAACATTTTTAAACTTTTTATAAAAACTGGGTTCTTCCTTCACTTCGGGTCATACCCGAATGATACTCGGGACCATCTCTGAGTTTCTCTACTTCTTTCCCTTATCTTCAAAACTTAGTTAAACTACTGTTTTAAAAACTGAAGCTCTAACACCTTCAAATCACTCGAGTTCGTACTCGCGTTATACCCCAAAACCCCCGAGTCCATCTTCGAGTCGACCCCCGGACTCTCGAGCAATCACACGCGAGACAAAACTTCGTCTTCCCCAAATCGAAACTACTGACACCCCACATCCACGCGTGCACATGCACGGACGAACGCCGACCATCCAACCAGTCGGTTCACCTGCGACACATCATTTCCTACCCATACTTGCCATCCGGCCACCCAGAAACGCCAACCAACGTCGACAACGAAATCGAGCTACCTCGACCAAAACGTTCAGCAACCCACGCCTGGAAATCGCCTCGAACTCTCAATGCCAACCACCGGAAGACCCCAGACTTCGACCTCACACTCTCCGACCATCTACGAAGCCATTTCCAAAGCCTCGTGACACTCGATCGCGTGATGGCCTCGTACGAACGAAATTTCACAACACACTAAAACTAGGTTTACGAAAATGAAAACGTTGCCATCGCCTCCACGTTGACCTGGCCACACTCCTACTATTTTTCCAAGCTTCCCTTATCACTCCTCTACCTCTCGACCAAACTACGTCGTCTCCAGTCGACGAGATAACCCACGGCAGCTCGGAAAGGCGAAAATGGTCGAGCTAAAACTGCTCTTCACTCCCTTGCTTAAAAATTCTAAAACTTGTTTTAAAAATCCTAATTTTGTGTGTAGTTTAGATTTATACCCCTGAATCTTTAAAACAAGAAGTTTGATTTTTAAACTTATTGAAGTTGAGCTGTGTTCTTTGGTTTCCAGAGTCACTTATAAGATAATTCAACTTAAATAAATTTTTAATGCTTGGATTATAGTTAAACAATCAACTATTGTTTACATCTTACCTTCAAACAAATGATAGATTAAGTGGTGATGGTTGTTTTACCCTCCTACTCAAAAGGAACAACAACAGATAACAGAGAATTAATAAGAGAATAGATACCCAGAGCTTTGCACAATCATTTATACCAAAATACACATTGTCACAGAGAAAAGACAAGCTCTAAATTAACTTAAGTCATATCTTTAAATAGGATGTTACTCACCGTTTTTGGAAAGAGCAGAGAGATTGATTTCTTAAAATCTGAATAGCTTTGAAGCTTTGCATCCCTTGTTGTTTTGTTTTCCAGAGAAAGTGTCTTATATTGACTTAAAACTAGAAACTTTAAAAAGCTTAAAACTTGAAACTTTAAACTGGAAGCTTTAAAAACTTGAGACTTCAAACTGAAAACATTTGCATTGCTAGATTTTCTTATCTGAAGAAACTTTGAACTGGGACTTGAAAAGCTTTTGAAAAGGATTTGAAGATGAAACTTTGAAATGCTTTGAGAAAAGATTACAGAGTTTGTTGTTTTCTTCTTTGCATTGTTTGAATCGAAAATGAGAAGGAAACTTTGATATAAAGAAACAAATGCGGCTGAAAGTTTTATTAGTACAAAAATTTTTACATTTTGATCAGAGATTTTTTATCTCTTTAGCTTATCAGGCAGGTTTAGTTTTGGGGCTGAGATGGTTTTCAACATTTTCGAACTGACATAAGTGTGCCAGCATTTAATGTTTTAAGTACTTATGTTTCCTTACTTCTTTTCTTTGCCTGCAAGTCTCAATTGCCATAGTACATATATTTATCTTGCTTTGTAATCTTGTATGTATTTTATTTTGTTTGAGACTTACCTCTTGCCTACGAATCTAGATAGTGCTATAATACATATATTTATTTTACTATGTACAACTTGGATTTATTTGCACATTCATATATTTATCTTGTTTCTTAGCTTTGCACATTTTCTTGTCTACATATATTTCTTTACTTTGCTATTTGCTTTGCGTTTATACTTACCTGCATATCCTGTTTATTTATTACTCTTTTATTTTAAAATTTATACTATTAAATACTACATTTATTTACTTATTAATGATTATATTTCATACATTTGATTTACACTTAAGTTTAATATTTATAAAGTTTATTTTATTGTAAATTCAAACCATAGTTTCTTCCAATTATATGCATATATATATATATCAATTTCTATTTATTTTTAAAACCATTTATTTACAATTTAAATTCAAGTCAATATATATATATATATTTACAATTATTTTAAATTAAAATGATTCATACAGAATTTACTTGAGTTCGGGGATACTCGCATCCATTTAACCATCTATTTCACAAATTTTCATTCAAAAATAAATTTAATTATCGATTTAAAATAGATTAAAATTCGGGGTCGTTACAACGGGCCAAGTGAGGTAGCTCCTCTGATCAGACACACTTCTTCGATACCATTCTATTACTTTGTGATTGATTGGGGTACCACTTTGATTTTTGGGAGTGTGGCTCGAGGTGGGCGGTAGCTGCGGCTAAGCGTTTCCACCAACCCGGAAGCGTAATTGGTATATCGACCCTGGCATTGCCTAGTTGTGCCATGTCACCTACCATAGCGAGCTTTATTACGAGTTTGGTTTTCTCCCATAGCCCATGGAGTATTTAGGGTAGCCTCCCGATCTGGAGGTATGCTGATACTGGATGGACTACTGGGACTATTACGTGTTAAGGGCTATATGGGTAACCCCTTAATGCTATTAAAAAGTAAGTTTATTTTACTGTCAGACATTATTATAATAGCAAATATTACTACATAGTAAATAGTTTAGCGGATCCTTAGAGGATGGGCGGTCCCAAGCATCCTTTAAGTTACTTGTGCTTTTATTACAGTTCACTTGAGTTGGTTTACATTGTATAAGTATGTATGTCCTGACTCGAGTGTTTGTGTTTTATTTACGCTCGGGTCAGCCTCAGTATTCATAGCTTTGGATTTCACTTTCTGGAGCTAGGAATCGCTGGAGATTCTGCTTATCTAGTTATTTACCTGTTTCAGTTGTTCTATTTCAGCTCTTGGATTAGTGGACTTCTATGTATTTGGGATTTCTATTGTATTTGTTTTCAGACTGATATTATGTATTTGTTTTGAGACTTTTTTATAGTAGCTTCACGAACTACTATGGTATTTTTTATCTTCCGCTGCGAGTTATTCTGATATTTCTGTGTCTGTGATTGGTTTTATTTGCTCCAAATTTGTATTACAATCTGTTATTTTGAATTATTCAAGTCCGACATGTGTAGATTATTGTCGATTTGAATGGTCCAAAATAGTGGGTCGTTACAAGAACATTATAAATAGAGGGATGGAAAGTCAAATTAAAACTTTTCCCAGTCACTATAAATTAGGTCAAAATCCTAATTAGCTCTAAATCCATCCCAATTTCATCCAAAGTCACCAATTTGATCTTTAGATTAAACTAGATTGTTGATTAGATATTAGGTCCTCAATTAGAAGATAGAGATCATCAAACTGCTTGATTTGGAGTGTTTTTCTTTGCTGTTCGGATTAGTTCTACATACAAGTTGATTGGATTTGATAATTAATGAGTGGTTTATGCCTTCTCACTATATTATACATTTTTATATCGTAGAATTATATGTTTAACATGTTTTAAATTGATTTTGGCCATAAAAGCCTTTTCTAACTTTAATGATAGTTTAATCCATGCATATGATATAGATTAATTAGAAATCCCTTAATTTATGTTCATATATTCATGCTATATGAAGATCTATGTTAGAAATTGCCTTGTTTATCTTTTTTTGATCGATTGCAAGTTTGATTAGATGAAATTGCTTGTTGTTATATGTTTGGATGATATGATTTGATGCTGTTTTCTAGTGTTGTACTTTCATAAACAGTTATGTCGGAGAATTGAGCAAATTAGAGGCAAAATTAGTTGGAATTGGACGAAACTTTGTAGGTAGTCTTAAAAGAAGGGTAAGAGGCTACATGATAGCTTGCAAGTTGGTAGGAGTTAAAGTCATAACTCGGCACCCAGTTATAGCTATAACTCGGCACCGAGTCATGGTGCTAATTTGTGTGCACTTCTCGACTTCGTGGATGGAAAGGGTTTGTCAAGTAGATATTATCTATAGCTTGATGCATGAGATTTTCCTAATGTTGGATGGGATGACGAGATACCTCTAGAACTAGAAGAAGGAGCTTTGGATTGGGGCTGAGTTTTCAAGGAGGGATGAGTCTGGGTCTAAGGCTCGGGAAGAGAAGTACTAGAGACATGGATGAGAAATTAGCCATTAGTTGGCTAAGTGTATAACTTGGCACCGAGTTATACCTATAACTCGGCACCGAGTTATCATAGTGCATGATATGGGGTTGGTACTTCTAGGGACTGTTGTTGAGATTCTGTAGATCGTGTTAGAGGTGATGGCTCATTCGTATCAGTTTGGATGACGATATAACAACATGATGAAATGCTATGGCTTCAGATGTTGTCTCGTGTTAGGAGTACGTTCCGAAGATGTTGGTTCATAAGGGACACTACAACAAACAGGACCTTTAATATCGTTTCAAAAATGCTATAAAAGCTATTAACACCGTTTTTACATACGATGTATATCGACATGCAGTTATATGTCAATGATATACAATGACAAGGAATAAATGCTGTTAAATGTCCTTTTTTACAGCGTTTCCCTGGTGTCATGAAATCATTTAACAGCGTTTGGTCTAATTTAACGGCATTTTTAAAAAACGTTGTTAAAACAATTCAACGGCATTTTTAAAATGCTGTTAAAACATTAAACGACGTTTAAAAAAACGCCGTGGAATGTTTTAACAGCGTTTTAAAAACGCCGTTAAATTGTATTTGGTTATGTTTTTAGATACAATTTAACGGCATTTTTAAAACGCTGTTAAAACTTTCAACGGCGTTTAAAAAACGCCGTGGAATGTTTTAACTGCGTTTTAAAAATGCCATTAAATTGTATACAAAGCTAAGTCAATTAGGCATTTTCTACTTTTCTGTAAATTCCATTTCAGTAAACATCAATCACAATGTGTAAATATACCACATTTCAAAATTAGCATATTATATCAATACCTCATTTCAAAATCAACATATTGTATCAATACAACATTTTGGACACATGTTTGATAACCAACGTACGAAATTTCATAATCAAAATACACAATATTCTTACATCAAACATAAATAGTTCGTCATCAATAGTTCATAAACAAAATATAGAACAAGTAGCAATAGCAAAACAAAAGCAAGTAGTACATACGTTCAAACCAAAAGGTAGTTCTAGCAGCAAAAATAACTTTGATCCATAACTCATTGCAACCTTTTTTTGCATCACTGTCATCTATCTACCTGTAAAGCAAAAGTAATGCTTGAGAATCAATTCATCAAAAAAGTGTACACAAAGTTAAATCGGATTCATAATGCAAACACTAAATATTCATCACACTATTTCATTAGGCAATTGACTAATACAAAGTATACAACATGCCATAAAATCAAGTAGCATTTACAAGTGAAGTAGAGTAAAAAATAATAAATGAACTCGGTAATTTACTTGGAGTAAAATCAAGCAGCATATTATCGACGTATGAAGCTGCATATTAACTTAATTACTTATTTTGAACTTAGTTAATTTATTATTATTAATATTATATTATTATTATAATATTATTTTATTACTACTACTATTATTATTAATCTTTTAAATTTAGTTAATTTTTATAAACTTAATTAATTTTACAAAACTTAGTTAACCTAGTTAATTTTTATAAAAATTAGATAATTTTGTTAAAACATAGTCAATTCTTATAACAATTTAACAAAGATTTCAAAATAGAGAACATGGTTTTTATAAAACTAAATTAATTTTCATAAACATTAGTTAATTTAATTAAAAAATTGAACAGTCCCTGATATGCTTTCAATTTTATTGCTACGTGGTGTTATACTAAATATATCAATTTAGATTTTGGATCAGCATGACTTCATGCTGGTCTAAGTACGCTATATGCTTAATTTAGCACCCATATTAAGAATGCTAGCAAATGAAAAGAAAAAAAGAAAAAGTACCCATTATGCAGTTACAACCTGAACTGGCCAATTATTGAACTGAGAGGTTGTAACAAGTACAATCACGGCTCATCATGCTCCAACCATTACTTCACAATATGGAGCAGCTTTTTTGTGCCTTGATCATTTTCTTCTTCTTTTGCTTCAGAGGCTGTAGCACAACTTTTATTGTTGCGTCAAAGACTGACTTAACATTCTACGGCATAACAAATGGACGTTTACACCTAATGTAAAATACATGAGCGAAGAGAGAAAAGAATGACATGTGAGGGATAAAGACCATATACTTGTGTTTTTGAGCTACACTCAATGTAAGATGGGGCAACAATTTGCTTTGCCAATTCTTCCCCTTTTTTCCATATCAAATGATAATTTAATGCTATTGTCAAAAGAAACAGAGAGAAAGAAACAAAAAGGGATTATGGAACTGTATTAGTGCTAATGGTTTCTACCCGTGCAGTTGTAATCGAAACAGCACTTGGATGATCTACAAAGAATTGCTTGTCATCACGAAGATCTATAAGATAAATCAGGTTTCATGTTAGCAGTAACACAATTAATTGAACATGCAATTTTTCATTAAGTCGGTAATATGGAAAAGAAACATTAATTGAGAACAAAAATAATTCACTAACAATACTGCCAATCATAATATGACATCCAACATAATATCTTAAACAATGTTCACTGCAAGGATGTTCTTATAAAACACTTATTATTTCTTTCCTTTGCATATACAATAAAATACCAACATAATGTCTCACTTTAAAGTTGTAGCCATCTTCAAATCAAACACAGCTAACTGATAGAGAAAAACTCGTTGAATGCACTTTTTCCACACTATTTCAAGTTGAAGTTTAATATAACACCCAGCTGCTTGAATCATAGTCGGTTGATTAAGGGATCAGTGATGGTGGTAATGCTCAGTCGGAGATTAAATACCACTAAAAAGGACCCATTTCTAAGCAAATTTCTATTTCCTAATAAAAGTTTGCTACCATGCTTAACATCAATGATTTTCAGGTTTGTATGCCCCCACAATGGTCCCAATAATAAATCATAGTGTTCTATCCACTAAAAAATAGACAAGTATTAGGACACTCCATTTTCCAGAAAATAATGTACTAAAATGGGGATGAAATTTAGTGTCGGATTTCAAAAAAAAATTAGTTCAACTATAAAGCACATTTCGAACTTTATAAAAATATGTTTGATTTTCACTAGCATAGATTTAGTGCTTACGCTCTTTTAAATGTTGAAATAGATTTATTTGAAGTTCAAGCAATAGCAAACTTTGTCCTTAAATGGATATCCAAGTAATATAAGAAGTAGTACCTTATTCCTCACACACAAATTCTAACCAGTTATATTCTACAAAGCTTTCTATTTTTGATATCATCACTCTCCTTATCATTCGTACCTTCTACTTGTTCCCTAATTTTCAGTAGACCTGTATTAATTTTTACTGTAGTTCATAATGCATTATGTTTTACTTCACTTTTCTAATAAAGAATGAATGGTCCAAGCTGTAAAATTACATAGTGTATTCACTATTTGAATAACATGCTTACCGCATCAGCGACAGGGCATGTTGCTTCTATTGCATAGATTGCATTAAACGAATTGTCCTCAAATGGCATCTTCATAAAATCAGCTTGCAAAAGAGGAAATGCAAATAACTTATAATAGGTAAAGAAACCATAGATTTGATTATTGTATAGAAATATACCTTACCAAAGACAAAATGTGATTACCCTTATTAGCGAATTTCAACTAAGAAAATAAAGTCGGACATAAAAAGAATACTAGACAATAACTACAGTAATAAATACTTAGAAATTCATTAATATGAAATTCAATTAATAGCCTCCTATCTAATAACAGACCATGTTGTTGCCATTTCTTGTTTCATGGACAATTATAAAGAAAACATAGTTAAGAGAGAAAAGGTGTGGTGTAAAGAACAATGGGAACTTCAAGGGACGCATGTGAATATCAGACTGATGATTACTTGAATTCGAGATCTGTACTGTTACGAAAAAAATTTGATGATCATAATTATCAGTTCAATAGGTATGACTTTCATGGCAACAGAGGATGCAACAAACTAACATATATGGTAATGACAATAATCATACCTTACTTGTAAATTTAGGTCATGACTTGTATACACATTGTCTTTCATTCTGGAATTGTACTTCTTTGACCTCTAAACTTCTTTTGCTTTTGCTGTAAAAAACTATGTTTGCTTTTATCCATACAAGTTTTTGGTTGCCTGTATTTACTACTGCCACATTCAGTGCTCTTTATTGCTGCTGTTTTTCGGTACAAAAACGTATGAGCTGCTATATAACTCAAAAATTATCTTCTACTCTGCTTAGTGTACAGTAAAGCATGGAAAGTTACTTTGAAATAATATAATTACGCTGCTTGCTTCAATTTTTTAAGAGGTAAGCCAGATAAAAAACTAGCTATGCTACCAAATTATTATTTTCTACAAAGGATTTTTACAGCAGAATGTCCTGAATAGGAAAACTAAATGAAACTTAGTTAATTTTTATAAAACTTAGTTAACTTGGTTAATATTTTATTATTATTATTATTATTATGAACTTAGTTAATTATTATTATTATTATTATTATTGTAAATTTGTTTGTTTTTATAAACGTAGTTAACTTAGTTAAATTTTTATAAAATAAGTTAATATTTTAACCTTATTTAATTTTTATAAATCTTAGTTAATTTTTATAAACTTATTTAATTTTTATAAATCTTAGTTAATTTTTATAAACTTAGTTAATTATTATTATTATTATAAACTTGTTAGTTTTTATAAATTAGTTAATTATTGTTATTATTACAAACTTGATAGTTTTTATAAACTTAGTCAACTTAGTTAAATTTTTATAATACTTAGTTAATTTTTATAAACTTATTTACTTTTATAAATCTTAGTTAACTTTATAAATTATTTAATTTTTATAAATCTTTGTTAATTTTTATAAATCTTAGTTAATTTTTATTAATCTTAGTTATAATGATATATAGATATATATCGTGCAAGGCAGAAGCGTATAATATCAACATTCATAAATTGCACAGGAATATAGTTTAATTTCAAAATAGATGATAATTGAACATCAGTTCCAACCGTACCATAACTATGCACCAACAGTGCAATTCGCAATTAAAATAGTAATTTTGTAACTTTTTTACCTATCAATTCACAGTAAGATGTCAGGTCAAGCTTTGGTGGCAAATAATTCAGGGCTGGTCTGTAGTATCCTCTAAACCGAGGGCAAAACACTTATTTTTGGTCGAGGTGTCACGGACGACAGCACGTAAATTGACTTTCAAAAATAGGTTGAGTACCTACAACTATCAAATAATCATTATCGGCAATGTTTGGTTATAGAAAAAAGAACAACATCCCATTTAATAAATGTCATATATGGCTAACAAAAAAATGGGAATAAGTATTTTTTTAAAATAAGAAAGAAGCAAGCAGAAATAATAGACATTGTAAGGTCACTTTATTAATACATTACAATAAAGCATCATTTGCCAGATTGGAAGGAAACCTTCATAAAAATATCTATATTGCATTGATGTATGAGAAAAATCTACCAATTATGATATGAGAAATATTGTTATGAGGCCTTTGTCCAGCTCACCTTCTTCTAAGGTCACTTATGCCATTTATGAATTGATTGAAGCTTTATGGTTACTTATGCCATTCATGACATTATAGACTTATGTAAGTAAAGTAAGCTGCAAGTTGAAAATGGATGTATATTCATAGTAGACAACATAATGATAGTATGCGTCTTTTCTCTTTAGGGCAAGATTGAGATTACATAACACCAACCCTGTAATAATGTATTTAGCTTTGGCTTTATAAAATGAATATTACATAACAATACTAAACCTTTGATAGAGATGTCAATCAATATTGGAGTTCCATGTTGCATGTGTATTAGAGAGGATTAAAATCTCAATGTTGAAATTTTATAAGTGTAATTTCTAGCATAGCTGAACCACTTTACTAACTTTTTCCTTCATTTATCTGACACCCTTAATTTATTTAATTTGCAAAAAAGATAAAGATATAGCACAAAGTGCCTGCCAATACATTCAAGAATTTTCATGAGTAATGGGTTTAACTATAGGTAACGTCATCATAGATCAAAATTGTTAGGAAGTTTTCAACCAAATTATAGAGGTTAATAAGAAAAACGAAGGATACAATAGAAGAATTGTTATATATAAAAACCTGTCCATGATGAACTATTTCATACATGTTTAGCTTCTTCATTGCATAAACATGGCCAGTTGACTTTTCCCTACATACCCTGACCTACATATTGTTTGAAATATTCATTAATTAATTTTGAATTATATGATATCAAATCAAAATTATTATTTCACCTTAATTAACAAAGCTACGTTGAATAGTGATGACTACTTATTTTTTTCTCTTCACATACTCCAGGTTAGGCCATTTCTCTTTAAGAATCATATAAAAATCTATCCTTACGGTCGCTAGTATTGGCATGTGGCCATATGCATTTCTTGACCATGTTTAAAAAAAGTTTATATAAAGGGCTCAACAACATGTGCTCTATTCCACAATATCTTGTTCGAACTGAATATCACAGGTGATTTTAAACTTGAAGGTAAAATAATTTTAAAAATATTCCAGGGTATGATTTAGTTTCAGTTTTCAGTTTTCTTTTCTACATTTTGTGAGAGCATCATTGGAATGGAATAGAGGAAAACCAATAAGCATTTTATACTTGATAGCCCCAAGTGACCACCTAAAGAAATCAAAATTCAACATTTTAATCATTAATATTAACATCAGATTTTAGAGCAAAATATTATCAGAATTGATGCATACTAAGAAATTTTATATTTTTAACAATTGGTTGAAATTTTAGGAAGCATTATGCAAAATGATTACTTTACAACTGACAAATATATTAAAAAAATGAATCACATATTATGTAGAAATCATTTTGATAACTGAATTAGATAATTGACAATTGCATTTTTTGTGCAGAAATCATTTTCAATGGTGGGTATTAGGATAGATAATGTGGTCTATTAGTGATGCATTTCCTCAAATGGATGTGATGGTATACATTACGTTTTAAAAAAGCTCTTGTGAACCTCGCATAAATGGAGAGAATAGACAAGATGTGATTTATGGCTCTCAAATTCCAAATAATTTTAATTAGAGAGGCTTTTCATTTGCATCTTAAAAAATATTGCTCAATTCTTACATAATTTAAGACTCCACTCTCAGTTTGAAGTTATACATCAAATATATGTTTGCTGTAACATCCCACAGTTTTGTACCATTCAAATCGACAATAAAACCACACATGTCAGACTTGAATAATTCAAAATAACATATTGTTAATAAAATTTGGGGCAAATAAAATCAATCACAGAATCACAGACATAGAATATCAGAATAACTCGCAGCGGAATAGAATAAACATAGGAGTTCATGAAGCTCCTAGATACATAGTCTCAAACAAATACATAATACCCAATTCTGAAAACAAATACAACGGAAAGTAGATACATAAATACTCTACTACAAAAGCAAAAGTTGAGTGGAAATAACTGGAATGGAAATATCAGGTAGACAGCTAAATCTCCGGCGGATCCCTAGCTCCAAAAAGGATGAAACCAAAGCTGTGAAACTCAGGCTGACCCGAGCGTAAAGCAAAAACACAAAACACTCTAGTCAGGACATACATACTTATAAAATGTAAATCAACTCAAGTGAACTGTAAAGGAAATGCATCAGTAACTTAAAGAATGCTTGGGATCGCCCATCCTTTAAGGATCCGTTAAACTATCTACTATGTTGCAAAATATGCTATTATAACAATGTCTAAAGTAAAGTAAACTATTAAAATAGCGTTAAGGCGTTACATTTTCCCCCTTAACACACTTTTATATATTCCCATAGTCTATACAGTACCGTAATCCCGCCCGTACTGGATGCCATCAGAGGGCACTCCATAGGTATGGTACAAAACAAACTCGTAGAAGGCATGCTAGGGTAGGTGACGCGGCACAACTAGGCAATGCCAGGGTAGATATACCAATTACACTTCCGGACAGTTGGTAACGCATATCCGCAACTACAGCCCAACTCGATCCACACTCCTGAATTAAAGGTGCGCAACAAATCAATCACAATGTAATAGAATGGCTAACGATGAAGTGTATCCGATCGGATGATCTACCTCACTTGGCCCGTCGATTGCTCCTATTTTAGCCACCTTATGCTAACTCAAGGGAGTTAGGTCCACGTAAATATACCTTTAGGATCGTCGCCACCATCCTACTTCATTCTGGAATCTCCACCACGTACATAGTTATCAAAGTGGTTTTGTTATCGACAGAGAGTATGCCCATATCTGATCCCGGTCTCTTTAACAACCAAACGTTATTATAACCCGTGGTTATTTAAATATCAAAGGGTTTATACTTCATATCAAACATTTTCCTTACAAACCATATAAATTTCATATCACTATTCTTTTTAAAAAAATGTTCATTTCCAAAGTCATAACACTTATAAAAATTTATATTTTAAATATAACACTTTGGAATCATAATATTTTAGAACCCATAAAACTTTACGAATGTTACAATCATAATCATAGCACTTCGAAAACATTACAATTTAGAAATGGCAGCATTTCTAAATCATAACCATAAGTCATCATAACATTTTAGAAAAGTAATACTTAAGAAATGGTAGCATCTTGGAAATATAACCTGTAACAACCCGTATATTTGGACCATTTAAATTGACAATAATCCACACATGTCAACTTAAATAATACAAAACACGAATCATTATGGGATTATAAATACATAAATGTAAATGAGAATCAATACAACATCACAGAACAGTCACAGAATAATGCAGTGGAAAATACATCGTCATAATAGCAGTTCATGAAGCCACTATATAATATACAACAATGTCTCAACATCAAGTGACTAGTACCAAAATGTCCAACAGATTAGGACATCAATACAAGAATATAAATAGACTGATAAAGATAAATGCTAAGCCTTCAGTATCTTCAACCAACCTTGATCAGCAACTGGATAGCTTCAGACTGACCCGGGCATATGCAAAAGAAACACTCGAGTCAGGACTCAAAATCTTATACAATTAAATCAAGTGCAAGGTAATAGTTCATAACTTAAAGATGGGTGAAATAACATCTCTAAGGATCCGATAAACTATCTATATATACAATAGAATACGATAGGTAGATAATGTCTAATTAGTAAAGTACGATATTAAAATAGTGTTAAGGCGTTACCATAATCCCCTTAACACATTTTATTCCCAAAAGCATATACAAGACCGTAGTTTCCCCAAAACCGGAAGTCACCAAAGGGCAATCCATATACTAAGGTACAAATCAAAACGTAGTGGTCGCGAATAGGATAATCAGTATGACAAGGTACATGAGGCGATACCAACTAGGATACTAGTAGTTGCGTGATCCGGACTGATGTTGAGCATAGCAGCTACTACCTCAACACCGCGAAACAACACTCCCAAATCAAGGGGGGCACCCAAATCGAATCACAAAAGTAATAGATACGGTATCGAAGAAGTGCGTCCGCTAGAGGTGGCGAACCTCAATGGCCCGGCGCGGCTCCTGTTTTAGTCATGTCAGGGGTCGTCCAATATCGTTCTCTTTCTTCAGTCAACGCGTTCACCAAACCATCCACTTCATTCTGGATCAACACTTCGCGTGTAATAGTTATTAAAGTGGTTTTCGGTATCGACAGAGAGTATGTCCATATCCGATCCCGGTCTCTTTAATAACTACGTATTTATTACCCAATGGTCATTTAAGTTAAAGTTTAAAACAAATCAAAGTCCGAAAGTCAAGGTGCAAATTTAACTTCCAAATTTTGACATTTCACGATTCAATTTATCTCGGATATTTAAAATCACATTTCCAAATGAAATCTGTAGTCCAAACATTTGAATTAACAATATAATTAAATATTCAAGTTCAATTTAATAACTCACTTATTAACTTTAGTCCAAAATCAATTAATTCAAATTTACCGGTTAACTAAGTTCGAATCGTTAAATCAAATTCTATTTATCTCAATTCATATTTACATTCATCGTTACATTAAATATAATCATAAATTTGATTAAATCAATTTCATTAGATTTAACATCATTTACCTTTAAACTGTCGCTAAATTCAATCCATAAAACTTTAGTTAGTTTCGTATTCCATTTTAAGTCAAAATTTCCTAAATCTAAATTATTATTTATAACAAGTTCAAATCTATTTAATTTAAAATTTAGTTTAAATCTGAATCTACCAATCTAATAAATTAAATTATTAAATTCAAAAACTCACTTGTTTTAAATCTTATTTCAATCAAATTCGCCAATTCATTTTTCTTCAATTAAATAGATTTATAAATCCGTTTCAATTTAATCCATTAATTTATTCCAATTAATCCATTTATTTATCCTGTAATTTATTTCAATTAAATCCATTAATTCATTTTAATTAAATCCATTTATTTATTTCAATTAAATCCATAAATTTATTTCAATTAAATCCATTAAGTCGTTACTTGATTTCCAAACAAATTATTAATTCCATTTCTTAATTCCAAATAGATTTCAATTTCAAAACAATTTTTTTTGTTGACCAATCGGGTTTCTTATTTTTTTTATTGTCTATCCTAAACCAAGTTATTTAAGTGGGTATTTATCATTTCAACCCGATATCATTTAATATAAAACAAGGCATAGCAAAGGGAACTTGCAGTGTGATAACTGGGATGGTGTCAAAGTAAATAAACAAGCAATAGCAAACATACATATCAAATTAACAATTTATTCAAATAATCCCGAAATAATCATATTAACTTACATTCGTTATTATGCAAATTAATACAATTATTCCTAGAATCCTACGGATTAAAGATTATTACATTATGATTTTACTTGGTGTCCGTTATCAAATTTCTACATCAATCGTACTTACCTATTTTAAGGTCACTATTATTTACCCTAATTATCATCATATTACAGTTCAACATGTTTAATCAACTTAAACAATACATGGCGTCAAATTTCTAGAAATTAACAATTTATCTCAACCAAATTTAAACAATCAACAATTTAATATCCAGATTAATATTAACAACAATTATCACTTGATTATCATAGCATAATAGATTGAGTCATGAATATAAAATATTCACCTTGCGTGGTTGGAGAAGATGGCGCGGCACGAAGAAAATAGACAAAATAGACCCTAATAGGCACGATGCAAAATGAACACAAACTGCAATCAGACAACAATTAATCAATAATTCGTTTATTGCAGTATATATATTGATTGAATATATATATAAAATCCTACCAATCAACGAAGCGAGATAGATTCAAACAAGCCGGATGAAGACTAGGACCCCGAAGCGGTTGCTGGAAACACACACAGTAAACACTGTGAGTACTATGTATATAACATATATACTGTAAACCATATATATTATATAAATAAAACAGTTTATTTATACAAAGCAAACAACAGTTTATATATAAAAGAATGACAAGGTTGGTTGGAGCCTTTAACTACACGAAGCGAGCAGCGAGCAATCAGGCGGCGGTTGGTGGCGGTGGGTCGTGAGGATGGATGCGGAATGTAGTTGTTGCGTGCACGTGTGGGGCGGAAGCCGGGTGGGTCGACTGGGCTGGCGGGTTTGGAGGTGGCTGGCTGGGCTGGTGGAAGGGGGTGGGCAGGGCGGAGTGCGTGGCGTGCAGGCGGGTGGGGCTGGGGGACGTGTGCGTGCAGGTGGAGCTGGGCGGGGCGTGTGCGTGCAGGCGGGGTGGGGCTGAGGTACGGCAGTGGGGCTGGTCGTGGCGGCGGAGGGGTACGGGGACGGGCTGGTGGAGGCCAGGCAGGTGCGGGCTGGGGTTAAGCGGGCGGGCAGGTGGGCGGAGTGGCAGTGGGGTGCAGGGCGAGGTGGGTGCTAGCTGGGGAAGGGCGGAGTGGGCGGGACACGGTTGGCGAAGCTGGGCCAGTGGTGGGGTAGGGAAACGAGCTGGGGAAGGGCGGAGTGGGCGGGACATGGTTGGCGGAGCTGGGCCGGGTGGTGGCGGGCCGGGTGGGTGGCGGAGGGGGTGGCAGTGGGACGTGGGCGTGCGAGTGGAGGTTGGCAGTGGGGAGGTGAGTGGAGGTGGGCGTGCATGGGCAGAGGGTCTTCATTTTTTTTCTTTGTGAAGTTCATAAAAAAAAAGTGAAGAGGAGGAGAAGTGAGCTGTAACCTTTTGCCAAATGAAAATTATAAAAGAAGAATGAAGGGTTGGCTCTGCGTGCTGTGAAGTATATATAAAATAAAGAATAGGGAGGGAAAGAGAATAGAATTGCAGAGGAGAGAAGACAGCAGCAGTTGTCACATAGCAATTAATGTTGCAGAAGGCAGAGGTTCAGTGCACAGTAAATACAATGATGATTTTCACAATGGAGGCTATTGGTGTTCCCAAGGTCAGCTGACTGGCTCCAAAATTTGAAAGCTGAAATGTTGGGTACCAATTTGCGCTGCGTAACGGACCGGTGTGTGCTCCGTTAACAATTATAATTTGCAACGCCGAACTCCGATTGACACAAACAAATATACCGTTTTGATCAGCGTGACGAGGCGGACACAACGGTATGAAGATATTGATGGTTTGACATTGTTTGCGGAGTGGTAAATCTCATTGAACCATCTGCACGAGTGAACATTTTAACTAGCAATAAAAAGCGAAATTTGACGAAACAAAATGCGCCGTCATGATCAGAATATTTTTCTTATGCAACATTGCGAAAAATATTTGAGTTCGGACGATAGAAAATTTACACATAAAATTAAACTAATATGTAAATTTGACGAGCGAAATTTACTACAATATTTTTCGACGAAATTTGGCGTACACCTATGTCTATCTAGGCGTATTCCAAATGTGAAGTTTGAACGGTAACGGAAATCGTTTGTGAATATTTGAAATTTCTATTACGGAGAATGCAGCAAAACACCGAAGAATAAGATCGACGGAGCTAAAGATGTCCGAATTTTGAAAAACGAAAAATGACGCCTTCGTCAGAAAATGATTTAGAATTTTTCTATGTAAAAATATGTAGGTTCGGAAGATGAAATTTTCACGCTTTTAAAATGGACTGATGTGCAGTAAAACGCGCACGAAGTTTACTGTGGTATTTTCCGACGAAACTTTACCCATCTCTACAATCATCTAGGCGCAATTTAGAAACAAAGTTTGGACGTTGATTGAAATCTTATGTGAGTTTCACATTTTATATTAAATAACGGTTCTAAAATTTTAAAATTGGGTCGGAATTTCAGGGCCGTTACATTCTCCCCTACTCAAAACTTTTCGTCCTCGAAAAGGAACAAAGTAAAGAGTGGAAGAACAGATAACAGAGATACAATGGATTCAGAATAGATCATCGAATATAGTAAAGAGTATAGAATGGAATTTACCTTCAACAAACAACTCTGGATTAGAATCCCGGATACTCTCCTCGGTTTCCCAAGTGCAATCACGATCATCGGGACTCCATTGGACTTTGACTAGGCTAACCGACTTCCTTCTAAGTTGCTTTGTATCCCTATCAACAATACGAAGTGGTCTCCTCTCTATAGTCAAATCCGGCTCAATATCAACTTCATCTAACTGAGCAATAGGAATGGTCAAGGATGGATCGTGTACCACTTTCCGAAGATGTGAAACATGGAAGACGTTGTGCACGCCCTCAAACTTCTCCGGTAGTGCAACTTTGTAAGCTAGTGTACCAATTCTCTCAGTGATAGTGAAGGGTCCAACAAATCTAGGAGCGAGCTTCCCTCTACGAACAAATCGAATAACATTCCTTAAGGGTGATACCTTAAGGAATACCTTATCCCCAACCAGGAATTCTAAATCTCTTCTACGCCTATCAGCATAGCTCTTCTGTCTATCCTGTGCGGTCTTCATCTTCCTTCTGATTTCATTGACCTTCTCGGATGCTTCTATAATCATATCTGGGCCAAGAATTAATCGCTCACCAGGCTCAGTCCAACAAGCTGGCGATTTGCATGGCCGTCCATATAAAGCTTCGAACGGTGCCATATCGATGCTTGCCTGAATATAAAGGTGGTTAAATTTCAATTCAAATTTACTTATTCAAATTGAAATTTTGATTTACCTGATAACTATTATTATAAGTGAATTCAACCAAATGGAGATGGTCTTCCCAAGATCCACCGAAGTCAATAATGCAGGCTCGGAGCAGATCCTCTAAAATCTGATTCACCCTTTCAGTTTGGTCATCTGTTTGAGGATGATAAGCTGTGCTCAGATTCAGTTTAGTGCCCAAGACGTCCTGAAATGCCTTCCAGAATTTACTAGTGAATAAAGGGTCTCTATCGCACACAATACTAAATGGAACTCCATGAAGTCTAACAATCTCTCTCATATATATCTCGGCCAAACTCAAAGCAGTACGAGTGGCCTTAATAGGAATAAAGTGAGCAGATTTTGTCAACCTATCAACAATCACCCATATACTCTCGTTACCTTTTCTGGTCCTTGGTAATCCATCAATGAAGTCCATAGAAATCTGGTCCCATTTCCAACATGGAATCTCTAGGGGTTGAAGTAATCCTACCGTCTTCTGGTGATCGGCCTTAACTTGTTGGCAAGTGGTGCATCTACTGACATATATAGAAATATCCCTCTTCATCCCACTCCACCAATATAAACGCTTCATATTTCGGTACATCTTAGTGACAGCAGAATGAAATGAAAGTGATGACCGATGGTTTTCTCTAAGCACTTCTTGTCTCAATCCATCGACATTAGGGACGCAAATACGATTGTCAATCCTCAGAACTCCCTTACTATCTATTTGTGCTCCCACTTTACTGTCGGTATTTCCAACTCTACCAAGCACTAACTCCTTCATGCGATAGAGCAAGGTGTCCTCATATTGTTTGTCCTTGATGCGATCCACAAGAGATGGGGAGATAACAAGCTGAAATAGCATGCCTTCTACAAGATTACAGCATGAAAATGCTTTGCTACGGCTCAAAGCATCAGCTACAAAATTTGCTTTCCCAGGAGTATAATTGATATCGAGATCGTATGCAGCTAAGAATTCAAGCCATCGAACTTGTCTCTGGTTCAAATCCTTCTGAGAAAAGATATACCTCAAGGACTTATGATCGGTGAATAATTCAAATTTAATTCCCAAAAGATGATGCCTCCACAGTTTCAAAGCAAATACAACTGCAAGAAGCTCTAGATCATGAGTTGCATAGTTTACTTCATGGATCTTCAACTGGCGGCCAGCAGAAGCAATAACCTTTCCGCTTTGCATAAGAACAGCGCCTAAACCTTCTCGGCAAGCATCTGTATAGACAGTTAATTCTTCACTTCCATCGATTACCGCAAGAACCGGGGCTGAAGTTAACTTACTCTTCAACTTATTAAAAGCTGACTCGCACTTCTCACTCCAAATAAACTTGACATCCTTTCGGGTTAAGGCAGTGAGTGGGGCAGAAATCCGGGCAAAGTGCTCAATAAATCTAAGATAATAACCGGCCAAGCCCAAGAAGCTACGGATATCAGTAGGAGTTTTGGGAGTCTCCCAATCCTGTAGATAAATTTCAAATTAGAAAGGGATAAGAGGAATTGAATAGAAATAACGAATAGGATAGAACTTACATTGATTACGGCGATCTTAGCTGGATCGACCGAAATCCCATTTTCAGAAACTATGTGGCCCAGGAATCTCACTTCGTCTCGCCATAAGTGGCATTTAGAGAATTTGGCCTTAAGTTGATGATTTCGGAGGGTTTCCAGAACATAAGCAAGGTGTGTCTCGTGCTCCTTCTCGTCTTTGGAGAAAACGAGAATATCATCAATAAAAACAAGAACAAACTTGTTAAGCACATCACGGAAGACTCGGTTCATCAAGTCGACGAAATAAGCAGGTGCGTTGGTCAAACCGAAGGGCATAACCAACCATTCATAGAATCCGTTCTCGGTACGGAAGGTTGTCTTATGAATACTATCTTCTGCTACTCTGAGTTGGTGGAAACCAGTGGCAAGATCAAGTTGGGAGAAAACTTTAGCTCCATGGAGCTGATCGAATAAATCATTGATGCGAGGCATCGGATAGCGGTTCTTGAGAGTGCGTTTGTTCAGCTCCCTGTAATCAACACACATGCGGAGAGATCCATCCGATTTGGTGAAAAATACAACTACGGCGCCCCATTCAGAACAACTTCTCCTAATCAAACCTTTAGCAAATAGATCCTCAATTTGAGTTTTAAGTTCAGCTTTTTCTTTAGGAGCCATCCTTCTATGAGGGAGAACTATGGGAGTAGCTCCGGGAATAAGGTCAATGCGGAAATCGATTTCCCGTTTAGGCGATAGGGAGTTGACCTCTCCAAATACATCGGGAAATTTTCGAACAATAGGAGTAGTACTAAGATCATCCGGGTGAGCATCAAGAGAGAATATGAAGCTTCCGGCATATTTCTGTGGTGATTTGCATTCGATGACAAGCGGTAGGCCCTTGTCATTGACTAGAGAAATAGAACGGGCCTTGCAAGAAATAACAGCATCGAATTTTCTTAACCAATCAGCACCTAACAAGATGTCAAATGCTGCGAAGCCAAGAACATAAAAATCCCAAGTGAATCGATATCTTCCATACAAGAGCACAACCTCTTTGCAAATTCTACTGAGGTTGGCAAGTCCTCCAATAGGGTTGGAGACGCATAAGGAAGTAGTAGCAAGAGTAGGTTCTAATTTGAGCTTATTACAAAGATAAATAGATATGAAGCTATGAGAAGCACCAGTATCGAATAATACCCTAATAGGTAAATCATGTAATGAAAAAGTACTTCGTAAGGTACCTTGGTCATCTTGAGCAAACGGTGTAGGAGTGGTGATAGCAAATACTCCAGATGGCGTGCCACGCTTATACATTGGGCAGTCTTTCTTGAAATGGCCCGGCTGGAGGCAGACATAGCATAAATCTTTCCTAGTCGTAGAAGGTGGTGCAACAGCAGCTCCGGTAGATGGACAACTATTAGCATAATGGCCCTTCTTATCGCATTTGAAGCAAGTGATATTAGCAAGGTCGATTGGGTTTTCTGAGCATATCCCAATCCTGTAGTCTTCTGCCAAGCTTTCTTTTGTTGATCAAAGTTCATCTTCCTCTTCCCGAGCTGGCTAGAGGAGGGCTGAGTAGGAGCAGCCTTGGCAGTAGGTCCCCTAGGCTTTGCCTCATATCTAAGAGCATAGTCAACAAGCTCTGTGAAGGTGCAATGAGTGTGGCCAGTAAGCAGGTCATAATACTCTGGTCTAGCTCCCAAAATGAACTTCTCGTTCTTTAGAAGCGGTGTATCAATCAATCCCGGGCCGAACTTGGAGAGTTCGTTGAATTTCCTCTCGTACTCCGAAAAGGTCATACTGCCTTGCTTAAGGTCCATGAAAGCTCTATAAAGTTGGGTTTTCCCAGCAGTGGGCATCCATTGTGCCGAGAAAGTATCCCTAATCAAAAGATAGACAAGATGAATAACATTCTAAAGATTAAAAGAAGAATTTAGACTACGAAATCCAAATAAATTTTATACCTAAACTGGGCCCAAGAGATGGTGTTCTCCTCGATACGAGAAGTAACTGATTCCCACCAATCTTGCACGGCATCCTGAAGTTGCCAGGCAGCAAGCTGACGCTTCTGAGCATCAGTGATCTCTAGACCAGAAAATATCTTCTCTAAGCCTTTAAGCCATTGCTGAGCCTCTATAATGTTCTCAGATCCAGAAAACTTAATACCTCCCAGCTGTGTATACTCCTTACTAAGAATGGTGAATTTGACAGGAGCTGGAGCGACAGGTGCAGCCTGAGCAGGACCATGGCCCCTTCCTCCCCTATGGTTTCCTCTGGTACCCATCCTGAAATACCAAAGAGATTGTTAAAGTCAAAGGATAGAAAATCATAAAATTTTAAGGAAAGTCTAATCAACGAATCAAAGAAGTTTGAAATGAAAGGATTTGGATATTGAATCGATTCTCCTCATTCTAGGGTATTGCTACCCTATCTCTAATGAGTTTATATATAATCCCAAACTAAGGTTTTTAGGGAAACCGAAGCTCTGATACCAACTGTAACAACCCGTATATTTGGACCATTTAAATTGACAATAATCCACACATGTCAACTTAAATAATACAAAACACGAATCATTATGGGATTATAAATACATAAATGTAAATGAGAATCAATACAACATCACAGAACAGTCACAGAATAATGCAGCGGAAAATACATCGTCATAATAGCAGTTCATGAAGCCACTATATAATATACAACAATGTCTCAACATCAAGTGACTAGTACCAAAATGTCCAACAGACTAGGACATCAATACAGGAATATAAATAGACTGATAAAGATAAATGCTAAGCCTTCAGCATATTCAACCAACCTTGATCAGCAACTGGATAGCTTCAGACTGACCCGAGCATATGCAAAAGAAACACTCGAGTCAGGACTCAAAATCTTATACAATTAAATCAAGTGCAAGGTAATAGTTCATAACTTAAAGATGGGTGAAATAACATCTCTAAGGATCCGATAAACTATCTATATATACAATAGAATACGATAGGTAGATAATGTCTAATTAGTAAAGTACGATATTAAAATAGTGTTAAGGCGTTACCATAATCCCCTTAACACATTTTATTCCCAAAAGCATATACAAGACCGTAGTTTCCCCAAAACCGGAAGTCACCAGAGGGCAATCCATATACTAAGGTACAAATCAAAACGTAGTGGTCGCGAATAGGATAATCAGTATGACAAGGTACATGAGGCGATACCAACTAGGATACTAGTAGTTGCGTGATCCGGACTGATGTTGAGCATAGCAGCTACTACCTCAACACCGCGAAACAACACTCCCAAATCAAGGGGGGCACCCAAATCGAATCACAAAAGTAATAGATATGGTATCGAAGAAGTGCGTCCGCTAGAGGTGGCGAACCTCAATGGCCCGGCGCGGCTCCTGTTTTAGTCATGTCAGGGGTCGTCCAATATCGTTCTCTTTCTTCAGTCAACGCGTTCACCAAACCATCCACTTCATTCTGGATCAACACTTCGCGTGTAATAGTTATTAAAGTGGTTTTCGGTATCGACAGAGAGTATGTCCATATTCGATCCCGATCTCTTTAATAACTACGTATTTATTACCCAATGGTCATTTAAGTTAAAGTTTAAAACAAATCAAAGTCCGAAAGTCAAGGTGCAAATTTAACTTCCAAATTTTGACATTTCACGATTCAATTTATCTCGGATATTTAAAATCACATTTCCAAATGAAATCTGTAGTCCAAACATTTGAATTAACAATATAATTAAATATTCAAGTTCAATTTAATAACTCACTTATTAACTTTAGTCCAAAATCAATTAATTCAAATTTACCGGTTAACTAAGTTCGAATCGTTAAATCAAATTCTATTTATCTCAATTCATATTTACATTCATCGTTACATTAAATATAATCATAAATTTGATTAAATCAATTTCATTAGATTTAAAATCATTTACCTTTAAACTGTCGCTAAATTCAATCCATAAAACTTTAGTTAGTTTCGTATTCCATTTTAAGTCAAAATTTCCTAAATCTAAATTATTATTTATAACAAGTTCAAATCTATTTAATTTAAAATTTAGTTTAAATCTGAATCTACCAATCTAATAAATTAAATTATTAAATTAAAAAACTCACTTGTTTTAAATCTTATTTCAATCAAATTCGCCAATTCATTTTTCTTCAATTAAATAGATTTATAAATCCGTTTCAATTTAATCCATTAATTTATTCCAATTAATCCATTTATTTATCCTGTAATTTATTTCAATTAAATCCATTAATTCATTTTAATTAAATCCATTTATTTATTTCAATTAAATCCATAAATTTATTTCAATTAAATCCATTAAGTCGTTACTTGATTTCCAAACAAATTATTAAGTCCATTTCTTAATTCCAAATAGATTTCAATTTCAAAACAATTTTTTTTGTTGACTAATCGGGTTTCTTATTTTTTTTATTGTCTATCCTAAACCAAGTTATTTAAGTGGGTATTTATCATTTCAACCCGATATCATTTAATATAAAACAAGGCATAGCAAAGGGAACTTGCAGTGTGATAACTGGGATGGTGTCAAAGTAAATAAACAAGCAATAGCAAACATACATATCAAATTAACAATTTATTCAAATAATCCCGAAATAATCATATTAACTTACATTCGTTATTATGCAAATTAATACAATTATTCCTAGAATCCTACGGATTAAAGATTATTACATTATGATTTTACTTGGTGTCCGTTATCAAATTTCTACATCAATCGTACTTACCTATTTTAAGGTCACTATTATTTACCCTAATTATCATCATATTATAGTTCAACATGTTTAATCAACTTAAACAATACATGGCGTCAAATTTCTAGAAATTAACAATTTATCTCAACCAAATTTAAACAATCAACAATTTAATATCCAGATTAATATTAACAACAATTATCACTTGATTATCATAGCATAATAGATTGAGTCATGAATATAAAATATTCACCTTGTGTGGTTGGAGAAGATGGCGCGGCACGAAGAAAATAGATAAAATAGACCCTAATAGGCACGATGCAAAATGAACACAAACTGCAATCAGACAATAATTAATCAATAATTCGTTTATTGCAGTATATATATTGATTGAATATATATATAAAATCCTACCAATCAACGAAGCGAGATAGATTCAAACAAGCCGGATGAAGACTAGGACCCCGAAGCGGTTGCTGGAAACACACACAGTAAACACTGTGAGTACTATGTATATAACATATATACTGTAACCCATATATATTATATAAATAAAACAGTTTATTTATACAAAGCAAACAACAGTTTATATATAAAAGAATGACAAGGTTGGTTGGAGCCTTCAACTACACGAAGCGAGCAGCGAGCAATCAGGCGGCGGTTGGTGGCGGTGGGTCGTGGGGATGGATGCGGAATGTAGTGGTTGCGTGCACGTGTGGGGCGGAAGCCGGGTGGGTCGATTGGGCTGGCGGGTTTGGAGGCGGCTGGCTGGGCTGGTGGAAGGGGGTGGGCAGGGCGGAGCGCGTGGCGTGCAGGCGGGTGGGGCTGGGGGACGTGTGCGTGCAGGTGGAGCTGGGCGGGGCGTGTGCGTGCAGGCGGGGTGGGGCTGAGGTACGGCAGTGGGGCTGGTCGTGGCGGCGGAGGGGTACGGGGACGGGCTGGTGGAGGCCAGGCAGGTGCGGGCTGGGGCTAAGCGGGCGGGCAGGTGGGCGGAGTGGCAGTGGGGTGCAGGGCGAGGTGGGTGCTAGCTGGGGAAGGGCGGAGTGGGTGGGACACGGTTGGCGGAGCTGGGCCGGGTGGTGGCGGGCCGGGTGGGTGGCGGAGGGGGTGGCAGTGGGACGTGGGCGCGCGAGTGGAGGTTGGCAGTGGGGAGGTGAGTGGAGGCGGGCGTGCATGGGCAGAGGGTCTTCATTTTTTTTCTTTGTGAAGTTCATAAAAAAAAAGAAAGTGAAGAGGAGGAGAAGTGAGCTGTAACCTTTTGCCAAATGAAAATTATAAAAGAAGAATGAAGGGTTGGCTCTGCGTGCTGTGAAGTATATATAAAATAAAGAATAGGGAGGGAAAGAGAATAGAATTGCAGAGGAGAGAAGACAACAGCAGTTGTCACGTAGCAATTAATGTTGCAGAAGGCAGAGGTTCAGTGCACAGTAAATACAATGATGATTTTCACAATGAAGGCTATTGGTGTTCCCAAGATCAGCTGACTGGCTCCCAAATTTGAAAGCTGAAATGTTGGGTACCGGTTTGCGCTGCGTAACGGACCGGTGTGTGCTCCGTTAACAATTATAATTTGCAACGCCGAACTCCGATTGACACAAACAAATATACCATTTTGATCAGCGTGACGAGGCGGACACAACGGTATGAAGATATTGATGGTTTGACATTGTTTGCGGAGTGGTAAATCTCATTGAACCATCTGCACGAGTGAACATTTTAACTAGCAATAAAAAGCGAAATTTGACGAAACAAAATGCGTCGTCATGATCAGAATATTTTTCTTATGCAACATTGCGAAAAATATTTGAGTTCGGACGATAGAAAATTTACACATAAAATTAAACTAATATGTAAATTTGACGAGCGAAATTTACTACAATATTTTTTGACGAAATTTGGCGTACACCTATGTCTATCTAGGCGTATTCCAAATGTGAAGTTTGAACGGTAATGGAAATCGTTTGTGAATATTTGAAATTTCTATTACGGAGAATGCAGCAAAACACCGAAGAATAAGATCGACGGAGCTAAAGATGTCCGAATTTTGAAAAACGAAAAATGACGCCTTCGTCAGAAAATGATTTAGAATTTTTCTATGTAAAAATATTTAGGTTCGGAAGATGAAATTTTCACGCTTTTAAAATGGACTGATGTGCAGTAAAACGCGCACGAAGTTTACTGCGGTATTTTCCGACGAAACTTTACCCATCTCTACAATCATCTAGGCGCAATTTAGAAACAAAGTTTGGACGTTGATTGAAATCTTATGTGAGTTTCACATTTTATATTAAATAACGGTTCTAAAATTTTAAAATTGGGTCGGAATTTCAGGGTCGTTACATAACCTTAAGATATTATAGCATTTTAAAAATGTAATACTTTTCCTATAACAATTTTATATAATCAAATTAATATATACTTACAACCTTTACGAAAAATATTTTTCTTTTTATTATGCTCAATTATTCGTTTGGATATTAAATAAACAATAATTTTTGTTAAACACAATTTGTCATAATAATATCCATTTTTAAAGCTGAAGTTTCTTATTTTAAGTAAAATACATTATTAACTTACATTTTTATTTCCTTTCAGTAAACATCATTTATTATTTCAATCATTTCAAATATATCGTTTCAACATTTATACTTACATTACTAGATCAAAATAAAATACTATTATTAAGTCAAATTGGATTATCATATTTCTGTTAACTTTTACATTATAAATTAAACTCCCAAAAATTTACATTTCCAACCATTTATTTTCTTATAAAATTTTAAAACATGTAAGCAATTTACAGAGATCGTTACATTAAATTTTAGTTGAGATTTATATATAAAAGTCCAAAATACTCGATAATCTTTAGAAAAATCATTTTATATCAACCAGAGAGTCTGTAAAAAATTCTCTACCCTAGGGTCAAGTAAATACGTACATATATCATTTAAATCCGCAATTTATTAATTTTCTGGGTTTTATACCATTTCATACCCGCAATTCCAAGTCAAATAAAATTGCTCAGGCCTATCATTTTAGCCCATAACAATTTTCCTTAATCTAAAGATCATTCGGGTATGTATCATTTCAACCCATAGTGAAGGAACTTGCAGTGTGAGAACATAATATTAAATAAACATAAAAATGTTCAATATATCATAGCATATGATCATAACAGGTAAAATATGATATGAAATAACATAATATAAACATAGGTGAAATTATCAACTTCCATATACAAATCCATACAATTCCATTGTCATCAATTCACCAAAATATAAGTACGTTGTCAAGAGTGATTATTCACCTTCTTTGGTTAGAGAAGTGATTCCAAACACAACACAACGACTACAACAAGCACGACAATTACGGACAAGCTTGAGTGGGAGAAGAATCCAAATCCAAAGCTTTGGAAAAAATTAAATAAATTTCATATGTAAACAAATAGAATTCGCATAGAAAATAAAAGTAGAATTTTTTTTTATATTGGTAAACATATGAAAGGGCTTGTCAAAGGGACACATTGGTTTGGTCTAGGGTTTGTTTTGGTTCGGTCTAGGCTACATTTGGTTGGGGTTTGGTTCGGCTAGGGCTAGGGTTAGGGTTTGGGTTCGGTCTAGGCTAGGGATAGGGTTTGGTTGTGGAGAAGGTGGTCACGGCCAAGGCAAAGCAAGGGGAAGGGTGAGGTGATGATTCGGCTATAGGGTTTGTGGTGGGAAGAAGAGGAGTGGAGGCCGAAATTTGTTGAAGAGGAAGGGAAAAAGGAAGGAGGAGAAGTGGTTTTAGCTAGGGTTTTTTTTGGAGGAAGAGGAGATCGGTGTGGTGATGAGCATGGCTGAAATTTGAGGAAGGAGGAAGGAGAAATTTTAGAGGAGAAGTCTAAGGTTTTGAGGAGGAAGAGGAAGAAGAAAAACTTACATCAATTTCTTTCTACGGAGGCACAAATGAAAATGAAGAGTCTAGCAAAACCCTAGGATATTATATAGTCATCTCAATCATGTGGATTCTCATCTACTAAAGAAATTCTTAGCCCAATAGTACAAGCCCAAAATCAAAATGTAAATAAGATAAATGTTATAGGAAAATAACTACGTGTAATACGCCAAAATTTGTAAATTTTGAGAAGTAGAAATCAAAATTTTACAAAACGAAAAAACAAAGAAAATGTTAGAATTAAACCCAGCTTCATAAAAAAAGTAAAAGTTCAAAATTCAAATTTTAAAATTTTCACAGAAAGTCAAACTTTGACCAAGGTTGACCAAAATTTGCATTTTAAGAAAAATCTTTATTTTATTAAATTTGGAAGAACATTTCACATCAAATCCCAATATATTACATTAAAATCCAAACTTATCAAATTTAAAAGTAATTATATTCAAAGTTTCAAATAAAATTTTCATGTAAAATTTTCAAAATTTGCGGGTTGTTACACTCTACCCCACTCAAAACTTTTCGTCCTCGAAAAGGAACGAGACACGGAAAACAAAGAAGGTTAAGGTAGGATAACGAATAATACCTGGAATAAACAATTCTAGATTCGAAGCACGAATGCTCTCTTCCGTTTCCCAAGTAGAATCTCGATCATCAATGCTCCATTGCACTTTGACTAGGTTAACAGATTTTCTTCGAAGCCGCTTCATACCTCTATCGATAATATGAAGTGGCTTCCTCTCGATAGTAAGGTTTGGCACGACATCCAAAATCTTGAGAGTAGAAGGCTGAACAATCAAAGATGGATCATGAAGATACCGACAAAGATGCGAAACATGGAACACATTATGCACTCCAAAAAGTTTCTCAGGCAATTCCAACCGATAAGCTACGGAACCTACTCTCTCTAAGATGCGGAAAGGACCAATAAACCTAGGAGCGAGCTTCCCTCTCCGTCCAAACTGAATCACATTTCTTAATGGAGAGACCTTAAGGAAAACCTGATCACCAACAGAAAACTCCAAACTCCTCTTATGCCTGTCAGCATACTTCTTCTGTCTATCCTGAGCAATCCTCATCTTTCTCCTAATCTCCTCAACCTTCTCAGATGCTTCTAGAATCATATCAGGACCAAGAACCAAACGATTACCGGATTCAATCCAGCAAGATGGAGATTTGCAAGAGCGTCCATAAAGAGCAGCAAATGGAGCCATTACGATGCTAGCCTGAATTCAAAAATGGGATAAGATAGATAAATGTTTAAGACAACCTTAAACAGATATTTGAGATCTTTACCTGATAACTATTGTTATAGGTGAATTCAACGAGATGGAGATGATCTTCCCAAGATCCTCTATAATCAAGGACACATGCATGAAGAAGATCTTCCAGAGTCTGATTCACTCTTTCCGTTTGACCGTCGGTCTGCGGATGGTAAGAAGTGCTCAGATTCAGACGAGTACGTAAAGATTCCTGAAAAGCTTTCCAAAACTGACTGGTAAAGATGGGGTCTCTATCATAAACAATACTGACCGGAACACCATGAAGACGAACAATCTCTCTTATATAAATCTCAGCTAAACTCAAAGCAGAACGGTTGGACCTAACCGGAATGAAATGAGCTGACTTGGTCAATCTATCCACAATTACCCAAATACTCTCATTACCCCTCCTAGTCCTTGGTAATCCATTAATAAAATCCATAGAAACCTATTCCCATTTCAAATTGGGAACCTCAAGAGGTTGCAATAATCTAGCGGTCTTCTGGTGATCAGCCTTAACCTGCTGACAAGTCGCACGTCTACTAACAAAGAGGGAGATATCACGCTTCATACCCCTCCACCAATATAGCTTCTTCATATCATGGTACATCTTTGTCACACTTGGATGAATAGAAAGTCTAGACCGATGATTTTCCCGAAGTAACTCTTGTCTCAATCCAGCGACATTCGAGACGCAAATCCGATTATTAATCCTTAAAGTCCCTTTATCATCGATCTGAGCTCCACTACCATCTTGGCTACTACCACCAACCCTGCTACGAACATTTTCCTTAATAAGCCTAATTATCCTATTCTCATCCTGCTTAGCAACAATACGACCATAAGAGGAAAAGAAACAACAAGCTGACATAACATCGCCTTTTTCCTACTCAAAGCATCGGCTACAACATTTGCTTTCCCGGGGGTATAGTTGATTTCGAGGTCATAAGAAGCTAGAAACTCAAGCCACCTAACCTGCCTCAAATTCATGTCCTTCTAGGTGAAAATATATTTCAAAGACTTATGATCCGTAAAGAGTTCAAACTTAGTTCCTAAAAGATGATGTCTCCAAAGCTTCAAAGCAAAAATTACGGCAAGCAATTCCAAATCATGGGCTGCATAATTGTTTCATGAGTCTTCAACTGACGACTGGCATAAGCGATAACCTTCCCATCCTGCATCAGAACAGCTCCCAAACATTCACGACTGGCATCAGTGTATACCGTTAATCCCTTATTTCCATTTGGAACGGTAAGAACTGGCGCAGAAGTAAGCTTGTGCTTTAACTCATTGAATGCAGATTCACACTTATCATTCCATATAAACTTAGCATTCTTACGAGTTATAGCAGTGAGAGGTGCAGCAATTCGAGTAAAATTCTCAATGAATCTCCGATAATAACCGGCAAGGCCCAGAAAACTACGGATATCAGATGGAGTCCTAGGAGTTTCCCAATTCTAAAATAGAATAGGGGGAATAAGAACCGAGAAAGAGATAGAATAATAAATGTACAAAGGAAGAAGAGAAGATAGACTTACATTGATCGCAGCGATTTTAACTGGATCAACAGAAACTCCATTACCAGAAACAATATTTCTAAGAAATCGGATTTCATCTTTCCAGAAATGGCATTTCGAGAATTTAGCTTTTCAACTGATGACTCCTAAGAGTTCCCAGAACAAAACTCAAATGAGATTCATGCTCCTCCTCTGACTTAGAGAAAACAAGAATATCGTCGACGAAGACTAAAACAAACTTATTAAGAACATCACGGAAAACTCGGTTCATAAGGCCGACAAAGAAGGCTGGGGCGTTAGTCAAACCAAAAGGCATAACTAACCATTCAAAGAAACCATCCTCAGAACGGAAAGCAGTTTTAGGAATACTTTCCTCGGCAATTCTGAGCTGGTGGAAACTGGTGGCAAGATCAAGCTGAGAGAATACAGTAGCTCCATAAAGCTGATCAAACATATCATTAATACGAGGCATTGGATATCTGTTTTTCATAGTGAGCTTGTTCAGCTCCCTATAATCAACACACATCCTCAATGAACCATCAGACTTAGCGACAAAAATCACCGCTGCTCCCTATTCGAAATGACTAGGTCTGGTAAAACCTTTGGAGAACAAGTCTTCAATTTGCTTCCTCAACTCAACCTTCTCACGGGGTTCCATTCTTCTGGTAGGAAGAACTACAGGTCGAGCTCCAGAAATGAGGTCAATACAGAATTCAATTTCATGTTTAGGAGGTAAAGAAGTGACTTCACCAAATACATCGGAATAGAGTTTGATCACAGGGATAGAATCAAGATCACTAGGGGAAGAATCAAGAGAATAGATAAAAGTGTCTGCATACTCCTGAGGCATATGGCACTGAATCACCAAAGGATCACCCTTATCACCAACAAGAGAAACGGTTCGGGCTTTACAAGAAATAACAGCTTCATGATTCTTCAGCCAATCTCCTCCAAGCAATATATCAAAAGCATCGAAACCAAGAACATAGAAATCACCAAAAAAACGATAGCCAGAATGGAAGAGTTTCACACTGTTACAAATCCTACTAAGGCTTGCGGGACCACCAATCGGATTAGTAACACACAAAGGTTTGGTTGCAAACTTAGGTGAAAGGATATGCTCAAACTTATCAGAAAGATCCACATAAATGAAACTATGAGAAGCTCCCGTGTCAAATAGAGCACGAACTGGAAAATTTAACAAAGTATAGGTGCCCTGGAGAGTACCTTGGGTATCACTAGGAGCAGGTGGAGTAGGCAGAGCACGAGTGGAAGAAGTTATGGAAAAGACTCCAGATGTCTTGCCCTTATGATACAAGGGACAATCATTCTTGAAATGGCCAGGTTGCAAACAGACATGGCAGAGGTTGTTCTTGGAATTCGGAGGTGGAGGAATAGAGGCACTAGCAGGTTCTGGACAACTGTTGGCATAGTGACCCTTCTGATCGCACTTGAAGCAAGTGATGGAAGAAAGATCAATAGGCTGCCTTCAGGAAGAAGAAGATCCTAAACCTGGATTCTTAAGCCAATTCTGCTTATGTCGATGGAAATTAGACTTCCTCTTCTTAGAGTTGCCAGAAGAAGGCTGAGATGAAGGTGCACGAGCAACAGATGCTTCCTTAGAAGTGGGGTTCTCATATCTAGTGGCCATATCAATCAATCCAGTAAAAGGGTTGTGCACATGAGAAATCAGAAGATCATAAAACTCTGGACGAGCTCCAGCTATAAACTTCTCATTCTTCTTAAGAGGGGTATCAATCAAGCTAGGACCAAACTTGAGTTCGTTGAACTTCTACTCATACTCAGAAAATGACATATCCCCTTGCTTAAGATCCATAAATTCCCTATATAGCTGAGACTTCCAAGCTTCTGGCATCCACTTCGCCACAAAAGCCTCCCGAAACTGTTCCCAAGAAATATATACCTCAATAGTGTTGGCTGTAACAGACTCCCACCAATCCTGGGCTGCCTCCTGCAACTGCCATGCTGTTAGCTGACGCTTCTGAGCATCGGTGATCTCCAAACCAGTGAAAATCCTTTCCAAACTTCTCAGCCACTACTGAGCCTCAATGATGGTCTCTGATCCCGTAAACTTAGTACCACCTAGCTGAGTGAACTCCATACAGAGAATGGTAAACCTAATGGGTGCAACTGGTGCTGGAACTGGGGCAACACCATGACCCTGACCTCTGGCATTCCTTCGATTCATCCTGGAAATTCAAGAATGAATTTTTTTTAAAACCAAGATAGAGGAGAAAGACAAAAGACAAGATTCAACTAGAATGGAAATCCTAATCAAAGAATTCTATTAAATAAGGTGGATTCGAAAAGAAGGGAAATTCTAAGAAAAGGAATTTGATTTTGAAATAAGAAAATTTTATATCCAAAATAATCCTTGAAAAATCATTTGATAACCATTTTATACTTGAAAATACGTTCTCTCGCAAAGAATGATTCTAAGATTGATTTTACTCATTCTAAGGAATTTCTACCCTATCTCTAATGAGTTTTTGCCCCGTAAGCTAAGGTTTGCCTGAAACCTCACTCTGATACCAACTCTAACATCCCGCTGTTTTGTACCATTCAAATCGACAATAAAACCATACATGTCAGACTTGAATAATTCAAAACAATAGATTGTTAATAAAATTTAGGGCAAATAAAATCAATCACAGAATCACAGCCATAGAATATCAGAATAACTGGCAGCGGAAAAGAATAAACATAGGAGTTCATGAAGCTCCTAGATACATAGTCTCAAACTAATACATAATACCCAAGTCTGAAAACAAATACAACGGAAAGTTTAGACACATAAATTCTCTACTACAAAAGCAAAAGCTGAATGGAAATAACTGGAATGGAAATATCAGGTAGACTACTAAATCTCCGGTGGATCTCTAGCTCCAAAAAGGATAAAACCAAAGCTGTGAAACTCAGGCTGACCCGAGCGTAAAGCAAAAACACAAAACACTCGAGTGAGGACAGACATACTTATAAAATGTAAATCAACTCAAGTGAACTGTAAAAGGAAATGCATCAGTAACTTAAAGGATGCTTGGGATCGCCCATCCTTTAAGGATCCTTTAAACTATCTACTATGTTGTAATATACGCTACATAACAATGTCTAAAGTAAAGTAAACTATTAAAATAGCATTAAGGCATTACATTTTCCCTCTTAACACATTTTTATATATTCCCAGAGTCTATATAGTACCGTAATCCCGCCCGTACTAGACGCCGTCAGAGGGCACTCCATAGGTATGGTACAAAACAAACTCGTTGAAGGCGCGTTAGGGTAGGTGACACGGCACAACTAGGCAATGCCAAGGTAGATATACCAATTACACTTTCGGACTATTAGTAATGCATAGCCGCAACTACCGCCCAACTCGATCCACACTCCTGAATCAAAGGTGCACACCAAATCAATCACAATGTAATAGAATGGCTAATGATGAAGTGTGTCCGATCGGAGGAGCTACCTCACTTGGCCCATCGATTGCTCATGTTTTAGCCACCTTATGCTAACTCACGGGAGTTAGGTCCACATAAATATACCTTTGGGATCATCGCCACCATCCTACTTCATTCTTGAATCTCCACCGCGTACACAGTTGTCAAAGTGGTTTTCGGTATCGACAGAGAGTATGCCCATATCCGATCATGTTCTCTTTAACAACCAAACGTTATTATAACCCGTGGTTATTTAAATTTCAAAGGGTTTATATTTCATATAAAACATTTTACTTTCAAACCATATAAATTTCATATCACTATTCTTTTTAAAAAAATGTTCATTTCCAAAGTCATAACACTTACAAAGATTTATACGTTAAATATACAACTTTAGAATCATAATATTTTAGAACCCATAACACTTTACAAATGTTACAATCATAATCATAGCACTTCGAAAACATTACAATTTATAAATGGCAGCATTTCTAAATCATAACCATAAGTCATCCTAACATTTTAGAAAAGTAATACTTAAGAAATGGTAGCATCTTGAAAATGTAACCTTAAGATATTATAGCATTTTAACAATGTAATACTTTTCCTATAACAATTTTATATAATCAAATTAATATATACTTACAACCTTTTCGAAAAATATTTTTCTTTTTATTATGCTCAATTATTCATTTGGATATTAAATAAACTATAATTTTTGTTAAACACAATTTGTCACAATAATATCCATTTTTAAAGCAGAAATTTCTTATTTTAAGTAAAATACATTATTAACTTACATTTTTATTTCTTTCTGTAGACATCATTTATTATTTCAATCATTTCAAATATACCATTTGAACATTTATACTTACATTACTAGATCAAAATAATTTACTATTATTAAGTCAAATTGGATTATAATATTTCTGTTAACTTTTACATTATAAATTAAACTCCCAAAAATTTACATTTCCAACCATTTATTTTCTTATAAACTTTTAACACATGTAAGCAATTTACAAAGATCGTTATATTAAATTTTAGTTGAGATTTATATATAAAAGTCCAAAATACTTGATAATCTTTAGAAAAATCATTTTATATCTACCATGGAGTCTGTATAAAATTCTCTACCCTAGGGTCAAGTAAAAACGGACATATATCATTTCAATCCGCAATTTATTAATTTTAAGTTTTATATCATTTCATACCCGCAATCCTAAGTCAAATAAAATTGCTCAGGCATATCATTTCATCCCATAACAATTTTCCTTAATCTAAAGATCATTCGGGTATGTATCATTTCAACCCATAGTGAAGGAACTTGCAGTGTGAGAACATAATATTAAATAAACATAACAATATTCAATATATCATAGCATATGATCATAACAGGTAAAATATGATATGAAATAACATAATATAAACATAGGTGAAATTCTCAACTTGCATATACAAATCCATACAATTCCATTGTCATCAATTCACCAAAATATAAGTACGTTGTCAAGAGTGATTATTCACCTTCTTTGGTTAGAGAAGTGATTCCAAAAACAACACAACGACTACAACAAGCACAACAATTACGGACAAGCTTGAGTGGGAGGAGAATCCAAATCCAAAACATTGAAAAAAATAAAATAAATTTCATATGTAAACAAATAGAATTCGCATAGAAAATAAAAGTAGAATTTTTTTTTATGTTGGTAAACATATGAAAGGGCTTGTCAAAGGGACACATAGGTTTGGTCTAGGGTTTGTTTGGGTTCGGTCTAGGCTAGATTTGGGTGGGGTTTGGTTCGGCTAGGGCTAGGGTTAGGGTTTGGGTTCGGTCTAGGCTAGGGATAGGGTTTGGTTGTGGAGAAGGTGGTCACGGCCAAGGCAAAGCAAGTGGAAGGGTGAGGTGATGGTTCGGCTATAGGGTTTGTGGTGGGAAGAAGAGGAGTGGAGGCCGAAATTTGTTGAAGAGGAAGGGATGAGGAAGGAGGAGAAGTGGTTTGGCTAGGGTTTTTTTTGGAGGAAGAGGAGATGGGTGTGGTGATGAGCAGGGCCGAAATTTGAGGAAGGAGGAAGGAGAAATTTTAGAGGAGAAGTCTAAGGTTTTGAGGAGGAAGAGGAAGAAGAAAAACTTACATTAATTTCTTTGTGCGGAGGCACAAATGAAAATGAAGAGTCTAGCAAAACCCTAGAATACTATATAGTCATCTCAATCATGTGGCTTCTCATCTACTAAAGAAATTCCTAGCACAATAGTACAAGCCCAAAATCAAAATGTAAATAAGATAAATGTTATAGGAAAATAACTGTGTGTAATACGACAAAATTTGTAAATTTTGAGAAGTAGAAATCAAAATTTTACAAAACGAAAAACAAAGAAAATGTTAGAATTAAATCCGTCTTCATAAAAAAAAGTAAAAGTTCAAAATTCAAAATTTAAAATTTTCACAGAAAGTCAAACTTTGACCAAGGTTGACTAAAATTTGCATTTTAAGAAAAATATTTATTTTATTAAATTTGGAAGAACGTTTCACATAAAATCCCAAAATTTTACATTAAAATTCCAAATTTATCAAATTTAAAAGTAATTATATTCAAAGTTTCAAATAAATTTTTCATGTAAAATATTTCAAAATTTGCGGGTTGTTACATTTGCAGCATGTCTTTGCTAATCCACCAAAATTAAAATGTAGACTTTGATCAGGTGTCAATGCAACACAAACATCCGATTTGAATGATTTATTTAGTAATCAAATGAAGTATTTTAATTCTTCAAATTTATATGTAATAATATTCATTACAAGACAACATGAATAAAACACTTTAGCAGTAGAAGGATAAATGAAACACACACCAACATAGCGATTTCAGTTTTTCTCAAATATCAGCTATTCGGTTCAATAACAAGTGCAATAAAATATTAGATTTAACAATTAAATAAAGAAAATCAAAGTTTGAATTCAAAATTCAATCAAATTTGAACTAATTTAATTTCGAGCTCGAATTTGCAGTTCTCTACTTACCGATGGCAGCGATGAAGGGTATAGTGTGGCGAGTGCGACGCGACTAGCTCTAAGCGATGTGATTGGCCGACTTAATGAAAGATTTCTCTCTGACATAAGCATAGCCAAGCAGCCACGGATTTGTGAGCAACGGTCGTGATAGAGAGGAGTAGTTTTAAATAATTTGTTGAGCAGAGGAAATTAAGATTTGGAGAGGAGTCATTTAAAATTTTTTGCAGAGAGGAAGCGATTAAGATTTGGAGGCATATGTGATTTGGGGTTGCTTATTTTAGGCAAAAGAGGGAAATTAATTATATACGGCAATGAAATTTTCAGAGGGAACGACATTTCGTAATTTTCTAAAAAAATATCAACGTTTTCCTATGTTGTCTTCAGATTTTCCTACCTATAAAAGGTTGCACAACAGCAATCAACGAATAAATGTTGTTCTCCATTGCCGTTAAAAGTAATTTTTCTTGTAGTGGGAGGGAGCCACATGATGAGGGAATGTGGAAGGGTTCCTCGGTAATAAAGGAAATTGGATTGAGCAAGAAGGGGTTGGTATCCAATTGGAGCAAAGGTAGGCTCGGGTATAAATGTTAAAGAATCATTAATGCACGAGGAGTTTTCAATTGTACTCAAAGTAGGGGTATTATAAGTGAGGACACCCATAGGTCAATTGAGGGACATGTATACCTTGGACCAGTGGTTTTGGGCCTTTTGTCCAACTTTAGGCCGCGAGACACGTATCTAACTTTGGGTCTCGAGATATGAGAGTACAACAGAGAACCGAACTTCCACTAGTCCCTGACTTGGGTACCATACGAGTTATCATATATTCCGGGCATAAGGAGTGATAGTTAGGATTATTGATGGATGATATGGATGCTTTCGTTGTCTTCTTTAGTAGGCTATCACTCATAGGAACCACAAGAAGTAGGTATTGGAGATAGGAATACTTAGAAGACTGATATCCTTTATTTGGTTTTTGGTATATCTTCAGATAATGTAGAGTAGCATATTATAGTGTTATATGCTAACTCTTTGATTGCAGGGATACATCATGTATTGTTTGTGTACTATTATTCCTTACCATATTTACCTATATAGTTTTTTGAGATTCATTTACGGCTCACACAAGATTGTTGTCTGACCCAAGGTTCTATGTTTTGCTTCTTATTATCTTGGATATTCTTAAATGAGTAGAGTAGATAACAGGTCTAGGTGATGCAATAGATGTTTGGAGGATGAGCTAGATGGAGCTATCTCGTATTATATACTTATATGGATTCTACGCTTATTTCACTATGCAGCACTGGGGAGCCTTAGTAGTGACTTCTTATTACTTATATTTGAGATAGTAATTGAGTTTTACATCTGGTGTATAAACTCTACTACATTTGATGTATAAATCTTTGGATCTCATACTCTGTTGATGATCTGTGCACATAGTTATTACTGTCTTATTTTTTATATCAATGATACTATATTTTTTCCTTTCGCTGTGAGATATGATAGGTTATATGTTATGTTGATTTATTTCAACCTTGATGATCATCCTATATCAGTCGGGCATGACAGTAGCGCACTATTTATATATTGTTGTTGTCGGTGGTATAGGGCGGTCATCACAAGTGAATTAAGGAATTGAAGTTATGATAATAATAACGGTTAAATTGTAAAATTAATACATATACAATAGAGACAAAACGGAAACTAAATAGTAGTGATAATGAGGTGGGCAAGTAATAAAATGAATAAAGGCAAGAAGTATATATAATATACAGGTATAGAAATTCCACTAAACAAGGGAGGGTGGTAAAAGTTAAAGAGAAATAGAAATAAAAATTCAATAGTGAGAAAGAAAAGTAAATAGGAAAATATATTTAGATCTTTTAGTGAAAGAATTAAATGATGTTAAATTGATATTAAAAGGATAAAAAGTAAACGCATGAAAAAGAAAAGAAATATTATGAACCGTTTAACACTAGGGGCATAATAATTAAATAAGTATGAATATATAAACGTAGCCTAAAGTATGCATTTATGATGGCTGTGAACTATTAAAGTTAGCTAATAACTTAGATTCATAAAAATGACTGTCATTGAAATAGGTTGGAATATGAGGTCAGTAGTGTTACACAACAAAATTCTACCCACCGCAAAGGGTTGCCAGCAGTTGTGTATATATTATACTAATGTGGGACATATCCAACTATAGGACCCGTTAAATTATATACGCTCACGTATAAGTGAAGGAATATCCCAATCAGATCTAATTCAACTTTTTAGTTAGGGTATTGCCTTGATTGCATTAGGCAATCTAAATGGGTCGGTGAGCAAGGCTCGGCGCTATGTCAGTGAGTTTGAAACCATATTAGGGAGTAGGAACTGTACATAGGTTGAGAACATCATCGGTCCTGAGCGGTCGGTGGAAAGATAAGGCTTACACCTAAACGGGCTACACCTCCTACTAGTGTAGGTCATGTTTAGGTCATGCACCGCCACATTTGTTTGCTAGTTTGTTTGTTATGAGGAAAAGCTAGATAACCCTTAAGTGAGGTCTTTCAAAACGGGTGAGGTAGTTTGAGGAGCTGAGTCCTCCATAATCTGCGGAGTCAAATCCATAATAAGAACCAGACAAGCAAGTAAATCCCCAAGGCAATATAGAACATGGATAGACTATTATGATTCCATTATTAGGCACTATAGGAGTTTCTTAGTACGCACGATGAGGAGGACGTGATGTTCATTGATGATGGATCCTGACGAGGTGCTGATTGCGGATACTAGTGGGGACAGTATCTTCGTCCAAAAGGGGACTGTGGTACTTATGTGTGTGTGTGTATATGTATGTAGTTATGGTCTACTTCGGGTAGAGGGCGTATCGTACACGTTCGTGGAGTTGAGACAACTAAGTAAAATAAAATGACATAACATGTGATGGAAAGCAATCGACATAAACTAGTGTTATGTATAAAATGTCTAATTTATCAGTCCCTAGAATTTTGTTATGACCCCCTCCTCATTACAACCCATGGGCTAGCTTCAGAGGGACGGGTATTAGTGCAAGGCGGGAATAGTGGAAGGATAGGTTTTCTTATACATGCTTTGCACTAACAAGTACACATTTGGTATCAAAGCTTAAGTTAGTCGATCTTAAAAATTAGGAAACATTGAGTGAGCGTATTGGTATTTTTACTTATAATTATAAATCTATTTTATGCCAAACCCTATAATTCCGACTATAGAGTAGTTATAACCACGTTCTGAAAAGATGGAGAAGACAACAATGAGTCGAGACAATGGATAAAGTTGAAGATTGTACACCAAATCAGATTACCCTTTGAAAAATAGGCTGTATGGAAAGGCATTGACTTACGAAGAGCATGAGTGCAACATATAGAAGTTCCTTGAAGCTGGATAGTACGTGACCCTCTAATTGGACCCCCAATAGCCCAAATGGTTATAGATTCTCGCGGAATTGCTAATTGATGTTGTACTTCAGGTTCAGATAAGGGGAAAGTAAGAATCTATATGTTGTAGAAATCTGGAAGCAATAATTAAATATGTTTCCGAAGGAAAGTGTGTAGCAGTCACTACAAGATAATAGTCGATTTTTTAATATTTTGGAAAAAGATAAGTCAGTACGTAGGTAGAAAGAAGAAGAGTCCGAAAGAAGGGACAAATAAAAATCCACTCTGAGTCCAACACCATATGGAAGAATTTAATAAAAGTTGAAATGATTTTAATGTAAAAGTTGAGAAATATATTTTAAATGATTTCAAAGCAATTTTTTGAAGGTAGAAATATCCCTATTTTTGAAAAGTAAGTAAATATTAAATTTTAGGTAAAATAAAATATCTATGTATTATTTAAATAAAAAGTTTTAGTAGAAATAAAATTGGAAATTTCAGAAAATGAGTTTAATAAAAATTTAATTCTTTTGGGAAAATTAGGAGAACGTATATAGCTCATTGATTTCTCTAAGATAAAAAAAATTTAAGTTGCAAAATTCTTTTTATAGGTAGATAATAGGAAGTGGTACAAGTTTAAAATGGGGTAAATATAACGGGAAAGAAGAATAGACAAAAGCACTGCAATAGTTCAACAAAGGGGACAATAATTGAGTGGAAAGCTATATAAATAGAAGCAATTTAAATAAGTAGTTTAGGTAGAAGAAAGTTAAATAGTAGTAACATTATTGGAAATTTATATGAAATAATGTTGATAATTAGAAATAACTTTAGGAGATCATATTTAAAAAATGCTAGTAATCTAATTAGAAGCAACCTAGGAAATTAAAGGAAAACGAATATTTTCAATAGTGTTACACATTGATTACATGTATCCCTTAAAAAGCCCCCCTCACATGATATTAGAGACTCCATCAAGGATTGGAAGTGGAGATAGAATGAGCAATAGGAAAATAATGGGATGTAGTGTCTTATCTACTCCATTTTTATTGTTTAAAATTTGTAAAGTGTATTTTTAAAGAAATGGTTTGGTATAAGAATTGTGTTTTTAAAAGCAAAATTTAGTGAATGGTTTGAGTTAAAAATCCTTGTTGCTGAAAAAGGCCTTTAAAAGAAAACGTTGGTTTGAAGGAAAAGGAAAGGAACTTTTTAAAATTAAATTGCTAACATTTTCTTTTGGACTCGATGAATAAGCTTAATTCAAAAATCCTAAATTGTAGTTTTAAAAGTTAAGACACCAGGTTATTTTTTAATTTAATAAAAATTTCTAAGTTTGTACTTTTAAAGATAAAAGTTTTGGGATTAAGTGCTTTAAAATTTTGAAGTTTTAAATTTTAAAAAAAATATGAAAAAACCAAACAAATTTTTTAATGTGAAGTAGATAGGGATGACTGCCTAGATAAGATGGGGTAAAAGGTAAGGCTATGAATAAAATAGCGATGATTGCTCATAGAGTAGCAATAAGGAATCCACGCAGAGTATAAGGAACATTGGTGGGAACCTATGAATGTTTTATTAGACATGTGTGCAGTCTATAAGAAGAACCCAGAAAGGATGATGAATGGTATCAAAGTACACTTGTGCAAATTCTAGAACAAGCTCGCAAGAAAGGTCGAGGATAAAGAAAGTAAATACCAAAATTGTGAGAATACTATAAAGGGATTTGGATTAAGAGAAGAGAATAACAGAGGGTAATAAGATGGCAAACCCATATAGAGGACATTGGTAGTCTCAAGGTTAAGGAAGGCAAGATAGATGGTGGAAAAGTTATTCGGCCAAGTCAATTTGCCAATGAGCTATTCTGAATATGCATAGTTTATATTTCTTACCCACTATAGTGTATGATGAATAGTTTATTCCATAATTGGCTGTGATAATGTAAATAATGGATGGACTTAATGATTAGAAGCCAAAAGGAAGTTAAGATACGTGAGTTATAGTGAATAACATGTTAGAAAGGTCCATTTAATTTTAGTAGGGTGATAGGGCCATAACATCATAAATGTCAATTGATGTGAAGGAAGCTTCCAATAATTTTTTATTTCGTTTGGATTGTAACCAATAGTTGCTTCTGCTGTATAAGACGCATACGACATCATGAGAAATGTTCCTTTTGAAAATTGATTTTCTGGATGGGCCGCTATATTAATTGGAAACCAGTGTAAGTAAGGAAATTTCATCTAGACACTTAACTAATGCAAAATAAATAGAAGGCTGGAAGTTTACAAAATAAATTAGAGAATTTATTAAATCAGCTACTAAAAGAAAAGTAATGTTAAGTCTCAAAAAGTAATAAAGGTTTGGGAGATAAATTTTGGCTAGCAAAGAATAGGGAAAGGTTGTTGCGATATGACGGGTCACTGTCCCTATGCCTTAAAAGCCAAAATTTATAAATGAACTTGTATGCTGGTTGTTATTTTAAAATAGATTAAATAGTTTTTAAAATTGACATTTTTCGTGTAAAAAATAAAGTCCATTACGGACCTCAAACTACTGGCTAAACCCAACTACTAGGATGTGGCATGAATTGTTTTGAAACAAAAAAAATATAGTTTTGAGAATTTTTGTTCAATAAAATGCTTTTACGGAAAAATTTGTAAAAAAATGAATTTGTGAAGATTTTCCAAGTATTTCGAAATTTTAATTTAAAAAGGTTTTGAACAAAAAAGAGAAAAAAATTATTTTGAAATTCCACTTGCTTGGCATAGCAAAAAAGTTGACGGGTTAACAAGTATTAATTTTACGATGCAGCAGAAGTGACAATTAAAGTAAATGGTAGTTAGTGATAAGAGGAAAAAGATGTTTTAGCTATGAAACCTCTTTTTCCATACCTTGTCAATAAGTGAACCTGAATTTCTTTTAAATAACTCTGTTTTAAAATTTTAAAAATTTAGAAGTAAATTTTTTTACGTAGACTGTACTTGGAAAAGTTAGAAAAGGATTAGGGCAAAAGTGAAGTTCCATGGTACAGTGGAAAAGGGTACACAAGAGATGGATGGGAATATGGAATTCTCCATCTAAACCCTTTTTCCAACATAACAGTATAGGTTTAGGAAACCTGATTTTCAAAATTTGGATCTTAGAAAATTGTGTGCTAGATATTCGTTGGTAGTGATTGGATGCAAAAATGATTGAACTATGCTTCTACTCGTACAAGTGTGGGAAAATTTAGATGCAAAAACAAAGATTTTGATTTTCAAAATGTGTATGTATAGAACTACCAGTATATATAGATTGTTTGCATCATATTTACAAAAAAAATTTAAAAGATGCATTCATATAGGAGGCGCCGATTAGAAATATCTACATACATACTATATGTATTATAATTAACCTAGCACTTGTACACGATTGGTCGCAAAATTGGTTGCACACTAATTGGTTGGTTAGTTTAGAATGGTTATGCATTATGTTAGATCATTCAGACCATGAGGAATTTCGAGGATGAAATTCTTTTAAGGGGGAGAATGTAACACTCCGTAGTCTTTACAACAATTGACTAAAAAAATTAATTAATAAGTAATAACATCAAAGATTGAATTTTCTCGAATGTTAGAATTTGGCTACGAAACTTGCACCAGTGCATTCGTGGTGATTTTTTTGATCAATTTTCATACACAAAATTTTCTGATTGGAATTCAAACGAAAAAGTTATTAAAATCTGAATATTTCAAATTGGAAATAATTATATACGCAAGTAAGGGAACAAAATGTAATTAAAGTTAATAGATTAACATCAATTAATGTTAGTTGTTGCTTAGGGTTTAAGAAAAGTTAAAGCAGAAATAAATTATCTAGGCCAAGTGCGAACGGAAAGGAATCAACAAAATAAAACGTGTTAATTAATTAACATAATTAACTACGATCAATCGACTCCTGCTTGGGCCAGTCGACCACAAGCGGTCGACCACTACCAGTAGGGGTGAGGTGGTCGACCTATTGAGACATCAATATAGAATTTTATATAGTCGAACAGCCCATATTTGAAATAATTTAATCGAACGGCTGGCATTGTTCCGAACCCTTATAAATACAGACCAAACCCCTCACTTTCTTCTCATATTTTCTGAAGCGACGATGGAGATCTGCCATTTTCTCTTCTCCACTAAAATTATTAATTCTAAAAATAATTAGAGTTGTATATGTATATACAAGTGGAGAAGAGCAAAGATAATTAAGAAGAAGAATAAGGTCGAATCAAATCTTCAAAGTTAAGGTAAATTATAAATCTGGATCTGAAATCTAAATTAAATCCAAATCTCTTCTACGATCTAAATATCCAACAGATATATGTATGCTTTCGGTATATGTATTTAAATAAGGAGAGAAAGGGTGTCAAACTGAATAATAGATATTAGATCTGGAGATTTGGAAAGCTAAAAAGATGAGTGAGAAACTATATGCATTTATATAACATTTGATTTATACCATTGTGATTCTATTCCTGTATGCCCAAATATAAACTTGGAGTTATATGCTAAAATTGTATATGTGTAATGAAATTAAAAATCCTACCTACATATTCTATGTTTGATAACTTAATTTTAATATTGCATGTATGAGAATCTGGAAAGTATTGGGTAGTAATAGTCCCTAAATTTTATAAATTATGTAGTAGTTCCAGATTTATAGATTTAAATGTCTTATGCAAGTAAAATGTAAATTAGAGTTATCACAATAAATTATAGGGCTTTAGGTAGTGTTTTAATTCATTAGAAGGTAGTGTGTTGCAATTTAAATATCTATAGATTATCACGTTTAGATTTGTAAATAAAAGTGTATCATTTGAAATAATAAGAAAATGCACCTAAAAGAAAGATGTATAAAATAAGGATATTTTAACATACTTTGTACTGCCTATTTCAATAGCTACAAAATATAATTCTTTGTAATTCCAAACTTAAATTTCCTTTTTGGATAAGATATAGAGATTTACATTGTTAACCTATCCTTTTGAGGGAGTTTTAATTCCAATGCATTAAAATGTAGAAATCTCTAAGTTTGAAATAAAGAATTGAAGTTGTGACAACAATAACGGTTAAAATGTAAAATTTATATATATATATATATATGCAATGGAGACAAGATGGAAACCAAATAGTAATGATAATAAGGTAGGAAAGTAATAAAATGAAAAATGGCAAGAAGTTTATATAATATACGGATATGGAAAATCCACTAAATAAGAGAAGGTTGTAAAAGTTAAACGAAAATAAAAATAAAAATTTAATACAGAGAAAGAAAAGTAAATAGGAAAAGGTATTTAGAAATTTTAATGAAAGCGGTAAGTGATATTAAATTGATATTAAAAAGATAGGAAGTAAACGCATGAAAAAGTAAAGAAATTTTATGAACCATTTAACATTAGAGGCGTAATAATTAAATAAGTATGAATATATATATATATATATATATATATATACGTAGCCTCAAGTATGCATTTATGACAGGTTTGAATCATTGAAGTTAGATAATAACTTAGATAAGAATGACATAGTCGGTAAAATGTGTTGGAATGCGAGGTTAGTAGCGTTACACGACAAACGTTTGCCAATCGTAAGGGGCTGCCAATGATTGTGTATACATTATACTGATGTGGGATATATCCAACTGTAAGGCCGTGGAATTATATATGCTTTTGTATTGGAGAAGTAATACCCCAATAGTGTTTGGTTTAACATTTTAATAGGGTTTTGCCTTGATTGCATTAGGCAATCTAAATGGGACGATGTGCAAGGATCGGTGCTATGTTAGTGTGTTTGGTACCATATTAGGGAGTAGGAGCTATACATAGATCAAAAACATCGTCGGTCCTGAGCGGTCGGTTGAAAGATAAGGCTTACACCTAATCGGGCTACACCTTCTACTAGTGTAGGTCATGGTTTAGGTCATGCACCGCCACATTTGTTTGCTAGTTTGTTTGTTAGGAGGCAAGACTAGACAACCCTTAAGTGGATCGTTCAAAACGAGTGGGGTAGTCAGAGGAGCTAAGTCCTCCATAGTCCATGGAGTTGAGTCCATAATAAGAAGCTGGCAAGTAAGTAAATCTCCAAGGCAAGATAGAGTATGGCTAGACTATTGTTATGCCATTATTAGACACTAGAGGGGTTCGTTGACATGCACGATGGTGAGGATGTGATACTGCATTGATGATGGATCCTGACGAGGTGTTGAGTTATAGATACTACCGGGGATAGTACCTTGGTCCAAAGGGAGACTGTGGTACTTATATATTTATGTATAATACACACACACGCGTATGCAGTTATGTTCTACTTGGAAAGATGGGGCGTATCATTCGCGTACATGGAGTCGAGACGATAAAGTAGAATAAAAGGACATAACATGTGGTAGAAGGCAATCAACATAAACTAGTGTTATGTATAAAGTGTATAATTTACCAGTCACCGGAATGTTGTTCTGACCCCCTCCTCATTACAACCCTAGAATAGCTTTAGAGAGACAAGCACTAGTGTAAGGTGGAAACAGTGGAAGGACTGATTTTCTTATGCATGCTCGGTACTGACAAGGACACTAGATATTAAAAGTGTCAATCTTGGTCAGTAACTATATGATTTGTTATACTTTACCATGCCACTGTGAGTTATATCGATGGTGCTCTAATATGCATTTATCTATATTTTTACAGAATACCAAACCGACATCCATATTTGGCGGACTAGGATTTTCAATTTAGCAAAATTTCAGGCCCACCGGGGTGTGGGTTGTCACATGATTAGTATACTTCCCCCATATTTTGTATGGCTGAGCATATGGTACAGTATGATGTATGGTTCCTCGTGTTGGGATTTTATTCTTTAAGGAATTATGGAATGCAATTCTTATAATGGAGGGAAAACGTAACGACCCACGGTTTTGACACATTTAGTAATAAATTTTAAAAGGTTGTTCAAATTTAATAGATGATAAAGATTATTTTCCATGGGGATATCTTTCTTAGGATATTGGCGTTCCCACTACATTTATAAATATTGATTATCGAATACATATATTTGGATATATGACATGATGTTTGACGTTCAAAAATGGGTGTTTTGGTGCTTTATGGCCGCTTGGGCCCAACATAACTCTTTTTTCCTGTAAATTGATTGTTATGGAGAAACCCTAACAATCTCCGCATTGTGTTTCTACATTCTTTCCTTATGCCTGATATCTCCTCTCTAATGGAGATTAGACTGCTTACTCACAAAAATTAACACCAATGGGTTTTGGTGTCAAACCCCTACATATAGTATAGTAGATCAAACAACTTAACAAGACGAAGAAATGCCTAATATTTGTTTTCCAGTTCAATGCACCATATGACCTGAAATTGGCAATATAATCTGAAGTATATGTTTTTAGTGTTTCACAAACTTTTATGATGCGACGATCCGAGGGTATAATCATGTGGAGACTGTAGTGGGGAATCGATCCATGTAGCTTAATTTCACAAAGGATGGTCGAATTAGTGGAAATCAATGGAGAAATTGTTGAATTTCACCGGTGGTGACGGCTGACTCCGGCATTGATGGTGGATGTCAATGGTAGGAAAATGGAGGGGGTAGCACGTGGTGTCGGTGAGGGTATTTGGCTATGTTGTGGTGCAGTAAGGTGACGGTGGAAAACAGCAGAAGATGGCATCATGATCTAATCGGGGGAAAGAAGCGACTATAGCAATAATTTATTTATTAATTTAATTAGTAAATTATCAAATTGCCCATGTAAATACTAGCTCTTATATCTTATACATACGAACTCTGTTTCACACGTGGTTTGTTAAAGAGCTCGTGGAGTAATTCTAGATAATTAGGAATATGGTTTGTTGGCTTTTGGAACTATGTGTAAAAGTTTGTTGGCATGATCAAATAACCTTAATTATTAATATTTTAAAACTATTAAAAAAATACCTTGGTGAAAATATCTGTTAGTTGACATGTTATGCTCTTTTTGGTGACTTTTTAGATGTGATATGTTGATGTGATTTTGGTTGCTTGTCTACTTAATTGGTTGCATTATTGAATGATGATAAACAACAATTAATTATTGTTTTAAGAAATTACTAAATTAATAGAAAATATGTGAAATGGTGCAAGAAAATAGACAAGTTAATGAAAAATAAGATTACTTACATATTTTGGATGATATTTGTAAATAATAATGATTTAGCAATTTATGATGTAATTAATGTGAAAAATTAATAAGACTATTATTTATGACTTTATGGGGAAAATCATAAATAATGCCCAAAAATCTATTTTGAAGCGAATTTTGAGGAATTGATTATTATTTGTAAAATATGGTATAATTTGATGAAAAATAACGTGGTTTTGAAAAGATTGTATTGTTTTGAATAAATAACAGTGTAATTATTTTACAGGTTTATGGGAAGATATTATTATTATTATATGAATAATAAAAATAAGAGATTTTGGGCATAGTAATAATAGTAAAAATGTAGTTTAAAAAGAATTTTAAGTTAAGTAATTACTATTTTGAAATAAATAATAATAAGGAGTTTTTGAGATTTCAAAAGGAATATTGTTATTTTTGAGTCAAATGGTAATAAATCAGTTGTGAAAAATAGAAAAATGGTTTGAGTGTATATTATTATTTTGACATAAAATAACAATATTGTTTTTTTTGTTAATTTGATGTAAATAAATATTTTTTGATTAAACACGATGTTTTGATATATTTGGAGTAATAAATATATAATGAAGGATTCTTAAATATATTATCATTTTTGAGAGGTTATTATTGTTTTGAGATAAACTAAATAAATGTGCAATAATAAAACGATTTTATACTTAAGAGAAAATAATGGGTACATAAATCTCATTTTGTATTTTTGTAACATATGTGATTAAATATTCATTGAAATTATCGTGTTTGTTTTTGTGTAGATGTGAAATCGCAAAAGGACGAGTTATGCGATTTTTTGTCATTATTACTATGTAGATGTTCTACAGTTAGTTATGGTTATGTTGTGTAGATGACATCGATGTTGTATTACTAATACCAGTTAGTTAATACACATTTAGAGTATTTGATGTTTGTATTACAAATACAAGATATTTAATACACATTTGTTGAATTTAATGTTTGTATTACTAATAAAGGGTAGTTAGTGCACATTTAATGAATTTGAAGTTAGTGTACTAGTATGGAGTAGTTAGTACACATTTGATGAATTTAATGTTCTATTACTAATATTGAGTAATTAGTACATATTTGATAAACTTGAGGTTGTGTTGCTATTATAGAGCGGTTATTACACATTTGGTGGATTTATACTTGCATTTGTTTTATTGATATTGTGTTAGTAGTGATGGTTGATTAGTACACATTTGACGGTATATGTTGGTAATTTACTTGATGTTTTAGGTTGACATATAGTGTTTTCAAATTTGTGCAATGTAACATACAATGTATTGATTATTATTATTATTATTAACTTATATTTATGATTGGTTGCATGGTTGCTATGGTTCTGCAATGTTAAGTGCTAACAAAAATTTAATGCAAAAGAAGAGCATGAAACAAAACTACTTGGGTTTGATCCTAAAAGGATGCATAGGAGGTATTGTTCAATGCAATAACCACTAGTTCCTTAGATTCTGCTGGGTGTATAGAACTTAGTGTAGAACAAACATAGTTGAACACATTTTATTTTTTGTATAAATCTATTTGTGAAGTTTGTAGGTGAAAGCAAAGATAAAGAAAGGAGCTCTGGTTGCATGCCACATTCACAAGTTTTTGACTTCAAATATCTCTCATGTAATATTGTTATATTGTTGATAAATTTGACGATGGATGATGTATACAGAGATAGAGATATTTATTTGTTGTATTGGGTCTTCTACGTTATTTATGGATGAGATATATGTATGCTATTATTCAAATTCTACTGTGAGGTTTTCCATTTTTGCTCATAGTTTAGATTATTAACTTATATAACCGACGACTCACCATTTTTAATATCTGAGATTAGTTCTCAAGCATATATTGACAATGTTTGTCACTAATTTTAGATGATAGAAATAGTGCATCATCTCAAGCATAATAGCATTTTCTTGGTTAGTATCTTGATCGTTTCGAAAGTATTACTCCTTGGGATCCCCACTATCTAGAGTTCCAGTGACCTTGGTAAAATATGATACAAATATTTTCTTGTAGAATGGAAATAAAGGGAACGGTTCACACTAAGGAGCTACACCATACTTAGCTCATCACTCAATGGGTCCGAAGGCCACATATGTAGGAGGACTCTAAATTGTCCCTCGCATTTTTTAAAGGTAAGTTAGAAAATTGCCTATGGCAAAGAAATGAGGTATTGGTTATACAAGCATCATAACAAACCATTTATAAAATTTTACAAATTTTTAACTTTCTCTTCATTACTCAAGTTAAGTCTTTATCCCTTCAATATGGTTTCCAATCTAGCAGTTTCATTCAAAATAAAAGAAGGACAATTTATCCCTCTAAACATACTCAAGGGAAGAAATGCATATCCAAATCCCCAAAAGTTGTAACTTCCCAATGTTTGGAGATTACAAATCACTTTTTCTAATACAAGTGTTGAGCAAGAAAATAGGAGTGAGTCCTTCTACTCATTCTCACCTTATATAAGAGTAAAAAAATTCCCTAAAGCGCCTTTAGGAGTAAAACTACTTGCCCGAGTATTTGAGGATTGGAGACTTCCCAAAGCTTGAAGTTTACGAATCGCTTTCCCTTGTTCAAATAATGTAGTAGAAAGAATGGAGTTAATCTCTTTTTGTTCTATCCACTTAAATAGAAGTAAAGAGGATAATTCTTTACCCTTTGTGTAAAAAAAACTGTAGTGAGTCTGATTCTCCGTTTTATCCATAAACAGAAAAAGTAATAGGAACAACTTTATTTTTTTAATTTTAGTTGGGAGACTCACATGTTTGTCTAGGTCATAAAAGCCTAAAATATTCAATTTATTTTGTAGTGTTTAAAGAAATATAAAGTAAGTCCTATTCTCTACTGTTTATAGGACATGCCTTGGTAGGCTCTAAGATGTATTAAGTTAGGTGCCCCTCTTGAATCAGCTCTTCAATCTGATTTTTACATATCAACATTCCTGAGTGCTATGACCAAGGGCGTCGTGCAAAATGCAAAACTTTCCATGCTCCAAATTTAAGTAGATGTTGCTTTAAATGGTTGGGCCTTGTATAGTCATGTGTGCTTTGTCCATAAAGATTTCTTTTTTCATCTTGGTAAATCTATGTGTATTTCATATTTAGGCTACGGTGTCATTCTGATTCAATGCCTTCTTCGTTTCTTGTTGAGTATACAATCTTATCTCTTCGACCATCTATTCTAGCATTATGTATCCTACAACCCAATCAAAAGGTATTTTAGGTTCTTCGACTACTTTTCTGCTAAACTCTTACCAAATCGAGTTTCCTTCAAAATTCCAACTGTTGGTATATAGTGTTTTAATGTATCATCAACTCCACCTTTTTTTTACCTCCACTTCAAATTTATTGAAGTAGTCTCTATGGAGCTCACCTAGACTTTGCTTGATGCTGGTTAACACAATCACCTTCTTCAAATGGCATTTGGTTGTTCTCTTTTGCATGAGATGCTCTGAATTTTACTTGAGACGCCCCTGATCAATAGGGTTGCCATGTGCTCTATTGGGGCTAGGTTGTTGAATCTCCTTAATACATCTGGTTTGATCTACTTCCCTTTGTCTTGAACAACTTAACTTGGGCTCGTTAGACTTTACCATTTGTTTATCTGATTAGATCGCTTCTTCAAATGTTTAATGCTAGGACATGGCTGGGTTTGTAAATCACAATCATGCCTTTTCCTTTTTCTTTCCTAAGATTATAGACTCTTTTCTGCCTTAAATCTAGAATGGCTTAAACTCCTTCTTTAACTTGAACACCTTTGCTCGCTTACTTTTATTTTCGTTTATTTGGACTTTATGGTGCCATACTCATCTCCTTTCCAAGTCAATTTGTGTAAAACATCTCGTCCTATTTTTGCATCATCTCCGACCTCGCCAACTGAAATTGATTGTTTTTGCCTTCTCCACCGCGAATCTTTTGAAATTCTTTTACATCGCTTCTATCCTTGCTTAAGTTTTGTTGCGAATTTTCTATAAGTGTTTAAAAAAATTAATTTTGTTATATTAAGGACCACTAGCTCAAATAGCAAGTGGTTTGATGCTCTAGATTGAGGTTTCTAGGGGTCATGGGTTCGAACCCTCGAAACATCAAAATGAGTGGTCTGCTTAAATAAAGTACCACTCTTATTCTAAAAAAACATTTTCTATGCATGTTCTTTGGCTATGGAATCCAAAATCTTCCATAAATCGATCATAATTATAGTAAGACACTCCCAAATTATGGATGGATTGTCATTGTTAGAAGTGTTAGGTACAGTATATTGCTTTTTTGCCCATAACAAAAATTTGAAAACATTATTGTATAAATAGAATAAATTATTTTTGATATATCTTTTCATGAGGAAATAACATATATATCTAGACCTGCACAAATATATATTATTTTTTAGTTGGAAATCAAAATAAAGTAGATTTGGAGATAAAATTTATAATAGGAAAGAAACTTACTATACAAAAAATTTGATCCAGAAATATTATATATCTTTCTAATAATCAAAATCATATATTTATGTATGCATGTGTGTCTGTGTATGCATGCATGCATGCATGTGTGTGTATATCTTTTATAAAAAATGAACAACAACACTTTTAGAAAGTCAAACATCAATAGGATCTGATTCTTTTCAATGAAAGCACCAAACTATTTTGCGATATTTTTGGCCACAAACCTGTACATCATTTTTTTATTGAAATTTAGAAAAAAAGGCATTAGATTCAGGCAAGGTCGCAACAAGTTAAATGCATGAATTTCAAAAAAAAAAATCCATTTTTGGATAGATTTTGGGCCTATGAAATCTTATTGGTTTTAGATCCAATCTAAATTATTTTTATATAAAATCTTATTCTATTTAAATCTATTGATTTAATTAAATAATGAATTTAATTTTAATTTAAATTGAATTTTGAATTCGAGTATACATAAATATACCTATGTGTATGTGCATATGCAAAATGTAAATAGTGTACATAGTTAATATATACGTATATAGGTGCTATGATTTACACCTCAATAGACACATTCACCTTTTATATACACATTGTTTGTCCAAAACATTATTTAATAAGTATACATAAAGAAGTTAATTTTCAAAATATTATTCATATTACACACACACATACAATAAATTAATTATTAAATTAAATATGATATATATATATATATTCCTTTTGGTGAAAGTAATTTTTTTTATATGTAATAAACCAAAACATTAATTCATAAAATTGAAAATTTGAATTTATAAATATATATGCATATTAATAAATATATATACATAATATTCTAGAACAGTATATAAATTTATATTTAAAATTAACATAATATATGTTTCGAATTTTTTTTGCTCCTAAAAGCATATATTATTATAATTTAATTTAGAATGATTTTTAAATATATAAATACTTATTTATAAATCTATATACATATTATACAAGTTTTCATCAATTAAAATTGTTTTTAATGTTTAATAAATCAAAAATATATTTAAAAATTTTGTACATAAATATGTATAAAAAATTCATTTTTTTAGTTCGACTTAAAACATTAAGACTATATATACTTGTATATTATGAATATATATATATATATATGACAACATATGTGCATACAAATTCGTTCAATGATGATCAAGATCTTCATTACCATGATATATGGAAATGTATATGATAAAAGATAAACCTTATAGATGTAGCCTTAGATTTGCACCTTGATTAGTAAATATTTCAATCTCTAATCCCGATCCTAGTTCCTAGCTTTACAAAGGCTTGGAGAACCACCTTTTACATTGATTTGATGTTGTATGGGTGGAAATTTTTTTCGCCTATGCTGATGAGATGGGAATGGTGGCTGGACAAAGGAAGGCCAAAGTAAAAGAAACAATAAGGGGTAGTGTGGTTTATACAAAGAGAGTGAGAGAGATCTTTTCTCCTTGGTTTATTTAGTCTCTCCTTACCAATTCAAAATCCAATAAGTGAATTTGAACCCCTCCTTGCCATCTTCATGGCCAGACATATAGGAGCCAAATAGGCCTTAAAATTTGTCCAAACCCATAAAGTAGCTAAACACATTTAAGTCAAATTTGTACGCGTATCGATATCGAATAACAATTCGTACATACATAAATTTTACATATGCATCCAGTTAATTACTAATGGCACCCAGAAAATAATAAATGCACCTAATACATCAAATAAATAAATAATATTCCATAAGTATTAATTAATTTAATCAATTTATAACAATCATAAATCAATTAAATCATATGGTATTTCAAAGAATCTACCATTACGGCTGTACGACTTGCATGCGTAAATTAATTCAGAGATTAATATCGAACAATTCAAACATTGATATCCACATGTCACCTTAGTTAGTGGTGTGAAAGTTTACCCGAATATACCGCTTACATATCTTATCGGTAAAATTCTATTTTACAATTTTAAAAGCAATTCCCTTTAGTAACGATTAAATACATCAATTCTCTTTATTAAAACTATATCACTTTAGAATTTATGAAATTTGATTTTGGTCAAAATTTCTATATCATCCATATTCAACTTGGTTTATCCAAACATAATATCCTTGGTTTAATAATAACAATTATTATGACCATACTACTCTGGCCATAGACTTTGACATTGAGTTGACTACAGTCGATCACAATATTAAACTTATATAGCCAAGGAGACTAATTTGCTCCTAAATAGTGTTCTCCCAATGCTTCAACTAAGACCCATCCATAGTTTTTCGATGGATGCCATTCCACAATTTAACTATATTCAAAGTGAAGTGTCTATATTGAAGTTTAACAAAATTCTCATGTCAAGAGATTTGTGTAATATAATCACTTTGAGATTCTCTTTTAAACCTTAGATACATTAACCAACGAAAAACTCTTGAGTGAGTCATTCCATTGTTCTCCAACAACTACCAGTACATAACCCCTTGGTGCCCCCAGAAGCCATGAGTAATACACTGACAAACATTTGGAGAGTTTTCATACTCTAATCTCAACAGTTGTATCAATATCCTGTCTCAAAACATTTTAACGAGAAATATTTAAAATAATACATTATTTTTATTGTGATAAAATTTTCATGATTATAACACATTTTAATACGATGATACAATATATTATTTAAGGACTTTCTCTTTAGTATACCTAAATTAATTAATTAATTAGCATACCATAATACAACAAGTATATAATAGAAAGAAAACACCTTTTATTTTGAACGGTATTTTATTATGGAGCTATTAATTCACAGTAGATTATAGAATTTCCCCTAACTTTGATAATCTTTCATTTGCACTTGGGGCCAATTAAGGAATCTTAGTCTTATCCCTTCAATCAGTTTGCTTAGAACTGACCAACATAGTCCCTTTGTGAATGGATCAACTATGTTGTCCCTAATGTCTACTCTTTCAATCAAAACTTCATTATTAGCGCCTAATAAGGTGGAACTTTTGAATAATGTGTCTTGATTTATTGTGAGATCTAGGCTCCTTCATGATCTGCATCGCTAAATTATTGTCACATAACAATGATATGGTTTTTCAACATTTAGAAACACCCCTAGCTTAGCCATCAACTTGAGCATCCAAACTGCTTCTTTAGCTTCTTCATTAAGAGCGATGTATTCAACCTCCATCGTTGAATTGGCTACTGTTTCTTGCATAGAACACTTCCAATTGACTGCTCCACCTTTCAATGTGAATACATAACTACACATTGGTTTCTTATCCCTGATATCACTCTGAAAGTCTGAATCTACATAGCCCTTCATAAGTAGGTCTTCATTTCTATATATAAGGGAGAAGTCTTTAGTATTTCTCAAATACTTAAAATACATTTCACTTTCATCCAATGCTTTTGTTCAGGATTAGATTGATATCAACTTATGAATCCTACTGCATAATCCACGTCTAGTCTAGTACATAGCATAATATACATGATGGAACCAATAATGGATGCATACGATATCCTCTTTATATGTTCCTTCTCTTCATCGATACGAGGAGGGTCCTTCTTGGAAAGTATGATTCCTGATTACATCGGAACATCTCTACCCATGGAATTCTCCATATTAAACCTTTTTTAGTATGGTATTATGTACATAGATTGGGACAATCCCAATAGTCTCTCAGTCTATCTTTATAGATCTTTATACCAAGTATATAGGCAGCTTCTCCCAAATCCTTCATGGAGAAGTACTTGGACAAAAAATCTTTAATAGATTGCAATGATGCAATGTCATTGCCAATTAGGAGCAACTCATCGACATATAAGACTAAGAATACTATAGCTCTACCCTATTCTTTCATGCATATACATATTTCCTTTGTACTCTGATAAAAGCCAAACTATTTGATTACTTTATCAAAGCACTTATTCCAACTCCTTGAAGCTTACTTAAGACCATAATTTGATCTTAAAATTTTGCATGCCTTTCCCTTACTCCCACTGACCTCAAAACCCTCGAGCTATGACATGAAAACGGTCTCCTAAAAATCACCATTTAGAAAAGTCAGCTTCACAGCATCTGCCATATTTCACAGTCATAGAACGCGGTGATAATAATCATTATTCGAATGAATTTAAACATGGCTATGGGCAAAAAATATTTCTTCATAATCAACACCTTGAATTTGATGAAACCTTTCACAACTAGCCTTTCTTTATATGTCTCTACCAGTCCATCTGCATTTAACTTTTTCTTAAGAGTCCATTGCAGGTGATGGGCGTTACCTCTTTGGGTATGTCAGCCAAAGTCCACACTTTGTTGTTATACATGAAAACCATTTCTGATTTCATAGCTTTTATCCAAAATGCATATTATTTATTCTATGGTGCTTTTTGAAATGACAGAGGAGTGTCGTCTTCTATGACGTAACCCTCTTTCTCGCCATCCACGAGAAAACCGTAGTATCTCTCTGGTGCACGAGATTTCATTTAGCTCTTCTAATAGATTGTGTGTTTTCATATAATGGTGAATTTTATTCTCCCAATGGCTCAACTTCTGTGCAAATTTCTTGGATCATATTCAATTCTACAACCTTGCTATTAATTTCTTTAAATAAAAATTTCATTCAAAGACATCATGTCGAGAACCAATGATTTTTTATTCCTTGGTGTTATGGGAAATATGCTCCAGTGAATTCTTAGGATATCGTATAATCTTACAAAAAGTCGATCTTGCCTTAATTCTACGGAAGGCAACATTCATCACGTAGGCTATACACCCCATACCTTCAAATGATTGAGATAGGGTATCTTCCCATGCCACATCTCATATGATGTCTTAGGAACAGACCCAGTAGACTTCTTATTCGACATATGCGTCGCAGTTTCCAATATACATCCTTAATAGGAAATAAGTAACTCAGAATTACTCATCATGGAGTGAACCATATTGAATAGAGTTTGATTCCTTCTTTTGGAAACTCCATTGTGTAGCAGAGTATAGGGTGTTGTCACATGGGAGATAATCCTAGTAGCTTTTAAGTACTGTTGGAGTTCTTGCCCAACATTCTAACCTCCTCGATCTAATGGAAGTATTTTTATTTTATGGTGTGACTAATTTTCTACCTTGTTATTATACTCTTTAAATTTCTCATAAAGATCAGACTTATTCTTTATAAGATATGCATATCCTAGTCACGAGAAATCATTAGTAAAAGTTACAAAGTAAGTTGAATTATCCTTTGTCACTATAGTCATTGGGCCACATACATCAGTATGTACAAGACCCAAGTGTTCATCAACTCTTTCTTTGCTCCCACCGGAGGGGTACTTGTGTGTTTTACCTTTTAGACATGACTCGCACATGTCAAATAATTCAGAATCAAATGATGGTAGAAAATCATCGATTTTCAGTTTGTGTAGTCTTTTGTCACTTATGTGACCTAGCCTTCACTACCATAAGTAACTTTTATTAATGTCAATAGAATATTTATTCATAGCAAAGATATGATTAAAATTATTTACATAAATGCCATTATTTAAAAAACTATTGCAAATTTTATTTCCATCAAATAAAATGCTCATAACGCTACAACTACAATGAAAAATATACCTAGTTTCATACATTCTAGATGCAAAAATTATTCCATAAATAAAGTTTTAACATAATAACAGTTATTTAAAACTAAATCAAATCCATTCGGCAAAGTCAAATGATAACTCCAACTTAGTTGCAACTACAAGAGATCCATCAATAACATAAAGCCTCATTTCACCCTAAGCTACATGTTGTCTATTCCTAAGTCCATATAATGAATTACAGATATAAGTTCCTGATCCAGTATCTAAAACCCAAGATAATTTATTGATTGCAAAACAGTTTTGATCATAAACTTACCTTTAGGAGTGGAAGAAACACTTTTCTTCTTTTTTTGACCATCTTCAGATAGTCCGTACAATTGTGTTTTCAATGCCCTTTCTCGTGACAATTGTAACAACCCACTTATCCGTACAGTCTAAGCGGTCAATAAACCACACATGACACACTCAAATTGAACGGAAATGCGGATAGTTAGGGGAAACAAAGAAGAAAGAAGATAAGAAAAAATAAAAAATACAAAATCTCACAACAGAACAAATAATCTATAATATACAACAACCCTTTTCACAAAACAAAACTGTAATATATAAATATAGACATTAATCAGAGTATACTAACTTATTTCGGCTCAAAAGGTTATAACAACATGTCCTCACAACTGCTGATAAATACAACCATGAATACAGTGGAAGAAAAATAACCATCTATGTGAATACGTATTGGGCCTCCGGCTCATCTCCTGAAGCTCCAAAAATATCCAACTAAACCTAGAAATATGCTCGGTCTGACCCGAGAATTATAGGAAAACAACGCCCTAGTCATTCTGGTAAAACCAGCATGAGAACTTAAATCACAAGGAATTTTATTTATTATAACTTTTAAAATCCTTTAAAATCAAAGGTATCTCGTAAGACCACACCGCACATAAACACAGACGGGTTTTTACCTTACGATAACCCAAAGGTTTTTATAAAAAATCCAGTGATATTATAATAATGTCTAGGATAAAAATACTTATTAATCATAGCTGAAATTGTTAGATTATTAAATTCCATCATAATAGGTATACAATCAAGTCCGCATGGCGCTTATTGGAGAATGGATTCCAACAATGGCAAGGTAAGGGACTACCTTATGTACAGTACACCTCGAGATAAAATGTACCTGTGGTCAAACATTGAACTTGTTCTACCCCTGCCAACACAGGATCGGCCTACCGCTGAACTTGGATAGTACGGAATATGTCATCACCTTGATTGCTTTCCAACCTTAATCGAGAGCCCTCATCACAACCAAATCCATAATATGATGATTTAGAAAGGTGATGACACACCCTAATAGGAACGACCCATATAGCCATACTACATCTACTCTGTTTTAGCCATTTCTAGGTTGTGAGGATTGAGGCTACGATTACCTTTTATTTAGAAATTCTATTTGGAATGCTAACACCGCCCTCCAGGCAGTAATACAATGCCAGCATTCATTCATACAAGTTTGTTCTGGGTCTGAATGAAACAATTGAGAGCTCCGTTTTCTAAATTCCCATCATCCTCAAGTTGACTTCACTTCACAATTCTTAAGTTGGATCGAAGTGGCTTTTAGATAACATATCTGATCCCGGTCTCTTCGAAACAACATTCGATAGTTTCTGGTAAACTCAACTCCGATTCTTTAGGAAATAAACAGTCAAAGATAAGAGCGGAGATCACCTCCTAACCGTTAGTAGACGGATTTCCTTATCATTATCCTAAGAGAACGAAACAAGATTTACATGCACGGTACAACATGACTGTGCCATATAACTCACATGTTTCTCCAAGATATCTCCAAAGTTATATTTTGGTCCAAATTTGATAGTCGGTTATTTAACTACCAAATAAACAAACATCCAACATAGATTATATTTCCCATGGAAACCACTAAGCCTCTTAGATTAATGTTTCATAAATTGAAATCACATTTAAGATACTTGGAAATCTCTTCCATATACTTATCTCAACGGGATAAGTATATTCACAAACAACTATATTTTCGGTACGTAGAAAATATAACCATATACTTATCTCAATGGCATAAGTATATTCAAAAACCATTTCACTTCAAAACTTAGAAAATTGAAAACTCTTAAAAATAGATATGGAAAGTACCGTTCAATATTGACTATGGATCGCAGCTTACACAATGGTTACGTTGTTATCCCAGCGAATCCATAGTAAACTGTAGGCAATCCCTGCCCCTTGAATTATGCCATAAATATCAACCATCTCTTTCCAAATTTATTTATCTCTAAAAATCTCCAATTTAATTTATAAAGTCTCTTTATAAATCTCCAACCCATTTATAAAACATTCTTTATAAACATCCAATATATTTATAAACATTCTTTATTAAAATTCTTTCTAAATCTCAAATGCCATTTATAACACTTTTCCTTTTAAGAACTTTAAAACTCATTGATAAAATTCTTTTATAAATATCCAGAACTATTTATAAACTCTTCCCATATTTAACAACTTATTAGATGGTCTCTTAAAGTTAGTAAGGCTCCTTGATAAATCGTTAATTATTTAAAATAACTTTAAATAACAAGTTATTATTTAAACATCCTTCTATTTTATTTGAATTAAATCTCATATAAAATAATAACTAAAAATTTCATTAATAATACATTAAATTAATTTAAAACACTATTATTATAATAATAAGTTAACTTTAAAACAATATTAGGATAATATTTAATTAACTTTAAACTAATATTAATATGATAATTAATTAACCTGTAAATTTAACTAAATAACTTAAATCAAGAAAATTAAATATCTTTAATTAAAAATTAAAGTATAGTTGAATCACTTTAAATAATAATTAAATTTAAACATTTTTTTAAATAATAACTAAATAACTTTTAAATAATAATTTAACATTCTTAAATAACATTAAGAAATAACTTTTAAGAATTATATTGATAAAATAATTAACTTAAATCATTATTAAAACAATTATTAATTATCTTTAAAACATTATTAATAAATAATTATTACTTTTTAAATCTTATTACTAAATAATAATTATTCTTAAAATAACTTTCAAACCAGTTTTTAACTTTTTTTTTTTAATTGAAGGAGGCTTAACGATCACTCTGGTACTTATACAAGCAACCATCTCATTCAAAGTTAACTTCCCAAGTCAATAACTGATATTTGCATAATCAACGATTATACAAATAAATTATCACTTAATCGTCATTGGTTTACATATCACTCATTAAAAGTGGCATATCAAATTTATCGATATATAATCAGATATCCAAATCTATAAAATAGCATAATGGGGATTATTCCGCTAATTAAATGTCAAATTAATTTAATTAGCAGAACGGTGTTTCATTCCATTCGTAGATGTCCAATTACCATATTTGATCCAATTCGACTCAATAGTAATTTATTTGGCCAAATAAACATCAATAAATAAGGTATATAAATTTTAATCGATGTTATTATTTAAAATAATGTGATTTAAATCCTGTCTTTTTTCATATGTCATAAATTTATACATGGCCAAAACTATTAACAAGTTATACTGAAACGTTGTACTTGTCAACACGAGTACAGGGCAACAATCTGTTTGTATATTGGTTTTAAAACGAGCGAGATGTTTAATTTACAAGTTGCATATATATTTATTCAAATCAAAACAATTAAATTTAAATATTTCTCACCATCATTCAACGCAAGCCCAGCCCGCTATACTTCAGCCCATGCTCCTCAACCAAATCCCAACTAGAACAGTGCTTCATCTTCTCCCATATCTCCTTCTCCCAACAAAAATGCATGTGCACCAATACACATGCACGCCCGTGCACATACACACATGATTCTTCCACCAAATCAAAGAAAAATCACTGCAAACTGATCCTACTTCGCGACCTCACCTAACTGTTCCCCTCCGATCGAAGCTGCAATGCCCCAAACCATGGCGACGGGATCGAAATCGCGAGCTATAGGCAAAACATGATGCGACGCTTTTCGATGCCAAACTCAACCAAATTTCATTGCAATGTATCCCTCTCCTTCGTGATCACAATGCCACTCTCCGATTAACTAATCGTTGCCTCACACTCCGACGAACCGAAAACCTAGTTTCCACCATCCACAATCATCGAAAAAGAATCGTGTCGAAACTTTACCAAAAATCCTGCTTTCATACGATCCCAACGACGCATACGCCGTCGATCCATTCTTCTCGGATTGAGAGAAATCGATTTTTAAATATTATGAACATTTTAATCCCTTTACTGTCATCAGACAATTTCTCGCTCGATTCTTGACGAATTCGAACGCGATAAATTAAAAAAAACTAGATTCGATGGCAAACAACTTTGTAGTTGAGAGTTTTGGCTAATTGCGAGTGATTGGGGAGATACGGATTTTTAAAGTGGTCAGTTTGTTCAAATTCGAACTGTAGAAGGAAAAAAATGAAAGGAAGACAAAGAAATAGATCTGAGCATCTTAGTCGCTGTATAATTGGATATATGTGTGCGTTATGCCTCCCCCATTAATGTGTTTGTGTACTAACACACACACACACACACCTAAAATTTGTTTCCTAACCTTATAACCAAAGGACCGGTATTTAATTCAGCCACCAAAATGTTGAGAGATGTATAGAACGAGCCTCCAAAATGTTTAGTAAAGAATGGGCAAGTACAAGCTGTTTTAAATTTAAATAAATTCTGGTACCCTATTACACAGCATAGGATCCACATACGAGTTGCGAACAACAGAAAATAAAATATGATCGCGTACAAAATTGTGACGCGATCACAAAATGACAAAAAAATGTACAAGTTAACTTATTCCATGAAGTCTCAAAAATGCCTATGTTTGCCGCAAAAAGCATCAAAACGAAAATTTAATTATTTTTCCCAAATTAAAAATTTTGGAAAAATTCTTAAAGTTAAATTAAAAGTACGTCATTGAAAATCGGGTCTTAATTTGAAATATAGATTTTATTATAATTAATTCAAATTCGAATATTTAAACAAATTAAATATCAAATTCGAAGACCCAAAAAGTACGGTTCGTTACACTCTCCCACCCTAAAACGAATTTCATCACCGAAATTTCGGCACAAGAACACTCAATACTATTTGTAATCCTGTAGGATGTTCATAGATCATTCATATATAGAATCTGATTCGATCACTACTCGAATACATGACTCTACTTCCAAACCAGTATCGCTCACCTGATTTTCTAAGGTAGCCTCTGATCAGGCTCCTTGATTAGGAACCTCTATTCTCCTTACATAGCCATATACTATGATAGAAAACCTTGGTTCCATATCAAGAACCCTCATCATGTGCTCGTCGTCAAAATGGAGTAATAGATCCTTATTTGGAACGATTTAAAACACCTTATAGCCTTGTACTCGAATATTAGATCAAATTATATGAAAAGAGAAATGATCTACATCCATTCAACGTAATTATTTTAGTTGGTTCTCACTAACCCGATTTCTTTTAACTCTCTCAAATTTATGAAAATATTTCACAAAATTCCCATCTAGATTCAACATTTCAAATAAGACAATTTTATTTATGAAATCCTTTTCATAAAATCACTTCAATTTATTAATTTGCATAATACTCTCCTACACCTAAGAGTATATACAAAACACCATACTTCTTTAATTCTATTACTTTTAACTATTCAGATGTAGGCTCAAAATAATTTGGTCTTAAAGCCGAGTCGACGAGTACAACTTCTTTACCCATTTGGTTTGGTAAATAGCTAAGAAGAGTAGGATGCTTATATCCAAACTCCATCCTAGAATCTACTTTAAAGGTAAAAATATTTACTAAGCGGCCCAAAAACATCAAATGATTTTTAACTTAAAATTGAAAGACATGGTTTAATAAAACAAAGTTTGTTAAACGTTCTTAAAAATTTAACCCAATTAAAACTTCATTAATTAACCCATTTTAAATCAAGATATCGTTATATTTTGGAAACTTAAGAATCAAATACCTAGATATTTATTTTCAAAAACTTTTGAATGATATTATATATTTTAATCCACAACAAATATATATAATTATATATATAGCCTGAGTAACCCCAAAATTATACCAAGGAACTGGGTACTACCAAACAGTATCATACATTTCCTTACTATAAGGAAAATACTCAAGAGAAGCGTTTACCATCCGAACGAATATCTTACCCATTATTGGTTATCAAACTATCAACTTCCAACTTACTTTGGATTCGTCCGGGTTTGAGCTCGTCCCAACTGTACAATAACAAAGAGAATAATTTACTAAGTGCACAATATTGTTCGCCTAAGCAAACATTCGATCCTTACTTAGAAGATTATTCCGATCATCACAAAACAAATCGGGACTCGTTCCCCAAACCAAATCCAAAGGAATACCCTTCTTTCTATAAAAATTGCTTTTAAAATATATTTATACTTAAATATATTTCTAAGCAACTATTTCCAAAATATTGATACACCAAAAACCCCTTTAAGAAAACTATTATTATTATCATTTCCAAAGTCATTTATACACTAAAACTATCTTAAATAAAATTATTATTTCCTTTCTCCAAATCATTTGAAATAATAATTTACTATTTTACTTTATAGTAAATCAATCCATACTTTTGGAATCAAATCAAAATTTATTTTATCAAAACTATATAGCGAGATCCTAATGGTAGCAATTGCTCACTTAGAAATGTTTTATCCCAAGAACATTTTCAATTACTATTATTAACCTGTAAACCGTGAAAACCATTTTGCCAAAATCATTAGGATATTTAAACTCTCGAATTCCTTTTATTTATAAGGCGCATTTTAATAAATCAAATTTATAAAATATATCCTTTTAAAGGAAATCATTCCTTAAAAATTTGTTGCAAAAATATTCTAGCTTCCTTATATAAATCATTTCCAAGTATTTATTTCAGAAATATTTGAGTTTATTTTAATAAACTTCTTTTATAAAATCCTAATTAACTACACCCAACTTTTATATTTAATCATTTTCAGAATATTTACTTCAAAATATTCCAATTTCCTTTTAAAAATCAACATTTATTAAAACTTAATCAGTTAATTCTCCTCCCTCTTCGCTAGAAGTGCAAAATTGTATGTTTATATAGAAATTAAGTTGAAGAACACGAGTTTTAGGAACATTTCGAAATCGCTTTAGAAATTGCCTTTGAAATTATTTTATTATAGAGTATATAATTTTTATACTAAAAATAATATATAATAATAATAAGAGAATTTCAAAGGCAATTTCTAAAGCGATTTTGAAATGTTCCTAAAACTCGTTTTCTTCAACTTAATTTCTATATAAAACACACAATTTTGCACTTCGAGCGAAGAGGGAGGAGAATTAAATGATTAGATAAACGCACATTTTTATCAAATCAATCCTTTATATAAAATTGTTTCTAAAATATTCATTCCAAAATATTCAAATTTTCTGTTAAATAAAAAACCTTTAGAAATCAAATTTTAACCCAACATTACCAACGAACATCTTATATTCAAATTGTGAAATTTCATTCATAAGGTATTCATTTCAATGTTCCTAAATTTCTGTCTATCCAACCCATGTTTCAAAAAGGGAAGATTCAAGATAGATTAATGGATAATGGTCAATGTTCGGAAACGGGCAAGTATAACCAATCAAATCCTAGATGGCAATGATGGAATATTATCAGTTCCTAACAACCAAGCACAACCAAGAATAACTATATTAAATTTTTGAAAAATTATCCTTTTATATATAAAAAATATATTTCCAGGTAAAATTATTTCATGTACCCATTTAAAAATCAATATTGTGTCAGTTGGTCTTATTCGAGTGTTTAGGAAATTCCTTTCGGTAACGTTGGCCAAGCGCATCGACTGGAATTCTTAAGCCACTCGACAGATCAAACAACATAATATAAAACATTTTTATAAAAATAACAAATACACGGTCTTATATATACTCTCACACTCATCCTAGGGTCTCACTTTCCCTATCTCAAATGAGCCCACCCCACCAAAGCCTAGGTGTTCACTCAACCTAAGCACTGATACCAACTGTAACGATCCACTTTTCTGTATAGTTTAAGGGGTCAATAAACCACACATGACACACTCAAATTGAACGGAAAGGCGGACAGTTAGGGGAAATAAATAAAATAAAGATAAGAAGAAACTAAACAATACAGAATCTCACATCGGAACAAATAATCTATAATATAAAACAACCCTTTTCGCAAAACAAAATTGTAATATATATATATATATATACACACACACACAGACATTAATCAAAGTATACTAACCTATTTCAACTCGGACGGTTATAACAACAAGTCCTCACAACTGCTGATAAATACAACCATGAATACAGTGGAAGAAAAATAACCATCTACGTGAATATGTCTCAGGGCCTCCAGCTCGTCTCCTGAAGCTCCAAAATATCCAACTGAACCTGGAAATATGCTCGGTCTGGCTCGAGCATTATAGGGAAACAACGCCCAGGTCAGTCTAGTAAAACCAGCATGAGAACTTAAATCATAAGTAATTTTATTTATAATAACTTTTAAAATCCTTTAAAATCAAAGGTATCTCGTAAGACCATGCCGCACATAAACACGGATGAGTTTTTACCTTACGATGAACAAAAGCTATTAATAGAAAAATCCAATGATATTATAATAATGTCTAGGATACAAATACTTATTAATCATAGCTTAAATTGTTAGATTATTAAATTCCAGCATAATATGTATATAATCAAGTCCGCACGGCGCTTATTGGAGAATGGATTACAACAAGGGCAAGGTAAAGGACTACCTTCCGTACAGCACACCTCTAGATAAAATGTACCTGGGGTCAAAACCTGAACTTGGGCTACCCCTACCAACATAGGACCGGCCTAACCCTGAACTTGGATAGTACCGAATATGTCATCACCCCGGTTGCTTTCCAACCTTAATCGAGAGCCCTTATGCACAACCAAATCCACAATATGATGATCTAGAAAGGTGATGACACACCCTAATGGGAGTGACCCACATAGCCCTGCTGCATCTACCATGTTTTAGCTATTTCCGGGTTGTGAGGCTTGAGGCTACGATTACCTTTTATATAGCAATTCCAATTGGAATGCTAACACTACCCTCCAAGCAGCAATAAAGTGCCAACATTCATCCATACAAGTTTGTTCGTGGTCCGAACGAAACACTTGAGAGCTCCATTTTCTGGATTCCCATCATCCTCAAGATGTCTTCACTTTGCAATTCTTAATTTGGATCGAAGTGGCTTTTGAATAACATATCTGATCCCGGTCTCTTCGAAACAACACTCGATAATTTCTGGTAAACTCAACCCCGGTTCTTTAGGAAATAAACAGTCAAAGATAAGAGCAGAGATCACCTCCTAACCATTAGTAGATAGAATTCCTTATTATTATCCTAAGAGAACGAAACGAGATTTACAGGCACGGTACAACATGACTGTGCCATATAACTCACATGTTTCTCCTAGATATCTCCATAGTTATATTTTGGTCCAAATTTGATAGTCGGTTATTTAACTATCAAATAAACAAACATCCAACATAGATTATATTTCCTATGGAAACCACTAAGCCTCTTAGATTAATCTTTCATAAATTGAAATCACATTTCAGATACTTGGAAATATCTTCCATATACTTATCTCAATGGGATAAGTATATTCACAAACCACTATATTTTCGGTACTTAGAAAATATAACCATATACTTATCTCAATGGCTTAAGTATACTCACAAATCATTTCACTTTCAAAACTTAGTAACTTGAAAACTCTTAAAAATAGATATGGAAAGTGATGTTCAATATTGACTATGGATCGCAGCTTACACAATGGTACGTCGCTATCCTAGCGAATCCATACTAAACTGTAGGCAATCCTTGCCCCTTGAATTATGCCATAAATATCAACCATCTCTTTCCAAATTTCTTTATCTCTAAAAATCTCCAATTCTATTTATAAAGTCTCTTTATAAATAAAGTCTCTTTATAAATCTCTAATCCATTTATAAAACATTCTTTATAAACATCCAATATATTTATAAACATTCTTTATAAAAAAATCTTTCTAAATTTCAAATGCCATTTATAACACTTTTCCTTTACAGAACTTTAAAACTCATTGACAAAATTCTTTTATAAATATCCAGAACTATTTATAAACTCTTCCCATATTTAACAACTTATTAGATGGTCTCTTAAAGTCAGTAAGGTTCCTTGATAAATCGTTAATTATTTAAAATAACTTTAAATAATAAGTTATTATTTAAACATCCTTCTATTTTATTTAAATTATATCTCATATAAAATAATAACTAAAAATCTTATTAATAATATATTAAATTAATTTTAAAATACTATTTATGTAATAATAAGTTAACTTCAAAATAATATTAGGATAATATTTAATTAACATTAAACTAATATTAATATGATAATTAATTAACCTATAAATTTAATTAAATAACTTAAATCAAGAAAATTAAATAACTTTAATTAAAAATTAAAGTATAGTTGAATCACTTTAAATAATAATTAAATTTAAACATTTTTTTTAAACAATAACTAAATAACTTTTAAATAATAATTTGATATTCTTAAATAACATTAAAAAATAACTTTTAAGAATTATATTGATAAAATAATTAACTTAAATCATTATTAAAACAATTATTAATTATCTTTAAAACATTATTAATAAATAATTATTACTTTTTAAATCTTATTATAATAATTATTCTTAAAATAACTTTCAAACCAATTTTTAACTTTTTTTTTTAATTGAAGGAGGCTTAACGTTCACCTTGGTACTTATACAAGCTACCATCTCATTCAAAATTAACTTCCTAAGTCAATAACTGATAATTACATAATCAATGATTATATAAATAAATTATCACTTAACTATTGCTTAACATATCGCTCATTAAAGTGGCACATCAAATTTATCGATATATAATCATATGTCCAAATCTATATAATAGCATAATGGAGATTTATTCTGGTAATTAAATATCAAGTTAATTTAATTACCAAAACGGTGTTTTATTCCACTAGCAGATGTCCAATTGCCATATTCGATCCAATTTGACTCAACAGTAATTTATTTGGCCAAATAAACATCAATAAATAAGGTATATAAAATTTAAAGGACGTTATTATTTAAATTAATGTGATTTAAATCCTGTCCATTTTCATATGTCATAAATTTATACATGGCCAAAACTATTAACAAGTTATACTGAAACGCTATACTTTTCAACATGAGTACAATGCAACAATCCGTTTGTCAATTGGTTTTTAAACGATCGAGATATTTCATTTACAAGTTGCACATATACTTATTCAAATCAAAAGAACTAAATTTAAATATTTCTCACCATCATTCAACGCAAACCCAGCCTACTATACTTCAGCCCTAGCTCCTCAACCCAATTCAAACTAGAACAGTGCTTTATCTTCTCCCACATCTCCTTCTCCAAACAAAATGCCTGTGCACCAATACACGTGCACGTCTGTGCACCTACACACACGATTCTTCCACCGAATCAAAGAAAAATCACTGCAAACTGATCCAACTTCATGACCTCACCTAACTGCTCCCCTCCGATCGAAGCTTCGATGCCCTAAATTATGGCGACCGAGATCGAAATCGCGAGCTATAGGCAAAAAATGATGTGAGGCTTTTCGATGCCAAACTCAACCAATTTCACTGCAACGTAGCCCTCTCCTTCATGATCGCAACACCACTCTTCGATTCACTGATCGTTGCCTCACGCTCCGACGAACCGAAAACCTAGTTTCCACCATCCACAATCATCAAAACGGAATCGCGCCGAAACTTTACCAAAAATCCCATGCTTTCATATGATCCCAACGACGCATACGCCGTCGATCCATTCTTCTCGGATTGAGAGAAATTGATTTTTAAATATTATGAACATTTTAATCCCTTTACTATCATCAGACGATTTCTCGGTCGATTCTTGATGAATTCGAACGCAATAAATTTTAAAAAAACTAGATTTGATGGCAAACAACTTTGTAGTTAAGAGTTTTGGCTAATTGCGAGTGATTGGGAAGATATGGATTTTTAAAGTGGTAGGTTTATTCAAATTAGAACCGTAGAAGGAAAAAATGAAAGGAAGAAAAAGAAATAGATATGAGCATCTTGGTCAATGTATAATTGGATATATGTGTGCGTTATGCATCCCCCTTCAATGTGTTTGTGTACTAACATATATACATATACATATACATATATATATATATACCCAGAATTTGTTTCCTATCCTTATAACCAAAGGACCAACATTTAATTCAGCCAGCAAAATGTTGAGAGATGTATAGAACGAGCCTCCAAAATGTTTAGCAAAGAATGGGCAAGTACAGGCTGTTTTAAATTTAAATAAATTCTAGTACCCTGTTACACATCATCGGATCCACATATGAGCTGTGAACGATAGAAAATAAAATTTAACCGTGTACAGAATCATAACGCGATCATAAAAAGGCAAAAAAATAGACAAGTTAACTTATTCCGTGAAGTCTCAAAAGTGCCTACGTTTGCCGCAAAAAGCGTCAAAATGAAAATTTAATTATTTTTCCCAAATTAAAAATTTTGGAAAAATTCTAAAAATTAAATCAAAAATACGTCGTCGAAAATCGGATCTTAATTTGAAACATAGGTTTTATTATAATTAAATTCAAATCTGAATATTTAATAAAATTAAATATCAAAATTGAAGACCCAAAAATACGGGTCGTTACAACAATGGTAACATTTACCTTTATCGGTAGAAGCACCCTTCTTACCCTTCTTAGAAATCTGCTTTCATTTCTTCAAACCTTTTGAAGACATAGCCTTACCCATTACAGCAAACACTATGTTTGGATCCTTGAACAATCCTTCAGTTGACCCCAATATATTGAGTAGCTCGATGAGGTTTTTGCATAACTAGTTCATGTTGTAGTTCAATATAAATGGCTTAAACTGTAGAGTCGGCAAGCCTAGGATCAAATCCACTTGCATTTCATTACTTATTTTCACATCTAGCTCAGAAAGTCTATCAATATAGCCTTTGATTACTAATACAAAATCCTCAACACATTTTCCCTTCGTCGTCTTTATATTGAACAACTTCTTTGTAATCTCATGCCTTTCGAAATAAGATTGCTCCCCAATCATATCTTTAAGGCTTTCAAAGATTTTATGTACATACATATGTTCGTGCTGCCTTTGCAAAGGCTTATCTAGAGTAGACAACACAAACACCTGAGCTATTTTGCAGTCAGTTACCCAATTGTTATAAGACTTAATTGTCTTGGTGTTAGCATCCTTAGTGGGTTTCTCTCTTAAAGGTTAGGTTATGGATGATCATGAATGTTCGTATGTGAGTGCTATCGTAATTGTTCTTAGCTAGTCAGTGTAGTTTGGTCCGATGAGCTTATTGTTTTCCAAAAATAGCCTTAGGTTGGTCATTTTGCTACAAATTTAATTTAAATAGATTATAATTATATATGCGTAGAAAATGTTCTTATATGATTATTAGATAGGTTAAATGTTACATTTCATTTATTTAATAGGCTCCCACTAGAATTTTATGTTTCTCAAAACCTTAAGAGGTAACATAGAAATATTTCAATCTCTCGAGTGGTGTGAAGACTCCCATGTCTTTGGATTTTGACCTTGAGGAAGATCAACAAATCAAAAGTCCACATGCAATAGATAACTCTTTATTGGTTGTATCATATGCAACTCCTAATATGTGGCCTTTGTCCTAATTTAATCTTAACCTTGAGTAAGGTCAACAAATCGAAAGAGATTATTCACTTGTACCTACCATTTTGCAATGACCTAAATATAATGTATGTACCTTGAGGATGATCACAAATACTTGCATGTATCGTATCTCATCTGGTCAATATAGTACTAGTACTACACATAGTATCACTAGTTTGAGAAAGATTAGCAACTAAAGTGTATGCAAATAATCCATTAATATATAAATAATAGAGGACAACATTAATTAAAGATTCATGATCTTTGAAATATATATAAATATATACATGTATGTATGTACGTATTGAGTGACATCAATTTGGGGAACAATGTATTTTTTATGAAATACCATTGTTATTCAACTGTCGAATACATCTGAAATCATGGTATACGTATAATATTATGTATTTGTTCCTTAAACCTAAATTGGGTTTATTACTATCCCACTTAAAATTTATACATTCATATTATATAAGTCTGATTTATTTATAACTAATTATGATTTAGTTAACTCATGTAACATTCTTATATATATTTAAACCATATTCAATTAATTTATTTAATAGTTAACTCCTTAAATAATTTAATTAAAATTTCAAAAGTTCAGTGGCGTTCATCATAAACGGTTTAAAAATGAATATTGACTATAACATTTATAGTAATTATATGTACATATATCATTGTATAGTATATTATTTATTAATTAACATATAATTAATCTAATTAATTAAAATAAAAGAATTAATTTTTAAAATGTTATTATTATTTACCTTAAACATTTAAAGATAAATACACATGATCATAATATATGTATTAATTCAGTTAATTAACTTTTAATTGTTATTTAATTAATTAATCCAATTAATTAAATAAATAAATATAATTTAGAATATAATTTATTAATTTTTGAAAATATTTTATGAATTTATAAAATTTCATTTATAGTTTAAACTTAACTTTTAAATTTTAAATATAATTTTTAATTTTCAAACTAAATTTTGAAAATTAACCCAACGCTAAAAATCTATTCGGGCCCTTATATCAGGGATAATCATTGGGCTTACATCATCCTCTAGGCCAAACTAATAGCAAAGTTGTATACCCTTGGTTTTTCGAAGATAAATGAGAAAATATAATTAAAAGATAAGAATTAACCTAAAAGGAGAATTTTCACAAACGTCCAAATTTAACTACGACACTTGTACCATTATGTCCGCAGTAATTTTCTAGATAACTTTCATACATAACTTGTTGAGATCCAAGCTAAAATGAAAAGTTACAAAAGATTAAATAAATAAGAAATTGAAAAGAAAAATAGAAAATAGAAAGAAAAAAAGAAATCTACTAGAGCCAGGTCAACCTAGGTCGATCGTGGGCGGTCGACCTAGCCCAAGGTCAGTCGACCCGATCCATGGTCGATCGTAGGGTCGCGGTGACCTGGAGACTACTCATTTCATCATGTAAGATCGTTGCATGCTAGCCATGGTTTCAGGGACGAATGAGATGATTTTGGGCTGGACTGATAGTAATAAGTTGAGGTGTTCCCCTATAAATTGATAGCTAGGGTGAACCTAACACCTAATTCTCTCTATTACATTGAATCTCTGGCAGAATAATACCCTAATTTCCCAAATCAATTTCTAAAACCCCAATTTTATTCTAAATCTCAATCTAAATTAAATAAACTGGAGATCTAGCAATTGAATAAGAGACCTAAGCGGATATAGGGGAGAAAGCTTGCGGCGTCTATGGCAAACCTAAAAGCTTAGGACAGAGGTGAGTGGGCACAAATTTAAGAAGTTAATTAAATTAATTGATTTTAATTTCTACCTTATGCTGATTTGACTGTTAATTCTTGTATTAACCCATTAATTTATTAATTGGGAATCTAGAATAATGGAACTTTTTATCTAATTGCAATTGACATATATAAGCTATAAAACCATAAATCATATGCTAAAATTGGATTTGACACATATAAATTGCTAATTGGAATAATGTAAATTTTGAAGTACTGTAATAAAAAGAGGACAAACAGATTAGCCCAATTGGAATAAGAATTAAATGGATCACGTTTGATAATTTGAAATTGATTACGTTTGATAAATGAAATGGATTACGTTTTATAATTGGAATGGATTATGTCTGAAAATTGAATGAAATGGATTAATTTACTTAAAACAAGTAAATTAAAATATGGCTTGATTAAGTCCGAAAATAAAATGAAACGATTAACTTACTTAAAGCAAGTAAATCAAAAGATACCTGGATTGTAAGCAATCAATCTAAATTGCTTGATTGGCATAGATGCATTTAGGTGTTCTTATTTGAGTTGGCGAACATAGTTCGCATTTCTGTATCGCAGAGTAGGATGCAAAGTGTCGTTAAGACCTACAACTCAAGTTGTGAAAGCTATGCACAAGTGTTGGGACCGAATTACCGGTCGTTAGTTGAGGCTGTTGGGATCGGATTTTTGATCGTTAGTCGGGGTGTTGGGATCGCAGACTGGATGATGGATATTGCCTAGGCCTATATGGGTGTAGAAACAGAAAGCTAGGTAGTGCCTCACCAGGTGGAGTTAAGCATAGTAACTTCTTGGGGTGCGTAAGAGATTTTTGGCTGCTAGGATCGACAGGTTGGGCATGGATGCATACAATGAGTCAATATGCAAGTTTGCATGTGTGTTCTTCCTCTCTAGGCCTAGTGTGATTTACAGTGGGGAAGTAGTTACCCCCAAAACTAGATAGTCGTTCAGTGAGTTGTGGACTGTTGGTATCCTGCTGATGTTAGACTGATGACTGTTAGGCTGGTGACCTTAGGCTTGCGACCTTAGGTGCACTGACACTGTACACACACCCTATATCACCTAGAGTGGACTTGAAGTTAGTTGTATTTAATTTCCTTATTAGCTTTAATCTCATTCACCAGACTTTATGTTTGACCCATTCTATTTTTTCATTACCATGGGTGGATAGAGTAGCCGTTGACTAGTCCATTGCTGCCTTTAGATTATCACGCCTGGAGTTTAGTTTAACTTTATTCTTTATCATGTATTTTCTATTAGTACATTTGATCTTTCAGTATTTTGCTAACGAGGTATTATTTTTATGATACTATGATATTTGATATGTATTGATGGTTTTCTAAGACTACGATATTATTATATTTTGATGCTTTTGAGATTTTTATTACTCTTGTTATGAGATTATCCATATATCTGATGTTATGTTTCCACTGTGATGACATTTGGATTAGATAGATTATTTTTCATTGATATCTTAGGCTTTGTAATAGTACTTTTACCTTAAATTGATGATTTGTGTTTCTTGATATGACAGTGTTTGGCAAGTCAAGGGATGCGGGTTGTCACATGTGGTATTAGAGCCAAGGTACAATATTCGTAGGGAAAAGAGCTTATTTGACTTGTGTGTATATATATATATATGATTTTAAAAAGATAAACGATTTTTGAAATTGTTGTCAAAATGGGTTTGCAAAGTATAACTATATATATATAAGTATTTTTGGAAAATGTTGTCAAGAATCCCTCAAATTCGCGCCTATGCTTATTTCAATTCCTGCATGTGTTGTCCCTTATTTTAAATCTTATTTGAGCTATCTGTGGAAGTATCTAATTTAATCTTTGCTATTCACAGATAGAGATGGCTTATCCCGCAGGATCTGGCTCTACCGACATCCCTGATATTCTAGGCATGAACATGTCCATTTGGCTCTTCCATTACTTATAGGCTAGGGGACCGGTTGAGCATATTACTAGAGAGCCTATGGAGGAGGCAGATGGTGGGGTCCTTGTCCACCCACCTGTTGCTCATGACTTTGTTAAGGTATGCAAGGACTTTTCCAACTTGGGTGGCAAGCCATTCTTACGCACTAAGACTTTTGTTGATGTTAGAGCTTGGATCCGTAGCTTTGAGCGAATATTTGGACATATGGGTTTGGAAAATGCGATTAGGAGGCAGCTTGCTACCTGGCAACTACAAGGAGAGGTTCTCAGTTGGTGGGAGGTTGTTAAAGCTGAGACTGGTGGTGGTGTTGTGACTTGTGGAGAGTTTAGGCGGAGGTTTGAGATAAAGTTCTTCTCGCAGGCTGAGGAGGGAGTTATGTTAGAGAAGTTTATAAATCTAAAGTAAGGTGAGTTGTTAGTTAAAGAATATGTTAATCAGTTTAATGAGCTTGCAAGGTTTGAAATGAAGTTGATCAATACCCCGCATAAGAAGGTGCTCAAGTGTTCTAAGGGTTTGAATTAGCCACTAAGGGGCTTAGAGTGAGTCATATTCCTATTGGAGCTACTTATGAGGGTCTAGTTAAGAATGCATTGCTTACTTCGGTTGCTAAGAAGGTGGAAGAGGCACCAAAGGCTGAAGTGAAGAATTTTTAGAAAGCAAAAAAGAAGGGTGGACCTCCACCTAAAGGGAAGATTCAGAAGAAGGAGTTGAAGTGTCATAAGTGAGGAAGATAGGGCATCTTGTTAAGGAGTGTTCGCTACCGAGGCCAAAGTGCTTCAATTGTGATCAGGCTGGGCATATTAAGAGGAATTGTCCAGCACTACCTAGAGCAACGTCTCTGGTTTCAACTCAAGGGTCCATGCATATGCTGTGAAGGCTGTTCCCTCTTCCAGTGTCCAGCCAGCAATGGATAAGAGGAAGAAAGTGCTAATTGAAGGTGTTTTATCTCTTTCTAGTCTTTCTATTTATACTTTGTTAGATACTGGGGAATCTCATTTTTCTATCTCTAGTAGACTTGTTGATGACTTGCACTTAGATACTTGTAATTGTAACAGACCCAATAGCTATGTCAAATTCCATAGGGGGATTGACTTATACCATCTATGATATGATGGGATTTAAGGTTGATGATTCTAGGAGTTGGGTTTGAGTGTGATGCCTATGTACTGGGGTTTTCTAGGTTTGGGTTAATACTAGCATGGATTGGATATCCATGTATGGAGCTATACTGGACTGTGATAGGAATACTGTTAGACTGGACACTTGTAGTAGGCGTAGCTTAGAGGTTTTCTGTGATCCACGAGGATCGGTTATGTTGGGCTACCTTTATTTCTTAGACCTACCACAGGATGAGCTTGTTTCTGTCCCAATAGTTAGGGATATTCCAGATGTATTTTCAAAGGTTAATGGTCATCCGCCCAAAAGAAAGATCGAGTTTAGGATCAATCTTGTAGAGAGTGCTCAACTAGTTGCTTTGCCTTTAAGGCACATGGCTCTAAGGGAAGGACGCGAATTGAGTAAGCAAGTGAATGAGCTGTTGGAGAAGGGTTTCATCATAAGGAGTATTTCTAAGTGGGGGCGCCTGTCGTATTTCCACCAAGGCAGATGGTTCCCTTAGACTATACATCGATTACCGTAAGTTGAATAAGCTGGCAAAGAAGAATCACTATCCTTTACCCCACATAGATGATCTCTTCAATCAGTGGAGCAAGAGTATTTTCCTAGCTTGACATAGACACATGTTTCCATCAGTTGAAAGTGGTTGAGGATAGTATTTAGAAGACTGCATTTTGGACTCCTGATGGGTTATATGAGTAGCTAGTCATGCCTTTAGGACTAACCAATTCTCCCGCTTATTTTTTTGATTTGATGAGCCGAGTGTTTAGGCAGTTGCTGAATAAGTTTGTGGTGATATTTGTGGATGATATCTTGGTATACTCGAGGAGTAGGGAGGAGCATTCTTTGTATTGGAGGAGGTGCTTACGACCCTTCAAGCACATAACCTTAAAGCTAAGTATTCTAAGTGCCACTTTTGGAGAGATGAGGTTCACTTTTTGGGGTGAAACACCCCCACACCCCTTAGTATACCCTAAAAGGGCACACTAAAGAATGTGGCCCGTTATAGGTATAGCTAAAACATCACAAAGACTAGATTCACGAGACAAATAAATAAAAACAGCGGAAACATTTAAATAATAACTTATCATTCAAAAATAAACTTCATTTCAAAATAAGTCATAAAAACATGTCTCATGAAATACATCCCGGTCTCACATAATCAGAGTACAAAAATAACAATAATAAGGGTATTCCCTCTCACAAGTACAAGTCCATCATAAGCCAAACGAAAAGAAGATGAATAGTAGAAAAATACATCTGAAATGAGAAAACTCCGGGAATGGATCTCCAAGCAATCCGAATCAACTCAACTCTGCTGGCCTATAGGGGAAAAGGAGAAAAATAGAGGAGTGGGTAAAACTATAAGTCTGGTGAGTGAAAGTAATTACTAGCATTTCTAAGCAAGGTAAAGATAATAGACTAAGTAATAGTTCTAGCTTGAAAGGAAAATACAGAAAACATAAAATTTGGATAAAATACTGTTTCTGATTCTGTTTGACTGTTTGCTTTGATTGTTTCAATTGTTTGCACTTGTCTTTAACTGTTGTGATTAAGTTGAAATCCTAATCGTATTTCAGTTGCTAATTTGATTAGGCTGAAATCCTAATTCTACCCATTGATCGGTCTTCTATCTCTTTGTGCCACTATGAGTTGGTCCAATCCTGTTGGTCCCACAGCAAAACGACACCTCTTTAGCACGTAGGACGCAGTAGCGAATTATTTACCCTAATCGATGTGGCACACTCGATCATTGCCGGTATACACTAACTGTCGCCCCCTATTTTGACCTCTTATTTACCTTAATCAGCATAAGCATTCTCAGCCTCACCTAACTGTTGTGAGACCATCAGTCTTAGACCTGAAAGGGAATGCTGCCCAGCCTCACCTAACTGTTATGAGACCATCACTCCTAGTCCTGAAAGGAATATTGCCGGTACTAGTCCTAACAAACAAATTCTAATATTGCACCCCTTTCCTAAATCCCCAGATTTGATCCTCTATCTATTTGCCACTTATTTATTCTAATTAGCATAAATGTGTCCCAGCCTCACCTATCTGTTGTGAGACCATCAGTCCTAGATCTGAAAGGAAATGCTGTCGGTACGGGCCATGCTTCTATGTTTTCTTATTAACTTAATTCAAGATCTAAGTTTTAAAATAAGCCTCTTTTGTTATCTCTGCTATATTTGCTTATTAACAAGATCTAAGTTTTCAAATAAGCCTCTTATGTTATTTCTGCTATATTTGCTTATTAACAAGATCTAAGTTTTAAAATAAGGCTCTTATGTTATTTCTTTCTTTCTAATTATAACATGTGTTATAATTGTTCTAGCAGTTGTTATTCTTCTACTTTCTCTTTTTAGTTATAACCACTTGTTATAATTATGCTTGCAAATATCTTAAATTTTCCTATTTCAGTCTATCTCCATATTATTACAGTTCTTCTTATTTTACATCTGATTTCTGTAAATTTAGTGTTTTTCTATTTTAATCCATATTTGCGAATTCTTCTTTTTTTAATATTTTATTCGCGTAAAAAGGAATAATAAGAAACAAACATTTACAGGCTTAATTCCAACTTAAAACAGGTGTAAATAACTGTAAATAACTATGATAACTGAATAAAATAACTGAATAAAAATAGCTAAATAAAATAGACTGAAAAGAACTTCTGAAATTTACTTAAAAGCTAACTGTAAATAACTTATATAAAAACTGTCTCAAATTAAATTAAAGAAAAACTACAACTATTGAGAACCCTATTATTTTAAATTACTTAAAAATCTAAAATAACTACAAAACACTCACCTGTGGTCCTTAGCTCTAGTCCTTGGCCTTCCTGGATCCACTTCTAGGGCGTAGAATATTTTTATCAAAATGATCTCCTCCCTAGAAAAATTTCTATTTAGGGTCCAGCCTCAGGTAATGAACCCAATTGGGAGAAAATCTGAATGAGAAAAATAGCTAGGCCTAGAGTCTTATTTGTAGTGTGACTTAGGGATCTCAGATCGTTGGATTAGAAGATTAAATCTGGTGCAACCACGTTATAGGCTCTCTAGGAACCGTCGGATGCAACCAAGAACGCTCAAGATTGAACGAAAATGGAATTATGACGTGTACGCTTCGACCTGGACGAATCTTCGTTTATTTACATAGGCAGGTCGACCTAGCTTTATTAGGGGTCGGCCCTAAGGTCGACCTGACCCAAGCTTGGGTCGACCTAGGCCTTAGTATATTTTTTTCTTTTTTAGTTGATTTCTTGTTTCTTTCGTATCTTCTCCATACTGATTCGGATTTCGACAAGTTATATATGGAAATTGATCAGAAAATCGCCACGGACTCAATGGTGCAACTCCTGTAGCTCGATTCTGACAATTTCACAAACTTATTTTATTATTTAATTAATTATTATAGCTCAAATTTTTAGGTTGTTACATTCTCCCATCCTTAAAGGATTTCGTCCCTGAAATCTCTAAGGACAAAAGAATGAAAGAAATATTTTCATCCAAGTTCTACAACCAAATATTCAACCATCATCTATTACATCCATTGTCCTTAAGAATTCTAATGCAATTTATGGTATATGCAAATAGTGTGGTGTCAATGTCCCTAACTAATGCAAAACATTAGGCGGTCTACTGATTCTGTCGACCTCCTTTTTTTATGTGTTCATGTCTGTGCCATGTATCCAAATGAATACATATTTCCTAATGATAACTGATAGTTCTATATGCGTGCTACAATCATCACCCAAATGCAACAATCATATGATAATCATCCATTTATAGCAACCATGAAATAAAATAAAAATGCAAGTGCACACACATCCATATGCATATGCTTTAGTGACCTAGTTAGGCCGATCCCTAAGAAATAATAGTGCCTAGTGTGTGTATATGCATCCATTAGCATCCACTAGCAAACACTTGTAGCCAGTAGCGTCCATCATACATAACATGTTCTAGTAACATGTTTACATTCAGTCCTACCATCCATAGGTTAAATCCTAAGATCTACCCTCCCAAAGGATACTAAAGTAAAGAACCTATTCAAAACTAAAGATGGAAATAGGAAATTCAAAACGTACTATCGAAGAGATGCGGATAAGAGGTACGTATTTTCTCCTCAGCCTCCCACATAGCATCCACGATATTATCTCCCCACTGCACCTTAACCAATGGGACATCCTTATTCCTTAGCTTCTTGATATCATGTCCAACTATCTTAGTAGGAATGCGACGAACTGATGCCTCTCTCTCCACTTCAACTTCCTCAAGTAGGCTAGGTTCCACTACCTCTGCCGAATCAAGTAAGCACTTTCTCAAGTGTGAAACATGAAAAACAACATGAACTCCCACGAGCCTCTCCGGTAGCTTTATCTGATACGCCATCTTCCCTACCCTTTCCACAACGGGGAACGGTCCGACGAATCCGGGAGCAAGTTTCCCACTTGATCCAAACCTCGCTACCTTTCTTAGTGGAGATACTGTTAATCGACGACGGATTTTCTATCGGTTTAGAAAACCATCGAACGAATTTAGAAATAAAATTAACCACAAGCGCACGGCGTACACTTGTAGTACGTGGCGAATACGGGTCGATCCGCAGAGAATTGATGATTTTAAAAAATATATTCAATCGAATTAAACCAAAGTCGAGTGAAAGTTAAGCTAGAGAATTAGAAAATTAGCTAACTAACTAAAAGAAAAGAGATGCAAATATAAGGGTTAAATGACAATTTAGAGAATAAATCCACTCTCTATATTATGTAGTCCAACACATATGAAATCATAATCTCTCTTTTATGGTCATTAGTGCTTTAATTGATGTGCTTATCATAAGTATGGCATATTTGTGCTATTGATTAGCCAACATAAGCCATCAAACTATAACACACCCCTTAAACCACTTACTAACTTTCATGAAACTTGACAATGAAAATGAAAATGAAATTTATTTTAAGTATGGCCTATTAACCATTGATTAGAAATATAGACCATCAAATTTTAATTTCAAATCACTTTCTTTTGCCATAATCATATTTTGATGAAGAGGCAATTAGTGTTAGTGATTGTTTAAGCATAGCCTATTTGATGTCAACAATATAGGCTATCAAATTCAAAGCAAAAACAACTAGTAAACCATTTCTATCATCATCATTAAGCACAAAAAGAGAGCATGAATTAACAAATAGTTGAAGCTACATAATTAGAGAGCTTCATTACCCCTAAATTTAAAGGGTTTAGCCTCTCATATTTGTCATTTGATTAACAAATGTAGCTTGCAATATGAAAGCAAAACGAAAGCTAAATGAAAGAAAACTATTCTAATTGCATAAAAGAAAATCTACACTACTAGCATGAAAGGAAATAAACATGTAATTAAAAGGAAACAATAATTACATTGCATAAAAAAAAGGAAAAGTACATGAAATAAAAATGGCTAAGTAGCCATGAAAAGAGAAAGAGAAGAGCTTGTTTATTTGTGAGCCTAAACTAAACTAAAGAGAGACTAAGGGAGAAGAGGAGGGTTACATGAAACAAAAGAGGTATTTATACATGTATGAAACCCTAATTCATATTTTTGGAGAATGCCCAAAATACCCTTGAGAAAGTGTGGAGGCCAAGTAATCATTAGCTTCTACTAATCATCATTTAAGTGTACATGAAGCCATTAACTCCATAAGCATGTGCATTAGCCTCTAATTTGTACATTTAGGTAGGTGGGCAGGTGGGGTCCTCCATTATCATGCCTTTGAATTATTTCCATCTTCATTTCTTTATCTTCACTCTTGTGCATGCATACATCTTCATGAAATCACTTGTATATGAATTTAAATTCCTACAAAATAATAAAGAAATTTTCAATTAAATTTTAGGAAATTAATATATGCACAAAAATGACCATTTTTCCCTTGGATAATGATGAATATGTGACAAATTGAAATAATTTAAATTTTGGTTTAAACAAGTTAAAATACCAGATATGATCATTTATTTAATTTAACTAGATTAAATATGGTGGTAAAAATATGCACATTTACGTGCACATCAGATACCTTAATGAAAACCAAGTCTCCTACCTCGAACTAAATATCCCTTCTTTGCTTATCTGCATAGGAATTCTGTCTATCTTGGGACATCTTCATTCTTCTTCTAATCAAATCAATCTTTTCCGAATTCACTCTAACCATGTCGGGACCAAGTAGCAATCTTTCTGTAGACTCTAACCAACACGAAGGCGACTTGCAAGGTCTTACATAAAGGGCTTCAAAAGGTGCCATTCCAATGCTAGCCTGAAAACTATTATTATATGCGAATTCCACTAAAGGAAGGTGCTCCTCCCAAGTTCCTACAAAATCAAGAATGCATATCCTCAACAAATCCTTAAGAACTCTATTAACTCTCTCCGCTCGGCCATTCGTCTGAGGGTGATAGGCCGTACTTAATCTAAGCTGTGTACCTAAAGCCTCTTGCATGCTCCTCCAAAACTCGCTAGTAAAGATAGGGTCTCTATCGCCCACTATGCTAGAGGGAACTCCATGGAGTCGGACTATCCCACGAACGTATATAGATGCCAAATAAGGTGTTGTCCTCTTACTCTTGACCGGAATGAAGTGGGCGCTCTAAGTCAAACGATCTACAATCACCCAAATACTGGTATTCCCCTTCCTAGATCGGGGTAAACCATCTATGAAGTCCATCGAAACACTATCCCACTTTCACTCGGGTACATCCAATGGTTGAAGCAATCCGCCAGGCCTCTATTGCTCCGCCTTGACCCTTTGGCATACAAGACACTTAGCCATAAACTCTGCTACATCCTTCTTCATGCCACTCCAATAAAATACTCTCTTCATGTCCCTATACATCTTATCACCACCCAGATGAATATTCATTTGAGAATGGTGTGCTTCTGCTAGAACTGCTCTCATTAAATCATCGGTGTGGGGGACACAAAGTCTTCCATCTCTCCTTAGCCACCCTTTATTATCAATGGAATAGCATTGGAGATGTCTAGAGACCTCTCCTCTGCTAATCCAATCAAGAATATCCATAAGCTCTGAATCCTCTTGCTGCCTTGAGCCAATCTGATCTATGAGGGTAGGCTTAACCTCAAGTGCTGCTAACAATCCAGGAGTAATGTCCGTAGAGGGCTTAAAATCAAAGGCGGAAATAAACTCTAGGCTTTTCCACTCCATGAACATTGGGCTAAGATATGCTCTCTTCCTACTTAATGCATCCGTAACTACATTTCCCTTGCTATGGTTATAAGCTATCTCAAAGTCATATGATGCCAAAAACTCCATCCAACGCTACTGCCTAAAGTTTAAATCCTTTTGTGAGAACAAGTACTTCAATGATTTATGGTAGGTGAAAAGCTCGAACCTCTCTCCTAGCAAGTAATGTCTCCAATACTTGAGCGCGAAAGCAATAGCATCCAACCCCAAATCATGGTTAGGGTAGTTCTTCTCATGAATTTTCAACTATCTACTTCCATAGCATACTACCCTCCCTTCCTGCATCAATACTGCTCGAAGACTAGTCCCACATGCAACTGTGTATACTGTAAAAGGCTTAGCTCCGTCGGGTAAAACTAACACTGGTGCACTAGTAAGGGCCCTCTTTAGCATCCTGAAGGAAACCTCACAATCTACGTCCCACGCGAATGCCGCATTCTTCTTAGTGAGGCGAGTAAGCAGTGATGAAATCTTAGCAAAACCTCTAATAAACTTCCTATAATAACCAGCCAAACCTAGGAAGCTTCTAATTTCGATGGCGTTCTTGGGAGCCTTCCAATCTTGTACTACTACTAACTTAGAGGGATCCACAGCTATACCCTCTCTTGAGACTACATGCCCCAGGAAATGCACCTCCTCACGCCAAAAGTGACACTTCGAGAATTTTGCTTTCAACTGATGAACACGAAGTGTGCCAAGAACCTCCTCAAGATGAATAGCATGCTCTTCCATACTCTTGGAAAACACCAAAATGTCGTCAATGAATACTACAATGAACTTATTTAGGACATCTCGAAAAACATGGCTCATTAGATCTACAAAATAGGCTGCGGCATTGGTCAGTCCAAACGGCATAACCAACCACTCAATGAATCCATCGGGTGTCCTAAATGTTGTCTTATCGATGCTATCATCAGCGACCCTAAGCTGATGAAATCCAGTGGCTATGTCAAGTTGAGAAAATACTGAAGAGCCAACCAACTGACCGAAAAGATCGTCTATCCTAGGAAGTGGGTAACGCTTCTTCTTCGTGATCTTATTCAACTCTCTATAATCTACGCAAAGTCAAAGGGAACCATCCACCTTTGTAGCGAAGACGACTGGTGCTCCCTACTCAGATATGCTCCATCTAATGAAGCCTTTCTCTAATAGCTCGCCAATCTGCTTACTTAACTCCTTCCTCTCCCTAGGAGCCATATGTTTCATGGGCAATGACACTAGCTTAGCATTGTCATTCAGATAGATCCTAAAGTCGATCTCTCTCTTAGGGGTAGTCCCCTAACCTCCTCAAAAATGTCTGGGAAATCTCTAACAACTGGAACTAAATATAACTCTCCTAGTGATGAATCAAGGGAATAAAGGAAGCTCAACATGACTGACCCATGTGGGTCGCAAGAAACCTCGAGAGTCCGCCCGCTACATGTCTCTAGCCTAACAACTCTACTCTCGCAGTCCAATATCGCACCATAAGTGGATAACCAATGCATCCCCAAAATCATCCCATTTCCCGAAAATCCCAGTACATAGGCGTCACAATCAAACTCTATGCCTAGTATAAAAAATTTTAAACCCCTACAAATCATGGATAAATGTGTCGATCCTCCTACGGGGTTTGAAACAATTATAAGTTCTACAACTAGAGAAATATCTAAGTGCAAACAATCAACCAAGGGACTAGAAATGAAAGAATGCGATGCTCCGGAGTCAAAAAGAGTTCGAATAGGAAAATCTGAAATAAAGATCAAACATTCTACAGAGACTTTCCTACCTCGATCTAGTCCACTACTCGAAGGTGTTGCGTCCAAAGCCTGTATTACGCCGTAGGTGCACCTTCTCTCTGCCCTGCCCTCTGAGGACAAGCTCTACTAAGGTGCTCAGGCTGCCCACAATTGTAACACCTCCCCTTCATCGTGTCCTTCTTACAGTCCTTTTTGAAATGCCCAACCAATCAACAATTATGACATTTTTCGCCTTTCTTGACCTGCATTTGAGGTCCTCCTCCTTTCTTCTTGTCCTTATCCTTTTTATTCTTCCACCACTGCTTCTTAGAGTTTTCTGATTTAGGAACCTCCTTAACTTCTCCTTCCTCGGCTACCTCTAACATGAGAGTCATTTCCACAAGTGACTCATATGTCGCTCCCATAGGTACATATGTCAATACCAATCCTTGGAGGGGCTGGTTCAAACCCTTAGCAAACTTGGTGGCCTTCTTATGTGGTGTATTAAAAAGCTCCATTCTGAACCATGATAATTCATTAAACTGATTTATATACTCTTTCCCCGAAAGAATCCCCTACTTCATATAATGAACTTCTCCCTTCAGCTACTAAGATGCAAGCTGAACTCTCTGTCGGTCCTCCAATCCTAACAGCCCAAATATCTACTCTGTATTCCTCAACCAAGCTAGTGCCTCCACGAAATCCTCCATGCCAGAAAACATTCTGCCTCCTAGATTAGCGAAGTCCTTACATAGCTTAGAAAAATTGGCTACTGCTGGTGGATTAATGGGATCTCCATCCACTGGTGCTGTAGTGAGCGCTTGCCTTTGCACCTCTGGTGCCATAGCTTGGAGGTATCTAAGGAACCAGGCAGTGACTTGGACACCCTCTGGAAGATTTGGGGCATCCGCCATACTATGCAAAGAAAAGAAAATTTAGGCTCGAAATAATCGAAAGAAGGTTGAACTGGACTTTGAGGGGATTTTTATAAAAACTCTTTTATTCTTGAAAACTATTTCTATAAGAAGAGTTTCTTTTTGAAAAATACTTTTAGTTTGAAGATATCTTATCTTTGAAAAATACTTTACTTTTAAAACAAGTTTTTTAGGCATCATGTAACATTAGGCTCTAATACCAAGTAAAACACCCCATATCGCTTAGTATACCGCAAAAAAGGGCACACTAAAGAATGTGGTGCATTATAGGTATAGTTAAAACATCACAGAGACTAAGATTCACAAGACAAATAAGTAAAAACAGCGGAAACATTTAAATAATAAATTATCATTCAAAAATAAACTTCATTTCAAAATAAGTCATAAAAACATGTCTCATGAAAATACATATCAGTCTCACATAATCAGAGCACAAAAATAACAATAATAAGAGTAATCCCTCTCATAAGTGTAAGTCCATCATAAGCCAAATGAAAAGAAGATGAAAAGCAGAAAAATACATCCAAAATGAGAAACTCCGGGAATGGATCTCCAAGCAACCCGAATCAACTCAACTCTGCTGGCCTATAGGGGAAAAGGGGAAAATAGAGGAGTGGGTTAGACTATAAGTCTGGTGAGTGAAAGTAATTACTAGCATTTCTAACCAAGGTAAAGATAATAGACTAAGCAATAGTTCTAGCTTGAAAGGAAAATACAGAAAAGATAAAATTCGAATAAAATATTGTTTCTGATTCTGTTTGACTGTTTTCTTTGATTGTTTCGATTGATTGCACTTGTCTTTAACTGCTATGATTAGGCTGAAACCCTAATCCTATTTCAGTTGCTAATTTGATAAGGCTAAAAACCTAACTCTACCCGTTGATCGGCCTTCTATCTCTGTTGTGCCATTGTGAGCTGGTCCAATCCTATTGGTCCCACAGCAAAACGACACCTCTTTAGCGCGTAGGACGCGGTAGCGAATTATTTACCCTAATCGATGTCACACGCTCGGTCATCGTCGGTACACACTAACTGTCGCCCCCTATTTTGACCTCTTATTTACCCTAATCATCATAAGCGTGCTCAGCCTCACCTAACTGTTGTGAGACCATTAGTCCTAGACCTGAAAGGGAATGTTGCTCAGCCTAACCTAACTGTTGTGGGACCATAAGTCCTGGTCCTGAAAGGGAATGCTGCCGACACTGGTCCTAACAAATAAATTCTAATTTTGTGCCCCTTGTCCAAATCCCCAGATTTGAGCCTCTATCTATTGGCCACTTATTTACCCAAATCAGCATAAGCATGTCCCAGCCTCACCTATCTGTTGTGAGACCATCAGTCCTAGATCTGAAAGGGAATGCTACCGGTACGGGCCCTGCTTCTATGTTTGCTTATTAACTTAATTCAAGATCTAAGTTTTAAAATAAGCCTCTTCTGTTATTTCTGCTATATTTGCTTATTAACAAGATCTAAGTTTTAAAATAAGCTTCTTCTGTTACTTCTGCTATATTTGCTTATTAACAAGACCTAAGTTTTGAAATAAGCCTCTTCTATTATTTCTTTCTTTCTAATTATAACCTATGTTATAATTGTTCTTGCAGCTGTTATTCTTCTGTTTTCTCTTTTTATTTATAACCACTTGTTATAATTATGTTGCAAATATCTTAAATTTGTCTATTTCAGTCTATCTCCATCTTATTACAGTTCTTCTTATTTTACATCTAATTTCTGTAAATTTGGTGTTTTTCTATTTTAATCTATATTTGCGAATTCTTCTTCTTTTTAATATTTTATTTGTGTAAAAAGGAATAAAAAGAAACAAACATTTACAGGCTAAATTCTAACTTTAAACGGGTGTAAATAAATGTAAATAACTGTAAATAACTATAAATAACTTAATCAAATAGCTGAATAAAAATAGCTGAATAAAATAGACTGAATAGAAATTCTGAAATTTACTTAAAAGCTAACTGTAAATAACTTATATAAAAACTGTCTCAAAATTGTAGAAAAACTACAACTATTAAGAACCCTATTATTTTAAATTACTTAAAAATCTAAAATAATTACAAAACACTCACTTGTGGTCCTTAGCTCTAGTCCTTGGCCTTCCCGGATCCGCTTCTAGGGCGTAGAATATTTTTATCAAAATGATCTCCTCCCTAGAAAAATTTTCTATTTAGGGTCCAGCCTCAGGCAATGAACCCAATTGGGAGAAAATCTGAATGAGAAAATAGCTACGCCTAGGGTCTTATTTATAGTGTGACTTAGGGATCTCAGACCGTTGGATTAGAAGACTAAATCTGGTGCAACCACGTCATAGGCTCTCTAGGAACCGTCGGATGTAGCTAAGAACGCTCAAGATTGAACGAAAATGGAATTATGACGTGTATGCTTCGACCTGGACGAATCTTCTTTCATTTACATAGGCGAGTCGACCTAGTTTTATTGGGGGTCGACCCTAAGGTCGACCTGACCCAAGCTTGGGTCGACCTAGACCTTAGTCTATTTTTTTCGTTTTTAGTTGATTTCTTGTTTCTTTCGTATCTTCTCCATACTGACTCGGATTTCGACAAGTTATATATGGAAATTGGTCAAGAAATCGCCACGGACCCAATGGTGCAACTCCCATAGCTCGATTTTGACAATTTCACAAACTTATTTTATTATTTAATTAATTCGTTAATTAATTATTATAACTCTTTGGGTTGTTACATGGGGCATATTGTTTCAGAGTGTGGTTTGGCTGTGGATCCTAGTAAGGTGACGCTAGTGCAGGATTGGCGTGTCCTAAATAATGCCAAAGACGCGAGGAGCTTTCTTGGTCTTGCGGGATATTATAGAAAGTTAGACTTCGCTAGGATATCTTCCCCATTGACTACCTCACCAAGAAGAATCTAGCTTTTGTACGGGATGCTAAGTGTGAGGATGATTTCGTTAGGTTAAAGGAGGCTTTGACCAGTGAACCTGTATTAGTGTAACCTGATGTGAGTAAACCATTTATGGTTTATACCGATGCTTGTGGTATGGGACCAGGAGCAATGTTGGTGCAGGAGGGTAGAGTGGTACGTTATGCTAGTAGGCAGTTGAAGACTTATAAAAGGAACTACCTGATGCATGATCTTGAGTTGGCAACTATAGTCTTTGCTCTTAAGTCTTGGAGACATTATCTTCTGGGTGAGAGATTTGAGATTTACATAGACCACAAGTCCTTGAGGTATTTATTCTCCTAAAAGGACTTAAATCTGAGACAACAGAGATGGATGGAGTTCTTAGCCTTATATGAATTTGAGATTTCTTATACCCCGGGTAAGGGTAATGTTGTAGCGGATGCATTAAGTGGACATAGGGCTACATTGTGTCCTTTAATTTTGGAGTGGAGACATTTGGAGTATATTTCCACCTTTGACTTTAGGCCATCGTCCAATATTATTGCTGGATTATTAGCAGTCCCAGATGTTCAACCGACCTTGATGGAACAGATTGGGCCTACGCGGAGAGAGAACGGTGAGCTGGCAGACCTTTTGGATAGATTAGGCGGAGCGGAGTCATCAAGTCATCTTTGGCGTTATGCCATAGACTCGAGGGCATGGTTAAGGAGAGAAGGTAAGCTATGTGTTCCTCGTAGTGCGGATTTAGTATATGCAGTATTGGCGGAGTCTCACCGCTCTAGGACGACCATTCATCCCGATGGAGATAAGATGTACTGGGATATGAGGAGAATTTTCTTTTGGTCTGGATTGAAGAGGCAAGTGGCGGAGTATGTAGCTAATGTATGACTTGCCAGAAGGTGAAGACGGAGCAGAAGAAGCCTAGAGGATTGTTGTAGCCATTGGACATCCATAGTGGAAGTAGGAGAGCATTTCTATGGACTTCATAGATGGATTACCCAGATGTAAGAGAGGGAATGATGGCATTTGGGTCATCGTGGAAGAATTGACCAAGTGCGCTCATTTCATACCTACGAGGAGCACTAGGATAGCTGCTTCATTGGTGGCTTTATATGTTAAGGAGGTGGTTAGACTTTATGGAGTACTACCAGTATAGTTAGTGATAGAGACCCACTCTTAACTAGTGAGTTTTGCAGGAGTCTACAAGAGGCTTTAGGGACTGAGTTGAGCTTGAGTATAGCATACCATCCACAAACCGATGGTCGGACATAGAGAATGAATTAGGTTCTGGAAGATTTACTTAGGATGTGTATCATTGATTTTGGAGGCTCTTAGGACAATCATTTACCACTAGTAGAGTGTGCCTATATTAAAGCTACCAGGCTAGCATAGGGATGGCACTATTCGAGGCTTTATATGGCAGACCTTATAGATCGCCATTATGTTTGTAGGATACTACATATAGGATTGTCATTGGGCCTGATATGATTAAGGAGACTTCAGAGAGGGTGGACTTGATTTGGAAGAGGATGAAGACAACTCAAGATCGACAGAAGTCTTATGCAGATAGAGGCGTTCTGATTTGGAGTTTGAGGTTCGGGATATGGTATATGGGAAGGTTTCACCCCTGAGACATGCAGTGAGATTTGGAAGTTTGAGGAAGCTAGCTCTAAGGATTGTTGGACACTTTCCAATTGTGGCTAGGATTGGGAGATTGGCTTATAGAGTTAGACTTACAAAGAAGTTGGCTGGAGTTCATGATGTATTCTATGTTTTGCACCTACGAAAGTGCTTACATGATTCGACTGTTGTAGTAGAACCTAGCAGTTTAGCTGAGGTTAAGGTGGAGCATAAGTCACTTGTTCACCGTGTACCTACCCACATTTTAGAGCATGGCACTAAGCGGCTCTGTAATAAGGAGATCAGATTAGTTAAGGTTCAATGGTGAGACGAGCCTATTGAGAGTACTTGGGAGCCCGAAGAGAGGATTCGAGCTTCTCACCCACGGCTCTTTTCTGGTACGTCCCACATTGTGATATTTCTTTAGTTAGAACCCCTTGGTAGAACCCTGGGGGAAGGGTAGCCTATATTGGTAGAGACCTTTGGATGATAGGTATGTTTGTAAACATGTTAATGGGACATGTTATAGTTGATGGATGCTATTGGATGTACACGGATGTTTATGGATACAAGCGATCGCATTGCATGCACTAGGATATTGAGTCCCTTAGGAACACACATTCATACCTTCACTACAACAAAAACACCCTTTTACAACTGCTAAAAACAGTTGTAATAGGTCTATTACAACGGGCCGCCGCCCGTCGTGATATCCACAGTTGTAATATAGGCATATTTTTTAACAAACGGTTTTCGGCAGTTGTAAAAAAGTCTTTTACAACCGCTATTGACAGTTGTAAAATAATTTTTTACAACTGCTTATCGCAGTTGTAAAAAAAGGTCTTTTACAACCGCTATTGAATGTTGTAAATTTACAACCGCTATTGGCAGTTATAAAAGAATAGCTATTGTAAAAGACCCTTGTACAATTGTGATTGGTAGTTGTGCTAAAAGGAATGCAAAAAAATTAAAAATTAAACACATTTTGCAAGTGCAACGAGAAATAGATAAGCAACAGGAAAAAATTGATATAAATTCAAAGGCATCATAATCCATTCATAGAGAAGACATCAAAACTTTATATTCAAAATACAAACTATAAATCATACACCATCACAGCAGTATACATACATCCTCCTTTATTGTTAAAGATGATTGCAAAAACTAACATCCACTTGATGTGCATCTACTTATCCAGATTTACTGCAACAAGTAACATGAAACAAATTGGTAAACTTAAAAGATGATTGCAAAAGATCCTAGTTTCTAAGTATAATTTTAATTTTAGCACATATTGGTAAACTTAAGAGTAAACAAAAGTTGGTCAATGATACCTCATTCATTTAGAGCAAAAATGAAACAAGCAGCATACATCGATTGCTTCATTACTATCACATAAAATGCTTTGCTTTCAGCTCTTCTTCCTCTACTTTCTTCCAAGGCCCAGGCAGCCTACAAAATAATAACAAACAATCATGGTTATAGATATTTAACAGTAATCCCAACATTAACTTAATCTAAACTACAAAGTTTCAGGTTTATACTTCACTGAAACTTTATCTAAACTATCTGAATTAACTACTTCAATAGTCCCACGTTTTCTATATATCTCTTAGTAAACACCACCCACCATAATATAATAACATAATAAATCCAACTAAAACTGAATTGTAGAGGTACATGTAAATAGATAGTCATTTTGATGTATGTTCTGCATGCGAAATTTTGAAACAAAACAGGGACAAAGAGGGCTAGCATATTTATTTTGCTACACTTAGAGTTACCAAGGGACCAAAAAGCAATTGGGAGTCGATGTTCACTTCATTTAAACTCCCTCACTGAGTACTTCATTAAACTCCCTCATTGACAGAACAAAAGAATAAATAGTTACCAGCCAAGAGCTGTGCCAACAAGTTGCAAGCTTAGTTATCAGCCCCACCATAAATTTTCCATTTATATTCGTATCCAAATATCAATACCCAATCCTTTGTTTTACTCTCTATGTTTCATCCTGTTCTCAATATATAATCTCTCTATTACTTTCGTAATTCACAGCATTCCTAAAAAGAAAAAGATGCAGGCAAGATTGGAAACAAATGGGAAGAGAAATATTTGTACAGGTGGGAAGAGAAATATCAATACCAGATATAAAAATGTGGAATATAATATGTGGGTCAGACAGTATATAGTTCAATATGAGAGAAGAGTATCCATGGAACATAATAGCAATAAGCACTTGATAAAGATCATTTTCCTCTAAAATGAGAACCGATTCATAGCCCAATTCTTGGTCTAAGGCATAAATACAGACTAACATAAACTTATACTTGAACCTGACTTTCTATTACAGTGACAATGGGTTTAGCATATACATAATATAACACAATGTCGGATGTAGTATGTTTAATAAAATTGTGAAAATAACAGCCACATATTAAAGAAATGCATGCATATGGACCTAATCTACATAAATTACTATATATGGATGAACTTGTTGTATAAAAGTAAAAAAATTATTTGCGTCCAAATTTAGGAGTTTAGGTAGTTGCTAGAGCAATTCACTAGTGAAAAAGGGGGCGATTGCAGCAACAATGTTGACTGTAAGCTTGTTGTTTATCTAGGTTTAGTGTCACGGTTGGTAGTGAAACAATTATTTTAACTGAATTATGGCAAAAGAATGTAAGAAACAAGCGTATATGGTACTACACTATCCTTTACAACTTGTTATGCATTCGGTTACATCTTGGTTGCTTGGATCCTAAGAATCTAAGATGACCAACAAATATATATATATATCCCATGGGTTAGCGGTTTGTTTTCTAGCAAGGCCGGTTAAAAAACTGTCACACCTTCAAATCCTTTGCTTTACTCTGTGCGTTTCATCCCGTTCTCAATATATAATCTCTCTGTTACTTTCGTAGTTCACAGCATTCCTAAAAAGAAAAGGATGCGGACAAGATTGGAAACAAATGGGAAGAGAAATAGTTTCAGGTTTAGACTTGATGAATCAATATATCTCTTAGTAAAGAGAATCAACATAATTGTGTGCCATTGTCGATAACATACAAAATTATGCAACAGTAACACAAAAATTGTAGCAAATGAGAAAATAAAAAAACATACATGGATTTTAGCCGGAGAGAAGTAGGAAATGGAAAGATTGACAGAAACTCCAACATGCCAATCGATTTTTTTTATGGTGACAGCTCCAAGTCTGTTAATTAGTGCAGCGATTACTCACTTCTCCCAATTACCCTCTTCATCCTACATTATTCCAATTAATCACAATAATCCAAGTAGTATTGGGTAAGACTGGGAAAAGATTCGCTTACATTTAGATGAGGCGGCACAGTAAAATCGAGAGAAGTCAGACGAATCAGATAATTTTCCGATTCAAGCGATGTACATAGGAGAAAAATAGTGCGAGCAGGAAAAAATCGAAGAAAGGAAACAAAGATTAAAAAAAATTATGAACGGGAATAGGGAAAACAAAAATTTTGGTTATCAGGGGAGAGAAGAGAGGGAGCGGTGATTATATCTGAAAATTTAGTTTTGGAGCCAAAAATATGGTTTTGAGCCAAAGGGAAATTTGGCTTTGGAGCCAAGGGAAATTTGCATACCTTCAACATTATATAACATCCTATGTAAATTATGTTCAACCTAGGGTTGTCAATGAGTATTCCAAAAATTTGAAATCTGTCTTTATCCATGTTTGGAATATGAAAAATTATTGATTTTCAAGAAACAAATATGAATATGGATATAGTCACACCCGCATCTGATAATTATAAGTCTGGTTTTAATCAAATTATAGTTAGTTTTCTGTGTATTTTAGTAGATAAAATGATTATCATTTACTATTTTATATAAGTAAAAAAATTTAATATGCATAAGGATCAATATTTGCTGTTTAAAATTATTTTTCTTAGCATATTTATTATATTTTATATTTTTAGTACTAAAACTGATTTATAATGAATCAAACTTGTCTATTTATTTGTTTAAATTTATTAGTTGTGAACTGGTCGAAGACTATCTGATAAATATCTGATATCCATCCGCATTCGCAGATATGGATATCCGATATCCGAAAACGATTTCAGATACGGATATGGATACAGATTGGCAATATCCAAATTCATATCTGACCATTTACAGGCCTAGTCCAACGATGTCTACATAAAGAAGGCAATCTTCACCATTCATTTGTAATAAAATCAAATACTACTATCAATAATACTAACCCTATAAAGTATTTATGCCATGTGGAAATTTCCTGCATTATATTATTTCAGAACTGAAAAATATACCAAACTCTAAACAAAACCATACCTTAACCACTACCTCCATTGAATAAAATTTCTCCCAAAGTAATCCAAAAGTAGTATATTACCAAAATGAATTCATTCAAAAGAAAGAGCAATCTATTAATAACAATTATTTCATAGTTCAAAATAATTATCAATTATTATTATTTAATATTAAATTTTAACTTTCAATTATTGTTATTTAAGTATTACTTAATTAATCGTAATTTATTATAAAAAATTATTATTAATTATTAATTAATATTTTAATAGTGAATTATTTATAAATTATCGGTTATTAATTAAATATTTTATATTTTATATTTATTTATTGATTATTGGTTATTAATTTATTAATTGATTAATTAATTATTAATCAGGAATAAATTATTAATTATTAACCATTAATAGGAATTGCTTCATATTTCAAATTAATTATTAAATTTTATTATTTAATAGTAGACATTGATTGTTAATTATTATTATTTTAATTAATTATTTTTATTAGTTATATTATTTAATATTGATTTTTAACTTTTAACTATTATTTAATATTGAATTTTAACTTTAAATATTATTTAATTAATTATTATATATAATAAAAAAATTATTACTCATAAATTATTGATTAGTGATTATTAATTATTAATTAATAATTATTAATAGGAATTATTTCATATTTCAAATTAATTATTAATTATTATTATTTAATAGTAGTTATTAATTATTATATACTAATATTTAATTATTATTATTATTTAAGTATTATATATTAAATTATTATTTATTAATTATTAAAAAATTTATTTATTACTATTTTTTATGAATTATCAAAAGCTAATTGCCAAATATTAATTACTTCTTAACTATTAATAATAATTATTACTTCTTAAATATTACTTCTTAATTAATCATTATTAATATTAATTGTTCATTATTAAAATTGATTCTTATTTATTAATTATCAATTATTTAATAATAAATATTAATTATTATATTAATTATTAATTATTGAATACTAATTATTATTATTTAATAGTAATTAATAATTATTAATAATTTTTATTAATTATTACGTATTGTTATTTAATTATAATTATTAATGTATTATTACAAAGGACAAACGAAAAAGGTTGTAATAGACATCTATTACAACTGACAAAAAAGAAGAGTTGTTAAAAATTGGCATATGTTACAACTAGCAAACGAAAAAGGTTGTAATAGGCATCTATTACAACTGGCAAAAAAAAGAGTTGTTAAAAATAGGCATCTATTATAATTGGCAAGAAAGAAAGGTTGTAATAGACATCTATTACAACTAGCAAAATAAAAGAGTTGTTAAAAATAAGTTTATTACAACTTTCTGAAAAAAAGAGTTGTAAAAAACCTGTATTACAACTGTCATTTTGTTACCGTTGTAAAACTACAGTTGTAATAGGGTCTTTTTGTTGTAGTGCTTATGCATATTGTTTGCCGAATTTGGTTGTTATCCACGGATGATTTTTGCATATGGATGTTGCATTTGGATGTATAGCTGAGCATACATGTAGAAGTATCAGTTATTTTAGGATCTTGGATACATTTGGATGCTTGGCATGTGCATATTTGCATAAAAAGGAGGTCGACTGAATCAGTAGATTGACTACTCTTTTGCATTAGTTCAAGTTCATATGCATTCCATGTTGCATAATTATATAATTGCATTAGAATTATTAAGGACTATGCTTGCTATGGATGATGGATGAGTAGATGGATGTGGACTTTGATTGCTAGTCGTTATTTGCATTCTTCTTTCCTTAGAGATTTTGGGGATGAAATCCATTAACGGGGAGAGAATGTAACAGTCCAAGTTTTTCCAAAAATAAATATTAAAAGATAAGAATTAACCTAAAAGAAGAATTTTCACAAACGTCTAAATTTGACTACGGAACTGGCAACATTGTGTCCATAGTAATTTTATGGACATCTTTCATATATATCTTGATGAAATCCGAGCTAAAATGAAAATTTTACAATGTATTGAATAAATAAGAAATTGGAAAGAGAAAGAGAAAATAAAAAAAATCAACTAGGGCCAGGTCGACCAAGATGGACTCAGGTCAGTCGTGGACAGTCGACCCGACCCATGGTCGATCGTAGGGTCGCAGTGACCTAGAGACGATTCATTTCGCCATGCGACATCACTGCATGCTGGCCACAGTTTCAGGACAAATAAGATGATTTTGGGCTGGATCTGACAGTAGTGAATTGAGGTGCTCCCCTATAAGTTGATAGTTGGGGTTAACCTAAAACCTAATTATCTCCATTACAGCGAAGCTCTGCCAAAATAAAACCCTAAACCCTAATTTTCCAATTCAATTTCTAAATCTAAATCTCATTCTAAATTAAAATAAAAAGGAGATCTAGCAATTGAAAAAGAGACCTAAGCGGATTTAGAGGAGAAAGCTTGCAATGTTAGAGGCAAACCTAAAAGCTTAGGATATAGATGAGTAGGCACAGATTTAACAAGTTAATCAAATTAATTGATTTTAATTTCTACCCTATGCTAGTTTGATTATTAATTATGGTATTAATCCGTTAATTTATTAAATTGGAAATATGGAATAATATATCTTTTTATCTAATTGCAATTGACATATGTAAGCTGTAAAACCATAAATCATATGCTAAAATTTGATTTGACGCCTATAAATTGCTAACTGGAATAATGTAAATGTTGCAACGACTGTAATAAAAATAAGACAAAAAGATTAGCCAAATTGAAACAAGAATTAACTGGATTACGTTTAATAATTGAAATGGATTATGTATGATAATTGAAATGGATTGTGTCTAATAATTGAATGAAATGGATTAATTTATTTAAAACAAGTAAATTGAAAGATGTCTAGATTAAGTCTGAAAATAAAATGAAAGGATTAACTTACTTAAAACAAGTAAATCGAAAGATGTCTGGATTGTAGGCAATCGACCTGTAACAACCCTGAGATTGCAATTACCGAATGATGGAGTAAAATTATGATTTTAAGTTAAAAAGGGGCTAAACAAATTTTTGGGAAGTTAAATTTACAATTGTTTGCAAATTAAAATATTTTGGGTTGAAATGAGGAATTTTTAAATAAAAAGTGATTATAGGCTAATGGGCTAAATAAGAAAATTATAAGGTTTTAATTAAAAATAGAATGCTTCATAGGATTTTGGTTCACATGATAACATTAGAAAATAAACTAAGTCCTAATGGGTTTCTAAAACCCCTTACCATTACCCATTAGCCTAACCCACTCCTTTATAATATCTCAAACTCATCTAAACCCTAACCCTCCTCTTCATAACTTCAAAACCTAGATCTAAACAAAAATAATGGCCTCCACTTAGAAGCTCCTTCTCCTTCTCTTCATAATTTGATTAGCTTAATTTTAGAGAAAAAAAAAAGGTAAGGCAATCTCTCTCTTATTATCTAATCCTCCTTAATCCTCTTTTTATCTCTTCCATCTTGTTGTAATTATTGTTTTTCTTTGTTGATTTTGGGTTCTTGAAGTGGCTTGATCTTTTGCTTTGGAAGAGTTTGGCTTGCTTTGATTGTTGCACTCTAACTATTTGATCATTTGCTTCATTAAGGTAATTACTATTGATTAGTAATTAATGCTAGTTGTAATATTGGTAATTACTATTGATTAGTGATTATTGCTAGTAGTGATTATTGCTAGTTAATTTTGGTGAAAATTTTGATGCCAAAAACTGAAAAAAAAAACACCCCAAAACCTCAAAAACAACAAAAAAATTGTTGGCTGGAATGTTTCAGCCTGAAACAGGCTGAAACAGTGCACTGTGTGCACCAGGACAGGCCTGGGCTGCACCCTGGCTGCTGCCCAGACACTGTAGGCTAGCCCAGCTGGGCTAGCCAGAGGCAGGCCAGCCCTGGATGGGCTGGCCGCACTTCAAACCCACCCAGCCCGCCTGGGCTGGGGGTTTACACTGCCTCCCCAACCCGGGCGGGCTGGGGAAGCAGGGACGCGGGCCAAAGCCCGCGCCCCAACCCCAGCCCAGGCGGGCTGGGGATTATAGTATTACCCCCAGCCCGCCTGGGCTGGGGGATAGTGGACGCGGGCCGAAGCCCGCGTCCCCTTTCCCCAGCCCAGGCGGGCTGGGGAGGGAATTATTTTCCCCAGCCCGCCTGGGCTGGGGAAATAAGGACGCGGGCCGAAGCCCGCGTCCCCTTTCCCCAACCCAGGCGGGCTGGGGAGGGAATTATTTTCCCCAGCCCGCTTGGGCTGGGGAAATAAGGACGTGGGCCGAAGCCCGCGTCCCCTTTCCCCAGCCCAGGCGGGCTGGGAAAAAAAATTTCCCCAGCCCGAGCGGGCTGGGGCAGGCTAACGCGGGCCGAAGCCCGCGTCCAAAAAAAAAAATATATTTCTTTTCTGTTTTCAGATTCTTTTACCTCCACTTCGCGATGCCGTCCCGATCGCATCCGAAGTCGGAATTCGACGTTTTTGGTCTCGTTGGAAAGGTGGAGTTTCGAACTCCATCTCTGGAAAATTTGGGCGATATTGGAGTTCGTTTGGTACTTCGAATTTCGTGTCGAAGTTGAACTCTGGTCGCTGTTAGTAAACAGTGTGAATCTTGTTCTGGGTCCAACTTTGAGACGTCGCTGCCACTTCGTCTCTACTCGGAATCCAGAAATTATTTTTCCATATTAAAGTAGGGATGTTGGACTACATGCCTGCAAATTTTCATGACATTTGGACACTGTTTGCTAGTCCAAATAAATTTCCGAACTTGGGTTCGCAGTTGTTTTTGAATGTTTACAAACACTTAGAATATTTTTCAGTGATTTTCTGGTTTTATTGATTTCTTTGAGATTTGTCTCTAGATTTCGTACACGGGTTTTATGAATCATTTTCAAAAGATTTTTCACTCCTAAATGTCTTTCAAAATTATTATATAATATTATTTTTAATTATTAAATTAATTACTCCATAATAGGAGAGTTTTCAAAAGCCGTTTTAAAAGTGTTCTCAAAAATCAATTATAAATCCGTTTCGAACAATTATTTTCTATAATAAAAATCCCACACTCACTTTTTAGCACGTCGAGCGAAGTGGAAAGGTGCTTAAACGGTTAGAAAATCTCCGGCCTATGGAACCGTGTGTATTTTCTTTCCGGTTAATCCCCGACCTATTCGATTGATCGTTTTGACCTTTGGGTCTAGTTTACCGATGATACGAGGTGGACTTTTTATTATTTGGAGTGTGAGCTTGCTATTGGTTAGGAAACCGTTTAGTGCGAACGTGGGGTATGGGACTCATTGTTAACACTTTACGGGTTCCTCTCCAAGAAGTTAGTGACACATTAGCCTCTGGGCGGCCAGTACTGGACCTCTGGGTCACCACGCCTCTGGGCAACCGTCTCTGGACACCTGCTCTATGGAGCAGTTTATTTTTCGGCATGAGCCTCTGGGCCTTTATCCTTCTGGGAAGGATCTTGCCGTCTCGCGCGTTCCGCATCTGTGCGAGTGATCGATCACAACTCTACAGTACTTGGCAACAACGACTCTGGTCGGTGCACGTGCAATATTGGTATTATTTGATGATTTTTATATCCATTCGAGTACCGCCATTCGGTGTTGGTTCTATGGAACCATACGATGTAAGTGCGATTGCCTTGTGGATTCACAGTGTCTCTGGACACTACTTTTCAGTGTTGGATTTCATTGACTTTTCAGTACATTCCCATTGCTCTTTGGAGCATCGATCTTTGCTTGGGCATTGATTACGGACTCTGGTCACTCTTGGGATTATTGCCTATGGGCATCTTTTTATAGCTTTGGCTACGCCGATGATATGAGGCAATTTTATTTATTCTACACTTTGGTGTAGATTTCTCTTTGGAGATTTTTATTGTTTATTGATGATTAGGGATCGTCATTATATTCATGTGGTTCATAATATACTTCTCTTTGGATAAGTATTGTTTTATTTATGTACCGCATTATTCTATATCTCAGTTATTACTGATTGTTTAGCTAGCCTGACCCGAGTGTTTTCGCTCGGGTCAGACCGAGTTGTTTCAGGTTAGGTCTCTGGACTTAGCTTCTGTGCTTCCGCTTGGACATTATCTGCTATGCTGATAGATAGCGCTTTTATTTGTCCACTATTCTGCTACTCTGTTATTATTCAGACTCTGATATGTACATATTTTTGACCCACATGTGTGGGCAGTGGCTTTGTACCCACTTATAGTATTTGGATCTGTATTGACGATGTATTGTTCTAGGATTTTATATCTGTTATGTGATTCTGTTCTGTGATGTTTTATTATTTATTATTATGCTTTGTCTTGATAGATCTTTAGCCATTTGTAATTTCGTTATAAGTATTTACTGAATATGTCAAACCACTTGAAAAAAATATATATATACCATCCTTTCGACGTATTCAGTAGATAGTTATAGCTTGATTACAAATGGTCGCTTCCACTATACTCTATTCTCCGCTTTAACAGACAGTATTACTCCCGTAATACTCTTTGTTACAGTGGGTCTCAGAGTGGGGCGTTACAGCTTAAGACTAGCATAGGTCGACTGTCGTAAGTCACTTTAAACTTAGTAAACTGTTTGGGGCATTTAGTTAATAGGGGTACAAACCATGTTGTTCTCTAAATTTCTTGGCTAGCATACACACATTTAGGTGTTCTTATTTGAGATGGCGAACTTAGTTCGCATTTCTGTATCATAGAGTAGGATGTAGAGTGTCGTTAGGACGTGCAACTTATGTTACCAAAGTTGTGCACAAGCTTTAGGACCGAATTACCGGTCGTTAGTTGAGGTTGTTGGGATCAAATTTCCGATTGTTAGTTGGGATATTGGGATCGTAGACTGGATCATGGACATTTTCGTGTGCCCATGTGGGTGTAGAAATTAAAAGCAAGGTGGTGCCCAGTACCAGGCAAAGTTAAGCATAGTAACTCCTTGGGGTGCGTAAGAGGTATTTTGCTGCTAGGATCAACGAGTTGGGCTTGGATGCATACGATGGGTCACTATGCAAGTTTGCATACATGCCCTTCCTCTCTAGGCCTGTATGAGTTAAAGTGGGGCAGTAGTTTCCCCAAAACTAGATGGTCATTCGGTGAGATGTGACCTTTTGTTATCCCCCTGATGTTAGACTGATAACTGTTAGACTAATGACTGTTAGTCTGGTGACCTTAGGCTTGCGACCTTAGGTGCACGGACATTGTACACACACCTTATACCATCTAGAGTAGACTTGAAGTTAATTGTATTTAATTTCCTTGTTAGTCTTGTTCTCATTCACCAGACTTTATGTCTGACCCATTCTATTTTTCCCCCACTGTGAGTGGATAGAGTAGTCGTTGACTGGTCCATTGCTGCCTTCGGATTATCGTGCTTGGAGTCTAGTTCTTTTTTGTCCTTTATCATGTATTTCCTATCAGTAAATTTGCTCCTTAAGTATTTTGCTTATGAGGAATTATTTTTTTGATACTCTGATATTTGATATGTATTGATGGTTTTCTGAGACTACAATATTATGATATTTTGAGACCTGGAATTTTGATGCTTTTGAGATTTTTATTACTGTTATTGTGAGATTATCCATATATTTGATATTATGTTTCCTCTGTGATGACGTTTGGATAGATAGATTATTTCTTCATTGATATCTTAGTCTTTATGATACCACTTTTTCCTTAAACCGATGATCTGTGTTTCTTGATATGGTGGTGTTTGGCATGCCAAGGGATGCGGGTTGTCACAAAAGTAAGGCAAAGTACTTGATTACCCAAGCTTAACCATTGATTCTACATTTCTAGATACCCTACTAAATGGGTAGTCTTAATATTGGATTCTGATGTTGTTATTAGATATCGGCTGGGTTGTAGCAGGTTAAATGGTTGAATTTCAAAAAAAAAACTTCCTTTTTTGGATCTTTGTTAGGCCAATGAAGTCTAACTGATTTTAGATCCAATCTAAATTTATTTATAAATAAAATATTAATTTATTTTGAATTAACTGATTTAGTTTAATAATAAATTAAATTGAATTTAGATTAGAATTTTTAGTCTGAGTATATCCAAATATACTCATGTGTATTGTGCAAATGCCACATGTAAATGGTGTACATATTTAATGTGTATGTATAAAGGTGTTATGATTTACACCACGATGGACACATTCGCCCTTTATATATACATTGGTTGTCAAAAAAATTATTTAGTAATTATATATAAATAAAATAATTTTGAATTTTTTAACAAAATTAAACTATTTCGGAACAAGTCGAAAATTTTGAAATTTTAAATCTTTTCCAAAATATCAAATCGTTTGCTTGGTATAACAATTTAAAACAAATCTGAATCAATAATTTAAAGTAAAACATACATATATATAATATTATAATTCATAAATTAATATAATATTTTAAATAAAGTATAATTTATGGAAATAATATTTTTAATATATATTTATTTTATTTTACAGTAAATCAACTATTAAATTATATATATATGTATATAAATTACTTTTAGCATAATTAAATTATTGTTATTATTTTGTATGCAATAAGCTAAAAAATTATTTTGTAAAATTAATTATTTTTATAAATATATATATATATATGTGTGTGTGTGCGTGTGTATATTAACACACACATACATATTAATAAATATATAGATATTATTTTTAAATAGTACCAAATTTATATTTAAAAATTAAATATTTATTTCAAATTTTTTGTTGTCGAAAGCAATATTATTAAAATTTAATCTAAAATCATTTTCAAATATATACATACTTACTTATAACTTAATATATATGTAATACAAGTTTTCATCAAATAACTTTGTTTTTAATGCTTAATAAACAAAAACAAAATATTTAAAATTTAAATTTGTTTTTAATGAAACTATATGTGTGTGTGTGTGTATGTATGTGTGTGTCTATAGAGACACACACATACACACACACATATATATGTATGTATGTATATTTGTATGTATGTATGTATGTATGTATGTATGTATGTATGTATGTATATGTATGTGTGTGTGTATAGGAAAGGAATAGCAGCTCCTAAATTCAACCTTCAAATACAGCCCATTAATTTGAGGCAATAGTATATATTTAAATAATTGTATGGTGTGATAAGAGAGAGAAATAATTAGTATTTAAATAGAAATGAGTGGTTGGAATTAAGAGGCTGTTTTGGGGGTTGAATTTAAGGGGGTGTGTGTGTTTCTATATTTATATGGGACAACATATGTGTATATAAATTCGTTCAGTGATGGTCAAGATCTACATTAACGAGATAATATAGAATTGTAAGCAATAGGAGATTACCTTATAGATGTAGCCTTAGATTTTCACCTTGATTGGCAAATAGTCCTAGATCCAATCTCGGTCCAAACTCCTAGTTTTATAATGGGTTGGAGAACCACCTTTTATTGGTATTTGATGTTGTATTGATGGAATAAGTTTAGGCCTAGGGTGATGAGATGAGAATGGCAGTTGGACGAGGGAAGAAGGAAGGTTTAAGTAAAAGAAACAATGAGGGGTAGCGTAGTTTATATAGAAAGAAGGTGAGTTGTTGACTAAACCAAAATATCCTCATCTCAAATCTCTTTTATTCTCTTTAAATTCCTAAATTTCTTTCTATTCTCCTAATCTTCATTTTCATAACCTGATGGATGCGACTGTATAAGGGTATCCGAAGGTGAAGGAGGGCTGGGAGGAGGTTGTTCGGAAGAAAAACAAAAGGCTAATGACGGAGAAGGGTCAATCTATAAGGATGTGGACAGATCTGGAATCAGTAAGCCGGTGGCAGTGAAAAAAGTAATCAACCAACTACGATTCAGTATACCAAGGGACGCGAAAAAGGTGATCCATGTGGATGTTGCTTGGGGTGGAGAGGACGGTTTCAAATTCATGGATCTAATCTATGTCAAACCTAGATCGGAGAATGGTTTGACAAATGGAATGTTGTTTCGGTAACATCTCGAAATTTACGTGAAATTTAACAAGAATTAAAAAGAGATTTAGAAACTTAATTTAATAAGAAAATTAATTTTAACTAAAAATAAGGACCTAAAAGCAATTTTTCACAGACTTTCGAATTTGGCTATGTAACTTGCACCATCGTGTTCGTAGTAATTTTCTGGATAATTTTCATATATAACACTTCGTAATCCAAGTTAGTATGGAGGGATTACGGGAGTTAGATGTAACTAGAAGAAAAAAATAAAAAACAAAAAAACATAAAAATTATATGTATTGGGTCGACCTAGAAGGGTTCCAAGTCGACCGATAGCGTTTGACCCAGGCCTCTAAGTGGTCGACCCGGGTCGATAAAAACGTAGCGTTAACCTCTCTCCATTATGACGTGTTTTAATGGCTAGGATTAGTTGTTTGGTAGAGAAGGGTTAGATGAGTGGTTCAGATGGCAGCTGAGATTGATCTAAGGGTACCTAGAGGTAGCCTGACCTATAAATAATAATATAACCTAAACCCAAATTTTAGTTTTAAACTAACGGTAACTTACGTTGTCAAAATTTCTATTGAAACCCTAATCTCTCAAACCCTAAAAATCCAAATCAAAACCCAAATCAAAAATCAAAGTTAGGAGCAAGATAATCAAGGGGAATATTAAGGAGAGCTATCGATTGGAGGCAAAATTCACAAGATTTAGAGCTTAGGCTTGAGGTGAGTAGGCACAAATTCTGTAATTTGATTAGTGTAATTAAATTTAATCTATTTTAAATGATCTAGAATGTTAGAACCCTAATTTGATATGTTAAACCCAAATGTGATATATTATAACCCTAGAATTGAATTTTTTATTTTAATTTGAGATTGTAATAAACCAAACTTTATCCATAAAACCGTAGAAATCAATTTACGCAAATTGGGAATTTAATTAGTTAATTAAACTTTGTATGATGTCAAATTAGCACCCCAAATTCACAAACGTTAGAATCGATCAAAGCTAGAAAATTAATAACTAGAAATTAATGATTAATGGAATTAATTAACTGTAGTAATTAAAGAAATTAATTATAAAACAGGCGACAATTAAAAACTGGTCGAATCCCCAAATTTTACTTGTGACCGGTCAACCTGGATACCATAATGGTCGGCCGGTAACGGTCAAACTGGGGAAGGTCTAGGTCGATCGTTCGATTGGAAATTGCACATATTGAATCTTGGCCTGAGGCCCGGGTTTAAAATAAAAATTTATGTAATTTAGTATAAAAATTATATAAATAGGAAATTGTTTGTTTGAGCCTATTTCTAAGCTAAGTGAACAGACTAGATTGGTAGGGCTGTAAATCCCGTATCAAAAGAAGTATAGGGCTGTAAATCCCCTATAAAGAAATGGTAGGGACGTAAATCCACATCGAAGGACAATAAGTCATTGTGAATTGGGTAGTGGTTAAATACCCAAATGAGAGAAAAGAGTTGACTAGGGTGATGTATTTCGTAGAAACTCGTGGGGTATTCCATCGTGGTAGCGTGCAACACTTATAGAGATGCCAGGTGGGTGGGCTTGATCCTAACGAGAGTTCTTGTATGCATGGTACTCGCGCATCGTGGTATAGGTGGATGCCGACTTAGGGATGGTAAGTGGCTACTATAAAGGATGTCTGGCACTATGATCGAGAGGTGGCATGGGTGCATACGACAAGTCACTTTGTGAGTTTGCATTTTGGGGTTCTTTCTTATGCATAGTAATGATAAGTATTCTTAGGTAATTCAAAAGACATTATTTGATCGTTAGTGAGAGGTTCGAATTTTACTTTGACTCATTATGTTAGATAAGAATCCTTAGGTGTTGGAACTTAGGAATCCGCAGATACTTGTTACACGCCCTACATCATTTAGAGTAGTTTTGAAGTTAATTGCATTTAATCATCACTTATTAAACATGTTCTCATTCAGCAGACTATTTGTCTTACCCATTCACTTTCCATCTTTTTCCCACCACAGGTGGACAGGGCAGTAGATGATTTGCCCGTTCGGATACTTTAAGAGACTTGTGCTTCATTTGAAGTCTGCTTTTATCACATCTTCTCATCATGTATCCTTTTATTGTATCAGTACAGCTATTTTTCTTGTACCAGACTAGGAGGGATATATTTTGCTATGCACTCAGATTTGGATTTTTTACTAATATTTTTCTGAGACTATGATTTGATATTTCTGAGACTGGTATTTTCAATGATATTTATATGTCTTATTTCTTCCACTATGATATGTTTTGGATTGTTAGTTTATCTTTCCATTATGATACGTTCTGAGATTATATCAGTTTATCTTAGCCTTTGATTATCAAAGGTTAAAACCTCAATGACCAAACATTTTTCAGCTCGAGTGAATTTGGTGTGTGTTGGGAGGTGCGGGTTGTCGCAATTGGTATTAGAGCACAGGTTCAATGTCCCTTAGGATTACGACCGTATTGAGAGACGTATTTTCAAAAAATTTGAAAAAAATGGTTTTCAAAGTGGATTTCAAAAATGTTTTCCAAGTTTTTTGGAATGGACTTTCTAAAAGTATATATATAAATAATAAAGTATTTCAAAAATTATATTTGAAAATCCCTCATTTTAATGGTTATGCTATCTTCGAATCGTGTCTGTGTTATTCCTCTTTTTCATGCCTATAACATATGTAAAATGTTGTTAGTAGAATCCTTAAAATTCTCAGATAGGAGATGACTAATCTTATAGGTTTTGGCTCTGGCGATCCTCCTAAAATCCCAGGCATGAACATTCCTATATGGTTCCGCCGATACCTTCAGGCTAGGGGACAGGCTGAGCTCAATTCCCCTAGAGAGCCCATAGAGAGAGCGATGGGCGAGGTTTCTACCCTCCCACCTACTACTCTAGATTTTGCAAAGTTGTGGAAGGATTTTTCTAGTCTTTGAAGCAAGTCGTATTTGAGGACGGAGTCTTATGTGGATTCGAGAGCATTAATCCATGCTTATGAGAGGATATTTGATTTGATGAGCTTAACTGATGTTATGAGGAGACAATTAGCTACCTAGCAGTTATAGGGAGAGGCTTTGAGTTGGTGTGAGGTTATTGAGTTGGAGACTGATGGAAATAATATATCTTGGGACGAGTTCTGTAGGAGGTTTGAGATTATGTTCCTTTCTAGGGTGGAGGAAGGTAATCAGTTGGATAAGTTTATTCATCTTAAGGAGGGAGACATGGCTAACAAGGAGTATGTGAATCGGTTTAATGAGCTAGCCAGATTCGGTATGGAGTTAATTAGTGCACCACACAAGAAGGAACTTAAATTTGCTAAATGACTGAACCAACCTCTCCAAGATTTAGCCATAAGTCACATTTTGATAGGTGCTACCAATGAAGGGTTAGTGGAGATAGCTCCACTGTGACGCCCCACCCCGAGACTCATACCAAATTTCATCTTTCAAATCAATTCAAATTTTGAAATTTTCTTAAACCATTTTGATTACAAATTATATTTTCAAACAAGCTTTTGCTAAATCATTTATTAAATGATCTTTTTTTTCCCCGAAAAGCTAAGACACACCAAAATATGATCAAATTTTTGTAATTAACATAAAAGGAACAATTTATTAATTGGAAAAAATTTCATTACTTTCCAAAATATAGCATTAGAGCAATTAACTAAGAAAATTCATTTTGGAAGAGATAACTACACTTTTCTATTATCAAAAGATGATTATTGATTATCTATAAAATAATTTTTTTGGATATATATATATATAATTATTCTCATAATTAAAATGATTATACTACATAAATGATTCATTTATCAAAACAACTCAAATTCACATTTCCACTTTATCACAAAAATTAAAATTTCCACTAATTATCAACATAAAACTTTATTAAAGTTGATAATTAATTCAAACAAGAAGGAAGAGAAAGAGCAGGCTCCGAAGGCTGTTGAGAAAGTGCATCAGAAGAATAAGAAGAAGGGCAGATTTGGACCGAAGGGGAAGATTCAGAAGAAGGATTGGAAGTGCCACAAATGCGGCAGACCGAGGCATTTTTCTAATGAGTGTAAATTGGATTGCTCAAAGATAAAGTGTTATAACTGTGATCAGTTTGGGCATTTTAAGCGAGCTTGCAGAGCACCACCGAAAGCTCCTACTCAGACTTCTTCTCAAGTAGTTCCGGCTTATGCACTAGAGACAGTCCCAGAATCAAGTGCATAGTCAGCGACAGACAAGGGCAAGAAGGGGTGATCGAAGGTGTGTTGACTCTTTTCGGCTTATCTATTCTCACTTTATTTGATATTGGGGCTCCACATTCTTTCATTTAAAGTAGACTTGTTGATGATTTGTGTTCGAACCGGCTAAATATCCATCAGATTGGAAAATAGTCGATTGAATTTAAATTTAAACTATCCACAAGCGCACGGCATACAATTCTAGTACGTGGTGAGTATGGGTCGATCTGTAGGGAATTGTTTAGATTTTTAAATTTCTATTCAATTAAATTAAACAATATTTAAAAGTGTGTTAAGCTAAAAGTGAAAATGTAAATAAACTAACAAAAGAAAATGGATAAAATATGAGAGTTTGAAGGCAATTTAGAGATAAGTCCACTCTCTTGATCACATAAATCAACACAACATGAAATTATGATCTCTTTTATTTTGTCATTAGTGAGTTTAATTGATGTGTTTATCATAAGTATGGAATATTTGTGCTATTAATTAGCCTAGTATAACCCATCAAACTATAACACACCCATTAAACCACTTGCTAACTCTCAAGAAAAATGACAGTGAAGTTGAAAATAAAATCCATTTTAAGCATGGCCTATTAACTACTGTTTAGAAATATAGGCCATCAAATTTTGATTTTAAAATCATTTCATTACCAACATCATATGTAGATGAAGAGGTGATTTGTGTTTTGTTTGTTTAAGCATAGCCTATTTGGTGTCAACAATATAGGCTATCAAACTCAAATCTAAACAACAAAATATTTACCACATTCTATCATTTCTATTAAGCACAAAAAGAGATCAAAAATGAACAAATTATGTTGAATCTACATAATTAGAGAGCTTCGTTATCCCTAAATTGAAGGGGTTTAGCCTCTCATATTTGTTATCACTTCAACAAATGTAGATTGCAACATGAAACAAAAGCAATAAGAAAATGCAAGCTAATGAAAAAGAGAGCTAATTAAAATGAAATAAAAACTAAACTACTTGCATAAGAAATGAAACTAAACTACTAACATAAGAGGAAAGAGAGCATGTAAATAAGAAAGGGCATGAATTAACATAGCATGAAATGAAATTACATAAAAGAAAAATGGCTAAGTAGCCATGAAAAAGAAAAGAGAGCTTTGATTTATTTGTGAGCCTCAAACTAAACTAAATGGAGGCTAAGACACTAAGAGAAGAGAGGAGCTAATTATATGAACATAAGGGGTATTTATACAAGCCTAAAACCCTAATGCATATTTTTGGAGACTACCCAAAATACCCCTCTAGGAAGTGTGGCCACCAAGTTATCACTAGCATGAAGTAATCCTCCACTTAAATGTGCATGAAGCTTAAATTTCCGTTAGCATGTGCATTAGCTCCTAATAGGTGATCATGGTAAGTGGGTAGGTGGGGTCCTCCATGTTGCATGAAATGAATTATTTCCATCTTCATTTATTTGTATTCTCTTGTGCATGCATATTTTTCCATGAAGCCTCTTATAATTTCCATCCAATTTTCCTACAAATAAAAATAAAATGTAGAAATAAATATTTTCAAATTAATATATGCACAAAAATGACCATTTTTCCTCTATATGAAGATGAATAAATGATGATTTGAAAATAATTGAAATTTTGGTTTAAACATGTTAAAATACCCTATATGATCATTTATTTAATTAAATTAGATTAAATATGGAAGTAAAAATATGCACATTTATGTGCACATCAAATACCCCTATACTTATCTTTTTATTCGTCCTCAAATAAACTAAAACTAAGATAAATCCGTTTTCGTATGGAGCACGATTGCATTGAGCATATGTAACAAGCCGTTAAACCTCTAGGCGTCCCTAGTAGAATGAGTGTTGTCTCATGAGGGTTTTCAGCGGATACTACCCACAAAATCCAAATGCAAAGTGAAAAAATTTAAATGCAAGATTTATTTACAAAGAGATGAATGCAAGTTTTTGAAAACATTTACAGATGAAGGATTTACTTTCAAATCAACATGAATAAGTTAAATATAAGTTTTGGTCATTATCAAGAAATTTTAGTCATTTTACTTGTCAAAATTTCCAATAAAAACTAAGTTATCATAGCAAATAGACTCTAGTTTGGCTAGTTGTTTCGGTTGATAACATAGCGTAACTATGAAATGGATTCTTAGTTGATTATCAAAGTTTTTCAAAGTGTTGTTTTCATTTCTTTTGAATAACAAATCGAATCAAATAAGTCAAAATAGTACTTGTATTTTAATTGCTTACTCACTCTTATTTGAAAATTTTATTGATATTAACAATATTTACATATGCCTAACTCAGAAAACCGAGGCCAGATATATTACCCATGCACTGACTTACGGGCTTACGTGAGGGGAATACAAAGCGTGGCGAGTGAACACACAAGTTTGAACACCTATCGACTGTAGCAATTATTAATTAGAGAATTTTTAATATACATACACCTAACTCGGATAAACTGAGGCTAGATGTATAGATCGTGCACTGCCTTTCAGGCTTACGTGAGAAGGGTACAGAGCATGGCGAGTGGACACAGTTGGGTGTGTACACCTGACTCTAGGTGTCTATTATTTATATAAAACCAAAAAAAATTATGCTTTATATATATACATTTTTTTTTCTTTTTTTTTCTTTTTTTTAAGAGAGAGTTTTGCAAAATCATCTTAGTACCATTTAACTTAGAAGACAAAAAATGATATATCCATTACTTTAAATTCACCACTTTTTAAACAAAGATTTTCAATTAGGATATACTTCTTAATTATCACCCATGAATCTACCTATATACTAGTTAAACCATCGTTACTTGTGATCAAACTTCATTTTTATTTTTGTTAAGACAAATAATTTTTCAAAAATTTCAATTTAACAACCAAAACCATATATTTATCCTATAGTATTTCTTTAAAAATAAATCAAAATGCTAGAAAGAAAATTTGTTTTTGGGATTTATTTTCTTTTGTTTTTTTAAAAATTTTTTAATTTGGAAAGAAAATGAAAAAAAACCATGAAAAATCAAAAAGAAGATGAGACTTCCCCCACACTTAATCTTGACTGTGTCCCCATAGTCAACACAAGTGAAAGGAGAAATATAAAAATAAAAATATGACCTATATTTACATGAAAAAGAAAAGATTATTATTTACAAGACATCAGAAAATATGTTGTTAAGGAATAAATGAAACGGTCTTCCAAAGACTAATTCATTTGTCTCATCAAGTATGAGAGACATAGCGTAAGCACAGAAAACCAAACCATAAAAGATTTCAGAGTTGAATATTGATTTGGAAAAATGAATGTCATTTATTAAAAATTATATGAAATCGGAAAAAGGAAGATCGAAATTTAAATTTGGTTCTACACTCTCAAAAGAATTGAAATCCAACTCAATTACCGTATTTTCAGCAACTTCATTAAGATTGTCATTTTCAATTTCAAAAGTTGTTATTTGAAAATCGTCAATTTTGGTAAAAGATGGATTATTATTTGACTCATCACACGTTGGGATTTGATTATGTTGCCTACGTTGTTTCATGTATGTTTCAAACAAAAATCCATGTGATCTTTGTAAATTTCGTCCGTTTGCTCAATAAAATCAAATTTATAATTATTAACTTGAGAATTTTTTATTTGAACTTGTTGAGAACAAAAATTATCCACTGAACCAAAGTTGAGATTATTCTCATTGCCAAAATTATTTAAACAATTGTTTCCATTTTGATTTTGAATTTCATTTTGGATTTCGAAATTGTATTGGCATGAGTTAAACTCGAAATCATTTGAATTTTGAGGTGAATTCAAATTTTGAAAACTTTGACTTGAATCGTTGCACAAATATGAATTACACAAATCATGTATCCTTTGATTTTGTTGTGTAGAGAATTCAAGTAAAGACGAAATCGTTTCAATGTTATTTTCAAGATTTGAAGGTTGGTCATAATTTGAAATTTTGGTGGTGCAAAATCCAAATTGTTTACACAATAGTTGTTACTAAGATATCCATAAGAATTTGATGTAAAATTATATGGATTATATTGATTTTCACAACTATCGTAAAATTCATGCGAGTTAGGAAAATCAGACATTTTCAAGATGTTCTTTTTTTATAAAGGAAAAGAAAAAAAATATTTACCAAAGAGAATTTATTTAAAAAGGGAATTTTATTTTGTTTTGTTTTTTGTTTTTTGGTTTTTCTAATTTTTTTGTTTTTGAAAAGATTATTATTATTTTTCTGGCTTTTTGTTTTTCTAAAAAAAACTAACTCAAATTTTTTTTTTGGATTTTTGATTTTGATTTAAAAATTTCAAAAGAAAGGATTTAAAAACTAAGTTAAAGAATTTTTACAGTTTTTTTACTTTTGAATTTTTTTTTGTTTTTTATTAAAATATACATAAACTAATGCAACTAAATGAATGCAATGTCTTAATTACAAATTTTCTATCCTAAGTAGCTCATAACCAAAAATTGTATAATCACACTTTGTCTTAATCTAACAAGATAGTTCTCAGCCAGGTAACGGACATGATTTATCGGTGCACCACGAATCACCGTAGTAATGCAGCCGAAAGTTTAAGTACCTTCAAAGAAACAACTACTATAATATTTACGAATCACCGTGATATTTATAAATGGTTATTGCTCTACCATAACCTAGACACCAAGAAATTAAATTGTCGAAAGAGGACAACTTGTCAATATACAATTAAGCCCTAGGTGAGCTAGTGACACCCTTAAGTCGAATGTCTAACCGTTATTATTAATCAAAATTCTAGAATGAAATGCAATTTGTAGGCCAAGGAAAGGGTGATGAAATCCCCACCTTATGTGGATTGAGGTGTTGCCCTTAGAAAAGAAAATAAAAGGTATGAATGCAAAAACAGAAATTAAACGTGACTTTAACAATGCAACAACAATGATTTTTGTTTTTGTTTTTGAATCTTTTTTTTAAATGCAAGCAACCAACAATGCAAAGAAAATAGAACAAGAGATGAGGGAACAATACCAGAGCGTGTAGATTATTAGCAATTTATTTTAAAAAGCGGCAAATATTTTTTTTATATAAGCAAGAAATTTATTTTTCGCAAGTAAAGCGAAGCAAGCAACTCTTCCTATTTGCTTTGGCAACCTGAAACTAAAAACACGATATATACAGTTTTATATTTTTTTAGATCGAAAAGAATTAAATCGAAAATGAAAATTTAACTAACAAAAACAACTCAACTTTTAAAACAAAACAAAACTAATAACTTCTACTCTATAATTAACAAAACAAAACAATTCAGCCAAAACCCTAATAAATGTTTGTTTGTTTTTTTTCTATTTTTTCTTAAAAAAGAAGATTTTAAAACAAATGGAATTACAACACAACTTGTAAAAGACCTAAAAAAATAATTAAATGAACAAAAAAAATTCAAAACGCGGCCCAAACCTCTTCAAATCGACTTAACAATTCGTTCCTATTTATCCTTTCATTTTATTAGACCGACGTACTCAAATCCTAGGAAAAGAAATTAAAACAACTCGCAATTAAATCAACATCAAAATCAAGGTTTGGGTTTTGGGAGATTACGACGAGTGGTTTGAGAAAGTGGTGGTTCTATTATTTGGGAGCGGCGAGGCGATTTGTTGAGACAAGTGGTGATTCAGATGATGGTTGATTTGTGTTCAAGTAGTTTCTGGTTGCGGGTTCGAGAGGATTTGGATTGTGGTGGTGGGACAATGGTAGGTAGGCGAAGTGAATTGAGGTGGGAGATGGAAGTGAAGGCAATTCGGGGAGGGCGGTTTCGTGGTTAAGCTCGGTAATGTGGTGGCGTTTCTGGTGGGAAGACAGTAATGGATGGAGTTGTATTGGTTGAAGAGAAGTTGGTATGGTTGTATGATCAGTAGTGAAGTTTTGGTCAGCAGTTGGAAGTATGTTGCTGCCTGATGTGTTTGGGGTTGTAGTGGCAGTCCAGTTGATAGGGGCAGCAAGCAATGATGATGGAAGAGTTCGAAAGGACTGTTGACAGTGGTTGTTGAATGGTTGATGCTTGATGCAGTCGACAGATATGGATGTGGAGTTGCATTGTATTTCTTGAAGTAGGGGATGATGGTTTATATGAAAGGAGATGGTGGGGTATAGGGGGTTGTTGATGATTTTTCTCTGTTGGTTTGAGATGGTGATTTGGAGATAGGCAATTATGGCAAACTGTGATGTAAGTTGTTTTAGTGTTTGGCTACTGTTATGATAAGATGATGTTTGGCTACTGTTATGATCAGATGATTGTTTTTGGCTACTATGCAATGGGGTATTTGGAAATTTGTTGATGAATTTTGGTGCTGAAGTTTGTTGACATGCAAGTGGACAAGTTGGTGGTCAGTGGTTGTATGAAGGGTTGAGTGGCAAGGTAGATGACATAAAGAAAGGTGGTGAACTGATGTGTAATGAGATTATGTTAGTTGAGAAGCACTGTTGTGAGTATGCACAGAATTGAGGACATGTTGTAACTTGGTCAGTGAGTAGTGTTGTGGGTATATGTGAAGGGGTTTGTGGTGAGAAGTGTGAAGGTTGCAGTGATATGCAGGAATTGCTTAAGCAAGTTGTGATATGTAGGAATGATAGAAGTGGTAATGTGCAGTGATGGGTTTTGATATGTAGCAGTTTGTAGTGAACTGACTGGTTTGGAAGGGATGACTGAAGATGTTAGCAGTAGGGCAAAATGGTTGTAGATTGTGATGGTGGAAAGAAGTGAAATGAATGGTGGAAAGAAGGCTGTCAGTTGATGGGGCACAGGTGGGGTGTGTGGTGAGTTCAGAATAGGTTGTGCTTTGGTTGGTGGTTATGTTGTTTGCAGGAAGTATGTAAGTTGAGAATGAGCAAGAAGAGGTGGATGCAACAGTAGTATGTGGAGAAGTGCAGAAATGATATGCACAGTTTTTGCACAACTAACAGAAATGTAGTCTGTTGTATGGACAGAAGCAGAGGCAAGTTGTTTGTAGAATGTTGTTGCTTTGAAGTCGGGAATGTGATGATAAAGGCAGCTAGTATGTATGTAAATGGTATTATGGTGGTGGCTAGGTGTATTGACAGTGATGATGGTGTAGTGTATTGGTAGGAAGGAGTAGATGTGTGGGTTACAGGCAAGAGGTAATGAATATGTTGAAGTGCTTGTTCTTTGAAGAATGGCTGTTGAAATGGTTGGTAAGGCAATGTTGTAGGCAATGGTATGAGTAGTTAGACACAGCAGTGACAGTAGTGTTGCACTGATACAGTGCACTGTTTTGAATTTGTACAAAGAAAAGTTGATATAGTAGAAAAAGAAATTTGTACAAAGGGAATTGTAATTGTAAAAAGAAATGAAATGAATTAAAAATAATTTTCTTTTTCAAATGAAATTGTGTATTTTTTTTAAATATGAAAATTCAATGCAAATAGAAAAACAAAAAAACAAACAAATGAAAGTAAAATTCACATAACAAACACACAAAAAAAAAATTAAATGGAAAATAACACACCAAACAAACACACAATAAAATCAAACAAAAAAATATAATTCGAAGAATAGAAAATCAAATCAAATTCCCCGGCAACGGCGTCAAAAACTTGTTCGAACCAGCTAAATATCCAACGAATTTAAATTTAATTTAACCGCAAGCGCACGGCGTACAATTCTAGTACATGGCGAGTACAGGTCGATCTGCAGAGAATTGTTTATATTTTTAAATTCTTATTCAATTAAATTAAACCAAGATTTGAGAGTGTGTTAAGCCAAAAGTGAAAATGTAAATAAACTAACAAAAGAAAATGGATAAAAATATGAGAGTTTGAAGGCAATTTAGAAATAAGTCCACTCTCTTGATCATATAAATCAACACAACATGAAATTATGATCTCTTTTATTTTGTCATTAGTGAGTTTAATTGATGTGTTTATCATAAGTATGGAATATTTGTGATATTAATTAGCCCAGTATAACCCATCAAACTATAACACACCCATTGAACCACTTGCTAACTCTCAAGAAAAATGACAGTGAAGTTGAAAATAAAATCTATTTTAAGCATGGTCTATTAACTACTGTTTAGAATTAATATAGGCCATCAAATTTTGATTTTAAAATCATTTCATTACCAACATCATATGTAGATGAAGAGGTGATTTGTGTTTTGTTTGTTTAAGCATAGCCTATTTGGTGTCAACAATATAGGCTATCAAACTCAAATCTAAACAACAAATATTTACCACATTCTATCATTTCCATTAAGCACAAAAGAGATCAAAAATGAACAAATTATGTTGAATCTACATAATTATAGATCTTCGTTATCCCTAAATTGAAGGGGTTTAGCCTCTCATATTTGTTATCACTTCAACAAATGTAGATTGCAACATGAAACAAAAGCAATAAGAAAATGCAAGCTAATGAAAAAGATAGCTAATTAAAATGAAATAAAAACTAAACTACTTGCATAAGAAATGAAACTAAACTACTAACATAAGAGGAAAGAGAGCATGTAAATAAGAAAGGGCATGAATTAACATAGCATGAATTAACATAGCATGAAATGAAATTACATAAAAGAAAAATGGCTAAGTAGCCATGAAAAAGAAAAGAGAGCTTTGATTTATTTGTGAGCCTCAAATTAAACTAAATGGAGGCTAAGAGACTAAGAGAAGAGAGGAGCTAATTACATGAACTGTAACAACCCTGTATTTTTCAATTATTTTTAAATTGATATTTCCAGATTTAAAAAGCTTTGTTTATGGAAAAGAATAAATTTTGTTATTTTAAATATAAACTTTGATTTTGATATGGATTAGAATTCCAAATATGACTGAATAGAATAATTTTCCAAAAAGTGAATTTTGGTTAAAATAGTAAAAACTTTGACTTTTAAATTTAAATTTTAAATATTTGAAATTTTAAATTTTATCTTTTATTATCAAAATAGATTTAATAACATGAATACTGCTTTTCGTTTCGTTGAAAATGGAGTTAAAATGTAAAAGTTATGTACATTTCAATTTTGAGTATAAACTGTTTATTTAACAATTTTGTCTATTTTAAATTGTATAAATTACTTTTTCTTTGTTATATTTTATTTTAATATGTGTCAATATGTTAATTTATGTATATTTTCATCTCTAAATATTTTCAAAAATAATAATAGAATTTTTCCAACATTTACTATGATGACTTCCTATTTTTAAAGGCCGTTTCCCTATTTTCTGCTATTTTCTTCATTAAAAATTATATGTAAATTTAATTTTAAATATTTATTTTGTGAATATATTTTTATTTTATGTTATTATTTATGTAATATTATGTATATTTTGACTTTTTAATATTTTTAAAATGATCATATAATTTTTCTAAAGTGCACTTGAATTTACTCAAATTTATAAAGCCTAATTATGTATTTATTGCCATTTTTCTTTATTTAAATTCTATTTAATTTAAAATTTAATTATTTATTTTACCATGAAAATGTTTTAAAATCATTTTTAATCCAAATTTTATTTTAGAATATTTTTGAAATGAAGTTACCAATTTTCCAAAGCCAACAGTGATTTATTTGAAATTTCTGGACACTACTTGTATTTTTAAGCAATTCCTTTTTATCTTTTTCTATTTTCTTTAAATTTATTTATTTTCTTTTTATTTTATTTTGTTTTCAGTTCTGAAATTTATTTACTTATTTTCATTTTGTTTTATTTAACTTAAAAAGAATGGAAATGTGAAGAGTTTTAAAAGCTTTCTTAACTTAAGTCCTTTCATCTCCCATGTCTTTTCATTTGCCACAACTCCTCATTACTCCTGTTAGCCGTACAATCTCCTATTCTCCTTAGCATTCACGTGAAAAACTTCTCAAAATTTCAGTTCTCATCTCCTAAAACTCACGGCTAAGAAAAATTTGCCAATGGCTTCCATTCTCTACTTCTTCTCTTCACTTTTCCTCTTTTCTTTCAATGATTTTGCTTGATCTCTTCACATGTTTGCTTGGCCTAGCCTCTACCACCTTCATCCCCATCATCACCTCCTCCATCTACTACAGCAAACACTCCCTTTCCTCTAACCAAGACAGGCCATGACCTTCCACTTGAAGCCATCACCACCAAACTCCACAAAACATTGCCTAGACCACACATATCATCACCTACCCTCCATATCTTGCTTTGGCCACTCCCTTAGCCACCACCACCACTTGCTACATGACCTTTGGCTGCTGCTGCACCATCACCCTCCACTGTCCAGACCTGTACCATGCAAGGGCCGAGCCCCACTTGCCTTTGGATGAGCCAAAAATGCACCAAAACTCCACTTATTTTGCCTTGACCCTTTGTCTTATTCATATGTACCTCCTACCATAATCATCTCCTTGTTGCCATGCTATTTTTATGCCATAAACTGAGATTATGTCCAGCTATGGCTGAGCAAAAGATCCCCTTGGTCAAGCTCTTGAATGGTTAAAGAAAGGTCGAATCACTTTGCCCTTTGTTGCTTTTTATTTCAAGTCATTTCGATATTGTTCTGTGTTACATATTTATGTATACATTGTCTTGTTTTGTTTATATGTATACAAGGCAATTATATTTGGCTCTCCACTCTCAAATCATATTCATGTTGTCGTGCCTTCAAAGACTCTGTGTTGTGTGTTTGGTCGTCATCTCCGGCTTAAACAAGTGAGTTATTCTCACCAGACAATATGTACCTATATAACTGATAAACCGACATCATTTGAATCTGTAATGTATATTATCATGTTATATATGCTTATATTATTATCATATGATGTTCACACCTGTTATTACACCTGTTATATCATATGTTGCTGTTGTTTTATGTTATTCTGTTTATTTATATCAGTTTATCACACTGCAAGTTCCCTGTAGACTAGAATCACTATGGGTTGAAATGATACATACCCGAACGGACTTTAGAATAGGGAAAAATCGTTATGGGCTGAAATGATAGGCCTGAACGATTTTTATTTATTTATTTTAACTTGGGATTGCGGGTTTGAAATGATAGAACCCGGATTTTTCTTTTTTTTTTAAACCGCGGATTGAAATGATACATATCCGTATCACTTGACCTAGGTTAGAAAATTATATACAGGCCCATGGTTATTTTATAAAGTGTTTTGGATGATTTTAAGTATTTTTAAAAATATAAATTTATGAAATTTGATTTAAATAGATTTTGAAATGTTTAAAATAAAGAAATTATGATTTTTTTTCTATGAGTTAAAAATGTAATTAATGAATGGTTAAATTGGATTATTGAAATATAACTTAAGTTTGGAATTTGGAATTTTGGTTAAAAATGATATTTAAGTTATATGAATAAAATGGAAATTTAATTATATTTGGAAAATGGTAAAATATGATAATTTGATTAAATTTGAATTTAAGTGATTTATTAAAGTATTATTGATTTTTCTATGAATTTAAGTGATTAAATAAATGAATGTTTAAAAGTGATCTTTTAAAATATAACTTGATTAGGAAATGTGAAATTTGGTTTTAATTAAAGGTTTAAGTTAATTAAATAAAATTGGAAATTTTGTTAAATTGTGAAATGGTAATTTAAATTTGAAGTGTTAAGTCTATTTGTTGAAATATGAAGAATTGGAAACTTTTACACTTAAACTTATTAAGTAAATTGTTGAAAATTGGATTTAATTATAAGAAATTTATTGTGAAAAAGATATATGTTAAATGATATGTAAATGAACATTTTAAACGTTAAAATATGATTTTTAAAATATTTATGTGTTTTAAATTGAAGTTATTTAATTGCTGGAAATACACTAACACCTGAAATGCTGTAGTTGCTGTAGTGGAACTTATAGGCTAATATTAAACTCAGGCCTATTATAGCATTCTCTGGAAATGCTATAATGGTCTGCAGTCTTTGCTGAAACCAAATTTAACCCTTGTTTTGAAATCTGAACTACCGCAGCACTTCTGAAATGCCGTCTTTTCTGTTTTGAACTATAATTCAACTAAAACTGAGTTTTAACAGCAGTTTTAAGTGCTGTCTTTGCTGAATTAAAAATGTTTTCAAATATAACTTATAGCAGTTGTTTTTAAATGCTGTGAAATGCTGAAATTTTAATAATTAGGGTTTTTGACTTAGTAGACGAACTCAGAATGGTTTGAAACTTTGGAAATTGAATACTTGATTTGAAAATATAATAATTACACTTTTAAAAGGTTTAAATGAATTATTTTGATTGGAATATAAAATATTTAAAGGTGATTTGAAATGATAGTAAATGAACGATATCTTTGAATTTAAAAGGTATTTAAAGTTGAATATTTGGATTTGAACTGATAGGATATTTTATTTTATTAAAATGATTTGAAATGAAGTTTTGTAAGGATATGATATTTTATTATATTAAAATGATTTGAAATGAAGTTTTGAAATGATATGAGAATTTAAATATATATATGGAAATGGTTTGGAATTGATTTAATCTTTGTTTTGATAAAGATATGGTTTGAAATGATATTTTATTTTGAAGTAAAGTGTTGTTTTAAAAGTTATAACCACGGGTTATAATAACGATTGGTTGGCAAAGAGACCGGGATCGGATATGGGCATACTCTCTGTCGATACCGAAAACCACTTTGACAACCGTGTACGCGGTGGAGATTCCAGAATGAAGTAGGATGGTGGCGACGTTCTTAAGGTATGTTACGTGGACCCAACTCCCGAGAGTTGGCATAAGGTGGCTAAAACAGGAGCGATCTCGGACCAGTGAGGTAGCACCTCTTCTCGGACACATTTCTTCGATATTATACTCTTACTTGTGATTGATTAGATGGCCATCCTCCGATTTGGGAGTGTTGTTCGAGGTGGACGGTAGTGGCTGCTATGCGCTCCATCAGTCCGTGTGCGTAATTGGTATATCTACCCTGGCATTGCCTAGTTGTGCCGTGTCACCTACCATATCGAGCTTTACTACGATTTGTGATTTCTCCCGTAGCCTGTGGAGTATCGAGGGTAGCCCCCATTTTGGGAGTATGCTAATACTGGATAGACTACTGGGACTATTACGTGTTAAGGTGGAAAATGTAAAGCCTTAATGCTATTTAAAAGTATGTTTATTTTATATTAGACATTATTATAATATCGAATATTACTACATAGTAGATAGTTTAACGGATCCTTAAAGAATGGGCGATCCCAAGCATTCTTTAAGTTACTTGTACCTTTATTACAGTTCACTTGAGTTGGTTTACATTATATAAGTATATATTGTCCTGACTCGAGTGTTTTGTGTTTTGCTTTACGCTCGGGTCAGCCTGAGTTATTCACAGATTCGGATTCCACTTTCTGGAGATTTGAATCGCTGGAGATTATCTGCTTGTCTTGTCCTATCTATTTCAGTTCTGTTGTTCTACTCAGCTTGTACTTGGTTATTGTATTTAGACTTCTGTTGTACTCTATTTCTTCTGTTGTATCTTATGTAACTTTGTTATATTTATATAGTAGCTTCATGAACTACTATTTCTTTTACTTCCGCTGCATTATTTTACTCTGTGTCTGTGATCTGTGATTATATTTATTTACTGTATATTCTAAGATTTGCCAAATTTTAATTACAATGCGGTATTTTGAGCAATTCAACTCCGGCATGAGTGTCTACCTATACACTTATAATGGATGCGAATGGTTGAAAATATCGGGTCGTTACATGAACATAAGGGGTATTTATACAAGCCTAAAACCCTAATGCATATTTTTGGGGACTACCTAAAATACCCCTCTAGGAAGTGTGGCAACCAAGTTATCATTAGCATGAAGTAATCCTCCACTTAAATGTGCATGAAGCTTTAATTTCCATTAGTATTTGCATTATCTTCTAATAGGTGATCATGGTAAGTGGGTAGGTGGGGTTCTCCATGTTGCATGAAATGAATTATTTCCATCTTCATTTTCTTGTATTCTCTTGTGCATGTATATTTTTCCATGAAGCTTCTTGTAATTTCCATCCAATTTTCCTACAAATAAAAATAAAATGTGGAAATAAATATTCTCAAATTAATATATGCACAAAAATGGCCATTTTGCCCATATATGAAGATGAATAAAAGATGATTCAAAAATAATTGAAATTTGGGTTTAAACATGTTAAAATAACCTATATGATCATTTATTTAATTAAATTAGATCAAATATGGAAGTAAAAATATGCACATTTACGTGAACATCAATTTGTACTTAGACACTTGTATAGTCATGGACCTCGTAATTGTGTCAAACTCCGTAGGCGGATCGGCCTATTTTTCTATGTTATGTAGGGGTTTGAAGTTGTTTATCTTAGGGGTCGAGTTTGATTGTGATGACTTTTTGCTGGGGTATTCTAGGTTTGGGTTGATACTAGGTATGGATTGGATGACTACGTTTAAGGCTATTGTAGACTATGATTGGAGGATTTTGAGGTTGAGCACGTGTAGTAGGAGTAGCTTAAAGGTGTATTATGATCCCCAAGGATCTGTTATGTTGAGCTACCTATATTCATTGGACCTATCACATGGAGAGCATAGTACAGTGCCAGTAATTAGAGATTTCTTGGATATTTTGGCTGAAGTTACCAATCTCCCACCCCAGAAAGAGATTGAGTTTTGGATATATCTTGTAGAGAATGCTTGACCAATCGCCTTACCATTAAGGCATCTGGCTCCAAAGGAAAGATGCGAGTTGAATAAGTAGGTTAATGAGATATTGGAGAAAGGGTTCATTTGGAGGAGTATTTCAGAGTGGGGAGTGCCAGTTGTCTTTGCCCTCAAGGTGGATGGTTCTCTCAGATTCTGCATCGATTAGGGTGCTGAATAAACCAACGAAGAAGAATCGTTATCCATTGCTCCACATAGACAATCTCTTTGATCGGTTAGTTGGAGCTAGAGTGTTCTCACAGCGTGACTTAGCTACATGACTCCATTAGTTACATGTAGAGGAGAAAAGTATCTAGAAGACAACATTCCAGAAGTGACATTTTTGGAGAGAGGAGGTATACTTTTAGGACATATCGTCTCAGAAAGAGGGTTGGTGGTTGGCCCTAGTAAAGTGGCAGCGGTTTAGGATTGGCATGTTCCAAAGAATGCTAGGAGGTGAGAAGTTTCCTTGGTTTGGCGAGCTACCATTGCAAGTTCATTAAGGACTTCACCAAGATCTCCACCCCACTGACTCGTCTTACCCAGAATAATTTAGTTTTCTCGTAAGATACTAAGTGTGAAGATGCTTTTATCAAGTTGAAGGAGGCTTTGACTAGTGCGCCAGTTTTGGTACTACCCGATGGGACGAATCCATTTGCAGTTTATACCGACGCCTGTGGAACAGGGTTAGGCATGGTGTTAGTGCAAGAAGGAAGGGTAGTGAGCTTTTCTATTAGGTGAATGAAGACCCACAAGAGGAACTATCCTACACATGATCTAGAGTTAGCAACCATCGTCTTTGCGCTAAAGTTATGGAGGCATTATCTTTTAGGAGAGCGATTCGAGCTGTATATGAATCACAAGTCCTTGAAGTATTTGTTCTCCCAAAAGGACTTGAGCTTAAGACAGTAGAGGTAGATGGAGTTCTAGGCGTCCTATGATTTTGATATCTCTTATACCTCTGGCAAGGGTAATGTAGTAGCATATGCTTTGAGTAGACAGAGAGCAGTTTGAGTCCCTTTTTCTTAGAGTGAAGACACTTGGAGTATATACCTACCTTTAATCTCCAACCTTCATCGGATATTACCCTTGGATTGCTAGCAGCTTTTGAAGTTCATCCTACCTTGATGGAGTGTATTGGATCTAGGCAGAAGGAGGATAAGGAGCTAGTAGATATTTTTTAGATGATTTATAGAGGAGAGTCATCGAGTCATTTGAGGCTTTATGACATTGACTCGAGAGGTTGGTTATGGAGAGATGATATGCTTTGTATTCCTCGTAGTGCACATTTGATTGACGCGGTATTAGCAGATTCTCACCATTCTAGGATGACCATTCATCCCGGTGGTGGAAAGATGTACCGCAATATGAAACAAGCTTTTATTAGCCTAATATGAAGAAGCAAGTAACGGAGTACGTAGATAGATGTATGACTTCCCAAAGGGTGAAGGTGGAGCAAAAGAAGCCATGAGGGTTTTTGTAGCCTTTGGATATTCCTCAATGGAAGTGTCTCCATGGATTTTTATTGGTGGTCTACCTAGGAGTACGAAAAGGAGTGGGAATATTAAGGTCATAGTCGGGGTTAACCAAGTGTGCTTATTTCATACCGGTGAGGAGTACTAGGACAACGAAATCATTGGTGGCTCCATGTGTAAGAGGTCGTTAGGCTACATGAAGTTCCTACTAGTATAGCTAGCGACTGAGATCCACTTTTCACTAGTGAATTCAAGAGGAGTCTATAGGAGGCACTGGGACTGAGTTGAGTATTGCATATCATCTGCGGACAGATGGAGAGAGTGAATCAAGGTTTGGAGGATTTGCTAAAGATGTGCATTATAGACTTTGGAAGTTCTAGAGAATATCATTTGCCCTTAGTGGAGTTTACCTACAACAACAGTTATCAAGCTAGCATTGGGATGGAACAGTTTTAGGCATTGTATGGTACACCCTGTAAATCACTGTCATGTTGGTAGGATATGGTAGTTAGGATTATTCTTGGACTGGAGATGGCGAGAGAGACATCATAGAAGGTGGAACTGATCCGTAGAAGGATAAAGACTGCTCAAAATAGACAGAAATCTTATGTTGAAGGGAGATGTACAGAGTTGGAGTTCGCAGTGGGAGACAAGGTATTCGTCAAAGTTTCACCCCTTAGGCATGTGATGAGATTTGGTACATTGAGAAGGTAGCATTGAGATTTGTCGGACCTTTCCCGATAGTGGCTAGAGTAAGGAAGTTGGCATATAGAGTAGAGCTTTCAGAGAAGTTGGTGGGGGTACATGATGTTTTCCATGTGTCGCACTGGCGAAAGTGCTTGCATGATACAACTACTGTGGTCGAGACGAGTCAGTTAGAGGAGGTTGAGGTTGAGCAAGGGTCACTTGTTCGCTATGTACCAACTTGTATTTTAAAGCATGGTACAAAGGGACTCCGCAAAAAGGAGATTCGACTTTTCAAAGTCCAATGGAGAGATGATCCAGCAGACATGAGAGCCCGAGGAGAAAATCCACGCTATCCACCCACAGCTCTTTTCTGGTACATTCCCATTTTCATAAGTGTAGAATTCTAATGTATAGGACTTAAGTAGTATACCCTTTAGATAGAGACCATTAGATGTTAGGAATGGTTATAAACATGTCGATAAGACATGTTATGGATGATGGATGTTAATGATGAACATGGATGTATCTTTTACATGTTAGGACAACATATCCTTTAGGTACACACTCGCACACTTATGTTTAGTCGCATTTTTATTCTTGATTCTTGGATGCTAGTGGATGTTGAGCATATGGAGGTTACATATGAATTATATGGTTATGCATACATATAGAACCACAAGTATATCTACTTAGGATGTTGCATGCATTTGGATGAATGGCATTAGCATTTTTGCATTATAGGAGGTCGACTGAATAAGTAGACCACTTACTTTTGCATTAGTATGGGTTCACATGCATTTCACATCGCATATACGTACATGTTGCATTAGAAAATTTTTAAGGACAATGATTGCTTGTGGATGTTGGTTCAGTAGATGGTTGTTGTTATTGGTTGTTGTGTGTATGAGTTGCATTTTTTCGTCCTTAGAAGGTTTCGGGGATGAAATCCTTTTAAAGGGGGAGAATGTAACACCCCAAAAATTTGCGTGAAATTTAACAAGAATTAAAAAGATATTTAATAAGAAAACTAAAATTAACTAAAATAAGGATTTAAAAGAAAATTTTCATAGACGTTCGAATTTGGCTACGAAACCTGCACTATTGCGCTCACAGCAATTTTCGGATGCTTTTCATATATAACACTTCGTAATCCGTGTTAGTATGGAGGAGTTACCGGAGTTAAAATAGAATTAGAAAATAACTTAAAATTTTATGAGTATTGGATCGACCCAAAAGGGTTTCGGGTCAACCGGTAGCGGTCGACCCAGGCCCCTTAGCGATCTGCCCATGTCTATCAAAACTGAGCATTAATCTCTCCATTATGACGTGTTTTAATGGCCGGGATTAGTTGCTTGGTACTGAAGGGTTAGATGAGTGATTGAGATTGCAGTTGAGATTTATCTAAGGATTCTTAGAGATAGCCTAACCCTATAAATAACATCATAACCTAAACACTAATTTTATTTTTAAACTTACAACAACATTACTCTGACAAAATATCTATTGAAACCCTAATCCTTCAAACACTAAAAACCCAAATCAAAAATCAAAGGAGTAAGGCAATCAAGGGGAAGATTAAGGAGAGATGTCGATTGGAGGCCAAATTCACAAGATCTAGAGCATAAGCTTGAGGTGAGTGGGCACAAATTTGGTAATTTGTTTGGTGTAATTAAATTTAATCTATTTTAAATGATCTAGGATTTAGAACCTTAATTTGATATGTTAAACCCAAATTTGATATGTTATAACCCTAAAATTGAATTTGATAATTTAATTAGAGATTGTAACAGCCCTAATTTAATATATAAAACCCAAGAAATCAATTTACACTAATTGGGAATTTAATTAGTTAATTAAACCTTATATGATGTCAAATTAGCACCCCTTATTCACAAACCCTAGAATTGGTCAAAGTTGGAGAATTATTAACTGGAAATTAGCAATAATGGAATTAATTAACTACAGTAATTAACGAAATTAATTATAAATCAACCAACAATTAAAAACTGGTCGAATCCTTAATTTTTACTCGCGATCGATCGACTTGGATACCCTAACGGTCAACCAGTAGCGATAGACATGGGGAAGGTCTAGGTCAACCGTTCGACTGGAAAATGCGCAGATTGAACTTTGGCATAAGGCCCAAGTTTAAATTAAAATTTATATAATTTAGTATAAAAATTATATAAATTGGAAATTGATTATTTAAGCCTGTTTTTGAGCTAGGTGAACAGACTAAAGTTGTAGGGCTGTAAATCCCGTATCAAGAGAAGTGTAGGGCCATAAACCCCCTAAAAAGAAATGGTAGGGCGTAAATTCCTATCGAAGGACTATTGGTCATTGTGAATTGTGTAATAGTCAAATACCCAAATGAGGGAAAAGAGTTGACTAGGGAAATATAGACACTCAAGGGGTATTCCATCGTGCTGGCGCGCATCACTTATGGAGATACCAGGTGAGTGGGCTTGATCCTAATGGGAGTTGTTGTATGCATGATACTCTCGCGTTGTGGTATAGGTGGACGTCGATTTAGGGATGGTAAGTGGCTACTATAAAGGACGTCTGGCACTACAATCAAGAGGTGGACAATGGCTTCATACGATGAGTCATTTTGCGAGTCTGCATTTCGAGGTTCTCTCAATGATAGATATTCTTGGATAATTCAAAGGACATCGGCCGATCATTAGTGAGAGGTTCAAATTGTAGTTCGACCCATTGAATTAGTTAAGAATCTTTAGGTATTGGATCTTAGGAATCCACAGATACTTGTTGCACACCCTACATCACTTAGAGTAGTTTTGAAGTTAATTGCACTTATCATCACTTATTGAACTTGTTCTCATTCACCAGACTTTATGTCTAATCCATTCCATTTCCATCTTTTTCCCCCATAGATGGACAGGGCAGTAGGTCATTTGCCCGTTCGGATACTTAAAGAGACTCGTGTTTCATTTGGAGTTTTCTTTTATCATATCTTCTCTTCATGTACCATTTTACATATCAGTACAACTATTTTTCTTATATCAGACTATGAGGGATATATTTTGCTATGTACTCTGATTTGGATTTTGTACTGATATTTTTCTTAGACTATGATTGATATTTTCTAAGATTGGTATTTTCTCTTATATTTATATATCTTTTTTCTTCTGCCATGATACATTTTGGATAGTTAGTTTGTCCTTCCATTATGATACGTTTTGAGATTATATATGTTTATCTTAGTCTTTGAGTTATCAAAGGTTAAAACCCCGACGATCTACATTTTTTGACACGACAACATTTTGTGTGTGTTAGGAAGTGCGGCTTGTCACGGTCTCTGAAGGCTATTAGGGAAGCAGAAGAAGGATGGGGAAATTGTGTTCTTCTATGTGTCATTAGAAATAGACTCTAAAACAAGGCCTTTGAAGCAAACACAAGGAGGATGTGGAAGATGGAGAAGAGTTTTGATGTCCAAACTAGGGATAATGGTTTTTTGTTGTTAGATTTGGCAGTTGTATAGACTGTATAAAGATATTGGAGGGAGGACCATGGTTTTTCAATAAAATATTAATCATTATGAAAAAACTAACCCCAAAGATGATAGTGACAAGGACCTCTTGACTACCACGACTGTATGGATTAGGCTATCGGGGCTAAGTTTTTGAACATGGGGGGTGAAAGCTATTAGCGGCCAGGTCGGCCCTGTTAGAAACCTGATTAAAATGATGTAGCAACAAAGAATTAGACTAGAATATCGTAGAGTCTTAGTAGAAATAATTGCAAGTATGGGGTTTCCAAATAAAGTGAGGGCAATAGGGGAAAATAGGGAAATTTTTCAACAAGAAGTCATCTACGAGAACCCACCACCAAGGTTTGAAAATTGTATGTGTTTTGGACACTATAAGCAACAACGCCAGATGTGACGCCCCACCTCTATACCCACGCTAACCAAGAACACTACGATGTAGTGCTGTCAATTAGCACGGAGAATAAGGCTGTTGAGGAGCGACCATCCGTGTAACTTCTTTGTGCGAGCACCGATATGTCAGATAGAATAGAATGCATATCCTTTAAGGAGGAAGTCCGACATACCGATACAAACACAAAGCTATCACACGGTGGCTATATATAATCTTCGGAAACAAACATAGAAATAAACATAACATAAATCAGTCACAGACAGTTCATATCACAAAGGCGGAAATAGATATGAATATAACACCTAAAAGTGTATATCAGAGTAGTGGTCAAATAAGATCCACAATAACACAAAAGAATAGATACAAGTGCTAGACAAAAGATTAGTTATACAACATGGAGTCTACATCTCAAATGTGTACAACCAAAAACTACTAAGCTAGAGTAATTAGCCAAAATCAGAAGATGGCTCCAGATAAGAAGTCATGAGGAAGCACCTGTAATATCTCAGTCTGACCCGAGTATTATTTAAGAAGAAAATAATAAACGGATCAGTCTAGCTATAATTATCAGATAAGATGATATAGAACAAGAGATATGGCATAAACGTATAATAACCATAAAAGCATACTACTACAAGTATGAAAAATGATAATCAACAAGAGATTAATCAATATCACAAGAATCTTCTCAAAGATTAAAAGAATGTCATATTCTTAATTTAATTCACCAAGCCACAATAAAATGACATACTCATCAATGTCAATGGTAAAAGCTGGTGAAACATAAAATCCAGAAATCTCAAGAAAAGAGGATGACCAATCCCATAAACTGAACATCGACGCACCTAGAAAGATATGCCCCATGTAAAGTCTAGCATCGATACACCTAGAAAGATGCACCCCATGCAAAGTCGAACATCGACGCACCTAGAAAGATACGACCCATGCTCTAGCATTGACGCACCTAGAAAGATTCGCCCCATGCACAAATAAACATCGACGCAACTAGAGAGATACGCCCCATGTAATGTCTAACATCGATGCACCTAGAAAGGTACACCCCATGCAAAGTCGAACATCGACGCACCTAGAAAGATATGACCCATTCATAGACGAACATCGACGCACCTAAATAGATACGCCCCATGCCCCGACTTATTGAGACGATTGCTCCACGAAGTAAATAAACATCGACGCACCTAAATAGGTACGACCCATGCGAGAAATAAACATCGACGTACCTAAATAGATACGACCCATGCGAGAAGTAAACATCGACGCACCTAAATAGATACGACCCATGCGAGAAATAAACATCGACGCACCTAAATAGATACGACCCATGCGAGAAGTAAACATTGACGCACCTAAATAGATACGACCCATGAGTCTAAACCATAAAGTGATCATCATCGATCATAAAGAAGTGTCGATTACACTAAGCTAGTAAATATAAGAGTTTAGCTTCATGTCCCATAACCACTTGCTTAACTCAAATATTTACGAACAGATTGTAGATCTGCACTAGAAAATTGTCACAAGAGTTTCAATATGTGTGAATCGAAATCACACCAATGAGGCATAGACTAACCTTGAAGATAAAGAGATATGTGTGAATCGAAATCACACAAATGGTGTCTAGTCTAACCTCGCAAACAAAGAGACATCGCACAAACGCTAGTCTAAATCACAAGAATGATCATCATGATCATAAGGAAGTGTCGATTACACTAAGCTAGTAAATATAAGAGTTTAGCTTCATGTCCCATAACCACTTGCTTAACTCAAATATTTACGAACAAATTGTAGATCTGCACTAGAAAATTGTCACAAGAGGTTCAATCGAACAAGTCCAAAAATTAACCGACGAAGTAAACGCAAGCGTTTCATACCACTTGTTTTGCTAAGCCGTTTAATTATATTTTCTCATACAAATGAGGTAAAGGTTTGTATATACTAATAGATTGGAAAACGGTTTTATAAACAAGATTTGTATTAAAAATAGAGTTGAAATCATCTTTGTAAAGAGTTTGAATATTTACTACTAGTATAGAAAATCTTTATATTTTAAAGTGACAAATCAAAGAAGTGATTGTAGTAACAATCAATCATAAAAGTTCACATTCGAAGACGTGAATAAAGTCCAAAGAAATTAATCCCCAAAACCATCAAAGTAAGAAGTTCTGTTGAATGTTTTTCAGATAAGATCGCCTACGCAGAGGTGTACGGGGTTCGACCTAGAGAGGACAAAATGAGGTCTAACGACCTAAGGGGATAGGGTCGAGCGACCTAACGAGGTACCAGCCCGAAAGAGGAGTCATCAAAGTCTTAAGAAATGATAACAACAAAGAGGAGACAACACGAATCGATTAAAGTTGGAAATTCAAACAAAATAGCAATATAGGAAAAACTGGCAAATAGGAGCAGGTCGGTCAACCGGACTCCCTGAGTCGGCTGACTGGACCAGAGACAGAAATGCTCGGGTAGCAGGTCGGTCGACCGGACTCTGAGGTCGGTCGGCCGAAGCCTGTAACCTGCACTTCCAAACAGAGGCAGGGAGATGCTAGAGTAGCAGGTCGGTCGACCGGACTCTGAGGTCGGTCGACCGGAGCCTGTTTCCAGCACTCCCATGCTAATCAAATGAATGCCAAACACTTCCGAAATGCAATCGGTCGAGCAACGGCACTAAGGGTTTACGCCAATCGACTACCCGGTCATATACGCTCTTCAATGCATCACAAAAATCATGATCAAAGATCAAAGTTTGGATTTTTAAAGAATTGAACTCAAAACACTAAAAATTGGAATATTCACCAAATCAATCCAAACCAAAAGCAATTGCACAAGAATAAGTGTTAGGAATTCATACCTAACAATCGAAGATAAATATAGATTAAGATGTGAGATAAAAATCTCACCTTTGAACCCAAACAAATGAAGACGAAGCTTTTAAAACAAGCTAAGATCAACTCCTCTTCAACACAACCCAAATGAGCTTGAATCTATGCTTAAAAAGAAGAACATTCCTAAAGTTAGGTTTAGGAATTTCTGAAATTGAAAGGAGAACGGGTTGGAGAAGATGAAGGAGATGCTTACCAATGGGTTCTCTTTGAATTTGGAGCTAGAACTTGATTTGAAGATGAAACTAGGGTTTGGGAGTTTTAATTTCCCATCTCTCCCACCATTTTTGCTTTAGAACTGAGCAAGAGGAGGAAGTGAGAGTGAATGGGGAGGGATGGTTCAGTTTGGGGTTTAAGTTGGCAAAGGGGCTGAACCCAAAACCAAACCCAAAGTGCAAATGGTCAAATTTTTGACTAGCTCCAAACATATCGAAGCTTACACTCAAAAAGATCGCAAACGACGTTTTGAACTCAATGGAGGAGGTCTCGAGTCCTAATTCGACTGTTTGAAAAAAGTAGCTTTTCGGACTTCAATCCGACGAACGATGAAATATTTAAATAAAATATTTAAATATAAAATCGACAAATATGCGGGTTGTTACACCTGATGAGTGTGGTTATCCAAGGAGAAGCATGAAATGGTAATGGAACAACTAGGAAAGGAATTAGAAACAGAATGCAAAGTTTTGAATGATGAAACCACAAATGAGACATAATGGAGGATGCAAGTGAACAGCCGGGAGTCATTGCGAAGGAGGAGCAGCAGAAAAGTCAGATAAGATGGAACAGGAAAAGGAGGTAAGTAAGGAAACCGATACTAAAATTACTAGCCCGAAGATCCATTGCTCAATCGATGAAACCATAGAACATCTACTACTGGAAAAAATATATGCTAATTTCAAACAGCTGGGATGTGAAGGATCACTTGATGAATTAAGGAGATAGTCAGTCAAGTAAAGTAGTGTGTTCATCAAAGAATGATAGAAAAACAACACAATCCTTAGAGAAACGCTTAGAGGGTGTGTTATCCGACCTTTTGGCCCGACTATATCCGAACTAATTAGGCAAGTTAAACTCGACTATCATTGGGGTCGACAAGTCAGATTAACAATAACGAAGTCCGAAGATCAGGCATGGGTGATGGTATGTAGCAGTAGCGGAGTGAAAGTAGAAGACAGAATTAATAGAATGATAAAAATATGAAAATAAGCCATGCATTGAAAATGGGTCGGGTACGATCCATACTCGTTAATTATTGATCGTACCATATCGATGTTACAGTTCAACGCAATGGAAAACGATCGACATCTCGAAATCTACAAGTCAAATACATATAAAACTTTGCAAGCATCAATATATTGAAGAGTGGAGCCCACCTTATTGATCACACGCCAAAACAAGCCAATATAATGATCACAACGATCATTATTCTTTTGGATTGGGGACCTACGATCAATATTATGACCTCTTTTGGATCTGGAGACTCCGTTGCCGAAATTTGGAAGATATTTAACCGTTTTCCCCTATAAATATAGGATTGATTGTTCATTTGGGGAATTTTTACGGTGCTTGTTACTTTGCACTTCTTTGTAACTAAGGGTTTTACTCCGATCCAACTTTCTATACTCAGCAATTTAAGTGTTTAATAAATTTATTTCTAAAAAGTGGATGTAGGCATTCAATGCCGAACCATTATAAATCCTTGCCTTCTTATTATTACTTATATTCTATTATTTAATCGCTTGTTTCCTCTATTTCCATTTTATATTCTTCATTTACTTCTCTACAAACTCTCTATTGGGTGTTTGTGCTAATTTTTGATGCAAACAATTTGGTGCTTTCACTGAGAACGAGATTCTCAGCTCTATTTGGATCCCTTTGTTGCTACTGGATTGCACAAATACCCCGAAGAGATCTGGAATTACCTTCAAGAAGCTTATTTGTTCTATTCAGATTTGCAAAAGTCTAAGGAAAACTATCAAAAATGGTTAGGAACACCAGATCTACCTCTCAAAACGCAGTAGGAAATGAGAACGCTAGCATCCGACAATGAGGCCAGAGCAATCCACAAGTAGATGTTAATGCTACCAATCTAGTTGAAGTCTAGAATCTAGCTAATTCCATCACAAGGGCTTATTTCCAGAATCTGATGAGAGAGCTCATGGATAGCCGTCGATGGTTGAACTAGCAGATTTAAGCTAATATCCATTTAATAAATCAACTCAGAGATCAACAACGCGGGAAAGCTAGGAAAGAGCCAACTCCTTATTCTGCATCGGTGAGCTCAACTTCATCAGATGACTATCACAAACGAATGCATCGTAGAACCGACGAATACCATGCTGAAACATCGACCTGCCATTACCCCACTATCCAAATAGACCGATAACGATCGGTACCGATCCATCTGGAATGATCAGCGCTGATCCAACTCTTGGAGGTGGCTCACATCAGATGACGGAAAGAACACACATTGGTGATGCTACGATCGATCTGGATGTTGGAATTCAAGTAAACGTAGATCAGTCACCTCTCTGGAATGACAACGATGTGAATGCACACAATGTACATCGAGTGGATGTTGAGCCAAGAAGGTGTGGGATGGCCCGTAGACAATGACCGGACCATTCACGTGAGGTGGAGCATGACTACCGCTTAGCTCCAACTATCCAAACACGGGACTTATCGGCTGTGGTTAGATAGCTAGTAAAGGGAACTATGGTTTGACCAATGATGATTAGGGGATCTCAAGAAGCCATACCCCATTCACAGAAATTATTTTACACGTGGAGTATCCATGGAGATTTAGCGTGCCGTCGATGCCTGCCTACGAAAGAAAAACCGACCCTAGGCTGCATATCATGAGATATAAATGGCTGATGGACTCCACACGAGCTGATGATGCCAAAAAATGAAGGTGTTTTCCCATCACTCTCTCTAGCATAGCGACGATGTGGTTTACGAGATTACCCCTACGGTCAATCTCTAGATTTGATGATTTAGCAACAAATTTTGTGGAGCGGTTCCATATGCACGCAACTCGCCTCGAAGATGTAATGTCCCTTTCCAGCGTGATCTAGGCTCTGGGAGAATCACTGAAAGATTATTTGGAGAGATTTCCTACAGCTGTCGCAGAAATCAGTAACCCGAATGACCATTCAATATTGATGGCGGTAACAACAGGGATTGATCCGAAATCTGACTTTAGCCATTGATTAGCTAGCAAACCACCCGCAACATTAGAACGTTTCTATGCAAAAGAAACTTAGTATTTGAGGAAAGAGGAAGCTAGATGCTTTAGGAAGAAGAATGTTGTGGGATCAAGTGGAGAGGGAGTGCATAGTAACAATGCAGTGAAAGGCGGTGATCGGAGTAGTGAACAGAAAAGGGATTCTACAGGAGGAAAGCTTAGGATTCCAATGTATGATACCTACACACCACTAAATACATCTATAATGAACGTCTACTTTTATACCTGCAATACCATGTAGTATAGGAAGCCACTTCCAAAGGAATCAACGGAGAAGCGGAAGCAAACTGGAAAATATTGTCGGTTCCACGAATGTTATGGTCATAACACGAGTGAATGTAGGCATCTCCAGGATATTATCGAGAAACTGATTCGGGAAATAAAGTTACAGCATTTTGTTAAAGCCACGCAGGATGGCGGGCAGGAGACATCCGACCCCAACCGAGGACATGCTCCGCACAGGACCGAGGAGCCTGCGCTGATTGGTGAAAGATTAATGATCAATACCATAGTTGGAGGACCGCATCCAACTGATAAGAGCGGCATGAGATGGAGTGCTATGCTAGCGCGATCAAGCATATGAATTTTGAATGTTGTTCGAGTATAGAAGATGGAGCTTCAACGAAACAGCAGCGTACAATGGTAGATGATATTGTGTTCGGAAACAGAGATGTAGACAAGGTGGAGACACTGGCAATCGACCCAATGGTTATTTCGGCCGTGATCGGCCCCGTTTTAATAAGGAGGATTTTGGTTGATTGTGGAAATTCCATAAATATAATTTTCAAAAAGGCTTACGATCAGATGAGGATGGAAGCCAAAGACCTAAAAATGTCTAAAGCCCGCATTCATGGCTTTAACGATGTTGTAACCAAAGCTGTCGGATATGTTGAATTGCCCGTGGAGTTGGGAGAAGGTGACTGCAGGAGAGTGCAGATTTTTCCATTTGTTGTCCTGGATGTTGACCCTCCATACAATGCTTTTCTGGGCCGACCAGCCCTAGCTGAATTCTGGGTAGCTCTTGCCCCCATGGTGTTTGACTTTGAAGTTCTTGACTAATAACAATGTTGGAGTTGTTTATGGTGATCAGATGATTGGACTTGCGTGCTATGTAGCTGAATTGAGAGACGTTCAACGAAAGGAGAATGGTAAGGTGTGGACAAGTCTCTCTGCATCCAAACTGCCGAAGATTGACAACCAGCACCTGGGCTTTGGCTCGGGCACCACAGTCGATTCTATAGAGACATAAATCCAAGGGATGACAAGGAGGAGCCCAAAAAGACCAAGGCTGCACTGGCTGAGCTCACGATTGACATCACGGTCAGCCACGAGCACCCGTCACGGGTCCTTAAGATCGGATCACAGCTCTGCCCCCCGATGATGAAAGAACTTGTTGGTTTTCTTCAAGTGAATCTTGACGTGTTCGCTTGGACTCATTCTGACATGTATGGGAACTCGTCTGTCATTGTGAGCACATTAAATATCAACCCAAGGTATGTCCTGGTGAAACAGAAAAGGTGTGGCATGGATACGGAGAGATATGCTGCCCTTAAAGATGATGTGGATAGGCTCAAAGGCAATGGGTTTATTAGCGATGCTTTCTACCCTAAATGGGTATCTAATCTGTACTTGTGAGAAAGGCGAATGAAAAATGGAGGACATGCATTGATTACTCGGACTGGAACAAGGCATGCTCGAAAGACAGTTCTCCCCTTCCAAGGATCGACCGGCTAGTAGACTCAACTTTAGGACATGAATTTCTACCTTTTGTGGATGCGTACTCTGTATATAACCAAATCCCGATGCACATTCCTGATTAGTAGCACACCAGCTTCATTACTGATGTTGGATTTTATTTCTATGTGGTAATGCCATTTGGATTGAAGAATGCTGGAGCGATCCATCAGCGCATAGTCAACACAATGTTTAAAGATCAGATTGGAAATACGATAGAGGTATACGTGGATGATATGCTCATGAAGTCACAACGAGTAAGCGACCACATTAGAGACTTAGCAGAAATATTTGATATCCTTCAGTATTACAAAATGAAGATCAATCCTTTTGAAGTGTTCTTTTGGCGTTGCATCGGGAAGGTTCTTGGGTTTCATCGTTAATGCTTGTGGAATCGAAGCTAATCCCGAGAAGATTTCAAGCAATCTACAACATTCAGATGCAAAAGACAATTAAATAAGTATAAATCCTAAATAGAAAGGTTACCGCCTTAAGTCAGTTTATTTCCAGAACCACCGATAAATGCATTCCTTTTTTCGATTTGAATAGGAGAGGGAAAAGGAACTTTGAATGGATGCAGGATTGTGAAGACACATTCCGAGCTTTGGTAAACCACATAGAGAAGCTCCCATCTTGTCAAAGCTGGTGGATCATGAAGACTTGTATATCCACTTGGCCGTGTTGGTACATGTTATAAGTACCACATTGATTCGCGAGGAGAATCAGATCCAGAGACCGGTCTATTATGTTAGCAAGCGATCAACAGGAGCTGAAACGAACTACCCAAAGGTAGAAAAATTGCTGTACTACTTTTTGATTGCTTCACGAAATCTCCACTCTTCTTTCCAGGCTCATCCTATTACTGTTTACACTAATCAGCCATTACGACAGGTCCTACGGCGACCTGAGACATCTAGAAGGTTACCCAAGTGGAACATCGAACTGATCCGATTCAACATCACTTATCTCCCTTGAAGAGCCATCTACGTACAGGCACTGGCGGACTTTATACTGGAATTCACTACACGGGATGATCTCCTAAAGGGCAATGGAGCCCCTACATTTGGATATATATGGATGGAGCATCCAATGATCATTTTTCTGGAGCTGGAATTGTGTTGGTAACTCTGGAAGATCGATCAATTTGCTACGCTTTGAAGCTTGACTTCCCTTCAACGAATAACAAAACTGAGTATGAAGCTCTGATTAATGAACTTAAACTTGCCAAAGAACTGGGAATAAAATCTCTTGAAATCTTTTGCGACTCACAGTTGGTAGTATACCAAGTCGATGGAAATTACCAAGCTAAAGGACAATGACTCGCTCCATACCTTATCCAATTCTAAGAACTATTGGATGGCTTTGAGTATTATGACATCACACACATTCCCCGAGATCAAAACAAAGAGGCCGACTCATTGGCAAAATTTGCTAGCACTGCGGATGCACAACAGATGGGCTTGGTTCCAGTCAAAGTAATAGACGCTCTGAGCATAAACCAGATGGAAATCAACTAGGTATTAGAGACAGAGCCCGAGAAGGAGTCGTGGATGACTCCAATTAAAGACTATTTGCTATAGGGAGTCCTTTCTGAACGGAGGAATGAAAGGTGACAAATCCTTCGCAAAGCTTTGCGATATATCATTCAGGAAGGAGTCATGTATAGAAAGGGTTTTTCTGTTCCCCTGCTCTAGTGTATCACTAATGATGAAGTAAAACGAGTCTTAAAGGAAGTTCATGAAGGGAATATGGCGATCACACTGGAGGGCAAACCCTAGCAAAGAAAATACTCTGTTATGTGTATTATTGGCCGACTGTCAACCAAAATGTTGCCGATTACGCTAGGCGATGTGATAAGTGCTAGACGTATGCAAAAGTTCTAAGAGCTCCACCGATGAAAATCACACAAATGGTCAGTCTATGGCCGTTTGCCATATGGGGCATAGATATTATCGGTTCCTTACCGATCTCTAAAGGTGATGTGAAGTACGCCATCATCGCAGTTGATTACTTCACCAAACGGGCCGAAGCAGAACCTTTAGCCATGATCACAACAAAGAAAGTAATCAACTTCATTGTTTGGAACAACATCTGTCATTTTGGCCTTCCACGAACCATTATGACTGACAATGGAACCCAATTCGACAGCGCTAAATTCAAAGAATTCTATTGTCTGCATCATATTGAGAAGAGATTTGCGGAAGTTGCTCACCCTTAAGCTAATGAACAAGATGAAGCTGTGAACAAAATCACAAAGTCCATTCTAAAGAAGCATTTGGAAAAGACTAGAGGAAAGTGGGTGAATGAACTTCCAACAGCATTATGGGCTTACAGAACCACCCACAAGTCCGCGACTGGCCATACTCCATTCGCTCTTGCTTACGGCTCTGAAGCCGCCATTCCTGTTGAACTCGAAGTCCTTTCTCATCGAGTAACCTACTATGATCCAAAAATGAACAGAGATCTCCTCTTATAATCTCTAGACTTTGTAGATGAAAAGCGTAAAGAAGCTGATTTGAGGATAGCTGCACATCGACACTGAATCGCCCGATACTACAACACTAAAGTCCATCCTAGAACCCTTGAAATCGGCGACCTCATCTTGAAACTGGTTTTTCCTACCCCGTCACAAATGAATCCTACTTAGGAAGGACCATATGACATTGAATAGAGGCTTGGAGAGGGAACTTTCAAGCTAACGAATGTTGATGGCGTCATACTACCAAGGGCATGGAATAACAAGTATTTATGATGCTATTTCACTTAATTTATTCTTTTTCATTCAGTTGTATTCAATTAACGAATTTGTTTTATCATTTGATTTTCCAGATATGTAATAAGACAAATTATGTCATTTCTTTCCATTTGGCAAATAAATTTTGAAATTTCCTACATATATGTGATTGTTGTAGCATTAGATATTAGTTACAATACCCGGCTAACTAATATTGACATGCCTGAGCAGGTTCCCAGAGTTTGGAGCTAGCCGATTACATAAGCTCACGATTGAACTAAACAAAATGAGGATGGTTCGACCGTTTATTTGATGATTCTCGCTCATAACCCGACGGATGGAATATCTAACGAGGAATGGATGTGACTCGACCATCTGATAACCCAACTAATCCTACCTAGTCGATGAGATAGACATGAGTCAAAAGTGATCATGATACGACCGATCACTTGCTAAGTAAAATCCGGACTTAGGGGTAAATCAATTAATTAAGGAAAGTATAGTCCGATTATTTTTCAAAATAACACTAAGTCCCTAGAGTGTGGATTGGAGTGTAAACACGAATTATGTATGATTTGATCACCCACCAACTAACTCTTATCCCTAGACTGTGGATCTGAGTATAAACAAATAAATGAGTGTGGTTCAACCACACACTACTCCATAAACTCTAACCTGAAACCGACAGGGGGAGTATAAACTCGCAAAGGATGGAGTTCGACCATCCATTATCTAACTCTGCTAACCCGAGACTGGGGCAAGAGTATAATCGCTTGAACTGCTAAATCCAATGGCGTAACACTAGTGCTCGAGCCCAGTGTTTGATACAACTTAATGCCATAACCACATGGAGGCCTTGAGTAAAATATTAATGGACAATTGTCCGAATTAACGAGCAACGAATTACAAGTACATTGAATGGAAAAGTAATAACTCAACTACTTAAACAAAATTCACACGATTAGTTCAACAAAAGCAAAAGAACTTTATTTACGTAAGATTGGAAAGTAAAGTACAAGTATTCACAACGAAAACCCAAAAAAGGGAGCATGAGTGCATGCAAAGAATCACTTTCTCCTCGGCTTCTTTTTTTCTTCTTGGAATCAGGAGAGATTTTTATTGAGCTTTCTCCACTCCTCTTCTCCCCTCTCTTCCTGCTTCTTTGGACTTTAACCGGAGTAGACTGGGTTGACCCAGTAGGTACATCTTAAGCAGATTCTGGCTAAGGAGCGGAGGCCTCCACGGTTTCTCCGGGCAAAACAATAGAGATGGAAGGGGGAACGATCTCTATTTTCTCCTGCTTGACTTTCACCTCAAGGGCAATGTCCGCTTAAAGTTTCTATGCCATTTATTGCATAAAGAGGCCTGATAAGGATTGGGAAGCTCTAATAATCACAATGTCATCATCCGTAGGAATCTCTTAATGTGGATCGTTTTCTTCCCTCAATAAAGCATCCACCAGGTGCTCGTCGATCATAAAAGTTTCCTCTTCTGGAATATTATGGGTTGTGGGCGAAGCTGTGACAGTAACAAACTCCATCATTGGCACCCGAGGTCCTGGTTGAGATTCTTCAGGAAGAGGTGGAACTGCAGCCAGCAGATCTAAAGTTGAGGAAACATAACTAAAGAGATTAGGTATACCAACCGGGGACACTCTAGATTTTTAGAGGATAGACGATTTTAAGGAAATACCTTCTCCAGATTGATATCCAATGTGAGCTGGAGTGCAACCGGAACCTACTTCTATAATCGGGGAGAGCCTACTAGAAGTAGCAATATGCGGCTTCTTCGAGTTGTAACCGGGCTTGATAGAAGGATCCATAGTGGTGCTAGGAATAGCTTGGGTCACTGTTTAACGACTAATTTTCTATTGGATTAGAAAATAGCCAAAAAAAATAAATTAAAAATAACCGCAACCGCATGGCGTACAATTCTAGTACGTGGCGAGTATGGGTCGATCCGCGGGGAATTGAATTGATTTTAAAATTTCTACTCAATCAAATTAAACCAAGAATTTGAGATTGTGTTAAGCTAAAAAAATGTAAAAACTAACAAAAGCTAAAATGGATAAAAATATGAGAGTTTGAAGGCAATTTAGAGGCAAATCCCTTCTCATGATCACATAAATCAACAAACGAAATTATGATCTCTCTTTTGGTCATTAGTGATTTAGTTGATATGTTTATCATAAGTATGGCCTATTTCTGTTATTAATTAGCCCAACATAAACCATCAGACTTTAACATACCCTCTAAACCACTTGTTAACTCTCATGAAAATGTTAATGAACTTGAAAATAAAATCTATTCTAAGCATGATCTATTCGCTATTGATTAGTAATATAGACCATCAAATTTGGATTTTAAAATTCACTTCATTGCCATAATCATATGTAGATGAAGAGGTAATTTGTGTTTTTGTTTGTTTAAGCATAGCCTATTTAGTGTCAACATAGGCTATCAAATTCAAAGCTAAAACAACAAAGTTAAACCACATCAAATATTGCCATTAAGCACAAAAAGAGATCATAGATTAGCAAAATGTTGAATCTACATGATTAAGAGGGCTTCATTACCCCTAAATTGAAGGGGTTTAGATTCTCATATTTGTTATCATTTCAACAAATGCAGAGTTCAACATGAAACAAAAAAACAAGAGGAAAATGCAAGCTAATTAAAATAAAAGGAGAGCTAATTAAAACAACAAGAGAATTAATCTAGTTGCATAAATTAAAACTAACTACAAACATGAAAGGAAAAAGAGCATGTAAATAAAAAGAGCATGAATTAACATTGCATAAAAATAAATCATATAAGAGAAATGGCTAAGAAGCCATGAAAAAGAAAAGAGAGATTTTGTTTATTTTTGAGCATAAAACTAAACTAACTAAAGAGGAGGCTAAGAGCTTGATTACATGAACATATGGGGTATTTATACAAGCCTAAAACCCTAATGCGTATTTTTGGGGACTACCCAAAATACCCTTGAGGAAGTGTGGCCACCAAGTTCTCATTAGCAAGAGCTTAATCATTCATTAAATGTGCATGTAACTTTGAGCTTCACTAACATGTGCATTAGCTCCTAATTGTAGATCAAGGTAAGTGGGTAGGTGGGGTCCTCCACGATGCATAAGTTGATTTATTTCTTCATTCCTTTGTTTGTCTTCCCTTGTGCATGCATATTTTCAAGTAGACCTTTTCCATTTGAATCCAAATTCCTACAAAAATAATATAAATATGTCCAAGTAAATTTTCTCAAATTAGATCATACACAAAAATGACCATTTTGCCCTTATATGAAGATGAATATATAATGATTTGAAAATAATTGAAATTTGGGTTTAAACATGTTAAAATGCCCTATATGCTCATTTATTTAATTAAATTAGATTAAATATGGTAGTAAAAGTATGCACATTTACGTGCACATCAAATACCCCCCACACTTATCTTTTTATTCATCCTCGAATAAGGAAAAACTAAGATAAATCTATTTTCGTAGGAAGCACAATTGCATTGAGCATATGCAATAAGCAGTTAAACCTCTAGGTGTCCCTAGTAGGACGAGTGTTGTCTCGTGAGGGTTTTCAGCGGATACTACCCACAAAATCCAAATGCAACATGAAACTATTTACAAAATGAAAAATTCCTAAATGCAAGATTTATTTACAATGAGATGAATGCAAAATTTTTGAAAATATTTACAAATGAAGGATTTACTTTTAAATTAACACGAATAAGTTAAATATAATTTCTGGTCATTATCAAGAAATTTATGTCCTTTTACTTGTCAAAATTTCCAAGAAAAATTAAGTTGTCATCAGAATTAGACTTAAGTTTGGCTAGTTGTTTCGGTTGATCACATAGTGCAACTATGAAATAGACCCTTAGTTGATTATCAAAGTTGTATTTTCATTTCTTTTGAATAACAAGTCAAATAAAATAAGTGAAAATAGTGCTTGAATTTCAATTGCTTACTCTCTCTTTATTTGAAAATTTTATTGATATTCACAATATTTACATATGCCTAACTCAGAAAACTGAGGCCAGATATATCACCCATACACTGCGTTTCGAGCTTACATGAGGGGAATACAGAGCATGGTGAGTGAACACACAAGTGTGTACACCTATCGACTGTAGGCATTATTAACAAAAGAATTTTTATACACATACGCCTAACTCAGATAAACTGAAGCCAGGTATACCGATCATGCACTGCCTTTCGGGCTTACGTGAGAAGGGTACAGAGCATGGCGAGTGTACACACTTGCATGTGAACACATGACTCTAGGTGTTAATAAAATATATACATATGTACAAATATTTTTTTTTCTTTTGTTTGTTTTTTTTCGTTATATACTTTTTGTTTTTTGAAGAGAGAGTTTTGCAGAATCATCTTAGCACTATTTAACTTAGAAGATGAAAAATGTTATATCCTTTTCTTTAAATCCATCACTTTTTTGAACAAAGATTTTCAATTAGGATATACTTCATAATTATCAACATGAACCTTCCTATATACTAGTTAAACCATAGTTACTTGTAATCAAACTTCATTTTTATTTTTGTTAAGACAAATAAATTTTCAAAAATTTCAATTTAATAACCAAAATGCTATACTTATCCTATAGTGTTTGTTTAAAAGTAAATCAAAATGCTAGAAAGAAAAAAAATATGGGATTTTTTTATTTTTTTTTATTTTTGAGTTTTGGAAAGAAAATGCAAAATATAAACCATGAAAAAAAAGAAGATGAGGCTCCCCCCACACTTGATTTTGACTGTGTCCCCACAGTCAACCCAAGTAAAAAGAGAAAAATAAAATTAAAAATATGACCTACATTTACATGAAAATGAAAAGATTATTATTTACAAAACATCAGAAAGTATATCGTCAAAGAATAAATGAAACGGTCTTCCAGAGACCAATTCATTTGTCTCGTCAAGTATGAGAGACACAGCTTAAGCACAGAAGACCAAACCTTAAAAGATTTCAAAGTTGAATGTTGATTTGGAAAAACGAATGTCGTTTTATTAAAAATCGTATGAGTTGTTCTATTTTCGATGATTTTTTGGGTTGATAGAACAATTGGTTGAAGTTCAAGTTTATTTTCACCAAATTGAAATTCAAACTTATCATTGAAAACTTCTTTAAAATTATTGATTTCAAAATCAGCATGGTGATTTAAATCTTCCCCGCCAGAATTTAACAACTCATCTTCGAAAAGTCCAAAAAAAATTTGTTCATTAAATTCGTCTTCCTTTTTTGGATTATCAACAACTTCATTGCATGTATCATGTTCAAAATCCAAAATTGTTGTATTCAAATTTTCAAAATCAGAAAAAGGAAGATCGAATTTTAAATTTGGTTCCACACTCTTAAAAGAATTGAAATCCAACTCAATTACCATATTATCAACAACTTCATTAAGATTGTTATTTTCAATTTCAAAAGTTGTTATTTGAAAATCATCAATTTTGGTAAAAGGTGGATTATCGCTTGACTCGTCAATCGTTGGATTTTGATTTAGTTGCTCACGTTATTTCATATAGGTTTCGAACAATAAATCCGCATGATCTTTGTGAATTTTGTCCATTTTCTCAACAAAATCAAATTTATAATTACTAACTTGAGAATTTTCAATTTAAAATTATTGAGAACAAAAATTTCCAATTGCACCATAATCGAGATTATTCTCATTGCCAAAATCGTTTAAATAGTGATTCACATTTCCATTTTGACTTTGAAATTCATTTTGGAGTTCGAAGTTGTATTGGCATGAGTTATAATCAAAATCATTTGAATTTTGAAGTGAATTCAAATTTTAATCATTTTGAAATCCTTGACTTGAGTGATTGCACAAATATGAATCACACAAATCATTTATCCTTTAATGATTTTGCGTATAGAGTTCAAGTAAAGACGAAATCGTTTCAATGCTATTTTCAAGAGTTGAGGGTTGGTCATCATTTTGAAAACTTTTGTGGTTCAAAATCCAAATTATTTATACAATAGTTGTTATTAAAATAACTATAAAAATTTGATGTGAAAATTATATTGATTTTCACAACTATCGTAAAATTCATGTGAGTAGGGAAATTCATACATTTCCAAAAGTTTTTTTTTTCTATTTTTTGGAAATTTTTTTGAATTTTTTTTGTAAAGGAAAACTATTTACCAAAAAGAATATTTTTTATAAAGGGAAATTTGATTTTTTTTTTTTGGATTTTTAATTTTTTTATTGCAAAGATTATTATATTTTTTTGGATTTCTGTTTTTCGAAAAAAAACTAACTAAAATTTATTTTTTTTGGATTTTTGATTTTGATTGAAAAAATTCAAACGATTTAAAAACTAAGTTAAGAGATATTTACATTTTTTTAGTTTTGGATTTTGAATTTTTTTTAAATATGCATGAACTAATGAGACTAAATGAATTGAAGGCTTAATTACAAATTTTCTATCCTAAGTAGCTCCTAACCCAAAATTGTATAGTCACACTTTGTCTTAATCCAACAAGATAGTTCTCAGCCAGGTAACAGACAAGATTTATCGGTGCACCACGAATCACCGTAGCAATGCAACCGAAGGTTTAAGCACCTTCAAAGAAACAATTCAGTATAATATTTACGAATCACCGTAATTTTTATAACTGATTATTGCCCTGTTATAGCCTAGGCACCAAGAAATTGAATTGTCGAAAGAGGACAACTTGTCAATATACAATTAAGCCCTAGGTGACCTCACGACACCCTTAAGATGTCTAACCATTATTATTAGTCAAGTTCTAAGATGAAATGCAAAACTGAAACTAAACGTGTATTAACAATGCAACTACGAATGAAATATATTTTTTTTAAATGCAAGCAAACAACAATGCAAAGAAAATAAAAACAAGAGATGGGAGAGCATGATACTAGAGCGTGCAGAATTATTAGCAAATTATTTTAAAGCGACAATTTTTTTAAGCAAGCAATTTATTTTTGGGTAAGCGAAGCGAAGCAAGCAACTCTTCCTATCTACTTTGGCAACCTGAAACTAAAAACAAGATAAATATAGAGTGTAACTGAAACAAATTTAATTATTATATATATATATATATATATATTTTAAAAGGAAGTAAATCTAAAACTTAAAACAAAATGTTGAACAAGAGAATTTTTTTTAAGGATAAAACAAAACAAAACTAAAAGAAAGCAAACCCCTTTTTTTAAAGACAAACAAAGGTCAAATGAAAACAAAGACAAACAAAACAATTTTTCTTCTCTTTTTTTTCTTTTTTTAAAAATAAAACGAACAAAAAGGAGAATGGAAAAGAAAATGGAAAACAAAATGGAAGCAAAATAATAATAATAATAATAATAATAATAAATTGAGAAGCCCACCCAGCCCACACTTCCACTTCGTTTAAACAAATCCACAGCCTAATTCTTCTTGTTTTATACACATAAAATCTACTTCCACTTCATTAATTCGCAATATCAATTTGAAGATCAATCCTAAAAATTGAATCAATTTCCGAACTCGAAACTCATCGTTTGGATCGTGGGGGTGGCAAGCGATTGGCGTTGGAGATGAGGTGATTTGATTTTGGTTCGATTCCCGCGATTGTAAGAGGTGGAGCAGGTGTTCGGGTGGTTTACGATGGTTATTGGGGGAAGTTGTTTTTTGTTCGAGGGTTTGTTGTGGTTGTAGTTGCAAGTGAGTAATGATTTGTTGGAGGGCGATTGGTGATGAGGTGAGGTGTTTGGCAGTGATGAATTGTGCAAGTTGATGTTAGTTGACGTGGTTGACAGTATTGATGTTAGCAATGCTGAGTTGTTGAGCAGCAATAGCTTTTGATAGTCGTGATAAGGATGTGGTGGGTGGCTGCTCTGAAGTGATGGTAGTAGGTTGGAAGAAGTGGCGTTTCGGGTTGTCTGAATGTGGTGGTTCTATTGCGGCCGAGGTTGATGGGTAGTATTGTCTGATTGGTGATGATGAGGCAGGAGGTTGATATGTGATGTCTGATCTGCACTGATGTTTGTGGCGGTATTGAAGATGGTAGAGTGAACTATTATTGGTAGGTAGATGGTTGATAGTGGTTTGGTCTGGGCTGGGTGATGGACTGTGATGGTAGATGATTGGAATAGTAGTAGTATGGTAGGTGTTTAGTGGAATGCAGTGGTTTAGAAGGAAGCTTGCTTTCATTGGGTGGAGGTGGTCAGAAGTGTGTGATCAGTGTTCCTCTTGTAATGGCAGATGTGACTTTTGCTTGTAGTGTGGCTTGCAGTGGCATTAATAATGAGGTGGTGGTTTGAATGGCCGAGAACTGTGGGTTGATAGTGGATGTGGTGTGTGTCAGTTTGTGCAAGGTGAATGGATGTAGGCAGTGTGGAGTATTGTGAACAGCTTATAGACGAGGACGGAGGAAGACAGTAGAATGATGTATGGTTGAAGGGTGATTGTTATGCAGTTGCAACATAGTAAATGTTGTGGTCAGGTAGGAAGATGGTTAGGGGATATGTGTATTTGAAGGTATGTGTTGATTCTGAAGTTTTGGATAGTGTGGGTTGCAGTGAGGTTATGGGGAGTAATGAAGTGCACAGTGGCGTATGGTAGAGAAGACAGGTTGTGGTGGGTTGTAATGGCGGTATGGTAGTTATTATTTGAGAAGGGGATGGTGAATGTATGGATGTGCACTGATGTGCAAAAGTGGATGTGAGGTTGTAGAAGGGTGAACTTGTTAACTGTAGGCTGGTGGAGTTGAAGTATGGTATATGTAGTGGACAGTGGAAGCTACAGGAAGGGTGTGCAGGTAGGGATTAATGGCTAGAAGTTTGATATGTTGGCAAGTTGAGGTGGATGTCAGTTGTGTAGTTGTATGTAGAAGTGTACACTGGTAGTTTTGATGGCACAAGCTAATGATGAAGTTGGATGAAGTTGTATAGTTGTATGTAGAAGTGTACACTGGTAGAAAGTGATCAAGTTGGATGGTTGCAGCATTGTGGAGTGATGATAGGTAGAGGAAGTGGTGGTGGTTCTGGGTTATGGAGTTATGGTTGGAAGTGATAATGAGACAGTGGATTGATAAGTTGAATATGAAGGTTGCTATGTTTGTATATTATTGTGCAGTTGTAAGATGCAGACAGTAGTGGACTGTTTGGTGATAGAGGAAAGTGTGGTTGACAGCAGAAGTAGATTATGATGTATGGAGGTAACTGATGGCAAGGCAGGGAGTTGAACAGAGGTGTGGCAATGGGAATGGAGACAGAGAGATAGTTCAGTGGTATGTAGTATGTTGCAGCAGTCAGTGGTTGAAATGGGGTGGAAGTCTGAAGTCTTGCAAGTATGCAGGTGGTCGAAGAGGATTGGTAGCAGTGAAATTAAATGTTGGCAGTAAATGTGCATAGTGCACAGTTTTGTACAAAGAAATATGTAGCTATAAATGTAAATGTAAAAGTAAATTCAAATGCAAATAATAAAATATTTTTGTTTTTGAAATTGTGTGTGTGTGTATTTAAATAGAAATGCAAATAGAAGAACAACAACAAGCAAGCAAATCAAAATGAAAGAAAAAATTCACACAACAAACACACAACAATTTTTTTTAAATGCAAATTAACACATAAAATAAACGCATAATAAAATCAAACGAAAATAATTCGAAGAATAGAAATAAAAATCAAATCAATTCCCCGGCAACGGCGCCAAAAACTTGTTTAACGACTAATTTTCTATCGGATTAGGAAATAGTCGAAAATTTTAAATTAAAAATAACTGCAAGCGCACGGCGTACAATTCTAGTACATGGCAAGTACGGGTCGATCCGCAGGGAATTGTATTGATTTTAAAATTTCTACTCAATCAAATTAAACCAAGAATTTGAGATTGTGTTAAGCTAAAAAAATGTAAAAACTAACAAAAGCTAAAATGGATAAAATATGAGAGTTTGAAGGCAATTTAGAGGAAAATCCCTTCTCATGATCACATAAATCAATAAAATGAAATTATGATCTCTCTTTTGGTCATTAGTGAATTTAGTTGATATGTTTATCATAAGTATGGCCTACTTTTGCTATTAATTAGCCCAACATAAACCATCAAACTTTAACATACCCTCTAAACCACTTGTTAACTCTCATGAAAATGTAAATGAACTTGAAAATAAAATCTATTCTAAGCATGATCTATTCAATATTGATTAGTAATATAGACTATCAAATTTTGATTTTAAAATTCACTTCATTACCATAATCATATGTAGATGAAAAGGTAATTTGTGTTTTTGTTTGTTTAAGCATAGCCTATTTGGTGTCAACAACATAGGCTATCAAATTCAAAGCTAAAACAACAAAGTTAAACCACATCAAATATTTCCATTAAGCACAAAAAGAGATCATAAGTTAGCAAAATGTTGAATCTACATGATTAAGTGAGCTTCATTACCCCTAAATTGAAGGGATTTAGCTTCTCATATTTGTTATCATTTCAACAAATGTAGAGTTCAACGTGAAACAAAAAAACAAGAGGAAAATGCAAGCTAATTAAAATAAAAAGAGAGCTAATTTAAATAACAAGAGAATTAATCTACTTGCATAAATTAAAACTAACTACTAACATGAAAGGAAAAAGAGCATGTAAATAAAAAGAGCATGAATTAACATTGCATAAAAATAAATTACATAAGAGAAATGGCTAAGAAGCTATAAAAAAGAAAAGAGAGAGTTTTTGTTTATTTTTTAGCCTAAAACTAAACTAACTAATGAAGAGGCTAAGAGCTTGATTACATGAACATATGGGGTATTTATACAAGCCTAAAACCCTAAGGCATATTTTTGGGGACTACCCAAAATACCCCTAAGGAAGTGTGGCCACCAAATTGTCATTAGCAAGAGCTTAATCCTTCATTAAATGTGCATGTAACTTTTAGCTCCACTAACATGTGCATTAGCACCTAATTGTAGATCAAGGTAAGTGGGTAGGTGGGGTCCTCCATGATGCATAAGTTGATTTATTTCTTCATTCCTTTGTTTGCTTCCCTTGTGCATGCATATTTTCATGTAAACCTTTTCCATTTGAATCCAAATTCCTACCAAAATAATATAACAATATCCAAGTAAATTTTCTTATATTAAATCATACAAAAAAATGACCATTTTTCCCCTATATGAAGATGAATATATGATGATTTGAAAATAATTAAAATTTGGGTTTAAACATGTTAAAATGCCGTATATGCTCATTTATTTAATTAAATTAGATTAAATTTGGTAGTAAAAATATGCACATTTACGTGCACATCAGTCACCGGATTTTGATCATCTCTAACACTGTGTGATATGGATCAAGAACCTTCACAACTTCATGTTGAGAAGTTGTGGCATGCTCTTTTTGGAGTATAAGCTGGGTTTTATGAAGATCTTTGGGCTCATCACCCAAAAGAAATTTTGCCTTCTAGCCTCATCAAATTGACTTGTTCAGTGCCGAGAGCCTCATTCTCCTCCTGAATAAGATGCTCCCAAGCGCATACAAGATTATAAGGGTAGTCACCCTGAAGCCACTCCAAGTTTTTGTACTTCAAGACATTGGTATTATAAAGAATGAGCAGTGGATCCAATTCCTCCATAATCTCCTCCCTGACCTTTTCTTTCACGGCTTCCACTTCTCGTTTAGCAAGGGCATCAATGTCTTTTACCTTTTCGACAGTCGCGTCACTTTCAAGCCTGACGGTAACAAATTCCTCACAGGCATCCTGATTGATTTTCTGCACTTCTGCTTTGTCTTTGGATTCGCGCTCGAATTTAGTATTGTACCCAGCAGTGCTTCATTTGGCCACGTCTCTTTCTAGCACCAGTTTATTATTTCGATAATGAAGCGCTTCAACTTCGGCCAAGTGCCTGTCTTTCTCATCTTCAAGTGCCTTGATGGTTGTTTCTACTTTTCTCCCAGCTTCTGCCTGTGAGCTCCTTAATGATTCTAACTCATTGGTTAGAGTTTCGATGATCCGCTTGTACTGGGCCTCTTGACGTTTCAGTTTCTCAATCTCTGCCGCTCTCTCCCAAGACACTTTGGAAATCCTCTCTGCCACTCTCATCCACTCATTGTATTGCTTGTGGATATCAATCACACAATCAATATTCATTTGGTGCCCAACCTCTGTGGATGAACATCATGACGCCAATGATCACTGGGTCGTTGAGGATGAGATGGAACAACGGACTATGAAGAAGCTGAAGTGGAAGGGGGACCACGAGAGGTGTCAATAGAAGGTACGTCATCGCGATGGTCTCGTTGCCTTTCAAAATCTTTAGGGGAGGAGATCTAGATCTGGATCGATATTTGTCACGGGAGGACATTCTCTATCGCCTTTTTTCTGATAATCACGGTCCCGGTTGGAACGATAGCTAGGGTCATATTCATAAGCACTACCTTGGCGATACAAGCCCGAGCGAGAGCCAGGATTCTGGCATGATATTTCCTACAGAGACTGAAACATATGTTTCTTCCTCATCATTGTTTCTGCAAAGAAAGACAAAAAACAAATCAATTCTAATTACTGAAAGGCTCAGAATAAGTGCAATCCGATATTGTGAAGTGCGTGCGAATGTGAGTGTCCTAGTGTCCCATTAACGGACTAGTTATCAGAGCTTTACTAGCAGGAGTAATCTCTCCACCAGTGGTAGGAAGGATTCCAGCCCCAGCTCTAGAAGGAGATTCTGATCCACCGATGCTCATGTTAGTAAAATGAAAGGCATTAACGTCATCCGATTTTGGAAGATCGGATAATGCCTCAAATGTTTCATCTAAGTGTTCTGACGGTTGAGAAGAAGACTGATCAGGAATAACTTAAGGGTCGATGGATAGCCTGTTTAAAGAGACGATTCTTGAGGAACCTACATACAAGTTTCTTCCTTCTACTTTTTTTGAGAGTGGGGGGTTGTGAAGTTTGTGAAGATCCAGCCGCAGCCCTGAAACTAAAACCCGCGTCATCGTCGCCAAGGTCGTCACCTTTACCTCCCGTTGCATCCTTATCAATGGCTTCTCGAGCTCCCTCAATTGGGGGCAGGACAGGGTTGGCTTGAAGGCCTTCACCACCATCCGCATCCCGCTGCTCGGCCACTATAACTCTAATGGTGACCGGTAGCCCTATGCTACGACCCTCTTCCATCAGGCCGTAGGTAATGAGACGTTCGCCAGTAAGGAGATTCTCAATATCTCTGTCTTCTGATGGAACCCTTTTAGCACTGAGACCGCGTCTGAATATTGTTTCCCATTAGGTCATTGATAAGAACCTGCACAAACTAGAGAAATTGCTAGTTCAGGATACGACCTGGATACAAGCACTCAAGAAATTAAGCAAGGAGCAACACTTACGTCCCTCTAACCACCATTTGGCAAAGCTAGGTGGGCAGCAGATATAGAACCACTCACTTTTGAAGGCACTTAGCATGTTCCAAGTACCAGTCAGGATCTGGCAAGATGACTCGAGGAATATGAACAAAAGGCTTCCCTTTCGACGCTTGAAGGTGAACAGAAATCGAATGTCTTCAGGAGTTAGAGGGTGAAATAAAAACTCCATAAATGCCATGTAGGTACAGTTAAGCAAGGCATAGCCTTATGGATGCAAATGTGCCAGTGCTAGCTTCATATGATGTAAAATTTCTCGGATGAATTAGTTAAAGGGTGGGATGCATCATGCCCAACACATGAACTTGTTGCATGTAGTGGACCCTTCAGAGGTGATATGAGATCTATCATCTTGAGTTGGGACTTTCATGTCATCAAACGTCATCCTGTCTCTAGCATCGATTCTGCGAAGAGAGGCTTCATTAATCTTCGAAGCCATGGAATCCTCTGGATCTTCCAAAACTATAGCGTTGTCTAAGTGTCAGGAGTGGGGACTATCACTTCTGCTGGAAGAACGGGAACGACAAAGAAGAGGTCGAATGATGGACATGAGCTTTCCAGTTTTTCTGCTTGATGAGCGGGGGAAAATTCATCGGAAGCAGTTGCGGAGCTCAATTTGTCACTCGTATTGTTGTGCTGTGAAATCTGTTCAGAAGACATGGTAGCTAAACGCCCTGAACGTTGGGAACCCATGACTACTTAGCTTAGTAGATAATCATCATTAAAAAAACATGTTTCCCCTATACAAAGTGTGAGCTAGTGCAGAGTGGTGTAGTGTCGTGCGATGCAATAAAAACAGTTCAGAATTAAAGGCTATGGGTATGGCGAGACTCCGGGGTTCGAACTAGAGTGACCGTCATTGCTGACCGTCTCAACCGATTTTCTACGTCAATGGCAAGGGGTTCGGTCTAGTCATCAAGATCAGTTGTTGGCATGTTGAAGTTCGAGTGGTACATTTAAAAGTGGATGAGCTTTAGAAATGTATCCAAGGCATTGGTAACAAACATAAATATGCAGGGAATTAGTTAACTTCGTTCCAAGGTTTGATTGTCATGTACATCTAATGTGCAGTTCATTTTATATTCAAGTCATGTATGACCATTCAAGTATTCAAGGCCGAAGTTCATCATGCTGTTTAGATTGAAATTTGAGGATTTTAAGTATGTTTATCCAAGTTAATCCAACAACCGATCCAAAATAATGTTTGATCGACCGATCCTAATGCCCGCGACCGATCGTTCTTGTACAATTGTTTCATGACCAATCATTCTACAACCGATCGTTCTCCAACCTTTGACTCGGGTCCACACTTCACTCTATTTTAAAACTCGAAGCAACAACCCAAAACCAATCAGCCAACAACCCTAACAAATAACGACCGGTCCAAATTCTCTTCATATTTCCAATTACCAATCCATCATAATGATTGGTCATACTTCGTTTCATTCCCCTATGTCAACAACTTCACCACATCCACCTCGTTAGAAACGATCGGCTGAAAACAACCTCCCTCCTCCGCTCCAACTAATCGAATCTCCATGACTTGGATTGTGCAAGCTAGAATGTGATCCCATTATCTCATCAGTAAATCCTAACAAGTAAGAGGAAAATCTAACCTATTTAAGTATCAAAGTGGGAAAGCGGTGGCGATTTGGATTTGAGTGCGAAGAAAAATAAGTAGGAGATGGCAGTAGTGATGGTTGGCGTAGCAAGGGATCAGGTCGAACTATAGAGATGGATGAAAATGAGTAGGGGTTGGATCAGAAGGCTCGGTGGATCGATGTTGAAGGAGGAGATGAAATTGGATTTTTCTTTTCTTTTTTGGTTTTGGTACGAACGATTAGAAAAAAAGAAATAAAGTGAAGAGACTGGTCTAAGTACATGAGTATATTTATGAAGGATGTGATACAAACCATCGAAGTTTGCAGTTCAATGGAAGCCCAACCTATAAATGATCGAGTATGATTGTTTTATGAAAGCCTTAAGTCAATCCGTTCATCCTAACCTACTTTCAACCAAATGGCCAAATCAAGGTATGATCGTTTTGTGAGAGTGCATGTCGATCCATCCCCAAATAAAAAAGAAAGAGAGAGGGGGGAAGAAAGATTGGACCCGAATCAATCTCAAAAGTATTTAGCTCGATCCATTCCGAAAATGGATTAAGTACGATCCATTTAGCAGATGGATTCATGCCGATCCATTTCATATAAAAAAATGCAAACGATTGAGTTACATTCCAACAAATTTGCAACAACCCGTGAATGTATGAATGCATCTAGGAACCAACGACAAGAACATGTACGTGAACGTGCACGTGTGCATCCTAAAAATACAGTTTCTTGAAATCGACAGAAATTGAATTCTCACATAGCATTATCAAAGAGAGAAACTAATCAAATAACCGAGGCCTACTAGCTCGATGAAACTGGGCCAAGATGCTAATTGGCAAATTACAATCCAAAATTTATAGTATTGGAGATCATTCAATCATCATGTCGAACCGATAGAGATATGACTCTTTAAGGAAAACAATTCATTGAAGGGATGGCAACTTCAGAAAGTTGAATGGATTCCTTTCCAATGACTCTAACTTGCATCGATTCAAAGCACATCATGTTGAAACAAGACGTATTTTGGGGGCAAGTGTTATCCGGCCTTTTGGCCTGGCTATATTTGAACTGATTAGATAAGTTAAACTCGATTGTCATTGAGGTCGACAAGTCATATTAACAATAATGAAACCCATAGATTAGGCACATGTGATGATATAAAGCAGTAGCAGAAGACGGACTTAATAGAACGATAAAAGTATGAAAATATGCATGCACTGAAAATGGATCGGGTACAATCCATACTCGTCAATTATGAATCGTACCATATCAATGTTATAGTTTAAGGAAATGGACAACGATTGATATCTCGAAATCTACAAGTCAAATACAGATGAAACTTTGGGAGCATCAATATATTGAATAGTGGAGCCCACCATATCAATCGCATGCCAAAACAATCCAATATAATGATCAGCGTCGATCGTTATTCTTTTGGATTTGGGACCTGCAATCGATATAATTACCTCTTTTGCATCTGAAGACTCCATTGCCAAAATTTCAGGAAGCTATTTCACTATCCTCCCCTATAAATATAGGATTGATTGTTCATTTGGGGGATTTTTACGATGCTTGTCACTTTGCACTTCTTTGTAACTAAGGGTTTTACTTCGATCCATCTTTCTGTACTCAGCAATTCAAGTGTTTAATAAAGTTATTTCTAAAAAGTGGACTAGGTATTCAACATCGAACCACTATAAATTGCTGTCCTCTTTTTATTGCTTATATTTTGTTATTTAATTGCTTGTTTCCTCTGTTTCCATTTTATATTATTCATTTACTTCTCTACAAACTCTCTATTGGGTGTTTGTACCATTTTTTGGTGCAAACAGGAGGTAATTAGGTCAGCGCCTGCACTAACACATGTCACCACAACCTTGACTACTAGCAAGCCAAAGGGAGCCATAGATTCAGTACAGATGTAGGACCAATCACCATCAGCTCCGTTTACTATTCTTAAGCGTCATAGTTCATTATTGGATGGTGATGCTCCTTCAATGGCCCTAATATTCCTTACCCATTTCTATAATTGTTCCAATTCTTTGTAATGTTACCAGTTATTATAATAGGGCTAATGTTTTTTTGCAGGAAATAGAACCCAAACCTGAAGGGAAGGAGCAATCTGAGAACAACAGTAAAGGTGTTACGAATGACCAGTGTGTACGTAACCCTATAGTTGAGCAGCTAATGCACCTTGGAGCCCCACCAGTATTAAAAAATAGAACAAATTTAACACAATTAAAAAGGATTTATTGGTGAAGCTGAATCTATAGTGGAGTGTTGAACACAAAGAAGATTCGCTAGAGAATGGAAAAGCCAGAACATAAGGTAAAGTGTTATGCAGTATGCAAAGACCTTGAATTTCGAACACTTCTATTTAAATATCTGAATTATTTAAATATTTGAATGTTGGTTAAATGTGATTAAATTTATTTAATAACCTTGTTAAACCCCTTTTAATTAATAACACATGAAGTTAAACTTGTTTTGAAAATATGTTTAAAAATTAAATAGTTCAAAGAATTATTAATAATGTGATCAGAAATCATTTTATCGATAAACAGCTTTTTACTCGGTAAAAGCTGTTCGATTTTGGACATGTCTAAAATATTAATATGTAATTAATTAAGAACTAAAATATCTTGGTGTTTATGGTTAACTAAATACATTGATGTCATGGTGATGTCATGGTGGGGGTAGAAGATATTTATATGTAAGGAGATGTTTTGGTGGTAGAAGCACATGGGAAGGAGGGTGCTTGTTGACCTTCCAAGCAGGTTTGGAGTTGGTTGTCACCTCTTAAATAAAGCTACATGATGGTCTTCATAATATCACAAAATCACTTTATGAAATTATTAACAAAAACTAGTCTTCCTCATGCCTCTTCTTCTCGTCTTTAAATTCCTAAGCAATATCAAATGAAATCCAAACTCCTCCAAATTTTGGCAAAGGCCCTATGACTACATATAAGACAAGAATATCAAGTCAAATGTTGAAGAAAAGTATCACAACACCCTGAGACCATGCATGGCTGTGAGCAAATGTGAGCGATGCGGAGGTGGTTGAGAACTATTTGAAGGCTAGGAAGGAGTTTGCTTGCTTTTGGGTGATGGTGAACGTATTCGTGTGTTCTAGTGGCTTATGCTTGATGTTAGCAAGGGTTTAGGTGATTTTACTCACCATTTAAGTGTATATATTGTGTACATATATGTTTGTGTGTGAATGTAAAGTTAAAGTAAAGAAGTAATGCAAGTTATCACTTTTGGACCCACCATTGCTTTGGAAAGAAAGTGACAACTTTATATGTAGTATAATCACTTCTATTAACCTCTAAAACATGTATTGCAGCCTAAACATTGTGTTTATATATTTGGTGTGATTGTATGTGATGTGAAAGTGTGTGTGTCTAAATGTTTGTAGCAAAAGAGTCACTATAAGTGCACTTCGTAAGTCCCTTGTGTTTAACCTCTTTAAAATGGTTATATGTGAATATATCATAAGAGCATATATTTTGGTTTTGCTCTACACTTATAGTAATGTCTGGGACAGGGAGGAAATGGTTTGAAAAAGTATATAAATTGTAGGACAAAGTTGCAAAAGTTATAGCAAGAAAGATCGCTATATGAGCACGTTGTATATGCCTTGTATTGGCGATTTTGAATATGATTTTGAAAGACATCTTTATGGGTTCCTGTAACGACCCAGAATTTCGAACAAATTAAATTGAGAATATTTAATTTATTTTAAATATTTGAACGATGATTTAATTTGAATCCCGAATATAACTTTGAATTTGACGATTAAATTATAAAATTTAATCGATTGAAGTTGAACAAAAATTTATATCTTCAATTTTAAGTTGAAGAAAAATATTTCGAAAGCTTTCAAAATTTATATTGATGATACTGAAGATAATAGAAGCTTAAGAATTTAATTTCGAACTGTTTTGATCAGTTTTGAAATTATATTGTTCGAATTGATATTTAAAAATAGCCGTCCGAGGCGCAGTCTCGGAATTCGACGAAACGAGTTTCATTGGATCCGTAATATTGTTTTATTGTCGGATTTCAAATTTCGTAATTATCGGAGCTGTTATGCGAACGTACAACATATAAACGCGTTGAAATTAAATCAGATTCAAATTTAAATTTAAAATTTAAATTTTTAATCAACATCAGCCACCCTAGGTTCTCTTTAGCAGACCTATTCCCTGAAACGTCGCGTACTCCTGTCTCCTTCCCTCTGTAAAATACACGAAAGAAGATCATTTCGTTCGAAATCAAAATCTTGTTCAGAGAAAAAATAAATGGCCGCTTCTTCATAATTTAGCAGATCCTCTTCTGTTTTAAAACAAAATCCAAAATTTGAAACTGAAGTCGCGTTTCATTCCCTCGTTCCCTTTATCAATCTCGTGAAAAACCACGGCCGAAAACAAATCGACTACTTCCATCTCTATTCCCCCATCCCTCAGATTCAAACGAACGAAGCTCTCGTTCGACGAGTAAAATCAGGGCCTCAAATAAGGGTTTCACAACCAGAGCACTCGCGTGCGATGGCGACAAAGGGGATTCGAACCCGAGTTCGAAATTGATGAAGGGGTTCGCGGTCGAGCTCGCGAGAGGAGGAGTCGCGTTCGTTCGTGCTCACGTGGAGCTCGCGCGCGCTTGGGGAGTCAATTGAAATCGCTGGAAGATTGGAGGAGCTCGCGACTGAAGTAAGGCAGCAATCGAGGCGCGTGCGAAGTGGATGTGGCAGTGCGGCGCGTTCGAGTGGGGACAGTCGCGACTGGGTTCGCGATGGGTTCGGCGGCGATTAGGGTTTGTACAAGGATGCGGCGATTCGCGAGGAGGATGGCGGCTCGAGTTCGAGCGATGAAGTCTGGAGAGGGTTGCGATCTTGATGGCAGCTCTCTGGTGGTGGGTTCGTGTTCGAGCAGGGTTTTGGTCGAGCGTGGTGAGAACCTGGGTTCGTTCGATTTTGTCAGTGAGGTATATTTGTTATTTTAAATTTCGATTTAAAATTTATATGTATATATAAGTATGAGGAAGATAAAATAAAGGTAATGTAAGTTACAGTAAAATGTAAATACAGATTTTTAATTTAGTGTTATAGATTGAATATATATGTATATAGGAAATTTAGTTTTAAAAATAAACTTTTGAGTTAAAGAGAATTTAGTTTTAGTTTTAAAATTTTGTTAAATAAATTATTAAAAAGGATTAATTCAAAATCAATTGTATTAAAATTGTTAAAAGAAAATTTGTTTAATTTAATTGTTTTAGAAATGGTTAGAGAACATTAGTTTGAAACTGAAATGTTGGTTAAATAAATTTATTTATAAAGAAATTGGTTTAGAATAAATTATTCGATAAAAATTAAATTTTTGGTTTTAAATAAATTAACAGATAATAATTTATTGTAAATTGATTCAAATATTGATAAATTGTATAAATGTTTATACAAGGTTTGTAAATCAAGAAATAAGCCGAAAATGGAAGAGAGTTGAAAATGGATGCAAAATAAAAAGCTAAGGTGAGATTTTTTTCACTCAAAATATATTTGGTATTACAGTTATTGATTTGACTGAATTGATTGATGTTTGGATGTGATATTAGATATTTTAGGATATATCTATTATATATAGCAGTATATACATATTGGCATATGTATATATTGGATTGATGATTTCCCGCCTCGTATAGCGGATGAGACCCTAGTGCGCCGTTAGTAAGCGGATTTATAAAAACCTATATACCGCGATAATTCCGTACTGGAGCGGAATTGGTATTGTGCTAATGTTTTTGGATGCAGGGAAACAGGTTGGAGGGATCCAACTGGACCCCTCACATTGATTGATTTTATTTATACTGTGGTATGAATCTGTGAATGATTATTGATGTTATTAATCATATTGATGTCTGGAAATTGATTGAAGCTAAAATTTAGCTGAATGGATGTTGGACATCATTGGATTCCAAAAATAAACGAAATTGAATTTTTGGAAATCAAAATAGAAATTTCTAAGTGAATTTAATTTTAGAAATTTAATAAATTCGAAGAAAGGAATTTTAAAGTATAAAAAGTTAATTTTTATAATCTTATCGAAATTTTTTCCAGAATAAAGTGAAAATGTTAAATAAATGAATTTCGTATAATAGTGATTTTAAATTGAGGAAATTAATTTAAAATCTGGATTTTTAAATAGATCGAAAGAAACCATTGAAATTTGTTTTCTTTAAAAGGAATTTATTTAAAAAGAGATAAGTTGGAAATCCAATTAGAAATTTAATTGGTAAATTGAAATAATTTGGGAAATCAATGTAAAATGATCTCAATTTGAAGAATCCATTTAAAAAAATAGGATATTGAATAATTTGAAAAGAATAAGAGTTTATTTTAGTAGTGAAAATAAATTTAGAAATCAATTCGTAATTGATTTGGAGTTAAAGTAGAATTAGAAATAAATTTGGAATCCGATTTTAGATTCAAAAGTGAATACTTGGAAAAATGAATCCAATTGAAATAAGGGAATGTGAATTTAAATGGAAATGATGTTAAAATGATTTATAAAGGGATGAACTTTACAATTGTAAAGTTTTAAAAGAACGATGTTGAAGATAAAAGAATTATAAGTATTAACTTATAAGATGGACCGTTAGTATAAAAATTGAGTTATGAATTGAACTAGTTAATAAAGAAGATTTATAAATTGTAGTTTTTATAAATGGAAATAGAATTTATAACCGTGTTTATAAATTCGAAATAGATTGAATTTGATAAATTCAATATGGAAGATTTTTAAAGAAGATATATTCACGATTTTGGACAGTGAATATATTATTGAATAAAATGGGTTCATTTTTGAAGAAGTAATATTTTAAAAATGAAGTTAAACATTTTAAAGATGTTTTAAAATGTATTGTGAATCGAAAGCATAGATTTCAACAGTCCTTGTTGAAATAGGCGTTTTCGAGAAATATAAGGAAATGGTGGACTATAACCCTGTTGTTATAGTAAATGATTTCCGAAAGGAAATGTTTTTATCTAGTATTGGGATTTATATATCTATCTTAATTTCCAAATCCCTATACTAGTGAATTAGAGTCGTCGTAACGATGTTTTACGTAACATTCGTTTTGACTCAAATAAATATGTTTAAAGAATGATTTCCTTAAAAAAAATGAAATATATACTTAATTTGATTTAAGTATATCGAGTATTTTCAAATGTTGAAAATAAAAGATTTGTGAAATACTTATTATTAAATAAGTATGGAATGTTTTCCAATATGAAATGAACGTTGTGAGATTTATCTTCTTAAAGATAAATCGAAATCGAATATTGAAAACGATTTGAAAATCGTATATCAATAGACATTTTTGAAACATAAATTCACTATGGAATTTATAAAAGGAAAAGGGAAACTGTTTAGAAAAATAAACGTTGATTTATTTTTAAGTGTGGAAATTTTATATCTAGTAAAGATATTTTTGAAGATAAATAATTTGGGAAAATTATTTGGAATCTGATGATGTTGTGCATTTTTATTGATAGTTAAATAACCGACTATCAATATTTACTTTTAGATAGGTATTTGTTGTGAATTGGATGAATTTGAATGCCACACTTATTTTTGAATAAACGCTCACTATTCGGGTTAACCGGGAAAGGACCATGGGGTCGTATAACCCATTCCGAATATGTGATACGTCGTTATGAATTGCATTTGAAGACCGGTGTTGAAGACCGGATATTTTTGAAAACGGAAGGATTACCGTCGAGTTACTCTACATCGACTGATCTTCGATTTAGAGGTTTTATCACCCTTAGTGACGGGAAGTCCTGACGTGATTGAAAATTATCCGGAAATGCAAGGGCTTCGTGAGAAGTGCCTTCGGTTCTGTTCGATCCCGGAACAGACTTGTATGGATTGTGTGTCTGACGTTACAATTTGAGATATAAAGCTGATTTCTTTCAAATACATTTCTGTTGGTGGCGGAGAATTTATTCTCTTAGCTTAACACCCTTCTCTGAGACGTACGAGCTCAGAGGTTATGTAGTTGAAATTCATCAGCGATATATCCCAATTTGGTAACGTGGCATACTGAGTGTTGCTGTGAAATGATCAGTGTTTGATCGTTTGTGATATGATCATTTGTTTGATCTTATATCTTTGTGATCATAGGTTGATCATTTTGTTTGACCCGAAGCAGGGCTTTTTATAGAAAGCGTAGCTTTGTGGACGAGACTTCGTCGAGCCTCACACCCCGGAAATGGTCGAAACAGGAAGAATGCAGCAAGGTTCTAGGGAGTAGCGCCCCTTAGTGTATGTCATTCCTTCTGGATAAAGGTGGTATCATGGTATGGAGCCCAGATACTTAACCTCTGTGGTTACTGCATTATTATTATCTATGTGGTTTGTTGCGAATCGGGGATCCTCGGGAAGATCGGTGACGATCGGGGGATGGCATACGCGTGTCAGTAGTTACCTATTTTTGCAGAGGTAACCCGGCCTTGTGTTGGCAGAGATCCGGTTAGGTTCTCGGGTCGTCTATTCCAGGGACGTACCCATCGTGGATAGGAAGTTCCTTAGCCTGACCATTTGTTGGAAATCCAAAGAAACAATACGAGCCTTTACGATTTCAATTGTATAACCTGTCGCCTCAGGAGGCAGCTATAGCAGGCATAATATAATGGTACCTATGCTGGCTAGGATTTATATTCTACTTACGAAATGTTTTCTACACTATGCACTAATAATAATATCAAAAAGAATTTGATTTTTTTGCGTAGTAAGCATCTTTGACTATCATAAGAAGAAATCTCCTCCAAGTCTGCGTTTGCATTGTGTGTGTGGTGGGAGGTCTTATGGTAGTTTCATTTTCCAAAAGCATTTCGAATTGACTTTAAAATTTTCCTGTTGTTTATTTTAAAGATAAACTGTTTTACGATCTCACACCAGTCACCATGACTGACTCGGAGTTTATTGTTCCCTTCTAAACTCTGGGTGCCCACCAATTTCCACACGGGCAGTCTAGAGTTAGATTATTAGGTTATCTGGATATTCTGGAGCTTTGGAGATAAGCTGGAGGACGAGACGTAGTATTTGTATTTGATAGTATTTATTCCGCTGTGTATTCTGTATGAGGACGAGTTTATAAAACTGTCCATTGTTGTATATTGACTCTGATTGATGTCTGTATAAAAAAAAACTGATAAAATTCTTTGTTTTAAAGATTACTGATTTATCTATTATATATTGTTCCGCTGCGATATGTGAGATTCTGATATTGTGTTCTGTTTCTGTTCTGATGTGTTTTCTGTTGTTCTTCTTCTTTCTTTCTTCTTTTCTTCTTCTGTCCTCTTCTTCTGCCTTTTTCTTCTTTCTAAAACCCTCACTCTTGGAGTTTCCGGCGTTCGATTTCTCGGCAGTCGATAAAGTGAGTATCGATGTTGAATTTTCGAAAGTCGAAAATTTTAGGATGTGACAAAGTGGTATCAGAGCATATGGTTAAGCGACAACCCTGCTCTGTTGGGTGTTACTCATTAGAGATAGAGTCAGTAGTACTCTAGAATGAGTTGAGTGTAATAATAGATATGAGCGCGTATTTGTTAGTGAATATAAAAATTGTTTTATATTGTGATGATTGATTTGTTGAGTGGTATATGGATTCTGGTCAATACGAGTAATTAACGATCATTGATAGGGATCTCTAAACACTCGAATAGAACAATTCGGCACAGTATTGTTTTAAATAGGGTGAATGAGATAATTTTGCCCAAAATTATTTTTGTATATAAAAGAAATGATTTTCTATGAATTACCATAGTATATGGATGTTTGGTTGTTAGGAAAGTGATGATATTGAAATGTTATCATTACTATTGAAATTGAATAAGAAGTTGAAATTATAACTCCAAAGTTAAGAAATGAATTCATATACCAATGAAATTAAAGAATATAAATTATAAAGGTGACTTATAATTTGAAACGGAATTCCAGAGGAGTATTTGGAAATGTTTTGAAAGGAATTTGTAAATTTTGGTGTTTTAGAAAGTTCAATTCCTTTTTGATTTGAAAATGGATTTCGAAGGTTTTGAAAAATATTTTGGAGAGATGAAAGCTCTAAACTCTTTTCGGTCGCTGGAAAATAATCCTGATGATGGTGGCCACATCATTAGAATTCATTTTCGGGTTTCCAAAAGAGAAATTGCTGTCAAATTGTTTTAAATAGGAGTTGTTTGAAAATTTGGGTTTTGTTTTGGAAATTCGAATGGAATTTGAATTGTTTTCAAATGGTTTTGAAAAAGTGGAAACGACTCTGGAATCCTATTTAAAATACTTATGAAATATTAATAAGTTAATAACTTATAGAATATTGAAATTTGATTAGAATGAAATTCAAATTGAAAAACGAATGAATTAGTGAATGAATGAATAAATTGCGATTGCAAGTGCTAGAAAATGAAATTGAATGTTAAGTTCATTTTGAATTTGTAAGTAAATGAGACTGAATTGAATTCAAATAAAATTGAAAGTGTGAATTATAAGTTCAAATGAATGTGAAATGAAAAATTGAACGAAATTGAATATGTAACTTCAATAGCGAATTAGAGATGATATAAGGAGTTTATATTGAAAATTTTGTAATAGAATTTGCAAAATAATTTGAATGTTGTAACTAGATATCATGGCTAGTAGATATACAGGTATAAAGGGATTGGAAAATTTATTTCACAGATAATTCGAATTGCTCGAAAAAGGTATGTATTTGAATTATAATATGAGTTTTTGATGATTTCTCTCTAGCCGCTTGGCTTTTTCTTTTTCTTTTTGAAATCTGAGAGTCCGTAGGGACGTTTTGTAGTCGTACCGTATTAGCCGCGCAAAGGAGACGCTGGCGAAATTTTTCGAAAATTTCGAGTGTTAGAAAATTTTTGAGAAAATTTTGAAAGTTTAAGTTTGAATTTAAACTCGAATTTGAATTTAGAAGTTAAACAATGTTGTTTGGAACTTAGAATTCAAGTTGGAAAATTTAGTTGAATTGATAACGAATCTTTAGTAGGAAGATTTGTTTTGATAAATTGATAAAACTATTAGGTTGTAAAAGATAGTAGACGAGTTAAGGACCACTTTTCCTAACTTGTAATTTCGAGGACGAAATTCTTTTAAGGGGGGAAGTCTGTAACGACCCAGAATTTCGAACAAATTAAATTGAGAATATTTAATTTATTTTAAATATTTGAACGATGATTTAATTTGAATCCCGAATATAACTTTGAATTTGACGATTAAATTATAAAATTTAATCGATTGAAGTTGAACAAAAATTTATATCTTCAATTTTAAGTTGAAGAAAAATATTTCGAAAGCTTTCAAAATTTATATTGATGATACTGAAGATAATAGAAGCTTAAGAATTTAATTTCGAACTGTTTTGATCAGTTTTGAAATTATATTGTTCGAATTGATATTTAAAAATAGCCGTCCGAGGCGCAGTCTCGGAATTCGACGAAACGAGTTTCATTGGATCCGTAATATTGTTTTATTGTCGGATTTCAAATTTCGTAATTATCGGAGCTGTTATGCGAACGTACAACATATAAACGCGTTGAAATTAAATCAGATTCAAATTTAAATTTAAAATTTAAATTTTTAATCAACATCAGCCACCCTAGGTTCTCTTTAGCAGACCTATTCCCTGAAACGTCGCGTACTCCTGTCTCCTTCCCTCTGTAAATTACACGAAAGAAGATCATTTCGTTCGAAATCAAAATCTTGTTCAGAGAAAAAATAAATGGCCGCTTCTTCATAATTTAGCAGATCCTCTTCTGTTTTAAAACAAAATCCAAAATTTGAAACTGAAGTCGCGTTTCATTCCCTCGTTCCCTTTATCAATCTCGTGAAAAACCACGGCCGAAAACAAATCGACTACTTCCATCTCTATTCCCCCATCCCTCAGATTCAAACGAACGAAGCTCTCGTTCGACGAGTAAAATCAGGGCCTCAAATAAGGGTTTCACAACCAGAGCACTCGCGTGCGATGGCGACAAAGGGGATTCGAACCCGAGTTCGAAATTGATGAAGGGGTTCGCGGTCGAGCTCGCGAGAGGAGGAGTCGCGTTCGTTCGTGCTCACGTGGAGCTCGCGCGCGCTTGGGGAGTCAATTGAAATCGCTGGAAGATTGGAGGAGCTCGCGACTGAAGTAAGGCAGCAATCGAGGCGCGTGCGAAGTGGATGTGGCAGTGCGGCGCGTTCGAGTGGGGACAGTCGCGACTGGGTTCGCGATGGGTTCGGCGGCGATTAGGGTTTGTACAAGGATGCGGCGATTCGCGAGGAGGATGGCGGCTCGAGTTCGAGCGATGAAGTCTGGAGAGGGTTGCGATCTTGATGGCAGCTCTCTGGTGGTGGGTTCGTGTTCGAGCAGGGTTTTGGTCGAGCGTGGTGAGAACCTGGGTTCGTTCGATTTTGTCAGTGAGGTATATTTGTTATTTTAAATTTCGATTTAAAATTTATATGTATATATAAGTATGAGGAAGATAAAATAAAGGTAATGTAAGTTACAGTAAAATGTAAATACAGATTTTTAATTTAGTGTTATAGATTGAATATATATGTATATAGGAAATTTAGTTTTAAAAATAAACTTTTGAGTTAAAGAGAATTTAGTTTTAGTTTTAAAATTTTGTTAAATAAATTATTAAAAAGGATTAATTCAAAATCAATTGTATTAAAATTGTTAAAAGAAAATTTGTTTAATTTAATTGTTTTAGAAATGGTTAGAGAACATTAGTTTGAAACTGAAATGTTGGTTAAATAAATTTATTTATAAAGAAATTGGTTTAGAATAAATTATTCGATAAAAATTAAATTTTTGGTTTTAAATAAATTAACAGATAATAATTTATTGTAAATTGATTCAAATATTGATAAATTGTATAAATGTTTATACAAGGTTTGTAAATCAAGAAATAAGCCGAAAATGGAAGAGAGTTGAAAATGGATGCAAAATAAAAAGCTAAGGTGAGATTTTTTTCACTCAAAATATATTTGGTATTACAGTTATTGATTTGACTGAATTGATTGATGTTTGGATGTGATATTAGATATTTTAGGATATATCTATTATATATAGCAGTATATACATATTGGCATATGTATATATTGGATTGATGATTTCCCGCCTCGTATAGCGGATGAGACCCTAGTGCGCCGTTAGTAAGCGGATTTATAAAAACCTATATACCGCGATAATTCCGTACTGGAGCGGAATTGGTATTGTGCTAACGTTTTTGGATGCAGGGAAACAGGTTGGAGGGATCCAACTGGACCCCTCACATTGATTGATTTTATTTATACTGTGGTATGAATCTGTGAATGATTATTGATGTTATTAATCATATTGATGTCTGGAAATTGATTGAAGCTAAAATTTAGCTGAATGGATGTTGGACATCATTGGATTCCAAAAATAAACGAAATTGAATTTTTGGAAATCAAAATAGAAATTTCTAAGTGAATTTAATTTTAGAAATTTAATAAATTCGAAGAAAGGAATTTTAAAGTATAAAAAGTTAATTTTTATAATCTTATCGAAATTTTTTCCAGAATAAAGTGAAAATGTTAAATAAATGAATTTCGTATAATAGTGATTTTAAATTGAGGAAATTAATTTAAAATCTGGATTTTTAAATAGATCGAAAGAAACCATTGAAATTTGTTTTCTTTAAAAGGAATTTATTTAAAAAGAGATAAGTTGGAAATCCAATTAGAAATTTAATTGGTAAATTGAAATAATTTGGGAAATCAATGTAAAATGATCTCAATTTGAAGAATCCATTTAAAAAAATAGGATATTGAATAATTTGAAAAGAATAAGAGTTTATTTTAGTAGTGAAAATAAATTTAGAAATCAATTCGTAATTGATTTGGAGTTAAAGTAGAATTAGAAATAAATTTGGAATCCGATTTTAGATTCAAAAGTGAATACTTGGAAAAATGAATCCAATTGAAATAAGGGAATGTGAATTTAAATGGAAATGATGTTAAAATGATTTATAAAGGGATGAACTTTACAATTGTAAAGTTTTAAAAGAACGATGTTGAAGATAAAAGAATTATAAGTATTAACTTATAAGATGGACCGTTAGTATAAAAATTGAGTTATGAATTGAACTAGTTAATAAAGAAGATTTATAAATTGTAGTTTTTATAAATGGAAATAGAATTTATAACCGTGTTTATAAATTCGAAATAGATTGAATTTGATAAATTCAATATGGAAGATTTTTAAAGAAGATATATTCACGATTTTGGACAGTGAATATATTATTGAATAAAATGGGTTCATTTTTGAAGAAGTAATATTTTAAAAATGAAGTTAAACATTTTAAAGATGTTTTAAAATGTATTGTGAATCGAAAGCATAGATTTCAACAGTCCTTGTTGAAATAGGCGTTTTCGAGAAATATAAGGAAATGGTGGACTATAACCCTGTTGTTATAGTAAATGATTTCCGAAAGGAAATGTTTTTATCTAGTATTGGGATTTATATATCTATCTTAATTTCCAAATCCCTATACTAGTGAATTAGAGTCGTCGTAACGATGTTTTACGTAACATTCGTTTTGACTCAAATAAATATGTTTAAAGAATGATTTCCTTAAAAAAAATGAAATATATACTTAATTTGATTTAAGTATATCGAGTATTTTCAAATGTTGAAAATAAAAGATTTGTGAAATACTTATTATTAAATAAGTATGGAATGTTTTCCAATATGAAATGAACGTTGTGAGATTTATCTTCTTAAAGATAAATCGAAATCGAATATTGAAAACGATTTGAAAATCGTATATCAATAGACATTTTTGAAACATAAATTCACTATGGAATTTATAAAAGGAAAAGGGAAACTGTTTAGAAAAATAAACGTTGATTTATTTTTAAGTGTGGAAATTTTATATCTAGTAAAGATATTTTTGAAGATAAATAATTTGGGAAAATTATTTGGAATCTGATGATGTTGTGCATTTTTATTGATAGTTAAATAACCGACTATCAATATTTACTTTTAGATAGGTATTTGTTGTGAATTGGATGAATTTGAATGCCACACTTATTTTTGAATAAACACTCACTATTCGGGTTAACCGGGAAAGGACCATGGGGTCGTATAACCCATTCCGAATATGTGATACGTCGTTATGAATTGCATTTGAAGACCGGTGTTGAAGACCGGATATTTTTGAAAACGGAAGGATTACCGTCGAGTTACTCTACATCGACTGATCTTCGATTTAGAGGTTTTATCACCCTTAGTGACGGGAAGTCCTGACGTGATTGAAAATTATCCGGAAATGCAAGGGCTTCGTGAGAAGTGCCTTCGGTTCTGTTCGATCCCGGAACAGACTTGTATGGATTGTGTGTCTGACGTTACAATTTGAGATATAAAGCTGATTTCTTTCAAATACATTTCTGTTGGTGGCGGAGAATTTATTCTCTTAGCTTAACACCCTTCTCTGAGACGTACGAGCTCAGAGGTTATGTAGTTGAAATTCATCAGCGATATATCCCAATTTGGTAACGTGGCATACTGAGTGTTGCTGTGAAATGATCAGTGTTTGATCGTTTGTGATATGATCATTTGTTTGATCTTATATCTTTGTGATCATAGGTTGATCATTTTGTTTGACCCGAAGCAGGGCTTTTTATAGAAAGCGTAGCTTTGTGGACGAGACTTCGTCGAGCCTCACACCCCGGAAATGGTCGAAACAGGAAGAATGCAGCAAGGTTCTAGGGAGTAGCGCCCCTTAGTGTATGTCATTCCTTCTGGATAAAGGTGGTATCATGGTATGGAGCCCAGATACTTAACCTCTGTGGTTACTGCATTATTATTATCTATGTGGTTTGTTGCGAATCGGGGATCCTCGGGAAGATCGGTGACGATCGGGGGATGGCATACGCGTGTCAGTGTTACCTATTTTTGCAGAGGTAACCCGGCCTTGTGTTGGCAGAGATCCGGTTAGGTTCTCGGGTCGTCTATTCCAGGGACGTACCCATCGTGGATAGGAAGTTCCTTAGCCTGACCATTTGTTGGAAATCCAAAGAAACAATACGAGCCTTTACGATTTCAATTGTATAACCTGTCGCCTCAGGAGGCAGCTATAGCAGGCATAATATAATGGTACCTATGCTGGCTAGGATTTATATTCTACTTACGAAATGTTTTCTACACTATGCACTAATAATAATATCAAAAAGAATTTGATTTTTTTGCGTAGTAAGCATCTTTGACTATCATAAGAAGAAATCTCCTCCAAGTCTGCGTTTGCATTGTGTGTGTGGTGGGAGGTCTTATGGTAGTTTCATTTTCCAAAAGCATTTCGAATTGACTTTAAAATTTTCCTGTTGTTTATTTTAAAGATAAACTGTTTTACGATCTCACACCAGTCACCATGACTGACTCGGAGTTTATTGTTCCCTTCTAAACTCTGGGTGCCCACCAATTTCCACACGGGCAGTCTAGAGTTAGATTATTAGGTTATCTGGATATTCTGGAGCTTTGGAGATAAGCTGGAGGACGAGACGTAGTATTTGTATCTGATAGTATTTATTCCGCTGTGTATTCTGTATGAGGACGAGTTTATAAAACTGTCCATTGTTGTATATTGACTCTGATTGATGTCTGTATAAAAAAAAAACTGATAAAATTCTTTGTTTTAAAGATTACTGATTTATCTATTATATATTGTTCCGCTGCGATATGTGAGATTCTGATATTGTGTTCTGTTTCTGTTCTGATGTGTTTTCTGTTGTTCTTCTTCTTTCTTTCTTCTTTTCTTCTTCTGTCTTCTTCTTCTGCCTTTTTCTTCTTTCTAAAACCCTCACTCTTGGAGTTTCCGGCGTTCGATTTCTCGGCAGTCGATAAAGTGAGTATCGATGTTGAATTTTCGAAAGTCGAAAATTTTAGGATATGACAGTTCCCATGATGTTTTATTTATTGCTATATGTGTACTACTTAGTGTAAAAAAATTAGAGTTTAAATCATTCTAAAATTGGTTAAACGATGCTACAAAAGATAGGAGCGAAAAGGTCGCTATATGAGCACTTTGTAAATAGCTTTTTTTGGAATTTTTAATATTATTTTGGAAGATATCTTGGGGGTTTATTTGCATGATTTTTAAGTACCCTAAGTATAGTACATTTTATAAAAATTTCAGATCTTAAAACCTTTATTTGGATAGAGAAAACTAGCCATAAGTTTCTTGCTTTCCCTAAAATGTTCTATGTCAAGTATCTTTTACAGCACATATAAATGTTGTCTTTGACATACAGCAACATTTTCGGATCTTTTTACAGCACTGTTTGGTGTTGTGTTGTTTTAAGCTACTTTGTGATTTTAAATGTATTTAAAAGATTATTTAAAGTTATTATTTTTATGACATTTTTTAGAGATGTTTAATAGCAGGTTTTAAAGTATTTTAAAAGTGGTTTTAAGTTTAATATATTTTTAATGATTATTTATGAATTTTAAAGGTAAAGGGTTTATTATATAAAACATGCTTTTTTAATAATTTTTTGTTAAATTCTAAATTAATTATTTGCATAATATTTTACATAGATATTTAGACACATTTAAATGTATTTTAAAAGTATTTATATATATAAGTTTGGAAAATTGAGTTAAGTATTATAAAAGGAGAAATGGTGGTTTTGTTATAATGTTATTTATAGTGAATGATTTTGGGAAGTAATTTAAAAGTTTATTATCTTATTAAATAAGTATACTTAGATATTCAAAAAGAATGTTTTAAACATAATAAAAAATATGTAAGTGTTTTTGTTTTGTAGTAAACAATGTTTTAGTAACATTTTTTTAACCCTTGTAAATATACTTTTATCTTTAAAATGAAAAGAATATTTTAAAGATAATCATAAATATAGAATGTTTTTGGAAAAAGGTTAGGAATGTAAAAGGTTTAACTTATAAAAGAGAAGGGATTTTTAGTAAATAATGTTTTAGTAACATTTCTTTTTAACCCCTTGATTATATTTTAAAGTGGAAAATCTTGTTAAGTGATTTGTTAATATTTTTATACCTTTAAAATAAGTATATGAATATATTTTCGAAAATGAATAGAGTTGAAATGAATAGTAAAGCAGTAGAATACATGGGGATTAGAAGTCGCTTATGTGACTTAATCGTGCTTTAATTGTTTACTTGTCTATGCAAAGTATTTACTCCTATACTTAGCACTAAAAGCCAAAAAGTAGACTTATTCTATCTGTGAGAGTTAAGAATGAGGTGTTAAGGTAGGCTTTGATTCAACTAGTTCTCTAACCCACTTAGCTTCACACTTGACTGAGGGATAGCATAAGTTGAGAAGGTCGAAAACATGACAAGTATACGAGACCAAATTTCCATATGCGATCATTTTCACTATTATTGAATTTGATCAAAATTAACTTTGGAAATATCTAGAAGAAACACGAGATTGATACAGTACATTTATCCTCTCGATGATGTTATACCCTATGTATAAACTCGTCTAGCTCTTCTAGGATAAGAGATAAGGAAATTCGTTGGGATAAGAGATGATATCTACCTTTATACGTTGTTTGATTATTTTTAAAAGAACTAAAGTTAAATTAACTAAGAACTAATCTATTGGTTTTGAAGAGTTCGGTATGCGGGGAAGTGTACTTATATGACTCAAAACGGTAACCATATCAATACTAATATACGTGTTCTTTGTTCTGAAAGTGGTTGTGAAGCGAAATGTTATAGACTTGCACTGTCTATCCTAAGGTAAATTCCAAGGGAGATGTTAGTGTTAATATTTTGGACAAATGCTATAGAGTTGAACTGTCTATCCTAATGTTAAGTCCAAGGGAGAGGTCAGTATTAGCATTCATCGGATGACTTATGCTAGAACCCATGAAGAGATTCGTGAACTGTTCGAGATGCTAGGATCCCTGTAGAGATTCATGAAATGTTGGAGACGTTGGGATCCATGTAGAGATTTGTGAACTTTTCAAGATGTTAGAATCCATAAAGAGATTTGAGATCTTTTCAAGTGATGAAGACTTGTGTGATGATATGCTGAATATGACTTCACCATTGAAAATGACTAAAAATAGAGTAAGGGCGTAGCCATTGGGTTTAGCTAACCAAAGGGTACATCAACTCCAAATATCGAGAGATTATTTTGGTTGAGGCCCGTGGGAGTTGATGGTATTCGGCATCACGTGTTAGGGTGTGGTCCGGTTATGTTTACCATTGTGATATATTTTATTTTGAGATATGCATGATTTTGAAAGGTTGTTTCTGACCCTTGTCAAAAGGCCAGCTTGGATGTACTGAGGAGACCACCATGGAAATTCATATGCGTACACACCTTAGCAGTTTTGATTGTATACCTAATATTATTGTGTTGCAAGATGCAAGAAGCACAACTATTTTTCATCCCTAGACACTATATATTATATCGCCATATGTACTTATTAGATGGTTTGGTTCTTTCGAGGAGAAAACCATCCTAGTGACTCAAGAGGTCTCAAAAGATACTGTTATATGAAAGCTAAATGTTTCTTGAGTTTCCCACACCAATCTTATGTCTAACTCGTGGTTTTATCTTTCCCTTAATTCCTCGAGTGCTCTTTCGAGTAGTTGAGAACAGCAAGTTTTCGTTGATATTCTTTGGAGCTCGAGGAGATGAGCTGGATGCTTTTACCCACCATAGTATTCTTATTTCCACTGTACTACTAGTGCGTATATATTAGCATTTGTGAGGACAGGCTGTTATAACTGTCCATGCTGATTATTTTACTTAAGATGGTAACCATGAAATGCAATGTATCTTAGAGTAACTCCTTGTACTGTCTTTTTAATATTATATGTTATCGTTCTGTTGTGAGATTCTGATGCCTTGGTCACTTCTTTCTTGATCTTTTTCTTTCTGCTTTTACTTTTTACCCTAAAAATCTGTCTTTCCGACCCTTAGGTGTTTGGTACATAAATACTGTGGATGTATTAGCGTCGACATTTGGAGGTTGAAAAGGCAGGTCGTTACATAATACCAGTAAGTCTAAATAAATGACTATAATTAGTTGGAATATAATGGATTTTCATAACCCGAATTGATTGGTTGAAGTTAAGAAGTTAATGAATACTTATAAAGTAGGGTGTGTTGGGGTCATTGAAAATAAACTAAAATATCATAAGATTGAACAATTGAGGAGTAAATTGGGAAGTAAATGGGAAATTATTAGCAATGTTTCTTGTTACTACAAATTCTATATTTAGGTCATTTTGGACATATAAGTTTGGAGATTTAATATCGTAAGTATGAGCGATCTACATATACCTCTAGAACTATATAATGTGGGAGGAGCTCAATGTAATGTCTCGTTCATGTATGCATAGAATTTTGAAAGTCTTAGATCTAGACTATTGTATAACCTAGAAGAGGACGCAATGTACATTTTTAAACCTTGGATCATATTGAGGGATTTCAATTGCATTAGAAAGACAGGTGATAGAAGTGGTGGAAACCTAGTTCATTTCGGTAAAATGTTGGAACTCGAAGCATGGGTGACAAGGGTTGGGATGACTAAGTAAATATAGGGGATTTCAAATACACTTGGTGGTCAGGCCCGGAGAGGAACATAATGTCAAAAATAGATAGAGGGTTTATGAACACAGAATGGATGAAGGATTTTCCAAAAATAATAGCTAATTATTTATCATAAAGCATCAGCGATCACACTCCTATCTATGTTGCTTTAGCTCAACAGTGTATTGGCAGCACTAAACCATTCAAATATATGAATCACTGACACTTATTCGAAGACTATAAAGAGGTGGTCGAAATAGGATGGAACATGGAGTGTAAGGAGAACCCGATGTAATGTATAATTCGAAAGTAGAAAACTATTAAACAAAAGCTTAAAGTTTGGATTCGAAACAAGACATGAGAAGAGAAGTGTCTGACATTTGAAACCAATGTGCAGTTTTACAACGTCAATTGTAGGAGAATAGAGACTTTAACAATGCGATGGAACTTTATAAAATAAGAACGATTGGGATAGCATTGAAGCAAGAAATCATTAATGCAAGGCAAAATGCAAAGAGCGACTAGCTGCTCCTAGGTGATGATGCTATTGCTTTCTTTTATGCGAAAATGTCAAATACTAGATCTGCAAATGTTTGGAGCGGTAACATCCCAGTAAATAGGGAGGTGTGTACGAACCATAAGATTCTTAGAGATAAGGCACTTGAGTATTTTTTTAGAGTAGATTAATGAGCCACAAAGGTGCAACTTACCAAATATGGTATGCAAAAAGATTATCACTGAGTATGGTAGGAGTTCCTAAATGATAGAGCCGAAATGTTTGAAATTAGAAATGTCATATTCAGTGTTAGTAATGAAACTACACCAGGACTTGATAGCTTCGAATCTTGATTTTATAAGAACCATTGAGACAACATGAAAGAGAAGCTTCATGAGGCTTATAGTGGAATATTCCAAGAGGGCAAGATCGTGAAAGAATGTAACCATACATTTATCCACTTGATTGCAAAGAATAAACTTGCGAAAGATACTAAAGACTTAAGGCCTATATTGTGTTGCAATATGGGTTACAAATTTTTTGCTAAACTCTTATGCAACAGGATTAAATACTCTCTAGATGGCCTGATATCAAAAAAGTGCTTTTGTTCCTAGCACGAGAATTGGTGATGGAATTTTGTTTGCACATGAGATTGTGAAAGGATTTGGTCGTAAGGAAACTATGGGAATGTACATCAAAATAGATCTTCAGAAAGCCTATGACACTATAAATTAGCTTTTATTCTCATATGATGAGGTGCACGAATGTTAATGAAAAGTGGGTCAATATAATTCGAGAATTAATTTCAATGCCAAGTATTTTAGTGATCTCTCAAGGTAACCCGCATGGCCATTTTTGAAAAAAAAAATGGGTTAAGGCAGGGTGACCCACTTTCCCCATTACCTTTTACAATTGTTATGGAATATTTTACCATATTATTGGAAAGGAAAATGCAGGAAGGGAAGATTAAACCTCTGTTTGCAACTACAAACTAGATTACGCGTACCATATACGTTTATAATATTTTAGTTTTCGTCCATACAGATTATAAAGGTGTATAAGCATTAAAGGATGTTTTCAGTAGTATGTATAAGAGTGTAGATTTAAGACTAAACTGTGAAAAATCAATGTTATCTTTTGGAAAAGGAGTAAAACACAAGGAGGAAATAGTAAACATTTTGAAAATTAATCAAGGGGAACTGCCAATCATATACCTAGGAATTCCACTATCTTGCATCAACATGAGAGATAAAGACTACACTCATTTCTTAGACCGTATTAAGCAAAAAATACAAGGGTGGGAATCGAAACTCTTAAGTATAGCGGGTAGTGTAGAACTTTTGAAATCCATAATTTTCTCGATTATGCAATATTAGATGAAGTGTTTCCAACTGCTAGTAGCCACCGAGAATGAAACTAAGCACCTGTGTCCAATTTTTTTATGGAAAGGTAAACTTGCCAAAATTCTATGGGTAATTGTTTATAAACCTAAGGAAGAGGGAGGATTGGGACTTAGATTTTTCTAAGAAATAAATAATCCTTGGGAATTAAACTGATTTGGAGGATAGATAATAAAGAAGGAACTTGGGCCGAGTGGATGCATATAAGTACATCAAACAATAATCATTTTGGGAAATGGAGAAAAGGAGTGAATATTTCAAAGTATGAAATTTTTTATTAAGTATTCGAAACCAAGCAATAAAATGCACACTAAAGAGAATCGTTGATGGAAAGACAACGTCGTTGTGGTATGATCCTTAGTTACAAGGTGGGAGTTTGGTGAATAGAATGGAAATTGATATGGCTACAAGAACTAGGAGTAAGCAAATGTTAGTGAGTGACATTCTAAAAGAAGAGGAATGGAATTGTCGAAGAGTCAATTTTCTGTGATGAGCAAGAGAGGAGATAGAGAGTATTGAAATATAACATGATAAGGAAAAAGATTTTTGGTGGTGGATATGTAGTAACAAAGAAAAATGTAGCGACCCGTAAATTTAAACACTTCGTCTTTGAATATCAGACCTTTTGAAATATGTTAAGCATTATAAAGGTTATTTAATAACCTTATTAAACTCCTTTTAATTAATAATTAATGATAGGAAACATTTTTTAAAATTTATTTACAAAAATAAATACTTTGAAGAAATATCGATAATGTGATCGAAAATTGTTTTATCGATAAACAGCTTTTTATTCAATATAAGTTGTTCGAACTTTGTGTACATGTCTAAATAACATTTGAAGTCGTTAATAGCTAATAAAAATATTTTGTCTAAATATGGTTAATTAAACTTACTTAGGAAAGCTTCTAAAATGTAAAAGGTGGACGATATTTGAGTAGAGATGTTTGCTTTTATTTTTGAGGTGGAAAGTAAGTCACATGGAGGCATGAGGAGGGGGAATTGCTTTGGCCAGCTAGGAGATGATGGGGGAGGGCGGGCTTACCCCTTGTTGCCTATATAAGTGCACTCATACAACATAGAACCCCTTTCACATTTTTATGCAACTTAAAACTAAGCTCTTCGTTCTCTTTCAAATAACTTTCTCAAATTCAAAGCAAATCAACTCAAAGTTGCACCAAACTCTAGTTTAATCCTTATAACAGTGATGACCCACCTTTTTGACCCTTGAGAATGACACTTAACACAATCTCTGTGTTCATGTGTCGTTGCCCAAGCGTCCGAAAGATGAGTTATCATGGGATAAAATAAAAAAATAGGTCTGTTCAGAATAGAAAAGTCTTACATTGAAACTGTAACATATAGTACAATAATAATATAGTGCATCAGGTTACTCTGAACATGGAGTTATCAAAGTTACACAAAAGTATTACAACTATCAGACTAGGCAGTTATATGTTCCACCTTTACAATTTCTGATACAAATACAAATACATAATCATACAGTAGAAATAGATAAACAAATAGATAAGGAGCCTCATGCTCGTCCATCATCTTTAAAGAGCCCAAAGGAAACCTGATACTCTTTGACTCCCCAAATATAATTGAGTACCCGAGAGTTTAGGAAAAAAACAACTCAGGTCGGACAATAAGTCTGGTATGAGCAAAAACTCTAAACAAAAAGGTGGAAATAAACACAATATGTAAGACCATGTCGCTAACTGTAGAATGGGTTTTCCCTCACAATTACAACATCCAATCACAACAATGGATACAAACAATTAAATATTGTGAAATGCTCACAATGCTTCTCGATGCAATTAAAAAGAGGTAAATTTAAAATTTAGGAATCAAAGGAAAGGAAAGAGAAATTTTCCAACAAATGACTAGGAGGGTGCTCCCTCCTCACTAAAAGTATACCTCTAGAATATACGTAAGAACTATGATGGCACTCGGGAACTCCAAGCCGACTTCGCCAAGCTTACCGAGTATCCGAGTATTTCACATCTTATGGCGCATATAACTGAAACTAACCTGGAGTAGATGTGAATATATCCTAATGGGAGCAACCCCACATAGCTTGGCCCCCACTCACTTTCTAGTTTTAATCATTTCCGACAAAGGATAACGAAGCTCAAATGAGCAAAAAATCATCTAAAACCGACGATGTCCAAAGGAGAAAGCTGAACCGATAGTTAATAAATCAACTATTGGGGATAATTAAAAATGATCGTATATGGAAGTTAAATTTCATATTCTTACCACCACTCATCGATTCCAAACAAGGGTCATCCCTCAGTTGAAAATGAAGTCGGGCAAGTTGAGGTAGTTTTACCTCTAGGCATTGCCTGGATGACATTTTTATCCTTCGAGATAGAAACGGGTTCCTGCCTTGATGTTTAGTGTTAAGAATATAACTACATCCTTTCCATATAAGCGATACCAGATTACGGAAAGTTCATTTCAATAACTGAATCAAACTTTTACTTTTAAAACCGAACTTGTGCTAGGATTTAACATTTCAAGTAATGACTTTAAAAAAAATTTCACAAATGATTTATTAACGTTTAAAACTAGTCGATTTCTTCAATATCATTACTTAGAATGATTTATCCACTTAAACAACGATTAATTACTTCAAAGTCTTTATTTAAAATAATTAATATGTTTAATCCTAATTAATTACTTCAAAACAACAATATTTAAAATGATTAATTGAATTTAATCATCCTTGATTAAAACATTTATTAATTTTAAAACATCATTATTAGATAATTTATTAACCCTTAAACATATTTATTAAAATGATTAATTTATTTTACACATCATTATTAAAATGAATAATTAAATTTAAAATATTATTATCAAAGTGATTAATTAATCTTAAAATATCATTAACAAAATGATTAATTAACTTTAATACATCATTAATTACATAATTAATTAGCCTTAAACATCATTATTTAAGATGATTAACTAATTTTAAAAATATCATTAAGAAAAGATTAATTAATCTTAATCACATCATTATTTAAATAATTAATTAAACTTAAGCATCATTATTTTTAATGATTAATTAAATTTAAAATATCATTATTAAAATAATTAATTAACCTTGAACCATCATTATAATAATGATTAATTAAAATTTATCCATCATTAATAAAGTAATTAATTAATTTTGTAAAACCCAAACACAAGTTTTAAACCAAAGATTCCAAATAAAGATGTTGGTTTCAAAAGTGCTGATATAGCAATAGTCGTTGTACAGACACTTCCGTAAACACTTCTCACATGTCATTTACTTATCCAAGCATCACAAAGTATATCATGAGCATATAAATAAAAGTAAATAGCAACTTAAACATCATATAGTTCATCACTTGTAAACTAGAACATAACTTTCCAACTAATCATCAAGATGTCAACTTTTCAAGGTGGTTAACCAACAACACATCCAACATATTTAACATATACAATCAACAAATAACATGCATTTCCATTAATATAGTAAAGGTTAAAACTTTATTTAAAAGGTGAGGATTTTCTCACCAAAAAGCAACCAAATTAAGCCAAACTATCACTGAACTCTCGATCAACACTAGATCTAAGCTTGTACTTGCTAAAGATGGAATTTTTGGACCCTAAATGGGCCTAAGTGGTTCGACCTTGGGGGTTGTAGGGCTTGGCCTAGGGTCTTAAGTGGGTTTTAGGCTTGTTTTTGAGAAGAGAGGGTGGAAGAAGAGAATGGAGAGCGTTTGAATAGGTTTTTAAAAATTAAAAGAGTAAACAGGAGTGATTTTTAAACATTGAAAATTTTATGGAAGCCATTAACAATCTTTTAAAAGCTTAAAAAGAAGATGTAATAACTTTTAAAAATGATGGAAAATGAAATGGTAAAGGAGGGAGAAAATTTAGAGTTAGTTTTATATAAATGGAAATTGTACAATTACCAAACTAACCCGTATCACATTACCCTCCATTCAAATTAAGATACATCATCATCTTCACCATACATCCCTTCAAACACATGTTACCCACCCTTCTCCTCCTATTATCCAACATGTAAAACACTTCCATGTACTTATGTGTTATAAGATGTGACATATTCTTTTTCTTATTTTATTTTTATTTAAATTTTAAATAAAATGTCACATCTTCTTACTTTTCACTTAAGTAAATAAATATCCACCACTTATTTTTACTAACCATATTTAATTCATTTAATAAATGTAGGTGTATATGTTACCTATAATGTACATAACATTCCAAACAACTTTTAGGCATCAAAAAATCGGAAATTCGAAAAACGGTTTTCGGTCACATTTTCTATTTTTCTTTAAGCTAATTATTTTTATAAACAAATTTTGAAAATCATTTTCCTATCACTAGTTATTATTTAAAAGTGTTTTATTTGTGTTATAATATTATAAATTAATTATTTGAAAACATATCAAATATTGAGATTTAAAAGTGATTAAATTACGGGTCATTACATCCTCCCCCGTTAAAGGAAATTTTCTCCCCGAAATTTATCATACACAATAATATATACCAAAAGGAACCCAAATGATATCATTCAATCAAACAAGTACAAAGAAAATCCACCACAGTCGGTGAGTACACTAAAAGACACAACAACATATAAATAACTAGGACAACAACTCGAGATACAAATCTCTAATATAATCTTCGATTTCCCAAGTATAATCACTATCATCCTCACTCCATTGGACTTTAACAATATTTAATTCATTCATCCTCGATCGCTTTATATCTGGAGCAATGATACGAATAGGCCACCTAGAAATAGTTAGGTTAGGTTGAACTTCCAAATCCTATTGTTGTGCCGGTTCTACTATCGATGAAGGGTCATGTACATACTTACGTAAATGAGATACGTGAAATACATTGTACACATTCGATAGTCTATCTAGTAACTTCACTCTATAAGCAAGTCTACCAATCCGGTCCAGAATGGGAAAAGGGCCAGTAAATCGAGGGGCTAACTTCCTTGATTTCTCAAACCTCACAGCACTCTTCAATGGACAAACCTTCACAAACACCAAATCTTCCACTTTGAGCACAAGATCCTTATGCCTTTGATCCGCATAAAACTTTTGCCGATCTTATGCTTCCTTCATCTTCCATTTGATATCAGTTACCATCTCACTTGGTTCTAAGATCATGTTGGGCCCAAGAACAATCCTACCACTAGAATCCACCCAACATGAAGGAGAACGACAAGGACGGCCATAAAGAGCTTCGAAATGGGCCATGCCGATACTTTCCTGATAGCTGTTGTTGTAAATTAACTCGACCAAGGGTATATAATCTTCCCAAGAACCCCAAAAGTCAAGAATGCATGATTGCAATAAATCCTCCACGATCCAGTTCACTCTCTCTGTCTGTCCATTTGTCTGTGGATGATAAGTTATACTCAAACTCAGATCGGTCCCTAAGTTAGTTTACAGTCCCTTCTAGAACCTGCTAGTGAATATCGGATCTCGTTCACTTTCAATGCTACAAGGAATACAATGAAGCCTCACAATCTCCTTCACATACAAACTTGCCAGGCTCTCAGCAGTCCTAGTCGGGTTAACTAGAATGAAATGAGCACTCTTGGTCAGCCGATCGACAATAACCCAAATGCATTTTCCCCTCTTCTTGATCTAGGAAGTCCATCAATAAACTCCATAGAGATCTGCTCCCACTTCCACCTCAGTATCTCAAGCGACTGAAGCAGTTCAGTTGAATTCTTTGATCACTCTTAATCTGCTGGAAATTTGCACACTAACTCAAAAAGATTGAAACATCACTCTTTATCCCCCTCTACCAGAAGACTCTCTTCATATCCTTGAACATTTTAGTCACTCCTGGATGTAAAGATAACCTTCAACGGTGACACTCAGCTAATACTTTTCTTCTAAGTCCATTAACATTCTGGATGTAGATACGCCCGTTCATTCTCAATATAACTCAGGGATCAATCTTAATACTAGAAACAATACCATCTTGAACTTCCCTCTTAAGTCGAGCCAAAATAGGTTCTTTTCCTTGACTAGCCACAATCCTCTTTATCAATACTGGCTTGACTTCTAAGTTAGCAACCATTGCAACATTCCTACTCAACGCATCTGCAACAGCATTTGCTTTCCCAGAGGTGTATAGAATTTTAAGAAGCGAGAAAATCCAGCCACCTCTACTGCCTCAAATTAAAATCTTTCTAGGTAAAAAGATACTTTAAGGATTGTGGTCCGGGTATAACTCAAACTTTTACCCAGAAGATAATGTCTCAATATCTTCAGTGCGAAGACAACAGCCAAAAGCCCTTAATTATGCGTAGCATAATTTCTCTCATATGGCTTTAGCCATTGACTAACATTGAAAATAACCTTCACATGCTGCATCAGAACTGCTCCCAAACTAGAACTACAAGCATCCGTATATACCGTTAAACCTCCGCTCCGCTAGGGTTTCTTTTATTGTGTTTAATAACATCACCAATAACAAAATTGCTTCTAAGAGGGGATTTAGACTGGGAGAACCATTATGTCCTCTTCTATTTAATCTTGTTATTGATGTCTTTACCAAAGTTATTCAATCCATTATTGGGGTTCTAGTCAAATAGGGTAGTAATATTGTTGAAGGAGGGATTTCTACACTACAACATGCAGAATATACTATGCTATTTTGTTCTCCTGACCTACCTTACATCAATTCTTTGAAGTTGATTCTTTATCTTTATGAAAAATGTCGAGGTTGAGCATTAATTCCCATAAAAGTTCACTACTTATGCTTAGATAATTGCAACTCAGATTCTTTTCCTATTTCTTATTTGGATATGACCTAATACCCATTGGCTTAACTTATGATGATTGGATTCCTTTAATTGATAAAGTGGATAAAATATTTGTTAGATGGAAAGGCGATGTTTTATCCAAATATGGAAGATATGTGCTTGTCAATTCTATACTTACTGTTGTGCCTTTGCATTGGATGTCATTTTATAAGATTCATGCTTGGGTTATCATGAAAATTGATTTTATTAGAAGGGATTTCTTCAGGAAAGATGGAAGGGATGGCGGCCTTGTCAAATGTTTGGTAGCTTGTGAAATGTTTGCAAGGATAAATCTCAAGATATTTTGTTGTAATAAATCTGTCAGATTTGAATAAGGCTCTTCATACTAAATGGATTAGGGGTATGCTGGGTAATTCTAATTCACTTTAGAAGACCTAGTATAACTATCCTGTTGTTAATTACCTAATTAATCAAATTTAATTATGATTAATAAATTTTAGTTTATGATTTTTGAAACTTAACTATGTAAATAAAATTTAGCTTTTGAATAATTGGTTTAATTTCATTAAAAAAAGGAGTTATCATTTCTTAGAGATGATTTTAATTTAAATTAAGGTATTGTTGAACTAACTATTAAAAAAAATTTATGATAAAATGAATTATTAATTGGAAAGTTAAATTGAGTTTGGTTTAAATTAATTTATTTTAATTATCAAATGAAATGGAATATTTTAGAATTGGTTTAGAATTTTAAAGTGATAAGAAAATATGGATTTTTAGTTGTAAAACCAATTAGAAAATAAAATAGATAACAAAGAATTAAATTTGTAGAAATTTAACTCTAGGAGATAAAACGTGTGCATTTTGGAATTTTGGGTTGTAGTAGTTTATACTTAAGACGTAGTAAACAAGGTTTAAATTCTTAAAAGTATAAAGAAACACTTTTAAAGGAAAAAATAAATAATAAAACGTAGAGTGATAAGTCTAGTTGGACTAAGCCCATTTTCAAAGAAGAATTTTACTTCATTTCTTCTTTCTGTACGTTCACTGTAAAACACAGCAAGCAAAAGAAAGAAAAGTTTAAGTTTTCACTTTAAAACTTAGTTTAATCCTTAAAAATCAATTAGAGAAATTCCTAGAAATTTTTTAAAATTCAAAGTAATCTCTTTCTCTCTTATTCTGTCTTTAGGAACCTTCAATTTCAGATTGGAGTAAGTTTGTAACTTATTGTATGTTGTTTATAAATTCTATTTTTAGGGTTTCCAGATTAGAGAAGGAAGCAATAGTAATTTTGTTGTTTAGCTAAGAAGAAAAGGAAGCAAGGCGAGTTAAACTCACAAGACCTATCCTTAGTTGCTTGAATGTTGGAATTATTGAGTGTTATGATTTGTTTGTTTGATCTTGGATGAACTGATTGTATGTTTTACTGTATGTTGAGCTTTGAAACCCTATAGGAAACTTGACAGTAAACTCAAATACCACTTCTTGGATCAACTAGAGAGATAATTGAATGCATGCAAAGTTGTAATTAGGGATATAAAATTCAAGTATAGGACCAGGGATCGTCGGAGGGGATGCCGGAATGGGGAGTGTCGAGGGTAGGGGGTTGTCGCATGGAATGTACGTTCCAAGCTACCTACCGATCGACCAGTCAACAAAGATCGATCGACCGGTCACCGGCTTGGAATGTGAGTTTCAGGTGATATTCAATCATGCCCATCGTCTTCTTGAGTCCAGTTTGCATTTTAATTGTTTTGCTCTCTCTTGGCATTTCTTTGAGCTTTGTTTTATGACGATTTTGATTGCATTTCGGGTTTTTGAATCCACTTTGATGATCTAGTTTATTTCGAGCTCTTGTTCTATGTTTAAGTGCTAAATATACAATTTATTTATATCCATTTCCAAAGCTATTTACAAAGGAAATCCCTTTTGGAAATAAATTGTATTCTATTAAGTGTGTGTGTGTGTATACACTTCAAATTTCAAAGTGATTGCGAAGAAGGTTTATACCAATATTGTTTTGAATAGAAAAGTTTAATAAAGGTAATTGATCATTTAAAAGTTGTAAATGAAGTTTTATGAAATTTACACATGTATATAGATTTTTCTTTCAAAAGTATTTTATAATTATCTAAGAATATGATTTCCTATTATTTAATAAATCTTGGATTTTAGGTCATTTTGGGCATTCTCGTGTGACCTTTGGATTTTGAGATAATATTTTGAGAGCCTTAATTCTATAATATGAGGAGTATTAATAATCAATTTAGTGTTATTGATTGGTTAAAATGCATTCAAGTAACACTTCATCGAATATGGTATAACTCATTGATTAGAATGTTTGAGTGGGATTTACTAATCCATTAGCGAATACTTGAATTTCACCAGGTAGTATGAGATGCTTTGGTTAAATTCTTATGGTTGCCTTTGAGGGTGTATTTAACACTTTAGGGTTGTATTCTCTTTTGGTGTTTGGCATGGGGCCGATAGATCCTTTAGAGAATATAGTTTAGGTTTTCCAGTGATATCCGTAACGAGTGAGATTTACTAGCTTCTAGTAAATACTTGAATTTCACCAAATGGTATGGGGCACTCTGTTAAGTTCTCGTGATTACTAAAAGTGATAGTATTTGGCATTTTAGAGTGTGTTCTCTTTTGGTGTTCGGCATGTAGGCTAATAGATCCTTAAGAAGTATAATCATGGTTTTTTATACGATCAATGAGATTGGTTAGGATTTTGTTATTCACGGTATGGACGATCCTTGGTACTTTATTGGTAAGGATTTGGATTTCGTTTTCTACAGTATGGACGATTTTAATATCAGATTGTTATGGGTTATGTTTTCTTGGATTTTTAGATATTATTCTTTATTTTGGAATTTCTGAGTTTTGTGATTTATTATTTGTTTTGTCATTAAAGTATTCATGTGTCATGAAATGGATTCTGAATTTAACTATTCTAGTGCCTTGTTTATATTTATGACATTTGTATTTATTGTAATGTCATGTACTCTTGTGTTATATCTTGTTCTCACCTTTTGGATATTATAAGATAGTCTGACCTGTTTATTTTATAATACTCGGGTCATGTAGAGACTTTTCAAGTTTTAGGACGTGTAGGCTTTTGGGTAGGTATGCTAGCATGAAGATAGACCATTTTGACTTTTCAGTTATCTTCTGTAGGATATTTATTTATAGTAGTATGGGATGTATATTTTGAGATGGTGACTTATTATGGTTTATGGATGTATATTATGTGGGTCTAGTATTGTATTTTGTAGACTCACAGTATGTATTATATATGATGTATATTATTCCGCTGTAATCTGTGATTATTGTTTCATATGATATACTATTCTAATTTTGAGAAACCGATTTGTTTATTTCTTTAGATTGAGACTATATACGTCAAAAATTTATTCTAAATATTCATTAAAACGGTAAGTATGACGTGTCAGTGTTAGTTTAAGGATATATTCACATTTGGTCACCCTTAACAGGTCGTATTCTCCGTGTTATTAGACAAAAGCATTTATAATGTTCTTTAATAATAAGGGTATAATGGTAGGTTCATTACACCTAGATCGAGAACTTTTACTATGGGGGTAATTTCATTCTGCATCAAATTCCTAAATCTTATTCAGTCTTCTGGAGATGTGTTACCAGATTAATTCCTATGTTTAAAATCTGTGTCCATCGGGTTATTTGCCCTGCCAATAGAACATCATTCTGGAAGGATACATGGACTTATGATATTTCCTTTCAAAATTAGTTTTCCAACCAGTTCTTTATTAGTTTGAATCAAAATGATTTAATGGTGAATTGGTACAATCATCAGGCTATTGATTTCAAATAGAATTTGAGCTTTAGCAGATTTTTGGAAGGGAATACAATTACTCAATTTAGTAAGTTGATGGCTATTCTTAATGGAATTAATCTTACTATTGACAGCGGGGATGATATTCATTGGTTTTTGAAGACTGATAACATTTGTACGGTAAGACCGTTTATCATTTTATCAACTTCTCTAGCACCAAAGCTGCTTACAGCAATGTTTTATGGTCTTGTAAAGCTCCTATCAAAACCAAAATTCTTATGTGGCCGTTGATCAATAAGAAAGTTAACGCTCTAGATTTGCTGTGAAGTAAAAGGATTCATCTCAATCATGTTTGCTATATGTGTAATTGTTTTGAGGAGTCCTTCAATCATTTTTTTCTTTGATTGCATCATCACAAAATCACTCTAGGAACATTGTTTGGGTTTATTTTGATACTACACTAACATTGGACTTGTTGATTTTTTTTTTCTTTTTATGGGAGCATATCAGATCTGATTTCAATGATATCTCTAGAAGATTTCTTTTTGAACATTTTCTACTTGCTTTTTTCTATGTTATTTAGAGAGAAAGGAATGCTAGATGTTTTAATGACAAAGTTTGTTCTAACTACGCCATTAATAATTCTAGTTTTAATCTGGTGCTTATGTGGGCAGGTTTTACTAAGAGGAAAGCACCTATAGGTAATGATGATGTGAACTGCAACTTGCTTGAAACTATTGGCCAGTTGTAGCTAGAATGAGATTTATGATCCTTGATGTGTGGTTCTTATGTTTAGTGGGGTTGTTTGTATGTAACTAGTTATGTTGTGATGTATTTTGGCAGGTCTGATGTTTGTCTACTTTGGTTGCATTTTGTTCCATGATGGCCTTTCGGTGTTTTGGGTGGTGGTCTATTGTATGAATTTTCATTTTTTGTTAGTACTAATGTGTAACCCGTGCATTGCACATGGTGATGTTGTAAAAGAAATTATTAAATATACATAGTTAAATAGTTGACGTACAATATAATATGCTAATGTTAAGCATATATTTGTGTAAGTCATGTGTTTCAATTATTGTGATATGTTAGTCTATGATAAAATACCAATTTCGAAAGAAAATTAACAACATAAACTTAATTGTAGCTTAGTTAAATGGAATTAAAGAGAAATTCCAAATAATTTGTAAATTATACTTCAATATACAGTAGTAAGATAAAATAAAGAGACCTTCATTATTATGCATGTTTATTATTACTAAATATCATTTAAGAAAGAAAATAATACAAACTTGAATGTAAATTAGTTGAAGTTAATTAAATAAGGATATAACTTATACATGAAACTAAATGGTAGATCAAAATTAAGGAGTGACTTATTAATAATCGTAAAAATCATAAACTATAACAATAGTAACCTTTATATAAAATACAAAGTCGAAATAATAATAATAGACTTTAATTCTGAAAATCCATATGTGGGATATAACTCTTTCTACCTTACTATTATTTAATAGAATATATTTGATAAATCATTCTATCAATAATTTACTTTATATAAGAATAAATTACCAAAAATTATATCTATTATTATTTTGGATTATAATTATATACATCTGAATTTAAAATAATTTTAGAAATTTGTTTGAATTTAAATAAATTATACGTTAAGTATAGTATTTAATTAATTTATATATATATATAGTAAATAAGTGTACAAATATATTAATAGAAATTTTATATTGCTATTTTCATATCTTTGTGTTAACCTAATATTTTTATTGTTGTAAAATAATTTAAAATAATATTTCTCAAAATAAGTCAGTTACATTTTAAATAATATACTTAAATAATTTATATGTTTAAATAGTTATAAATAGTTAGAGATGTTATTTTCTGATTCAAATTTTCACAGTGAAATATGTAGTTTTAAGTTAGTTTCAAAATAACGTTATATTTCAAAGCTTTATTGAGTTATATTTTACATTATATGAAATATTCAGCATAGATTTAGGTGAGAGTGTAAAATTGTAATATATAAATATATAATAAAACATAACCAAGGATGATACTATTTTATTTTTGACTTGCTGAAATCGTGAGAAGCTTCATGGAAAATCAATAGATAGAATAAAGAAAAATCTTAAAAAGAGAGAATTAAGGAGAAAAATATATTTTGTTCTATTTTACTATTATCTAATTACAAATACTTAGATAAACATATATATTAGTTAATTTAATATATTAACAGAATAGACTATAAGTACCTATATTCTTTTAGATTGTAAATTTCTAAAATAGTATATTTGGATTATAAAATAATTTTGAAATTTGTAGCATTAAGTATAATATTTCACCAATTTATATTTGCTGAATAAATATAGATGAATTTATAGAAAAATTATCATTAAGATTTTTTGATATTAACATATTAAAATGTTATGTTTTCACAATAAAATATTATTTTTGAATAGTTAAAAACAATCATATATTCATTATTTTCATATTCTAACTACTTAAAACGATATTTCTTGTTTCAGATTAGTTTTACAATAATAGTTCTAAGGTTTAAGGAAGTTATATGCTAAACATATTATTTTATTAATTCATACGTTTAAAAAATGTAAATAAACAAAGATATATTTTTGTTATTTCCAAAATTTTACATTTTAAAATATTTTATCTAATTTTAAAAAAAGTTTAATTTATATTTTGAAATTAAGAAATCATATTTAAATATGCCTGATATACATACATATGTGACACAATTGTAAGTACTTATATATATAATCAATTTCATGGAAAATATCGGTGTAATATTTTCCTTTTTGAAGTAATAGTAAGTAAATTCGTGATCTTGTGTGTATTTATGCGCATGCACACCCACACATGTATATGATGATGGGTTTTAGATGTTAAATTACAAAATCGGTATTGATAAGAATTTTAAATGTAATATAATATAATTAAGGGAAAAACTATTTTTTAATTTTCTAAAATTATGGATAATAATAATAATTATTATTATTATTATAAAGTAATAGAATGTATCTCATGCATTGCACACACTAATGTTATAAAAACATGTTACGTATACTTTAAATATTGTTAAAATAGAATCTTGTTATGCAATGTTCGATATATTAATCATAAATTAATTTTTTTTTAATTTTTTTGTATGCATATAATTTTTGTTAAGTGGTTCATATATTTTTATATTTGAAAGAAATATATGTTTTACTATTTTGTTACTACGAACGTGGTATATAAATTTAAATTGTCACTTTGTTTATAAATTATCGGAGAACTTAATTAATATTAATTACGTGAATTTATCTATATAGTATGGATTTATAGTTTTTGGTTAATTTAAATACATGGATTTGAATGTAAAATAATAAGAGAAAATTGATGAAAACTTTGTAAATGACTGTAGAAATTACAACATCTCGGTTTATGAATATAAAATCATGAAAATTAATGTAATATTTTGGATAACTATAAAATGATAATTTATACGGATTAAATAAAATCGAAGAGAATCAAGGATTGGGACTAAAATTTTATAATTACCGAGGGGATTTATAATTTTTAAACATTTCTATCATTTAACTGGTAATTTATTAAAATAAATAATTATTACATTAAAGTTGCTCATGTTGTCTTTTATGTGATCAACGTTATTTTCACCACAACAGAATCACCATATTACAATGATGGAAAACTATTGTAAAAAATCTATTGCAATGATGGAACCACCGTCGTATTATGAGAAGTTGTAATAGACTGAAATTTTTTTACAACTTTGTTATGTAGTTGCATAAAACCGTTGTCATATACCATATTACAATTGTTTCTGACCATTGCAATTAACCTTTTTACAACTGTTAATAAATGTTGTAGATATGTAACATTTCGTAATATAGTAGGTATGACAACTACAAGATAACCGTTGTAGTAATCTCTACTAAAATTGTTACTTACCATCGTGATTTTGTATTATACAACTTTTTCTGATAGTTGCAAAATACTTTGTTACAACTACAACCGACAGTTGTGATTTAAACCCCAAAAAAATAATTACATGCACCAATTATTAATTTACCAAAACTACCAATATACATCTGAGACTAACTGGATCAGATTCATTCATAAATATTAATAATCATAGAATTCCAACAAAGTACAATACATATCCAATAAAACAATCTAAAGTAATCATTCACATCGCCAACTAAAACATTACCAAAGCAACATTCTAACATAACCATTCCAAAATACAACGATACAACATAAAATACATAAGAAAAATAAAGTTTTGTATCATAAAACAACATATACCCTAAGGAAGTACACTAATCGAAGGCAACGAAGTCTTTATGCCAACCACGGTTGATCTTACAACTGCTCCAATAGTACACATCTCGGAATTCGGCCTCCACAAGAAAGCTTTCGGATCCACCACCACATACCCAAACTTTACAACCATATGGTCCTAGTTTTTTAAAGTGCACCAAACAATAAGGATCAGTGGATACTACCGTTCCTTCTGCAACAACTTTCTTTTGCCAACTCAATATTTTACATCTTCTGGGCTCATTTTCAGCTTGCCTTGCATCCCATTTAGGCTGTTCTTGAACTGTCAAATTGTTGTTCTCGCTGTGTGACTACACAAAAATGATTTAGGAATACATTACACTATTATTGCAGGGAGTTTCCTGAATATATCACTAGAAAATATGTGATATCCCTAACAAAAAAATAGAAAAACAATATCCCTAACAATTTTCTATGTTGTAGGGAAACATCATTTTCTGAATGATCATCCACCTAAGAAAGGTGGGAGCAAGAACGAGAACTACTTCTGCAGCTAGAAATATATTCATCTACGTAGAAATTAAAATAAATACCAAAGGTAATGGCAACTGAAATTTTAACTGCCACTTAATTATAATAAATCAAAATTATAATAGTACCTACTTTAAAGGCATCTGTAGCTGGTGAATTTAGGATTTTCAATTAAACAAAGCAGTTCTCTATACATGTTAGGCATTGTTAGGTCAAAGTATTAATTAAGTATTTGATATATATTTGAAATATTACAAAATTACATGTGACATATATCAGGTGGTGTTGACTCTTAATAAAAATATTACATTACAGTATATATGAAATATTTGTGATATATATCATGCAACAGTAAGCAGAAATCTATGTGGAACATATATTTTGGTATATTTGAAATACTGCAGTACAACATATGGTGCTACTCTTTATGTTAGAGATGAAATTTAAGAGCAAAAACTTTCATATCACTAGTATATTTGATGAAATTTAAGAGCAAAAACTTTCATATCACTTTATGGTGATATGAAGGCACCATAATATATACAGTATAATATTTTTTGCCCTTTTAGACCATAAACATAACAACAACAATATATACATGCTTCCATCAAAGGCTTTAGACCTAACTGGAGATACACTTTTGATGAAATTGAAGATGGTAAAAGTAGAATCTTAATTTGTTGGGATAACAATGTATGGAAATTGAATTTTATTCTCAATGACAGACAAGCTATAACAAGCCTACTTTAGAGTAATGGAGGCTTGAATTTAGTTCTAATAATTGTGTATGGGTTGCATATGAATTCAGAAAGAAGCATGCTTTGGGAACATATAAAAGAAATTACAAGCACCGCATCTATTCCCTTGTTAGTTAACTTTGTTTTATATGAATTGGGCCTAGAAATGATTCAAAATGCAGTTGAAGATTTTCTTAGCACCACTCAAATTTATGGATTACAGGAAATGCAATACCTTGGTAGTAAATTCACATAGAGGGGGGAGAAATTATTAGTGTTATAGAAAAATTGATATGTCTTATATAAACTATGAGTTTATTTCAAAGTTTTATGATTCTTATTCACAAGTACAAAATTATTCATCAAGTGTTCATTGCCCAACTTTGATTCAACTCATTAAAAATGTTTCTCAGTCCAAAAATATCACTTACAGATTCAATAATGCCTGGTGCAATTTTCAGGGCTATAATGATGTAATAGAAAATGCATGGTCTATTTCAATGTAAGGAAATCCTCTTTATATTTTTTGTAGAAGCAAAAGAAATATGAAAAAAGATTTAAAATAATGGAATAAGAGGATATTATCATTGAAGGAATTGCTTGAAAACTTAAGGGAAAGACAAAACATTTTATATATGAAACTGCCGGAGAATCTCTCAGGCATTCAAGTGGCAGAGGAGTACAAAGTAAGCATGTTTAATCTTTTCATCATGGATATATTATGGTGCCTTCATATATTATGGTGCCTTCATATCACCATAAACATGAAGTGTACTGATAACCACATGGATATATTATGGTGCCTTCATATCACCAGAAACACACATATAGAAATGTTACCTAAGGTGTATTAGCACGAGGAGTCTCTGGATTTGACTCATTAACTGATTGCTTTCCTTTCATATCCTATAAAGATTGTATTGTTACATATGCAACTAATAATTTGTAAGGACATGTCACATATTCATTAGCATAGCTAGTTAACACTTACCAGCATAATCGTAGTAAGCTCCTGTAATTTAGCCTCTAAGCCACTAACTTGGTTTCACAATGCATGTACTTCACCCAAATTAGCTCGATGAATACGCAGCTGAGATGGTACAACCCCAAAACCTAGTCCTCTTACACGTCTGCTATGTTCCTAACTAAAAAGCATCGACACTCCATCTTGAATAATTGATGTTGTTCCTTGAGAACTCTGACTCATGGCATTATGCTCTTTTATCTTAGACTACAAATTCAAAAATAACCAATATTAAGCAATTAAAAAAATACAACATTAACAATAACAAAAAGCTGCAGTTGCTTTTTTTTGCTTATTTCGTATATTTGAACTTATCCTTACTATGCAGTCGGAAACAACTAAATCAGGGGTTCTCCATTTTTTCTGGTGTGGGCTTTGCATCACAATTCATCTCTACTAATATCAGACGTTGCACTTTCCTTTTTCTGCAAAACTAGCATATGAGCTTAAGAAAGTACAAGTGATAACAAATAAAAAATGCTTTAGCAATAACCAATGTACGTCAAATGGGATTGCAATATTAAAATTTTGGAACTTGTACTGGTTTTTATATTTTCTTACCATTTCTTCTTCCAATCTTGCATAACCCTTTCTGCTCATGGTATGTGGAAGTTTATTCTTTGCAATCATAGCTTTGCATTTTTGGCTTGTTTCCTACATAAGATAAATTCAATAAATATGATATAAGAAAATGTAATAAATTTAATAGTTGTAATCAATAAAATAAAAATAACTACCTTAAACTTTTCCGACAATTTGTCCTTTGCAAAAGCATTCCACTCTTCAGTGCTCTTTATATTATTGGTTTTAGGTCTGCTACTCTATAAGTAGAGTCGCGACAAGTGTATGCTTTTTTGATAGCTGTAATTAATCTTGATTTTGACTCCTTCCATCATTGTCCCAGTATCATTAATAAGTAATCCTTGTACACTTTATCGACCTTGAAACTTGTTTGCACAATAAGAATGCATATATATTAGAAACTGTGATTATACAAATAAATATTTACTCTAATATTCAAGTTCAAAAATCAAAAATTTAGAAATTGTTACCCTGCCTTTTAGACAAGGCTGGGATATCAACAAATTGGCTAAAAAGGATGGATATTGGGATTGGAGATCGATTGGGAACAAGGCTATGATCGATACCGTCAAAATTGGACCAAGCTCCAATCAAGGTGGGATCGATAAGGAATGATAAACAAGGCTCGGTGAGGCTACACTTCTAATTTCAGATCAATCAGAGTTCATATGCTCAAGTTATGGATGGATCAATATTGGTAAAAATTGGTTTTGTATCGATCATTTTGGTGTTTGGTTTGGATCGATCGACATTCGTATCGATACATTTCATATTGATCGAATTCGTATCGATCAAGCAGCTTCAGGAAGGAAGGAAATGGGTTGATGGATGCGGACTGATTATTTCGTATCGATACATACGTATTGATTGGATGGATATGGCAAAGCAAACTAATGGATATGAAGTAATAGTTAAGGAGGTTTGGAGAAGCATTTCGTATCGATCACTTATTGATCGATACGAAGGACACACACGGAAGGAGTGAAACTCGGATCGATACGGAACGGTCAAGATGGAACGAAAATACTTGGATCGATACGAAAGGCATGGATACAGAGTATGGATACGAAATATGATGGATACGAAGCTCTTGATTGATACGAAGGTTTCAGGCTACATTGGCAAAGGCAATCTTGGATCGATCATAACTCTTAAACTATAAGTCCAAATGCTATGAAATTTTCACAGAAGCTTGCTTACTCACTCAATAACGTCCATGATCGATCTCAGCTCCATTGGGCCATTTTTTGATTGATACGAAGACAGCATGGATCGATCGGGGATCGATCCCAAACAACCCCAGATCGATGTGGTGGGCCCACCTATGCATGAGAGAGGGTATTTCGAGTTTTGAGAGAGATATTTCCAGATTTACTCCTATAAATAGCACCCCTATGCCTACTGAAAAGGGACTTTTTGATGCTCTTACGCCGTTACTCTACTGAAACTCCATTGTAACTTGAGTGATATTGATTGTACTATTGTAAATCAGTTGAGAATCATCAATAAACATCAAACTATTCAAAGTGGATGTAGGCTACAACGCCGAACCACTATAAACCTTTTGTTTTCTCTTACTTTCTTTCATTTTAATTTTGTTATTTTTTTCATTTTCACTTTCTACATCATCTGGATCTGAGATCTGTGTTTCGATGTTGAGGATTTGTGTGTAAATACTGGTGCTTTCACTACTTTTGGGGTTTGTGACCAATTTTGGCGCAAACACTTTAGTGCTTTCACTGATAAAGCTAGCACTCAGGAATTCGAAAGCTTGGATTTTGGATCTGAAAGCTTAGGAACTCGGATTTTGGAAAGCAATGGCTAAGCAATCGACAAGGAGACAGAGAACGGAGAGGAGTCAGCATGAAGGAAGTCAGAAGGCTTCCTCAGGAGCTAATCGGGCCTCAATCTATATTACTAGAGACGAGATGGAAACGATGCTGAAAAGGCAAGAGGACATGATACAGAACCTACTCCAATAGGTTGGAAAAACTGGAGTGCAAAGTCAAGGGAATGGAGTTGCAGGGAATGCTGGAAATGAGGTCACGAAGTTGGAACAGCAAAAGCACAAACAATCCAGAATCAGGACAGAGGAACGAGACAAACATGATGCAGGACAGAGCGGAACCATCGGGAGCGGCCCCTGAACAAGGGGGCATGCCCCCGAATCATGTTGGCTCAATTCCAGGAAGGATACCAAGCGACGCTGTGCAGTTTGGAGTTGATCGAGATATCGATGCTCGTCCAGAAGGACAGGTTTTAGGTTTCCTTGCGGACTCTAGGGGCAGGTTGGAGATAGCAGACAGAGGCTACCACTTGATGACAAGTTGGCGAACATGATCAGACGGGCTATATGGGGAGGATTGGTGAATAGAGATTTGGAGGATGTGAATAGGAGCCCCTTTGCTTCTATGATCAGGCAAGCTAGGAATCCACCGGATTTCAAACTACCAATGCTAGAAATGTATAATGGGAGAACAGATTCCGCTGTTCACTTGACATGGTACATGAGACACATGGAAGTATTGGGAGCATCGGAGGAAGTCATGGTGCGATGCTTGCCTTTGTATTTGACAGATATAGCAGTACTATAGTTCAAACAACTGGAAAGCGGCTCTGTTGGCACATGGACGGAGTTGATCGAGAAGTTTATGAGGCAATTTTGGATCCACATCGTAAGACTCAAGAATGTGATGACATTAACATCGATGAAACAGTGGAAGGGAGAGTCACTTATGGATTTCTTAACCAGATTCAATGTAGCAGTGTCTTCGGTGGATCAACCCAATCCGTCGATCTTTTTGATGGCAGCAGTCTCAGGGATTGCGAATAATTCAGATTTTAAGATATCATTGGAGCGGGATCCACCGATGAATCTCGGGGAGTTTTACCATGAAGCAGAAAGGTTTCTACGACAGGAAGATGCAAAGGCTGAAAAAGAGGGGAGAGAGGCTGAAGTTTATGCGGCAAAAGGTGAAGGTCCACCAAGGGAGGATTCAAACAAGGACGATAGAGGCAAAAGAAAAATGAATGACAGCGGTAACGCATCGATGCAACGAAGGGAATCTAAATTCTCTTCTTACACGGATTCGACTGAAACTCTAGAAAGGATTTATTTGGATACTCGAGGGCGCCTCCAGTATCGAAGGCCGGCAAAAAGGGAACCATCTGAATACGAGCGGGCATCAGGAAAGCATTGCCTATTCCACGAGCTAGATGGGTACAACACAAACAACTGCAGGTATCTGAAGGATATTATTGAGGAACATGTGAGGAATGGTCATTTGCAACAATACATAAGGAATCGAGCTGTGGCCGTGGAACAGGAGCAGCCACCGCTCACCTCAAACGAAGATGCCACCGGATCTAGCCATCGTCATCAGCTTAATATCAGCTGATTGGATTTATGGCATGGAATAAGTAATAAACCACGAAGTAATGCGGCTAATTCACTTACACATGTACGGGATCGAGGACGGTCCCTAGGCATGCTCTGAGATGATGATAAACCGTGATGCTCGGGTTTATGAAATCTTGTTTTTTTTTGTTTTCTACAAACTCTGCTTTCTTTTTTGGCACTATGGTTATTTAGTTTTTTGGGTTATACGGACTTTTATTTTATCAATTGAACTCTGAGATGATTGGATTTGGATTAATGTAATAAATATTACAGGTCACACGATTACGGTCCCGACCGAAGAGACGGGGCGGTAACCGCGGGTTACGAGTCCCTTCGTCGGAGAGCGAAGGAATGGACTCGAACACGGAACAAGTCCTCGACCGGAGGGTCAAGGCCGGAGAGTAAAAAGTCCTCGACCGGAGGGTCAAGGCCGGAGAGTAAAAAGTCCTCGACCGGAGAGTCGAGGCCGGAGAATAAAAAGTCCTCGACCGGAGAGTCGAGGCCGGAGAATATAAATCCTCGATCGGAGAGTCGAGGCCGGAGAATATAAATCCTCGATCGGAGAGTCGAGGCCGGAGAATATAAGTCCTCGACTGGAGAGTCAAGGCCGGAGAAAGATACCCCACGGATTAAGTCCTTGACCAGAGAGTCGAGGCAGGAGAAAAACCATGAATAAGCCCTCGACTGGAAAGTCGAGGCCGGAGTATGATAAAATGACCCGGTGAGGTCTATGGAATTGGATTTGGACCCAAAGACGTCCCGACTTTGGATAATGGCCTGAAGCGGTCCCGGATTTGGACACGACCCGAAAAGGTCATGGATTTGGTTATTGGTTACTCTATATGGATGGATTAGAACTAGGTTGTCAGGTTCGGATGGATGTGGAATTGGCTAGGGATTTGGTTACTGGATTCGGAATCGAATATCGACTCGGAGCACTCGTGGGTTTGGATAGGGATATGGCTATAGATATGGTACTTGGATAGAATGGCTTGGTAATGGATTGGATTATGGATCGGATGATATGGCTATGGACGTATATGGACTTTGGATGTCGGACTTAAAGCTATTCAAAACACGCCTTTCTACTGCAAGGCATGTTTTGGGGGGCAAATGTTACCCTGCCTTTTGGACAAGGTCGAGATATCAAAAAATTGGCTAAAAAGGATGGATATCGGGATTGGAGATCGATTGGGAACAAGGCTATGATCGATACCATCAAAATTGGACCAAGCTCCAATCAAGGTAGGATCGATAGGGAATGATAAACAAAGTTCGATGAGGCTACACTTTGAATTTCAGGTCAATCGGAGTTCATATGCTCAAGTTATGGATGGACCAATATTGGCGAAAATTGGTTTCGTATTGATACGTTCGTATCGATCATTATGGTGTTTGGTTTGGATCGATCGACATTCGTATCGATACATCTCGTATCGATCGAATTCGTATCGATCAAGCAGCTTCAGGAAGGAAGGAAATGGGTTGATGGATGCGGACTGATGATTTCGTATCGATACATACATATCGATTGGATGGATACGACAAAGCAAACTAATGGATATGAAGTAATAGTTATGGAGGTTTGGAGAAGCATTTCGTATCGACCACTTATTGATCGATACGAAGGGCACACACGGAAGGAGTGGAGGATGGATATAAAAAGCAGCAAGCGCTCATTGGCAATTTCGTACCGATCGCGTTCGTATCAATCGATGCGAAGGAACCGGTCAAGGGTAGGAGCGCTTAACATGGATCACTGCATGAAACTCGGATCGATACGGAGCGGTCAATATGGAACGCAATACTTGGATCGATGTGAAAGGCATGAATACAGGGTAAGGATACGAAATATGATGGATACGAAGCTCTTGATCGATACGAAGGTTTCAGCTTACATTGGCAAAGGCAAACTTGGATCGATCATAACTCTCAAACTACAAATCCAAATGCTATAAAATTTTCACAGAAGCTTGCTTACTCACTCAAGAACTCAATGATCAAACTCAGCTCTATTAGGCCATTTTTGGATCGATACAAATACAGCATGGATCGATCGGGGATCGATCCCAAACAACCCCAGATCAATCTGGTGGGCCCACCTACACATGAGAGAGGGTATTTCGAGTTTTGAGGGAGATATTTCAAGATCTACTCCTATAAATATCACCCCTATTCCTATTAAAAAGGGACTTTTTGAAGCTCTTACGCTGGTACTCTGCTGAAACTCCATTGTAACTTGAGTGCTATTGATTGTACTGTTGTAAATCAGTGGAGAATCATCAATAAACAGCAAACTATTCAAAGTGGACGTAGGCTACAATGCCGAACCACTATAAATCTTGTGTCTTCTCTTACTTTATTTCATTTTAATTTTGTTATTTCTTTATTTTTACTCTCTACATCATCTGAATCTGATATCTGTGTTTGGATATTGAAGATTTGTGTGTAAACACTGGTGCTTTCACTACTTCTGGGGTTTGTGACCAATTTTGGCGCAAACAGAAATCATTTTTCAAAGTTCAAAGTTAAAGTGTTCAGACTAGGGTAATGAGACAATTACATTTAGAACGATTTTGAACAAATTAAGGCAGCAAAACAAAACAAGTACAACAGATACTAAGATGCAAACCAGGTTCGATTAAGGTGAATATCATTTCAATTCAAACCAATGTGCACTTACAGGCCAGAAATACATATACACAGACTAGAGCATAGCACATATATAAGGACACAACTAACTCAAGATAAGACCAAGGTGGTCAAGTGCACAACAAGGTAAGGCAACAGGGACAGGTGCAACAGCAAAAGGATGAACATATATTTGTTCTGACAATCACCACAGCTTTACCCACATATCCTGCCTGTCGATGACGATGTTTGTCAACAAATAAATGATGAAGACAGATACAATGCAATGATTCATCGCATGTTACAAACCAAACTATAACTAATATATTATATATATAATCCTTTATTTTTATTTTTTCAATTTTTAGCTTTCTTTTTTTGACCCACTTTATTCAGCTTTTGAAGCAACAGATGTTGGGAGAAGAGAAAGGAAAATGGAATAGCCCTCACTCACTAATCATTTCACTGCACTTTCTTTGATAAAACAAATAAAAGAGCAGGCTAACATCTGTAGGAAGAGCAATTTTTACTGAATGTTATCAGTATGTTCCACGTGTAGGAAGAGCTATTGATTATTTTGTTCAAATATCAATTACTGTAGAGAAAACATGATGCGAACAAACAAAATCTTTCCATTTTCTATTTACAGCACTAAAACATAATATCATGTTTTTTTCCTACCACAAGGAAAAACTATGGTATGCTTTTCATTTTCTGAAAGAAAATTACAACTTCAAAGTTATACTCTACTTTATTATTATAAAAGAAGATAAATAGTACATACAAACAAATATAATCAAATAAATAATGTTTCAACAGTACAACAATACTATTTCTATCTCTATATCACTTGAATAACAAAGTATAACATCTATGTTATTTCTTAATTTGAAACTGTTGGTAATCAAGCCAAAATTAAGAAATCAAAGTTCAATTAGCAAGCTAACATTCTCTATTCCTAAACCCAATCAACTGATTAGAAAGATCATGCTGGACAATGCTAATATATATTATAATTTAGTACCTGAATACAAGTCCATAGATCATCCCTTAATTCGTCATCGACTTTCTTCCATTCGCTAATGGTCATAGGCTCCATCTCCCTTGCTAGAGTACCAATATATTATGACAAATGCTTGGAATTAGGACCTATGGCTTGTCCTCATTCATTAAACTCTACTTTTGGATTCTCACCCTGTAACATAGCAAACGATTTCAACATTGTCCTTCCTTTATTTCTAGGTTTCTTCAATATATAACCTTCACTAGAATCTAATCGAAGCTGGCATAGAGTGACATCTTAGGGGGTTAAAGTATGGACAGGGCTGCTAGTGGGTGGAGAAGGAGCTGGATGTATCGGGTTTGTAGTATGGATAGGGCTGCTAGTGGGTGGAGAAGGAGCGGGCTGTATCGGGTTTGTAGTATGGCCAGGGTTGCTTCTAGGTGGACGAGGGTGTCGTATTGGGTGTTTAGTATGCTTTCGGGGAGATCTTCTTATAACATAATTTAAATCCCAAAGTGAATTAGCAACTTCAAGATTGTCACCTTGGATTTTGTTGATTCTAACACCACAGCCCTCTCATCAGCAGCACGAACAACTACAAGTGTAGCTAGACTTTGCCTCTTTGCTCGTTTGATCGCTGTCTTTGAGCTCTTAAATATCGAAATTTGAAGTCAGTGAAATACATACTAATAAAGAATGCCACCCAGCAAGGCTAATATAGCAAAACTTATGCCAGTGACAATATATGTATTTCATTAATTAATTATAGGATCTCACCCATCTGGTTATATCTGGCTGTTATGTGCTATTTCTACTCTAATCAATTATTATTTGGAAAATACATATATATTACAATCATACAACCAAATTCAATACAAGATGGTAATTAGTTCACCACCATCTTTGATATATACAACTATCAAAATATATATTTTTACATGAAAGAAATGGACCACCGTCCCATATAATTTTAACAGGTGAATGGTTTAAAAGCAATCATCGTAGAAAAGAATTCCAATAGAAAAGGGATGGATATAATTACTGATAAAAGACAGAATTAGAAACACTTAGAATACAAAAAACAGATTCTCTAAATAACAAAGCTGGCTTTCAGAATTATAACATGGTGTTTGATGTTATAAGATTGGTGTTGTTGTGTAGCATAGGTAGCCTTTTGAGAATTTTTTACTATATATGAAGTATGATATTGACATTGTATAGAATTATACATATAATTGACAGTAGCAATTCAACATTGTATAAATTCAATTGCCACAACTGCCAATTGTATTTTCTAATTTCATGACAAATATACGAACTATTACTATATTTCAACTATATGAGCTATAAGCCTTTAACTATGAATTGTATATTCAAATTGCATGACTATAGCTTTGCATAAAGTTTAGATCACTTTATAAATCGTGATTAGTATTTTGCATTTAGTCATTGTAATGTGAATTGTTCTTTCATGTGGATCTGATCCGTTGTTGCATACGCTACTACTTAAGCGGTATTTTGTTGCACTCACTGTTATGCTGTGTAAAATAAGATTAAATGTTCGGTTAAATGGATTTATATTGAAGTTGTTAAACTCTTATTTGTCTGTTATTGATGTATACCAGTCCGACTAGGCACAATAACCTACTTAACATTATGTATCATTTGTTTCGTACTTCAAACAGTTCATAAAAAGGTGATCATGCTTCGCCTCTTAAAAGGTTTTCAAAATCATTTAGTGTGAAGTGGTTTTCTAGAAATAGTTTCACAACAACCAGCATTATATTATAAATAAATTAGAAAAATGTGTGCAGGAAACTGGAGTGGCATACATATATTGTCGCTTTTTAATTAAAAAAAGGAGCAGTTTTTGGAACCTTGAGAGAAGAAATACAAGAAGAAGAATAAGAACGACAAAAGCGAAGAAGATTTTGTTCAATTATTCCTTGGAATTGTTAAAGAAACTTGAATGAAAACCGTTGTTGGATTATATTCAGTATAACAGACCATTCTCCTTATCTTTAGAGAACTAATAACAAGACAACAATAAATAACAAGATAAAACAAGGAAGCACAAAAAAAAGTGCCTAGAGCAAAATTTTCAAAGTAAATTCAAAGTTAGAGACTCGTGTTATACAATTCTTTTTAATTTTTACATAGGTCTTTAGTTTTGTATAAAAGTTGTATATATGTACAGTGTACTACGTAAGTTTGTTTAATTCAAGTGATATATAATAAGTAGTGAATATATCCACATACTCTCAACATGGTATGTTTTACAAAATCAGCAAATAAATTAGTAACAAGCACCTAGTTTTAATGTTTTTTACTTGACCATGTATTGAGATTTACTTATGCCAGTCAAGTGAAATTGAGTCAAATAGGTGTGGTCGAGGTGAATTGATGCAAAGATAATGTGTACCTCATGCAAAAGTAAAGAAGTGAGATGAAGACAACCAAACAAATGCAGATCAGAAGCTAGACTGGTGCAAAATTAATGTAGAATGATGTTGAATAGGTGTAGCATGAGGCAGCTAGTAGAATTAATGTTGAACTAAAATTATACTGCAAAATCAACACTCAAGAAACCATTAGACTAGAAAACCAACCTCGACAAGTAATACCTAATAGTTATACTGCAAAATCGACTTTTTATCATTACAAAATAAAATAGACATATAAAATAAGATATTTTGAATACCTCTCCGTCATGTTGCTCTCACTTCCCCATGATACTACAAGTTCACTCTTCTTCTACTAAGTGATCGACCTATAAAAAAACATAATAATTTACAAAGAATAAGAACATCAAGCTAAATATAGCACTACTTTGTAACAACCATATACAAAATAAAATAAACATATAAAAACCATTTACGATATGAAATTAAATTACTTTGATACATGTTAAGACATCAATCTAAGCAAATCATTGAATCCATGTGATACACAAGCTTTTTAAATGTAGACGTACAGACTCTGACATTTTAGACTAACACATACAGAAAAATTAATATTTTACATTATTGTTTAACCATATAACTACACATTTTATGATATTTATGACTATGCATAAAATAAGAAATCAATAAAGTATGCTTATATCATACCAAAATGCTGTCACAATCCTTCCTTATGTAACTTCATCCCCATTATCTACGTCTATATCATCAAGTAGTGACTCATCTAGTGGTTTACTAGTTGACTCTTCATCCTCATCATTATTTTTCCAACTCATGAAACCCTCTAGAGGGTGCTCTCAACACAACATACCAATTTGAAGAACTACTTTCTCTAGAGAAGAAGACTTGTACGGCTTGTGTTGTTAAGATGAAAGGGTCGCTTGCAAATTGATTTTGGAACTAATGTAAATTGACTAATGTAAATCCATCTTCAACCTTAACTCCACGACAGATATTTGCCCAATCACACTTAAACAAGGCAACTCCAAATTGACGATAATCCAACAAGAAAATCTCATGCAAAACCCCATAATATATTACCTTCTCAATGAACCCATTTACACAAATAGTACTTGTCTCAATGGAAACAGCACTATCTTGTGTAGCCTTCTCGAAGTCTTTCGTATGAAAACGTTGACCATTAATAATATAGCCAGAATAAGAAATTATTGGCGAACGAGGTCCGTATGAAAGCCTTTTATTATGTATCTAACATTGGATACACGTCTATCATCTTTAACCAGGACAAGTATAATATATTAAATAAAGATTTATGATGATTTAATCCTTTCATCGTTAATAGTTTTTTTTAAATATAACTTTCAACCTTTTTTTCAAACCAATAAGTAAAAGTCTCTGATTGTAACTTTGAAAGTTCCAAATCATCAGGTAAAATGATGAGGATGTAAACATTGCAGCTCCTCTATGCATTCTGCATACATGAATGTGATTAAAGATCTAATTTATTTTATAGATCATAGTTGAGTTGAACTTATACTTATGCTATATACGGCTCTACTTCTTCCGTATTGAACAAGACGTATCGATGAGCAGCACTAATCACCTCCTCATTGACTGTCATGTGTTTTCCTTTGGAAATAAGACGCCCCTCGAGAATAAAATCACTTTGTTCCACTTCATTTCTATTTTTCCTCTCTCCAATCTGTAATGCATCTTTAATATATCTAGATCAATATTTCATGCATCCTTTGGCAGAATAGCACTCAACAATGCACCCTTCAGGTCGTGCTTGATTTTTAACATACCCATTTAATATTTTCATATACCTATAACCAAAATTCATAAACGAATTACTTCCATAACTGCATATACTATTAACCACTTTAAGTACTCATAATAAATTTTACCTCTCAAATGGATACATTCATCGATATTGCACCGGCCCATAAATTCTTGCTTCCCACCCTAAATGTATTGTCAAGTGAATCATGATATCAAAAGAGGAAGGGGGAAGAACCTTATCGCATAGTGTTAATGTAACCTGATACTTCATTAATTCTACTTTATCCCTATCAAGGACTCTTTGGCATATGTCATTATAAAATGTGCATAGTCGTAGTAGTGCATTTCTTATCCCTATAGGTAGAAGTCCTCTTAATGCTACGGACAATAGTTGTTGCATCAAAACATGATAATCATGGGACTTAAGACTTGAAATCTTGTCTTGATTTGCAAAACATTTCCTAATATTTGAGCTATATCCATCAGGCACTTTCAAATTCTTCATTCTACTGTAAAAGATCTCCTTTTCTTAATCGGTTAAGGTGCATGGCGCAGCTAGGAGCAATACTTTATTTCCAATGTTTATGGGATGCAACTTTTTTCTAATGCCCATCACTTCTAGATCTTGTCGTGACTTGAGGCCATATATCGGTTTTCCTTTGATATCAAGCAATGTACCAAGAATACTTTCACCAATATTTTTTTCAACATGCATCACATCTAGATTATGCCGTAAAGGAAGTGCTTAAGAAATTGACAAAATACATATGACTAAGTAATAATAAAGTAGTAAGTAGCAAACATGAAAAGAAAATGAAAAGAAATTTGTTTCTAGTTAAATTTTACCTTCCAATAAGGCAAATCAAAGAAAATGGACCTCTTTTTCCACATCTTACATCCTTTTTTATCTTAGTTGTCCTTTGCCTTTCACCTTTCTCTTCCTCTTTTGATTTTTCCCCCAATCATTACTAATATCTTGAACATCGTCAAAGATTTGAACACCGGTTTGTAATTGAGGCATTTGTCTATTCTCTATGGTTCCATCAAATAAGTTTTTCCATTGACGATATTCGTGGTTAGGTTCAAGGAATCATCTATGACCCATGTATGCACACTTCTTACTAAATGGTAGCCATACTGAGCAGGTATTAATGCCACAAATAGGAGATGCTCTCTTACCCTTTACAGTGCAACCAGCTAATTTTCATAAGCTGGAAAATCATTGATTGTCCACATCAGAATAACATTTAATCTAAATTCACTACGAGTATGAGCATCATACTCCTTCACCCCTTTATCCCAAAAAAAATTCAAATGTTCAATAAGTGGTTGTAGATATACATCAATATCATTCCAAGTTGTCGTGGCCCAGGAACTAACAAAGATAGCATCATATTATCTTTGTGCATACAAAGCCATGGAGGAAAGTTGTAAGAAACAAGAAACACTAGCCAATAGCTATATGCAAAATTCCAATCACCAAAAGGATTAAAGCCATCAGATGCAAGACCAAGCCTTAAATTTCGTGGATCGGAAGCAAAAGAAGGATATATTCTATCAATCGTAGCTCATTGAGAAGAATCTACTGGGTGACGCAATTTACCATCTTCACTCTTATGGCTGCTATGCCATCTTATTTGTTCTAATGTTTCTGGTAATGTAAACATTCTTTTCAATCTTGGTATCAGTGGGAAGTATCTCAAAACCTTCACAAGTATTTTGGCTTGCTTCCCATCCTCATTAGTCTTGTTTTTTTTCCAACGAGAACTTACCGCATTTAAAATAGAAATCACTATGTGCAAGCTATTTTCTAAATAAACAACAATCATTTACACATGCATGTATCTACTTATAGCCTAAACCAAATGATTTAAGCAACTTATTTGTTTCGTATGTCGAATCAGGAAGCATGTTTTTTTAGGTAGCATATCCTTGAGAAGTTTAAGAAGTTCTGTAAATGCTGTGTTAGATATACCATTTCATGCTTTGTGCTTATAAAGAAGTATTGTAGCAGACAACTTTGTGCGGCTTGCACAGCCATGGTACAAAGGAATTTCAGCATTCTCCATTATTTCCTTAAGACATTCCATGTGTCTTTCATTAGCATTAGCTTTTATCTACTCCTCACAGATTTGTGCATCCAAAAACATTCTGTATGTATCTATCAGTTCATCGATCCATACACCATAAGTTGGATCAATTCCAAAACAAATTAAGTATGACACAACATTCTTTGATGTTTACCAAATTAGATTCCTACATTTACAATAGGGGCATATAATATTTTCTGGATTTCCTTCACTTTCAGAATGCATGTATACAAATTTCGAACGGATTGCTTATATTCTTCAGTCATTCTATGAAACAATAAATGTATTAATACTCATTCTTACATACTCATAACTATGACAGCAATAATCAAAAATTATGAAACCTTGGCAAATTGATCCATGATTTGTCCATATCTTGTGTGGATCCAACTGGGCGCACACACAAAAGAAACTAGTAACTACAAGGGCAAAAGAAACTAGTAAGTTTTAAATTTTCCATTCTTTTACATGTACTTCAACAACAAATAATGGTTTATCATTTAGTTACATGCAGAAAAGGAACTTGCACTACACTTTGGTTGTGAGGGGGTGTTCTGCTAAAGAAAAATTCTATTATAACAGCCTATGTTATAAGATGGATTCATATACCTAAAAAAACTATACCTAATTACCGCATTCTAAGATTAGAGTTTCATGTGGTGATATTAACTATTAAGTAACAATTGTCCTATTACTTTTCTTCGCGAGGATTGATTTCAAAGATTATTGCCAAATCTGCTTCCGTGAGTTTAGAGATATTGGATCACAATGAATGAGCCATGGACATTTAGCAGCATAGGATATTCACTAGGAAATTATGCTCCTGGTCGTTGTACGTAGTACTTTCCTTGGATGTCCTACCGGCGATTTCTCACTGAACCATATATTGTTACTCACAATCTTATATTAGTACATGGAGAAGCTGCTAAACATTATAAAAACCACTTCCAGGTAATTTTTCTTGAAGTTAAAACATTTGTCATAATAATATTCTAGAATTTGATGCATCAAAAGATGAATAGATATAATAGTCTTTCTTTTATTTTTAACTTTCAAATATGAGTTGCTTTAAAGGATCAAAAAATAATGGGAGTTGGAACTTATAAAAAATTATATAATTTCTCTCTTTAAGATATTCAAGCACATTCTCATGCGTGCACTTTTTTAATTCTCAGTCGATACAAGGAGGAGAGATTGGAATCGCTCTAGTTAGCATGTGGTATAATCCATATTCAGATTCAGAAGCCGATCAAGCAGCAACACTAAGGGCAGTGGAATTTATGCTTGGATGGTCAGTAAGCAATAAAGATGTAATGTAGTTTTCTTAAAATTCCTATGAAAAACGTAACATAACTATGTGGACTTAGGTATATGGACCCTTTAATGAATGGAGAATATCCAGCCTGTATGAGAATTGGTTGGAGAAAGACTTCTGAAATTCAACCAGGAGGAGTCCGAGATGATAAAAGGATCATATGATTTCGTGGGACTTAATTATTATACGGCAAGATATGAAAAATATGATCCAAATTCTATGCTTATGCTTAGCATCACTGACTCCAGATTGGAGCAGTTAGGTATGCTCAACAGTATGTGCTTTTTACTATCTACTATTATTCAAAAAATGTCGTTTATTGATTCTGAGGAGACATACGATAGGGAAAAAGAAATTCTCATTTTTACCAAACTATTATCGTTTGAATCGCATCTAATCAATCATTTACTTTCACAGGAAAAAGAGGAGATGTAGCAATTGGTGATTTGGTAAATACAACTTATATAATTCAATCACTCTTCTTTTAAAACTTTATAGATTCGCTGATCTTCTTTAATATTTACTTAATTTGATTTCCATCATACTTTACAGCATGGTTCATATAGTGTTAGGCAACAAATTAGATTAATATTATAACACAAAATTAGCCTCATATAAAGTTATTACATAATATTATTTAGAAATCTAAATTAAAATTTAATTTAAGACTACAACACAAATTCAAGTAATTTATCTTCCAGCAATTCATGTTAAGCAATTCATGTTAAGACTGCAACAAAATTGTTAGAATGCAAGCTAATTTATCATTCATACATTAGTAATCAAATTGAATACCATATTTGTTATTAAATTTTTCTTACCGAATAATGGACTGGTAGTCATGTATCAACGCACGCTAACTTACAATTGTGAACGTTTTAATTTTTTCAAATTGGAAACATAGTTGCTAGAGTAGTTCTAAGTATTGGATTACTTGCAGTGAGAACACAATCAATTGCCTTTAATCAAAAAATATTCAAAACACATATAGTAAATTTTATTTTTTTTTCATCGCAGTTGAATATTGCAGTAGTTGTCCATAGTGCTATTGTAGCAGCATAGCGCTGCTATCCTTTTTTTCTCGGTTTATGTAATTTCAAGATAATTCCATTATTACATTGGCCTTACAAGTAACTGGACGAAAAAAGAAAAACGAAAAAAATACCCTCTAAATTTTCCTACAACATGGTTAATTGTACATGGAAAACTGAAACAAAATAGATTATGCATGCAAGGTTATATATTTGCTAACATAAGAATAACATCAAGAAGAAATAGTAGGAATATCAGAAAGGAAATCACAAAATTGAGTGTGTTTTGAAGATGTAAGCCTTGCACTTTAGAGAAATGCAGCTAACTAGTATTTAAATAAGTGACCGAACTCCAATTTGATGCATTTCTCGCAATTTCCAAACAGGAATAAGAGCTATCTTCCAAGCTCTTTCATGTCCATTTGTTAGCGTATCCCTTGCATAATATATTGTATATATTGTATCCAAAATATATTGTAGAATGAAATAAAATTAATGCATTTTCTATTAGTATGACGAAGTATCACACCCATGAGTTTTTATTTTTTGATGTATTTTCATCCGGTTTTAGTTCATACAAACCCACACAAGACAAAATATAATTAAAACAAAGATACATGATAGTATAAAGAAAAATCCATAACCTACATCCATAAATGTCACAACTTGCTCGTTCTAAATTAAGTCTATAATCTAATACATCCTGAATGTATGCCACTGATACATAATTTATTTGTCAACAGAATCAGGTATGTATGAGTTTCTAAATCAATAGAGAATTACTTTATTATTTTTAACTAGAACTACTTTGTTATTTTTAACTAGAACTAATTCATGATGCACATATGGACATTGGATATTGTACCGGAACAATGCATAAACGATGTGGTTCTTTTCATTAACATAGAAAATGAATTTTTAGATATTTATTTAATTTTTTAAGGTTGGTTAATTGGACGGACCAGCACACGCACGAACGGACCAGCACATACACACAGCAGCTCACAAACCCACAGAGGCTTACACACACGTACAGGTATACTCACACACACACAAGCTCATACACACTCACACACAAGCTTCACACACACATACTAACCTGTGCGCGCACAAATGCAAAGAGTTGCACCCATATACATGCACACAGAAGCACACGCACACGCATGATTAGTTGTTTTTTATATGTGCTTAGCTTTCAACTAAAAGAAACTATTCCAAAACTGTAGTAATACCAAAGCTCGGAGCATAAACAAAAACCATAATCTCCTAGGATGTTTCTTATCTAATAAAACTATAAATGTTAGAACCAATGAGTTATACGGCTTTTCTTGCAATAATATGTTATTATCTACAAATAAATATTTTAATACACGTCAATTATAATCATTATTATTTAAATTTTGTCTATGCATGGAATTTGAGAACTTACAACGAATATATGTTATAGCACAGATGGAAAAAAATAAAATAGAAAATATTTTACACATAGTGACATAACTACAGCTTCGTCGACGGCGGGCAACGGAGGCGAGCAGCAATGGAGGTGAGAAGCAACGGAGGCAAGCAAACACGGGTAGCAACAGAGGTGAGCAACGGAGGTAAGCAAACGCGAGTAGCAACAGAGGCGAGTTGATGGCAGAGAGCAGCGGGTCAGGATTTGCAAGAGGGTTTCGTCAATTTTAGCGAGCGCGGTTTAATTTCGTGGATGGCAATGGCAGAGAGCAGCGAGATGGGGTTAGGGTTTAGATTTAGGAAATTTTGCGACCATGTTTATTTTACTTCAATACATTTAGCAAGCGAATGAAATAAGGGAGGGAACTTGTAAATTTTTATAAATAGAAAAGCTTAATGTAGCGAGACAACTATCAAAAATAGTTGTTATAGATAAGTTATTTACAATGGGTACAAGCAAATAGTTGTTACAAACATATATTACAACTGTAGTACAAATAAAGTTGTTAAAAGTACATCTATTACAATTGCTAAAAATAAACAGTTGTTATAAAATACCTATTACAACTACCAGTTTGTGCAAGTTGTAAGGAAAGATTGTAATATGGTTGTTTTGTTGTAGTGTTTATATCTGAATGAAAATTTAGTTTATATCATTTTCTTACAATGAGCTTGATATACTTGATGACATTATTATGTGTATTATTTATTAGATAAATTAATAAATAATGGTTAATTAACTCTTTTAAAACAGTTTATAGTTAAATTATTTAATTAATTTAAATATACAGACTTAAATATATTTCTGTAGATGAAAATTGAGAACTTTGAAAATAATAATAGAAAGTAGAAAATGTAGGGTAGGTTTTTGAATGTACAACGATAGTGTAAAGCTAATAAAGTATTATAAACAATTCAAAAATAATAAATTGTATCAGGTCTGTAAAATAAAATATCAATAAATATCTAGAGAAAGTTAAGGAAAGTTGAGAGAAATGCTAAAATTAATGTAAGGGCTCTGCTTTACTGTTATTTAATAGATATATTAATGGATGAGAGCTTGCACTTTCCCCTTTAATCAAAAAACTTTTAAAAAAAATGAAAGTAAAAAATAAAGAAGAAGAAAGGAAAGAAAAGAAATATTGAAAAAGGAAGTAGGAAACCCTTAAGCCTAAAATGATTAAAAAAATCTTTCTTTTTTGTTAAATTTGATAAAATCTCTTGGATAATTAAAAGGAAAAGGCTAAAATTTCAAACGACTTGTATATACATACTGAAGTGACCAACTTCTTTTGGATTTATTTATAGTGAATTTTCTGTTGAGTTTTTTTTTACACATTATATATATATATATATATATAAATCAATGGATCACTTCTCTTAATAAATTTCCCAAGATCCAGAATTTACCAATATAAAAATATTAGTATATAAGTCAAATCATGTCATTTATATATATGAAGATATATAAATGTTTCCTTGCTTATCAGAGTATTTGAATTAACAAGGAAATTCAATCACACATTATTTCTCATATTTCAGAGATTTGGTGTCACATAGCCATTTCTACTTTTTAATTTTCTTCCTTTGAACTCAAGCTTGATTAATTTTAGGATCAAATATTACCACTTATTATTTTCTTGTTTTCCTTCTCAAATTAATTGATTCCTGGATTTACAAGCCAGACATTTGAATTCTGGGATTTTGTAACTTGATACTTATTGCTCTATATTAAATAAAGGGTGTTTAAAATAACTCATGCATATTAGTTTAGCCCGGGATTCTCATTTCAAATTCAAACAATTTTATGTCAGGTAAAATACTCATGCTTTGGTTTATAGAGTAGCAATGATCAGGTGAATATTGAAATGACAAACTAATTTAAAGGCTAAGCAGAGGAAAGAAATACAATCAAACCAGAATGCTAACTCAAACTAACATGCCAAATGGAGACTTAGAATATGTGTGCAGACAATATGATTAAGGCAATGTCAAAAATCAGACAAATGCAAAACTTTCAAATGAACCTATTATGAAGACAACTGATGTTTTCTAAGTAAATAACAAATGATAGTGATCACTATTCTGTGGGGTGATGGAAATGCTCATTACAAACAAGACCACAGGATACTACAAATTACAACAAGTTTTGACTATGTCCAAATGCAACCAGACTTGAATCAAGTATCTAGATAATAGGATTTAGTTAAGTATAGTTGCAGTGAAGCCTACAAGTACCAAGCATGCATATGAGCTTATTATACCAAGCAATACAAGTTTTTACTGGAAAACCAAATGTCCAGACAGGATTCCAGTCTATATCTTCAAGCCTTTGCATGGACTTATATCAATTATAAGTCATGGTCAAGCCTTACTGGTTAGCCAAGGCCAGATTCAACCCATCCACTTAACAAATTTATTACATACCTTTCAACAACAGCCTCATCTTTATAATTAAAATCACTTAAACATTGCCAAGGAATGTATGTCCACATATCATATTACATGGCATAATTTCCTTCATCATATTCCACCAGAGATCATCAAAATAAGTTGCTTAAATCAGTAACTCATAAACACACATAGAATACATAAGTTTTTACATGTTCTTTTCAAGTGAATAAAGCAAGCATCAATGCTGAGAATACATAAGATAAAAGAAAGTTTGCCTAGATTATTTATTACAAATTATACTGCTACTTCTTTAAGCATTTTAAATTCATCAAGATCTTCAAATATCCATGCAAGCAAGCCACTCATACATCTTTCCCTGCAGCAATATTTTGAACCGCCTCAATAAAAATGAGACACCCCAAATATTGCAAAGGCAACAAATAGGGTCAGAAATAAATTCTGGTGTGAGTGAAATCAGGGATTAAAATAATTTGTAAATTCCTATAACTGGGCAGAGAGCTGATATGTGTTATGCTATACAAATGCATGTAAAAATCTGAGTACCTGTATATATATGTAAGCATAACTGACAAACATACATTCAAGTATTCATCCATTCACTTCATTCAGTTGTACATGTACAAGCTCCTATGGACTAACTCACTAAGTTCTATAGCTCACTTTCTCAATCTCATTTATATTTTTATTTGGTTTGAACTCTTGCCATTGAACACCATGTGTGCATTGCAAAGGGGCTCAGTTCTGTTAACCCTTTACACAGAGGCCTACAGGACTTAAGCAAGTCATGCACATACCCATTATCCACCTGATGATGAATAGATCAAGGCACTACTCCTAAATTATTTTATTATTTAGAGACCATGCTTATTTTTCTTTCTAGAAAAATGTCATTAATTAAAGAAATGCTTATTTTCTTTTCTTCCTTTCATAAATCAAAGAAAGTATACTCAGTGGTTTCAGCCAGACATACAAAGTATTTTTGCAAAGCATCACATCTCATTTTTAAGGTCATTCTTATTCAATCATATTTTCTAAATCTTGCATAAATATTTATTTCCAGATATATTCTCATGCCTTACATAAACCTGGTGAAATCACATAAAATATTACACTTAGTTTTACTGTGAACATAGGGCATAGTTTTTGAGAAATACCCATAAAAACATATTGGCTTGTGATCTGAACAAATCAGCACATACATATGATATTGCATTGTTCATGTCACTTTTAGAATGAATTAGACATAAGCATGAATCTCATTATTCATACTGCCTACTTCATTTTCTTTTCATTGATACCCTATTTCTCAGTAAATTATTTGGTTCATCTTCATATAAAGCTGGATTATAAAATCCACTTCTAAGATCAGAGCATTTGTTTAATTATTTATATTTCAAAGCAAAAAATTGAAACAATCATAACACACCAAAACAGCAATCAAATACTCAACCAAAGTATCAACCATATTCAACATTCATTTATTCAGAGAATAAAAATTAAACAAAAGCATATTAAGATTTTTATAAAAATGATATGGTTGCCCTTAACATGGGTCTTAATGCCTTAAATCTCATAGGTGATTAATCACTCTCCTTCCTCTTCTCTTCCCCGAGAATGCTTAGATTTGAAAACAGTGTGAGTTCTTCCTTTCCTTCTTTTTTTGAAATATGTTTTTGTTTCTATTTCTCCCCCTAGAGTAAACTACTGCTTCTCCCTTTGATTTAAATCATTTGACTAGGGTTTTAATGGAGGAAAACCCATTTTATCCTCACAAAAATAAGAGGAGTTTGTATGCATGTTTATGGCTAATTATGCCATTTTCTTTTTAATTTCCATTTCAGGTAAAAGCAGTTGCTTTACTGTTTTTCTGTGTACATGCTATTTGCATGATTCACACTATTTTCATGTGGCTTCTCTTCCTTATTTATTTTCTTAAACCTACAGTGTTCACACATATATTGATTTCTTGCTAATATTTCGGCCCATTTATTTTCTCTTGATTTATAAAAATGTATTTATGCACAATCAATATTAAACTGGTTTCTTATATTTAATTATCATAGAATTTATTTTTATCACTTTAAACCCCTGACTACTTATATACAGTATATATGAGATATGTGAATTTAAAGTTCATTCATATTTAGTTATTTTCTTTTTATGTTTATTTATTGGAAAACAATTATCCACTTACTTATTTTTACTCATCCTTGATATTTATTTTCAAACTGTTTATCCTTTAACTATTTTTCTATTAACTGATTTTCATTTTCCTTTTCAAAATTATTTTCATCTCAATAATTTGGGTCTTCATATACTCTCCTCCTAAAAGGAATTGTGTCCCACAATTATTATATTTTTTTCAGATTTTTCAGAAACTCATGCATCCAAAACCAATCAATTACACATAAGTAATATTTAAATTTATTATAATTTTTAGGCATACCTTTAAGCAGAAAATAGATTAGGATATTTATCCTTCATCCTATCTTCAGCCTCCCATGTACAATCATTTTCATCAAAGCTCCACTGGATTTTAACCAAATTAATTACTTTATTCCTCAATTTCTTTTCTTCTCTAGCCACAATGCCCACTGGTTCCTTCTTATAAACCAGATTTTCTTGAATTTCAACATGTGTTGGAGATTCAAGAATGGTCTCCTTATCATGCACCCATTTTCTCAATTGAGATACATGAAATACATCATGTATATTTCTCAATTCCTCTGGCAATTTTAGCTTATAAGCCAAAGTCCCTACTCTTTGAATAATTTCATATGGACCTATATATCTTGGCGTTAATTTTCCTGCCTTGCCAAACCTCAGTATTTTTCTCATTGGTGAAACTTTGAGGAATACATAATTTCCTACCTCAAATTCCACTGGCCTTCTCCCTTTATCTGCATATGCCTTTTGTCTTTCTTGTGCTGCTCTCATTCTCTGCCTTACTAATTCAATTCTTGCAGAAGTTTCCTTCACATGTTCTGGTCCAAGCAATACTCTTTCACCTACCTCCATCCAACATGCAGGAGATAAACAAGGCTTTCCATACAAGGCCTCAAATGGAGACATACCTATAGTGGACTGGTAACTATTGTTATAAGCAAACTCAGCCAAGTAGAGATGATCTTCCCAGCTGCCTCCAAAGTCAAGTATACATGCTCTAAGTAAATCCTCTAAAATCTTGTTAACAATCTCAGTTTGCCCATCTGTTTGTGGGTGGTAGGTTGTGCTTAAGCTTAATTCTGTTCCCATGGCTTCTTGAAAGCTACCCCAGAACCTTGGAGTAAACAAGGTGTCTCTATCACTAATGATAGTCTTGGGGATGCCATGTAATCTTACTATCTCTTTCACAAATAATTGAGCTAACTTGTGAGCATTTCTGTTTGAATTTACTGGAATAAAATGTGCTGTTTTTGTGAGCCTATCAACCACTACCCAAATACTTTCATTGCCTCTTCTTGTTCTTGGCAAACCATCCACAAAATCCATTGAAATGCTTTCCCATTTCCAGGTAGGCACTTCTAAAGGTTGCAGTAAGCCTGAGGGTCTTTGGTAATCTGCCTTGACTTGTTGGCAGATTAAACACTTTGCTACATATTTTGCCGCTGCTCCTTTCATTCCTGGCCACCAATGATTCCTTTTAAGATCATGGTACATTTTTGTACCACCTGGATGTATAGTGTATTTGGTCTTGTGGTGCTCATCCATAACCTCTTGCTTCAGTTATTCCACATTGGGTATGCAGAGCTTCCCCTTCTTCCTTAAGTAGCCTTTATCATCAACTTCATAATTTTCCACTGATATACCTTGTGATATCATGTCCTTCTTTTCTTTCAAATTAGCATCTTGACTCTGCATTCTTCCTATTTTATCAACTAGGGTTGATCTTAAGGAGATGAGACTTAATTTCCCATATTCAATCATGTCACTGTGTGCCTTATCTGATGCATCAATTTCTTTCTTTATTTCTACTTCACTGTGGATTGTTAAATCCATGAATTCTGTCATCATTAAACTTGCCAATCTTGCTAGATGCCTACTCAATGCATTTGCCACTTTGTTAGCTTTTCCAGGAGTACATAATATATCAAGATCATAGGCAGCTAGAAATTCTACCCACCTATGTTGCCTCATGTTCAAGTCTTTTTGGGAAAACAAATACTTAAGTGATTTATGGTCTGTAAACAATTCAAATTTAGTACCTAACAAGTAGTGTCTCCATAGCTTCAATGCATACACTACAGCAGCAAGCTCCAAGTCATGTGTGGCATTCCTGGTTTCATTTGGCTTGAGTTGCCTTGATGCATATGCTATGACTCTACCATGTTGCATGAGTACTGCCCCTAACCCAGACCCACTAGCATCTGTATATACCACTAATCCTTCATTTCCCTCTGGAACTTGCAAGACTGGAGCTTCCATCAATGCTTTCTTTAATGATTCAAAAGCTTGTTCACACTTTTCTGTCCATACATATGGTTGCTCCTTTTTGGTTAGTTTGGTCAGTGGAATGGCTATCCTTGCAAAGTCTTTTATAAACCTTCTATAGTAACCTGCCATTCCTAAAAATGATCTCACCTCAGTCACTGATTTGGGTCTACTCCATGATTGCACTGCCATGACTTTGTTTGGGTCTAAACTAACCCCTGTTGAGATATAATGTGTCCCAAAAATTTAACTTCATTTTGCCAAAATGTGCACTTAGTAAATTTTGCCTTTAAATTATGTGCTCTTAGTCTTGACAAAACCAGATGCAAATGCTTTGCATGCTCCTCTTCTGATTTTGAATACACCAATATGTCATCAATAAAGACAACCACAAATTTGTCTAGAAAATCTCTAAATGTCCTATTCATTAAATCTACAAAATAAGATGGTGCATTTGTCAGTCCAAAAGGCATTACTAAAAATTCATATAGCCCATGTCTTGTGTTGAATGCAGTGTATTTAATACTCTCTTCCTCAACCTTCATCTGATGGAATCCAGAGGCTAAGTCTAGCCTTGAAAAGATTTTTGCTCCATTTAATTGGTCAAATAAATCATCAATTCTGGGGAGTGGGTATTTGTTCTTGATGGTAACTTTATTTAGTTCTCTGTAATCAATACACATTCTTAGTGTACCATCATGCTTCTTCACAAATACCACTGGTGAACCCCAATTTGAACCACTAGGCCTTATGAAGCCTTTCTACTCCAATTCATCCAATTGCTGTTTTAATTCCACTAATTCTTTTGGACCCATTCTGGTAGGTTTCTTGATGATAGGACTTGCTCCTGGGATTAACCTTATTTGAAATTCAACTTGCCTATCTTCTGGAACTCCTATTACCTCTCCAAAAACATCTGGGTAGTCCTTTATCACTTATATATCTTCTAGAGTCAATTCTTTTTCAATCATGCGCCATATTTGACTAAGGCAATTTGTTTTGGCTATTTCACTCATGACTATAATATTTTTACCATTTTCTATTTTCAAAGAAATAGTAAAATTTTCTAAATTCAAAATTGCTTTGAATTTACTCAACCAATCTACCCCTAGAATAATTCCTATTCCAGGATATTTCAACACAAATAAGTCAGATTTAAACATATTTCCTCCTATGTTTAATTCTACTTCCAAACATTTTAATTCTAACAGACAAGAGCTACCTAGGGGACTCTGAATAAACAAGGGTTTTTCAACTAAATTGCATGTGAGTGCCAATTTATCCACTATGTCTTGTGATATTAGAGAATGTGTAGCCCTAGTGTCATATATAACTGAGATTGGATAATTTTTAATTAGAAGTATACCTTCCAATTGTCCAGAGTTTCCCACTGCACTTGCCTTTAATTTGCCTTCCAATGCTCCTACCTTTGCTCCTTTCTTGAACTCTGGGCAATTCCTTTTGATATGGCCTTCTTTCCCACAATTATAGCAACTGAATGGGGTCTTCTTAGCTGCTTGACACCTATTGCTCATGTGTCCTTCTTTGCCACAATTGTAGCAAGTAACTTTCCTCTTAATTTCCCCAGTGGCTGTTCCTTCAACTTTCTTATATACATTCTTCTTGTCATAAGGATGTGCTCTATTTTTTCCTTTCTTTTGATTATTAGCCCTCATGTTCCTAAATTTCTCTCTTGCATTATCATGTTGTTCAAAAGAAAGAGTGAGATCTATGACTTGATCAAATGTTTTGTCTTTGTATGGTAGCATTGCTCTACTTAAACCAGCATTTAATCCTTGTATAAACCTTGAATTCTTTGATTCCTCATTCCCTATGAGCATGGTTCCATACTTAGACAAGCTCTCAAATTTTTGAGTGTATTCAGTCACACTCATTGGCCCTTGTCTCAATTTTATAAATTCCTCAAGCACTGTTGCCTTAGCTGTTGCTGGAACAAATCTAGCCTCAAGCATATCCTTGAATTGATCCCATGTTATCTCATTTTCTGGTCTTCCTGTGATGATTATCTCCCACCAATCTAGTGCTGCTCCCTTGAGCCTTCTGGAAGCTATTTTCCTTTTCCTTTGATCATTTATTTGCATGTCTGCAAATATTCTTTCTAAGGTTCTCAGCCATGTTTGCACACCCATGACTACTTCAGTGCCTTCAAAATCCTTGCCTCCTAAATTTGAAAATGTTTTCAATAGCTTAGCTAACTCCTCATGAGGATTTCCTTCCCTCTGCACTGCTCCTTCCCTAAATGCCCTCACCAAATCTTGCAAATTGACCAATGGTGTTGCATTAGAGGATCCTGCTCCAGTGCTTGGTGGTCTTCCTACTATGATTCACTATTCAATTGCATAGCTAGTTAGTCTTGTTTCTAATTTAATTATTTCAGCAATTTATTCCTACTGAGAATATTATATTTATTATTTTAATTAAAAAAAATTATATGCTATGTTCTTGTTAACATAGCTCTCATACCAACAGAAGTGACCCACTTCTTTTGGATTTATTTATAGTGAATTTTCTGTTGAGTTTTTTTTTACACATTATATATATATATATATATATATAAAAATCAATGGATCACTTCTCTTAATAAATTTCCCAAGATCCAGAATTTACCAATATAAAAATATTAGTATATAAGTCAAATCATGTCATTTATATATATTAAGATATATAAATGTTTCTTTGCTTATCAGAGTATTTGAATTAACAAGGAAATTCAATCACACATTATTTCTCATATTTCAGAGATTTGGTGTCACATAGCCATTTCTACTTTTTAATTTTCTTCCTTTGAACTCAAGCTTGATTAATTTTAGGATCAAATATTACCACTTATTATTTTCTTGTTTTCCTTCTCAAATTAATTGATTCCTGGATTTACAAGCCAGACATTTGAATTATGGGATTTTGTAACTTGATACTTATTGCTCTATATTAAATAAAGGGTGTTTAAAATAACTCATGCATATTAGTTTAGCCCGGGATTCTCATTTCAAATTCAAACAATTTTATGTCAGGTAAAATACTCATGCTTTGGTTTATAGAGTAGCAATGATCAGGTGAATATTGAAATGACAAACTAATTTAAAGGCTAAGCAGAGGAAAGCAATACAATCAAACCAGAATGCTAACTCAAACTAACATGCCAAATGGAGACTTCGAATATGTGTGCAGACAGTATGATTAAGGCAATGTCAAAAATCAGACAAATGCAAAACTTTCAGATGAACCTATTATGAAGACAACTGATGTTTTCTAAGTAAATAACAAATGATAGTGATCACTATTCTGTGGGGTGATGGAAATGCTCATTACAAACAAGACCACAGGATACTACAAAATACAACAAGTTTTGACTATGTCCAAATGCAACCAGACTTGAATCAAGTATCTAGATAATAGGATTTAGTTAAGTATAGTTGCAGTGAAGCCTACAAGTACCAAGCATGCATATGAGCTTATTATACACAGCAATACAAGTTTTTACTGGAAAATCAAATGTCCAGACAGGATTACAGTCTATATCTTCAAGCCTTTGCATGGACTTATATCAATTATAAGTCATGGTCAAGCCTTACTGGTTAGCCAAGGCCAGATTCAACCCATCCACTTAACAAATTTATTACATACCTTTCAACAACAGCCTCATCTTTATAATTAAAATCACTTAAACATTGCCAAGGAATGTATGTCCACATATCATATTACATGGCATAATTTCCTTCATCATATTCCACCAGAGATCATCAAAATAAGTTGCTTAAATCAGTAACTCATAAACACACATAGAATACATAAGTTTTTACATGTTCTTTTCAAGTGAATAAAGCAAGCATCAATGCTGAGAATACATAAGATAAAAGAAAGTTTGCCTAGATTATTTATTACAAATTATACTGCTACTTCTTTAAGCATTTTAAATTCATCAAGATCTTCAAATATCCATGCAAGCAAGCCACTCATGCATCTTTCCCTGCAGCAATATTTTGAACCGCCTCAATAAAAATGAGACACCCCAAATATTGCAAAGGCAACAAATAGGGTCAGAAATAAATTCTGGTGTGAGTGAAATCAGGGATTAAAATAATTTGTAAATTCCTATAACTGGGCAGAGAGCTGATATGTGTTATGCTATACAAATGCATGTAAAAATCTGAGTACCTGTATATATATGTAAGCTTAACTGACAAACATACATTCAAGTATTCATCCATTCACTTCATTCAGTTGTACATGTACAAGCTCCTATGGACTAACTCACTAAGTTTTATAGCTCACTTTCTCAATCTCATTTATATTTTTATTTGGTTTGAACTCTTGCCATTGAACACCATGTGTGCATTGCAAAGGGGCTCAGTTCTATTAACCCTTTACACAGAGGCCTACAGGACTTAAGCAAGTCATGCACATACCCATCATCCACCTGATGATGAATAGATCAAGGCACTACTCCTAAATTATTTTATTATTTAGAGACCATGCTTATTTTTCTTTCTGGAAAAATGTCATTAATTAAAGAAATGCTTATTTTCTTTTCTTCCTTTCATAAATCAAAGAAAGTATACTCAGTGGTTTCAGCCAGACATACAAAGTATTTTTGCAAAGCATCACATCTCATTTTTAAGGTCATTCTTATTCAATCATATTTTCTAAATCTTGCATAAATATTTATTTCCAGATATATTCTCATGCCTTACATAAACCTGGTGAAATCACATAAAATATTACACTTAGTTTTACTGTGAACATAGGGCATAGTTTTTGAGAAATACCCATAAAAACATATTGGCTTGTGATCTGAACAAATCAGCACATACATATGATATTGCATTGTTCATGTCACTTTTAGAATGAATTAGACATAAGCATGAATCTCATTATTCATACTACCTACTTCATTTTCTTTTCATTGATACCCTATTTCTCAGTAAATTATTTGGTTCATCTTCATATAAAGCTGGATTATAAAATCCACTTCTGAGATCAGAGCATTTGTTTAATTATTTATATTTCAAAGCAAAAATTGAAACAATCATAACACACCAAAACAGCAATCAAATACTCAACCAAAGTATCAACCATATTCAACATTCATTTATTCAGAGAATAAAAATTAAACAAAAGCATATTAAGATTTTTATAAAAATGATATGGTTGCCCTTAACATGGGTCTTAATGCCTTAAATCTCATAGGTGATTAATCACTCACCTTCCTCTTCTCTTCCCCGAGAATGCTTAGATTTGAAAACAGTGTGAGTTCTTCCTTTCCTTCTTTTTTTGAAATATGTTTCTGTTTCTATTTCTCCCCCTAGAGTAAACTACTGCTTCTCCCCTTGATTTAAATCATTTGACTAGGGTTTTAATGGAGGAAAAACCCATTTTATCCTCACAAAAATAAGAGGAGTTTGTATGCATGTTTATGGCTAATTATGCCATTTTCTTTTTAATTTCCATTTCAGGTAAAAGCAGTTGCTTTACTGTTTTTCTGTGTACATGCTATTTGCATGATTCACACTATTTTCATGTGGCTTCTCTTCCTTATTTATTTTCTTAAACCTGCAGTGTTCACACATATATTGATTTCTTGCTAATATTTCGGCTCATTTATTTTCTCTTGATTTATAAAAATGTATTTATGCACAATCAATATTAAACTGGTTTCTTATATTTAATTATCATAGAATTTATTTTTATCACTTTAAACTCCTGACTACTTATATACAGTATATATGAGATATGTGAATTTAAAGTTCATTCATATTTAGTTATTTTCTTTTTATGTTTATTTATTGGAAAACAATTATCCACTTACTTATTTTTACTCATCCTTGATATTTATTTTCAAACTGTTTATCCTTTAACTATTTTTCTATTAACTGATTTTCATTTTCCTTTTCAAAATTATTTTCATCTCAATAATTTGGGTCTTCATATACTCTCCTCCTAAAAGGAATTGTGTCCCACAATTATTATATTTTTTTCAGATTTTTCAGAAACTCATGCATCCAAAACCAATCAATTACACATAAGTAATATTTAAATTTATTATAATTTTTAGGCATACCTTTAAGCAGAAAATAGATTAGGATATTTATCCTTCATCCTATCTTCAGCCTCCCATGTACAATCATTTTCATCAAAGCTCCATTGGATTTTAACCAAATTAATTACTTTATTCCTCAATTTCTTTTCTTCTCTAGCCACAATGCCCACTGGTTCCTTCTTATAAACCAGATTTTCTTGAATTTCAACATGTGTTGGAGATTCAAGAATGGTCTCCTTATCATGCACCCATTTTCTCAATTGAGATACATGAAATACATCATGTATATTTCTCAATTCCTCTGGCAATTTTAGCTTATAAGCCAAAGTCCCTACTCTTTGAATAATTTCATATGGACCTATATATCTTGGTGTTAATTTTCCTGCCTTGCCAAACCTCAGTATTTTTCTCATTGGTGAAACTTTGAGGAATACATAATTTCCTACCTCAAATTCCACTGGCCTTCTCCCTTTATCTGCATATGCCTTTTGTCTTTCTTGTGCTGCTCTCATTCTCTGCCTTACTAATTCAATTCTTGCAGAAGTTTCCTTCACATGTTCTGGTCCAAGCAATACTCTTTCACCTACCTCCATCCAACATGCAGGAGATAAACAAGGCTTTCCATACAAGGCCTCAAATGGAGACATACCTATAGTGGACTGGTAACTATTGTTATAAGAAAACTCAGCCAAGTAGAGATGATCTTCCCAGCTGCCTCCAAAGTCAAGTATACATGCTCTAAGTAAATCCTCTAAAATCTTGTTAACAATCTCAGTTTGCCCATCTGTTTGTGGGTGGTAGGTTGTGCTTAAGCTTAATTCTGTTCCCATGGCTTCTTGAAAGCTACCCCAGAACCTTGGAGTAAACAAGGTGTCTCTATCACTAATGATAGTCTTGGGGATGCCATGTAATCTTACTATCTCTTTCACAAATAATTGAGCTAACTTGTGAGCATTTCTGTTTGAATTTACTGGAATAAAATGTGCTGTTTTTGTGAGCCTATCAACCACTACCCAAATACTTTCATTGCCTCTTCTTGTTCTTGGCAAACCATCCACAAAATCCATTGAAATGCTTTCCCATTTCCAAGTAGGCACTTCTAAAGGTTGCAGTAGGCCTGAGGGTCTTTGGTAATCTGCCTTGACTTGTTGGCCGATTAAACACTTTGCTACATATTTTGCCGCTGCTCCTTTCATTCCTGGCCACCAATGATTCCTTTTAAGATCATGGTACATTTTTGTACCACCTGGATGTATAGTGTATTTGGTCTTGTGGTGCTCATCCATAACCTCTTGCTTCAGTTCTTCCACATTGGGTATGCAGAGCTTCCCCTTCTTCCTTAAGTAGCCTTTATCATCAACTTCATAATTTTCCACTGATATACCTTGTGATATCTTGTCCTTCTTTTCTTTCAAATTAGCATCTTGACTCTGCATTCTTCCTATTTTATCAACTAGGGTTGATCTTAAGGAGATGAGACTTAATTTCCCATATTCAATCATGTCACTGTGTGCCTTATCTGATGCATCAATTTCTTTCTTTATTTCTACTTCACTGTGGATTGTTAAATCCATGAATTCTGTCATCATTAAACTTGCCAATCTTGCTAGATGCCTACTCAATGCATCTGCCACTTTGTTAGCTTTTCCAGGAGTACATAATATATCAAGATCATAGGCAGCTAGAAATTCTACCCACCTATGTTGCCTCATGTTCAAGTCTTTTTGGGAAAACAAATACTTAAGTGATTTATGGTCTGTAAACAATTCAAATTTAGTACCTAACAAGTAGTGTCTCCATAGCTTCAATGCATACACTACAGCAGCAAGCTCCAAGTCATGTGTGGCATACCTGGTTTCATTTGGCTTGAGTTGCCTTGATGCATATGCTATGACTCTACCATGTTGCATGAGTACTGCCCCTAACCCAGACCCACTAGCATCTGTATATACCACTAATCCTTCATTTCCCTCTGGAACTTGCAAGACTGGAGCTTCCATCAATGCTTTCTTTAATGATTCAAAAGCTTGTTCACACTTTTCTGTCCATACATATGGTTGCTCCTTTTTGGTTAGTTTGGTCAGTGGAATGGCTATCCTTGCAAAGTCTTTTATAAACCTTCTATAGTAACCTGCCATTCCTAAAAATGATCTCACCTCAGTCACTGATTTGGGTCTACTCCATGATTGCACTGCCATGACTTTGTTTGGGTCTACACTAACCCCCTGTTGAGATATAATGTGTCCCAAAAATTTAACTTCATTTTGCCAAAATGTGCACTTAGTAAATTTTGCCTTTAAATTATGTGCTCTTAGTCTTGACAAAACCAGATGCAAATGCTTTGCATGCTCCTCTTCTGATTTTGAATACACCAATATGTCATCAATAAAGACAACCACAAATTTGTCTAGGAAATCTCTAAATGTCCTATTCATTAAATCTACAAAATAAGATGGTGCATTTGTCAGTCCAAAAGGCATTACTAAAAATTCATATAGCCCATGTCTTGTGTTGAATGCAGTGTATTTAATACTCTCTTCCTCAACCTTCATCTGATGGAATCCAGAGGCTAAGTCTAGCCTTGAAAAGATTTTTGCTCCATTTAATTGGTCAGATAAATCATCAATTCTGGGGAGTGGGTATTTGTTCTTGATGGTAACTTTATTTAGTTCTCTGTAATCAATACACATTCTCAGTGTACCATCATGCTTCTTCACAAATACCACTGGTGAACCCCAATTTGAACCGCTAGGCCTTATGAAGCCTTTCTACTCCAATTCATCCAATTGCTGTTTTAATTCCACTAATTCTTTTGGACCTATTCTGGTAGGTTTCTTGATGATAGGACTTGCTCCTGGGATTAACCTTATTTGAAATTCAACTTGCCTATCTTCTGGAACTCCTATTACCTCTCCAAAAACATCTGGGTATTCCTTTATCACTTCTATATCTTCTAGAGTCAATTCTTTTTCAATCATGCTCCATATTTGACTAAGGCAATTTGTTTTGGCTATTTCACTCATGACTATAATATTTTTACCATTTTCTGTTTCAAAGAAATAGTAAAATTTTCTAAATTCAAATTTGCTTTGAGTTTACTCAACCAATCTACCCCTAGAATAATTCCTATTCCAGGATATTTCAACACAAATAAGTCAGATTTAAACATATTTCCTCCTATGTTTAATTCTACTTCCAAACATTTTAATTCTAACAGACAAGAGCTACCTAGGGGACTCTGAATAAACAAGGGTTTTTCAACTAAATTGCATGTGAGTGCCAATTTATCCACTATGTCTTGTGATATTAGAGAATGTGTAGCCCTAGTGTCGTATATAACTGAGATTGGATAATTTTTAATTAGAAGTATACCTTCCAATTGTCCAGAGTTTCCCACTGCACTTGCCTTTGCTTTGCCTTCCAATGCTCCTACCTTTGCTCATTTCTTGAACTCTGGGCAATTCCTTTTGATATGGCCTTCTTTCCCACACTTATAGCAACTGAATGGGGTCTTCTTAGCTGCTTGACACCTATTGCTCATGTGTCCTTCTTTGCCACAATTGTAGTAAGTAACTTTCCTCTTAATTTCCCCAGTGGCTGCTCCTTTAACTTTCTTATCTACATTCTTCTTGTCATAAGGATGTGCTCTATTTTTCCCTTTCTTTTGATTATTAGCCCTCATGTTCCTAAATTTCTCTCTTGCATTATCATGTTGTTCAAAAGAAAGAGTGAGATCTATGACTTGATCAAATGTTTTGTCTTTGTATGGTAGCATTGCTCTACTTAAACCAGCATTTAATCCTTGTATAAACCTTGAATTCTTTGATTCCTCATTCCCTATGAGCATGGTTCCATACTTAGACAAGCTCTCAAATTTTTGAGTGTATTCAGTCACACTCATTGGCCCTTGTCTCAATTTTATAAATTCCTCAAGCACTGTTGCCTTAGCTGTTGCTGGAACAAATCTAGCCTCAAGCATATCCTTGAATTGATCCCATGTTTTCTCATTTTCTGGTTTTCCTGTGATGATTATCTCCCACCAATCTAGTGCTGCTCCCTTGAGCCTTCTGGAAGCTATTTGCCTTTTCCTTTGATCATTTATTTGCATGTCTGCAAATATTCTTTCTAAGGTTCTCAGCCATGTTTGCACACCCATGACTACTTCGGTGCCTTCAAAATCCTTGCCTCCTAAATTTGAAAATGTTTTCAATAGCTTAGCTAACTCCTCATGAGGATTTCCTTCCCTCTGCACTGCTCCTTCCCTAAATGCCCTCACCAAATCTTGCAAATTGACCAATGGTGTTGCATTAGAGGATCCTGCTCCAGTGCTTGGTGGTCTTCCTACCATGATTCACTATTCAATTGCATAGCTAGTTAGTCTTGTTTCTAATTTAATTATTTCAGCAATTTATTCCTACTGAGAATATTATATTTATTATTCTAATTAAAAAAAATTATATGCTATGTTCTTGTTAACATAGCTCTCATACCAACTGAAGTGACCCACTTCTTTTGGATTTATTTATAGTGAATTTTCTGTTGAGTTTTTTTTTACACATTATATATATATATATAAATCAATGGATCACTTCTCTTAATAAATTTCCAAAGATTCAGAATTTACCAATATAAAAATATTAGTATATAAGTCAAATCATGTCATTTATATATATGAAGATATATAAATGTTTCCTTGCTTATCAGAGTATTTGAATTAACAAGGAAATTCAATCACACATTATTTCTCATATTTCAGAGATTTGGTGTCATATAGCCATTTCTACTTTTTAATTTTCTTCCTTTGAACTCAAGCTTGATTAATTTTAGGATCAAATATTACCACTTATTATTTTCTTGTTTTCCTTCTCAAATTAATTGATTCCTAGATTTACAAGCCAGACATTTGAATTCTGGGATTTTGTAACTTGATACGTATTGCTCTATATTAAATAAAGGGTGTTTAAAATAACTCATGCATATTAGTTTAGCCCGGGATTCTCATTTCAAATTCAAACAATTTTATGTCAGGTAAAATACTCATGCTTTGGTTTATAGAGTAGCAATGATCAGGTGAATATTGAAATGACAAACTAATTTAAAGGCTAAGCATAGGAAAGCAATACAATCAAACCAGAATGCTAACTCAAACTAACATGCCAAATGGAGACTTCGAATATGTGTGTAGACAGTATGATTAAGGCAATGTCAAAAATCAGACAAATGCAAAACTTTCAGATCAACCTATTATGAAGACAACTGATGTTTTCTAAGTAAATAACAAATGATAGTGATCACTATTTTGTGGGGTGATGGAAATGCTCATTACAAACAAGACCACAGGATACTACAAATTACAACAAGTTTTGACTATGGCCAAATGCAACCAGACTTGAATCAAGTATCTAGATAATAGGATTTAGTTAAGTATAGTTGCAGTGAAGCCTACAAGTACCAAGCATGCATATGAGCTTATTATACCAAGCAATACAAGTTTTTACTGGAAAATCAAATGTCCAGACAGGATTACAGTCTATATCTTCAAGCCTTTGCATGGACTTATATCAATTATAAGTCATGGTCAAGCCTTACTGGTTAGCCAAGGCCAGATTCAACCCATCCACTTAACAAATTTATTACATACCTTTCAACAACAGCCTCATCTTTATAATTAAAATCTCTTAAACATTGCCAAGGAATGTATGTCCACATATCCTATTACATGGCATAATTTCCTTCATCATATTCCACTAGAGATCATCAAAATAAGTTGCTTAAATCAGTAACTCATAAGCACACATAGAATACTTAAGTTTTTACATGTTCTTTTCAAGTGAACAAAGCAAGCATTAATGCTGAGAATACATAAGATAAAAGAAAGTTTGCCTAGATTATTTATTACAAATTATACTGCTACTTCTTTAAGCATTTTAAATTCATCAAGATCTTCAAATATCCATGCAAGCAAGCCACTCATACATCTTTCCCTGCAGCAATATTTTGAACTGCCTCAATAAAAATGAAACACCCCAAATATTGCAAAGGCAACAAATAGGGTCAGAAATAAATTCTGGTGTGAGTGAAATCAGGGATTAAAATAATTTGTAAATTCCTATAACTGGGCAGAGAGCTGATATGTGTTATGCTATACAAATGCATGTAAAAATCTGAGTACCTGTATATATATGTAAGCTTAACTGACAAACATACATTCAAGTATTCATCCATTCACTTCATTCAGTTGTACATGTACAAGCTCCTATGGACTAACTCACTAAGTTTTATAGCTCACTTTCTCAATCTCATTTATATTTTTATTTGGTTTGAACTCTTGCCATTGAACACCATGTGTGCATTGCAAAGGGGCTCAGTTCTGTTAACCCTTTACACAGAGGCCTACAGGACTTAAGCAAGTCATGCACATACCCATCATCCACCTGATGATGAATATATCAAGGCACTACTCCTAAATTATTTTATAATTTAGAGACCATGATTATTTTTCTTTCTGGAAAAATGTCATTAATTAAAGAAATGCTTATTTTCTTTTCTTCCTTTCATAAATCAAAGAAAGTATACTCAGTGGTTTCAGCCAGACATACAAAGTATTTTTGCAAAGCATCACATCTCATTTTTAAGGTCATTTTTATTCAATCATATTTTCTAAATCTTGCATAAATATTTATTTCCAGATATATTCTCATGCCTTACATAAACCTGGTGAAATCACACAAAATATTACACTTAGTTTTACTGTGAACATAGGGCATAGTTTTTGAGAAAAACCCATAAATACATATTGGCTTGTGATCTGAACAAATCTGCACATACCTATGATATTGCATTGTTCATATCACTTTTAGAATGAATTAGACATAAGCATGAATCTCATTATTCATACTGCCTACTTCATTTTCTTTTCATTGATACCCTATTTCTCAGTAAATTATTTGGTTCATCTTCATATAAAGCTGGATTATAAAATCCACTTCAGAGATCAGAGCATTTTTTTAATTATTTATATTTCAAAGCAAAAATTGAAACAATCATAACACACCAAAACAGCAATCAAATACTCAACCATATTCAACATTCATTTATTCAGAGAATAAAAATTAAACAAAAGCATATTAAGATTTTTATAAAAATGATATGGCTGCCCTTAACATGGGTCTTAATGCCTTAAATCTCATAGGTGATTAATCACTCACCTTCCTCTTCTCTTCCCGGAGAATGCTTAAGTTTGAAAACGGTGTGAGTTCTTCCTTTCCTTTTTTTTTGAAATATGTTTCTGTTTCTATTTCTCCCCCCAGAGTAAACTATTGCTTCTCCCCTTGATTTAAATCATTTGACTAGGGTTTTAATGGAGGAAAAACCCATTTTGTCCTCACAAAAATAAGAGGAGTTTGTATGCATGTTTATGGCTAATTATGCCATTTTCTTTTTAATTTCCATTTCAGGTAAAAGCAGTTGCTTTACTGTTTTTCTGTGTACATGCTATTTGCATGATTCACACTATTTTCACGTGGCTTCTCTTCCTTATTTATTTTCTTAAACCTATAGTGTTCACACATATATTGATTTCTTGCTAATATTTCGGCCCATTTATTTTCTCTTGATTTATAAAAATGTATTTATGCACAATCAATATTAAACTGGTTTCTTATATTTAATTATCGTAGAATTTATTTTTATCACTTTAAACCCCTGACTACTTATATACAGTATATATGAGATATGTGAATTTAAAGTTCATTCATATTTAGTTATTTTCTTTTTATTTTTATTTATTGGAAAACAATTATCCACTTACTTATTTTTACTCATCCTTGATATTTATTTTCAAACTGTTTATCCTTTAACTATTTTTCTATTAACTGATTTTCATTTTCCTTTTCAAAATTATTTACATACTTCAAGATGGAAATTGCTTTTTGTTCCCACATGAAGATACGTGGATAATGAAATGTGTATTTGCAGAGAATGGAAAGGTGTATGTTTGTCAATTGGTACGACCTTTGTTGCCCAAAAAGTTCATTTATACCCCGAAAGTAGACTATGGGTGCACATTAATTGCTATTTTACCACTTAAAACTCAAAGGTTAAGTTTGAAAAATAAGAAGAGCATGCTAATTACCACCAGATAAGTCCTCCTGCCATCAATTATCGATTTCATTTAACATTAGTTAGCATTAGCAATTGTAGTCCACTATTTGACAATGGGTAACATAATAGTAAAATAATAATGAAACGGTTAAAAGTGCTACCATGCCGGTAAAAAAGACAGTCGTATGATAGTAGTATTCCATTATTGACGCACTGGTTGTTAACATAATAGTTCTAATTGGTCTAACGTAGACTTTAGTGTTAACTTTCAAAATGGGATATACTTATTATACATAATATTACATTAGGTACTATAAGCAATCATCATAAAAAGGTAGCATGTGTTAATCCCACAAAATAGCTCAACTGGTAAGATGTGAAATTAAATGATAAAAAATCTGGCGATTGAGTCATATTAATAGTGGCATAAAACCTTGTCAATTATTCGCATACATACATATGTATATATGTCAGTATAATAGATTAATCATACCATGTATCAATTTATTAGACATATGTATTATAAAATAATTTATTTATAATAATTAAATAAAACATTAAGAATAATACTTTGTGTTAGCATCAAGAATGGCACTAACACCCATAAGATTATATAGATAAATAAAAGTGATGAAAAGTAAATTGAAAATGAGAAATAAACAGTAAACAAACGATTTATAGTGGTTCGGCAAGGTGTGTGTACATCCATTTAACAATTCTTCTCGTTTTATTGCTGAAAATACAACAGGTGTTCTTATGGTTCGTCGTCGAACGATAAGTGATTACAAGAAATTAGTACAAGTGTTGAAAAGTGAAAAAGATCCCCAAAATGAAGCCTCTCATGGTCTATTTATAGGTGTAGGTTAGCGGGAAAGTCTCAGGCACGTCCATTCCCATGCTTTCCATGATCTCCCAGCAGTTGCTGAAGAAGACGTGGCCAGCTCAGCAATCTATATGGGTCGGTGCCTAACCATAGCTATGGGTCTGTACCGACCCATAAAAGTTCATCAATCATTGTTCTGGACTTTTGGAGATTGGTCACTTTACCGTTATCTTTATGGTTCCAGAGTTGTCTGAGCCATTATTAGCATGTTTCTGGGTCCAATTGATGGGTCTATGGAAGGGTGAAGTTGTTGATTCCGAGAGCTTGAGGAGATCGATGGAGTAGAGCATGCAAACAATGTAATGGAGCATGGAACGGGCTTTTAGGATCTTGGGAATCATGTTGTAGGAAAATGGGACCGAACCTATGAAGTAACATGGTTTGGTACTGAGCCATCGATGGTTCGGTACCGAGCCATGTACTTGGCTGGGTATCGTCCCATCTTTTGCATGGTAGTTTGGGCTTGGCTTTTCAGACTTGGTTGGACCACTCTCCTGAGTCTTCTGGCTACCTTTCTGGATCACTTGCCTTGATAATCTAGCACGTATGACTTGTCTAATCTGACTAAATATTGCCTGGTCAAAAGACCGGATAACACTTGCCCTCTAAAGTACAACAAATTTCGAACGTGATGTGCTTTGAATCGAGGTATGTCAGGATCATCATGTCAAATCCCAATTCATGCTTCGTATAGTTGTTATCCTTCTTTAGATCTGTTCCTGTGAATAGCCATGCCTTTTTCCCATTTGTCGTGACGCTTCAACAGCATTTGGGGTTACAAAATTGGAAATTTCCTCCATGACTTGTCATTCCAAATTCAACATTCTTGAATATTTCCATTTTCAGAATTTCCAGGTTTGGATTTTCCATCGCTTGAATTTTGAAATTGAATGTTCTATACACATGGGCACAAGCATATGCATGAACATCTAGGAACACACAACCACAAATGGGCATGCACACATGGAGTCGTGCATCTCTTTTTCTTCTCCTTTCTTTTTTTTCAATTTGATCGTTCGATACCAAACCATGATGGTTCGGTACCGACCCGTGTACTTAGGAATTGTGCTTGTTTATAGTCGAGAAACTTGGCTTATGCTTTATAAAGCACTGCTGACCCATCTTCCTCATCACTTTATCTTGCAATATCTTTTCGAACTCGAGCTCCACAATTAGGGGAACTCGAACTTGACTTGAAACACATCTCGACACCCTATCGCTGACAATCAAATGTTGGCACGAACCTAGTTGAGATCGACATCATCAAAAACTGCCTTGAACTTGAGCCCGATCCATATGAACATAAGTCACTTTCCTAACCCAAGAACTTCGAGCTTGAGCATACTTTGGTGAGTGATGATAATGGAGAATGGCTAGAGATGAACGGCGTTGAGAAGCGAGCCTAGATTTGGAGGATGGAGCCAAAGTGCTTGCGACAAGAGGAAGGGGAGAAGGAAACACGAAATGCCCTAAGTAGGATGGTTCGATGCCGAACCATCCCATTAGTGGGATGGTTCAGTGCTGAACCATCCCCTTAGTGGGATTTTTTGAGTTCTCCTCTTTGTTCAAATGTGACCAAACTCTTGTGAACTTGACACTCCGAGCTCCAAGAAATTCCAAGCGTGCTCTTGATGACACGAAGCTCGTTGGCACGGTCAGTAACGGCGGTCACTTCAGACAATCTTCGATCTCTGAAATGGACTTTTTACAACATCGGACATCTGCATTTCACGATACTGCACAACACTGCATTAGATTTCACCTAGGCATGAGGGGTATAGGTTTTAATTTATCTAATGTGATTACATATTTAGTTTTGATAGCTATGGACATTAGACGTTCCTACGCCTCTCAGCTATGGCCGAAGGTGCATCGACGGTCCATTATAATGAGTTTGATACAAAATCTAGCTCAACAAGAGTTTCTTTAAGGCAACAAACTCTAGCGCAGCCTATCCTTTAACTTGATATTCCTCAGGAAGATCACACTGCTCAAGGAATTTAGGGAGAGCCTATACAATAACTGGAAGTGGAGCCCACTCCTGATGCACTCGAGGATGCGGTTATATTGGAAGATCCTATTGATTTTGTTGCCTCCAAAGTTGACGAGGCATCGCTTAGGAGAATTTGCAGGAAGCATAACATCTCACTTGATGACGTGATAGTCCCAACTCGTCACCAGAGAGCACATCACCCTCCCGAAGGATATACGGCCTGCAATGAATGCATGTGCATGCTGGGGGGAGTTCCACCATTCAACCTGTTCATAAGATAGATTTTGCATCAAATGAAGCTGTATCATACTCAACTCCATGTTTTCTCAATTACTTATACATCATCTTTGCTCGTCATTTCCAACAGGTCCGACTTTTCAAGAGATCATATACTTACATAGTTTCAAGCATCATAAAGGAAGTCTTTCTCATATCTTCGTAGAGTCATCTAGGATGTGTAGAGTTGTGATTAGAACTTAGAACAAGATAAGTTATTTCAAGGAGGAATTCTTTTTCATTCGTTGTCCTCCTGGAATCGCACAGCGATGGTTATCCGGATGTAAATCTTTGGCCCAGTCTTTTAGATATAAGTCAATATTTATGACTTTGTGGTTTCTAATTGACCTTTCGTATTTTGTAGACATTCCACGTAAAGCCAGTAATGCTGCCTTGGCCGAGACTGTGCAGCAACTTCAGGCACTCCTAATAGCAGAGAGAAGAGCCAAATTATTGCTTATTGATGAAAATCCCTTGGCTCACCACTTGTTGGACCCTAACCGTAGTGTTGGTCTTGCTTTGATTATCACGGATGGCGAGGAGAATGAACCAGCAGCCGGGAATGAAGGAGATGAATCGTCAATGCCCCCTATTCAAAGTCCTTTGATTGAGACTGGTGATGTATAGGAGCACATCGAAGAGGGTGAAATCAGAGGTGAAGAGGAAGAAGCAGGAGGATTCCAACTGTGCGACCTCATAAACCCAGTCATGAATCGGATTCCAGCCGGTGTTCAAACCGTGATGGTGGGGGTAGAGAGAAAGACTACATGCCACATGATTCATCGTCTAGGCGTCGTTCTAGATCCTGATCTCCCCATCCAAGGGTTCAGAGAGGCATTCTAATTGTCTAGATGATCGTCCGTGCAATGAAACATCTCATGCTTCTCTCTCCCCCAAGCAGCCAACACCATCCCATACTTCCCACCAGTCTCAACATCCAGCAAAATCTACTACATCTGATTCTTCTTGATGCAAGCACAATAAAGCACCTGTCGAGAAGCCGGTTGAAAAGCCTTTTACTAAAAAGGAACGACTGATCGCTTGAAACCCTTGGACTGCCGAATTACAATGTCATTTCCAAAGGATCAACTTCAAAGCCTGCAAATTTGTTCCTAATCTAAAGGATATCCCGCATGAGGTCAAGGGTCGGACAGTAATATACGCTGGGGATGTGTACAATCAGTACTTCACTTGGAGGAGGTTAGCTGAGGTAATTTAGGAATACTCTGAGAACTTAGAGGCCGAGATCGCAGGAATGAAGCTTACAGCGAATCAGATTGACGAGATCGTCGCTCACCTTGACAGAGAAGTTGCTGAGTTAATGAAGGCCAAAGAGGAGGTTAATCAAAAGGTCGGGGATTTGAAGGATACAATCGAGCAGGAAAGGAAGAATCACATGATCGACGTGGAGTCCGTTCATCATAGGAATCATGATTTGGCCGAAAAAGTAAGAGCGCTCAAAGCACAGCTTGAAAGTGAGAGGAAAGAAAAGGATGAGGCTCTTTAGACAGCTCAAACTTACTGCGAAGAATTGCTCGGTGCTTGCAATGAGAGAGATAATGCGCGTGAGGAAAGATATGACGCATTAGACAAGGCAAAGAGAGTGGATGAGTTGGTGGCTTCCGCGAAAAGATGAATTAAGAATAGTTTCGATCCATTCATAACTAACTACAACGTCAATGTCCTTAAATTTCAAAACTTGACGTGGCTTGGTAAAGCTTATCCTCGCACATTGGCGATGGGGTGGGAGAAAATCATGCAGGATGAGCACGAGCACTCTAAAGGAGCCGAAATAGACTTGGTGGAGCTGGAGAATGAGATTAGCAGGCGAACTTATCTTGCATCTAGAATTGGCTAATACAGTTCGGAGGGATCAAGCTGAAGGTTCCGGCACCACTCTTCAGAATGTCATGATAGGTTTTACCTCTAGGCCTCTAGCTGCTTCTGTCTGTTCATCAGACCTTGGGTATGATCTGGATGTGCCACAACTTCTCAACCCCGGTATGCTATCTCCAACCTTGGAGGGAAACTCGAGTGGTACGCCTGCCCACACGGAATCTCTATCTGATAGAGGTATATCGATGAGCTCACTCGTATTTGAGAAGGCACACATGACACCGGTTGGCATCGCTAATCTCTCATTTCATCTATCTGTGGAATATGCATGTATATGTTTTTTGTTTGATGATAATAAACATATATACATTCATTTAAATGTATTTGATATTGTACTATTTTATTTTTCACAAATAAAATAAATATTTGCTGAATAAAATAAATAACACAGAATTGGAATTCAAACGAATATTTTATTCAAACAAATATTTATTACAATTTTGATAGTACAATTTCAAGCTCCTACTATAACTATACAATTTCAGTCATAATACAATTACATCACAATTTCATAGTTACATCAGTTCCTCACTACATATCACTCACACTCGTATTTATCTTCAACTTCATTCCAATGTGAATCCAACATCTGAGCAATCTGCAGAAATATACATTGACGCAGTAAAATTGAAAAGGAAATGTTTTTGCAGTATAAAATAAAATGTGATTTTTGAAAATAATATTTGCCTCAGTTATTTGGGTTGTTCGTCATCATTTATATTTGAATTCATCACACACGAACAATGTGACATGCACAGTGTATCACTGTACATGCCACAAGGCCGTGCACACTGATATACACTTGATCGATTTACAGGGACAAGTGAGCACAGGTCAAACCCAAATACAGAATTCAACTCAAGTGCAATAAAATGATGTCACATCTTTCAGCACAAGGTCAAATCCAAACCGGATTCAACTCAGGTGTAATTTGAAAATCAAATCTGAATACAATCAAGTGGACATGAACAAAGACTGGTGCAACTCAATACAACAAAGACCAACAAACAAATGAATCAGACCAGACAAGACATGAACCAATCTGACATGAACCAAGTACAACTGGAAACCCAAAACTGCACCAGTAACAATATCATCACAAGGAGGCAACTAGATTTCGAGTCAAGAAGTGCACAGTGGAACGAAGAACAGTCATGGCATTTCACAAATACTATAAGGATTGCTACCAAGCTAATGAACAGAACACAATATCCACAGCAACCAACATGGTGCAGCAACCTAAATATACAATGAACAGTGCAGTCATGATATGCAACATGAAAAAGATCAATGCATATGAAGCATTACTAATACACATGAATGAAAACCGAACTATATCAACTCAACAACAACAAAATGCTCCAGACAAGTTCAACAGCAAAATACATGTGATCAAGAAACTCGAGCAAGTCAAGCTACAACAAAACAAGCAATTACAAACATGATACATGCACAGACTCGAATCACATTGCAACATGCCAACATGCTCAAATTAAATCAGGGAACAAGGTTGTAGCAGTTCAAAAATGGTGTGCAGTAGCTAACAACTCAAGTGATCAAGTGCAAGCAGGGATAAACGCAAATAAATCAAAAAAAAATGAATGAAGTCTAGGCCAAACATTTTTATAGTAGCAGTTTCAAAATAGAATCATACTGAGTGTTAGAGAGTCAAAGTCGTGAGCAACAGGAAGCAAGTAAATCACAAAATCAAAAATGAACAAAGTCAAAATATGATCGAAGTCAAAGTCGTGAGTTGATCAAGTCAAAGCAAGAAATTCACGGAGCAATAAAAACAAAGCCGTGGTCATCACGAAATAAATCAAAGCCGTGTCAAGCAAGCTACCAGAATATATACGCATTTGAACAAGTCGCGATCATCTAAATCGTTTAAGCATTATCATGCGGCCAGAGCAAATTATCTGACAAATTCAAATTATATTATACGAACGAAAATCGAGGGATGCGAACCCTATAAAAGAATTAACATCATCGGCAAATGAAGTATTTGAGTTCGAGCTAACAGAGAACAATAAACCAATAACTCGAATCACATCGAGTTCAAGTACGAGTAAACAATAAAGCAGAAAATCAAATTACATACCAGAGTACTTGAATCAAACTCGATCATACGAGAAGCCGAAGCCAAGCTCAAGAAGACAATCGATCGACATGCCAAAGGACGATAATCACTAATTCGATCGATCATAATAAGGTCGGCATCATCAATTTCTATCCAGCCCTAATTTTGGAAACAGAGAAGCCGAAGCTCAAAATCGCAACAGAGAAAAAGCCCTAATTTCAGAATCGTGCCAAAGCCATTCGTAATCTCAAAAGGAAGACGAAGCCAAAGCTCCAATTCGCCAGCAAAAAGAACAAGGGCAAAAGCCCTAATTCAGTCGAGCAAATATTGACAAAGATCGAGCCATATTCGCAAGCAAAATCCAAAATTGTCGAAGCCCTAATCGCCATTTTTCATCTCAAAGGGATCAGGCCAGAATAATAAAAGAAAGGGGATCGAAGATAAAGGATCGGGCCGATAATTTTTAAAAGGGGATCGATATAAAACTCAATCGGGCCGGCCTATTTATCAATTAGGGTTTTAAGTTTTGGTTTTAAATTCTCTTTCAATTTGGGCCGGGTTTAAAATAATTTAGTATGGGCCTAGTTCATTTGAGGACAAAATTGTCTTAAATTGTCAATTTATATTTTGCCCTGGTTTTGAAACTGTATTTTTTTTCAGTTTTTACTTTTTCAAGTCAAGTAAGGGTAAATCACCACCTAGGGTTTAGGTAGTGTTAGATTGTCTAGTTAGGGTTAGTTCAGTGAGCAGGATGTGCGAGTTTATGAAACTCTATAGGCGGAGCAGGGTGTGCAAGTCTGTAGGAGTGTTTGTAAGCGGGATACTGTTTAATTCTAATAGAAATCTGGGAATGCAGCAGTAGGCAGGGGTTGCCGAAGCTGGGTAAATTCTGTGTGTGATTTACTTTTCTGCATATTTTATCTGCATTTTGATTACGTGTTTAATTCGAGAAAATTTGCGATAACCCTATTCACCCCCCCCCCCCTCTAGGGTTAATCTAGATCCTACAAGTGGTATTAGAGCGAGGTAAAAAAAAATTTAACTCTAGAGTCATGAATCCACCAAATAATGCTTTCTCTGAGGGGCAATCTATTGCTAGGCCACCAATGTTTAATGGGAATGATTATGCTTACTGGAAGGTTAGGATGAGTATTTATCTTAGTTCTGTTGATTATGATGTTTGGGATATTATTGAAACTGGCTATACACCTCCCACTATAACTATTGGTGATACTGAGATTCCTAAACCTAAGGAAAGGTGGGATGCTAACGATAAGAAATTAAAAACTACAAATGCTAAAGCTATGAATGCTTTGATCTGTGCTCTTGATAAGACTGAATTTAATAGAATTTCTCATTGTAAAACAGCACAGGAAATTTGGCATACTTTGGAGGTGACACACGAAGGAACTTCTCAAGTCAAAGAGTCTCTTCTAGCCCTGTTCAGCAATGAATACGAGAACTTCGTGATGGACAAAGGCGAGAGCATAAAGGACATGTTTGGACGCTTCTCAACCTTGGTGTACAATGCTAGAGCGCTTGGGAAAGTATTCACTGAGGTAGAGCTGGTGATGAAGATACTACGGGTCTTACCAATGAACTTTGAGGCAAAAGTCACGGCAATACAAGAATCGAAAGATCTGAGTAAACTCAACATGGAGGATTTGATCGGAAATCTGATGACGTATGAGCTTGAGTTAAAAGCAAAAGAGGAACGCATCAATTCCGAACCAAAGAAGAAGACAATTGCCTTGAAGAGCAGAGAAGAGAGCGATGAAGAAGATCCAATTGAAGAACTTGCAATGGCTGTCAATAATCTTAGAAAATTGTCGAGATTCAGGCCACGCAAGAAGAAAACGAATGGTTATAGATCAAAAGATTCTGACAGTTCAGAAAATGAATTAACCTGCTATAACTGCAACAAGCCTGGCCACTTTAAACAAAATTGTCCATTTCTCAAAAACACCAAAGGAAAGAAAATGAAGAAAATGGCCTTCGCAGCGACTTGGGATGATGAGGAAGGAGAGGAAGTTTCAACTGATAGCTCAGAGGAGGCTAACTTGTGTCTTACGGCAAGATCAGATTCAGAAGCAAGCTCAGAGGAATCTAGTGAGGTAAAGAACTATTCCTATAAAGAACTTGTCTTTATGTGCATTGATCTTACTAAAACAGTTGATGCTCTTGATTCTAAAATTGATAAACTGAAATCTGATAGGAGAGAACTTGCCCGTGAAAATTTTAGGTTAGAAACTGAACTTGACAAGATTCAAAACCTAGAATGTAAAAACTGTAAAACTTTAGAACTGAAGAATAGCTTTGAGAATCTTGAAAAAGAAAACTTGAATATAAAGGAAACCATTGAAACTAGGAAAAAGGATTTTATAAACAGATGCACCTCACTTGTGTCTGAAAACTCAACACTGAAAACCAAAGTCCAAGATCTTGAGAAATCACTGAATAACTTTTCTAGAGGAGAAAAATCATTCAACATGTTGTTAGGAAATCAACTGTTTGCTAACAACAGAAAAGGACTAGGTTTTGGAAAATCACAAGTTGATAATAGTGCAAAAGGTAAGGGTATTTTTACTGAATGTGAAATAATTGAACATCATGTTGAAAATCATAGTCATAGGAACAAGAACACAAAATTTATACAAGTTTGGGTTCCTAAAAATTCTACAAATAAACTTCATGTCTATTGGAACAAGAATGAAAGGACAAAACAAATTTGGGTTCCAAAGGGATTGTTTATTCACAATTATTCTGCCACTAACAACCATGGACCTATAAAAACAAATAGGTCACATAAATCTTTAACCGTGTAGGTGTGGTGGCAGGCTAAGGAACAACATTAGTGTTATCTGGATTCTGGCTGTTTCAGATACACAACGGACGACAATCAATGTTCCTTAGCCTAGTATAAAGGTGACAGATTCACAATGGGCAAACAACGAAAGATTATCGTACAGGTAAAACAGGTAATTATATTTATTTTCAAACGATAGATAAAATGTGAAAATCTGCACCATAATCTAAATTAAATCAGTCAGATATGTGAAATGATTGATGATGTTAATTCTGATTCTTTTTAACCAATCATCGTTAATTAGAATTACTTGAAGTAATTATGATGGTTGACAAATTCTAACTTGCTTGATATGATCTTACATGACTTGTTCTTATCTATGACTTTAATTTGTGCTTAAAAGTTGACGAACTATTTTTTAACTTAATCTGTTTGGTCAAAATATGATGTTGATTACTGATTACTCATGTTATAAAAAGGATTTTTAAGAAATTGTGGAAATTGTTGAAACTTTATGAAATTGGTGAAATTTCAAGAATTTTCTTTGAAATAATAATGATGTTTTAAATAACTGTTGACTTCTCATGAATATAGTTGTTTATTCTACGGTTTTTGAAATTGACACTATAATGTTTGTTTGATTGTTTACACGGCTTCAATTCAATTTCAAGAAAATTTCATTGTTGAACATTTTTCTGAAAGAGTTTGTTGAAATTTCATAATCTGGTCTATGACTTCAAACGAGTGATTACTGAGTGAAAGTAAAAATCAGATGCAGATTTCACTGGCAATGTAGTTGTTAGAAAAATTACTAGTGAAATGTGATTATTGACTTTCATTAGCTGCATCATTTTTCAAAGAAAATATCTGCACATTTTTCACTTGAAATAATTTTTCAATTTAGCAGAAATTTTTCTTAAACCCCTTCTAGAAAATAATTTCTGTTGATCTTGTATCAGATTAGTTATTTGATTTTATAACTATTTTTGAAATTGATTAACTGATCTGACCCCCTAATAATTATCTAAAAAGATAGATAGTGATTGAAAATAAGATGAGTGTTGATATTAATCATATATTATAACTTGAGAAAGTATAATTAGAAAATTTCTTTAGAAATTTAAACAAGAGTTATAAAAACTTTTTGTTGATAAATATTCCATGATCATTTCTATTTCTATCATTTTTCTATCGACCATTACTCATCAAAAATCAATATAGTATGTCAATATGTGGTAGTTTAAACGGGAAATCATTTGTGCTTCATTTTTTATTATATCTCTAACAATAAATTAAAATATCCAAAATATTCACTCTCATTTAAAAGTCCTCACGGTTATGCATGGGTGAATTACTTGGATTTTTGATTATGTGCTTCCATGCTCATTTAAAAGTCCTCACGGTTATGCATGTATGGAACGCATATCAAAATTAATTGATTAAATAGACAAGTTGATTCTAATCCTATTTAAAAGTCCTCACGGTTATGCGTGGTTAGAAGATACTTGAATTCATTTTTAAAATAAAAATAAAAATTGGGAATACTACTAATCTCATTTAAAAGTCCTAACGGTTATGCATGGTAGTAGATATTCAAATTTCCTGAAATAAATATACTACAAATTGACTCAACTATATGGTTTTATTCGATGAAATCATTCATATCATTCTAAAGTGGAATATGCGTCAATTAAAGTATTTATGAATTTTGTTTGATTTTCTTATTGAAATTAATAATTACACTCGATTGAGCTTTAATATTGTATTAATGTCTATCACTATATCTCTATTTTTCTATTACTATTATTCTTTTGCTGATAACAAAAGGGGGAGAGAAAAGTTAAGATTTTGAAAATAAAGGTCAAAGATTTTCTATTTGCATATAGATTCATATTGCATATTTTATTCTCATGCATATATGTAGGGGGAGTAATGTGTAAAAAGAGAGCATTTAAATAGGGGGAGCAAATTGAATAATCAAATACATTTACAATAGTCAAAATCTTAAATATATGTTTGTTATCATCAAAAGGGGGAGATTGTGGAATATGCATGTATATATTTTTTGTTTGATGATAATAAACATATATACATTCATTTAAATGTATTTGATATTGTACTATTTTATTTTTCACAGATAAAATAAATATTTGCTGAATAAAATAAATAACACAGAATTGGAATTCAAACGAATATTTTATTCAAACAAATATTTATTACAATTTTGATAGTACAATTTCAAGCTCCCACTATAACTATACAATTTCAGTCACAATACAATTACATCACAATTTCATAGTTACATCAGTTTCTCACTACATATCACTCACACTCGTATTTATCTTCAACTTCATTCCAATGTGAATCTAGCATCTGAGCAATCTGCAGAAATATACATTGACGTAGTAAAATTGAAAAGGAAATGTTTTTGCAGTATAAAATAAAATGTGATTTTTGAAAATAATATTTGCCTCAGTTATTTGGGTTGTTCGTCATCATTTATATTTGAATTCATCACACACGAACAATGTGACATGCACAGTGTATCACTGTACATGCCACAAGGCCGTGCACACCGATATACACTTGATCGATTTACAGGGACAAGTGAGCACAGGTCAAACCCAAATACAGAATTCAACTCAAGTGCAATAAAATGATGTCACATCTTTCAGCACAAGGTCAAATCCAAACCGGATTCAACTCAGGTGTAATTCGAAAATCAAATCCGAATACAATCAAGTGGACATGAACGAAGACTGGTGCAACTCAATACAACAAAGACCAACAAACAAATGAATCAGACCAAACAAGACATGAACCAATCTGACATGAACCAAGTACAACTGGAAACCCAAAACTGCACCAGTAACAATATCATCACAAGGAGGCAACTAGGTTTCGAGTCAAGAAGTGCACAGTGGAACGAAGAACAGTCATGGCATTTCACAAATACTATAAGGATTGCTACCAAGCTAATGAATAGAACACAATATCCACAGCAACCAACATGGTGCAGCAACCTAAATATACAATGAACAGTGCAGTCATGATATGCAACATGAAAAAGATCAATGCATATGAAGCATTACTGATACACATGAATGAAAACCGAACTATATCAACTCAACAACAAAATGCTCCATACAAGTTCAACAGCAAAATACATGTGATCAAGCAACTCGAGCAAGTCAAGCTACAACAAAACAAGTAATTACAAACATGATACATGCACAGACTCGAATCACAGTGCAACATGCCAACATGCTCAAATTAAATCAGGGAACAAGGTTGTAGCAGTTCAAAAATGGTGTGCAGTAGCTAACAACTCAAGTGATCAAGTGCAAGCAGGGATAAACGCAAATAAATCAAAAAAAAATGAATGAAGTCTAGGCCAAACATTTTTATAGTAGCAGTTTCAAAATAGAATCATACTGAGTGTCAGAGAGTCGAAGTCGTGAGCAACAGGAAGCAAGTAAATCACAAAATCAAAAATGAACAAAGTCAAAATATGATCGAAGTCAAAGTCGTGAGTTGATCAAGTCAAAGCAAGAAATTCACGGAGCAATAAAAACAAAGCCGTGGTCATCACGAAATAAATCAAAGTCGTGTCAACCAAGCTACCAGAATATATACGCATTTGAACAAGTCGCGATCATCTAAATCGTTTAAGCATTATCATGCGGCCAGAGCAAATTATCTGACAAATTCAAATTATATTATACGAACGAAAATCGAGGGATGCGAACCCTATAAAAGAATTAACATCATCGGCAAATGAAGTATTCGAGTTCGAGCTAACAGAGAACAATAAACCAATAACTCGAATCACATCGAGTTCAAGTACGAGTAAACAGTAAAGCAGAAAATAAAATTACATACCAGAGTACTTGAATCAAACTCGATCATACGAGAACCGAAGCCAAGCTCAAGAAGACAGTCGATCGACATGCCAAAGGACGATAATCACTAATTCGATCGATCGTAATAAGGTCGACATCATCAATTTCTATCCAGCCCTAATTTTGGAAACAGAGAAGCCGAAGCTCAAAATCGCAACAGAGAAAAAGCCCTAATTTCAGAATCGTGCCAAAGCCATTCGTAATCTCAAAAGGAAGACGAAGCCGAAGCTCCAATTCGCCAGCAAAAAGAACAAGGGCAAAGCCCTAATTCAGTCGAGCAAATATTGACAAAGATCGAGCCATATTCGCAAGCAGAATCCAGAATCGCCGAAGCCCTAATCGCCATTTTTCTTCTCAAAGGGATCGGGCCAGATAATAAAAGAAAGGGGATCGAAGATAAAGGATCGGGCTGATAATTTTTAAAAGGGGATCGATATAAAACTCAATCGGGCCGGCCTATTTATCAATTAGGGTTTTAAGTTTTGGTTTTAAATTCTCTTTCAATTTGGGCCGGGTTTAAAATAATTTAGTATGGGCCTAGTTCATTTGAGGGCAAAATTGTCTTAAATTGTCAATTTATATTTTGCCCTGGTTTTTAAACTGTATTTTGTTTTTCAGTTTTTACTTTTTCAAGTCAAGTAAGGGTAAATCACCACCTAGGGTTTAGGTAGTGTTAGATTGTCTAGTTAGGGTTAGTTCAGTGAGCAGGGTGTGCGAGTTTACGAAACTCTATAGGCGGAGCAGGGTGTGCAAGTCTGTAGGAGTGTTTATAAGCGGGATACTGTTTAATTCTAATAGAAATCTGGGAATGCAGCAGTAGGCAGGGGTTGCCGAAGCTGGGTAAATTCTGTGTGTGATTTACTTTTCTGCATATTTTATCTGCATTTTGATTACGTGTTTAATTCGAGAAAATTTGCGATAACCCTATTCACCCCCCCCCCCTCTAGGGTTAATCTAGATCCTACACTATCTCAAATTGCAGGTCAACATGCGACTCCAACTCTTCCCAAAGAAAGCTCCCAACCAGGGGTATCTACAACAATGACCAATTCAACTGTTGTAACTATCTCTGGGACAATCCCAACCATTCCAGTTGGTGATGCCCTCGGTCCTGATGCATAGAACATTCAAGCTCTGGATGAAGAAGAGACCGATGAATTTTAAGAGATCCAGATTGATGAAGATGTTTTGATGATGGTGACTTCAGGGCCTGTCACAGGACCTGCCTTGCAGGAGATTCATGACCAATGAGCTCTAGACGTCACCAAGATCAAGCAAGAGCCGATTGACCCCACTCCAATTCCATTATATGTTGCTTCGCACACCAATTCTATTTTCACCCAACTACGCTTCCTATAGCCAGAAGCGCTCATACTGTACCCGCCACTTCTTCACAAAGCACTCCGATAAAGGGCCAAAGAAGTGGAGGGCACGGAAGCAAAAGGAATATCGAAGAAAAAGGAAGTGGACACTCCTCTGGTGAAAGAAAGAAAGGAAAAAAGCATAAAAAGAAGTGATTGCTTATTCTCTTTATGTTTTTGTTGTTTAGCAGTCCTTAGGCGCTTTTTGGCCTTTTGTTTTTCGGTTGGCGTTGTACAGATTCAGCCCCGCTATTTGCTTTTGTTGTGTGTTAATAACACTTGTATTTATTTTGGGATATTGGGATATGAATAAAAGACTTTTCATATTGTTCAAGTCTTGTGTGAATTTGTCTAAGTGATTGAGAAATGTGTTTTACATTCAATGTTTTAGCGATCCATTTCTCATTATTAACATCATGGTAGGTTATCAACCTGTTAAGTCCTTAGTTAAACCACATCATCTGTGATATCTTTGAATTCAACACTAGGTATTAGTTGAAGTAGTCCATCTTTAAATGTCCCTCCGGACATCTTGACCATGCCAAACTCTGGGCGTTGATCGGAGTTAACCATTTAGCATAGTGGTTTAAATATCCTTTTCTAGGACATTTATCTTTGATCAGGGTTAACCACTCAGCACAGCGGTTATCAATCGTAGTTTGTAAGTGAGATCCCGCCCATCTCTGGGCGCAGACCTTTTGTCTTGCCTATTCCGAGCAATATGTGTGCGCTCTGCCAGACTCTGGGCACGAGCAATGAAGGCGAACTATCTCGTTCAACCTTTAAATTAGGTATTAACCACTTAGCACAGCGGTTATCAATCGAAGTTTGTAAGTGAGATCTGGCCTATCTCCAGGCGCAGACCTTTTGTCTTGCCTGCTCCGGGCAATATATGTGCGCTCCACCAGACTCTAGGCATGAGCGATGAAAGCGAACTATCTCATTCAACCTTTGAATTAGGTATTATCTATACTCCTGCCCTCAAGTCAAGGGTTGGAGGAGTTGTTCGTCACCTATCTCATGATGTCGAATGTGATTGAACTTTATGGGTTCAATCATGGGCTACAAAAGTTTGATTGACACCAATCTCTGGGTACCTACACACCTGCAATTTTCACATGCAAGCTTATTTAAATATAACACCATTTGCAATGTTAAATCGGGTACAGATAGATTTATGAGTTCCAGAAGTCATCTCTTTTATAAAACGTCAGAAATGACAAATTCCGCCTGGTTACATGGGGAATATGTGTAAATTTACATTCAAGTGAAATAGCATCGCAAGTGTTCGCTTTTCCATACCGGCGGGAGCGAGATCCCGCCCATGGTTGCTAGCTTGAACGTGACATCAACAAGCTTTTGCTCTATTGCGTACGGACCTTCCCAAGTTAGGCTCAAGTTCCCAGGGCCAGGAAAGATCTGTTTAAGAACGTGATCGCCAATTTCAAAGGTCCGAGTTTTGACTTTTGTGTTGTAATGTTGGACGACTCGATTCCGATGTGACGCTGCTCATAACTCAGCTTCGTCACGCTTCTCATCGATCATATCGAGAGACTCTAGCAAGAGTTCCTAGTTCATTTGTGGACTATAATGAGTCACGCGATGAGAAGGTATTTTAAGTTCAACCGGGATCATAGCCTCTAATCCATAAGCTAGAGCGAATGGAAAATGAATGGAAAATAGCCAATCGTTCGATAAGCCCAAAGTGTAATTCTTCGACCCATTTGACCTTAGCCTTCTCCAACCATTTCTTAAGAATGGACTTAATAATCTTATTCATTGCTTCGACCTGTCCACTCGCCGGGGAGTGTGCCACTACGGCAAACCTTTTCTCAATACAGCGTCTACGACAGAAGTCTTTAAACTTGGCGTTGTCCAATTGGGTACCATTGTTGGAGATAATCGTCTTTGGGACCCCAAAACGACAGATGATATTTCTAATGACAAAATTGATTACTTTCTTCGTGGTGATCGTGGTTAATGGCTCCGCCTCAGCCCATTTGGTGAAGTAATCAATTGCGACAAAGGCGTACATTGCACCACCCTTGGCAACACACCAATGATATCGATTTCCCAGACAGCAAATGACCATGGACTGACCATTTGAGTAATCTCCGTTGGCGAGGCTCTTAGTATCTTAGCAAATCGTTGGCATTTTTAACATTTTCTGGCATAATCGACTGCGTCTTGATTGACAATCGGCCAGAAATATCTGTAATGAAGGATTTTCTTCACTAGGGTTTGCCTCCCGATGTGGTTGCCACAGGCCCCTTCATGAAATTCCTTCAAGACCTGCTTGGCCTCATTGTTGGCAAACACCAAAGCATGGGAACAGAGAATCCCTTCCTGTATAATACTCCTTGCATGACGAATCTTGCAGCTTTATGAAAGAGCTTGCGTCGTTCATTCTTCCTATCCGGAAGTGTTCCCCTTTGTAGATAATCTTTTATTGGAATCATCCACGACTCCTTCTTAGGTTCAGGCTCCAATATCTCATCGACGTCCATCTCGTCGATGCTCGGAGCCGATAGTACCTCCACTGAAACAAGACCCATGAGTTGTGCATCTCCTAAACCAGCCAACTTAGCTAGTAAGTCGGCCTTTAAGTCGGCCTTTGCATTCTTCTTTCTAGGAATATGTGTTATCGTGTATTATTCAATATCACTGAGAAGCTCAAGGGTTCGATTTAGATTAGGAGCCAATTTTTCTCCTTTTGCCTGAAACTCTTTTCGCAGTTAGCACACCACCTGTTGGGAATCACAGAAGATGTGTAAAGTTTGAACCCCTGGTTCTTTGGCGATCTCGAGTCCTGCATCAAGGGTTCGTATTCTGCTTCATTGTTTGTTGCAGGAAAATCGAGTTTCAGGGCTTAACAAATCGGATGTTCCTCGTGAGTGACTAAAACGACTCCAGCGCCAGAACATCATTCATTAGACGCACCGTCCATGTACATCTTCCATCTGGCATTATGCTCTCCACTGCTCTCAGGGGTGACATCTCGCGTAGTGCATTCAGCAATAAAGTCAACCAAAGCTTGTCCTTGAATTGCTCTCAGAAGGTGATAAGTTATAATTGACTCAATTCAACGTTCCATTTCAACAGTCTTCCAAAGTCTCGGGTCATTATAAGACTTGTCGCAAAAGTTGCTCAGTAAGAACTTTGATAGGATGAGCTTGAAAGTAAGGGCGGAGCTTTCTTAAAGCGATTAATAGACAATATGCAAGCTTTTCCAACTTCGGGTAATTTCTATTTTCTCCTGTCAAACTCTTACTGATATAATAGACAGGTCGCTAGATGCGGAATTCCTCTCATATGAGTGTGGTGCTCAATGCATGCACCGACACTGCCAAATATATGAACAAATCCTCATCATCCAGTGGTTTTGAAAGAATGGGGGTCTCTCCAAGTGATTTACCAGATTCTAGTATGCGTTTTCACACTCCTGCGTCCAAGCGAAAGTTGTTTTCCCTTTTGGACCTTTTCCCTTCCTAATTACATCAAAGAAAGTGATGCATTTGTTAGTGGCTCTAGAGATGAATCAACTTAGGGCGACGACCTTTCCATTCAAACTCTAGACCTCTTTGACTATCTTCGGGGCCTCCATGTCCCTTAGCACCTTTATCTTTTCCGGATTGACTTCAATCCCACGGGAGTTCATAATGAAGACCAAAAACTTTCCTACGCAACGCCAAACGAGCATTTCAAAGGATTGAGCTTAATTCCGTATTTCCAGAGAACATTGAACGTCTCCTCTAAATCATCAATGTGGTTCCTTGATTGCCATGACTTTACTAGCATATCATCCACGTAAACCTCCATCGATCGTCCAATCTGATCTTTAAACATTGTTCACGAGCCTTTGGTAAGTTGCTCCAGCGTTCTTCAATCTAAAGGGCATGACACAGTAACAATACAGTCCTAGATCGGTTATGAAGCTGGTGTGTTCCCGATCTGGTACGTGCATGGGTATTTGAATGTAGGCAGAATATGAATACATGAACGATAACAATTTGTGTCCGACTATGGAATCTACCAACTGATCAATCTTCGAAAGCGAAAAACTGTCCTTTGGGCATGCCTTATTCAAATCAGAATAGTCGACGCATATCATCCACTTCCTATTTGACATTTTCACCAAAACAGGATTTGGTACCCACTCCGAGTATAGGGCGTCATGGATGAAGTCGTTATCCTTCAACTTCTCCACTTCCTCTTTAAGCGCCGCGGATCTATCCGGACCGGCTGTGACCTTTCTGTTTCACAGGAATGCACTTTGGATTTATATTCAATGCGTGGCTCGCTATCTCCGACGAGATTCCATACATGTTTGAGTGAACCAAGGCAAACACATCCAGGTTCGTCCAGAGAAAACCGACCAACTCTTTCATCACCCTCATGCTAAGCTGCGATCCGATCTTCAGGACCCGTGTAGGATCATCTTGGTCAATCGGGATGTTGATCGTTATCTCGGTCGCTGCAGCCTTTTCGTCCAATGGCTCTTTCCTCGGATCCATATCTTTATGGAACCGACTGTACTGCCCGAGCCAGGGCTCGGGCAATGGTTGTTATGCATCCAGAGTCTTGATGCAAAGAGTCATCTCTACACCCTTTCCTTTCTCTCTCCTTCTTGCCTCTTTCAATTCGACGACATAGCACTCTCGGCCAATCCCCTGATCACCTTAAACTACTCCTACATCGTTCTCGGTTAGAAATTTCATTATTAAGCACCAGGAAGCGATGGCCGCTCTGAATTCTGCAAGGGCCGGACGGTCCAAAAATGCATTGTAAGCAGAATAGGTATCCAATAGAACAAAAGGCTTGACTCGCACTCATTTGCGATTGCCCTCTCCAAGAACCACCGGAAGATCCACGTAACCTACTGGTTAAGTAGCCGTCCCGTTAAATCCCTGGATTCAAAATTTACACGGCTTTAAATCCTTCGCCTCCAAAAGCATCTGGTCATATGATTTCTTAAGAAAATGTTGATTAAACTCCCATAATCAACCAAAACCTTTCTCACGACATCAGGGCCAATCATGGCCGAAATAACAAGCGGATCAATAGTTGGAGCTTCCACCCCATCTGCATTTTGATTACGAAAAACGATATCATAAGTCACGGCTCTGAATTGTTTTGCCGGAGTGCCGTCTTCGATGGCAAAACAACTATCTTTTACTGCATGCTACAGAGCACCAGCATTATGATCCATCGTTCCAACTCTTCTCAATTGGATGCGGTTCACCAATAATTGTGTTAATAACAAGATGTTTCTCAAGCCGCCTGGGCTCGTCAACACTAGACCCGGCTTGCCCCTGCTGGGGGTTAGAAGTTCCTTACCCGCCGTTCTGTGGGGCTTGCACAAACTGTTGTGATTTCTTTTTCCTGATTAGCTCCTCAATCACATCGTGCAAATGTCTGCACTCGTTAGTGTTATGACCGTGCGTTTTGTGAAACCTGCAAAATTTGTCATACCTCTTTTCTTTCTCAGTCGACTCCCTCAAAGCCGGCTTTCTATATTGCGCTTTTCCTTGAGTATTCAAGTAAATGTTTTCAATGGAATTATTCAACGGGATGTAGTTGTCGAACTTCGGGATTCTTGGATGTTTCCTCGAATCCATTTTCTTATCTTTACCCCAATTACTATTCTTTGCCTGTCTACCACTTCGGTTCTCTACATCCACATCAATATTGCTGAAACTCCCTCCGGACTGTTGCACCGCGACATTGCTTTGTATCGTTTCAGTTGCATGCCCAGCATCACCCCTTCTGGGTTGGTTTCATACTTCTTCCAAGCTCAAATACTGACTAGCCTTCCTATAAAAGATATCCATCATTGACAAAGGCTTCATTTCCAACCATCTCTCGAAATCGGTCTTGGGATGAATCCCTCTAATCAGCGCCATCAAAATAATATCCTCCTGAGCATTATTCACTTCTGCCGTTGCAGTATGAAACCTATGCAAAAAATCCTTTAATGATTCTCCCTCTCGCTGAAAGAGATTAGAAAGTGACATAACATCTTTCGAACATGTAGTATACATGCGGAATTGTTCTATAAACTTTCGTGCCAATTGATCAAAAGACGATATAGATCTCGACGGCAATCGGGTAAACCACATCGCTGTCACTCTTTCTAGAAAGATTCGGAAGCAACGAAGTTTCACTACATCAGACGCCGTAGCAGTATCCATATGCCAGCCATATTTTATCAAATGCTGCCTTAGATCAGCCTTCACATCGTATGACGGCATTATCGACATCACAAACCTTCATGGGTATTCCTTGCGCAGAATATTCTCTAAACGAATTCTGGCTCGGGGAGGAATCCCAATCATCGTTAGTACGATGCTGGCTTTCACTAATAAGCCTTCTGATCATCTCGGTTAAATCCGACTCAGTTGGTTCTACCGAACGACGGTTAATATGATCCACTCCAAGTGTTTGGCCTGGCAAACGCTCTTGGGTTGTTTCATACTACCTGGGTTCCCCTAATTCCGGGATAACCGTTCGTTCAGCGGTCTGATGGTTCCTCCGAGGTGGATCCGTAGCACCCGTCTGATCTCCAATATTTTGGTCGTCCGCAACACATCCAAAAGTCAAACCAGCAGCAACTCCCGGGAGTTGACCACCATAACCCGCATTTGATGGTTCGGACGAACGGTCTTAATGGTTCAATACCGATCCATAATCCTTGGTTGTGGCTTCGGCCTGGCCTTTGTTTCAATCTCCTGGCATCTTTTCTTAACATCTTACACTTCTGTCCCTCCGCCTATGCTCTGATGACGATGAACAGCGATTTTGAATCAGAAGGTGTTTTGTCCCTCCTGTTTCTCCTGCTACTGCTGGTTAGTTGATTCAACAAATCTAAACGCTGCTTTATCTGCGCATTTAACTCATTGTGACTTTCCTGAAGCTTGTCCTCCATCTGTTTCATCATGCGGTCCATTTCAACCTGAGTGACCACCATCAGACGGGTTCTAAACTTCTGCAGCGGTTGACTGCGCAACCTCTCCAGCAAGTTGGGGATCGATCTCCTCAACATCTTCTGCAGCACATGAAGTAGTGGAACGGTCTCTTATGGGTGCCATATCTGTAAGAACTTATGTAGATTCTTGAAAATCCAAGTAGTTAAAAATTCCAACAAAGGAAACTGGATCTATCTCTCGGATTTAGACAATTCAATGGTAGATGATGGATCCAAACATACCTGAATTTAAATCAGTAAAAGCACCAAAATGTTAGCATCACACCCGTAAGATTATGTAGAGAAATAAAAGTGATGAGAAATAAATTGAAAATGAGAAATAAATAGTAAACAAACGATTTATAGTGGTTCGGCAAAGTGTGCCTACGTCCACTTAACGATTCCTCGTTTTATTGTTGAAAGTACAACAGGTACTCTTATGGTTCGTCGCCGAACGATAAGTGATTACAAGAAATAAGTACAACTGTTGAAAAGTGAAAAAGATCAGCAAAACGAAGCCTTTCATGGTCTATTTACATGCATAGGTCAACGAGATAGTCTCATGCACGTCCATTCTCACATTTTCCATGATCTTTCGACGTTTGCTGAAGAAGAAGACGTGGTCAGCTCAGCAATCTGTATGGGTCGGTGCCTAACCATGGCTACGGATCGATACCGACCCATAAAGCTTCTTCAATCTTTGTTCTGAACTTTTGGAGATTGATCGCTTTACCGTTAGCTTTACAGTTCCAAAATTGTTTTGAGTCATTATTAGCTTGTTTCTAAGTTCAATTGATGGAACTATGCAAGGATGAAGTTGCTGATTCGAAAAGCTTGGGGCGATCGATGGAGTAGAGCATGCAAACGGTGTTATGGAGCTGGAATGTGCTAGGATTTTAAGCATCATGTAGTAGGAAAATGGACCAAACCCATGAAGTAACATGGTTCGGTACCGAGCCATGTCCCATCTTTTACATGGTAGTTTGGGCTTAGCTTTTCAGACTTGGTTGGACCACTCTCCTAAGTCTTCCAGCTACCATTTAGGATCGCTTGCCTTGATAACTTAGCACGTGCGACTTGTCTAATCTGACTAAATATTGCCCAATCAAAAGATCAAATAACACCTTGATATTCGTATAGATCTAGTTGTGCCTTAACATAACCTCTACACATTCTCTTATGTCGCATAACTTAAACAAACAAACACACACACAAAAGAAATTAACCTATTATCTTATAAAAATCAATGATCTCTTGATTTATACAAGCCCCATTATTAAACTGCCAACGTTTGATATATGTTTAACATTCAATACAGAATGAGATTCCAAAAAAGAATAAGAAATAAGGATCGTATATGTGTTATGCGTTCAGAATGATCTGTCAAAACTCATCATAGATAACCATGTTAAGTCACATAAGACGTAAAACTGGTAAGAAATAAGGTGAGGTGTCACGTATATATTAAGTAATACGCTACCAAATGATGCTATTGTTGCACTACAACTGATCCAAGTAATATAAAAATACTGATTAGCTGACTGACCAACGTATGAGGCTGGAAAGATGATTTTCTGATGGCTTTTCCTCGTTATAAGTTGATTAATACATCCACATGCAAACATATTGTTCTTTAATTTATATCCATTTTCAGGAAACACCTGACAGCAAGCAATAAGACAAGCAGCAGCATAGTTTCAACCTCTCCATATATTTACTCCTAAAATTAGAAAGCAACGACTGGTTAATAAAACATAATAGGAAACAACCGCATGCAAGTGGGTATGAAAAGAGACTAATAAAGTAAAATTACTGAACTCTGTCCATAATTGGGAGCTTAAATCTTAATTTAGTACTAATTGCTTTGAGATCTGAAATAGGCAGCGACCACTTCTCCACAAGTATCAGGTGCAATTTTCTAGTAATTAAATTATACTACATGCGTACTTAATATTCAGATAAAGTTAATCTGTGCATACACATATTTTTCCCAGTATAATTTGCAGATCTGAAACGGATTAGCGTTTATAATCAGTTGTGCTTAATGGGGAGAGGGAAGATTGTGATTAGGAGAATTGATAACTCAACGAGTAGGCAAGTGACTTTCTCGAAGCGAAGAAATGGATTGCTTAAGAAGGCTAAAGAGCTTGCTATTCTCTGTGATGCAGAAGTTGGATTGATTATTTTCTCAAGCACAGGCAGACTTTATGAATTTGCTAATACAAGGTTATACACTGTTAAATTTTATTTGGATATTTTTATTTGGTTTTATTACCAAATCTCAATCTTATTTCAGATAGAACTAGTTTCCAAGGCGATTCCTCACAATCCATGTCGGACAAATACGTTATTTGGGAGTCAGTTTGATGCACTAGAACAGGAACAAAAAAAATAAGAGATAAATTTGCATTTTGGTTAAAAGATTATTTGGGAGTCAGTTTGATGCACTAGAACAGGAACAAAAAAAATAAGAGATAAATTTGCATTTTGGTTAAAAGATAAACAACAAATTGCTAGAAGTTGTTACTAAAACATAGAATAAAAGCATGGATCATGGATTAGATATTAATTGTAAGAATTTAGTAACGATTCTAAGGCCAATATACATGGTAAAAAGGTATTAAGGGAAGTTTGGTTCAGGCTATACTGACTAGTACATCAAAAAAATTAAGTGATTGCTTTTCTGCAGACCAGCAATACCATCAAAGTATTATTATGCACCAATTAGTGTACAAAAGCGCAAATTTAATAACCTGATACAGGTCCGGTGTTTTAAAACTGAAAGGAACAAGTGTGCAGCTTAAATAATTCAAATCATATTTGAAGGTATGCAACTTATTGTATTCACAGGCATACCTTTAAAGTGGTATTTATTCTGGAATTGGATTTGAAGATATGAGGTAAATTATAAGGTATAACTACTCATATCTCCCCTATTTATGTAATTTTTGCTAAGTCACTCCCTAGGCATTGGAGCATATAGTTTAAAGGCCAAAGGGTAGAATGTTGTATAAAACACTTATTTAGGACGAGTCAGATCGGTGGTTTGATTAATGACATAGATCATGAATATTTTGAAGAATGTACTGTGAAAGAGGTACATACTATCTCATGAACTTGTAATGTTGCATACATTAACGATAGTTGAAGATGTCTGTTATTACAAAACTATGCAATCTCACTACCTATACATGATGGCATGATTGGCATTAATCCTTTGGAATAGTGTGAAGAATGCACAGTGAAATAGGTGTGTGCTATCTCATGAGCTTGCATACATTAATGTGAAAAGGTGAGATTGATTAATGGATAACAGAGCATGAGAATATAAAGAAATCTCAAATACTACCCATAATAATAAGATAATATCTTAGTCTAAGAAATGCTAGCTAAAATATTTTAATGCCGGTTATGGGATAAATTGAGAAATTGTAAAATGAAGGCTTTGGAAAATTGGGGGATATGTTTTCATCTTGAATACTCCATTAGTAAAACCTCGGTTCAAAAATATATTTGGGTAAGAACACAGAGAGCCATTGAAAGAGGAATCGTGGTGAATAAATCAAAAAGTTAATGTAGAACTTGTGCACAAAGAAGTAAAAAATAGAACCAGTGTTCAGTTCCAGTTGCATAATTGGTGTTGGGTCAACACACCATACCACAATACTCCACATATATCCTTGGAAAATGAGGAATGTTCATTATTTTTATGCTGTTAATGGAAAACAGAGATGATCTTTTACGGATAACTAATTTGATGTGGTAATCTACATGTGGTAATTTAAGTAAATGAACTCCACTTACGTGAATGCATGATCTAACATGTTGTATGACTGAATTTGCAGTATGAAGTCAGTTATTGAGAGATATACCAAGGCAAAAGAGGAGCAGCAACAATCAAATACAAACTCCGAAACTATAGTATGTACTTTATATACTTAAATTCCTGGTTATTTTAGTATTACGCAGCCTGTTATTTTGTTGTATACTGCTCTTAATTCATATAGCACTGTCGACCTATATACAAAATTAAACAACATTTAGCACATGAAGTGCTGTTTCATATACCCAAGAACCCAGAATTAGAAAGGGTTCCAGATTATTGAATGAATATAACACAGAACTATGGTGGAGAGAGAGGTTTTTGTGGGCCCTTGGGTTGGTGGGGATAATTGGATATGGAATGATGATGGCTTCAGTTGCCTCAATATGTTATTGTGCAATATGCATCTGCGCTTTAAACATAATCAAAGAATGAAGTTAATATTCTACAAGTTGAAAAAATGAGTTGTGAGAAAACAAGAAAAGCTACCAAGAAAGGCGGAAAAAATAATAATAATAATTTGAGTGTAAGTGCCACTTAATTTCAAGCAGAAAACTCATTATGAAGTTTCAGGCGCTCGAAACCAAAACCTCTAGAACCACAGTCTAGATATCTTACGACTTGAACTAGTTGTTATTGACGAACCTACGGTATTGGTATTTGAAAGGGAGACTAGTGTCTAGAAAAGATAAATGTAAACTGGAAGATAAAGCAGGGTACATACAATCCATGAGAATACACAAGTCTTGTGTTTTAGAGGATTTTTAACCAAAAGATAAGGTAGTGTTTGGTTTAAAAACGAATTTTGTGTTTTCGTTTTTCAATATGTATATCAAATATGAGAAGAATAGAGGGATGACGAAATGGATGGTAGAAAGACGGATGAGATGACGAAGGGGATAGAGGGATGACGGAATAGTGGATTGTTTCACATTCTTGTGTTATGTTCCAAAATGCGGAAAATAAAAAAAAGTTGTTTTCTATTTTGTATGTTAACTTCATTTTCTAAATTGGTCGTTTTCGACAATTTAAATGTGTCGTGTGCATTTTTGTATGAACGAAAATCCAAAATTAAAAATAACAAACCAAACACTACCTAAAACTTTCAAGTCGGCTAATCAAAGATTTGTATATTTTTCGATGAACTACATGATTGTGTACAATACAGATATAAGAAGAATAAACATGAACTACTTGATTGTGTGCAGATATAAGAAGAATAAGTGGATGATTGTGTACAATATTTTTTGATCGGGTCAGGTCGGTTCGGATCGGGTTTGATTGAGTCTTTGTTGTATTTTTCATCATCCAGACCCGATCCGAGACCCATCGGGTTCGGTTCGGGGTCTTTTCGGGTCAATTCGCTTCGGTTTTGCGGTTCTAATTGCCAGCTCTATACAAATTATAGAACAAACAGAAAAGGGGAATCAATATGAGCATTCTATGTTTGGACAAGGAAAACTTCAGGATCTAAAAAGACATCATATTGACCAGAAATTGTCTATGTCTTAGTCTAGCAAAAAATAAAAGAAAAAAAAATAACCAGCTTTATAACCTTTTACTCAGTAAATACTAGCTATGGCTCATAACTGTAGCTAAAGCATGGCATAGCAAAGAAAAGCATCCTTGGAAAATATACTTAAACCCTTTCGTTTAAGATTTGCTTATAAAATTAATGTCTGCTAAATTTTGTGCATTATACCTATAGTTCTGGCAGAGGGAGGCAGTGAGCTTGAGACAGCAGTTAGAGAGCAGCCAAGAGCGCCACAGGTACCACACTCAACCCCCACACTTTCTAACACATCAACTTAGCTTCAATAGCGGATCTGGGTTTGGGCTTCAGTCCAAGGCATGTGTCACTACAAATCAATCTAAGCTACAGCTTTTCTCTACAAAAAATATACGAAACTAGTTCCTCTTTCTAGCATAACAATTCATTTTCTATACAAATCACTTAGGTTACAATTTTATTTTATTTTTTAAAATAAAAGTAAACAATGCTAATGGTAAACACATAAATTCTTCAAAATAATCCTGAAATGGATCTAACATGTACATCCGTGATACACGTGTTTTGTCAAAGATCTCAACTGATACAATGTATTATGTGTATAAATCTTGAAACAGGACGTGATTGAAATTTACACTTTACTATTCGCTGCATTATGACATTAAGCGGGGCGACTCAAAAAACTCTCCCCTCTCTAAATAGCTCTTAAACGACAGTTAAGCACCGCTTTATTTCAAACTCAAAATTTGTTGCTGAAAATTATGTGTTATACTATGATTTTCTAAATTAACAATTTTTTGATGTAGGCAAAGCTTTCTTGGGCGTAACAAGTATTTTTGCAACTCTGGGTCATCAAAAAAAGGCTTTTTAATACAAATGATTATTTTTTTATTTTTTTTCTTAAATTTCACTTAAATTTCGCTTCAATCTCAGGCAAGGTGCAAATAAGCGTGGGTTAACCGCTTGAGCACAAATCACTTAATGCTTTTAAACTTTCAAAATATAAGTATTAGGCCTACATTTTGTGTTTAAGCACCACTTTTCATGACATGATAACTGTATCCATTTACCCCCACCCTCCACTGGATCCCATTTAGAGTTGAAGGGGTAATTCGGTCAAAATACCAATCAAGTGTACAGAAAAGTGGACCTTTCCACATATTACTACCAACCATACCCTATTTACCATATGATGGCACTTTTAGCTGTGGTGGAATGCTTTTGTAATTTCAAGAAAACTTCTAAAGAAAGCAAATTAACAAGTAATGAGCCAATTTTATTCATTACATGGGCTGTACATATATAACTAGCATATGTTGGTCAAGGCATTAAAACACCCAAGAGAAATTAGAACATGGAGAACAAGATCTACTTAAAATATAAAATAACAATCTTGCAAAGATGAATTAGAAATGAGACATCAACAGTTCGAAAACAATGTGATGGTTGGTCCAATTTAACCAGTTAAGTAAATATAATACCAGAAATGTGATAATTAGCATGATAAACAAAATAATGGAAGCTCAAATATACGGAGCCAGTTTGTATGTTGTGTGTTCTATACAAGTTTTACATTGTCTATCAGTCTCGCAGAAATGGTTAAAATAGCATGTATTACATTTGAGTAGCATCAAGGAAATAACAATGCAGAATCAATGAATGATCAACACTGTTGTAGGGAAATATAAACATTTATGCAAACTTACCACCCAAAAAAAGTCACTGCCATATTACATGTCCATACATAATTCAAGCCACCAGCTGATGACTGGTTATGGGTTTCATGATACAGACAGCTAATGGGAGACGATCTATCCGGACTAAATGTTAATGACCTGAGCAATCTAGAAAATCGGCTGGAGTTAAGTTTGCACAGCATCCGGATGAAGAAGGTAAATTTGAGACACAGTCAACATATATAAACTGTTGAAAAACTAAAATCTACGGTATTGTTAATTTCAATGTTCAAATTATGTAGGAAAAAAAATTGATGGATGAAATTCAAGTTCTAAATCAAAAGGTTCAGGACAAAAGAAAATAGTAAGCACCATTTACTAAAAGCCGGTGCATATTTGATAGTTTGCATGCACTATCTATTTTGCAGGGGATGCAAATTCACAAAGAAAACGTGGAACTCTGCGAAAAGCTAAACCTCATTCGTGAAGAAAACATGGAACTAAAGAAGGTAAATAACTGAAGTCTAATGTGAAAAACACGTTGAATATCAAAAAAAGGAAAGAAATGCTGGAATCATCATTTTATACAAATTAACCTCGCTAACCTTGCTAACATCTGTTCTCAGATTTTTGATAGAAGAGGAATAGTCAGTGCAATTAGCAGTAGCCTGCATGTTCAAAACGATATGGATGACAATGATGTGGTAGCCACTCAACTTGAGCTCAGCCAGCCTCATCATCAAATAAGTACAGCACAACCAGAAAGTCCAAAACTGAGGTAATATATGGCTGGTTATACACTTTTTTTCTTTCATGTTTTATAAATTATAATGTGGAAATCTGTTACTAAATTTGCAGCAGACTTCAGCTAAATTAAATTGGTGTTCTCAAAGCAATATTGTTCTGCTTTTCAAGCAAGACCGACGCTAACCGTCTGCCAAAAGTGTGATGTTACCATGAGAAAATATGTATAAATAGGAAGAAACAAGTCGGCTGCTAAATCTGCTGTTAAGGATTAAGTGAGCACAAAGTCATAACATTCGATTTCAGTTGTTTTAAAGTGATTTTTATTACCAACTAGTATAAATTGCACGATACGTGCATCTAATAGCTAAAGATGTTTGGTTTTTATTTAAAAAAATTAATGGATGGATATGTGATATACGTGCAAAATCATTGATGGTCACAACACTTTTATTTCAAATAGTTATTGGCGGTGTTGGATGTAAATTGATAGTGAAATCCGTTGATGGGTGGTCGATCGTTGGAGAAGACGTAGAAATCGCCGTCGGTGTAGAATTGATTTCGGTTAGTGGACAATCGACTGATGTAGTTGCAGTAGTGGAGGATTGCGTCGATGTAGTTGAAGTAGTGGAGGACTAGGAAATGAGGCTAACATTGTTTTCATGGGCTAGCAAGCGGATGGTAAAGGGGGCGACATGTGAAGGGTGGTTTGGGGATTTCAAAAAGACACGGTTGATCCTAATTCATTGAATTACCATTATTAGTAGTAAAGATATATATTTAAATACTGGATACAAAAGAAATCGGGAAACATGTACATAATTCTTAAACGTCTATACTTATGGTTTGGACAATGTAATCACTAATCAGTGAAATTAAAGTACCTACATCGCTGTCATCGAAAAATTGTCATCGAAACAATCAAGGCAAAAAAGAAGTTGAAGTTAGCAGTACAAATGTTTTTAATCACCAGTACCCTGTGGAAAAATATATATTAAAAACCATAAAAGGATACTGCCATAACATGGGACTGTAGATGTTTTAAGAGTATCATAGCAAGAGAAATATAGACCAACTGCACACATTGTAAAAACAGATGTGCATATTATGACTATATAAATAGTGCCGGGCTGGTGTGAGTTTGTATGGCATTTGCGCAAAGAGTTCAGCCAAATGAATTTGACACAAACTCAATCTATCAGCTTGAGGTCTAATATGGTTTGCTCTATTTCGTTTTTATCCCTAGCTGCATATAGGCAAGAGTTTGAATGGTTATGCTAGCTCTGTTGGTATTCATTTACTCTATGAAATAGTCAAATCATTGTACCTTGAAGTTCTTACTGGACCTCTAGGTTAGAGGTCGTGTACTCTCACTTCACTCCCTATCGGTCGCTCCAGTTTCTTCCAGCATCTGCTAGAGGTTTTGAATCAGAACACCCTTGCACCCAAATAATGATGATGATAATGATGATAAAATGAATGCCAATGAATCTATGTTATTCAACAAAAAATACTCAAATTCTATTTAAACTCCTTGATTTTATTTTTTTGTTCTTAGTTATAACTAAATTATGCCAAAAATACATATAGTACGTACTGTACCAACCAAGAAAGAAACGATATACTATGTCATAAATAAGGGTGAAAATCATCTATTAAAACTGGTATACAAAACAATTATTCAATATATCCACAAACTATTGTTTCATAGACTGCTTTCTAGATTGATGTAATATAAGAGAGAAAATAAACAAATGATCTCGATGAAATTTTATAAATAAGAATCAAGAAAAAAAGGAATAAATTTTAACTCGCTTGAAGAATGTGCAGTACTTGTATAACTACAGCATAAGAGATTATATTCCTAATCAGATTTGTCGAAAAAACTGTTTGCTTTCATCTATTAAAGTTTGAACAATCCACCACTACGTTCTAATCCCTAAACAATGTACTTAGTATCAATATGAATAAAATATCATTCAAGTACGTAGTTATCGATAAACCATATACTCTCTTTGATTTTATCCACTCGTACAGTGCCGTACGCAGAAATTCCAAGCAACCTGTGGAAAAAGAAGTGCAAGGTTGACACAAGTGAGAAAATTTTAATCTTATATTGGTGTTGATGTTGATATTAGATGAAATTTAACAAGTTTGTCCATCGTTATTTTATCTTGCTCTACAATTGTCCTACAAATTTTATTGGGGTTTTCTCGTAGCTGCCAAGATGGAATTTTTTTTTATCGAGAAAGAGTGAGTTTTTGCATCTACTACTATTATTTAAGCAAACAAATCAAGCTTTGATAATTCAACTCTAAAAATTTAAATCATGAAGCAAATTGGCTTATGAAAAGGAAGAAAGAAAAGATCGCTGACCAGACATATGAACCTCGGTTTCTATTTGAATAACCCATTCAGTGTTACTCCTTATCAAATTAAACTATTCTTCTCTACTGAAAAATCCAAAAAGAACCATGATCAATAAAAGGCTGAGTGCAGATATAAAGATGCCTAATATGTCAGCAATAAATAAGAAACAAAATTTTCCATTTATTTATATTTTGACTCGAATACTATTTTACATGTGAGAAATTGGAAATAAACTCAAAAAATGTTTGAAGAGAGATCACAATTTTCTTTTATAGGACCCATGTCATTAACTCTATTCAATGTAAAAATAACTTTAAGAAAAAATGAGAGAGAAATGCGTCCTTTTTTAGAAAGTACTCGAAAAGTTCATAAATTCAACAAAGCAAAATACGAATAGGATGCGCATAAATGAAAACAAGTGGGGCAGCGGACCCCACCGGCCCTACGCTAAATTCAGTCCTGCTCATACACAGGAAGACAAAAGTGTGTAGCTTCCAAGAAATATACGCCCTAAAAAAGCACATGGCTTTCTATGAAGTATTTGGCATAACAGAAGTGTATGGCTTATATTCTAAGAAATTACACAAGTGTTCTCAATATGATAAAACTGGTCTCACCAAACCATGACTTAAACTGAAATGTATTAACCTACTTCTCGACACTATCAGAATGTACACACCTGGTCCTGGATAGACAAACAAGCAAATGATATCAGAATAGATGGAATAGTTCTTACTCTAAGAGGCTCAAACCTTCTACGATGCTGAAATTTTTGGCCAGAATCGTACTTCTTCTAACATGCCTTTAAATATTCACAAATTTGTACGAGTGCTCGCCTCCTAAGAGGACCACTCTTACATCAAAAAAAATATTCACAAATTTGTAGATAAAGTAATAAATGCAAATGGACACATAATACTCCAAACTTCTCATTTTTGACATTTCAAGTTTTACACACACAATGAAGATAAGATATAACTAAGGATTGACCTAGTATGCTCTCAGATAAAGCTAAGCATTGTTCTATTTACAACGGAACAAACCGAGCAAACAAGTTCATTTCAGCTTATGTTGTTATGTTATTTGATCATAATGATTTATAATCATTTTATGAAATTATTATTTTTGGTTACAGATTAAACCGAACTAGCCAACCAATGTTGTCTCGATTGTCAAAATCAATGGTATTCAAACAGTTTTAGGTTAAATCAGTAGTCGAATTAATCTTTATTTCTCATAAATAAATCAGTTTTGTTTCATTTAAATCGCAACTCTATTTTTTTTTCATAGTACATTTATCATTATAATAACAAATTGTGTTAAGGTTGTTATATTTCAGTGAAAGAAAAAAATTTGAATTTCAGATTCATTCATCGTTTATCAAGCAAATTATTTATACAACCAAAAAAATTCAAAATTTTTGAAACAGATAGTCTCAGTAAAAAATACTAGGTTAACTTAACCAAAAACCAAACAATATTAAATGGAATTAATTAATCATATTTGTTTGGTATCATTTTTAATTTGTTTTCGATTTATATTGGTTTAATATATTTTACTATAAAACTAAATGAATTCAATGAATTGTAATTCTTGACAAAAAAAAAATCATTCGTTGTTTATTAAGCAAATTATTTATACATCTAAAGAATTCAAACTTGTCAAACAGATATTTTCTTATAAATTACTAGTTTGTTTAACCGAAAAATCAACCGTATTAACTGGAAGTAGTCCTATTTGTTTGGTATGATTTAGTTGTTTTCAATTTTATATTGGATTTATATATTTTTACCATAAAGTTAAATGAATCCACTCAATACTCGTCTCTACTCTCAAGTGGTTATTTCTCATAATTAACGACTGATTTTCCTCCTTATTTTTTATTATTGTGCTACTTAAATTTAACAATTTGTTGACATACATTATACATACTAATAATCTAATATTAGTTCGATTTATCCCATACTATCTAGATATTTTCAAAATATCGCATATTGCATCTTGATCGATTCCACCAATATTGATATTGTTTAATTACTTATGAATATGAGCTTTTCTTAGACATTCTTAAATTTTCATAAATATAATATTTACACTAAAGGAGGTTTCCATATTTTTAAAATTTTCTTTCAAGCTTTTCAAACTAATCACTTTTTGTTCTAGTACATGTGCTTACATTGTTTCCACGTTAATTTCAACTTTAGGCTTCTAAGCATTCTATAAAAACAAACAACTCACTCAAAGTCAAACATAAAATAAACTTCAACCCCACATAATTGTGTGTGTGTGTTTGGGGGAGGGGGGGGGTATTGGGTATTGGTTTGTTGCATGTGCAGCGCCACATCTACAGCTTGATTAAGCTAACCACGGCTGTGTTGCATGAAAGTAATTTCCGTAAAAGTTCGTGTGCATGGTTGAATTTACAACTTAATTAAGCGCTAACCACAACTATATTGCATGAAAGTAATTTCCATAAAAATTGGTTTTACAGGAAGTCGCCATATTGTTCTAACTTTACGCTTTTCAATCTAACTTTAGACAATACAAGTACATGTATTTGTATTGTTTCCACTTTCATTTCTGGTGTGGACTAGCACGCATTCTATACAAAGAAAATATTCTATTTAAGGTCAAACATAAATCAAACCTCAAATCCATACAAAATGAAAAAAAAATTATCTATATACTAATATACCCATTTACAATTTAAATAAGCTAATTACAACCATAAAAGTTGGGTTAACCTAAAGTCAACATGTGTGTGTGTATTACAAACTGGAGTTTAATCAAAATGAAAAAAAAAAGATCTGTATATATACTAATATACCCATTTACAATTTAAATAAGCTAATTACAACTGTATTACAACCATAAAAGTTGGGTTAACCTAAAGCCAACATGTGTGTGTGTGTATTGACAACCTGGAGTTTAATCAAGTGTGAATTATCATCCATACAATTCAAATTTTAGAACTTATGTGTACCAAACTAAGTCGGGTACGTTAGCAATACAAGTGTCATTATACATGAATATATTAAGGCATGCATGATTTAATTATGCAAGTAAACTTTCCACCTTTTCATACATTACTTTTTTGACAATGAGGCACTCGGTCTTTGCTAACCTAAGTACACGTTTGCTCACTTTCCTTCATCATAGAAAGTCTTGTGCAATTACTCGTCCAGACAATCATGCAGCTATGTTTATTGCTATAAAGAACTTGTTATTTAATAGAAATGTAATCATAAAATAATAATGTATCATTAGAGTAAGTAGTATGTAAGTAAAGACACATGTTAATGGTAATGCATGAAGTGAAATCAGTCGACGTTGATATGTAAGATAAACAGCTAATAAAGCGCCATAATATGGGAAGTTGTTTTAAGAGATCAAAGTAGTATATTCTCTTCATGATTTTCATTCATGAGGTTCAACATTATTGTTATTCCAAAGTGTGGGCAATGTCCTAAGGGGGGCCTAAAAATCTATAATTTGCAACAATACGGCACTTAATTTTATTTATAACTGACCCTGAGTGGGGATTATGACATTTTATTACTGTATGAGAATTACTTTTTAGTGTATCACTTGGGAGATTTTTATTATTTAGCTCCCACGCATCCAATCTTTTGTTTCTAAGTAAATTTCAAATTCACAAACTATATTGCACTTCTTATCTTGCCTCATTGAACCAAACTGTTGTGTATAATAATGCCTCTAAAAATGACTTTAGTTTCATCTATTATATTTTGAATACCTTGAACTGACATTAAAAAGTTCTTAACCAAATAATTTCTCAGGATCTGTTAACATTTTGACTTCATATCCGTTATCCCTAAATGTTTGCAATCCAAAGTATATGTTTGTAAACCCGTAACGGTTCATATATTTTTATTATATGCTAGACTAGGCTAGATAGTTGTCGATAAGTATAACACTAAAAAGACACATTTGATAAATCCAAATGCCTTTGTCAAAGTCAATTGTTATGCATTTTAATTACATATCAGGAACGATAAGGAATGTTAAATCCTGATATGATGTTTTGCTGTTGTACCACTTTTAATCCCTGTAAATTTAATTCACTTCTTAGCTTTAAGGATGAGTTTAGGACATACATATCTCATGCAAACAGCTAGCATCAGATAAGTGCATAATGTGTTTTTTTTTCCTTAGCTCTGTTTGTGCTCACCGGTTCTCATAGTGGGAGGCAGCAAGCTTGAGACAACAAATAGGAAAGTCATATTTGGCACTACTTTCTCCCTGCAAGTGTTAAATAAGTAAAGTAAGATATTAGAATTATTATCCAATAGCAAAAGTTTATTGAACATGCATCAAATGCTAGAAGTAATATATTAGATACTGGTGCATGTATATAAACGGTAGAACAGACATCATCGTCTTCACCATATAATAAAGCAAGGTAACAAATGTTAGGAAAAAGCAAGAGAAATGGACAAGAATAATTAAACCTCCAAAACATAACAGGGCTTCTCGCAAACGTGTGTAAGAAGAATATAGAAAAGCATGGATGGCTGGGAGTGAAGGACAATAGCAGCACGCACAAATTTTCGATGAATACAAAGAACACAATATGATGCTACATTACATGTTCCCTAATGATATTATCTACGAGGATGCATGCAATAGATACTACAGCATGGAATTTGCAGCAATCAAGATTTTTGTAGAATTGAGTATTCATTATGTTGCAATTGTCCATCAAAGTATTTTATTTATCTTATTTATTTATTATTTAAAGAAATAACCTGTAGCTCATACGTATATATTACCAAGGTTTTCAATATGGGATTCAAATCGTAAATCGCGAAGTTCAAACTTTAAATCGAAACGGGATTTAAATCATAAATCATAAATTCAAAAGATCCGTATTTCAAGTTTTATACACCTTTTTACATTAATTTTGACATTTGAACTTCTAAATTTAAACCTAAAACTCAACTTTCTCTATTGTTCCACTTTATTTTACTTAGAAAACATTAGAAGTTGAATTGTGGATCCTAATAAGTATATTAAACATATCAGTATGGGTTGAATCATTTTCTGAATTGCGATGTTAACTAAGTTTGAATCGCAATATAAATCGAATCGTAAAGAGAGAGATCCGGTCTGAATCGGGATTTAAATCGTAAGATTTTAGGATTTTTAATAACAATGTATATTACCATTAACCATTACCATGCAACAATTAAAACTAATTCATTAACAAGTAGCATGTGCAATAAGGAAAAGGAGCTCTTATGCATTAGGTTAAATGTGAGACTTGTAAATAGCCTTAGACATTTACACGATATTTGAAAGATGTGATCATGGTAAAATAATAAGAGGACCAACAACCAAACTCGGTATTAGAAGCCACGCCAGAGATCATTATTCAACTATTTGGTAGTTAGTTTTATAAACGCATAAATAAAAATTCATAGACTTGCAATTTCATTCGTACTATTGACTATTTTACCATACTGAAGTATTATTCATTGAGTAAAGCATCGAATGTATAGAAGTTGTGTTCATCTATTGCAAAAGAAGTAATGACAAATAAGTTGTAAGTAGTGTTGACTATTAATTGTAAGAGTGTATACTTACTAAGTACAAAGATTGGGATAACTAATAACTAAACTGTGAATGTATTCTTGTGTTACTCATCACCGTTTATATGGAAAGATTAAAAACATAAGTGCATATATTGATTTTGATAAGAGAAGCTGTAGTTAATGATTATAAAGGTAATTGTTATTCACACGATGCATCTGCTTATATGACTATCATGATCAAAATATATTAGATAGCTAGTACTAGTTCTAACCAACCTAATGTGAGATGAATGTAAAAGTTTACCATGTAGTTGAGCAATCGATTCCTTGCAAGATATGTCATTGTTATCTCAAACCGGCTGCCTCCTCCTTCAAGAACTGAAACATCGAATCTCATCGCTTAGATAACAAATGAATATCCCAAATAAAAGCTGTAACGCTTAGTTCCTACATTAAAACATGAACGATCGTGTAAAAAATCTCAAAATGGAGCACAAAAATAAAGCACGAATGCAAATTGTAATCCACCACGCTACTAGGTAGAGAGGTATTGATGTTGTTTCACTACTGTGCATGCTCATTCCCATACACTCACAGTCATGATAGATTAATAGTCGTGAATGTAAAATCCACCACGCTACTAGGTAGAGAGTTACATATTACTCTTATGCTTAATCTAGTTTTGATCGTTTGTAGGTCACCAAGTTATTTGTATGATACATAACGAACATAAAAGTAAATCCTTTTGCGAAATAAAATTATTATTACTTAAAAAAGAAAAGTACAGGATAACACTTCAAATCATACTCATTGCCAAAAATGCTTTCACAGGACATTACTACACTAGTACCACTACCAATCATCTGAACAAATTGGTAATACAACCTAAACTCTATAAGAGTGAAGCTATAATATTGAATCATTGTACTGAAAAACTAAACCTTAATTTAACAAGCAAAATTCTCAAATCCAAAATATAAATTCACCTGCAAAATTATCCACCAGAAATCTAGGGAATTGAACATATAATTTTGATGATCTACGGATCTAGCATTAGAGCTCCACCGATATAAATAGAATGAAATAAAATAATTAAATACTGAAGAAGTAGCGGTGCAAATCAAACCACGTTGGTTGCACCATTAAATAAGTAAATGTAAAAATAAAAAGTAGAGAAATAAAGAAGGAAGGAATATTATATATGCAAATTGTAGTTTAGATTAAGATAAATTATTGGAAGCAGTGTATCGATATATGATTAACGTAAATTTGCGATTATAACGGCAGGGAGAAAGTGTGTCGGCTGTGTTCTCTGTAGGAGAAATCTGGGAGTTAGGGTTTGGCAGCTAGATCTACTTCCTTCACCGAGACATCAGAAATCTTTCAAAAATCGAGATAATAAGTAATTTTTAAACTTAGTAAATTAACAACGTAATAAAACTAATACCTAAGTGCACCGTTCTTCCTTCTACCTACTACGAACGAAGACTGTTACATCCTCATCATCCATTAATACATATGGTCACTACTAAAAGATCAATAACATGTAGGGTCACTGATATAAGATCAATACTAGGTACGGTCACAATTATAAGATCGATACTATTTATCAAAACATATTTACTCCAAGGTTGAAACCAAGAGGCACAGACTAACTCCGCTCGATCGTACACACTCGTCGGACGTGATCGGGCAACCAATCATCATATCGATCTTGTGTCTGATCGTTATCAATCACATAAGCATCACTTGTATTAGCATTCGAATCTCAAGCTTCACCTTGCATTCCACTTTTCCGAGCAGCCCAAAGTCTTCCCGAAGTCAAACCAAAGCATGCGCCAACTCGCATCCGGAACCGAGGAAATATCGCCATCAACTTACACACTGTTTGGGCTTACTGCCCAAGCATGTACCCCCAGTCGACTAAGGGTAGCGTGCACCAGGCAGTAAGCTAGGGAAGGTAATATCTGTGCCACGCCAATCATCGATTCGCAAGTTGTTTCCTCTATTGCTTCACCCGATGGATCGCCTAGCTCCTCTAGCCAGCTTCCACCACATCAGACCTCTTTCGAGTCTATTGGTTGATATTTTAAAAGTGATTCCTTATGTATTCGAAAGTCGATTTCGATACGAAATCCACTCTTTTATGCGTTGAGTTACGTGGGACGATTCTTTCGATCCGGTTTCCTCTAACACTCCAAAATGAGCATAACCGGCTTTCTAGCCTCACGTGACGCTTGTGCGTGTGTCAATGCACCTATTTGTGCACGCATATGCACACACGTACACGCAAATACATATAAAATTCACGTATCATGTTTCGAGCTTCACCGAAACGATTACTTAACCTGGTATTCTCTCATGCAACTTAGCGTACACGATAGTCGTTATGGCTACATGCCTACATGAGATGCTCACAATGTGCTCATACACAGATTTAGATATTCACAAATATATATAAGTAAGCTAATGATCCTTAGCCCCAAATTCATTTCATTTTGAAATCACTATTCACTTCAAAAACGTATCGACTTCAAACATAGTCAAGTTTATACTCATTCTTCTTGCGATGGAATTATAGTCTCAAGGGCTGGTGCCTCAAGTTCCAATTCATGTATCTCCAAAAGTGGAGAACAATGGATGTTCCTTGATTAATGATTAAATACTTAAATTTATCACTTAAATATCAAGATGTTAAAATTACAGGTTGTTACAGTTTCACTCACATATTTATGTTTAAATGCAATGTTTGATATATGAATGCCTTTGTGTTGATCTCTATTTGTTCTTGAAATGGCTTGTTAATGAATTGTGCTTGCTTTGTTTTATGGAAATGAAAATGAACATGTCATAGTAAACCCTCAAACTCCTTGTATGCGTTCACTAAATGTTGATTGTTGGCTTGGATTTGGATGTTGTAATGGATATTGGATATGTGTCGGAAGTCTAGGTTAGTCTATGGGACATGCTCTAGGTTGTGACCTTAGCGGACGACCCCCTCCCCCATAAGTGGTTGACTGTTCATGGTCCTGGTCAATCACTATGGTCAACTAGTCCCGGAGCATATAGCTCTAGGTTTGGGCACTTCGTTTTTTCTCTACACGCACATGCGTGCACACACAGATATATATATATATATATATATTAGAAAAATAAAAAATAAAAAATTTGGAAAGTAGAAATTTAACATTTTCCTAATATGAAATTGTTTCGTGAAAAAGAGTTTATTTTTATCAAAAATAAAATAAAAGAATTTTTATTCATTTAAATCAAATAGAAATTGATTTTTGGGTTTAAAACTTCATCTAAAAATCCTAGTAAATTATAGAATGGTTTTAAACAATTATTACATGGTTTTAAAAGTATTTTTCATGATTTTTTAAATTAGAACAGATTTGGAAAATTATTTCTCTAATTAAAACCTTTATTATGAAATTGAATAAATAAGGGAAATAATACTTTCATTTGAAAATTCAAAGAGGTTTTTGAGATAAATAAATATTTTTTTCTTAAAAATAAATTTCTTTTACAAATAGATTTGGATGTTGTATGATTATATTTTTTATATAGCGAGGAATTGGAATAAACGTAGTTATATAAACCGTTTGGTATAGGACTTCCGGTAGTATTTCTTCAGTTATACTTTGGACTTGTTATGTAGAATTTTACATTAAGACATAAGTGTAGTTTACAAGCATGGAGTAAACGGGTGAGTACCACCAAATGGTATGAGACGCTTGAGCTGATGTTTATTTGGTTACTTTCTATATGTCACTTATCATAGGGTTAAGAGAGCTGAAAATCGTCCAGCTAATTGAGTTGGATAGTCGAGAGATGTTACCTCTCCAAGGTATATGAGTTGATAATGTGGAGTTGAAATTAACTAAGTGATGCTACTCTCATTAGGACATATTGAGTCGAGAGTATTTAAATCTATGTCATCGGGTTCATGCCATCTTAAGGGTCCTGATTGTGGGGTCACTCCCCAAATTCATGATGTCAATCTTATTGGACGTTGAGATTGATAGTTATTACTCTCATTAGGTCATTACCCAAGCATCACATAGGACCAATGGTCTGTTACCAAAGGCAAGTACGAATCGTGAGCAATTCACGGCGTAGTCTTGCAACATGTTAAACATGTAGATCGATATAGGTGTAACGATTCTGCAAATAACTAAGGGACTATAGGAAAGACTCTATGGTCATTAGCATTTCTTGGGGCACTGGTGTGGTACGTTGGTCTTTCATATGGATGACTTAGGTAGGTTCGCTTATAATGGTTGTTCTAATGTATAACCTTAAAAGAGAGATGATGATTATACAAGACATTAGAGACTAGCTGCATGTTAGTCTGTTACCCGAATTACCCTTATCCTAAGATCATTTTTGTACTAGTTGGTGTATACATGATTACCATGCTATTTTGTATGTTTACCTTACTTGGAGTCTACATATCCTATCATTATATATGCCTCTTTGGACTAATAAGTCGAGAGGTACGGTCTCTCATTAGGATTATAGGTCGAGGAACTCATATTCTTATATTAGATGGATGTTGTTGGGTGATGCTTATTCATGTGACTTGCGTATGATATTCCTTTAACCATATATCACCCTATATATTTTGACATTACTCTTTAGACATAGTCTGACCCGTGTGTTATTTTATAATACCCGGGTTAGTCCAAGATATTTCAGGTCCAGGGACGAAGTAGCTTGTTTGACTTATGGGATATCATTTTGAAGGCAAGTATACATGTTAGGATGATATTTTCCCTTATGTATTTTTGGTAGCCTTGGATTATGTATCTACGATGATGTATTGACTATGATTTTATGTATGCAGTGGCCTAGAGACTGATATTTGTAAACCCGCTAAGACTATGTATATTTGATGTATTGTATTTTATCACTGCGTTCTGACTCCGTGATCTCTATTTATTACTTCTATATCATGTATTATTCTATCTTGAAATCCACATGTGTTTATTTCTTTATGTCGATACTGAGCACATAATGGTAAGTATTTATATGACTTGAGATATGTATCAATGTTATTCCAAGGGAATATCCACATGTGTAAGCCTAACATTTCCTCATTCTCCATATTACTAGACAGTATTACCTAGCAATACGCTTTAGTAGTATGGGTATAGGGGTAGGGTGTTACATACCCTTACAAGAGAAAACTTCATCTGTATTGTTTTCCTATAAAGATTGACAAACGGCGTCGCTCATTTGGCAAAAGTACAACAAATACTCCCTGAACCCATGTCATCCGCTTCTGTACAAAGCGTACTCACGGTACGGTCCGCCAGCTAGCATCATCTCAAGCATATAGTCCAGTTGGCATCCTCGTTGGCATGCACATCAACCGTCCAGCCACTTCAACGGATCAGATCAGCATTTTTTGGGTCTCAACTATGCAATTTTACACTCAACACCATTTCCAATCGCTATGAATACCTCAAGATCTTCATTTGTACAAGGGTGGAAAAATAAAAGCTCTCAAGCATTGTATTTTTTTTCCTATTGTGTCTTGCAATCATCTATTATGAGAGAAGCAAAGTAGCAAGAAATTTCTTACAGTAAACGTAGGCAAGCTTAGTTAAATAACTCTAAATTTTGTATCTTTAATGTTTTTGGCATCTTACTTCCTCATTTTACATTTTTAATCAAGGTATTAGCAAGTAACCATTGTTAACATCACCTCATAATCATAAACTGGGGTTGACTAAATTTTTAGTCAATATTTTAGCCATACAAGGAGGAACTCCCCTAAAAGCTCTCATTTTTCTTCACTTTACTTCTTTATAAACTCTTTTCAAGTTTGCACCATGTCAAACCCTAGTGAAAACAAAGCCGACAACTCCAATAGCCACAATACTAATGGAGCTACAGGGGCAAGCGTCGTTTGTCCCATCCTTGGATTGAGCAATGACATGTGGCACAACATGATCAATGGCTTGACTAGCATAGGATAACTTGCTCGTGATGCGAACGACCTTCGAGTTAGAATATACACTTAAACTATTGTAAATATTGGTCTGGTAGTCCCTTCAATAGTTGACCAGACCCTTATCCAACCCATTATGCACGTACCTACAACATAATGCATGATGCCTGTGAGAGTGTCATGTTGGAAAATCCTATATGAGCTGCTCCCGTCCATGACAGGAAACATGGATGCTACCCACCAACAAGAAAACATCCACGAGGTCCTAGAACCCGAACCGGTAGTATACCACCATTTCCCTTCTACCGAAAGATTGTCCGCCTTTCATCACCCTCGGGCAGCAGATAGGACCCGCGACTTGCGCTTTGACCGTCTCGGTGGTGGAGGGTGAGGTAGACATTCAGAACCCAAAGAACCATCAGCCCACTTGTAACTCCCCATATTTTTGGTAACATTATTTAGGATATTTAATTAGTTAAATAAAATAAAATAATGTGTTGATTAGGGGATTGAGATTTGATTTAATCAAAGGGTTGCTATGCCATTTAACCTATGAATTAAAATAAGAGTTAAATTGAAATAGAGGAGGGGTAAAATAGGAAAGAGGCCATTCCTATATCCCTAAAACTTGGTCGTGTATTCTTATACACGTTCATTTCATTCTATCAAAAAATTTAAAAACAAGAGGTCGGCCACCATTAACAGGAGAAAAGGAAAAAAAGATAGAGAAAAGCTAGGAAGAAGCTTAAGCAAATCAAATCCATTCACATCTCAATCTCTTTAATCTGTAAAGCTAAGATGAATAATGTTTACATCTCATATTTCTTTTGTTTTTGTCTTTAAGATGAAATCCAAAATGTTTTGCATTGATTTGCCATGTTTTTTAATGATGGAATGATTATATATACTTGTTGATGATTTATGGTTGTTTATATAGATTTTATGACATGTTTTGATATGAAAACCCTATTAAATGACATCAAAATGCCTTGTGATTTTTTATACATAGACTAAAAATATTATTTTGGAGACGGGTTTCAATTTTTAGAATGTTTTGAATTTTTGTGGAATTTTCATGAATTTCAAGTAAAGAAAATGTTAATTTTGGTTATAAATTATCTACGGTTAAATAATAAAAGGTTTGAGTCTGAAATTTTTATAAGTTGAAAAACATATTAAAAGAGATTTTCTGGAATTTTTGTTGATTTTTGCTAAGTGTTTTAATGGATATATAAAAATTTTTGAGGTATGAAACTTAAATGTTTTATATATTTATAAAAGGAGAAGGGGCTTTTTACAAATAATCCAAATACTTAGTTCTGAAAATTGCAGCACTTTTTGGTGGTAAAGAAAAGAGGCAACCAATCAAAATTTGACATGTAAAGTAGGTTACGTGAAAACAACTATTTGCTACATGTTATTCACTGTTTCGATGCTTTCGGCACCAGGTTCCGCCTCCTTAGCTTCGCTTCCGACACAGTCGAAACCAATGCACATGGTATCAGGCTGGTACGTAGTGAATTGGATGTAGGCGGAAGGTATGGAGTCGAAACCAGGGGTTCTGAAGGGGTTGAGGCATTACTTTGCTTTTAAAAAGAAAATGCGCCTGCTTGTTTTCGATTGAGTAGCTTTCGATTTGGTTAGCTTTCGACTAGGTCAAATGGATTTAAAGAAATGGTTTCGAGTGGGTTGCGCTTTTGTTTTAAATGATTGCTTTCGACTAAGTCGAAACCTTTTGCTGCCGCCTTTTTACCTTTCGACCTAGATGGTTTTGAAGGGGTAGCTTTGTTTTTAAAATATGGCCACTTCTCCAATGCTTTCGAAGGGATGGTTTCGACACCATCACTTCTTTACTTAGGAAATGGTTTCGAAACAGATGCTTTCGAATTAAATGTTTTAAAGACCCTTTTTCTATGATTAAAACCCAAATGGTTGCGAAAGAGATAGTTTTATATGGTTTCGAAGCAGATGCTTTAATGGGTTTCTGATCCTTTTGCTCTACTTGAAGGCATAATCCAAATGGTTTTGACCGAAACTGTTTTCAAAGGTTTCGAAGGGGTAAATTTTTGAATGGTTTCGAAAGGCTTCCATATGTTTTAAATTGAACCCAAAAGCTTTCGAAAGGTTTATTATTTTAATGCTTTTGAAAGGGTTTTAGTGAATGGTTTCGGAGGGGTGGTTCCCCAAGGTTTCGAACGGGTTGAAAGGAAAAGATTTTCCTATGTTTTCGAAAGGCAATATGTTAAGGTTTTAAAGAAGGATGTCTAATGTTTGAAGCTTTCAAAGGAAAAGCTTTTAATGGTTTCAAAAGGGTCACTTTTAATGGTTTCGAAAGGGTTACCTTCAAGGGTTTCGAAAGGGTTGTTTAAAGGTTTTAAACAAAGGTTTCGAATGTATTAAATAGATAGTACAGCCTAATTATTTTCAAGTTAAAAAAGGTTTTAACTTGTTTCGAAAGGACAGCCAATCCTCATTAAAATTCATCAACATTATTTTGAGTGAAGTATATGTAACATGGCAAAATAGCTTAGAGTAAGGCTAAGAATACATTTTTCCTTGTATAAGTATGATTTAAAAGGTTAAATCATTTTGAAAAGGTTTTCAAGGAAAAGATGAAGGGTAGTTAACCCTAAGAAAATGATTCGGACAGATAGTCCATTTTGATTTGGAAAGTTAGTCTAGTTTGGGGACAGTTAGTCTAGTTTGCGGGCAGTCAACCCAGTTTTCGGATAGATAGTCCATTTGCTACTTATGGATAGATAATCCATTAGTTACCTAATTATAACTTAACAGACTTAGCTATTATTATCATTATTATATCAGTTTGATTAACCGGTTTGGTTGTAGGAAAGAATTTGTAAAATATATATTTTAAAGAGGATATTAGTGAGGGGAAACCCATTCCACTAAGCAGCGTGGTCTCACTTAATATTAGTAAATCGAGATGTAGTATTATTCACACCAGGTTTTATGTCTGACCCGAAGTTTTTGTTTCCCCTTAAACTCTTGGGTGCTCAAAATTGATTTGAGTAGGCTGAGGGTTAAGGTTTTCAGGTTTTAGAAATTTTAGCGAATAAAACTTTCAAAGACGAGCAGGTGGCTGACGGATAGCTGATTAGGAGTTATAATTTTATCTTGTTTTGATTCCGCTGTGTATATTAAGCCAGATATGACTATATTGACTCTGGTCAACCAAGGGGGCATCGTCATATGTCGCTCTTGGTGTATTTTGTAATGATTATATTTGATCTTTACCTAGGAAACGATACAGATTATGTAATTTGGATATGAATTTGTTTTGAAATGTAATCAGTAAAATGTTGTTTTTTGGAAATCTGTGAATTTGTTCATATTCAAGTGCTTCTGATATTATGGATACCATTAGAATTACCGTATTTTGTCACCAAAAGTTAATACTATGGATGACTACAGCATCTGTAGCGTTTAGCTTTTGACCTCCAGATACGGGATGTTACAACTTGGTATTAGAGCATAGGTTTATGAAAAACTTTAAACTAAAACTGATTTTTGAAAACATAATCCTAAGGGATTAGAGTAAGATTGGGGTATGGGGTAACACTATAGTAACATATTTGTATTTGCTATATATAAGTATACGCTTTATCTCTAGTCTCCTATCTTTGTTAGGTAATTTTTCTATATCTCATGAGGTTTGAATACAGATATGGATGGTAGGAGAGGAAGAGTTAACCCGGGAGGGGAGGGCACTGATGGGAATGCCAGACCTAATGCGAGGAGGACCCAAGATCAGGCACAAGTAGAGAATGTAAGTGCTGGAGTCCTGCAAGTAGACATGGGAGCTATGTATCAGTTCTTCGTGAATACGATGCAAGCTGGAGTTGCAGCTGGAGTGGTAGGAGGAGATGTTGCATGGGCAGGACTTCCAGAAGTTTCAGTAATTAACCATTATGCTAAGCTGAGTGGAGATTATGCTAAGCTTGGAGGGAAACCATTTTTGGGAACAGAGGATGCTATAAAGGTGGAAAATTGGTTGCTGCACTGTGAGAGAGTCTTTGCATAAATGGGGCTCAATGATGAGCAGAAGAGGAGGCTTGCTTCGAGACAGCTCCAAGGAGCAGCTTTGTTTTGGTGGAACAGTGTGACGGCTGGTGTGGATGAGGAAACCTTGACATGGGTAGATTTCAAGGGGAGGTTCCAAGAGAGGTTTATATCTGCAATGGCATAGTCAGCTCTGATCAGAAAGTTTGCTGAATTAGAGCAGGGAGAGATGTATGTTTTGGAGTATGCCAGAAGGTTCGAGGAGTTGGCCAGATATGAGTATGATTCAGTAGATACAGTGATGAAGAGGAATGAGAAATTTATCAGGGGGTTGAAGCCTGAGTTAGAAAGGGCTATATTACCTCATATTAGAGATCCTTCTGATTTTGTAGTGGAGATGGCCTTTAGGCATGAGGAGATTCTTGATTCTCTAGAGAAGAGTAAGGCTAAGGAGGTCTGGGATGGGTAGAATCAGAAGAGGAAGTTCTTTTCTATGAAGGGTGCTCAGAAGGTTGGAGCAACTAAGAAAGGGAAGTCTAAGATTATTTGCTTCAAGTGCGACAAGAAGGGGCACTTTGCTAATGAGTGTCATGTTGGAAAGGCAAAGGAAGTAGCCGGAAAGAAGAATGTCAGGTGCTTCAATTGTGACTAGATTGGCCATTATAAGAACTAGTGCAAGGAGCCCGCTATGGATGGAAAGGGAAAGGTGTATGCATTGGAGCTTGCTGCTTCTAAGCCAACAACCCTGGAGAAAGGAAAGGTAGTTTTGGGAGGTACGCTTCATATTCATGGTATGTCTGTTAGTGTTCTATTTGATACTGTTGCATCGCATTCTTTTATATCTAGATGTTTGATATATAAGATTAACCTAGAACCCACATATTTAGTTACTTCCTTACGGGTTGCGAATCCAATATGAGGGTATGCAACTCTAAGGTTGAGATGTGACCAGTTAGAGGTTGATCTGTTAGGTCATACTTTTGTTTGCAGTTTGCATGTGTTTGATTTTATGGGGTTCGGGATTATCCATGGGATAGATTGGTTAAGTGAGTACGATACTATGATATTCTACCAGGATAGGAGAATATCACTTAGACACCCTGATTGTAGTGATCAGATAGTTTATACCGTAGAAGGTTCTAATGGTGAGGTGAATGCTTTGTTGGGTGTTATGGAGTTAGAAGATGAGTTGAATCAAGTTTTGTGGTTAGAGAATTCGCGGATGTTTTTGAGCCTATAGTTGGATTGCCGCCGAAACAAGCCATTGAGTTTTGGATAGATTTGGTTTCGGGAGCAGAACCAGTGAGTAGGTCACCTAGCAGGATGACCCCTAAAGAGATAAGGGAGTTGAAGGTGCAGTTGGTGGATTCAGAAGGCAAGAGTTTTATCAGGTTGAGTAGTTTGCCTTGGGGAGCAGTCACAATGTTTACTAAGAAGCCGGATGGATCATTGAGGCTATGTATTGATTATAGTAAGTTGAATGAGAGGACAATAAAGAGTCGATATCCATTGCCGAGGATTCACATATCACATATCACATCTCTTTTGAATGCCACATTCTCCATTTCCGTTGACTACTCGTTGCCTTTCACAAAAATACAACCCTTGAGCTCGTACGTCTCAAGGAAGGGTATTAAGCTAAGAGAAGTTGCCTTCTCCGCCACCAAACATATGTACGTTTTGTAAAAACCAATGCACGTAATCTCAGAAAATGCAATGTCCGACATTCATCCATACAAGTTGTCCAGGAACAGGACAACCCGAAGGTACTCTCATACCACATCTTGTCGGGAAATCCCTAGGATTAGCAGCGAATAGTCCTTGCACTGGATATTTCATAACGAAGAGATTACTGCTACTATATGTATATTGGGATTTTAACCCCAAATGAACAACAAGCAGTCCTTCACTGTGAAAATCCTAAACATCAATATCATCGGCCAACCTGCACAATCGTCGTATAAATGTTGGTCCGAAGTGGTTTTCGGATAAACCGATCCCGGTCTCTTTGCACCAACAACGCAAAAGCGTTTCTCAAACTCATACAGAAACTAAGTCTCATAGACTTATCACATCTCCAACTTTCAACTTGCTATCCTTCGGCCAAGAAGGAAGCTCGATAGATTGGAGTAATACTCCGCACTACAGAATCAACATCCTCAACACAAATGATAATCAAGCTTAAATAGATGGCTACGTGCTAAGTGTACGACTAAATAGTTCCCACATCAGTCGAGGAACTAAAAATGGCCAAATTTGATGGTCGGTTATTTAACTATCAAAGCAACAAACAAATATTTAGCACCATAAGCAATCACTAGGCCCTTTTAATTAATCTTTTATTAATTAAATCACTTTCCAAATATTCACTTTAAATTATCTTTAAAAAAGATATATTCTCAAAACCATTTCAATATTTCACTATTTCGAAAACATTTCCATATACTTATTTTAATAATAAGTAATTCATAATTCTCTTTATTTTCAACATTTGGAAAATATTACATATACTTAAACCATGATTAAGTATATATTTTATTCTTCAAGGAAAACATTCTCTTAAACATATTTATTTGGGTCAAACCGAATGTTGCGTAAAACATCATTACGACCACTCAAAATCATTAGTATAGGGATTCAATAATTAGATAGATATATAAATCCCATATACTATACAAAACATCTCCTTTCAAAAATCATTTACTATAACAACAGTGTTATAGTCCATGCTTTCCTTGCTTCTCGAAACGTCTATTTCAATAATGAATGTTGAAATCTATGTATTCGATACTTAACACATTTTAAAACATCTTCAAATCATTTAACTCCATTTAAAAATCCCTTTTCAAAACATTTATTTAATTTAAAAGATTATTCACTGTCCAAAATCATGAATAAAATTCTCTAACCAAATTCATTATTTCTACACATTTATTAAAGGATTATTCAGTATTCAAAATCGTGAATATATTCCTTAAATAAGCTTTATATTTAACTTGTCAAATTCAATTGATTTCAGATTTATAAAACAGTGTTTATAAATCACATTTCTATTTTATAAAAACTTCTATTTATAAAATTCCTTTACTGACAAATTCCATTTATCTCATTTATATTCCAAAATCCAATTATAAGTTAATTTACTTATAATCCTCTTATTTACAAATTAATTCTTTTTTTTAACTTATTAAATTTATAAATCTTATTTACTTATAAGATTCATTTATAACTTCATTTTAACACTTATAAAACTCCTTTATAATTCCCTTATTTTTATTTATAAAATATCAATTTTATAAATCTTATATATATAACCCATTTATAATAAGTCCAAAATTCCAATTTAACTTATTTTAACAAAATAGTTAACTTCGTATTTCCAAAAATCACATTTTGATTATAATTCACAAAGCCATAATTTTTATAACATAAAAATTATAAATTTTTATTTATTTAAAATAAATCCATTTCCTTTAACAATTCAAAAATTAATAAAACATATATTTTCAAAATCACTTTGAAATCCTTTATTAAATTGAAATCATCACTTTAATCTTTTAAAATTCCAAAAATAGGCCCTGAGCTGCAAAAATGCTAAGCAAGGTGATTTACATCAATCATATCAATCCTGACATCCAAAACATCATATATCATTTGATAACAGCATATATACCAATATCTAAAAATAAAATCAACGCTGGTAAGGAATCCAGTTGGATCCCTCCAACCTATCACCTGCAACAAATATACATATTAGAAAATATGTACAATGTTCGCTTCGAGGCAAACGCGCGTACAAAAGGTCATCCGCTCATACACGGGAACGCATAGGGTCTCATCTGCTCCAATAGGCAGGAATATATCCAAACCAAATCATATATCATCCAAACAATCATCAATAAACACAAAATAAATTTATTCTCACTTATATAAAAATATAAGCGAGTCAGAAAGAGTAAGTTGTACTCACTTTGATTCCAATAGCCGTTGCAGTGTTTTATTCCGAATAAAATTAAACAGGCGTTTAATTTTACCCAAAATTTTCACTAGCTCCAATCAACTCCAAACTAGCTCTATCGCGTAGTGTTCGTCAAAACGAACCCGACGCAACTTGTTTCGTCAAAAACAGACCTCGTATGAAGAAGTTACAGCATTTTAAACATTACACGAATTATTATATAAATTAATTTACAATTTCCTTTTTTAATTAACCTTAGTAATCGTGGCCGTTCAATTTCGCTACTTCACATCTGGCCGCCCATCCCCTTCTTCGTTCACATTCGTTTCCAGTTCACCGTAACCCAATATCGCACGCGACATTTTGATCGCCGCTCATCCTACGCGCCACCATACGACGATCGACATTCACCATCGCGTAGCCCTACGCGAGTTCCATCCATGGCCGAAGCCTCGTCCAACTCAGTGCCAACAATCGGCCACGCAACCCTACGAAACGCCACATAAACACGCCCCATTTTCCGCCTCCATGGTGCTCCATTTCAAATCACGACCGTTGGATAGCTAGAGCTCGACAAGCTCTTCAATTCCTTAGTTGAAATTTTTTGCTAAAAGCTGATGGACTGGCAGAGATTGGAGGAAGAAGGAGAGTGATTTTCGACCATCGAACAGAAAATGGCGGCTAGGGTTTAAGTGGATTAGGGTTTTGTGAAAAATAGAAAATGTTGAGGTCCTTTTATATAAAATTTCAAAACACTATTCATCGCTAAAAAATTTCAAACTCCAAACGAAGCGTGATGCCTGGCATTTATAGTGTTTTACCCCTATTCCAAACACAATGGAATATATATAGAGAGTCAATTCGATCGTATTTGGAAGATAGGTTTTCGAATCGACTTATTTAAATTAAAATTGACTTAAACAAATTTCTACGCATTTCGGCTTCGCACGACCAAACCGTAAATCCGATTGACATGAAATTTGAAATCCTACAATAATATAACATTACAGATCCAATGAATCCGGTTTCCTCGAAATCCGAGACCATATGAAAAATGACTATTTTTACACGTTAATTAAATATTAAAATATTCAATTTCTATAAATTAACTTTTAATTTGATTTCAGAAGTTTATTATCATCATTCTAATTCAAATAGAATTTATGTCAACTTTATAAACCATTTTCATTCACATTAAATTTAAAATCAAATTATTTCTGCAATTTCAAATATTAAATTAACAATTCAATTATCCAATTAAATTATTATATTTCAAATATAAGTTATTCAACTTATAAAATTAACTTGTGAATATTTAAAATTTAATTAAATATACGAATTTCGAATGACTGAAATTCTAGGTCGTTACAAATATGGTTAAAATTGATCATCAAAATAGAAAACGCAGGCGCCATCCACATGCATGCCCTTCTATATTAATCTATCCTTGGCGTGTCGAGCATTCCTCATCATCACCTTCCATAGTGGAAATTTATCACTTTCCTTGTATTGAGTATTCCATATTCTTCTGTTCCAGGCAAAAGGCATTAGAACCGAGCTTCCAGCTTTGCATTTGTAGACAATGGAGATTTTGTGCTCAGTACATTCCTGAGTCCATATAACGCTTTCTACCTGAGATAGAGGATAAAGGACCTATTGTATTTCATCCCGTAATCTTCTTATGACCCGATTACTTGTAAAAGGTAGGATCATAACTCCTTCACGTATATAGTCATTTTAGCTTTAGCATTATGAGGAATACTTATCTGAGCCATCGATTATATGACAATATTTCTTCAAGATAATGCCATGCTTTGCCCAAGGATCAATCCAGAAGTTAGCAATCCCATCAGCTGTAGTTATGATTCTTAAGTGAGGTAGGGTGGTTGGCCTAAGTCTTAAGATGCACTCCAAACCCAACTGTTGTTTTATAGGATATCCATAAGCCAAAAATCTTTTCTGCCTATGTTATGCTTGATTGACCAGAGAACCCATATATTATCCTCTTTTCCATATGCTTGCTGAAAGTGGCTTTATTCCAGTTAAGCATATTGATGACGCCTAAATCTCCATGCTTCATTTTCATTTCTACTTTGTGATATGCTATTGGTTTCAACTTAGAGGAGTGCATATTACATGTCCATAGAAAATTACTCATTGCTCTTCTTATCATCAAAATTAGCTTCTTAGGAAGGAGGATGGTCCTGCTCCAGTAAGTAGTGTAAGTAAAGATGATGGTATTTATTTGTAGCGACCCGCAGTTCCGTACCCTTTGAGTTGATAATAATTCACTCATGTTCAACCCAAAGTGTACGAAAGAGCAAATAACTAGGGCGAAGAAGAAAAAGGCAGAAGAAAATAGAACAATAACACAGAATCTCACAATCGCAGTGGAACAAAATATAATATATAACAACAGATTTTTATATAAAAGAATCGGTAACAATTTATATACATACAATCATCAGAGTACAATAATCAATACATAAATCTGGACAGTTATAATAACTTGTCTTTACATAGCAGAATATAAGCCAAGTACAGAGATACGTCTCTGTCATCCAGCTCGTCTTTTGAGCTCCAAAGCATTCTATCCTGAATTTGTAATACTTGGTCTGACCCGAGCATTATAATAAAATAACACCCGAGTCAGTCTGAAAAACCAGCGTGAGAAAATACACTCAATTTGAATTATTAGAGTTATCAAAATCCTTTGAAAACAAAGGTATCTCGTAAGACCGCGTCACACATAAACACGACGGGATTTTACCTTACGATAACCAAAACAATTTTATAGAAAATCCTCTGGTATTATAATAGTGTCTAAACATAAATACATATTCAAATAGCCAAAATTGTTACATTAATTAAATTCCAGCATACTAGGCTCTACAAACAAAACCGTAAGCTCGTATTGGAGAATGTATTCCATATGAATGACTGGGCCACTTGGGTACTGCCCATCACAGTACACCTCTAGAACAGTGTACCGGGGACCATCACTAGGATCCCCTGCTACACAAGACCGGCCTACCCCTAACCTGGATAGACCGAATATGTTATCACCCTAGGTGTTCCCACCCTTACTATCGAGCGCTCCTTCTTTCATGCACAACCATATCCATAATATAAAGGTTTCCGAGGACATCTAGAAAAGTGATAACATAACCTAATTAGGAGCGACCCACTTAGCCTTGCTGCATCTCCCCTGTTTTAGTCATTCCCGGTTGATCAGGCTTGAGGCTAAGCGTTACCTTTCAAGAACAATTTTACTCAGAATTCTCATCATCCTCCAATGACGATGTTCTGATAGCATTCGTCCATACAAGTTGTCCTGGTTCTGGACAAACTGAATCACCGTCTTCACCATCTTCAGGGTATTCATTCGTTATGTTCAAACTGGATCGAAGTGGTTTTCAGATAATTAAATCTGATCCCGGTCTCTTCGAAACGATTAACGAAATTGGCCAATATTGATAGTCGGTTATTTAACTATCAATAAAACATCCATAAGCAGTCACTAGGCCCCATTATTTTTAATCCTTGAAAACACTCAGTTCAAAATATCTTTACAAAGATATATATATATATATATATATCCAAATCTCTTCAATATATTCAATATTTGAAATGACATCAATTATTTATATCCACAACAGGATACTTTCGAATCGTTTTAATACCCAGAAATATTTTCCTCTCTTCCATCTATAATTCATCCCTTTTTATAACATTTCTATAACAAAAATCTCGAAGTTAAATATTTCAAAACCTTCCCGTTTAGTACTTAGGAATATTTATAAGTATATTTCCTAAGATCTTTTTATCTCTAATATTTAGGAAATAGTCTATTTATTTTCCTATTTCTCAAATCTTTTACAAATTTTATTTATAAATCCCTTAATATTTCCAAAGTCGAATACACTTGCTGATATCTCCAAATGCCAATTTCTAACTCCTTTTATGAATTCTAATTCATTCCCCGAATTTCTCGTATTTTAACACCTTGCAAATTTCTTTAAGTTCCCAGAATCCCCTTTAAGGTTCCCTCTAAAAATCATATCTGTTTAATAAACTTCATTTCCAATCTCGAGTGGATTTATGAAAAAAAATCAATCTTTAAAAAAAACTATATATATAAACTAAGTATTTTTAAAGAATAAAAGTTTATTTTTAAAATATGTTTAATTAATTTTAAAATATCAAAACAATTTAAATAACATCGATAACTAATTTTCCAAATCGTTTTCAGATAACTAACTAGTTTACAAAGCTGATAAGTAAAGTTAGAATTTATTTCCATAAATATTAAATATTAAAATAACTAACTTTTCGGAATATTCTAAATCTAAATAATAGTTTTAGTTTACATAGCATAGTAATTAAAATCCCATTTAAAACAATTTTTTTCAATTTCTCTACAAAATTCTATTTTAATAAAATCCAATATTGCAAATTTTAATTTATATTCCCTCTCGATTCGTATCACGTCGATTATATCTCAATTTTATCACCATTCTCATATTCACAAATAGATTCCATTATTTCTTTCCCAAACGATTTCCATAACTCGATATAATTTCACATCGTAAATCTATATTTCCAATTTATCAACTGACCATCATTTTCCTTATTTATAAACATTGTTTTTAAATTTTTATACTCCTTTGAGTTTTACTTGTTTATAAAAACAATCCCGTTCATAAAATTCCATTTTTATAAATCCATTACCTTAATAATTCCATTTATAACTTCAAATCTATTTTTAATATCGACTTCAACTCTTTTTATATTTCCGGAATATCATTTATAAATTCTCCTATATATTTCATTTTTAAAATCTCCATTTAATAATTCACAATAGTTAAGTATAACCAAAAATCAATAATTTTTCTAACTCGATTTCTTTTAAAATAATTCCCAACTCCAATACAAATATTTTTATATCAAAAATTCCCTTTTATCCCTTAAATTTTAAAAATATATTTATGGTATTTAAATTATCAAAATTTAGGCCAGTGCTACAATAGCATCCAATAATTTCAATTTCAACAATAATCTATAACAGATTACCTACTCACATCATATATCACTATATATGAAAAATAAACAATATATTTGAGGAATCCAATTGGATCCCTCCAACTTGTTTCCCTGCATCCATAGATGTTAATACAACATAAAAATACCAATCCCACTTCGAGGGGGATATCGCGGTATATAGGGTCATCCGCTATTATACAGGGCGCATAGGGTCTCATCTGCTATAATGTGCGAGAATATCACTCCAAATACTAGTATATATACTACTATATATATTATAAACATCCAAACTGATAAAAATTTATAAATTCATCCAAACAACCAACAATTTAAATTCAACATTTTTAAATTATACTAGCTATCCAAATGAGTGAGATTTTACTCACCTTGATTTTTTTTAATTTTTCCAAACATCCAGATTTTAAATTATCCAGTCGCCTTCGAAAAATTCCAAACTCGTTCTACTGCATAGACTTTCTAGATACGAACTAACTTGACTTGTTTAAATGACTTTTGGACCTCATATAAATTTAGTGGTAGCATTTATCAGATTCATGAATTTACTTATATATATATATATATAATTTTCTAATGCCTTCATTAGAGAATAAATTACCTTCATTAAACTTGATTTCGAAATTACCGAGCCCAACCCATTCAATCACAACTTCCAGGTAGAACGACCTAGCTAAAATCGTACCCCTCCAACGACAACAGCCGCTTCACTTTTGCCACTATTACCTCCCACCGACCATGGTAACTCATGCCGCCACTACCACCGCTCCTTATTTCATCGATGAACAGCCTCTCCAACCTCGCCATCGCAAACCAAACTCACCCAGAAAATCACGACCAACCCCATCGCGACTCCGATTGACCTCTCCTCGCCATCGCCCATCATTTGCCAATCTCCACCTGACTCGCGTACGAAAACGAGCAGCCCAATCCACCCTTAAATTGCCTTGACAACTCGAGTTCCATCCACGCGAACAAGCCCCTTGCCGCACCTTCTAGTTCGTGCGATGTCGGACTCCACCACATCGCCATCGCATGCACAATCACCGCGACCCCTCTCTCCCTTGCTCGCGAGCTTCCAGCGCAGACATGATTTCGTTTTTTTCCTTTTCTGTTTTTGTTTTTGTTTTTGTTTAAGTGTTTGTTCAATTTTGAAAACGAAGAGAAAGAAAGGGAGGGACGTGATTTATGAATGAAAGGTTGCGTGTTAGGCTAGGTGTACAGTGATTTGAAAAGGGAGAATAACAGTTGACGTGAATTAAAAGGTCAAGTCAATTATATATATATATATATATATATATATATATATATATTAAAATGTCTCGATTTTCACAACTCAAAATCTCGAACCTCTATCATGGCGTGCCGCTAGGCGTTCATAATGTTATACCCCTATTCTGAACGCAATGGAAAAGGTTTCGAGTCCTAATTCGATCGTATGGAGAAGATAGCTTTTTGGACCCAATTACTATATTAGATTTCGATATAATTTCAACTCGTTTCTATCCCGTACGATCAAACGATAACTCCAAAAGCTACGAAATATGAAATCCGATAATAATACACTATTACGGGTCTAATGGAACTAGTTTCGTAAAATTCCGAGACTGCGCCTCGGATCGCTATTTAATGCGTCGATTAAATCGACGATTTTAAAATTTACGAAATCGCTTGAAATTTCAGTTTTAGAACCTTACTAACCAAATTATAAATCGAAATAAAATATTTAAACCATTTAAATATTCACGATTAACTGTCGAAAAATCCGGGTCGTTACATTGCTCCCCCTTAAAAGAATATCGTCCCCGAAATTGCTAAGGTAGGACGAACGATCCAAATCCATTAACTTATCAGAACCCACTTAGCTAGCTTGCTTATTTCACATTTCTAATCCTTTAGTTTCAACCAAAACGATTAGTTATTAATTCTAATTCTAGAATCCTTTATTCCAATTTCAATTTGAAATCAAATTGTCGTTAACAAAAATTTTCCAAAAATTTTCAAAATTTTTCTAACACCCTAAATTTCCGAACAATTTTGGCAGAGTCTCCCTTGTACGAAGGGCCTTTTGCAATATGACAAGAGAGATAATATATATACATCAACCCACACGGTCGGAAAACAAAATATATATCAGTATTTTATATTTTTGCAGTATTTAATCTGAAAACGTACCTTATATTAGCATTTTTAAGCATTATTAAGCAAGTAGCTTATTTTATTTTCAGTTTGCATGACCAAAAGTCAAGCAAATAGCTCCATATACATGTACTTACTCAATTTAAACCACGTAAGTTCGAAAACATGAAATTAATCACATTTCATTCATTTAAATGGTTAAAACACTTAGATTTCATAAACGATACATGCTAAACATATATTTATAAGCAATTACAGGGTCTCGATACTAATTTAATTACTTACAAACAATCCATATACAATTTCATTCAATTTAATTAATTTACAACTCACTTTACATGCATTCAATTTATTTTTATACCAAACAACTCATATCCATTTCAAATTGATTTAAAAATCAATTTTATTCACTTCTATTAATCCCTAGAATTTTGTTTACCTCAGTTTATATCAAACACCAAATTTTCTACGCAAATTCGGCGATATTCGTTTAATAGAATAATCATTTAAGCTTATAACTATTCAATTTGATTCCAAATCAATTTTTATTCAATTCTATTCCATTTCAAATTGATCTTCAATCAATTTACTTACATTTCCTTCATAACCACTTTCATTACTTTCAAATCCATTTTAATTAGCTCGGAAACATTTCATGCTAATTTATTAAACAACCATTTCACAATTTATTTGAGCTAAGCTTTCATTCAAATATTAGCTTAAGTTAATTTGTTAAATTTTAATTATTTCAACCTTATAACTTAAGTTTATTTAATTTCAACTAACTTCCATTTCATTTACTAATTAATTTAATTAGTTCATTCGCTTTATCCACTTCAAATTTTTAATTCCATACTCGAATTCATTCTCGAATTTATTTAATTCATATCCAAGGCCACATTCAATTTATTTACACTTTAAATTGAATTTGTTTATAATCAAGTCATCACTATTCCAAACCATTTCTGTTTTATTCGACAATATTTCCAATTATAATTTATTCACCTACCATCTAAGTCGAAGTTTATCTACAACCCAAGTTATATTTCCAATATCCATTTTTAATCCACAATCCAATTTTAACTTAACCAGGTTAAATTCCATCTTCACATTCATTTAACTAATTAATTATCTAATTGGTTCACTTCAAATTTATAACTCAATATTTGATTTTTATCTCAAAAATCACTTCTTCTAATTTTCTTGAGTTCAAATTTCATTTGATAATTCAAGTTTGGATTTAATTTCCTTTACCAAAATATCAACCATTTATATTTTTGGGTTTTCCGTTTCACTTTTCAATTTTATAAGTCATACAACTTATTTTCCACATTTCCATCAATTCTATACTCGAATACATTCACATTTTATTTTTAACTCGAGATTATACACTTATTTATAGCTTAAATATACTTTTATTCCATTAATTTCAATTTTTATAAGCTATTCAAATTTATTTATTCACAATTTCAAATTTTCACTCAAATTTTATTTCATTTAAGATTTATCCATATGGTTATATAATATTTCACAATTCACAATTTATATTTACTTCCATTCAATATTACTTCTAATCCAATTCAAATTATAACTTATAGTTATATAGTCACTTTATAATTCACATTTACCTATTTTAATTCAATTCCATATGATTCAAATCCAATTCGCTTTTTATTTAAATTTCAATTCCTTTTAACCAACATTTCAAAAACAAATTCGAGTTATTCATACTTAAATTAATTTCACTCCAAACCATTTTATTTTTAATTCATTCAGTTTCATTTTATATTCCAACTACTTTGCTAAGTTTACTCCCATTTCATTTGTACACTATATTAATTCAATTCAAATCCAGTCAATTAAATTTCTAAAATTTAATTTACTCAACTTAACTTAAGTTGAATCTCCATTTCAACTTCAATTTTCACACTTCCCTTCCTATAAATATCATCTTCCACAGGATTCTAGAATTTTTAAACACCCGGTATTTATTTCAAATCACTTGAAATCAAATATATATAGATATAAACTGTTTTTGGTTTAACAAACCACTTTCTTGGATTTTCAAATCAAACTGATTTTATCCAAACAATTTCCCTTCGGAATTTCCAAAACAACACTTGTTTTTCTCAAAAAAATCCAAAAACAACAACCACGGTAGCAATTCGTCACTTAGAAACTCGAAAATGAACACCGATGATGTCACGATCATCATCGGAATTATTTTATAACGACTGTAGTGAGTTCAGTGCTATATCACTCCCAAAAATCCATTTAAAACAATTTTCTTCCAAAAATATCTCCAAAATAATATTACTATTATTGTAACGACCCAAAATTTTAGTGATTTTTATTTGTTAAATTAATTGAAATTTTGTGAAATTTTAAACAATAAAATTTGAAAATAAAAATTTATTATTTGAAATACGTCTATTTTAATATGGCAACTGGTAAATTTCCATCTGATAATATTGAGGTTATTTTATTGTGAAATTTATTTCAATTTAAATCAGTTAATAATTGATGGTAATAAAATAAATTTTCAAACCTGAATATTTTTCTATAGAAAATTTCTAAATCCTCTTCTGAGTGAGACGTCATCTTTCGTTTTTTCAAATTTTGACTTCCATTGCTCCGTTTATCTTAATTCTGACAAAAATAGAAGCATTTTCGGTACCGATTATCAACTTTTGATAGGATGATCGTACATCTAATATCTGTATATCGTTTTAATCGTCTCGTCGTGCTGATCTCTGCAGTATATTCATTTGTATGTTTCTGGGTCTAGTACACCACGAAATCAATAAAACGATTACCATATCGGTAACCGTTTTCGAACTTTTTAACTTCCGTGACCCTTCATTTAACCAACGTGTAATAGCCTCAGTCTGTGCTTTTATTTTATTTTTTTTGAATTTAATAGATGACCGTTGGGCTTTCAATATTTCTATTGATCCGTTCTGTCTCCTCCTGCCCATTCGTTTAAGAAGAAAAAATATATATTATGATATGGTTCGTGCACTGTATCTTCTTTTCAGATCTCATTTTAGATCTGAGGAAAATTTTATAAAAAAAGTCGCTTGTTCTTCTCCCTACCTCCTCTTTTCACCGAGATCTCCTCACTGAAGCTTGGTAGCACTCTCGTTCCCACCTTCAACTCCGTTCCCCGACCTCTTCCTTCACCCGCCACCTTCCGCACTCCACGCCGAACGCCTAGCAACCCGCCGCCACATCAGCCTCGACCTAGATCCAAGCACTTGACCGCCTGCCTCCTTTCTCTCTTGCCGACCTCGCCTCAGCTACAACCCGCAACCTACCTCCCACTGGAGCCGCCGAGAGCCATCTTCTTTCTCTTCCCCTCAGCTTGACTTCGTTCTTCACTGCTTTGTCCTCCTCGTGCCTTGGCCGTGCTTTATTGGTTTTAAGGTATTACTTACATAAGCTTTGTATATTTTATAGTTAGTCTATATATTCGCGGCCGAATATTCTTGCTTTATGTGTTTTGTTTGTGCATATATGAAGGTCTGAGAGAATTATATTGAATGACAGCCTATATATCATGTATTAAATATATGTTTGTTTAATGATTTTTGTTTTATTTATATTTATTTTGCATTCGAGAGTATATATATAAGTTTATATACATTATTTGTTAGCATATAATATGTATAGCTTGTAAGTTAATATATATATATTTGTTTATATATGATGTTTGTAAACTATATACAAGTATAAATTTAAATTATATATATCTCTATATATGTATTAGTTTATAAAGTTACAGTAGTTATATAGTTATAACTTATAAAGTATACATATAAACGGTTGTATAGTCTGAGCATTTATACATATAACAGTTGGTAGCTATTTTAAAATATTGAGAGATAAGTGGATAATAATATATGTTTATATATAGGTTATATATATAAATATACTGAGTTTGGTTTTGGATATATATGTTAGTAATATATAAACTGTATTCGTTGTATATATATGTTAGTGAGTTATGGGGGTTTTACTATTGAATTAAGTCTTAATATATATATGTAAGTTATATAGCTTTTATAAAATACCAGTTTATAAGGGCATCTCCAGTGGATTCAGGGCTGAATATTCAGCCCTGAATCCGGGGTGGGCACCCAATGGCCAGGCGCCCATTTAATGGGCGCTTGATTTCCAAGCACCCATTAAATGGGTGCCCAAGCCAGGCTCCCATTAAATGGGAGCCTGGCACCCCCCATAATTGGGGGGCTTGGGCGCCCATTAAATGGGCGCCCAACCCCAGTTCAAGATCCTGAATTGGATCCTGAACTTTCAGCTTAATATTAAGGTTGAATTTGACGATTGGGGGTGTTTTTTTTCCAAATTCAGGATCTAAACGTACCACTGGAGATGCCCTAAAGTTCTCTTATCTTATATTGTTGATAATTTTTACATGTGGGTCTTGATTTTTGAAAGTTATGTTTACATTTCCTATATATATACATTTACTTTGCAAATGGGTCTTGGTATATTGTTTCCTTTAAAAATGATATACATTTATGTATGCATTTCAATATGAGTATTTTCTGAATATACATTTTATGTTTTCATTCTTTTAAAGTTTATATAAAATTTATATATAGACATATGGCTGTACTTGTTTTATTGTATATATATATTATAAAATGGTTTATGTTAGGTTATATATACATCATACACGTTCGTGTATTTATAAAATGTATAATAGAGTACAATATACATAGTTTTAGATCTGTAATAGTCTGAAGCCTACTACTTTACAGTTTTGCATTGCCTAAGTTGCTTTGAAATTTCATATTTTATACATATCAAAAGTGGTCTGGGTTTTTACTTTCTTCTTAATATCTGACATTTATCTGAGCTCATAAACTAGCGAGCATGTTGAAAAGATAATCTAAAAGTATATATAACGTGTTGTGTTTGTATATGTATAGTTGTTTATATATATGGATGATCAGTGGGGTTAATATGTAAGTTTATAATTGTCTGTATATATATTTTTTTATGTTAAATTATTATATATATACCGTATACATATGTTGTTCTGTAACTGCGTAAATAATAAATTTGGTTTGCATGTGTATAGATAAACGGTGGTCTGCATTTTTAATCTTATTATTGATTTTTATATATACTTTGATTTTATAACTCATGCGGCCTTGAAAGATAATATATTTTATTTTATAGTGTTTTAAATTTAAACATTGATTTGTAATTTTATATATTTGTCTTGATTCAAATGTTGATTTTATATAATAATGATAATAATAGTATATATATTTTTCCGTCTCTATCAAACCGATTGATTTTCCCTTTTTCCTATATATATCAGCTCCGTCCATCAAATTCGTATCAATCTTATCTTGCTTTGGAATTCGCGCTTGGATTCGTAGCTCATTTCTTTGTCTACCCTCTCTAGCCTCGAAAGGTGAGCAATCACTCACGATTAACGTTCTTGTATTTATTAAATTTGATTTCAATTGAAACAACAATTGAAATATGCTGCTGTAGTTATTTAAATTGTTATATATGCTTTTATCTGTAACTGTTCACCTGTGGGATATGACACCATATCCTATTGTTTATATTATATTGGTATTGGTGATATATGCCTGTTTTATATTATTATATTATCTGTTATCACTCTGCAAGTTCCCTGTAGTTTAGAATTCACTATGGGTTGAAATGATACATACCCGAATAGACTTTAGAATAGGAGAAAATCGTTATGGGTTGAAATGATAAACCCAAGCGATTTTCATTTGAATTGAAATTGGGATTACGGGTTGAAATGATATCTACCCGTGTATATTTAAATTTCGGATTGAAATGATAAATATCCGTATCACTTAACCATATGATAGATATATATACAGACACCGTTGGTCCATATATATAAATATTTTGAAAATAAATTCTATGGATTTGGGAAGAAATATATGGTTTTAATAAATGTTGATTCTTAAATTAGTATATATAAATGGTAATGATATATATATATATAGATTTATCATAATATTTAATTTAATTAAGATTGATTTAATACCTATAATATGGTTAAGTATTTAAATCTATGTTTCAAAATAGATTTCAGTAATAATTTGAATAAGTTAAGGTTGGGAAGATAATTTGAATTTAGTTGAAATTGTATTCATTAAAGAATTTTACTTAATTAAAACGATTTGAAACTTATTGAAATTGAGATTTAAGATATGATTTATAACTTGGGTTTGATTTAAATAATTTAATGAATATTTCTTATTTAAATAAATTTAAGGAAATATTTAGTAAAATTGAAATTTAAGGCTAGTTAAATTATATTGAATTTATTAAGTGAATATTCCCTGATTAAATAATAATAAAGTTAAATCAAGAGCTATATGAAACTGTTAAATTTAACTGTGAAAATGTTGAATATTAAAGCTTTGAAATATATTGAAAATTTAAATGGTATATTTAGAACTGAATTGAATTGATGAATTGAGCTTTGAATAAATTTGAATTTGGAATTTAGGTGGATGGGAATCGATTTGTGAGACTTGAGGGAATTTTAAATACTTTACTTTTAAATTATTTAACCTATATATACTATTTTGGAAAATAGATATATTTGAAATGAAATGATATTTTGGTTTTGAAGTATAAATTAATTTGGAATGACCACGGTGTTATAGTGTATATTTCTACCTTGTAGATAGTTCCGCAGATCCTTAAAGGATGGTTATCCCAAACATCCTTTAAGTTACTTGTATTTCAGTTGATATTTCACTTGAGTTGGATTTATTGATATAAGAATGTTAATCCTGACTCGAGTGTTTTGTGTTTTTCTTTACGCTCGGGTCAGACCGAGTGATACAACATTTGAGACTCACCTTTGGAGTTTGGAGCTTCCTTTGGAGATCCAACTATCGCCTCAGCTTTCAGCTCTTCTAGTTGATTTGTTCAGAGAAGTCATCTGTTGTACTGGAGACTTCACTGCATTTGAGATATTCTGTTGTATTTTTATTTCTAACTCTGATGTTTATATAGTAGCTTCATGAACTACTATTTTATCTATTCCGCTGCGTATTATTGTATTACTCTATTTCTGTGATTCTGTGACTGATTTATTTACTGTATATGTTGAGTTTTGCCAAATTTAAATTAACAATCCACTGTTTTGAAGTATTCGATTCCGACATGTGTGGATTTATTGTCGATCTGAATGGTCCAAAATAGCAGGTCGTTACAATTATTTATTTCAAAATACTTTGGAAACATTTCCAAAAACCTCCGGGATTTAATTTTCCAATTTCTGGTTTGAATCCATTTTTAGTTTTTAACTCACCTGTATAACTCACTTATACAATATAATTTTGTTTTTATAAACCATTTCCAATTTTATAATCTTATTTTGATTATATAATAACAACCAAACACACCAATTTATAATATAATAATATCATAAAATTATTTCTTTTATATCAAAATATAATTTGGGTAAAATTATTTCATTTACCCGCTTCAAAACCATATTGTGTTAGTTTATCGCGTTCAAGTGTTTAGAAACTCCTATCGATTTAGTGGCGTCCCACTACTTGAACAAAATTTATATACCACTCAACGGATAGATCAACACAATACAAAACCATTTATATTCACTAAAAAATACGCGCTAATATCTATTATTACACTCAACTCATTTTAGAGTACTACTGACTCAATCTCTAATGAGTAATCCCCACTAGAGCCAAGGTTCTAACTTAACCTTCAGCTCTGATAACAAGTGTAGCAACCCGCAGTTCCATACCCTTTGAGTTGATAATAATTCACTCCTGTTAAACCCAAAGTGTACGAAAGAGCGAATAACTAGGGCGAAGAAGAAAAAGGCAGAAGAAAATAGAACAATAACACAGAATCTCATAATCGCAGCAGAACAAAATATAATATATAATAACGAGTTTTTATACAAAAGAATCGGTAATAGTTTATATACATACAATCATCAGAGTACAATAATCAATACATAAATCTAGACGGTTATAATAACTTGTCTTTACATAGCGGAATATAAGCTAAGTACGGAGATACGTCTCTGTCATCCAGCTCGTCTCCTGAGCTCCATAGCATTCCATCCTGAGTCTGTAATACTCGGTCTGACCCGAGCATTATATTAAAATAACACCCAAGTCAGTCTGAAAAACCAGCGTGAGAAAACACACTCAATTCGAATTATTAGAGTTATCAAAACCCTTTGAAAACAAAGGTACCTCGTAAGACCGCGTCACACATAAACACGATGGATTTTTACCTTACGAAAACCAAAACAATTTTATAGAAAATCCTCAGGTATTATAATAATGTCTAAACACAAATACTTATTCAAATAGCCGAAATTGTTACATTAATTAAATTCCAGCACACTAGGCTCTACAAACAAAACCGTAAGCTCGTATTGGAGAATGGATTCCATACGAATGATTAGGCCACTAGGGTACCGCCCATCACAGTACACCTCTAGAACAATGTACCGAGGACCATCGTCGGGATCCCCTGCTACACAAGACCGGCCTACCCCTAACCTGGATAGACTGAATATGTTATCACCCTGGGTGTTCCCACCCTTACTATCGAGCGCTCCTTCTTTCATGCACAACCATATCTATAATATAAAGGTTTCCGAGGACATCCAGAAAAGTGATAACATACCCTAATTGGGTGCGATCCACTTAGCCTTGCTGCATCTCCCCTGTTTTAGTCATTCTCGATTGATGAGGCTCAAGGCTAAGCGTTACCTTTCAAGAGCAATTTTACTCAGAATGCTCATCCTCCTCCAATGACGATGTTCTGATAGCATTCGTCCATACAAGTTGTCCTAGGTCTGGACAAACCGAATCACCGTCTTCACCATCTTCACGGTATTCATTCGTTACGTTCAAACCAGATCGAAGTGGTTTTCGGATAATTAAATTCAATCCCGGTCTCTTCGAAACGATTAACGAAATTGGCCAATATTGGTAGTCTGTTACTTAACTATCAATAAAACATTCATAAGCAGTCACTAGGCCCCATTATTTTTAATCCTTTGAAAACACTCATTTAAATAATTCATTTTCCGAGTCGTTTAATAAACTTTTTAAAAAAATTGGGGCCTAGTGACTGCTTAAAAATAATTCATTTAGAAATGAGTGTTTTCAAAGGATTAAAACTTAGAAATATTTTCCTCGCTTCCATCTATAGTTCATCCCTTTTTAAAACATTTCTATAATAAAATCTCGAAGTTAAATCTTTCAAAACTTTCCCGTTCAATACTTAGGAATATTTATAAGTATATTTCCTAAGATCTTTTTATCTCCAATATTTAGGAAATAGTCTATTTATTTTCCTATTTCTCAAATCTTTTACAAATTTTATTTGTAAATCCCTTAATATTTCCAAAGTTGAATACACTTGCCTATATCTCCAAATGCCCATTTCTAACTCCTTTTATGAATTCTAATTCATTCCCCAAAGTTCTCGTATTTTAACACTTTGGAAATTTCTTTAAGTTCCCAGAAGTCCCCTATAAGGTTCCCTCCAAAAATCATATCCGTTTAATAAACTTCATTTCCAATCTTGAGAGGATTTATGAAAAAAATTCAATCTTAAAAAAAAGCTATATATATAAAATAAGTATTTTTAAAGAACAACATTTTATTTTTAAGATATGTTTAAGTAATTTGAAAATATCAAAACAATTTAAATAACATCGATAACTCATTTTCCGAATCGTTTTCAAATAACTAATTAATTTACAAAGCTGATAAGTAAAGTTAGAATTTATTTCCATAAATATTAAATATTAAAATGACTAACTTTTCAGAATATTCTAAATCTAAATAATAGTTTTAGGTTACATAGTATAGTAATTAAAATCCCATTTAAAACATTTTTTTTCAATTTCTCGACAAAAGTCTATTTTAAAAAATCCAATGTTGCCAATTTCAATTTATAAATCCCAATCGATTCGTATCACGCCGATTATATCTCAATTTTATCACCATTCTCATATTCACAAATAGATTCCACTATTTCTTTCCCAGAGGATTTCCATAACTCGATATAATTTCACATCGTAAATCTATATTTCCAATTTATTAACTGACCATCATTTTCCTTATTTATAAACATCGTTTTTAAAATTTTATACACCTTTGAGTTTTACTTCTTTATAAAAACAATCTTGTTTATAAAATTCCATTTTTATAAATCCATTACCTTAATAATTCCATTTATAACTTCAAATCTATTTTTAATATCAATTTCATCTCTTTTTATATTTCCAGAATATCATTTATAAATTCTCCTATATATTTCATTTTGAAATCTCCATTTAATAATTCACAATAGTTAAGTATAACCAAAAATCAATAATTTTTTAACTCAATTTCTTTTAAAATAATTCCCAACTCCAATATAAATATTTTTATATCAAAAATTTCCTTTTATCCCTTAAATTTAAAAAATATATTTATGGTATTTAAATTATCAATATTCAGGCCAATGCTACAATAACATCTAATAATTTCAATTTCAACAATAATCTATAATAGATTACCTACTCACATCATATATCACTATATATGAAAAATAAACAATATATTTGAGGAACCCAGTTGGATCCCTCCAACCAGTTTCCCTGCATCCACGGATGTTAATACAACACAAAAATACCAATCCCACTTCGAGGGGGATATCGTGGTATATAGGGTCATCCGCTATTATGCGGGGCGCATAGGGTCTCATCCGCTATAATGTGCGGGAATATCACTCCAAATACTAGTATATATACTACTATATATATTATAAACATCCAAACTGATAAAAATTTATGAATTCATCCAAACAACCAACAATTTAAATTCAACATTTTTAAATTATACTAGCTATCCAAATGAGTGAGATTTTACTCACCTTGATTATTTTTTTTCCGAACATCCAGATTTTATATCATCTAGCTGCCTTTGAAAAATTCCAAACCCGTTCTACTACATAGGCTTTCCAAATACGAACTAACTTGACTTGTTTAAATGACTTTTGGACCTCATATAAATTTAGTGGTAGCATTTATCAGATTCATGAATTTACTTATATATATAAATTTTTCTAATGCCTAGAAAATAAATTACCTTCATTAAAATTGATTTTGAAATTACCGAGCCCAATCCATTAAATCACAACTTCCAGGTAGAACGACCTAGCTAAAATCGTACCCCTCCAACGACGACAGCCGCTTCACTGTTGCCACTATTACCTCCCACCGACCACGGTAACTCATGCCGCCGCTACTTATACCATCGACGAACAGCCCTTCCAACCTCACCATCGCACACCGAACTCACCCAGAAAATCACGACCAACCCCATCACGACTCCGATTGACCTCTCCATGCCATCGCCTATCATTTGCCGATCTCCACCTGACTCGCGTACGAAAACGAGCAGCCCAATCCCCCCTTAAACTGCCTTAAAAACTCGCGTTCCATCCACGCAAACAAGCCCCTTTCCGCACCTTCTAGTTTGTGCAATGTCGGACTCCACCACATCGCCATCGCAAGCACAATCACCGTGACCCCTCTCTCCCTTGCTCGCGAGCTTCCAGCGCCGCCTTCACGCGTAATTGAATGATGAGCGCGTTTTTTTAAAAGTCGATTTTGTGATTCGAGAATACGAACTAAGGAGGGAGAATAAGGAAAAGCCACGTGATTTTTTTATAGGACATGAATTCGGGTTTTTTCTCTCTTTTTTTTGTTTTTTTGTTTAACTGTTTGTTTAATTTTGAAAAAAGAAAAGAAAGAAAGGGAGGGACGTGATTTATGAATGAAGGGTTGCATGTTAGGCTAGGTGTACAGTGATTTGAAATGGGAGAATAACAATTGACGTGAATTAAAAGGTCAAGTCAATTATATACATACATACATACATACATACATACATACACACATATATATATATATATATATATATATATATTAAAACGTCTCGATTTTCACAACTAAAAATCTCGAACCCCTATCAAGGCATGCCACTAGGCGTTCATAATGTTATACCCCTATTCCGAACGCAATGGAAAAGGTTTTGAGTCCTAATTTGATCGTATGGAGAAGATAGCTTTTTGGACCCAATTATTATATTAGATTTCGATATAATTTCAACGCGTTTCTATCCCTTACGATCAAACGGTAACTCCAAAAGATATGAAATTTGAAATCCGATAATAATACACTATTACGGATCCAATGGAACTAGTTTCATCGAATTCTGATACTGTGTCCCGGATCGCTATTTTAACGTGTCGATTAAATCGACGATTTTAAAATTTACGAAATCGCTTGAAATTTCAGTTTTGGAATCTTACTAACTAAATTATAAATCGAAATCAAATATTTAAACCATTTAAATATTCATGATTAACCGTCGAAAAATCCAGGTCATTACATTATTATCACAAGTCAACCAGCTTCTAAGAACAGCTTATTGGCCAGGAGTTCATAGTCTTTGTATTTTAGTATATATACCAAGGCATTAGGAGGTGGTGATTTGGGAAGTAGCAATAGGGATACCAAGATATGAGGAAGTGTTAGTGAAGGGCTGCAGGCATTATATGGAGTATATATTGCTAGCAAGGTATTCAGACACACCAGCCATTAAAATACTAGATTTATGTGGATTAATACACATATCATAGAACCTAAAGAACTATTGTAGCATATCAAGTATGCATTGTATAAAAAGGACAATAGGCTTAGTAAAGAGATGACATCATCTGCAAACATCAGAGCTGCTATCATAAGGTCCTTGCATTTTGGATGGAGCAAATAATATTTACTAGCAACACACTAGGATACCATTTTAGTCAGAACTTCCATGGCCAAGATAAACTGGTATGAGGGCATTGGGTCACCTTGCCTAATACCATGTTTACTTCTGAAATACCCTATTGTAGTTCCATTATAGTTAACTGAAAAATTGGCAATAGTAATATAAGCATAGATCCATGCAACAAAGTGTTTGGGATATCTTGTTTTGGCCATCACTCTTACAATAGAAGACCATTGTGTTGAGTCATATGCCTTACTTAAGTCTAGCTTTAACATGGCTCTAAGGGAAGTATTTGCATTGCCATATCCTTTTAGTAGTTCATGTGTAATTAAAACATTATCAAAGAATATTTCTACATGGTAGAAAGGCAGCTAGATTATGGGAAATTAACGAGGGAAGCACAAGCTTAAGTCTAGAAGCAATAATTTTTTATATACACTTATAGATTAAGTTGCAACTGGCAATACGCCTAAACTCATTGACATCTGAAGGGAAATCAGATTTAGGGATTAGGGCAAGGTTGGTTGCATTGATACCATTAGTCATTATGCAATGCTTAAAGAAGTTAGAACAGCCTTACAAAGGTCTTTATTGATGACATCCCACCATATTATATAAAAAACAATATTAAATCCATCAGGGCCTCTAATAAATGCTTGTTCATATCAAATATGTTATTTATGATCTCATCATTGGTGACTTTAGCAAACAACATGGATTGATGCTTAGAAGAAACACTAGGGAAGTCCAAATCAGAAATGTGTTTAAGTCAGGAGTGAAGTTAGAGGAGTTACCCAGTAAACTAGTGAAGTAGCTCAGGAAGGCTTCTTCAACAAGATGAGGAGAGTCAGCGTGCTTACCATTTTGGTCTTTTATGCTATGAATATGAGCTTTTGGTTGTTTAATTTTAAAGGAATCATGGTAATACTTGGTATTTCTATCTCCTAGAGAATCCCAACTAAATCTTAGTTTCTGCTTTTTCATATCTGCTTTAGTTTGAAGGGCCTTAAGGTATTGATCATGGAGATCTCTTTCTAGAATTGAAGCATTGGTATTAAAGGGTTTCAAATTGAGAACATGTTGGGCAGACTCCAGCTTTTCCTTTAGGATAGAAGATGAATGAGCACCACTACCATACTTCTCTTTAGCCCAATCCATAAGCACAACCTAGACATTTTTCATTTTCCATTGAAAAATATACATTGGATTACCAAAAACAGAAATAGACCAAGGCTTATTAACAGTAGAAAGAAAGCTAATTTCTTGTATCCACACATTAAAAAATTTAAAAGATGATTTCACTTTAATAATAGCTTCTCTTATTGAAATGATTTGAGGGGAATGGTCAAATATGACAGGAGGAGGAAGGTGGGAGGTGATGGAAGGCCATTTGTCAAGGGTAACTAGATTACATAAGGTAATATCAATTTTGTTATAAGTTCTACACCCACTTTTGCTTTTATTGTTCAAGGAGAATCTAGAGCCAGTGTAGCGAATTTTAATAAGGGAAGAGGAGTTCACATATTCGTTAATGGAGAGATTTCATTTAAGGACACAGGACTTCCACTAATTCTGTCATCAAGATTTAGAAGGCAATTGAAGTCACCAAGAACTAGCCATGGGTGGCTTTCGTGAGATAGGTGGGGTAGGTAATTGTGAAGGATTTGCCTTGTACCTGAGTTGTTGTCTGCATATATGAAAGTTATGTACATAGAAGTAGAAGAGGGAAAATGTTTCTTATGATAGTGTATAAACTGTTTGTTAGAGAGGATAGCATTTATTTGAAAGTGAGAGGATCATGCGGGATCATAATTCTACCAAATGATGCTTTAGCAAGGTTATGTGTTAGGGACCAAAGTGGGTTTGTGTAATCAGCTGCTTTGAGAGTGGGGGGAGGGTTAAGCTTAGTTTCAAGAATAGCAATGAGGTGGAGATTATGAGATTGGATTAAGTCCTTAATATGATTAAGCTTGATTTCTTTGTGTCCTCCTATTATGTTACATGCTGCAAGGTTATATAACGTTATTAAACTTTGTTGGGGGTTGAAAGACTCGGTTGGCTTCTCCTTGTTGAGGGAGATTTTACACTACTTCTTTCAAGTGTTGTGCTACTAGTAGAAAGGATATTGGCTTCATCCATTCTAGCTGAATAGGTATTCTTTAGCTTCTTATTCTTTGATTGGTTACCTTGTTTGTTATGTTAACGTTTAATGATCGGGGGAGATTTGTTGGCAACTTTTGGAGTGGATGAGGAGGAATGATTGAGAGTGGAATAATTTCTTGCTGAATTAAAGTCTTTCTAACCCAGTGGAGCTTAAATATGGTGGTAAGGCTATTTTGGAGAAGAGTTTAGGACATTAAGCACAATGCCATCATGTACATTATGTTGTAAGGGTTTTTTAATAAATTTTATACATACATACATAATTATTTAAACATCTTTCATTTATATATAATTATTTAAATAAAATTAACATATATATACATACACACACAACATTTATATATAAATAATAAGTTTATATACATACAGATATCTAGACAACATACATTACATATCGGATGTGCTAACGTGTCCGATGTAAATCCTAACATTTATGCATGGGCATGTTATATCTTGCGCTGGCTGATATGTTACACACACACACACATATATGTATATGTATATAACACACACACATAGATATATATATATATATATTGATATATAAATTTAATAAAACTATATAATTTTTAATTTTAAATAAAATAAGAGATTCTGTTTAAATAAAATTTAGAAATGTTCTAAATGAATTGTGCTTCAAAGGCCCGATATAGAGCCAATAAGGGACTTTTTTTTGAAATTCACCCATAACTTCTGCTACGGGCTGACCCTGTTTCAACAATGGTATTAGAGCCTAATAGCATATGCGATCTAAATGCCATGTTAGGGTTAACTAATTATGCTCACAGCCCAAATAATAGGGTGTCTGGAAAGGTAGTATCGAAGGAGTGGGTTTGGGTAATCAAGTACTCTACCCTACCTGGCTACCAGCCTGGCCCGAACAGATATGTAAGCCCAAAGATTACCCATAATAGAAGAGGCCCAATTTGAATTGGGCCTTAAGATAGTTTTCAAAATTGTTTGAAATTATAAAATTATTTTTAAATTTAAAAGTTAAATTTAAAATAGAATATAAATATATTATCAAAGTCATAATATATTAAGGTTTTCAAACGCTTGAAAATAATTCAAATTAATGTTGAAATTTCTGAAATTCATTAATAAGATTAATAAAATAAAATCAATTAAACAAGTTAGTTAATAAATGAATACATGCATTATATATTATGATATATGTTATGTTACTTTAAATTGTTTAAAATAACATAAGTATATATGTATGTATATGAATTAAAATTTGAAATTAATAATTTAATTAAAATAGTTTAATTAAGTTAATTAATTAAATAATTTACACATATATATGATATATGCGTTATAGTATAAAAGTTATAACATATAATAATTAATGAAAATAAATGTTATATTAATATGTAATTAATTAAAAATGTTAATTAATTAAAGTTAATTAAATAAGATTTAGTTAATATAATGTTATACACGAGACTATTATATAAGTAATATACAATATAAAATTTATATAATAACAAAACTTGTATAATATGAATGTATACTAAAGGTAGAACATTAAAGAAACCCAAATAGACTTAAGGAATAATACATACGTAAATACGTATACTGTGATTTCCTATGTGTTCGATACTTGAATCACGAGAGTAATTCATGAGAATTAAATTATTCTGTAAGTTGATATATTCCAATAATATAATGTATTGAAGATTATGAATCTTCAATACATTAATGTCCTCTACCATTTATATATTAATAGATTACTTACATACTCCTTAGATATTGAGCTTTCCTCAAGCTAAGGATGTTATATGTAGTACTATTAATATATTGAATAGATGAGGTAAGATAACTACACATATTTGTTAAGCTTTCCTCAAGGTATGTGCATTATACTTAGGCCATCGCTAAATGGCAGGTCCGAATGAATAATCCTACTTTATTTGTTGAGCTTTCCTCAAGGTTAGGCGGGATTAGGATAAAGTATTGCGGGTTAAGAGTTGTATATGACGCATTCGATAAGGAGTTATCCATTGTATGTGGGAGAATGATTTGTTGAGCTTTTCTCAAGGATAGAATCCCAAGACATACGAGTCCTAACACCTACTAGTGAGGTCGAAAGACTTCTATATTTCGACTTAGGGTTTAGTGAAGAATAAAAGACCAGTGGGAGATTTTTAGTAAAATGAAACATAAAGTTTAACCTTACCAATATTATAAGAACATGTACTATGATTTGTTCTAATAAATCTGCCACTCAAACTTATAGAAAATGACAACTCCAAAATTGTTTTCTAAAATCGAAAAGCTTACTAGACCTAACTATACCGACTGGATAAGAGCGATCAAAATAGCATTAACTTACGAGCGCCTTTGGACTGCTATTGCATGCGAACCTAAAGAACAACCTGTCGATGATGCGGATCCTGAACTACGACTTACTTATGAAAAATGGATGTCAAACCTAGAGATCGCCTAAGTTTTCGTGTTGTCTAGTTAGACAAGCCATTGTAGAGGCAGCATGAAAATATTTTCTAACGTAGACAACACGAAAATATGTCTATCCATAAGATATTTGATAGTCTCAAGGAACTGTTGGGTGAACATTCACGTTTCACAAGGCAGGAGCTTATGGAGAAGTTGTTCAATACCAAAATGGCCAAAGGAAGAAAGTGGATGATTACGTGCTAATAATGAAAGGTTATATTAATAGGTTTTTGTAATTAGACATAGAAATAAACAACGAATTGCAAGTAGATTTGATCCTTGGTTTACTTACTCCTTAGTATTAACCGTTCATACTGAATTATAATATGAACCAACTGAATGTAAATCTTATGGAGCTCCCCAATACATTAAGGTCACCCGAGTCATAATCTAAGGATCAAGGGGCTATACTTGCTATTAAGGGTAATGCATCATCTTCGAAGAGTTTGAAGAAGCGCAAAAGAGAAGGTAAGAAAAAGAAAAGTAATAAGATCGACGAAAAGGGTGAATGTCATCACTGCCATAAGTAAGATCATTGGAAAATGAATTGTTCTGACTACTTGAAGATCTTAAGGAAAATAAGCAGAATGGTTCTAAGGCTCTATCAGGTACATTTATACTTTAAAATTGTTTTGTAATTAATAAAATGTCTTAGGTTTTAGATACTGGATCTGGTACTCATATATGTAATTCATTACATGGGCTTAGGAACTGCCATCGTGTGGCAAAAGGAGAGACGTGGCTCCAAGTTGCTGACGGCTCTATGATAAATGCAATGGTAGTAGGAGACTATCATTTAGTTTTGTTTAGTGGATTAGTATTAGTATTAGTATTAAACAATTGCTATTTTGTAAAAGACTTTATTTACAGGATTATTTATGTTTCTAGATTGTTTGAGATTGGATATATATTTCATTGTGCATATAACGTTATGGACGTTAGTTTGGATGGAAATAAAGTCAGCGATAGTACTCTTGAAAATGTCATTTATGTGATTAATACTAATTACCCGTATTCTATGAATAATACTTATAACAATATAAATGATAGTTATCTTTAGCATTGTAGGCTAGGTCATATTAGCAAGAAACGACTACAAAAATTGAAAACCGGAGGTTTTCTCTCGTCCATTGATTCTGATTCACTTGACACGTGTGAGTCGTGTCTCAAAGGTAAAATGATAAAGCACCCTTTCAGTGGGAGCAATGAAAGAGTTGATGAACTTTTAAGGTTAGTACATAGTGATGTATGTGGCCTGATGCTTGTAATTACCAAGAATAATAGTTCTTACTTTGTTACCGATGATGATTTCTCGAGACTAGGATATTTGTTTCTTATGAAGAACAAATCTGACGTTTATGAGAAATTTGTTGAATATAAAAATGTAGTAGAAAATAAAAGGGTCGTAAGATTAGAATTCTTTGATCAGATTGAGGAGTTGAGTATGTTGGAAAGGATTTCCAATAAAACTTAAAAGATAATGGGATTATCTCTCAGATACTCCATCCTATACTCCACAACACAATGGTGTGTCAGAGCGAAAGAACTGGACCCTATTAGATTTGGTGCATTCCGTGATGAGTAAGGCTGAGTTACCTCTATCCTATTAGGGATATGCATTAGAAACCATAGTGCATATGTTGAACTTGTTGCCTACTAAATCTGCACCTAAGACGCCATATGAGATGTGGCATGGAAAGAAACCCCACTTTAATTATTTGAAGGTGTGAGGTGGTCCGGCCTATGTTAAGAATATTAGGGCCAATAAACTTGAGGTGAGATCAGCTTTGTGTAAGTTTATAGGATATCCCAATAATTATAGGGGATACATTTTCTACAATATAAAGGAACAAAAGGTGATTGTTTCTGTACACACACTATCTTTTTAGAATAGTAATTATGGCAAAAAAAATTAACAACGAAGTTGTAGACTTTGATGAGATCCAAGAAACTAACACTAAGGCCGAACTAGCGGGAGAACCAAGTTCACCCATATATGAAAATACACAACCTATTAGAAAGTCTAGTAGGGAATCTCGTGCACTAGAGAGACACTACGGTTTTCCAGGGATGGCGAGAAGAAGGGCTATGTCTTATATGACGACACTCCTCTATCTTTCCAATAAGCATTGCAGAGTAATGGCTCTGCACTCTGGCTTGGAGCTATGAAATACGAGATGGATTCCATGTAGAAAAATAAGGTTTGGACTTTTCAGACGTACCCAAAGGGACAAAACTCATCGGCTGCAAACATATATTTAAGAAAAAGCTAAATGCAAAAGGGGAAGTGGAACTCATAAGGCAAGGCTAGTTACAAAAGGATCACGTCAAATTCAAGGTGTTGATTATGACGAGACCTTTTCGTCCGTAGCCACGCTTATGTCCATTTTGATTATGCTAGTCATTGTTGCATTCTATGTCTACAAAATTTTAAAAATGGATGTAAAGATGGCTTTTCTAAATGGTGTTGAAGAAACCATTTATATGTTATAGCCCGAGAGTTTTATGGTTAGTGGGAGTGAATGCCAGGCTTGCACGTTGTTGAAGTCCGTTTATGGAGTTAAACAAGCTTTAAGCAGTTGGAACAAGTGTTTTGATAAAGTAATCCAACCGTTTGGTTTTTATAAAAACACAGAGGAAGCATACGTATACAGAAAGGAACATGGCAACGATATCGTATTCTTAGTACTTTATGTCGATGATATATTATTCATTGGCACTGACATTTCGTTGTTATAAACAGTGAAAGCTTAGCTTTCCAAGACTTCTCCGTGAAGGATTTGGGAGAAGCAGCCTATATATTTGATATAAAGATCTATAAAGATAGATCTAAGAGGCTCTTCGGATTGTCCCAATCCCTGTACGTAGATACCATACTGAAAAGGTTCAGTATGGAGAATTCCAAGCATGGAAACATTCCAACGCAGTCTAGAATCATGCTTTTAAAGAAGGATGCTACTTATACCGATAAGGAGAAAGAGCGAATGAAGAGGATACTCTATGCTTCAGCAATAGGATTCATAATATATGATATGCTATGTACTAGACTACATGTGGCATACATATTAGGATGTGTAAGCCGATACCATTTTAATCCCAAAGAAAAACATTGGACAACTATAAAATACATACTTAAGTATTTAAGAAATACTAAGAACTTATTCCTCATCTACGGGAATGGAAACCTTCTTACAAAGGGGTATATGGATTTAAGCTTTCAAAGTGATATAAATGATAGAAAGTCAGTATCAGCTATATGTCTTTATGCTTAATGATGGAGTTATTAGTGAAAAGTTCCAAGTAAGAAACAGTTGTTGGTTCCACGATGGAGGCCGAGTACATCGTCCAAAATGAAGCAGTAAATAAGACAATTTAGATGCGAAAGATTTTGAGTGAGCTCAGAGTGATTCCTGATACCGAGAATCCTATAGCATTGTTTTATGACAACAATGAGGCCTTTCAGATCGCAAAGGAGCCAAGAGTGTACAAGAAGTCCCGACACATTCTTCAGAAGTTCCACCTGATTAGAGAATTCATTGAGAAGAAAGAATTCGTGATTCAAAAGGTAGATACCAAGGACAACATAGCAGATCCATTCACTAAGGGTCTGGATCGATCGACTTTCGAGAAGCTAATTGAAGGGATGATATTGAGATTCCATTATTGGCCCCAAGTGCAAATGGGAGATTGATAGAGTTAGGGGTATGCTCTAGAGGCAATTCTATAATTTATTGTAAATTAATTGACTCTGTAATCAATTCTCATTCGTAATTAAGGTGTTTTCCTTTCTATTATATATTTGTTATAATGTGTTATAAATAATTAAAAGCTTAATTAAAATATATTTTACAGAAAAATCCATAAATGGTGTGTTTGTGATAGTAATTACAAATAGTTGCAATCATATGTATCGTATCACAATGTTATATAACAAATCATTTTAAATGTTCCTAGACAAGATGCATCAAGATTGGATATTGATGTACCTATCGAGACTAGAGTATGTAACACCCTCTAAATATTAGGAAATGGATTACTCATGACTATTGGGGCATCTAAGGCTTACGTACTGATAATTATTGGATAACCATGGAACAATTCACTTGATAGTTTTCTGTTGGTTAATATAACTAAGGTCAAATAGAAAATATCGATGTGACTGATTTACACAATTCTCTCGACTTGAGAATACTGTTGATCATCAATATGAAAGCCCCGCTTTGACTATAGTCAAAACATGGCACGACGTCCATCAAGTGACTATAGTTGAGTCAAGTGGAGTATTGGAAGTGAAGCAATATTCAAGAGAGGATTTGTCTTCTTAGTTATATGGGGTTAGTATCACGGTCAACTCAAGTCAACTCAAAATCAAAATCTCTTACTAGAGTAGCATGGTTAATAATAATAATTATTATCGAACCAATGACTTTGTGATCGGACTAGAGAGTTGAATATGGATGATATTGGAATTTTGACCATTACCAAATTCCGTAAGTCCAAAGCGATATAGTTTTGACGAAGATAATTAATGTAAATAAAAGTCACAACTGGGTAATGCTTAACAAAATGAAATTGGATTTTACCAAAACCAAGTAAGCGATAAGTTTAGCCAAATGTCACACCACCTGCTAAGTGACGTGTGAACATTAATATTCGAACATTTCGATATTAATCGTTGACCAAATTTACACCTATCGAAAACCGAAACGATGAATTCTCCTTTGACCAAATGATTTAATTAGTTTATAATTGTTATAAATTAATTAATTTTTATAAAATTTTGATTATGATTTGAGGAATAAATACTATTAAATATATATTTATAATAGTAATAAATATATTAATCGACATAAGATATCGATAAGCGATTGAATTAGATTTAATTAAATAATATTTTCTTTGGGCTTAAATGGGATTTGGCCCATCATGGTGGGCGAGATTTTTGGCCATAATATGGACATACGGGGGGCGGCTCAAAATGGGGTATAAATGTTAGATTTTCGATGGCTCAAATTGAGGGAGAATTTGTATGAGATGAGATCCACTATTTTCTCTCTTCTATCCACTATTTAAACATCCTTAATCCTAATTGCAAATGACTTTTTGCTGCCTCTTCATCCTTCCACTGCTGACCGAAAATACACCATAGGTGCTCCATCATATTAAGCTCAAATCAATTCATAGTCGATCACATATGATAGTCAAAGGACAACGGTTCAAGGACTAGCAATCTGGCGAATCGAAAAAGTTTCAAAGGGGAGAGTTCATCCTTTCAGAGAGTGCTTCAAGGCATTGGTACTTAGGTATGTTTTTATCAAATAATAGTTTATAATTTTCTAATAATATTTTATTATGTCTATATTATTATTATATTGTTAGTTAAGTGACGATTTTAATATATATTAATGTTGTCACATGTTAGTTTGATTACATGTATGATATACTTTTTAAAAATCCAATTATATATATAAATCAGATCTATACATCCGCTTAATTTATATATATCAATTAATATGTTATTAAATTACACACACACATATATCATTTAATTATTTATATGGTTTATATTTAATTACAATATCATACTATGGTTAAAATTGATCATATCATTATACACACACACAACTTTGTAGTAATAGTAATTTCTGATAGTAAGAAATTAATTTTTATAATTACTTATTAATATTAAATATTATTTAAATTTGTATATTACATAAATAAATCATATAAAATCAAATATGCTATGAAAATTATTTTTTAAATTTTATAAAATTATTTCATCGTAAGATAAGCTCTTGGACATGAAATAAAAATTAAAAAATCATTGTTACTTTTTTTAGAAATTATTATTATTATTATTGGCCGAAAATTAATAAAAGTAATGATAAAAAAAAATAATGGAAATTTTTATCAAACTTTAAAATATCTTATATGATATACCGGAAATTTAGATATTTGGAAAAATGTTTCGAAAATAATTTTTTATAATATTTTATGTAATTTCTAATAAATATTCCATTAAAATATATTTTAAAATAATAAAAATTAAAAATAATTTTTTTGGTGCTGTATATACGATCAAGAATTTAAAAAAATCAAAATTTATTTTGTTAATTAATATATATATATACATATACTATATATATATTCATGTATATATGTATCATTTTTAATATAATATTATTTTATCACTATATATATATACTGATATATATATATTATTCACGATTTTGAAAAGAAATATATATATATATATTATTTTAATATTTAAATAACTTAGACTGGTAGGGGCCTAGTTAACCTCGCTTAGTCGTGTTAAAAAATATATTTAAATAACTTATTTATATTTTAATAGATATATTATAATAATGTGTGTGTATATTAGCTATAAATTATATATATATGAGCATCCTTCATTTACAAATAATTTTTTAAACAAAATTAACATATACATTTATATATGTGTATATATTTATAATATTTATATATAAGTAATAAGTTTATTTACATATATTTACTTGGACAACATGCATTACATATCGGATGAGCTAACTTGTCCGTTGCGATGTATATCCCAACATCTCTACATGAGCATGTTATACCTTGCACCGGCTGACATGTTACACATGCATACATATATGTATATGTATATGATACATACATACATAAATTAATTAAGTAAAACTATATAATTTATAAATATAAATAAAATAAGAGATATTATTTAAATAAAATTTAGAAATGTTCTAAATGAATTAGACTTCATAGGCCCAATATATATCCAATGAGGGATTTTTTTTAGAAATTCACCCATAATTTTGGCTGCGGGCTGACCCAGTTCCAACAATGATATCAGAACTCACTAGCCTATGCGATCTAAATTAGTCATGTTAGGGTTAACTAATGAAGCTCATAGCCCAGACAGTAGAGTGTCAAAAAGGTAGTGTCGAAAGATCGAGTTTGGGTAATCAAGTACTCTGTCCTACCTGGCTACCAACTTGGCTCAAACAGATATGCGAGCCCAAAGGTTGCCCCTAATAGAAGAGGCCCAATTTGAATCGGGCCTTGGGCTAATTTTCAAAATTGTTTGAAAATATATAAAAAATTTTAATTTAAAGGTTAATTTTAAAATAAAATATAAATATATTATAAAAGTTATAAAATAATAAAGTTTTCAAAATGTTTGAAAATAATTTCAAAATTTTCAAAATTTATTAACAAGATTAATAAAATAAAATAATTAAATACATGTATTATATATTATTATATATGTTATGTCACTTTAAATTGTTTAAATAACATAAGCTTACAATTATGTATATGAATTAAATTTGAAATTAATATAATTTAACTAAAATAATTTAATAAAATAAATTAATTAAAAGGTTAAGTAATTAAATAACATACACATGTATATAATATATGTGTAATACTATAAAGATAATATTATATAATAATTAATAAATATAAATGTTATATTAATATGTAATTAATTAAAATGTCAATTAATTAAAATTAATTAAATAAGATTTAATTAATATAATGTTATACATAAGACTATTATATTAGTAATATAAAATATAAAAGTTATATAGTAATAAAACTTATATAATACTAGTGCAGAGGCACGCATAGTATGTGCGTATATCATCACTATCCTATACATTAGAGATCGCGTAATATATTGATTAAAAATATGTAGCTATATCAATACTTTAAGGGACATTTTTTTGTTTCTCTAAAAGGGAAAAAATGTGGATAAGTAGAAGGAAGTAAAAGAATCAATTCCACCGTGATGAACCATTTAGTTATGGTTGAATTTTGCTGTCATCAAGGTGTTTGTATTTGCAAAGAATTTCACCAATTCATTCAAACAAATTTGGAATAAATGATGTAGCTTTTGACAATAATGATATATCTAAATAGTGCGGTAAACCTTTTACTTTTAGTAACATATTACAATAGTTTCCTTTAATAGAATACATCGATACTAAATAAATTATATACATTGTTAATGTGTGTTATTAACAAAATTTAGCAGCATTATTCCCTTAACAAACATTGCATTTCCACTCTATTCAAATGCTTGATAAATTATCAATGATTTAACAATCTCGCATGTAGTTACTACATCTGTAAAGAATAGTAGAATACCCAACTTTACAAAGTAGAAAAACGAACATAATGGTTAACTATATCAGTATTTATTATTTGGTTTCCATATGAGACAATGATTATATATAACACCGTGATTAACTATAAAAAATAAAAGAAAGCTCTCTCTTCTATTGCAACGGAATAATGCAATGAAAGGCTAGACTTTTTCTATCTTGTACATGGCAAGTGCTCAAATGGAACTTTCAAGTCGTGAAGAGAATCGACAAAATTTTCTCTATAACGGCCAGCAGGCAGGTCCATTGCCCGACCTCATTTCTAAGTAGTTTTGTTGTAGTGCTGTAGAATTTGGGTGGTCTGCATTTTCTTTTTTTATACCTAAAAATGATTTTGCCACATAATTTCATATTCAAGGAAAGCCTTGTTTCAGTTAAGAAAGAAAATAAATGCACCTATTTGCATTATCAAGTATAATAGAAAACATAAATAATTTATGAGTTGGCTTTTATTCCTTTCATCAACTGTTGGACATATTGTGGTATGGAGTCATTACATCCTAGTAACAGAATATTGCAAGAAGATCAATATAATAATATTTGTAATTCAAATATTGTTGGAGATTAAAACTATAATTTCTTCCATATGCAAGAAGATGAATTTATACCATTACTCCAATGAGACTTTACCTTTCTATTTTGGTTGTCAGCACAAATTCTTAGTTTATCAGATAGATTTCTTAAAAGCATATTAGCAAATAGCTACAGAAATGGTAGCATGTTGTCATACAAATATGGCTACACCTTAGTTATTCAGAAAAAATTCTAGTAGCTAAGCAATATCATTTTCTAGCATATTGTAGATGTCAATATACTATTATTCGAGAAATGTCTTCTGGTCTTTCAATTATTCATCCTTAGTATGCGCATGTGTTCTACTTTGTAGATGCCAATGTGCCATTATGTTATGTTACTACGAAATGTTAGTGTTGTAAAATGGTCAGATAAGAAGTACCCCTTTCCTATGTATAGATAACACTGATAGATATTACGCATGATCTGGTAGTAGGCACTCCACTTAGCCTGCCCTAGAAGTGCTTGCATTGAACATAAAAATGCGATCATGCAATTTTTGCCGGATAGGTATTTCTAGTAATCCAAAAAGACACGGTTGAAATTAGTTCAAGGAATTCTCATTATTAGTAGTAAAGATGAATGTATACTAAAGGTGGAACATTAAAGAAACCCAAATAGACTTAAGGAATAATACATACGTAAAAGTACATATAGTGGGATTTTTGATGTGTCCAACACTTGAATTACAAGAGAATTTATAAGAATTATATTATTCCATAAGTCGATGTCACTCAATAATATAATATATTGAATATTATGAATCTTCAATATAATATTTTCCTCTACCATTTATATATATATATATTAATAGATTACATACATACTCCTTAGTTCTTAAGCTTCCCTCAAGCTAAGGATGTTACATGTAGTACTATTAATATATTGAATAGACGAGTTAAGGTAACTGCACATATTTTTTGAGCTTTCCTTAAGGTATGTGCGTTATACTTAAGCCTTCACGAAATGGTAGATTCAAGTGAATAATCCTACTTTATATGTTGAGCTTTCCTCGAGGTAAGGCGAGATTAAGGCAAAGTACCATGGGTTAGGAGTTATATATGATACAATTGATAAAGATTTATCCATCTTATGTGGGAGTATGATTTTTTGAGCTTTCCTCAAGGTCAGAATCACAAGACATACGAGTCCTAACACTCACTAGTGAAGTCGAAAAACTTCTATGTTTCAACTTAGGTTTTGGCAATGTGATGACCCGGTATTTTTGGATATTTGAAATTGGAATATTTAATCGATTTTAAATATTTAAAAGTTAAATTTTTAGCTTGAATTTCAAATATCACTATTGATTGGATAATTAATTTTTGAATTAAACAATTAAAAATTGGGTAAAATGTCGAATCTGGAGTTTTAGGCCTGTTAAAAATAATTTGAAGGCTTGTAAAATTTATATTGATAGTACTGAAGATAGCAAAAGTGTTAAACTTGAATTTGGAAGTGTTTTGTTAAGTTTTGAAATTTTATCGTTTAAATTGATATTTAAAAATAGACTTCCGGGGCATAATCTCGGAATTCGGCGAAACCAGTTCCATTGGATCCGTAATAGTGTATTATTATCGGATTTCAATTTTCGTAATGATTGGAATTGTTGTGTGAGCATACGATATATAAACGCACTGAAATCTATATCGAAAAATTCAATATAATAACTGGGTCCAAAAAGCTATCTTCTCCATACGATCGAATTAGGACTCGAAACCTTTTCCATTGCGTTTGGAATAGGGGTATAACATTATAAACGCCTAGCAACACGCCTTGATAGGAGGTCGAGATTTTAAGTTGCATTTATCGGAACGATTTGAATTTGAATTTAAATTGAATATTTATACTAGTCAACTGCAGTTGAAATTATGTCACATCAACTCTTTTCCAGTCCTTTCCAAGGCACTGTAGCCTGATAATGTGGCACGCCTGTCCCCTTTTTTTCAAACATCTTATTCCCTTTGTCATTTTTTTAAATCACGCGAGCAGTCAAGGAAAGTTCTTCATCGTTTAAAATAAAATCAAAGTCAAATAATGGCCGCACTTCCTTTTCAATTCATAATCAAGCCGAATGCCCTCCCTCCTCTCTCCTCAATTCGGGATCTTCATCGTTTGACTCAAATAAAATTTAGATCCATGGCCACCTTGTTTAGTCGATTCGAATCGCCACTGTCAGATTCTCGAGTCATCAGAGTGGGTGCGCGCTTACTAGGGCATTCACGAGTTTGATAGGCGGTAGCGCTGTGGGAACGTGGTTCGACTGCCTGGAACCATGGGTCGCGGTTAGGTTTGAGACGTGAGGATCTAGCATCTGGCCACGCAAGGCAACTTTAGCAGTAACTATTGGGTCGTGATCGAAGGGGAGCGGTAGATTGGGGAAGGAGAACGCTGTGCACGGTGGTCGCATACGCAAGGAAGGACGATGGCGCGTGAAGCTCGGTGGTCCAGTGGTGGTTTTCGAGCTAGCAATGAGGTATTTGGCCTTTGTTTTAATCTTTTTCTCAATTAAATTTAAATTAAATGTACATATGTATATACAGAGTGGATAAAACATAAATTACAAATACAGTAAGTATATAAACACATTAGAGGAAGCAGAAAATATTTTTAGGTGAAATTTTAAAGTACAGAGGAGAAAAATATATTACAGTGAAGTGTATATATATATAACAAAACATTCCTGTTTAATACATATGCTAGAAGAAATTTTATTTTCATTAAGGATTTAATAAGTATGTGTATGTAAGCAGAAAGAAAATTTATATAGAAAAGACTTTGAAAATATATAGGGATTTTTTTAAAATGTTTGAAGTACTTATAAAAGTTAGATTTTTGGGAATCTATAACCTATTTTTATAAGTATATATATATATATATAATTTCAAAAAGGAAATTTCTAGTTTAAAATTAAATCACTAGTTAATTAAATTTATTAAATGGCAATTAGGTTGTTCGATTTGTTTCGAATATTAATAAATCATATAAATTGCTTATTCAAGGTCAAAATCGGAAAACCAAGGCAATAATGAAGTGGGCTGCAAATAAAAATCAAAGGTGAGTTAATCTCACTCTTCTAGATTGTTATTTAAATTTAGATGGTTAAATTTAAATATTTGGTAGAATGGTTGAATTGATTGGGTGTGATATATATTATATAGTGTATATGTATATATTGGAGTGATTGATTGTGAAGCCCCACCTCTATGCTCGTAATAACAAAGAGTATTAAAAGAAATACTGTCTATTATTACGAAGAATAAGGCTGGATAGGAGCGACCATCCGTAATTTGCCTTACACTAATATTGGTTATCTCGATAGGAGTGGTATATACTTTTTATTTTTCATCTATCATTTATTTACTCCCATCGACACACCCAATTATCAGTATAAAACAAACTACGATAGTTCATAATAGTTTAGGACATTAGATATAACAGTAACACAGATAATATAAATGCGGAACACAGATAAAAACAAAAGTCTCATATATATATATAACTAATGTCAGTTGATACATAATTGACACAATACATATGATACAACTACAACTGTCGACTCTAGAAGTTATATATACAAGTACATTATCAACTAATATACATGAATACACATCGTTCTATATAATGACACGGACAACTTCAGAAGATGTGAAAAGTCTTCATATCCTGAACAGCAACTCAAAGAAGAAAATCTACAACCTGAAATAACTTGGGTCTGACCCGAGTATTACATTCAAAAGAAAATAATACCCAGGTCAGTCTAATTCAAACCAGTTTATTAGTGCATATAGGCAGTAATAATTTAAATAGGCGACCGTCACAATAATTCCCGTCTATCCGATTCTTTAAACAAAGAAACCGGATAGCGGTCAATATAACACTTAACAGTGTTTAACAAAAATCAGCAGGTTTAAATCATCAACAGAGATAAATAAACAATTTATCAAATCGACTAAATCAATTTAAAGCCATTGAAATTGTCACTTTAAAACCATCAAGACTCGATTGGCTGCCGTACACGCACGCGTGTACGGCCTCGCCAATACAGCATAAAAGATCAATGCATCAAAAGCAAAAGAAAATCAAATCAAAACTGTCGAGTTTGGGTGGCTGCAGTGCACGCACGCGTGCACCGCCTCGCCACCATCGCAAGAAATACGCAAAAGCTCAGTGGAAGTCACAGGTGATCACCAGGTCAAACCCCGAAGTGTCGGATTCAACTCAAGTGAATTCAGAAACAAATCCCAACAGGGGGAAAACTGCGAAACACATGCGACTGCAGACATAAACGAATACACAGCAACCACCACGAGGAAACTGCAGTGGCAAACGGTTGTAAAGACCAGGGCAGACTGCTACTACAAACAGGAGAGATGTGATAGCAGTAAGCACAGTGAACACAAATGGTCAAGCTACACATGAAAAAGGTACACAGGGGCTACAGGGAATTACGGTGGCAACTGCAAATGACCAGAGAATAACAACATACATGAATACAATGGAACAAGTTCATACAAGCTCAGACTCAAGTTCAATAAAATGACCAAAGGCACACTGGAATATACAGTGCAACAAAATGAAGTGGTGGAGATGTACACAGAGCAGTGTATATTAATCAACAAAAGGGTGGATAAAGAAACCAGACTACAAAATGAACACCTGAGTCAATGCTATAGGGACCAGACCCAAATGTACATGACCGCAATGAAACACTCAATGGTGAAGCAACTCGAGCTAGCATATCATATATACAACAAGCTCCATATGGTACACAAGTGAATGGCAAAAACATCAAAATTCAGTGGCAACCAAACATGAATGTAGACAGCAACTATACATGAAGACAACCAGTTTACATGACAGAAAAGTATGAATGCCACGACCCCAGATGAACAAGTGAACCACAAAGTGAAAGTCCACCAGCACTAGACAGAAGTATATTTGAGGCTAGAATTTAGTAAAGATATCAAGTACACCAGCACTAAACATAAGTATGGATGTACTCAATACAACACAGTGGCAATCACAAGAGGCCAACATAGACGACATCAAAGAGACAAGAGTACAAGCTGGATTCTACCTCAAACCAATGCACTAAGAAAATAGAACAGTCAGTCCAAACATGTATAAAAGGGCCAGTGATAATATGTACGAGTGCAGTGTACAAGGTGAAGCAACTCAACAACAAGATATGCCTGAGTTTACTTAAAGCCGTGAAAACAAGAAAATTCAAAGTCACATAGATACAACTGTACATAGGGAACTCAAACAAATGTTCAGACTAAAACAAGATTACATCTCATGCTAATGCATACTCGAACACACATGTGTACAGTATCCAGAGCAAGCTCGGATGAACAAAACGATTGTGATAAACACAATTATGTAGAAAAAGAAAAATGATGAGCAACTGGCCACAGTACGAAGACTACGGCAATGAACTTGACCCATGAACCAAAAATGGTATCAATGAAGCAATTTAAATGAATACCAGAATGCACATCTGCAAGTAACCATATGTAAAAATACAACTCAAAATGACATAGCAAGGGATTCAAGTCACAGGTGATACCATACTACACAATGATACACCTGAACAACGGCCTGGATCCAAGAATGGCCAGGGATAACTACGAGCAGATGCCAAACGATGCATATATGAAGTGGCCTCAAAGCCGATAATTTCAAAACCAAGTCGACCGAACATCTCAAGAATATACGATTGTGAATCAGTCAGGAATAAATCGCACCATCCAACATTATATCGAACGGTCAAAGAAAGATTCCAACATGTCAATACGAACGAGAAAACAGGGATGAAATTCACAAAGCATAATCGAAGTCTTCAGAAATTCAAAGTTCAACAACAACGAAAACAAAGTCGAGAAAATCAAGCAACAAAATATTTACTAATTTGAATTAGACGCGAATGATACTTAAATCACTCACCTTCACAATCGAAGCACCGTGAGCGAAGCGAAGGATTGTCGATCGGCAGGCAAGCAACGGAAATCCTCATTCGATCTCTGAAAAGCCCTAATCTTTGAGGAACGAACGAGCCAAAGTCATACAAGTGATTCCCATATCAACCCGCTTCAACGAAGGATGCAGTCGAGCACGAGAGATATCCAGCGAACTCAACGAAACCCTAGCAGCTTTGAACGACTCGAAGAGATAAGCGATCGACAAGACGAGGATGTAAACATCACTCGATCGAATTGCAGGGGTTGGCGCCTTCGAATTTTTCCGATGCCCTAATTTCGTGAAAAAGGGACGAAGACGAGCCACCATTTCTCTTTTCTTTGGACTTAGGGTTTCTCGAACGAAAGAATGAACAGGTCAGGGGAAAACAAATAGAGATAGCCATCTCGGCAACGCAAAACAACACCGGCCCAACTAAATTTTTTAAGCCCGCGTATAATTTTATACAAACTTAAAAGAGAATTTAAATTCGATTCAAATTTCCAATAGCAACTGATAAATGATTTAATCGTCTGATGACGATGATTAATTGATATAAAATACCGGGTTGTTACAGACTCCCCTCCTTAAAGGAATTGCGTCCTCGCAATTACAAGGAATAAATGGACAAAAGGTAACAACCAAAAGAGCAAGGCAATGACGAGTGCATAAGCAAAGAAAATGTCAGCAGGGGAAGTACTAGATATGAAATCAAAAGGTTCGACTGCTTCAAATCAAAAGAATCAACATCGTGGGAATCAGGGATCAAAATCAGACGACTAACAAAAGCAAGAACAATCGAGTTCCAGCAACTAAAAGAGAAGGAAAAACAGAGCAGAAATCCCATACAGAGCACGAATTGAATGTGAGTGAATCAAATTACTCACCTGAATCGCCAGAGAAAAAGACGAAGCTCAAATCTCAAAAATCGCAAATATTCAATCATCAAAAACGATAATTGAATTTTCAAATCGTAAATATTTACTTATCTCAAACGATAATCAGAAGACAAATCAAATATCTGATTATCTCAAACGATAATCAGGGAACAAATATTCAATTATCAAAATGATAATCAAATTTCTCAAATCAACAAATATTCGATTATCAAAAACGATAATCAAATTTTCAAATTCAACAATTATTTGATTATCTCAAGCGATAATCAAATTCCAAATTTAATAAATATTTAATTATCAAAAGCGATAATTAAATCTCAAATCAGCAAATATTTAATTATCAAAAGCGATAATTAAATTCGAAATCAGCAAATATTTAATTATCAAAGGCGATAATTAAATCTCAAATCAGCAAATATTTAATTATCTAAAGCGATAATTAAATCTCAAATCAACAAATATTTAATTATCAAAGGCGATAATTAAATCTCATATCAACAAATATTTAATTATCTAAAGCGATAATTAAATCTCAAATCAGCAAATATTTAATTATCAAAAGCGATAATTAAATCTCAAATCAACAAATATTTAATTATCTAAAGCGATAATTAAATCTCATATCAACAAATATTTAATTATCTAAAGCAATAATTAAATTTGAAATCAGCAAATATTTAATTATCAAAGGCGATAATTAAATCTCATATCAACAAATATTTAATTATCTAAAGCGATAATTAAATCTCAAATCAGCAAATATTTAATTATCAAAAGCGATAATTAAATCTCAAATCAACAAATATTTAATTATCTAAAGCGATAATTAAATCTCAAATCAACAATTATTTAATTATCTAAAGCGATAATTAAATCTCATATCAACAAATATTTAATTATCTAAAGCGATAATTAAATCTAAAATCAGCAAATATTTAATTATCAAAAGCGATAATTAAAGGCAATAAATATCCGATTATCGAAAACGATAATCAGAACTCATATCAACAAATATCTAATTATCACAAGCGATAATTAGAAACAACAAATATCTGATTATCAAAAACGATAACCAGAACTCATATCAACAAATATCCAATTATCACAAGAGATAATTAGAAACAACAAATATCTGATTATCAAAAACGATAACCAGAACTCATATCAACAAATATCTAATTATCACAAGCGATAATTAGAAACAACAAATATCTGATTATCAAAAACGATAACCAGAACTCATATCAACAAATATCCAATTATCACAAGCGATAATTAGAAACAACAAATATCTGATTATCAAAAACGATAACCAGAACTCATATCAACAAATATCCAATTACCTGCAGATAATTGGAAACAACAAATATCTAGAAATCAATTAAGAAGTCTAGAAAATCAACATAAAAGCTTGGATCGATCCCATCAGATGGCGAGTTTTTAATTCGCCGCACGTGCAACAACATATGGCCGAAGCCTACCAAGTACTCAACATAATTTTTGGCGCCCATCAGATTGACCCGGAGGTCCGCAGAGTGACCCGAAGGTCTAGTACTGGTATTTGACCCGAAGGTCCATCATATGACCCGAAGGTCCATCATAGTGGCTCGAAAGCACACGAAAGCATCAAATATTTCAATTAACGAGTCCGGAATTAACCGAAATAGCAAACGCACATGTCCCATACCACGTGTTTTACTAAATCGTTTGATTCTCTTCATCGTTTCCTTGAAAGTGTAAAATTCATCAAAATCATCAAAACAACAGATATTCAATTAACGAGTCCGGAATTAACCGAAATAGTAAAAGTGTGGTTCCATACTCCGCACTTTTGCTAAATCGTTTAAATCTCTTCCTCATTCTTTTGAAATCGCAAACTGTAAAATTTTTGAAAACAATTTTTATTTATTTTGTAAAAATAACAATTCGCATTCTCAACTGGACAAGTCCGGAGTTAAGCGAATCAGTAAAAGAAAGGGGTCATAATCCTCGATTTTGCTGAATCGTTTAAGTCGCTTTCTCATTCTTTTGAAAACGCAAATCGTTAAAATTTATAAAACAATTTTCATTTTAAAACGATTTTCCAATCACGTGATTAAAACAGCAAATCAGTAACAATTTCGATAAGGAAATTGTACTTCTCAAAATACCGTAAAAACGGTTACAAATCAGCATTGCGGTATAACCGCTTGAAAATCCACTTTTAAAAGTTTGGTTGTTACTGAAGTCAAAGCAACAGTAATTTTAAAACATCAAATATCTCATCAAAATAATTCACATCTAAATGTGACATCAGTGAATTTTCATTTATTAAAATTGTCAACAAAACACCGTGCTTCAAAAATCTAGCATTGGTGTAAAAATCCCGTTACAAAAATGACGGCAACAAAATACGTCTCATAACCAAGCATCGGTTCAACGTAAATAAATGCAGTAACGTGCAATTCAAATTTTTGCACGTACTACAGAATGAACAAAGAAATCATTCAAATGTATCTTCAATGAAGATAATTCAAAACAGCAAAAATCTAATCAATAGATGATTAATACAAAAGAAAGCCAGCGGAAATTTCAACAAAAACCACATAACTGCAATTTCTTCGAATCCTCAATTCGGATTCGAAATTCTCAAAGAAACAAAATAAGTACAACTATGTAAACAACAATTGAAACTCATATCGATTTCGTAATTTGATCTTTAAATCAAAAAGATTATCAGTTGTACTCAGCGAAGACGGTTTCACTGTTTCCGCTGCGCACTCTGATAAATAGAACACAAATCAATCATATCATCAGAACACAATTTCACTATTATTTTTAAATAAAGATATTTAAAAATTTCATCCAAATTTCAAAGCTTTAGTTTTGACTCAAAGTACAAATAAAACATCGACCAATAGTTGTAACATATGTTCCATCCAAGTTATGTTTTATATTATGTCCATAAACCCCAAGCTCTGATACCAACTGTGAAGCCCCACCTCTATGCTCGTAATAACAAAGAGTATTAAAAGAAATACTGTCTATTATTACGAAGAATAAGGCTGGATAGGAGCGACCATCCGTAATTTGCCTTACACTAATATTGGTTATCTCGATAGGAGTGGTATATACTTTTTATTTTTCATCTATCATTTATTTACTCCCATCGACACACCCAATTATCAGTATAAAACAAACTACGATAGTTCATAATAGTTTAGGACATTAGATATAACAGTAACACAGATAATATAAATGCGGAACACAGATAAAAACAAAAGTCTCATATATATAACTGATGTCAGTTGATACATAATTGACACAATACATATGATACAACTACAACTGTCGACTCTAGAAGTTATATATACAAGTACATTATCAACTAATATACATGAATACACATCGTTCTATATAATGACACGGACAACTTCAGAAGATGTGAAAAGTCTTCATATCCTGAACAGCAACTCAAAGAAGAAAATCTACAACCTGAAATAACTCGGGTCTGACCCGAGTATTACATTCAAAAGAAAATAATACCCAGGTCAGTCTAATTCAAACCAGTTTATTAGTGCATATAGGCAGTAATAATTTAAATAGGCGACCGTCACAATAATTCCCGTCTATCCGATTCTTTAAACAAAGAAACCGGATAGCGGTCAATATAACACTTAACAGTGTTTAACAAAAATCAGCAGGTTTAAATCATCAACAGAGATAAATAAACAATTTATCAAATCGACTAAATCAATTTAAAGCCATTGAAATTGTCACTTTAAAACCATCAAGACTCGATTGGCTGCCGTACACGCACGCGTGTACGGCCTCGCCAATACAGCATAAAAGATCAATGCATCAAAAGCAAAAGAAAATCAAATCAAAACTGTCGAGTTTGGGTGGCTGCAGTGCACGCACGCGTGCACCGCCTCGCCACCATCGCAAGAAATACGCAAAAGCTCAGTGGAAGTCACAGGTGATCACCAGGTCAAACCCCGAAGTGTCGGATTCAACTCAAGTGAATTCAGAAACAAATCCCAACAGGGGGAAAACTGCGAAACACATGCGACTGCAGACATAAACGAATACACAGCAACCACCACGAGGAAACTGCAGCGGCAAACGGTTGTAAAGACCAGGGCAGACTGCTACTACAAACAGGAGAGATGTGATAGCAGTAAGCACAGTGAACACAAATGGTCAAGCTACACATGAAAAAGGTACACAGGGGCTACAGGGAATTACGGTGGCAACTGCAAATGACCAGAGAATAACAACATACATGAATACAATGGAACAAGTTCATACAAGCTCAGACTCAAGTTCAATAAAATGACCAAAGGCACACTGGAATATACAGTGCAACAAAATGAAGTGGTGGAGATGTACACAGAGCAGTGTATATTAATCAACAAAAGGGTGGATAAAGAAACCAGACTACAAAATGAACACCTGAGTCAATGCTATAGGGACCAGACCCAAATGTACATGACCGCAATGAAACACTCAATGGTGAAGCAACTCGAGCTAGCATATCATATATACAACAAGCTCCATATGGTACACAAGTGAATGGCAAAAACATCAAAATTCAGTGGCAACCAAACATGAATGTAGACAGCAACTATACATGAAGACAACCAGTTTACATGACAGAAAAGTATGAATGCCACGACCCCAGATGAACAAGTGAACCACAAAGTGAAAGTCCACCAGCACTAGACAGAAGTATATTTGAGGCTAGAATTTAGTAAAGATATCAAGTACACCAGCACTAAACATAAGTATGGATGTACTCAATACAACACAGTGGCAATCACAAGAGGCCAACATAGACGACATCAAAGAGACAAGAGTACAAGCTGGATTCTACCTCAAACCAATGCACTAAGAAAATAGAACAGTCAGTCCAAACATGTATAAAAGGGCCAGTGATAATATGTACGAGTGCAGTGTACAAGGTGAAGCAACTCAACAACAAGATATGCCTGAGTTTACTTAAAGCCGTGAAAACAAGAAAATTCAAAGTCACATAGATACAACTGTACATAGGGAACTCAAACAAATGTTCAGACTAAAACAAGATTACATCTCATGCTAATGCATACTCGAACACACATGTGTACAGTATCCAGAGCAAGCTCGGATGAACAAAACGATTGTGATAAACACAATTATGTAGAAAAAGAAAAATGATGAGCAACTGGCCACAGTACGAAGACTACGACAATGAACTTGACCCATGAACCAAAAATGGTATCAATGAAGCAATTTAAATGAATACCAGAATGCACATCTGCAAGTAACCATATGTAAAAATACAACTCAAAATGACATAGCAAGGGATTCAAGTCACAGGTGATACCATACTACACAATGATACACCTGAACAACGGCCTGGATCCAAGAATGGCCAGGGATAACTACGAGCAGATGCCAAACGATGCATATATGAAGTGGCCTCAAAGCCGATAATTTCAAAACCAAGTCGACCGAACATCTCAAGAATATACGATTGTGAATCAGTCAGGAATAAATCGCACCATCCAACATTATATCGAACGGTCAAAGAAAGATTCCAACATGTCAATACGAACGAGAAAACAGGGATGAAATTCACAAAGCATAATCGAAGTCTTCAGAAATTCAAAGTTCAACAACAACGAAAACAAAGTCGAGAAAATCAAGCAACAAAATATTTACTAATTTGAATTAGATGCGAATGATACTTAAATCACTCACCTTCACAATCGAAGCACCGTGAGCGAAGCGAAGGATTGTCGATCGGCAGGCAAGCAACGGAAATCCTCATTCGATCTCTGAAAAGCCCTAATCTTTGAGGAACGAACGAGCCAAAGTCATACAAGTGATTCCCATATCAACCCGCTTCAACGAAGGATGCAGTCGAGCACGAGAGATATCCAGCGAACTCAACGAAACCCTAGCAGCTTTGAACGACTCGAAGAGATAAGCGATCGACAAGACGAGGATGTAAACATCACTCGATCGAATTGCAGGGGTTGGCGCCTTCGAATTTTTCCGATGCCCTAATTTCGTGAAAAAGGGACGAAGACGAGCCACCATTTCTCTTTTCTTTGGACTTAGGGTTTCTCGAACGAAAGAATGAACAGGTCAGGGGAAAACAAATAGAGATAGCCATCTCGGCAACGCAAAACAACACCGGCCCAACTAAATTTTTTAAGCCCGCGTATAATTTTATACAAACTTAAAAGAGAATTTAAATTCGATTCAAATTTCCAATAGCAACTGATAAATGATTTAATCGTCTGATGACGATGATTAATTGATATAAAATACCGGGTTGTTACATTGATATTCCCGCATTATATAGCGGATGAGACCCTATGCGCCGCATAATAGCGGATGATATTATATAAACTCATATACTGCGATATTCCACCTCGAAGTGGAATTAGTATTGTGCTAACATCTGTGGATGCAGGGAAACAGGTTGGAGGGATCCAACTGGATTCCTCAAAAATTTATTTAGATTGTTTAATATTATGTGTTATGAATATTTGATATTCTGTGATTAATTATATTGATAATTGGAATATTGAATGCTATGGTTTGTTTGAATATATTTCGGTGCACCGAGTTACCAAAATATATAGAATTGGATTTTTGAAAAGAAAATAAAGGAGTGAATTTTTAAGTAAAATAATTATAGAGAATTTGAATAAATTTAAGAATGAATTGTAAAGGAATAAAACTGATTTTAAAATTCTAATAAATAAAATTCCGAGTATGGAAGAGGGAATTTGAATAAACAGAGGAATAATGAATTTTAAAACTTAAGTGATATTATTTAAAAGAATAAAGAATTTATTTTAATTCAAGGTTTAAATTTAATTAAAAGGAAAAAGAAGGAATTCGGGAAATCTAAAATTTAAATTTTCAGTTTAAAGATTTTAAATCATAATAAAGAAATAAAATCTGAAAGTTAATGGATTTTGAAATAAATGGAGTAAGTAAGGAAATTTATTTCAAAGTGAAGTAAATTGAAAATCAATTGTAAATTGATTTAAGTGTTTGGAATCGGAATTTAAAAGAGAAGTGAGATTTTGGAATTTATAAACTGGGTTTATAAAGTGAAGTAAAACATCAGTGGATATTTGGAAACATAAATTCAAGGTGGGGATTTATAAAGGAATGTGAATTTGTTTAAGAGAAAAAAATAAATAAATAGTGATTTATTTTTAAAAGGATGTGAAAGAGAAGCATATTTCCTTGAATAGCCAAGTACGTTTCCAAAGTAAAGTTTTAAGTATAAGTTAAAGGTTTTAAAGTGTGTTTTAGAAAATTTATTATTTTTCAAATGATTAAATTTTGAAGTAAGTATTTCTCAAATTTATTATAGTAGTAATTATTAAAAGTGACGTAGTATTTTGTTTTAGAAAGGATAAAATTTAGTGTTATATTTTATAAGTAGCTTTATTTTAAATATTCTTAAAGTATATATTTTTAAATAAAGTATTAAAGCAGTTTTAATTTAAATGTTTTAAAGTGTATTCTATAATAAAGTGTTTTTAAATTATTTTAAAAATCTAAAATAATTATACTTGGTGTTTTCAATGGAAATAAGTATTTGGGAATTTATTCCCTGAGAAGAGTGTGGTTTGAAAACTATTTTCAAAAAGGTTTGAAAGTGGAAATATAGCTTGAGAAGATATTTTGAGATTAATAAATAATTTGGAAAATTATTTATGTTTGATGGTTGTTTGTGGATGTTATTGATAGTTAAATAACCGACTATCAATATTGGCCAATGCGCTAATCGTTTTGAAGAGACCAGGATCGGGATTTATTTCTCGAAAACCACTTCGATCCGGTTTGTACGTTTTCATGGGAAAACGAGTTTGGAATCGAAGATGGAGCAGTGAAGTGCAAGGGCTAGTCGCTACTAATCCTGAGGATGATTCCAAAATGGATGTAGTAGGAATAGTGCCTTCGGTTCCGTTCGAACCTGGGACGGACTTGTATGGATGAATGCTTTCGGAACATCGTCAGGTGGACGGTGGGCATTCTAAGTGATACATGCTAAAAAGGTAACGCTTAGCCTCAAGCCTCATCAACCGGGAATGACTGAAAATTAGGGGTTATGCCGCAAGGCTATGTGGGTAGCACCCATTAGGGTGAGGTCATCCTTGTCTAGATGTCCCTTTTATTTCAGCTTAGTGGTGCGGTTGCTGCTCCCAACCGTGGGGTGATCTAACTCGGGATTATCCAGTAAGGGGTAGTTCCGGCCTTTTATTGCAGGGGATCGGGCGTGGTCCTCGGTACGCTGATCTAGACCAGGTACTGTGACAGGTGGTACCCCAGTGCCTAGTAATTAGTTGGAAATCCATTCTCCCTACGCGCCTGTACGGTTTTGATTGTGCCCAACTATTGCTGAAACGTGAGATGCAAGCATTTCAGCTAGATTCTATTTTACTTTCTATAGACACTATTATAATATCAGACGAATTTGATAAAAAGTGTTTTGGCTATCGTAAGGTAAAAACCCGACATGTTTATTTGTGGCGTGGTCTTACGAGATGCTTTTGATTTCAAAGGGTTTGGAAAACTTTAATAATCCAATTGAGTGTGTTTTCTCACGCTGGTTTTCCAGACTGACTCGGGTGTTATTTTATTATAATGCTCGGGTCAGACTGAGTATTACAGATACATGATAGGATGCTGTGGAGCTCAAGAGGCGAGTTGGATGGCGAGACGTATCACCCGTATTTGTTGTATTCCGCTATGTATCATAAGTTGTATAGTCGTCTTTGTGAGGACAAGTTATTATAACTGTCCTGAATTGTGATGTTGATTGTATTGTACTCTGATGTTGTATTCTGATGATGTATGCATAAACAGATATAGTTTCTTTTCTGTAAAGGTCATCTATTATCTATTATATATTGTTCCGCTATGATTGTGAGATTCTGATGTTGTTTTCTATTTCTTCTTCTACCTCTTTCTTCTTTTTCCCCAACGATCTGGTATTTCCGGCATTCGATTGTTCAGCATGTAATACAGTGAACGTATTGATGTCGATTTTCGGGCTTCGAAAATCCTTGTTCGTTACAGGCAATATAAAAGACTAGTGTGGGCTTATTAGTAAAATGAAACATGTATTTTAACCATACTAATATTATAAAAAAATCTACCGTGATTTGTCCTAATAAGTCTTCCACTTAAACTTGCAGAAAATGACAACTCCAAGCCATTTTCTGAAAACAACAAGCTTACTAGACCTAACTATATCGACTGACTAAAAGCAATAAAAATAGCGTTGACTTACGAGCACCTTTAGACTGCTATTACATGCGGACCTAAGGAATAACCCGTCGATGATGCAGATCCTGAAGTATGACTTGCTTATGGAAAAATGGATGTTAGACCTAGAGATCGCCCAATTCGTTTTATTTACGTTAGACAAGCCATTATAGAGACACCATGAAATATGTCCGTCCATGAGATATTTGATAGTCTCAAGGCACTGTTTGGTGAACAGTCACGTTCCGCAAGGTATAAGCTTACGAAAAAGCTGTTCAATACCAAAATGACCGAAGGACAAAAAGTGGATGATTGCATGCCAATGATGAAGGGCTATGTCAATAGGCTTTCGCAATTAGACGTACAAATAAGCAATGAATTGCAAGTAGATTTGATCATTGGTTCACTTACTTCTCAGTATGAACCGTTCATACTAATCTATAGCACGAACTAATTGAATGTGAATCTGGTGGAGCTCCTCAATATGTTGAGGTCGGCCGAGTCACAATCTATGGATCAAGGGGCAGTACTTGCTATTAAGGGTAACGCATCATCTTCAAAGAGTTCGAATAAGCGAAAAGAGAAGGTAAGAAAAAGAAGAGTAAGAAGACCGACGACAAGGGTGAATTTCACCTCTGCTACAAGAAAGGTCATTGGAAAAGGAATTGTCCTAACTACTTGAAGATCGTTAGGGAAAAGAAGCATAATGATTCTACGGCTCGATCAAGTACATTTATAATCCAAAATTGTTTTGTAATCAATAAAATATCTTGGATTTTAATACCAGATCTGGTACTCATATATGTACTTCATTATAAGGGCTTAGGAACTGTCATCGCATGGCAAAAGGAGAGTTATGGCTCCAAGTTGCTAATGGATCTATGGTAGATGCAACGACAATAGGAGACTATCATTTAGTTCTGCCTAGTGGATTAGTATTAGTATTAAATAATTGTTATTTTGTAAAAGACTTTATTTGTGGGATTATTTATGTTCATAGATTGTCTAAGACTAGATATATATCTCAATGTGCAAATAATGTTATAGACATTAGTTTGGACGGAAATAAAGTCTGCGATGGTATTCCTGAAAATGTCATCTATGCGATTAATACTAATTATCCGTGTTCTATGAATAATGCTTCTAATAATATAAATGATAGTTATCTTTGGCATTGTAGGCTAGGTCATATTAGTGAGAAAGGACTACACAAATTGAAAATCGAAGGATTTCTCCTTTCAATTGATTCTGAATAATTTGACACGTGTGAGTCTTGTCTCAAAGGTAAAATAACCAGGCACCTCTTTAGTGGGGACAATGAAAGAGTTGATAAGCTCTTAGGGTTAGTACACAGTGATGTATGTGGCCTGATGCCTGTAATTACCAAGGATAATAGTTCTTACTTTGCTACCTTCAACAATGATTTCTCAAGACTAGGATATGTGTTTCTTATGAAGAACAAATCCGACGTCTATGAGAAATTTGTTGAACATAAAATTGTAGTATAAAATCAAACGGGCCGTAAGATTAAAATTCTTTGATTAGATCAAGGAGGCGAGTATGTTGGAAATGATTTCCAACAATACCTAAAAGATAATGGGATTATCTCACACGTTACTCCACCCTATACTCCACAACACAATTGTATGTCAGAGCGGAGGAACCGAACCCTATTAGATATGGTTCTTTCCATGATGAGTAAGGCTGGGTTACCTTTGTCCTATTAGGGATATGCGCTAGAAACCACAGTGCATATGTTGAACTTGTTACCTACTAAATCTATGCCTAATACGCCATATGAGGTATGGTATGGAAAGAAACCCCACTTCAATTATTTCAAGGTGTGGGGTGGTCCGGCCTCTGTTAAGAACATTGGGATAAATTAACTTTAGGTAAGATCAGTTTTGTGTAAGTTTATAGGATATCCCAAGAATTCTAAGGGATATATTTTCTACAATACAAAGGAACAAAAAGTGATTGTCTCCTCACATGCTATCTTTTTAGTAAAGGAATTACTGTTAGAAGAAATTAACAACGAAGATGTAGACTTAGATGAGATCCAAGAAACTAACACTGAGGTCGAACCAGTAGGAGAACCAAGTTCTCCCATATACGAAAATACGCAACCTATTAGAAGGTCTAGTAGGGAATCTCGTGCACTAGAGAGATATTTCGGTTTTCTTTGGATGACGAGAAGGAGGACCATGTCTTAGATGAAGACACTCCTCTATCTTTCCAACAAGCACTGTAGAGTAAAGACTCTACACTTTGGCTTGGAGCTAAGATCTGAGAAGGATTCCATGTACGAAAACAAAGTTTGGAATTTATCAGACATACCCGAATGGATAAAACCCATCGGATGCAAATGGATATCTAAGTAAAATCTAAATGTGAAAGGGAAATTGGAGACTAATATGGCAAGGCTAGTTGCGAAAGGATTTTGTCAAATTTAAGGTGTTGATTGTGATGAGGCCTTTTCGCCTATAGCCATGCTGCATTCTGCGACTATGAAATATGGCAAATGGATATACAGACGGCTTTTCTAAATGGTAATTTCAAAACAACCATTTATATGTCACATCCCGAGGGTTTTGTGGTCAATGAGAATGAAAGGAAGACTTGCAAGTTGTTAAAGTCCATTTATGGACTAAAACAAGCTTCAAGGAGTTGGAACAAGTGTTTTGATAAAGTAATCAAATAATTTGGTTTTTATTAGAACATAGAGGAAGCGTGCATGTAGGAACATGACAACGCTATCGTATTCTTAGTACTTTACATCGACGATCTATTATTGACTGGCAATGACACTTCATTGTTGCAGTTAGTGAAAGCTTGGCTTTCCAAGAACTTCTCCTTGAAGGATCTGGGAGAAGCAGCCTATATACTTTGTATAAAGTTCTATGGAAATAGATTTATGAGGCCGTTGGGATTGTCCCAATCCCTTTACATAGATACCATACGAAAAGGTTCAGTATGGAGAATCCCAAGTGTGGGAACGTTTTAATGCAGTTTGGAATCGTCCTTTCTAAGAGAGATGCTCCTCAAACCGATAAGGAGAAAGAGCATATGAAGAGAATCGTCTATGCTTCAGCCACATGATCCTTAATTTATGCTATGCTATATACCAGATCAGATGTGGCAGATTTGTAAGCTGATACCAGTCTAATCTCAAAGAAAAACATTGGACAACCATAAAATGTATCTTTAAGTATTTAAGAAGTACTAAGGACTTATTCCTCATATAACAGAATGTTCACCTCCTTATAAAGGGGTATGTGGATTCGAGCTTTTGAAGTGATGAAGATGATAGTAAGTCAGTATCCGGCTATGTCTTTATGCTTAATAGTGGAGCCATTAGTTAAAAAAGTTCCAAGCAAAAAGCAATTGCTGATTTCTCGATGGAGGCTGAGTACATCACCCTCAATGAAGCAGCAAAAGAGGCGGTTTGGATACGCAAGTTTTTGAGTGAGCTCGGAGTGATTCCTGATACCGAGAATCCTATGGCATTTTGTGTGACAAAAATGCAGTGATACAGATTGCAAAGGAGTCATGAGTATGTAAGAAGTCACAACACATTCTTCGAAAGTTCCATCTGATTAGATAATTCATTAAGAAGAAAGAAATCGTGTTTCAAAGGGTACATACCAAGGACAAAATAGCAGATCCATTCACTAAGGGTCTAGCTCATCAACTCTCGAGAAACTGGTTTGAGGAAAGAGATTGAGATTCCATAATTGATCCCAAGTGCAAGTGGGAGATTGATAGAGTTATGGGTATGCAGTTGGGGCTTGTAATTTATTATAAATTAATTAACTATGTAACCAATTCCCATTCGTAATAAAGGTGTTTTTATTTTTGTTATATATTTTGTTGCACTCACATTTCCCGAGCCCTATTGAAGATGAAATTAAGCAAGCACCAAACCAAAAAGGGCTGCTCTTACAATAAAAATTAGACTATAAGATAAGGAACCAAACAATAAGGATTAGTCAAGAGAGTACTACGCTCAGAAATCTTAAGACATCGACAAAGATTCAAAGACTGCGCCAGTCCCCTCAGTTCCGGTGTTATGTCATGATACCTAGCCCGAAAACCTGAAATGCTCACAGAGTGTAGAAAATAATCTACAACCATAATACACTGAATTGCAGCATAACCTAGAAGTGACAACGAGATGGAGATACTGCGCTGCTACACCAAAAGTTGTACGAGATGAATATAGGGATGCGCTACTCTTTTGGTTGACACTAAAAGATGAAATAGCACCGCAGTTCAACAACAAAGCCGAGTTGACAAAGGAGTGCGCTAACATCATAATAGGCCAATAAAAAAACGCGCCTTCATCAGGACATAACAAACACAAGAGCACAAAGAGTGGGATAAAAGAAGAGGACTGCAGTGCAATCAAAAGGCCAAATAGGCCCTAACACTATTCCTAAAAGCTTCTGCATTGCAAACACTTTCAAGTGTAGATTTGTACCGCACTCATTGAGGACTTCCTATGTAGTACCACACGAAATCAAAAGCATTCTAAGGGCTGCGCACATGACTACACAAACAACGCTCCAGTGCAGGTCCGCACTCAAGTAGACAGCAAAAACATAAGCTTCCTCAATCAATAACATGCATGGTCCAACACCAAGAGTAGTTCAGCATAAAATTGCAAAAGGCGACTACCCTCGCAAATGGCGACTCGACCTCTCTTACCAGGTAATGCTGCTTAACTCTGAAAAACCATCTCTAGGGCAGTACCATGCAAATATGACATACTAAACAACATAATTCAGCCTTATGAGTATCAATAATGCATAAGGCAGAATGAAGGCACAACCCTCAACACCCTTATGGAAAAAATGATAAAGGCGGGCACAGTTCACCCCGAAGAAAAAAGGAAACAACTAGTCACACTCTCGTTCACACAAGGAAACATTGAATCGGCCATTCACCCCACAAGGGCGGAAAGACATAGCTCGTCCAAATTTAGAGTCTTCTGCCTTAATTTCAAGGTTCCCGCTTCAATTTCGAATTCCCCGCCAAAGCCCAGAATCCAACCGCTCATGTGACGCCCCACCTCTATACTCACACTAGCCAAGGACACTACGGGGTAATGCCGTCAACTAGCACGAAGAATAAGGCTGTTGAGGAGCGACCATCTGTGTAATTGCTTTATGCGAGTACCGATATGTCAGATAATATAACTTACATTTCATTTCAAGAGGAATTCCGACATATCAAATACAAACTCAAAGCTACCACACAGTGGCTATGTGGACTTCAGAAACAAATATAGAAATAAACATAACACAAATCAGTCACAGAGACTCATATCACAAAGGCGGAATCAGATATGAATAAAACACATAAAGGTGTACATCAAAGTAGTGGTCAAACAAGATCCACTACAATCACAAAAGAATAGGTACAAGTGCTAGACAAAAGAATAAGTATACATCAAGGAGTCTCTATCTCGAATGTATAACAACAAAAACTACTAAACTAAAGTAGTTAGCCAAAAATCAAGCGACAGTCCCTGATAAGAAGTCAAGTAGAAGCACCTGTAATATCTCGGTCCGACCCGAGTATTATTTAAGAAGGAAATAATAAACGGATCAGTCTAGCTATAAATATCAAATAAAATGAGATAGGATAAGAGATATCACAAAACGTATGATAACAATAATGCCATACTGTGACAAGTATACATCAAATAACAACAAAATCATACAATATCTCAAGAATCTCAAAGCATCAAAAAGAATGTCATATTCTTTAAATTATTCACCAAAACACAAATATTGATAGAACTTATCAATACAAACCACGAAAATTGGTGAAACACAAATTCTAGAAATCAACAATTAGAAATCCAGAAATCACAAAGGGGGAAGGCCTATCACAAACGGGAGCATGAAAACTCACCAACACGTGTATCACAAATGGAACGCTATTCCATGGTCACTAACCATCAATTTTGAGCCAAAGCTCCACAAACGGCCCGAAGACCATGGGTCGCTACCCCACCAAATTGAATCGAAGTTCCACAAATGGGGTTTTTAGTCCCCACACAAACAAATAGACATCGCACATCGCTAGTCTAAATCACAAAAATGATCATCATCGATCAATAAAAAGAAAGTGTGAATCACACTAAGCAAGTAAATATAAGAGTTTAGCTTCATGTCCCATAACCACTAGCTTAACTTAACTATTTACGAACAAATTGTAGATTTCCACTTGTTTTGCTAAGTTGTTTAATTGGATTTCTCGCACGAATGAGGTAAAGGTTTGTATATACTAATAGATTGGAAAATGGTTTTAAAAGAGAGCTTTATATTTAAAATAGTGTTGAAATCGTTTTGATGAAAGAGTTTGAGTATTTACTATTAGTATAGAAACCTTTGTATTTAGAAGTGACAAATCACAAAAATGATTGTAGAAACAATCAATCACCAAAATCCACATTCGAAGACGTGAATTAAATCCAAAGAAATCGATACCAAATCCATCAAAATGGATATTCCCAAAAATCCAGAAAAAGAAGTCATCAATGTCGATAGTAAGTGATAACAACTATCTGGATCAACTAAAATCGGTTAAAATAGGAAATCCACACAAAACATCCTAAATAGGCAAAATGGACATTTACAGACTTCTGGTTTGGAATCCAGACGTCTGGATTTGTTTTCTGGAAATAGTTCAGAAAACCACCCAGACGTCTGGGATATCAAAACAGACGTCTGAGCCATGACCAGACGTCTGGTTTAGAATCCATACGTCTGGTTTTGTTCTATGGAAATAATCCAGAGAACCCCCAGACGTCTGAAACTTCAAGTCAGACGTCTGAGACCCATCCAGACGTCTGACCCTATATTTCAGACGTCTGCAATTAGTCTCTGCTCTTTTTTTATATTTTTCTACTGTGAATACTTTTGCTCCAGGTCCAAACCAGACGTCTGGACTTGATCACCAGACGTCTGGTCACCTGGTCTGGGCAATAATTTGCCTAGGCCAAAGTGGCCAAAACGTATCGGAAGCGATCAGACGAGCAATGACGACTAAGGATTTACGCCAAGCGACAACCCAGCCTTATAGGCTCTTCGATACACCCCGAATATCAATGCCCAAATATCCATAGAAGGATTTTCATAAAATTGGACCAAAACACCAAAATTTGGAAAATTCACCAAACCAATTCAAATCAAAAGCAAATGAAAATGCACAAATGTTAGGAATTCATACCTAACAACAATGATAGCTATAGAAGTAGATGTGAGTTAAAGAACTCACCTTTAAACCCAAAAACAATGAATGAGAAGCTTTTAAAACAAAAGAAAGATCAACCACACTTCAACTTCAACTCTAGAAGCTCCAATCTAAGATTACAATAAATATTTCCAAAGTTAGGTCATAGGAAATTTCTGAAATTAGAGAGAGATTGAGATGGAGAAGAAGAAGAGGATGCTTACCTAAGCTTCTCTTTGATTTTTGGAGCTAGAACTTGAATTTGCAAAGGATACCAGGGCTTAGGATTTTAGTTTCCAATCTCTTCCCCCATTTTTGCTAAAGTTTGAAGTGTTAGGAAAATAATAGAATAAATGAAGAGGAGAGGGGGTGGAGTTAGGATATAAGATGAGTTGGGTTAGTGGGCTGAAACCCAAACCCAAACCCAAAGCCCTAAGTGAAAATGTCAAAATTCTACTCACTCCAAACATATCGATGTTTATACTCAAAAAAGTTGTAAACGCCATTTTGGACTCAATAGAAGTGGCCTCGAGTCCCAATTCGACTGTTTACAAAAAGTAGCTTTTCGGACTTTAATCCGATTAACGATGTTATACTTAAATAAAACATTTAAATAGACAATCGTAAAATTTGCGGGTTGTTACAGCTCAAATCATGGTTTACCACCAAAGACAAGTCAACAATCTATGTACATCGAATGAACGATACAGATGGATGACACATGACATGATCCAAAGGCGAAAACTAGTGTAGTAGAGAGGGGTTGTGGCAATCCACGTGCATCTTTGTATTATAAATAGAAAAGGCACTATAGCAAGAGAGACCTTTTCTTTTGAATTTGAGATTTTTAAGGTGAATAACAAAAAGTTCTATACTCTCTGCTATTAATGTTTGTACAAGGAATATAAAAGAAAAAAACAATATTTCCCCGTGGACATAAGATTCTTTAACATCAGAACCATGTAAAATTCTCTATACCTTCACCTTTTTCTTCATTTTTACTGATCTATATTTTAGTGTTAGATTCTTTATAACCTTTTTACCCGAATTAGATATCAATTTCATTTGACGTTTTAACAAACAGTTAAAGTGTAATTACTTGATTGTGTATGCTTCCAACAACATAATTGCCACCTAAAGGCAAATTTAATATTACTTAAGTTTGTTGATTCTAAATCATGGAAGTATGTTATAATTACTTTTGCGATTATCTAAGGTATTGTGAGACTGAAATACCTCACCAGCATTTTTGGTGCTAAAAAGAGGGTTCGAACCTCTGTTTAACCTTTCCAGCAAATCTGACCCCTTTTCCCTTTATCATGAATCCCAAAGATTCCTCCACTCCTCCTGCACAAGAAGAGTTACATTTGGCTTCAAAAAATCTCAAAGAAGCCACTCATAGTGTCAAAACCTCAGACTGAAGCGGAAGCTTTAGCCGAGGTCCCCATGGATACAATCCTGGCTATGCTCCATTCCTTCACAAACCAATTAAACCAATGAATGGAAGGGCTAGAAACGACGATGGCCTAACATACTACTCTAAGACCAGCCTTCCTTGTTCCATAGCTCACCGCCATCACTCGGGGGCTGCGCTAACTGCACAATGGGCGAGTGAAAATGGCACTTCCAAAATCGGGAACAGTGATGTTGGCCAGAAAACCGATGTCAAACTAAAAAGCAGAATCCAAGCTATCCCTCAAATCAAATCAAAGCCTGCCAATATAAACTCAATACTAATGAAAAAACAGGCCCAGCTTGCCCTAGATGATGACGCCATTTCACGGTAGGTCAACCCTAGGAAAGATGAAATTCGTCAATTAAAAGCCTTTGTAGAGCAGCTAACAATGACCTCCCAACAAAGCATCCTGAGAGAAAGTAGGAGAAGAGGGTTCTTCTCCATTTAGTGAGACCACCATAGAAGCAGACTTTCCTGACAACTTTAAAGCACCTTCAATTGACAAGTTCGATGGAACTACCAACACCGATGACCACATCTTCACTTTTGAGTATTACATGGACATCCTAATGGTAGGAAGAATGGCCCAATGTAAGCTTTTCCCTATTTACTTAGCCGATGTAACCTCCCGATGGTTCAGAAGGTACGGACCGGGGGAGATATGATCTTGGAGAAAACTATCTATAGATTTTCTAAGGCAATTCAATTCGAGAATAGAAGCTTCCCGGGACATAAATATAATGTCATGTGTAAAGCAGGGTGAAAAGGAAAGCCTGCACAACTTTATTAAATGCTTCAAAGCCGAGGCATTCCAAATCAGAGTAACTAGTGAAGAAGCATTGCTAATGGCGATGCACCTGAGATAAGAAGAGGAACTACCATATGGGATAAAAACAATAGAAAGTCAAGTCACAACATGAAGGCTTTTTATGAAACAGCAGTCGGCTATATTAGAATGTAAGAGGTCGGATATACGGTGCAACCTCAGAGAAATTCTGGCCCCAACTATGACAAGAAAAGGGGACGGAAGGGTATCATCAACCTGCAAAACGACAAAAGAAATTGAACCTTACCATGAAAACTCCCCTTACTCACACTCTTGGGTAGATATATGAAAGGACCAGGACTAAACTTGCATATAACATACCAAACAAGAGGAAGAAAGCAGAACAAAATCGAGGCAGAGCATACTACCGCTATTATAGAGCCAACGGCCGCCATATAACTTTAGACATTTGAAGAATGAGATAGAAAGACTGATCCAAAAAGGATACCTAGGCAGCTTTCAAAAAACTTACAATGAAAATAGAACCGAAGACCTCAACCCTAACCCTAACGAAAACCAAGCTGGAAACCCCTCCAACTTCATAGCCTCAATTCATGGGGGACCACTCCTTGCTGGGGCAAGCAAAAAAGCATAAGATAGATATGTGCAGGAAGCCAAGGTACAACAAAAGACAATTTTCCATATCAAACAGTGACTAGCACTAGTTCTCATAGCAGCGGATGCGGCATGGATGATATTCCCACATCAGGATCCGCTTATTATCACGGTGTAGATTTCAAACTGCATGATAAAAAAATCTTTGTTGATTCTGGAAGCTCAATCAATGTTATTTTCAAGTCAGCTTACAACCAGATTAAGCTTCCATCTGAAATTCTGAAGCACAGTCCTAAACCGATTTATGGCTTCAATAACACAGCAACCGTTCCCGTTGGGTAAGCACCCCTACTCATCACAGTTGGAACACCACCTCTGCACAAATCCTTCTATGCAAGTTTCTCGATCATCGACCATCCATCGCCATACATTGCCTTCCTAAGAAGACCTACGATGATGGATTTGGGGGCAATCATCTCTTAAAAAGACCTTCTTATGAAATTCAACACTCCTACGAGGATAGGATCTGTATGGGGAGAATAATTTATAGCTAGGGAACTATACAAAGTGACTCTTAACTCTAGCAATAAAATCATTCGAAAATATTCTACCGTCTATTCTGATATTTGCAATAAAAGTAATAAACAAGAAACCAAATTAGTTCAAAGAACTACATCGGTACAAAGTACCAAAGCTGATACTTAGGTAGACTATCCTACAACCTCAGCATTTGTAAAGAAAGAAAAAAGAAAATATATGCACATGATTGGCACTGATGAATACAAATCAATCTACGCACAGTACTTCTTTGAAGAAGCCTAGAAATGAGCATCCTCAGTCACCTCACTGCTAGAAGAGGAAGCCGAAAGTGAGATAGACCCGAGATTAGTTGCAATGAAGAAAAAATTAAAGCCAGTAGATAACCTCGAAGATGTATAAATAGACCCGAAAGACCTCATAAAGGTTCCGAAGATAGGGAATAATCTCAATGCAAAAGCCCAAGTTGAGCTAATAGAATTCCTAAAGAGGTCAGCATATGTATATGCCTGGACTTATCCAGATATGGTAGGAATAGACCCAGCCATCATCTGTCATGCACTCAACATTGATCCTGATGTCCATCCAATCAGACAAAAGCGCAGAACCTTAGATAAAGAAAGATATAATGCTCTGCATGAAGAAGTCAAAAAGATGAAAGAAAATAGATTCACCAAGAAAGTGTACTATCCAAAGTAGACCGCAAACCCAGTACTCATAAAGAAACCTAAAGTGGAGAACCTGCATAGATTATACCAACCTCAACAAGACCTGCCTAAAGGATAACTTCCCCTTATCCAGAATTGATCAATCAGTAGATGCAACCCTCGGACATGAACTGCTCTCATTCATGGACGCACACTCAAGATATAATCAGATAGCTATGTTCAAGCCAGATTAGAAGCATACTAGTTTTGTAATAGACAAAATCCAATATTACTACAAAAGGCATGCCTTTCGGGGGTAAAGAATGTCGGAGCAACCTATCAAAGGCTAGTTAATATGATGTTCTCAGTTCAAATTGGGAAAAATGTTGAGGAATATGCAGATGACATGCTGGTTAAGTCAAAAGTAGCATCAGACTACGTCCATGAGTTGGGAGAAACATTTGACGTCCTAAGACAATATAATATTAAGCTGAACCTATTGAAATGCACTTTTGCCATTCGGTTGGGGAAATTCATAGGATACATAGTAAGCGCTCGTGGTTGATCAGAGTACATAATAAGGCCAAAGAGTCTGCCTTTACACCCAAAATACACAGCAAAAAAAGATAACTCTAAATAACTAACTGCCTCCTGCACGCCTCCGTAAGCTTTATTCGTGTAAGAAGAGAACCTAGAAACCCTAAACCTCAAACTACTCAAAATCAATTAAGTACCCGAGAGTTTAATGGGAAAACAAAAAATTCAAGTCAGACATTAAGCCTGGTATAAATAATAATCTAACGTTTCAATCCATTTAGATATCTAGTAAGACCACGCCGCTTAGCGGAACGGGTTTTCCCCTCACTACTATCCTAAAACCTTTTCAAAACCATATACTATGCTTATGCATCCACAATTGTTAAAACATAGCATTTAAAACATTTATGAGGATATGCATGTAACATCCCACCTTTTTGGACGTTTTAAGCAGACACACGTGCCAACTCAAACCATACAGAATGGCGGATTGTTATTGGGGTGAATAAGGAAAAAAGAGAGAAAGGAAACAACAAAACAGAATCTCGCAGCGGAATGACAAAATATAATAATCAAATAACAGTTCATGAAGCTGTATACAAAACATTTGATTATATTTATACAATACAAAATCAGAGTTACACATATCAGAGATAAATACATAACGATGCAGCGGAACAGTGTGATGTAGTGGAATAATATAGTAAATAATAGTAATACAATCTTCGTCTTCATCCTCTGGAAATAAGGTCTTCAAATCCTGAAATGCTCAGGCTGACCCGAGCGAATTGAAAAGACAAAACACTCGAGTCAGAACTAAAAAATCTTATGTAAGTCAAATCAACGGTAAATAAATATGAGTGTAAACGGCGTCGGAGATGTTTACGGGGTTTGGCGTCTCTTATCTAATGTCTAACGTGAGTGCAGTAACTTAAGGGATGTTCGGGAATCACATCTCCTAAGGATCCGTTAAACTATCTACTATGTAGTACAATATGCTATTATAATATGTCTACAGCAATATAAACTGTTAAAATAGCGTTAAGGCATTACATTTTCCCCCTTAACACATTTTTAGGTATGCCAATAGTCTATATAGTACCGTAACTCCCCGTAAACTGGAGCCGCCAGAGGATACCACATAGGTATGACATAAAACAAACTCGTAGAAGGCGCGCTAGGTGTTCGACGATGGATTTTCTATCGGTTTAGAAAACCGCCGAACGAATTTAGAAATAAAATTTACCGCAAGCGCACGGCGTACACTTGTAGTACGTGGCGAATACGGGTCGATCCGCAGGGAATTGATGATTTTAAAGTTCTATTCAATCAAATTAAACCAAAGTCGAGTGAAAGTTAAGCTAGAGAATTAAAGAATGAACTAACTAACTAAAATAAAAGAGATGCAAATATAAGAGTTAAATGACAATTTAGAGAATAAATCCACTCTCTAGATCATGTAGTTCAACACATATGAAATCATGATCTCTCTTTTATGGTCATTAGTGCTTTAATTGATGTGTCTATCATAAGTATGGCATATTTGTGCTATTAGTTAGCCAACATAAGCCATCAAACTTTGACACACCCCTTAAACCACTTACTAACTTTCATGAAACTTGACAATGAAAATGAAATCTATTTTAAGTATGGCCTATTAACTATTGATTAGAAATATAGACCATCAAATTTTAATTTCAAATCACTTTCTTTTGCCATAATCATATTTTCATAAAGAGGCAATTGGTGTTAGTGATTGTTTAAGCATATCCTATTTGATGTTAACAATATAGGCTATCAAATTCAAGGCAAAAACAACAATTAAACCACTTCAATCATCATCATTAAGCACAAAAAGAGAGCATGAATTAACAAATAGTTGAAGCTACATATTAGAGAGCTTCATTATCCCTAAATTGAAGGGGTTTAGCCTCTCATATTTGTCATTTGATTAACAAATGTAGCTAGCAACATGAAAGCAAAAAAGAAAGGAAAATGAAAGCTAATGAAAAAGAGAGCTAATTAACAAGAATTAAAACTATTCTACTTGCATGAAAGTAAATCTACACTACAACATGAAGGGAAATGAACAAAAGAAGAAAAGAGCATGTATTGAAAATTGCATAAAAAAAGAAAAGAAAATTACATGAAAATAAAAATGGCTAAGTAGCCATGAAAAGAGAAAGAGAAGAGCTTCATTTTATTTGATCTACACTAAACTAAAGAGAAGGAGGCCTAAGAGAGACTAAGAGAGAAGAGGGTTACATGAAACATAAGGGGCCTTTATACATGTATGAAACCCTAATTCATATTTTTGGGGAATGCCTAAATTGCCCTTGAGGTAGTGTGGTGGCCAAGTAATCATTAGCATCCCATAATCATCATTTAAGTGTACATGAAGCCATTAATTCCATAAGCATGTGCATTAGCCTCTAATTTGTACATGAAGGAAGGTGGGTAGGTGGGGTCCTCCATGATCTTCACTTTGAATTATTTCCATCTTCATTCCTTTGTGTTCTTTTTGTGCATGCATATCTTCTTCATCAAACCACTTGTAATTGAAATCAAATTCCAACAAAATAGTATGGAAATTTCTAATTAAATTTTCTCAAGTTAATTTATGCACAAAAATGTCTATTTTGCCTTTGGATGAAGATGAATATGTGACAATTTGGAATTATTTGAATTTTGGTTTAAATAAGTTAAAATACCCTATATGATCATTTATTTAATTTAAATATATTAAATATGGTGGTAAAAATATGCACATTTACGTGCACATCCCTAGGGTAGGTGACACGGCACAATTAGGCAATGCCAGGGTAGATATACCAATTACACTTCCGGACTGTTGGTAACGCATAGCCGCAACTACCGCCCAACTCGGAACACACTCCCGAATTTAAAAAATCGAGGGTGGCCACCAAATAAATCGCAAACTCAGAAGATAGTATCGATGGAATGTACCCGATCGGAGGAATGACCTCACTTAGCCCGTCGATTGCTCCTGTTTTAGCCACCTTATGCTAACTCACGGGAGTTAGGTCCACGTATATACCTTATAGGATCGTCTCCACCATCCTACTTCATTCTGGAATCTCCATCGCGTACACAGTTGTTAAAGTGGTTTTCGGTATTGGTAGAGAGTATGCCAATATCCGATCCTGGTCTCTTTAACAATCAATCGCTTATTACACACTAGATGGTTCTTTTACATTTCCAAAATCATTTCATAAATGATACCAAAATATCATATTCAATTCAAATCATATCATTTTTGAAATCATTACTTACTTTCGAAATCATATTCACCTTTGAAATCATATCACATTTGAAATCATAGTTCGAAGTTATATTTCCTTTCAAAAGTCATATTTCCAAAATAGGCTAAACTCTCATTTCAATATATCATATTAAACCAAATATGTTATTTAATTCCTAACTTAGGTTATAACATCATTAACCATATTCACTTAAAAAATCGAGAATTTGAATATAAACCATCCATTTTTACTTAGTTTGGAATTTAGAAGAAAATAGTTTTAAATAGTTATAAATAGTTATAAATAGTTAATATAGATTTAAAATAGATTAAATATAATTAAAATTGATTAAATAGCTTTAAAATAGATTAATTAGATTTAAAATAAGTTAAATGGTTTAATTAGTTAAAAAAAAATTGAAAATCTTAATAATTAAAGTCTTTTAAAATAATATATTTAAAATAGTTTATATGAAAAATATGAATTTGAAATTTATATCAATTTAAACTATTTATTTCATTCCAACACATTTTGACCATTACGATGTCCCAAAACCCAATTCAATTTTTTTCCGCTTCAGAATTCTAATAAATATTAAATTCAATATCGCTTAAATTCATGTTAAAACATCGATTTGATTACTCCAATTTCAATATATTTCAAAGTTATACTTCAATGATTTTAATAACTCGATTTCGATAAACTTCACTTATATTTCAAATTCACTATACATTTCAATTTTTATTCCGTTAACCATTCCTTTAAACAATTCAATCTTTTATATAAAAAAAACTTGAAATTCGGAAAAATTCAATTTATATAAATTAGATTTTATTTCAAAAATATCACTTAATTCAAAGCAAAATTTAAGGGTTCAAAATCATTTGAATTTAACCAATCCGGTGTCCGTATATAATTCTCTACCCTAGGGTCAAGTGATATGGATATTTATCATTTCAATCCGCAATTTTAAAATTTTTATATTTAGGGATATATATCATTTCAATCCGCAATCCCGAAAATATCAAATCCATAAAATCGTTCATGTCTATCATTTCAACTCATACCGATTTTTCCTTAATCTATTGATCATTCGGGTATGTATCATTTCAACCCATAGTGAACTTGCAGTTTATAACGATATAAAATAAAACATCCATCCATCCAATATCAACAATCAACATCCATCACAATCATCATCCAAATCAATCAATAAATATCAATATAGAACTGATAATCAATAATAGGTATTTAACTGGCAATTTATATTCAATAGTAAATTAAATAACGATTTAATTCAAATAAATTCAAATTAACGGAGATGATGATTTAAAATATACCAAACAGTCATAAATAAATTTCTAATCACATCATAAATTAAATTTAACAAACATAAGAAATTTAGAAGTTGTGAGTGGGTCAAAACACTCACCTTTGAATTTAAATCCAATTTAAACCCAAAATTCAAACAATCTCCGAATTCGTCCAAACCAGCGTCAAAGTGTCCGGAATTTCAATATGATCCTAACGGAACAACCCGCGCGTGAATTGGACCTCGTACGCAAAAGTTATGATCGTTATAAGTTTGAAATTCAATTTAAATAAAAAAAAGAAACCAATAGTACTAGGCCACGTGTCTCTCGTTCATCCTTTCTAAAAACCCTACCAGTTATGTTCGTAGCCACCACGAGGACCTCCCCTCCCCACGCCTCCAGCCACGGCGCCATCCACTGCCGAAAGCCGAGTCAAGTTCGCAGCACCTCCACTTTCCCCTCGGCCTCATGCGAAAACTTCCGGTCACCTCAATTTTGACCGCCGACGCCAAGATTCGAAAGCCCAAAGTGAGATTTCACCATCGATCAGGCCACTGCCGAGCTAAACGACCCACCGCGATGAACACCCCACGACCTACTCTACACTACAGTACCATTGAATCGAGGCGATATCGCCGATGATCAACCACCCAAATGAACGACAGTGGTTTGTTCGTCGATTTTCGGGCACACAGAAGCCCAGATCGAAAAACAAACTACAAATTTGACTTGCGCTCGTCGAGAGCTTCAAATCGATATATAATTTGTTAGGGTTTGGAGTAGTTTGATTTTCAGTTTGATTTTTGATTTGAATTTGCAATTTGGGAATTAGGGTTTGTCTGCCATTGGAATGCGGAGCTGAGAAAGAATGTACGTACAAACAAATGAGAATGAGGAGTGGCTAGGGTTTAAAACGGGCTATTTATAGACAAGCTGAAATAGAACGGATGGACAGGGTTTGATTTACACGTTAAACGATAAATGGCCCGAAAAGCCCGTACTGTCTCCGAAACGTAAATGGGTCATCCCATATATCAAATTAATTGTTTTCATTATATTTAAATTCAATGGAACAGGTTTCAGGTCCTAATTCCAATGTATGAAGGAGTTATGATAAAATCATCTTATTTCAAATTGATTTCAATTGATTTCAAGGTGTTTCGAGCCCGTACGATCAAACGACAAGTCCGATCGTTATGAAACTTGAAACCTATAATAATTCACCGTTACGGATCCGATGAAACTGGTTTCGTCGAAATCCAAGTCAGTGGCTAAAATGGCTATATTTCAGTTAGTTAAATAAATCAATATTAAATTAATTAAGTAACTTTTTCAGTTTAAATTTAAAAATTTACAACTTCTATCATTTATGATTTCTTAACCATTTACAATAATTTAAACAAATTTAGATGCCAATTTAAAGTTGATTAATTTATCAATTTCAGTGTTAAATTTCAATTTCATTAAATTCAGAAATTATAAATTAAAATTCCAAAATCCATTTATTAAAGTTTTAAACCTTGTTATTCAAGTCTTTTATTTCAATAAGGATATAACTAACATTGGTTTATATCTTAGTACATTAATATTCCCTAAGTTCATCTTAATTTCTATTTACGTAATAATTAAATATCAAATTTCACTTAATTGCAATTAATCCAATTATCATAATTTAAATTCCAACAAATTGATAAATCTTGGTTTCCATTCTTTTTATCCAACCAATTGTCATATTTTGAAATAAATTAACATTATTTCTAATTGTTACCTTAATTTACATTCACGTAATATTCAATTAAATTTTATTGCAATTGGTTTCAAATTTAATTTATTAGACTAAATAAATAGGTAATATAAATAATTGTTACCATTTACTTTTAATTACACTTATAAGTAATTATTAACAACCAAATGTTACAATTGCTTACATACCACTGTTTTTATCCAATTATCATTAATTATATACTAATTCTTAAGTTTATACGACATTTACATTTATTTACTTACATTTAATTTATAACCAAGTTATAACATTTACATTATTTCAATTAATTGGCATTTCATTCAAGTTGCTAATGATGAACTTTAATTAACATTGTTACTTTTCATTTTTGTTATTATTTCATTATTAATTAACAAATTTTTATTTCTTTCAGTATTTAATTTCCAAAATCTGATTAAATCAACAATTTTAACTATCGAAATTTACGGGTCGTTACAATGCATATATATACATCTTGGATGGGTTGACTCCCGGTCATAGTTTCTAGGATCACTATTAACTTATTAGTTCTCATGGGTTTACTGATAACCTTTTTATAATTTATGGACACCCTGTCCTATTTCATAGTATTCATAGGATTAGGGGTGGGCGCGGGTCGGTTTGGTGCGGTTTGAAGTCCAAACCGCTTCCGCACCGCATCAAACGGTTACTCAAAAATACAAACCATTATATTAATCTTTTAAACAGTTCGGTTTCGGTTCGGTTTGAATGTAATACGGTTCGGTTTCGGTCCGGTCTGGTTTGAACTCATATTACATATGAAATAAGAGAATTACTTCCATCAACAATCAATTTACGAAGGCAACTGTGTGAAGCTTTTATACTTAAAGGTTAAAACACAATATTATACTGAAATGAAAGATTAGTTCTTAACTATATGAATATTTCAATTTGACATTTAGCTACAAAGAGAGATTTTTTTGGTAGATTAACCAAACATCAACATTAATCAATGCATAATCATCAAAGAAAATGACTAGAATAAGATTATAATTAACATTTAATGAAAAATATTATACCAAAACTATAACTTCTTCCTTTGTGACAGCGAATATTATATATTAATATAATAACATACGCTAAAAATTGAATATACATCGTTAGAATCTAAATTAAAATAGAAGTTGTTTATATTTTTATCATAAGATTACTAGTGAAGATATTCGGTTCGGTCCGGTTTAATATGGTTGATTCAATCGTCCAACCCGCAACCGAACCGTATCGATGCGGGTCGGTCCGGTTTGGGGTATTTGCTTTGATTAGAAGATTCAGTGCGGATTTCCGCACCGTTTTTGCGGTACGGTGCGGGCGGTTTCCGTATAGCGGTGCGGTTTATGCCCACCCCTACATAGGATCACTAAGAACCTATAGGCTTTGCCAATTAACTTAATTAATTCATGGGTCCACCTGAACCTATTGGTCATTCCAATAACTCATGTATATCCTAATTTTCATGGGTTGACTAGGAACCTATGGATTACTCCAGTAACTCCCTTCTTAGCCTAGTTTTCATAGGTTAACTAGGAACCTACCGATGCCTCCCTTAACTTCTTTCTTATCCTAGTTTTCATGGGTTTACTAGGAACCTTTTGACTGATGTCAATACTTAATCCGGATATAATTTTCATGGGTTCACTACAAACCAATTGACCCCTGCCAACCATCCTTAATACATAGTTTTCATGGGTTTGCTATGAACCATTTGGTTACTCCCAATAACTTCCTAATCATAGTTTACATGGGTTTACTATGAACCTATCTCCCGGACAACTTCAAGGTTTAGGCATCCTATATTTTGGTCTCCCTGACTCCCTGGATGCAATTCTACTCATTCAGAAGTTTAATCAATTTATATTCACTACTGGGTTAACCTACTGGTTCTTTTACCACTTTATCCCTAAAATGCAGTTATAGGTCCTTTATCATGTGAATATATTCATATTTGAAGAAGCAAATATTACAACTACAATACCACTCCTGTGGGTTTAAAGTCCTTGAAATACTTTTCATATAAAACATAGTTAATCCCATTAACCTATATTTTTATCAAGGTAATACTTCTTCAAATTTACATACTTGAAATCCTTTCAAAACTCCTTTATTTAGCCATGGTTTTTCCTTTAAAAATGAGTTTGGGTTTAAAAAGCCTTTCGATACCTTCGAAACCTTGCTTTCGTCCTCATAGGATGACCTCCTTCGAAAGCTTTAAAACATATCTTCAAAATCTTAGGCTCCTGCCTTTCGAATAATTTAAAACATCTCTTTCAAAACCAACCTTATTAAAGTATTATCATATAAGTATAGAAGCATAGCTTGAAACCATTTAAAAATACCCCTTTTGAACTCGTTGAAGGTTACCCTTCGAAACCAATACCTTTCGAAGCCATTGGAGGTTGCCCCTCCGAAACCATTGAAGTACCCCTTTCGAAATCATTGTGTTTAAAACATCATTTTAGGTCAAAGTGTACTTAAGCGAAATCATCTCTTTCGAAACCATTCTTTATCTCATAAAAGTATTGGGGAAGATTGATGGTGTCAAAACCATCCTTTCGAAAGCATTGAAACATCTGGGTAAAACAATGGAAGGTTGGCTTCGAAATCACTTTCGAAACTATTGCCTTCGAAACGCTTAACCCCTTTCGAAAGCAGTAGGAAATGGCTTATATTTATAAAACAAAAGGTACCTTTCGACAACATTGATATCTTCAATGCCATCGAAAGGCAACAAATCCCAAAAGGGTTCCGACTTGGTCGAAACTACCCCTTCTGAAAGCTTCCATTAAAAACTAAGTAACTCCTTCGGAAGCTACTATTTTAAAACAAAGGCGGTAGCTCTCCTTCGAAAGCTTCTTTAGAAATACCCTTTCGAAACCATTGGTTTCGAATACTTCGAAACCCTTTTCTAAACAGGCAAGCGCTTTTCTTTTAAAACAAAACAAAGGAACCAACCCTTTAAGAAGCTACGTTTCGACACCCTGCCTTCCGCCTTTCTTCAATCCACTACGTACCAGCTAACTGATACCATGTGTATTGGTTTACTAGTTTCGACCTAGAAGGTTCGACTAGGCTGGAGGAGGAAGCTCTGGGTCAAAAGGTCCTTCTAAAGAAGGCGGAACCCACTTTTCTGTGCTAAAGTCTGATTTTACTAAATAAAGTAAACTTTTTGTAACTAACTTGCCCACTTGTAAACACATGATTGGTTACATTAAACTTTCAAATTATTTTACTAAAATTTTCCGATTTTTCTCAAATCTAAAACTAAACAACATTTAATAAATAAGCCCTTCCTATTAACAAAACAATTAAATCATTTACGTCGTCCTTTCAAAATAATTTAATTTCCATACTAAATCACTTAGTAAAAATCCCCAAAAATTCTAGAAATTCACTTTAATCTTGTTATCCAAGATATCAAAATTTCAGACCCAAATCCTTCATATAATTTTCGAAATAAATTTATAAACCCAAATAACCATATTTTCCTTTGGAAATTCATAACTAATTCTCCATAGCTTGGAGAATTATAAAAATTGAAACCCAACTCCAAAATCATGTTTTCCATAACATAAATTTTTTCCATGGAATTTAGAAACCATTTAATCTCGGTTTTACCCTAAAATCGTGCATATCTCCTTTTAAACAATCTTTTTAAACTAAATAATTTATAAATCAAGCATATCATTATCCAATATATCATAAAAATGAATTTACCCTTAAATCCAAAATCATATGATTATAAAACCGAAAATAGAGATGTGGAGATTATTATTCACCTTAGTTTGGATAAGGAAATTGGAGATTGATTGAGATTGATTTAATCTAGCTTGATCCTAAGCTTTAGATTTGATTTCTCTTTTCTTCCTTCTCCTTAATGGCCGACTCCTATTAGCTTTCTTACATTTTTAATTTTGCTTAATAAAATAAACATATATGGCTAGAGGTAATTGTATAAGGGTGAGAATATGGATGGCTATTTACCCTAATACCCTTATGTTTAATTAGTTAACACTTAACCATTTTAAGCTCATTCAATTTAAATAGCACGACCACTAAATTAATTAACCAAACTCAATTTCTTTATTACTCTACATTATTCTATTTAATTCATTCTAATTAAATCTCTTGAATAATGTTATTAAAAATTATGGGTGTTGCAGGCTCCCCTCCTTAAAGAATTTCGTCCTCAAAATTCAGTAAGGACTAAATAGAAAACATAGCAATCATCTGTAACAACTCCTAACATCCGTACTAGCCTACCTGACTAGCAACTAATCTATATAAATCTAATACAGACATACCATCAAAGCAGATCAGGATAAGTATCTCGAATCACGTCCTCTGTCTCTCAAGTACAGTCCTTCCCGTTGTCGCTCCACTGAACTTTCACTAACTTGACTATCTTGGACCTCAATTTTTTCTCATCTCTCGCTACAACCCGAATTGGTTGTCTAACAAAGGTCAAATCAGGCTCTACTACCTAGTCCTCCAACTATGTCTGAGGTATATTAGCCTCTGGATCACGTACATACTTGCAAAGATGAGACACATGGAATACGTTATGGACACCTGCCAAACTACTCGGCCACTCTACTCTGTATGCGAGCTTTCCAATCCTTTTGATAATCTGAAATGGACTAACATATCTCGGGGCTAACTTTCCCAACTTTCCAAATCGTACCACACCTTTCATCGGTGATACCTTAATGAAAACACGGTCTCCCACTGAGAACTCTAGGTCTTTACTCCTTTTATCTACATAACTCTTCTGTCTGGATTGAGCTTCCTCCTCGGATTAACTGAATCTTTTTTGACACCTCTCTAACCAAATCCGGACCTAAGACCAATCTGTCTCTAGTCTCTAACCAACATGCAAGTGATTTGCATGGCCTTCTATACAAAGCTTCGAAAGGCGCCATTCCTATGCTAGTCCGATAGCTATTATTATAGGAAACTCAATCAAATGTAGGTGATCCTCCCAAGATCCACCAAAGTAAAATACACAAGCTCTCAATAAATCCTCAAGTACTTTGTTGACTCTCTCTGTCTGCCCATCCGTCTGTGGGTAGTAAGCTGTACTCATCCTGAGCTTTGTACCTAATACCTCTTGTAGACTCGTCCAAAATTTGCTAGTGAATAATGCATATCTGTCACTGATTATGCTACTAGGAATCCCATGAAGTCTAACTATGTTATTCAGGAACAACTTTGCCAAAACAGGTGTCGTCTTTGTCAATTTACTGGAATGAAATGGGCACTCTTGGTCAACCTGTCCACAATAACCCATATACTCTCTTTGCAGGATGAAGGATGACTCAGGTAATGAAGGTTGCCCATATTAAAATTTGCAATGATTCCCAATTAGTTGTAAATCAAGTGCAGGGCAATTACCAAGCCAAAGAGCCAACCTTAGCCTAATATGTGGAACTTTCCAAAAAGCTACTAGAGCAGTTTGAACAATTTGATATAGAGAAAATTCCATGTGAGAACAATTATTCTATCGATTCATTAGCTAAACTCACGAGCACCAAAGTGGAAAATGAAATGAAGGCAGTTCCAACAGGGCATTAGGCAGAGCTGAGCATAACAGAGGCTAACCAAATACTAATCCTAACTCGAGTTCAACGGGCAACGATACGGGGGCCCCTAGGCCAAAAATCGAGGAAAACCGAGGGAAGCCCTCAACCAAACCTCCACTTTAGCAAACCAAGGAAAATACTTGGATGACCCTTATAAAACAATTCCTGCTAAATGGAATCCTACCCCCAAAACAAAAATGAAGCCTGAAAAATAAGGTACCGGGCTATATACTACTCATTCTTTGATGGCATATTATACAAGAGAGGGTATTCCACCCCTTATCTTAGGTGCATTTCCAAAGAAGAGGGAGTGTAAGTCATGAGAGAATTACATGAAAAGCAATGCGAGGACTATCGTGAGGGAGCCAAGTTAGCAAAGAAGGTCTAAGACATGGTTATTATTGGCTTATGGAACTCTAGAATGCAAGGGAATTCATGAGAAGATGCGACAGATGTCAGAGATTCTCGAGTATCCCTAGACAACCATCCCATGAGCCTATCCCAATAACGAGCCCATGGCTCTTCGATATATGGATAATATACTTAATATGTCTACTTTTTATGTCAAAGGGAGGAGTGAAGTATGTAGTAGTGTCAATAGAATACTTCACTAAATAGGTGGAGGCGAAACTCTTAGCTACAATCACAACAAAGAAGATAGTTACCTTTGTAGTAGGAAACATAATTACAGATTTGAAATCCCCTATAAGATAATCTCTGATAATGGAACTCAGTTTGAGAGCAAAGAATTCACAGACTTCTGTCAGAAGAATGGCATAATTAAAAGTTTTTCCTCTATCGTGCACCTACAAGAAAATGGGCAGGTCAAAGCAGTAAATAAGACTATCAAGAAGTTGCTTAAGAAAGGGCTGCAAAAACAAAAGGGAAGTGGATAAAAGAATCATCTTGGTACTATAGGCATATAGAACTTCGACCAGATCTCCAATTGGCCATACCCCTTTCTCATTAGCCTAGGGATATGAGGTCATGATCCCCGTTGAAGTAGAAGTCCCCTCACATAGAAGAATATCTTACACAATAGAGAAGAACGGGAAGCTAAAAGAAGCTTCCCTTAACCTCATTTTAGAAAGAAGAGATGAGGCAGCAGTGGTATCTACCGCATACCACCAAAGAATGGCAAGGAATTACAACACAAGACTCAAAGAAAGAAACTTCTTCAAGGGAGCTTTGGTAATGTGAAGGGCAATGGCCAACACGAAAGACCCAGTAGATGGAGCTCTGGGCCTAAACTAGAAAGAACTATTAGTTATAGAAGAAGTATTGGTCAATGGTGCATACCGACTATCGAAACCTGATGGTAACCTAGTTCCATGAATATGGAACTCAGAGCACCTCATACCTTATTTTGTGTAATCTACACTACTTATGTATATTGTAATTGTTATGAAAAGTAATAATACAATGAATTGGACGTAGGGATATTAGATGGCCTGTACCAGTATAAAAATCTCTCTGTTTTAATTCCTTTGGCATAGCTAAATAATCATACTAAATGTAGGGATATTAGACAACCCAAAGCAGTTATCAAAACAAAACTGCACAAAATGTAGCCCGACTTTCTCAACCAAATAATTAAATTGGACATAGGGATATTGGACGGTGCGAACCAATATAAAATCTCTCTATGTTAATTATGTTAACATAGTTGTTATCCAACCTTTTGACTAGGTCATTTTCGGTCAAATTTGACCGATCAAACTAAAAGATTGTCAAGCAGGAATCCTGAACGATGACTGTCAAACTCAGATATTGAACAAGATCAAGAAGTAAAGTCATATAACTTGCTAAGAAGTTCCAAAACATCAACTCACTCCATTCACAAGATCAAAGTCCAAGATCCATGTAAAGGCATGGATCGATACCGATCCCCAACATTTGCTCAAATCCATCAACAACTCACATCACATGATGTCAAGGTGTTTGCAAGGCATAACACATAAAGTGAGATGGTTCGTTAGTCAGATACAACTCAAACACTTGATAGACAAACCAAGTGCAATCAATCTACACTTGAGCTAAGAAATTCACTTAGATTTAAGCCCCCAACAAAACAAGTAAAGCAAGAGAGTCGAAGATGTGAAGATGTTAGACTTCCATAAGAGGAAGGAAGGATCCAGAAGGTGATTTCATGGATCAGTATCGATCCATGAGCATGGATCAGGTTCGATCCCTGAGTGTTACTGATGTGGCCAAGGTCTTCTTAGCACGACCCCTCCTGCACGTAGGAAACATTGGCATGGACGTAGTAGAGAGAATTTTATCAATCTACAACTATAAATAGATGATGAGGGGCATGACATTAGGGATCTTTTTTGTGTTGTTTACAAATTATCAAACTAATCTTGTAATTCCGGGGATCATCACCGATCGTAAGAACAATCTTTGTAAACAACTATCATAATCATTAATAAAGTTAAGTGGAGTAGGCAATGATTAATCAAACCACTATAAATCTAATGTGCCTTGTTTTTCCTTATTTTAATTTACCTTCTTCATTTAATCCTTCCACTTTCATTTCTGGGTGTTTGTGCCACTTTTTGGTGTAAACATTTTGGTGCTTTCACTGAGAGCGTTGATCCCAATCTATTAGGATATATATTCTACTTTTGGATTGCCCAAATCAACGAGGTAGATCTGTTAGTTTTGTTATTGCAATCCGTGACTATTCAGATTCAACAGAATCTATCAAAGGATTAATCTAAGTTATGGCCAAACAAAAAGAAAGATCCGCGGCTTCCATACCTGTCAATAATGCTAAGAACCCTGGTTCTCAACATGTTGAGGAAGTTGCACAACCAGATACTATCGAAGTTTAGACCCAGTCGGATATGATAACGAGGGTTTAGATGGACCAGATGATGAAGGAGAGAACAAGAAGCTGTAGGAAAGCCGCGATGAGATGAGGCAGCAGATGAAGGAGAGTATTAACTTACTAAATCAATTGACCTATGGTCGTAGAAGAAGCAAGATGGAGTTGGCACCTTCCGAGTATGATAGTTCCTCATCATCCGGCAAAAAGCATAGTGAAGTAAAACAGAAGATGTTCAGAAAGGAAACCAGCATTTCAAAGGAGAGGTTGGAGACTGGTCGAGGAAAAAGTTTGAGGACCGTTACCGAACCCTAAGCAGGGATCGGTACCAAACCATCTATTCAATTATATGTCAGTCGTCTTTTGATCAGTTAGCATAGAATTTTGTCGAGCAATTCCGCTTACACACTACTCGTCCTAAGTACGTAATGTCGCTGTCGAACCTCTTTCAAGATGCGGGAGAGTCATTAAAGGATTTTGAGCAGGTTTAACATAAGGGAGACAGAAGTGAGTAACGTAAAAGAAGAAACTGAATTAATGCCCTTGATAAGGGGGTGCATCCGGATACTGATTTCGGGAGATGTTTAAAGATGAAACCCCCACCAACAATGGGTGTTTTTTTACAAAAAGGCAAATCATTTCTTGCGCTTGGAAGAGGCAAGTACTACCACCAGGAAAGCTATTGTTGAAAAATCAAATGAGGTTGTTCAGAGTAATGTTGTAGTGAAGAAGATCGGGTGAAGTTCCAGTAGAATTGATGTGAATGTAGAGAACACAGGTATTGCACAGAAAGAAGTTAACTAGGGAGGTGGAGTTAGGAAATCGGGTTCCAAAAAATGACCAAGATTCCCGAGATTCGAGGATTACACACCACCGGATAACTCGATTGAAAATGTTTACCTTGGCACACAGGTTTTTGAGCATTATAAGAAACCACCTCCAAGGGAGTCAATGGAGAAAGAGAAGAAATCCGGTAAGTACCACCGATCCACGATCATAACATGAATGAGTGTCAGTATTTGTGTGATGTGACAGAAGACAAGATCCGAAATAAGAAGTTGTAGCATTTTCTTAAAGCCCCACGGGATGGCAGCTAGGGAAATGCTCTTTCTCAAGGACAACAGTACCAACAGGGCCAGGTTGGGCCTAATGACGATGAGTCTAGACAGCTTTGGAAGAGAGTAGTCATAAACATGATTTCTGGTGGACCTCACCCGGCTGCAAAGAGCTAGAATGAGATGGATAGATATAGGAGTTCGTTGAAGCACGCTGTGAATGAGAGCTGCTTTGCCGTCGAAGATAGAGCTCTAGTAAAACAACTCAAGACAATGACTGATTATATTGTTTTTAGAACAGAGACGCAAACAGGGTCGAAGTGCCCACGCTTGATCCCCTGGTGATATCGGCTAAGACTAGGCCAACAATTGTGAAGAAGGTGCTAACCAACTATGGTAGCTCAGTAAATATCATGTTTTAAAAAAGCTTTTGATCAAATGAAGACGGATAGTCAGGATCTTAAGCCATGCAAATCCTAGATCCAGGGATTTAATGGAGTAGCGAGGGAACCTATATGATGTGTGGACCTACTGGTGGTTTTAGGTGAGGATGACTGCAAGCAAGTGCAGGTAGTGATCTTCTTGGTGTTGGACATTTTTTCAGCTTATAATGCTTTTCTGGGCCGACCAGCCCTTGCTAGTTTTCGAGTAGCCCTTACCCCATGGTGCCTGATGATGAAATTTCCTACGGATAACAGAGTAGTTATCCAAGGAGACCAAAGCATCGGGCATGAATGTTATGTCGCATAGCTGAAGGAGGAGAATGATTTGATCAAGAAAAGCATGTGGAGAAGACCCTTTGCATCAAGTCGCTGGATGCATAGCAACCACCGCCTAGGCCCTGGCTCGGGTAGCATAGTCGATTCCAAAAGGATATTGATCCAAGGAAAGAGCCATAGGATGCTAGAGCATCCCCACGGAGTTGATGATCAACATCCCGGTTAGTCAGGACGATCCTACATGGGTCCTAAAGATCGGATCTCAATTTAGCATGAGGATGATGAAAAAGCTGACGAGATTTCTCTAGGCGAACCTAAATGTGTTTGCCTGGATGTATTTTGACATATGTAGAATATCATTGGAGATAGCGTGCCAAGCATTGAATGTGAACACTAAATATGTTCCTGTAAAGTAGAAACGATGCAGCCTGGTCTAGAGCGATTCACTGCATTGAAAGAGGAAGTGGACAAGCTAATAGATAACGGCTTCATCCACGACGGTATATAATCAGAATTAGTGTCCAACCCAGTTATGGTAAAAAGTTTAATGGGAAATGGATGATGTGCATCGACTATTCGAATCTGAATAAGGCATGCCGAAAGGATAGTTTCCCATCATCGAAGATCAATCAATTAGTAGGTCCAACCGCTGGGCACGAGCTATTATCGTTTATGGATACTTACTCTAGCTATAACCAGATTTAAATGCATGTCCCAGATCAGGAACACACTAGCTTCATAAACGACCTAGGACTGTATTGTTATCTTGTTATGCCCTTCGGTTTAAAGAATGAAGGAGCGATTCAACAGAGACTGGTGAACTCGATGTTCAAGGAGCAGATCAGATGCACAATGGAAGTCTACATGGTCAATATGCTTGTAAAATCGTGATGATCGATGAACCACGTAGAGGACTTGGCATGTATGTTAAACGTTCTCCATGTAAGGACCCTAATTTTGATTAACATTATTTAGGACATTTAATTAGTTAAATTAAATGAAATAATGTAAATGGTTAAGGGATTGAGATTTGTGTATTTAGAGGGTAGCCCTGCCTAATGAAACAATGAACTAAAATGAATTAAAATGAAATAGACAAGGGTAATAGATAAGGAAAAAAAAATATAAATAAGTAATATTCTTATACCCTAAACCCTTATGCACGTTCATAAACAAAACTAAACTTAAGAAGAAGCCAGCCACCATTAGAAGAAGAAAAATGAAGATAAGCTAAAATCAAGAGGAAGAAGCTAATCAATTTAATTCAAGAAGAAAATCTCAACTCCTTAACAACAAGCTAAAGGTGAATAATAGATTACATCTCATATTTTCTTATTTTCTGTTATAGTTGAGATCCAGAATTATTTTGCAAATGATTTGCCATGTTTTGATTGTTTAAATGGATATATATGCTTGTCGATGATTTATGATATTTCATATAGATTTTATAATAAAGTTTAAATTGAAAAACCAACTAAATGACATCCAAATGCTTTGCGATTTTGGTATAAGGTCAGAAATAATATTTTAGAGATGGGTTTCAAGTTTCATAATTTTCTGAATTAATGTGGATTTATTATGAATTTTCTAGTGAAGAAAATAGTTAATTTGGGTTTAAATTAATTACGACTATTATATATTAGCTTTGGGTTAGAAATTTATATATGTTAGAAAACATATTAAAAGTGATTTATGAGAATTTTTGTAGAATTTTCCTAAGTGTTTTAATAAGTATATAAAATTATTTAAGGTATGGGACTTAAATATTTTATATGTTTATAAAAGTAGAAGGGGCAATTTGTAAATGTTTTAAGTTATTTATTTCTGAAATTTAGCAGCAATTTTAGAAAAGATTTAGAAAAAGAAATTGGCAACAAATCATATGTTGACAAACAAAGCAGGTTAGTTGAAAAGAAATTACCCTTTTAAGTTAAAAATCAGTTTTATAAGGTTTTTACTGTTTCACCACTTTCGAGAGCACCTTTCAACCTCATACTGCCACCTCCATCTAGGTTGAAACCAAAACACATGGTATCAATTTCGGTACGTAGTGTATTGGACTTGGGTGAAAGGTGTGGAGTTGAAACATGGCTTATCGAAGGGGTTGAAGTAGCTTCTGAAAACTTAGAGCTATTTTGGTTGTAAATGAGGGTTTCGAATGAGATGGCTTTCGACTTGGTCAGCTTTCGACTTGGTCAATTATTTTAAAGAAGAGAGCTTTAGGAAGAGGTTGCCGCTTTTGTTTTAAGGAAATGCTTTCGAATGGGTCGAAACCCCTATTGCCGCCTTCAACCTTTTGAAGCAATGCCTTCAAAATGGTGCTTTCGCTTTAAACCCTGAATCGCTTCTCCAATGCTTTTGAAGGGATTAGTTTCGACACCATCCACTTCTTTTACTTGGGAAATTGCTTTCGAAGGAGTTGCTTTCGACCTAGTTGTTTTAAGACCCTTTTTAGATTTGGAATGTTAAACCCAAATGTTTCGAAAGGAATGGTTCTAAATGGTTTCAAAAGGCTGTTCCTCATGTTTTTACTAGAACTCAATGCTTTTGAAAGGTTTGATTTATGTAAAGGACTTAATGCTTTCGAAAGGTATATGATAAAGGTTTCGAAGGGGTGGTTCCCTAATGTTTCCGAAGGGTTTACCTCAGAGTTTAAATGGAGGATTTCCAATGTTTTCGAAAGGCATGTTTAATGTGTTTTGAAAAGAGGTTGTCTAAGGTTTTGTAAAGCTTTTGAAATGATACTTTTAATGTTTTTGAAAGGTCTATTGTAAATGGTTTTGAAAGGTATGTTTTGGCCTTTCGGCCTAAGGTTATAAAGTAAAGTAGTTTACTTGTATCGAAAGGGGTACTTTCAATGGTTTCGAAAGGGGTACTTCCAAAGGTTTCAAAAGAGATTGTTTAAAGGTTTTAAACAAAGGTTTCGAATGTTTTCCTCAATAATGTTTTGTGTAAAGTATAGATAACATGGCAAAGTGACTTGAGTAAAGCATAGAGTATATTTTCCTTGTTTAAGTATGATTGAAAGAGTTAAATCAATTTTAAAGAAATGTTTTCAAGGAAAATTTGATGGGGCAGTTGACCCTAAGCAAATGAATCAGATATTATAATATTAGATGGGACTAGTATGGGGTCGCGCCTTATACTTTAGCTAGTATCCCCTAGCTAATATAAGTCCAAAATTCCAGTGTGTAGGACTTTGTCACATGTAAGACTAGAATGATGTTACACAGAAAGGAATATATAGTGAAAGATAGGTTATTGGTGAGCCCACAAAACCATTAGGAGTTGACCCTGGGAGAAGTAGGTTAGGAACAGACCATCAGGAAGAGTGTCTAACAGAAGTTAGATTATTTGTTTATTTTGTCTGGTAGGCCTGAGTCAGCCAAAGGTTAGTAGTTAGCCAAATAAAACTATAGTGTTTGGACAGATAGTCCATTAATTACCTGATTTGTATGTATACATTATATTTTTATTATTGCTTTAACAGTTTGGTTGCAGGATTTTGATTTGCAAAAGATATGTTTTAAAAAGGGATATTAGGGAAGGGAAACCCATTCCGGTAAGCAGCATGGTATCTATTAATATCAGTAAACTGAGATGTATAGTATTATTCACTCCAGGCTTTATGTCTGACTCGAAGTTTACATTTTTCCCCTTAAACTCTCGAGTGTTCAAAATATGATTTGAGTAGGTTGAGAGTTGAGGATTTACATGTTTTAGTAGGTGGACGAATAAAGCTTCCGAAGACGTGCAAGAGGCATGGATAGCTATTTAGGAGTTGTTATATTTATTTCTATTTCTGCTGTGATGTATTAAGATAGTTTTTGTCTATTAGTACTTTGATCATCCAAGGGGGCATCTTTATATGTCGCTCTTGGCGTATTTTGTAATAATTATATTTGATCAAAACCTGGGAAATGTTTGGGATTATCTAACGGAATATGAAACATGTGTTGAAATGTAATCAGTAAAGTTACTATTTTTTGTAATTTGTGATTTTGTTTCATATTCATGTGCTTATGATATTATGGATACCATTAACATTACCGTATTTTATCACCGGAAGTTAATACTATGGATGACTGCAGCATCTGTAGCGCTTAGCTTCGGACCTCAAGATAGGGGATGTTACAACTTGATATCAAAGCATATGTTTATGAAAAACTTTAAAATTAAAATGATTTTGAAAACATAATCCTAAAGAATTAGAGAAAAGATCGGCGTATGGGATAATTCTATAGTAACGTACTTGTATTTGCTATATATAAGTATACGCTTTATCTCTATTCTCCCATCCCTCTTAGGCTATTCTTCTGTATCTTACGAAGGCTCGAATGTAGATATGGATGCTAGAAGTGGAAGAGTTAACATTGGTGGGGGAAGCACCACAACCAATGGAAATGCCAGACCAAATACCAAAAGAAACCCAGGTCAGGCACAAGCTACAAATGTGGGTGCTGGAGTCCCGCAAGTTGATATGTGAGTGATGTATTAGTTCTTTATAAACATGGTGCAAGCGGCAGTTGCTGCTGGAGTAGTTGGAGCAGGAAATCAAGAAGCTCCTGTGGTAAATAACTATGCTATTTTGAGTAGAGATTATGCTTGGCTGGGAGGAAAGCTGTTTATTGGTACTGAAGACGAAATTGAAGTGGAAAATTGGTTACTTCATTGCGAGAGGATTTTCGCTGATTTAGGGCTCAATGATGAGCAAAAGAGGAGACTCGCTTCTAGATAGCTACAAGGAGCAGCACTGTATTGGTGGAACAGTGTTACTGTTGGAGTTAACGAGGAGACTATGACTTGGGCTGAGTTCAAAAGGATATTTGAGGAGAGGTTTATGTTGGAGATTTCAAAGTCTACTCTACTTAGGAAGTTTGCTAAGTTAGAGCAGGAGAATATGACAGTGCTTGAGTATGCAACGAGGTTTGAGGAGCTAGTGAGATATGGCTATGCTACAGTTGATACTGTGATAAGAGGAATGAGAAGTTCATTCGTGGATTAATGCCTGAGCTTGCTAAGGCCACATTACCTTATATTAGGGATCCATGTGATGTTGTGGAGATGGCCTTGAGGCATGAAGAGATGCTTGCTTTTCTTGAAAGAAATAAGGCCAAGGAAGTTCAAGGAGGACAGAGTCAGAAGAGGAAGTTTTTCCATAAGAAAGGAGCTCAAAAGGGTGGAGCTGCAAAGAAAGGAAAGGCAGAGGTTGTCTGTTATAAATGTGACAAGAAGTGGCATTTCGCAAATGAATGTCACTTGGGAGATGGAAAGAAGATGATCGGGAAGAAGAATATTAGATGCTTCTACTGCGATCAAATTGGACATCATAAGAACCAGTGCAAGGAGCCAACCAAGGATGGAAAGGGAATTTTTTTAGCATTGGAGCTAGCTACCTCGTGGCCAACAGCAGAGGAAAAAGGAAAGCTATGTTGGAAGGTACGCTTATGATTCATGGTATGTCAGTTAGCGTTCTATTTGATACTGGTGCATCGCATTCTTTTATATCTCATTGTTTGGTAGATAAGCTTAACCTAGAACCCTTATACCTAGTTACTTCCTTAAGGGTTGCAAATCCAATAGGAGGTTATGCGACTCTTGGGATGAGATGTGACCACCTAGAGTTTGAATTTTTAGGTCATGTATTTGCTTGCAGTTTGCATGTGTTTGATTTCATAGGGTTCAGAATTATTTTGGGTATGGATTGGTTAAGTAAATATGATGCTAGGATATTTTTCCATGATAGGAATATACCGCTTAGACACCCTGACTGTAGCGATCAGATTATATACTCCGTAGGAAACCCTAGTTGCGAGGTTAACGCTTTTTTGAGTGCTGTGGAGGTAGAAAACGAGTTGAATTGAGTTTTTGTTGTCAGAGATTTTGCAGATGTCTTTGAACCTGTAGTGGGATTACCGCCGAAATGAGCCATTGAGTCTTGGATAGATTTAGTACCATGAGCAGAACCGGTGAGTAGACCGCCAAGCTAAATGACACCTACAGAGATGAGGGAGTTCAAGGTGCAGTTGGTGGATTTGGAAGGCAAGAACTTTATCAAACCTAGCAGTTCGCCTTGGGAGCAACCGTAGTGTTTGCCAAGAAGCCGGACGGATCATTAAGGTTATGTATCGATTATCGTAAGTTGAATGAGAAGATGATAAAGAATCGATATCCATTACCTAGAATGGACGATTTATTCGACCAGTTGAGTGGAGCCAAAGTATTTTCCTGGTTGGATTTAGCAACAGGATTCCATCGGCTTATAGTGGCAGAGGATAGTATTCCTTTGATGGCGTTGGGAACCAGATATGGATCATACGAATGGTTAGCAATGCCGTACAGACTAACTAATGCGCCAGCATTCTTTGTAGATTTGATGAACCGAGTTTTTCGAGAGCACTTGGATAGGTTCGTGTTGGTTTTCATAGATGATATTTTGATATACTCTAAAGATGAAAGAGAGCATGAAGTTCATCTTAGAGTAGTACTTGAGATGCTGAGGCAACATCAACTAAAAGCGAAATTTTCGAACTGTCATTTCTGGAAGAAGGAAATGAAGTTTCTTGGTCATGTAGTCTCAGAAAAAGGGTTGTTTGTTGATTCGACTAAGATCGAGGCAGTGAATAATTGGAAGAGACCTGAGATGGTGACTGAGATAAAGAGTTTTCTTGGATTAGCTAGGTATTATCGGAGATTCATTAAGGATTTTTCACGGATAGAGGCACCGATGACCAAGCTAACGCGAAAGGATATGAAGTTCGTTTGTATCGATAAGTGTAAGGAAGCACTCCAAAAGCTGAAACACTTATTAATGGATGCACCTGTGTTAGTTGTTCCAAAGGGAAATCAAGATTTAGTAGTATATACAGATGCATGTGGAACGGGATTAGGAGCTGTGTTAATGCAAAGGGGTAAAGTGATTGCCTATGCATCTTGACAGCTTAGACCGCATGAGGTTAGATATCCAACACCCGATTTGGAGCTAGCTGCAGTTATTTTTGCATTAAAGGTTTGGAGACATTACCTCTTAGGAGAGAGATTCAAGTTGTATATAGATCATAAGTCACTTAGGTATTTATTCTCTCAGAAGGAGTTGAATATGAGACAACAGAGGTGATTAGAGTTTTTGGCTGTTTATGACTTTCGTATTGAGTACACCCTAGGAAAAGGCAACAAGGTTGCACACTTAGTAGAAAACATCAAAATGTAGTGTTGGCAATGATAGCTGAGTGGAAAGATTTAGAAGCGTTGATGACATGCAGAGTATGGTGGAGATCTGAAGCAAGGTCTAGTAAGGAAACTGTTCTATTGTCATGTTTAGAAGTTCGACCGGTGATAATAAAAAAGATTTCTTCTAAGAAAAAGAGGATCCAGTGTTAGCCGAGAGGATTGAAAGGCTTGAGGTTGGAATTGAGATCGATGATCTAAAGGATTTTAGTCTTGACCAGAAGGGATGGTTAAGAAAGAAAGGAAGATCATGTGTTCCGAATATGGGAAATATTAGGAAGGATGTTCTAGAAGAATGCCATCATTCGAAGTTCACTATTCATCCGGGAGGAACTAAGATGTATCAAGATATGAAGAGAAGTTTCTTCTGGGAAGGTATGCAGAGAGATGTAGGCTTATGGGTGAAAAAGTGTTTGAACTGTCAACAGGTAAAAGCCAAACATCTGAAATCGAGTGGGTTACTTCAGCCTTTAGATTTTCCAGTATGAAAGTGGGCTTCTATCTTAATGGATTTTATAGACGAGTTTCCAAAATCAAATAGAGGAAATGAAAGTATATAGGTCATAATGGACAGGTTAACCAAGAGTGCCCATTTCATACCAGTCAAGTCAACTAGAACGACACCTATTTTTGCTAAGTTATTTCTGAAGAATATAGTTAGACTGCATGGAATTTCTAGTAGTATAGTAAGTGATAGAGATTCTTTACTCACTAGCGAGTTCTGGAAGAGTCTACATGATGCTTTAGGTACCATGCTCAAGATGAGTACCGCTTACCATCCACAGACAGATGGGCAAATGGAAAGAGTTAACAAAGTCTTAGAAGATTTGTTACGAGCTTGTGTGCTAGATTTTGGGGGATCATGGGAAAACCACCTACACTTAGTCGAGTTTTTGTATAACAACAATTATCAGGCTAGTATAGGGATGACATCGTTTGAAGCTTTGTATGGAAGGCAATGCAAATCTCCCATTTGTTGGTTAGAGACAGGGGATACGTTAGTTCTTGGTTTGGATTTGGTTAGAGAAGCTGCAGAAAAGATTGAGTTAATTTGAGCTAAAATGAAGGAAGCTCAATCTAGGCAGAAGAGCTATGCTCATAGTAGACGGAAAGACTTAGAGTTCAAAGTTAGAGATCATGTTTTCGTCAAAGTATCATCGATGAAAAAAGTAATTCGATTTGGAAAATCAGGAAAATTGGCGCCGAGATTATTTGGACCATTTTCTATTGTAGAAAGGATCAGGAAACTCGCATATAGGGTAGAGTTACCGAACAGTTTGGAAGGAGTCCATGATGTTTTTCATGTTCCCCATCTAAGGAAGTGTATTTGAGATCCGGAGACTACTATAGCACCAACTATGTTAGAGGACTTAGTGGTGGAACCGAATTTGACTATAGTTAGAAAGCCAGTTAGTATAGTCGTGGGAGATGAGAAGAGGCTAAGGAACAAGACAATCAGATTAGTTAAGATCCAGTAGAGCGACGAGGAGAGAGACTGTACTTAAGAAACTGAGAGCAGGATTAGAGACACTTATCCTGACTTGTTTCATGGTATGTTTTACCTTTATGATTGATTTGATGTGTACCTTATCGTAATTTCGAGGACGAAATTCTTTAAGAAGGGGAGTCTGTAACGACCCCAATTTTGATAAACATTATTTAGGACATTTAATTAGTTAAATTAAATGAAATAATGTAAATGGTTAAGGGATTGAGATTTGTGTATTTAGAGGGTAGTCGTGCCTAATGAAACAATGAACTAAAAGGAATTAAAATGAAATAGACAAGGGTAATAGATAAGGGAAAAATAGGAATAAGTAATATTATTATACCCTAAACCCTTATGCACGTTCATTTACACATTCATAAACAAAACTAAACTTAAGGAGAGGCCGACCACCATTAGAAGAAGCAAAATGAAGATAAGCTAAAACCAAGAGGAAGAAGCTAATCAATTTAATTCAAGAAGCAAATCTCAACTCCTTAACAACAAGCAAAGGTGAATAATAGGTTACATCTCATATTTTCTTATTTTCGGTTATAGTTGAGATCCAAAATTATTTTGCAAATGATTTGCCATGTTTTGATTTTTTAAATGGATATATATGCTTATTGACAATTTATGATATTTCATATAGATTTTATGATAAGCTTTAATTTGAAAAGCCAACTAAATGACATCCAAATGCTTTGTGATTTTGATATAAGGTTAGAAATAATATTTTAGAGATGAGTTTCAAGTTTCATAATTTTCTGAATTAATATGGATTTATTATGAATTTTCTAGTGAAGAAAATAGTTAAATTGGGTTTAAATTAATTACGGCTATTATATGTTAGCTTTGGATCAAAAATTTATATATGTTAGAAAACATATTAAAAGTTATTTATGGGAATTTTTGTAGAATTTTCATAAGTGTTTTAATAAGTATATAAAATTATTTAAGGTATGAGACTTAAATGTTTTATATGTTTATAAAAGGAGAATGGGCAATTTGTAAATGTTTTAAATTATTTATTTGTGAAATTCGACAGCACTTTTAGAAAAGATTTAGAAAAAGAAATTGGCAACAAATCATATGTTGACAAACAAAGCAGGTTAGTTGAAAAGAAATTACCGTTTTAAGTTAAAAATCAGTTGTATAAGGTTTTTGCTTTTTCGCCACTTTCGGCAGCACCTTTCGACCTCATACTGTCGCCTCCATCTAGGTCGAAACCAATACACATGGTATCAATTTTGGTACGTAGTGGATTGGACTTGGGCAAAAGGTGTGGAGTCGAAACAGGGCTTTCAAAGGTGTTGAAGTAGCTTCTGAAAACCTAGAACTATTTTGGTTGTAAATAAGGCTTTCGAATGAGATGGCTTTCGACTTGTTCAGCTTTCGACTTGGTCAATTATTTTAAAGAAAAGAGCTTTCGAAAGAGGTTGCTGCTTTTGTTTTAAGAAAATGCTTTCGAAGGGGTCGAAACCCCTGCTACCGCCTTCAACCTTTTGACGCAATGCCTTCGAAAGGGTGCTTTCGCTTTAAACCCTGAGCCGCTTCTCCAATGCTTTCGAAGGGATTGGTTTTGACACCATCCACTTCTTTTGCTTAGGAAATTGCTTTCGAAGGAGTTGCTTTCGACCTAGTTGTTTTAAGACCCTTTTTAGATTTTGAATGTTAAACCCAAAGGTTTCGAAAGGAATGGTTTTAAATGGTTTTGAAAGGTTGTTCCTCATGTTTTTTTAGAACCCAATACTTTCGAAAGGTTTGATTTATGCAAAGGACTTAATGCTTTCGAAAGGTTTCGAAGGGATGGCTCCCCAATGTTTTCGGAAGGTTTACCTCAAAGTTTAAATGGAGGGTTTCCAATGTTTTCGAAAGGCCTGTTTAAAGTGTTTTGAAAAGAGGATGCTAAGGTTTTGTAAAGATTTTGAAAGGATACTTTTAATGTTTCGAAAGGTCTATTGTAAATTGTTTCGAAAGGTACGTTTTGGCCTTTTGGCCTAAGGTTATAAAGTAAAGTAGTTTACTTGTATCGAAAGGGGTATAATGGTTTCGAAAGGGGTACTTTCAAAGGTTTCGAAAGAGATTGTTTAAAGGTTTTAAACAAAGGTTTCGAATGTTTTCATCAATAATGTTTTGTGTAAAGTATAGATAACATGGCAAAGTGATTTGGGTAATGCACAGAGTATATTTTCCTTGTTTAAGTATGATTTAAAGAGTTAAATCAATTTTAAAGAAATGTTTTCATAGAAAATTTGATGGGGTAGTTGACCCTAAGTAAATGACTCAGATATTAGAATACCGGATGGGACTGGTATGGGCTCGTGCCCTATACTTTAGGTAGTAGCCCCTGGCTAATATAATTCCAAAATACCAGTGTGTAGGGCTTTGTCACAAATAAGACTAAAATGATGTTACACACTGAAAGGAATATATAGTGAAAGATAGGTTATTGGTGAGCTTGCAAAAACATTAGGATCAGTTGACCTTGGGAAAAGTAGGTTAGGGAAAGACCGTCCAGAAGAGTATCTAACAGAAGTTAGATTATTTATTTATTTTGTCTGGTAGGTCCGAGTCAGCCAAAGGTTAGTAGTTAGCCGAATAAAACTATAGTGTTCGGATAGATAGTCCATTAATTACATGATTTGTATGCATACATGATGTTGTTATTATTTCTTTAACTAGTTTGGTTGCAGGATTTTGATTTGCAAAAGATATGTTTTAAAAAGGGATATTAGTGAGGGAAAACCCGTTTTGCTAAGCGGCATGGTCTCACTTAATATCAGTAAACCGAGATGTATAGTATTATTCACACCAGGATTTATGTCTAACTCGAAGTTTAGGTTTTTCCCCTTAAACTCTCGGGTGCTCAAAATATGATTTGAGTAGGTTGAGAGTTGAGGATTTTACAAGTTTTAATAGGTGGACGAGTAAAGCTTCCGAAGACGTGCAGGAGGCATGGATAACTATTTGGAGTTGTTATTTTTATTTCTATTTCCACTGTGATGTATTAAGACAGTTTTTGTCTATTAGTATCTGATCATCCAAGAAGGCACCTTCATATGTTGCTCTTGGCGTATTTTGTAATAATTATATTTGATCAAAACCTAGGAAACATTTGGGATTATGTAACAGAATATGAAACATGTTTTGAAATGTAATTAGTAAAGTTGCTGCTTGTTTGTAATCTGTAATTTTGTTTCATATCATGTGCTTCTGATATTATGGATACCATTAACATTACTGTATTTATCACCGGAAGTTAATACTATGTATGACTGCAGTATTTGTAGCGCTTAGTTTCGGGCCTCAAGATAGGGGATGTTACACTCCGCAAGTATGGGATGAAGCTTAATCCACTGAAGTGTTCATTTGGAGTTGCATCAGGAAGGTTCTTAAGTTTGTAGTGAACTCAAGAGAAATAGAGGCTAATCAAGAAAAGATTGAAACATTGAGAAACATCGAAGCCTCAAAGTCAATGAAAGAAGTTCAGAGGTTGAATGGAAAGCTTGCCGCCCTAAGCTAATTTATTTCAAGAGCCACTGACAAATGCATACCTTTCTTCGACGTCCTAAAGAAGGGAAAATGGAACTTCGCTTGGATGCAGGAGTGCAAGGACGCCTTTTAGGCTTTGGTGGATCACTTAGAGAGGCCACCCATCTTGTTAAAGCCCTTGGAGGAAGAGGATTTGTTTATCTATCTAGCATTTTCTGTGCATGCTTTGAGTGCCCTACTTGTATGTGAGATGTCTCGAATCCAGACGTCGGTGTACTGCATTAGCAAACAGTTGACAGGGGCAGAGAGGAACTACCTAAAGCTGGAAAAGCTAGCATATTGCCTATTGATCACTTTGAGAAAGCTCCATCCATACTTCCAGGCGCACCCAATTAAAGTATTGACCGACTAGCCTTTGAGACTTCGGGAAGATTACTCAAGTGGATCATTGAACTTAGCCAATAGGCTATATCATATCATCCTTGGAGAGCAATTCAAGGCCAGGCATTGGCCGATTTCATAGCTGGGTATAATGCTCGAGATGATACTCTGGTGGGAAGTGGAGAATGGAGCAATAAATGGAAGATGTATACTGACGGGCATCCAACGAGTATTACATGGGGATAGGTGTTGTCCTAGTGAGCCCTGAGGAACGCTCGATCTGCTTTGCCTTGAAACTCGATTTTCTTACAATGAATAACAAAGCTGAATACGAAGCACTAATCGTGGGACTTAAGATTGCAAAAGAGTTGGGTGTTAAAACTTTACATATTTTCTGCATTTCCCAGCTAGTGGTGTGCCAAATTATGAAGGAATTTCAGGTGAAAGGAAAAAGGCTTGCTCCTTACTTAACCAAGGCCCTAGTGCTGTTGAATGACATTGAATACTTTACGATAACACATATTACCAGAGAGGGAAATAGGAAGCTGATTCACTAGCCAAGTTGTCTAGTTCAGGAGATGCAAAACTCATGGGCTTGGTTCCGGTGGGGATATTATCAACTCCGGACATCGATCAGATGAATGTAGATTAGACCTTGGAGCTAAATGTGAAAAGGAGTTGTGCATGACTCCAATTATGGATTACTTATTGAGGGGAATCTTTCTAGATAGGAAGAATGAGTGACGACAACTTCTTCGTAAAGCTTAGAGATTCATCATGCAGGAAGGAGTATTGTATAGGAAAGGATTCTCAGTCCCCTTGCTGCGGTACATTACTAAAGATGAAGTCGAGCGGGTCGTAATGGAATTACATGAAGGGGCTTGCGGTGACTACACTAGGGGCAAACGTTAACAAAGAAGATTCTCCACTACGTGTATTTCTGGCCAACTATCAACCATAATGCAGCTAATTACTCTAGGAAGTGCGATAAATGCTAGAGGTCCACGAAGATTCTTAGACCACTGCCGATGGAGATCTTGCAAATGGTCAGTCCTTGGCCATTTGCAGTTTGGAAAATCGATATTATTGGTGTTCTTCTAGTGTCCAAGGGTGATGCGAAATATGCCATCATCGCCATCGACTATTTCATGAAGTGGGATGAGGCGGATTCGCTAGTCATGATCACTACTAAGAAGGCAATCAACTTCGTAGTCAAAATTATCATATGTCATTTTGGGGTTCCACAATAATTATCTTTGATAACGGAACCTAATTCGATGGCATCGAGTTTAAAAGCTTTTGCTATAGGCATTGCATTAAGAAGAGATTTGCGATGGTAGTGCACCCACAGGCGAATGGATAAGTAGAAGCCATGGACAAAATAATTAAGTCCATTCTCAAGAAGGGACTGGAGAAGGCCATGGGAAAGTGCGTCATTGAATTACCATTAGCACTTGGGCTTACAGAACGACCCATAAGTCCGCAACCAGCCACACTCCATTTTCCCTAGCTTACGGATCAGAAGCTATGATTCCAATTGAACTCGAAGTACCTTCTCATCGAGTGATCCATTGTAACACTAGAGTGATCGAAGAACTCCTAATTGAGTCACTTGACATGATCGATGAGAAGCGTGTGAAGCTGACTTAAGAGCAGTCACATACCAAAAACGAGTAGCCCAATATTACAACACCAAGGTCAGAAGTCGGACCTTTAAAATTGGCGATCTCGTCCTCAATTGAATCTTCCTAGCTCCATGAATATGGGCATGAGCTGGGGAGGTCCATTGTACTCGAATATAAACTTGGAGATGCAGCATTCAAGCTAGTGACTGTTGGTGGGATTTCACTCACGCGAGCATGGAATGGCGAGCACTTAAGACGCTATTTCACTTGAAATCCAACTTTGTAAATATTTTTTCAATTTCGATGTAACACGAAAAAATCTGTCATTTCCTGTGAATATGAAATGAAACGACTTTCGAAATCTACAAATCTGTCTTAACAAAACTATAAGCAGAAAATCATAGTAAATGTTATTGAATCTGCTTGTACATAATGCAGGCACATTGGTACCCACAGACAGGTGTCGGCCAAACATCTACTGTCCATGATCGGACCCACGAAGTAATATCATTCTAGGAGTATGGAGATAAATATCGATCAACTCCTCCAACCCACGTCTTGGGGGTAGGAGTATAAATACCTAAGGGTAGAATGAAATAATTCACCCTAACAGCTCATGCCTAGAGTTTGGTTGAGCGTCAACGCCTTTCCCAGAAGATGGCAAGACGGAATGTCCAAATCACCAGCCCAGGTGATTTACTCTAATAAATTATTGAAGATAGGTGCGATCGAATCCAAACATCCTAATGTGGGATGTCCAAATCAACAGCCCAGGTGATCAACTCCGATAAATGCTAGGAGATAGGCATGATCAAATCCAAACATCCTTACGTGGGATATCCAAATCACTAGCCCATATGATTAACTCCGATAAACACCCGAGGATAGGTGTAATGGGATCCGAACATCTTGACATGGGATGTCCAGATCACTATCCCAAGTGGTTAACTCCAATCAATACCAAAAGATAGATATGACCAGATGCAGACACCCCGAATAGAAGTGTTCGAGCCGCCGTTCTAGGCGTTTGAGCTCGATTGGAGCCTGGAGTTAGGCATGGTCGAACCAGGGTGCTCGGAGATAGGCACCCACACCATAACTTCTCGATCAAAGAGATAATGTGATCTTGTCTGCAACCGCTTGTCAAATAAAACTTGATTGAAAACAAACAAGATAGGCTATTAATTTGGCTAAGTACTAGCAGGGAAATTATCTACGTACGTACAAAAGAAATAATAAGCGCATCCCTCAATGCTTAATTGACTCAACGCAAGGCTTGAAGGTAAAAAGTCTAAATTTTATTAATATGTTGTTTAAACCAAAAGCGAAGGCTATACTCGTACAACTTCAGCTTATGTATATAGGTCTCGAACAAAACTAAACACGACCGAAATAGGGAAAGGCAACTTCTTACTCTTTTTTGACTCTTTCTTCTTCTCCTCGGTAGAAGGTGTGCCAAACTCACCTTGCTTTTTTCTGTCTTTTCCTTTACACTGTCCACTCTTTGGAAGGTCTCCCTTTGAAGTTCTAAGGGGCTCAAATTGAGCGCTTCCAGAAGAAGGAATTATAACTAGGGCAAAGATGGGCTGACCAGGCAATGCCATAGACAAACGAGGAGGCATGCCATTAACCGGTTCCTTCTTGATCTCTTTGGTTAACAGAGCTCGAGTCTGGAGTATCTCCTGAATGGTGGGCCCTAAAGAAGGCTCAGAAGACCCAATTACGAGGACATCCTCCTCAGCTTCAGCTTCTTGGAGGTCACATGTCATCTTATCCTCCACAGCATGAATCGTTTATGCACCAGGTCCTAGGGCTGCACCAGCTAGAACATCCAAAACAGTATAAGGGGCAGACACAATCATGGACTCAATCATCGAAGTTTGCTACCCCAACTGCGGACCTCCCTCAAAAAGGGGAGAAATGAGAGGCTGACCTGAAAATTGAGAAACATAAAAGGAGAGGTTAGCGACAATCGATCGATGTCATGTGAGCCGTCTCAAATACAGGCGAGGTCAGTGATATACCTCTACCAGATTTGAGCTCAAGGTGAGCTGGGGTACCATTGGAACTGCCTTCTGAAATAAGGGATAAAATAGTAGTCCTTTGGAGATGAGGCTCATCTGGATTGTACCAAGGATCCGAGGGAGAGATTGAAGCAATCAGAGCCCCGAAAGTAAGGTTTATTGTTACATCATGGGATGTAAACCTAGAGCCTTCACATTGATCTTTTTGAACCCTAGTAGCCAACTCGCCAGCTCTTAGCGCTTCAACCTCATCCTCGTCTAAAAGATCATGTTTCAAGTTTTCCACATCAATCTCATCTCTACCCAGGAACTCTCATTATTCATTCACAATTTCTTCCCATGCCAATGCCATAACCATAGGGTAATCTTCATCGAGTCATTTCAAGTTCCTGAACTTGATCACGTTAGCATTGTACAAACTATTATTGGCTCGAACTCATCTTTAATCCACCTCTCCATGGTTTCAACATTTTTCTTCACATCTTTTACCCGAGTCTCCACGACATCCCTCGTCTCGCGGGCATCTAACAATTCCTTACAGTATCCCTTGGTTGTATTAAGAGCATCATCTTTTCCTTTCTTCTCCGCCTCTAGCTTTTTCTTCACCTCCTCTAGCTCCTTAGACAATCGCTTGTTCTCCTGATACAAGATATGACTCCTGTGGTGAGCGGATTCAATCTGTTTTTCACGACTTTGTCGCTCCAACTTGGCCGACTTAATGAGATGCTCCACCTCTTTCTTGTTCTCTTTCAAGGATTTGTTTAGTCTCTTGACTTTCCCGTCAAGGTTGTCTATGATGCGCTTATCATCCTTTTTTCAAGTGTCATTCCATCATGCTCCAACTTTTTTTATAAGAGCTCTTAGAGATGACCTCAACAATATGCCTCCATTTGAAGTAATGGCCATATATGTCATCGACATAGGCCATAGTGCTTGTGTGGACATGCAGAGGAATGTCTTCCAAATCAGGAGCGAATATGACATCATCAAAAAAGACTTTTGGGAATCTGCATTTTATATCCTCCAAATAGGGGTTAGTGACACTAAAAACATCTAAGGCATATTGGCTAGGAGTCGGGACGAGCTAAGGTGGATAGTCTTACATGGATCATAGCAAGCAACTGCCCAATGATCCATTGATTCTTCCGCGGTCACCTCGAATCCCTCAATATTGGAAAGGAAGCTCAGGTTAAGCGTAAGAAAAAAAGCAGCCGAAGACATCCTTTGCACGTTGCAAAGAAATCCGCCACATCTAGTTTTTAACTTTCTTTTGCCTAAGTTTTCCAGAGAAGGAGGACGATCCTACCTTGAGCTTTATGCAAAGAACCTTCAAGCTCATAAATCTTGAGTACAGCTTCCTTTCTCATGTTTTCTAAAATATCAATTAGCCGAGCCTTAGTTTTCTTGATATTTCTGGCAAAATAACCAAAATACCTAAGAGCATTAGTCCTCTCCACCCTTCCCTCCATAGATAGGAAAGCACCTTTGACTCCACCGTCTTCTTCCGCTTGTTCGCCAAAGAAGGATTCATGCCCATAGGGGGAGCAGGAACCAAATCCAAACTGGATCTCTCTATCATTCTTCCTTCTTTAGTGCATTCCTTTCCCTTAATTTGGATGACAAGTTGAGCAGATAGATCTTCTATGGTCTACTTCAATTTCGCTATACCTGGCTAATAAACGACACTATATAGTGCCTCGCTGTCTTTTAACTTTTGCTGCATTTCATCCAACTTCGATTCAACAGCTGCAATGCCTTCACGTAGTTTAACATTAAGTTGGTATTGACATCTCAGTGCATCTTTTATGTTCTTAAGCTCCACACGGGCTTCCTTTAAGTCTTCCTCAAGCCTTCAATTAGCAATTGTAAGACATATATTTTCCTCTTCCAAGGCCGCAGTAGGAGTCGACACTTCAATCTCGAATTCAGGCACACTTGCATCATCGAGGCCATGAATGATCGGAGGCGGAAGGAATGTTAGATTCAAGGACGTCATTAAACTTGGATGAAAGCCTATGGGGATAAACCTAGTGGTAATGATTAAAAGTTTGACTCAAAGAACATTGGAATGCACAATGTTAAAATCAAAATAAGAACATGTACTATTAACCACATCATCATACAACAACTCCAACAAAACCATATACTAAAAATAATAGAAGTAAGCAGAACCAAATCCCGATGTAAATTTCTGAGCCTACGGCTAAACCATTCCAATTGAGGGCTATCAAGCGGGAAAGAACTACTTTCTAGGGCATATTTCCATCGACGCAACATAAATTCATAGAATGCCTCCTTTTTCTTTAACTACTTGATTAATCCTGGAGAGCAACCCTTCAATTTCGTCCCTAAGTTTTGTAAAAGACTCATATAATTCTTTCTCACGCCTACGGATAGCTGTAGCACTAAGATCAAGACGGTCTAGGATTTAAGTTTTAGGTATGTCCTTGCTTTCTTTTAGAAGTTTAGTAAATAAAATTTCTTCAGAAGACTAAAAAACAAGTAAAAAACAACGAAGATGACACAATCATTCATAAGATGGTAACAAAATAAAATGGCAATAAAGGAAATCTACTATGCCGAAACAAGATTAACAAGCTAACTTCATTACAAATTGACGAAATTCTAAAATCCAAATGCAAAAAGTTTTAAGTATTTACATGAGGATTTGAAGTGACCTCAGTCTCTTTAGCCACTTCAGCATTCTTAGATGCCTCGTAATCTTGGGGCTTTCATCTCCAATCAGGTTCATAGAGGCAGAAGGATAGGCGTTATCCACAGCAACCTCCCCATCCCACTTGGCCGGGCAGTAGGTGAGAGCTTTGTTAATCTTGGCCGAGTTCCCCAGAAAATTAAGGTTGACCTCGGCATTGAACTGAAGCCGAGCCGAGGCATACAGTTTATAGATCATGACGAAAGTGCCCTCCTTAAATCTCTTCTACAACGTCCCCGGTTCCATATCCCTCTCCTTCAACTCACGGTCCTTCGAGGCCAAGGCCTCCTCCCTAGTCTTCTCTTTCCCCTTCGTCTTAAGACGATTTGCATCAAAGTCTCGCACAACCTTAGCCTTCTCCAAAGTGAGTGAATCAAGACTTGTTTCAAGTTTGGTAATGAGAGCTGAAGACACGACCTGCTCTCCCTCCCATCTCTTATAAGCCTTGCTTGTCAAGGCATAAGCTAAAAAATAAACATAATAAAAAATAGGTAAGGAACAACTAAATAAGTAAAGGAAAAGAGGAGGGAGAAAGGAAAAGCACTTACGTAGGACCAAGACATTTTCATCTAGACCACGAGGTCAGATGAGGGAAGCTCAGGAAATGGAAGGGGAGAAGAGAAGGGCGAGACGAAGCGATACTAGATAAATTATCTAGTGAATCTTTCCAACCCTCTCAGCAAGTTCAAATACGACACCCTTAGGGAAAGGCAAATATCGAGTGTATGGGTTAGGAAGATACTACATAGGAGGAATAGGGAGGGATACCAAAGTAGAAACAAAGAGAGCCATTAAAAGAGGAAGGGGAGTAAAAATGGTTAACTTCTTGGAGCTTTGGTCGGAACTTTTGTCAACAACATGCTTTCTCTTGTGGATATTCTTCTTCAGCAGTTGGCTAGGCAAAAGAAGCGCAGCCAAGAGATCATCATCCATTTCACCTATATACAAAGGAATCTTAAGGTCAGAAAAAGTTCTCATGAAGATCAAAAACATAAAAATAGTAAATCTTAAATCTAATTTTTAGCAACTTGTACCCCTAGGTTCATCCAAAATTGGGGAAAGCTTAAAAATAACACAAGATTATTTATGATTTGGGCTTAGAAACTCATGCTTTTTCAGCATCTCTTCAGTAAAAACCATTTGTGTTATCCTCACCTAATCTTAAAATTCGGTTCCCATGGGGCTCATACGACTTGGTGGCATCATAAATTTTTTTGGACCGAGTGGGATGTGGGCGAAAGGAAGAAGGAAAATTGTTAGAATTTTAAAATAAAGAAATATAAGTCAATCCATCTCTGAGTCTATGGAGGACATACGTCAGGATCGCTTTCTTATCTTGAGCATAATAACAACCAGCATCGGCCCCTAAAGGGCTTTTAATGATATCAAACAAGAATTGGAGCTCCTCACAAGTAATGGCACATCCATTCTCCGCATAAAGAATACAGGTGGCAATCACAAGGGAGTATGAAAGGGGAGCGAGCTGGATAAGAACAAGATCATTGGCGGCCAGCCACTGATAGAGGACTCGATTTGGGGAAAGATAGTGCCTACATCGTATATGTTTGGGAGTGAGGGAGGTAAACCCATTTGGAGGAGTGTTAATACGCTCGCATGGTTCATGAATCCTAATCTAGTAATCTATCAATCCAAATTGATTTAAAAACCCTTACCGTCTTTCATGTGAGTTATCTTAGAGGGCAAAGACAAAGGGGAAGAAGAGGCCATTTTGAAATCATGAGGTAAATTGCGAAAAAATGCTAAAATAAAGAGGTTTACAAGAAACAAGATTGTTACTTAAATTTGAATGAAAATCTAAATTCAGGAAAAGAATCGACTTAGCAGATAAAGGTTTTCCCATTTTCTCTCTTTCTCTTTTCTTTTTTGATAATACAGGAACGTAAAAGAATAAGAAGACGAAGAGAAAAAATATATACATACCTTAGTCGAGTATCTGCTACACAAATGGAATGATGGAAAATCTCTGAAGCGTCGCTCGATTAAATAGCAAGAATAATGAGCACAAAAATCAAGATAGGTTTACATGGTAGACGAAGAGATTGATTTTATAGACCTACAATGAGTTAGCAATGAGGAAGTGACACGTGTGTAAGAGCATTAAATGCGAAATGGCTACTAAGACTTTTTCCTTTTTTGAAAAAAAGAAACAAAGAAAGGAGTAGACAGAAGTAATGGGATGTAGAGACCGAGGGTAGATAGAGACAAGTCCACACCCATCTACGATTACCCCAGACTTGGGGGCAAGTGTTACACCTGCATTTCTTGAGCTCCGTTGAAGGTGAAATTATGCAAGAGGCCAATCAAAAAGGGCCACTCTCAAAAGAAAAGTTAGACCATAAGAAGAGGAAGCAAAGAATAAGGAGATGCCTAGAGAGTACTACACTCAGAAATCTTAAGATAGCGACAAGGATTCGAAGACTACACCGATCCCCCCCAGTTTCGTTGTTATGTTATGATACTGAGCTCGGAAACATGAAGTGGTCACAAAGTGTAGAAAACAATCTGCAACCATAATACACAAAACTGCAGCATAACCCAGAAGTGACAACGAGATAGAGATACTGCGCCGCTACACCAAATGTTGCACTAATAACGCCAGAGTATAACAAATCGCCCACTAAAAAGGTATATGCAAATAGGTATGTGCTGTGCTCGTAAATCAAGGTACAAAAATAATAGGTCTATGCTAACAATCTTATATCAAAGGGATATAGGGATGCACTACTCTTTTGGTTGACACTAAAAGACAAAATAGCACCATAGTTCAACAGGAAAGCCGGGCTGACAAAAGAGTGCCCGCCATCAGAATAGGCTTATAAAGAAATGCGCCGCCATCAAATACAGAAGCACAAAGAGAGGGGTAGAAGAAGACAACCACACTACAATCAAAAGGCCAAATAGGCCCTAACGCTATTCCTAAAAGCTTATGCATTGCAAACACTTTCAAGTGTGGATCTATACTACACCCACTGAGAACTCCCTAAGCAATACCATGCAGAATCAAAAATATTCTAAGAGTTTCTCACAAGGCTACTCAAACAACACTCCAGCATAGGTCCATACTCAAGTAGATAACAAAGACATAGGCTTCCCTAATCAGTAACATGCGTGGTCCAACACTAAGAGTAGTTCAACATAGAATTCCAAAAGGCGACTACCTCCGCAAATGGTGACTCGACCTCTCTTACCAAGTAATGCAGCTTGACTTCGAATATCTCCATCTCTAGGGTAGTACCATGCAAATATGACATATTAAACAACATATTTCAGCCTCGTGAGTATAACAACGCATAAGGCAGAACAAAGGCACAACCCTCAATACCCTTATGGTAAAATTGATAATGGCGGCGTAGTTCACCCTAGAGAAAATAGGAAAATAACTAGTCACACTCTCATTCACATAAGGAGACATTGCATTGGCCATTCACCCCACAAGGGCGGTAAGACAGAGCTAATCCAAATTTAGAGCCTCCCGCCTCAATCTCAAGCGTTCCTGCTTCAATTTCAACTCCGCCAAAGTCCAAAATCCAACCGCTCAAATCATGGTTTCCCACCAAAAACACGTTAACAACCCATGTACATCAAATAAACGATACACATGGATGACACATGGCATGATCCAAAGGCGGAAAGAAGAGTAGCGGAAGAGGGATTGTGTCAATCCATATGCATCTTTGTATTATAAATAGAGAAAGCACTGTAGCAAGAAAGAGACCTTTACTTTTGAATTTGATATATTGAAGGTGAACAACAAAAAGTTCTGTACTCTCTGCCAATAATGTTTACACAAGGAATATAAAAGAAGAAAGTGATATTTTCCTATAGACGTACGATTCTTTAACATCCGAACCACGTAAATTTCTCTGTGTCTTTACCTTTTTCTGCATTTTTACTTACCAAGATTTCAGTGTTAGGTTCTTTGTAACCTTTTTACCTGAATTAGATATCGGTTTGATTTGACATTTTAACAAACAGTTAAAGTGCAACTACATGATTGTGTAAGCTCCCTGTAACATAATTACTACCTAATGGAAAATATAATATTGCTTAAGTTTGTTATTCTAACTCATGGAAGTACATTATAATTACTTTTATAATTACTACTTTTGTTATAAATAATTAAAAGCTTAATTAAAATATATTTAATATAAATCCACAAATGGTGTATTTGTGATAGTAATTACAAATAGTTGTAATCATGAGTATTGTATCACAATATTATAAAACACATCATTTTAAATGTTCCCAATCAAGATGCATTAAGACTAGATAACGATGTATCTGTGAGACTAGAGTACATAACAACCACCAAATGTTGGATAGTTGATAACTCTGACTACTGGGGGCACCTAGGAGTTACGTACTGATAGTTATTGGATAATTATGGAATGAATCACTCAGTAGTTGTTATCCCGGCTTTTGACCAAGCAATATTCAGATGGATTTGGAAAACCAAAATCACCAAGCCAATGCAAATTCACCCCCAAGAAAATTCCAACATAAAAAAATCACTAAGTGTTGGGTCATCACCAACCCATCATGGGTCATCACCGACCCATCATGGTTCATCACCGATGAGTCACCGACCCAACATGATTCATCACCGACCCATCATGGGTCATCGTTGAAGCCATCATTCAAGAAACATGAAGGAATTCCATAAAGTATATGGTTCGGTACCAACCTATGTTGCTTCATTGGGATTTGTTCCGTTCTCCTACTATGTGCTAGCAACGATCCCAGGAGCCCATTCCATGCTCCATAGATCATTCGCATGAAGCTATCCATCTGTCTTCCTTAGCACTCTAAGTCAGCAACTTCATACATACATAGACCCATCATTGGACTCAGAGCAATCTTGTAATGGATCGAATAACTCTGGAACCATAAAGCTAACGGTGAGGTGATCAATCTCCAAAAGTCCAAAGTAATGATTGGTGAGTTTTATGGGTAGGTACTGAACCATAGCTATGGTTAGGTATCGACCCATACCTGCTGCTGAGCTGGCCATGTTTTCTTCTTGAGTAACCGTTGGGAGATCATGGAGAGAGTGGGGAAGAATGTGTTTGAGGCTTTCCCGTCGACCTACACCTATAAATAGAGCATAAAGGGCTTCATTTAAGGGATCTTTTTTCTCTTCTATCATTATTACACCTTTCTTGTAATTGCATATGATTCATCGATGAACCATAAGAACCATACTCTTACTTTCATAATAAAAAGAGAAAAACCTTCAAGTGGACGTAGGCCAGAGTACGCCGAACCATTATAGATCTTGTTTATTCTATGTTTACTCGTTTTTAGTTGTTTTTATTCACTTTCTTCACTTTAATTATCTTCTAGGTATTTGTGCCATTTTTGACGCAAACATTTTGGTGCTTTCACTGAGCATTACTTGAACTTGCTAACTTGAGATTTGAAAATAATTAAGACAATGAGACAATTTGCTAAGAAAGTCGTTGCGGAAGGAAATCAACAAGGGGACGGCCAAGAGGCATCCTCGGGAGCCAACCCTTCATACATCTACATAAACAGAGATGAGATGAAGATGGTGATGAATTAGATTTAAGAGAACATGATAGCCCATCAAGAAGATATGATGGAGAATTTCTTCAGAAGAATGGGGAAAATGGGGACAACCGAAGTTGCTGGAAACTAGAATCGAAGACCTGGAGCTAGAGTAAGCATACCAAGAAATAGAAGGGAGGAAAATGGAACGACCCCCGAAAGAGTTAGACCGGTCAGTACTAAACTATGACTATTCAGTACCGAGCCATGTGGACTCAAGGGCATGGCTAGAGCTATTCCAGGAGGAGATGGTGCACATCTAGGAAATGGTGCTGAACGATTGAATGTGAATCGAAACATTGATGCACATCTGGAGGAGTACATGCAGGAATTCTCTTATGGAAACGGGGGGCAAGCTGAGGATGCAAACTTGCAAATTCCCTTAAACGATGATGAAATATTTGCTGAGATGGTGAGATGAGCAATGAGAGGCGGACTATCCAACCGAAGCTTGGAGGATGTGAATAGGAGCCCATTCACTCTGAAAACTCGGTACGCTAGAAATCAACCTAATTTTGAGCTGCCGATGTTGGAGATGTATGATGGAAAGTCGGATCCAACAGTTCATTTGATGATATACATCCAGCACATAGAGGTGTTGGGTGCATCAGAGGAAGTCATGGGACAACGTTTCCCTTTGTACATGATGGATTTAGCCACGCTATGGTTCAGACAGCTGGAGAATGGTTCCATTGGCACATGGGTCGAACTGGTGGATAGATTTATGAAGCAGTTCTAGGTCCATATCTCATGACCCAAGAATACGATGACATTATCGAATATGAAGCAGAGGGCCGGAGATCCCCTCGGGAATTTTTTGACAAGATTCAATGTGGTGATTACCGAGGTAGGTAGACTAGATCCATTAGTGGTTTTGATGGTTGTAGTTTCTAGAGTAGCTAGTAAGATGAATTTTAAAGTTGCTTTGGGACAAGATCCACCGATGAATCTTGTAGAATTTTATTACCAGGCTGAAAGGTTTCTACACCAAGAGGATGCTGAAGCTAATAAATAAGAGGTCAATATTGTGGATGGCATAGGACCGCCCAGAGCAGTATTCAGCAAAGACAAAGGAAAAGGAAAAAAGAAAGGTGGATGACAGCTTTAAAGGATCAAAACAGCAAAGAAGGGAACCAAAATTCTCTTCTTATATAGATTTGAATAAAACCCCAGAACAGATTTACTTGGACACCATGGGACAGATTCCCTTACCGAATGAGGCAAGGAGAGAGCCCTTAGATCATGAGAGGACATCAGGAAAGTATCTATTCCATGAGCTGGATGGGCATAATACAAATAATTGCACACACTTGCACGACCTGATCGAGGAGCAGATCAAGAATAATCAGTTACAGCACTATGTGAGAAATCGCGCTACGGTGGTGGAACAGGAGCAGCCATTAACCATAGCGAATGGAAACGGCTCTGGATCAAGGCTGAGGAAGGTCATCTCCTGATTAGGGTGGCAGGGAATCAGGTTCGGTCCTTATATCCCATCCCTACCTTCAATAAACAATGTAGTAATACAGTTTAGCAATTTACTCGTGTACAGGATTTCGATCGGCCCTTGTCACGTTCTAAGCTAGAAGCTAGGCCGTTACACCCGGTGAAGCGGTTATCTGGATAATAGATTTTATGTCTTTTGATGTTAGAATTTGACTCCATTCCTGATTATTGAAATCCACATTGAATGTGATGATTGAAATTGATCGCTTTAAGCCCCGTCTAGAGAGACGGGACCAAAGTACAAGAAGTAAGTCCCCACTTCAGAGAGCGAGTGGATGGGATCGCTTGTTATTGAGTTCCCATGTTGAATAACGAGTGGATAGGGGCTCAGCAAGGGTCCAAAGAGACCAAAGATTTGATAATCGGCCGTGAACGACCATCGATTTGGTTAACGGTCCGAAGAGACCAAGGACTTGATTATCGGCCTTAAATTGCCATCGATTTGATTAATGTTCTGGAGAGACCATGGATTTTATCAGCCCCAAGCGGCCATTGATTTGCTTAACGGTCCGAAGAGACCAAGGATTTAATTATCTGCCCCGAATGGCTATGGATTTAATTAACGGTCCAAAGGGACCATAGATTTGATTATCGTCCCTAAACGACCATCGATTTGACGAATGGTACAGGAAGACCATGGATTTACTTATTGGCCTCGAACGAACGCGACTTCAGTTAACAATTTGGAGAGATTGCGGATTTAACTATTGACCCTAAACAGCCATGAATATGATTAACGATTTAGAGAGATAGTCCCCTTAACTTAAACATTAAATGATCCAGACAGATTACACATCAAACCAAATATAAAATGATCTAGAGAGATCGTCCATTAAACTAAATATAAAATGATCCAGAGAGATCAAACCTTAGAACAGATACAGATTTGGTAAAAGGATTTGAATGCCTTGAAATTAGAATGAAACAGATAAATCATGGATGAACACAGGATGATTTTGATACATAAAGTAAGAACTCTAGAGAACGATAATGATGTAAATCCTGAATAAACACGGGACCATTTAAATATGTGATGTTATAACTTCGAATGAAATTGAAATGGTGATGATGTATTGATTACACTTAGGCAGAGTCTAGAATCTTAGGCTGTAATAGGTTTGGAACGACCCCTGATTGACATGAGAGTCCAAGGGAGCAGGATGATTGTGATAGCTTGATCGGTTGATGATCAGGAAATTCAATTACTAATGTCCCATCGACTTCAATGTTTGTTCTTGAGCAAAACACACTTTCCATTCGCAAGACGTGCTTTGGGGGGCAAGTGTTATCCCGCCTTTTGACCTGACAGTATTCAAATGGATTTGGAAAACCAAAATCACTAAGCCAATGCAAATTCACCCCCAAGAAAATTCAAAGGTCAAAGAATCACTAAGTGTTGGGTCGTCACCGATCCACCATGGTCAATCACCGACCCATCATGGGTCATCAACGACCCATCATGGTTCATTTACGACCCATAATGGTTCATCCCTGAAACCATCATTCAGGAAACATAAAGGAATTCCACTAAGTATATGGTTTGACACCAAACCACCTATGGTTTGGTACCGACCCATGTTGCTTCATTGGGATTTGTTCCATTCTCTTACTATGTGCTAGCAATGGCCCCAGGAGCCCATTCCATGCTCCATAGCATCATTCGCATAAAGCTCTCCATCGATCTTCCCAAGCACTCCAAGTTAGCAACTTCATCCTTACATTGCCCGATCATTTGGACTCAATGCTAGCTTGTAATGGCTCGAACAACTCTAGAACCATAAAGCTAATGGTGAGGCGATCAATGTCCAAAAGTCCAAAGTCATGATCAGTGAAGTTTATGGGTAGGTACCGAACCGTAGCTATGGTTGGGTACTGACTTTTACCTACTGCTGAGCTTGCCATGTTTTCTTCTTGAGTAACCGTTGGGAGATCATGGAGAACGTGTTTGAGGCTTTCCCACCGACCTACACCTATAAATAGAGCATAATGGGCTTCATTGGAGGGATCTTTTTGCTCTTCCACCATTATTACAGCTTTCCTATAATTGCCTATGGTTCATTGATGAGCCATAAGAATTGTACTCTTACTTTCAGCAATAAAAAGAGAAAAACCTTCAAGTGGACATAGGCTAAAGTACGTCGAACCACTATAAATCTTGTTTGTTCTGCATTTACTCGTTTTTAGTTGTTTTTCTTCATTTTTCTTCTCTTTAATTATCTTCTGGGTGTTTTGTGCCATTTTTGACGCAAATAGTAGTTTTCTATTGGTTAATATAACTAAGGTCAAACAAAGAATATCGATGTGACTGATTTACACAGTTCTTTCGACTTGAGAATACTGTCGATCTTCAATATGAAAGCTTCGCTTTGATTAGAGTTAAATCATGGCACGACATCCATTGAGTGACTATAGTTGGTTGAAGCATTATTCAAGAGAGGATTTGTCTTCTCAGTTATACGGGGTTAGTATCACGGTCAACTCAAGTCAACTCAAAGTCAAAATATCTTGGCAGAGCAATACGGTTAATAATAATTGTTATTATTAAACCAAGGTTAGACTATAGAGTTGAATGAATGATATTGGAATTTTGACCATTACCAATTTTATAAGTCCAAAGTATATAGTTTTGAAAAAGAGAATCGGTGTGACTAAAAGTCACAACCGGCTAACGCTTAACAAAGTGAAATTGGATTTTACCGAAACTAAGTGATAAGTTTGGCCAAAATGTCACACCACCTGTTAAGTGATGTGCGAACGATAATATTCGAATAGTTTGATATTAATCGCTGACCAAATTTACACCTGACAAGTCACACAACCGAAACGATGAATTCTCCTTTGACCAAACAATTTAATTAGTTTATAAATGTTATAAATTAATTAATATTTATAAAATATTAGTTCTAAAATTTTGATTATAATTTGAGGAATAAATATTATTAAATATAATAGTTATAAATATATCAATCGATATAAGATATCGAGAAGCGATTGAATTGGAATTAATTAAATAATATTTTCTTTGGGCTTAAATGGTATTCTGGCCCATCATGGTGGGTGAGATTTTCAGCTGCAATATGGATGTATGGCGGCTCAAAATGGAGTAGAGATGTTAGATTTTGGATGGCTCAGATTGAGGGAGAATTGGTATGAGATGAGATCCACTATTTTCTCTCTTCTATCCATTATTTAAACATCCTTATTCCTAATTATAAATGATCTTTTGCTTCCACTTCATCCTTCCATTACTGGCCAAAAATACATCATAGGTGCTCCATCATATCAAGCCTAAATCAACTCAAAATCGATCACTATCCGATAGTCAAAGGTTAACAGTTTAAGAACTAGTAATCTGCCGAATCAAAAAGGTTTCAAAGGAGAGAGTTCATCCTTTCAAAGTGTGCTTCAAGGCTTTGGTACTTAGGTATATTTTTATCAATAATAGTTTACAATTTTTGGAATAATATTTTATTATGTATATATTATTATTATATATTGTTAGTTAGGTGACGATTCTGATATGTATTAACGTTGTTAAAGTTAGTTTGGTTATATGTATGTATATACCTATAAAAATTTAATTATATATATAAATCAGATTTGTACAACCAACTAATTTAGGTATATTAACTAATATGTTATATATATATATATATATATCGTTCAATCATACATATATGGTTTATATTTAGTTATAATATCAAACTATGGTTAATTTATCATATAATTATATATATACAACTTTGTAGCAATAGTAATTTCCGATAGTAAAAATTATTTTTACAATTATTTATTAATATTTAATAATATTTAAATTAATATATTATATAAATAAATCATATAAAATCAAATATGTTATGAAAATTATTTTTTAAATTTTATAAAATTATTTTATCATAAGATAAGGTATCAGCCAGAAAATAAAAATTAAAAAAAATCATTTCTTGCTATTTTTCAAAATTATTATTATAATCGATCAAAAATTAATAAATTAATAAAAATAAAATTTGATCGGAAAATTTATGGAAATTTTTTCAAATTTCAAAATATCATATATGATCTACTGGAAATTTATAATTTGGAAAAATGTTATGGAAATAAGTTTTTATTAATATTTTATGTAATTTCTCACAAATATTCAATCAAAATATATTTTAAAATAATTATAATAAATAATAAATATTTTTTGGTGTTAGCACCAAAATTGGTCACTAACCTCGTAGAGAAAGATTGTGTAGAGATATAAGTGATGAAGATAAATTAAACAAGGAAGAATATGCTAATTTAAATGCAGAAAGTAAGAACACCGGATTTATAGTGGTTCAGCGTAATTGCCTACGTCCACTTTGAGGTTAAACTTTATTGCTCTTCTTTATGATTGATTACAGATACAATCTGTAGATCAAATGCTTGAATACAATTGTTAAGTAAAGAAGATGAGTCTAGAAAATGGCAGAGTCTCCCCAGTGTTCCCGAAAAAAGGTCCTTTTTCACTGTGCCCCTGCCTCTCTATTTATAGACAAAGATGGGTTGGACTTCCCAGGTGGGCTCGGCAGCCGAACACCTTGGCCCATTCAGAGTGGTCGTCGTATGCCGAACTAGATAGGCCGAACGGTTGGATGCCGAACCACACTCTCCATGCCGAACGAGTCGCTTGCTGCGTGGGAAGAGTGGAACGAATATCAGTCGAAGCCGAACGTGCCTCTGGCCGAACGAAGTGTCTGGCCGAACGATACCTTTGGCCGAATGAAGCTCTTAACCGAACGTTGTCTCTGGCCGAACGATGGCACTGACCGAACGATGGCTTTAGCAGAACGATGCTTCTGGCCGAATGATGTCTCTGGCGATCGAGAGCTTTAGCCGAACAATGCTTCTGGCCGAACGATGTCTCTGGCCGAACGAGAGCTCTTGGCCGGACGTTGCCTTTAGCCGAGTAATGCCTTTGGCCGAACGATGGTTCCGGCCGAACGATGGCTTGTGACGAACAATACAGCTATACCGAGCAACTGAACACGCTGAACGTCTTCTGATGCCGAATGCTCCTGGATGCCGAGTACTCCTGGATGCCGAGTACTTCTTGGATGCCGAGTTCTGCTGTATGCCGAGCACCTAATTGCCTGGTCAAATCTCTAGGAAACACTTGCCCCCCAAAGTGTATTATGTGACTGAACCGTGATACGCTTTGATTTGTGTAACCTTCATATTCCATTTCAAATCCTTAACTAACTTCGAATGGAAATGCCTTTTTGAGAATATCAGTGGTTATGGTGTGCGCCTGATGTGGGATAAATGCCGAACGATACGTTCGAGGCCGAAAGTTCTTCATGCGCCGAGCAATTCTACGTTTTGAAGCCGAACGCTACAGCTTTGACTGATTCTACCGGATATAGCCCCTTCGACTTCCACTTTTTCCCCTATAAAACCAGGCACCTCCCCTCTTCTCTCCTTTTACTCCTTTATTTTGTCACTCCATAAAGACATGCAATTCTCGCTAGTCAACCAGTCTTAAAGCCTAATTACTCCTTCCTAAGCTCTGATTTGCAAACTAGGTATAACCCCTTGTACGATTCAAATAGTTTCAACACGACACAGCCGAGTGGGTTATGTAGAAATCTTTTGATTAGGGCGTCTTTATTGCTGAACGATGGTGCAAGGCGAGGAGGGATGATCAGGAGTGTTCGCACATAAGATCATTGGGCGGTTAGCTTCTTCGTGCCGAATCGAAGTTAAAGGAGAAGAATGAAAAATGAAAGCGTTGGAGGTGGTAAGGGTGTCGAATGACATAGCTCTGGTTCGGCGTATGTTATCATGCGCCGGACAGTGAAATAGAGGGCTAATGTAAAGGAATGAATTAGTGGGATGCCGGACGATTACGAATGCCGAGCAATATCTTAGCCGAACAAAACCAAGGCTGAACACTACTTACATGCCGAACAACAACTTAGCCGAACAAAACCAAGGCCGAACACTACTTAAATGCCGAACAGTATTTTAACCGAACAAAACAAAGGCCGAACATTACTTAACTGCCGAACGGTATTTTAACCGAACAAAACCAAGGCCGAACATTACTTAACTGCCGAACCAATATATGTCGAACAACAGTCATGTCGAACAATGCAAATGCCGAACAATCATAAAGGCCGAACGACATAAATGCCGAACCACAATTCACCGAACGAAAGAACCAGGACCTAAGTATACTAGCATATATGAAACTGACCTGGATCACTAACTTCCTAGCTTTAGTAGACATAAATCTGAACTCAGATTAACATACGTTTTGTGAATCTGGAACTGTGATCACCACAAGGCAGGCTTTTTGAGACGGTCAGCGATGACGGTCTTCGAAGGCGATGATTCGAAGCTCACTTTCGTATCTTTATAACCTTTAGATTCTCAATGCTTACACACGACTGCTTGCACTAGTTTACACACCACGTGGGGGGAACACTCGTATTGTTAATTCTAACATTCAACGTTTTTCAAGTATAGTTTTCACAGGCGCTTATACAGATTCATTAATTATTGGGGATGTCTAAAAAATCTAGCTCCGCCACTATATCTGATAGGCCTGGGCCTTCATCAAGGCAGGAAATTGCTGATATTTCAAATCCGTTGACTTCCCCTGCCCATAACTTAGCTCCTGATGCCCTGGAGGCAACAATTCTCTTAGACAATCCGATCGACTCACAGGCTTCGAAGATTAATGAAGTCGCACTTCGGCGAATATGCTCCATCCATGGGATCCCCTTCGCCGATGTGTTGGTCCCGTCGCGACACGATCATTCTCACTTGCCCCCAGTCGGATATACCGCATGTAACAAGTTCATGTGCTGGATGGACAGCGTGCCTCCATTAAATTTATTTCTTCGGGACGTGTTGCAGTACATAGATATTGCCCTATCGCAGCTGCATCCAAATGGCCACGCGTTTATATACGGGACCTACCTACTCTTCATGGCCGTCTTCTCTAGGCCTCCAACTTCTGGCGACATCAGATATATCTATATGATCAAGAAGCGGAAAGATAGCCCCTCCTTCATGTTCCTCGAGCCGTACCACAAATGCCAGATCTTAACCGGAGCATGTAGCAAATTTGCCCTGTACAAACAGGAATGGTTCTATGTGCGTTGCCCTCCTGGTTTTGCGAGGAGATGGGTCGAAGGCAGTAAGTCTCTTCGCTGAGTTATCATTCGTGTTTAATCGGAGTTATGCTTTTTCTAACTCCTCGTTTCATCTTTTCAGGTATTAACCCGCGTCCGGAGGGCCGAGGATATTCTGAGGCCGTTGAAGCCATTAGAGCTCTTCCTACCGAGGAACGAGACATCCGAATCCTTCTTTCAAATGAATCACTATCGAGGTTCGGACTATTAGCAAGTGGTTGCCGGATTAGTCTCCCGAAGGGCGTTTCCATTCCCAAGCCAGCATCCGGTAAAGGGAAAAAACAAGCTGGATCGTCGTCACGCCATACTCCCGATGCGCACGAAGAGGGTGAACACAAGGAGGACGAAGCTCCTGAGACTCAAGGCAAGAATGTGGGTCCCGCTTGGAACCCGGCGGTCGAAGTGCATGACATTGAAACATCGTCCTCCCCTTCGAAGGGAAAGAAGAAATTGACATACAAGATACGGAAGGAGAAAGTTGGCGGAACTTCAAAAGTTACACTCATCCCGTCAGAGAAAGAGGCTTCTTCACAGCATATAGAAAGTTCTTTAAGGGGTCTGTCGAACCTTTCCATCCTCGACGATATACTCAATTATGGTTTTGACAATCCGGAAGTCTCCAAGTTTCCTTCGCCTGCTAGAGGCAACGCGGGAGTTCAACCCCCAGTCTAGGGAGACAACACTCCGATCAGTAAAGATAAAGGAACCGGTCCGTCGGGGGGAACACTAGGACACACATGCACACACACACACACACTTCATTATACACTTCAAGTTTTTCCATTACCCCGATTTTTTTTAACTCGTTGTTATTTTTATCTTTTGCAGGTGACATAGGGCACTCCCACGGACTCGATCGCCTCCACGGCTCTTCTATATTTCACCATCCCGGACGGGATTCAGGCTTGGGTAGACGCAGGGACAGAGATGATTACGAGGATCGAGACAACCGTCCTCATGATTCGTCTTATCGAAAGAAGGAATATTCCCAATCTTCACAGTCCCGTGATCCTCTTCCTCAAACTGAGCCGGAAAGAGAGAAGCCTTCACAGAAGTGGTCCCAACCCGATGTTTCCCGAGAACAACACTCCGGTTCATCGAGTACAAGGCAAACTCAGGAGCATCGAAAAAGAGCAGAACTTTCAAAGCCTCCTCCCCCTACTCCCGCGGTTGACCCAACTGTAGCAGAGAAGATGGTCGATCTTAAGGACAAATTCCCAAAAATCTGCTTTGATGGTCTGAAATTCCTCCCAGCTATTCATCATATCCTAGGGCACGTGAAGCAGAGTGCCATTGCCTCTAACAATGACGTCTATGTTCAACATGACGCGTTTGTACACTTGGTCAAAAAAATCTCGGAGGTATCTGTTGAGCGACAATATGAAATTGATCGTTTGAAACTGGAAGCTGGCTGTGACAAGAACATCATCAAGCATCAAGATGAAGAGCTCGCTTCGTATAAGTCGAAGCTTGAAGCCGCGGAGCAAAGCGCAAAAGATACTGCCGAGGCCATCACTCGTTTAGAGATGACCCATAAGAAGGAACTCGACGAAGCAGTCCAGCACAGCAGAGCCCTTGCCTTAGAAAAATATTCTATCCAAAAAGAAAGGGACGCGCTTGCCATACAAGTCAAAGAGTTGAAAGAATTACTATCTAAGGAGAAAGAGGATAAAGTAGCTGCTCAAGAAGAGTCACAACGATATTGCGATGAGATCGTTGCTACTCGGCTCTTGAAAACGAAGCTCGACGACGAACTTGCTGGAGTTGAAAAAATGAAAGACGAAGCCCGTGAGGAGGGCAAAAGAAAAGCTGCGGAGGAGATTGACTCTCGCCTCGAGGCGGCCGCAGAGGCCGACAGGGAAGAGGTCAAGTGCATGTTTGACCATTGATTGCTGAGTATGGCGCCCGCGTCCTTATGCATCGCGACTTGACATTCTTGGGCGAGGGCTATCTCGAATCCCTAGCTGAGGCCTGGTAAACTTTAGTGAAGATTAGGAAAATCGAGTTGGGCTCCGAAGAAGTCGATGAGGATGCCCTGGTGAAGGAATTTCTTAGAGGGAACGAGCCAGCGGACTTATTTGCAGCTTTGGCGCTTTATAGCAAAGGATCTCCCCTACCAGAAGAGAAAAATGATGAAGCTGGTCCATCTGGGGCCAAGACTACGGCTCCTCATATTGCTACTCCTCCCACTGCTCAACCGGCTGGTCGGCCGACACTTGATCCATTCGAGCAGCATGCCGGCTACGATCCTGAAGATCCCGGGCTCGGCGTTCATGTGCTATCCCCTATTCTGGAGGGTGAAACTCCACGCACAACTGATAGCCAGCCATAATCTGGTAGGAAACTCTTCTTTTTTAGAACTTAAAAGATCTGTCACTTTCCAGTAGCGGTTATTCGTCCTAATGTTCATTCTTTATGTTTTCGTGCAGGCTGCTCTGATCCTGAGCCAACTCCAAGGAGCGATGACGCCAAGGAGGAGGCAGAGAAAACAAGCGACGTTGCCCATGCGGGAGTAACTCCTGGCCCTGACGCTCAAGTGATCGGGGTGTTAGATGATGATAAGCTTGACACCTCATCTCCCGCCGAAGGGAGTGATGAAATCGAAATCACTGGCGCCTCCGAACATACTTCGAAGATGAGCATGAAAGAGCATCTCGCCGAAGAGGAGAAGAAAAAAGTCGAGATTAAAGTTGAGCCTGAAATACTGGAGCTCACCGACCCGCGGAACAGACCTTTAAAGATCATTCTCCCTGGCAGGTCCAAACCGCTGGATGTTCCTTCTCCTACTCCTGACTCCGCTTCTTTAGCAAGCAAGAAATCCAAGAAGAAGCATGAGGGAGAGGAGTCATCGGAAAAAACCAAAGAAGACAAGAAGAAGAAATCGAAGAAATAATCGCTATACTCGTTCAACGAGTTTTTTGCTTAAGTCTTGTAACCACTTTTATGTTTTGTCTCCGTAGTTTGTATAGATAGGTTCTTGACTCCAAGTTTTGGAGGGATAACGTGTAACCTCATTTTGGTCTATTAAATAAAGTTTAGTTCCTTAGTCGTTTGAACGATTCTTTTACTTCTTTAGCTTTCTGAATAACTGCGGTCAACACTCAAGCACTTATGAGTTGCATATTTCCCAATCCATTCTCGCGTTGTTCGAACATTCTTCGGAGTGGCATACTTCTTGTTCTACATTTCTTGAGTACTTAGAATTTTTTCTAAATTCGCGTTCTAGGGACTTATAGTAAGGTGACCCGTATTCAGAGTATTCGGAGATTGAGATTGTTAATACTCTAATCCGTGCTCTAGGGACTTAGAGTACTCCGGTCCACACTCTGGGGATTCGGAGATTGAAATCGTTTATACTCTAGTCCGCGCTCTGGGGGCTTAGAGTACTCCGGTCCGCACTCTGGGGACTTAGAGACTGAAATCGTTTATACTCTAGTTCGCGCTCTAGGGACTTAGAGTACTTCGGTCCGTACTCTGGGGACTCGGAGATTGAAATCATTTATACTCTAGTCCGTGCTCTGGGGACTTAGAGTACTCCGGTCCGCACTCTGGGGACTCGGAGATTGAAATCGTTTATACTCTAGTCCGCGCTCTGGGGACTTAGAGTACCCCGGTCCGCGCTCAGGGGACTCGGAGATTGAAATCGTTTATACTCTAGTCCGCGCTCTGGGGACTTAGAGTACTCCGGTCCGCACTCTGGGGACTCGGAGATTGAAATCGTTTATACTCTAGTCCGCGCTCTGGGGACTTAGAGTACTCCGGTCCGCACTCTGGGGACTCGGAGATTGAAATCGTTTATACTCTAGTCTGCGCTCTAGGGACTTAGAGTACTCCGGTCCGCACTCTGGGGACTCGGAGATTGAAATCATTTATACTCTAGTCCGCGCTCTGGGGACTTAGAGTACTCTGGTCCGCACTCTGGGGACTCGGAAATTGAAATCGTTTATACTCCAGTCCGTGCTCTGGGGACTTAGAGTACTCCGGTCTGCGCTCAGGGGACTCGAAGATTGAAGTCGTTTACACGAGTTTGCACATCATACAGAGTAATGTAGCTCTAGTAATTCTTCACCCGACTATGAGATATAGAAACATTAGTAATTCATGAAAAATACGGCTTCAAGCCTTTATTAATGAAAAACAACTAAACTGCCTGATTACATGGCTGAAAGGAAACTAAGTTACGACTGAACGAAAACATACAGGAAATAACTGTGCCTAAAACAGGAAAGAAACATACTAAATGTAATAATGTCACAAATGTTCACTGTTCCACGCTTGGGGGAGTGTCACACCATCAACGGTCGCTAGCTTGAATGTTCCCTCTCCAAGCTTCCGTTCAATAACGTATGGACCTTCCCAGTTGGGATTCATACATGATGGTACCGGGAAAACTCGTTTCAAAACGAGATCACCCACATCAAAAATCCTTGGGCGGACTCTTCCGTCGTAGTAACGCTTGACTCGGTGCCTATGCGCTGCCGCCCTTAATTCGGCCTCTTCACGTTTTTCATCGATGCAGTCCAGCGATTCCAACAAGAGGTCCTGATTCATCTTGGGATCATAGTATGTCACTCGGTGCGATGGAACTTCAAGTTCCACGGGTATAATGGCTTCCGAGCCGTATGCCAAGGCGAATGGAGTGTGGCCGATCGCGGACTTGTGGGTAGTTCTATAAGCCCATAATGCTCCCGGGAGTTCATCTACCCACTTGCCTCCAACCTTCTCCAAACGCTTCTTCAGTATGGACTTGATTATTTTGTTAACGGCCTCGACTTGTCCATTAGCTTTTGGGTGTGCAACGGCGGCGAACTTCTTCTCAATGCCATACTTTAAACAGAACTCTTTGAACTCTCTGCTTTCAAACTGCGTCCCATTGTCCGTAATGATGGTGCGAGGGAGGCCAAAGCGGCATATAATGTTTCGTACAACGAAGTTAATCACCTTCTTAGAGGTGATTGTGGCCAAAGGTTCTGCCTCAGCCCATTTTGTGAAATAGTCGACTGCAACTATCACGTATTTCGCACCACCTTTGGATATAGGCAAAGAGCCGATTATGTCGATTCCCCAGATTGCAAATGGCCAGGGACTAACCATTTGTGTGAGTTCTATTGATGGAGTCCTCGGGATTTGACACTTGTCACATTTCCTTGCGTAGTCCGCAGCGTCCCAATTTACGGTCGGCCAATAGTATCCATAGCGGAGGATCTTCTTTGCTAGCGTTTGCCCCCCAGTATGGTCACCACATTCTCCTTCGTGAACCTCCTTCAAGACCCGCTTCGTCTCATCATGCGCGATGCATCGTAATAAGGGGACCGAGAACCCCTTTCGATACATTAGTCCATCCTGCATCACATATCGCGCGGCCTTTCGAATTACCTGCCGTCTTTCGCTCCTTTTTTCTGGTAAAACCCCGGTTGTTAGGTATAGTTTGAATGGGGTTATCCACGATTCCCTCTCGATTCCTGTTTCCAACACAAAATCAATTTTCATTGCGTCTATGCTTGGAGCACGCAAGGCCTCAACGGGAAACAATCCCATTTGCTGAGCATCGCCAGTGCTTGCGAATTTCGCCAATGAGTCGGCTTCTTTGTTCTGTTCATGCGGGACATGCGAAATATCATAACGCTCAAGGCTTGTCAGCAGTTCTTGAACCAGTACAAGGTACGGAGCAAGCTTCTGTCCCTTTGCTTGATAATCTCCTCGCACTTGGTAGACCACCAACTGTGAGTCACAAAAGATTTCAACTGATTTTACCCCGAGTTCTCCAATGAGTTTTAAGCCAGCAATCAGTGCTTCATACTCTGCTTCGTTATTTGTAGCCGGGAAATCGAGCATTAGGGCATAACAAATCGATCGATTTTCCGGAGTTACAAGAACTATGCCAACGCCGGAGCAACTGTCGTTTGATGCCCCATCGGTGTACAATTTCCATCGAATAGGGGGAATGACATCGTGATTATCTGGTTTGTCGGGTACAGTAAACTCAGCGATGAAATCTGCTAATGCTTGCCCTTGTATGGCTCTTCGTGGCAAGTAGGGGATATCGAACTGGCTCAACTCGATATTCCATTTTAACAATCTTCCAGAAGTTTCTGGTCGTTGGAGTACCTGCCGTAGGGGTTGATCGGTATAAACACTGATTGAGTGTGCTTGAAAGTATGGGCGCAGCTTACGTGATGCAATCACCATGCAATAGGCCAATTTCTCGATCTTAGGGTAATTTCTTTCTGCCCCCGTTAAACGCTTGCTAACGTAATACACCGGCTTTTGGATTCGGTCCTCCTCGCGGACCAAAGCCGCACTTATAACATGTGGGGATACGGCCAAGTACACGTACAGCATCTCATGGTCTACCGGTTTTGACAGCACTGGTGGACTCTCCAGATGCCTCACCAGATTCCGGAATGCTTCCTCACAATCGGATGTCCACTCGAAATTACTCTTTCCTTTCTTTGTTATATCAAAGAAAGGGATGCACTTGTCCGTGGCCCTGGATATGAATCTACTCAGCGCAGCTACTTTTCCATTCAAGCTCTGTACCTGTTTTATAGTCCTGGGCACTTGCACATCTCGAATAGCTTGAATCTTTTCTGGGTTAGCTTCAATTCCCCTAGCATTGACGATGAATCCCAAAAACCTCCCCGACGCAACGCTGAAGGAACACTTCAGAGGGTTGATCTTCATCCCATAATATCTGAGTATATCGAACATCTTAGCCAAGTCTCGAATGTGGTCGTTTGACTGTCGTGACTTCACGAGCATGTCATCCACATAGACTTCCATTGTTCTACCAAGCTGGTCTTTGAACATTCGATTCACCAAACGTTGATAAGTTGCTCCGGCGTTTTTCAATCCGAAGGGCATTACTACATAGCAATATAGCCCGACATCTGTGACGAAACTGGCGTGTTCTTGATCCGTAATATGCATCGGGATTTGATTGTAGCCCGAGTACGCATCCATTAATGATAACAGCGCATGTCCTGCAGTGGAGTCAACCAATTGATCAATCCTAGGCAACAGAAAACTATCCTTGGGGCATGCCTTGTTCAAATCGGAATAGTCTATGCAAGTTCTCCATTTCCCATTCGCCTTTCTCACCAGCACGGGGTTTGATACCCATTCAGGGTAGAGGGCGTCGCGGACGAACCCATTGGCTTTGAGTTTGTCCACCTCCTCTCTGAGAGCAGCGGACCTCTCTGGCTCCATCCCTCTCCTCTTTTGTTTAACTGGGACGTATTTTGGGTCTATGTTCAACATATGACTCGTAATGGCGGGAGAAATCCCGCACATATCAGAATGCACCTAGGCGAAAACATCAAGATTTTCCCGGAGGAAATCACTAAGGTCTTCAGTCATTGCCGGGCCGAGTTGTGATCCGATCTTCAATAATCGCGATGGGTCGTCTCGGATGACTGAAATGTCAACTGTTAATTCAGCCGGCGCTGCCTTTTCTTCCCTGGGTTTCTCATCATCGTCTCTCGGATCTATGTCTCTGAAGATCCGAGAATTATGCCCGAGCCAGGGCTCGGGCACTACTTGTCAATTATCATTATTAAGGATGTGGACAGGATTGTCCGCAACCTTTCCTTTCTCCCTCCGATGGGTCTCTCTGAGCTCTGCCATATAACATGCATGACCAGTCGCCTGGTCGCCATGAACAACACCTACTCCTTTGTCAGTTGGGAATTTCAAAGTCAAGCACCACGAGGCTAATGCTGCCCTAAACTCAGCCAGGGCCGGTCGGCCCAAGAATACATTATACAGAGAATCCACATCCAAAACTACGAAGGGTAGGATTCGCACCCTCCGACGTTCGCCTTGTCCCAGTTCAACCGGTAACTCAACATACCCCACTGCATCGGTTGCTGCACCATTAAAGCCATGTATGCGAGCTTTGGACGGTTTCAAGTCCTTTGTTTCCATTTTCATCTGGTCATAAGCCTTCTTGAAGATGATGTTGACAGAACTTCCAAAATCAATCAAAATTCTTTTCACATAAGCCGGTCCGATTGTTGCAGATATGACCATTGGGTCGATGGTTGGAGCCTCCACTTGGTCAGCATCTCTGTTTCTGAACACTATATCGTCTGTCATTACGCGCTGCTGCTTAGCAGGGGTCCCATCCTCTGTGTTCGAACAACATTCGAAATCTGCATGCTTCAGGGCACTAGCATACCGCTCCATCTCCTGCCAATTCTTATCCACGGGGTGAGGCCCGCCGATGATAGTGTTTATGACTAGTCTACCCACAGTCCGGGCAGGTTCATCGGGATGACGCGGAGCTGGTGCACGACCTGGGTTGGATGTTCCCTGTCCTTCTTCCTAAGGATCCTTCACAAATTCCTATAACTTTTTCTGCCTGATCAACTTCTCTATAGCGTCATGTAGGTGTCTGCACTCTTCCCTATTGTGCCCATAAGTCTCATGGAAGCGGCAATATTTTCCGGTCCGCTTCTGTTCCTCGGTTGAATCTTTTGGACGTGGCTTTCTGTACTGAAAGGTATTGCAGGTTGATAGGTAAATGTTCTCAAGAGACGCATTCAGTGGGGGTATACTCGTTGTAGCTTGGAATTCTCGGTTTCCACTTCCCCGCTTCTCTCTTCTTCCCTTGATTTCTTCCTCCGGACTCCTTAGGCTGCCCAGGCTTGTTCTGGACATTGACTTGGACTTTTCCCGAGTTGTCTCCGTACTGCTTCATAGCAATGTTGCTTTTCACGGACTCCTGGACAGGTCCTGGTGCCTTATCTCACCTTACCCACCTAGCTTCCTCTCTTCTTATGAACTGGTGTGCCTTTGAGTAAAAACGCTCTAGCATAGTCGGAGGTTTTCCTGCCAACCAATCTCCAAATTTAGAATCTGGATCCACACCTCGCATCACAGCCATTAGAATTGCATGATCATTGGGATTACTGACTTCAGTTGCCGCAACATGGAATCTTTGTAAGTATTCCTTCAATGACTCCCCAGGGTTTTGGATTACACTTGACAGAGACATCACGTCCTTTGGACGAGTAGTGTGTATCCTGAACTGCTCAATAAACTTCTTTTCCAACTCCTCGAAACTGGATATGGACCGCGGAGGAAGTCAGGTGAACCACATTGTAGCGATCCCAGATATAGTAATTGGGAAGCATCTACACTTGGTTGCATCGTTTGCTCTAGCTGAATCCATCATCCACTCGTACCTCATAACATGCTGTCTGGGATCAGTCTTTCCCTCATAAGCAGGGATAGTTGGCATACTAAACTTTCTGGGGTATGCTGCCTGTAGGACAATGTCTGTGAATGGAGTATGACTTCTTGACACTCCCCAATCGTCATTTGATAAGCCTTGATTCTCTTTCATTAATTGCCTGATCATGGCTGTCAGGTCTGGTGTTTGTATAGAAGGTGGAAGGTTAGAGTCTGTTCTACGTGACTGTCCATGCTGATGCCTCCTCTCCTGGCGATCTGCCAAACGTGCATCTTGAGGTTCGACATCGTAAACGTCTTGATGGTCTGGATCTCCAGCTTCCACCTGCACTCCGACTCCTATGTTTCCGGCTCCGGCTTGGTCACGGTCTCCAGCTGTTCGAACAGCAGCGCCTGCTTGCGCAGTTTCAGTCTTACGGCGTCTACGCCTGGGAGGTTCATCAGAGGAAGTTGAGCTGTTGGATGAGGAATAAGGAGCGGGATTGCCCCCAGCAGTCTGTTGCTGCTGTTGAGTGAGTTGTGCCATCAGGTTGGCGTTAGCTTGCATCTGCTCTCCTAGTTGTCTCCTGCTTTTCCTGAGTTCTCTCATCAAGTCATTGAACTCTATCCTGGTGACAACTGGCATTTGATCCTGGGCGGTAGTCCCTACGCCTGGATTCGCTTGCTGATTGCTAGGTCCTGCCTGTTGCACGCTAGCAGTCTCATGGGCATCCGCATTATGAGAAGCTGACCTGGTACGTGGTCTTGCCATTGTAGAGTTATTGGTATGAACTCTGAGTAGAATCAACGGACGTCCTATCAATGAGTCGGATCTCCTTTGGGGGATTTGTTCAATCCAGTAGCTTCAAAGCAGATCCTTGAGGTCTGCGAATTCAACTCTCAGTGAAAGCACCAAAGTGTTATACCTAGTTTGCAGATCAGAGCTTAGGAAGGAGTAATTAGGCTTTAAGACTGGTTGACTGGCGAGAATTGTAAGTCTTTATGGAGTGACATAAGTAAAAGAGTAAAAGGAGAGAAGAGGGGAGGTGCCTGGTTTTATAGGGGAAAAAGTGGAAGTCTAAGGGGCTATATCCGGTAGAACCGGTCAAAGCTGTAGCGTTCGGCTTCAAAACGTAGAATTGCTCGGCGCATGAAGAACGTTCGGCCTCGAACGTATCGTTCAGCATTTATCCCACATCAGGCGCACACCACAACCACTGATATTCTCAAAAAGGCATTTCCATTCGAAGTTAGTCAAGGATTTGAAACGGAACATGAATGTTACACAAATCAAAGCGTATCACGGTTCAGTCACGTAATACACTTTGGGGGGCAAGTGTTTCTTGGAGATTTGACCAGGCAATTAGGTGCACGGCATATAGCAGAACTCGGCATCCAGGAAGTACTCGGCATCCAGGAGTACTCGGCATCCAGGAGCATTCGGCATCAGAAGACGTTTGGCGTGTGCAGTTGCTCGGCATGGCTGTATTGTTCGTCACAAGCCATCGTTCGGCCGGAACCATCGTTCGGCCAAAGGCATTACTCGGCTAAAGGCAACGTCTGGCCAAGAGCCCTCGTTCGGCTAGAGACATCGTTCGGCCAGAAGCATTGTTCGGCTAAAGCTCTCGATCAGCCAGAGACATCGTTCGGCCAGAAGCATCGTTCGGATAAAGCTATCGTTCGGCCAGTGCCATCGTTCGGCCAGAGACAATGTTCGGTTAAGAGCTTCATTCGGCCAAAGGTATCGTTCGGCCAGACGCTTCGTTCGGCCAGAGGCACGTTCGGCTTCGACTGATATTCGTTCCACTCTTCCCACGCAGCAAGCGCCTCGTTCGGCATGGAGAGTGTGGTTCGGCATCCAACCGTTCGGCCTATCTGGTTCGGCATACGACGACTACTCTGAATGGGCCAAGGTGTTCGGCTACCGAGCCCAGCTGGGAAGTCCAACCCATCTTTGTCTATAAATAGAGAGACAGGGGCACAGTGAAAAAGGACATTTTTTCGGGAACACTGGGGAGACTCTGCCATTTTCTAGACTCATCTTCTTTACTTAACAATTGTATTCAAGCATTTGATCTATGGATTGTATCTGTAATTAATCATAAAGAAGAGCAATAAAGTTTAACCTCAAAGTGGACGTAGGCAATTACGCTGAACCACTATAAATCCGGTGTTCTTACTTTCTGCATTTAAATTAGCATATTCTTCCTTGTTTAATTTATCTTCATCACTTATATCTCTACACAATCTTTCTCTACGAGGTTAGCGACCAATTTTGGTGCTAACATTTGGTGCTTTACATACGATTTGGATTTTTTAATTTAATTAATTAATGTATATATTTATATACTATATATATATTCTGTCTATATATATATCATTTTTAGTAAAATATTATTTTATCATTATATATATATATTGATACATATATTATTCACTGTTTAAATATATATGTATAGAAATTATTTTAATAATTAAATAACTTATTTTTATTTAAATAGATGTATTATAATAATATGCGTATGTATATATATATTATTTTCAATATATATATAAACATCTTTCATTTAAATATATTTATTTAAATAAAATTAACATGTACATTTATATATATATATAGTATTTATATATAAGTAATTAGTCTATATACATACATATATTTGAATAACATATGTTACATATTGGATGAGCTAACGTGTCTACTGCAATGTAAATCGCAACGTCTATACACGGGCATGTTATAACTTTCACAGGTTGACATGTTACACGTGCACACACATACATATATGTATATGATGCATATGCATACATACATATATACAAATAAAACTATATAATTTGTAAATTTAAATAAAATAAGCAATTTTATTTAAATAAAATTTAGAAACGTTCTAAATGAATTAGACTTCGTAGGTCCAAAACAGATTTATAAGGGAATTTTTGTTGAAATTCACGCATAACTTTCGTTGCGGGTTGGCCTAGTTCCAACAATGATAGGTGCCTCTATGTAGCCCTTCTCGTGCTCATCGTTTTGATATATATATATATATATATATATATATATATATGTTTAGGGTTTTTTTTAGAATTGAAAGAGAAAGGTGATAGTAGAGAAGGTGATGAAGAAGGGGAAGGCAAAACTAAAATGTACATGAGGAATAAATTCAAACTCAATGTAGCTCGTTAAATAACTTCTGAATCGATGTTTTAGTCAACTAGACTTAGGCTCATTTAAACTAATCAAAACCTATTTACTTAAAATACGCGTATCTTCTTCATGCGAACTTCAATTTGGACAAAACAATGTAGCATCTCGACTACAAAAATGAGCTCTACGCAAAGGTGCTGTACCCATCGCCTAATTCCAATATTGTAAAATTACCAATTTGCCGCTACTAATAAAATCTACGTCTAAATCTCATGGGGTATTACATTCTCCCCCTTAAAAATAATTTCGCCCTCGAAATTCTAAACGTAACTCCTTCTCAAGTATCTACGTGTCTTATATTAAATAAATGTATATATAAAAAATATAGGATAATATCACATCTCATAACAACCTTCCCAAAGCAGGACACTCCCTCTCCATATGGCCCGTCCGATTGCAGTTATTACATTTTACCTTCGAAACCTTCACTCTACAACCCTTCGACTCGTGTCCTCTCATATTGCATCTTTCACACCTTGTGTCTTACTTACCACCATGTCCACTTGTACCTCCAAGGTCTTTGTGCTTGGCTTGACCGACATTCTTCGTTGGTTGCCCTTTAGAAGCCTCCACTATAGTGGTATTCAACAATGCTACCTCAACTAAATTTTGAATGTCGCTCCCATCGGAATTTGACTAAGTGCTAATTCCCTAAGTGGCGAACTCAACTCTTTTACAAACTTTAATGCCTTCTTAGGTGCCGTATCTATCAATTCAAAACCTTATTTCGCTAACTCATTACAGCTATTAGTATATTCTTTCAAAGTGGAATTTCCTTGTTTGAGATAAATAAATTTTTCAAGCATCACTTCCTTTTCAAATGCAGACAAACTTTTTGTCAACTATTTCTTAAAATCAGTCTCGGAAATTCATTTTCATTGACTTTCTCTATAACAACTCCCACCGGTTTATTGCCTCCCCCGTAGGTGCCAAGAAGCAAGCTGCCTTTCGACCCCGTCACTCAAATTCAACATGTTAAAATTCCTATCACTTGTATGCAACTAAGCTCGTATCTCCACAAAAGCTTTCGTTCCCTTATATGGCTTGCCGCCTATATTTAGAAAGTCCATACATAGTTTTGGGAAATTTGACCCCAGTATATGAACAACATCTCCATCTTGCACCACAAATATAGATTCCCTTCCATTATTATTGGCTTAGTTTCTAGCTTGAAGATAACGGCGAACCCAAAGTGGAATGTTCACGCCTAGTACTTCCACAGCTAGTTTCAGAGTGGTTACTCATCTCTACTATCTGTAGAATTTGATTCCATATTAGATCCTCCCAGAGTAGTAAATAGAGATGGTAAACATAAACCCGGAATTAAACATCACATGCATATTTACTAAACTTATATATAGACAAACACACACATACATATACATTATACATAAAAATATATATGTTTGCTCTCTCTATACCTCCTAACCTACATTTCTTATACTAAATGTAACAAGCCAACTTTTCGCGACCATATGATTGAGTGATATGGGCCATAAAATGAAAATATGGATTATTTTAAAACAATAGTATACAGAGAGCTAAGCCAACTAACTATATCTTTTAGAACTCAACGGAGTGGATCAAACTATAATATAGATAAAAAAACCCATCTATATACATCAATTAGTCATAGTGTTTATACATACACACATTGTCACACCATATATACAATATATACAAATAAACGTATAACATATGTAAACACCTTCATAATCACTGTCTTTATACACTACACATGCCAAGGCTACTCCGTTAACCTATAGTGCTTGAGGAGGGGGTCAGACGCATGTCGGGTGAGTAAAATATTACATGTATATACTACTACATGATTTCATAAACATTATATGAGAGCTAATACTTACTTTACCTCATCCCGTCTCACCTGCATCTACAGAGTTAGTCTATCATGGTCATCATAATATAGAATTACTATTTATACTTAACAACATTAAACATACAATAAAGTTAGCTAAACATAGACTAACCCGTCTACACACAAAAAAGGGTTAGTTAGACAGAGACTACCCAGGATGTAGTTAAACATAGACTAATCCCATAAACATAAACAAAAACATGAGTTAGATAAACATAGACTAACTTATGCATGAATGAAGGTATAGGTAAATGTAGCCTAACCGCAATAATAAACAATTTAATATCATCATCATAGCACGTAATCAACTAAAATATATTTTTGGACATTAAATGATTTCAAATGTCGTAGAAAAACCAACACGTCGCTTGTTGTCTATTCCATATAGGCTTAGCTGAAGCCAAAGTGCTCGAGCATGGTCCAAGTTCAATCTTGGTAGAAAGTACGCTCACCGGTGTACCGATGCACATGACACTAGTGGACCGATGTACGTACGAACTGCACGGTAAACATTTCAGATTTAACCATTTTTCCTAATTTTGTTTTTACTCCATTATTTGACCTTTTGATGCTTTTCTACTTCTCCTAAACATCATTTTCTACTGTCCTAACCTTCCCTATATCATATATCACATATATGTCCAAAATCAGACTCTAATTATCTTATATTCAATTATTAACCTAAACTTTTTACAATATACAATCTAATGCTAGTTGAAATCTAAACCAATTGCCATTAACAATATTTAACCCTATAATTACACCTATACTTATTTCTAAATTTAATTAACCTACTAACCCTAATTAGCAATCAAATAATGAAAACTACTCTCATGTGAACAATATATTACCTAATAATGATTCCTATTCACCTATCTACATAACCAAGCCCTAGAAATTGCCTAATAGCCTCTAATCCTTCATTATCTGGAAATGCAGTTTTCCAAAGTTCCTTGAATCTTTAAATAATGGGTATCTCTACGTAGCCCTTCTTGCGCTTATCATTTTGATATTTTTATGTTTTGGTTTTTGTTTGGAATTGAAAGACAAAGGTGATAGCAGAGAAGAGGATGAAGAAGGAGAAGGTGAAACTTAAATGTACATAAACTATAAATTCAAATTATATGTAGCCCGTTAAATAACTTCTGAATCAGTGTTTTAGACAAAAGGGCTTTGGCCCGTTTAAACTAATCAAAACTCGCTTACTTAAAATATGTGTATCTTTTTCATACAAACTCTGATCCGAACAAACCAATATACCATCTTCACTAGAAAAATAAGCTCCATCCAATGGTATAGTTCCTTTTGCCTAGTTCTAACATTTGTAAAATTACTAATTTGCCCCTACTAATAAAATATATGTCCAAATCTCATGAGGTATTACACGTGTGATTCAATCAACGCTTCCAGCTATGCCAAAGGCATTGACAAACTGATAGTGTGACCATCTACGCTATTATCTCAATCCATTCAGTCGTGATGCTACTAATCCCTCCAATAGGTTGGGGGCACTAGTGCCAAGGTGATGCGGTTCCCCATGTTATAACTTTAAATCTAACATCCGTAATGCTGGCCGACTCGAAGAACTAATGCGGCCTATCAAACAAAGTCAGATCTCTTGATGGCCCACAAATGTAACAAAGGCGTCTCAACTTAAGCCCTAGAAACCGCTTAAGGATGCCCTGCCACTAGTGAATGTCAACTATATAAAGATGGGACAAGATGCCTATATGGAAGATAAGTTTATTTAGTTCACCATTGCCTTGTTCTTCTTGTCTACTTATTTGTTAAATTGTGTATAAATAGCTAAGTCTATGTGTTTACTTAACAAAGTCGGAGGTCATATGAACCGCCCGGCATAGAGTGAGTAAAGGTCATAATAAGTGAACATGAAAGACTGGTAAATATCTGAAGTGCTAATAGAAAAGTATAAGGCAAACACATAATATTGTAACAAACATACGAGTCCAATTCAATAGCTTTCATCACAATACAAAATTTATTGTATAGAATATTGATTTAACTGCATAGCTCTGTTACTTTTGCAAGGTTTTAACTGCATAGCTCTGTTACTACACCATAACAGCTATTTTGGAACACCGCTATGCGGAAATTTTAGAACAGTTCTGGACCGTTCCAATTTTGGCATGGCTTGTAGCCATTCCGCTATACTTAGGAACGGTCATGGACCATTACAATATTATTGCTTGCTCGAATCTTCCCAAGCTGCCTCAACACGTTCTCGGCGCGAAGACTCCCACCAAATTAGCACGAAACTTTACTTTCCCCTCCAAATTTTCATTTCCCCCATTTCTATTTCTTCCGTAATAACCTAAAACCACTTACAGCGCCACAACTCGACTCAAGTACGTCTCCAAATTTCTTCTTCGATCTCAAGTACGTCCCCAATTTTCTTCTTCGATCTCAAGTCGTCCGCAACCTCTCAACTCACTTCCTCGAACCCCCATCGAAACTCAAGAATCGCCACCGCTGCAAGTCGAAAAGGCTGCCACTGCCACAACTCACTTCCTTGATTCCAGAAATTGGGCTAACCCCCTCAATTGATAATCACAGTCGCCATCAATCTAGGTACTTGTTTCTCTTCACTTTAGTTTCTAATCAGGTCAGCAATTGATTTCTTTCCCTTTATCATAAGCTCTATATTTGGTTAATGTTAGGCAATGCAATTACTTACAGTATTATTGAATATCAGTTAAATATGAATGATGAAGCTACTTCATACTATTCACAAAAACACTAATCGATCATTCAATCGTACACCGAGTGATTGGGAGATGATTGTTTGATTTCAACCAAATAGACGTTTTTATGCCCTGCCACCCAAACATGAAGTTAGCAGCTTGCTCATGTTAGCTAGAAATAAAATATACATTTCGATGAAGTGTATGAAGCATCGTTATTGTATATTCTATATATGGCAGTATGCTTGTTTAGACATTGCAGAGGAGCATACGTAACAGCTATTTAGCATTTGTGTCTTAATTTTTTACGCAAGTGATAGAAGTAATGCCATATACTAGCTCTTAATATTACATTTTATTTAAATACGTATTTACAAAGTTTTAACTAAAAGATCTATGCATTTTTCTTTGTACTTGGATATAATTATCATTTTATCTCATAGTCAAACATCAAATTTGATGCAATTATAATAGATATATGATTGAACATGTATATTTTCAATTTAACCTGTAATTTTACAAACAAGTTTGAGTCTTTGCATTATGAACAAATACAAGCAGCAAGGGTTATTAGATAAAACAATAAGCATTCATAGTAGGCAGGTTTAGTTTTATCTTCTTCGCTATTTTTCTGAATTATCTAATTCACATTTGGCATCTGGATTTGTGTACGCAACTTAAATTTGGATGTGTTCTGGCTCCAGACATGTAGTAATGTTGACACATTGAAAAATTGTACTAAGACTCTATCGTCCTTTTGTTAATTTAATAGTCCTTATTTTTTTGAACTCTTTGTTCGATGTGAGCCTTGATTAAGAAACATATCCTCGTCCTGCCTAAAAATAAACACACTTATCAGCATAAACCACAGAAGTAACCTTATACTTTATTTTTTAAATCTCGGAATTTCTTGCTGCATATACTTTATGTTTAATTTTAACTACATATACTTTATTTTTCTTAAACCTTATATTTAATTTTAACTTTATGTTTCCTGTATTTCATTCAGAGATTGGCCACCAACATTTACTATTAAATGCAGTCTGGTATGTCAGCTTATTTAAAAAACTACATGAATTCTAAATACAATATATCGACAGATGAACAAAATATTTTGAGATAGCTAATGAGTAATCAAAGCCTGCTAGAGCAATACAGGCAGTGACAACATTATGATATGGAACTTGGTGAGATTGTAGTGAAGAGATTGTTTGAAATAGAACCTAACAACCTGGGTAATTATGTGCTGTTATCAAATTGAATAATATAGTAGCAAAGAGATTGTTTGAAATAATATATGCACCTACTTGTAAAATAATTTTTTTCGCGATCATAGGAGGTTATCTTTGGCTTGTATTCATAGCTGTATCACCTTTAAATCGTTCATTGATTTTAACCCATCTTCATTCTAAAACTTAAAAATAGTGTAAAATAATAAAAGTTTCACTTGTTTTTTTCTTTTTATCATTTGCAGATAACAATGTCAACACCGGAAGAAGCTTCACCCCGTTCGATTGCGCAAACATCCTCTACACAATCCGAGCCAGTTGTGGTAAATTCATATGGTGTTCCTATTTCAGAAAATGCTGGAAGAATAGGAAGTCGAGTTGGTAAATTAATACGAATACATGTGCTGATATCATATGAACGTTGGGATAAAGTACCCCAAAAGTATAAGGATGACGTTTGGAATGAATTGCTAGTAAGTTAAATCGATTTGTACCATTTTTAATTTTCTCTATAACATATGTATTTTGTTACATTACTTCATTTTTAACTCTTAATTTTCACAGACATTTTTTCAAATAGAGTCAAATGCAAAGGACCATTTTATGAAAAAAATGGCCGAGTCATTTAGAAAATATAAGAGCGAATTGAGAACAAATCATTATGATAAATTTGATAACGATGAAGATAGGTCAAAAAACTGTCCAAGAACAATCAGCCAAGAAGATTGGGATATGTTCTTAAAAAATGAAGCAAAACACAGTGCAAGCGAAAGAAGGGAGATAGGAAAAAGAAATAGACCAATGTACAAATATTGTCATCATACTGGACGTACGAGTCATGCCGTATTAGAACATAAAATGGTATAATTTCAATTTTTTTTATTGATTTTGATTGTTTTTTTATTGACTTTATATATCAATATGCATATACATCTCATATCTCAATAGAACTCTAATGTTTGCATGCAAATTCTTTGTATTGCATTACTAATTGAACTACCAATAAATCATGCATTACCTCAATTTTACCAATAAATCTATAACTCCTAGCCTTGATTCAATTGTATATATGCAAATCTAACAATGTTTTCATGAGGAAGTTAATCCTTGCCATTGTTGCATGAACTTCGGATATAATGGTTAGTTTTGTTGCAGGCCAACGCAAATCCGACAAAAGTAATCACACATCGTCAAGTATGGGAAAAAGCTCATACAAAAAAGGATGGGACCATACCAGATAACTCTTCTTTATACTTCGTAAGTTAAACAAATGATAACTTAGATATTTTAGATATATCAAGTCTTTATCGTATTTCAGGATAAAATTGCAAAAGCAAAGGAAACAATTAATGATAGTGATGAAGAAGAGTTGTCATTGGATGAAGACATCATATCAAAAGTGTTTGGCAAGGACAAAAAGGGTCGGACTCGAAGTATTAGGACCAAGATATCAAGAACCCAAATTAAGGCTTCTGCTATTGCACGTAAACAACTCAAAAAGGCTAAAGGAGACACGGGAGAACTAAAAAGTAAGATGGAACATATGGAGAATAAATTGGAAAATATGGATGGCACATTGATGACGTTGGTCAGCTTGGTCAAGGAGTTGACTCAAGGAAATCACATACCGGATGTTACTTTCAATGAAGGAGGGAGTAGTACACATCATGAAAGTGTTGGGAGAAACCAGATCAATGACGTTGCTGCTCAACTGAATTCGGTTGGCACAACCAATCAACAAAAATGTGAAATTCTGAACCTTGATCTAGATGTCATTGCAATGGCTACTGTTTGTAAAGATTCAACATCATTCATTATTCATGGGAAATCTGTACCATCAACACATGAGAAGTTGGTGGTGGACAATATACTTCTACCGGATGAGAAAACAAGCAAACAAAATCATCCTCTCGCAACAACCTTTGCAGAAGTTGGAATCAGTGGTTATGTGTGTCACCCGAAAAGTGCCATTCGCTATCTTTAGATGCATGATTGAGACTGCTCTAAATGAAGACCTTTGCCAAGTAAGTTGGATTTTATTTACTGATCGCTTTACAAAAACACACAACCTTAAGTTGGATTTAATTTATTTGTCAATGCATTAACTTGGAGGCATGTCAACTCTATTTATGTTCTTGATGGTGACTTAAGTTGGATCAATTGAATTTTGCTGCGCTTATTTTCATTTCCAATCCAAACTCTATTTATGTTATTGATTTGTCAATGTATTAACATGTTTGTTTTCAATTGAGTTCTGCTCTAGAATATAATTTGTTCTCCTTCATCTTTACTCTACATCTCTGCCCTTCTGTTTCAGTTCTCTCTATTAGCCTTGTAGAGCCTCCGTTCATGTACAAATTTGGATGATCCTCAATATTGGTTAAGTACAAATTTGGATGCTCCTCAATATTCGTTATTTCAATATATGGTTCTTCCATTTAACGATTGCAAACTTTTTACTGATCATAGTATATTTCAGTCATGATGATGTGTGTACTTTATTGTTTGCATTTTTTCCCTCAGTCAATTTGAACTCTTTGATTTTTAATTTGTTCTACACAATTTAAAGCATCATCATATTAGTACAATCTTACTGCGGGTAGTAACATGCATTATCATTTAATTTTTACATAATGCAACATTTCAGTTGAATTGAGAGCATCCAAAACAACGAAACAGTCTAAAATTTGCATGTAGATACTTACCTAAGACATCGAATCTCAACTCACGTTTAACGAGTGCCTACATACCAATTTGAATTATTACATGAGATGCGCTGGCAGGTTGACTTCTTCTCCTTCTTCATTTTTCTTTTTGGTATTTGAGTTAGACTCGATTGGTCTAGCTTGGTTGGCAGGTTGAAATGTTTCAGGTCTAGATTGGTTAAACCATAATTATTTTTTCATAAAATGCTTTTGACATCCATGTAAGTACGCCCACCATAGACCAAAATCCTAGTTATGTCATTGGATTTACGTGTTTCTATGCCAAATTTTGGTACGCATTATGAATTCGAAATAAAATGCTTATGTCAACAAGTCAAAGTTTAAATTGTACCTGAGTTCATATACTTGACACTTATGACATTTTGCAAGTTGATACAACATTGCAGCTATGGTCTGTTTGGACTGACTAAAATAAGCTACTTTCTGGACAAAATAAATTTGTTTTGCTTTCCAAAAAGCGAAGAAAAATAAAACTTAGATTATTTAAATCCATCTACAACCAATATTACAAATTAAATATTGAAAATATCAAAGATTCAAATTGTCTAACAATCTTGGTCAAAATAAGGTAATTTTAATATTATATCCTTAAGCAGGTCAGCAGCGTTCGGTAACCTCAATTGACGATTTTAGAGTAGATGTTACTTGGCAGCCTGCAAATTCTACTATCATCTGGCCCATCCATCAAAGTAAGTATTTGCAACACATAATTTATAATATGAAAGTGACTAAGATGACACAGAATTTGTGTAGGGTTGTGAATACGTATTGCATGAAAACGGCATTCTAGTTGCTAAAATAAACGTGATATATTTGGTATGTTTTTGATAATCTATGATATGCTGAGCTTACAATACATCAATAAAGATTTAAAAAGTAGTCAGAGTTCAACTTTGCATGTGGAACATTGCATAGATAAATCTGTCAAATATGTCCATAGATTACTTGAAACAATTTACAATCATAGACTAGACTGCAAGTAGTTTATGTTTCAATGGTTGCTTCAATTTTCTTCTAAATTGTATGGTTATGTTAAAAATACAATAGAACAAATAAATAATAGAGACTTTTGAATGGAAACTTTGGTGAAACTCACTATCATTAGCCTGTGCTGATATTGGTTGGGCTGTCCATGTTTCATTGGTTTGACTCACAAAGTCACATTATATCATTTTCAGTTTTAGAGAAACAAATGCCTATGGATTTATTAAAGCAGACATTTTTAGAGAAGTGTGGAAGACGTTATAGTAAGAATGATGCCTACTGATTTGATTACAAACTGATTCTGTGTGGAAGACATGTTTCTCATTGTTTCAAACCTATGCATCACTTATTTTATGTAAATTCCTTTAAATGGATGTAATTTTAATGTTTTACTTCAAGTTTTACTGAACCACTTATTTTAGTCTGTAATGCTTAATGGGGAGTGGCGGTCTCCACTTTGTTGTTTAGTCTCTATTTATGTGCAGTCTTTTCAGTATTTGTGTCATTGTGCTCATTCTCTGCAATTTCTTGTTCGGGTTGATGGGCTGCTGAAGTTACATTAGAGGACTACGGATCAAGATCAGGACAGTTATATGAAATCAGTTTTTGAAACATTACTTTTACATGTATTGTCTTTAAATGACAGTTAATTCATTTACATGTATTAAGGTGAAAAATATAATATTTTACATGTACTAAGAAAGAGGTTAAATGTATTTAACTATGCTGATACCAATAATAGAGGTTAAAAGTATAATAGTTTTTACAACATTACTTTTACTTGATATTTTTTATATATCGATCCTTTTTGGGTGTGCATTTTGAGTATTATATGATGAATATTGTGTAGTTATACTTGTTTGGATATGATGTTTGTGGTTATTATGTATTTTTTCTATGTCTTGATCAAATTAGAATTTTGTATTTGGTTATTTTACGATAAATATAGTATCTAGTTTTCAGACATCGTGGTAAAAACATTTGGAACAGTCTACAACCGTGCTAAAAAGAGCATGGAAAAAATACCATTATGATTTTGGAACGGTTTTGTGCCGTGCTTGACTATAATTTTGGAACGGTTTTTAGCCGTTTTTAAATGGTGAATTCGGGCCGTTATGAATAAATTTTAGAACATTTTTGGACCGTTCCAAAATTTTTGCCACTCCTCATTTAGGAACAGTTTTTGACCGTTCCAAAACAACTTTGGAACGGTCCAAAACCGTTCCTAAATGGCATTTCTGGTGTAGTGAATTAGTACCACAAATATTGATTTTGATGACAACAACCATATAAATATAGGTAATAATGTTTTCCCAAGTAGCATAGAATATTTTGCAAGATATTATACAGGTTTATACATGTACATGTTAATCAATTTTGAAAACTGATCAGTAAAAACACCAGAGATCAAGATTCAGAGATAATCAAGATATTTGAAGACTCATGAGTTTAGAGATATAGATATGAAGAGTTTAAGGCTATAGTTTATAGCAAATAAACAATAGAATAATTTATCAAAGACTTTGGACAAAATCCATTTGATTCTTTGAATAGTTTCTTATTAAATATTTATTATTATAATTTTTTGCAAAATTTTTATTTTACAAAATTTTTATAAAGGTTTTTAATTAAAATATTTTAGAAACTATGCTTAAGTAATTTTATAAGAGTTCAAGAATTTTTGCAACCTCTTAAAAGAGTTTTTATGTTTCAAAGCATACATATGTATGCCGACATATGCTATATATATATGTTGATATATAAACCATTGGAGAGATGATTTTTAAATTGTGAAAAGTTATGATTTTTGGTAACAACCTGAATTTTTAATAATAATAAATAGTAGTTAATAATAGTAATTTAATGATTAAATAGAATTTGGAGATTTATTAGATAAATTGGTTTAGAAATTATTTAAATAAAAGAATTTAAATTATGAAAATAAAATAATTTAATTGAAACTAGTTAAAATGTGAAAATAGTATTTTATAGAAGTGGTAAAATAGTAATATAATATGGATTGGAAAAGAAGAGGTTTGGAATGTAATTTGTATTTATCTAAATTGAATAGAGTTTAGTTTTATAAATAAAGGAATACACACACACACACACACTTTATATTTTCAAGGCCAAGCTCAACAATCCAAGCCCAAACCCAAATTTTCTTATTTCTAAAATTTTCTCCCCTCTCCTCTTCGCTAAAAAAATTCACGCATATTTACTTCATCACCTCATTTTCATTTTCCTGAGCAAGAACAACAAAATCCTCCTCTCTTCAAAAATAAACATCAAATCAAATAAATTACCTAAATTCACCAAATTTCAAAATTTACTTCCCAATATCCATGTGCATCTATAGCTTAAAGCAAATTGATTCTCGTTGTGACGATGGAGAGCTTTGTGCTTGCGTTCGAGAGAGAGAAGGAAGAGAGAAAAGCAGCGTGCAGTTGTGTTTCCATGCTCACGAAATTTATTTCTAATCTATAATTTTCTTAGTATATGCATGAATTAAAATGGAGATTTGATATATAATGTTGTGTACTTTGAATTTGTGGAGATAACGACAACGATAGGGACTAAAATCGTTTGAAGAGTGCACTGGTGGCGAAGCTTGCGTGTAGATGAATGTGCATACTGTGTGATTTAGTACCAGTGTGTTGTGGCTGTATAATGTGTGTGTAGTGATGCATGAGTTTGTGTTTCCAGTTGCTTCTGTATGTGTATAGTGTTTCTGTGCATGAGTGATGAATGTATATGTTGTGTTTATGTTTTGGTGTGTATGAGCAACCAGATGTGTGTGCGCATATTTTAATAATCAACGACAATTATAATTTATTTAAATAAACTAAAATAAATATACTTAAACTCTTACATAAATTTTATTAAGATATTATACTTGAATATAAAATAGATCTATAAAACTTTATATAAGATTATAGAAAAATATATAATTTTTTCTATATGATATTTTTCAAGTTCCAAAAGATATTTTATGAGATTTTGGATATTAATAAAGTTTTAGAAATATATTTTATAGATTTTAAATATAATAAATTTATTTGGATAGTTTGAAATTATTTAACGATATTTTTAAGTGGAAAATAGGCACAAGGACAAATTTTCATAAAATTTTTGGCTGAAGGACAACAAGTTTTATTTTTAGGCTGAAGGACAAACTTTGGAAGATAATTAGGCTGAAGGACAATGCTAATACAACTAGCATTTTGTACAGTGTAAAACTGGATATAATGCTAGTTATAATTAGCATTTTGTACAATGTTTGCACTGTACAAAATGCTAATTATATTTAGCATTTTCCTTCAGCCTAATTTTCTTTCAAAGTTTGTCCTTCAGCCCAAAAATGAAACTTTGTGTCCTTCAGCCTAAATTTTTTTCAAAGTTTCTCCTTTTGCCTAATTCCCTCTATTTTTAATCATATGAAATTATGTAATAACCTCTATAAGCAATATTTTAGCTTTATAAACTTTTTTTGGAAATTTAAATTGATTAAAATAAGTTTTCTGATGTTATTAGAGAATATTTAACTATTTGTTTATTTATTTATTAAAGATTGAGAAATTAGATATTCAATGTGAATAATAAGATTATACTTAAGTTTATTTCTCACTAATCCATGAATATCTCTTTATTGCTTGTTTCCAAGTAATTATTTTTTATATAAGATAAAATAAATGCGAATGATTTTATTAAATATCAACTTAGTTTTTTATAATTATATTTATTCAGATTATCTTTCATAGTTCTACTGTTTACTCTTTCCTTGTATATTAATTTGGAGTATATGAAGTAATCTTTTATTTTGGATTTGGAAATATAAACTATTAAGTTTTAAAGGATGTTAACTTGTTTAAGGAAAAATGTTTTGGTTTGAATTATTTATCTAAAAGATGTATATATAAAATATTTGGAAAATAAGTAATTATTAATTAAGAGTTTTCGAAGTATAGTTCATGAAATTCCAATATACAGTTACTTATGAATTATTAACTTGTGCTTCATAAATATATATATTTACATTTACATTTATGTTTGATTTCTGAGTTTTATGATTTCTCATCTTCTTAATATGGATTTTGATGTTATGTTATTCATCGTTGATGTTTATTTGATTAATGATTTTGATATGATATGGTGATGACATCCTTCTGTGTGATTTATGATGTTAATTCTATGTGACGAGAAATATGAATAAACGGGGTTATAATACTATATGGTTTGAGATTTTCAGTAATATTTCTCTAGTTATCTTTGGACTCGTTATACAGAATACTGGATAGTTTGAGTTTAATTTATGAGCAGTGAATAAATGTTTAGGTATCACGTAGTGGTATGGGACGTTGTTGCGATATTAATCGGTTATTCATTGTAAGTAGACAACACTCACATTATGGGAATGGAGTGGATAATGTGAGGTGATACATAGTGATATATGACTCCATGCCTATATTTAGCGAGTATGGCTCCATGCCCAACGATGACCAAGACCCCGTGTCTATATGTATTGGTTTTATATGCCTCTATTATGATATACTCCTACTATGTTTGTTGGAGAGGAATGGCTAGAATCCTCCCTAGCGACCTGATCGTGGGGTCGCACCTAAGATTTGTGATCTATATTATATAGCTTTGTGCTACTCCTGTGTGCGCATTTCCCTTGTGTCACCTAGGCCAGTGGTCTGTTACATATAGGGGCAAGAGTAGTGTCATGACTTAAGAGTCCTTGCATTGACGAGGACACCGGTAGATACATGTCATAATGACTGTTAAGGTAACTAAGGCTGTAGAGACTTAGTATATTTGGAGCTTGCTTAGTGCTATCAGTCTCCCTTCTGGTACTAGCGGAGTATAGAATGGCATATACGATTGATACACCTCACTTGAGTATAGTTATGGGTTTAATTGCCCATATAGTGTTAAATATATGGCTTTAATTGCCCATACAGTTATATCCCATCACGATACTTTCAAATTATTTATATATAAGGAGATGAGATTATACCTGTGATCAATGACCAGAGTATAGTGGATTATCATATCATTTATCATATTGATAGGCAGCTAGCCTATCCTATTTATGTATATTGATAATGATGTTTTATTAAAATTGAGAGGTATATTTAGGCAATGCTTCGTGCTAGCCTGATTATACTTGGTGATATCTCATTTATTAATATTTCTAGGTTTGGATGATGATTTCTAGATATGTATGATTCATCCATTTGTGTTGATTCAATGATTTTCGATTTGATGTGTTTTTATATGGATGATGACATCTTTTGATATCAGTGCTGATTGTTACAAATGGATTGAGATGTTTGGGTGATGTGATGCCTTGATGATTATTTATGGCATTATATATATATATATATTCTAGTACTATATTAATATGCAACCTTTAACATGTCATCTGATGATTCGATTATCTATGTCTATCATATTATTATTCTTTGTTTACATTGTGTCACCCTATTTGAGATATTTGATTAGACATATTCTGACCCGTGTGTTATTTATGTAATATTTGAGTCAGTCCGAGACATTTCAGGTACAAGGAAAATATGACCAACATTTTTTTAGTGGGCTTACAGGAGACATATATTAGGACGTTGTATGATATTTGTATGACCTTGATTCATTGTATGTATTTGACTCTTAGCTGTATATTGATTGTTCATACACTATATTAACATAGATGACATTTGAAATGAGTTGTATCCTTATTATATTATTGTATTATAGATATTATATGTTATCGCTGCGATTTTGAATCTATGTCCTCTATCATTTACTACATATTATGCATTGTTTTATCATAGAGGCACACATGTTTATTGCTTTGTACCGATACTATGTACATATATGTAAGATATTTATTTGATGTGTTAATATGTACAAGTGTTAGTCCAAGGGAATATTCACATGTGTACCCATTATAGCCTCATTCTCCATATTATCTGACAGTACTACTCTGTAATAGTCTTGGATAGTATATGTAACATCCCGTATCTAGAGGCCGAAAGCTAAGCGCTACTGATGCTACAGTCATCCATAGTATTAACTTCTGGTGATAAAATACGGTAATGCTAATGGTATCCATAATATCAGAAACACTTGAATATGAACAAAATCATAGATTTCCAAAAACAACATTTTACTGATTACATTTCAAAACAAATTCATATCCAAGTTACATAATTCCATATCGTTTCCTAGGGAAAGATTAATTATAATCATTACAAAAATACGCCAAGAGCGACATATGACGATGCCCCCTTGGTTGATCAAAGCTGTATAGTCATATCTGACTTAATACACAGCAAAATAAACAAAATAATCTATAACTCCTAATTAGCTATCCGTCAGCCACCTACTCGTCTTCGGAAGCTTTATTCGCCAAAAGACTAAAATTTGAAAACCTTAACCCTCAGCCTACTCAAATCAATTTTGAGCACCAGAGAGTTTAAGGGGAAACAAAAACTTCGAGTCACAAATAAAACCCGGTGTGAATAATACTATTACATCTCGGTTTACTGATATTAAGTGAGACACGTCGCTTAGCGGAACGGGTTTCCCCTCACTAATATCCTTTCCAAAACATATAGTTTGCAAATACTTTCCTACAACCAAACTGATTAATCAAACTGATCTAATAATGATAATAATAGCTAAGTCTGTTAAGCTATAATCAGGTAACTAATGAACTATCTGTCCATAAGTACTAAATGGACTATCTGTCCAAAAACTGGGCCGACTGCCCGCAAACTGGACTAACTGTCCGCAAACTGGACTAACTGTCCGAATCAAAATGGACTATATGTCCGAATCATTTTCTTAGGGTTAACTATCCTTCATCTTTTTCCTTGAAGACCTTTTCAAAATGATTTAACCTTTTAAATCATACTTATACAAGGAAAATATATTCTTAGCTTTACTCTAAGCTATTTTGCCATGATATATATACTTTACTCAAAATAATGTTGATGAATTTTAATGAGGACTAGCTATCCTTCCAAAACAAGTTAAAACCCTTTTTAACTTGAAAATACTTAGGATATATTGCCTATTAATACATTCGAAACCTTTGTTTAAAACCTTTAAACAACCCCTTCGAAACCCTTGAAGGTAACCCCTTTGAAACCATTGAAAGTGACCCTTTTGAAACCATTAAAAGCCTTTCCTTTGAAAGCTTCAAAACCATTAAACCATGCCTTTCGAAAGCATTGGAAAATCCTTTCCTTTCTTTTCTCCAAAAGCTTCAAAACATTAGACATCCTAATTTTAAAACCTTTAAATATTGCCCTTCAAAAACATTGGAAAAACCCTTCCTTTCAACCCTTTCGAAACCCTGGGGAACCACCCCTTTCGAAACCGTTCATTAAAACCTTTCGAAACAGTCAAAACTCAGTCCTTTTGAAAGCACTTTGGGTTCAATTTAAAACATGTGGAAACCTTTCGAAACCATTCAAAATTTATCCATTCGAAACCTTTGAAAATAGTCTCGGTCGAAACCAGTTGGATTATTCCTTCAAGTAGAGAAAAATGATCAAAAACCCATTAAAGTTGAAAGCATCTGTTTCGAAACGATTTAAAACTGTCTCTTTCGAAACCATTTGGGTTATACTTCAATCATAGAAAAAGGGTCTTAAAAACATTTATGCCGAAAGCATCTGTTTCAAAACCATTTCCTAAGTAAAGAAGTGATGGTGTCGAAACCATCCCTTCGAAAGCATTGGAGAAGTGGCCAAATTTTAGAAAACAAAGCACTCCTTTGAAACCATCTGAGTCGAAAGGTAAAAAGGCGGCGGAAAAAGGTTTCGACTTAGTCGAAAGCAGTTATTTAAAAACAAAGGCGCAATGCAATCGAAACCATTTCCTTTAAATCCATTTGATCTAATCGAAAGCTACTTAGTAGAAAGCCATTTAGTCGAAAGCAAGCAGGCGCATTTTAATTTTAAAGCAAAGTGATGCCTCAACCCCTTCGGAACCCCTGGTTTCGACTCCATACCTTCCACCTAAATCCAATTCACTACGTACCAGTTCCCTAATACCATGTGCATTGGTTTCGACTTTGTCGGAAGCGAAGCTAAGGAGGCAAAACCTGGCGCCGAAAGCATCGAAACAGTGAAAAATATGTAGCAAATAGTTCTTTTCACCTAACCTGCTTTACGTGTCAAATTTTGATTGGTTGCCTCTTTCTTTACCAGTAAAAAAGTATTATAATTTTCAGAACTAACTATTTGTATTATTTGCAAAAAGCCCTTTCTCCTTTTATAAATATATCAAACATTTAAGTCACATACCTTAAATAATTTTATATACCCACTAAAACACTTAGGAAAAATCTACAAAAATTCCAAAAAATCTCTTTTAATATGTTTTCCAACATACAAAAATTTCAGACCCAAATCTTTTATTATTTAACCACAAATAATTATTAACTTGAATTAACATTTTCTTTACTAGAAATTTCATATAAATTCCAGAAATATTCAGATAATTATGAAAATTGAAACCCATCTCTAAAATAACATTTATGATCTTCATGAAAATTCACAAGGCATTTGGATGTCATTTTATAGGGTTTTCACCTTAAAACATATCATAAATTCAATATGAACAACCATAATTCATTAACAAATATATATAATCATTCCATCATTCACAAACATGGAAAATCAATGCAAAATATTCGGAATTCATCTTAAAACTGAACATAATAAAATTTTGAGATGTAAACATTATTCACCTTAGCTTTAGAGATTAAAGAGATTGAGATGTAAATGGATTTGATTTGAATTAGATTCTTCTTTAGCTTTTCTTAATATTCTTCCTCTTTTCCTTGTTAATGGTGGCCGACCACTTAAAAAAATTTTGAAAATGAAAAGTGAACGTGTAAAGGAATACACGACCAAGTTTTAGGGATATAGGAATGACCTCTTTCCTATTTTACCCCTCCTCTATTTCAATTTAACTCTTATTTTAATTCATATGTTAAATGGCACGGTTACCCTTTGATTAAATCAAATCTCAATCCTTTAATCAACACATTATTTTATTTAATTTAACTAGTTAAATATCATAAATAATGTTACCCAAAAATATAGGGTGGTACAAACTCCTCTCCTTAAAGAATTTCGTCCTCGAAATTACAGTAAGGTACACAACACATCAATCAAAGAGATAAAACATACCATCACATAAGTCAGGATAAGTATCTCTAATCCTGCTCTCAATCTCCCAAGTACAGTCCATGTCATCGTCGCTCCACTAGACTTTGTCTAACCCGACCATTTTGGTTCTAAGCCTCTTCTCATCTCTCGCAACAATACGAATAGGCTTCCTTACTATAGTCAAATCCACTTCTACTACTAAGTCGTCTATCATAGTCAGTGCAATACCAGCCTCTAGGTCTCTAACACACTCTCTGAGATGAGAAACGTGGAAAACATCGTGGACTCCTGCAAACTGCTCGGTAGTTCAATTCTATACGTGAGCTTCCCGATCCTCTCAACAATATGAAAAGGTCCAACGAATCTCAATGCTAACTTTCCTGATTTCCTAAATCTAATCACACACTTCATCGGTGACACTTTGATGAAAACTTGATCTCCAACTGAGAAGTCTAAATCTTTCTGTCTCTTATCTGCATAACTCTTCTGCCTAGACTGAGCCTCCTTCATTCTAGCCCGAATGACCTTAATCTTTTCTGTAGTTTCACTGATCAAATCTGGTCCAAGAACCAACCTATCCTCGGTCTCTAACCAAGATATGAGAGATTTGCATGGCCTTCCATACAAAGCTTCAAACGGTGTCATCCCAATATTAGTCTGATAAATGTTGTTATACGAAAACTCGACTAAATGCAGATGGCCTTCCCATGATCCCCCGAAATCTAGAACACAAGCTCTTAACAAATCTTCCAAGACTTTGTTAACTCTTTCTGTTTGCCCATCTGTCTACAGGTGGTAAGCGGTACTCATTTGGAGCTTGGTTCCCAAAACTTCCTGTAGACTCTTCTAGTTATCGCTAGTGAATAAGGAATCTCTATCACTAACTATGCTACCAGGAATTCCATGCAGTCTAACCACATTCTTCATGAACAACTTTGCCAAAACATATGTCATTCGGGTTGACTTAACTGGAATGAAATGGGAACTCTTGGTCAGTCTGTCCACTATGACCCATATACTATCATTTCCCCTGTTCGATCTTGGAAACCCATCAACAAAATCCATGGAGATAAAATACCACTTCCATACTGGAATATCTAATAGCTGAAGCAACCCACTTAGCTTCTAGTGTTCGTCCTTTGCCTGCTGGCAAATCAAGCACTACTTTACTCATAAGCCAATATCCCACTTTATTCCTTCCCAAAAGAAACTTCTTCTCATGTCCTAATACATCTTAGTTCCTCTCGGATGAATAGAGAACTTCGAACGATGGCATTCCTCCAAGATTTCTTTCCTTATGTTTCTTACATTCGGAACACATAATCTTCCTTTCTTTCTCAACCTCCCATTCTGGTCAAGACTGAAATCTTTCAACTCATCGCTCTCGGTTCCATCTCTTAACTTTCTGACCCGTTCAGCTAATACCAGATCTTCCTCTTCTTTAGAATCAATCTTCTTGTTAGCACCAAAATTGGTCACTAACCTCGTAGAGAAAGATTGTGTAGAGATATAAGTGATGAAGATAAATTAAACAAGGAAGAGAATGCTAATTTAAATGTAGAAAGTAAGAACACCAAATTTATAGTGGTTCAGCGTAATTGCCTACGTCCACTTTGAGGTTAAACTTTATTGATCTTCTTTAATGGTTGATTACAAATACAATTCGTAGATTGAATACTTGAATGCAATTGCTAAGTAGAGAAGATGAGTCTGAAAAATGGCAGAGTCTCCCCAGTGTTCTCGAAAAAGATCCCTTTTCACTGTGACCCTGCCCCTCTATTTATAGACAAAGATGGGCTGGACTTCCCAGGTGGGCTCGGTAGCCGAACACTCTAGCCCAAGTATAGTGGTCGCTGCATGCCGAACCAGGTAGGCCGAACACAATGACGCCGAACCACCCTTTCTATGCCGAACGGTATGTTTGATGTGTGGGAAGTGCAGAATGGTTGTCAGTCGAAGCCGAACGTGCCTCTGTCCGAAGCGCTTGACCGAACAATGCTCTCTGGCCGAACGATGCATTCTGGCCGAACGGTCCCTTTGGCCGAACGATCCTCCTTGGCCTAACGTGCCTCCTGGCCGAACGATGCATTCTGGCCGAACGGTACTGTCATGTCGAGTAGTCATATACGCCGAACGCCTTCTAATGCCGAGTACTTCTGGATGCCGAGTACTACGCCGAGTACTTCTAGATGCCGTGTTCCACTGGATGTCGAGTACTACGCCGAGTACTTCTAGATGCCGAGTTCCACTGGATGCCGAGTACTTCTAGAAGCCAGGTTCCACTGGATGCCGAGTACTACGCCGAGTACTATCTGATGCCGAGTACTATCTGATGCCGAGTACTATCTGATGCCGAGTACTAGTTGCCTGGTCAAATCTCCAGGAAACACTTGCCCTCCAAAGTTTATCGCGTGGCCGAATCGTGGTACGCTTTGAATCATGTAACCTTTTCATCTCGTCTTAAACTCTTGACTAACCTCGAACGGAGATGTCTTTTTGAGAATTCCAGTGGTTTAGGTGTGTGCCGAACGTTTCCCAGATGCCTAACGAGGCATTCGTAACCGCACGTGCCTCTGTCCGAACGAACCTTCAGTGCCGGACACTCTTATACGCCGATGCCGAACGTCATGACCTTGATCGGTTCTACCGGATGTAGCCTTTTCGACTTCTTCTGTTTCCCTATAAAAGCCAGCACCTCTATCCTTCTTTTCCTTTTCACACTTCCAATACCTCTGCCTTGCCTCTACCGAACCTATCAGCATACAACTCGCCGATTCTTCCCAAGTTTCTTCCTTACCAACTAGGTACCGATCCTTTCATCTCAATACATCCTTTATGCTCGAACTCCCTTAATTGATGGGATAAATCGAGCCTTGGACAAAATGTCGAGTCATGCGACGAGTGGTGGTAGGAAGTGTAAATAGAGATGAGTTTTTTCCAGAAATCAATGATAGACACATTGTGGTTCGGCATAGGTATTTTATGCCGGACCAGATTGGTGGAAGTAGAAACATGGAGTAAGTAGGAGATGACTAGGGGCATCGAGTGGTCTGGTCTGGTACAACTTGCCGAACGATTCGCCCTCGTGGTTCGGTGTGGATGGAGGAAGAGACGAGGCCAATGTTGAAGACAACGTGCCGATGGTCATTTCAGCTGAACAGTCACAAACACCGTACCATACTCAGGCTGAAACATGCCGAACAAAACAAGGCCGAACGATCCCTTTAGCCGAACAATGCTTTAGCCGAACAATGACTTTAGCCGGACCAGGACTTAGCCGAACAATGACTTTAGCCGAACAGTGACTTTTAGCCGAACAATTACTTTAGCCGAACAGTGACTTTAGCCGAATAGTGACTTTAGCCGAACAGTGACTTTTAGCCGAACAATTACTTTAGCCGAACAGTGACTTTAGCCGAACCAAAATTTAGCCGAACAATGACTTAGCTGAATAATGACTTGGCCGAACAAAGACTTAGCCGAACCAAAATTTAGCCGAACACTCATTAACTATATCTACCCGTAAAGCAAAACAAGAAACAGGGCCCAAGCATTCTAGCATACGTGAAGCCGGCCCGGATCGCTAACTTCTTAGCTTTAGTAAACGTAAATCTAAACTTAGATTATCATACGTTTTCTGGATCTGGAATTGCAATCGCCAAAAGGCAGGCTTCTGGGGACGGTCAGCGATGACGGTCTCCGAGGGCGATGACTTGATGCTCAGTTTTATAGCAACAACTTTGCGACCTTCAAACTTTCAACGCTTTTACACGATTGCTTGCACTAGATCACACACCACACGGGGGGGATATTCGTGTTGTTAACTCTAACGTTCAACGTTTTTTCAAGTATAGTTTTCGCAGGCACTTAAACAGATTCATTATTTATTGGGGATGTCTATGAAGTCTAGCTCCGCCACCATATCTGACAGGCCTGGGCCATCATCAAGGAAAGAAGCCGCTGATACTTCAAATCCGTCGACTTCCCCTGCCCATAACTTAGCACCCGATGCCCTAGAGGCAACAATTCTTTTAGACAACCCGATCGACTCACAAGCTTCGAAGATCAATGAAGCCGCACTCTGACGGATATGTTCCATCCACAGGATTCCTTTCACCGATGTGTTAGTCCCTTCGCGACACGATCGTCCTCACCTACCCCCAGTCGGATATACCACTTGCAACAAGTTCATGTGTTGGATGGGCAGCGTGCCTCCGTTTAACTTATTCCTTCGGGACGTGTTGCAGTACATCGACATTGCCCCGTCGCAGCTGCACCCGAACGGTCATGCATTTCTATATGGGACCTACCTACTCTTCATGGCTGTCTTCTCCAGACCTCCAACTTCTGGCGACATCAGATACATCTATATGATCAAGAAGCGGAAAGACAGCCCTTCCTTCATGTTCCTCGAGTCGTACCACAAATGCCAAATCTTGACAGGGGCATGTAGTAAATTTTCCCTGTACAAACAGGAATGGTTCTACGTGCGTTGCCCTCCTGGTTTTGCGAGGAGATGGGTTGAAGGCAGTAAGTCTCTTCGCTGAGTCATCATTCACGATTAATCGGAGGCATGCTTTTTCTAACTCCTCGTTTCATCTTTTTTAGGTATCAATCCGCGTCCGGAGGGCCGAGGATATTCTGAGGCCGTTGAGGCCATTAGAGCTCTTCCTACCAAGGAACGAGACATTCAGACCATTATTTCAAACGAGTCATTGTCGAGGTTCGGCTTGCTAGCCCCTGGTCGCCGGATTAGCCTTCCGGAGGGCATCTCTATTCCCAAGCCAGCATCCGGTAAAGGGAAAAAACAGGCTGGATCGTCATCACGCCGCACTCCAGATGCGCACGAAGAAGGCGAGCACAAAGAGGATGAAGCTCCTGAGACCCAAGGCGAGAATGTGGGTCCTGCTTGGAATCCGGCTGTCGAAGTTCACGACATTGAAACGTCATCCTCCCCTTCGAAGGGAAAGAAGAGGTTAAAATACAAAAGTCGGAAGGAGAAAGTTGGTGGCACTTCAAAAGTAATGCCTATCGCGCCCGAGAAAGAGGCTTCCTCACAGCACCTGGAAAGTTCCCTGAGGGTTTTGTCGAATCTTACTATCCCCGATGATATACTTAATTACGGGTTTGACGATCCTGAAGCCCTCAAGTTCTCTTTGCCCGCTAGAGGCAATGCGGGAGTTCAACTCCTGGTCCAAGGAGACAATACTCCGATTAGTAAAGATAAAAGAACTGGTCCGTCGGGGGGAACACTAGGACACACACGCACATACGCATTCCATCATACACTTCAAGTTTTTTTTTATTTCCTGGATTTTTCTTAACTCGTTGTTATCTCCATTCTTTGCAGGTGACATGGGGCGCTCTCACAGACTCGATCGCCTTCATGGCTCTTCCATATTTCATCATTCCAGATGGGACTCAGGTTCAGGCAGACGCAGGGACAGAGATGATTATGAAGATAGAGACAACCGTCCTCGCGATTCGTCTTACCGTAAGAAGGCATATTCTCAATCTTCACAGTCCCGTGATCCTCTTCCTCCAACTGAGCCAGATAGAGAGAAGTCTTCACAGAAGGGTTACCAACCTTATGCTCCTCGAGAACAACACTCCGGTTCATTGAGCACAAGGCAAATTCGGGAGCAACGAAAAAGAGCAGAACTTCCAAAGCCTCCTCCCCCTACTCCCGCAGTTGATCCAACTGTAGCGGAAAAGATGGTCGATCTTAAGGCCAAGTTTCCAAAAATTTGCTTCGATGGTATGAAGTTCCTCCAGGCTATTCACCATATCCCTGGGCACCTAAAGCAGAGTGCCATTGCCTGTAATAACGACGTCTATGTTCAACATGACGTGTTTGTACACTTGGTTGAAAAGATCTCGGAGGTGTCCGTTGAGCGTCAATATGAGATTGATCGCCTGAAATTGGAGGCTGGCTGCGACAAGAACATCATCAAGCATCAAGACGAAGAGCTTGCTTCGTATAAGTCGAAGCTGGAAGCCGCTGAACAAAGCGCAAAAGATACTGCTGAGGCAGTTACTCGTTTAGAGATGGCTCACAAGAAGGAACTTGATGAAGCAGTCCAGCGTAGCGGTGCCCTTGCCCTAGAAAAAGATTCCGTTCAAAAAGAAAGGGATGCGCTCGCCATACAAGTCAGAGAGCTGAAAGAATTACTCTCCAAGGAGAAGGAGGACAAAGTAGCTGCTCAAGAAGAATCACAACGGTATTGTGATGAAATCGTTGCTACTCGGCTCCTGAAAACGAAGCTCGATGGCGAACTCGCTGGGGTTGAAAAAATGAAGGACGAAGCCCGTGAGGAGGGCAAAAGAAAAGCTGCGGAGGAGATTGACTCTCGCCTCGAGGCGGCCGCAGAAGCCGGCAGGGAAGAGGTCAAATGCATGTTTGACCCGTTGATTGCTGAGTACGGAGCCCGCGTCCTTATGCATCGTGAGTTAACATTCTTGGGCGATGGCTATCTCGAGTCCCTAGCTGAGGCCTGGGAAACCTTAGTAAAGATCAGGAAAATCGAGTCGGGCTCTGAAGAGGTCAATGAGGATGCCTTGGTGAAGGAGTTTCTTAGGAGGAATGAGCCAGCGGATCTATCCGCAGCTTTGGCACTTTATAGCAAAGGCTCTCCCCTTCCAAAAGAGAAAAGTGATGAAGCTGGCCCATCTGGGGCTGAGACTACGGCTCCTCATATTGCTGCTCCTCCCGCTGCTCAACCGGCCGGTCGGTCGACACTTGATCCATTTGAGCAGCATGCCAGTTATGATCCTGAAGATCCCAGGCTCGGCGCTCATGTGCTATCCCCTATCCTGGTGGGTGAAACCCCACGCGCAACCGATAGCCAACCGGAACCTGGTAGGAAACTCTTCTTCTCTAGAAGTTGAAAGATCTATCATTTTCCAGCAGTGGTTATTCGTTTTAATGTTCATTCTTTATGTTTTCATGCAGGCTGCTCTGACCCCGAGCTAACTCCGAGGAGCGATGACGCCAAGGAGGAGGCAGAGAAAACAAGCGATGTTGTTCACGCGGGAGTAATTCCTGGTCCCGATGCTCAAGTGATCGGGGTGCTAGATGATGACAAGCTTGACACTTCATCTCCTACCGAAGGGAGTGATGAAATCGAAATCACTGGCGCCTCTGAGCATACTTCAAAGATGAGCATGAAGGACCGCCTCGCCGAAGAGGAGAAGAAAAAGGTCGAGGTCAAAGTTGAACCTGAAATACTGGAACTTACCGACCCACGGAACAGACCTTTGAAAATCATTCTCCCGGGCAGGTCCAAACCACTAGATGTTCCGTCTCCTACTCCTGACTCCGCTTCTTTAGAAAGCAAGAAATCCAAGAAAAAGCATGAGGGAGAGGAGTCGTCGGAAAAAACAAAGGAAGACAAGAAGAAGAAACCGAAGAAATAATCGATACACTCGTTCAACGAGCTTCTTGCTTAAGTCTTGTAGTTGCTTTTATCTTTTGTAGCTTGTAGTTTGTATAGATAGGTTCTTAACTCTGAGTTTTGTAGGAGTAACTGTGTAACCCCATTTTGAACTATTGAATGAAGTTTAGTTTCTTTTTCGTTTGAATGATTCTCTTTCTTTTCTTTGGTTTGCTGACTAACTGTAGTCATAACTCAAGTTCTTATGAGTTGCATTATCTCCCAGTCCATTCTCGTGTTGTTCAGACATTTCCAGACGTGGCATACTTCTTGTTCCACATTTCTCGAGTACTTGGACTTTTTTCTAAATCTGCGCTCCGGGGATTTAGAGTAAGTTGATCCGCGTTCAGGGGAATCGGAGGTTCGCATCGTTTATACTCTAGTCCACACTCTGGGGACTTAGAGTACTCCGATCCGTGCTCTAGGGATTCGGAGATTTGAAATCGTTTATACTCTAGTCTGCACTCTGAGGACTTAGAGTACTCCGATCCGCGCTCTAGGGATTTGGAGATTTGAAATCGTTTATACTCTAGTCCGCACTCTGGGGACTTAGAGTACTCTGATCCGCGCTCTGGGGATTTTGAGATTTGAAATCGTTTATACTCTAGTCCGCACTCTAGGGACTTAGAGTACTCCGATCCGCGCTCTGGGGATTCGGAGATTTGAAATCGTTTATACTCTGGTCCGCACTCTAGGGACTTAGAGTACTCCGATCCGCGCTCTGGGGGTTCGGAGGTTTGAAATCGTTTATACTCTAGTCCGCACTCTGGGGACTTAGAGTACTCCGATCCGCGCACTGGGGATTCAGAGATTTGAAATCGTTTATACTCTAGTCCGCACTCTGGGGACTTAGAGTACTCCGATCCATGCTCTGGAGATTCGGAGATTTGAAATTGTTTATACTCTAGTCCGCACTCTGGGGACTTAGAGTACTCCGATCCGCGCTCTGGGGATTCGGAGATATGAAATCGTTTATACTCTGGTCCGCACTCTAGGGACTTAGAGTACTCCGATCCGCGCTCTGGGGGTTCGAAGATTTGAAATCGTTTATACTCTAGTCCGCACTCTGGGGACTTAGAGTACTCCGATCCGCGCTCTGGGGATTCGGAGATTTGAAATCGTTTATACTCTAGTCCGCACTCTAGGGACTTAGAGTACTCCGATCCGCGCTCTGGGGATTCGGAGATTTGAAATCGTTTATACTCTGGTCCGCACTCTGGGGACTTAGAGTATTCCGGTCCGCGCTCTGGGGATTCGGAGATTTGAAATTGTTTATACGAGTTCGTACGTCGTACAGGATAATGTAGTTCGTCATCCGATTATGAGATATAGAAACATTAGTGATTCGTGGAAAATACGGCTTCAAGCCTTTATTAATGAAAAACAACTAAACTGCTTGATTACATAGTTAAAAAGAAACTAAGTTACGACTGAACGAAAACATACAGGAAATAACAGTGCCTAAAACAAGAAAGAAAACATGCTACATGTAATAGTGCCGCAGATGTTCACTGTTCCATGCTCGGGGGAGTGTCGTGCCATCAACGGTCGCTAGCTTGAATGTTCCCTCTCCAAGCTTCCGTTCAATGACGTACGGACCTTCCCAGCTGGGATTCATACGTGATGGTACTGGGAAAACTCGTTTCAGAACGAGATCACCCACATCAAAAGTCCTTGGGCGGACTCTACCGTCGTAGTAACGCTTGACTCGGTGTCTATGTGCTGCCGCCCTTAATTCGGCCTCTTCACGCTTTTTATCGATGCAGTCCAGCGATTCCAACAAGAGGTCCTGGTTCGTCTTGGGATCATAGTATGTCACTCGGTGTGATGGAACTTCAAGTTCCACGGGTATAACGGCTTCCGAGCCGTATGCTAAGGTGAATGGAGTATGGCCGGTCGCGGACTTGTGGGTAGTTCTATAAGCCCATAGTTCTGTCGGGAGTTCGTCTACCCACTTGCCTCCGACCTTCTCCAGACGCTTCTTCAATATGGACTTGATTATTTTGTTAACGGCCTCGACTTGTCCGTTAGCTTTCGGGTGTGCAACGGCGGCGAACTTCTTCTCGATTCCATACTTTAAACAGAACTCTTTGAACTCTCTGCTTTCAAATTGCGTCCCGTTGTCCGTAATGATGGTGCGAGGAAGGCCAAAGCGGCATATAATGCTTCATACAACGAAGTTAATGACCTTCATAGAGGTGATTGTGGCCAAAGGTTCTGCCTCAGCCCATTTTGTGAAATAGTCGACTGCAACTATCGCGTATTTCGCACCACCTTTGGATATAGGCAAAGAGCCGATTATGTCGATTCCCCAGATTTCAAATGGCCAGGGACTAACCATTTGTGTGAGTTCCGTTGATGGAGTCCTCAGGATTTTCGCATATCTTTGACACTTATCACATTTTCTTGCGTAGTCTGCAGCGTCCCGATTTACGGTCGGCCATTAATATCCATAGCGGAGGATCTTCTTTGCTAGCGTTTTCCCCCCAGTATGGTCACCACATTCCCCTTCGTGAACCTCTCTTAAGACCCGCTTTGTCTCGTCATGAGCGATGCACCGTAATAATGGGACTGAGAACCCTTTTCGATACATTAGTCCATCCTGCATCACGTATCGCGCGGCCTTTCGAAGGACCTGCCGTCTTTCGCTCCTTTTTTCTGGTAAAGTCCCGGTCGTCAGGTATAGTTTGAGTGGGGTTATCCACGATTCCTTCTCGATTTCCGTTTCCAACACACGATCGACTTTCATCTCGTCAATGCTCGGGGCATGCAAGGCTTCAATGGGATACAATCCCATTTGCTGCGCATCGCCTGTACTCGCAAACTTAGCCAACAAGTCGGCTTCTTTATTCTGTTCGCGCGGGACATGCGAAATGTCATAACGCTCAAGATGCGAGAGTAGTTCTTGGACCTGAACAAGGTACGGAGCAAGCTTCTGTCCCTTTGCTTGGTAATCTCCCCGCACTTGGTAAACCACTAACTGTGAGTCACAAAAGATTTCAACTGATTTGATCCCGAGTTCTCCGATGAGCTTCAAGCCAGCAATCAGTGCTTCATATTCTGCTTTGTTATTTGTAGCCGGGAAATCGAGCTTCAAGGCATAACAGATTGATTGGTTTTCCGAAGTTATAAGAACTACACCCACGCCGAAGCAACGGTCGTTTGATGCCCCATCAGTGTGTAATTTCCATCGAACGGGGGGAATGATGTCGTGATTATCTGGTTCGACGGGTATGGTAAACTCAGCGATGAAATCTGCTAATGATTGCCCTTGTATGGCTCTTCGTGGTAAGTAGGTGATATCGAACTGGCTCAACTCGATGTTCCATTTTAGCAATCTTCCAGAAGTTTCTGGTCGTTGGAGTACCTGCCGTAGGGGTTGATCGGTATAAACACTGATTGAGTGTGCTTGAAAGTACGGGCGCAGCTTACGTGATACAATCACCAAGCAATTGGCCAATTTCTCGATTTTAGGTTAATTTCTTTCTGCCCCCGTTAAATGCTTGCTAACATAATACACCGGCTTCTGGATTCCGTCCTCCTCGCGAACTAAATCCGCACTTATCGCATGTGGGGATACAGCCAAGTATACGTATAGCATCTCGTGGTCTACTGGTTTTGACAGCACTGGTGGACTCTCCAGATGCCTCACCAGATCCCGGAATGCTTCCTCACAACTAGACGTCCATTCGAAATTCCTCTTCTCTTTCTTTATTATATCAAAGAATGGGATGCACTTGTCAGTTGCCCTGGATATGAATCGACTTAGCGCAGCTACTTTTCCATTCAAGCTCTGTACCTGCTTTATAGTCCTGGGCAGTTGCACATCTCGAATAGCTTGGATCTTTTCTGGGTTAGCCTCAATTCCCCTAGCATTGACGATGAATCCCAAAAACTTCCCCGACGCAATGCCGAAGGAACACTTCAGAGGGTTGATCTTCATCCCGTAAAACCTGAGTATGTCGAACAATTCAGCCAAGTCTCGAATGTGGTCGTTTGACTGTCGTGACTTCACGAGCATGTCATCCACATAGACTTCCATCGTTCTACCAAGCTGGTCCTTGAACATTCGATTCACCAAACGCTGATAAGTCGCTCCTGTGTTCTTCAATCCGAAGGGCATTACTACATAGCAATATAGCCCGACATCTGTAATAAAGTTGGTGTGTTCTTGGTCCGGAATATGCATCGGGATTTGGTTGTATCCTAAGTATGCATCCATGAATGATAACAACTCATGTCCTGCGATGGAGTCGACCAACTGATCGATCCTAGGCAACGGGAAATTGTCCTTGGGGCATGCTTTGTTCAAGTCGGAGTAATCTACGCAAGTTCTCCATTTCCCATTCGCCTATTTTACCAGCACGGGGTTGGATACCCATTCAGGGTAGAGGGCGTCGTGGACGAACCCATTGGCTTTGAGTTTGTCCACCTCCTCTCTGAGAGCAGCGGACCTCTCCGGGTCCATTCCTCTCCTTTTTTGTTTAACCGGGACGTATTTCGGGTCTATGTTCAACATATGACTCGTGATGGCAGGAGAAATCCCACACATATCAGAATACGTCCAGGAAAAAACATCAAGATTCGCCCGGAGGAAGTCACTAAGGTCTTCAGTCATCGCGGGGCCAAGTTGTGATCCGATCTTAAGTATTCGCGAAGGGTCGTCTCGGCTGACTGAAATGTCAACCGTTAACTCAGCCGGCGCTGCCCTTTCTTCCCTGGGTTTCTCATCGTCGTCTCTCGGATCTATGTCTCTAAAGATCCGAGAATTATGCCCGAGCCAGTGCTTGGGCACTACTTGTCAATTATCCGTATTAAGGATGCGGACGGGATTGTCCGCAACCTTTCCTTTCTCCCTCCGATGGGCCTCTTGGAGCTCAGCCACATAACAGGAACGACCAGCTGCTTGGTCGCCATGAACAATACCTACTCCTTTGTCAGTTGGGAACTTCAAAGTTAAGCATCACGGGGCTAATGCTGCCCTAAACTCAGCCAGGGCCGGCCGGCCCAAGAAAACATTATACGGAGAATTCACATCCAAAACTACGAAGGGTAGGATTCGCACCATCCGACGCTTGCCTTGTCCCAGTTCAACTGGCAACTCAACATACCCCACTACATCGGTCGTTGCGCCGTTAAAGCCGTGTATACGAGCCTTGGACAGTTTCAAGTCCTTTGTTTCCATTTTCATTTGGTCATAAGCCTTCTTGAAGATGATGTTGACAGAACTTCCGCAATCAATCAGAATTCTTTTCACATATGTCGGTCCGATTGTCGCAGATATGACCATCGGGTCGATGGTTGGAGCCTCTACTTGATCAGCATCTCTGTTTCTGAACACTATATCGTCTGTCATTACGCGCTGCTGCTTAGCAGGGGTCCCATCCTCCACGTTCAAACAGCACTCTAAATCTGCATGCTTCAGGGAACTTGCATACCGCTCCATCTCTTGCCAATTCTTATCCGCGGGGTGAGGTCCATCGATAATAGTATTTATGACTAGTCTACCCACGGTTCGGGCAGGCTCCTCGGGATGACGCGGAGCTGGTGCACGACCTGGGTTGGACGTTCCCTGTCCTCCTTCTTGTGGATCCTTCACAAATTCTTGCAACTTCTTTTGCCTGATCAACTTCTCGATAGCGTCGTGCAGGTGTCTGCACTCTTCCGTATTGTGCCCATAAGTCTCATGGAAGCGACAATATTTCCCAGTTCGCTTCTGCTCCTCGGTTGATTCTTTTGGACGTGGCTTTCTGTACTGAAAAGTATTGCAGGCAGATAGGTAAATGTTCTCCAGAGGCGCATTCAGCGGGGTGTACTCGTTGTAGCTCGGAATTCTCGATTTCCACTTCCCCGCTTCTCTCTTCTTCCCTTGATTTCTTCCTCCGGACTCCTTAGGCTGCCCAGGCTTGTTCTGGACATTGACTTGGACCTTTCCCGAGTTGTCTCCGGACTGCTTCACAGCAACATTGCTTTTCATAGACTCTTGGATAGGTCCTGGTGCCTTATCTCGTCTTACCCACCTAGCTTCCTCTCTCCTTATGAACTGGTGTGCCTTTGAGTAGAAACGCTCTAGCGTAGTCGGAGGTTTTCCTGCCAACCAGTCTCCAAACTCAGAATCTGGGTCCACACCTCTCATTACAGCCATTAGAATTGCATGATCATTGGGATTACTGACTTCATTTGCCGCAACATGGAATCTTTGTAAATATTCCTTCAATGACTCCCCAGGATTTTGGATTACACTTGACAGAGACATTACGTCCTTTGGACGAGTAGTGTGTATCCTGAACTGTTCAATAAACTTCTTTGCCAATTCCTCGAAATTGGATACGGACCGCGGAGGAAGTCGGGTGAACCACATAGTAGCAATCCCAGATAGAGTAATTGGAAAGCATCTACACTTGGTAGCATCATTTGCTCTAGCTGAATCCATCATCCATTCGTACCTCATGACATGCTGTCTGGGGTCAGTCTTTCCCTCATACGCAGGGATTGTAGGCATACTAAACTTCCTGGGGTACGCCGCCTACAGCACAACATATGTGAATGGAGTATGACTTCTTGATACTCCCCAATCATCATTCGATAAACCCTGATTTTCTTTCATCAATTTCCTGACCATGGCTGTCAGATCTGGTGTCTGTATGGAAGGCGGAAGGTTAGAGTCTGTTCTACGCGACTGTCCATGCTGATGCATCCTCTCCTGGCGATCTGCCAATCGTGCGTCTTGAGGTTCGACATCGTTAGCGTTTTGATGGTCTGGGCCTCCAGCATCCACCCGCACTCCGGTTCCGAAGTTTCCAGCTCCTGCTTGGTCACGGTCTCCAGCTGTTTGAACAGCAGCCTCTGCTCGCGCAGCTTCAGTCTTACGGCGTCTGCGCCTGGGAGGTTCATCAGAGGAAGTAGAGCTGTCAGATGAGGAATAAAGAGCGGGATTGCCCCCAGCATTCTGTTGCTGCTGTTGAGTGAGTTGTGCCATCAGGTTGGCGTTAGCTTGCATCTGCTCTCCTAGTTGTCTCCTGCTTTCCCTGAGTTCTCTCATCAAGTCGTTGAACTCTATTCTGGTGACAACTGGAGTCTGGTCCTGGGCGGCAATTCCTACACCCAGAATTGCTGGCTGATTGCTAGGTCCTGCTTGTTGCACACTAGCAGTCTCATGGGCATCCGCATTATGAGAAGCTGACCTGGTATGTTGTCTCGCCATTGTAGAGTTATTGGTAGGAACTCTGAGTAGAATCAACGGATGTCCTATCAACGAGTCGGATCTTCTTTGGGGGATTTGTTCAATCCAGTAGCTTCAAAGCTGATCCTTGAGGTCCGAGAATTCAATTCTCAGTGAAAGCACCAAAGTGTTAGCACCAAAATTGGTCACTAACCTCGTAGAGAAAGATTGTGTAGAGATATAAGTGATGAAGATAAATTAAACAAGGAAGAGAATGCTAATTTAAATGCAGAAAGTAAGAACACCAAATTTATAGTGGTTCGGCGTAATTGCCTACATCCACTTTGAGGTTAAACTTTATTGATCTTCTTTAATGGTTGATTACAAATACAATTCGTAGATTGAATACTTGAATGCAATTGCTAAGTAGAGAAGATGAGTTTGAAAAATGGCAGAGTCTCCCCAGTGTTCTAAAAAAAGATCCCTTTTCACTGTGACCCTGCCCCTCTATTTATAGACAAAGATGGGCTAGACTTCCCAGGTGGGCTCGGTAGCCGAACACTCTAGCCCAAGTATAGTGGTCGCTGCATGCCGAACCAGGTAGGCCGAACACAATGACGCCGAACCACCCTTTCTATGCCGAACGGTATGTTTGATGTGTGGGAAGTGCAGAATGGTTGTCAGTCGAAGCCGAACGTGCCTCTGTCCGAAGCGCTTGACCGAACAATGCTCTCTGGCCGAACGATGCATTCTGGCCGAACGGTCCCTTTGGCCGAACGATCCTCCTTGGCCTAACGTGCCTCCTGGCCGAACGATGCATTCTGGCCGAACGGTCCCTTTGGCCGAACGATCCTCCTTGGCCTAACGTGCCTCCTGGCCGAACGATGCATTCTGGCCGAACGGTACTGTCATGTCGAGTAGTCATATACGCCGAACGCCTTCTAATGCCGAGTACTCCTGGATGCCAAGTACTACGCCGAGTACTTCTAGATGCCGTGTTCCACTGGATGTCGAGTACTACGCCGAGTACTTCTAGATGCCGAGTTCCACTGGATGCCGAGTACTACGCCGAGTACTTCTATAAGCCGAGTTCCACTGGATGCCGAGTACTACGCCGAGTATTATCTGATGCCGAGTACTATCTGATGCCGAGTACTAGTTGCCTGGTCAAATCTCCAGGAAACACTTCTCGATCATCATTGGTCGAACTTCCGAACAAGATAACACTACGGTTTCTCTGCTAGACCCAGCCTCAGATCTCAACTGCACTCTGCAATCTTCTAATGCTTCCAAATCTTCCCACTCGGCGATCATCACCAACACTGCATTCTGATGTTTCCTGCTAAGTGCATCTGCAACCTTGTTGCCTTTCCCCGGTGTGTACTCAATCCCAAAATCATAAGCATCGATAAAATCTAACCACCTTTGCTTTCTCATGTTCAACTCTTCCTAAGAGAACAAATACTTCAGCGATTTATGATTTCTATATAACTCAAACCTCTCCCTCAAAAGGTAATGTCTCCATACCTTCAATGCAAAAATCACTGCTGCCAATTCCAAATCATGCGTCAGATATCTAACCTTATGAGGCCTAAGCTATCTAGAAGCATAGGCAATCACTTTACCTCTCTGCATAAGCACAACTCCTAATCCCATTCCACACGCATCTGTATAAACCACCAAATCCCGATTCCCTTCCGAAACAACCAACACAGGTGCATGGGTCAATAAGTGTTTTAAACTTTGGAATGCTTCCTCACACTTATCGGTCCACACAAACTTTACATCCTTTCTCGTTAGCTTGGTCATTGGGGCTGCTATCCGTGAAAAATCATTAACGAACCTCCGATAATAACCAACCAACCCAAGGAAACGCTTTATCTCCATCACTATCTCGGGTGTCTTCCAACTATTCACCGCTTCAATCTTAGCCGGATCTACTGACAACCCTTTCTATGAGACTACATACCCAAAAACTTCACTTCCTTCTTCCAGAAATGACACTTTGAAAACTTTGCCTTTAGCCAATGCTACCTTAGTGTCTCAAGCACCACTCTAAGATGAACTTCATGCTCTCTTTCATCCTTAGAGTATATCAAGATATCATTTATGAAAACCAATACGAACCTATCCAAGTGCTCTTGGAAAACTCAATTCATCAAATCCACAAAGAAAGCTGGCGCATTAGTCAGTCCGAACGGCATAACTAACCATTTGTACGACCTATATATGGTCCTAAACGCCGTCAAAGGTATACTGTCCTCGGCTAGTCTGAGCTGATGGAAACCTGTCACCAAATACAACTGCGAGAATACCTTGGCTCCACTCAACTGGTCATACAAATCATCAATCCTTAGCAATGGATATCGATTCTTTATCGTCCTCTTATTCAACTTATGATAATCTATACATAGCCTGAACGATCCGTCTGGCTTCTTTGCAAACACTACGGCTGCTTCCCAAGACGAACTACTCGGCCTGATAAAGCTCTTGCCTTCCAAATCCACCAACTGCACCTTAACTACCTTATCTCTATAGGAGTCATCCTGCTTAGAGGCATACTCACTGGTTCTACTCCCGGAACCAAATCTATACGAAACTCAATAGCTTGTTTCAGCGGCAATCCAACTACAGGCTCAAAAAGATCCATGAATTATCTAACCATGAAAACTCGACTCAACTCATCTTACAACTCCATAACACCCAACAAAGTATTCACTTCACCGCTAGTACCTTCTACGGTATAAACTATCCGATCACTACAATCAGGGTGTCTAAGCGATATTTTCCTATCCTGGCAAAATATCCTAGCATCGTACTCACTTAACCAATCCATCCCAAGAATAATCCTAAACCCCACAAAATCAAACACATACAAACTACAAACAAAAGCATGACCTAATGATGCAGCGCATCAAGCCATGCCAAGAAAGGAATCAATGAAACATACCTTAAGTCGCGAACAGCCTCCTAAATCGTCCAAACCCGAAGTCGGAATTTCTCCGATCCATCATACGTCGCTCCGCGACTTAACTCCATCGCCGATTGCTAAGTCGCTCAGGACATACGACCTATGTAAGTCGCGAAGCCCTAGGTCGCTTCCACCTAGGTCGCTCCAGAATTCCCGCATCTCCTTAGGTCGCGAAGGCCTGCTCCTTAAGTCGCGGTGTTCTTATGCCGCTCCATCAAGCTGTAAATCGCGAAGCCCTAGGTCGCTTCCACCTAGGTTGCTCCAGAATTCCTAGGTCGTTCTGACATTGATACAGGAGCAAACCTTAGGTCGCAAGGTCCTTGTGTCCCTGCTTGCTTATGTCGTTACTACCCTTATGTCGCTGCCATGTTTCCTTTGAGTCACTCCGGGATGCCGAAGTTTGTTGAGTCGGTGCTTGGTTTTATTTGTCGTTGTGATGTATTGTTTCTTAAGTCGTTTGCTATTTGTTAAGTCATGTGTTGAGTTGTGAGCGAGTTATACGTGTTGTAAGCCTATAAATAGGCGAGTTTGTGTCATTTGTAAGGGGGTTGAATTTTGAATAAAATTTGTTGAGAGCTTCGAGCCTCCCTTAAAATTGGAAGTTGAGTGTGATCTCCTTTTCTCCATCTTTGGATATTCGAGTGCGCTCGAATCAACAAATTTAAAGCCGATTCACGAAATCTCGTGCGCGAGATCAACATCGAAGAATCGTAGATCTTCTAACGCGGTATCGTGTGCGATCAATGTGTTGAAGATAGCTAGAATCCGGTATCTCGAGAGATCAACGGATTTGGGCACTTGGGTATCATCAATTCATCAATTTATCTTGTTTCATCGATTCATTTTTTCCGTAATTCATGATTGGATCCTGGATAGATTTGACCACTGGTTCATATCTACATGCGTGCTGTGTCATTTGGTATCAGAGCCAGATCAGAGACAGAAACGAGATTGTTCTAATGATCATGCCTCCGAGACGTGCTAACCGCCATCAAAATGTTGAAGATTTGTATAGAAAACAAGAAGCTGAGCAGATGGAGCAGCGTATCAATGAAAAGTTCAATGAGGGTATTGAAAAATTGGAGAAATTGATGATCGACATGAATCAAAATCAAAGGAGAACGTCACCAGTTCGAACCAGGGTGGAAATAGGGTTTCGCCACCGGTTTCGGAAAAAAGGAGGATGTCACCCCAGTCTTATCGAGATAGGAGAGAATCATTAGTTTCAATGAGGCGAGACCACCATGGGTACCAAAATGAAGAGGGAGGAACTCAACGTGGTTTCAAAAATGAACCATATCGTGATGCTGAAAGACAAGGTAGAAGGAACATGCGTGGTCGTAGGGATGTAGATGGTCAGGATCGATATCGAAATACATCTGATTTTGAGGAAGATGGTGATGGAGGTAGTATTCATTATCGAAATCAAGGCCAAGTGCGAAATCAATATCGGGATTCAGAAAATGATCGTAAATGGGAGTCAGGTATGAGGATGGAAATTCAAGAATTCAAAGGTGGTACGCAAGCAGAAGAATTTCTTGATTGGTTGTCGAATGTTGAAGAAATTTTGGAATTCAAGGATGTGCCTGAGAATCACAGAGTCCAATTAATTGCTACAAGACTAAGGGGAAGAGCTATGGCTTGGTGGCAACAAACTAAACTAACTCGGGAGAGAATGGGAAAATCAAAAGTTGTCACTTAGGAGAAGATGAGAAAGATGATGAAAGCAACTTTCTTGCCATACAATTATCAATCTCTTATGTATCAACATTTGCAGAATTTGAGACAAGGGACGAAGACAGTGAATGACTATGCAGATGAATTCTATCAATTGATTGCAAGGAATGATATTATGGAAACCGAGGAACAGCTAACGGCTAGATATGTTGGAGGGTTACGAATGCAAATTCAAGACATGGTTAATATGTTTAATCCAATGTCTATTGCTGAAGCACATCAGAAAGCTCTAGCTTGGGAGAAACAAGGGAGACGAGGAAGTGGTGTGTTTACAAGTTCCAACAACCAGAATAAGGGTGCTAGTAGCAGTGCTAATGTTTCCAAGGCAGTCAATAAACCAATTCTCAACGAAGCCGCTAAAGCAAAGGTCAATAACAATATCAAGTGCTATAATTGTCAGGAGTTTGGCCATAAAAGTAATGAATGTACAAAGCCAAAGAAGAGAGCATTAGTTGCAGAGAAATGTGAGTATAAGGATGTGGAAGCTGAAATTGATTATTCTCAACCACCGAAGTTTGATGAAGATAAAGAAGTTGTGTCAGGAGACGAAGGGTGTAACTTGATGATGAGGAGGTCTTGTTTAACGCCAAAGCATGAGAACGATTCTATTTGGCTGAGAAGCAATATCTTTCAGTCTACATGTACTATCTTGGGAAAGGTTTGTCAATTTGTTATTGATGCGGGAAGCTGCGATAACATTATTTCTGAAGAAGCCATCAAGAAGTTAGGGTTGAAGACTGAAAAACACCCTAGACCTTACAAACTGGCATGGCTAAAGAAAGGTGGATAAGTGACAGTGGGAAGACGAGCATTTGTTACATTTTCTATTGGGAAGAAGTACAAAGATGATATATGGTGTGATGTTGTCAATATGGATGTGTGTCATCTACTATTAGGAAGACCATGGCAATATGATAGAGCTATACAACATAATGGTTGCAACAACAGCTACAGTTTCATGTTCGAAGGTACTCAAATCACCTTAGTTCCTAAGAAGCGTGAACAAAGCGAAAGCAAGTCAGAGAAGAAAGTGGAACCAACTAGTCTATTATCTTCGAGAGAATTTGTTAAAGAAGTGGAAGATAGTGCTGAATTGTTTATGTTGATTGGGTATGAAACAAGTGAAGATCTTGAAATGCCTACGGAGGTTAGACCGGTGTTAAATGAATTTGAAGATGTCTTTCCTGCGGAATTACCCAAGGATTTACTGCCACTAAGGGACATACAACATCAAATTGATCTAGTGCCAGGTGCTGTTTTACCGCATAGGCCGCATTATCGTATGAGTCCGAAAGAGCATGAAGAGTTGAGGAGACAGGTTGAGGAGTTGCTTGAGCAAGGGCGTGTTCGAGAGAGTCTCAGTCCTTGTGCTGTACCAGCTCTATTGGTGCCAAAGAAAGATGGTTCGTGGAGAATGTGTACAGACAGCAGGGCACTCAACAAAATAACTGTCAGATACAGATTTCCTATGCCAAGACTTGATGATCTATTGGATCAACTCAGTGGGTCTGTAATCTTTTCTAAGATTGACCTTAAGAGTGGTTATCATCAGATTCGCATAAGACCAGGTGATGAATGGAAGACAACATTCAAGACTTGGGAAGGATTATATGAATGGATGGTCATGCCATTTGGTCTATCTAATGCACCAAGTACATTTATGAGGGTGATGAATCAAATTTTCAGACCTTACATCGGGAAGTTTGTTGTAGTCTACTTTGATGATATCTTGATATATAGTGCTAGCACAGAGGAGCACATTCAACACTTGCGAAAGGTGTTAACTATTCTTCGTCAAGAACAGTTCTATGCAGCGACGAAGAAATGCGTGTTCATGACGCCGAGTGTTTTATTTCTGGGTTATGTCGTGTCCAAGGAAGGGATACAAGTGGACCAGAGTAAAGTAGCCGCAATCAGAAATTGGCCACAGCCTATAACTATAACAGAAGTCAGAAGTTTCCATAGGTTAGCTTTATTTTATCGAAGATTTATACCGCACTTTAGTAGTGTGATGGCTCCTGTTAGTGATTGTATGAAAGGAAAGCAGTTTTCATGGACGAAAGGGGCATGATCTGCTTTTGAACAAATCAAGGAACTTTTAACATCAGCACCAATTCTAGTGTTGCCAGATTTTCAGTTACTATTTGAGTTACATACCGATGCGTCCAAAGTTGGAATTGGAGGAGTGTTGAGTCAGAAGGGTTGACTAATTGCCTATTTCAGTGAAAAACTTTCTGGAGCAAAGATGAGATACAATACTTATGATGTGGAGTTTTATGCTATTATGCAGGCCGTGAAGCATTGGAGACATTATTTGTTCCACAAAGAATTTGTTTTGTATACGGATCATGAAGCATTGAAACATTTACAAGGGCAAGATAAAATTGCAGCTAGGCATGCATCGTGGATAGCTTATTTGCAGCAATTTACATTCGTCGTAAAGCACAAGTCTGGAGTAACTAATCGCATCGTCGATGCATTGAGTCGGAGGAATAATTTACTAACAACCATGCGAGTAGAGGTGATGGGTTTTGACTTACTTCCAGATTTGCTTACTTCAGATTCATATTTTTCCAAGATCTTAGACAAAGTCAAGCAGGGAAACATGGATGGATATATTCTGGTTGACAGTTTTCTATTCAAAGGAAATCAGTTGTGTATTCCAGATTGCAGTCTGCGAATGAAAATCATAAAAGAATTACATGAAGAAGGACACGTGGGTCGTGACCGTACTATGCAGTTGATCTCAAAATCTTATTTTTGGACGTCAATGAGGAAGGAAGTTGAAAAGTTCGTTCAGAGGTGGCATATTTTTCAAGTTTCAAAGGGGACCGCAACAAATGCAGGTTTATATATGCCGTTTCCTGTATCACTAAACCATGGGTGGATGTTAGTATGGACTTTGTATTGGGATTGTCGAGAACACAACGTGGCAATGATTCTATCTACGTGGTGGTTGATCGTTTTTCAAAATGGTACATTTTATCGCATGCAAGAAAACGGCAGATGCAGTTAATGTCGCACAGTTATATTTCAGAGAGAGTCTTCATGGATTGCCTGAATCTATTGTATCGGATAGAGACACTCGTTTTCTGAGTCATTTTTGGATGAGTCTATGGAGAATGGTCGGGACAAAGCTGAAATTCAGTAGTGCTTATCATCCACAGACGGATGGACATACAGAAGTTGTGAATATATCCCTAGGTAATCTATTGAGATGCCTCGTGAATGACAATTTGAAGAGTTGGGATTCCAAGCTGTGTCAAGCTGAGTTTGCACACAACCATGCTGTTAATCGTAGCACTGGGTTCAGTCCATTCCAGGTCGTTTACTCAACAATGCCTAAGGGACCATTAGATTTATCTACAGTACCACAGCAGAAAGGAGTGATCAAACGAGCTAGTGATTTTGTGAAATGAATTGCAAGAGTGCCACAAGGTCGTGCAGGAACGATTGCTTAAGGCGAATGAGAAATATAAGCAATCCGCGGATATTAAGCGACGAAATGTTGAGTTCAAAGAAGGAGATTTTGTATATGCAGTATTGACTAAGGATCGATTTCCTATTGGTACTTACAACAAACTGGCTGCTAGAAAGATTGGCCCTTTGGAAATCGTAAAGAAGATTAATGAGAATGCTTATCGGTTAAGATTGCCAGATCATATCCATACTGCTGACGTTTTCAACGTCAAACACTTGATTCTATATCATGAGAATAAGCATGTCGAAGAAGGAGAAAGTGTGAATTCGGGATGAATTCTTTTCAACCATGGGAGGAATGATGCAGCGCATCAAGCCATGCCAAGAAAGGAATCAACGAAACATACCTTAAGTCGCGAACAACCTCCTAAATCATCCAAACCCGAAGTCGGAATTTCTCCGATCCATCATACGTCGCTCCGCGACTTAACTCCATCGCCGATTGCTAAGTCGCTCAGGACATACAACCTATGTAAGTCGCGAAGCCCTAGGTCGCTTCCACCTAGGTCGCTCCAGAATTCCCGCATCTCCTTAGGTCGTGAAGGCCTGCTCCTTAAGTCGCGGTGTTCTTATGCCGCTCCAGCAAGCTGTAAATCGTGAAGCCCTAGGTCGCTTCCACCTAGGTCGCTCCATAATTCCTAGGTTGTTCTGACATTGATCCACGAGCAAACCTTAGGTCGCAAGGTCCTTGTGTCGCTGCTTGCTTATGTCGTTACTACCCTTATGTCGCTGCCGTGTTTCCTTTGAGTCGCTCCGAGATGCCGAAGTTTGTTGAGTCGCTGCTTGGTTTTATTTGTCGTTGTGATGTATTGTTTCTTAAGTCGTTTGCTATTTGTTAATTCATGTGTTGAGTTGTGAGCGAGTTATGTGTGTTGTAAGCCTATAAATAGGCGGGTTTGTGTCATTTGTAAGGGGGTTGAATTTTGAATAAAATTTGTTGAGAGCTTCGAGCCTCCTTTAAAATTGGAAATTGAGTGTGATCTCCTTTTCTCCATCTTCGGATATTCGAGTGCGCTCGAATCAACGAATTTGAAGCCGATTCACGGAATCTCGTGCGCGAGATCAACGTCGAAGAATCGTAGATCTTCTAACGTGGTATCATGCACGATCAACGTGTTGAAGATAGCTAGAATCCGGTATCTCGAGAGATCAACGGATTTGGGCACTTGGGTATCATCAATTCATCAATTTATCTTGTTTCATCGATTCATTTTTTCCGCAATTCTTGATTGGATCCTGGATAGATTTGACCGCTGGTTCAGATCTACTTGCGTGCTGCGTCACCTAACAAGTCAAACTCTAACCGGTCACATCTCAACCCTAGAGTTGCATACCCTCTTATTGGATTCGCAACTCGTAAGGAAGTAACTAAATATGTGTGTTTTAGGTTAAGTTTATCTATCAAACATCCAGATATAAAAGAATGCGATGCACTAGTATCAATAGAACGCTAACAGACATGTTATGAATATGAAGCGTACCTCCCAAAACTTTCTTTCCCTTCTCCTAGGCTGTTGGCTTCGAAGCAGCAGGCTCCAATGCATACACTTTCCCCTTTCCATCTTTAGCAGGCTCCTTACATTGGTTCCTATAATGGCCAATTGGGTCACAATTGAAGCACATGACATTCTTCTTCCTGGCTACCTCCTTTGCCTTTCCAACACGACACTCATTAGCAAAGTTCCCCTTTTTGCTGCACTTGAAGCAAACAATCTCAGACTTCCCTTTCTTAACTGCTCCACCCTTCTGAGCACCCTTCTTAAGAAAGAACTTCCTCTTCTGATTCTGCCCAACCTGGACCTCCTTATCCTTACTTTTCTCCAGAAATCAAGAATCTCTTCATGCCTTAAGGCCATTTCCATTACAAAATCAGAAGGATCTCTAATATGAGGTAATGTGACCCTAGCTAACTCAGGCTTCAACCCCTTGATAAACTTCTCATTCCTCTTCATTATTGTATCCATATAAGCATACCCATATCTGGCTAACTCCTCAAACCTTCTAGCATACTCCAGAACAGACATCTCTCCCTACTCTAATTTAGCAAACTTTCCGATCAGAGCTGACGGTGGCATCGCAGACATGAACCTCTCCTGGAACCTTCCCTTGAAATCTGCCTATGTCAAGGTTTCCTTGTCCACAGTAGCCATCACACTATTCCACCAAAACAAAGCGCCTCCCTGAAGTTGTCTGGATGCCAATCTCCTCTTCTGCACATCATTGAGCCCTAAGTCTGCAAAGATTCCTCACAGTGCAGCAGCCAATTTTCCACCTCTATAGCATCCTCTGTTCTGAGAAATGGCTTCCCTCCAAGCTTAGCGTAATCTCCGCTCAGCTTGGCATAACGGTTAACTACGGGAACTTCCGAAACTCTAGCCCATGCAGCATCTCCTCCTAACACTCCACCTACAACTCCCGCTTTCATTATATTCATGAAAAACTGATACATAGCTTCCATTCCAACTTGCGGGACTCCAGCACCTACATTCTCTGCTTGTGCCTGACCTTGGATTCTCCTTGTACTAGGTCTGGCATTCCCATCGGTGCCCTCCCCTCTTGGGTTAACTCTTTTTCTTCTACCATCCATATCTGTATTCAAACCTTATGAGATGCAGAAAATAACCGAACAAAGGTAAGAGACTGGAGATAAAGCATACACTTATACATAGAAAATACAAGTACGTTACTATAACGCTATCCCATACCCCAATCTTACTTTAATTCCTTAGGATTATGTTTTTCAAAAACCATTTTTAGTTAAAGTTTTTCGTAAACCATTCTTTGATACCAAGTTGTAACATCCTGTATCTAAAGGCTAAAAGCTAAGCGCTACTGATGCTGTAGTCATCCATAGTATTAACTTCTGGTAACAAAATACGATAATGCTAATGGTATCCATAATATCAGAAGCACTTGAATATGAACAAAATCATAGATTTCCAAAAACAACATTTTACTGATTACATTTCAAAACAAATTCATATCCATGTTACATAATCTCATATCGTTTCCTAGGTAAAGATTAATTATAATCATTACAAAAAATACGCCAAAAGCGACATATGACGATACCCCCCCTTGGTTGATCAAAGCAATATAGTCATATTTGACTTAATACACAGTAGAAATAAACAAAATAATCTATAACTTCTAGTTAGCTATCCGTCAGCCACCTGCTCATCTCCGGAAGCTTTATTCGTCAAAAGACTAAAACCTGAAAACCTTAACCCTCAGCCTACTGATATGCCCGGTGTGAATAGTACTGTTACATCTCGGTTTACTGATATTAAGTGAGACCACGACGCTTAGCGGAATGAGTTTCCTCTCACTAATATCCTTTTCAAAACATATATTTTGCAAATCCTTTCCTGCAACCAAACTGATATAATAATGATAATAATTGCTAAGTCTGTTAAGCTATAACCAGGTAACTAATGAACTATCTGTCCATAAGTACTAAATGGACTATCTGTCCGAAAACTGGGCTGACTGCCCGCAAACTGGACTAACTGTCCGAATCAAAATGGACTATATGTCCGAATCATTTTCTTAGGGTTAACTACCTTTTATCTTTTTCCTTGAAAACCTTTTCAAAATGATTTAACCTTTTAAATCATACTTATACAAGGAAAATATATTCTTAGCTTTACTCTAAGCTATTTTGCCATGATATATATACTTTACTCAAAATAATGTTGATAAATAATGAGGATTAGCTATCTGTTAACCTGCCTTTTGTCAAGGCCATAAGCAGGCGGATTCAACCTAACCAACTTTACGATTATCAAGGCTGGAATATGATGGATTCGGTTTAAATGGGTGGAGAATTAATACGAAGTCAGGATTAAGCATGTTCGATGGGTAAACGACGCTGCATGCCCGGAAGGTGGGTCGGCCATAGTGGAGTGGCTCGGTTAAAGGTGGTTCGGCACCACCTTGGGTCGGCATTGTGGTTCGACACAGGAAGTCGCTCGACACAAGAAGTCGCTTGGCACAGGAAGTCGCTCGACACAGGAAGTCGCTCGAAGTCGCTCGACACAGGAAGTCGCTCGACACAGGAAGTTGCTACAAGAAGTCGCCACAGGAAGTCGCCACATGAAGTCGCTACAGGAAGTCGCTCGTACCATGATGAAGGATGTTGGCTCGGCTATGGTCCTGATGAGCCCGGACTACTCAGGAAGCCCAGTAACTCGGGATTTATCTATAAATACAGCATGTAAGGCTTCAGAAAATGGGATCTTCTCTTCTGCTCTCTAACTTTCTACTTTCTAAGGCTAAGGCTACTCTACCATATTTTGTAACTGTAATTGATTGTTACAATAATAAAAAGAAAACTTTTGGAGTGGACGTAGGCCGGAGTTAGCCGAACCACCATAAAATCTGTTGTTCTTTACTTCTTTCATTTTAATTTTGACTGTTCTTCATATTATTACTCTCTACATACATTCTATATGTTATCGGTGACTGTTAGTTGATGCTTTCCTTTACATTTGGGTGTTAGGGACCAATTTTGGCACTAACATTTTTGTGCTTTCACTGAGAAGCAAGCACTCGGGGATTTCAGAGCTAGGATTTTGGATTCAAAAGCTTAGGAACTTGGATTCTAGGATGTAATGGCTAGGCCACCAACATGGAAGCAAGTGACAAAAAGGTGCAATCAAGAGGGAAGTCAAGAGGCTTCCTCTAGAGCTGGAGCAGGTCAAACATCCATCTAAATCACCGGAGATGAGATGGAAGCGATGTTGAAAAGACAAGAGGAGATGATGTAGGCTCTTTTCAGATAATTTGCACAAGCTAGAAATGCAGGAGCTCAGATCCATGGAGCTGGATCAGAAGCACTCAACCAGCAAGCAGAGGGAGTGGCTCAGCAGGGGGTAGCCCCCAATCAGCAGACGGCTATCAACCGGGATGGACCTAGACTCAGGGGCACACCACTAGGAAATGCTGGACCAATCCATGGAGGGATACTAGATGACGCTGTGCAACCCGACACCAATAAGAGTGTAGGAGTACGTGATGAGGAGTATGTGCCAAGATTCCCTCGTGAACTCAGGGGACAGATCAGAGGTAGTGGACAAGGATTACAGTTTGGCGACAATGACAGATTAGCGGAGATGTTCAGACGAGCTGTGAGAGGTGGATTGGTAAATAAAGACTTGGAGGATGTGAATAAGAGTCCCTTTACTCCTACTATTAGGCAAGCTAGGAACCCTCTGGATTTTAAGCTACCAACGTTGGAGATGTATGATGGGAGAACAGATCTCGCGATTCACCTGACAAGGTACATGAGGCATATGGAGGTACTGGGGGCATCGGATGAGGTCATGGCTCGATGTTTCCCTTTGTATTTGACGAATATCACAACTATGTGGTTCAGACAGCTGGAGAGTGGTTCTATTGACACTTGGACAGAGCTGATTGAGAGGTTTATGAGGCAATTTCGGGTCCATATAGTCAGACCCAAGAACGTAATGACCTTGACATCGATGAAACAATGGAAGGGAGAGTCGCTCAGGGATTTCTTAACCAGATTCAACGCAGCGGTAGCTTCAGTGGATTGACCTGATCCATCAATGGTTTTGATGGTAGTAGTATCAGGAATTGCAGATAATTCAGATTTCAAGATATCGTTGGAACGGGACCCACCGAGGGATCTCGGAGAGTTCTACCATGAGGCGAAAAGGTTCCTAAGGCAGGAAGATGCGCAGGCTGAGAGAGTAGGGAGAGAGGATAAAGCTTATGCAGTGAGGGGTGGAGGTCCACCCAGGGAGGATCCAAGTAAAGATGATAAAGGAAAAAGGAAAACAAATGGCAACAGTGGCACTTCGAAGAGGACTCGAAGGGAGTCAAAGTTTTCTTCTTACACAGATTTAACTGAGACTCTAGAAAGGATTTACTTGGATACTCGAGGGCGCCTCCAATATCGAAGGACGGCAAAGAGAGAGCCTTATAAATACGAGCGGGCATCGGGAAAGCATTGCCTATTCCATGAGCTGGATGGGCACAACACAAACGACTGTAGGCATTTGAAAGATATCATTGAGGAGCATGTAAGGAATGGTGATCTACATCAGTATGTAAGGAATCGAGCTGTGGCAGTGGGATAGGAGCGACCACTGCCTACCTCGAACGAAGATGGAACTGTGCCTAGGCAACGTCATCTCACTATCAACTAAATAGATTTATGGTTTTGAATAAGTAATAGAACTCAAAGTAATACGGCTAGGTCACTTACACACGTACGGGATCGAAGGCGGTCCCTAGGCATGCTCTGAGATGACAAAAAACCGTACTACTTGAGTCTATGAAATCCTATTTTCTTTATATTTTTCTGCAAACTCTGGTATCTTCTTTGGAACTTTGGACATTTAATTTTATTTGCTGTACGAACTTCTGCTCTGATAACTGAATTCTGTAACAATTGGATTTGGATCAGTGTAATAAATAATACAGGTCTCGCGATCACGGTCCCGACCGGTGAGACGGGGCAGTGATCGCAAGTTACGAGTCCCTTCGTCGGAGAGCGATGGAATGGACTCAGAGGGAATATAAAAGTCCTCGACCGGAGAGTCGAGGCCAGAGAATTTAAAGTCCTCGACCGCAGAGTCGAGGCCGGAGAATATAAAGTCCTCGACCGGAGAGTCGAGGCCAGAGAATATAAAGTCCTCGACTGGAAAGTCAAGGCCGGAGAATATAAAGTCCTCGACCGGAGAGTCGAGGCCGGAGAATATATAAAGTTCTCGACCGGAGAGTCGAGGCCGGAGAATATAAAGTCCTTGGCCGGAGTGCCGAGGCCGGAGAATATAAAAGTCCTTGGCCGGAGTACCGAGGCCGAAGAGTATAAAAGTCCTTGGCCGGAGAGCCGAGGCCGGGGAACCTAAAAGTCCTCGACCGGAGAATTGAGGCCGGAAAACATACAAGTCATTGGCCGGAGAGTCGAGGCTGGAACAGGATAACGCAACCTGGTGAGGTTTACGGATTCGAAGTTAGACCCAGAGCGGTCCCGGATTTGGATGTCGACTCGGAGAGGTCATAGATGTGGTTATTGGTTGTTGGATATGGATGGATTAGAACTCGGTTGACGGGTTCAGATGGCTATGGAATTGGCTCAGGATTTGGTTGCTGGATAGGAATCGGATATCGACTCGGAGTAGTCGTGGATTTGGGTAAGTATACGGTAATGGCACTTCGATACAATGGATTGGATTATGAATCGGAAGGTATGACTACGGATAACATATGGACTTTGGATATCAGATTTGAGGCTATTCAAAACACACCTTCTAATAGCAAGGCATGTTTTGAGGGGCAAATGTTAACCCGCCTTTTGTCAAGGCCATAAGCAGGCGGATTCAACCTAACCAACTTCACGATTATCGAGGCTGGAATATGATGGATTCGGTTTAAATGGATGGAGAATTAATACGAAGTCAGGATTAAGCATGGTCGATGGGTAAACGACGTTGCATGCCTAGAAGGTGGGTTGGTCATAGTGGAGTGGCTCGGTTAAAGGTGGTTCGGCACCACCTTGGGTCAGCATTGTGGTTCGGCATAGGAAGTCGCTCGGCACAGGAAGTCGCTCGGCACAGGATGTCGCTCGGCACAGGAAGTCGCTCGGCACAGGAAGTCGCTCGGCACAGGAAGTCGCTCGGCACAGGATGTCGCTCGGCACAGGAAGTCACTACAGGAAGTCGCCACAGGACGTCGCCAGTCGCCACAGGAAGTCGCTCGTACCATGATGAAGGATGTTGGCTTGGCTATGGTCCTGATGGGCCCAGAATACTCAGGAAGCCCAGTAACTCGGGATTTATCTATAAATACAGCATGTAGGGCTTCAGAAAATGGGATCTTCTCTTCTGCTCTCTAACTTTCTACTTTCTAAGGCTAAGGCTACTCTACCATATTTTGTAACTGTAATTGATTGTTACAATAATAAAAAGAAAACTTCTGGAGTGGACGTAGGCCGGAGTTAGCCGAACCACCATAAAATCTGTTGTTCTTTACTTCTTTCATTTTAATTTTGACTGTTCTTCATATTATTACTCTCTACATACATTCTATATGTTATCGGTGACTGTTAGTTGATGCTTTCCTTTACATTTGGGTGTTAGGGACCAATTTTGGCGCTAACACTATCCTTCCAAAACAAGTTAAAACCCTTTTTAACTTGAAAACACTTAGGCTATATTGCCTAGTAATACATTTGAAACCTTTTTTTAAAACCTTTAAACAACCCCTTCGAAACCCTTGAAGGTAACCCTTTCAAAACCATTGAAAGTGACCCTTTCAAAATCATTGAAAGCCTTTCCTTTGAAAGCTTCAAAACCATTAACCCATGCCTTTCAAAAGCATTGAAAAAACCTTTCCTTTCTTTTCTCCAAAAGCTTCAAAACATTAAACATCCTCCTTTTAAAACCTTTAAATATTGCCTTTTGAAAACATTGGAAAAACCCTTCCTTTCAACCCTTTCGAAACCCTAAGGAACCACCCCTTTCGTAACCATTCATTAAAACCTTTCGAAATGGCCAAAACTCAAATCTTTTCGAAAGCACTTTGGGTTCAATTTAAAACACGTGGAAACCTTTCGAAACCATTCAAAATTTATCCCTTCGAAACCTTTGCAAATCGTCTTGGTCGAAACCATTTGGATTATGCCTTCAAGTAGAGCAAAAGGATCAGAAACCCATTAAAGTCGAAAGCATCTATTTCGAAACCATTTAAAACTGTCTCTTTCGAAACCATTTGGGTTATACTTCAATCATAGAAAAAGGGTATTAAAAAAATTTAAGTCAAAAGCATCTGGTTCGAAACCATTCCCTAAGTAAAGAAGCGATGGTGTCGAAACCATCCCTTTGAAAGTATTGGAGAAGTGGCCAAATTTTAGAAAACAAAGTACCCCTTCAAAACCATCTGAGTCGAAAGGTAAAAAGAAGGCAACAAAAGGTTTCGACTTAGTCGAAAGCAGTTATTTAAAAACAAAGGCGCAACCCAATCGAAAACATTTCCTTTAAATCCATTTGATCTAGTCGAAAGCTAACTAAATCGAAAGCTACTTAGTCGAAAGCTAGCAGGCACATTTTTAATTTTAAAAGCAAAGTGATGCCTCATCCCCTTCGTAACCCCTGGTTTGACTCCATACCTTCCGCCTACATCCAATACACTACGTACCAGTTCCCTGATACCATGTGCATTGGTTTCGACTTTGTCGAGAGCGAAGCTAAGGAGGCGAAACCTGGCGCCGAAAGCATCGAAACAGTGAAAAATATGTAGCAAATAGTTCTTTTCACCTAACCTGCTTTACATGTCAAATTTTGATTGGTTGCCTCATTCTTTACCAATAAAAAGTAGTGCAATTTTCAGAACTAACTATTTGAATTATTTGCAAAAAGCCCCTTCTCCTTTTATAAATATATAAAACATTTAAGTCACATACCTTAAATAATTTTATATACCCATTAAAACACTTACGAAAAATCTACAAAAATTCTAGAAAATATCTTTTAATATGTTTTCCAACATATAAAATTTTTAGACCCAAATCTTTTATTATTTAACCATAAATAATTATTAATCCAAATTAACATTTTCTTTACTAGAAAATTCATATAAATTCCAAAAATATTCAGAAAATTTTGAAAATTGAAACCCATCTCTAAAATATCATTTATGATCTTCATAAATATTCACAAGGCATTTGGATGTCATTTTATAAGGTTTTCACCTTAAAACATATCATAAATTCAATATGAACAACCATAATTCATCAATAGGTATATATAATCATTCCATCATTAAAAAACATGGCAAATCAATGCAAAATATTCGGAATTCATCTTAAAATAAAAAATAATAGAATTTTGAGATTTAAACATTATTCACCTTAGCTTTAGAGATTAAAGAGATTGAGATGTGAATGGATTTGATTTGAATTAGCTTCTTCCTTAGCTTTTCTTAATCTTCTTCCTCTTTTCCTTGTTAATGGTGGCCGACCTCTTTAAAAAATTTTGAAAATGAAAAGTTAACATGTATAGGAATACTCGGCCAAGTTTTAGGGATATAGGAATGACCTCTTTCCTATTTTACCCCTCCTCTATTCAATTTAACTCTTATTTTAATTCATAGGTTAAATAGCATGGCTACCCTTTAATTAAATCAAATCTTAATCCCCTAATCAACACATTATTTTATTTAATTTAACTTGTTAAATTAAATAAATAATTTTACCCAAAAATATGGGGTGTTACAGTATAGGTGTAGAGGTTGGGTCTTCACATTTTAGTATCAGAGCAAGGTTCAGAATAATACATCATATATTAAAGACACGAGTTGTGACGTTAGATAAGACTTAGAGTCCCTAACCCTTGAAAGTGTTGGGTAGATCCTTATAATAAGGAATTATATATATATATATATGATTACTGGGGTAATCATCCAAGGACGTATTTGATATATTTTAAAACTATATAATTACTTTTCACTTATTTCTTTGTGAATGTGTATTTAATGGTTGGAGTAACAAGGACGAAAAGAGTTGGTCCAACCAGTAGCACTTGAATTTATGATTTTTGATGGTTTTGTATTGTATTGTGAAGTTTGGTTTAATATAGGGTAGATAAATTTCATTTGATTTTGATCAGAGTGCATAGCAGGAAATCTATTTATTAGTTTCCACTGAGTATACTTATTTTTGTCTCTTATGTTTGTTTGAATATTTGAAATTGTTGGTGTTGAATTTAATTTTGAAATTTGTGTGCATTTTTCTTAGTTGTGAAGTGAATTTCCATATTGATTTATATTTATTATAAATGGATATAAATGGTGTTTATTTGATATCATAAAAATATTTGTTAAAATGGTTTATTGAGTAGTATATTTATATATTTGTGTGTGTTTAAAGGCATTTTGAAAAAGTTTTGAGATTATCGTATGTTTGATAGAAGTAAAGATGTATAATATTTCCAAATATCGATTATTATTGTTAAATGATTTTGGAAGTCATATATTATAAAGTGTAATACTAAATGGGGATTTGAAAATTAAATTAGCAAAGTTTCATTGAAATTAATATATTAAATTACTTGTGAAAGTTATACTTATGGATATTTTTGGAAGTAATTATGTTAACTTATCTATTAAGCGTGTTAAGAATTTTGGTCGATGTAGGTGCACACGTATTCGATAGAGATTCTTAAACACTAGAACGAGACATTCAAACACAAAAATTTAATAAATGTAAATATTTTGAGTAAAAATTGAAGTATTTAGGGAAGTGTGGAATATTAAAAATAATAGTTTATAAAGAGTTAGTTATTTTGGTAAGAGTGATATTTGGAATTTATATTTTTGAAGGATATTTTGTATGTCGGTATGTATTTTTAGTGATAGTTGTAGCTATTGGATATTAGTGCACAACTGTAATAACTGGTGATGCAGTATTGATTATGTGGTCAATGCTACAACCAATTGATATTAGTAATCACTATGATAGATGGCGAGGCAACATCACTCTATTTTACAGTATTTGGGAATTTGTGAATATAAGCGTGTGTATTTGATAGCTTTTTGATATAATTTGAAATGTGAAAATGAACAATTTCTTTGTAGTTATACACATTACTAAATAATTTAGAGATAAAAATTTGATTTGATTTTAGTTTTTAAATTTAATAAGGCCTGGGGTTAGATAATTTTACTTTGGATGTAAGAGGAAATTTTCTAATATTTTGGGGAGTATAAAAGATTTTGAAATATAATGTATTATTTAACCGATAATTATTTTGGTATTTAAATAGAGAATTAGTTTTGAAGTGTTAAGTTTTGAGAATAATTAAAAACTTCCCTCCATATGAAAATTTGAAATATTAAAAATTCACTTGCTACTATGGGGTAGCACAATGTAAATGCAGCTACAGCTTGCCCCTTATATTGTCCTCCTTGTTGCGACTGGCCTCTAAGTTTGGCCATAACCGGGCGTTCTTTGCCTCAAGACCCTCCCGCTTGATCTCCTCCTTGGACCTCTCTTTGGCCGTAGGATTCCCTGACCACCTCGGCCTCGACAGCCCTCTTTATAAGATCGAGAAGTTTTCTTCTGCCAAGCAATGGGCAGTGGCTCGTGTATGGCTCGCTTCTTATAAAGAAGCAAGTCGTTGACCCGGCCTATGAACAAGAAATGGTCATACAAAAGGAAGGGAAGAAAAGAAAAATAAATAAGTCTAAAATCTTATAAGAAAAGCCTATCTTACTTTGGCTTCTAACACCAACTCGATGGAGTGGTCGTTCCAATCACACTTGGGTCGGTCGATCTGTATCAGGACCTCTGAAGCAGTCCTTGCCAGGGTATGAGAAGCCCTAACAAATCCATCTCATTTGAATGCTCCACTAGCTAGAGGCTGGTGGACCCTATCACCCCAAACTTATCAGATCCCAGCAACCGTCTAATGAGCTTGGTCTCCATAGAAAAGCTGAAGGATGTTCTTTCATTAGAGCTCTCTAGCTTCTCATCAACTCTCCACCTCTTGAACCTAATCGAATCTAGCCTCGCTGTTATGCCATGAGGAATTACCTTACTAGGATCGACTCGAAGGTAAGGGATCATGGAGTCGAGAATGACACAACCGTGGTGTGTGATATCCCCTGAGTGGGCTGGTTGAGAGCTGACCAGCTTTTGCTGTTAGGTGTTGGTCACCAGCGTTTATCATTAAGCGTTGGTGCTCGTTCGAGGCTGCAAAGTAGGGCTTTGTGATGGGGTGCTCCTTGTTGTAGTTGAACTAAGAGTCATGGCAAGGTTTAGCCAGACCACTACATTGAACACTAATGGGAAAGGAGTTAGAAAAATTTCCAAGAAAGTAAAGGTAGTGCAAGATAAGATTAAGCTACGCTCATTGGACTGATCCCCCTGTCGCTTTTTGAATAAATGCGGGCAGAGAGACTCCATGATGTTAATGCTAGGTTGTGGCCCTTTTTGAGTTTTGTGTGATGGGGGGCATGGTATGGGTATCATTTGAGTTGCAGAACCATGGGCCGGAGGGGCCTTAAAGAAGGAGGCCTCGCTTGTTAACGTATCTGGCTCATGTGCGCATCTGCCCATCCTCCCTACCTTAGGCATCTCAGCCATGCTAGAATAATTTGAAGACCACTCTATGACATGGTTCAGAACCATAACATCCCCCAAAAAGTGCCAAATCATAAGCCTCCCACTCACTATTGTGACCAGGGTCTAACACGGTAGCTTCTTCCTCTTCCTTAAGGCTGTTAATTTTGTACTAGTGTTCGATGTCCGTTTGAGTCTATAGTCCAAAAACGTCCATCCGAGTCCGTTCGATTTTCATTTGGGACATGAATTAGGATAACAAAATTTGAACAAGCACAAATCTTGTTCGATCCATGTTCGTTTAAATTCATACGAATTTCTTATAATTCAATATATCAATTACGTTCTTTAAAATATTTATCAGAACTATTTGGTTGGTTGGTTGAGGAAAGATTCATAAAATGCTTATACTTTTGTACATACTGATGAAAATAATATAGCTAATGGAAACTCTATTAAAAAGCATAAAATTTGACATAAATAGCAATGTTTGTCCATGTCTGTTCGAGTCCGTAGCTAATAAACGTTCGTCTATGTTCGTTCAATTTAATTTTGAACATGAATTAGGATAACAAAATTTGTACGAGCATAAATCTCATTCGGTCTTTGTTTGGTCTGTTATCATTTAGGATAGAAGCTGAACATACCTCTGTCTGGTCCGTTCCAACCGATTTACACCAGTACTCCTCTATATCCACCAAGGGCACCACCATCAGTTGCTCTCTGATCATGACCCCATTGAACCTAGGTAGTCGTACTATGAGGCCCTCGATATGGCTCCATCACCCCTTATTGTCTACCTCAGCCTAGGCAACCCCACGTGGTGGAGGTTCACATCTATTAAGAATCAAGATTATTTCTAGGTTCTTAGAATCAACACTGATCATCCTTATTTGACAAGTCCTTATAAATGGCAATGCCAATGTCTGTTCCTCTAGGGGTCACTGCAACAAAAATAAGAATGAGTTATATGTTATTAAGAAAATTGAAAAAGAAATGCACCCAGTAAGAAACGTATTAGGAATGTTAAAGGCCCTTATTTAAGGGTCGGGTTAATGGTAGCCGGCAAGAAGAAGTAATGCTCTCGGCATCCCAGCACCTTACTCGGTAGACCGAAGAAAAGATGGGCTTTTTCATTCACTTGAAGATAATAATAGTTGCCCGCTTTAGTTTGAGCCTGTCGAAACAACTTGAAGATTAACGTAATCAAGACTGGATCTAGCTATGGGATGCTCAAGACATGGCAGATAATGTAGAGCCTACCAACAAACTGTAACTATTTAGGGTAAGCTGCCCAAGCGTCATGTGGTGCATTTTCAGGAACCTGAAGAATTTTTTTTTGGAGAGGTAGCATCACCTCTCTCTTTATATAAGCTAGTGACCACATAAAGTGGCAAGTTGGGGGCTAGTTGATTCAATCACCAACCAAGGTGTAGAGGGGGTTGATATTCTTGTAGCCAGAGAAGCCTAGGGAACTGTAACGATCTCAAATTTTATTAAGTTTAAATTAATAAATAATTTAATGTTTGATTAAAAATTGTGAAATTAATTGGTAAATTGATTTGAGTTTTTCCAAATTCAAGTAAAATATGTGTTTAATTTCACAACATTCTCTTATAATATGTATTAATACAAACAAAATATATTTACAAAAATAATAAACAAATAAATATTAAGCTAGAAATAGAAATAGATGTATAAAAGATAAACTATGGAATATAAAGTAAACAAGTTAGCTAAAATTAAAAAACATATTAGAAATAGAACTTCATTTATATTCTAAAGTAATAAGGCCAAAAGAAAAGAAATAAATATACTCAAGTATGAAACAAAACCAAAGTATATATATACATGAAGTATTTAATAGTTAAGTTTGAAAATAAAGGAAAGATAAAATTTTAAATTGTTTGAGTATAAAAGTATATGTGTACTTAAGTTAAAATTTTATAATATAACTAAGAACAACCTTTTTTCCTATACATGAAGTATACAAACAAACAAAAGTAAGTAAACTGTGTAGCTGTGAAGTAGTATGCAGGCAAGAAGTAAGATAATAGGCTAGAAATAAACATATATATGAAAGAGCAGCTTGCAAAAGAAGAAAATAAAAAAACCAAACAAGTTTGTATAATATGTAAAGTTTGTGTAAGTAAGAAAATAAGTAAACAAAATATCTACAAACAAAATAAAGAAGTACATATAAAATGAAGTAAGTATGTAGGCTGGTGAACAAGAAACAAAAATATATATGCTGGAAAAACAATGCAGTTACATATGTTTAAGTATGAAAATAAAAGAAGATAAGCAAGAACATATAAAACAAGACAAAGAAAAGTAATACAAGTGCTTAGCCACCACAACAATACCATCAGCCGATTCAAGCAAGTAAAGGCAAGTAAAATAGTGCCTGTAAAACAAATATGCAAGGCTAGAACAAGCAAAAGAAAGGAAAGGACTTAAGCAATTAATGCTATATCCCTTAGTACACAACATTTTAGTCAACTCGAGATGTTCAAAATCATATCAGCCAACATAAAATAAAAAAATATCTTTGATATGGTACAAACAAGATAATATCACTTATACAAAATAATACATCCCTGTAAACTTCTTTATATATATCAACTTCTTCATTTTATCATCAGTTCGTCCATCAATAAAAATGAGTAAACCTGAAGCAATACCATCTCAAAATTTAAACAAAAGTTCAATTTAAACAAACTTCAATCTAAAAACAAATCAAACCAGAGAAGATTCTAGCAAGAATTCAAAGGCTGTTTCAAATTTAAAGCAACTCTGTTTCAAGCAGGCTCTGTTCTTTCTTTTAAATCACTGTGAGTAACTTCATTTTTAAAAATGCTTAAGTGTACTTCTATATGGTTGCTTGATGTATGTTTGAAATAAATTTTTATTTGTGTTTATATATTGTTGAATTTCTATGTATGATGAATGTGTGTTTGTATAACCTGTAGAACACCTCTGTTCAAAATTTCAAACTCAGGTTATAATTCAAAAGAAAAATTATTTACTCTTGATCCAAGCAAAATCTGGATTCATAATTTAAACAAAACTTGATTGTTTTATCATAAGCTTTAATTTAAAATTTTATTTAAGTTAAAACAATTTAAGTAGTGCCTCTGGAAATCAAGAAAAAAACTGAGCAACTCAATATAAGCAAAAATTCGAACATCTTAGTTTATAAATTCAGGTATATGAATCAAAAGCTAAAACTAAAACTTGATTTTTAAAACCAAAATTACTATTTTTAATCAAGCGTTGAGGTAGCAGCTTGGGTTTGAATGGAAATGAGAATATTTGGTTTTTCTGGTAATCAAGTAGATCAGAGTGCTCGGGGTTCTCTGTGGTAATGGAGGGGCGATCAGAGAGTTTGGGAAAAATAGTGGGTGGTGGTCCAGTTCATCATGGAAGCGGCGGCGAACGTTTAAAGTTTTTAACCCTAGTTTTAACGAGGGGTCGCATTTTTGATTTGTTCTCTCTCCATGATGCATCGAGTGTTACGAAACCTTGGGAGGCGGAAGAGGTCGTGTCGACGAAGTGGTGGCCTGGAAGGCCTCGGTTGATCTGGGTTCTTGGCCATGGCAGCTGAAGAGAGAGATCAGGAATATTGGGGAATAAGTTTGGGAGGAGGAAGATAGTGTTAGTGGTGTGCACGTGCACAAAACTGTTCTTGTACACAAGATTGATCAAAAAGAAAAGAAACAGGGATTAGCAATTTTCAAGAAATCAAGAAACAGAAGAATTTTCTGTGACTCGAAGAAAGTACAGGGGAATTGGAGATTTTGCTCGAAGAGGAAGAATCTAGATTAGTAGCAACAGTTTACAAATACAAAGTAAGTTCGTAAGGCAAGAATTAATTTGCAAGAAAAACAAGAAGAAGGACTGAAATGAAATAAGATTTATAACTAAAAATGTAAATTTGTAGAAATATGAACAAGAACAAATATGAAGAAGATAGTTGTAATGATCTAGCGGTTGCATGAAACAAGAACTGAAATGAAATAGCAAGTAATATAGGAACTGAAATGAAATGTAACAAGAAATCTAAATGCAAAAATAAAGAACAGGAAATTAAATTGGAAAGATGAACAAGAATGAACTGTAATTGAATTAAGATTGTAACTAGCAATTGAATAAACTAAGTACGAATCAAGGAAAGAAAGAACTGATCTAAAGATTGCAACTAAACTGAAAAAAAAGATGAATTGCTTTCATATTTTCTTCCACACCTCAATTACAAGACATTCACCAGTATTTATAGACATTTCATTTTTACAACACATAACCCACTTTGGCCCAATTACAACTCAACACTGGAACACCAACAACATAGAAAGTTACAAAGACACAGTGACATATGCACACTGATATGCTTCCCAGATTCTTCATACGTCCTCCTGATGCACGAATGCTACTCCTCGCTGATCGCTGCCTGACTCCAATGAACAGAATTCAGTTGCAACCACTTCTCCTCTCTTAATCTTCTCACAGCAGCCTTCGCTCATCATAGTGATCAGGTTATGGTTGTTACATCTTCCCTGCGCTTTAGGAACAGACCTTGTATCAAGGTCTAGCATAGTAAATTTCTCGATCATTGGCCAATAATCTTCCCAAGTAGCTTCTTCTTCGGATCTGTACTTCCACTTAACCAAAATCTGTACCACCACATCATTATTTCGGGGAACCATTCTTCGATCGAGTATCTTCTCTGGTTGTTCAACTAGCTCTTCTGTAAAGCTGGGAATGCCATCTTGTATGACCACAGTATCTCCTACCTTCTTTTTTAACTGCGAAACGTGAAACACATTATGGATTCGAGTATTCTCAGGAAGTTGAAGCCTATAAGCCACAGAACCTATCTTTTCTATGATCTGGTAAGGACCAAAATATTTGGGAGAAAGCTTGTGTGTCTTAAAATCGCTAGCTGTGATCTGTTTATAAGGTTGCAATTTAAGATATACCCAGTCTCCTACTTTATACTGTCGATTAGTCCTTCTAAGATCTGCATATCTCTTCATTTTGTCTTGAGCTACCTTCAAACTGTCCTTGAGGAATTGTATCATAATGTCTCTAGTGAATAATTCTTCTTCAACTTGCTCAACCTTGGCGGTAGTGGGCACATAAGAAAGTAAGGTAGGTGGATCAATGCCATACACAATATTATAAGGAGTAGTTTTTGTAAGGGTCTTCCAAGTAGTGTTATACCAGTATTCAGCTAAAGGCAGCCATTTAAACCACTCGCTAGGCTTGTGACATACATAACATCTTAGGTAACATTCAAGAATTTTATTCACTACTTCAGTTTGACCATCACTTTGGGGATGATAGGCCGAGCTGAGTTTAAGTGAACTTCCTTGGAGTTTGAAAAGTTCTTGCCAAAAGAGACTTGTGAAGATAGGGTCTCTGTCACTTACAATAGTCTTAGGCAGACCATGCAATTTAAAGACCCCCTGGAAAAAAACTAAGGCCACATACTTTGCAGTGTATGGATGTTGAAGTGGAAAGAAGTGAGCATATTTACTTAATCTATCTACTACTACAAATATGACAGTGTACTTGTGACTATTGGGTAGGCAAGTAATAAAATCTATCGAAATATCAGTCCAAATTTTGTCAGGTATGGGAAGAGGCTGTAGTAAGCCTGGCACTAGAATGTTCTCGTGCTTATTTCTTTGACATTCCTCACAAGCTTTGACAAATTCTTCAACACTAGACTTTAACTTTTTCCAGTGAAAAACCTGCCTTAACCTATGCAAAGTGGCTTTAATCCCTGAGTGACCTCCTAAAGGAGATGAGTGATATTCCTTAACAAGAAACTGTGTCAAGGAGGTTAGGTGATGATCCACTAAAAATTTTCCTTTTCTGAAAATCAAGTCTTCAACTCTCCTGTATTTACTTTCTGGTAGTTCTTTTGCTTGCACTTTTGCCAATAGCTGTTGATACCATGAAGATTTATGTAGAGCCTCTTTGAGTCTCTGTAGCCAAGGAGTTTGCATAGTGGATATGGCTTGGACAGTCACTTCAGTTGTTTCAATCTCACCCCTCCTGGACAGTGCATCAACCACCTTATTTTCCTCTCCACTTTTATACTCCACCTTATAGTCAAATGCATGGAGTTTAGCCAACCATCTTCCTTGCACACCCGTGTGTATTTGTTGCGTTAACAAGTATTTCAAACTTTGATGATCAGTTTTTATTACAAATTGTCTACCCATCAAGTATTGTGACCAATTTTTGGTAGCAATGATAATAGCAAGAAGTTCCTTCTCATAAGTAGATAATGCGAGATTTCTTCCATGGAGAGCTTTACTCAAGTAGGCTATAGGTCTTTTGTTTTGAAGGAGAACTGCACCTACCCCTTGACCACTGGCATCACACTCTAAAATGAAAGGTAGAGTGAAATCTGGCATGGCTAGTATTGGGGGTGAAACCAAGCATTGTTTAAACTGTTCAAAAGCTTCCTTTTTTTCAACACTCCATGTAAAGGCATGTTTTTTCAACATTGAAGTTAAAGGGTTAGCAATTACACCATAGCCCTTGATGAATTTATGGTAATACCCAGTAAGACCTAAAAAACCTCTTAAAGCCTTCAAATTCTGAGGAAGTGGCCAAGTAAGGACTGCCTGCACTTTGTTAGGATCAACAGAAAGACCTTCAGCAGATATAACATGACCCAAATAATCAATAGCTTGCTTGGAAAATCTGCACTTGGAGAGCTTGATTACCAAAGCATTTTTCTGTAAAAGTTGAAATGTTACTTCAAGATGTCTGATATGGTCATCCCAGGTTTGACTATACACAAGTATATCATCAAAGAATACTAAAATAAACTTTCTCAAATAAGCTCTGAATATATCATTCATGAGAGATTGAAAGGTGGAAGGGGCATTTGCTAATCCAAAAGGCATCACCATAAACTCATAGTGGCCATCATGGGTTCTAAAGGCGGTTTTGTGGATATATTCTTCAAGCATTCTGATCTGATGATATCCAGATCTTAAGTCTAACATGGAATAATATTGAGAACCATGCAACTCATCAAAAAGCTCTTCAATTAGTGGAATAGGAAACTTGTCTTTAATAGTTTGTGCATTCAATCTCCGATAATCAATACATAATCTCCATGAACCATCCTTCTTTCTCACCATAACAACAGGAGATGAGTAGGAACTGTGGCTAGGCCTAATAATACCAGTGTCTAACATGTCTTGAATTATTTTTTCCAATTCATTTTTTACTTGATATGAATGCCTGTAAGGTTTAAGATAAATAGGTTTAGTATTTGGCAAGAGGGGTATTCGGTGGTCATGGGGTCTGGAGGGTGGTAAGCTGGAAGAAGGATTAGTGATTAGAGGGAATTGTTTGAGCATGGTATCAATCTCTGATGGAATATGGTTTGTATCATTATATGATTGCATGGTTTGGCTGCAAACCATCATAGCTATCTGGCCATGCACATATTCCTTATTTAACCTTTTCTTGTTAACAAATTTCAACTCATCTTGCTTTAGACCCTGCCATACATAAGGCTTATCATTATAAACAAATTTCACCTGCAGCTGATCTAAGTTGAGTGTTATTTCCCCCAAGCTTTTCATCCACTGAGCCCCGAGCACCAATTGACAGCCGTCTAATGGAAACAAAAGTAAATCTACTGTCATGATGCATCCTTGGCATTTTAACACCACATTATTACAAACTCCTGAACCAGTTAACCTCTCTCCATTAGCCACCATTACTTTAAACAATTTAGTTTCATCAATCTTTAAGTCCAGCTTCTTAGCAAGTTTGTCATTGATGAAGCTATGGGTAGATCCGGAATCAATTAGGATGTGAACTGGTTTGCCTTGAATACTGCCTTTTACTTTGATGGTGGATAATGCATGAATTCCACATAAAGCTTGTAAGGTGATTGCTAAAGTCTCTTCTACTTGTACTTCAGATTCAGTTGTGGATAACCCACTTTCATTAGAGTCTTCCCAGCTCTGTAGTGGCATCATGCCTTCCAAAACATAGATTTGAGAATTTTTACATTTATGGTCTCTTGACCATTTTTCTTTACAACCATAACACAAATTTTGCCTCCTCATCTCAATGATTTGATTAGGGGTGAGTCCCTTACTTTTTGCCAGAGACTCAAGTTGGGTATCCTTAGAGTTATTGGTATGGCTATATTGGGAAGAAGTAGTTGATTCTTGGATTGACTTGGACAGTGGAAGCTGATTAGTTTTGGAGTTGGTAGTTGAAGTATTGGGTGATGGATACTTAAGTTTTTTGGTCTGAAGACATTTACCTTCAAACATTTTGGCAAGAGAAACTGCCTCTCTGAAATCAACTGGCCTTGAGGTGAGAACATCATATCTAATCTCTTCTTTTAATCCTCCAATAAACTTATCAAGTAAATACCGTGGGGGTAGAGTTTCCACTATGGCTTGTAATTGCTCAAACTTGCTCAAATAAGCTCTTACTGCTGTATGTTGCTTGAGTTTAGATAGGGTTTCAAATGGTCTTTCTATTTCCTCTGAATTAAACCTGACCAATATCTCATCTTTAAAAACAGCCCATGATTCATTATTATTTACCGTGTTTACATACCAATGATACCATTGCAAGGTCTCCTTCTTCAAAGCAAAAGAACAAATTTCGACCCACTGATATTCTTCAGTATGATGAAATTTGAAGTATTGTTCTACTTGTCTCAGCCAATCTACTACTCCTTCTTCTCCAGAATAGGTAGGAAAATCAAGTTTGATGATAGGGTATGGAAGATGATTATGATAATCAGGGGTTGGGTTTCTGGGTTGATGAGGAAACAAGGGTTCTTGAGGATATCTTGGAGGAGTATTAAAGAAGGGTACATTCCTAGGTGGTACCATAGATGTTCGGTGATGTTGCGGGTGAGTTCTAGGTGGTGGTGGCTGCGTTGGATGTACAGTTTTCATTGGAGGAGGAGGGTAAGGTTGGAAAGTTGTCTGAGGTGGATAAGTGGTGGAGGGTGGTTGGAAAGAATTCCTGCCAGTGCGATTTTCATTAACAAGGGTGGTTAACATATTATGTACACCTTCGAATTTAGTATGCAGATCTTTGGCAGATTGATCGAATTTTTTATCCAACTTTTGAACTGCAAACTCTAAATTTCTGGTTGTAATCTCCAAATTTCTTAGAGCATAGGTGGTGCGATTGTTAATTTCTTCTTGTCGTAGCCATGGATCATCAGAATTGGAATTTAGGGTTGGATCTGGATTTTGGGCATGATCAGGATCGAGTGTGGGATGGTTGTTAAATTCCGACGACTGCTTTGATACCAAATTGGAAGACCCCAGTTGATCTGGGTTCTTAGCCATGGCAGCTGAAGAGAGAGATCAGGAATATTGGGGAATAAGTTTGGGAGGAGGAAGATAGTGTTAGTGGTGTGCACTTGCACAAAACTGTTCTTGTACACAAGATTGATCAAAAAGAAAAGAAACAGGGATTAGCAATTTTCAAGAAATCAAGAAACAGAAGAATTTTCTATGACTCGAAGAAAGTACAGGGGAATTGGAGATTTTGCTCGAAGAGGAAGAATCTAGATTAGTAGCAACAGTTTACAAATACAAAGTAAGTTCGTAAGGCAAGAATTAATTTGCAAGAAAAACAAGAAGAAGGACTGAAATGAAATAAGATTTATAACTAAAATGTAAATTTGCAGAAATATGAACAAGAACAAATATGAAGAAGATAGCTGTAATGATCTAGCGGTTGCATGAAACAAGAACTGAAATGAAATAGCAAGTAATATAGGAACTGAAATGAAATATAACAAGAAATCTAAATGCAGAAATAAAGAACAGGAAATTAAATTGGAAAGATGAACAAGAATGAACTGTAATTGAATTAAGATTGTAACTAGCAATTGAATAAACTAAGTATGAATCAAGGAAAGAAAGAACTCATCTAAAGATTGCAACTAAACTGAAAAAAGATGAATTTCTTTCAGATTTTCTTCCACACCTCAATTACAAGACATTCACTAGTATTTATAGACATTTCATTTTTACAACACATAACCCAATTTGGCCCAATTACAACTCAACACTGGAACACCAACAACATAGAAAGTTACAAAGACACAGTGACATATGCACACTGATATGCTTCCTAGATTCTTCATACTTCCTCCTGATGCATGAATGCTACTCCTCGCTGATCGCTGCCTGACTCCAATGAAAAGAATTCAGTTGCAACCACTTCTCCTCTCTTAATCTTCTCACAGCAGCCTTCGTTCATCATAGTGATCAGGTTATGGTTGTTACATGGCCTGAGTGGCAGAACGTCAGGTGGTCGGAATTTTGCAAGCGTGGCGATGACAGATTTTGGGGTGGTGACGCTCTTGCGTTTCCAGGGTTGTATTTAGTTCTCGAATTCGATTTCGAGAATCAGAGCACGATTAGATGATCGAAGAGTGATGTTTGAGTTTTGGCCAACATGGAAGATCATCAGCGTTGGTCAGGAATGACCAGCGTCACCGTGCACAGTGCACAACATTTCTGGGTGAAGTTGGTTTTGTGTGTTTCGAGTTGTGGTTGTGTTGACTCGAAGTAGGTATGTGTTTTGCTCGGGTAAGTGGGGTCTTGGACTCGAAGCAAAAGAGTGGTGCCTCGGGTAATTTTTGTGTTACAGGGTTTTTACAGAAAACCTGTTATTCTGTTTTAAAATTTTAAGATAGAATTTAAAAGCAAGGTTTAAACTGAGTTTTTATTCAAAGCTTAAATATAAATTTAAGTTTAGGTTGAATCTTAGTTTGGAAATAATTAAGTTTAAATTCAAAATTGTTTAATAACTTTAAGGTGTTTAAGTATTTAAGTATATTTGAATTTAAAATGGAATTTAAATTGTAAATGAAAGATTTAAACAAAGTCAAATTAAATTTTGAAAACCTGGACTTAAACCTAGATTTTGAAAAGAAATAAAGTTTATAAATTTAAATGTTTACATAAGTTATATGTTAAAGTAAAACTTTAAAATATGTTGAATCTAAAAGGAATTTGAATTTAACCTCTTTTAAATTTCTTGATAACAAAAGTAGTGCTTTGACATGTGAATTTAAAGCAAGTTGAAAACCAATGTTTCAAATATTTTTGTGAGTGTTAATTAAATCATTAATAAATATGAGTTTTACTTTTAAGTAAATAAAGATTCAATAATTTGTAATTCATTAATTTTGAAGTTAATTAGAATGGAATAATTAATGTTTTGTATTAATTAAATTAGTAATTAGAAGTTTAAATTTATAAATTAAGGTTTAAGTTAATTAATTAAGAGATAGTTAATGTGTAATCATAGATTTCCAATTTGTGTTAAAGGAATTTCAATTTGAAATGAAAATGGATTATTTATGATTAGAAATTTATTAATTGTAATTAAGAACTAATTAAGTTACAATTAACACCTAATTAATTAAATAATTAGGATTAATTAATGGATTATTAATGGTTAGTCAATTTATATAAATAATGATTTAAGTTAATTAATCAAGTGATTAAGATATAATTACATTTAATGTAATTAAATGTTGATTTATTTATAAAGGTAATTAATTACTTAAAGATAATTATTTAATGAAATTGAATTAAGGTTAAATGATTATGTAATTAACTTAAGGTTAATTTAATTAATGTGATTAATTAGGAATCATTTAATAAATTAAGGTAATTGGTAAATTAGTTTATATCAAATGATTTGGAATTAATAAATCAGAATTGGATAATTAATTCATAAGTAACTAAATTAACTTAGAAATAAATTGAATTTTATTAGGAATAAATAATTAATTAATCCTACTTATAAATGACTATTGAATGCTTGACCTTACTTATCAATGATTGTATTGTATGAGACGCCTTGAATTGATTGTCCTATCTGACTTGTGATATTTTGTTCTTTGGATTGAACTGAGTATTTTATTCATTTATTGATGATACATCTGCATATTCTCTGTGAATTTGTGAATGGATGATTAGCGTTATAGTTTATATCACCTATCATCTATATTTCTGTGTTTTGATCTATGATGATTGAATGATGTTGCACTATTGTGTTAAACCCCTGGACTACACTTATACACACACAAATATGGATTCACGAGGAAATCGATTAAGTCACAGATTTTTGAAGTGATTTTTAAATAGACAATTTGAATTCAAATGTTTTGGAAATGGATTAGGTTTAAAGTGAAAAGCTTTTGAAATGAAATTTCAAAGATGAAATTTATTTTGAATAACTTGATTGAGTTTTGAAATTTAAATATTTTGATTTAAATTTGAATTCAATATTTGAAATTGAATTCTATGATTTGGAAACTAGGGTTTAAAAAGGCTATTCAACTTATAAATGAGTTTATATGAGTTAAACCATTTTTAAATGTATTGATTTGGGAATTTGAATTTAAATTCAAAGGCTTTAACTCATGCAAATATAATCGGATTTTTCTAAAACGAAAGTTGTTCGTTTTCAAATAATAAAAGCTTTCATATAAGAAGTGAACTTCCAAATTGTGTTAAAAAGGATTTCAAGTAAAAAATGAAAAAAATGATTTTTCAAGTTATGGAAACGGTTTGAAAGCTATAAGTTAAATCTTTAATTTAAAGATTTTAAACGAGTTAATCCAATTGAAATGGAAATTGTTTTGAAATCTGTAAATGGATCTCTGTGAAACTGGGTGAACGTAGTGAAATGAATCTTTTTGTTTAAAAGGATTTTGAAATGGTCACTTGTTTAAACCATTTGAAAGAAAAGTTTTGGGTAATAAAGTTGTGACTTAACTGAGACCCCAATATCCATACGTTCCTTGTAAATATTGCGCTCACTATTCGGTTTAGCCGGGAGAGGACCTTTGTGTCACATAACCCATTCCGAATAAGTGATACGTCGTATATGGATAGCATTTGAAGACTGGTGTTGAAGATCGGGTATTGCAAGAACGATAGGATAACCTATCGATTGTCTCTGCACTGGGTAGCTCCCGGTATAGAGATTCCCTAAGTGATGGGAAGTTCGATCGGGATTGTGAATACCCGGATTGCAAGGGCTTCTTTGGAAGTGCCTTCAGTTCTGTTCGAACCCGGAACAGACTTGTATGGTTACATGTCTGACATTACATTTTGAGATATAAAGCTGATTTCTTTCAAATACACTTCTGTTTGGTGGCAGAGAATTTATTCTCTTAGCTTAATACCCTTCTCTAAGACGTACGAGCTCAGAGGTTATGTAGTTGAAATTTATCAACGATATACTCCCAATTTGGTAATGTGGCATGCTGAGTGTTGCTGTGTGATGATTATTTATTGACCATTTGTTGATCAGAGCATGGCTTTGTGAAAAAGCATAGCTTTGTGGACGAGACTTCGTCAAAGTCTCACAACCCGGAAATGGTCGAAATAGGAATGATGCGGCAAGGTTATATGGGTCGCTCCCTTTAGGGTATGTCATTTCCTTCTGGAAAAGGGTCGTATCAGGTATGGAGCCCTGGTATTTAACTTATGTGGATACTCCAATCTCATTTATTGTGTGATTGTGTGTTTGATCGAGGCGCCTTGGATAAAGGTCCCAAAGGACCGGGGGGTGGCATATTCGTGTAGTAGTTACCTGGTGTCAGAGGTAACCCGGCCTTGTGTTGGCAGAGAGCTAGTTAGTTCTCGGGACGTCCCGCCAGAGGCGATCCCATATGGCAGTAGGAAGTTCCTTAGCCTGACCATTTGTTGGAAATCCAAAGAAATAATACGAGCCTTGTACGGTTTTAGTTGTATAACCTGCTATGGAATGTGGCGGTAACCTGATATTGAACATAGTAGCTATAGATACAATAATGGTTGTATGTTGGCTAAGATTAATATTATACTTTCGAAATGTTTTCTGCACTATTCTTTAGTAATAATATCAAAAGAGTTTTTCTTACGTAGTAAGCATGTTTGACTATCATAAGAAGAAATCTCCTCCAATTCTGCGTTTGCATTGTGTGTGTGGCGGGAGGTCTTATGGTAGTTTCATTTTCCAAAAGCATTGCGGATTTCAATGTTGAAAATTCTTTTGTTGTCTGTTTTAAAGATAAACTGTTTTTGTTGCTCACACCAGTCCCATGACTGACCTGGAGTTTATTGTTCCCTTCCTAAATTCTGGGTGCCCACAATTTTCCACACGGGCAGTCTAGAGTTGGGTTTCTCAGATGTTCAGGTTTAGTAGATTATCTAAAGCCAGTTCAGTGTTTGGAGTTCACTAACGACTGCCGTTGCTTATCTTTGTGCATCATGATGGTGGTTCGAGCTTGATGTTGGTGTTGTTGGAGTCATTCTCTTTTCAGATCATTTGGAATCATCTCTTCTACTGATATTTTTCCGCTGTATCATTATTTATCTCTGATATTGTTGCATCATATTGATATCATTGTTGTATATCATTCTGGATATTGTATTCATTGGAGTTGTATATGATATCATTCATTTCTTTCTTCCGCTGTGTTGTTATACTTAATGTTGTTATAAGCTCTAGGGAGCCAGATTCGGCGTTTGGATCTACGGCACTTGAGTACAAGTGAAGTACGGGTCCCGATTTTCGAAGGCCGATTTTTTGGATCTTCATAGGAACAGTTAAGGTTGACCCTATCCTCCAGAACCTTTGAATTGCCCGGAAAGAGAGTCTATCCACTAGTAGAAGTATTCTTGATTATCCGCAATCAACAAATAAACAGCCTATATTATAGGACCGCCCCAATTCACTTAAACATTGACTAGGCTCACGAGCAAGCTTCCCTTGCCAGCTATTGCAAACGACCTAGAACTAAACAAAAAGGTCGACCAAGCCCTAACCTAAGACTCAAGGCCGGCCTTATGGCTTGCATCATTACCAGCTTATCGCTTAACCATATTCAAGGGTCAGGCTCGGTGTGTTATCTTCTTATTCTAATCAAGATAGTGCAGTTCTAAAATATCAACAAACTCAAAAATTTTAGTATGACATGTCCAAGTTATCAACGTCAAACGACCACTGTTGGACACCATATATGGTAAAGTTTACTGATGGCTGTATTCAGATCAGCATCACAATGACAATATGTAAAGCATGAAAAGACATGAATGTGAAAAGAGGAAAAGCAATGGCACAAAAGCATAAAGTCATTCAATACCAAAATACAGTCCAATGTTTGATAAAAGTATGGTGAAAAAGCACAATGAATCGATATTAGAAACACCTACTGATTAAAGATGATGGTTGTTGTTGATCGAATGTGGCAAAGATGAAGAAAGCTCTGTTGTTTCTCTATTTATTGGTGGAAACTTATGAGTTCCCAGTAAAGAATAAGAAGGAGAAAAGAGATATATATATAGGCGGCATAAATAGATGTTAGCCATTGAATTACCTACATAGAGGACGATCTGAACTGTCTAGTATCATAAATGCCTATGTCAAATCACACATTGAAAAAGGGAATCGTCTTTGCCATGTTTGGGAAAGTAAACCACCATTGCCAGTATCATAATGACACATGCATCAACATTTAATGCGACATTACATATGTGACAAGCTCACACTTATGCATAGGCCTGAACTTGGCGGGCAAAATATTTCTCAAATTTCTTGCAAATATGAAATGGGTCGGCTCGCATTGTCCACCAACCCATGTGATTGCATTAGTTCTTCATCACGACCTTTGTACTTCCAAGGTCCGACACTTTAGCTCACCAGGCTACACTTGGTCAACCTTGGCTCAAATAAGCAAGGTCCATTTACGAGCAGACCGTCCGTCTAGCTAAAAAAAAATTGTCCGAACATCACCTGCCTAGACAACAATAGGAAAGAAAATGTAAGATATTAGCTCAGCATACAGGCCCGGCCACCACCTTAATGAACATATAGGTCTCCATAAGATAAGACAACTCCTAATAGTCACAAGTGGGTGATGATAATAAATGGTTGCACGACATGCAATATGCCTCAAGTCTATTGATTGACCGACCAACAACGTACTCCCTAACTCGCTCCATTCTTAGATCACCTATTCCTTCCAAGACTTCCTTGCTTTGTCTCAGTAGTCCCCGACCACCAGCATCCAAATACCCCTACAAGAGAAAACTTCATCTGTATTGTTTCCCTACATGGATTGACAAACGACGTTTCTCATGTAACAAAAGTACAATAACCACTCCTTAAATCCATGTCATCTGCTTCTGCACAAAACATGCTCAAGGTATGGCCTGGCAGTTAGCGTTATCTTAATCATATAGTCTAGCTGGCCTCCTAGCTGGCACACACATCAACTACACAACCACATCAATGGATCAGAGTGATGTCTAGGTCTACACTATGCAATCTTGTGTTCTTTTACAATTTTCATTACTACGTCATTTTAATTTGTTAATCAAGGTTAGCAAGCAACCATTGTTTATATCACCATATAATCATAATTCTAAGGTTGGCTAAATTTTTAGTCAACTATTGGTCTTCATAACCCTCATAAATAGAACTCTCCAAAATTCATCAAGATTAGTAGAGAAAAACTTCCATTGAGAGCCTAAAGGTTGAACTACATAATCTTGTATCAACATTTTGAAAAAAATGTCTTATTTGTGAAAATTAAGGTCTCTTAAATATGCATATGGAATGGAGCGTTAATAAATGAACATCTCAAGTTTGGACATTTATTGAATAAGAATTTGAACTTTAATGCCCATTAAATGGACGTTCGAAGTCGAAAATTTATAAAATGGGCTTCTAGCTCATTTTTTCATTTCACATCAAATTTTCATTTTAGTTCAAAATTCAACGTAATATGCCATCGTAATCCCAAAAGATCGATAGACAAATGATTCATCCATAGTATGATATAAATGATGGGCAATAAATGTCATCTAGTATGGGTAATTACTTATCACTATCTGCAGATTATACAAGAGATTCCTTCTAGATATGAACATCGACATTCGACCATGTTTCCAATTGTGCAGGTATACTATTTAGCTAAATTTAACATACAATGATATTAAATTATTAATATAATGAAAGTATATTATGTGAAATTGGAAATTTAATAATTGTGAAATCATAGTCACAGGCTGCATAATTATTACTATAGTATGTTAGGTAGATGAATATTAATTACATATTGACGTTTGTCATATCAATCAAATGCATTATCGTTTATGGTACTTAACCAAAGTGTATATATTGATTTTATGATGTTTTACCCTGTAGTGTCATGTATAGGCTTGTAAAAATCATGTTGGGTTTGTTTGTATCGATTAAGCCTAACTAGTCCTATGATCATTGTCTTTTTCAGGCCTTATTAGGGAAAGTGCAATGATTTCAGGTGGTGAATATTAAGCGTCTGAAAGTTTTGGCCTTGTATCGATAAAATATCCAAGTAGTGAGTCGTTCATTAAATAAACATTTGAAAAACGATGTTTATTTAATATGCACCTAAAATAGGGTGCTCGTTTAATAAACGCATTAAATTTTAGCATTTATTAAATAAATGACCGAACTTCTAACACTTATTCAATGAACGCCTAAAACCAGACATTCATAAAATGAGCTCCTAGCTTATTTTTTCCATTCCATGCCTCATTTTATTTTAATTTAAAAATTCGATGAAATGTCGCCGCAATCCAAAAAAATCGGTGGACAAACAATCCATCACCAAGAAGTTGAACCAATATATGTCCATCTAGTATAGAATACGACCTATCACGATCTCTAAGTTCTACAATAGTTACTAGTTTCCATCTATATATATACTATTGGATCAGTTGTTATACGCAAACGGGTAAGTTCCAAAAAATATTCTTTTATTACATAGTATACAAGATCTTATAATGTATTATCATTTATGGTACTTAAATATAGGATCTTTTAATAATTCAAATTTTATATAAAAATCAAAACATATTGCATCTGTTATTTTGGGTTAATAATAATATATTACTAGTGTGTAACCCATATGTTACACATGGTAATATTGTAAAAGAAATTATCAAATATACATGGTTAAATACTTGGTGTCAATGTGATATACCAATTTTGAGCATATACTAGTGTAAGTCATTTATTTTAATTATTGTGTATGTGTTAGTTCATAATAAAATGTCAATTTTGAAAGAAAAATAACAACATAAACTTGATGTAACCTAGTTACATGGAATTAAAGAGAACCTTCTAAACAATATATAAATTATACTTCAACATGAAACAATAAGGAGAACTGGAGAGAGCCTTGGTTATCGTGTATATGTTTTCTTGTTATCGAATATCATTTTAGGAAGAAAATAATAATACAAACTCGAAGGTAAAATAGTTGAAGGTAATTCAACAATGATGGAACTTATACTTAAAACTAAAATGGTTAGTCAGGAGACTCGGAACTAAGGAAAGTAAAGCCTTATTAATATAATCATAGAAAACATAAACTATGGGGATTTGTATATAAAATAGGAAAACAAATGAATAAGATACTTTACAATTCCTAGAGAGAGTTATAAATTCTTTTACCTTGTACTTATTTAATATAATATATTTAATAAATTAATCTATCAATAAATTAAGTAACATAAGAATAAATTATAAAACAATTATATATTATTATTTTGGATTATATAAATAAATTATGTTTTAAAAAGGTATTTTTGAAATCTATATAGATTATACATTAAATATAACATTTATTTAATTTTTTTGTATATAAACGAGTATATAAATAAATTAACAAAAAATTAATATTATTAATTGTATCTTTATGTGTTAAAATTATATTTTCTTATTTTAAAATAATATTTTTTAAATTAAGTCAGTTACATTTTATTTTGAATAGTTACAAATAGTTATTGATACTATTATTCCTTTATTCTAAATATTGCAAATGAAATATTTTATTCTAAATTAGTTTGAAAAAGACAATGTTATTTTTAAAATCTGTAAGTTATAATTTAAATTATATGAAATATTCAAAAAATAGATTTAGAAGAGATTATAAAATTGTAATAGACATATATTATATATGTATTTATGTACATACGAATTTATTATATATAATAAAAGATAACTGTAATACCCCGCGTTAAATTATAATTATATATGCAAATAATTTAATTAAGTTATATACGTTTGAAATTTTAAAACAAAGAAATGTTTGTAAATGGGGCAACTAATTAATATAATTTGGAATACATATATATTTGTCTAACAAATAAATTAGAAAGAGAAATTATATAAAATCAATTAATAGGGAAGATTAATTGACGGTGTTTGTTTAAAAGGGAAATTAATATTCAATTAATTAGTGGAGGTGATTAATTGACGGGAACTGACAAGAAAGGGAACATATATTGTAGTAACTAATTTATATGATTAGAAACATATATGTTAGTGCAAGAGAATAAAATGGAGGAAGAGTAATTTATGCAAGTAATCAATTGTCATAAAAAAGGAGACTTATGGTAACATATATAATTAAGATTGTGATTCAAAATTCAATTGTAGAATATATGCATGCGATAATTATGGGAATAAAATAAATTAATATGCATATATGTGACGAATTAATATGGTGTTGATTGGCATATTAATTTGGTAAGAAATCACAGTGCAGGAAGTGATTAATTGGATAGTAAATTAATTCTAGGTATTTATGAAATCTATTAATTGGGTGATTAATAGGGTAATCTTATTTAAAAGAAACGTCACATTTAAAAATATATATTTCCATAGATTGCGAGAGAGAAGGGGAAAGTGATTAATGAAAAGATTATTGGAGAATCAATTTGAAATAAAAACAAACACAGAAGAAAACATATTAATTTAATGTCCATAGACTGAGTGTACGCTTTAGATTTTAGGGTTTTATATCTAATGGTTAGCACTGATTTGAACCACTATAAATATAGGTACAGAGCCTCATTTTTATTCTCGTTATTTTTCTCTTGCCTATAGAAGCTCTGCCATTTTTCTATCTCTTCTACACTTTCTTAATAACAAAATTTTAGATCTAATTCACACGAATTTAGATCTAAATAAAAAGAGAATAGAATTAATTAGGAAATTAGGAATTGGTTCAAATCAAAAGTCTATGTCAAAGGTAAAACCCTAGATCTGAGTTTTATTTGCTATTTCTAATCCAAATCTCTTCCTTTTATCTTTCAATTATTATAGATCTGTAAATATATCATTTGTAATTCTAAATAGGGATTACAAGGGAGGTGAATATAGACGTTAGGGACAGATCTGAAATAAAAACAGGGAGATTTGGAACGCTAGCAATGTGAGTGGATTTATTTATATATCTTTTAAGTTTAAGATATATTACTGTTAAATTCCCGTTTAGATAATTTTATTCATTAATTAATCGTATTAATTAAGTTACGCTGAACTATAAGGAATTTACAGTTTATTTACAGTATTAGTATTTATTTACATCTGTTTCTACGTTTTAGATTTCTATGCAAGCATCATTCTTCTTCTATTTTCTCCTCTTTCTTCGCGTAAGGATTAGAATAGATTAAACGTGAATATGGATTAAATAATTAAGAATACTGAAATGAAGGAAATAAGATGTAAAGTAATAAAAGTTTAAGGAATGTGATTACTGTAATAAATTACGTTAAAATAAGAAAAGTTGTGGGGCCCCACCTCTATACTCACACTAGCCAAGGACACTACGGGGTAATGCCGTCGACTAGCACGAAGAATAAGGCTGTTGAGGAGCGACCATCTGTGTAATTGCTTTGTGCAAGTACCGATATGTCAGATAGTATGACAATTTCATTTCAAGAGGAAATCCGACATATCAAATACAAACTCAAAGCTACTACACAGTGGCTATGTGGGCTTCGGAAACAAATATAGAAATAATCATAACACAAATCAGTCACATATATTCATATCACAAAGGCGGAAACAGATATGAATATAAGACATTAAAGTGTACATCAAAATAGTGGTCATACAAGATCCACTACATTACAAAAGAATAGATACAAGTGCTAAGCAAAAGAATAAGTATACATCAAGGAGTCTCTATCTCAAATGTATAAAAGCAAATACTACTAAGCTAAAGTAGTTATCCAAAAGTCAGAAGCTAGCCCCTGCTAAGAAGTCAAATGGAAGCACCTGAAACACCTCGGTCTGACCCTAGTATTATTTAAGAAGAAAAATAATAAACGGATCAGTCTAGCTATAAATATCATATGAGATGAGAAAGGATATGAGATACCACAAAAATGTATGATAAAAATAATGCCATACGGTGACAAGTATACATTCGATAACAATAAAAATCATACAATATCTCAAATCTCGGCAAATATCCAAAAATAATATCACATTCTTTAGCTTATTCACCAAACCCCAAATATTGACAAAACATATCAATGTCAATCACAAAAATTGGTGAAACAAAAATTCTAGAAATCAAGAATTAGAAATCCAGAAAACACAAAGGGGGAGGCCTATCACAAACAGGAGCATGCAAACTCACCAACATGTGTATCACAAATGGTTCGCTTTCCCATGGTCACTAACCATAGAGCCGGTGCAACAGCGTAGTACAATAACGATACGCCCGAGGAACCTGAAACTCAAATGAGTCGGAACAACGACGTAGTACAATAAAGGTACACCCGATGAACCTGAAACTCAAATAATTCGGAACAATAACGTAGTACAATAATGGTACGCCCGATGAACCTGAAACACAAATAATTCGGAACAATGACGTAGTACAATAACGGTACGCCCGATGAACCGAACTCCATAAAGCCCGTAGGTCGCTAGCCTATAAAAATGAGACGAAGCTTCACAAAACGGGGTACAGTCCCCCACGCGGACAATGAGACATCGCATATCGCTAGTCTAAACCTCAAAAATGATCGTCATAGATCGATAAAAGTGTAAATTACACCAAGCTAGTAAATAAATGAGTTTAGCTTCATGTCCAGTAACCATTGGCTTAACTTAAATATTTACGAACAAATTGTAGATTTCCACTCGAAAATTGTCACGAGAGTTCAATCGAACAAGTCCAAGAATTAACCGACGAAGTAAACGCAAGCGTTTCATACAACTTGTTTTGCAAAGTCGTTTAATTAGATTTCTCATACGAATGAGGTAAAGGTTTGTATATACTAATAGATTGGAAAATGGTTTTAAAAACAAGCTTTGTATTAAAAGTAACGTTGAAATCATTTTTGTGAAAGAGTTTGAGTATTTACTACTAGTATAGAAACCTTTGTATTTAAAAGTGACAAATCACAGAAATGATTGTAAAAACAATCTATCACCAAAAATCCACATTCGACGACGTAAATTCAAACCATAAAAATCGATATCAAATCCAATCAAATGGATATTCCCAAAAATCCATAAATGAAGTCATCAAAGTCGATAATAATTGACAACAACTAATCGGATCAACAAAAATCGATAAAAATCGGAAATCCACTCAAAAAAAACCAAAATAGGCAAAACTGCACAGGACCTTGGAGAACCAGACGTCTGGTTGGGGAACCAGATGTCTGGATTTTGTCTCTGCCTTTTTTCTTTTTTCCAGGGATCCCTTCCAGACGTCTGGATTTTTCAACCAAACGTCTGGATTTTCTTCCAGACGTCTGGATTTTTCCTCTGCCTATTTTTCTTTTTCCAGCAACCCCTTCCAAACGTCTGGATTTTTCAACTAGACGTCTGGATTTCCTTCCAGACGTTTGGATTTTCTTCCAGACGTCTGGATTTTCTTCCAGACGTCTGGATTGTCTTCCAGACGTCTGGATTTTCCTAGTAGGCAAAAATCAGCCTAGCCCAAAAAAGCCAAAAATCCAAACCGGAGGCGATCGAATGAGCGATGGAGGCTAGGGAATTATGCCAAGCGACAACCCAGCCTTATAGGCTCTTCGATACACCCCAAAAAACATGTCCAAACATCCAAGATAGGATTTTTAAAGATTTTGACTTCAAAACAACAAAATTTGAAAAATTAACCAAATCAATTCAAATCAAAAGCAAATGAACATGAAATAGATGTTAGGAATTCATACCTAACAACAATGAAAGCTATAGACATAGATGTGAGTTAAAGAACTCACCTTTAAACCCAAGAACAAGAATTGAGAAGCTTTAAAACAAAGGAAAATAGAATGAATGAATGAAGAGGGGTGGAGTGTTAGGGTATTTTGTTGGGTTAGTGGGCTGAAACCCAAACCCAAAGCCCCAAATGAAAATATCAAAATTCTAATCAACTCCAAACATATCGATGTTTATACTCAAAAAGGTCACAAACACCGTTTTGGACTCAATGGAAGTGGTCCAGAGTCCGGATTCGATCGTTTACAGAAAGTCACATTTCAGACTTCAAATTCAACTAACGATGCTATATTTAAATAAAACATTTAAATATATAATCGTAAAATATGTGGGTTGTTACAGGCTCCCCTCCTTAAAAAAAATGCATCCTCGCTATACTTAAGAAGCAAAAAAAGAGTAACAACCACATTAAGGCATAACAACTCAAAAGAAGTTCACCCTAAGGAGCACAAGAGAGTAAGTCCGGATGTATTCGCTCGATGAATTCTTTGAATTCCCAAGAACATTCATCAGGATTTGCGGACCATTGAACTTTCACAAGCCGAACATCTTTATTACGAAGGCATTTAACCTCCGTAGCAATGATACAAATAGGATGTTGCTCATAAGTCAAATTAGGTGAAATTTTAATTTCTTCAATAATACCGGGCTCAAGAATAGAATCGGAATCTCTAAGGCATTTCCGTAGTTGCTAAACATGAGAAACGTCATGAATAGAAGAAAATTGAGCCGGCAACAAGCCACGGAACCAATGCGTTCGGTGATCGGAAATGGGCCAATATATCGATGTGCTAATTTTCCCAATCGACTGAAACGCACAACGCCCTTCATAGGTAAAACACGAATGAACACCAAATCTCCCAAGTGGACAAAGTCTTAAGATCATTCCATTCAGATATCATTATGGAGATAACTGCTTGTTGCTTTCGGCTAAGGGCATCGGCAACACGATTTCCCTTTCCGAGAATACAGAGAATATCAGGATCATAAGATGCAAGGAATTCGAGCCAACGTTGTTGATGCAAATTAAGTTCCTTTTGAGAAAATAAATACTTCAAAGATTTATGATCGATGTAGAGAACAATTTTCTCTCCCAAAAGATAATGATGCCAAATTCTAAGAAAGAAAACAATGGCCGCGAGCTCTAGATCATGAGTGGCATATCTAGTCTCGGCATGCTTTAATTTCCTAGAAGCATAAGCGATAACACGTTCCCTTTGCATGAGAACGGCTCCCTAACCAACACGACTAGCATCGGTATAAACAATAAAGTCTTGGTTCCCTTCGGGAATCACAAGAATAGGAGCATCGGAAATGAGTTCTTTTAAATGATCCTCTTTCCCGAAAAGCTAAGACATTCAAAATTATAATGAACTTTATGTAATCATCTTTTTAGAAAAATTTACCAGAATTCTTAAAGCACTCAATGGGCAAAACAACACAAAATCATCTTCTATATGATAAACATGTCTCTCAAAAATTTTATGAATATTCTTTGCTCGTTTTAAGAACAAAATCCAATTATACTTATAAATATCTTATTAAGAAGATTTGCAAATTTTAAATTGTTTTTTTCATCCATAATCAATGAATACAAGGATGGTCCCATCGAGATATTCGCAGAATACTCGATTCATAAGATGGATGAAATAAGCTGGACAAACCAAATGACATCACGAGTCACTCATAAGAATCATAATGAGTGCGGAATGCAATAAGTGGAATGCTACCCTCCGCAACTCGTAGCCGATGAAAACCGATGGCAAGGTCGAGCTGAAAAGACCTTAGCACCACTCAATAGATCTCTTAGGTGGTAATCCTAAGATAAGCTCAAAAATATCGGAAAATTCACAAACTACTTGAATGAGAGAAATAACATTTTCCTCATCATGTGGGTTTAAAGAATAAAATGATGCCACCGAATTTGGAAATCAAAATCATTAAGAACAATAGAGATCTGCTTAACAGATTGAGAATGTCGAAGATGGATAGTCCTCATGGGACATAGGATGTGGGCTTTATAATGGTTAAGCCAATCCATTCCCAAAATCATTCCGAAACCTAAGTAACACATAATATGCAAATCGGCACGGAAAGCATAATCACATAAAATAATCTCGATATCTTTACAAAGTAAACTGAGTGTTGCCGATCCACCAACCGGATTCGCAATTCTCAAGGAAGTCATCAAGCCCATAATATTGATATAAAAGAAGGAGATGCACCCGTATCAAAAGAATTCGAATAGGATAATCAAGAAACAAAATAATGCCATCAAGGACAAAATGAGAAATACCTTGACCAAGAGAAGTGTTACTAGAAGCTTGCGCAACATTCAGCTTACCCTCTTTCTTGCCTTGAAGTTTGGAACATGAAGATAAACGATGACCCAAACTTTTGCAATAGCGACAAATAAAGGGCTTCAGACACTTATTTGCATAGTGGTCCTTAGAACTAAAATTGTAGCATACTCCACGATTAGAGATTGGAGTCTTTGCTACCGAAGTTGCTTGCTTTACTTTCTTGTTGGGATTAGGGCTTTTGAACTTAATATGCCTCTTCTTGTTGTTATTGAGGATTTTTTTTGTAACCTCCAACATCACTATCACTTCCTTTATCGGCCTCTTCTAGTCGAAGAGTGATATCCACAAGCTAATCGAAAGGAACTTCTAGTTTCAAAGGTAAAACCATTTTGGGGCTCTTACTCAAAGCACAGATAAACCTTTAATTCTTTACAAGATCCAAAAGTTGTTGGGCAGACATGAATACGCCATGCAGAGAAGGACTACTGGATTGACCAGCGCTAGGACTGCCAGATCTAACCATTTCTCTTCTTTAAGAAAGAAAGAAAGAAGAGGAAAAATGTTATTCTCAGAATGAATATCAAACAAACTTGATTGTTAAAATAAGGCATCACAAAAGAAAATAGGATAGAACGGGTACTATGACTTGAATTAAATCCTAAGGCACTGTTAGCACCAAAATTGGTCACTAACCCCGTTGAGAAAGTTTGTGTAGAGAGATAAATGAAGAAAGTAAATTTAAACAGAGAACAATATGCTAAATTGAATGCAAAGACAAGAACACCAGATTTATAGTGGTTCGGCGTAATTGCCTACGTCCACTTTGAGGTTAATCTTTTATTGCTTTACTTGATAACTGATTACAGATACAATCCGTTCACCCACTACTCGAATACAGTTGCTAAGTAAAAAGAGCGAGTCTTGAAAGCGGTAGAGTCTCCCCAGTGTTCTCCCAAAAAAGGTCCTTTTCACTGTGCCCTTGCCTCTCTATTTATAGACAAAGATGCGTTGGACTTCCCTGGTGGGCCTGGCAGCTGAATACTTCGGCCCAGAAAGATTGAGTTCTGTGTGCTGAACCATAGATGCCGAACAAACTGATGTCGAACAGACTGATGCCGATCAGACTGATGCCGAACGAAGTGATGCCGAACTAACTGATGCCGAACAAACTGATGCCGAACAAACTGATTTCCGGACAGACTGATGCCGATCAAACTGATGCCGAATAGACTGATGTCGAACAGACTGATGTCGAACAAAGTGATGGATGTCGAGCAGTATGGAGCACCGAACGCTCTGCCATACCGAACGATCCATGTATGCCGAACGTTCTCGAATGCCGAACGATCCATGTACGTCGAACATTCTGCCATGCCGAACGGTCCAGGTACGCCGAACGATCTAGGTACGCCGAACGCTCTGCCATGCCGAACGATCCATGTATGCCGAACATTCTCGAATGCCGAACAATCCATGTACGCCGAACACTCTGCCATGCCGAACGGTCCATCTATGCCAAACGATCTAGGTATGCCGAACGCTCTGCTATGCCGACCACTCTAGAATGCCGAACGATATACAATACCGAACGACTCTCCATGCCGAACGGTATGTATGTGCCGAGCGCCTAGTTGTATGGTCAAACCTTCAGGTAACACTTGCCCCCCAAAGTGCATCATGTGGTTAAACGTGATACGCTTTGAGTCATGAATCCACCGTGCTTTGCTTCAAGCCGAGCACCCTAGATGCCGAACGATGTCGTTCTGACCGGTTCTACCGATCATAGTCTCTTTGACTTCTTCTCCTCCCCTATAAAAGCTGGCATCCTTTTTCTTCTTTTCTTTTTCACTTTTTACCTCTACGACCCTCCAAGAAACATAACTTACCTCCCTTAAATTTTATTCACCTCCTACGATCCTTCCTTCTTACTTCGAATCCAACAAGATCTCCTCAAGTCAAGCTCGAACACTTCGTCAATCTTAAGTCCACAAATCCTCAAGCTCCTGCCATTTCCTTCGGTAAGAAACTCTTGATCGCTTTCTCGAATTAGGAAGCTTAACACAAAACTCGAATTCGTAAATTCTCTGTAGATTAAAGGAAGTAAGAGGCGTGTGGGTGATGAATTGGAGGTAAGACCTAGTGAAGTGGTTCGGCATGACCGTGGTTTGACACGGCTTGCCGAAAGACTTGGTCACTCTGATTGGGAGAGATGGAGGAAAAGAGGAGAAGTGATGTTCAGGGCAGAAGGCCGAGCGAATCGGCTCGACGTGACTTGCTGCGTGCACTCGTTTTCAAGCCAAAAAGAAGAGAGGCCGAACAGAATTCTGGCCGGACAGAACGAAGGCCAAACAAAAATTAAGCCAAACAGAATCTAAGCCGAACAGAACATTAAGCCGAACAGAACTTTAAGCCGAATAGAACTTTAAGCCGAATAGAACTTAAAGCCGAACAGAATTTTGGGCCAAACAAAACTTAAAGCCGAACAGAATTTTGACCGAACTCCTATTCACCTTGCCTAATCAAACATCAAACACAAGGGCAAGGACTTAAGCATACCAGCATATCGAACTAATCCGGACTGGCAACTTCCTAGTGTCAAAAATCACAAGCCTGAACTGAAACCAATAAAAACGGATTAAAGCTTTTAACACGTAGTGCCAATGTCCGAGTTCAAAATTGAAAACATTGCAATGCCGTCTTTCGGAGACGGTCAGCGATGACGGTCTTCGAAGACGACAGTTCAAAGCTCGACTTTATATCATTAATTCCGTGACTTATAATTTCCCAGCGTTTACACCTGAATGATCGCACTAGTTCACACACTACACGGGGGGAATATTCGTATTGTTAAGTCTAACGTCGATTATTTTTTTAGTATAGTACGAACAGGTACTTTGCTAGATTCAATCTTTATCAGCGATGTGTCGGAAATCTAGCTCCACCACGATTTCGGACAGGCCTGGGCCGTCCTCCTGATGAGAAGTCGCAGATACTTCAAACCCATCAACTTCCCCTGCACATGACTTAGCTCCCGATGCTCTGGAGGCAGCAATTCTCTTGGACAACCCTGTCGATTCACATGCTTCAAAGATTAATGAAAGTACGCTCCGTTGGATATGCTATGTCCACGGAATCCCCTTTGATGACGTGCTAGTTCCTTCGAGACATGATCGTCCACACTTGCCCCTAGCCGGATACACACCTTGTAATAAATTCATGTGCTGGGTCGGCAGTGTGCCACCGTTCAACTTGTTTCTTCGGGATGTGCTGCAATATATTGACATTGCCCCATCGCAACTGCACCCGAACGGCCATGCATTCCTCTACGGTACCTGCATCCTCTTCATGAATGTCTTCTCTAGGCTCCCAACTCCGGGCGATATCCGATACATATATTGCATCAAGAAGTGGAAGGATAGCCCATCATTCATGTTTCTTGAGCCGCACAACAAATGTCAAATCTTAACCGGGGCGTGGACCAAGTTCGCCTTGTATAAACAAGAATGGTTTTATGTGCGTTGTCCTCCCGGCTTTGCGAGTAGATGGGTTGAAGGAAGTAAGCCTTTTTCTTGGTCTGTTACTCACGTTTAGTAGAAGTTGTACCTTTTCTAAACTTTTACCCATCTTTTCAAGTATTAGCCCACGTCCTGACGGCCGCGGATATTCTGATGCCGTCGAAGCCATTCGAGCCCTCCCCGCCGAAGAGCGGGACATTAGAAATCTCATTTCAAATGAGTCACTTACAAGGTTCGGACTGTTGGCAGAAGGCCATCGGATAAGCCTTCCTCAAGGCGTCACCATTCCCAGACCTGGCTCTGGTAAAGGGAAGAAACAAGCTGAGCCTTCAGCACGCAATGCTCCTAATGCACTAGAAGAGGGGGAAATTAAGGAGACTGAGACGCCCGAGGTACAGGGTGAGAACATTAGTCCATCTCGGGGACCGGCGGTAGAAGTTCATGACATAGAAACGTCGTATTCCCCTTCGAAGGGAGAGAAGAAACTGATGCGCAAGCTGAGGAAGAAAACTGTGGGCGGAACTTCTAAAGTTACCCTTATGCCAACGGAAAAAGAAACTTCCTCGGAGCACTTAGAAAGTTCGCTGAAGGGCTTGTCGAACCTTACCATTCCTGACGATTTACTCAACTACGGTTTCGACGATCCAGAGGCTCTCAAGCTTCATTCGTCCACTAGAGGCGGTACGGGAGTTCAAGCCCAAGTCCAGGGAGATAAAACTCCAATAGTAAAGAAACTGGTCCGTCGGGGGGAAACACTAGGACACACACAGACACGCGCACTTCACTTTGCACTTCAATCTTAACCGTCACCCTGATCTTTTCTAACTTGTTGTTATTCTCATTCTATGCAGGTGACATGGGACGCTCCCACGGATTTGATCGTCTCCACGGCTCTTCCATCATTCACCACTCTGGCCGGGATTCGGGCCCTGGTAAACGCCGGGACAGGGACGACTACGAAGATCGAGACAACTATCCTCGAGAGTCGTCTTATCGAACGAAATCACATTCCCAATCTTCATACTCTCACGATCTTCCTCCTCAAGAACCAGACAGAGAAAAATTTCCGCAGAAGGGGTTTCAACCCGATGTTTCCCGAGATCAACATTCCGGTTCATCAAGCACACGACAATCTCGGGAACATCGGAAGAGAACAGAACTTTCAAAATCTCCTCCCCCTGTTCTTGCGGCAGACCCAACGATAGCAGAGAAGATGGTCGATCTTAAAGCTATATTTCCCAAAATTTGCTTTGACGGTCTAAAGTTCCTTTCAGCTATTCACCACATTCCGGGGCATGTCAAGCAGAGTACCATCGCCTGCAACAACGACGTCTATGTTCAACATGACACGTTTGTTCATTTAGTCGAAAAGGTCTCGGAAGTATCCGTTGAGAGTCAGCAAGAAATCGACCGCTTGAAGCTCGAAGCTATCTTTGATAAAGACATAATCAAAAGTCAGGACGAAGAGCTCACTTCGTACAAATCCAAACTTGAAGCTGCAGAACAAAGTGCAAAAGACACTGCCGAGGTCGTCACTCGTCTAGAGACGAACCATAAAAAGGAACTTGACGAAGCGGTCCAACGCAGTGGGTCCCTGGCTTTAGAAAAAGATTCTATTCAGAAAGAAAGGGATGCACTCGCCCTGCAAGTCAGAGAGTTGAAAGAGCTATTCTCTATGGAGAAATAAGAGAAGATAGCCGCTCAAGAAGAGTCCCAACGATATTGCAACGAAATCGTTGCTACACGGCTCTTAAAAGCAAAGCTCGATGATGAGCTTTCTAAGGTTGAGACGATGAAGGACGAAGCCCGTGAGGAGGGCAAGAGAATAGCTTCCGAGGAGATCGACTCCCGCCTTGAAGCAGCTGCAGAGGCCAGTAGAGAAGAGATCAAGTGTATGTTTGACCCGTTGATCGCCGAATACAGCGTCCGCGTCCTCATGCACTGGGACTTGACTTTCTTAAGCGAGGGCTATCTTGAATCTCTAGCCGAGGCCTGGGAGACTTTAATAAAGATTAGAAAGGTTGAGTCGGGCACTGAGGAGGTCGACGAGGAGGCCTTAGTGAAAGAGTTTCTCAGGGGGAACGAGCCATCGGACTTGTCTGCAGCTATGGTTCTCTTTGGTAAAGGCTCTCCCCCATCAAAAGAGAAAGATGACAAAGCTGGTCCATCTGGAGCCGAGGCTACAGCTCCTCCTTCTACTCAATTGGCCGGTCGGCCAGCACTTGACCCATTCGAGCAGCACGTCGGCTATGATCTGGAAGATCTCGGTCTCGGCATTCACGTGCTATCCCTCATTTTAGAGGGTGAAACTCCGCTCACAGCTGAAAGCCAGCAAGAAACCGGTATAAAACTCTTCTTTTAGAAGTTCAAAGATTTGTCGCTTTCTGTGTGCGGTTATTGGTCCTAATGTTCATTCTTTATGTTTTTATGCAGGCCGCTCTGATCCTGAACCGACTCCGAGGAGCGATGATGCCAAGGAGGAGGCGGGGAATACAAGCGATGTCGCTCACGCGGGAGTAACTCCCGGTCCTGACGCTCAAGTGATCGGGGCGCTAGATGATGATAAGTCTGACACTTCATCTCCCGTTGAAAGGAGTTATGAAATTGAAATCATGGGCGCCTCAGAACACACTTCGAAGGTGAGTATGAAGGAGCGACTCGCGGAAGAGAAGAAAAAGAAGGTTGAGATCAAGGTCGAGTCTCAAGTACTAGAACTTACCGACCCGCTGAATAGGCCTCTGAAAGTCATTCTTCCCGGCAAACCCAAACCATTGGATGTTCCTCCCCCCACTCCTAACTCCGCTTCCTTGGCGAGCAAGTCCAAGAGGAAGCGTGAGGGAGAGGAGTCATCCGAGAAAGCGAAGGAGGACAAGAAAAAAAAGCCGAAGAAGTAGCCACTATACTCGTTCAACGAGGTTTTGATTAGGTCATGTAACTACTTCTACTTTTTCGTTTTCGTAGTTTATGTAGATAGATTTTTGACTCCAAGTTTTGGAGGAGGGGTTGTATAACCCCATTTTGGATTATTGAATAAAGTTTAGTTTCTGTGTCATTTGAACGATTTCTGCCTTTTAGCTTTCTGTATGACTGTGGTCGAAACTCAAGTTCTTATGAGTTATATAAATTCCCAAACCATTCTTACATTGTTCGGACTTTCTTTGGAATTGTACATCTCTTGTTTCACATTTTTGGTACTTAGAATATTTTTTCATCCACGCTCCGGGGACTTAGAGTAATCCGGTCCGTATTAGGGGGACTCGGAGTTTCAATTCGTTTATACTCTAGTCCGCGCTCCGGGGACTTAGAGTACTCCGGTCTGCATTCAGGGGACTCGGAGATTCAAGTCGTTTATACTCTAGTCCGCTCTCCGGGGACTTAGAGTACTCCGATCCGCATTCAGGGGACTCGGAGATTCAAGTCGTTTATACTCTAGTCCGCGCTCCGGGGACTTAGAGTACTCCGGTCTGCATTCAGGGGACTCGGAGATTCAAGTCATTTATACTCTAGTCCACGCTCCGGGGACTTAGAGTACCTCGGTCCACATTCAGGGGACTCGGAGATTCAAGTCGTTTATACTTCAGTCCGCGCTCCGGGGACTTAGAGTACTCCGGTCCTCATTCAGGGGACTCGGAGATTCAATTCGTTTATACTCTAGTCCACGCTCCGGGGACTTAGAGTACTCCGGTCCGCATTCAGGGGACTCGGAGATTCAAGTCGTTTATACTCTAGTCCGTGCTTCGGGGACTTAGAGTACTCCGGTCCGCATTCAAGGGACTCGGAGATTCAAGTCGTTTATACTCTAGTCCGCGCTCCAGGGACTTAGAGTACTCCGGTCCCCATTCAGGGGACTCGGAGTAAGACAGGTAGAATAATGCAATTTCAGTTGTTTATCACTGGACTACAAGGTTCAAAAACATCAATAATTCATAGAAAGGATGGCTTCCAGCCTTTATTAATGAAAACAAACTAAATCTTCCGATTACATGCTAAAAAGGAAACTAAGAATCAATGGAATATAATCATACGGGAAACAATTGCACCTAAAACAGAAAAGAAACATGCTAAATATAATAACGTCACAAATGTTCACTGTTCCACGCTCGGGGGAGTGTCACGCCATCAACGGTCGCTAGCTTGAAAGTTCCCTCTCCAAGCTTCCGTTCAATGATATACGGACCTTCCCAGTTGGGATTCATACGTGATGGTACCGGGAAAACTCGTTTCAAAATGAGATCACCCACATCAAAGATTCTTGGGTGGACTTTGTCGTCGTAATATTGCTTGACTCGGTGCCTATATGCCACCGCCCTTAATTCAGCTTCTTCACGTTTTTCATCGATGCAGTCTAGTGATTCCAACAAGAGATCCTGATTCGTCTTAGGATCATAATATGTCACTCGATGCGATGGAACTTCAAGCTCCACGGGTATAACAACTTCCGAGCCGTATGCCAATGCGAATGGAGTGTGGCCAGTCGTGGACTTATGGGTAGTTCTATAAGCCCATAGCGCTGTTGGGAGTTCATCTACCCACTTGCCTCCAGCCTTTTCCAAACGCTTCTACAATATGGACTTGATTATTTTTTTCACGGCCTCGACTTGTCCGTTAGCCTTCGGATGAGCAACGGCGGCGAACTTTTTCTCAATGCCGTACTTTAAACAGAAATCTTTGAATTCTCCACTTTCAAACTGAGTTCCGTTGTCTGTAATGATGGTTCGCGGGAGACCAAAGCGGCATATAATGTTTCGTACAACAAAATTAATGACCTTTTTAGAGGTGATTGTGGCCAGAGGATCTGCCTCGGCCCATTTCGTGAAGTAGTCGACCGCAACTATGGTGTATTTTGCACCACCTTTGGCTATAGGCAAAGAACCGATTATGTCGATTCCCCAGATTGCAAACGGCCATGGACTAACCATTTGCGTGAGTTCCGTCAGTGGAGCTCTCGGGATTTTTGCATATCTTTGACACTTGTCACATTTTCTTACATAGTGTGCGGCATCCCGATTCACACTCGGCCAATAGTATCCGTAGCGGAGGATCTCTTTTGCTAGTGTCTGCCACCCAGTATGGTCGCCACATTCTCCTTCGTGAACCTCTTCCAAGACCCGCTTTGTCTCATCACGGGCAATGCACCGTAGTAAAGGGACCGAGAACCCTTTCCGATACATTACTCCTCCCTGCATCACATATCACGCGGCTTTGCGAATAACTTGTCGTCTTTCGCTCCTTCTTTCGGGAAAAGTCCAGTTTAGCAGGTATTGTTTGAACGGGGTCATCCACGACTCCTCCTCGATTTCCGTTTCCAATGCAAAATCGACTTCCATCACATCTATGCTTAGAGCGTACAAAGTTTCGATGGGAACTAATCCCATTTGCTACGCATCGCCAGTGCTTGCGAATTTGGCCCACGAATCGGCTTCCTTGTTCTGTTCACGCGGGACATGCGAAATGTCATAATGTTCGAAGTTCGCCAATAGTTCCTGAACCAGAGCAAGATATGGAGCAAGCTTTTATCCCCTTGCTTGGTAGTCTCCTCGCACTTGGTACACCACCAGCTGCGAGTCACAAAAGATTTCAACTGATTTTACCCCGAGTTCTCCAACGAGCTCCAAGCCAGCAATCAATGCTACATATTCTGCTTCGTTATTCGTACCCGGGAAATTGAGCTTCAAAGCGTAACAAATCGACCGATTTTCTGGAGTCACGAGAACTACACCTGCTCCGGAGCAACTGTCGTTTGATGCCCCATCGGTGTACAATTTCCATCGAATGGGGGGAATGACACTCCGACCATTTGGTTCGTCTGGTACAGTAAACTCAGCGATGAAATCTGCTAATGCTTGCCCTTGTATGGCCCTTCGCGGCAGGTAGGTAATATCGAACTGACTCAATTCGATATTCCATTTTAACATCCTTCCAGAAGTTTCTGGTCGTTGGAGTACCTGTCGCAAGGGCTGATCGGTATAAATACTGACTGAATGCGCTTGAAAGTATAGACGCAGCTTGCGTGATGCAATCACCAAGCAATAGGCTAATTTCTCAATTTTAGGATAAATTTTCTCTGCCCCCATTAAACGTTTACTAACGTAATACACCGGCTTTTGAACTCGGTATTCCTCGCGGACCAAAGCCGCACTTATAGCATGCGGGGATACGGCCAAGTATACGTACAATATCTCGTGGTCTACCGGTTTTGACAGCACTGGAGGACTCTCCAAATGCCTCACCAGATCTCGAAATGCTTCCTCATAGCTAGATTTCCATTCGAAATTCCTCTTTCCTTTCTTTATTATATCGAAGAAAGGAATGCACTTGTCTATGGCTCTGGATATAAATCGACTCAGCGCCGCCACCTTTCCATTCAAGCTTTGTACCTGTTTTATAGCTCTGGGCACTTGTACATCTCGAATAGCTTGAATCTTTTCCGGGTTAGCTTCAATTCCCCTGGCATTAACAATGAATCCCAAAAACTTCCCCGACGCAACGCTGAAGGAACACTTCAGAGGGTTGATCTTCATCCCATAATATCTGAGTATACCAAACATCTCTGCTAAGTCTCGAATGTGGTCGTTTGACTGTCGTGACTTCACGAGCATGTCATCCACATAGACTTCCATCGTTATACCAATCTGATCTTTGAACATTCGATTCACCAGACGCTGATGGGTTGCTCCCGCGTTTTTCAATCCAAAAGGCATTACTATATAGCAATATAGCCCAACGTCTGTGATGAAACTGGTGTGTTCCTAGTCTGGAATGTGCATCGGGATCTGATTGTATCCCGAGTACGCATCCATGAATGACAACAACTCGTGTCCTGCAGTGCAGTCGACCAACTGATCAATCCTAGGTAATGTGAAACTGTCCTTGGGGCATGCTTTGTTCAAATCGGAATAATCCACACAAGTTCTCCATTTCCCATTCGCCTTTTTCACCAGCATGGGGTTTGATACCCATTCAGGGTAGAGGGCGTTGCGGACGAACCCATTGGCTTTGAGTTTGTCCACCTCCTCTCTGAGAGCAGCAGACCTCTCTGGGTCCATTCCTATCCTTTTTTGCTTAACTGGGACATACTTCAGGTCTATGTTCAACATATGACTCGTTATAGCGGGAGAAATCCCACACATGTCGGAATGTGTCCAAGCGAAAACATCGAGATTCGCTCGGAGGAAATCACTGAGATCTTCAGTCATTGAGGGGCTGAGTTATGACCCAATCTTCAGTACTCGCGACGGATCGTCTCGGCTGACTGAAATGTCAATTATCAATTGAGCCGGCACTGCCTTTTCTTCCATGGGTTCCTCATCGTCGTCTCTCGGATCTATGTCTCTGTAGATCCGAGGATTTTGCCCGAGCAAGGGCTCGGGCATTATTTGTCAATTGTCGGTATTATGGATGCGGATGGGATTGTCTGCAACCTTTCCTTTCTCCCTTCGATGGGCCTCTCGGAGCTTGGCCACATAACATGCACGACCGGTCGCCTGGTCGCCATGAACAACACCTACTCCTTTGTCAGTCAGAAACTTCAAAGTCAAACACCACGGGGCTAATGCTGCCCTAAACTCAACCAGGACCGGTCGGCCCAGAAACACATTGTACGGAGAATCCACATCCAAAACTACGAAAGGTAGGATCCGCACCCTCCTATGCTCACCTTGTCCCAGTTCAACTGGCAACTCAACATATCCCACTGCATCGGTCGCTGCGCCATTAAAGCCATGTATACGAGCTTTAGATGGATTCAAATCCTTCGTCTCCATCTTTATCTGATCATAAGCCTTCTTGAAGATGATATTGACAGAACTTCCACAATCAATCAAAATTCTTTTCACAAAAGCTGGTCTGATTGTCGCAGCTATGACCATCAGGTCAATGGTAGGAGCCTCCACCTGGTCAGCATCTCTGCTCCTGAATACTATATCGTCTGTCATCATGCGTAGCTGTTTGGCGGCGGTCCCATCCTCCACGTTGGAACAACACTCGAAGTCTGCGTGCCTCAGGGAATTAGCATACTGTTCTATCTCTTGCCAGTTCTTATCCGCAGGGTGAGGTCCGCCGATGATCGTGTTGATGACTAGTCTACCCACGGTCCGAGCAGGCTCCTCGAGATGATGTGGAGCTGGTGCACGGCCGGGATTGGACGTTCCCTGTCCACCCTCTTGCGGATTCTTTACAAACTCCTGTAACTTTTTCTGTCTAATCAACTTTTCTATAGCATCATGTAGGTGTCTGCACTCTTCAGTATTGTGCCCATAAGTTTCATGGAAGCGGCAGTATTTCCCAGTCCGCTTTTGTTTCTCGGTTGACTCCTTTGGGCGTGGCATTCTGTACTGAAAGGTATTGCAGGTTGATAGGTAAATGTTCTCAAGAGACGCATTCAGTGGGGTGTACTCATTGTAGGTTGGAATTCTCGGCTTCCATTTCCCCGCTTCTCTCTTCTTCCCTTGATTTCTTCCCCCGGATTCCTTAGATTGCCCGGGCTTGTTTTGGGCATTGACCTGAACCTTCCCTGAGTTATCTCCGGACTACTTCACAGCAATGTTTCTTTTCACGGACTCCTGAACGGGCCCCGGTGCCTTATCACGCCTTATCCACCTGGCTTCTTCTCTTCTTATGAACTGATGTGCCTTTGAGTAAAAACGTTCTAGCGTAGTTGGAGGCTTTCCTGCCAGCCAGTCTCCAAACTCTGAATCCGGATCCACACCTCGCATCACAGCCATAAGAATTGCATGATCATTAGGATTACTGACTTCAGTAGCCGCAAAATGGAATCTCTGTAAATACTCCTTCAATGACTCCCCAGGAGCTTGGATTACACTTGATAGAGACATCACGTCCTTTGGACGAGTAGTATGTATCCTGAACTGTTCTATAAATTTCTTCGCAAACTCCTCAAAACTGGATACAGACCGCGGAGGAAGTCGGGTGAACCACATGATAGCGATCTCAAATAGAGTTATTGGGAAGCACCTGCACTTGGTTGCATTATTAGCTCTAGCTGAATCCATCATCCATTCGTACCTCATTACATGATGTCTGGGATCAGTCTTTCCTTCATAAGCCAAGATAGTTGGCTTGCTGAACTTCCTGGGGTACTCCGCCTGTAGAACAATGTCTGTGAACGGAGTATGACTTTTAGACACTCCCCAATCGTCGTTTGATAAGCCTTGATTCTCTTTCATCAACTGTCTGATCATGGCTGTCAGGTCTGGGGTTTGTATGGAAGGTGGAAGGTTAAAGTTTGTCCTACGGGATTGATCAGGCTGATGCCTCCTCTGCTGGCGATCTGCCAAGCGTGCATCTTGAGGTTTGATATCATTAGCATCTTGGTGAGCCGGGCGCCCATCCTCCACCTGCACTCCAGCTCCTAAGTTTCCAGTTCCTGCTTGGTCACGGTCTCCGAGGTGTAAATGGTCCCCAGATGTTCGGACAGCAGCACCTGCCTGTGTAGTTTTAGTCTTGCGGCGTCTACGCCTGGAAGGTTCATCGAACGAAGTCGAGCTATCAGATGAAGAATAAGGAGCTGGATTTCCCCCAGCATTTTGATGCTGTTGTTGAGTGAATTGTTCCATGAGGTTGGCATTGGCTTGCATCTGCTCTCCGAGTTGTCTCCTGCTTTCCCTGAGCTCTGTCATCAAGTCGTTGAACTCTATTCTGGTGACAACTGGCATCTGGTCCTGGGCGGTAGTCCTTGCACCTAGATTTGCTTGCTGATTGCTAGGCCCTACTTGTTGTACGCTAGCAGTCTCGTGGGCGTCTGCATTATGAGAGGCTGATCTGGTACGTGGTCTTGCCATTGTAGAGTTATTGGTATGAACTCTGAGTAGAATCAACGGACGTCCTACGAATGACTCGGATCTTCTTTGGGGGATTTATTCAATCCAGTAGCTTCAAAGCAGATCCTTGAGGTCTGAGAATTCGATTCTCAGTGAAAGCACCAAAGTGTTAGCACCAAAATTGGTCACTAACCCCGTTGAGAAAGTTTGTGTAGAGAGATAAATAAAGAAAGTAAATTTAAACAGAGAACAATATGCTAAATTGAATGCAAAGACAAGAACACCAGATTTATAGTGGTTCGGCGTAATAGCCTACGTCCACTTTGAGGTTAATCTTTTATTGCTTTACTTGATAACTTATTACAGATACAATCCGTTCACCCACTACTCGAATACAGTTTCTAAGTAAAAAGAGCGAGTCTTGAAAGCGGTAGAGTCTCCCCAGTGTTCTCCCAAAAAAAGGTCCTTTTCACTGTGCCATTGCCTCTCTATTTATAGACAAAGATGGGTTGGACTTCCCTGGTGGGCTTGGCAGCTGAATACTTTGGCCCAGAAAGAGTGAGTTCTATGTGCCGAACCATAGATGCCGAACAAACTGATGCCGAACAGACTGAGGCCGATCAGACTGATGCCTAACAAACTGATGCCGAACAGACTGATGCCTAACAAACTGATGCTGAACAGACTGATGCCGAACAAACTAATGCCGGACAGACTGATGCCGAACGAAGTGATGCCGAACAAACTGATGCCGAACAGACTGATGCCGAACGAAGTGATGCCGAACAAATTGATGCTGATCAAACTGATGCCGATCAAACTGATGTCGAATGGACTGATGCCGAACAGATTGATGTCGAACAAAGTGATGGATGCCGAGCAGTATGGAGCGCCGAACGCTCTGCCATGCCGAACGATCCATGTATGCCGAACGTTCTCGAATGCCGAACAATCCATGAACGCTGAACACTCTACCATGCTGAACGGTCCATGTATGCCGAACGATCTAGGTACACCGAACGCTCTGCCATGCCGAACGATCCATGTATGCCGAACGTTCTCGAATGCCGAACGATCCATGTACGCCGAACACTCTGCCATGCCGAACGGTCCATGTATGCCGAACGATCTAGGTATGCCGAACGCTCTGCTATGCCGACCACTCTAGAATGCCGAACGATATACAATATCGAACGACTCTCCATGCCGAACGGTATGTAAGTGCCGAGCGCCTAGTTGCCTGGTCAAACCTTCAGGTAACATGCACGATTCCTAAGAGAGACTTAGGACAATGATCCTTGCTAGATTATTCTACATTGTTCCGAAGTTTGGCTCTGATACCAAGCTCTGGCGCCCCACCTCTATACTCACACTAGCCAAGGACACTACGGGGTAATGTCATCGACTAGCACGAAGAATATAGATCTGTTGTAACTACACAGTGGCTATGTGGGCTTCGGGAACAAATATAGAAATAAGCATAACACAAATCAGTCACATATATTCATATCACAAAGTCGGAAACAGATATGAATATACGACATAAAAGTGTACATCAAAATAGTGGTCATACAAGATCCACTACATCACAAAAGAATAGGTACAATTGCTAAGCAAAAGAATACCCTCCCCCGACCCACCCCCCCAGGAGGGAAAGCTGATCGTTTTTCCAGTTAGGGCAATCGCGATCCGGGACCGTCCCGACATCCGAAAGGAGGATCGAACAAAAAATTTCTGCGCAGAAACTGCACCGTCGAAGTGCCGAAAGCCCACGGAAGGTGAGGTGGATCGTTCCTGCATGACCGGGTGGGAGTGCGGGCCCCCGCCCTCCCCATCAAGGAGTCTCTATCTCAAATGTATAAAAGCAAAAACTACTAAGCTAAAGTAGTTAGCCAAAGTCAGAAGCTAGCCCCTGCTAAGAAGTCTAATGGACGCACCTGAAACACCTCGATTTGACTCGAGTATTATTTAAGAAGAAAAATAATAAACGGATCAGTCTAGCTATAAATATCATATGAGATGAGAAAGGATAAGAGATACCACAAAAATGTATGATAACAATAATGCCATACAGTGACAAGTATACATTCGATAATAATAAAAATCATACAATATCTCAAATCTCGTCAAATATCCAAAAAGAATATCACATTCTTTAGCTTATTCACCAAACCCCAAATATTGACAAAACATATCAATGTCAATCACAAAAATTGGTGAAACACAAATTACAGAAATGAACAATTAGAAATCCAGAAAACACAAAGGGGGAGGCCTATCACAAACGGGAGCATGAAAACTCACCAACACGTGTATCACAAACAGGTCGCTATCTCATGGTCGCTAACCATAGAGTCGGTTCAACGGCGTAGTACAATAACGGTACACCCGAGGAACCTAAAACTCAAATGAGTCGGAACAACGACATAGTACAATAATGGTACACCCGATGAACCTGAAACTCAAATAATTCGGAACAACGACGTAGTACAATAACGGTACGCTCGATGAACCTGAAACTCAAATAATTCGGAACAACGACGTAGTACAATAACGGTACGCCCGATGACCTGAAACTCAAATAATTCGGAACAACGATGTAGTACAATAACGGTACGCCCGATGAACCGAACTCCATAAAGCCCGTAGGTCGCTAGCCTATAAAAATGAGACGAAGCTCCACAAAACGGAGTACAGTCCCCCATGCGGATAATGAGACATCGCATATTGCTAGTATAAACCTCAAAAATGATCGTCATAGATCAATAAAAGTGTAAATTACACCAAACTAGTAAATAAATGAGTTTAGCTTCATGTCCCATAACCACTGGCTTAACTTAAATATTTACGAACAAATTATAGATTTCCACTCGAAAATTGTCACGAGAGTTCAATCGAACAAGTCCAAGAATTAACCGACGAAGTAAACGCAAGCGTTTCATACCACTTGTTTTGCTAAGTCGTTTAATTAGATTTCTCATACGAATGAGGTAAAGGTTTGTATATACTAATAGATTGAAAAATGGTTTTAAAAACAAGCTTTGTATTAAAAGTAATATTGAAATCATTTTTGTGAAAGAGTTTGAGTATTTACTACTAGTATAGAAACCTTTGTATTTAAAAGTGACAAATCACAGAAATGATTGTAAAAACAACCTATCACCAAAAATCCACATTCGACGACGTGAATTCAAACCATAAAAATCGATATCAAATCCAATCAAATGGATATTCCCAAAAATCCATAAATGAAGTCATCAAAGTCGATAATAATTGACAACAACTAACCGAATCAACAAAAATCGATAAAAATTGGAAATCCGCTCAAAAACAGCCAAAATAGGCAAAATTGCACAGGACCAGACGTCTGGTTGGGGACGTCCCAACCAGACGTTTGGATTTTGTCTCTGCCTTTTTTCTTTTTTCCAGGGATCCCTTCCAGACGTCTGGATTTTTCAACCAAACGTCTTGATTTACTTCCAAACGTCTAGATTTTCTTCCAGGCGTCTGGATTTTGTCTCTGCCTTTTTTTCTTTTTCCAGCAACCCCTTCCAAACATCGGGATTTTTCAACCAGATGTTTGGATTTCCTTCCAGACGTCTGGATTTTCTTGCTAGGCAAAAATCAGCCTAGCCCAAAAAAGGCAAAAATCTAAACCGGAAGCGATCGAACGAGCGATGGAGGCTAGGGAATTATGCCAAGCGATAACCCAGCCTTATAAGCTCTTCGATACACCCCAAAAAACATGTCCAAACATCCAAGAAAGGATTTTTAAAGATTTTGACTTCAAACCACCAAAATTTGGAAAATTAACCAAATCAATTCAAATCAAAAGCAAATGAACATGAAATAGATGTTAGGAATTCATACCTGTCAACAATGAAAGCTATAGACATAGATGTGAGTTAAAGAACTCAACTTTAAACCCAAGAACAAGAATTGAGAAGCTCTAAAACAAAGGAAAGATCAACCACTCTTCAACTTCAACTAAAGAAGCTCCAATCTAAGCTCATAAGCAAATATTTCCTAAGTTAGAGTTTAGGAATTTCTGAAAGTTGAAGAGAGATTGAGATGGAGAAGATGAGAAGGATGCTTACCTAAGCTTCCCTTTGATTTCTAGAAGTTGAATTTTAATTTCCTAGTAAACTATGGTTTAGGAATTTTAATTTCCCTTTCTTTCCCCCATTTTCGTTTAGCTTGAGAGTGTTAGGAAAATAGAATGAATGAATGAAGAGGGGGTGGAGTGTTAGGGTATTTTGTTGGGTTAGTGGGCTGAAACCCAAAACCAAAGCCGCAAATGAAAATATCAAAATTCTGATCAACTCTAAACATATCGATGTTTATACTCAAAAAGGTTGCAAACGCCATTTTGGACTCAATGGAAGTGGTCTTGTGTCTGGATTCGATCGTTTATAGAAAGTCACATTTCGGACTTCAAATTCAACTAACGATGCTATATTTAAATAAAACATTTAAATATATAATCGTAAAATATGCGGTTTGTTACAAAAGTTAATTAATTTAATAACTGGATTTGGGGGTAACTAATAGGTTAATTGGTTGGTTTAGAAAATAGGATACATTTCTATAATTTAATATTTAAAATACAACAATGAACGTAATTTCTAGAATAAAAGAAAGAAAAAGAGAATAAGTGTAAAATAGAGAAACCACTGTATTTTACACTACTCCAAAATAGTAAAAGAAATATCTAGCAGTTACAGATTATTGTTTATAGTATTATTTAATATTAAAATATGGAAATGGATTTTTAAATATAGTTTTCATAACCAATAAAATAAAATAGAATTACTTCCTAGAATAGAAGATAATAAAGCAAAGTATGACATGAATCAAGTAAATTATTAGATAAGAACTTGAAGTTGTAAACAATAATGAACCTAGGTCAGCATTCACTGCGCAGACTATTTAAGAAGATAGTTATTATGATAAGTGAATTATATAATATAAGAGAATAAAAGAATATTCTATATCATAATAAAAGAAGGAAAATTAGAAAAGAAATGCTGGAATTATGTATGGACTATAAAAGAAGAGAAAATGACAATTACAGGTAGAATTATAACATATATAGGTTATAATTAAGTAATAAGAACGGAAAAACTTATTTTGAGACTTTGAATAAATTAATGAGCAATAATAATGGTAGAAGCTTATTTAAATAATTTATATTAAGTCAATAAGCAAATAAAGAAGGAATGATAAAAGAGGCTTATTTTAATGAACTTAAGATTTATATTAAGATAAATAAGTAAGATAATGAATGTGGCTCATACCAACAGCATTCCTTATTAAATAAATGGAAATCTCACAATAGATAGAGGTGAGACGAGGTCTAGAATATGCTAATTAGGGTAAATAAGTAGCCAATAGAATAAGAAAGTAAACTACACAAATTAAAAGATTAGACTTAGGGTCTAATAAAAGAATTGAGATGCGTTTGGAGCAGCCCAAAGGATGAAGCGTCTAATGAAGAAGTTCATCACGGATTTCAGAAATGGAGAAGCATGTCCAACTTAGTATTTTTGGGCTTCAAGGAAGTATGAGACTTCAACGGGACGTGAGAATACTCTAGAATGGCCCTCTGGGTAGGCCTAACGAAGCTGCACCCCCAGTGGCAGGTTTGTAGGTGTTCCATCAAGAGAGTATGCCTTGACTGCATTTGCATTGTAGGCCTAACGAACCAGACCTTTGTAGGAAGTCAGAAAGGCTTGGTATTCGGAGTAGGGTATTCGTATGTCCAGTACTTGCAAGTTAGTTTAAGGATAGTCGCATGTGGATATCGGCCAGCATCAAGACCAAGAGCGATTTCGAGAAAGACTAGAGTTAAACCAACATGCCAATGATTCTTTCACTATCGAGACATTGGATGGAGGGGCACCGCCATTTGGATGTTAGATTGTTTGCAGTAGGGCATGGCCACTCAACTCTTTAGAAGTCTTTCGGTTAGTTGAGGGGTGGCTGCGTGGGGCCATAGTCACAATGAAAAAGAGACAGACCAACTAGAATATCTGTATTGTAGGCCTAACGAAGCAGTCCTTTACAGATGTAAAAAATCCTCGACTGAATTCTGTACAAGGTAGACCTTGTTGGCGGGATTTAGATAGTAGACAGAACGATTACGTAGTCCTCAATGTACGCACTGGGTGGTACATTGTGGATGTCCGAGCACTAGCATAGAATGGTACGGACGCGATTTACGTTTTCATAGTAAGTAGCAGAGCATATGTATTGTAGGCCTTACGAAGCAGTCTTTTATAGATGTAGCTACGGAACGCTCGCGGAGCATGACGATGGAGTATCTGTATTCTAGGCCTTACGAAGCGGTCCTTTACAGATATAGCTACGGAGCAAGACGATGGAGCATCTGTATTGTAGGCCTTACGAAGCAGTCCTTTATAGATGTAGTTACGGAATGCTCTCGAAGCAAGACGATGGAGCCCTTTTCGAGGAGGATACGGAAGGTACCATGGATGGTACCTAGGACCAATATGGTCATTGGGCATATAGCTACATATATGTATTAGTTATTAGGTTTTAATCTACCATGGAGTAGATGTGCACGGTTCACGAACAGAGGTGAGAGTATTGTAGCCTAATGAACCTAATATAAGAGTAAATGGAAATAAAATGATATATGTAGAATTAAGCCTAGAAGTATATAATTTATTCATTCACCAGAACTTTTGTTTTGACCCCTTCCTCATAACATCCTACAGGTTAGGTAGATGGCAGAGACTTCTCGGCTTTATGACACTTGCTTAGAAAGTGTTATTGTTTGGGTGAGTATTTACTTACTATTATATTTTAGTCAATTCTTCTGTGAGATATTTAGTTGAGCTCTGATATATTTGTCTTTGCCTATTTGCAGGATACCAGATTCCCTACTCGGTTTTCAATGGACTTGGGTTTTAGCATTTTTGCGAAAAATCCGGACCTATTGGAATTCGGGTTATTACAATAACCAAGCACGATACTACTTTTTTATTTACTAATATTGTGAGAGAACTAATGAAAAAATAACCGACAGAATAAAGAAGAAAAATTAATAAGAGAGAACCACAGAGAAAATTGTATTTTCTTGCACTTTATTATTATTAAATTTATCAATACATGGATAAACATACATGTTAATTAATTTAGTATATTAATAGAATAGATTATAAGTAATTATATTTTTTCTTAGATTGTAAATATCTAAAATAATACGTTTAGATTAAATATAATTTATATTTAAGCATACGCTAAGTATAATATTTCATTGATTTTTTTTTGTTAAATAAATATAAAAAAAAGTAATGACGTGTAATTTTCGATAATTAAAAATATTTAATTTAATAAGATGATGGTAGTTAATATTGAAAGAAATTAACATTTGTGGTTTATTAGTTAGAAAATTTACTAGAATGTAATGTTAGTAATGTTAATTTAAGGTAATGGATAACTATTTTATTGTAATTCCAATTAATTGGAATGATTGGAAAGTTATGATTGGTTATAAAGTGTAAATAAGTAAATAAACCAAGTATTGTATATAAATGGTAAAGTTTACGTAATTATTTGAAATTGGTTAATATAGAATAATTTATTAATATGTGAATTTATTTGTTTTGTTTGTTACCAATAGAAATAGAATTTTGTTTGAAATTGTAAGTGGTAACAATGGTTTAATTATCATTGCATTATATAAGCTGTTGAAACTTAATCGGAAATCAATTGCAATAAATGTAATTAAATATTGCGTTAATATGAATTAAAGTGATAACTGTAGACTATTGATGTAATAAAACGTAAACCAATATTAATTATATCCATTAGATAATGATTGATTGAATAAAAAGATTGAAATCAAATTAAATCAATTTATTGGAATTAAAATATAATTAATTGGATTTTATTTAAAGTTGAAACTGAACACTATAATTAGTGTAATATTTAACACTGAATTGATATGTAAATTTGTTTTAAATTATTGTAAATGTCTAAGTAATCAAAAAATGATAAAAATTGTTAGTTACTCAATTTAAATTTTAAAGGTGATTAATTAATCTAATAATAATTAATTTAATTATCGTGTAAATAGCCATTTTGGCCACTGCCTTGGATTTCGACGAAACCAGTTTCATCGGATCCATAATGGTGAATTATTATAGGATTTCAAGTTTCATAGCGATCGGACTTATCATTTGATCATACAGACTCGAAACGCGTAAAAACCAATTTAATTGAAATAAGCTGATTTTAAAACCTAAATTTTTCATACGATGGAATCAGGACTTGAAACCTGTTCCATTGAGTTAAAATTATCAAAAACTTCTATTTTGATATATTGGATGACCTACTTCCGTTTCGGAGACAGAACGTGCTTATCGGGTCGTTATTGTCGCATCGAACCAATTCGAAATGTTCATTCTTTCTTATCGGGCCTTGTTTATATAAATAGCCTTGTTTCTCAAACCCTAGTGGTCTTTTAGTTTATTCTATATGCACAATTCTATCTGCATATTCCTTTTTTCCAATGGCAGAAACAAAATTCCAATTGCAAAACCCTAAATCCAATTTCAAAATCAATTTCAAAAATTAAACTCCTCCAAACCCTATTATATTATATACCGTTTCGAAGCTCTCGACGAGCGTAATTCATTGCAATAGTTCATTTCTCGATTTGGTGCATCGTTCGACCAGAAATCGTCGAAGAACCTCAGCCGTCCATTCTAGGTTTTGGACGATCCAACGGTGGATCGTCGACCATTTGATGATCGAGAGGCGGCATTGGGAAAAGGGAGACATGCAGGCCTTGGATCTGTGGCTCGTTCGTGCTAGAAGTCAAAGGTTTTACCGGAATTCAGCCGAGAACGGCGGCGACGGTAAGGCCACTTGACGCGGCCGGAGAGCGGCGTTTTTTCGCCGTAGCCGCGGCGTGAAGGGGGGAGGCCGATGGCGGCCTCTTATCTGGTCCTTGGCGACCGTGGCAGTGGCGATAATTGATTAGGGTTTCAATGAAGTGGCGGCCATGAGGTTCATCTCCATTCGAACGCGTGAAGATGGTGGGTTAGCGTGTTTTTTTATTATTTATTTTATTTGTTTATATTATAAATCATATAATTTCTAATCCTTATATCTTCTGCATACGAGCTCAGATTCACGCGCGGTTTTCGCCATTGCGATCGTATTGAAATTCCGGACATTATGAAACTGGTTTGGATGAATTCTGAGATAGTTGAATTTTGAGCCTTATTTTGGATTTCAAATCGATTTGAAATCAAAGGTGAGTGTTTTAACCCACTCACGACTACTAGATTATCTCATGTTAGTTAAATTGAATTTATGATGTGATTAGAAATTGATTGGTTGATGTTTGGTATGTTTAAATTGTCATTCCAGTTAAATATGACTTTATTGCATTTAATTGTCATTTAATTTAATATTGAATTAAATTGTCAATTGAATACCTGTTGATGATAATTAGTTAATTGATATTATTTATTGATTTATTTGAATGGTGATTGTGATGGATGTTTGATTGTTGATATTGGATGACTGGATGTTATATTTTTATATTGTTATAACATTGCAAGTTCCCTATAGGTTGACATGATACATATCCGAATGATCTGATAGATTAGGGAGAAATCGTTATGGGTTGAAATGATAGACTCGAGCGATTTCATGGATTTGAAGTAAAATTAGGTTTGCGGGTTGAAATGATATATACCCATAAATTTTAAAATTATTGCTTATTGAAATGATATATATCCGTATCACTTGACCATAGGGTAGAAAATTTTATACGAACACCGGATTGGTTAAACTAAATGATTTTAAATCCTTAAATTTGTATTCACTTAAATTATATTTTCAAATAATATTTGATTTATATAAACTGAATTATTTTCGAAAATCCAAGCTTTAAATGTTGAAATTGGAGTTGGTTTAATGAATTGTTTAAAGAATAAAATGGAAATTTCAAAGTTGAAATTTGAAATGTAAATGAAATTTATCGAAATTGAGTTATTGAAATGTTTGAATAACTAAACTTTGAAATCTGCTAAAATTGAAATAGTTTAAATTTAATAGTTCGAACATGGATTTGAAATCGATATTGATTTAATGGCTTTAAATGAGAATCTGAACTGAAAGACAAACTTTAGTTTGTTGATTTGAAAGCTGGACATGGTCCAGATGTGTTGAAATAAAAGAAATAGTTTAATTTGATATTTATTTCGAATTCATTATTTTAATATAGACTGTTTAAAAATATATTATTTTTAAATTCTGATTTTTAAGATATTCAAACTATTAAACTAATTTAATTTATTTTAAACTAATTTAAACTATTTTAATAAATTTAATCTATTTTAATTTATTTTAATCTATTTTAAATCTATTAATCTATTTTAATTTATTTTAATCTATTTTAAATCTATTTAATCTATTTAATCTATTTAATCTATTTTAAATCTATTTAATCTATTTTAAATCTATTAATCTATTTTAAATCTATTTAAACTATTTTAAATCTATTTAAACTATTTTAAATTTATTTAAACTATTTTAAATTTATTTAAACTATTTTAAATTTATTTAAACTATTTTAGGGTATTTTAACTATTTTAAAATTTATTTTCAATTATGCTAAACTATTTAAACTATTTATAACTATCTAAACTATTTTCAAGTTTTCAGACTGTGTAAAGAGGAAGTATTTAAATATTGAATACGGTTAAATGTTATAATCTAATTTGGGTTTTGAAATGATGTTTTAGTGAAATAACATATTTTGAGTAAATATGATGATTTTAAATGAGGGTCTAACCTATTTTGGAAAATATGATTTCGAAAGTGAATATGATTTCGAAAGTGATATGTTTTGAAATTGAATATGATATTTTGATATTAATTATGAACTGACTTTTGAAATGTAAAAGAACCATCCGGTGTGTAATAAGCATTTGGTTGTTAAAGAAACCGGGATCGGATATTATCATACTCCCTACCAATACCAAAAACCACTTTAACAACTGTGTACGTGGTGGAGATTCCAGAATGAAGTAAGATGGTTTGGCGAACGATTCTGTATGAGGTATTTACGTACCCCTAACTCCCGTGAGTCAGCTTGATGTGATTAAAACAGGAGCCACGCCGGGCCAAGTGAGTTCGCTCCTCTTATTGGGCACATTTATTTGATACCATATTATGACTTTGCGATTGATTTGAAGGCCACCCCTCGATTTTGATTTTGGAAGTGTGTCCGAGGTCGGCGGTAGTAGCTGATATGCGTTACCACCAGTCCGGATCCGCAAAACGGTAGCATCCCATCCTGGGCATTACCTCGCGTGCCTTGTCACATGCCTTATCGCGCCTTCTACGAGTTTGGTTTGTACCATACCTATGGAGTGCCCTCTGATAGCCCTCTAGTTTACGGAGGAATTACGGTACTGTATAGACTACGGGAATATATAAAAATGTGTTAAAGGGGATATGGGTAATGCCTTAACGCTATTTTAATACTTTATTGTATACACTATTATAATAGTGTATTGTACTATGTATGTAGATAGTTTAACGGATTCTTAGGAGATGAAATCCCGAACATCTCTTAAGTTATTGCACTCACGTTAGACACTGGATAGGAGATGTCAAACCCCGTAAACATCTCTGACGCCGTTACACTCATATTTATTTACTATTGAATCTTGATTTAACTTTCACAAGATCTTTTAGTTCTGACTCGAGTGTTTTGTCTTTTCAATTTGCTCGGGTCAGTCTGAGCTTTTCAGTGCATCGAAGACTGCTTTTGCAGGACGAAGATGGAGATTTGTATACCATTATTATTTATCATATTTATTCCACTACATCATGTTGTTCCGCTGCATTTATTTAGTTATTCCTGTTATATGTAACTTTGATTTTGTATTGTAAAAGAATAATCAAATGTATTTGTAAAACAGCTTCATGAACTGTTATTTGATTATCATATTTTGTCATTCCGCTATGAGATTCTGTGTTTTTTTATTTCTTTATCTTCTTTTTCTTATTTACCCCATAACAATCCTCCCATTTGAATGGTTTGAGTCTGACATGTGTGGTTTATCATCGATTTAAACCGTCCAAAAGGTGGGTCGTTACAAAAAATTTATTAAAAAAATATCATTATTATTTTCATATTTTAATATGTCAAAATATTTTGTATTTTTTTATAAAATAATTTAAAATATTATTTTTGAAACATAATAAATTTTATGTTAAATATCATAAATGACTAGTTTATATAATATTATTATTTATAAGTAATCATATATTATAATTTTATTCTAACTATTCAAAATAGTGTATTTTGTATTAAAATAAATTTAAATAATATTTTCATAATTTCAAAAGGTTATAGGTTAAGCATAATATTTCATTAATTTATACATTTTAAATAAATGTACGTAAATTTTTGATAGATATATTATTGTTATTTCCAAATTTTATGTTTTAAAATATTACTTTCTAATTTTAAAATAAGTTCAAATAATATTTTTGAAATCTAGGAAATTATATACCAAATATAATATTTGACCGGTATACTAATATATGTGAAATATTTGCAAGTAATTAGTTATTTAGTGAATTTCAAAATATCAATATTGCAGTAATATTTTCTTTTTTCAAATAATGTTAAGAAAATTCTTGATACCGTCTGTACTTATGAGCGTGTGCATGCTTGCATGTGTATGATGATGGGTTTTGAATGTTAATTAAATTACAAAATCAACTTTGATAAGAGTTTTAAATTGTAAAAAAAGAAAATTAAAGAGAAAACTAACTATTTTAATTTACCAAAATTTTGGGTACTAATAATAAAGTAATAGTGTGTAACATGTGCGTTGCACACGGTAACATTGTAAAAACTTATTATGTATACTTTGGATATTGTCAAATAAAAAATTTCTATTCAATGTATGATATTACAATCATAAATTAAACTTTTTGTTATTGTTTATGCTTATAGCTTTTATTAAGTGATTTATATATTTTTATATTTGAATGAAAAATCCATTTTACCATTTCGTTAATACAAATGTGATATACAAATTGAAATTTTCATTTTTTAGAAATCACAAGATAAATTAATGAATAATAGTTACTTGAATTTATTTAAATAATTTAAATTTATAGCGTTTGAATAATTTAAATATATGGATTTGAGAGTAAAATAATAAGACATAATTGATAAGAACATTGTAAGTAACTGTAAAACATTATGAAATCTGGGTGTATGAATGTAAAATCATATAATGAATTACCGCAACATTTTGGATAACTATAAAATAATATTCTATATGGATATAAGAATAATTCTATGAGAATTTAGGAGTGAGGTGAAGATTTTTAGGATTATTTAGCGGTTTGTAATTTCAAAATCTTCCTTTGTCCAACAATTTATTAAGATAAATGATTTTTACATTAAAGTTGTTATTGTTGTTTGCTATGCGATTTACGTATTTTCTGTAACGACCTGGAATTTCTAACATAGATATCTGAATTATTTGAATATTAGAATCTTGGATTAAATGTTAATAAAATGATTTAATAAGATTTTTAACCTCCTTTTAAATCATAGGTAATGATGGTAAACTTGTTTTGGAAAAATGGTTACAAAAATAAATACTTTAGAAAAAATATCGATAATGTGACCAAAAATCGTTTTACCGATAAACAGCTTTTTAACCGTCAGAAATTGTTCAGATTTTTTTTACATATACTTATTTGCTTTGGAATTAAAGAAAATGAAATAAAAATATTTTTCCATTTATGGAAATAAACTTTATGGATGATGTCATATATGAGATAAGGGAAGATCTTTAGGAAATGTGCATAAATGCAAAGTCTTAAAAGTTAAGTAAATGATAAAGGAGAAGCGATGTTTGTAATTAATGTCATAAGGATTTTAAGGGGTTTTTGGTCATTTCCCATCACATTCCTAAGCCTATATAAGGAGGGGCATACCCTTAGAAACTAATCACATAAAATCAAATAAGGTTGAGATGAAGTAGGAGGGTTGAAAATGGTGGAAGTGTTTAAGCACTAATCCACTGATTACTCTCTAACTTTTTCAAAAGTTAACCAAATCTTCTCAGATCGCTTCTAAACTTTCGCTTTGGGCCTAAGACATCATAGGAGGCATGATTAGCAAGTAAGAAGTGGGAGAAGGTGAGATGAAGAGGGGGAGCTTGGATGGGCTAAGAGCATGGAGGAGGAGGAGGAGGAACGTGTTGGCTTTGGTTTGGAAGTGCTAAATGTTGGACCTTTAGGCTTGTGTTGATGGAAGGAGGTAGTTCTTCGGTCTTTGTGGCCTTGTGTTTGGATTGGGCATGGATCGAAGTAAGTGATCTCACTATCTTGTTTGTATATATATTGTATATATGTATGTTGTGCGCGAAGTATAAAGTTAAAGTGACATTAACTAAGTAAAGTAAAAAACTTTAGACCCCTCTTGCTTTTGAAAGCAAATGACAACTTTATATTGTATAAAATCACTTCCATTATCCATTTAAACATGTGGTGTGGCCTTGACTTGATGTTTAAATGGTTTTTTAACTTGTGTTTTAAATTGAAGTAAGTTTGAAAGTGTTTGGAATAAGAATAGTCGTTATAAGTGCACTTGAGAAGTTCTTGTTTTTAGGAATTTTTATAAATAAATGGAAAGATATTCTTAGGGATTTCTTTTCATAGTTTTTAAGTACCCTAATTATAATACTTAACATAAACATTTCAAGTCTTAAATCATTTGTTTACATGGTTAAAACTAGTCGCAAAGATGGTGTTTTTCAATGTTATTTTAACAATGGCTTTTAACAGCATTTACAATTGTTGTGGTAAGTCGCTTATTGTTTTAAGTGTTTAAAATGCGATGTTTTGGCTAGGTATTCATGATTTAAATGGTTTCTAAATTCCTTTCTTTATAAAATATTTTTATGAAAGTTCTTATAATATGTATTTGAGTATGAAAAAAAAGAATAGAAGTTTAAATATAGTTTTAATGATTATTTATGAATTTTGAAAGTAAAGTGCTGCAAAATGTAAAACATGTTTTTAATCAAACTTCCAAATTAGTTATTTTCAAGTAATAACTTACATAGATATTTAAAACCTATTTACAAGTATTTCTAAAGTATTATTTTATATATATAAGTTTGACAAAGGTAAATGACTAGGCTTAACACTAAAAGCAGACTAGTAAACTTGTCTGTTTGTGAGATTCAAGAATGAGGTGTCTAGGAAAGCTTGGAGCAACCAGTGCCCAAACTTACTTGGCTTCACTTTTGAACGAGGAACAATATAAATTGGAATGTCGAAAACGGCTTAACATGGTTGTTTCCTATTTGTTTATGGAAATCATTAATACTACACTTAACACTAAAAGCCGACGAAGTAGGTTTATCTATTTTTGAGAGTTACAGATTGATGTCGAGTAGGGATGGAGCAATAGAGATCTAACCTACCGGACTTCCATCTTGAATGAGGAATAGTTGATTTGGGTTTTTCGGAAATGAGTTAAGTATACGAACGTTGATTTGTATAAGCAACTGTTTTAACTAGATAATTAATTAGTCGACCATCGAACTTAACCTATTATTATCTTAGATCATTAAAAGAATGTTTTAAAGATAATGTAAGTAGGTTTGTTGTGATAATTTATTAATTACATTCGTCTTTAACCCTCTTTGATTATCTTTACTACTAGTAATGAGAATTCCTTGAATAGGAATTCAACCGTGTCTTTTTGAAATACCAGAAATACCCCTAATCTCTACTACTAATAAAGCGAATTCATTCCATTGATTCACTTGAAATAACTATAATACCCTTTTTCCTTCTTTCATTTTACATTCAGATGCCCTTCTCCATTTTGCATCAATAGAATTTCGAAATGTCATTGGCATATACATGGCAGCAGCTGTTCCCTTTGCATATACTTGGCAACAGCAGTGGTTTTTAATTGAAGTGAGGGTATGTGACCAAGCTGCAAGCTCACGGTTGAAATTACATGTTTCAAAATAAAATGCATCAATCACGTTCCAATTTGCATGTACTATCAAAGCAAATGGCATGCTAATTTTCTGAACAGCTTTCTACCAGTTGATTTATCCCCTAAGTTATATACACTGACAAAAGATATATTTTAGACGATGTGGGACTAATTAGCTCAACATCATATCATCGACTCTTTGGAATAAGAAGAATTGTAGATATCATGAAGAGTGAGAATGGAGGGGATTTGTTTGCCATGTTTTTTAATTCCCTTGGTTGTTCAGATCATCATTTCATTATGCTTTCTTTCTCTTTTGTATTTAAATCATTCTGTGCATTTTCAGTTGAGCTTATCTTTAGCCTATGTTTTCCTTTTTCTTTTTCATTTAGCTTTTGTATCATTGTATTTGTCTAAAAGGTTCACGTTGAAATTCATCTCCTTTGTCTGCTACTTCTTTAATACCTCTCACAATTTTCCATCTACAAAAAAAATAATGTGGCAGTTGTTTTTGCTGTATAAGAGTAGAAGTTGCATGGTTGCTAGCTAATTTCTCATTATAGTTATAAAAAAACGTTGACTTTATTTTTATTAGATAAACTAACAGAATCAATGTGATGAGCATATTACATAAAGGACACCCTTAATGAATAGCATCGTTCCTTAAGAATAAATTACAAATTCAATATATATTTTAAAGCATAAAAGCTAATTAGCCCATCCTAATCCAAAACTGAATAATTCTATTATTTTCTTACTTCAAAATAATAGAAATGTTTAGCTGTAGGAGCTCGGTTATGTTTCAACATTAAAATATGATCTTCTATACCGATGCTTTTGATTCTTTATAAGTATGTTTGTTTTTCATAAACATATAAGTATGGTGGTAATTGCATTCTAATTTGTGATCAAGTACTATTATCTGTAAGCTTGTAAGAATCAAACTGGACAAAAGATTAATTTTTATAAACTAATCATATTGTTAAGCTTCCTCCCGAGTGTGATAGACCTGCATCTTTTACCATTTGTAATACTTAATGAATTTTATACTTTCTAATGTAAAATAAAACATGGACTATGACTTCTAAATAAAAAAGAAGAAATAAAAGACGCCACTTCGACATAGTTAACTGGACTTAATTACTAATTAAGTGCCCATTACTATAGTTTAACAAATGCTAATGAATTGATTATTATGCATTACAATGAATACCGAACAAATAATTGATCTGGCTCTAACATGCTCCTTTATGATGATGAGAAGTGGTTTACTAAATCATTCCGGTCCAACATGCGCATATAACAACAGCATGTATTTTTTCTTCTTCTTTTGGTTCAATCAATACTTTATCTACCATGATTTGTCAAAAGGTAAAGCGTACGTGTACTTAAATAATATATTATACAGATTGCATATAGTTGAATAACTTTTGATTAAAATGTGAATAGAGATGAACCACAATTTTGTTGAATCACAACTGTTTGGATCAAACTATTAAGTTATATTTTATTCAACGAGCATTTAATTGAATTATTTAATATATAGACATGCAATTATGTGGTTCACGAGTAGCCTGATTGGATATAAATATACTGCTTTCATTAACAAGTTCACGCTAAAATTTGGTATAGTGAAAACCCTTACCGATTGATGTTTTGGTTTGTAGACCTTGAATGAATAATTGTATTTTGCATGTCCTAAACATTTAAAGGGTTGTTATGCTTTGAATATTTTTCTCTATCGTATATTTTTTGAGGGTTTCAATTTTTTATACAATATATTGGATCTTATGCCTGTTATTCGGAGTCATTTTTCAATATGCACTAAAATGACAATGGAATATATTGTTGTTAAATGAAAAACGCAGAGAGGTGTGGCTTTTTATGTTATGTATAAAAGCTTTTATGACGTTGCTTTGGTTGTCATAACAAAATAAATTTGGTAGTTGATACATATCTCATTATTGATAACTTTAGACAGCGACATGGAAATCCATTATTATATTTTGAAGTTATATAGAAGCGTTGGCATAAAATTAAGGGCATGGAAGTTAGCATGCACCTGAAATTATTATTGCTTTTCAATGTGCTAATTGGAATATAAATATGGTATATGCGGAATTTAAGTGGAAATCAATATAAATTTCTTACGCATGCATCAGTGGTATAAAATTTGGATGATTAATGAGTATATTTAAGTGCAGGACACATTGGAAATAAAGTAAAAAGACAAAATTAAAGTTAGTCATCGATTTAAGTATATTATCAGAAACATTGAATCGGTACTAAAGCATCATGTTCGATTGTCTAATAAAATAAGTTGAGCTTCATTTGTAGCATTCGAAGAAGAGTACACGCATGAATTTTTTTAAATACATTCATTTAAGGTTAATGAACACAAAAGAAAATAGCTAATTCATTAACATTTTTATTTGTTAAGTACGGTTCTTCAAATTATTTATGGAAGATACAAATGACTGAGCAAGAATTTGCTTCCATAAAGAATATAGCTAAGAAAACAAGAGAATCTTAATTGTAATAATGTAATATTAAGATAAGGAAAAATGCAATCAACATAAGAATAAATAGCACCAAATTCGATAATCATCAAATAAATTGTAATGAAGGGAAAAAAACATGGGTTCATCGAAAATACTAGAGGTGTTGTAATACATAAATTTCAAATACCTAAGTAATTAAACACTAGCCCATTAGGGCGTGTATATTGTGTAGATGGTTTGACTCAATTATGTGATATGCCTTAATACTGTTATGTGGCAACATAAGGTTTAACAAAGTAGAAGAAATCAAAATCTTGAGAAGCCGAATAGGCTAAAGTGGCAAAGAATGAAGAAAGGAGGATGACAAGTAGTGGTGACTGGCCTTTCATGCTTGCAAATAATATTTTGAAAGTCTCTGGAGTTTTTCTGATATAGAAATTGTCTATTATTATATTTATTTATAGATGAAAATTTTGGGCTGAAGTGTAGAGTATGACAGTACAAAGCATAAGTCATGAATGGTAACAAATTGATTGATAAATAATTTTGAATCTTTTATTTTGATGCATCAATCTTCGAGAAGTATTTCAAAATCTAAACGTTGGTTTCATATTTTTAGCTGAATGTGAAAACATAAGGATTCTTTATTGGTGGAGTATTTATTAGTCTTTTTCACGTACAGATTCATTCTATACATCTTGAATTGGTTTAAAACTGCTATTTAAATATATATATATATATATTTTAGTTTCCATGTCTTTTTTTTGGTCACTAATTTTGTTATCAATTGTTTTTTTCATTGTACAACTACAACTCACCTTGGTTTACTAAATATTGATGACAAAACATTCAACACAAGGCAATGTTCTCCTTACGTGGATACATAGAAAACAATCACAGCCGTTTGCTTTGAATCTTAGCCATATATATAGTAACCAACTTAAAAAATAAATGTTATATCGGCATGTGAAACGTTGCCTAAAAACACACTGTTATGAATTTGATTCGTACATAATAAAATTTAGTCCATCGGGTATAAAAAAAGAATATTATACAAACTTCATGATGTAAGGGCATAAGCCCGATTTCTCTTGAATCTTGATGTCCTGGATATGTTGTGTGATTTGTTGGATATCCTGTACTTTGTTTCTTCTGTGTTCTTCCAAGCACCGGTAAACATACCATAATTTTTCTTCAACAACGTATGCAGATGACGTTAATTACTTTGTGAATAGTTTACATGGCAATATGAATTTTGACGTCAGCGTTACTACATCAGTCCGGAATAAGCATTATAAACAAATACAAAAAGAATAGTTCCAGCATCTTGCAATTGGAAGGATTGAGAGCAACAAAATTTTGTATGGTCGAGGGTCTATAAAGTCAAAAATTTATATGGCAATACATCTCAAATATGTAAGATGCAAAATAATTTATAGACACTGTAATCTTCATATGTCTCTAATTGCCTATTTTAGGACAAGAGCTTTTCCTTTCCGATTTAATGGCTTCATATGATGCCATCACCTCTTTGAATTTTGCCTCTGCAGCCTCTGCATATAAAAACATAACAAAGGTCTTCAAGGTTAGGATCTTGATGACTTTGGTTTCAATTTATTAAAAAAAAGTATTTCTCCATATTGTTTACAATTTATTAGTACATATGATGGTAAAAGTTTACTGTGCCAAAAAATAAATGGTACCAAATCAATTATGGTCTATGCGTGTGCGTTTGATACATGTTTACTGTTTTGCTATATCATTGCACATAGAAAATGTTATTGGCATTTTGGTGTGTAACAGTTTGATATATAGCCGGGTGTCGGTGTTTGTACTTAATGTTTGAAAAGATTTTTTTCCAATAAAAATAATAATAAAGCTTTCAAAAGGGGTTTAACCACTAGGTCAATACCATTATCACTTATAATAAAGCTTTTCACTAGGTCAATACCATTATCACTTATAATAAAGCTTTCAAAAGGGGTTGAACCACTAGGTCAATACCATTATCACTTATTATGCCCAATTAATGCACAAATTATGACATAATATATCAAAATATTACCCTTGGTCCAACAGGTTGCAATTGGCATTCGACGATTATATTTCTCTAAAAAAATAACCGGTTCATAGTTTCAAGTTATTTTGTTAACATCTGCAACTTGAAAAAGCACCTTATATTCAACACCTTTGGAAACTTCTTTCATTTCTTGATAAGGCATTTTAACGAAAATAAGAATATCCTTGACTCCTATAAAATGCTTGATGCATGCAAACTTGGCTATATCTACCAAATAGGATAATTTACAATGTTGAATTAATGCATATACATTATGATTAGATGCAGGCCCACCTGGGCGTGCATACATACTCGTACTTATAAATGTAAGTAAATCTTTAAAATAATGTTTTAAAGATAAACATAAGTGAAATGGTTTTAGGTTTGCAGTGACAATGTTTATGTAACATTAATTTTAAACCTTTTGAATGGATTTGTGAAAGTACTTAGATCATTAAAATGGATATTTTGAAGGAAATTATAGGTAAGGAATCTTTTTGAAAAAGATAGGAAAAGCAAAGATATAAAGTAAGAAATCTTGTTAATGATTTATGAATATACTAATACCATTTGAGATAAGTATATGAATACTTTTTAAAGTATTGAAAAAGTACAAATGAATAGTAGAAATTCATAATGATGTTTTATTAGATAAAAGAAATTTTACTAATAAAAGAGGTTTTAACTAATAAAAGAGGTTTTAATTAATAGAAGATTAATTAAATAAAAAAGGGATTAGAAGTCACTTATAAAACTTGATCGTGTTTTGTGTGACTTGATCGTGCTTTGTTTGTTTCCTCGTTTATGGAAAACATTTATTCGTATACTTAGCACTAAAAGCCAATGAAATATGCTTGTCTATCTATTGGAATCAAGACTGATGTTCGTGTAGGGATATGAGCGATAGAGCTCTAACCTACTGACTTCACTCTTGATCGGGGGAGAGTGTGAGATGAAAATATTGGAAACGTGATATGTATATGAAACTTGGTTTCCATATGCGATCGCTCTCATTATCATTAAATGACCAAATTCGTCGATTCAGTCTTGGAGAGACCAAGATGGATAAGTGTTTTACTTACCAAAAACCACTTCAAAGCTGAGATACGTATTCTAGCTCTTGGAAGTGGATTGGTTCTAAATGTGGAAATCTATATAAAGATTCGAGATTTGTTTAAGGTGCTCAAACATATGTAGTTGTTCGTGATCTATTTAGGATGTGGGAATCCATGGGTGATTCCATGTTCTGTTGAGATAAAGAAATCCATGTGTGGTTTCGTGAATTGTTCGAGATATAGGGATCTAATTTGGTTTTCGTGTTCTGTTCGAGTGATGAAGACTGATGTGAAAGATGCCATATGTGACCTCGACATCGGATATGGCTAAAAATAGAGTAGGAGCATAGCTTGGGGTTTGGCAGACCCACGATAGGATATTATCACTCCAGATCTAGGGTATGCTTATTAATGTTGCACGCGGGAGTGATGGTATTCAGGATCGCGTATTTAGACATGGACTAGTTATGTTTACCTTTTGGTATATTCTATCTAGAGATATACGATGCTTGGAGGTAGTTTCTGACCCTTATACATGGAGATTAGATTTCGGCTTGACCAAGAGGATTTCCGTAGAAAATCCATTATGCGAACCTTATCGATTTTGATTGTACCCTTTAATATGTTGTTGAATGTAACCAATGTAACCATTCCAGCTATGTTATAATATTAGTACTCTACACCCTAGACATTATCCATTATGTCATCTTATGTACCTATTAAACGGTGGTTCCTTTGAGGGGATAATCGTTATTGCATTCCATGCAGTCTCAAAAGTACTGTTATATGTTGATAACTTATTTCTTTAGTTTATCATACCATACTTATGTCTAATGCTTGGCTTTTGTTTTCCCTAAATTTCTCGTATGCTCTTTCGAGTAGTCTGAGAAGGGCAGGTTTTCGTTAATGTTCTTTGGAGCTCGAGAAGACGAGATGGATGTTTCACCTACTATAGTATTCCTATTTTCATTGCATTACTATTTGATGTATCGGCATTTGTGAGAACAGATTGTTATAACTGTCCGGGTCGATGATGGTTTTTAGTTTTTGGTAACTCCAAAATTCTGTATCGGAGTAATTCCTTTGTACTGTTCTTTTGATATTATATATTATCGTTCCGTTGTGAGATTCTGATATTATGTTCCTTCTTTCTTGTTCTATTTCATTTTCTTTTTATTTCACCCTAACTTTTCATCTTTCTGGCACTTGGGTAGATTCCCGTCTCGTAGAGTGGTCATAATAGTTATTTTGTTTTACTATTTGAAATGTATGATAATTTTAAGTTTCAAGTCTGCAACGGTCAAAAGTTAACAACTAATTAATTGAGTCCGTTAACCTAATTTTGGATTAACTGGGTTAATTAGGGTTATTAGCTTACCTTTAGTCGCATAAACTCATTTTTATTATTTCTCAAACATATAAAAACCCTATCCTTCATTAAAACAAATAAAATTTGTTAGTACCTAAGGTATTGGTTTTGATGACAACAATTTTAGGAAATTATATAAAATATAAATACTAATGCTTTATCAAAGTATATAGTATATAGTGCAGGATATTAGACAGGTGATGATTTAAGAAGACTGTATAGTATCAAGTAAAGATTGAAGAGATTCAAGATGTTGATATAGAGACTCAAGAGCTAGAGAATGAAGACTCATGAGTATTAAAGAGTTCAAGATTTCAAGATATTCCAGATAAGTTATAGAGTCATAGAATTATGTTAAAATTCTGATAGCACTTGATCTCTCTCTCTATTTTTAAATAAGTTTTTAAATATTCTTTTCAAAACAACTTTTAAATTGTTTTCAATTTGTTATACTTATAAATATTATTTTAAGTTTTTGATATTTTACTAAGTTATTGTTTTTATTAAATTTTGATGTATATTGGTTTATTTTTCAAAAATCTTATCATATAATTTTACTCAAATTTTTAATTCTTCTTCTCTCCTCTTTATCCTCTTTCATTCTAAACAAAAATATAACCATACTCTGCCAAATTTTAACCAGAATCAAACTTAATCACCATTAGTTTGATTCTCTATCATTTGCTCTCTGATTTCTATCATCTCTCTCACTCCAATCAAGATCAAGGTGCTATTCAAGAGTTATAGGATCATTTGCAATCAAGATTGAAGATCTAAGTCTGTAAAACTCTATCAAATCAAATCGCTATACTTGTGGGTAAGATTGTAGCCTATAAATCAATTGGGTGAGATTATAGCTCGTAAATCAATTGGGTGTGCTTAGTGGCCCGTAAATCTAGAGGGTGTGCTTGTAGCCCGAAAATCAAGTGACTCTACCCAAAGGCCAGGAATCTGGAGGGTGTGTCTCATGGCCTTGAAATTGAGATTGTATTTGCACTTACAAGCTGAAAAGAAACCCATACAAGAAATTATGTGGGACTGGATGTAAGGTAACTCCAATCCTGTATAAAATCCTGGTGCGTTCTTTCTTTTTTACTTTTACTGCATTTATTTAATCTATGTTTTGATTCTGCGATTGTTTCTGTGATTAAAAATTGTATAATTCTAAGTATAATTTTAAAAGATTTATATAAATTAAAAAACACTATTTACCACCCTCTAGTGTTAATTTAGCCTTAAAATCCCTACCGCAATCTTACATTTGGTATCAGAGCTTTGGTTTTCAAAGTGTTCATAATCTGATTTTTGAAAAATTTAAATGGCTACAAACACTGGTAATAGTACCGTTAGCAACACGGTTTATACACTTGTTAGTAATTCATTTGTTGAAGGACAATCTACTGCTAGACCACCACTTTTTAATGGCAGTAACTACACAAAATGGTCATGTAGAATGAAAATCTCTTTACAATCAATTGGATTAGACACTTGGAATATCACACAAACCGAGTACACTAAACCCGAGACTAATTTTGCACAATGGACGGCTGAACAAAAGGCAGTTGCATAAAGTAAGTCTAAGGCCATGAAATATACTATTCTATTCACTAGATAGAAATGAATTTAATAGAGTATCTAAATGTAAGTCTGCAGTTGAAATTTGGAGAACTTTGCAAGTTACACATGAGAGCACAAGTAAGGATAAACAGACCAAGGTTTCCATGTTAACAAACCAGTTTCAATTATTTAAAATGAGTCCAAATGAGTCCATATCTTATATATATATAGTAGATTTCAAGATATAGTACACTCACTTATTGCATTGGATAAAAGTTTCTCTAAGGAGGATCAAGTTAGAAAAATCGTCAATTCACTTACTCCTAAATGAGACCAAAAGGCTCTTGCAATCGAAGAGGCTAATGATATTAGAAAACTAAAGATTGAAGAGTTAACTGGCAATTTAATGTGTTTGGAGGCACAAATGTAGGGCAGAAGAGAAAACAAAGCAATAGAGAAGAATCCATAGCATTCAATGCAATGACGAATAATCTAGATTCAGATAGTGATAATGATGAAGAAATTGCTTTCATGACAAGGAACTTCAGGAGAAAAGAAACGGCAACAAAAATCCTGGAAATGGAAGTGGAAGCGGAAATTGCATCAGATGTTATAACTGCGATGAACCTGGTCACTTAAAACGAGACTATCCACATCCCGAGAAACTAAAAACCACACCAAACACAGATTCATCTAGAAAATGAAGAAGAGCCTACACTGCAACACTAGATGACTCAGACACATCATCAAGTGAAAATGAATCAGATGCAGAAATAGCCAACATTTGCTTCACAGCAATATAGAATTCAAATATAATTGGTGAAATAGGATCAGAAAAATGTTCGCATTTAATATATTAAAAGCTTTATATCATTTGAATTTATGATTGTTTGATTGTTAGGAATATCCTATAGATTAATATAATATTGGTTGCATATTGTGTGATTGTTATATTTTATATATTTTTATAATATAATAATAATATAAAATATATTTAAAATAATTTTTAACTGTTTTTAAATAGAATACCTATAAATAGTTATATGTAAAATAAAATAGGTTATAGTTGAAAACAAATCCCTTTTGAAAAATTCAATGCATATGTCGACATACATGTGTAGAATTTGAATTTGAATTTCAAATTCAAAATTTGAATTTTCTCTCCACCTTTTCACATACTCCAATGTTCTGAAAAGGTGTCTCTTGATCAGAGAACATGCCTTTTGATTCTCTATTTATTATCTACATCTCTTTTCGTTCAATTCACCTTTCATTTCAAAATTCAAACCTTCATCAACTCTCTTATCTCCTCAAAACATTCATCAATGGCTTCCTCAAGCACTCCAACCTCCATGAGTCTCTCCAAAACTATCAAAAACTTTCTCTTCCATGATCAAGAAGCCATGAAAGCTTATATTAGCTATATAATTATGGAAAGTTTCTATGGGAAAGTTTGCTTTTATTAATGATTTTTTTAATTATGAAATTGATACTCTTTGTTCTCAAAATGGAATTCTCGGTTAAATTGATGCTTCTCAAAATGATTTTGTTTGCTATCCACACTTGGTCAAAATGTATTATTCAAATTTAAAAGGGAAAATTCATGAAGGTGGAGAAGGAGTAGTGTGGAGTAGTGTTAAAGGAACTTTAATCGTTTTAAACTGCGAACTTTGGGGTACCATTCTTGGATGCAAATCTACGGGAATCGACCTTACTTCTTTCAAAATCGATGAGCATGATCGTGAAGTTTTTCATAACATTTTCGAAGATGATGATAATTTTGAGTTTAAAAACCAAAATTTTCGTCCAAAAGCTAGAATTCTTAATCTTCTTTTGCAAGATACTATCACTCCTCGTTCGGAAAATTTTAATAATCCTACCTTGAAAATTTGTAAAGCTCTTTTTGCCATTTTTGGTTGATATGACATAAACTGGGCACAAGTTATTTTGGATGAATTTTATCCCAAAAATCTTTCCAATCATGAAAATACACTATTTCATGGTATTTATCTTACCCGTATTTTCAATTACTTTGGTGTTGACTTTAAAGGAGAGGAAATTATCTCTCGTAAAGTGTTTAATCAAGCAAACATAGCTCTTATGAAAATTCCACCAATTTTCGAGCCATATGAAAAACTTGTGGAGAAAGAAGAGAGGTTAGCACATGAAGAGGAGAAAGAAATGCAAGAAGAGGAGGAAGAGGAAGAAAGGGAAGAAATAGGTATCGTAGAAGAAGAAGAGGAGGAGGAGGAAACCTCTTTAGAAAGCACTGAATATCCACTTCGTCCAACCAACCAAGACCTTCTCAACAATTAAAAAAAGATTGTTGAAAACCAAAAGATTCTTATGCATTTTCATGAGTAAGAAGTTAAACACTATTTCAAACAAAATGGACAAATTCTTTGGAAAGTGAAACGCAAGCTTGGAATCTCTTCATCATCTTCTTCATCCACATAATTCTTTTTAATATGTAGCTGTTTGAGTGTGTAGTATTTGATTGTTTTAGTTTTAGTGTAGTATGAATCTATGTATATTTTCATTTTCTTATGTGCTATATATTCTCTACCTTAATATTAATGAAAACTCTACTTCCTTAATGTTATACATTGATTATCATCTCTGTAAATCATAACTAGTATAATAGTATAAGTTAAATACATTAGAATATTAAAACAAAAAATTTTGAAATTTTGTATGTATATGTCGACATACCCGAGGTATGTATGTCGATATACAACGGTAAGTTTAAAAAAAATTTGAAAATTGAATAAACAACAAATGTCTATTCAATTTCAACGACTTTCCACCCTTTTAAATACACTTTCAGACTAGAAATCACCCATTTTCCATTCTCTTTCCTCTTCCTTTACATTCCTAAAACTCCAAATCATAAATAATGGCTTCTCCTTTTCAAAAATTGACCGAAAACCTCGAACAAACACTTGAATCTTTCAAAAACATTCTCTCTTTCATCCTACAAAACCAGAGACACTTAGAATTGAGTCAAATGCAGATGATCAAGGAGCAAGAAAGGCATTTCGATGCGATTCGATGGATGATTTCAGCCTTGAAAAAAGAAGAACCACCCGTTAATCAAGAGTGCACCATCAACAAAGGCGATGAAGATTGGAAGGCTATTAAAGCAAATCCCATCTTTGGAACTGATGAATCAGTTGAAGTCCCACGAAATGTCTAGTTTAAAATAAGTTTGATTGTATATATACACTTAATTTGATTGAATTGGTTTGTTTGATTTGTTTGGATTTGATTGGTTTTGAATTTGTTTTAATTTGAATACTATTTGTGTATGACATTATGTATGCTTGGAATTAATTGAAATATTGAATAATGTTATCTCATTTTACATATCATATTTTTATATATCATTCTTGTCGTTTTGTATTTCATGATCATATTACTTATCACTTATATATATATTTATATTGTTATGAGTATATAGTGTTTATTTAGGGGGAGCTAGAATTAATATTGAGAGACAAGGTTAGAATTATAGTTATAATTAGTTATTTTTGGTTGATGACAAAGGGGGAGAAATATATAAAAGGGGTTTTTAGGCTTAAGGAAAAAGTTGGAGAAAAATTTAGTTTCAGGGACAAGAATTTTTCTTTTTAGGCTTAAGGACACTTTTTAGTGTAAATCACAGAATGATAGTTGTAAATATCATTTTCTATTTACACTAAAAAGTGTCCTTCAGGCTAAAAAGCAAACTTGTTGTCCTTGAGAATAAATCTTTTTGCAACTTATTCCCTGTGCCTATTTTCCTGTATATAAAATATTAGGCATAGATTAAGGGGGAGTTTTATTGGGCATAGATTAAGGGGGAGTTATATTATATTTTATATACAAAGTTGTCATCATCAAAAGGGGGGAGATTGTTAGTACCTGAGATATTGGTTTTCTATGACAAAAACTTTAGGAAATCATATAAAATATAAATACTAATGCTTTATCAAAGTATATAGTATATAGTGTAGGATATTAGACATGCAATGATTTAAGAAGACCGTACAATATTAAGTAAAGTTTGAAGAGATTCAAGATGTTGACATAGAGACTCAAGAGCTAGAGAATAAAGACTCATGAGTATTGAAGAGTTGAAGATTTCAAGATATTCCAGATAAGTTATAGAGTCTAGATTTGTATTAAAATTTTGATAGCACTTGATCTCTCTCGTCGCTCTCTCTCTCTCTCTCTCTTTTTTAATAAGTTTTAAATATTCTTTTCAAAAAAAACTTTGAAATAGTTTTCAATTTGTTATACTTATAAATATTATTTTAAGTTTTTGATATTTTACTAAGTTATTGTTTTTATTAAATTTTGATTTATATTGGTTTATTTTTCAAAATCTTATCATATAATTTTACTTAAGTTTTATTATGATTTAAAAGTGTATAAATTTATTTAAGCATGTTTACAAAGTATCAAATTATTTTACAAAGCAATACATTTTCAAAATAATATTTTAAAGTGTTTTTCAAAATTACAAAGAGTATGTCGACATACTCTACCCCTATATGTCGACATACTAGCCATGATTTTCAAAAATCAAATTTCAAAAGAAGTGTTTATTCATCGTATCTCTTCACGAACGGACATGACAATTATTCCTCTATAAATATCTGTCTTCCCAACGAATTTTAATTATCATTTTTCATTATTCTTCTCTCCTCTTTATCCTCTTTCATTTTCTAAACAAAAATATAACCATACTCTGCCAAAGTTCAACCAAAATCAAACTCAATTACCATTAGTTTGATTCTCTATCATTTGCTCTCTGATTTCTATCATCTCTCTCACTCCAATCAAGATCAAAGTGTTATTCAAGAGTTATAGGATCATTTGTAATCAAGATTAAAGATCCGACTCTGTAAAACTCTATAAAATCAAATCGCTCTACTTGTGGGTGAGATTGTGGTCCATACATCAATTAGGTGAGATTGTAGCCCATAAATCATTTGGGTGAGATTGTAGCCCGTAAATCAATTGGGTGTGCTTAGTAGCCCATAAATCTAGTGGGTATGCTTGTAGCCCGAAAATCAAGTGACTCTACCCAGAGGTTTGGATGTTGGAGGGTGTGTCTCGTGGCCTTGAAATCGAGATTGTATTTGCATTTACTAGTTGAAAAGAAATCCGTACAAGGAATTATGCGGGACTGGATGTAGGGTAACTCCGAACCTGTATAAAATCTTGGTGTGCTCTTTCCTTTTACTTTTATTGCATTTACTTTTATCTATGTTTTGATTCTGTGATTAATAATTGCATAATTCTAAGTATAATTTCAAAAGATTTCAAAACGATTCATATAAATTAGAAAACAATATTCACCTCCCCTCTGGTGTTAATTTACCCTTAAGATCCCTATTCCGCAATCTTACGAAATCTACCTAATTAAGGCATGACAAGAGTTTTGCAATGAAAATCAAAGGGAAATGTCAGAGATGACCAAATCAACTTAGAGCCGTTTTGATTGGGAGTTTTGAGACACATTTTCCTTGTTCATAAATTTATGTGGTGTTTTTGACAATTTTGAGTAGAGTGGTTTTATATCCCTTACTCTATTTTGATTTATATGTTTATATATATGTATGTATATATGTATGTATGTATGTTTGTGTGTGTGCGTATATATATATTGTTATCACAATGCATATTTTTGAAAAATAGAATATATTAATTTCAAAGCTAACTTTAAACGATGTTTTAAAATGATGATTTAATGTGGCGACTTGGTTTGGATTGGATACTTGATTTAAGGATTTTGGATTATATTTATCATCCAGATTTGTGATGAAACAAATATAATTCTTGTTGTTTTAAATTGGGTAGGCCTTAAAAATGATGTTTTGTTTGTGAATTTGATGTAAGAATATGAAATGGACTGAATATACGTTACATGCCTATAGTTGATAATTTGATGTTATTGGTTACTAGGTTAAGATTGTACAATTCTTTGTATGTAATTATGTTTGAGTATGATTGGCGTGTTTGATTTTCTATGTTTTGATTGCATATATTATTTTTTAAATGTTTGTTTGGGGATGGGAATGCATATGTGAGAGATGGAGCAATCCAAATACGCATATGGAGATCCAAAGCTTGAGTTCAAGAATTGTGCATAATTATTTAAGGAATTGTTGGCATAATAAAGTGGGAACTTTGGTTAAATATTTAAGGAAGTCCAAGTTTATGGATAAGTAGGGAACCAACTCTAAATGAACCAACTCTTGATGAACTAACTCTCAACGAACCAACTCTTGATGAACCAACTCCAGTGAACCAATTTCAGATGATCCAAATTAATGGACAAGTAGACAACCAACTTAGAGGGTGAACAAAGCTATCGCAAACCAACTGATATCAAATGTTAAGAAACTGCTAGCGATCCATACACTTAGCATATTTTTGGACTTTGTTTTCTGAACTTTCTTCGTTGTCTTGTGTCGACGTTGTTCGTGTAGTCTCGTTGCACATCGCCTTGTTTTGATGATGATTTACTTGCTAGTTGTTTTTAGTTTCTGAATGGACTAGACAAATGCTTATCTCTCGAATAACTAACTCAAGATCTCATCAAACTCAGCCATTGCCTCTAGAATAGGTGTTGGATAATGATGCCATAGAGTGGGTTGATAACTGAGATAAACTCATGTAACGCTAGCGATCCATAGGCCATGGATCGCTAGCGATCCATGTCCTTAGTGGATTTTCTTATTTCTTTTTTTAGCCCACCTTGGCTTGCTGCTTTAGTCCTTTTGGTGGAATTCTAAGCTATTCTGACTCCACCAAGTTGTTCCGTCTTCTCTTGGATCCTGCTGGGTTAAAAACCCGGATAACATTTGCCCCCCAAAGTATGTCTTCGTTGAAAACAAGGCGTGCTCTGGAAGTAATCGCTTTTCGTTTCTTGTTTTTTGAATTCCAAGTTATGTGTTAGGGCCATAAGAATTTGAATTAGGCTAGACTCTCTTGTGCTAAGTTTCGCCTTGGATTGTCATTTCTAACCAAAAATGGCTAGATTTCATACCATAGCTTTCTGAAATGCCCCAAAGTAGTGTAAGGATGTCGCTAGGCAAATTGGAGACAAATTGTGCGCAATTCCATGGATCGCTAGCGATCCATAGTTGATGAATCGCTAGCGACCTGAGTACTTTGAAGTTTTTTTAGCGTATTTTATCTTCCTATTTAAGTTCCTTTGAGCCGACTCATTCATTTCTTATCATTCGAGCCGAGTTTCTCTTCTGTGATCCGACCCTTCTACTGATCGACTCGATCCATCATCTCCGAAAATTAGACCTTGCCTAAGCCTCCACCGTGATTCCTTCTACGCCACCAACTCCAAAGTATTGCCGCTGCTTTCCCAAATAGACTTCGACCAAAACACTAATTCTCCTGTGCCTTGGCTCGTCATCGATCCATCCTCAGATCGCCGCCAATCTGTTTCTAGCACGTTTGTTCTAAAGTTTTGACCAATTTTGCGTTTAGAGCATCAATCCAAGGTGGGTTTGCTGAGTACGACATTCATTATCGATTTGGCGATGGAGTTGTATTCATGGTGTTAGCCGTGAGGAGTCCGAGTCGATTGCGGCTTAATGTTGGAAGATAGCAAATCGAGTCCTAAGTTCCTCCCGGAACGACATTCGAGCCTTGCCCTGGTGCTTGACATGTTTTGCTACCTTCGTCCATTGAGCCAGAATTGACTTATGCCAGGTCCAATAGCTGATACCGCACGACACATTGTGAATTGTTCTCGTCCTTCCGGAGAATTCGGATTAATTTTGCTTTCCTTTGCACGCATGGTGTACTTGTACTGAAAGGGACTTTCTACATTGTTTCGGACAATGGATTCATTATCTATCGTTGATCGATAACGGGTTAGTGTAGGAGAAGTAATTTCAAAAAGAAAATGATACGGGAAGTCCTTTTACCTCTCGGCTGCGAACGTTCTATCTACACGGGGTAGAGTGTTTGTAATGTTCTGGACACCGAGCCCACCACCGATAGATAACACATTGCACTTACCCCGATACACACTTGAAGCTCGACACATCAGTGCAAGCCGATATTGATTCGGAATTAAAGTATGGTATGGGAAGTTCTTATTTTAGGGTTGAATTACCTGACCGTTTCGGATGTAAGTTCTGTTGTTGAGAATGAAGCACCCGTCCTCTCGTCGCAAGTCTAGCGGAGGAAGTCCTGCACTTTCGGAGGCCGAGTCCTTGTCCGTTGCCCCTTCTCCTTCTGCTTCACAGGCTGAGTATGGCCAGCTAGTTCTGGTTAGTCCGGTCATGGACCGGACTCCTCCTAATTTCAGAGTTCTTCTAAATCCGCCAAAGAGAGCGTTTTCCATGATCTCTGCCAAAGTCTTGCACAATATCTGCTTGCAACATGACATCCTGGAGGAAGATGTGCGCCTCCCAGCGAAGGCGGAGTTTGCTCATATGCCGCCCCTAGGATATACCACTTGTCATCGGTTTATGTGCTTGAACGGAGTCGTGCCCCTTTTTAACGATTTCTTGAGAGAGACCCTCTCGAACTTAGGAATTACTCCGTTTAAGATTCACCCCAACAGCTACGCCATCTTAACTTGCTGCGCATCCTCTTCATGCATACATTCAACCGTGCTCTGATCTTCGTTGAGTTGAGATACTTTCTTTCATTCAAAAGAACAGATAAGTGTCCTTCCTTAGTCGTAATCGAGGCCCAAAGGAATCGTAAAATTGTATTGCGATTGTAGAGCAACTTGTCCTAATTCAAGACCCAATACTTCTTTGTCAGATGTCTCGAGGGGTTCAACCCTCATTAGGCAATAGGGGTTAAGTTCCTTTTCTTACTCATTGAGCTTCGACGTATTGCTATGGAGTTTCTAACAAGTCGAATAATTCTTATAGTTATTCCGAGACCGAACAGGGACTTGTCTCTTGATGAAACTTTCCAAGCCCTGAAGGTTAACGATGTTGAGGAGAGATCTGTTAAAGTCTTGTTGACTGATGAAAACTTGCTTCGATATGGACTGTTGCATCCGAGGAGGTTTGCAGTTCCAGTTGAGATCCAATCCCCTTCTAGATCTAGGGTATGCACGCGATCCACCTCCTCATCTTACGGTTCCGATGAGGGTGCTTTTCAAGAATGGGAGGCCCATCCGGCGACTCGGCAGAGGAGACTCATAAGGAAAAGGATGCTGCCGCGACCGAAGTCAGTTGCCCGGTCAGAATGCCTCTGATTCTGGAGAAGAGGAAGAGGAGTTTAATAAGAGGGAAGGCAAGGCCGCGTTGGACTTAGAAAAAGAGGAGGGAGAGATCGGGAGTAGTAGCGATGAGTCCACTTCTAGTGATAATTCTATGCAGAATCCGATGATGTGGATTCTGAATCATGCGACGAGACTCCGGGGATGAGTCCCATTATTTCGAGCTTGCCTCCTCCAGACACGAGTGGTAAAGACGATGCCCCAGAAATCAGACGACGTCGGGAGTCTCCGAGTATAGATGCTGGTGTGGACTTTGGAGATTTTAGCGATGTTTATGTCGATTTCGATGTGCTCATAGGGGGTGATTTCAAATTTGAAGAGGTGCCTCCCCATTCGGGCCACGTTGCACCCGAAGTTAGTCTGATTCCTTCCGTGACGCCTGCCCGATCTAGTTTGTGATGTCATTTTAGGCTCTTCTCCCAAACACATTACACGTTTCACTAGGGTTACACTCACTTATACACATACTTTTCATGCTTGTTTTCTGTTTCTAAGGCTCTTTATTTATCTTCCATGTAAGTACTATGAGAGGACGCGGTTTCTATGATGACCTCGAAGAATTCACCGACTCCCAGCGTTGGTCGAGACAATCTTCCAACCGCCATCAGCCTCGCGAGACGAAAGAGGAATATCAGTGAAGTAAAGATTTAGAGGCTGAAGTTTGTTGTCGATATGAGAGGGAACGGGGCTGTGTACATAAAGGCGGGTATGAAAAAAGAAAGACTTTTGATGAGAGAGAAGCCACCGAAAAAGTCAAAATTTGATCGCGGTTCCCATTCTTCGAAAAGACAGGCCTTCGCTGCGACCTCCGCCTCGATTAGTTCTGAAATCCCGGTATCTTCTATCCACATTCCATCTTCAACTCAAGCTCTTTCGTCTCATGTGACTCTTGCGCCCCAGTTCATCACGCCCCTAATGGAGACCTGCCTATGTCCTTCCATCTGGTCCTCCCAGGCTTGAGGCAGCGCTCCCCGGGTGGTTTTAAGGGGGGTTAAGTTTGATCGTGATCTTCATCTCACTCATAGAGAAACATATATGCCCCACCCTGTGCAGTTAAAGCGCTCGATAGATTCAATGCGGTGGAGGTGCAAAAAGTCAAAACGGGGATACAACGAGGATATATTAAGATATAGCGGATGACTCTAAAATAGCATATAAAACTCGTACTTAATGTTTCTATAAATATATAAATAGTAGTTAAATGAAAAATTAACATTCAATTGAATTAAAATTAATACATAAATAATTTTAAATAAAAACATATGCGAATATACTATAAAAAAACGTAAAACTATTACATAACATAATTGAATCTAGTAGAATGTTAGTGTATTTTCATTTCTGAAAATATATTAAAAATTCAATTAAATAAATTAATTTCATAATTTTTATAATGTAAAATGACATTTTTCAATTCATTTCTTTTAAAGAAGATATAGCGAAAATAGCGGAATATAGCGGGAATAATGGGATATAGCGGAAATAGCGGGGCTTAAAGCGGAAAGGCTATATTTGGGGCTATATGGAAAAATCGTAGCGGTAGAAATTCGCTATGAGATATAACAGGGTTATAGCGGGGTAATAGTGGGGCATTAACTACACAAGCCCCACCTCCAGGCTATCCAGAATGATTTATAATAGGCCATAGGGTGGGAAAAATTATGCAAACAGTTAGTAGACACGAACCGCAACAACTATAAGGAAATTCTCTCCTTCGAATTGGAGAAAGACTATTTTGAAAGAGCTTTAGCGGAACGCGACGACATAATCAAATAGCTAGAAGAGGAAAAGGACTCGGCGCTTCAAGAAAGCCAGAATAGCACTAGCCTACTGAAAGAGCTAAAAGAGGCTCACGAGAGAATAGAGATCGTCTACAGAGACGAAATTAAGAAGGCTCATGCAAAAAAGGCCAAATTAAAAGAAGTGGCGGCAGCTTGTAGCACGACAATTGAGGCCCAAAAGAAAACCATTTCGCTCATGACCTTATCGTAGGGGGGCGTAATAAGACCATCTCCGACCAAGCCGAGACAATCCCCAGGCTATAGGACCAAGTTGTGCAGCTTAGCCTCGATAAGGCTCGCGTCGAAGTTGAAAAGGCCACCATTATGGCGGATTATGTGGAGCTTCAAAATGCTTTTGAAAGGAAGATGGAAAAGATGGATGAGACCATCTTGAACTTTTATGTCAACTCCGTGCTACATCAGGGGAGTCTCAACTACTTGGGCCCTAAATTCCCGCGCACTCTCGCTATGGTTTGGGAGGAAATCTTGACCCACTTTCGTGATAGCGAGGATGTCTATTCCGAGCGAGATTAGGAGAATGCCTACCTCAACGAAGAATCACGGAAGGCATTGCTAGAGGGTCGGGAGATTTTGCGAATTGAGAGGGAAAAGGAGGCTGTTGTGACGCCCCACCTCTATACCCACGCTAACCAAGAACACTACGGTGTAGTGCTGTCAATTAGCACGGAGAATAAGGCTGTTGAGGAGCGACCATCCGTGTAACTTCTTTGTGCGAGCACCGATATGTCAGATAGAATAGAATGCATATCTTTTTAAAGAGGAAATCCAACATACCGATACAAACACAAAGCTATCACACGGTGGCTATATATAATCTTCGGAAACAAATATAGAAATAAACGTAACACAAATCAGTCACAGACAATTCATATCACAAAGGCGGAAATAGATATGAATATAACACATGAAAGTGTACATCAGAGTAGTGGTCAAATAAGATCCACAATAACACAAAAGAATAGATACAAGTGCTAACCAAAAGAATATGTATACATCAAGGAGTCTAATCTCAAATGTATACAAACAAAAACTACTAAACTAGAGTAGTTAGCCAAAAGTCAGATGATGGCTCCAGATAGGAAGTCATGACGAAGCACCTGTAAAATCTCAGTCTGACCCGAGTATTATTTAAGAAGAAAATAATAAACGGATCAGTCTAGCTATAATTATCAGATAAAATGAGATAGAATATGAGATATGATAATAGAGCGTATGATAACAAAAAGGTGCCATACTATGATAAGTATACATTAGAAATCCTACAAAAGTCATACAATATCTCAATAATCTCAAAACAGAGAAAAGAATGTCATATTCTTAATTTCATTCACCAAGCCACAATAAAATGACATACTCATCAATGTCAATGGTAAAAGCTGGTGAAACATAAAATTCCAGAAATCAATAATTAGAAATCCAGAAAACACATAAAAAGGGGGGAAAGGCCTATGAGCCGAATGCTCCACGAATGGTCCGAAGACCTATGAGCCGAATGCTCCACGAATGGCCCGAAGACCGATGAGCCGAATGCTCCACGAATGGTCCGAAGACCGATGAGCCGAATGCTCCACGAATGGTCCGAAGACCTATGAGCCGAATGCTCCACGAATGGTCCGAAGACCGATGAGCCGAATGCTCCACGAATGGTCCGAAGACCGATGAGCCGAATGCTCCACGAATGGTCCGAAGACCGATGAGCCGAATGCTCCACGAATGGTCCGAAGACCGTAGGGTGCTACCCTAGAAATGTGATGGTGAAACATCACATGATCGGGGTATAGTCTCCCACGTAGACAAAGAGACATCGCTCAATCGCTAGTCTAAATCATAAAAATGATCGTCATGATCATAAGGAAGTGTCGATTACACTAAGCTAGTAAATATAAGAGTTTAGCTTCATGTCCCATAACCACTTGCTTAACTCAAATATTTACGAACAGATTGTAGATCTGCACTAGAAAATTGTCACAAGAGATTCAATCGAACAAGTCCATAAATTAACCGACGAAGTAAACGCAAGCGTTTCATACCACTTGTTTTGCTAAGCCGTTTAATTATATTTTCTCATACGAATGAGGTAAAGGTTTGTATATACTAATAGATTGGAAAACGGTTTTTAAGAAACGAGCTTTGATATTGAAAATAGAGTTGAAATCGTTTTAATGAAAGAGTTTCGATATTTACTACTAGTATTGAAACCTTTATATTTTTAAAGTGACAAGCCATAGAAGTGATTGTAGAAACAATCAATTATAAAAGTTCACATTCGAAGACGTGAATAAAATCCAAAGAAATCAATTTCCCAAAACCATCAAAGTAAGAAGTTCCGTTGAATGGTTTTCGGATAAGATTGCCTACGCAGAGTAATACGGGGTTCGACCTGCCCGGTCAGGTCGCGGGGGTCCAGGGGGCAGCGCCCACGGCGGGGTGCGGGGCAGCGCCCCGTCAAAACGGTACGACTTAGTGAAGACAAGCGACCTTAGTTTAAAAAGGCGGGCGACTTAACAAAGTGGCCGATAATAAATGATAACAACAAAAAGGGAATCAACTCGACTTGATTAGAGTTGGATATTCAAGCCAAAAAGGCAAATAGGCAAAACACAGCAGATTCAGACGTCTGAGGTCAAGAATTCAGACGTCTGAATCTGGAAAATAAACTATTTTCCAGAACAGAATTCAGACGTCTGAATCAAGATTTCAGACGTCTGAAATAGGCACTTTTTAGCCTATTCCTTTTCTGGTTCAAAACGAACCAATTCAGACGTCTGAAATTTTGATTCAGACGTCTGAATGCTGGGAGAAGAAAATTCCCAGTATTCCATTCAGACGTCTGAACCATACGTTCAGACGGCTGAAACTGTTATTCAGGGCATTCCCTGAACCTAGGCCAAAAAATGGCCAAACGACATCGATAACGATCGGTCGAGCAACAACGACTAAGGAATTGCACAAGGATAAGTGTTAGGAATTCATACCTAACAATCGAAGATAATTATTGACTTAGATGTGAGATAAAAATCTCACCTTTGAACCCAAACAAATGAAGAAGAAGCTTTGAAGCAATGTCAATGGCAATCACTCTTCAATTCCAACACAACAAGCTTGAATCAAAGCTTAAAAGAAGAACATTCCCAAAGTTAGGTTTAGGAATAAACTGAAATTGAAGAGGAGAAGAAGAAGGAGATGCTTACCAATGGGTTCTCTTCGAATTTGGAGCTAGAAGAAGGATTTGCAAATGAACTAGGGCTTAGGAATTTCCATTTCCAATCTTTTCCCCCATTTTTGATGAAGCTTGAGTATTAGGAATAAGAAGTGAAGTAATGAAGAGGAGAGGGGGTTGGAACTGAGTTAGTAAGTGATTAATGGGTTCAGCCCAAACCCAAGCCCAAAGTGAAAAGTGGCAAAATTCTCCTAACTCCAAACATATCGAAGCTTACACTCAAAAAGATCGCAAACGACGTTTTGGACTCAATGGAGGTGGTCTCGAGTCCCAATTCGACTGTTTGCAAAAAGTAGCTTTTCGGACTAAAATCCGACGAACGACGAAATATTTAAATAAAATATTTAAATATAAAATCGACAAATATTCGGGTTGTTACAGCTGCCGACGCCACCATGACAACAACTGCTGAAGCGCCTCCGGAGCCTTTTATTTCCAGTGTCGGCGAACCATCGGGGCTGCCCCGCGATCCATCAGCAAGTCCTGGGCTTGACACTTCCCCTCGGATTGTAAAGCCATCAAAAATGGGTGAATGCGGTGAATACGAAGTTGACATTCTCGGTCATTCTTCCGGTGCAGGTAATCTACTTGCCTCTCCCGAGTTTGAGAATTTTCATATCGCTCTGCAAGAGCAGGACGAATTTAACGATTTCATTTTTGATCTTATAGGTCTGTCTTCCTTACCTACCAATCCGTCGATTCTCCCGGTGCCTGGACCTATTACTATTTCTACCGCTTCCATGCTCGTTTCTAAATCTTCTCCGGTCACCACATCTGTTTTTGGCTCGCAGCCGGGGCCGGAATACGAGTAGATCGCCGCATGCATGGTTTGGATGACCCGTTTGTATCTTTGGAGGGTGATTTCATAGTGGGCGAAGCTCGGGAGCAAGAAGTTCGGATTGAGCAGCCATGCAGATCTCAAGAACAACTAGTTGCTGTTAAAAAAGAGAAGGTTGAAGCAATAAAGGCTTCTAAGAGCTCCCGTAGATCTCGGAAGCGCAAAACGAAGGGAGAGCCTTCTAAAAAGGTTATAGAGTAGGAGAAAGACATCAGCACTAAGGAGATCGTCGACATCACTGGCAGTAACACCACTCCCGAGGTGAAGCAGGAACATTGAACAAAAGGCGGGAAGGGGAGTGGTGGAAAAATATGATGAAAAGCTTGGGTGGTAGCTGATCTAACTTTGATTCATTTTGCGTTGTTTTGTTCAAGTGTAGAGTCTGTACTTAGTGTTTTTATTGTTCTGTCTTTACCTTTTCTTTTGTTGGCTGATATTGTGTGGGTACAGCCCCCACGTTTCGACCTTCTATATGAGAAAATTATTAGTAATATTCTGTTGATATTTTGACTGTGTGTGCCCTTATGTCTATTTTTTCTACTTCTATTTCACTTTATCTAGTCTTGTGGTTACTGTTAGAATTCTTTGTTTGGAGTAACAGAACTTGTGAACTGTGAAATTTTTGTTTTTAAGCATAACATATTTTCTTTTAAGCATAACGTTTTTGTTTAAGTGTCGGTGTATGCCCCCCAGTTCACAAAGCTGTTTACTTCAAACACTTGACAAACGACCGGTAACTTATGGTTCAAATAGTTTGCATGCCAAGACTTGGAATTTGACTAAGTCACAATTCAATTCTTCTCCTTTTGCAAGTTTTGCAATTTATGTTATTATGCGATTAGGTACGAGATTAACTTGATGAATAATCTTTGCAAATTTTCAGAAATTAAACCACTTATCACTTCTCAAAGACGCGAGTTCGTACTTATGAGTATCATTTCTTTTGCAATCCTCAAATATGTACTCCATTACTCCCAATGTGCACATTATACGAGTTAAATGTAGACAGTCAAATGTCATCCATGTTAAATGTTTCGGTTTACTATGGAGCGTCAGCAATTGGAGTTTTCTGCTAGTTCGTAGCATTCCGACTTTGTTGGAGCCGTGCCCGTTACTCCCGGTAATAGGAGTTGTTTGATCTCTGCAATTCCTGTGGTAGCTAGGTTTCCCGGTATTGTCAAGGCAATTCTGTTACTTAAAATATTCCTCAATGTTGCCAATCTTCGGCAACGTGAGGAGTTTATATTTTAAGAGCGTGATTTCACGGCTCCAAGAGTTAGTGTGTGGCTTTTAGATCTCCTCGATATTTCCTATCTTCGGGCAATGTGAGGGGTTTACATTTTAAGAGCGTGATTTTACGGCTTCAAGAGTTAATGTGTGGCTTATGATATGCACTGCTTTTAGTTCTCCTCGATATTACCTATCTTTAAGCAATATGAGGAGTTTGTGTTTTAAGAGTTAATGCACGGCTTATGAAGTGCGCGACTTTTGATATTTCTCAGTGTCACCTATCTTCGATTAATGCTGAAGAGTTTATGTTTGAGCCTTCCTGATTTTCCAGGGCCACGCCGGTTCTTGGAAGGCAGGGATCGGGTTTTGCCGATCTACCGGTTTGAGTCGATTTGCTTTCATTGAATCGGTGGGTAATTATCATGAACACAGTTTTGTTGGTACAAAAAGTGAATCAATTTTATTCAAAAAATTTGGGCAAGTTTTTGCCTATTTACAATTCTCCCAGCATTCCAGGATGGCTTATTTGCTGAAAAATAGAAGGTACATTAGGTAATTTTAAGGTGAAGTAGCAGCGCAGCAATTCGTTGTTGCATGCTCTAGGAATTTGGATGCCATCAACGGTTGTCAGTTTTAAAGTTTCGTCCCTTAGCTTTTGATTGATCACATATAAGCCTTCCCAGTTTGACTTGAAGGTTCCCGGCACGGGATAGATCCGTTTGAGGACGAGGTCTCCCACTTCGAAGGTTTGGTTGTGAACCTTGGAGTTGAAGTATCGTGTGACCCTTTTTTGGTGGGCGACGGTTTTTAACTCGGCTTCTTCCGTCCTTTCATTAACAATATCCAGTGATTCGAGTAAGAGCTGCTCGTTTTGCTGCTGATTAAAGTTTTGCCTTCGATGAGAGAGGACTTCTAGTTCGATAGGAATCATTGCTTCTAAGCCATATGGCAAGGCGAACGGAGCGTGTCCAGTTGTCGCTTTGTGAGTTGTCATGTAAGCCTATAGTGCGAGTGGAAGTTCATCAACCCAGTTTTCTTTTGCTTTAGTTAGTCGCTTTTTGATAGTGGACTTGATGATCTTGTTTCATTCTTCCACTTGCTCGTTTTCTTGTGGATGAGCAACTGCAGAGAAGCTCTTCTCGATTTGGAAGCGTTTGCAGAAGTCTTTGAACTCAACGCTTTCGAACTGGGTCATGTTATCGATGATGATTTTTTATGGCACACCAAACTTGCAAATAATGTTTTTAGTAACAAAATTAATGACTTTCTTTGTAGTAATGGTGGCCAATAGGTTCCGCTTCGGCCATTTTGTGAAATAGTCAATAACAACTATAGCGTATTTGGCTCCTCTTTTAGCTATTGGCAATACGCCAATCAAGTTGATTCCCTATATTGCGAATGGCCATGGGCTGACCATCTGTGTTAATTCTATTGAGGGAGTTCTTTTTATTTTGCTGAATCTTTGGCAACGATCACATCGTCTGGCGTAGTCTGCTGCGTCGCAGTTTATCGTCGGCCAGAAATATCCATACCGGAGAACTTTCTTTGCGAGGGTTTAACCTCCTATATGGTCTCTGCATTCGTCTTCGTGCAGTTCCTTCAGGATTCGTTGAGCTTCATTGTTGATCACACATCTAAGAAGGGGGTTGAGAATCCTATTCGGTAAAGTATCCCATCCTATATTACGAATCGCGACGCTTTCTGGAGAAGCTTTTTCCACTGGTTCCACTTATTTGGAAGGGTCCCTGCAAGTAAATAGTTCTTGATTGGCATCATCCATGTTTCCACTTCAGCGGTGGTCTCGAGGATCCAGTCAGCGTCCATTTCGTCTATGCTCGGGGCAGTCAGAATCTCAACCGAGACTAATCCCAACGATTGAGCTTCTCTGGAGCTTGCTAGTTTAGCTAAGTAGTCGGCCTTAGTGTTCTGCTCCTACAGAATATGAGTTATGGTATAATGTTCGATGTCTCTCAACAACTCCTATACTTTAGACAGATACGGTGCAAGATTCTCCCCCCGAGCCTGGTACTTGCCCTTTACTTGGTAGACGAATAGTTGGGAGTCACTATAGATGTGGACTGATTTTATTCGAAGTTCCTTCACAATTTCCAGCCCTGCTATTATTGCTTCGTATTCTGCTTCATTATTTGTTGCAGGAAATTCCAACCGTAAGGCGTAGCAAATGGGTCATCCTTCGCAGGTTTCAAGTACTACTTCGGCCCTCGAACAGAGGTGGTTGGATGCGCCATCAACAAAGAGTTTCCATTGCGTCTCCACTTCCGATGATGTTTCTTTTTCATCACCCCGTATAGTAAACTCGGCGATGAAATCTGCCAGCGCTTGCCTATTGATCGCTTTTCTCGGATGGTAAGTAATACCATATTGGCTTAGTTCGATGTTTTACTTGAGAAGCCGTCCGAAAGTTTCAGGTCAGTACAGTACTTGTTTCCGAGGCTGATCAGTCAGTACTTTGATTCGATGAGCTTGGAAATACGGTCGCAGCTTCCTAGACGCGATCAGGAGGCAATATGCTAGCTTTTCCAGCTTTGGGTAATTTTTCTCGGCTCTAGTAAATCGCTTGCTAATGTAGTATATGGGTTATTGGATCTTCGCTTCTTCACGCACAAGGGCAGCGCTTAAAGCATGAGGTGAGACTACTAGGTAAATGAATAGGTCCTCTCCGTCCACTGGCTTTGATAGGATTGGCGGAGCTTCCATGTGTTGCAGTAATTCCGCAAATGCAGTTTGACATGCCGCATTCCATTCGAAGTTTTTCTTTCCTTTCTTCAACGCATCAAAAAAGGTATGCACTTGTCGGTGGCTTTCGAGATAAATTGGCTTAAAGTTGCGACCTTCCCATTCAAGCTTTGCAATTCTCTCTTATTCTTCGAGGCTTGGACTTCTTACAGGGCTGTTATTTGCTCTATGTTTGCTTTGATGCCCCTGGCACTTACGATGAATCCTAAGAATTTTCCCGAGGCTACTCTGAAGTGACATTTAAGTGGATTGAGTTTCATTCCATACTTTCGGAGTATTTCGAACATTTCAGCGAGATTATCCAGGTGGTTAGCAGCTACTCATGATTTGACCAACATGTCATCCACGTAAACCTCCATAGTTTTCCCGATTTGGTGCTTGAACATGGTATTTACCAACCTATGATAAGTTGCCCCGGCGTTCTTCATATCGAATGGCATCATCATGTAGCAGTATAGTCCCAAATTGGTGATGAAGCTGGTGTTCTCTTGTTCAGGTGCATGCATCAAGATCTGGTTGTACCCGTAGTATACGTCCATGAATGATAGCAATTCTTGTCCTGCCATTCCATCCACAAGCTGGTCTATTATGGGAAGAGGGAAGTTGTCTTTTGGGCAAGCTTTATTTAAGTCTGAGTAATCGATACAAAATTTCCACTTCCTATTGGACTTTTTGACTAAGACCGGGTTAGATACCCATTCAGGATAAGTTGCGTCATGGATAAACCGTTAGTCATTAACTTGTCCACTTCTTCTCTTAAAGCTTTTGACCGTTCAGGACCTAGGTTGCGCCTCTTTTGCTTTACTGGTGTGAACTTAGGGTCAATGTTGAGCGTGTGGCATGCGATTTCTGGTGACACCCTACACATATCTGAATGCGTGCATTCGAACACATCTAAGTTAGCGTGAAGAAATTTAGTAAGTTCCAATCGCATCTTGTTTCCAAGGTGCGATCCAATTTTCAAGACTTTAGTTGGGTCGTCCATATCGACTGGGTCAGACACCGTCAATTCTACCGGTGCTGCCCGATCCTCCCCTAAACTCTTCTTTCTAGGGTCCAAAGCCTTGTCTAATCGGGTGTGGTCCCCAATCCAGGGGTGGCTTTGTAGTTGCTATTCAGAAGGTTCATGAATGTGAGAGAGTTCTCCCCACATCCTTCCCCTTTTCCCTTCTTCTGGATTCACGTAACTCTGCAATGTAACATTCTCTGGCGGCGCATTAATCTCCTTTAACCACCCTGATTCTGTTTGCAGTCGGGAACTTCATTATAAGGCACCATTGGGCCAGAGTGACTCTGAAATCAACTAAGGTAGGTCATCCCTAGAAGGAGGTATATGCAGAAGTTTCGTTCGCAATTACGAAGGTCTAAACGAGGGTAAGTCTTCGATTACCCTCTCCAAGCTCCACTGGTAGGTCAATTTTTCCTATGGGTTGTTTGGGTTTGCCAGTGAACCCTTGGATTTTGTTTGGCATGTAGACACGCTTTTCATGGTGATCTTCATTTGGTCAAAGGTACGTTTGAAAAGTATATTGACGGAACTGCCACTATCGACCAATACTCGTCGGACCACAACGGGTCCAATTCCTACCGTCGCCACCATCGGGTCGAGAGTTGGAGCTTTGATCCCTTCGTTATCTTAGTTTCTGAATATACTATCATCATTTAATGTTTTCTGCTGATTGGTTGGAACCCCATCTTCTATCGTGAGACATGATTCCTTCGGAGCATGCTTTAATGAACTTGCATATCGCTCCATCTCTCCCCAACTTCTCTGCGCAGGATGCGGGCCTCCATATATCATTCTAATAATGAGTCTCTGGTCAGTTCGCTTTGATCCATGTTCACTGGTTCTGGCTTGGTTTCTTTGATTCCTAGGGGCCTGAGGAGCTGCGGGCTGGTCAGGATTTTGTGGTTTTTTAACGTACTGCTGGAGCTTGTTCTCCCAAATCAGCTCTTCAATCATGTTTTTTAGTTGGCGAGATTCATTTGTGTTATGACCGCATGAGCGCTTTCGTTGCTCGATCGCTTCCTTCTTATGGTTTTTTTATATTCCTCGGTCCCTTATGTTACAAGATATATTTTTTTTGGAGTTTTGTTGAGAAGGGTGTAATCATCAGGCCTAAAGCCTTTAAGGTGTTTATTGTTTCCATTTTTCTTATTGGAATTCTGATTTTTCCTTTTTTGATTTCCAACTTTTCCTATGGTTCCTTCTGCAGTCCAGGAAGCATTCGTTTTCTAGATTATTGCCACGTCACTCTATCCGACATTCAATGGTTGCATGCAAGTTGACTACCTTTCTAACTCCTGTGCTTCCTCAAACCTCAGGTACTGACTTGCTTTGCGATTGAAATCCTTCATTGTAGTGGGTTGCTTCATCTTGATCCACTATTCGAACTCAGTTTTGGGATGAATGGCTCAGACCGGAGCCATGAAAACCATGTCTGCATTTGGATTGCTAACCTCTGTCACTGCGGTATTAAACCGGTTCATGAAAGACTTCAGCGATACGTTTCGTCCCTGGAATAATCCGGACAGGGACATCACATCCTTCGGTTGTGTGGTATGGAGCCTGAATTGATCGAGGAATCTCGTGGCAAGTTGATCAAAAGTAGAGATGGATCTCGACGGGAGCCTAGTGAACCACATGGAAGCGATCCCTTCCAAGAAAATGGGAAAACATCTACACCGACCAGCTTTTGAAGCGTTTGCTCTGTCCATGTACCAGCTATACTTGTATAAATGGGGTTTTGGGTCCTTCGTCCCGTCATAGGATGGGAAAGTTGGTATCATGAACTTTTTCGGATATCGCTCATTCAATATCTCATTAGTGAAGGGAGTCCGACTTGGTGTGGACCCCTACTCATCATCTCTTCTGTCTTTATTTTCGTCCATCAACCGCTTAAACATAACTTGGATGAATGTCTCTGATGTTCGGTAATCCTAGGGACTGCTGTTAGTCGCTACACCAAGTGTTTGATTTTGTAAACGGTCTTGGCGAGTGGGCTGAAGCCTAGGCTCTCTTGTCTTTAGGAGAGCCATTCCCTTGGGATCCTGTTGGCTTGCGGTTGTTCTGACTGGGGCGGTTTTGGCATTTTCAGCATTATCAAACGCGTTAGCATTCCCTTCCAACTTATCATCATTAAATTGTTCTTCATCCTCTGAATCGGAGAGGTCCATCACTATATTCTCTTATGGAGTTTTCACCCCTTGGTTTAAGTTCAGAGTTGGTTGCCTTGCGACGAGCGGGGTACTTGTATTCCCGTTTGCATTGATTCCCATAGTTCCTGCTGCCCCCTTTTCTACGGCTGCTTCCCGTTTCTTCTGTTTACGCCAGAAACGGAAGAATTTTATTGCTCTATGGCAGCCGCGGGTTCAACCATAGTTCTTGGAGCAGAGTTTGATTGTAAGGTTAGGAGAGCATTGAGCTTATCCATCATAGCTTTCTGACTGTTCTCCATTTTCTGGATGATCTCATCAACCATTTTCTTCAACTCATCCCTTGTAACGACTTCGCGCTGATTGGAATATGCAAGCACCTGATCTCCTATGTTGGCACCATTTACTTTAGTTTGTTGATGATTCATATCTTCCTTAGCTACTACTGCCCCTATGGACCTTCCAGAGGTAGTTCATTTTCTTCTTGGAGCCATTGATTCCAAGCAACATATTCTTCGAGCAAATATTGAGGACCTTACTTCTGGACCTGTCTGATCCAAAGTAGATAGCTAGATCTGAACTCTGAGTTGCACTCTCAACGAAAGCACCAAAATGTTAACCCAAAAAATGAATCAAAATCCTGGTTTGAGCGTGAAAACACCAGCCCTGTTCTCGTAGAGCAATAACCTAGATAATAGATATAGGAAAAGCAGTAAGAGAAAGATGATAAGAAGATTTTTATAGTGGTTCGGCTGTTAACAAAGCCTACGTCCACTTTATAGTTTTTATTATAATCTGATTGTTATTACAAGATGTATTTGATTACAAAGCTCTTGATTATCCTTAGCTAGATTGAACCTCCAAGGTTGGAATTAACAGGAGAATCACGGTGAATTCCTTTGAAGACCATTGTAAGAGAGGTGAGAAGTGAAGAAAGCTTCCAGTAGAGTTTGAGCATCCAGTCTTGAGAAGATCCTGTTTATGTTGCAGATAGGATGGTATTTATAGAGATCGAAGAGCTATTAGGTAAAGCCTATTCGTCAGTTGTTTGCAGATAGTCACAAGAAGATGCAGTGGGGCTTAGCTCACGACCCGAGCCAAAATCATGGATCACTAGCGATCCATGGTCTATGGATCACCAATGATCCATATCATTGGTTCCAGCACGAGCTAATTACTTGGCCTTTTCCTCTGCTTCACTTTGTTTAGGTCGCACTTGTTCTATGATCAAGTATGGATCGCTGGCGATCCATAGTGTATGGATCGCAAGCAATCCATACACTTAGCATATTTTTGGACTTTGGTTTCTGAACTGTCTTCTTTGTCTTGTGTCGATGTTGTTCGCGTAATCTCATTGCACATTGCCTTGTTTTGATGATGATTTATTTGCTAGTTGTTTTTAGCTGCTGATTGGACTGGACAGATGCTTATCTCTCGATTTAACTAACTCGGGATCTCATCAAACTCAGCCATTACCTCTAGAATAGGTGTTGGATTATATTGCCATAGAGTTGGTTGATAACTAAGCTAAACCCATAGATCACTAGCGATCCATAGGCCATGAATTGCTAGCAATCCATGTCCTTAGTAGTTTTTCTTATTTCTTTTCTTAGCCCTCCTTAGCTTGCTACTTTAGTCCTTTTGGTTGAATTATAAGCTATTTTGACTCCACCAAGTTGTTCCGTCTTCTCTTAGATCCTGCTGGGTTAAAAACCCAGATAACATGTACCAAGAGTTAACTTTGGGTACCAAAGCAACTTATCCGGAGTCATGAACCAATTAGCATGGATTAGAAATTATGTTACGCTCCAGACTTTTAAAAGTCGTAACTTCTTTGTTTAAAGTCCAAATTTGATAAGACTTCCACCATTGGGGCATAATTTTCAAGCACAATTTTTTTAAAAATTGGTGACATTCCAAGAACCTTTATTTTTGGATCGATGGAACAACATGTGTGGGTTAGTGAGACGAAATGGGATTGTATGAAAATACCGAGAATGAGACAAGTCGACGTGGTATAAAGCAAATATTAGAGGATAATAGAAGCTAAAGTCAACTTAATTTTTTTTAGAAATTACAGCAAAAGAAATACAGCTATAAGAGCAAACGAAGGACATGATGAGATCCCTAGGTCAGTGCGTAGTGTAAATTTTTATAGGTTTAAGAGGATAAGTTCCAAATTTGTCTAGGAACAAATTGAAATAATATAATAAATATATTAAAAATGGAATTTTGTAGATGGGGCTATTTGAGATTTAGACCTACTTCACTGCGTTTGAAATAATGTTTATGGATGGAAAATATATGAAGTTTGTTAAAATCAGATTACGAAGTCAAAAGTAGTTTAAAAATGAAAGATATGAGCAAAAAAATAAATTTCTAATTTTGGGCCAACAGGCCAAACCACTTGTAAATTCATCTTAAAGTTCCTAGGTCTTATACTGTTCCTTATTTGAGAACCATAATCTAGTCGTAACCAATCTTTTCTTATCTTCTTAGCCGCTTCACCAAAATTTACAATTATATAATTAAAATTCAAGTTGAAGATTTCTCTATCGATCATTTTCTTCTTCCTTCAAATTAATGAGGTTGGATTTAGAGTCTTCGTTGAATTGGAAGATTCGAGAGGGTGTTTAGAACTAAAATCAAGGGGTAATTCACATATTGATAAGTGGAGATTTCTATTAATTTATATGATTACTTTTATGTTGATATTCATGTACATATGCTAAGATGGATTAGAATTAATGATAAAATAATTAGATCTAATTTTTGAAATGATCATTACTTGATGTAAAGTTTAGAAGTAGTGTAGGATAGAAGAAACACACATGTAACATTTACATTAATTCAACATAAGAAGTGATTTCTATTTAGTAACTTCTAATTGGTGATAATTAATATGCCTTATTATTCGAACGATGATCGCATGAATTATATAATTTCGATTGACCATTGTTTAGATTGAATCATTATTGTTTGATAGAAATGATATGTATAAACCTATACAGAACACTTAGAAACCTATTTATTAAGTTATAAGTGATAAAGCTGAAGGTATGCTCTAGGGGAAATTACGTAATTTCAATTATATAATTGTACACCTAACTCTTATGTACGAATCTTATTACAAATAAAAGTTTTCTAGTATATAATTCTATTGTATATATATAAATAAAATGTTGATGGTTACATTAATATATATAATATGAAATCCCTAGGAATAAGTATTTAGCCGATTATAGTTACATGTGTATTCGTGACGATGACTATTGAATCATGTGTGTATAAATAAATAGTTAACCTTATTTTTTCCTAATCAAGGCGATTCAAGAAAGGGATATTGGTTCACCCACAAGATTAGTTTATGTAATGCTCTCCATATAATGGATGATGATTTACTCATGGTCGTTAGGGACACCAAGAGGTTACATACTTATAATTGTTGTTGATCAATTACAGAACGAATCATCGAGAATCGTCTATAGATTAGTTATATCTAAGATAAAATAGAGTATATCGCATGACGACATGTAATTGTCTTTTGACTTGAGAGTATTGTGATTCTTATATGTTTAGGACCTACTTTGATGATGGTTAATCACATTACATGACTTTGTGTTAAGACCGTAGTTGGGTATGGGTCAAAGGGATTAGATATTTGAAGTGAAACACTACCTATGAGAGAATTCGTCTCCTTTAATTTAGCAGATTAGTGTCATCATAGTTGGAATTGACCTAAAGTTAGATATCTTTGGCCAGAGTAAATGTGGTCAATTAATAATTATATTGATTAAACTAAGTAACTTTGAATCTCAACTTCGAAATGAAATAAGAATATTATTAAGCTTTTGATCGATGACTTAACCTTAGATGTCTAAGTGGCATAGTGTTGATAAAGGGACAAATGTGTGCAAATATCGCTGCATAAAGATGCGACATTAAAATGATTACAAAGTATGGCTTCACCTAGATGATTGATAAGCGTGTGACTTCATGGCCATTAATATGCTTCAGTAAAGTTCGTATAGGCTTTGATATTTAAATAGTTGAATATTAATTAAGGACCGAAATCACCCTAAGAGTCACATAACAAAGAATTGTAGCATTGGGCCTAAATGATATAATATAATAATGTATAATTATTATAAATTATCATGGAGATGATATATATATATATATATTTAATTGTTATATGTGTTGTGTGAATAATTCAATTTATTTAGACCACCAAAATTAATTATGTTAAATGTGTATAATTTTTGTATATATTTAATGTAATTCAAATGGGTAATTTAAATAATTAAATGATGTAATAGAAATTATATATTGTATGTATTTTATGCCATGTATTGATCAATTAATATATGTTAACTGATTTAAATATGGTCAGTCCTATGAAGACAAAATGGAGGGCCAAAGTGGAGAAATAAATGGAAATCTAATACATGTAATTTGTAACGACCTGAAATTTTCAACCATTCGCATCCATACATGTCGGATTTGAATTGCTCATAATATCATATTGTTAATTTAAATTTGGCAAAACTCGGCATATATAGTAAATAATAAATAATCACAGAATCACAGGCACAGAGTTATATAAAATAATGCAGCGGAAACAAGAGAATAGTAGTTCATGAAGCTACCATATATATAACAGAGTTAAGCAAGATACATCAAGAGTCTCGAATACATAGATGTCTCAATACAAGAGTCAAATAAAAAATCTGAATACATCACTGGAATCAACTGAATAACTGAAAGCTGGATAGATACCTGGATCTCCAAGCGAAGCTCCAACTCCAAAGGTGAGTCTCGAACACTGAACCACTCAGTCTGACCCGAGCGTAAAGCAAAACACAAAACACTCGAGTCAGAATTAACATTCTTATATCAATAAATCCAACTCAAGTGAAATATCAACTGAAATACAAGTAACTCAAAGGATGTTTAGGATAACCATCCTCTAAGGATCCGTTAAACTATCTACTATGTAGTAATATACGCTATTATAATAGTGTCTAATAGTAAAATAAACTTACTTTTAAATAGCGTTAAGGCTTTACATTTTCCACCTTAACACACAATAGTGCCAATACTCTATACAGTACCTACATACCTCGAGAGGCTACGAGAAGATACTCCATAGGTACGACACAAATAGAAACTCGTAGTAAAGCTCGATATGGTAGGTGACACGGCACAACTAGGCAATGCCAGGGTAGATATACCAATTACGCATCCGGGCTGGTGGAAATGCATAGCAGCCACTGCCGCCCACCTCGGAACACACTCCCAAATAAAAAATCGAAGGGTGGCCACCAAATCAATCACAAATTAATAGAATGGTATCAAAGAAATGCGTCCGATCAGAGGTGCTACCTCATTGGCCCGAGAATCGCTCCTGTTTTAGCCACCTTATGCCAACTCACGGGAGTCGGGTCCACGTTCATACCTCAATAGCATCATCGCCACCATCCTACTTCATTCTGGAATCTCCATCGCGTACACAGTTGTTAAAGTGGTTTTCGGTATCGACAGAGAGTATGCCCATATCTGATCCCGGTCTCTTTAACAACCAATTGTTATTATAACACCGTGGTCATTTCAAAATAGTTTATACTTCCAAACCAAAATATCATTTTCATTTCAAAACAAATCAATACGATATTATTTCCATTTCAAATATATTCACTTCCAAAATCATAGCACTTTCAAAGATATAATACTTTCGAACCAAAACAATTTGAAAAAATAATACTTTGGAAATCATAATACTTTGAAATTCAAAACTTTGGAAATCATAACCCTTTGAAATCAATACATTTTGGAATCCATAATACTTTCCTCTAAAACAGTTTAGATATTAAAATTATATGTATAATAAAATAGTTTATAAAATAAAAGTAGTTTATATAAAATACTTATAAGTTAAAATAGTTTATAATAAAATAATTTATATTGAAAATGATTTATATTAAAATAGTTCATATTAAAATAATTTATAAAGTAAAATATAAATAGTTTTAGATATAGTTTTAAAATACTTTATATACAAATAGCTTCCTAAAATTCCACAAATTGATTCAAAATCAACTCAAATTACAAATTTCAATTTTTGATCAAATTTCAAATCATCAATTTCAATTCGATTTAGTCTCTAAATAACCCATTTCAAATTATCGATTTCAAATACATATTTGAACCATAAAACAAGCCATTTCAGTTTCAATATATTTAAAAGCTTTAAATATTCAACATTTCAAAACTACATTCGATAATTTCATATATATATCAAATCCACTTTACTATTATTTAGTTTTGAAATATTCACTCAATAAATCCAATATCATTTAAAACAAACTCCAAATTACAATAAACTGAATATTTCCTTCAATTTATTTAAACTTGAAATATTCACTTAAATCACTTTTAATCAAATACAAGTTATAAAATCATAGCTTCAAAATTTCAAATTTTATAAATTTCAAATCAAACTTATTTAAGTAAAATTATTAAATAAATATAATTTCAAACCAATTTCAAAGCATTATAAACTCTATATAGATATTAAATAAATACTTAAACATATTATTTATCAACTTTATTAAATCAACTTTAATAAATCTTTAAAATTAATATTGATTGAAACCATATATTTCTTTTCAAACCCATAGAAATCATTTCCAAAATATTTGTATATAGACCAACGATGTCTGTATATAATTTTCTATCCTATGGTCAAGTGATACAGATATTTATCATTTCAATCCGCAATTTAAATATATACGGGTATATATCATTTCAACCCGCAATCCCAAATTCAATTCAATGAAAATCGCTTGGGTTTATCATTTCAAACCATAACGATTTTCTCTTATTCTACAGATCGTTCGGGTATGTATCATTTCAACCCATAGTGAATTCTATACTAACAGGGAACTTGCAGAGTGATAATAGATATGATAATAATATAACATGCATATAACATCAATAAAAATAACAGATAATGGTGTCAGATGTAATAGGTGAACAGATACAGATAATGGTATATATAACAATGTAAATAACTAACAGCAGTATATTTCAATTGTCGTTTCAATTGAAATAAAATTTAATAAATATAAGAACGTTAATCGTGAGTGATTGCTCACCTTTCGAGGCTAGAGAGAAAAACAACGAGATGAGTTACGGATACAAGCACGGATTTCGAAGCGAAGTACGATGGACTCGAGTTTGACAAACAAGCTGATAAATTAGAAATCAAGAACCAAAATCGGTTTGATATAAATGGAAAAAAATATACTGTATTTAAAATCAGTAATTATAAACGAAGTCAATATAACTAGAATATAAACTGACCAATAACATATATATAAAATTTAACATATTATCATATAACAAACAAATCTAACATGTATAATATACATGTAAACACGCAGATTTATGTAACATATATAAATATATATAAATTAAACATATTATATGTAAAGCTTATTTATATAAACATAAAGCACATAAACTTATTATAAGTTACTGTAACCTATATGACAGTACATAACTTACAAACCCAAAATAGTATAAACACTATGCAACTCAACACCATATATACCACTTTATATACCGAAATATACTATATATGTATATCTAAAATTTTGTATATAGATTTGGGAATACTATAAAATTATGTAAGCTTACAATATATAAGAAGTTATGAGAATATTATTTGTTAACAGATTTTGCAAATGTTATAATAGTAAATTAAATATATATATATATATAATTGTTTCAAAACCAATGTTATGTACATATTAAAATCCAACAGAGTATTTACATAACCATTATAAAACAGATAACTTAATTAATATTGGTATAACATATATAACTAATAGTATAACAATAACAACATATATATATATATATATGAATATACCTAGATATATATTATCTTTCACGCTAAAACTATAACAACTATCAAATATATATATTAACACGGTACAAGTTGAAATCTATATATATATATATATATAACTGCTTAACATACTATATATATCTAATAACTTATATATACACGAGCCATTGTAGAAACTTTATACACCTACTTTATAATATATAAAATCCATATAAAAAAAAGAATCAACAGTTTCAACTATATACGTACGTAACTTAATTCTTTACAAACTCAAACAAACTTTATCAACTTGAATATATAAACTAAAATATGTAAATAAACTTATATATATAAATATACCTTTGAATAAATGGAAAGAGACAGGTGGCCACGAGAGAGAGGAGCTCGGGTTTAAGGCGAGTCTTAGGTGAGGCGGATGGAGTTTCTGGTGAGGAGATGGACTGACGAAGTGATGGGGATGGGTGTGAAGCTAGCATTGTTGGGTGTTGCGTTGTTGTGGAGGGTTTCTGGCGTGGGTGGATTAGTTTGGAGAGAGGGATAGCCGATACTTGCTTCGGTGAAATGGGTGAGAGGAGAAGAAAGAGAGCGAGCGGTGAAAGAAGCCAAGAGGAAATGATAACAGTAGTTTCATATATTTTTTTTCTGAACGGAAAAAGGAAATGGAGGATGGAAGCTCAAATGAAGGGACCAGATGAATAAAATGAACCGCAATGTTATAAATTAAACGTGGGAATAGCAAGAGATAGATGTGGACAGCTGTGAATATTAATAGCCAATGGCTATTTACTTTACCCGATTGACACTGAATGGACAAAGAAAGCCAAAAGGCTCAAATACGGAACCAATAGACTAGGCGTTTTGTAGATTGCACCGCACACCGGACTCCGAAATTAACAATTGAATATACCGTAGAGATCAGCACAACGAGATGATCGAAACGGTATACATATATCAGTGGTACGATCATCCGATCAAAAGTTGATAATCGATACCGAAAATGCTGCTATTTGGTCAGAAATAAGATAAACGGAGCAATGGAAGTCCAAATTTTGAAAAACGAAAGATGACGTCTCACTCAGAAGAGGATTTAGAAATTTTTTATAGCAAAATATTCAGGTTTGGAAAACATTTTATTATCATCAAATTTAACCGATTTGAATTGAAATAAAATTACACAAGAAAATAAACTTCCATATTATTTGATGAAAATTTACCAATTGCTATGTTTAAGAAGACGTATTCCAAATATCAAATTTATATTTCAAAATTTTCTTCTTTAAAATTTCACAAAATCACCAGTTAAATACATTATAAAACCAGTTAAAATTTTCGGGTCGTTACACTCTCCCCCACTCAAAACTTTTCGTCCCCGAAAAGGAAGGAGGTAGGAGAATAGAAACAACCAGAAAGAAATTAGATTGAAATACAAATAAAAAAATTAATTTAAAACCATATAAATTTCAAATTAAACAAATTAATATTCAACAATTTGGTTTAATCCATCTGAGTTTACTTAAGTTAAATCAGTCTATCTATTTCTCAATTCATTATCTTTTTATCTAGTCATCCTCAATTTACAATTTCTAAATCATTAATTTGTATAATCATTTATTATACTCATATTTTATTCAACAAATTTAATTCTTTTATTCCAAATTATTATTAAGTTTATTCCACTTAATATATCTTATTACATATATCTAGACCATATAAATAAATTTAAACCATACAAATTCGATTTAAATTAATTTATATTCAATAATTGATTTTAAATTCAAGGTATTTCCATAAATTGATCTAATTTCAATTTATTAATTCCTTCAAAACAAATTTATTTATCTCATCTATTATTCAATTAACTTATTATTCTATTTATCTCTATTAACATCTTTATAATAAAATTTAAGTGTATAACATTTATTATAACACTCAAATCTTTCCTTATAAAGTCATTTTATATTGTATATTATCCAATTACATTTTTAACTCCTGAATAATTTAGGTAAGTTATATTGAAATGTAATTGAGAATTATACAAGTAAAATTTTCTCATTCAACTTATTTCAAGTTTAAATATTTATTCAAAATCTTGACTTTATTTTATACTTGAAATCACCTTATCAGAATTCAAGAATAAAATTTCCGGCACTACAACAAAAACATCTTTTCACAACTGCCAAAAACAGTTGTAATAGGTCTATTACAACGGACAGCCGCCCGTCATGATATCCAGAGTTGTAATAGATCTACATTTTTTACAACGATCTTCGACAGTTGTAAAAAATCTTTTACAACTGCCAGCGGCAGTTGCAAAAAAGATCTTTTACAACTGTTAATCGCAGTTGTAAAAAGATCTTTTACAACTGCTATTAACAGTTGTAAAAGACCCTTTAACAACTGCTATTGACAGTTGTGGTAAAAAAATGTAAAATAAAAATAATAATTTCTAAGCACATTTTGCAATGCAACAAGAAATATTAGTAGATAATACTGCAATATCAGTAGATAATACTGCAGTATCCACATATAATATTGCAGTATCCATAGACAGCATTGAAGTAAATTTAAATATCAATATAACAAAGTGAAATAAAACTAACTGCAATATCAGATTTAGTCAATACATAATACACATCACATTGTTATTTGCTTAATAGAAAAATGAATTTAGGGTACAAATATGTCAAAATCAAGAGCCTCTTAGGTTCTACAAATGCTAATAAAATAATTCTGGACTTACAGTGAATGTAAATACATCTAAAGGGAATACAAATGCAGTTAAAAAACAAATATGGACTAAAAGGAATACAACAGCTACCAGTCTTCACTAAACCACTTTTTCTTTCAGCGCGACATCAACTTACCTTCTGCTGAGACATCAACTTACCTTCTGCTGCAACAACCATTATCAGTCATCACTTCCCAATACTATCACAAACTAGAAAACACAGCATTCAACACTGATATACTATACATAACCACTTCACTGACTGCCGCTCCTTAACTACTACCAGCATCACCTATCTCCCATACATTCTGTTGCGGTCACCACCTACTGCTCCTCCACACAAAGCAAACTGCTCCACCAACAAGTCTCGAATACCCAAGCTTCTTTAACTCTGCCATAATACAATCAACAAACAACAACAACATACACGGTTAGCCTATATCTTAAAAATAATAATTGAAAGGCTACTAATTTATATACATAAGCATAGCTATTTAAATAGTTAAGCTATATCACGCAAACAAGGCCAGTATTTCAAAAACATACATGTGTAAGTTTATTATCATTCATATGTGCCCAGATTTTGAATGTGTCAGGCTATATCATATAAAAACAAAACATGGACAGTATGTCCTTTATGCACTTAAGAATGTAGGCTATCGAACTTCAAAGTTCAAAGTAATTTACATACATCTTTTATTACCGAATATAACTTTAGAAAAATAGCATATCAACTATCAAACTAATTAGGCTTTAAATCTAAACAAAGGTATGCTGGCACATACATATGCGGCAGTTCATGAACAAGTGGATTTTATTGGGTTCATAAACAATACATTAAGTATTCATTTCTATTTTATGTTACCAGTTGATAGGCGAAAGCAAACCAAGATTATAATACAACTTAACAAGAGCATCACACGGACAAAAAGAGTAAAGCATGGAACTAAATAGAGAATAGAAATCATGAATGCAAATTTCTTAAGTCGGGTTGTTTTTTTTCTTTTTTTCCAACAGTTCACCCACCGATGGACCGGTGTGGCTTCACCGGTCGATCAGTGGTGATAATATCTGGAGCAGATGCTCCAGATCAGTCTCCGCCAGCCACTGCTTGGATTTTCAACATGGCTACCTCCTTTTGGATGCACGGTTGACAAGATATAAGTGCATGCAAGTCAACATTTAACTAAATACTTTGCATTACTCAATGGTTCTAGGAAATAAAATTAACAAGACTTATAACCTTAGGCTTTGCTTCTACCAGGTAAGAATATCAAACTCAGCAACCATCCAAAATTCACCAAAACTTCATTGTGGTTAAATAGATGAAGACGCATAAGATTTTTTTTTAGAGAGATCAATGTGAGTGTTACTCACCTAAATCATTGCTGTAGAAATCAATGCTGTTTAAGTTGTAACTTTATGCACAATGATAACGATTTATCATTATTGTTTGTTTTGCAACCAAAATAATATTATTTGTAGATAAAAGGAATCCTTTCATCAGGTTTTGTTCTGTTGTGAAGATGTTCTAATTATTTTTGTAGTTAATGAAAGAAAGATAATAAAGTTCATTCTCACTGAAACTGTTATAATGGGGCAAACGCCAGTCGACTCAACATCACAGCAACAAAATAACAAACAGTGGCTAAATTGGCAGCACATTATTAATTTTAAAAAGATACTAAAGGCATGTGGGCCTAAATCGGGGGTAAAAAATAGAACCTATGAAAATAAAATATTATCATAAACTGCAAATGAGGAACGATATGGCACAGATACAGTCTGTATTTGCCCACTGTTGGAGTTTCAAAAGCCATTTGGCTATTTTATTAGTATCATAGTTCACGTTTGATAAGTCTATCTAATGTATTGAAGAATCAAAAGTGATTATAAGCCGACACATTTTACAATGTTCATAAATAATACGTAACATGGTATAATTGTAGTCCCATTTATTCATTTATTAGGCATAAGGATAGTGGAGCACGCTTATAATTTATGGTAGCAAGACTCCACTCACACAGCACATTTAATCCCCTTGCCTGCTGACATCATTGCACTTCTGCCTAGCTATCACTACTTCCAATTTACACTACTACACCATCATAACCTACCTTACAAAAAGGAAAAAATCACTTATTCACATATGCATACCCTCCTCCAGCCACCTGCCATCGCTTGACATCCTTGTGTACTTCACACACCTAAACTATGGGACAACCTTTCATCTTTCTTTAAGGAAATGTACTTCAATGATAACCAAATTTATTCCTTTTTGTTTACTTTGATATACAACGCTCATATTACACTAAGAGATTTAAGTTTCTTATCACATCAATTTTTTGTGGCATTGCACATTTGATAACTATTTAGTGCACAATGCATTGCAAAATAAGAATTGAATTGTCTTCAGTAACACAAATATCTTTGGTAGAGATTTAAAATTTTAAAAAACAACTTATTTAAGTAAAACAAATCTCCTTTTTTCCCCTTCCTTTTTTTTCGACGCCCTTAATGAATATTCATATACATAATTGTGTATTACAAGATTCCAAGAACATATCATGCTATGTTTCAACTGAAACTCATTCAATAAAGTCAGTCGCCATCTATAAAGCCAAAGTGAATTATGGACCAAGTTATTGACATAACTAGAAGAACACTTCATGACTTAATTTCTTTAAAATGGGTCCAAAAATGGCTATTAGATAACACATCTAACTTTGTAAACTGAACCGGTTTCCATGTTTTTATACCCATATATATACAATTGGTTGGATAAGAAACACAATGCCAAAAATTGAAACTTAATCTTATCAAAGCCTTTCAATGAAACTTAAGAATAGTTTGCAGCAGTAAAGTTATTTCATATTACTACCATTATTTCCATGTTAACAGGTTTTCGAGGTAAAGAAAATGCTTATCAGAATAGAACCTAGATAATCAAACTAAATTATGGAGTTCTTCTCTTTTACTTATCAGAATATTCCACTCATAAACGTTTTTATAAGTTAAAACGAACTTAAAGTGATTCTGATGAAGACAGTCATAAAATCTCATTTGTATCTTCAAATGCGTAAGATAATGAATCCTCACTCCATTTTCACTTGTTTCAACACTGGTTGTTGCACTTTACTATTACAGTAGAGAGGTGCAATGTGTGAAAAAAATGAATAAAATGTGGAGATTTCGGTTTCCTATTCTACTTATGATCCAGATATGGGTAAATCTACAGAATAAATTGCCAGGATAATAAACTTTAAAGCAAAATTACCTCAAGAGCAAGCCTGAACCTTTTGAACTTCCGGAGCTCTTTCGCAACACGACAAAGAAACCATTTGGAAAGCCGCTTCTCTTCGTTATCCCATTCATCCAAAATCGCGCCTGAACCAACATTAGGTTTTTGCATCGTCGATATTTTCCTGTACAAAGAGCTCCATTTTAGTGCCGGCTTCTTGTCGTAGTCTACGGTTCCTTAGCTGTGGATATGAGAAATTGAGCATTCAATTGGTTTGACATTGATAAAAACCGAGGGGTTCAAGCTAGAAGACGAGAAATTTGGCAACTGGAACAGAGATGAAGCTAGGATGGAAACGAGAGTGCGAGTGGCAACGGCGGCGAGTGCAACGGAGGCCAGCAAGGGCGGTTTAGTTTCTTGGATGGAAACGAAGGAAGGAGGGTAGCGGGATGAGGTTAGGGTTTAGGTTTAGGAATAGAAATAGAAAAATTTGCGGCCAGCTAAAATAAAATGAGCGGTGAATGAAAAGGAGGGAGGGAAATCAAAATTATTTAGAGTAGAAAAATAAAGTAGGGAGGAGACAACTGACGAAAACAGTTGTTATAAACAATATCTACAACTAACACAAATTAAGCAGTTGTAACCGATCGCATATCACAACTGCTGCATAAATAAATTTGTTAAAAGCGCCTTTGTTACAACTGCTAACATAAACAGTTGTTACAGAATACCTATTACAACTGTCTGTTTGTGTTGGTTGTAAAGGAAAAGTTGTAATATAGTTGTTTTGTTGTAGTGCGGTTTCAATTCAACCCATTTAGAGATAAATATATATATATATATATTATATATATATCAAATAAAATCTATGATCATATACCAATATATATATTATAAATCAAGTCATACTTCAGAAGTTCAAATCAAATTAATTTTCCAAAACGAAAATGTAGCAAAGCTACAGAATGGTCTCTCCACTTCGAAACTCAAAAATGAATGTCGATGATGCTGCAGTCATCATCGAAATTATTTTCAAGGGACAAAAGAGGAGAGTACTGATTTAAACTTTTAAAATTCTTTGAAACTATTTCTATTTGAAAAATACTTTAAGTAATATGCATTTTAAAACTTTAAAACTGGAGTTTGAAATCACCGAAAATTAAATTCCCAAATTCCTGATTTAAATTCATTTCAATTCCAAATCAATTTATAAACCATGTTTATAAATTCATTTAAAGAACAATAAATGATAATCAAATATTATCATTTCAACAACCAATTTATTTAATAATTTAATTTCAGAAAATTTTACTTATATATATAATAATCATACAAATTTATTTCATTTTCCAAATTTGAAAATAATATTGTGTCAGTTTGCTCTGTTCAACTATTTTGGAAATCCTATCGATAGCGTTGATCAGACGAATTGATCGAAAACCCAAATCAACATCAACAACTCAAACAACACAATATATAAAACAACTTAATATTAATAACAAATACACTCCCTCACTCAATGATTAAATAATGGATTAAAACAAGGATAGATTCAAATTTAGAGGGACTCAAATCCAGAGTATTCTGACTAGAAGATAAGCTCGACACGAAGATAAGATGATTAAGTTATAAAATAGGAAGATAGGTAGACTTATATAAATCACGGGCAACCATAACCGGGTCAATCGTGACTTACAAGGATAAGATCGATGCAGAATCCAGAAGCAGGTCGACCTTTGATCGATAGAATTCGAGCATAGCAAAAGATAGCAGCGTCGTAAACCGAGGATATAGAAATCTCCGGTGAATCAATGCCTATGGTAAAGGAGTTTCACTCTTTTACAAATCATTCAGTGATTGGCGAGACCGTCGATTTTATAGAGATAACTCGAAGTGGAGTTATGGGATACTCCAGAATCAAGAGAACACGAATAGGAAACCGAATAGGAAAGACAAGGATGGATTTCAGAACAAGTGGGAGAGTTCCAAAATTCAAAGGAAACTGAGTCAAAAGGAAGAAATTCAAGCTCGAACAAAAATGATTCCATAATTAAATTTACTACATATGCTAAGTTTTGCCTAAAACCAGTACTCTGATACCAACTATAACGACCTGAAATTTTCAACCATTCGCATCCATACATGTCGGATTTGAATTGCTCAAAATATCATATTGTTAATTTAAATTTGGAAAAACTCAGCATATATAGTAAATAATAAATAATCACAGAATCACAGGCACAGAGTTATATAAAATAATGCAGTGGAAAGAAGAGAATAGTAGTTCATGAAGCTACCATATATATATATATATATAACAGAGTTAAGCAAGATACATCAAGAGTCTCGAATACATAGATGTCTCAATACAAGAGTCAAATACAAAATCTGAATACATCACTGGAATCAACTGAATAACTGAAAGCTGGATAGATAGCTAGATCTCCAAGCGAAGCTCTAACTCCAAAGGTGAGTCTCGAACACTGAACCACTCAGTCTGACCCGAGCGTAAAGCAAAACACAAAACACTCGAGTCAGGATTAACATTCTTATATCAATAAATCCAACTCAAGTGAAATATCAACTGAAATACAAGTAACTCAAAGGATGTTTGGGATAACCATCCTCTAAGGATCCGTTAAACTATCTACTATGTAGTAATATACGCTATTATAATAGTGTCTAATAGTAAAATAAACTTACTTTTAAATAGCGTTAAGGCTTTACATTTTCCACCTTAGCACATAATAGTGCCAATAGTCTATACAGTACCTACATACCTCGAGAGGCTACGAGAAGATACTCCATAGGTACGACATAAATAGAAACTCATAGTAAAGCTCGATATGGTGGTGACACGGCACAACTAGGCAATGCCAGGGTAGATATACCAATTACACATCCGGGCTGGTGGAAACGCATAGCAGCCACTACCGCCCACCTCGGAACACACTCCCAAATCAAAAATCGAAGGGTGGCCACCAAATCAATCACAAAGTAATAGAATGATATCGAAGAAATGCGTCCGATCAAAGGTGCTACCTCATTGGCCCGAGAATCGCTCCTGTTTTAGCCACCTTATGCCAACTCACGGGAGTCGGGTCCACGTTCATACCTCAATAGGATCGTCGCCACCATCCTACTTCATTTTGGAATCTCCACCACGTACACAGTTGTTAAAGTGGTTTTCGGTATCGACAGAGAGTATGCCCATATCCGATCTCGGTCTCTTTAACAACCAATCGTTATTATAACACCGTGGTCATTTCAAAATAGTTTATACTTCCAAACCAAAATATCATTTTCATTTCAAAAAGAATCAATACGATATTATTTCCATTTCAAATATATTCACTTCCAAAATCATAGTAATTTCAAAGATATAATACTTTCGAAACCAAAACAATTTGAAAGAATAATACTTTGGAAATCATAATACTTTGAAATTCATAACTTTGGAAATCATAACCCTTTGAAATCAATACATTTTGGAATCCATAACACTTTCCTCTTAAACAGTTTAGATATTAAAATTATATATATAATAAAATTGTTTATAAAATAATAATAGTTTATATAAAATAGTTATAAGTTAAAATAGTTTATAATAAAATAATTTACATTGAAAATGATTTATATTAAAATAGTTTATACTAAAATAATTTATAAAGTAAAATATAAATAGCTTTAGATATAGTTTTAAAATACTTTATATAAAAATAGCTTCCTCAAATTCCATAAATTGATTCAAAATCAACTCAAATTCCAAATTTCAATTTTTAATCAAATTTCAAATCATCAATTTCAATTCGATTTAGTTTCTAAATAACCCATTTCAAATTATCGATTTCAAATACATATTTGAACCATAAAACAAGCCATTTCAATTTCAATATATTTCAATGCTTTAAATATTCAACATTTCAAAACTAAATTCATTAATTTCATATATATATATATATCAAATTCACTTTACTATTATTTAGTTTTGAAATATTCACTCAATAAATCCAATATCATTTAAAACAAACCCCAAATTATAATAAACTGAATATTTCCTTCAATTTATTTAAACTTGAAATATTCACTTAAATCACTTTTAATCAAATACAAGTTATAAAATCATAGCTTCAAAATTTCAAATTTTATAAATTCAAATCAAACTTATTTAAGTAAAATTCTTAAATAAATATAATTTCAAACCAATTCAAATCATTATAAACTCTATATAGATATTAAATAAATACTTAAACATATTATTTATCAACTTTATTAAATCAACTTTAATAAATCTTTAAAATCAATATTGATTGAAACCATATATTCTTTTCAAACCCATAGAAATCATTTCCAAAATATTTGTATATAGACCAACGGTGTCTGTATATAATTTTCTATCCTATGGTCAAGTGATACAGATATTTATCATTTCAATCCGCAATTTAAATATATACGGGTATATACCATTTCAACCCGCAATCCTAAATTCAATTCAATGAAAATCGCTTGGGTTTATCATTTCAACCCATAATGATTTTCTCCTATTCTATAAATCATTCGGGTATGTATCATTTCAACCCATAGTGAATTCTATACTAACAGGGAACTTGCAGAGTGATAACAGATATGATAATAATATAACAGGCATATAACATCAATACAAATAACAGATAATGGTGTCAGATGTCATAGGCGAACAGATACAGATAATGGTATATATAACAATGTAAATAACAAACAGCAGTATATTTCAATTGTCATTTCAATTGAAATCAAATTTAATAAATATAAGAACGTCAATCGTGAGTGATTTCTCACCTTTCGAGGCTAGAGAGAAAAACAACGGGATGAGTTATGGATACAAGCACGGATTTCGAAGCGAAGTATGATGGACTCGAGTTTGACAAACAAGCTGATAAATTGGAAATCAAGAACCAAAATCAGTTTGATATAAATGGAAAAAATATATACACTGTATTTAAAATCAGTAATTATAAAAGAAGTCTATATAACTGGAATATAAACTGACCAATAACATATATATATAATTTAACATATTATCATATAACAAACAAATCTAACATATATAATATACATGTAAACACGCAGATTAATGTAACATATATAAATATATATAAATTAAACATATTATATGTAAAGCTTATTTATATAAACATAAAGCACATAAACATATTATACAATTACTTTAACCTATATGACATTACATAACTTATAAACCCAAAATAGTATAAACACTATGCAACTCAACATCATATATACCAATTTGTATATCGAAATATACTATATATATCTAAAATTTTGTATACAGATTTGGGAATACTATAAAATTATGTAAGCTAACAATATATAAGAAGTTCTGAGAATATTATTTGTTAACAGATTTTGAAAATGTTATAACAATAAATTAAATATATATAAAATTGTTTCAAAACCAATGTTATGTATATATTAAAATCCAACAGAGTATTTACATAACCATTATAAAATAGATAACTTAATTAATATTGGTATAACATATATAACTAATAGTATAACAATAACAACGTATATATATGAATATACCTAGATATATATTATCTTTCGCGCTAAAACTATAACAACTATCAGATATATATATTAACACTGTACAAGTTGAAATCTATATATATAACTGCTTAACATACTATATATATCTAATAACTTATATATACACGAGCCACTGTAGAAACTTTATACACCTACTTTATAATATATAAAATCCATATAAAAAAGGATCAACAGTTTCAACTATATACGTATGTAACTTAATTCTTTACAAACTCAAACAAACTTTATCAACTTGAATATATAAACTAAAATATGTAAATAAAATTATATATATAAATATACCTTTGAATAAATGGAAAGAGATAGGTGGCCACGTGAGAGAGGAGCTCGTCTTTAGGGCGAGTCTTAGGTGAGGCGGATGGAGTTTCTGGTGAGGAGATGGACTGACGAAGTGATGGGGATGGGTGCGAAGCTAGCATGGTCGAGTGTTGCGTTGTGGTAGAGGGTTTCTAGCGTGGGTGGCTGAGTTTGGAGAGAGGGATAGCCGATACTTGCTTCGGTGAAATGGGTGAGAGGAGAAGAGAGAGAGCGAGCGGTGAAAGAAGCCAAGAGGAAATGATAACAGTAGTTTCATATTATTTTTTCTGAACGGAAAAAGAAAATGGAGGATGGAAGCTCAAATGAAGGGACCGGATGAATAAAATGAATCGGCAATGTTATAAATTAAAAGTGGGAATAGCAAGAGTTAGACGTGGATAGCTGTGAATATTAATAACCAACGGCTATTTACTTTACTGATTGACACTGAAAGGACAAAGAAAGCCAAATGGCTTAAATACGGAACCAATAGACTAGGCGTTTCGCAGATTGCACCGCACACTGGACTCCGAAATTAACAATTGAATATACCATAGAGATCAGCACGACGAGATGATCGAAACGGTATACAGATATCAGTGGTACGATCATTCGATCAAAAATCGATAATCAATACCAAAAATGCTGCTATTTGGAAAAAAAATAAGATAAACGGAGCAATAGAAGTTCAAATTTTGAAAAACGAAAGATGATGTCTCACTCAGAAGAGGATTTAGAAAATTTCTATAGCAAAATATTCAGGTTTGAAAACATTTTATTATCATCAAATTTAACCGATTTGAATTGAAATAAAATTACACAAGAAAATAAACTTCCATTGTAACGACCCGCTATTTTAGACCATTCGCATCCGCACATGTCGAACTTGAATGATTCAAAATACCGAATTGTTAATTTAAATTTGGCAAAACTGAACATATACAGTAAATAAAATAATCATAGATCACAGACACAGAGTAATAAATGCAGCGGAAATAGAAGATAGTAGTTCATGAAGCTACTATATACATATCAGAGTTAAATGAAGTCCAATAGATGTCTCGAATACAATAGTCAAATACAAGAATCAGAATACAATCACTGGAATCAACTGGATATCTGAAAGCTGGATAGATGGCTGGATCTCCAAGCGAAGCTCCAACTCCAAAGGTGAGTCTCGAATACTGGTACACTCAGTTTGACCCGAGCGTAAAGCAAAACACAAAACACTCGAGTCAGGATTAACATTCTTATATCAATATATCCAACTCAAGTGAAATAGCAACTGAAATACAAGTAACTCAAAGGATGTTTGGAATAACCATCCTTTAAGGATCCGTTAAACTATCTACTATGTAGTAGGGTACGATAAGTAGATAATGCCTATCAGTAATGTAAAATATCAAAATAGTGTTAAGGCGTTACCATTATCCCCCTTAACACATTTTATATAAGCGTTATGGTCTATACAGCACTTTAAACTCCACCGTAAATTAGTGGGATATCAGGGAGTACTCCATAGGTATAACACAAAACAAATCGTAGTGGTCGCGTATAGGGATACAAGTATGACAAGGCACATGAGGCAATACCCAAGGTAGTGAAACTACCGTTTGCCTGATCTGGACTGGTGAGGACGCATCGCCGCAGCGATCGCAACACCGCGAAACAACACTCCCAAATCAAGGGTGCACCAATCGATAACAAGTAATGAGTAGTTTTCGAAGAAGTGTGTTCGCTCGAGGCAGCTAACCCCATTTGGCCCGGCACGGCTCCTGTTTTAGTCATTTCCAATTTGACACAAGTGTCAAGGCTATCCATTATCGTTCTCTTTCTTCAGTCATCACGTACATCAATCCAACCACTTCATTCTGGATCACACTCCGCGTATAGTTATTAAAGTGGTTTTCGGTTTAGACAGTGAGTATGTCCTAACCGATTCCGATCTCTTTAATAACTTTCGTAATTATTACATCGATTGGTCGTTTATATGTTTCAAAACCAAATCAATTACAATTTCAATTTAGGATTTGTAAACCAACATTTCACTTGTCTTTATATAGCAATTTCCAAAATTTTACGTTTCAAAACTTCCAAATTTCCATTTCAAAATCTTATAATTCAATTTCAATTTTTATTTAAATCAATTCAAATATTCATTTAAATTCGTATATAAGTTTCATTCCAAAATCATTTAAAATTACTTAATCTACATTCAAATCAATTTAAGTTCATTTATCGATTTCATTCAATATTCGTTAAGTAAATTTATCCTTCAAAACAATTTCTATTTAACTTCCAATTCATTAAATCAATTACTTAAGTTCAACTTTATTATATCAAAACTTCAAATTGAATTAAATTAAATTTGTCAAATCAAATTCTTTAATTTACAAGTCTTATATTCATTTCAACACATAAATCACATTTTATTTCTTGTTAAAGAAATTCAATTTCACTGATTTATTTGCTTCATTACAAATCTCAAAACTCAATTTATAAAGAAACTTGATTTCACTTATTAAAGAAGTTCAATTTCACTTATCAAAGAAGTTCAATTTCACTTATCAAAGAATTCAATTTTATTTCATTATTAAATACTTCAACTAATTAAATTATTAAATAATTTCAAACTTAATTCAATCATTTCTCAAATTTAACAACGTTCTTTCATCAATTACATTGTTAATATTTTATTTCAGATTATTAAATATTAACATTTTCCTTTCATTGAAAATTCAAATTTCAACTTCATTTCCAAACCTTATCATTTATTCAAATAAAATCTTTATTTTATTTTTAAATCAAATTATTGACCAATCGGGTTTTATTTAATTTTCTATCCTAAGTCAAAGTTTTATTTGGGTATATATCATTTCAACCCGATTCCATTTCATTTCAAAAACCAAAGCATAGCAAAGGGAACTTGCAATGTGATAACTGGGATGGTGTCAAAGTAAATAAACAAGCAATAGCAAACATCAATAACAATCCAATAATTAATTCAAATAATCCCGAAATAATCGTATTAATTCACATTGTTATTTGTGTAAATAAATATAATTATTTCTAGAATCCACACTATCATTTCATGTAGATTAAAGATTATTACATTAATGTTTATACGGTTGTTCACTTGATATCTATTATTCAATTTCATACTACATAAATTTTTACAACATACATTCAATGGTTCAAGGTGTACTTAACCAAATTTCTACGTGTCAATTAATTTAACATTTCAAGGGTCATATTATACAAATGTCATCTAATCAAAGTTAACATATATCAAATCTAGCCATCCTACGTCAATTTCAATTTCAAATTATTTATCACTTACAACATTAACAATTTAACGTCCAATGTCCACATCAAACAATCAATCATTTATCAACCAAACTGGATTATCAGATAAGGGTGTCGGGTGTCACAGGTGAACTGATACAGGTAATAACATATACAGTAGTGTAATTAACTAACAGTAATATATTTCAGTTGTCGTTTCAGTTGAAATCAAATTTAATAAATAAAAGAACATTAATCGTGAGTGATTGCTCACCTTTCGAGGCTTGAGAACTTGACAGCCGAGCAAGCTACGAATTTCAAAGCAAAATGAGATGGGCACGAATTTGATGAAGAATGCGGACACGACGAACAAAAGCTTATAAATAGGGATCGATAAGAATCAAATATCACATATATGTACATTTCCAAAATCAATTTGAACATATATTTAAAATAAGATATACAAAATTTCAAATCAAGATAAAATTTTAAAACACATGCATAAATAAAACAAAAAAAAACTATATATGTATATATATACACGCCCAACATTCGACTTAAACCCATATTAAAATAAGATAACCCTTACCTTACCCTTAAAAGTCAAATAGATACAACGAAATCCTTACATTGTATTTGGAACAATCAACACAAAAATTTTAAAACTCAGATTTTGATACAGTAATTTATAATTTCGCTTTTTTTTTCTTTTCTTTACACCTATCTTCCTTACGTCGAACAGACATGCTTTGATATAACCGGAATGGCTTTTTAATGTACATACTTATTAAAATAACTTATCGACTCAACTGATAACGTAAAATACTTAAAAATACATTTCACCTATATCTATATATACACATCAGTATACACACGCTGCACGTAACTACAATATAACATAAATATAATATACTTATAATATATATATAGCAAATAGGAAGTAAACGAAAAATAAGGGAACTGTAAGTTTCGAAATATTGCTAAATGGAAACAAATGTGTGCTTGCAGATGTTATATACATACTTATATCAATATATATATATATATAAACTTCATACTTCATATTCCTCCAGGATTACCCAAATCAAAATAAAATCACATATATATAATTTATAAAACCTATTGTATATTTAAAACTAGCAAATATATATCAACAATCAGCAATATAACTAAACTATATACTACTTTTCATATGGTACCAAATACTATTATATTAAGGTTATAACCTGTACATCAAATATTATTAAAACAATATATACAGAAAAATAAATATACTTAAACTTATCAAAACTGATATATACAACTAACATATCATACAAGCTACTACTGACATCCTTTTGTAAAATAATATATGTAAAACACTTAAAAATATGGGTTGCTCGACCAAAATGGAGAGGAGGGAGAAACTACGGGAGGCAAGAGGCGAAGTCTGGCTAGGCACGGAGGGTGGTTAGCCTGGTGCAGCGGTGGAAAAGCGGGAGAAGTAGAGGAGCGTAGGTTAGGCTGGGCTTTGCCATGGGTTGCCGCCACATCGGGTTCGGGCTGCTAGCTGTTGGAAGGAAGAAGCTCGGCCTTGATGGAGGATATGCAGCACAAGCGATGGCGGAAGGTGGTGGAACACGGCTGTTGCCTGGGTTCGGCCAGGGCAGGTGGTGGCGCATGGGCATTGGACGGAGAGGGGAGACGCGGGTGGAAGGCGATGGGTGAGGAGAAGTATGTGGGCCTCAAATTTTAGTGTACAGGCAAACTCCCATTTTCTTTTTCATGAAGAATATCATGAATGAGTGGGAAGAAGATGAAATAATGAATATGTTTTAAAATAGAACAGAGAACATATAAAAGAGAATGGGAAGAGTATGGCAGAGAGATGGCAATAGTACGCACCAATCTCCTTTGTAAGTGAAAAATGAACCGACGTAAATTTAAATAAAGCGAGAATACCGAGAACCAACTGCGTGAATTGCAAAAATAATCATAATAATAGTCAATGACCGTTGGGAATAGAAAGAAAAAAAAAGTGCGCACAAGAATTCAGAAATTTAAATGCTCACAGCAGTGGAGTTATTGACGTAAAAATCTGAATGGACACAGAGAACCAAGAAGTTCGGAATAAATACCGATATAGAAATTATTCCGTAAAATTTGTCATCTTCCGGATGCCGAAATAGACAAACGAATATACCGTGAGAATCAGCACGATGAGACGATCAAAATAGTATATAGATATCGGTGGTACGATCGAATGATAAAAATTCGAATTTTCTACTAGCGGAAAATGCAGCAAAAACGCAGAAAAATAAAATCGACGGAGCTAAAGATGTCCGAATTTGGAAAAACAAAAAATGACGTCTTGCTCAGAAGACGATTTAGAATTTTTCTATGTAAAAATATTTAGGTTTCGAAAACATTTTATTTTCATCAATTACTAACTGATTAAATTAAAATAAATTTACACACGAAATAAACGTTCATATTTTCGGATGAAATTTTACCAGTTGCTATGCTTAACTAGACGCATTTCAAATATCAATTTTTTTTTTCAAAATTTTATTGTTTAAATTTCACACAAATTCAGTTAATTAAATTAATTAAAACCGTTAAAATATCTGGGTTGTTACATCTATATTATTTGATGAAAATTTACCAGTTGCTATGTTTAAGAAGACGTATTCCAAATATTAAATTTATATTTCAAAATTTTCTTCTTTAAAATTTCACAAAATCACCAGTTAAATACATTATAAAACCAGTTAAAATTTTCGGGTCGTTACATAACTTATATCATTAACCAAATTAAATAAAAATAGATTTTGATTTCCTTGTCATATATTGTGGGAATTTTTGCCTAAAACATAGCAAGTATGAAAGGACGTTAAGGAGTGTAGAAATGGCTGAAAGGTGCATAATAAAGGCGCCATCTGGTAATCACAAGAGCAAAGCAAAGTGCTAGGGGTAAATTTGGCATAGTCAGAAAATATTGTCAAAGCATCTGTAAAATTTTCTTGAGGTCAGGACATGCTTCTTGGTTGAAACCGCATCTCAATTGAGCTACGGATTGCAAGAGATGATCATCTTAAAATTTGTCCACTACCTAATCGACTCGGGTTCCATCCTGGAGAGCTACTACCTACTTCGGGAAAAGGGAACATTACGAGGCACTGGAACATTCTACTCAATGATACGAAGCTATCGGACCAAGTTTCATTCAATTCTAACTTGAAATGAAGGAGTTATGGCACAAAAACATGTGTAGCTCAAGTGGTTGAGCGCCATGGTCACGAGTTTGATTCTTGGTAAGTACATTATTTTTATGGAACATGAGGAATGATCCGGTAGGGATTCTGAGTGCCTAACCCTTTCCAATGTAAGGTTGGATGAAGACCAAGGCGGAGTAGAAGGAAACAAGGAGAGAAAGCAAAGACAATACCACCCCTTTCTTCTATTCCGTACCATGGTTGTTCCGTACCCATGGTATCGAACAGGAAATTTTTTTCGATACCCATGGTACCAAACAAGATCACTTGCAGGGTTAAGAGGAGTAGCATTGTTCAGAGAACCAGACCAAGGAGGGATGTGCACACTGAACCACATACAGAAGCCCATCGAACCATGCATGTAGGAATCCACCGAATCATTAAGGCAAGAAATTTTTGAACAATATGACCAAGTACATCAATGCCAAACAAATCTACCCTTGATAGGAGTTCCAACTGAACCATACAGCCTATATATGGAATAAAATCTATGTATTTCTGGAAATTATCAAGCATATTCCTGATACCAAGGAATATTTCATCTGGAAGACATATACATATAAATTTCCTAACTTTCCGAGTTAGTGACACCTCATCTTCACTCCTATAAATACAAAATCATCCAACAACAGTGGAGAGGGATTCAGAAGAGCCAAGCTTACAATAGTAATGGCAGACAATTGAGGGAAAGTTGGGAACAGTTTAGCGGGAACAACCTTGCAAGATCTACCAAACAGGAGCAGCCTAGTTAGGATCAGCCTAGCAAGATTAGCCTAGCAGGAACAACATATCACGATCTTCCTAACAAGATCTTTATACCAGGAACAGTCTAGTTGGAACAGCTTAATAGGAACATCATAGTGGAGATAGCCGAATAGGAATAGGCAGGCATGAATAGCAAAATAGGAATAGCTAAACAGTCTCCCTTGAGCTATATATTACTGCCTCATGAGTACAGATTATTGTATTTCGTATCTCAAGCATTGTATCAAAGATATATAAGAAGAATAAAAAATGGATAGTGGATGTGGGAACATTCTGGCTGAACTATGCCACTATAAATCTTTATGTATATTACTTTACTACAAATTACTTTCTACATAACCTATATGTGATCTGCTCTCTGAAAATCAATCATAATACAAATATAACAACTGTGTTATACACCCCATATTCACAGCTCTAAAACTAATCGATTGGAGGTGTTTGCCCATTTTTTATGCAAACATTTTTGGTTATTTCACTGAGAACTGATTCTCAACAGGCTTTTGAGATTAAATAACAAGGTTGGTGCTACCACCGAGAATGCAGGAAACACCAGCGCACCCAATTAAACAACTATTAATCATGATAATCATTTAGCAAGCATGCTAATGCTAGTAGACGTAATTAACAGAGGCAACTGGGATAAAGTTGTGGCCAAGCAAAACAAATGTTTCGTTGTCCAACATCAACCAATAATGTACTAACTCATGACATGCTTGGGACAATCATAAACTGTTGGTCGCAACACTAGAACCAAGAACGAACCCAATCTAGGGAACCTATAAGGTGAACGGGTCGCAATCTGACAAGGAATATGGTCAAGAAAGTCAAAGAGATAGAAGACGAGACGCTAGAGGGAATAAAAGAGCAAGATTCAGCCTGAAACTAGACCAAGAAGCGGTTCAGCGCCAAACCAGATAGGGATGATGCTAAGCCGGGGGCAGCTACAACAAACGCTTCTCATTCCTTCATTGAAATTGTGGTCAATGAAGGTCAAAATGATCATTGGGACTGGTGTAGGTGCCATGACCAAGCCCAAAATCGAAGATCAAGTTATCATAGGGAGGATGAAGAAAATTGTTCCCTCCAAAGGGAAAGGACAAGTTATCGCTACCAATCATCCTGATTAGAAGATAGGATGGCTCAAATCATTGGATAATGTGTTCGATGTGAACAAGTGGAGTGAGGAATTGGAGTTAGGTTTAGCAGTACCTTCTCCCTAGGGATAGAACCATCGGGAACCTCGAAAATTTTAGGATACCTACTATGGAATTGTATCAAGGACTTACCGACCCTGTAGCACATTTACAATGGCATACCCAGCACATACTGATAAGTAGAGCCATAGAGGAAGCCTTATGCAAGTGCTTTCCTCTATTCCTGAAGGACATAGCTACTATGTGGTTTTATGATTGACCACTATGATCAATTCATTCTTGTGCGATGTTAAATAAGAAGTTTATTAGTCAGTTCTGTGCGCATATTAAATAACCAAAAGATGGATACTCATCATCTGATGTGAAGCAAAGGGAAGATGAGTTATTATAACACTACCTATCCTGATTTAACACCGCAACATTTGAAATCAAAACACAGATGAAAGGTTCACCCTGATGACTTGTATAGTGGAGTGCACCTTGGAATAAAGTTTACTAAGAGATCGACAATGGAGAAACAAGCCACATTAGAGGAATTTGTCTATGAGCCGACAAAGTACATGAGGTTGGAATGTGCTGCATCAGGGAGGTAGCTTGGTATAGCTACTAGAGAAGAGTATGGTAGTGAGTTCAAATGATGATGGAAAATATGGTAGCTTCCTCCCTAGCTAAGTATTTGGAGATAATGGAGCAATCCCTAGACTCATGGAGAAAGCGGCACAAATGCCGATCCAAAGAGGCCAAGTCTGGACTTCTGTCTACAACTCATCAAGAATGGATGCAAGGGAACTGGCAAGGTAGGAAGGAACCGTGGAAGTATGTTTCCTGAAACCGAACTGGCTAAAGCTCAAACCAAATCAGACCGATACAGAACTGATCGATATCAAACCAATGATATAGCCCATGCAGGACCAAGGAAGGATGTCTCACCAAAAGTCATAATCTATGTTGGAACCACATTCTTGGCTGCCGAAATGGGACCGCCTGAGTTTATACTGATTGGTACCCAGACGGTTGATCCATTGCATGGGAAGCATAACGTGAACCACCAAGCAAACAAAGGAAGCATTCCAGTAGCTAGAGCAAGTCGCTGGGCTAATGTGTCGAGTGTTAGGCGAGCGGAGTAGGAGACTAAAGTTTACAAGATGAACTATAGTTAGTTCACTCCGAACATTAGATTTGCAGTCAACCCCTCGATTTTAAGTCACTGGTCATAGCACAATACATTGGTAAAACCAACCCTTGAACACATTTGAGGCGTTGCATTTAGCGTATGGAAGTAGTTGGAGCTACGAAGGGAGAGGATGCCATTACTTTCCTTTATTCATGTCAAACCTAAAGACTACTTGGTTTTGTCATTTGGAGCACTAATTCGATAAAACACGTATATTCAGCTCTATGTCAGCTGTTATGCATCAACTCAATAAATGGATTGCCCCTATGGATATTGCTTAAGGAATAAATAGGACAACGGAGTTATACAGGGAAATTAAGAATGATCCAATTGCCAACTTGGAGGACTTATACTACCAGACCTACACATTTATGCTCTTGGAGGATTCCGATGTCGAGACAGGACTGACAAATGTTAACATGGTCGGAGATGAAAAGCCTTAAGATAGGGACATGCCAAAGATGGATAATAGGACTAGAGAAAGGAAACATTTCAGAAGATGGGACAAGTTTCCACGTTCATAGGTTGCGGAGACTCCTGAAAGAATCTATCTCACTACAAGAGAAATGGTGGAATATGGTGAATCGAGAACCAAAGTGCTAACTATGGCAGAGATGGGAACCGGTATTCTTTGAGCAAAAACCTATGGTAACTCTAGTAGAGTGCTATAACTATAGACTGTAGTCCCTCAACCGAATAGAGTCCTTGTGGAGGAAGGGTATAAACCACACTTGGGGGCACGGTGTTAGTTTTCCCTATGGACACCAGAGCATATCCTTCTACTAAATATTTAGAGATATATGTGCATGAAAATTGTGAAGAATGGTGTAATAAGACAACAGAGCATGAACTTCCTAGTCTCGGAGGCAAGATTCAACTCCATCAGTGACAATAGGAGACTAAGTTCAGCTCCTCTAGAGATGGTGGAGCATAACCTTTTAAAAAGGCCCCAAAGACAGGGTCAGCTTTATATGAATATGAAGCATGATGCTACAAAGACTGAATACCCCCATAGAGTGTAGGGACAACAACGCAAAGGTATGACTTACTTTAATGAATAATTTTTGAATGATATTTAATAGAAATACTTAAAGCATAAATAATACCATGCCACATTACTATGCAACACTCGCGAAAGTGAGAAAAATACTAATGGCTGGGTAAGAACGAATGTTCTTGACCCCTATGGGTCGGACAAACCGCTTACCTTGTATGCTAGAGTGTACGGCAGTGTACAATACACTAATAGCAGGATTGGAAATAGCAAAAGAATTAAGAATCGGGACTTTATGTATCCATGGCAACCAACAACTAGCTGTGAATCAAAGATTTTAAGAATTCTAAGTCAAAAGAGAATGGTTGGCGTGCTACAAAAAAAAGGTATGAAGGCTTTGCTTAATGTGAAGAATGCTATGTGGTAAAGCACATCCCATGGGAGAAAAATCAAAATGCTATCGATTTGGGAAAATTGGCTTGCTTTGGAAATGGGTCACTTTTGGGTTGATTCTAGTAAAAGCTTCACCCTTAAATTGGATGAAGCAAGGAAGATAATGTGCAAGGCAATTTGGTATAGCATACAGGATGGCATCCTATACATAAGGGTTTCCATTAACCCATTGCTAAGGTGCGTGGGTGCAAGAGAGGCTAAGGAAATATTAGATAACATCCATTAAGGCAATCGAGGAGACCATACTGGGAGGCAGACCCTAGAAAGGGAAATCTCATAGGCATCGATCTGACTGAAGAATTTCTAATAGCTATGGGAGGAGCTGAGTATGCAATAGTGGCTGCATATTACTTTATCGGTTATGGAGTTCCACTCCAGATGATCTCGAACAATGGGTAGCAGTTTGATAGTCAGGAATCCGCCAACTTCTATCGACAACACGGAATCAGGAAAAGCTTTTCTATAGTGACTCACTCATAGGCCAATGGATAGATTGAAGAAGCCAACAAGGGTCACAAAACTTGCATAAAGGAGCATTTGAAAAATGATAAGGGAGCTCAGATGGATGAGCCGCCATTGGACTTTATGTGTATTGCACTTTCGACGAAGCTACAATGGGACATACTCCTTTTGCTTTGACCTACGAATTATAGGTTATGCTTTCCATCAAAATTATAGTCTTATCTCATAGGAGAATCCACTATGACTCAAAGGAGAATGTGGAATTGCTAAACATGTCATTGGATCTGATTGAGGAGAAGCGAGATGAGGCTGCTTTGAAAACCGTGGTGCTATGGCAGAAAGCGATGAAACAATACAACTCTAAGACAGAGCATCACCTGCTCCAGGAAGGAAACCTACTCCTAGAGCGAATTTCCCCTTGGCCTGGGGCACCTTACCCGATCTGGAAAAGATTATATTTTATCAGCAGAGCTAGGGAATGGAGCCTACATTCTCATTACCATGGATGGAGCAGTATCCAAAAAAACATGGAATTTTCAAAACCTTTGTTTTGTTTTTTGCGCATTGACTATAGTAACTACATGGATAAGTCAATCATTGAGGTCTTACCGAACCCCATGGATTGGATGTGTCAAACTATGATAGATGATCAACATTATCATACAACCACAAGAAGAACCATCCCATATCAAATAAAGTCCATGATTTCTAGGACTATACAGGCAAGGCCGCTACATATTGGGGGCACCCAACTCTGGTGCATCATGGAAAGCTAGGAAAAACCCTTGGCCGGTAACAGTGAATAGGATTTACCCATGATGAGGACATGATCATGGAAAAGGCTTGTATGACACTTCAATGCTAAGGTCTGAAACCGTACCCTTGAGGTAGGGGGTCTCGTTCTGAAACTAGTACTCCTTGGTATAGGGGCACTTGGTACAAACTAGGAAGGACCCTATGCAATTGATCAAAAGATTGGGGATGGAATGTTTAAGCTGGCAGCCATTGATGGAATCCGATCCTGCATGCATGAAATAGTGATCTACTACGACACTACTATACTTAGCTCCTATTAGTTTATTTTTGCAAATAAGCCACCCAAGGACCATAGGGGTAGAACAATAAGGAGATCTTCTAGGATTCTCGTTCATAAATAATGCCTGGTACTTGAACCAATGGAATCACATTCTTGGAAGCCAGATTCCCATACTGCTCGATTAGCAGTATGATCGGGAACATACTCCTTTGGCCTCGGATAATGGATGAGGAGTATGCTCTCAGGGGTTGATTGGATAATTCGACCCCATCCTTTAAACACAAGCCCCTCAGGCCTAGGATAATAGCAAGGAAATTTGATTTCGAGTCGATCGGATAATTCGAATCAACTTTCGGGGATGATCAGATAATTTATCCTAGTCCTTTTAAGGTCGATTGGATAATTTGAACTGTAATGACCTGCCTTTTCGACTCTCAAACGTTGACATTTGTACATCCGTGATATTCACGTGCCGAGCATCCGTGTGCCGGAAATACAGATTGTTGGGGTGAAAGAAAAAAAACAGAACAGAATCTTACAACATGACAAATAACATATAATATACCAATTATCTTCACAAAAAAAACTTTAATATTCGACAACATCAGAGTCTAACTTATTATCAGCCTAGACAATTATAATAGCATGTCCTTACAAATGCTGATAAATAAAAACAAGAAACACAGCGGAAGTAAAAATATGGAAGTATGTCTTGGAGGCATCTAGCTCATCTCCTGAAGCTCCAAAGCATCTGAAGCTAACTTTGGAAAAATACTCGGATTGACCTGAGTATTATAAGAAATAACACCCGGATCATCTGGTAAACCAGCATGAGAAAGTTAAATCATTTGGATTGTTATAATTTTATAAAAACATTTCAAAAATAAAGGTATTTCGTAAGACCACGCCGCACGTAAATATGGACGGATTTTTACCTTATGATAATTAAGCCATTTTATAGAAAATCCAATGATATTATAATAATGTCTAGGGTTTGAAATAAATATGAAATCATAGCCAAAATTGTTACATTAATTGAATTCCATCATAATAGATATGCAACTAAGTCTGTAAAAGCACCTATTGGAGAATGGATTCCCTACATTGATAAAGCTACTGGGGTACCGCTTTCCACAGTACACATCTAGATAAAATGTACCGAGGGTCTTACATGGACCCCTTGCGAATCAGGACCAGCCTAACCCTTACTGGATAGTATCGAATATGTCACCACTCCAATTGCAGCTAACAACCGTACTGGGCCCTGAGCATACAAAGATTTTTAATATCAATCTAGATCGGATGATGAGTAGTACCCTAATGGGTGCGACCCACATAGCCCTGAAGCATATCCCCTATTTTAGTCATTCCCGGTTGTTGAGGCTTGAGGCTATGTTTACCTTTTTATATAGAAATCCCACTTGGAATGCTAACACTGCCCTTCAAGCGACAATGCAATGCTAGCATTCGTCTATATAAGTTGTTTAGGATATAAACAAACTGAAGGCACTACCTCTACTACATTCATTTTGGAATCATACTCAGGATTAGTAGCAAGTAGCCCTTGCACTTCAAAAATCTTCGTTTTTAATTATATCATCTTCAAGATGTCTTCAATTCGAATGCTTGAGTTGAATCGAAATGGTTTTCGGATAATTCATACTTATCTGATCGCAGTCTCTTCGAACCAACATTCGATAGTTTCCGGTAAACTCAACTCTGGTTCTTTCGGAAATAAACAGACGATACATAAGAGTGAAGATCACCTCCTAACCATTTAAGTGGACGGATTTCCTTATCATTTGTCCTAGAAGAACACACGATTTTATACATATGGTATAGCATCACCGATGATAATTGTACCATATAATTCTTGTGTTTTCTTCTAGATATTTCTAGAGTTAAAATTAGTCCAGATTTGATAGTCGGTTATTTAACTATCAAATAAACAAACAATCAAACATGGTTTTAATTCCATGTAGAATCCACTGAGCTTCTTTTAATTAATCTTCATCAATTAAAACACTTCAATTATTTACAAAAATATTCATATACATATCTCACCGGTATAAGTATATTCTCAAACCATTTAAGAAATATTCTTTTTTTCAAAATCATATTAAATGGATCGTAAACAAATGTCCCTCAAAAATGTTGTTTACTATAAACTCAAATCACTTATCCTTTAGCGTTAAGTATGGAAAAAGGCTTCCATACCACCATAATTAAGAAGGATTATTTATTAGATTCATAAACTTGATTTTCATAAGTAATCCAATTCATATACGGAAAACAATACTTTATATTCCGAACATCAATCTTCGATTTCAAACTTAGACTATCCTTTGGATAATAACGAAGTCATCCAAGTTAGGATATTATTACATCCCACCTTAACTCAACAACATTCTTACCTTTCAGGATAGGTAGAAGTTTCCCTATCTCGAAGTTTAATGTCAAATGTGTGATTTTCAAAAATCTCTGATTATTCATTTAAAATCAAAGTTTTACAAATAAAACTTCTTTTCCCATTTCCAAGATCTCTTTCAAATTTATAACTTTACTAAACCCTTCACTTAAAAATAATTCTTTTTTATAAAACAATTTATTACGCTAAACACTTTTATTAAATAAATCGATTACCCTTAAACCCTCCATAATAAATAATTTATTAAATTTAAAACATCGCTAGAAAATAATTAATTAACTATAAAACATTATTAATAAATAATTAATAAACTTAAACACTATTAATAAATGATTAATTAACTGAAAATACTATTAATAAATTTCAAAAACATCATTATTAAATAGTTAACTAACTTAAAATATCATTACTAAAATAATTATTTAGCTTTAAAATAACTTTAATAAATAATTAATTAACTTAAAACATCATTATTGAATAATTAGTAGACTTTAATATATTATTACTATTCAGTTAATACTAACTTAACTATTTAAATATAAAAAACACTTTACTTCAAAATATTACGAAGTTAAAGTAAATTTTAAATACATTTCCTTTCAAAGTTTGGAAAGAGGTTTAGCGACCATAATGGTACTTAAACAAGCTATCACTTATTTTAGTTCAACATTCCCAGTCATATCCTAGATAATTACACAAGCAACGTATATGTGATTAATATCCATAATTACAATCGATAGATAACACATCATTTATCCAAGTCAAATGGCATATAAATAAATGTCCAAATTAATAAGATTGTAGAACGGGGATTTATTCTGCTAAATAGATGTCTAATATAATCTACTTAATATAAAGATAGTAGGACGGTGTTTTATTCCGCTAAACATATGCCATTAATGAAGTAACAATAATTAACTTCATTATTATCTAAATTCAATGTAATTATATCCAGTTAGTATTTTTTATCATTAAATTATACTTCAACAAAACTGCTAACTGATTTTAACAAAGTGTCCTACTCGTCTATACAAGTCTAATGCAAAGATTCGCGGGTCAAACGGATTTCATATGGATGCGTTATGGTTTCACAAAGTTCAAATTATTTATTTACTAATCTAATTTACCTTAGTATTTTAAATCTACCCATACCCCTTACCCGCAAGCCTAAGGCCCAATAACCAAACCCAACACAAAACTCCTTCTTCCTAAAACTATTCCTAAAATCAAACTTCCAAATCAATTTTTGGAGCCGAAAATGATCGTGCATGCATGCACGTGCACGCCACCTCCCTCCTCCGACCGTCATGCCGACCACCTCCACAAACTCCATACGCTTCACTCGACTCGACCATGTCACCACCGTCCCCTTCGGTAGCCTCAAATGTTTTTCGATCGAACAACCCTAAAATTTGAACACGTACAGGCAACCAAACCTGGCTCGCCCCACCATCTCGCTCCACTTCGACCACCAACACTTATGCCAAACCACTCGCCATCCGCTGCCATATCTTCCAGCGCGTCCACGTCTAACTCGCCGCTGCCATCTACCATCGCGATCCAGTAAAATTCGAACTCAAACTCCACCTCCTTAAACCCTAACTCGAGCTCACCTAGCCACCACCGTCAACCGAAAGCCCTGCGATCACCACAACATCTCCGCCATCACCCAAGGCTACTTCCAACGTAACAGCTCCACCTCCAGCTTTCCACATCATTAGAATTTCAATTTTTGAACGGAATCAGTTCACCTCATCAACAAGACCCATCCCGACCCCTAAAATCATAGGACTTACCTCAAAAATCATGATTTAGCAAGACGAACACGACTATACACTCTGTTCGTCAATTCGTGCTTGGCAAAAACTATCATTGTTCAAGCACTTACTGTAATTGCCCTAAATCTCACACACCACTCAAGGAAACAACCCCGACTATTTTTAATAATAAATAGAGACTAAAACAAATAACTTTCCAACTGTTCACCTTGGCTAATTTAAAATAGTTTGAATGCTATTAATTTTTGAATAGGAAATGGGACTATTTTCTTTATTTACATGGAGGAAGGAAGGAAGAAGAAGATGGAACAGTGCCTTGCCTATGTATGCTATACCCTTGTTTATGTCTCTGTATTTGTTTATGTAGCAAGAATAACATTCATTTTCAAAGCAAAGTCAACATAATATGATTTAACAATTTCATAAACATGAGAATCTCATAAAATCACAACCAAGCTATAAATAATTTTACCCAACATTTAATTCAAAGAAATATTAAATAAAGAGTAGAGATCTCACTTTCCATATGATTGAAGATGCAAATCCAAGCTTCTTATTCTAGTATCCAAACCCCTTAGCTACCAACAACATAATTACACTACTTAACTTTAATTTTAAGTTTTTAGAAGATGATCTTTACTAGCTTAAGAATGGTAGAGGAGGAAAAAAATGAAGCTAAGAAGTGTAAAAATGAAAAGGAAAATCAGTCATGAGCTTAACTTTTATAAATGCATGAAAAGGAGCAAAAGACCTTAACACCTTTAATTATTATTTTCATCTTTTCCATCTTTTCCCTAAGCCACCAAAGTACCAATCATTAGAAAATATGGTGGATTTTAAAAGGGTTCATGTAACTTTATTCACTTCTACACCTAAGGAATCTTAGGATTTAAATTCAAATTTCATATTCATCTTTTCAAATTTATTTAAACATTTCATACATATTTTATTTAACCTAACAATTTAAATATATGGTGGATTTTTGAATGGTCTATGTGCTTTAGTCCACTTGTTCACTTAAGGAATCTTTACAATTTCAAATCCATCTTTTCCTTTTTAAATTTAAATATATTTTGTTTATTAATTATTATTATTATTATTATTATTATCTTATTCATTCTTACATTTCAAAATAAAATTGTTTTCCCTAAACATTTATAAGTTGTTTTTAAGGTATATGCAAAGGTAAACACTTTCTATAACTTGTCGCTTGATAAAAAGTTGAAAATCTGAAAACCGGGTTTCGGTCACATTTTCAGTTTTCCATTGAACTTCCTATTTTTGTAAAAAAAATTCAAAAATGAATTTCATAATATTAGTTATTGATGCAGCGCAAGCTAAGAGTTCACAAGTCTTAGACCACTCACGACCTAACAATCCAAAACTGGAAAATAAGTCGCTCAAAATTGAAGTCTTAGGTCGCTCACGACCTAATGGGTTCTTAGGTCGCTCACGACCTAAGGAAGATGGGCTACGAGCTAATGGAACCAATGCTCAGGAAAACAGCTCACGACCTAGCGAGATTGGTGAAGTATTAGGTCGCATACGACCTAACGAGGCTTCTAGGTCGCTCCAACGACCTAACGGTTTCAAAGATCACATGCTACGACCTAACAGCCTGAAGGGAAAGGTGCTTCGACCTAATGAGTTACGAGCTAAGTTAGGTCGCAAAGTCTTAGGTCGCAAAGTCTTAGGTCGCGGAGGCCTAGGTCGCAAAGTCTTAGGTCGCAAAGTCTTAGGTCGCGAAGGCCTAGGTCGCAAACAATTTCTGAAGCCGCTTTTGTTAGGTCGCAAACGAAGGGATGCCGTTCATTCTTAGGTCGCAAAGCTCTGGATACCATGGATTTCCTTAACTCGCTGATCTGGAATGCTGTAGAGTCTTAAGTCGCGGAAGATTGTAGCCGTAGATTGTTATGCCGCTTTATCAGATGCCGTTCATTTGTTAAGTCGTTGAATAATGTAATTAGGTCGTTACCGACCTAAGTGAGTCGTTTATCTTTAAGCCTGTTTGTTTTTAGGTCGCTGTGTTGTACATAGGTCGTTTCCGACCTAGGAGTTGTGAATTTTTTTTTTTTGCTGTGTTGAGTTGTAGCCTATAAATAGGCATGTATGATCATTTGTAAAGGTTGTTGAATATTGAATAAAATTTCTCTTTTGTTAGCTTGTTGCTTTCAATTTCAATTGGTAGTCGAGTGTATCTCCTATCTCCACTAACGTCATTCGAGTGCGCTCGGATCATCGTTTGTTGAAGCCGATTCACGGTATCTTGTGCGCAAGATCAACGTCGAAGAATCGTAGATCTCTTTCCCGGTATCTTCGGATCAACGAGTCTGAGATAGCTAGAGTTCGGTATCTTCGGATCAACGAATTCGGGCATTCCGGTATCCATCAATCCACGAATTGTTACATTCACCGATTGAAGATCGTTTTGATATATCCGCTGCGTCAGTTTTTTGGTACCAGAGCTTGTTCTAGCCAATCATAGCTAGATCGAGACTTGGAGCCTTATTCAATTTGAAGTTTGAAGTGATAGCCGAGAGCTTGAGGTGTGAGCCGTGAGCAAGTGAAGTTGTTCGACCTTGCATTGAAGATTGTTTGATCGAATTTGTAGTGGGAGGCCGAAACTTTGTCCATCGTGTTCATCGCGATTTGCTACAAAGTGGAAGTTTTCGATCCATTTCATTTTGGATCAAAGTTCGAATTGTGTTTGAATTTGGAGAACTTGAGAAGTCATCAAGTATGCCGCCAAGAAGAGCTAATCGCCACCAAAACGTAGAAGCTTTGTATCGAAGAGAAGAAGCTGATGAGATGGAGCAAAGAATCAATGAGAATTTTAGTGAAAAGCTTAACGAAGGAATTGGCCGGTTAGAAAAGCTTATGACGGAGATGAATCAAAATCGGAGAAGGGTTTCACCAGAATCTAACCATGGGGGTAGTAGAGTCTCGCCACATTCCAATCGAGACAGAAGTGTTGAAAATGATCAAGGACGTGGGAGGAACGTGAATGATCGCGAACGGAGGAATGTTGATAGAAGGGATGATGGTGGAAGGCGTAATGGTAGTAGAGATGTTGGTGGTCAGAATCGACATCGTTATGCATCTGATTTTGAAGAGGAATATGATGGTGGTAGTGTTCAAGGAAGAGGTCAAGGAAGAAATTACTCTGAGTATGATCACAAGTGGGAGTCGGGGATGAAGACTGAAATTCCTGAATTCAAAGGTGGTATGCAAGCAGAAGAGTTTCTGGATTGGGTAGCTAATGTTGAAGAAATTTTTGACTTCAAGGAAGTTCCAGAGCATAGAAGAGTGAAGTTGGTTGCTACGAGGCTGAGGGGTAGAGCTTTGGCATGGTGGCAGCAAACCAAGCTTACACGTGAACGTATGGGGAAGTCAAAGATTGAATCTTGGGAAAAGATGAAGAAATTGATGAAAGCGACATTCTTACCTTATAATTATCAATCGCTTATGTATCAGAGATTGCAGAACTTGAGACAAGGAACGAAGTCTGTGAATGACTATGCTGATGAATTTTATCAACTCATTGCAAGGAATGATATTATGGAAACAGAAGAGCAGCTGACATCTAGGTTCATTGGAGGATTGAGAATGCAGATTCAGGATATGGTCAATATGTTCGATCCAAGATCTGTAGCGGAAGCACATCAGAAAGCGTTGGCTTGGGAAAAACAAGGGAGACGAGGAGGTGGTGTGTTTACTAATTCTAACAATCAAGCGAAGGGTGTTGGAGGAAATTCTAATGTTTCTAAACCTATCAGTAGACCAGTGGTGAAGGAGGCTGAGAAGACAAGGATTAACAATGGTTTCAAATGTTACAATTGTCAGGAAATGGGTCATAAAAGCAGTGAGTGTCCAAAACCAAAGAAGAGAACCATGATTGCAGAAGTTGACGATGAGGATGTTGATGAAGATTGTTCTAATCCAGCTAAGGAGGATGAGCAGGATATTGCGTCAGGAGACGAAGGTTGTAACCTAATGCTGAGGAGATCGTGTTTAACACCGAAGCAGGAGGAAGCTAGTTGGTTGAGGAGTAATATCTTTCAGTCAACATGTACTATTTTGGGGAAGGTGTGTAAGTTTGTGATCGACGCAGGAAGCTGTGATAATATTATTTCAACCGAAGCTGTGACGAAGTTGAAATTGAAGACAGAGAAACATCCGAATCCATACAAGTTAGCATGGTTGAGAAAAGGAGGAGAAGTGAAAGTGGATAGACGAGTTCGTGTACCATTCTCTATTGGGAAGAAATACAAAGATGAAATATGGTGTGATGTCGTAGAGATGGATGTATGCCACTTATTATTGGGAAGACCATGGCAATATGATCGAGCAGTACTACATGACGGTCGGACCAATAGCTACAGTTTTATGTTTAAAGGCACGAAGATTATTTTAGTTCCAAAGAAGAGATCACAAGAAGAAAGTAAGTCAGAAGAAATCGAAGAGCTGAAAACTTTATTATCTTTGAAAGAGTTTGTTAAGGAGGTTGAGGAAGAACCAGAAGTATACTTGTTGATTGGGCGTGAGAGCAGTGAAGAAGTAGAAATTCCGGAAGAAGTTAAACCAATTTTGAAAGAATTTGACGATGTATTTCCAGAGGAGTTACCAACGGAATTGCCACCGTTGAGGGATATACAACATCAGATAGATCTTGTTCCAGGTGCTGTGTTGCCACACAGACCACATTATCGAATGAGTCCGAAGGAACATGAAGAGTTGCGGAGGCAGGTAGAGGAATTGCTTGAACAGGGGCGTGTGCAGGAGAGTCTTAGTCCTTGTGCTGTACCAGCTTTATTGGTACCCAAGAAGGATGGGACGTGGAGGATGTGCACTGACAGTCGAGCATTGAATAAGATTACCGTGAGATATAGATTTCCAATGCCGAGGTTGGATGACTTGTTGGATCAGATAAGCGGAGCTACTATCTTTTCTAAGATTGATTTGAAGAGCGGATATCATCAAATTCGTATCAGACCAGGAGATGAGTGGAAGACTGCTTTTAAAACTAGGGAGGGTCTATACGAGTGGTTAGTCATGCCATTTGGTTTATCTAATGCACCAAGTACTTTCATGAGGGTGATGAATCAGATTTTTCGACCGTTCATTGGGAAATTCGTGGTGGTGTATTTCGATGATATTCTTATTTACAGTGGGAGTTCAGAGGAACATTTGAACCATCTTAGAGAAGTGCTTATGGTGTTACGACAAGAACAGTTTTATGCTGCAACGAAGAAATGCGTGTTCATGACGCATAGTGTTTTATTTCTGGGGTATGTTGTTTCGAAGAAAGGAATACAGGTTGACCAAAGTAAAGTTGAAGCGATTAGAGATTGGCCGCAACCCAAGACGATAACGGAAGTACGTAGTTTCCATGGGTTGGCTTCATTTTATCGAAGATTTATTCCACACTTTAGTAGTGTGATGGCACCTGTTACAGATTGCATGAAAGGTAAACAGTTTGCATGGACAGAGGAAGCAGGGAGTGCTTTTGGGAAGATCAAGGAATTGCTGACGTCTGCACCAATTCTAGTATTACCTGATTTTCAGTTGGTATTTGAACTACATACTGATGCATCCAAGGTTGGGATTGGAGGGGTGTTGAGTCAGAAGGGACGTCCAATTGCATATTTCAGTGAGAAGTTGTCAGGAGCGAAGATACGATACAGTACATATGATGTGGAGTTTTATGCTGTTGTACAATCTATCAAACACTGGAGACACTATCTATTTCAGAAGGAGTTTGTTCTTTACACCGATCATGAAGCATTGAAGCATTTGCAAGGGCAAGACAAGATTTCAGCGAGACATGCATCGTGGATTGCATATCTACAACAGTTTACTTTTGTTGTGAAACACAAGTCAGGGGTGACAAATCGAGTGGCTGATGCTTTGAGTAGGAGGAGTCATTTGTTGGCTACACTGAAAGTTGAAGTGACGGGGTTTGAAATATTGCCAGAATTATTGGTTGAAGATCCTTACTTCATGAAGTTTGTTGATAAAGTTAAGGAGGGAAAGACGGATGAGTTTTTGATGGTAGATGGTTTTCTTTTTAAAGGAAGTCGATTATGCATACCGGAGGGTAGTCTGAGAATGAAGATTATCAAGGAGTTACACGAAGAAGGACATGTTGGGAGAGACCGTACCTTACAGTTGATTTCACAATCCTACTTTTGGCCATCGATGAGGAAAGAAGTGGAGAGGTTTGTGGAGCGCTGTCATATTTGTCAGGTTTCGAAAGGAACTGCGACTAATGCTGGTTTATATATGCCATTACCTGTACCAAGTAAACCATGGGTTGATGTGAGTATGGACTTCGTATTGGGATTACCAAGGACACAGCGTGGTAACGATTCCATATATGTGGTGGTGGACAGATTTTCGAAAATGGCGCATTTTATTGCTTGTAAGAAGACGGCGGATGCTGTTCATGTTGCTCAGTTGTTTTTCAGGGAGATCTATCGACTTCATGGATTGCCAGAATCTATTGTGTCGGATAGAGATACTCGATTTCTGAGTCATTTTTGGTTGAGTTTGTGGAAAATGGTGGGAACGAAGCTGAAGTTCAGTAGTGCTTATCATCCGCAAACGGATGGACAGACTGAGGTGGTTAACAGATCATTGGGAAACTTGTTGAGGTGTCTTGTTCAAGATAATCTGAGGAGTTGGGATGTGAAGTTATGCCAAGCAGAATTTGCTCATAATCATGCTGTGAATCGAAGTACTGGGTTCAGTCCATTCCAGATTGTCTACTCGAGCTTACCGAAAGGACCGTTAGATTTAACAGTGATACCACATTCAAAGGGGACAATTAAGAAAGCTGCTGATTTTGTTGAAGGGCTGACGGAGTGTCATAAAATCGTTCAAGAACGATTAGAGAAAGCAAATGAGAAATATAAACGAGCTGCAGATTTGAAACGACGAAATATGGAGTTTAATGAAGGTGATCTGGTTTATGCAGTATTAACAAAAGATCGTTTTCCAGTAGGCGCTTACAATAAATTGAAAGCACGGAAAATTGGACCGGTGGAAGTTATGAAACGAATCAATGAAAATGCTTATAAACTGAAGCTGCCAGAAGATGTGTATACATCTGACGTGTTCAATGTTAAACATCTCGTACCATATCATGGGGATGAACGAACTAATGGAGATGAATTTACAAATTCGAGGTCGAATTTTTCTCAACCTGGGGAGGATGATGCAGCGCAAGCTAAGAGTTCACAAGTCTTAGACCACTCACGACCTAACAATCCAAAACTGGAAAATAAGTCGCTCAAAATTGAAGTCTTAGGTCGCTCACGACCTAATGGGTTCTTAGGTCGCTCACGACCTAAGGAAGATGGGCTACGAGCTAATGGAACCAATGCTCAGGAAAACAGCTCACGACCTAGCGAGATTGGTGAAGTATTAGGTCGCATACGACCTAACGAGGCTTCTAGGTCGCTCCAACGACCTAACGGTTTCAAAGATCACATGCTACGACCTAACAGCCTGAAGGGAAAGGTGCTTCGACCTAATGAGTTACGAGCTAAGTTAGGTCGCAAAGTCTTAGGTCGCAAAGTCTTAGGTCGCGGAGGCCTAGGTCGCAAAGTCTTAGGTCGCAAAGTCTTAGGTCGCGAAGGCCTAGGTCGCAAACAATTTCTGAAGCCGCTTTTGTTAGGTCGCAAACGAAGGGATGCCGTTCATTCTTAGGTCGCAAAGCTCTGGATACCATGGATTTCCTTAACTCGCTGATCTGGAATGCTGTAGAGTCTTAAGTCGCGGAAGATTGTAGCCGTAGATTGTTATGCCGCTTTATCAGATGCCGTTCATTTGTTAAGTCGTTGAATAATGTAATTAGGTCGTTACCGACCTAAGTGAGTCGTTTATCTTTAAGCCTGTTTGTTTTTAGGTCGCTGTGTTGTACATAGGTCGTTTCCGACCTAGGAGTTGTGAATTTTTTTTTTTTGCTGTGTTGAGTTGTAGCCTATAAATAGGCATGTATGATCATTTGTAAAGGTTGTTGAATATTGAATAAAATTTCTCTTTTGTTAGCTTGTTGCTTTCAATTTCAATTGGTAGTCGAGTGTATCTCCTATCTCCACTAACGTCATTCGAGTGCGCTCGGATCATCGTTTGTTGAAGCCGATTCACGGTATCTTGTGCGCAAGATCAACGTCGAAGAATCGTAGATCTCTTTCCCGGTATCTTCGGATCAACGAGTCTGAGATAGCTAGAGTTCGGTATCTTCGGATCAACGAATTCGGGCATTCCGGTATCCATCAATCCACGAATTGTTACATTCACCGATTGAAGATCGTTTTGATATATCCGCTGCGTCAGTTATAAATTAAAAAGAGTTATTTAATTATTAAAAACCCTTAATTGAATATTAAAATTAAATTAAATATTCACAAATCAAAACGATAAAATTCCGGGTCATTACACGACCCAACCCTTTTCGACTGATGGGATAATTCAGCCTAATCCTTTCAAGGTCCATCAGATTATTCAGCCCAACCTTCCAAGTTGGTCGGATAAATCAGCCCAATCCTTTTAGGGTCGGTCGGATAATTCGACCCAACCATCTAGGCTATCGGATAATTCAACCCAATCCTTTCAGGGTCGATCGGATAATTCAACCCAACCTTCCGAGCTGACCGGATAATTCAGCCCAATCCTTTCATGGTTGATTGGATAATTTGACCTAACCTTCCAGGCTGATCGGATAATTCAACCCAATCCTTTCAGGGTCCATCGGATAATTCGACCCAACCTTCCGGGCCGATTAGATAATTCAGTCTAATCCTTTTACGGTCGATCAGATAATTAGACCCAACCTTCCTTGTTAATCGGATAACTCAGCCCAATCCTTTAAGCGTCGATCTGATAATTCAACCCAACCTCCCAGGCTGATCGAATAATTCAGCCTAATCCTTTCATGGTTGATTGGATAATTCAACCCAACCTTTTGGCTGGTTGGATAATTCAGTCTAATCCTTTAATGGTCGATTGGATAATTCGACTCAACCTTCTGGGATGATCGAAAAATTCAGCCTAATCCTTTCACGGTCAATCGGATAATTCAACTCGACCTTCCGGGCTGATTGGATAATTCAGCCCAATCCTTTCATGATCGATCTGATAATTCAACCTGGCCTTAAGGATTGATCGGATAATTCGACCTAACCTTGCAAGATCAATCAGCCCGACCTTGCTAACAAGCTAATGGCTAATCAATGATACTATACAAACACAAATGCAACAACTAATCCTGTTCAGGTATGATAATTTCATTTAATTTTTTATAAGATATATATGTGCTAGTGTAAGTGTTCATACAGGAAATATAAAGTATGAGCTAAAGGAAGGATTGGTCATAGAAATTGCTTACCAAATTGAACATTTTGGTGATTGGTCCCATATAAGCATGCATGATAGAGGTGAGAAAGGTTGCTAATAGAATAAGCAACCAAGAAATCTTGTGGACCAAACATATCAAAATTACTAGCTAGAAAAAGGGGAAATGGATATGAATAACAATGCAGCAAAATACACATCGTCAAGTTCAAGTACCATGGAACCACTATATATTCCTTTCCCAATGGCACATTGATGTTCTCAGAACATTTATAAGAAAGGGAGCGGCCCTCATGATTTAGGGGAAAGGAGTTTGAACTAGAGAGAGCAAAAGCCTACCGAATAGAGATTAGAATCAATGGGAAATCATGCTAGATGATTATATTATCGAGAAAGAATGAACTATAAATGTCACACTAATAAAGGATGTATTAGAAAGATCAACAAGCTTTCCCCGACTGAATAAGGCTCTACAGCATAATAGCGGCGGAAAACCAACTGAAAGGATGGGAATGATGATATAGACATTTGAGGTTCGAGATAAAAATTGCATGAGAAAGAAAGACGGGTTTGGATGAAACAAAGCATGCTTTGTATTTTACAAAAGTATGCTTTAAGGGGCAAGTGTTGTGGGCATTTTCACCCAAAATATGGTGAGTATGAACGGATGTTAAGGAGCGTAGAAACAACCGGAAGATACATAATAAAGGTGCCATCATATAATCACAAGGGCAAGGAGAAATGCTAGGGGCAGATTTGGCATAGTAAGAATATATAGTCAAAGCACTTGTAAAATGTTCTTAAGGTCAGGACATGCACTTAGGTCGAAACTGCATCTCAATCTGAGCTACGGATTGCAAGATATGATCATCTTAAAATTTGTCCACTACCTAACTAACTCAGGCCCATCTTGGAGAGCTACTGCCTACTTCAGGAAAAGGGAACATTTAGAGGCACTGGAACACTTTACTCAATAATACAAAGCTATGGATCTAAGTTTTATTCAATACTGATATGAAGTGATGGAGTTATGGCACAAAAACGTGTGTAGCTCAAGTGGTTGAGCACCATGCTTCCAACGGAGAGGTTAGGATTTCAATTTTTGGCAAGCATATTATTTTTATGGAACATGAGGAATGGTCCAATAGGGAATCATAGTGCCTAACCATTTCGAATGTAAGGTGGGACGAAGACTAAGGCAGAGTAGAAGGAAGCAAGAAAAGAAAGCAAAGGCAATGTCATCCCCTTCCTCTATTCGGTACCCAGGGTACTGAACAAGAAAGAATGTTCGGTGCCCCTTTAGGTACCGAACAGGAAACCTTGTTTGGTACCCATGGGACCGAACAAGATCACTTACATAGTTAAGAGGGGTGGCATTGTGAAGAAAAATGGACCAAGGAGGGATTTGTACACCGAACCACACCTACAGAAGCTCACTAAACCTGCATGTAGGAATCCATCGAAACACAAAGACGAGAACTTTCCCAATAGTGTGTCCAAATATGCTAATGTCGAACCATCCTACCTTGGATAGGATTTCCGACTGAACTAGACAACCTATATATAGAACAAAATCTATGTATATTTGGAAATTATTAAGCATATTCCTAATACCCGGGAATTTTCAATCTGGGAGAGACGTACATGGAAATTTACTAACTTTCCGAGTTAATGACACCACATCTTCACTCCTATAAATACCAAAGCATCCAACAACGATAGAGAATGATCCGGGAGAGCCAAGCATACAATAGTAATGACAGACAAGTCAGTGAAAGCTGGGAACAGTCTACTAGGAAAGCCTAGCAGGATCTCCTAAACAGGAGCAGCCTAGTTGGCATCAGCCTAGTAGGATCAGCCTAGCACGATCTTCCTAACAGGATCTTCCTAGTAGGAACAGTCTAGCAGGAACAGCCTAATAGGAACTGCCTAATTGAGATAGCCGAATAGGAATAGGCAGGTAGGAATAGACAGATAGGAATAATCGATAGGAATAGCTGAACAGACTCCCTTGAGCTATATATTACCGCCTCTTGAGCTACATATCATTGTATATTGATCTTAGGCATTGTATAAATGATCTATAAGAAGAATAATGAAAATGGACAGTGGATGTAGGCACATTGTGGCCGAACTACTATAAATGTTTGTGTTCTTTACTTTACTGCAACTTACTTTCTGCATAACCTTTATGTGATCTGCTCTTTGAAAATCAATAATAGTACAAATATAACAGATGTGTTATACACCCCATAAATAGCTCTACAACTAATCGATTAGAAGTGTTTGCCCATTTTTATGCAAACAACATATATTGGCTGGCCATACAGTGTAAGGAGAAGAATTGAAAGTGGGGAAATAATTAGGGATTTATTTCTCAGTATAAAATAGACCCATAATATCTTCTTCTCTTACATGAAATTATAATACTATTGTAATCAAATCTAAAGAGAAAAGCTCTCCGCTTAACCTCCTTCTCATGACACAAATTCTATTCCAATTTTAAGAGAAAGTTATATTCTTCATCTTCTCTATTAGATAACTTTAAACTAGGTCATGCAAACCATAGCTAGAATGGAAAAGAATTTTTTGAAGGCCGATTTACAAAGTTCGATATATACAAATGAGGAACATTCATTAAAGTAATTCCTTAATCATCAATTTAAATATGTTATATAACCTCTTTAATATAAAAATTTATATGTTCGACCACTATGAAAAAATTCCATATATGTAAGTATGTATGTATGTTGATATATATATATATATAATTATTTAATATATTTATATAAAATTAAAAGTGAAACTTGAGCTAATCACCTATAAACAATTTGAAATTTGGGTACAATGTTTGATGTAAATTTAGATATGGGTAGTTAATTTCACAATTTTACCAAGAATAAATGTAGCGAGTCGTAATTTTAGACACTTCGTATTTAAATATCCGAATTATTTAAATGTTTGAATCTAGATTAAGTGTGTTAAAATTTATTTTATAACCTTGATTTACTCCTTTTAATAAATAACACATGATGAGAACTTGTTTTTGAAATGTGTCTACAAAAATAAATATTTTGAAGAAAAATCGATAATGTGACCGAAAATTGTTTTATCGATGTACGAATTTTTACTCAATAAAAGTTGTTCGAACTTCTTGGGCTTGGTTAATAAACTAATATGTTATTAATTATTAACTAAAAATATTTTTGGAATTGTGGCTAACTAAATGCTTTGATGAGGTCATGCATGTTGTCATGAGAGAATATATTTTATAAAGGAACCTTAAGGGTGAAGTAAGAGAAGATATTATCTCCTTAGGTTGAAATTGGAGCACATGGGAAGGAGGGTGCATGGTGACCTTCCATAGAGGTAGAAGGAGTATGGGACCTCTTGAATACTTTTACTTAAACACACACATAAGCTTACAAATCGTTTTCACAAATTTATGCACAAAAACAATGTCTTCATGCTCCTTATTCCCTTCTCTTTAACATTCTAAAACCAAAGTAAATCAACTCCGAACCTTCACAAACTCAATCAAAGGACCTAGCACAATATAGGAGCAAGGAATATCAACTCAAAGCTTAAAGGAAAGGAGAACAACCCTTTAACCCACTTGAGACTATGAGCATTTTAAGTGAAGGGGAGGTGGCCATGAGCATTTTGGAAGCAAGGTTGAAGATCTTGGCTTATTTGGTTGAGGTTGGAAATATTCTTGAGATCTAAAGGCTTGAGATTGAAAGGAGGGTTGATAAAGGGTGAGTTAACTCACCATTGAAAAGTATATAATGTGGTATGATTTGGTTGCAAATCTATAGTAAAGTCATTAACAAATTAAAGTTAAAGATTTGGATCCCTCTTCCTTTGAAAGAAAATGACAACTTTATATGTGCTATATTCACTTCTATTACCCCGCACAACATGTAATGTGGCCTAAAATTGATGTTTAAATGCTTGGTTTGGTTGTGTGAGAAGTTGAAGAGTGTGTGGGTAGTTGTTTGAAGCGAGAAAGGTCACTATAAGCGCAGTTTGTAATCCCTTACGTTTAGTCCTCTTTAAAGTGGTGATATGTAAATGTATTTTAATAAAATATATTTTGGTTGTGTGTGAAGTTAAAGAGTGTGTGTGTAGTTGTTTGAAGCCAGAAAGGTCACAATAAGCGCACTTTGTAATCCATTATGTTTAAACCTCTTTAAAGTGCTGATATGTAAATGTATTTTAATAAAATATATTTTGGTTGTGTTCTACACTTATAGTAGTGTAAGTTATAGCAAACGAAAGATTTACAAAAACGTAGAACATATAGAACAAAAGTTTAAAAAGTTAGAAGTTGAAAAGGTCGCTATATGAGCACTTTGAAATACCTTGTTTTTTTGTGATTTTTAATATGTTTTAGAAACATAACCTTAGGGGTTTATTTTCATGGTTATTTCATACTCTAAGCATATTACATACTGTAAAAATATCAGATATTAAAACTTTTTAGCATAGAGAAAACTGGGTAAACTTTCAAGCACTTTCAGCTGTTCTCTATCAAGATTTTTTAACAGCAGTTAGCAAAAACACTTTTTGACCCTACGCAGCATTTCTGACTTTTTATAACACTAGCTAGTGTGCTATTTTTAACAATTTTGGTGATTAAATGGGTTTAAAAACAATATTTAAATTGATTATTATTTGTGAGATATTTTTAGGGATGACTAATAACATGTTTAAGAGTATTTTAAAGTATTTGCAGGTTGAAATATATTTTTAATAAATATATATATATATGAATTTTTAAAGTAAAGGGTTTTCCTTATATGTAACACTTATTTAAAGTGGCTTTTTAGTAAATTATAAATTAGTTATTTTTACATATATGGATATTTAAAACATATTTATAAGTATTTTAAAAGTATTTATATATATATATATATATGTTTATATATATATATATACAAGTTTGGAAAAGTGAGTTGAATATTTTATAAAAGAGAGAAGGAGTTTATAGTAACAATTTTTGAGTAACATTTGTTTTCAACCTCTTTTATTATACATTTGAATATACTTTAATCTTTAAAAAGATTATTTTAAAGAAAATGATAAGTATATAATATTTTGGTTCTATAGTAACATTTTTTTAAACCTTCTTGATTTTACTTTTGAATGTACTTTGATCTTTAAAAAGAGTATTTTAAAGATAATGATAAGTATAAAATGTTTTGGGTTTATAGTAACAATGTTTGAGTAACATTTTTTTTAACCTCTTGCATTGTACTTATGAATTTACTTTGATCTTTAAAAAGAGTATTTTAAAGATAATGGTAAGTATAGAATGTTTTGGGAAAAAGGTTAGAAAAAGTGACGGTTTAATTTATAAAAAGGAGAAAGGATATATAGTAACAATGTTTAAGTAACATTTGTTTTTAACCTCTTCGATTATATTTTAAAATGGGAAATCTTGTTAAATGATTTACGATATTCTTATACCTTTGAGATAAGTATATGAATATATTTTGAAGAATGAAAATAGTAGAATAAATAGTGGAGTAGTATACATGTATATATCATTTATAAAGGTATTTTAAATATGTATACAAGAATTGACAATTATTTGATAAAAGGGGATTATAAGTCGTTTGTGCCTTAATCGTGTCTGTATGTTTATTCGTTAACGGAAAGTATTTAGTCCTATACTTAGCATTGAAAGTCAAGAAGTCAAAAAGGGTGATAAGTGTATAAAATTTAATTTTCATATGCAATCATTTTCATTTCATATTAGATAGTGACATATCGACTATCAAACTTGACCAAAAATTGACTTAGGAAATATACAAAGCTTCATGGATTTATACGGTTTGAGATCCCCATATAGGACTCATTCGTATGAAACATCTCTTGCTTCAAGAACATATGTTCGAGATCCCAAGGGAGGACTCCCATATATCATCCGCTTATTTCTAAAAGAAACGAAATTGAGTTAACTGGATTCACCAATTTAGTTTTGAAGAGTCCAGGATTGGATAAGTAAACTTAGGTATTACTTACCGAAAACCACTTTAAAACTAATATGAGTTCAATGCTTTGGAATATGTTATGGAGCAAAATGTTATAGAGCTGAACTGACTATCCTGAGGGTAACTCCAAGAGAGAGGTCAACGTTAACATTTCGAATGATGCTATCATGTTGTGGTGTCTATCTTAAAGGTGATTCCAAGAGAGAGGATAGCGTAAGCATTCATAGGACGACTTGTGCTGCAATCCATGAAGAGATTCGTGAATTGTTCGAGTGATGAAGACTCGTGTGATGAGATGCTGAACGTGACTTCACCATCGAAAATGACAGAAAATAGAGTAGGGTCATAGCCAGTGGGTTTAGCTAACCCAAGGGTATATTAACTCCATGTCTAGAGATGCTTATGATTAATTCATGCAGGAGTTGATGGTAGTTGGTATCATATGTTAGGACATGGGCCCGTCATGTTTTCCTTTATGGTACTTTAATCTAGCAATATATGTCGCTTCGAAAGGTTGTTCGTGACCCTTGTCAGGAGGCCCACCTCGATTGTGACGACCCGGAATTTTTGTATATTTGAAATGAGAATATTTAATTTATTTTAAATATTCGAAGGTTAAATTTTAACTTTAATTTCAAATATACAGTATTTATTGGATGATAGATTATTGAATTAAACAATCGAAAATAGGGTAAAATAGAGAATCCTGAGTTTTGAGCCTGTTAAAAATAATTTAAAGGTTCAGAGAATTTATATTGTTAATATTAAAGGTGATGAAACTTTTAAAATTGAATTTCAAAGTGTTTTGATCAGTTTTGAAAATATAACGTTTAAATTGAATTTAAAAATAGCCTTTCGAGGCACAGTCTCGGAATTCGACGAAACCAGTTCCATTGGATCCGTAATATTGTATTATTATCGGATTTCAATTTTCGTAGTAATTGGAGCATTTGTGTGAGTGTACGACATTTAAACGCGTTGAATTTTGTTTTTGAACAAATTTAAATAAAAAAATAATATATATATGATTGCTTTCTTATAACCCAACATTACGTACAACTAGCCACCGTTGTGTCTCCTTCGTACCCAATTCCCTTTTTCTTTCCATCTTCTCAAGTCAAAATTCGATCAGAAAGAAAATAATGGCTGAGCTTAAGAAATCATCTCCCTTTTACCCACTTAGTATCCCTCGTTCACATTCAAATTAAAGAGCCGAGCCTCCTTCCCTCTCCCTTACTTCTTCAGTTAAATCACGAAAGAACGGAGGTATGGCATCGCGACTTTGGAGCTCGCGTTCGTGAAGGCTTCGCGACCTGAAGCGCTGTGTCGCATGTAGGATGGGTCGCGACTTCAACAAAAGTACTCGGCAGTTTCGTCGATTCAGTTTTGCTAGGAGTTGGTTGACGTTTTGTCGTGGAGGTGATTTTGGGTTGTGGATCGACGAAGGGTTCGAAGGGATGAATCTGAGGGAGCTCGACTGTTTAGGAGGAGCTGCGATTTGATAGTGGTTGTGGCGATCGCGAAGGCGTTTAGCTGCCTCGAACCGTGAGCTTCGATCGAGTTTAACCATCGCGACCTGGGGAAGAAAACCGCGAGTTGGTAAGGGTCAATGACCTTGATGTCGTGCTCGGCGACAGTAAGGTATAGTTCTTTTGTTTAAATTTCAGTAAATATTCCTAATTTGGAAAAGAAAATATATTTCAGATAAATTTTAGTAGAATATTAAGCAGTTCTGTTCGTATTTACTTATTTCACATATATATATATATATATCTAGGAAGATTAGCACATATGTATATACATAAGGTTAAGATATATATAGTCGAACTTCGGGAATGTTGAAGTTATTTATAAATTTAAATTTCTGGGAAAATTATATGGACTATTTTATATGCAGCTGAATGAAGAGGAAAACAATAATAATAAGATTTAATTTACTAGGGTTGATAAAATAATTAGTTAATTAAATCTATCTAATGAGAATTTAATTATTCGATTTATTCGAATATTCCAAATATTAATGAAATCATCTAAATTGTTATTCAAGGTCGACATCTGAAAGGAAACAAGCGAGGGTGAAAATAAATGGTAATAGACTGCAAACAAAATCAAAGGTGAGTTAATCTCACTCGGTTGGATTTTTAATTTAAATTTAAATGGTTAAATTTAAATAATTGATTGGATGATTGCATTGATTGATGTGCTATATATATAGTAGTATATAGCAATATACACATATTGCCATATGAGTATATTGGAGTTGTTGATATTCCCGCATTTATATAACGGATGAGACCCTATGCGCCGCATAATAGCGGATGATATTTTATAAAACCCATATACCGCGATATTCCACCTCGAAGTGGAATTGGTATTGTGCTAACGTCTGTGGATGCAGGGAAACAGGTTGGAGGGATCCAACTGGATTCCTCAAATATTTAATTTGTTTAGATATTCTGTGTTATGATATTTGATATTCTGTGATGATTTTATATTGGATAATGTGGCTGATTTGAATTCCCAGTATAATGAGTTTAAATTCCATGGAATTGAATTTTTGGAAAGAAATAAAAGGATAAAAATTTAAGTAAAACAATTCAAGTGAATTGGAATAGAATTAATAATAAATTGAAATAAAAATAAAGTGATTTGGAATTTTAACAGATATGGGAAAAGAAATTTTAAATTTACAGAGGAGTAATAAATTTTAAACCAAGTGATACCGTTTTAAAAGAATAAAGAAATTACTTTTAATTCAAGAATTAAATTCTAATTAAAGAGTAAATAAGGAATTTTGGAAATTTGAAAATGGGTATTTTAGTTGAAAGAGGTTTTAACTCGTAATTAAGAAATAAAACCGAAGTTATTGTTTTTGGAAAAATGAAGTAAATAAGGAATTTTATTTCAAGATAAAGCAAATTTGAAATCAAGTATAGAATTGATTTAAATGTTTGAAATTGGAAATTTAAAAGAGGAATGAGATTTTGGAATTTATAAACTGGCTTTATAAAGTAAGGTGAAATATCAGTGGATATTTAAATATAAATTCAAGATGGGGATTTATAAAGGATTGTGGATTGGGTTTAGAATAAATGGTGATTTATTTTAAAGATGTGGAAAGAAAGTGTATTTCCTGGGTAGCCAAGTACATTTTGTTTTTGAGCAAATTTTAAATATTGGTTAAAGGATTTATTGATATTTTAAAAATCATATTTTAGAAAATCTATTATTTCAAAATGTTAAATTTCTAAAGTAAGTATTGTTCAAATCTATTATTGTAATAAATAAAAGTGATTTGGTAAAATGTTTTTAAAAAGAAAAATTAGTTTACAATTACAAAGTGGTTTTATTTTAAATATTTGTTTTAAATATATATATATTTCAAATAGAGTATTAAAGTAGTTTTAATTTCAATATTTTCAAGTATATTTGAAATAAAGTGTTTTTAAAATTATTTCAAATTTCTAAAAAGGGCTTTTGTACTTGGTGTCTCAGAGGAAATAATTATTTGAGAAATTATTCCGTGGAAGGAATATATTTGAAACTGTTTTCAAAAAGGGTTTGAAACAATGAAATATATCTTGTAAAGATATTTTGAGGTAAATAAATAATATGGGAAAATTATTTATTGTTGATGGATGCTATGGATGTTAATTGATAGTTAAATAACCGACTATCAATATTGGCCAAATGCGCTGATCGTTTCGAAGAGACCGGGATCGAGATTAATTTCTCGAAAACCACTTCGATCCGGTTTGTACGTTTCGTGTAACATGTTCGGAGTCGAAGATGGAGCTGTGAAGTGCAAGGGCTAGTCGCTACTAATCCTGAGGATATTTCCAAAATGGATGTAGTAGGAATAGTGCCTTCGGTTCCGTTCGAACCCGGGACGGACTTGTATGGACGAATGCTTTCGTGACATCGTCAGGCGGACGATGGGCATTCTAAGGGATATGTGCTATAAAGGTATCGTTTAGCCTCGAACCTCATCAACCGGGAATGACTGAAAATCAGGGGTTATGCAGCAAGGCTTCGTGGGTAGCCCCCACTTGAGAGTAAGGTCATCCCTGTCTAGATGTCCCTTTTATTTCGGCTTAGTGGTGCGGTTGCTGATCCCAACCGTGGGGTGATTTTATTTGGAATTATCCAGTAAGGGATGATTCCGGTCTTGTGTTGCAGGGGAGCGGGCGTACTCCTCGGTACTGTGATCTAGGCCACGTACTGTGACAGGTGGTACCCCAGTGCCTAGTCATTCGTTGGAAATCCATTCTCCCTACGTGCCTGTACGGTTTTGATTGTGCCCAACTATTGTTGAAATGTGAGATGCAAGCATTTCAGCTAGATTCTATTTTACTTTCTGTAGACACTATTATAATATCAGAGGATTTTGATATAAAGTGTTTTAGCTATCGTAAGGTAAAAACCCGACATGTTTATTTGTGGCGTGGTCTTACGAGATGCTTTTGTTTTTCAAAGGATTTTGAAACTTTAATCATCAAATTGAGTGTGATTTTCTCACGCTGGTATTCCAGACTGACTCGGGTATTGTTTTATATGATGCTCGGGTCAGACCGAGATAAACAGGTTCAGATTGTAGCTGTGGAGCTCAGGAGACGAGCTAGATGGCGATACGTACTTCCGTATTTGTTTATTGTTCCGCTGTGTATTTGGATGTATATCATTGATGTGATGAACTCTGATGATGTATTCTGTAAATATATTGTATAAACAGATATATTTTTCTGTTGAGTAAAGATCTGTTTTTGTATATATTATATTTTATTCCGCTGCGATGTGAGATTCTGTTGTTGATTTTCTGTTTCTTCTTCTTCTACCTCTTCTTCTTTAACACAAATGGTTCGATTTTCCGGGACTGGAAAGTCGGGTCGTTACAGGTGGTATCAGAGCAAAGGTTGGCGATAACCTTGGCTCTGGTGGGAATTTTGAGTGTAATAATAGATATGAGTGCGTATTTGTTAGTGAATATAAAATGGTTTTATATTGTGTTGATTGATTTATTGAGTGGTATATGAACCTTCGTCGGCACAGCCTCGAAACTGGATCGAAGGGGTTTCTAAACACTCGAATAGAACAGTTCGACACAATATTGTTTTAAATGGGTAGATGAAATAATTTTACCCAAATTATTTTTGTATATAAAGAATGTAGATTTTTGTAAAGTATTATAGTATTTGGATGTTGGATGAAAATATTCTAACAAATAAAATTGGAAAAAATATATATGGTAAGATTATAAAATTAGAAAGATATACATAATCAATGGGAATTTGCATAAGTATAAATTGTACAAATGAATTATAGCTAAAAAAATTTGATTTAATCAAACTGGTAAATTTAAAACCCGGAGATTTTGGAAGTGTTTTCAAAGTGTTTTGAAGATAAATAATAGCATTATTATTTTGAAAAGAATTTCGGAAAGGAAATTGTTTCAAATAAATTTTTGAAAGGGGTATAGCAATGAATTCACTTCAGTCGCTGGAAAATAATTCGGAGGATGACGGCCGCATCTTCAGAATTTATTTTCGAACTTCTGAGTGACGGATTGCTGCCAAATTGATTTACTTAGAAAAATTTGCTTTATTTTTGAAATTTTCAAAGGATTTGTTGGAAATAAAAACCGAGATTGGTTTAAATTTTTGAGAAGTGTGATTTGGAGATGTTGGAGATTCCAAAATGATTTGAAACTAAAAGCCGGGTGTTTAAAAAGGGAAATCCTGATGAAATAAGTTGTAAGCTTATAACTTGAAATGATTTTCAAATCAGGAAGGGAATATAAGCTTTGAATGTTAGCATTTACCTGTAAAGTGAAAAGTTAAAAATGAACTTAACTTGGATTGGGAAATAAAAATTTGACTGGATTGAAATTAATTGAATAGGTTGAGAATAATATCCAGTTGTATTTGAATAAAGTTGAATCGAATTGAATTAAATAAATCTGAGTTAAGTTGAATGGGAAGAAAATAAAAATCCAGTTGAGTTATTAAATGGAATTGGATTCTTACCTGAATAAATTGGATTGGAATAAATAAATTAGAATAACTTGTGAAAGAATTAAAAATCCATGGAAATGTTTAAAATCATAAGTTGTGACATATAAAACTGAAAGTGGGATGGAAACCCCAAAATAAATTTAACTTAAGGAAATTAAATGAAGTGATATTTGGAATTAAAAATCAAGTATTGAAATATAAATAGATAACAAATTAGTTGATGAAATGTGTAAATGGAGTTCAATGTAGTTAAATGGAAGCTAAATTGTAAGCTAACAATGAAGATTGGAAATAAAACTCAAAGTTATAAACCCAAGTCGACTTGAATTGTTAGTGAAGTAATTGTAACTGAATTATGAGTTCATAAAATTGGGTGGTAAATTGAAAATGGGTTAAAATAGTAATAGTTGTGTTGCGAATAAATTCCAAGTAAGGATAAATTGGAAACGGCCTTGAAGAAAATTAAATAAGTTCAGTAGAAAGGAAAATTTTACTCGTAAGATGAAATGAGCTTAAGTATAAAAATTTAAATAAATTGAAGTAAAATTAACTTAAGCTAAATGGATGGAGGAGAGTTGAATTGCATTCAATTTAAACTAAGTTAATAATGTTGAATTGGTTTTAAACCAAGTGGAATTAAATTTAAATCGAAATAAAATTCAGTAAGTTATAGATGATATTGAATTGAATGAAATGCTTAAATAAACAGTTGTAAACCATATGGATTGTGAATAAATCTGTAATGAAATAGAATTAAATGTAGGTTGAGTCGGAGTCAATTTAAATTGATTATAAAACTCAAGTACTTATTTATGCACATGGTATTGTCAAATTGCATAGAAATAAAGTTGTTGTTGGACGAACCAAGATTTAATAAAGGCTATGAACTAATATGAGTAAAATAAATTGATTTGGAGAATATTGGATTAAAAATGAGCTCGGTTTGCTTAGAAATAAAATTTAATGTAAGCAATTGAGTTTTAAACCATTTAAATTGAATGAAAATGGTTATAAACTAATTGGAACAGTGGGATTAGTATGAATTTTGTATAAGTTGTTTACGGAAAATGTTTGGTGTGAATTTCCTTTAGAATTCATGTGTTTAACTATTGCAAGTAAGTGAAATGATGTTAACCTTCATATTTTTGGCACTTACATGTTTAAATGGAGTAAGTACAGGTCCAGGGAAGCCGTTTGGCTGGATGTGAACGCGCAAAATGCAAATTTAATAAGCCGCTTGCTTTAAAATGCTAAATAAAGGTACGCCTACGCAAAAGAATTCAAAATAGGAAATATGAACTGCATATATTGATATATATTGTGATTTTCTGCCTAAGGCCGATGTATATATATATTTGTGCATCCTGCGATATCGCAGAAGCCCCTCCGTACAAGGGAGACTCTATCAAAATTTTTCGTAAATTTTGGGAGTTAGAAAATTTTGGAATTTTTGAAAATTTTCATTAACGATAAATGATTTAAATTTGTTAAGCAAATGAAATTGAAACTGGATATTGAAATCTAATTCAAATGTGAATGTAAGGTGAAGTGAAATCGAAGGAACTAAATAAGTGAAGTTTGCGAATAAACTGTTAATTGAAATTCAAATTAATTAGTAAGTGCAACTAATTAAATATTCGAGTGGAAGCCAAATTGAAATCAAATGGAATTGTAAAGACAAAAGTAAATAGAAATGGATATGAACTTCAATAATGAAGTAAAGATAAGTATGAGCAGTATGTAAAATATTTATATTGAACTTAAGGAATATGGCGAGATTCTTAAGTAATTTGGTATTGAGGAAAGTTATTCTAGATGAATAATTGAATGACAATTAAAATTTGAAGTTGTGAAATGAGAAAATTGTGGATAAGTGAATGTAATCAAAATGAATGTGAATAAAAAAAGGAATTGATATAATTGGTAATCAATTGGAATTTATACGTAAGATGTACGTATATTATTTTATTCGCATAACTATTTGATCCAGAATTCGAGCATAGAATTTCGAGATAGTTATATCGATCCGAATCAGGATTTTTCACTCGATTTTCAACGGCGAGCCTGGATATGGATTGTTGATTGATTCTGGATATTCTCTATCATAGTTGGTGGCTATGCAAGGAGAATGACGGTTTCCGATCAAGAAACCAAATCTGAGTCCGCACTAGGATGTCGGGTGAACAATACTAGTTCGGAAGTGAAATTGTGTGATCGAGTGAGCGATCGAATTTGATATTACGTACGAATGATATATGTGCATTGTACGGGCATAAGTAAAGCAAACATTTGAAATTTGTAAAGAAGTCAATAAAATGTTTTTGGAAAGTTGTGATTGATATTAGTGCTAAGCAGGATATGCAGGTAATTGATTTTGATTTTAGAAGATAAAATTTAATGGTCCGACAAAAAGGTATGTATTTGAATTTCTGTATGAAATTTGATTGGGTTTTTGATCCAGCCACTTGGTTTTTTTTGTTTTCTTTTGAAATCTGGGGCCCGTAGAGGCATTTTTGTAGTAGTACCGAGCTAGCCGCGCAAAGGAGACGCTGGCAAAATTTTTCGGGAATTTAGAGAGTTAGTGAAATTTTGAGAAAATTTGGTAATTTAAAATCTTGAATTCAAATTTAAATTTGAATTGATAAGAAGTGATATGGGATACGACTTATGGACAGGGTTGGGAATGTTAGTAAGAGGGATAGTGTCTTTATTTAAAGAATTGTTATGGAAAGTTGTTAAAACTATTTGGATTGGGGAAATAGAACGGGTATCGAATCATTTCTCTTAACTGGTAATTTCGGGGACGAAATTCTTTTAAGGGGGGTGGAATGTGACGACCCGGAATTTTTGTATATTTGAAATGAGAATATTTAATTTATTTTAAATATTCGAAGGTTAAATTTTAACTTTAATTTCAAATATACAGTATTTATTGGATGATATATTATTGAATTAAACAATCGAAAATAGGGTAAAATAGAGAATCCTGAGTTTTGAGCCTGTTAAAAATAATTTAAAGGTTCAGAGAATTTATATTGTTAATATTGAAGGTGATGAAACTTTTAAAATTGAATTTCAAAGTGTTTTGATCAGTTTTGAAAATATAACGTTTAAATTGAATTTAAAAATAGCCTTTCGAGGCACAGTCTCGGAATTCGACGAAACCAGTTCCATTGGATCCGTAATATTGTATTATTATCGGATTTCAATTTTCGTAGTAATTGGAGCATTTGTGTGAGTGTACGACATTTAAACGCGTTGAATTTTGTTTTTGAACAAATTTAAATAAAAAAAATAATATATATATGATTGCTTTCTTATAACCCAACATTACGTACAACCAGCCACCGTTATGTCTCCTTCGTACCCAATTCCCTTTTTCTTTCCATCTTCTAAAGTCAAAATTCGATCAGAAAGAAAATAATGGCTGAGCTTAAGAAATCATCTCCCTTTTACATACTTAGTATCCCTCGTTCACATTCAAATTAAAGAGCCGAGCCTCCTTCCCTCTCCCTTACTTCTTCAGTTAAATCACGAAAGAACGGAGGTATGGCATCTTGACTTTGGAGCTCGCGTTCGTGAAGGCTTCGCGACCTGAAGCACTGTGTCGCATGTAGGATGGGTCGCGACTTCAACAAAAGTACTCGGCAGTTTCGTCGATTCAGTTTTGCTAGGAGTTGGTTGACGTTTTGTCGTGGAGGTGATTTTGGGTTGTGGATCGACGAAGGGCTTCGAAGGGATGAATCTGAGGGAGCTCGACTGTTTAGGAGGAGCTGCGATTTGATAGTGGTTGTGGTGATCGCGAAGGCGTTTAGCTGCCTCGAACCGTGAGCTTCGATCGAGTTTAACCATCGCGACCTGGGGAAGAAAACCGCGAGTTGGTAAGGGTCAATGACCTTGATGTCGTGCTCGGCGACAGTAAGGTATAGTTCTTTTGTTTAAATTTCAGTAAATATTTCTAATTTGGAAAAGAAAATATATTTCAGATAAATTTTAGTAGAATATTAAGCAGTTCTGTTCGTATTTACTTATTTCACATATATATATATATATATATATATATCTAGGAAGATTAGCACATATGTATATACATAAGGTTAAGATATATATAGTCGGACTTCGGGAATGTTGAAGTTATTTATAAATTTAAATTTCTGGGAAAATTATATGGACTATTTTATATGCAGCTGAATGAAGAGGAAAACAATAATAATAAGATTTAATTTACTAGGGTTGATAAAATAATTAGTTAATTAAATCTATCTAATGAGAATTTAATTATTCGATTTATTCAAATATTCCAAATATTAATGAAATCATCTAAATTGTTATTCAAGGTCGACATCTGAAAGGAAACAAGCGAGGGTGAAAATAAATGGTAATAGACTGCAAACAATATCAAAGGTGAGATAATCTCACTCGGTTGGATTTTTAATTTAAATTTAAATGGTTAAATTTAAATAATTGATTGGATGATTGCATTGATTGATGTGCTATATATATATAGTAGTATATAGCAATATACACATATTGGCATATGAGTATATTGGAGTTGTTGACATTCCCGCATTTATATAACGGATGAGACCCTATGCGCCGCATAATAGTGGATGATATTTTATAAAACCCATATACCGCGATATTCCACCTCGAAGTGGAATTGGTATTGTGCTAACGTCTGTGGATGCAGGGAAACAGGTTGGAGGGATCCAACTGGATTCCTCAAATATTTAATTTGTTTAGATATTCTGTGTTATGATATTTGATATTCTGTGATGATTTTATATTGGATAATGTGGCTGATTTGAATTCCCAGTATAATGAGTTATAAATTCTATGGAATTGAATTTTTGGAAAGAAATAAAAGGATAAAAATTTAAGTAAAACAATTCAAGTGAATTGGAATAGAATTAATAATAAATTGAAATAAAAATAAAGTGATTTGGAATTTTAACAGATATGGGAAAAGAAATTTTAAATTTACAGAGGAGTAATAAATTTTAAACCAAGTGATACCGTTTTAAAAGAATAAAGAAATTACTTTTAATTCAAGAATTAAATTCTAATTATAGAGTAAATAAGGAATTTTGGAAATTTGAAAATGGGTATTTTAGTTGAAAGAGGTTTTAACTCGTAATTAAGAAATAAAACCGAAGTTATTGTTTTTGGAAAAATGAAGTAAATAAGGAATTTTATTTCAAGATAAAGCAAATTTGAAATCAAGTATAGAATTGATTTAAATGTTTGAAATTGGAAATTTAAAAGAGGAATGAGATTTTGGAATTTATAAACTGGCTTTATAAAGTAAGGTGAAATATCGGTGGATATTTAAATATAAATTCAAGATGGGGATTTATAAAGGATTGTGGATTGGGTTTAGAATAAATGGTGATTTATTTTAAAGATGTGGAAAGAAAGTGTATTTCCTGGGTAGCCAAGTACATTTTGTTTTTGAGCAAATTTTAAATATTGGTTAAAGGATTTATTGATATTTTAAAAATCATATTTTAGAAAATCTATTATTTCAAAATGTTAAATTTCTAAAGTAAGTATTGTTCAAATCTATTATTGTAATAAATAAAAGTGATTTGGTAAAATGTTTTTAAAAAGAAAAATTAGTTTACAATTACAAAGTGGTTTTATTTTAAATATTTGTTTTAAATATATATATATTTCAAATAGAGTATTAAAGTAGTTTTAATTTCAATATTTTCAAGTATATTTGAAATAAAGTGTTTTTAAAATTATTTCAAATTTCTAAAAAGGGCTTTTGTACTTGGTGTCTCAGAGGAAATAATTATTTGAGAAATTATTCCGTGGAAGGAATATATTTGAAACTGTTTTCAAAAAGGGTTTGAAACAATGAAATATATCTTGTAAAGATATTTTGAGGTAAATAAATAATATGGGAAAATTATTTATTGTTGATGGATGCTATGGATGTTAATTGATAGTTAAATAACCGACTATCAATATTGGCCAAATGCGCTGATCGTTTCGAAGAGACCGGGATCGAGATTAATTTCTCGAAAACCACTTCGATCCGGTTTGTACGTTTCGTGTAACGTGTTCGGAGTCGAAGATGGAGCTGTGAAGTGCAAGGGCTAGTCGCTACTAATCCTGAGGATATTTCCAAAATGGATGTAGTAGGAATAGTGCCTTCGGTTCCGTTCGAACCCGGGACCGACTTGTATGGACGAATGCTTTCGTGACATCGTCAGGCGGACGATGGGCATTCTAAGGGATATGTGCTATAAAGGTATCGTTTAGCCTCGAAACTCATCAACCGGGAATGACTGAAAATCAGGGGTTATGCAGCAAGGCTTCGTGGGTAGCCCCCACTTGAGAGTAAGGTCATCCCTGTCTAGATGTCCCTTTTATTTCGGCTTAGTGGTGCGGTTGCTGATCCCAACCGTGGGGTGATTTTATTTGGAATTATCCAGTAAGGGATGATTCCGGTCTTGTGTTGCAGGGGAGCGGGCGTACTCCTCGGTACTGTGATCTAGGCCACGTACTGTGACAGGTGGTACCCCAGTGCCTAGTCATTCGTTGGAAATCCATTCTCCCTACGTGCCTGTACGGTTTTGATTGTGCCCAACTATTGTTGAAATGTGAGATGCAAGCATTTCAGCTAGATTCTATTTTACTTTCTGTAGACACTATTATAATATCAGAGGATTTTGATATAAAGTGTTTTAGCTATCGTAAGGTAAAAACCCGACATGTTTATTTGTGGCGTGGTCTTACGAGATGCTTTTGTTTTTCAAAGGATTTTGAAACTTTAATCATCAAATTGAGTGTGATTTTCTCACGCTGGTATTCTAGACTGACTCGGGTATTGTTTTATATGATGCTCGGGTCAGACCGAGATAAACAGGTTCAGATTGTAGCTGTGGAGCTCAGGAGACGAGCTAGATGGCGATACGTACTTCCGTATTTGTTTATTGTTCCGCTGTGTATTTGGATGTATATCATTGATGTGATGAACTCTGATGATGTATTCTGTAAATATATTGTATAAACAGATATATTTTTCTGTTGAGTAAAGATCTGTTTTTGTATATATTATATTTTATTCCGCTGCGATGTGAGATTCTGTTGTTGATTTTCTGTTTCTTCTTCTTCTACCTCTTCTTCTTTAACACAAATGGTTCGATTTTCCGGGACTGGAAAGTCGGGTCGTTACATCGATGTACTAAGGGCACCTCTAATGGAAATCCATACGCAAACGCAACCCTTAGAAGTTTTGATTATAATCCTAATATTGTTGTGGTGTGAGATGCAAGCAGCACAACCATTTTTTGATTTATATTCTACACCTTAGACATTATCTATTATATCGCCTTATTTACTTAGTACATGGTTTTTGTCATTTGAGGGGAAAACCATTCTGGTGATTTGGTTAGTCTCAAAAGATACTGGTATATCGACTGGTATTTCTTGAGTTTCTCACACTAGATGTATGTATAACTCATGATTTTATTTTTTCCCTAAATCCGTAGGTACTCTTTCGAGTAGTCTAAGAATGGCAGGTTTTCGTTCGATATTCTTGGAGCTTCAGGAGACAAACTGGATGCTTTCGCTTACCATTGTATTTTTGTTTCCACTGCACTACTAGTATGTATATATCAGCATTGTGATAACAGGCAATTATAACTCTCTAGGCTGACGATAGTACATTGGTTCGTAACTCCGAAAATACTTTGTATGTTGGAGTAACCCTTTATACTATCTTTTTGGATAATTATCATTTTGCTGTGAGATTCAGATGTTCTTCTCCATCTTGCTTGTTCATTTTCTTTCTGCCTTTTCATTTTACCCTAACAATCTATCTTTCCATCACTTGTGTGACGACCCGCTCCCGCACCCAATTCGAGATGACAATAAACCACTCATGTCCAACCCAAATTGAACTGAAAGACGGATAGTCATGAGAAAGAAAGAAGAGAGAAGAAGAAGATATAGAAATTAAATCAATCACAGAATCTCACAATTGAAGTGGAACAATATATAATATAATATAAATGATCTTTACAAAACAAAAACTGTAATATAATATACATCCATTAGAGTACAACAATCACAATCACTAATCATCAGCCTGGACTGTTATAATAACCTGTCCTTACAATTGCTGATAATTTACACAAAAATGGAGCGGAAAAATAAACAAATATAGGAATACGTCCTGAAGACTTCCAGCTCGTCTACTGAAGCTCCAAAGCATCCAAATCTAAATATGTAAACAAGCTCGGTCTGACCCGAGGATTGAAAGGGAGGAACGCACGGATTAGTCTGGTAAACCAGCATGAGAAAACACATCTCTACTAAACTTTTTAAAGTTTATATTTTTTTAAACAAAGGTATCTCGTAAGACCACGCCGCACATAAACACTGATGGGTTTTTACCTTACGATCCCCAAAAAATTTCATATCAAATTCTGTTATATTATACTAGTGTCTAGTATACAAATAATATTAATCATAGCCGAAATTGTTACGTTGATTAAATTCCAGCATACTAGCCACAAAATGGGTTCTACAAACAAAATGGAAGGCACGTAGTGGAGAATGGATTTCCATATAAACGACCTGGTGAAGGGACTACCTTTTGGCAGTACATCTCTAGAGGAATGTACCGAGGCTATAGAACATCTGCACCTCTACCAACACAAGACCGGTCTACCTTTCCCTTTAGATAGTACCGAATATGTCATCAACTCGGCCGTTACCTACCATACGATGGCCCTCATCGCATACACCATAATAATTTAAAACTCGAACGTCATAGTAGGAATAAATATATCTAGAAGGGGATGATCATATCCTAATGGTTGCGAACCACATAGCCTTGCGACATCTACCCTGTTTCGGTCATTTCCGGGAGTGAGGCCTGAGGTCACGATTACCTTTCACATAGCACATCATCTTTCCTCCTTGAATGCCACATTGCCATTTCATAAATCGCAAAACTGATTTCTATAAATGTATAACTCCTGAGCTCATACGCCTTAGGAAAGGGTGTTAAGCTAAGAGAAATTGCCTTCTCCGCCACTAAACAAATGATACATTCATAGAGATCAATCAGTGTAATTAGAAATGCAACGTCAGACATTCGACCATATAAATTGTCCAGGAACAAGACAAACCGCAGGCACTTCTCCTACCACATCAGGTTGGGAGTCACCCCTAGGATCAATAGCGATTAGTCCTTGCATTGGATATTTCATAATGAAGAGACCACTGCTACTATATGTATATTGGGAGTTTATCCCCAAATGATCAACAAGCAGTGCTTCATTAAGAAAAATCCCAAATTTCAATGTCTTCCAACACCAACACATTCGAACGCATATACATTGGTCCGAAGTGGTTTTCGGATAAACCCATCCTAGTCTCTTCGGATCAACAACTATAAAGAGGCCAAATTTGGTAGTCGTTTATTTAACTATCAAAGCAAACAATAATATCTAGCACCATAAGCAATCACTAAGCCCATTTAATTAATCTTTTATTAACTAAATCAATTTCCCAAATATTTACTACAAATTATCTTTGAAAAGGATATATTCACAAAACCATTTCAATCTTTCAATATGGGAAAACATTTCCATATACTTATATTAATGATATAACTATATTCACAAATCATTTCATTTTCAACACTTAGAAAATATTTCCAAATACTCATACCAACGGTATAAGTATATTTAATAACACTACCATTTGAACACATGCCAAATAGATTTCTATAACCGTACAACTCCACAGTTTGTATGCCTCCAAACGGGTGTTAAGTATAGGAAGCAATGCTCCTACACCACCAAGCCTTTAGTACGATCATAAGAACCAATTCATGTATTTCACGATGGAAGGTCAAAACATCATTTGTTAGGTCAAAACGAATGTTGCGTAAAACATCGTTACGACAACCCAAAAACATTAGTGTAGGGATTTGATTAATTATATATATATATATAATCTGATATACTGTAAAAAAACATTTCCTTTTGAAAAATCATTTACTATAACAATAGTGTCATAGTCCATGCCATCAATTCTTCCTGAAAACGTCTATTCTAACAATAAATGCTGAAATCTATGTTTCCGATACTTACCACATTTTAAAACATTTTTCAAAACCATTAAATTCCATTTGGAATTATTATTTTCCAAAACATTACTTTAAAGATTTCTTTTAAAAGATTATTTAACTCTTAAAAACTTAAATATATTTCCTTCACATAAAAATCCATATTTAAATCTCAACATAAATCATTTCCGTATTTATAAAACTATGTTTATAAATCTCCTTTTGATTTTTATAATACTTCTATTTTATAAAATCTCTTTATTTATAAAATTCTATGTATAAATCATTCTTTTATAAAAACTAATTTTACTATCAAAATCCATTTCTTTATAAATCAAATTTATTTATAAAATCCATTTATAAATCCATTTCTTTATAAATCAAATTTATTTATAAAATCCATTTATTAAATATTTATAAATTCTAATTATAAATCTATTCTTTATTTATAAAATATCACTTCTATAAATCTTTTTTATAAACTTATTTAAAATCTCTATTCGAAAACACTTTACAAATAGTAAATAGAAAATATCAAAAATCATACTTTTATTTATTTTAAAAATAAATTCATTTTCTTTTAATAATTCAACAATTATTGAAACATATATATATACACACACACACACACTTCCAAAATTACTTCGAAATCCTTTTTAAATCAAAATCATCATTTTAGTATCTCAAAATACCAAAAATAAGGCCTAGTGCTACTATGGCACTAAATAAGTCAATCATGTCACAATCAACAATATGGCATCCAAAACATCAAATATTAGCATATATATGAAAAGTAAAATCAACAATGGTGAGGAATCTTGTTGGATCCCTCCAACCTGTCCCCCTGCATCACATGCAGAATAAAATCATAAAAATATAAATCAACCGCTTCGAGGCGTGATTCGTTTACAAAGGGCCATTCGCTCTTACACATAAATAAAATATGGTCTCATCTGCTCCAATAGGGGGAATATATCCAAACCAACAGATAAATATAGTAAATCATCCAAACAAGCAACAAACAACATAAATAAAATTATTCCCACTTATATAAAAATATAAGCAGGCCAGAGAGGTGAGTTTACTCACAAAAATGCTAGAAATCGCAAAAGCGCTCCGGTTTGAATCTAAATTGAACAGTTGTTCAATTTAACCCAAAATTCCTTCTAGCTCTGAATCTGTCCAATCCAACTCCATAACGTATTACTCGCTGATACGAACGTAACGCAGCGCAACTTATCGCACTTAAAACCGACCTCGTATGACTTAAATATGGATTAACGAACTTTGAGATAATTAATATTATAATTAACTTAAAAAAATTAACGATTAAACTTTAAACCTTTCTCCCTCCATCTCGTTTGCACTCCAGGCACGCGCACTCGCACTTTGTGTTTTTTTAAACCTTCGATCGCGTGCCACCCAGCCACCACCGCCGACCACGCCTGCCGCACCGTGCCACCAGCACAGCCGCCTCGCCCTCCACCACGCTCGCGTGCACATGCCTCGCGAAATCGAACCCAAAACGAGCATGAGCTGCTCATGAAGGGAGGCCAACTACCGCTGCCTCGGTCGATGATTCGACGATCCTACCGATGATTTGCTTTGTATCGTCGTGCTCTACATTTGGTTAGTTGAAGTCGAAGGCTAATTTCGCCCATAGAGGCACCGATCAACCATGGCCGTTGGGTGGTTTTAATTTTTATGGCGGCTGAGAATAGTTTAGGGTTAGGATTTGCAAATGAAGATAGTTGATGGCCTTTTATAGGAAATTTTCGCGAAGCACTATTCATCCTTGAAAATTTCGAACTCCAAACGAAGCATGTCGCCTGGCATTCTATATGTTATACCCATATTCCAAACACAATATAATATATATCAAAAGCCAATTCCATCGTATACCAAAGATAGCCTTTTAAAATCAATTATATTAATTTAAATTCCTTTATTTACTTTCTACGCGTTTCGAACTTGCACGACCAAACGATACGTCTAATCGCCACGAAATTCAACAGCATATAACAATTCACTATTATGGATCCAATGAAACTGGTTTCGTCGAAATTCGAGACAGTACCCCAGAAAGTTATTTTTATACGTTAATTAAATCAAGTAATTCCCAAAATCAGTTTAATGGCTTTTAAATCAAAATAAAAGTTTACTAACTCCATTCTAATTTAAAAAGAATTTAAATCAACTTTCAAAATCATTTTTTTCACATTTAATTCAAGATTCAATTATAAAACAAGGTCAAATATTAAATTTAACAATTTAATTATCAAATAAAAATTGCTATATTTGAAATATACGTTATTTAACTTATAAAATTATATTTTCAATATTTAAAATTAATTAAATATTCAAAATTCAAATAACTTAAATTTTGGGTCGTTACAGACTCCCCCTTAAAAGAATTTCATCCCCGAAATTACCAAGTAAGAAAAATGTCACAAACCCATTAACTTTTCAAAAACAACTAGTTGAAAAAGACTATAAAATGTCTATGTCTATAAATTCATTCAAAGACTCCAACTAATACCATTCATTCCCCGTTTTAAAACCAAAATTAAATTTTAGTTATCAAAAATTTTCCCAAAATTCTCAGAAAATTTCTAACTCTTAAATTTACAAAAAAATTCACCAGCGTCTCCTTTACGCGGTTCAATCGGAAAAAAAATCACAATATATATATAATCACAAATATACATCTCATCTTCAAGGATGAGGCATCCCATAGGGAAAATATAAAAATATGATATGTAATCCGAGATGTGTACCTTGTATTATCTTAGCAAGCATATACAATCGATATAATGCGAAAACGAGCTCCAAATGCAAAGCATACGCCATCCGCACCAACTAATCACTTAACAACCAATGAGAACAAATAACGGAAAAGTAATATCAATATATAGCATGTACTAATACAATAACTATATGCAAATGTTGCAAAGATAACAAGAGAACGCATCAAACAATTAATATTCATCCAATTAATTCATAACCATATCAATTTACATTTTCGAATGTCAATATTTAATTTAGTAAACCCCCGTACGATGTACATATATTATCCATACGTAAAACCATACCTGATCGCTCGCTCGATCATACAATTTCACTTCCGAACTAGTATTGTTCACATGACCACTCTAGTGTGGACTCAGATCCGGTTCCTTGATTAGAAAACCGTCATTCTCCTTGCATAGCATATACTATGATAGAGAATATCAGAATCAATCAAAAATCCATATCCAGGATTCACCGTCAAGAAATCAAGTGAAAAATCCTAACTCGGATTGGTGTAAATCACCTCAAAATCGTATATTCGAATTTGGATCAAACAGTTATGCGAATAAAATAATATACGTACAACTTACATATTTATTTCAATTGGTTTATTATTATATCCCACTCTTTATTCTCGAATCTTTTATTTACTCATTCATTTACTTTCATTTTATCCGCATTTAATTTAAATCAAACTCAATTTATGTTTAACAACATTTCATTCCATACTAAATTCATTTATGAATTATTTTCATAAAATTTTACTTAAGTTTCATTTTTATTTCAAAGGTCAAATTCTATTTTATTTAACTTTACTTTAGTTTTTTTATTCATAATTCAATTTCAAATTTCCTTTTGTTATCTTAACCAAAATGTTCAACCGTTTTAAAATTTGGTTTTACTTTCCTATGCAAATTCATAGGTTGTAGACTTATTTCTTATCTATACTATTTTCAAATTATAAGTTCAAAGCCTTATATTCATATATTCATCAAAACAAACTTGGAATCTTACAATCAAAACTTGCTTTATCAAAACACAACTTCAATAGTAAATTACTGAGGTAGCAATCCAACACTTAGAAACTCGAAAATGAATATTGATGATGCTACAGTCATAACCCGAATTATTTCCCAACGACTAAAGTGAGTTTAGTGCTTTTTATTTCTTTTAAATTCCATTTTATTTATAAATCATATTTATAAATTTATACTTATATATAATTTCACTTATCTCACTTTGGTTACATAAAACCATTTCTTATTTGTTTATCTTTGTTTATATTATAATAACAACTTTATTAGAACACAAACAACAAATGATAAATGATAATAATCAAATATTACCATTCACTAACAACCAAACAATCTATATATAACTATAATAATTTCTGAAAAATTATTCTTTTATATATAATATATAATTTAGGTAAAATTATTTCATTTACCCACTTCAAAACAATATTGCGTCGTTTGCCTTGTTTAAGCATTTAGAAAACCCTATCAATAACATGGCGTTCCACGTATTGACTAGAATTCATAAGCCACTCAACAGGTAAATTAACACAATATAAAACATTTTTATTATCACTAACAAATATGCTCCCATATATATAATACACTCAAACTCAATCTAGGGTATTACAAACCCTATCTATAATGAGTACCCAACCAAAGCCTAGGTGTTCGCACAATCCTAAGCTCTGATACCAAATGTGATGACCCAAAAATCCATACAGTTCAAGCTGATATTAAACCGTAGATGTCCAGCCCAAACTGAAAGGAAAACCGGATCTTTATATGAACGAAAGAAGAGAGAAGAAGGGAAAAGAAGAAGAAGAAGAAACTAAATCAATCATAGAATTTCACAATCACAGCGGAACAACATATAATATAATATAATATCAATTATCTTTACAAAACAGAAACTCTAATATAATATGCATCCATCAGAGTACAACAATCACAATCACTAATCATCAGCCTGGGCAGTTATAATAACCTGTCCTTACAATTGCTGATAATTTACACAACAATGTAGTGGAAAAATAAACAAATACGGGAATACATCCTGAAGGCCTCCAGCTCGCCTACTGAAGCTCCAAAACAACAAAATCTAAATCAGTACATATGCTCGGTCTGATTCGAGCATTAAAAGGGAAGAATGCCTTAATCAGTTTGGTAAACTAGCGTGAGAAAACACATTTCAACTGAATTTTTAAAGTTTATAAAAAAACTTCAAAAACAAAGGTATCTCATAAGACCACGCCGCACATAAACATGGACAGGTTTTTACCTTACGATAAACAAAACATTTCATATCAAATTATGTTATATTATACTAGTGTCTAGTATAAAAATAATATTAATCATAACCGAAATTGTTACATTGATTAAATTCCAGCATACTAGCCACAAAGTGGGTTCTACAAACAAAATGGCAGGCATGTAGTGGAGAATGGATTTCCATACAAACGACCAGGTGAATGGACTACCTTCCGGTAGTACATTTCTAGAGGAATGTAACAAGGCTACAAACATCTGCATCTCTACCAACACAAGACCGGCCTACCTCTCCCTCTAGATAGTACCGAATATGTCATCACCCCGGTCATTACCGACCTATCCAAGGGCCCTCATCGAATACACCATAATAATTTAAAACCCGAACGTCATAGCTGAAATAAATATATCTAGAAGGGGATGATCATATCCTGATGGTTGCGAACCACATAGCCTTGCTACATCTACCCTGTTTTGGCCATTTCCGGTGTGAGCCTAGAGGTCACTATTACCTCACACATAGCACATCAACTTTCCCATTTGAATGCCACCTTGCCATTCCATAAATCACACAACTGATTTCTATAAACGTATAACTTCTGAGCTCGTAAGTCTCAGGAAAGGGTGTTAAGCTAAGAAAAGTTACCTTCTGTGCCACCAAACAGATGATACGTTCATAGAGATCAACCAATGTAATTAGAAATACAACGTCAAACATTCGTCCATACAAGTTGTCCAAGAACAGGACAAACCAAAGGCGCTTCTTCTACCATATCTTGTCGGGAGTCACCCCTAGGATCACTAGCGATTAGTCCTTGGATTGGATATTTCATAACGAAGAGACCACTTCTACTATATGTATATTGGGAGTTTATCCCCAAATGATCAATAAGCAGTCCTTCATTACGAAAAATCCCAAATATCAATGTCTTCCAACACCTGCACATTCGAATGCATATACATTGGTCCGAAGTGATTTTCAGATAAACCGATCCCAGTCTCTCCGGATCAACAACGATAAAGAGGCCAAATTTGATAGTCGGTTATTTATCTATCAAAGCAAACAATAATATCTAGAACCATAAGCAATCACTAGGCCCATTTAATTAATCTTTTATTAATTAAATTAATTTCCCAAATATTTACTTCAAATTATCTTTGAAAAAGATATATTCACAAAATCATTTCGATCTTTCAATATTGGAAAACATTTCCATATACTTATATTAACGATATAAGTATATTCAGAAATCATTTCATTTTCAACACTTAGAAAATATTTCTATATACTTATATCAACGGTATAAGTATATTTAATAACACCACCATTTGGAGACACGCCAAATAGATATCTATAACCTACAACTCCATAGTTCATACACCTCCGGACGGGTGTTAAGTATAGGAAGCAATGCTCCTACACTACCAAGTCTTTAGTACGATCATAAGAACCAATTCGTGTATTTCACGGTGGACGGTCAAAACATCATTTATTGGGTCAAAACGAATGTTGAGTAAAACATCGTTACGACAACCCAAAAACATTAGTATAAGGATTTGATTAATTAATTATATATATATATAATCCCATATACTATATAAAACATTTCCTTTCAAAAAATCATTTACTATAACAACAGTGTTATAGTCCATGCCTTCAATTCTTCCTGAAAATATCTATTACAACAATAAATGTTGAAATCTATGTTTCTGATACATACCACATTTTAAAACATTTTCAAAACCATTAAATTCCATATGGAATTATTATTTTCCAAAACATTACTTTATAACTTTCTTTTAAAGATTATTTAACTCTTAAAAACTTAAATATATTTCCTTTACATAAAAATCCATATTTAAATCTCAACATAAATCATTTCTGTATTTATAAAACTATGTTTATAAATTTCCTTTCGATTTTTATAAAACTTCTATTTTATAAAATCTCTTTATTTATAAATCATTCTTTTATAAAAACTAATTTTACTATCAAAATCCATTTATAAATCCATTTCTTTATAAATCAAATTTATTTATAAAATCCATTTATAAATCCATTTCTTCATAAATCAAATTTATTTATAAAATCCATTTATAAATCCATTTACCAAACAACTTCAAATCCATTTACAAACTATTTATAAATTCTGATTATAAATCTATTCTTTATTTATAAAATATCACTTCTATAAATCTTTTTTAATAAACTTATTCAAAATCTCTATTCAAAAACACTTTACAAATAGTAAATCGAAAATACCAAAAATCATACTTTTATTTATTTTAAAAATAAATTCATTTCCTTTTAATAATTCAACAATCATTGAAAAAATATATACTTCCAAAATTACTTTGAAATCCTTTTTAAACCAAAATCATCATTCAAGTATTTCAAAATACCAAAAATAAGGCCCAGTGCTACTAAAGCACTAAATGAGTCAATCATGTCACAATTAATAAGTTGGTATCCAACACACCATATATCAGCATATATATGAAAAGTAAAATCAACAGTGGTGAGGAATCCTGTTGGATCCCCCCAACTTGTCACCCTGCATCACATGCAGATTAAAATCATAAATATAAACCAACCGCTTTGAGGCGGAATTTGTGTACAAAGGGTTATCTGCTCTTACACAGAAATGCAATAGGGTCGCATCCGTTCCAATAGGCGGGAATATATACAAACCAACTAATAAATATAGTAAATCATCCAAATAAGCAACAAACAACATAAATAAAATTATTCCCACTTATATAAAAATATAAGCAGGCCAGAGAGGTGAGTTTAATTACAAAAATTCCAGAAATCGCCAAAGCGCTCCGGTTTGAATTAAAATTGAACAATCGTTCAATTTAACCTAAAATTCCTACTAGCTTCGAATCCATCCCAACTCCATAGCGTAGTACTCACTGATACGAACGCAACATAACTTGTCCTGCTCAAAATCGACCTCGTATGAATTAAATATGAATTATCAAACTTTGAGATAATTAATATTATAATTAACTTAAAAAAATTAACAATTAAACTTTAAACTTTCTCCCTCCATGCACTTCGGGCACGCGCGCTCGCACTTTGTGTTTTTTTAACCTTCGATCGCGTGCCACCCAGCCACCACCGCCAACCACGCCTTATCGCGCCATGCCACCGCCACAACCACCTCGCCCTCCACCACGCTCGAGCGCGCGCCTCGCGAAATCGAACCCAAAACGAGCACGAGCTGCTCCCGAACAGAAGCCAATTGCCGCTACCTCGGTCGATGATTCGACGATCCCACTGGTGATTTGCTTCGTATCGTCGTGGTCTACATTTGGTAGTTGAAGTCGAAGGCTAATTTCACCCCTAAAGGCACCGATCAACCTTGGTCGTTGGATGGTTTTAATTTTAATGGCTGTTGAGAATAGTTTAGGGTTTGGGTTTGCAAATGAAAATAGTTTATGACCTTTTATAGGAAATTTTCACGAAGCACAATTCATTCGTGAAAATTTCGAACTCCAAACAAAGCGTGCCGCCTGGCCTTCTATATGTTATACCACTATTCTGAACACAATGGAATATATATCGAAAGCCAATTCCATCGTATACAGAAGATAGATTTTCAAATCGAATTATATTAATTTAAATTCCTTTATTTACTTTCTACACGTTTCGAACTTGCACGACCAAACGATATGTCCAATCGCCACAAAATTCGATGGCATGTAATAATTCACTATTACAGATCTAATGAAACTGGTTTCATGGAAATTCGAGATAGTGCCCCAGAAAGTTATTTTTACACGTTAATTAAATCAAGTATTTCCCAAAATCAGTTTAATCACTTTTAGATCAAAATAAAAGTTTACTAACTCTATTCTAATTTAAATGGAATTTAAATCAACTTTCAAAATCATTTTTGTTCACATTAAATTCAAGATTCAATTATTTAAACAAATTCAAATATTAAGTTTAACAATTTAATTATCAAATAAATCGCTATATTTGAAATATAAGTTATTTAACTTATAAAATTAACTTTTCAATATTTAATATCAATTAAATATTCCAAATTCAAATAACTGAAATTTTGGGTCGTTACAACTTTGGTGTTCGGCATGTGAATTTCATAGATGTATTAGTGTCAAACATTTCGGGATCGAAAAGACCGGTCCTTATAGTAGATTAATTATTTTGAGTTTTCTAAGATGAAAATAGGCAATTCCTGATTGTAAAATATATTTTTTAAATATTAAAGATTAATATTTTGATTTGAATTTTAATGTAGATAGAAGAAATTTTCTTTGTATTTTTGGGAATTTTCCATGATTTTCCTAACTAATTGAATTAAATGGTAAGGGAAACAATTACCTTAATCAGAGATTTAATTATAAATTAATCAGTTCTAATTTTAGCAAAAATTTACTATTATTATTTGGAAATAACATATAGGGATTTGATAAGTGTAAAGATAAAGTCAAAAGGATATACTTTGTTAAGTAACAAAATAGTTTTGAATAATGATTATATATATATATATATCTGTGTGTGTATATATATATATTAATATTATAAAGTTCATATATATGCCAAAAATATAAATACATATGTTACATGTACAAGTTAATATGTGTGTGTATATTGTATATATAAAATTGCCTTTGTAATAGGCATTTATATTAAATACCAAATATATGTGCATATAGTGCCAATTATTAACATATACATATAAAAATATATATTGTTATAAATCCCGATGATTATATATATATGTATGTATAGATATATTATACCATATATATAAGTTATTACATTGTTATGCGTAAACTTTTACGTATATTGAATATATTGATAATCTTATTGAAACTGTATTTTTTAATAAAAAAATAAATTAAATCAAAACGGAATTTATATTTAGTATGAATTAATTTAATTTGCACGTTTATTCATAATAACACAAAAATTGTACTTTGAGTAAATGTAATATAAAGAAATTTTGTTCAAATCAACCTTTTTACTCTGCTATAGGACACTCTAGATCTAGCAAAGGGTACCAAAGCTTTCATGTGTTGTTATGAATAAATTCACCTACATGTAGGGTAGACCTTATGAGAATTCCATTAAGATGAGTGTTTTGGAAATGGTGTTTAACTAAGGAGAAGGATAATCTAATTAGGGAATGTTCTTACGAATGGTAAATGTCCCTACTCTTGAACTTTACCTAGTTCGTCAAGATGGTATGTCTTAAGGGCATGCCATACGTGTAAGGCTCAAATTGTTTGTGCCTTAAGGTGATTCAGATATGAAGTTGAATAAACATGAATCGCGTATCAAAATTATTTTTAAATTTGAATTTTTAAATGCTGTAAATTCAAATTTAAAATAGAATTAAATTTGAACTGGTATTTATTAACGCTATCATTTAAATTTAAAATTGCTATAAATTTGAATTAAATATAAATTTAAAATTGTTTAAATTTAAATATAAATTAGATTATAAAGATGTAGTAATAAAATTCAAATTGTTTGAATTTGAAATTGAAATATAAATGTGTTTAAAATCAAAACAAATTAGTTATAAATCATTATTATTAAATTAAAAAAATTCAAAATTATTTTGAATTTAAAGGAATAAACTATATAAATGCTATAAAAATAATATCAAAATTAATTGATATAAAATGTAAGTTTTAAAAGTTCTAAATTAATGAATGAAAATGATCGATAATTTTACCAAGCTATATTCTTTTATAATAAAAGTGATACTTAACTTTAAGTAGAGCATTTATTTTGGTGTCTCTAGAGATTGAACCCAATATCTCTAAAACACAATCTAAAGATCTTACACTTAAGCTAGTTGTCCTTTACAGTTATATTAAATATTACAAATACATTAAGATGGAGAGACGTGTATGTTACTATGCTATGTCGAGTTATTAAAAGGGTTATTAGTATGTGTTAGGGGGAATTATGTAATTTGTTACATTTATCTAATTCAGTGGTCAATCTTGTTCGTAATAAAGGAGTTTGATTTCTATCATATAGTTTTTTATATTATGATATAATTAATTAAGTAATAAATTTAAAGAAAATTAATAAGGAAATTCTTAAATAAAATGTTATGTCATGTACTTGCAAATAGTTACAACCATGAGTAATTAATCACAAAAATAAAATAACAATTTATTTTAAATATCCTAATCAAGATGTGTTGAGAAAGGATATCGATACATCCATTGAGACAAGAATATATAATGCCCTCTAAATGGTTGTCAGTGTATTAATCATGGTCGTTGGAGGAAACAAAGGGTTGTGTACTTGTAGTTATTGGATAAACATGGAATGGAAAATCTGAGAGTTTCCTTTGGTTGATAATAACTGGGTTAAATATGGCATCTCAATGCGACTATGTTACACAATTCTCACAGTTTGAGATACAGTAGAAATTCAATGTGTATACTCCACTTTGATTATAGTTGAATTATGGCATGGCATTCATTGAAAGACTAAGTTGGGTCTGAGTTGAACCATTGAGAGTGAAGCGTTATTCAATAGAGAATTCGTCTCCTCGGTTGTATGAGGTTAGTGTTACGGTTAACTCTAGCCAACTTAAAGTCAAAATCTCTGGCCAGCACAGAACAACTGATGATAAATGTTATTTGTAACAACCCACTATTTTGGACCATTCAAATCGACAATAAATCCACACATGCCGGATTTGAATAATTCAAAACAATAGATTGTAAATAAAATTTGGCAAAACTCAGAATATACAGTAAATAAATCACAGATTACAGACACAGAGTAATATAACAATGCAGCGGAAGCAAGAAATAGTAGTTCATGAAGCTACTATATATACGAGTGTGTATGCACGTCCAAATGGGCCTGCTCTAATTACAATGTCATGCATTAATTCAACAACACATTTGTATGAGGTGTAGAGTAAATATAAATGATTGTTGTCACATAAAAGGTAAACAATTAAGAGAACTATAATTAGATAATCAATATATTTATGATTTAGATGCTTAGTTTTTATTATTCAATGAATGTATTTTCGAAATGTCATGTGAGTAGCCTTCATACTTATTTTTTAAATGAAACTCAACTTATTTTGCTTCGAAATGTCATAGTTTTGCACCAATTCACTATGTAGTTATATATTCTCTCTGAATATAACTTAATAAATATAGAGTAAAATGCACACAATTTGGATTCAATAAATATAAAAGTAACCACAAACAGTTGTGTTTCAAGCCACTATATGTAAACTGTAACTTCACAATGTGCTCAAAATTACAGTGTGATAACATACAGGCTGAATTGTGTCATAGTGGACGGTATACATATTATTAGCACAGTATTTATTCATTTATTTGATAAATTAAAACATATTAGTAACAGTCATGTTACGTACATATTGTAAGAATTAAAAAAAGTCAGCATGTACATTTATATTTCAAGCCAAAGGCTGTAAAGTTTAAGTATTCAATGAGGTGAAAAATAGTTCATTGTGATGACCAACAGATTGAATTGTAGCTCACTGGTGGTTGATTCAAATGGACAAATTTTGAACAGGTAACAGCATAATTTGTTTACAAAGCGTTGTTTGTACGGATAAATGTTGATACAAAATCAAACATGTGGGGTTTTACAAACGTAAATCTAAGTACAAAAAGCAAACTGTCATTTTTTTATAGAAAACAAAGCAAGCAGTAATTAAAACACAGATTGTGTACAGGAAAATAAAGTTGATGACAGAGGGCAATGTGAAGATGTTGCTGAAAGAAGTGATTTTCCATTGTGGTCAACCGTCTCCATGCCTACTTCCTTTTCTTTTCTGAAGTTCTTCCATGGATATTTTGCTTACCAACAGCCTTTTTTGAATCAGCCTGAAAAGATAGAGTAATATATTAGTCCATTTGTATGTAGGTTACCAAACAGTATTTTAATTAGATAATTACCCCTAATGACTATGCCTCGTTGAGCTGTAGTATATTAGTCCATTTATTTAATATACAGATAGAACTTTCAAACATACAAAATACCTTTTCTACGGTACTAATGTAACCACTTAAAGTGTACCTATAATCAACCTCCATGCCAAAAAAGGTAGATAGAATCCAACAATTCCACTGATTGTTAATGATAATATGCCTTCAATTCTATGTAAGATGTCAACAACAACATACGATCCGAAGAGGGATTAATTTATCTTATTCATAGTTTGATCTTATGAGTCTAGTGACACAAATAACCTTCAATGTACATTATTGAAACTATATTGTAACTATCTTATTCATAATTTGAAAAGGCCTAATAAAATATCTTCCTTCTTACATGTTAGTACATTGGGAGCGACCTTAGATAACTGATAATACACTTTAAAACTATCGAGACAAATATTTCATTCAATTCAATAACTTTGATAATGTTATAACATTACATTATGATTAGGAAAAATGTACTTTTCAACCAAAATAATGAAAGCAGTCAAAGTTCAATGCTTCTCGTTTTCGTCTTAGAAAGAAAAAACTTTATGCTATTTGTTTATTATCATATGACAATTCCTAGATTTATAGGAATAACCCAACGCCTTGAATATTTACAGTATAGTTTAAGAGAATGATGAGCTGATTTTTGAGGATTCATCATTAGTCATTTTAATCCTTTCAAAAAACTGTATTTCCTAGTAGCACATTATATCAAGTTTCATGAGTGAATAATTGGACATAATAGTTTGGCATTTCAGCTGAAATTGAAGGAAGTCAACATATGAAGGAAACATGAATAGAATAAGTCATTAGTATTGGGTATTTGATTGTCATATATTGATGCAGCCTAAGTGGAAACGTGCAAGGTTAATGAGTTAAATTGTGAAAATATAAAGATTATGATTTTTTGGCTAGTAGAAGTTAAAAATGACATTATGTTATCTTAAGATTGAATGCATTAAGCCTTTCACGATACACCCTACGTAAAACTGTAAAAAAAAATTACGTTAGACTATTTGAAACGAATACAAACTTTGAAGATATGATATTATCTAACTGAAGTGCCACAAAATTCAGTAATAAAATCTTATTTAAAAACTACATTCATAAACTTGTAAACTTCGTAAAGCTGAATATATGTTTGGAATTACTTCCACAACTGAACTTCATAGTTTCGGCAAGTTATGAATTGTAAATTCTTTTGTTTAAATGTTATATCAATTAGTGAGGTTTTAATAGCTTAACATATAATGTAAGTAACGAATAAAGTGACCATAGCCAAATATTAGAAAAATTATAAGTCGGATCATTCCTAAAATACATACATACGTTTTGAACCATAAAAAATATTATAACATATCATAAATTCATTTGGTGCAATCAAAATGACATAGAAATTACTTAAATCTGAAATCAAGTTAGAAAAGAAAGGAAGGAAGTCAAGGAGTTGCAATTTAGAGTAGGAGGGGGTAATTGAAATTGCAAAGGAAGAAGCACACGAAATTATAAAGCAGTTTGAGTATATTGAAGCAAAAAAACGTGAATCTATAATCAAACTCTAAAGGAGATGTGGAAAAAATCCCTTATGAAGGATTCACATATATGCAACGTTGTAAGTGTATTTTCAAAGGTTGAGTACGTGGGGTGGGCGGATTGATCTTCGTCGCCATTATTGTTGTAGACATATTACAAATTGAAGACGATTAACGATACAAAATTTAATGTAGAAGTGCAAAATGTTTGGAGCGGTGGAGGGAAACGACAATTAAAAATAATTAGAAAATCTAATCATTCAGTTTTTTGGGATGATATGAAAGATGCTGAGAGATAAACATTATCTCCATGTTCAACTCTTTTCATAACTATGCACACGGTTTTCATTAACTAACCATATTGAAAATAAATTAGACATATATATAAATAATCATATGAATTTGAATTGTGGTATATATTTTTTTCTAACTCACTCCGTATGCATGACCATTGTTTTGCAAATCGTTCCAGTAAAGGAAATGTGAAATGACTGTGGTAAAATTTACATTTTAACCATCTAAAGTTGAAAATGAAATACTCAAACAGGTTACCTCCTTTAAATTAAACACACAAACAAACAACTTATTCTCGTCAATTGTAAGACAGAAAATGAAAGCAACCAACATTAATAGCATATTAATTCCAACACTGAATTAATATTTTCAAATAATAGCAGCAGTTGACCCATAACTTTTATAACGATTTTGTTTCATTCATGCTGAAGCCAAAATCGGTGCACTGACTTAACCTTGGAGAAACTCCACACCATCATTCATGCTAAAGGTAAAATCAATATGTCCAAAAAGGAAAAAGAATTGTATTCACATTTTATGTGTGTTTGATAAACTATATTTTTAAACCGTATCTTTTTTGATAAGGTCGTTTGTTCGAGTCTAGCTGAGAGAAATCAAAAAACAAAATTAGGATGTAGGAAAATTAAGAGACCACAGGTGTGTTGTTGGCAACGATTTTTTTTATTGAACATATTATTATGGTACGGCATGTTAATAAAAGTGTAGAGCCAAAGATTTTTTCAAATAGTTCTCTGTACTTCAAAGAAGCTACAAACCCAAGGGAGCATTCATGAATAATAAAATATATTGCATACCTGAAAGTTTTATTTCCATGCATCATTGTGGAAGTGTTCCTTGATGTTCACGGTCTTTTATTACCTCCGGCATGATTGCATGATCATTTATTTTTTGTTTTTGACTTTTACCCTGTGGACCTCCTATCGGTGACATAATATTGTGTAAGACCAAAGTATTAACTTTCTTGTATTTGATACCTCTATAAAATTCTAATGAAGAGGTGCTTATCTAGTGCCACAAAAATGCAAGTGAAGATTTAACCAAAAACTTTTTGAACTAAGATTATTACCTCAAGATTTGAATAAGTAACCAAACACTTTTAGAAGAAAAATAAATCTATATAACTAATGCAAGACACCATTGTTGAGTGAAACAAATTAAGTCTGTCAACCATGTACATGGAATATTAGTTAGGGAAATATTGCATCAAATTTTTAGAAGAAAAAAATATCTACATGACTGATGCAGTCCATATACTTGCTTTAACTGATATCCATGTTGATTTAATTAACAATACAGATCTATTGTTACAACATGGAATAAAGCCTTTAAGATTAATCTAGAAAAACAATAATTTCTTTCTATAATTAATCAATCATTCATTTGTTGAACTACGAAATAGCAAAAGCCAAATTCAATTCTTTTATAGAAACCAAACAATGAAATCACGGTCTTACCATTTACTGTCTGAAACGGTTTGTTTGAATATCATCGCTGGTTTTCAATACCTGTAAAACAAATTTAACAAAATGATAGTAAAATTTGGTAGATCTTCGCAACAACATAACTTTTTTCATAGAAAATTCACGTACAGCTAGAAAAAATTGCATTCGAAACATAATTGATGAATAAATGAAGAAAAGAGATACCTGAGACTTTCAGCTAGTTAACGTGTGACAACAGAACAAAGTCAGAATCACAGATTTATGGCATGCTCGATTTGGTCGAAATCGCCGATGATGTGATGACGAACCGTTGGTTGTTTGGAGAAGGTCGACGATCGTCGACGATGGGATAACGAAGATAGATCATAAAACAACTATTAAACGATTGGATTTAGAGATTTGGAAAGATATGGGTTGGAAAGAGGGTAGAAGATGACGAAGAAGTTTGGATCTGAAAATGATTCAGGGTTTGATGAGAAGTAACGAAGTGATTTTCGCTGAAGGGTATTTTTGGTAATTCAGAAAGACACGTTGAAATTAGTTCATGGAACTATCATTATTAGTAGTAAAGATATACATCAGAGTTAACAAGATACAACGGAAATCACGAATACAAAGATGTCTCAATACCATAGTCAAATACAAGATCTGAATACATCACTGGAATCAACTGAATGACTGAAAGAAGAATTAATAGATGGATCCAAGCGAAGCTCCAACTCCAAAGGTGAGTCTTGAATGATGTATCACTCAGTCTGACCCAAGCGTAAAGCAAAACACAAAACACTCGAGTCAGGACATGCATACTTATACAATGTAAACCAACTCAAGTGAACTGTAATATAAAGGTACAAGTAACTTAAAGGATGCTTGGGATCGCCCATCCTTTAAAGATCTGTTAAACTATCTACTATCTAGTAATATTCGCTATTATAATAATGTCTATTAATAAAATAAACTTACTTTTAAATAGCGTTAAGGCTTTACATTTTCCACCTTAACACATAATAGTCCCAGTAGTCTATCCAGTATTAGCATACCCTCAGATCGGGAGCTACCCTCAATACTCCACAGGCTACGGCACAAATCCAAACTCATAGTAAAGCTCGATATGGTAGGTGACATGGCACAACTAGGCAATGCCAGGGTAGATATACCAATTACGCATCCGGGCTGGTGGAAACGCATAGCATCCACTACCGCCCACCTCGGAACACACTCCCAAAGCAAAAAAATGAAGGGTGGCCACCAAATAAATCACAAAGTAATAGAATAGTATCGAAGAAATGCATCCAATCAGAGGTGCTACCTCATTGGCCCGTCAATCGCTCCTGTTTTAGCCACCTTATGCCAACTCACGGGAGTCGGGTCCATGTTCATACCTCAATAGGATCGTCGCCACCATCCTACTTCATTCTGGAATCTTCACCGCGTACACGGTTGTCAAAGTGGTTTTCGGTATCGACAGAGAGTATGCCCATATCTTATCCCGGTCTCTTTAACAACCAATCGTTATTATAACCCATGGATATTTATTTCAAAAAGGTTTATACTTTAAAACCAAAATATCACTTCTATTTCAAAACTAGTTTATACTTCAAAACCAAAATATCAAATCCATTTCAAAACAAGTTTGTACTTCAAAGCCATATTCTTAAATCTTAAATTGCATATCAATATATTAGAAACGATTCTTAATTAAATACTATTTCAAATAAATTCATTTCCAAAATCATAGTACTTTCAAAGTTATAACACCTTTGAAACCAAACACTTTGAAACCATAATACTTTGAAAACATATCAATTTTAAGATGTTATCATTTGGAAATCATAATACTTAGAAAATCATAACACCTTTAAAATAATATTCATTTAAACCATTTAAATTCAACGTCAAATAATATTCATTTCAAAGTTGTAGCATTTCTAAGTTCATTCATTCAATTATAAAATTTCCAAAACACTGTATTTTCAGCTAACAACAGCACTTATAAAGTGCTACAGTAGATATATTAGTAATATTTCAAACATTGTCAAATTCAGAAACAGCAACACTTATAAAGTGCTACAGTAGGTATTAGAATTTCAAAACAGTTCAGTTTAAGAAAACAGCAGCACTTTCCAAGTGCTACAGTAGATATTTAGTTATTATTTCAAAACAGTTTACTTTCAGCAGCAACAGCATTTACAGTATGCTGCAGTAGCTCTTTGTTATTTCAGGACTTAGTCTATTTCTAGAAATGACAGCACTTAACAAATGCTGTCTTAAGACCACAGCATTTCTGAAGTGCTACCAATATTAATTCCAGCTTTATTATAAAATTTTCAGAAATAATAAAACTTAAAATTTGGTCATTTTTACTTATAAAAATCATATTTTTTGCTTCAAAAATATTCATTCGGATATCTTAACTTATGATTCAATAAAATAAACACTTAATAAGTAAATATCCAATTTAAACAATAATTCATCCATTAAGTCAAAAGTAAATTATTTTCTCAACTTTTACTTTAAAAATTAACTTAATACTTTATTTTAAAATACCCATTTTCCAAGTAAAATTTTAATTTCCCTTTGTTTACTTAAAAGTTTTCATTTAAAACAAAATTTCCAATTTCCAAGTTAAGTCATAATTAAAGTTACATTTTTCCATTTCAAAATCATCACTATTTATTTTACAAAACATAACATTTCACCAAAGAATATTTTATCATAGTTAATATAACAATCAAATCTTTTCTTTTAGATCTATTCATCTAGACATCAATTAACTATGATTTTCTAGTTAAATACATTTTATTACAAAATGTCCAATTAAAACTGTATTCCATTTTATCAGTTCAAAATACATTATTTATTACACAAAACATGTATGTTTCATAAAGTAAAATTCATTACCATTACTAGGTTAGATTTAAAATTCCATATTAAGTCCAATTATATTATTAAGTTATTTATCATCAATAAATGTCTTTAAATTCAATTTAAAACCAACACATCTTTAAAATTTCCATCAAAGCCACTTATTGACTTATAAGTCTTAACTTATAGAAAACCAACATCTTCTTATATTTAAGTCATTTAAATCAAATCTTTTATCTCAAATTTCATATATTTAAAACATTCAAAATATTCAATAATTTTTAGGAAAATATTATTTAAAAATATAACCATGGGCCTGTATAATATTTTCTAACCTAGGTCAAGTGATACAGATATGTATCATTTTAATTCATAATTTAAAAAGAAAAATCTGGGTTCTATCATTTCAAACCCGCAATCCCAAGTCAAATAAATTAAAATAAAAATACAACAAAAATCACTCGAGCCTATCATTTCAGCCCATAATGATTTTTCCTTATTCTAATATCCGTTCGGGTATGTATCATTTCAACCCATAGTGATAGGAAACTTGTAGTGTGAGATACAGTAATTAAAATGAGCAGTATAACATATAATAACATATCAGGTAATGTAACAGGTATATAAACAGCATTTAACATCATATAATATATAGGCATGTATGAATAACATATCAATTTATACAGATTCACTTGTCATCATTTCACAATAATATAAGTACATATGTCTAGAGTGATAAAACTCACCTTTTAAAGCTAGAGGAGATAGACAATGAAATTGAGTTACGAATCCAAGCACGAATTTCCAAATTGAAGTTAGATTGGCACGAATCGACGCTCAAAGCTGATAAATAGGAATGGATGAAATCAAATCAGAATCAGGTCGATGATGATAAATGTTATAATTGGACTGATAAAGATACAACATATAAAATTATATATATATACACACACACAAAATCATCTTCTAAATTTCAAGCACATATAAAATTATATATATATATATATAATACATAACTATATATATAAACCCACATGATATGTAAACATATATATGTGCAGACTGTATATGAATTACACATTGAATATATACATGCAACTACACCTCAACATAAAATATATGTAACTGTATTTATACGTTCTGCAAATATACATATGCGGTTAACCAAACTTACATGCAAGCTATTTTGCATACCTATAATAAAACGTATGCTGCTGTTATACTAAATTCCTTTTATAATATAATAAGATGCAGATCTAACTTAAATATATGTATAACAACTGACTCACATTATACAAAGAAAATATATGTATAATAATATATGATTGGTGAATGTATCTACAATTATATATAGGTATGTTTTAAATCTCAATCACTTAAACTTTCGGCGAATAGAATTTATAAGTTATATCCATATAAACTGTCATAAATCTATAACTTCATTCGCTTTAAAAATACATATAACATTATACCTATAACATAATGTATAGAAAATTGTACTGTAAACATTTATATTATAACAAAAATATAAAACGAACTTGTTAAATAGATATTCATTTAAAACAATATAAACCTTCTTTATAAAATATATATCTACTTAACAGATCACATATCTCTATATAACTTATACATAGTTTTATATATAAACAACAGTTTTAAAAAAAACCAATATGTAAAATCTGTCACTTTATATCCATATAAACTAGACTAATAGATCATGTACTTAAATAATACATACATGTCACGGATGTAAATCGAAACAAATTTATATATATATATAATACTTAACTTATAAACAACTCTTATATATATAATATAATATAATGTAAATAACAAATATGCACCTTGTTTAATCATTAGCAGAGAAAGGGAGACACACTAAAAGGTTCAAGCATGGAATGGTGGTGAGCAAGGGCTGCTCGGCCGTGGCCGGTAAAGGTGGAAGGCTCGGCCGATGGAAGAGGAGGGTGCATGCTGTTGTGAGGCAGTGACGTGGTCGGTGAAAACATAAGGCGGAGTTCGGTTGAACTAGCGGTGATGGGAGCGGCTACATGAGAGAGTGTTGGACGAACGTGACATCTCAGGCAACATAAGAAAATATACATGCAGTTTTCATTTTTATACCAAGACCGAATAGAGCAAGAAGGAAGTGGCCTTGATGGAGCAGGTTATAAAGAGAAATGAAGAAGAGTTCACGGTATAGGTGAAACTAAAAAGAAGGAACAGCAATGAACAAACAATTGAAAATGAACCATCTGATATTGAACATCGGTTGGATAACTAAGAGTCAATAATAAATTTTTGGAAAATGTGAAAGGATAATGGCTGTTGGGTTAAACCCAATGTAAAATGAATCAACACAGAATTTAAAAATGTTTCAAAAATGCGGAACCGTTACGGAACTTGTTCCGTAAATTTCGCTGTTATCCTGACTCTGAAACACACAATCGAATATACTGCGGAGATCAGCACGGCGAGATGATTAAAACAGTACACAGATATTAGTGGTACGATCGTCCAAACAAAAGTCTATATTCGGTATCGAAAATGCTGCTAATTTTCCAGAAATAAGATAAACAGAGTAGTAGAAATCAAAATTTGAAGAAACAAAATGTGATGTCTCACTCATAAGATGATTTACAAATTCCTATAGAAAAATATTTAGGTTTGGAAAATATTTTATTATCATCAATTTTTAACTGATTTAAATTGAATTAAAGTTACACAAGAAAAATAAACTTCAATATTATCTGATGAAAATTTACCGGTTGCTATGTTTAATTAGACGTATTCCAAATATTAAATTTTTTTTATTTATTTTCAAATTCAAATATTTAGAAATTCACAAAAATTCAATTAATTTAATAAATAAAACTACTAAAATTTACGGGTTGTTACATTATTATTGAACCATGGGCCTTGTTTATGGAGTAATCAGGTTGGATATGGATAATATTATACTTTTGACCAGTAACAAACTCCATATGTCTTAAAGCGATATAGTGTTGACGAAGAGAACGTATGTAAATTATTATTACTATTGGTAGCGCTTAAGATAATAAAAATATGATTTTACCAAAAAGATCTATAAGCGATGAATTCAACCAAATCGTAACACCACTAACTAAGGTAATGTGTGAACATTAATATTTAAGTTGTTTGATATTAATTACCGACTAAATTCATGCCTCTGAGTCTCACAACTACATTTATGAACTCTTAGAAAAACCACATTATTTAATTATTTCATAAAGTATTATAAATTAATTAATTATTTAATATTTAAGAAATGTTAATTATTAATGTATTTAACATTTGGGATGTTATTAGTAATTATTTGGTGTGTATACATGAGTTATATTTGAATGTTTATATATATATATATAAACAGGCTTTAAATATAATTAATTACTTAACGAGCTTTAGGATTTTCTGGTCTATTTAGGAGCCAATTATTATCAGTCATAGAAGGAGAATCATAGTCTAGATAATTGATTTAGATCTAATTGGAATTAATAAGGAATGTTTTAAAGAGAGGGATGTCAAAGGTTTTAGTTCCCTCCAAAATAACAAAACCTCCCTCATTAATTCATTTATCATGATTCCTTCTTCCTCTCCTCTCTTTTTATGGCATCCACTACCTTTCTTTACCTTCCAAGGTTGAAATTTTTAACCAAAATAACGTCAAATAAAAAAAAGTGCTTCATTCAATTTTAGCAAGATCGGGTGATGATTCAGAGAGTCTAGGAGTCGATTCACAAATCACAATGTCACGAAGGGCTGGATTTGCAAAAGTAATTTTATATCTATTTTATATGCTTATACATGGTCACACCTGTGCAGTTAAAGCGCTCGGCAGATTCAATGCGGCGGAGGTGCAAAAAGTCATAGCGGGGATACATCGAGGATATAGCGGAATATAGCGGATGACTCTAAAATAGCATATAAAACTCATACTTAATGTTTTTACAAATGGTAATTAAACTAAAAATTAACATTCAATTGAATTATAATTAATACATAAATAATTTTAAATAAAAACATGTGCGAATATACTGTAAATAAACGTAAAACTATTATATAACATAATTGAATTTAGTAGAATATTGAAGTATTTTCATTTCTAAAAATATATTAAAATTTCAATTAAATAAATTAATTTCATAATTTTTATAATGTATAAATGTCATTTTTCAATTCATTTCTTTTAAAGAAGATATAGTGGAAATAGCGGAATATAGCGGGAATAACGGGATATAGCGGAAATAGCGGGGCTTAAAGCGGAAAGGCTATATTTGGGACTATATGGAAAATCGTAGCGGTATAAATCTGCTATGAGATATAGCAGGGTTATAGTGGGGTATTATCGGGGCATTAACTACATAGGGTCACACCTGGCCCAAATTTTTGTATGTAACATATAATCAATTGCCATTAGATTTTACTGAAGTTTGATTTATCATACATAAGTTGTTTTTAAGTAAAATTCAAAAAGGGGAACCAAACATAAAACTTTGATTTATCTAATCTATTTTATGTATTTGTGAATTAATATTTCAAATGCGTTTTTCCATATTATTGAATGATTTAATCATATGTACACATAAATATAAATAATGATCATTTACTATGGCTACAATCAATCATGTATGTTAATGTCTATTTAAAAATTTATTCCTCAAATTTGTTTTGAATTATGATATTTTGTTGTATATTTTGTCAAAATAAAATTTGAAATTTATTCTGTTAATTTTTTTGGATTATATATATATATAACTTAATTTGTAATTTTATGGAAGTTTGTTTATATTATATACATATACAAACACATACATACATATATATATGTATATATGTTTTTTCATTTATAAAGTTAAAAATAAACTCATATAAATACAATAGTATGTGAAATATATTTATCTTTTGTGTGTGTATAATGTGTGTGTGTATGGCTATAATCAAATATGGTGTATACGAATTACAATATATTATTTGAATCTAATTTTAGTTAGGAGTTTACAAGAGAGGAAGGTGGAAGGACTTTGCCTTTCCTTTTAGATACTAATTTGATATTTCCTTATCTAAAGAAATTAGTTTGAAATTTGTATCGTTGATTGTTCTTTGATTATTATTTATCCAAATTTAATTTATATGGCAATATATGTATGCTACATACCCATAAAAATGTCTAAATTTAAATTATTTTGCAATACACACATACATACATATATATATCTGTGTGTGTATGTGGTATTATAAATATCTTTATATAAATAATGTACACGTACTATAAGTATATTTAAACATGTATATACTTAGGCATTTACATCCCTAAATTCATACGAAATTATCATATGCATATGTAAGCATACTATATGTGTATATAGATAGATATAAATCCCAATATATATATGTGTGTATGTGTGTGTGTAATTACACACATGTTTATATATCATCATACTATCATGTCATGTTATGAATATTTGAGATATATTCAAATTAATCATTAAATAAAATCAATTGATGTGATTAATTAATTAAATATAAAATATTTTACATAATATATTATTCTATTTAATTAGATAGATTGGATATAATGCTAGTTAATAAACTTCATAGGTCTATTATGATCCAAATAAGGATTTACTTTTTTGAAAATTATGTATTTCACCTATTGCCAAGGCGGGTTGGACACAACAATGGTATTAGAGACATGTTGATCGATATTGTCTAATTAGCCAATATTAGGGGACAACTGATAAACTTTTCTATCAGATTAGCGTTAGAACAGTAGTTTCTAGGCTTGGGGTTGGTTAAAAAGTGTTCTCCCCTCCTTGGATAATGGCTTGGCTCAATGGGCAGAGTAAGTCTAAAAGGTTGGCCCAAATGTTAGGCCCTAGATTTATTTAGGACTTGAGCTTATTTTCAAATAAAGATTTCAAAATTTAAAATATATTTTAAATTTAATTGTTAAGTTTAAAATATAAAAGGAAAATTTATAAATGTTATCAAATAAATTAAAAAAATTTCAAAGTTGTTTTGAAAAACTGATTTTAATATTTTCTGAACTTTTTATAAATATTTAATTATTTGATTACATAAATAATTAATTAAGTAAATGAATTAATTGTATATATATATATATAATGATATATGTATATGTAGCTATAAAGGTTATAATTGAAAATTTATTATTAAATATTTAATTAAAATGTTTAATTAAATAAATGATTTTTTGATAAACAGTTAAATAAATGTTAATTGATTAATATATATATATATATATATATATTGATATATATAGATAAACTATAAAGGTTATACTTTAATAATTTAAAATGCTTTGATTTTCACAAAATTGTTTAAGAAAATTATAATAAATAATATCCTAAAATTTATTAAATATTCAATTAAAATGTTTATTTGAATAATTAATTAATTTTATAAGACTATAATGGTTATAGTTAACTATTCTTCTCAAATAATTTTAGAATAAAGTAAAATTTTCAAAATTTTAAAATAAAATTTAATTTAGTTAATTTTTTAGATTAAGAATTAAAATTAACTATATATGATTTAATTAATAGAATACGTATACATATTATATAAATTAACTAAAGTATAATGGTTATAAATAAATTAAACTCATATAATAATATATATAAATTAAATTTAGGTAGAACTGAAACAAACCTAAATAGATTTTTGGAATAAATACATATATATGGCACGTATACCATGATTTCATATGGTACATATATCGTGATTTCAGATGTGTCCGACACTTGAATCACGAGCGTATTTCATAAGAAATACATTATTTCTTAAATCATTATCACTCGAAGTATATTAATAATTATGAATCTTTAATATAGTTTCCCTTTATCATTTATATGTAGATAGATTACTTGCATATGCACTAGATGTTATGAAAACTCAGGCTAGAGCTGTTATATACTACCTAGAAGAGGTTAGATACATGCATGTATCTGTTGAGCAAACTCAAGGTATATGCATTATATTTAGGTTATCGAGAAATTGTAGGTAAGAATGAATAATCTCTCTTGACTTGTTGAGAAAACTCAAGGTCAAGGCCAAGATTAGGGTAAAGACCATGATTAGAAGTTGTATATGATACCACGATAAAGGGATATTCATTGCTTGTGGGCCTATGACTTGTTGAGCAAACCTAAGATCAGAATCCTAAGGCAAGCAAGTCCTAACACTCACTAAAAAAAGCAAATGATTTTTATACGTCTCTTAAGGTTTAAAGGAATATCAAAATCTAATGAGGCCTTACTTGAAAAATGAAATGGTTACATTTAACTTCTCTAATATTATAGGTACACATGCTATAAAAATTAAGTTGTCTACTTCAATAAATTTATGCAACTGGTTTAAATTGATAAAATTGTTTATCAATTGAAATATACTAATGAACTAAATTAAGACTGACAAAGAAATATAAAATATACCTACCAATAATTCCTTTAGCATGTTCCCACTTCAAGGCATATGCAAGAGCTTAATTATACAACTACTAACTACATTTGTATCATGGTCACTTAATTGTTTAATTTTTGGAGACTGTATATTGTCTTTTGAATTTTGAATTCTAAAACAATAAAAGAATATGGATGTTCGATTCATATTAGATTACATACAAAAGTTGTATGGTAAAAAATTGCATTTATAATATACAAAATCTCGATGAAATTGGTTCACTTGAAATGAGAAAATAAACCATAATGCAAGATCATATGTTCAATACGATTGAATAGCATGAGAATCTTGTTGTATTTAAAACAACACTAGACTAAGGAGTAAAAGATTAACCTGGGAATTTGTTCATTAAAATGTCAGTCTTAATCAGTCTACCTAAGTGCAACCCACATGAAACCCTTAAACTGTTAAGGATGTCCAAACGTACTTTTGTAAAGCATTTGCTGCAATCTTGTAGTAAGAGTTCCCTTTTTAATCGTTCGACTATATGGAAAGGAAAGCGAATGTCTGAGGGTGGATGTAACATATGCACAGTTGGGATGAAGAGAGTGAATAGTTACCTCTACTTTATGAAGTGTTATGAGAAATTAGAAGATACTTAATATGCAATGAGAAATATCATTTCTATTCCAAATGTATTTTTGTTATAAAAAATGTTTTTTGTAAGTGTTATTTCTTTGCGGTTAAGATATTTGATTTGAAACCCTCATTTGTAAACTAGTTATAATTTATGAAATAAAATCTCATAATAAGTGGTTGAATGAAGTTTCACATTTCATGCGTTGTTATTGTAACAGAGAAGATAGTAGGGGCATACCATTTGACAATTATTAGTGGACGCATCAAGGTACAAAAGACTGTCTTCGTATATATACCAAACATTGTTTATGAAATAATAACTGTTTTTCAGTACCTATAGTAAATAGATATAGTTTAATTTAACATGAATATTATGAATAGTCACTCAAAAATAAATCTATTTTAGTAATGGTATTTGTTTCATAACAAAAGTGAAGCATTAGATATAGAAAATAGTGAAGTAACTACAATTTTACAATTATTTTAGAATTATGGACTAAGCCATATCCTTGAGAAATAATTCTTTAATCATATGATTGTGTACCATATGGTAAAGGAGAATTGTATCTCAAATGATTAAGGGAAAAGCGACAATTTAGTGGGAGTTACAAAATAATTAAGGAACTTTTCAAATTGATACATATAGACATATTTATTCAAAGGTCTATGATACCGAAATGGTCCCCTTACTTTGTTAAATTCATCGGTGAATTATCATAGACATGAACATGTGTATTTGATACACAAGTACTATATCGATGATAAGTTCATAGAATATAAAATGGAAGTAGAAAACATAACATGCAAAGAAAATAAAGTAATTCAGTTTGATTGAATAGGTGAGAATAAATATTGAAAAGAGTTCCAACAGTACCCAAAATGAATAAGATTCAATCTCAAAGTCACTCAACCCTATGATACATAATGATGTATTGATAAGGAGTAATCGACAATTGTTGGACAAACAAGGATTAATTATGAGTGAGGTTGAGTTAACATCTTTCTATAAGCAATATGTACTTAGAAGTAAGTACATAGTTAAATTTAATTTCATCCAAATCTTAGTTTTTGAGATCATATAAGATATGAGTTGATAAGAATTCTTAATCTTAAATAGTTTAAAAGAGTCTCTAATTTATGTTATGAACATAAGTTTCGTAAACACGAAACTGAATCAATTTTATGTAAGTATAAAGGAAATTCATAAAATGTTCTAAATACCAATTTCTCACTAAGAAACAACCATGGTTTCAAAAAATAAAACGTTGTGTGAGTTAAGAGGATGCATGTAAGATTTTCTCATGAGGGATCTAGCATGGACTACCACAAAGGAGTTTAGGACCAACCAACAATAGGAATTAGTGGCAATACATTGGACTTGGATGTGATCCAAAACTCTAATATGGAAATTAAGTGCATAAGATGAAATAAAATTAACCCATCCTAAGATGGACATAACTCATTATAATGTCTAATAAGAATTCTTGTACATTAAAAGAGAAACTATGAGTTTCTTGTCAATGTCGAGAAAAATAATTGTTAGTAATAACGATTTGCTCAATTGTCAATAAGCCATGAATAGTATAGACTCTACTATATGGCACGACGCTTTAAATCCTAAATGTATTCCAATTACATTATCAAAATATGGTTTTGATAACTATACCCAAAGGGATATAATCCACTGACCACAAACACCTGTAAGTTGAAGACCGATGCAATTGGAATATAGTAAGCAACATTGATGAGAATAACCTTATAAATTTAAAATTTGAAATTAGCATAGCAGATTCGTCCGTCAATGTGCTTGAGTTAATTTGGATTCTACTTGCAAATTATCGCCCAGTCTGACTTTGACTTTTGGTTCATCTTTGTTGAAATAGAAATTCTGTATAATGATTTAGAATAAACTATTTGCACATGATAACCAAAATGTCATGACATTAGTGGGAGTGATAACTAATTTTATAAGTGTTGGATAAGTTCCAAGAGCTGATATGACAGTATCGTTTGACAAGCATCAGAAATGAGAAAATATTTTGATAGAGAAATCAAATAGTTTGATTATCGGTCAAATGTAGAGGAAGCATGTGTTTGTAAAAAAGAATATTAAGAGGCACTAAAATATTTCTAAAACTATAAGTAAGGATATAAGGATTATCCCAAATGACATATACACCTTATTAAATGTTTAATGTAGAGCATATGAGATAGATTCTTTATGCATCGGGGATAGGAAATATTGTATATGCTATATTGTCTACTATATCCCTATTCGCATATGAGATAGTTTTCTTGTTAACATTTTTGGCGCTAGAAGGAGGGCTTGAACCTCCGACTCTATTGAACATCCAACACCACCTATCTCTAACCCAATCCTATTTTAAGCTTAACTACTCAAGGCTTTAATTCATCATGACTAGCAAAGTCAAAAGATCTGAGCAAGGTTCCTCGGAACCACACTTAATAGGATTCTCCCCAAGAACAACTCAAGATTCCAAACTATATGAAGAGCAAATGCTCAGATTGGAAGCTCTAAGGATCATGAACAAGAAAAGAGCAGAATCAAATGATTCAGAAAAATGGAGCTTAAATCCTTTTCATATTGGCCCCACCCCAATTTTTGCCTTAGGAGAAAGGAAAAAATGGAAGCGACAACTTGTTTAATCAAATGAGGAAAACGATTCAATACTACACGAAAGGCACAGTCATTGAAGAAGAGATAATGACAGACTATAACGCCTTTGCACACAAATGGCAACAAGCTATAACTGGAACACTTCCAACATGGGAACTCCAAAGGGTGTCAAAAAGAAAAGAAATTGATGAGGGTGAAACTATAAGGCCAAGTAACAAAAAATCAAGAAGCCATTTTTAAGAAACAAGCTTCAAATCAAGACTTCCTAAAAAATGCAATCTAACAACATCCATAGAGAATGTCTACTTACTAACCAAGGATGAGCTCAATTATTGGCCATCACAGAAAAAGAAACCAAAGTATGAAAGGAATCTGGGGGGATCCTACTGCTATTTCCATATAATAAATGCTCATGAAACTAACCACTGTAGAGCCCTAGAAGGGATGATAATCAACTTTTTCCGTCAAGGCAAAATCGACGTTTGTCCAGAGATTGGGCCATTGAATAGATACCACAAGTGTTCATACAATGATCTCTGGACTTCTATTACATGGTTGTTGCTAACTTTCTATTAGCTATCTCTAGAGGATGACTTTATAAAAACATTTATATCCTTGGTTGAGACAAGGGTTTTCTACCGTCAGACATCGGATATTTCAGCAATATGTTTAGAGTTGAATTTTTAGTTATCTCTTATCATTACCAAAGACAGGTTTCAAAGCATTTCATCAAAAGCGATTGCTTTTTACTTATTGTCATATGTTGACGTAATGATTTATTAATCTCCGCAAATGAAATAGATAAACTTTTATAAAAATTTCAATCTAATAATAAGAAATATTGTTTGCTTCGTGCTTTTCAGGGAAAGTAGAGAATAAAAAAGGATTGAAAGATCCAGCAAATATAGAAATTATGGTATAAGCTATCAAACAGATGTTTCAGAAACAACATTACAAGAAAAGATCACGAACCAGGTGATATTTATAAAATTTCTCAATTTACACAATTTCTGAAATTATATACAAATGTACAAGAACAAACGTATACACTTCATTAAGATAAATGATTCATCAGTCCTGGACAGCTTTATTTAGATTCTCAGCAATTAAAGGATCTACAATGTGATGAATAGTGATGCGAAGAATTTCTTTAAGTTTCTTCTCTTTCTTTCTCATCCTGTCTTCATCATCAATAGTCTCGATGTTGGTCTTCAAAGCACGGTTGAAGGCTTTGTTCACTCCTTTAAAGGTCTTATTTTCCCTTTCCAAGTCAGCGATACGCTTCTGAAGAAAATATCTCTCACGTTCAAGCTTTTGAATTTTAGCAGTATAATCATTTATGCGTTGTGAGTATCTCATCTTTTGTTGCTCATCGAAATACTTCATCATTTCGAATTTGACTTTCCTGCACCATTCTCCTACTACATTTTCATCTAAACCAGGAGGAGGATTAGTCATAGTAGGGAATTTTTGGATAGCAAGAGAACTAGATCTTGTTAATTTTGCAACAGGGGGAACATAGGAAGAAGCTGGTGGATCGACATTTGAAATATTACTTCCCATAATGAATTCGAGCGATTCACACTGAGCTTGACAATCTTTCAACTAAATTTCCAAATCACTTACTTGTTGAAGAAGCTCCGACATTTTATGATCAAAGTCAATTGATGGATTTGACTTAACTTGATGCTTCAACGTGAAACTCGCTTCACTTTTGCTTTTAACATCTGCTTCTAAAATGGAAATCTAATTGTTGAGATTTCTAATAGTTGTTTTCTAGAGAAAAAATTTTCTATGCCATTTTAATGCTTCTGTGTTATCTTGAAAACGAGCACATAAAGTATCGTCGAGAAGCCTTTTCTTTTCAAGATCTGCTAACAACCCATCTTTGATATTGATAACACATGATGCCGAATATAATGAGAGAGGCATTATGGATAACTATAACTCCTATTTAAAAAAAAGAAAAAGAAAAAGAAAAAGAAAGTAAAGTCAAGACTTAAGTAATCAATCTCTTTATTAAAGCAATAAAAGATTACAACTCAAGTAACAATGAAACTAAAAAGTACAATTATACATTTGCTTTACATCTAAAGTTGAGAAATTGCATTTCTAACTTTATTCAATGAATTAATAGAAAGAATAACTATCGCGTCAAAAGGAACATTAAGTCCTTCCGGAGTAATAACCAAAGGATATTTACTATAGTCCCATTCCTCGGTAGGAGGACTATCGCGACCACATATTAGTTTGGTATGGTATGTCCGGATCACTTTAAGTAGCTTTTCTTTTCCTTCGCCAAGAAAATCGAAGCGGAGACGAGGATGTTCCATGTAAAGTTTTTGCAAGTCTCTAAGAAAACAATATCTTGCTAGTTTTGAAGATTTCAAAATTGATGCCTTTTCAAGATAATCTCTTCTTAGTTTAACATATTGGCTTGGATAATCTCTAAAGACATAATTGTCATTCACTTTGTGATAACATAATGAAATATAACTAAGTATAAAAGGAAAACTAAAGCAAACATTCACAAATCAACATTATTACATAATTATGACTATTCATCTATTTCATACAAAATTGACTTTGTAAATAATTCCGAAATAAACTTGTCCTTATAATATTTAAGTTTATAAGAAGGCAAGACTTAGGGAATTGATCTGACTCGTGGCAAGCTCCAGCATGCTCCAAGATGCGGGTCAGATCCAAATTCGTCCAAGTATATTTTGTGTAGATGCCTAAGTAGACCTCCACCAAAATCGTCTAAGTATGAGAAATCTATGGCTGGGTGTCTACAATAGGCTTTATATAGAAAATCCACCAAAATATTTCTCTCCTCAATCAACATCCAATAAAGTGTGATCAATTCCTGATTCTCTTTAAGAAGACCGTCATATCGAAGGCGCTCCCTCTGCAGATGTGGGGCAGCTTCTTGATGTTTGAAGGATGTAAACACTGCCGCACTTCTATTAAGTCTATGATATTTATTGGAGAGAATGTTGTGCTCCTTCAATTGTTTATCTAACTACCTATAAACTATTTATTTATGCTTTTTTCTTTCAAGTTTGGTTTTATAGGGGTGAACGGATTTCCGTCCTATCTAAAATAAATGATTTAAACTATTACTATCTTTGAGGCGAAAGATGTTTAAACAGAGAATCCCATACCTGAGAAACATGAATTGATGCTTGAGAAGCCTGCTCCTTCTCTCTTGATTCTTCATTGTTAATATAAGCAGGCTCCTCCTGAGGGTTCGAAGGCGCAGCGGGTTCAGGCGGGCTTGCTTCATGAGAAGATGGATCGGGATTGCCTTTTTCTGAAGTTCTCATGTTATCATCTCCATCTTTCTCAAGAGCATCAAATTGACCACCTATATCACCGCCTGAACCTTGACTCTGTCGACGTTATTATCGTCGTTATCATCATTATCATCATCATTATTATCATCATCGTCGCCGCCCTTTTTTTGACAACCTCATCCTTATCATCTTCGTCTTCGGAATCGGATTCGACTTCGAAGGAAGGAACTTCAAAGGAAAGAATTTTTAAAGTGTCGATTTCCACTCTTTCGGCAACTTAAGTTCTCTGCTCCATCTTTTGATTTTATCCATGACCCCGTCAACAAGAGTAAGGTTAAGTGAGGGGAAACTCAGAGCTGGACATTTCTCAACGTTATCAGCATAGGCGAGCATCAAAGCGTCCTCGAAAGAATTCACAATAATGTCTTCAAGAGAAGAATAAAGAATTGTGACACTCGCTGCTTTGCATCGAAAACTGTGTAGAAGCCAGTTTTAAAGAAGCTTTACTTTTTTTAGCTTTTCCTTTAAGGAGGAATTTTTAGCTGCCATTCGTGCCTTTTCCTCTTTGGACTCTATAAGAGTCATTATCAATGCTAAGTTTTCATTAGCAAGGAGTTGGCGAGCTTTCCTCTCCTCCAAAATAATAGACTCTGACTGGGCAAGAGAAGCCCTCAATTGCTCCAATTCAATTGTAGCCTCGTTCTTCTCCGCAGATAAGGTGGAAACTTGATTGTTCAATTCAAAAATTTCCTCTCGTAGCTTAGATGATTCGACAAAGGACTTTGACGTATTTTCATGCAGCGAGAGCCAACTCTTGGAAATCTAAAATAAAAAAGTACAACATAAGTCCAAACCTTAAAAAAACTGAAATAATAAAGTCAAATGAAGTAAAACATACCAAGAGTTCTTGTTCAATGGGAGACTGATAGTGACTTGCCAAATCAGAAACAGAAGAAGGCAGATGAATGGAGGCAAAAGATGAAGAATTCAAGATAAATTGGACTATCTTTTCAAAATTATCTAAGGGCGTAGGAGATGATGATCTTGAGGAAATGAGCTTTTGAGAAGGGGTCGAAACCCCCAAATCCTTCTACATCTGCTCAATCACACTAGGAGAGCTCAAGACAACGATGCGGGAAAGTGAATCAACCGCTGTGGGAATCTTTTTGGGTTGATCGAGAGGAACTTCAACAGATGGACTCTCCAGAGCTTTTTCAGTATCCAAAGTCTCCTCCTCTTATGGTGGAGAATCAGGAACTTCAACTACTTTGGCACTCTTTGGGGGTGGTTCCACCACAGTTGTTTTGACCAGTTTCCTTTTTACGGCCATCTTTGACCTATCAATGGCCTGGGAAAAAGATGGCGCATGAGCAGTTGAAGAGGGGAGAGCCGGGTCACTAGTGATTTTTTCAACCTGAGGAGCAGCTGTAGAAAATTCAAACAAATTATAAGTCAGTAAAGTAATTTAAGGAGCATCACAGCAATAATCTACAAGTACATCATTTAAACTTACCGAAATGATCAGGGCATATAGATGACATTGGGGAGAAGTTTGTTGGATCTCCCAAAGAGAGAAATCGTTTGCTTCGGGATGTATGCTGGACCAAAGGAGGTTGGCCAAGTATCCTTTGACCAACAGGCAAGAGAGAGTGCTTTTGTAAATTTGTGGGATTCGGCAGCGTCAGTCTGTTTCCAATCTTGCTTGAAGCTGCAATAAGCGACTCCACTGTTTTCTTGTCATCTGCCTTTAGCACTTTAGCAGGAGCACCTGACAAAAAGCATAGATCAGCAAGGAAAAGTAACTAAATGGAAGAAAATATAATAAAATCTGAGCTTACATGGAGAAGAGAAAATCTCACCAACGTTGCGGAAACATTTAACAAAAAAGAACTGAGTCTCCTAATCTTTGAACTTATTCACCCCCTCGGATATCAGCTTCTTGGGGGGATTTGCTCTGAAGATTTGGTTGTTTAAGTTGCTGAGCCTAACCAATCGGACAAGATGATTCAACACTTCAGCATTTAGAGAGGGAATACTGGACTCCAATGCCATTAGCTCCAGGGATAAGAGGTAGGTATAAACGTTGGGTGATAGTTGTATCGGAGCAATCCCTAAATAGGCTAAGAACTTAGATAGGAAGTCTGGGAAGGGAAGGAATCCTCCATGCCAGATATGGATCGCTATGTAGGCAAAATACCCTTCAAGAGGGCTGTTGATGGTGTCGTTATCAGAAGGGGGGATGGCTTCTACCCCTGAAATTCCAAAATCATTGAGGATCGCATCCACCTCATCCTGGGAGGATACTAAGGAATGCTTGGAGGTACCTTCAATCTTCTTAGGTGAACTCATGGTTCTGCCAAGTGAAATCATTTCAGTTAGAAATTATAGTTTGTTATGAAAATTAGCATTCACTTAAGGACTATTAGAAACCTACTACAACAATTTGAAAATCAAGAGAAACGTGAGACTACATATACTTGAAAGAATGTTAAGGTTAAAAATGTGATTTATTGAGCTTTCGACAGAGTCGAAAGGGAAAATAGAAGTTGACGCTTAACAAACTCCCTTCAACAATGTCGAAAGTCCAAGTATAAAATCTACTGAGCTTTCGACAGATTCGAAAGGGAGGATGGAAATATATGTCCACCCAACATTCTTTAACAATGTCGAAAGCTCAATAGAATCTTTGTTGTTAAAAGGGAATAGTTAAAACCTACATAACAAATTTGAACAAAGTATACGTTATCGATATTCAATAAACAAGGATAAAGGACCCTTTGACACTGTCGAAACCCGTAATCTTAGTTTATCCAAGGGAATAGGAATGTTGTCGAAACCTTATGTACCAACTAAGTCGAAAAGTTTTGAGTTGGAGTCATACTGATAAAAATAAAAGGGCTTGGAATGTTTCGACGATATTGGAAAAAGACAATGATCAAATCTCAGTTAGTTACAGAAGGTTTCAACTCATTAGTTACAGAAGTTTTCGACAAAATCGAAAGGAGTGCATGATTTAGAAAGCATACCAACAACTGAATTTCAACTGAAACAACAGGTTTCGACTAAGTCGAAATGTTTTACTTGATTTACAACTTATACAAAGTATGCTTTCTTAAATCCAATTTATAAAATACATCTATCTCTAGCTTAAATAAATTAAAAGTAAGTTTATACTAAAGGTTGCGAAACCTATGAGGCAAAGTTTATGCTTTCGAAAATATGAACTAGGTAATTATTTAGTAAGATGCAATAGCCAATCTCTTCGATGGTATCAGGGTCAAAAGCACAAAACTGCTTTCGTATACTAACTAAGCAACCTTTCGACGAGGTTAATTAAATATGGCGCTAGGTTACTTTTCGACCCCATCGAAAGGAGCCGAAAAAGCAAAATGAAAAATGCCACCTTAATCCCTTTCGAAGGGGTAGAAAGGTAAAATTGTACGCCAATTTTTTATTCGTACAACTCAAAACTTCTAGGCGAAGTAAACAGGAAAATTCCTTCTTCCCCAAACCCGATTTCAACCCAAGAATTCAAAAGCTGATAAACAAATGGATTTAAACGAGAATCGATTATTTTAAATTTTGAAACATTTAAGATGAAATTTGAATTCTCTAAAAACAATAATGACAGTGAAATCTGAATCGAGTAGGATAAAAATGAAAATTAAAAGGAAATCAAATCAAATCGTGGTAAGAAACTAAATTACGAAATGCTTCCAAGCAAATAGAAACTTAAACGATATCTATTGAATCCAAAGCAATAATACAGATCTAAGCCAAGAATGTTTTAAGGATCGAAATTCACTGTAGAATGAAAAATTTGGAAAGAAAAACGAGATAAAAGAGACTTACTTTAAATCTGAATTCTGGTTTGTTGGAGATAAAAATTATTTGAGAGAGTTTGAGAACTTTGATTTTGCTTGAAGTTAATATTGAATGCGGATGAATGAAAGAGGAGAAGGGAAGAATGTGATTGGTAAGAAAAGTCAGCAAAGATAACTAACCACACGATCATATTTAAATGAACGGCCCAGATTCATGCTAGAATATGAAAATGCAGGAAACATTGAGGGTTTCCAGATGATTAACTTGGAAAGTTAAGGGCATCCCTTCGTGGGGGGGGGCAAATGTTACTACAGAATATCCTTTCAACCTTGTCGAAACACGATTGAATAGAAGACAAAGAAGAACAAGAGAAAGAAGCTCTTGCAAGACCTTTTGAAGGAGTCGAAGGGATGCAACAGCCAAAGACTAGAAATATCACAACCTTTCAAAGGGGTCGAAAGGGTCGAAAGCACCCTTCCGCTTCAAGAGATCCCCTTTCGAAGCAGGTGTTTCCACATGCATGAATACCTCTTGATTGAGTCAAAGCAACACCTTTCGAAGACAAGGAATGACAACCCTTTATATGCACGCCAAAGCTTTGGAAACCAAAGGTTTCGCCTTCATTCAAACCACTCAGAAACACGCCTTAGTCAGAACAACCCTTTCGAAAGAAAAATCAAGCCTTTCGAACCGGTCGAAGCCTTTAATATCTAGGGATGGTTCCACATCAAGTCACAAGCACAAGTTCAGAAGCTACTAACAGCATCGAAACCATCGGCATTTCAACACCTTCGAAACCCCTAGAAACCACCTGTCAACAGAGTCGAAAGGTCCTACCTTCGTTCCTTATGACAACAAAGCAACATAAAAAAGGATAGGTGCAACCACCCCTTTTGACAAAGACGGAGACATTTGAACCCATTCGAAAACATTGTAGAGGGGTGGGCAAGTGTCGAAGGAGTTGGAAGGCATCTGAAGCTATCTTTCGACTAGGTCGAAAGCATTGGGTCGAAAGGTGCCAACCCGCATCTATAAATAAGACCCAAGGCTTCTGTTTTTGGGGATCCGAATTCGTTCATTCCATACTTGTATTTTCTTAACTCTTCAAAGTCGTAAAGCCTAATTTGTAAATCAAATTGGGTAAAATTGATCTATAAAGGCTTCGTTGAATTAATAAAGGGAAGATTTCAATATTTTTGATTATATAGTTGTTTCGAATGCTTTTATTTTGATTTAACTGTATTTTTACAGGCATCGACCTCATCGAAAGGCACCTTCCGAGTGAGTCATAACCCATGCTTTCTCAAGTAATCAAAGTCCTTAACTACAAACCACCATTCATCAAACTTTCACCTCTAGTGAGTCGAAACCTTAACCCAAGCTGGTTTTACCTTAGATTCCAGAACCAAACCTAATTCACTAAATAGCTTAGCTTTCGACAAGATCGAAACCCACTTAGTCAAACCTTACCCTTGAATCCTTAGAACCATCCTTTTGTGTTCCGCAATTGTTTCGAAAGGAAGGTTTCGAAAGGATAACCATAGTACCCCAGTTGGCTCGAAAGATCATAAAGAAAGGAATTTAAGTGTTTCGACTAGGTCGAAAGGTCAGTAAAGGAAGGATTTCACAATAGAAACCTAGTCGAAAGGGTGTATTGAAGGCAATATCCACATCCTTTCTTCCTCTACTTAACCAAGAAAGATCTAAAGTACTAACCTTTTCCTTAAAATCAACTTTGGGGTGTTGACAATTATCACAAATGATATACATATACACCATATTAAAATGTTTAATGTGGAGCATATGAGATAGATTCTTTATGCATTGGGGAAAGCAATTATTGTATACGATATATTGTCTACTATATCCATATTCACTTATGTAATTGATACATTGAGCGAGTATCAAATTTCAAATTTAGATCATTAAGTGGTAGTTATGATTACTCTCATGTATTTGTGAAATATTAAAGAATAGTTTATAGAAACAACGAACTCCTTACGAAGGAGTAGAGTATTCAGACTTGAACTTCATAAGTGATATAGATTATGCTATATTAATCCTAAATTCAAATTCCACCTTAGTTAAGGAGCATTGAGTTGGAAATATTCCAAACGAGAGGTGGTGGCCGATTCAATCAAAGGCCAAGTACATCACCTTGAATAGCACCACAATAAAAGCAGCATACATAAATGCATAAATTTATAACTGAGCTAGGGGTGATTCCAAATGTTGAGAAACCTATGACATTGTTTTGTGGAAAAAAATGTCGTGATACAAATTGCAAAAGAACCTAGGGCTCATAAGATTCCAAGACACATGCGCAGAATACTCAACATGATAAAGACTGTTTATCAAAGACAGAGAGATGTTGGCTAACAAATTTGATAAAAAATAATATAGCAGGTCTGTTCACTAAGGGGCTAACTCAATTAGATCTGGACTAACTAGAGGAATGGGATTAAGATTCCATAATTCACCCCAAGTAAAAGTGGGAGACTAAAAGAGTTACTAGTATATCCTAGGGGAAATTATGTAATTTGTTACATTTATCAAACTCTGTAGTTAATCTTATTCGTAATAAAGGTGTTTGATTTCTATTATATATTTTGTTATATTGTTATATAATTAATTAAGTAGTTAATTTAAAATATATTAATAATAAAATCTTTAAATAAAATGTTATATGATTGTACTTGCAAATATTTGCAATCGTAAGTAATTAATCATAAAATAAAATGACATTTTGTTTTAAATATTCCTGGTCAAGTTGTTTCGAGAAAATGACATCAATTCATCCATTAAGACCAGAGCGTGTAACGCTCTCCAAATGATGGTCAATGTATTACTCATGGCTGCTAGAGGTACCAAGGGGTTAAATACTTATGGAATGACTTATCCAAGAGTTTTTTGTTGGTTGATAACAACTAGGTCAAATAGGGAATCTCGGCGTAATGGTATTACATGCTTCTTCCAACTTGAGAATACCATGGAACTTCAATATGGATACTCCACTTTGATTATAGTTAAATCAAGACATGACATCTATTGAAAAACTATAGTTGGGTCTGAGTTGAAGAATTAGGAGTGAAGTACTATTCGGTAGAGAATTCATCTCTTCTGTAGTATGATGTTAATGTCATTGTCAATAGTAGTCAACTCAAAGTCAAAATCTCTGGTCAAAATAGAAAGGTTGATAATAGACATTATTAATGAACCAACGACTTTGTTTATGGACTAATCAAGTTGAATGTGGATAATATTGGATGTTTTACCAGTACCGACCTCCATATGTCCTAAAGTGATATAGAGTCGATAAAGAGAATGTGTGTAAATTATTGTCACTATTGGTACCGCTTAATGTAATATAAAATATGATTTTTCCGAAAAGATATGTAAGAGATGAATTCGGCCAAATTGTCACACCACTATCTAAGAAGACATGTAAATGTTAATATTTGAATTGTCCAATATTAATAGCTGACTGAATTCGCAACTTTGGGTCTCACAACTGCATTTGTGAATTATCTGAAAAACAACCCAATTTATTTAGCTTGCAAAGTATTATAAATTAATTTAATTAATTAATAATTAAGAAATACTAATGTATTATTTTAGCAAAGCTAGCCGAATTTTTAATGGGCCATGCCACTGTGTTAATTAATGAAAAATAGGTGCTCTGCACATGCATAGAACAACTGTGATGGTTTTATAGTGGATATACCACTAAATAAATAAAAATATATAGCATAGGAGTTAGGCAGCACGCCTAAACTACTAATATCCATGACTATCTCCCTCAGAAGAGGAGGAACAACTACTATCATCAGCCGCAACAGGACCAGTAACAAGAACAAACCCAGAGAAAAGATGTGCAAGACTGGGGACATAACGAACGGAGGCAATGCTGTAGATGAATTTCCTATTCCAAGTGGTATCCCGTAACAAATTCTCGTTCACTTCACCAATTTCTCCTAGCCTAGTACGGGAAAGACCCTCACCCTCAATGTGATAGAAAAGACGCCTACTATCACCTACATCGTTACTCATAAAAGTATGATAAGTATCACTCATAGGAGTGTATCTTACGTCAGAAGGAGGATGAATCCACGCTCGCTCCTCGAAGTTCCAAGAAATAGGATACGAAGAAGGATCAACGACCAATGAAACAACTGGAGCATCAACTACCTCCACATGAGGCGAAGGGATACTAGCTATGAAGGGAACTTTGAGGACCTACTTCAGAACTGGCCGAGGAAGAGGCATCCTATTAGATAACAGTACAGGAGTAACAACGGACTATAGAGAACAACCTTCCATCAAATAGCCAAAAGACTGACATGATGTGCAAATATCAGGTTTCCAACTATATCGAGCAACAACTTCAGCTTCAAGTCCCTCAGCAATTCTGACTTTAATCATAGAAGGCAAAGGCTTCATAGGACTGATTTCAATCAACGCTTTAGCAAACACCAATAGCTTCCTAGTCACAGCATTATAATAATAGCAAATCACTTTTCCAACTAGGACAGCAAGCCAGTCCAACCTAATCATGGGCTACAAAATAGAAGGGATGTAAGAGAATTGTGCCCAGATAGGAGTAGATAATACCTATGCCTTAGCCTGATCAACAGTCGGACTCCAGGCGTGATTATGAAAGGCTTCCCTTCTATAATAACTGGGTCAGATTCTAGAATACGTTATCTTTTAGCACTTCTTGAAAACTTAAAAGAGTATATAGAGTTATCACAGTGCACACTAAGACCACCTCTGGGCTTCCAGACTTGATTACAGCGCATTTTAACCAGACGATAGAGAGGGTTTGAGTCCAAGGAGAAACCAACTAAACACTCAGACCAATAGTCAACACCCGCTTGCACTACTTCGACATGAGGAACCATAAATCCTTCGATCTCAATGTTGTTAAACACGTGGGGTGTATGAACGCTAGCATTCTTCGGTAGTTTAAAAAATAAGAATGATCACTTTGGCACCTGAACAAGAGGAGAGGCAGGTATTCCCAAAGCAATAGGATAAAAATGGGGCTAAATTACATGCTTAGCATTTCCACGTACATCATCAGATCATGAAATATCTCCAATAACATTCGGTCCATCTGCTTCCCCATGTACACAGTCAGAACCAGCACTACCTTGCACAATCATAGGCTCAACATCCTTAACAACTTCAACAGCACTATCAATGTCAGGATTATCATCACCAACATTGGGTCTATCTGAAATAGACCATTGTCGAAAGTCACTGGAGGATGCTACCACAAACAACGGCGAGAGAGCGATTACCTGCGAGATGCAATTTGCAATGCTTGTGAGAGGCGAAGCATAACTTGAAGCCTTTGATTTATCCAACTTAGAGACCAATACCTGAAGGGGAGATGCAGAGCTCGTAAAAGGAACTAGAGGAGGCACTATTTCCGAAGGTGGCACTGATGTGGTTCCAGAAAGAAGACGATCGGAATCGATTGAAGAGGCATGAAAAGCACGACCAATTATTATTAATGTATTTTACGTTTCGGGTGTTATTAATGATTATTTTGTGTGTATATAAAAGTTATATTTGCATGTATCAATTTATGATATCGATACATATTTAAATGGACTTTAAGTATAATTAATTACTTAATGGGATTTTGGAATTTTTGGTCCATTTTAGCAGCCAATTATGGGTTTCCATAGAATGAGAATTGTAGTATAGATAATTGATTAAGATTTAGTTAGAATTAATAAGGAAGGTTTTAAAAGAGAGGAATAGGAAAGGTTTTAGTTTGCTCTAAAAAAACAAAACCTCCTTCATTAATTCATTTTTCAATGATTACTCCTTCCTTTGCTCTCTTTTATTGGCTACCACTTCAATGCCTTACCTCCCATGGCTAAAAATTTAATAAAAATAAAATCAAATAAAATAAAACAAAGTAGTTCATTCAATTCTAACAAGATCAGAGGCTGATCTAGGGAATCTAGGAGTTGATTTATAAACCGAGGTGTCCCAAATGATTGGATCAGTAAAGATAAATCTATGTTTCTTTTGTATGCTTATACATGATCACGCCTGACCCAAATTTGATGTAATACGTAACTAGTTACCATTGAATTTTATTGAAGTTTGATTTGTTATAAATATCTTGTTTATAAGTAAAATTCAAAAAAAGGGAAAGCCAAACATGAAACTTTGATCTATTTAATCTGCTTTATGTATCGGTGAATTAATATTTTCAAATGTGTTTTTATATATTGTTAAATGATTTAATTGTATGTATACATAAATATATACAATGATCATTTACTTTGGCTACAATCAAGCATATATGTTAATGTGGATCTAAAAACCGATGTCTTGAATTTTTTTTTAAAATATTTTTGTTGCTTATTTGGTCAAAATAAAATTTCAAATTTATTCAATTAATTATTTTGGATTATTATACATACACACACATATACACATAAAATTAATTTATAATTATACAGAAGTTTGTTTATAATATATACATACATATAAATGGTGTTTTATTTATAAAGTTAAAATTAAACACACATGTATACAAACATATGTTAAATCTATTTATCTTTTGTGTTTGTATATGTATACACAATTTTAATCATTTTATGCAAGTCGCAATTTTTGTAATATCAAATCTCTTATTCATTTGTATTAGGTTGAGTTAAATATGATATATATATATGTGTGTGTGTGTGTGTGTATATATTACAATATATGATTTAAATATCATTTTAGTTAGGAGTTTACAAGTGAGAAAGGTGGACAGACTTTCCCTCTTCTTTTAAATACTAATTAGATATTTCCATAGCAAAAGAAATAAGTTTGAAATTTGTTTCATTGATTGTTCTTTGATTGCTATTTATCTAAATCTAATTTACATGGAGAAATCTGTCAAGGACCATAGCTCAAGTGGTAAGATCTCTAGATTGTGGTTCTAGTGGTATTAGGTTCGATCCCTCAAGACACTAAATGAGTGCTCTACTTAAATTAAGTATGACTCTTGTTAGCAAAAAAAATTATATGGCAATATATGTATGTTACATACACATATCAATGTCTAAGTATATATATATATGTATGTATGTATGTACGTACGTATGTTTGTACATATGCGTCTGTGTATGTATGTATGTATGTATATATATATATACTTAGGTATTTATATTCCTGATATTTATATAAAATTATCATATGCATATATAAGCATAATATATATTTTTCTATAACACCCAAATTCATTTTATAAATTATGAGTTTATAGATAAAGGTTTCTCTCTATTATTTACTCAAAAATCGATGTGCTAGGGTGTATGGATGGTTGTTGAGCACACTGGGGTTGTCTATATTCTCTAGAGAAGCCTTTAGCATCCCTAGACTAGTAAAACAAACCATATGACTTTGTTGACCACACTCAAGGGTCGTATACTTGTACTTACGCACCGTGAAATGATAAATCATAAGGTACTAACATACTATGTGATTTGTTAAGGAACTTAAGATTATAGTGATGAGTAGGAGCAATGATCATAATATCAGGAGGTATATATGATTTAATCAATAATGCATTATTCGTCATGTAACATCCCAGAATTTTGGTTATTTAATTCTAAATGTTTAATTAATTTTAAATATTTAAATTATCAAGTTTTTAGGATTTAATAAGTTGAATTCAAATATGTTGGTTATTTAATATTTGAATTATGAATTAAATATTAATTAAATAGATTTAATAACTGTATTCAACTCTTTTTAATTAATAGATAATATTGGTAAATTGAATTTGTAAATTTAAGTAAAAAAATAAATAGATCGGATAAATATCGATTTTGGATCGAAAAATTATAAAACAATATTTAAACGTGTAAAAAATAGCATTTCGGGGTACTGTCTCTGACTTTGACGAAACTAGTGCCATTGGATCCAAAATAATAAATTATTGTACACCGAGGAGTTTCGTAACGATCAGACGTATCGTGTGATCGTGCGAGCTCAAAACGCTTAGCGGTTGAGTTTAGAGAATTTAATTATTATAATTTGATTTAAAAAGCTAACTTCTGTATATGATGGAACTAGCTCCCGAAAATAGTTCCATTGAGTTGGGGATATGGGTAATTAGCTAGGAACGCCAGTGAGCATGCCTTGATTGGAGTTCGTCAATTTTCAGACGTGAATAGTGTTAGTTGAGAATTCTATATAAGGATCGTTGCCCTTCATTCTCTTGCCCAAACCAGATAATAGAACCCCAACTGCTATTATTTTCAAATCCTAACCCTAGAAATCAATGGCCAAGCATCATCGGTGACGATCGGCGTCGATTCAGGCAAAGGGATCAACTAGGAAAAGGGGCGGCTTGGGGAGGCGAGGGGGATGAACGGTTGGATTGTTGTATGGTGGCACAAGGCGGCGGAAAATCGAGTGCGATGGTGGCATGATTTTTTGCCAATTTCTCAGTGACGGTGGCAATCTAGGAGGTGAGGCTGGTGGCATTCGATGCGTCTTGGCAGGGGCGTTCATCAGTGTGATTGTGGTGGCGCTACATGGACCACGGTGGTGGCGGCCTGGGAAAGAAGGTCGCGACGTGGTTCGAGTATTTCATGGCCTGGGTTGATTAAAGAGTGGGATTAGGATTTAAAATGTAATAAACTTTTAATTAATTATTTAATTAGTTAATTAAATTGTTGATTGTTAATTGACTCGTATCTTGTTCATACGAGGTAGGTTTCGAGCGCGGTCAATCATGTTGCACTTGTAACGTCAAACCCTACGTTATGGAGTTGGATTGAAGGGGATTGGAACTTGTAAAATTTTATTCTAAAGTTGAACGCCATTTGATTTTAGTCCAAACGGGAATGCTTCAGCGATAACTGGAATTTCTTTGAGTTCACTCACCCTTAAATTAACTATATAATATCTAGGATGCTATAAATTTATTATTGAATTCTTGGTTGATAGTTTAGATATTGTTAACCCGCCTTTTGGTAAGGCCGCAGACAGACGGGTTTAACTTAATCAACTGCATGTTCGTCGAGGCTATAGTACGATGGATTCAGTCGACTGGATGGATGAATGATGCAATGTGCTTGGGAGATGGAAATATGATTGGATAAAGATGAATCAACTATAATTTGGGTCTAGGAAACATGGTTCGGCATTAAACATGGTTCGGCATAATGGAGGTTCGGCACATATGGTTCGTCTGGCATTCACGTTCGAATAGCGTTCAAGAGTAGTCGGCATTCCATGAAGCATTCGGCATCCAGGTGGCGTTCGGCGTCATGATACGCTCGGCATCTCGGAAGCTCTCGGCATTCGGAAGCGCTCGGCATCAAGGAACGTTCAGCATCGAGAGACGTTCGGTAGGGTATAACGTTCGGCATGTACGAACGTTCGGCATGGCAGAATTGTTCGGCCTAACTATTGTTCGGCCAAGAGATGGTTCGGCATTGATAGCGTTCGGCCAGAGTATCATCCGGCCTAAGTTTTGTTCGGCAATCAGTCGTTCAGCACGAATACATTGGATCGGCCTCCGGTATCGTTCGGCGAAAATGTCTCCCACGGCATTCAGGGTGTTCGGCCTCACTTCTGGTCGGCATAAGGAGATCGTTCGGCATTCACACCTTGTTCGACATTCAGCGTTCGGCATCTATGGTTCGGCATATGGAGACCACTCCATTTGGGTTGAGGTATTCAGCTACCAGGCCCACCAGGGAAGTCCAACCCATCTTTGTCTATAAATAGAGAGGCAGGGGCACAGTAAAAAGGGATCTTCTTCTTCTTTCTGCTCTCTTACTTTCTCTTTTCTAAGGCTAAGGCAACTCTGCCATTTTGTAACTGTAATCGATTATTACAGCAATAAAAAGCAAACTTTTGGAGTGGACGTAAGCCGGAGTTAGCCGAACCACTATAAAATCTGTTGTTCTTTACTGCTTTCATTTCAGTTTTAACTGTTCTTCACATTATCACTCTCTACATACATTCTATCTCTGAGCTGTGACTGGTATTTGGTGCTTTCATCTGGACTTGGGTGTTAGTGACCAATTTTGGCGCTAACAAATATTGTTGTGGTTTTAATGTTTGTTTGGTTGAAAATCCCATTTGGAAAACGGATGACATATTAATTTGATTGTTGTGAACCCATATGATTATATATATTGTCCGTAACCACTGTTTTGCAGGGAATATTTGTAGAGAGATCCTAAGGGGTTTCTTGCCAATAATAATTATTTGTTTCTTTATGCTGCTTAAATTGATATTTAGTTGAAATTAATCATGGTGTTCTATTTAAAATGTTTAAGTATCATTATAGCGATTTTCGCTATATCATCAATTATTGAATATCATCTCCTAAACCCTTCGTGTATGCTGTCTTGAGCTTGTGTTTTCACAAAATAGATATTTAAATTTATTAGTCATTTTGATTAATGATATTTGAATTCAATTAATCATTTTAATTAATTATTATTTGAATTTAATAAATTGTTTTAAGTTAATGATGTTTAAAATTAATTAATCATTTAATTAATGATATTTGAATTTAATTAATCATTTTAAGTAATTATGTTTTAAGTTAATAAATCATTTTAACCAAAGATGTTTAAATTTAATTAATCGTTTTAATTAATGATATTTAAATGAATTAATCATTTTAGTTAGTGATATTGGAGTTTAATAAATCATTGTAATTAATGATGTTTAAAGGTAATTGACCATTTTAAATAATGATATTTAAGTTTAATTAATTATTATGATTAATGATGTTTTAAATTTAGTTAATCATTTTAATTAACGATGTTTAAATATAATTTATCATTTTAATTAATGATATTTGAATTTAGTTAATATTTTTAATTTATGTTGTTTTAAAAGTTAATTAATTGACTTAATTAAAGTGTTTAAAGAAATTAAGTAATGTAATGAAAGTGTTTATAGTGAACTAACTAATTTAGTGTTTTGAAGTTAATTATCTGATTTAATAAAGATTTTAAAGTTAATTTACTCATTTAATAAAACTGTTTTAGAACTAATTAACTGTCTAAAAAAAGGTATTTGATTGATTTATTAAAGAGGTTATAAATTTAATTTATTATCTTTCAGAATAATTAATATTGTTTTTAAAATTATGAAAGATTCTAAATGTGATTAATTATCTTTCGGGATAATTAATGCTGGTTTAAATTTATAAAAGGGATTTTTAATTTGATTTATTTCCTTTGAGAAAACTAATGTGATTTTAAAGATAAAAAAGGATTTTATAAATTATCCTTCGGGATGAATTACCTTTGATTTAAAATTTATTAAAGTAACTTCATTGATTTATTAATCTTTTGAGATAATAAATATTATTTTAAATTTTATAAATAATAGTTTATAAACAAGAAGATCTTTTAAAAAGAATTGTTTCAAATAAAGCTAAGTGTAAATTGTTTTGGGTTTAAAGTAAAAAATGTTTTGACATTTGTTTTGACCTTGATTTTAATACACTTAGAAAATATAATTTGCCCTCTAAAATAATATTCTTAAAGAGTGTTTTTAAAGTGTCTCTAAAAATATTGTTATTGAAAATCAAGCGCAAGTGGAAACAACCATCTTATCATTTCCGATAGTTGATTTATCGACTATCGACTTTGATTCTGCTTTCTTCTTTATATTTCGTCAATGTAAGACGATGTGTTGCTTATTTGAGCCTTATTATCCTTTTTCGGAAATAACTAAACCCAAAGAGCGAGTGGGAGCCAAGCTATGTGGGGTTGCTCCCATTATGGTATTTTCACATCCACTCTAGATTGGATTCGGGGTTGTGCATTGAGATGTGAAATACTCGGATACTCGATAACAATTGGCGGGTTCCGGTTTGGAGGTTTTTGAGAGCCATTGGAGTTCTCAAGTATATTACTAGAGGTACACTTTCGGTAAGGGGGCGCACCCTCCTAGTTATTGTTGGAAAACTTCATTTTCCCTTGTTGTTAATTCAAATCTTTGAAAAAAATTTCTTAATTGCATGTTAAACTGCCTTGTGCTCTTCTCTATGTTTAATTATTTGTCACCGTTCTTTCAAGTTGGAATTTGTTATTATTTATGCCCATTCATTAAGTATGAGGTTTGTTCTTACTAGTACCCATCCTTTTATTTGGATGGTTTCAGTTGTTTATTTCCCTCTTTCTTGAGATTGTTGTTCTGATTTGTTTCCCATTTCTTCATTTATGGATGTTGTTCTTGTGAGGTAAATACCTGTTCCGCGTTAGCGGTGTGGTCTTACAAATTTTTTGTATGTTCATCATATTACTTGAGTTTTCTCATGCTGGTTTTTCCGACTGACCTAGGTGTTATTTTATTATAATGCTTAGGTCAGACTGATTTTTTTCTCGGATTGGCTTTGGTGATTTGGAGTTATGGGAGAAGAGCCAGATGTTCACTTATCGTAGTATTTTATTTCCGTTGTATTATATGTATACCTATCAGTAATTGTAAGGTCAGCAATTTATAACTGTCCAACCAATAAGTTTGTTTTTAACTCTAATGTATTTTGTATTTTGGAGTGATAGTTTTTAAAATCTTTGTTATATTATATGTTTTCTATTCCACTATGAGATTATGATTTCCATGTTCCCTATTTTTTTCTTTTTATTTTACCCTAACAATCTGCCTTTTCGACGATTGGATGTTCGGTATTTTGAATACAGTGGATGTATTCGGTGTCGAGTTTCGATGGTTGAAAAGGAGGGTAGTTACAATTTGGTATCATAGCTAAAGGTTAAGTGAGAAACTCGGCTCTGGTAGGGTATGGCTCACTATAGATAGGGTTAGTAATACCCTAGAGTGAGTAACTCATTAGTGATAGGGTAAGTGACACCCTGAATGTGTTTGAGAGTATTATATATATACGAGAGCTTATTTGTTATTGTTATAAAAACATATTGTGTTAATTGGTCTGATGAGTGTTTATGAATTCTGGTCGAGATGTGGAACGTCACGGTATCGATAGGGATTTCTAAACACTTGAACAAGACGAACGGACAAGATATTGATTTTTGGGAAAATTTGGTAAATGAAATATTTTACCTCTATTTTTATATATATAAAGGAATAATTTTCAAAAATTTATATATAGTTAAAGAGTGTGTTTGTTTATTTGAAAACGATAATATCTATTTATTATCACTATTTTTTTATCAGTCATACTTGATTAATTTAGGAGATTTGACTATTGTTTGTTGATTTGTTAATCCATGCTCAATTACTTTATGAGCATATATTGTTTGATAATTGTAAGTACGTTAAGATGAACCCCTTGTGAACTATGTTTCATAATTTGACTATAAGGTGTTCAGAGTAAATGTTAAGTTAAAGTAATCTTTTATTAAAGGTTGCTTAAAATAATCTAACTGGTAGAATAAGATATTTAGAGAATAAATATTTGAGAATATTTGATTATAGTAAAGGAGAATTATTATAAAATGAAATGATTTTATATAAAGGTGAGTTTATATAAATTTAAAATGTGTATAAAAAAAGGGTTTTTTTTAAATTCCGGAGTTGTTTAAAAATAATTTCAAGAAGGATGTAGAGAAAAATATTACTTGGATGTATTTTTAATTAAAATATTTTAGAAGTGAAAATTTTAAACGGAATGCATTTTCTTTGGGATAATTCGGAGGAAACCATCTCGATTAGTTTTGTAATAATCTTCTAAGTGATGATCGGATGTTTGGATAAGCGAACATTGTGGGGCTCTTAGTAAATAATTCTCCTTATCATTGTGCGATCAAGATGAATTCAAATACGAACGAACCTAAAGTGAGTTTTAATACGTAAATTGTTGAAATTTATTCATATAGAAATATTGTGGGATGTTTTCAAAAAGGAAATTTGAAATAAAAACTGGGTAATTATTCTTAAGTTTCCTTAAAGGAAACTATTTTAAACTAAAAGTTATTTTGGATAATAATTTGAAAGATGAAAATTTTAAAACTCTTGGATGGAAAAGAAATAGTTTAACTCAAGTTTTAAATGGGTTAAATTAGATAGAAAGGTTTGGTAAATTTATTTAATTAAAACCATAGTTTTTGTTAATCATCTAAATTGTGTAAAATAATTGGTAATATTGGGCCAACATGCATCTTCCCTTAGTACACTCTAAGGTAAAATAGTCTAAGGGTTGATTTAGTTTTAAAGACCCATATTTTGTTTGGGCCTCCACTTAAAATTTGAAATAATAATAATAAATAAATAATGGATAAAATAAAATTTTATATTTTGTACATACTCTTAGGATGTAGAGGAGTATTATACAAGTGAATAAAATAGAGTAAGCTTTTATTTGTTGTTTTATAAAGAATTATCTTTGTAAAATATTTATAAACTTAGGTCAAAAACATTTATGAAGTAATTCATAAAATAAATTTTGTGTTGAATGAAATACTAAGTAGAAAGTATGAGTGATTTAGATAGAGATTGGTATAATTAAGAAACACATCGAATTAAGTATGTAAATTATACGTAGATCATTTTATCTGCACGGTTCTTGATTTAGGATTCAAATACATAACATCGGGTGATTCACACTAGTTAGAAAAAGGATTTCTCACTTGATTCTTGTTAGCGAAAACTTAATTCGGATTCTCGATATGATATTGAGGTTTTCTATCATAGTATATGGCTATGCAAGGAGAATAGAAGTTTCTAATCAAGAAATATGTTTGAAGTCTGCCATAGAGAGGTCGAGTGAGCAATACTAATTTGGAAGTAGAAGTCTATGTATTTGAACCAATGATCAAATCAAATATAGCGTATGGATGATTTATGAATATCTTATGGACTTAGGTATAATTGCATACTTAGCATGTGACTTAAGAAAAGTTGTGAACTTAAGCATAATTCTAAATCTGGTTGTTAGTCATTTGACATTTTATAATAATTTTAAGTGTTAGATTTTTCCCTTATGAAATTTGATTGTGATAATGTTAGTTTATTCCTATAGGGAATTTGATTTGATTTGACTGGTTGTGTTATTTATATACCATACTTTATAAAGTTTGAACTTATAAACAGAGATTTTTGAATTGTTGTTTATTAGAACTTAAATCTCGGTGGTTTTGGAATCGTTTTAAAAGAATTTTGAAATAATTGTGGAAAGAAATAATAATAATATGATTTGAAGTATTGGAGAAATATTATTTCGATAAACATTGGGATTTGTTCCAATAAATATTTGCAAAGTGTTTTACAAATATATTTATTTATGGCAATTAATGACTAAAATCAAAGTGTGATTGGGAGCTTCCCCAATTTTGGGACTCGCCGGGTGTATTTACCCTATTATTTTTAGGAGGTACCAGAATACCACTGGAGGCTTCATTGTTTTTATTTGGAGTTATACCATGCTCGGGGGGACGCACCCTCCAAGTCATGTTGGATCTTGTTTTGCTATATTTCTTTTCGAGGGAGTTTTAAAATATATTTTTGAATATAAAACTCGGGCATTTGGTTCTAGATTTATCTTTTGAAAAGATTGGATTTTTTTGCATATGATTGTTATATTGTTTATGCTATTTGAATTTATGATAGAGATAGTTAGTATATTTCTCTTTTATCAGTATGACTCTCTTTTGGATTATGTAAGTATAGGGAAACAAGAGATTTCTACATGACTTCTTGCGCACCTACATTTGTATCGAGATAATAAATTGCTTGCAAAAATATAAATCAAACGCAAAAGATATGTTGTAGATTTAGAAATTGGAATTAGTTGATGATTTGATGCCCTGGACATGGGAGGCCACTTGGCTTTTGTTTACTTTTGATTGGTTTGGGGCCCGTAGAGGAAATTTATACTTTTTCCGATCGAGCCACGCAAACGAGGTGTTGCCAAAATTTTCTGAAAATTTAGGACTTACAAATTTTTGATAACAAATTGCAACTAATTGATTTTTTGAAAAGTGTAAGGGTTTCGAAGCATTTTTCCCACCTTCGAGATTTTGGGGACGAAACTCTTTTATGGAGGGGGAATGTAACATCCTAGAATTTTGGTCATTTAATTCTAAATGTTTAATTAATTTTAAATATTTAAATTATAGGGTTTATGGAATTTCATAAGTTGAATACAAATATGTTGGTTATTTAATATTTGAATTGTGAATTAAATATTAATTAAACAGATTTAATAACTTTATTTAACTCCTTCTAATTAACAGATAATATTCATGAATTGAATTTGTAAATTTAAATACAAAAATAAATAGATCGGATAAATATCGATTTTAGATCAAAAAATTATAAAACGATATGTAAATGGGAACTTTCTCGAATTTTGACGAAACTAGTGCCATTGGATCTGAAATAATAAATTTTTGTACGCCGAGGAGTTTCGTGACGATCGGACATACCATGTGATCGTGCGGGCTCGAAACGCATAGCAATTGATTTTAGAGAATTTAATTATTATAATCTGATTTAAAAGGCTAACTTCTATATATGATGGAATTAGCTCTCGAAAATAGTTCCATTTAGTTGGGAATAGAGGTAATTAGCTAGGAATGCCAGTGAGCATGCCTCGATTGGAGTTCGTCAATTTTCGGACGTGAATAGTATTAGTTGAGAATCCTATATAGGGACCCATGCCCTTCATTCTCTTGCCCAAACCAGATAATAGAACCCTAGCCACCATTATTTTCAAATCCTAACCCTAGAAATCCAAGCATTATCGGCAATGATCAGCGTCGATTCAGCCAAAGTGATCAACTAGGAAAAGGGGCGACTTGGGGAGGCGAGGCGGATGTGTGGTTGGATTGTTGTATGGTGGCTCGAGGCAGCGGCAAATCGAGTGGGATGGCGGCGCAACTTTTGGCCAATTTCTCGGCCACGGCGGCGATCTGGGAGGTGAGGCCGGTGGCATTCGACGTGTCTTGGCAGGGGCGTTCATCAGTGTGATTGCGGCGGCGCGACATTGATCACGGCGGCGGCGGCGAGGGAAAGAAGTTCACGACGTGGTTCGAGTATTTCACGGCCTGGGTTGATTAAAGAGCAGGATTAGGATTTAAAATGTAATTAACATTTAATTAGTTAATTAAATTGTTGATTGTTAATCGACTCATATCTTGTTAATACGAGGTCGTTTTCGAGTGCGGTCAGTCGCGTTGCACTTGTAACCTCGAACCCTATGTTATGGAGTTGGATTGAACGAGATTGCAACTTGTAGAATTTTGTGCTATAGTCGAATGACCTTTCGATTTTAGTCCAAACCGGAACGCTTCAACAATAACTGAAAAATTTATGTGAGTTCACTCACCCTTAAATTAACTATGTAATATCTGAGATGCTATAAATTTATTGTTGAATGCTTGGTTGATAGTTTAAATATTGTTGTGGTTGTTTAATTGTTTGTTTAGTTGAAAGTACCTTTTGGAAAATGGATGACATATTAACTTGATTGTTGTGAACCCATATTGTAACGACCCAGAATTTTGGTCGTTAGATTTTGAACATTTAATTCATTTTAAATGTTGAATGTGAATTTTAATTTGAATTGAAATAAGAAGTTTTTGGTTAAATCAATATAATTAGTTAAAATTTCAAATATGACAGCTCAATTGGGTTTGAATAATAATAATTAAATATTTGAAATTGGGATAATTTGTGAATCTGGATGTAAATGGATATAAAAATGGTTTCTAAAATGTATTTAAGTCTAGATGGATTTAAATTTTAGTATTGGACTTTTGGATGGAATCAAAAGTCGATAAGTTAAATTTGAAATTTTATATTAATTTAATAATGGGATTTAATAATATAATAATGCAAATAATCAGACTTTGATTCGGAATGAATCAGAATGATTTCTAACGTGAATATAAATTATATTTGATTTATAATTGAGTTAGCAAAGTTTTAAAAGTGAGATTTTAAATGATTTCGACGATTTTGGAAATCGGTCGAATTAATCGACGAGTTAAAATAGCCTTCCGAGGCACAGTCTTGGAATTCGACGAAACTAGTTCCATTGGATCCGTAATAGTTAAATATTATTGGATTTCAAATTTTGTAGCGTTTGGAGTTACCGTTTGATCGTACGGGTGAGAAACGCGTTGAAATTTAAATTGAAAATTTAATATTTTAAACTCGATTCAAAAAGCTATCTTCCACATACAATTGAATTAGCTTCTAAAACACGTTCCATTGTGTTCGAAAGGCGGGTAAAACATTATAAACGCCAGGCGGCATGTGTTATTTGGAGTTTGTTTATTAAAGCTTGTTAAATTGGAAAATATACAAATAAAATAATATTATAAACGTTTATATAAGCTCGTTTTCCTGCAAACCCTAGTATCATGTTCGACCCGCCGTTCTATTTTATTTCAATGGCCGAAAAGCATTGAATTTCATCTCCAAATTTTGATCAATCCATTGCGTAATGGCGAAATCTTCCAACTACGAAGATGATGAGCTCATCGAGTTCTTCAAGTTGAACGGCCATGATCGGAATCTGAGCTCTGGTTTGTGGGCAAATCAAGGTGGAAGGGCGCGCGTTCGTGCTTAGATTCTGGAGCCTAGGGATGACCGAGCGTCGCGTGACTTCAGACGTGGGTACGATATGGGTAGGCGGAGGCAGAGGTGGTTCCTGATCGTGTTATCGATCATCGTGGTGGGTCGCGAGTGTCGATTTTTCGACGGCGATGTTGGGTTCGTTCGAACCTGGGACGTTTGCATGAGAGAAGAAGAACTTAGCGGCCCAGATTTTCAATTTTGAGATGAACAGCCTGATTTTTGTTTGGTATATTAAAATAAAATAAAATAATTTGTAATTAATTTATATAAATTATATTCAAATGTTTAAAGCCCATATCTTTTGCTTGCATAGTCGGATTTCGACGAAATTAGCGGCGCCGGAACCGCAGTGAGGAGCTCTACGCTGCAGTTTAGATCTGAGATCGATTGGAGTTCGTGAAGATTTTAGATTAAATCAAAGGCAGTCGATTTAAAATTGAAACGCTCGATGAATTCAAGTGAGTTAATCTCACTCACATCTAGAATTTCAGTTGATTTAAATAGTTAATATTTAAATAATTTTGTGATTGGTTGAATATGAATACTAATATCAGTCTGGATTGATATTTGCTGTTGTGCTAACATCTATGGATGCAGGCAAATAGGTTGGAGGGATCAAACTAGATTCCTCACAATGTAGAAATTATATTCATAATCTATGTTTTATTTCATTGATATCCTATGATAGATTGATTTGGGATTTTGTTATGCTGTGATTATAATCTGGTATTTTAAAATATCAGTAAAATGAATTGGGATTAAAGGGAAATGAAAAGAATTTGAAGTAATGAATTTAAGGAAATGAGGAATGGGAATTTATAAACTGGGTTTATAAATGAAGTGGAATATTTATCGGAGGATAAATTTAGAAGTATAGATTTCCGGTGGGAATTTCTATAAGAAGTGCAAATTGTTTTAAAAGTAATAGTGAGATTATTTTTAAAGAATGGGAAGCATATTTCCCTGGAAAACTAAGTATGTTTTCAAAGAAAAGCTTCCAAAGTATAAACCAGAAGTTTAAAAATGTGTTTTGGAATGTTTTAGATAAATTGTTATTTTAAATTGTTTTAGAATTTTAAAGTAAACCTATCCAAATTAATTTTAGTAGTAATTCTTTTAAAAGGTTAAATTGACACTATGTTTTAAAAAGAAAATTTGCTAATATTTATACTATGTATAAAACTTTTATTTTAAATAGTTTTGAGGCTTAAATTTTACTTGGGAATTTATTATAAAATTTATTAACTATTATTTTGAGTAAAGTGACTTAAGTAGTTTTACTTTTAAATGTTTTAAGTATATATTTTTGAGAAAAGTGATTTAGATCATAAAAATCTAAGTTTTAAGAAACTTGGCGTTTTCAGATGAAATGAAATATTTGGTTGATTGATTGTTTATTTGATAGTTAAATAACCGACTATAAAATCTGGACCCAAATATGACTTTGGAAATTCTAGGAGGAGTACGGGAATTATATGGTACAGTTACCGTTCGAGGTGCTATACTGTACGTATAAACTCGTTCGTTCTTCTATGGCATTTATAAGGAAACCCGTCCACTAATGGTTAGGGGGTGATCTCTGATCTTAATTTCGTCTATTTATTTCCTAAAGAACCAGGGTTGAGTTAACCGGGAAATAGCGGACGTTGTTTCGAAGAGACCGGGATCGGATTTGTGATTCGAAAACCACTTCGATCCAAAGAGTATGTTTTCGTAATGAAGACAAGAGTTTGGAGTCGAAGATGGAGCAGTGAAGTGCAAGGGCTATCGCTACTAATCCTGAGGGTGATTCCGAAAAGGATGTACTAGGAGTAGTGCCTTCGGTTCCGTTCGAACCCAGAACGGACTTGTATGGATGAATGCTTTCAGAACATTGTCAGGAGGACGGTGAGCATTCTAAGTGATATGTTCTAAAAAGGTAACACTTAGCCTCAAGCCTCATCAACCGGGAATGACTGAAAATTAGGGGTTATGCGGCAAGGCTAAGTGGGTCGCGCCCATTAGGGTGAGGTCATCCCTATTTAGATGTTCCTTTTTATTTCGGTTGTGTGGGCGGTTGCTGATCCCAACCGCGGGGTGATCTTACTCGGGGTTATCCAGTAAGGGGTAGTTCCGGTCTTGTGTTGCAGGGGATTTAGGGTGGATCCTCGGTACGTTGATCTAGACCAGGTACTGTGACAGGTGGTACCCCAGTGCCTAGTCATTAGTTGGAAATCCATTTTTCCTACGTGCCTTTACGGTTTTGATTGTAGAACCCACTTTGTGGCTAGTATGCTGGAATTTAATCATGTAATAATTTCAGCTGTTTTAATAAGTATTTGTATATATACACTATTATAATATCATAGCATTTTGATAAGAAATGTTTTGGCTATCGTAAGGTAAAAACCCGACATGTTTATTTGTGGGTGGTCTTACGAGATGCTTTTGATTTCAAAGGATTTTGAAACTTTAAGAATCAGTTTGGATGTATTTTTCTCACGCTGGTATTCCAGACTGATTCGGGTGTTATTTCATTATAATGCTCGGGTCAGATCGAGTATTATAGATTATAGGAAAGGATGCTGTGGAGCTCAGGAGAGGAGCCGGAGTTCGAGACATATTATTCGTACTTGTTTATTCCGCTGCTATGGTTGTTTGAAATTGCCAGCAGTTGTGAGGCAGGCTGATATAACTGCCAGGCTGGTAATTGTTGTTTACTTATGATATACTCTGATGATGTATTATATAAAACAGATATAATTCTTTTGTTTTAAAGATGAGTCATTTATCTATTATATATTGTTCTGTTGTGATTGTGAGATTTTGATTTTGTTTTCTATTTTCTTCTTCTACCTCCTTCTTCTTTAAACCTAATGGTTCGTATTTTCGTTCATCTTGAGTTGATTTGATGGAGAATAGTGTCGGCTCAAGGGGTACGGGTTTGCGGGCTGTTACACATATGATCATATATATTGTCCGTAACCATTGATTTGCATGGAATATTTGTAGAGAAATCCTATGGGGTTTCTCGTCAGTAATAATTATTTATTTCTTTATGCTGCTTAAATTGATATTTAGTTGAAATTAATCGTGATATTCTATTTAAATTGTTTAAGTATCGTTATAGTAATTTTCGCTATATCGTCAATTATTGAATATCATCTCCTAACCCCTTCGTGTGTTTGTCTTGAGCTTGTATTTTCACAAAATAGATAAATTTATTAATCATTTTGATTAATGATATTTTGAATTCAACTAATCATTTTAATTAATGATTATTTTAATTTAATAAATTGTTTTAAATTAATGATGTTTAAAATTAATTAATCATTTAATTAATGATATTTGAATTTAATTAATCATTTTAAGTAATGTTGTTTTAAATTAATAAATCATTTTAACCAAAGATGTTTAAATTTAATTAATCGTTTTAGTTAATGATATTTAAATGAATTAATCATTTTAGTTAATGATATTTGAGTTTAATAAATCATTTTAATTAATGATGGTTAAAGGTAATTGACCATTTTAAATAATGATATTTGAGTTTAATTAATTATTGTAATTAGCGACACTTTAGATTTAGTTAATCTTTTTAATTAATGATGTTTAAATCTAATTTATCATTTTAATTAATGATATTTGAATTTAGTTAATATTTTTAATTTATGGTGTTTTAAAAGTTAATCAATTGATTTAATAAAAGAGTTTAAGTAAATTAACTAATGTATTAAAAGTGTTTATAGTGAACTAACTAATTTAGTATTTTGAAGTTAATTATTTGATTTAATAAAGATTTTAAAGTTAATTTACTCATTTAATAAAAGTGTTTTAGAAATAATTAGCTGTTTAAATAAAGATAATTGCTTGATTTATTAAAGAGATCATAAATTTAATTTATTATCTCTTGGAATAATTAATATTGTTTTTAAAATTATAAAAGATTATAAATGTGATTAATTATCTTTCGGGATAATTAATGTTGGTTTAAATTTATAAAAGCGATTTTTAAATTGATTTATTTCCTTTGGGAAAATTAATGTGATTTTAAAGATTAAAAAAGGATGTTATAAATTATCCTTTGGGATGAAATACCTTTGATTTAAAATTTATAAAAGTAACTTAATTGATTTATTAATCTTTTGAGATAATAAATATTGTTTTAAATTTTATAAATAATACTTTATAAATAAGAAGATCTTTTAAAAAGAATTGTTTTAAATAAAGCTAAGTGTAAATTGTTTTGGGTTTACAGTAAACAATGTTTTGACATTTGTTTTGACCTTGGTTTTAATACACTTAGAAAATATAATTTGACCTCTAAAAGAATATTCTTAAAGAGTGTTTTAAAAGTGTCTCTAAAAATATTGTATGCTTACTTATTTGTGACCATTCTTTCAAGTCTGGAATTTGTTATTATTTATGCCCATTCATTAAGTATGACATTTGTTCTTACTAGTACCCATCCTTTTATTTGGATGGTTTCTGTTGTTTATTTCCCTCTTTTTTCATTGGATTTTTGTTCTGATTTATTTCCCATTTCTTCATTATGGATGTTATTCTTGTAAGGTAAAAACCCGTTCTGCCTTAGCGGCATGGTCTCACAAATTTTTTATATGTTCATCATATTACTTGAGTTTTCTCATGTTGGTTTTCCAAACTGACCTGGGTGTTATTTAAGTATAATGATCGGGTCAGACCGAGGTTATTCCAGGTTGGCTTTGGTGATTTGGAGTTATGGGAGAAGAGCTGGATGTTCACCTATCGTAGTATTTTATTTCCTTTGTATTATATGTTATACCTATCAGCAACTGTAAGGTCGGAATTTTATAATTGTCCAGCTGATAAGGTTTGTTTTTAACCCTGATATACTCTGTATTTTGGAGTGATAGTTTTTAATGTCTTTGTTATATTATATGTTGTCAATTCACTGTGAGATTCCGATTTCCCTGTTTTCTATATTTTTCCTTTTATTTTACCCTAACAATCTGGGTTTCTGGCGATTGAATGTTCAACATTTGAATACCGTGGATGTATTCGATGTTGACTTTCGATGGTCGAAAAGGTAGGTCGTTACACATCTGTTTCCTGGAGATTTGACCAGGCAATTATGTACTCGGCATCCAGGAGGTACTCGGCATCCAGCAGTACTCGGCATCCAGGAGTACTCGGCATCTATGAGCGCTCGGCATCAGAAGAAGTTCGGCGTGTGCAATTGCTCGGCATGGCTGTATTGTTCGTCATAAGCTATCGTTCGGCCAGAGCCTTCGTTCGGCCAAGGAGCATCGCTCGGCTAAAGGCATCGTTCGGCCTGACCCATCGTTCAGCCAGAGGCATCGTTCGGCCAGAGGCATGTTCGGCTTCGATTGCTATTCGACCCACTCTTCCCACACAACAAGCGTGTAACGACCCGTATTTTTACAGATCGAAACATCGTAAAACAGTCATTATTAGATTGTTAGTATTGTTAAGTCGTCCCGAGTTAGATCGTCTAGAGCTTAAGTCGTGTAGAAGTTAAGTTGTCTAGAAGTTAAGCCATGTTGTAGCTTAAGTCGTTTAGAAGTTGAGTCGTGGGGTAGGCTAGGTTGAGTGAACGACCTAAGGGATTGGAAGAACCTACAGTATTTGACCGACTTAAGAGATTGAGAGGACTTAAGATAGTAGACGACTTAAGGTAATGACCGACTTAAGAAATGGGCGACCTAAGAAGGTGGCGACTTAAGAATAGGCCGACCTAAGTAAGTGACCGACCTAGGAGGATAAGCGGGCTAACGACTTAAGAGTTTTGGCGAGTTAACGACCTAAGGGGTAGGTCGGCGACGACCTAAGGAAGCTGGGGTAGCAGTAAGCAACCTAAGTAGGTTAAGTCGTAGAAGACTTAGGAGTTAGGTCGTGGGTTGTTAGGTCGTGGGTTGTTAGGTCGCTAAGTGTTAGGTCGTAAGGGGTTAAGTCGTGTCCCAGTTAGATCATGTGTATAGTTAGGTCGTGACTTTGTAGAGTCGCAATGGTGCTAAGTCGATAAGTCATCCAGGCGACTTAGGAGGGAACGCGCGCATGTGTTAGGTCGCGCCTGTTGCTAATTCGTTAGGTCGCATGAGTGTTAGGTCGCGCACATTCGTTTGTTAGGTCATATGGATGCGCATGTGTTAAGTCGGAGCTGTTGCTAGGTCGTAAGTCGCAGGACTGATAGGCCGTGGGGTTTTAGGTCGCAAGATTTTATAAGTCGTAGGTCGTAACCTTGTTAGGTCGTAGGATGGGTTGTCTCACTAGGTCGTAGGTCGTGATGCTCTATAGGTCGTGGACGACCTAAAAGTGAACGACTTAGGGAATTTCAGCCTATAAATAGGAAGGTTTTTCTCACTTTTTGGGATCCGGATTTCGAAGCGACGAAGTGCTGCCATTTTGAGAGCTCGACTTCTACACTTCTTCACTTCTTTTCTCCACTCTAATCTAGTGATTCCATCCATCCAAGTTGAAGATCAAATTGAAGATTCAAGAGCTTAGATTGAAGATCTACATCCATTGAAGTGAGATTTCATCGTTTGAAGCGGATTTGTGATAGATCGAGTTGGATCCTTCGCTGTCCAGATCTGAAGCGTGTTGATTTGGGGTTGTTTAGGTGATTTGGTGAGTGGTGATTATCTCTCACACGGATCCAAAGGAGTATATCGGATCGTTGGCTTGATTTTGGTGTTAAAGTAGAGATTTCCATGCATTTTCCTAATTATATGTGTAGATCCATATAGATCCATTGCTCATGATGATTTGACATCCATCTTACTACATGTTAACCTATGCAAGTTCATTCATCAAGATTATAGAGACATTGCTCATGTTTTCATGCTTGTTAGACTTTCGACTCTTTAATTACGAAATTGCTATTATTGTTATAATTGTCTATTTAGACCATATTTGAATGCTTGATTACTTGGATTAATGTTTGACTTGATTGATTGCTATGAATTAGATGATTGATGACTTGATTTAGACAAGTTGGTCGAAGATGATTCGAAAGCTAAGGGAAAGGCTCTTGGATTGGAAAAGCTGCTCGTGGCATATGTAGTGGATGTGAAAGCTCATATGGATAGATTTGATGATGATGTTGAGATGGAGCTTTGCTATGATAATGATGAGGCGAAGCATGATATGAGATAGCCTTGGTCTAATCCAGATGGGATCATTCCAAGCATGTTGATAACTCGGTGAAATGTTCGAGTTTGAGGATAATGGTTTGCTCGAGAGGCGCTTGAGCTAGTATGGAAATAGTCGTCAAGGAGGATGACTAGAAGGCTGAGATCTCATCGTTGTTGAAGGTTCTAGCATGCTCAAAGCAAGAGTACGTTGGGCAGATTCGATAGTCCCTGAAGGCTAATGATTGATAGTCAAGTACTCTGGGCAGATTCGATAGTCCTAGGCACGGGTCACGATGACGTGCAAAGTTATGTCTAGAACCGGGGTTCCATTAGCCCTTGATGGACGGCTGAATGAATGTGCCGGTCATTCAATTAACGATGATATCAAGGAAATGATAATAGTGATAGCCAGAGTCATGGATGTTTGGTTGTATCGTCATTCGGTCCCAAGAGCGGTATTTTCTGGGTGCTTATCTGATCTTGGTTTAGGCCTTGGGGGTTTGTACTTGGAAAACATCGCCATTGACTCGAGTGATAATTGCTTTACTTTAAATTGTGTGCTTTGCTATGTTTGCTTCTACTTAGTGTGTGTCTGGGGGCTATCACTGTAGAAAGAGGTGGAGTGGGAGGGTTGTATTCCTATTCCTTTTCCTTTATGCTCTTTTGGTATGTTGTTAGTTAATTTACCGCTCACTAAGACTATTGTCTGACTCAAGGCTTTATGTTTTAACTCTTATTGCCTTGGGCTGTTCGTCCATTTTGGGACGGGCAGACTAGGTAGTAGGTGACAGGTGATGTTCTTGCTTCCCACGATGCTGATGTCGAAGACGAGCTGGAGGCTTGCATATTATCTTCTTATTATATGTACTGGGTGTTCCGCTGCTTGTATATTCTCTGAGTGTTATGTAGTGAGGCTTGATGTATTGAGATGATTGTATTCAACTATTATGAAGTTTTATTGATGAGATTCTATTCTATGAAGCTTCACTATATATATATATTCTATTGTATTTTGTCCATGCGCTGTGAGTAATACAATAGATTCTGTTGTTTTTAATTTACCCTGGCAATCGTCCATGGTCGCCTGGCACACTTTACAGTGCACTATCTCTAGATTCGGTGCAGGGGTCATGGGCGGTCGTCACATTTGGTATCAGAGCTTTGGTTAATCGATTTTACCCAACGCTCGCTGACGTAACTACGTATGAGAGACGTAATTGTATTTTGATGGATGATTACTATATATAATATAGTAGCTTAGTAGAGTTTGAGTCCTTTATGCAGTTGTTTCTCTAGATGTCCTAATCATTCCTTTTTATAGATATTGAGAATGAGTCGAAGAGGGAGACCAGCTACTAGGGAAGGCCGTGCTACTGAGGGGGCTGCTGATTATGCTGCTATGTTCGAAGCTATGATGACTTCGATCATGAGAAGGATGCCAGCTCCAGGGCCATCGGTGGATGTTGGAGTTCAAGTTCAAACTCCAAAACCGGTGGATTTTGCTAAGCTTTGTAAGGACTACACTGCTCTTGGAGGAAAGGTTTTCTTGGGAACAGAATCAACCATTGAAGTCCAGAGGTGGATAGATGCTTGTAGAAGGATTTTTGGTGATTTGGGAATTGAGGATGCAACTAAGAGGAAGTTAGCATCAAGACAGCTTCAAGGGAGAGCTTCTAATTGGTGGAACTCTATTACCATCAATACTCCGGAGGAAGAGATTACTTGGGAGCAATTCCAAGTTAGATTTGAAGCTAAGTTCATTTCTACAGCTCAGAAGTCTGTTCTGTTCAAGAAGTTCGTGGAGCTCAAGCAGGGAGGAAGACCAGTTCTTGAGTATGTTTCTGAGTTTGAAGCTTTGTCCAAGTATGCCCAGTCGTATATTGAGTCTGCATATCAGAGGAATGAGAAGTTTGTGACAGGCTTGGACAGTTATCTTGGGAGGCAGTTGGTGGATCATTTGGACGATTCATTTGAGAAGCTTGTGGAGAAAGCTCTCAGGCATGAGAGTCTGTTTCCTAAGGAAGGATCTGTTGTTGCTGTGACCAGGGGAGAGTCTAAACCACTGCAGGGTGGAAACAAGAAGAGGAAGCAGCAGCAGCAGAAGGGTAAGGATGGCCAGAAGAAGCCGAAGGGCGAAGTGACTTGCTACAATTGTCAGCAGAAGGGCCATTTCTCCAGGGATTCCAAGAATCCGAAGGTACCGATGAAGTGTCACAACTATGACAAGCCGGGGCATATCAGGAAGGATTGTCCAGAACCGAGGAGGGACAAGCAGATTGTGCAAGCTTATGCTTTGGGAGCTGTTCCATCATCGTCGAAAGCTCCTACCGTTGAAGAGAAAGGAAAGAGTGTGGTGGTTCAAGGTACTCTTTCCATATGTGGTGTTCCAGTTAGAGTGTTGTTTGATACTGGGGCTTCGCATTCGTTTGTTTATAGTGATCTTGTAGGCCGGTTAGGTTTGAAATCGAATATTGTTGATAGGCCATTGGTTGTGACTAATCCAGTTGGGGGTTCGTCTTGTTTGTGTATGTTATGCCGTGGTCTGATTATATCGAGTCATGGTTGCTCTTTTGTTTGTGATTGTTTTGTTCTGAACTTTGCGGGGTTCGGAATTATTTTGGGTATGGACTGGCTTAGGAAGTATGCGGCAAAGGTTGATTGCGAAAGGTTGGAGGTGACAGTTGAGAATGTGGAGGGGCGAAAGATTGTGATACGATGTAAGCATGAAGAAGGCATCTTCATGAGCTTCATGTATTCGCTAGTTGTTCCACGGGATGAACTATCATCGGTGCCAATCGCTAATGGATTTGAGGATGTCTTTGACGAGGTCAAAGGGTTACCGCCGCATAGAGAGATCGAGTTTCGTATAGATCTAGTTGAAGGAGCCAGACCTGTTGTGATGCCTCTTAGGCGGATGGCACCTAGGGAACAGCAGGAGTTGAGGGTGCAGGTTGATGACCTTTTACAGAAAGGATTCATTCGGCGTAGTGTGTCCGAGTGGGGTGCACCAGTTGTGTTTGCAACCAAGGCAGATGGGTCGTTGAGATTGTGTGTGGATTATCGTTAGCTAAATAAGGTGACTAAGAAGAACAAGTATCCATTGCCGAGAATAGATGACTTGTTTGATCAGCTTCACGAAGCTAAGGTGTTTTCTCAGATGGATTTGGCAACGGGATTTCACCAGTTGAGAGTGGCTAAGGATAGTGTGCCGAAGACTGCTTTTAGGACACCATCCGGTTTCTTTGAGTGGCTGGTAATGCCGTTTGGATTGACTAACGCGCCAGCATATTTTGTGGATCTTATAAATAGAGTGTTCAGAGATCAGTTGAACAAGTTCGTACTTGTGTTTGTGGATGATATTCTGATTTATTCCAGAACTGAAGAAGAGCACAAGACGCATTTGCGTATTGTTTTGGAAATCTTACGGAAACATCAGCTGAAGGCTAAGTTTTCAAAGTGTCACTTCTGGAAGAGTGAAGTGAGGTTCTTAGGCCATGTTATCTCTGGAAATGGAATAGCGGTTGATCCCGCTAAGGTGGCAGCAATCCAGGATTGGGTTAGACCTAAGAATACACCTGATGTGAGAAGTTTTCTTGGATTAGCAGGATATTATCGACATTTATCAAAGACTTCTCCAAGGTAGATGCACCATTGATAGGATTGACGAAAAAGAACCAAGTGTTCAGATGGGAAGATAAGTGTGAGCAAGCTTTCGGAATCTTGAAAGAGCGACTGACAAGTGCTCCTGTTTTGACTATTCCAAGTGGGAATGATGAGATGGTGGTTTACACCGACGCATGTGGTACTGGACTTGGAGCAGTACTGATGCAGAGGGATAAAGTTGTTGCGTATACAAGTCGACAACTAAAGCCGCATGAAAGGAATTACCCGACTCATGATTTGGAGTTAGCGGCGATTGTTTTTGCTCTGAAGATGTGGAGACATTATCTATTGGGAGTTCGATTCGAGTTGTTTACAGATCATAAGTCGTTGAAGTATCTTTTCTCCCAAAAGGATTTGAATCTTCGGCAGCAACGTTGGTTAGAGTTTTTGGCATCATATGATTTTGGTATAGCTTATACTCTGGGAAAAGGTAACACGGTGGCAGATGCGTTAAGTCGAAGACATGCAGGATTGGGAGCCATGTTTTCAGAATGGAAGAATCTCGAGTATTTAGCTGGATTTGACTTCAGGCCTAGATGTGAATTTGAACCTGAGATGTTGGCAAACTTATCGATAAGACCGACTCTTGTGGAAAGGATTGGCGAGAGCCAAAAGCGAGACGATAAGCTTGTCAAGATTATCCGTGATTTGGAATCTGGATTGGATCCAGAAAAGGATAAAGGAGTCGAGGTCGATCGAGAGGGTTGGCTTCGAAAGCAAGGATGACTAGTTGTTCCCGATATAGATGAATTGAGAAGTGAAGTTCTGAAGGAAAGTCATCACTCGAAGCTGACAATTCATCCTGGTGGAAATAAGATGTATCGGGATATGAAGAGAACCTATTACTGGGAAGGTATGAAGAAGGATGTTGGAAATTTTATTTCCAAGTGTATGAACTGCCAGTTGGTAAAAGCTGAGCAGAAGAAGCCCAGTGGATTGCTTCAGCCATTAGAGGTTCCTACATGGAAGTGGGAACAAGTGTCGATGGATTTTATTGATGGACTACCTAGAACCAGAACGGGAAATGAAGGAATTTGGGTCATCGTAGATCGTCTGACTAAAAGTGCAAGATTCATTCATGTTCGATCGACTAGGACCGCATCAAAGTTGGCTAAGTTGTATGTTAAGTGGATAGTTCGATTCCATGGTATTCCGAAGAGTATAGTGAGCGATCGAGACCCATTGTTCACTAGTGGATTTTGGAAGAGCTTTCAGGAAGTTTTGGGAACCAAGTTGTGTTTGAGTACAGCTTATCATCCTCAAACAGATGGTCAGACCGAGAGAGTCAACCGAGTTTTGGAAGATCTTCTTAGAGCTTGTGTTTTGGATTTCGGAGGATCATGGGAAGATCATCTTCATTTGGTGGAATTTTCGTATAACAACAGTTACCAGTCAAGCATTGGTATGGCACCGTATGAAGCATTGTATGGAAGACCGTGTAACTCTCCGACATGTTGGTTAGAGACCGGAGAAAAGTTGATGCTTGGACCAGAGATGATTCGACAGACTTCGGATTTCATAGAGATCATTCGGCAACGAATGAAGGCAGCCCAAGACCGTCAGAAAAGTTATGCCGATAAGCGTCGTAAGGATTTGGAATTCGACGTAGGTGATATGGTTTTTGTGAAGATATCTCCACTGAAGAATGTTATTCGATTCGGGAAGAAAGGGAAATTGACTGCGAGATTTGCTGGACCATTCCCGATCATCGAGCGAATTGGAAAGCTCGCCTATAGATTGGAGTTACCAGAGAAGATGTCGGGTGTGCACAATGTTTTTCACGTATCGTATCTACGGAAGTATGTGCACGATTCGAATACAGTGGTTTCTGCTGATAGCTGTGAAGATTTTGAAGTTGATCCAGTCAATAAGAGACCTCGTAAGCCGCTTCGTGTTGTGGAAACCGACACGAAACAGCTTAGGAGGAATGTTTTGACATTTGTTTTGACCTTGGTTTTAATACACTTAGAAAATATAATTTGACCTCTAAAAGAATATTCTTAAAGAGTGTTTTAAAAGTGTCTCTAAAAATATTGTATGCTTACTTATTTGTGACCATTCTTTCAAGTCTGGAATTTGTTATTATTTATGCCCATTCATTAAGTATGATATTTGTTCTTACTAGTACCCATCCTTTTATTTGGATGGTTTCTGTTGTTTATTTCCCTCTTTTTTCATTGGATTTTTGTTCTGATTTATTTCCCATTTCTTCATTTATGGATGTTATTCTTGTAAGGTAAAAACCCGTTCTGCCTTAGCGGCATGGTCTCACAAATTTTTTATATGTTCATCATATTACTTGAGTTTTCTCATGTTGGTTTTCCAAACTGACCTGGGTGTTATTTAAGTATAATGATCGGGTCAGACCGAGGTTATTCCAGGTTGGCTTTGGTGATTTGGAGTTAGGGGAGAAGAGCTGGATGTTCACCTATCGTAGTATTTTATTTCCACTGTATTATATGTTATACCTATCAGCAACTGTAAGGTCGTAATTTTATAATTGTCCAGCTGATAAGGTTTGTTTTTAACTCTGATATACTCTGTATTTTGGAGTGATAGTTTTTAATGTCTTTGTTATATTATATGTTGTCAATTCACTGTGAGATTCCGATTTCCCTGTTTTCTATATTTTTCCTTTTATTTTACCCTAACAATCTGGGTTTCTGGCGATTGAATGTTCAACATTTGAATACCGTGGATGTATTCGATGTTGACTTTCGATGGTCGAAAAGGTAGGTCGTTACACATCTGTTTCCTGGAGATTTGACCAGGCAATTATGTACTCGGCATCCAGGAGGTACTCGGCATCCAGCAGTACTCGGCATCCAGGAGTACTCGGCATCTATGAGCGCTCGGCATCAGAAGAAGTTCGGCGTGTGCAATTGCTCGGCATGGCTGTATTGTTCGTCATAAGCTATCGTTCGGCCAGAGCCTTCGTTCGGCCAAGGAGCATCGCTCGGCTAAAGGCATCGTTCGGCCTGACCCATCGTTCAGCCAGAGGCATCGTTCGGCCAGAGGCATGTTCGGCTTCGATTGCTATTCGACCCACTCTTCCCACACAACAAGCGTGTAACGACCCGTATTTTTACAGATCGAAACATCGTAAAACAGTCATTATTAGATTGTTAGTATTGTTAAGTCGTCCCGAGTTAGATCGTCTAGAGCTTAAGTCGTGTAGAAGTTAAGTTGTCTAGAAGTTAAGCCATGTTGTAGCTTAAGTCGTTTAGAAGTTGAGTCGTGGGGTAGGCTAGGTTGAGTGAACGACCTAAGGGATTGGAAGAACCTACAGTATTTGACCGACTTAAGAGATTGAGAGGACTTAAGATAGTAGACGACTTAAGGTAATGACCGACTTAAGAAATGGGCGACCTAAGAAGGTGGCGACTTAAGAATAGGCCGACCTAAGTAAGTGACCGACCTAGGAGGATAAGCGGGCTAACGACTTAAGAGTTTTGGCGAGTTAACGACCTAAGGGGTAGGTCGGCGACGACCTAAGGAAGCTGGGGTAGCAGTAAGCAACCTAAGTAGGTTAAGTCGTAGAAGACTTAGGAGTTAGGTCGTGGGTTGTTAGGTCGTGGGTTGTTAGGTCGCTAAGTGTTAGGTCGTAAGGGGTTAAGTCGTGTCCCAGTTAGATCATGTGTATAGTTAGGTCGTGACTTTGTAGAGTCGCAATGGTGCTAAGTCGATAAGTCATCCAGGCGACTTAGGAGGGAACGCGCGCATGTGTTAGGTCGCGCCTGTTGCTAATTCGTTAGGTCGCATGAGTGTTAGGTCGCGCACATTCGTTTGTTAGGTCATATGGATGCGCATGTGTTAAGTCGGAGCTGTTGCTAGGTCGTAAGTCGCAGGACTGATAGGCCGTGGGGTTTTAGGTCGCAAGATTTTATAAGTCGTAGGTCGTAACCTTGTTAGGTCGTAGGATGGGTTGTCTCACTAGGTCGTAGGTCGTGATGCTCTATAGGTCGTGGACGACCTAAAAGTGAACGACTTAGGGAATTTCAGCCTATAAATAGGAAGGTTTTTCTCACTTTTTGGGATCCGGATTTCGAAGCGACGAAGTGCTGCCATTTTGAGAGCTCGACTTCTACACTTCTTCACTTCTTTTCTCCACTCTAATCTAGTGATTCCATCCATCCAAGTTGAAGATCAAATTGAAGATTCAAGAGCTTAGATTGAAGATCTACATCCATTGAAGTGAGATTTCATCGTTTGAAGCGGATTTGTGATAGATCGAGTTGGATCCTTCGCTGTCCAGATCTGAAGCGTGTTGATTTGGGGTTGTTTAGGTGATTTGGTGAGTGGTGATTATCTCTCACACGGATCCAAAGGAGTATATCGGATCGTTGGCTTGATTTTGGTGTTAAAGTAGAGATTTCCATGCATTTTCCTAATTATATGTGTAGATCCATATAGATCCATTGCTCATGATGATTTGACATCCATCTTACTACATGTTAACCTATGCAAGTTCATTCATCAAGATTATAGAGACATTGCTCATGTTTTCATGCTTGTTAGACTTTCGACTCTTTAATTACGAAATTGCTATTATTGTTATAATTGTCTATTTAGACCATATTTGAATGCTTGATTACTTGGATTAATGTTTGACTTGATTGATTGCTATGAATTAGATGATTGATGACTTGATTTAGACAAGTTGGTCGAAGATGATTCGAAAGCTAAGGGAAAGGCTCTTGGATTGGAAAAGCTGCTCGTGGCATATGTAGTGGATGTGAAAGCTCATATGGATAGATTTGATGATGATGTTGAGATGGAGCTTTGCTATGATAATGATGAGGTGAAGCATGATATGAGATAGCCTTGGTCTAATCCAGACGGGATCATTCCAAGCATGTTGATAACTCGGTGAAATGTTCGAGTTTGAGGATAATGGTTTGCTCGAGAGGCGCTTGAGCTAGTATGGAAATAGTCATCGAGGAGGATGACTAGAAGGCTGAGATCTCATCGTTGTTGAAGGTTCTAGCATGCTCAAAGCAAGAGTACGTTGGGCAGATTCGATAGTCCCTGAAGTCTAATGATTGATAGTCAAGTACTCTGGGCAGATTTGATAGTCCTAGGCACAGGTCACGATGACGTGCAGAGTTATGTCTAGAACCGGGGTTCCATTAGCCCTTGACGGACGACTAAAAGAATGTGCCGGTCATTCAATTAACGATGATATCAAGGCAATGATAACAGTGATAGCCAGAGTCATGGATGTTTGGTTGTATCGTCATTCGGTCTCAAGAGCGGTATTTTCTGGGTGCTTATCTGATCTTGGTTTAGGCCTTGGGGGTTTGTACTTGGAAAACATCGCCCTTGACTCGAGTGATAATTGCTTTACTTTAAATTGTGTGCTTTGCTATGTTTGCTTCTACTTAGTGTGTGTCTGGGGGCTATCACTGTAGAAAGAGGTGGAGTGGGAGGGTTGTATTCCTATTCCTTTTCCTTTATGCTCTTTTGGTATGTTGTTAGTTAATTTACCGCTCACTAAGACTGTTGTCTGACTCAAGGCTTTATGTTTTAACTCTTATTGCCTTGGGCTGTTCGTCCATTTTGGGATGGGCAGACTAGGTAGTAGGTGACAGGTGCTGTTCTTGCTTCCCACGATGCTGATGTCGAAGACGAGCTGGAGGCTTGCATATTATCTTCTTATTATATGTACTGGGTGTTCCGCTGCTTGTATATTCTCTGAGTGTTATGTAGTGAGGCTTGATGTATTGACTGTTCAGTTGATTGTATTCAACTATTATGAAGTTTTATTGATGAGATTCTATTCTATGAAGCTTCACTATATATATATATATATATATATATATATATTCTATTGTATTTTGTCCATGCGCTGTGAGTAATACGATAGATTCTGTTGTTTTTAATTTACCCTGGCAATCGTCCATGGTCGCCTGGCACACTTTACAGTGCACTCTAGATTCAGTGCAGGGGTCATGGGCGGTCGTCACAAAGCGCCTCGTTCGACATGAAGAGAATGGTTCGGCATCCCACGCAACAAGCGCCTTGTTCGGCATGGAGAGAGTGGTTCGGCATCCAACCGTTCGTCCTGATTGGTTCGGCATATAGCGACCACTCCATTTGGGCCAAGGTGTTCAGTTGCCAAGCCCACCTAGGAAGTCCAACCCATCTTTGTCTACAAATAGAGGAGCAGGGGCATAGTGAAAAGGGACCTTTTTTCGGGAACACTAGGGAGACTCTGCCATTTTCAAGACTCATCTTCTTTACTTAGCAATTGTATTCAAGCATTTGATCTATGGATTGTATCTGTAATCAATCATTAAGAAGAGCAATAAAGTTTAACCTCAAAGTGGACGTAGGCAATTACGCTGAACCACTATAAATCCGGTGTTCATACTTTCTGCATTTAAATTAGCATATTCTTCCTTGTTTAATTGATCTTCATCACTTATATCTCTACACAATATTTCTCTACAAGGTTAGTGACCAATTTTGGTGCTAACACTTTGGTGCTTTCATTAAGAATTGAATTCTCAGCTTGATTGGATCTCATCGTCTACTAGTGGATTTCCATATTCGCGAGATAGATCCAGTTGTTTACTAGAAAACTTCCTATTCTACTCAGATTTGAAAGAAATCTAAAGGAAGCTGATAGCCATATTCATATAAACCAAGTCTATGTAAGATATGGGGACTGGGCGTTGAAGTTTGCAGTCATGTTGAATAAAGGCCGACCCCCCTCTGAAGCCAATTTAGCCGGTCACCCTAGAAAAGGAGTATGTCGACCGCTCCAGAAAAGGTGTATGCCCATCGCTCCAGAGAATTCCCATGCCGAACAGCCTTGGTCGAACAGCTTTGGCCGAACCACTCCAGGCCGGTCCACTCTGGCCGAACAGCCTTGGCCGAACAGCTTTGGCCGAACCACTCCAGGCCGGTCCACTCTGGCCGAACAGCCTTGGCCGAACAGCTTTGGCCGAACCACTCCAGGCCGACCCACTCTGGCCGAACAGCTTTGGCCGAACCACTCCAGGCCGACCCACTCTGGCCGAACAGCCTTGGTCGAACAGCTTTGGCCGAACCACTCCAGGCCGACCTACTCTGGCCGAACAGCCTTGGCCGAACAGCTTTGGCCGAACCACTCCTGGCCGATCCACTCTGCCGAACAGCCTTGGCCGAACAGCTTTGGCTGAGCCACATGCCAACACCAAACGCCCCAATGCCGAACGATACCTCCAAGCCAAAAGGTGTCTGCCATGCCAAACGAGGAATGTCGAGTGGCATATGACTTAGGCATTCATGTCGAACGCCCCAATGCCGAACGATACTTCTGTATGCCGAACGGTACTTCTGTGCCGAACGAAGTATCTAGACCGATCCATGCATTGTATACCGATCTCTCTCTCAAAAAACAATCTAACTGGTCCTTATACAAAAAATATATGGATCGCGTACGACCCTTATTTTCAAAAAAATCTTTTTCGGGTACCGAACCCTAGCCGCAGCGCAGTGCCTCCGGATAGTGAATTCAAAACTCAACTTAATAAAGGAACATTCTATCCACTTCCCTGACATCCCATGATCGACCAGGGCATAGAGGATCTAGCGGCAGCTTATAAACGACATCAAGGGAACGGACAAGCAACCGCTATTCAAACGGTACCCCCAAAGGTTGGAGAACATAGATGATGTGACTCTAGCAAACGCCAAGATGACTCCAAGCACCATTCTTCGCTGACCCAGCACTTCGAATTTAGTGACTTCGAGCAAACCAATGTTTGGCTCTAAGCAATTTATTCCAAATACTAACAAGGGTGTCATACTAATCGCATTTGAGGAAAGTCGACCCCTAGATATATTTTGGCATCTAGTTAGCTAAAGAGCCTCCTACGACTATGGATCGTTTCTTTTACAAAATGAATCAGAACTAAAGTGAGGAGGAGTGGAGCAGACTAAGAAAAATAGCAATGAAGGCCCGTTGGCTAAGGATGTAAATCCCAGTAGCCAAAACAAGACTTCAGAATTCAGCTCATATGCTCTTTGAAAGGTTCAATTGACAACCTCTACATGAAGACTCACGACTCGGAGTGGTACTGGAAACCAACCTCGAGAGAGTACACCAAAGTCTAAAGAAAATCAAGGGAATGTTGTATATTCCCAGATGCTCACTGATCCTAACACGGGCGATTACAAACACCTCCGAGGTGTGATCGAAAAGATGACCTGGAAAGGAAAGCTTCAATAGTATGTACAAGTCCTGCAGAATGGCGGGCAGCGAATATCCGATGCCTATTAATAAAGGGCTATGATTATCAATTGGACGGTTGACGGCCGACATCCCTTTGAAAGGAGCCAGGGGCAGAGTCGAACAGCGAGCATACGATGCTGCTTCACATATCAATGAGATTTACCATAATCTTCTTTGAATTATTTCCATTTCCATCTCTATTTCAATTGTTCTATGAACTACGACTAGCTTGAACTAAACTACTTTCAAAACGATGCAGGTGACCAGGTACTCAGATTTGGTTGCCAACCAATCTACGCAGACCATGATCGAACGTGTGGAGTTACATCTGGACGAGCATAATTCAATCGCTCATCATCAACCATATGCCTTTGATTTGGGGCTATGGACTAAATATTGAAAAGTTCATCACGATCAGAGCCTAATACAAAGTCAACATGACCAACCATCCATTCATCGACCTCCACGTTTGACTCGGAGACCTAAGCAAGGCTTGGAATGGGTATGGCCTGATCATCCACTCAAATCGAGTCATAGAACAAAGTTCGACAAAATACAGATGCCCCTCCTGAAACTCAATGACGCCAGGATCTGTCTAGAGTGGACATGATTTGTTCATCTACACGTCAAATCCTACCTCGAACACAAAAGGTTATACGAAAGCCCGACTTGAAGTAGTTGTGGTGGACTTCCTACTCATTAACCATCGCCCTCAATATATGGACACGACTGCACCTTGGAACATAGGCAACTTACTCTGTCTACTCAACAATCTATTATCCTTATTTTCTAGAAGGAGATACGGAGCAAATTGTAAGAGATTTGGCTATCTAACCCAACATGGATGTGATCCAACCATCTGTCATATACCTCCTTCCTTGACTTGATTGGAAGAGCTATAATCACCAAGCGGACGAGAATTGATCGTCCATTTTTCAAATTCCATCCCTCATCCTGGGGGGCAGAATCCCATTCCGTGAGCAAACGTGGTTCGATTGTTCATTCGGCGACATTAGCCTCGATATAGTAGATGAATACAAATTAAATATTGGAAATACGACTGCTCTCAACTTAAACCTCCAAGTCCCCACAGTGCGGACTGGAGTACTCTAAGTCCCCAGAGCGCGGACTAGAGTATAAATAAAAAAACCTCCAAATCCCCAGAGTGCGGACTGGAGTACTCTAAGTCCCCAGAGCGCGGACTAGAGTATAAACGGCTTAAACCTCCAAGTCCCCAGAGTGCGGACTAGATACTCTAAGTTCCCAGAGCGCGGACTAGAGTATAAATGACTTAAACCTCCAAGTCCCCAGAGTGCGGGCTGGAGTACTCTAAGTCCCCAGAGCGTGGACTAGAGTATAAACGACTTAAACCTCCAAGTCCCCAGAGTGCAGACTGGAGTACTCTAAGTCCCTAGAACGCGGACTAGAGTATAAATTAATTAAACCTCCAAGTCCCCAGAGTGCGGACTGGAGTACTCTAAGTCCCCAGAGCGTGGACTAGAGTATAAACGACTTAAACCTCCAAGTCCCCAGAGTGTGGGCTGGAGTACTCTAAGTCCCCAGAGCGTGGACTAGAGTATAAACGACTTAAACCTCCAAGTCCCCAGAGTGCGGACTGGAGTACTCTAAGTCCCCAGAACGCGGACTAGAGTATAAATGACTTAAACCTCCAAGTCCCCAGAGTGCGGACTGGAGTACTCTAAGTCCCCAGAACGCGGACTAGAGTATAAATGAAAAAAACCTCCAAGTCCCCAAAGTGCGGACTGGAGTACTCTAAGTCCCCAGAGCACGGACTAGAGTATAAACGACTTAAACCCCCAAGTCCCCAGAGTGCGGACTGGAGTACTCTAAGTCCCCAGAGCGCGGACTAGAGTATAAATGACTTAAACCTCCAAGTCCCCAGAGTGCGGACTGGAGTACTCTAAGTCCCCAGAGCATGGACTAGAGTATAAACGACTTAAACCATCAAGTCCCCAGAGTGCGGACTGGAGTACTCTAAGTCCCCAGAACGCGGACTAGAGTATAAATGACTTAAACCTCCAAGTCCCCAGAGTGCGGACTGGAGTACTCTAAGTCCCCAGAGCATGGACTAGAGTATAAACGACTTAAACCTCCAAGTCCCCAGAGTGCGGACTGGAGTACTCTAACTCCCCAGAGTGCGGACTCGAATATAAGCGAATCGGATCTCCAAGTTCCCTGAATATGAACTATGACACAAATGACTTGAATTTGTCAAATCCCTAACATACGGGCTAGAAAGTATTCTAAGTGCTCGAAGCACAGAATGGAAGTTCAACGACTCCCGAAGAGTTTTCGAGTTATATGAAGATGGACTAAGAAGTCTATGTTACTCACAACTGCTTGGATTAAAATCACAATCACAAAGAAAACTGAACAATAAGAGTCTTTTGTAAGACAGAAAAAGGAACTAAACCTTATTCAGAAATGAGTTTCTATTACAACCCCTCCAAAGTTCGGGGTCGACATTCTATTTACAAGGACTAAGGAAATAGATGAAAATAATTACATGACTTAAACTAACTCTCGTTGAACGAGGATAGTAATCACTTCTTGTGCTTCTTCAACTTCTTTCCAGACGGCTCCTCTTCAGAGCATTTACCCTTGGTACTCTTCTTTGATAGAGGGGTAGCAACTGAAGGAGTACGGGGGCCTCCCATGGGCTTGGACCCGCCAGGAAGGATGACCTTCAATGGCTTGTTCAAAGGGTCGTCCAAGTCCATAACTCGAGGCTCTACCATGACCTTGACCGTCTCCTCCTTCTCTTTCTCGAGCCGCTCCTCCATGCTCAACTCGGATGTGTGCTCAGAGGCGCCTGTAATTTCTACTTCATAACCCCCGTCGGTAGGAGAGGAAGTTTCAGACTTGTCTTCATCAAGCGCTCCGATCACCTGAGCGTCTAGACCAGAAGCCTCCCTTGTGTGAGTGGCTTCACTTGTTTTCTCCCCCAATTCCTTGGCGGAATCGCTCCTCGGAGTGGGCTAGGGGTCAGAACGGCCTGCACAAAATCATGGAAAACAAGCATTTGAATGCAATAGTCCTACATAAATAATAACGACTTTCGAAATCTTAAAGAGAATCTTAAAGAGAAGGATTATCTACCAAGTTTAGGCAAACTCTCAGCCATCCGGGGGGTCTCACCCTTTGGAACGGGAGACAGAATGCGGACTAAAGTACTCTAAGTCCCTGAGTGCGGACTAAAGTATAAATGACTCAAAAACCTCTACGTCCCCAGAGTGCGGACTACAGTACTCTCAGTCCCCAGAGCATGGACTAGATTATAGACGACTTCAGAAAAATCCCTAAATCCCAGAAGCAGACCAGATTACTCTAAGTTCCCAGAGTGCGAACTAGAGCATAAACAAGTTGACGAAAATCTTTGCGTCTCGAACTGTGGACTAAAGCATAAACCGTTCGACAAATCTCTAAGTCCTCGGAGCGTGGACCGAAGCATGAACACAAATTGGGCGCAAGTCAACCGGGGGGAGAATAACACTAAGTCACCAGAATGCCGAGTGGTGTATAAACATCGATAAATAGACGAGTGGATTCCGACCATTTTCTATTCCGTAAACTTCGGCCTGGAATCGACAGGAGGATTGTTAACCCGCTGAGGATGGAGTTCGACCATCCAACTAGTGACCTGGCCTAATCAATGCTGGGGGCAGGGGTACAAAACACTAAAAAGCCGAATACGACAGCTTACTATAGCTCTAGTGTGGTGTTCTTTATAACTTGAGGCAGCGACTGCAGGGAGGCCTCAATACAGAACCAATCGAAACAGCATCCAAAGCTACGAGCAACCTACAATATCATACCTCAGACCAAGGGTCAATGCCGATCCGCACCAAGCACATACGAATGTGACTCGGATGTTTTTTGAAAAACTATGACCCCTAGAGTATGGAAAGGAGGGTAAACCACGAATACTTGGTCAAAAATTCTCCAGCACCCTCGTTCGATTCGTCAGGAGGAGTATGAAACTGGATAAGCATAACCCGACTGCATTTGTAGCCAACTTTACCCCGAGATTTGATTACAGAGCATGAACCAAAGTGGACGTGGATGACCATCCACTATCCGAATTACGCCCTGAAACTTACGTGGCATTGAAGTACTCCTCTTGGAATGAAAAACCACGATAAAATCCAAGATAGGCGAGACCTAGTCTCCCATCGACTGACATGATCCCACGATTCAACGGGAAAGAGAGTAAAGCTAAAGTGGGCGTGGCTGGCCTTCCAACTTATCGGTATATGCCCCAGACCTGGGGGCACGAGCGAGAAGCAAGATGAATGTGAACCGACTATTCACCAATCACCTCTATGTCATTGGAGTTTAGGTGAAAACATAAACATAGCTAGGACGAGACTCAACCGTTCATGCAGTACATTTATCAACCCGAGACTGGGAGAAGACGCATGGTCATCCAAAAACTGGCTACGATATCTCAGTATTAAAACTTATATATAGTGCTTACAGCTACTCAAGGCAACGACCGAAAGGATGCCTAAAGATAGAATCGTTAAATCGATACCTTAGCTCATGGGCAATTGACTTTCACTCCAACCCGAAGGACGGGTAAAGAATCATGAATGCATTGAATAGAAAGTGCGTTACTCGAATGCACAAGCAAATTCAAACTCATAGCAAGATCCAGCTATACAGTTGCATGCCACTCGAGGCTGACCCCCACTCGACATTTCCTTTAATGCGCTTTTAAGCCTAATTTTTGGCCATTTGCTGATAATCTATTAGAGCATTCAGAGCCCTTCGCTATTAGACTCAATAACTCATGACAAGACTCTAGGATTCGACTAGAGTAACCATCAGCATTGGCCGTCCCAACCATTTTTGACATTGAATGTTATGCAAAATAGTTACATCTTTACTCAAAGAATCTGGGATGGCACCTGCTAATCTGACGGTCGACATTACAGCCAGCTATGGCGACCTTTTTCGGGTGCTGAATATCGGATCACAGCTCAGTGCAGTGATGATAAAAGAATTAGTTGGATTTTTCTGAATAAATGATGATATGTTCCCTTGGACCCATTCTGACATGCATATGTGATTTCATTAACTATCGCGAGCCATGCATTGGATATCAACCCGAAGCTACAAAAGCTAGCACAATCTCTATTGATTTCATCATGAAAGCTCCACTCTTACTTTTAGGCTCACCCCATCAACGTCTATGCCTACCAGCCGTTGCGACAGGGCATACAATGACCTGAGACGTCTGAAAGACTACTTAAATAGAACATCGAACTAAGCTAATTCGATATCACTTATTTCCTACGAAGGGCTATCCAAGGACGGAAATTAGCAGACCTCACACCCAAATTCACTACCTTAGATGACTATTCGAAGAGTAGCAAAGAACCAACCATAAGATGGAAGATGTACGCGGATGGAGCATCCAATGATCAGTGTTATGGCATAGGAGTCATGATAATGACTCCTTAGGAACGATCAATCTGCTACGTCCTAAAACTCGATTTACCTATAACAAACAACGATGCTTAGTATGAAGCCTTGACTTCCAGCCTCAAACTTGGTAGAAGATTTGAAGTGAAAACTTAACATATCTTTTGTGATTCTTGATTGGTAGTATACAAATTTAAGGAAGTTGATCTTGCTAGGGGGCATTGTCTTGCTCCTTATCTCGGCCAAGTCCAAGAGCTACTAACCGACTTCACGTATCACATCATTACACACGAACTCAGCGAACAAAATGAAAAGGTGTCATGGTTGTCTCCTATCAAAGACTATCTACAATGAGGAATTCTTACTGAACGGAGGAATGGAAAACGACAGATCCTCCTCAAAACTTCACGCCAAATCATCTAAGAATAAGTCGTGTGTCAAAAGGAGTTTATCCATCCCCATGCTTCGGCATATCGCCCATGATGATATCTTGAGCAAAGTCTATGAAGAAGAATGCGGTAATAACATCAGGGGGAAAACCATGATAAAGAAGATACTCTGCTACAGGTATTACTGGCCAACTATCAACCCAGAAGCGGTTGATCATGCTAGACAATGTGACGAGTGCAAGATGTTTGCAAAAAATCCGGGAAACCCGCCGATGGAAATTATTCAAATGGCTAGTTCATAGCCATTTGCCACTTGGGGGCATTGAAATCATCTTCTTGTCGATCCTAAAGGTGGTTCAAAATACACCATCATAACAGTTGATTACGTCACCAAATGGGCAGATGAAGAACTCTTAACCACGACCAAGATGAAGAAAATAATCAACTTCTTTATCTGTATCATCATCTGACCTTATGACCTTCCATGATCCATTATAACTGCAAATGGACAGGTTGAAGTTGTGAACAAAATCATAGAGTCTGTACTGAAGAGAGGTTTGGAAAACTCCTCAAGTGGCTGATTGCAACCCTTATTTCACAGAAAATACAAACAAGGAATCGTGATTGAATTGCAATTAAAATAGACGGAGTTGGTGAAAACTTATGAGCATATAGAACGCATCCGAGAGCCAATGGCAAGAACATGTACCCGAACATGCATGTGTACATCCGAAAAAGTTCGACTTCTTGAGATCAACATAAATTGAATTCTCACTAAGGGTTATTAAGAAAAGACTAGATCAGATAGTCGAAGCTTATTAGCTCTGCAGAATCAGTCACGGATGGCCACTAATGAACTACAACCCTGGATTTATAATATTGGGAATCGACCAAGCATCACGATGACCAAAGAAGGATACAACACCTTGGGAGGATAAATTGGAGGATAATGACTATTCAAGAAACATGGTGGATTTCTTTCTGAAGACAAGGAATACTCGCTGATTCAAAGCGTGTTGTGTTGCTTCACACGACACACTTTGGGGGGCAAGTGTTTCCTGGAGATTTGACCAGGCAATTAGGTACTTGGCATAAAGGAGGTACTCGGCATCCAGCAGTACTCGGCATCCAGGAGTACTCGGCATCTATGAGCGCTCGGCATCAGAAGACGTTCGGCGTGTGCAATTGCTCGGCATGGCTGTATTGTTCGTCATAAGCTATCATTCGGCCAGAGCCTTCGTTCGGCCAAGGAGCATCGCTCGGCTAAAGGCATCGTTTGGCCTGACCCATCGTTCGTCCAAAGGCATCGGTCGGCCAGAGGCATGTTCGGCTTCGATTGCTATTCGACCCACTCTTCCCACACAACAAGCGCCTCGTTCGGCATGAAGAGAATGGTTCGGCATCCCACGCAACAAGTGCCTTGTTCGGCATGGAGAGAGTGGTTCGGCATCCAACCGTTCGTCCTGATTGGTTCGGCATATAGCGACCTCTCCATTCGGGCCAAGGTTTTCGGTTGCCAAGCCCACCTAGGAAGTCCAACCCATCTTTGTCTATAAATAGAGGGGCAGGGGCACAGTGAAAAGGGACCTTTTTTCGAGAACACTGGGGAGACTCTACCATTTTCAAGACTCATCTTCTTTACTTAGCAATTGTATTCAAGCATTTGATCTATGGATTGTATCTGTAATCAATCATTAAGAAGAGCAATAAAGTTTAACCTCAAAGTGGACATAGGCAATTACGCTGAACCACTATAAATCCGGTGTTCTTACTTTCTGCATTTAAATTAGCATATTCTTCCTTGTTTAATTGATCTTCATCACTTATATCTCTACACAATATTTCTCTACGAGGTTAGTGACCAATTTTGGTGCTAACAACATCATTTATGGATACCACAAATTTTTGAGAGCTATCAAGGTTTTAGGTAAATAATAATTGGTTCCTAAGTCTAACACAACTAGATGAATTCTAGGAATTCTAACATCTTCCTGATGGTTTGGGAGCATGTCTATAATCAAGTGGAAACCATATTAGAAAATATGATAAACCATTCTAACAAGTATAAGACATACGTAATTATTATCTAGTGTAATCAATACCTTTAAGGAGAAAAATAATCTGAAAATGACATAATAATTATTTTGAACCGTAAAAATTGACTAATAAATGTAATATAATACTCTCATATAAAACTTTAGTGAATTGTTACGTTGAGCCGAATAATATGATAATTTTTGATAAGATTAAAACTTTTGAATCTTGGTCACTCGACCGCAAACTTTCCCAATGCCATGTATTGACTATTATGAGACAACAATAGAATATGGATTCTTGTTCCATATTTAATCATGTATAATTGTTTATGGTGAATGTTACGTTCCATAAGGTATGTAAGTTCAAAAAAATTGTTTCATTTGAACATGGGTAAGAAATCGATGTGCAAGATCTTGTGCTTTATATGATTGAGCACAGTGGGAATCTTGTTTAGTTGTCAACCAAAACCTATAGATGGATCTTCTTCTTGAATCACTAATAAATTAGTTCGATCTGTTCATATTGATGAACTGTTCAAGTGTAGTTGAGTTGATACCTTTAAAATGATAAGGACAATGGCAAGGCACCTCAATGAAAATAGTATGATTTGTTGATTATATTATTCTGAAGGTTTGAACATATAAAAGGAAGAAACAAAAGTTAAAAGTCGGTAGTAATAAAGACACGGTTAAAAAGAAAGAGAATGGTGATTGTCACCATTGCTCAAAGAAGGGACAAAAGAAACATAATCGTCTGAATTATTTAAAGATGCTTAAATAGAAGAAATGCGATTCCCCCTCTCAAAACCATTTTCTTGTAAAATATTGTCTTTATATTGATTCTACTTCTTGAGTTTTAGATACTAGATCCAGGACTTGCTTATGTATTTGTTGGAGAAACTTAAAAGTAGTAGAAACATAGAAAATGATGCTACCATAGAAACCGAAGCAACATGAGAGTACCATGAAACACTTGTTATTGAACATATCCAAATTATAACTATTGTCGTTATGAACCAAAATTATACTTGAAATAATATCCAGTGTTTGACTGAAAGCGAATATAGTTCTATTTTAATGAGAATATTATGAACATCCATTTTAAAATAATACTATTATGGTAAATTTGAATAATGACATTTGAGTTCTAAATAATTATGTGTTGTCTATTGAAAATATGAAAGCATATAAAAAAGGAATTACCTTTAGCACTATAGACTAGACCATATTATTAAGTAATGATTGTACAAATTGAGAAACAAAACTTTCTCCCTTTGTATGACTTTAAATCATATGATATTAGTGAATAGTATCTCAAAAGAAATATAGAAAGGCACCTATTAGGTGTAAGCAGTAAAAGAGTTGTTAAACTCTTAGTACTAATACATACAGATGTATGTAGTCAAATGTCTACGAGTACCTAAAGAGTTAAAATTACTTCATCACATTTACCGATGGTTCTGTAGATATGGATATGTGTTTCTTATGAAAAATAAATCAAATATCTATGATAAATTCAAAGAATATAAGACGGAAGTAGAAAACACAACATGCAAAAGAGTAATTCAATCGGATTGAAGATGTGTGTATGTTGGATGCGACTCCAAGAGTACCAAAAAAGACTCTCAATTACTTGTCCCACTCCTGGTTGGCATTGACATCCCATTATTGCAATCATTGAAAGCATAGTTATCTAAGAACTTCTCCATGAAGGATTCGGGATAAGCAACCTACATATTTGGTAGTATGATCTATAAAAGGTAGATCTAAGAGGGTGCTAGGATTGCCTCAATACCTGTACATAAATACTATACTAAAAAGGTTTGGTATAGAAAATTCCAAGTGTGGAAAAATTCCAACGCAATTAAGAATCATTTTTTCTAAGTAAGATGCTCCTCGTGCTGATGAGAAGAAGGAGTATATGAAGAGGATCTGATATGCATTTGCAATTGGTTACATAATGTACACTTTATTATGTACTAGACCGGATGTGGCTTATGCATTAGGATGTGTAAACCAATATCAGGAAAATCCTAGTGAGAAGCATTGGACCGCTGTAAAATGTATTTTTAGGTAGTGGAAAAATACTAAGGACTTTTTCCTCATATACGAGAATAAAGACCTCCTTATGAAGGGGAATACAAATTCCAGCTTTGAGTGATATCGATAACACTAAAATTATATCTGGTTATGTTTTCACATTAAATTAGTGAGGCTGTTAGTTGGTAACGTTCAAATAGGAAACAATAGCTAATTCAACGATGGATATAGTATACATCGCCCTCAACGAAGCACCTAAAGAAGTGGTCTGGAAGCGTAAATTTATGGCTAAGCTAGGAGTAATTCCAAACATTGAAAATCCAATGACATTATTTTGTGATAATTTTGCAATGCAGATTGCAAAGGAACCAAGAGCTCACAAGAAGTCAAGGCACATTCTTCGCAAATTCCTCCTTATTAGAGAATTCACCGCTAATAAATAAGTTGTGATTGATAGAGTATATACCAAGCACAACATAGCAGATCCATTCGCAAAGGGACTAACTCAGTCAGTATTCGGCAAACTGATTGAAGGGATGGGATTAAGATTCCATAATTGATCCCAAGTGCAAGTAGGAGATCGATAGAGTTAGGGGTTTCCCTAGGGAAATTTTGCAGGTTATTGTAAATTATTACCTCTGTAATAAAATCACGTTCGAAATTAAAGGTGTTTTTTTTCTTTTTATTATATACTTGTTATATTGTGATGTGTTAATTAATTATTTAATTTAAGTATATCAAATAGAAAAATTCTTAAATGATATGTTATATGATAGTAATTATAATGTATTGTAATCATAAGACTTCTAGTTTTGGCGGGCAGTTCGACAAATAGAATCAATATGAACATTCCTCATGTAATAGTACAAGCTCCCATAACAATGACATATTTTGGTTCAGGCATTTGTTTATATAAATAATAAGTAATAACAACATGGCATTTCGAGTTAGATATGAACAAACTATTATTATTTTTTCGAATATGATTTTTTCTCTCGAGATAGTAGTATGAAAAAAGGTTATTTCCGACTCGATCTTCTATGTCAAGAGTGCATTTCAGCATCACAAACTTTTTTCTTCCACGTCAGAAGCCTTTAAAGTTATCACATTAAAATAATATATTATTTTAAATATTCTTAGTCAAGATGCTTTGAGATAGAATATTAATACATCCGTTGAGACTAGAGTAAATAACGATGTGACGCCCCACTCTGAGACCCATATTAACAAAGAGTATTATGAGGTAATACCGTCTGCTAATGCGGAGAATAGAGCTGGATAAGAGCGACCATCTATAGCCTTGTCTTAACTATCTACTGAATACGTCGATAAGTGCTATCTTTTTTTTTCTTCTCAAGTGGATCGACGTATCCAATAAATATTTAATACAAAACTATAATGGCTAACGGATCTATCAGAACAAAACATAACAACTCAAATGTAAATAACATCACAGAACAGCAGAAATGCATACATATGCATAAGTACAGATACAATCACTAATACAATCCAAAATGATACATCAAAGTGGTATGACGACCATAACCCAAACATGGGTCAAAAGAATATACACCAGAGTGCCAACAAAAAGGACTACACAAAAAGCTACAAAAAGAGCTAGCAGAATAGTCCATGTGGAAGCAGAATAGGCTAAGTCCAAATGTACCTAACCTGAAACACCTCGGTCTGACCCGAGTATAAAATACACGGGTCAGTCTAACTAAAACATATCAGTTAGAGTGAGACAAGATGATGATATGAGTACAGACAAGATAACAATGCTTCTCAAATGAGAAGTAAACAAAGAGAGTCTATATGGATATCATAAAAGAGAATACATCTCATAGTAACAATAAAATCTCTAAAAGAGATAACTCAAGATCCAATAAACTCAAATAACAAGCCTCATATAATCGACAACTCAAAATTTACAAAGGATATAAATATCCCAAATCAAGCCAAAAAGGCAAACACAAATGCCAATGAAGGCATCACAAGTTTCCACAAGGTAATCGCGATGTATCGAGTGGTTCAAAGGACCGACTCCAAAAGGCGATACGCTAGGAAAATATAAATATCAATGAAACAAAAGATGCACATGCTCAGTACTGTATAAACAAGGATCCACAAGCCTGAAGGCGACAAACCCAAGTATCTCTCGAGCGGTGACGAAGGACCAACTCCAAAAGCGATACTATAGGGCAACCAACCCGAAGGCAACAAACACAAAGGCACAAACCCGAAGGCAACAAACTGTAGTGGCGAAGGTCCGGAGGCCCGGTACTGGACACCACTAACTGGCAATATGTGTCACAAACCCCTCGAATAGGAACCCGCAAAGTTTTAACGTATGTCACATACCACACGTTTGCATTAAACGGTTTACTAACCGTTTGTCAATTCCACACTCAAAGCAGTACAAAGTTTACCTCATCTCATCGGTAAACCAGACCCGAAGGTCGAAACGATCAAACGAATAGATTAGGAATTAACTGAAAAGATAAACGCACGTGTTCATAGCATGTGTTTTATCTAATCACTTAATTCTCCTCCCTCTTCGCTTGAAGTGCAAAATTGTGTGTTTTATACAGAACTTAAGTTGAAGAAAACAATTTTTAGGAACGTTTCGAAATCGCTTTAGAAATTGCCTTTGAAATTCTCTTATTATAGAGTATATAATTTTTATACTAAAAAAATAATATATAATAATAATTTCAAAAGCCCATTTATTTGAAAAACATTTTTAAAGCACATTATAATACCTGTGTATGAAATCTAAAAAGAAATATCAAGAAAACATCTAAATAACGGAAATTACACCAAGTATTATCCGTTTAAAACAAGCTGCGACTCAATATTCGACACCAGGTTTGAACAAGTTACAATGTCAAAATGACTTGAAATTCTGCAGGAATGTAGTTCAACATTCCTACTTCAACTTGCAAAAAGAATCATTCAAATCTGATTTGAAACGAAGAATCTGCGTCGTTTCAAAATTGGACTAAAACAAGGTTAAATCGCTGAATTCCAGCAGGCTGCGGGTTCAAGTTCTACAGCAGATATATACCAGTTAACATGGTCGGAATGACCTATAAATTTGTAGAAATAAATTTCAATATTTGTACTTTAAACTGCAAAAAGAATCGCTGAGTTTCGACAAGAGACGAAGAAACTGCGACGTCTCAAAGTCGGACTCATGCCAGGAAGTGAATACATAGGAAAAACAAAGGCCAACGGCTTGTTTAGCCAGTTCGTCCCTATTCAACCCAAAATTTGAGAAAGCACGAAACATGAAAGTTATAGAGGATATTATAAACTTTCTAGAACATCAAAAATTACCGAATTCCGATAAGAAATGGAAAAGTTATGACCAAAACAATTTTCAGATCTGAAGTTTACTACGGCTGTCATTTTAGTCTCGGGACAGTGACACTAGAATGAACTTTTGACCATGTAAAATTCAAAACTTAACAAAACTCAAAACACAAAAGTTATATTAGACAATCTATGCTTTCTAGAACATTAAGAATCATCAAATTTGGACATCAAACGAGAAAGATATGCTCAAATTACCAATGACATTTAGCATAGAAAATTACGGTTTAACATGAAAGTTGTCACACTCTTTTTAAGCTTTCCGGAATATTAAAAATCATCTAAATCCGACAAGAAATGAGAAATATATGCCTAAAACAATTTCTATGTTTCAAAGTTAAGATTAAAACACAGGACAGAAATGTTACATCTTCTTCAAACCCAAATTACTCTTAGTAAACTGCTTAATCACAAAAAGCAATGAACATAAAAGTTGTTCCATATAAAAATACCTTCCAAATGAAAAAAACCTCACTCAATTTAGATCTGTTGGAATTCCTTAAGAAATAAAATGAATAGAAATATACAAAGTCCCACATCGCCAAATTGTTGAGAACTATATTGGTTTATATATGGTTTTCTCATGAGAAGGTTGGGGGCCTAGGGCTCCCAAATGTATGCTTCGTTGTGAGGAGAGAGATCATGCATCTCCACCACACGCGCACGCGCGCCGCCGCCGTCCATCCGACCAAACCGAACCGGGCCTGGCTCGGGTACGGGTACGGGTCTTAAATGACCATTCTTTTTACTAGGCTATTGTTTAACAGTTTTGGGCTTCGGCTAAAAACTGGGCTGGGCCTGGAATTTGAAGAGAAGCGGGCGGGTGAAGACGGACGCGGGTTTTGGACTGAGGAGGCGCGACCCAACTGAAGCAGACGCGGGTGAATGGATGCGGCATGAGCGGGTGTGACCCGTTAAAGGGCAGCGACGCGGGCGAACAGATGTGACTGTACGAAGAGGTACAGACGCGACTGTTTGAGCGAACGGGTGCAGATACGACCGTTCGGAAGAGATACGGACCAACTATAAATAGGAGGGAAAACTGATCACTTTCCCAACCAATTTTAGAAATCCTAATCTTCTTCTTCTCTTATGCTGCTATACTCTAAATCATAGAGTGATATACTCACTACAATCTCGAGCAGAATACGTCTGTTGTATCTTGGGGGAATTTTGAAATAAAATTCTTAAGGAAATCGTTACGACGAGCCTCAGACATAATCGGGTTAGAATTATTATTCTTCATTCTATCCTTTAATTTTGTTATACTATTTATTCAAAATAGTATAACGCTGTTGTTGTAATTTATTTACAACATTCATATTGTTATAATAATTAATACAGAATTCCAGTATAGTGGAAATCTGAGCTATAAACTTGTGCGACGAGTTTATAATTATTTATTCTCTGTTTTGGTATACTAGACGTATAACATCTTAAGAATTTTAACTGTTTAACTAAAACAGAGATGGCAACAGTAGAGTTCTCAACAAAGGCTACTACACACAACAGACCCGATCCTTTTAAAGGAGATGGTGACAACTTTTTAACATGGCAGAATCAGATGTTATTTTACCTCACCACACTCGGTCTGCAACGGTATCTCAAGGAGAAGAACCGATTTCTGCACCAGGCAAGGAAGCAGATGTTGCTACATGGAAACATTCTGATTTCCTATGCAGAAATTATATTCTGAATTGTCTAGACAAGGTGCTATACAAAGTATATCAACCTCTAAAAACAGCAAAAGCACTCTGGAATGCACTTGCCACGAAGTATAAGACGCAGAATATCAGTCTTAAGAAATTCATTGTAGACAAATTCATGGACTACAAGATGGTCGACTCCAAACCGGTGACTGCTCAACTGCATGAACTACAAATCATTATTCATGAACTCGAAGCGGAAGGTCATAAGGTTGGAGAATCGTTTTTGGTTGAAGCCATCACGGGAAAACTGCCACCGTCGTGGAGAGATTACCGCAATTATCTAAAGCATAAAAAGAAGGAAATCTCTTTACAGGATCTCATAGCCCGATTGAAAATTGAGGCAGATAACCGTGGAATTACAAAACAAAGCGAGGAGGCATTTGTGGCTGAAGATTCAAAGACCAAAAACAAAAAGAAGAATTTCCAGAAGAAAAGGAAAGCTCCAGACAACAAACCAAAAGACAACAAACGAACTAAAAAGTTTAATGGTGAATGTTGGGTTTGTGGAAAGGTTGGACATGCTGTTAGAGATTGCAAACTCAAAAAGGACCGCAACAAAGAGGCAAATTTAGTAGACAACATGGAAGTCGATGAGTCCAACTTCTCGGCAGTTGTATCTGAATGCAATATGGTTCAGAATCCTAATCAATGGTGGGTGGACACAGGCGCTACTCGTCATCTCTGCTCTGACAAATCCATGTTTTCTACATACAAGAAATTCGATCATGAAGAAAAACTCTATATGGGTAATTCTGCAGTATCTATGATCGAAGGCAGTGGCACAGTAATCCTCAAGTTTACTTTAGGAAAAACTGTCAAGCTGAATGACGTGCTCCACGTTCCAGACATACGCAAGAATCTCATCTCTGGTGCAGTATTATCAAAGAAAGGATTCAGAATGGTGTTCGAGTCAGACAAGATGGTTCTGTCCAAAGCTGGAATGTATATCGGAAGGGGATATTTATGTGATGGCCTATTTAAGGCAAATGTAGCCGTTATCGGAATAAAACTATGTATTCTGATTGTGCTATTAAATTGTTGGAATTCCTTAAGAAATAAAATGAATAGAAATATACAAAGTCCCACATCACCAAATTGTTGAGAACTATATTGGTTTATATATGGTTTTCTCATGAGGAGGTTGGGGGCTTGGGGCTCCCAAATGTATGCTTCATTGTGAGGAGAGAGATCATGCATCTCCACCACACACGCGCGCGCGCCGCCACCGTCCGTCCGACCGAACCGGGCCGGGCTCGGGTACGGGTACGGGTCTTAAATGACCATTCTTTTTACTAGGCTATTGTTTAACAGTTTTGGGCTTCGGCTAAAAACTGGGCCTGGAACTTGAAGAGAAGCGGGCGGGTGAAGACGGACGCGGGTTTTGGACTGAGGAGGCGCGACCCAACTGAAGCAGACGCGGGCGAATGGATGCGGCATGAGCGGGTGCGACCCGTTAAAGGGCAGCGACGCGGGCTAACAGATGTGACTGTACGAAGAGGTACAGACGCGACTGTTTGAGCGAACGGGTGCAGATACGACCGTTTGGAAGAGATACGGACCAACTATAAATAGGAAGGAAAACTGATCACTTTCCCAACCAATTTTAGAAATCATAATCTTCTTCTTCTCTTCTGCTGCTATACTCTAAATCACAGAGTGATATACTCACTACAATCTCGAGCAGAATACGTCTGTTGTATCTTGGGGAAATTTTGAAATAAAATTCTTAAAGAAATCGTTACGACGAGCCTCAGACATAATCGGGTTAGAATTATTATTCTTCATTCTATCCTTTAATTTTGTTATACTATTTATTCAAAATAGTATAACGCTGTTGTTGTAATTTATTTACAACATTCATATTGTTATAATAATTAATACAGAATTCCAGTATAGTGGAAATCTGAGCTATAAACTTGTGCGACGAGTTTATAATTATTTACTATGGCATGATAGATTAGGACACGTAAACTTCCGAAAAATGAAAATATTATCAAACTTGGTTAATTTCAAAATTCCAAGTAGATAAGAACTACAAATGTGAGACATGTGTAGAAGCAAAAATGGTTAAAAAACCATTTCAATCTGTTGATAAAAGCACTGAACCACTAGATTTGGTTCATACAGATTTATGTGATTTTAAATCATTGCCTACAAGAGGTGGGAAAAAATACTTTATCACGTTTATTGATGATTATACGCGATATTGCTATGTATATCTTTTGAATAGTAAAGATGAAGCAATTACATCATTTATAAAGTACAAAGCTGAGGTAGAAAATCAGTTAAATAAAAAGATCAAGATATTGAGATCTGATCGAGGTGGAAAATATGAATCACCATTTGAACAGTTCTGTGCTGAAAATGGTATAATTCATCAAACAACATCTCCATATTCACCATAACAAATGGTGTAGCCGAGAGGAAGAACAGAACGTTAAAAGACATGATTAATGCCATGCTTTTAACCTCTGGTCTACCGACGAACTTGTGGGGGGAAGCCTTAAATATGTCTAATCACATATTAAACAAAGTCCCTCATAATAAAACAGGAACAATTCCATATGAGATATGGAAAGGACACAAACCAAGTTTTAAATACCTCAAAGTGTGGGGGTGCTTGGCAAAAGTTCCAGTTCCGCCTCCCAAGAAAGTCAAACTTGGACCAAAAACAGTAGATTGTTACTATTTAGGGCCGGCCCAAAATAGTAGTGCCTATAGATTTTTTGTATTCAAGTCTGATATAGCTGATATTCATGTAAATACAATCATGGAATCTAGAGATGCCTCATTCTTTGAAGACGTGTTTCCACACAAAAGGAATGAGGGGAATAATGTCCCTAAAAGGACAAGAGAAGAATCAAGCAATTCACATGAAGATGAAACTCATCATGAGATTGAGGGAGTTGAACCAAGAAGAAGCGTAAGGGCTAGGACTTCCAAGACATTTGGTTCGGATTTTTTCACATATGTGTTAGAACATGAACCTTAAACGTACAAGGAAGCAATGTCATCTTCTGAATCTTCATGTTGGAAAGAAGCAATCCAAAGTGAGATTGATTCAATTCTAAGTAATAAAACTTGGAAAATTGTTGATATTCCACCTGGAATAAAACCTATTGGCTGCAACTAGATTTTCAAGAAGAAAATGAAAGCAGATGGCTCTATCGACAAGTATAAAGCCAGATTAGTAGCCAAAGGATATCGTCAAAAAGAAGGAGTAGACTTCTTTGATACATATTCGCCAGTAACACGAATAACCTCTATAAGAATGCTAATAGCAATTGCATCAATTTATGGTCTAGAAATTCATCAAACGGATGTAAAGACAGCATTCTTAAATGGAGATCTCGATGAGGAGATCTACATGGAGCAACCTGAAGGTTTTATTTCCAAAGGAAATGAAAACAAAGTCTGTAGATTAATAAAATCATTATACGGACTAAAACAAGCTCCAAAACAATGGCACGCAAAATTTGATAGTGTCATGATGAGAAATGGTTTTCGTATAAATGAATGCGATAAGTGTGTTTATTATAAACAAATTGGACAATCATATGTGATGGTTTGTTTATATGTAGACGATATGTTAATATTTGGTCCAAATACTCAGGTAATAGAGACCATAAAGAAGATGTTAACTAGCAATTTCGATATGAAAGATTTAGGAGTTGCAGACGTTATTTTGGGAATCAAAATAATAAGAACTCCTAATGGAATTGAATTGTCTCAGTCACACTATGTAGACAAAGTGATTGAAAAATTCCAAGACTATGGAATTAAAGGAGTGAGAACACCTTTTAATCCATCAGAAGTACTGCATAAAAACACTAATGAGAGTGTAATGCAACTGGAATACTCTCGTGTAATAGGATGTCTCGTGTATCTCATGAATTGCACAAGACCAGATATAGCGTATGCAGTAAGTCGACTGAGCAGGTATACAAGCAATCCAGGAAAGGAACACTGGAAAGCACTAATGAGAGTGCTTGGATATTTAAAAAATACCACAAATTATTCCTTACATTATGGAAAATATCTTGCCGTCTTAGAAGGATATAGTGATGCAAATTGGATTGTTGATTTAGAGGAATCAAAATCAACGAGTGGTTATGTCTTTACCTTAGCAGGGGCAGCAGTGTCATGGAAATCTACTAAACAAACATGCATAGCTCGATCCACTATGGAATCGGAGTTCATCGCTTTAGATAAAGCAGGCGAAGAAGCAGAATGGCTTCGTCACTTTTTAGAAGATATTCCATTTTGGCCTAAAGCTGTACCGGCCATATGCATACACTGTGATAACCAAGCTGCGCTAAGCAGAGCGCACAACTTTGTGTATAATGGAAAGTCACGACATATTCGTCGACGCCATAACACAGTTAGGCAGTTACTCTCAAATGGGACTATTTCCATAGATTATGTGAGAACAAATGATAACCTAGCGGATCCATTTACTAAAGGTTTATCAAGAGAGAAAATTGACTGTGCATCGAGGGGAATGGGTTTAAAAGCCTAAACCACCAAGAGTTATCTTATACGGAAACCTATCCTAGCGACTGGAGATCCCACAGACTAGGATCAATAGGCAAACCAGTTCTGAATAACTCAAGACGTAATGCATTTGCATGGACATAGTCCAACTCCATTCCTATGGTGCACAATATAAATGCATGCCTACAGAAGTATTTAAAGGTTAAAACTATGTTTTTTAATGATGACCATATCTTGGAAATAACAAGTGGGGTATATGTAGGATACTCTTAATGGTTGCGATCACCTATGTTAGTGTGAGCTGGGTCGGCTCTATAAGAATATTAAAAGGCTTTTATTCTCTAAAACACTCGCAGAACCAAAAATTGTTCAGGACCAAAATGAACACAACCAAGAGATTGGATGAGATGGGAATCAATGCTTCGTAAAGCTTATTGTCTGAATATACAATAAAGGCCGACGGTTCAAGATGAAATAATTCACCGATTAGCCAAGTAGATCCGATAAGTTTTAACTAGGGAAAGTTCAAAGTGAAATATCTACTTATCCACGATAAAGCATTATTCCATATGTACTCTGTGATATTCCGCTTTGTGTGGGGGATATGTATATTATCATTCATGTGGGGGATTGTTGGAATTCCTTAAGAAATAAAATGAATAGAAATATAAAAAGTCCCACATCGCCAAATTGTTGAGAACTATATTGGTTTATATATGGTTTTCTCATGAGGAGGTTGGGGGCCTGGGGCTCCCAAATGTATGCTTCGTTGTGAGGAGAGAGATCATGCATCTCCACCACACACTGTCTGTCCGACCGAACCGAACCGGGCCGGGCTCAGGTACGGGTACGGGTCTTAAATGACCATTCTTTTTACTAGGCTATTGTTTAACAGTTTTGGGCTTCGGCTAAAAACTGGGCTGGGCCTGGAATTTGAAGAGAAGCGGGCGGGTGAAGACGGACGCGGGTTTTGGACTAAGGAGGCGCGACCCAACTGAAGCAGACGCGGGCGAATGGATGCGGCATGAGCGGGTGCGACCCGTTAAAGGGCAGCGATGCGGGCGAACAGATGTGACTGTACGAAGAGGTACAGACGCGACTGTTTGAGCGAACGGGTGCAGATACGACCGTTCGGAAGAGATACGGACCAACTATAAATAGGAAGGAAAACTGATCACTTTCCCAACCAATTTTAGAAATCCTAATCTTCTTCTTCTCTTCTGCTGCTATACTCTAAATCACAGAGTGATATACTCACTACAATCTCGAGCAGAATACGTCTGTTGTATCTTGGGGGAATTTTGAAATAAAATTCTTAAGGAAATCGTTACGACGAGCCTCAGACATAATCGGGTTAGAATTATTATTCTTCATTCTATCCTTTAATTTTGTTATACTATTTATTCAAAATAGTATAACGTTGTTGTTGTAATTTATTTACAACATTCATATTGTTATAATAATTAATACAGAATTCCAGTATAGTGGAAATCTGAGCTATAAACTTGTGCGATGAGTTTATAATTATTTATTCTCTGTTTTGGTATACTAGACGTATAACAAGATCTACCATTTAAAAGTTATGGTGATTTTAATATCAGGTTTCAACAAAAATATTGCACAGAGCAGAGCTGTGTATATCAGTTTCAAACTCAATTTCGACCCTCTAAACCATAGAATTTCTTAAAGTGATTAAAAGAGAACTTGTAGCTAATAGAAAATTTTTTCAACTTCAAAAAGAATTAGCTTATTTGGATAAAATTGCACTAAGATATTGTTGTTTTACTGCAGCAATATTTTTACAAATAATTTTCAGCAAACTACAACCAAACAATCATTCAAATTCAAGCAACCAATTTACAACCAATTTGAAAGCAATTCAATCAACAAACCATCTAATTCAATTCAAATATCAACTAAAAATTATTCTCATAGATTAAAGGTAGTAGTATGAGTGATTAACTACTTTTTACTCAAATTTGACAAAAACGCAATGCCTAGATCAACATATGTGCACTCCTCTTCTTCTACAACTCCTATGCTATACATGCCACAAGAATCACCCAAAAGCCCTCTCATCCAAAAATTTCAGAAATTAGAAATCAAATAAAACTGAAATTAAATGCTAGATTCGGATAGAGAAGTGGATTGGAGACTTACCCATATCTTCTTTTACTTTCTAGAATTTTTTTCTTGATTTCTAGTGATTTTCCAAGGAGCTAGGTTTATGAGTTTCTTAGTTTTGAAAAACCTAGTTTTTACTTTGTGCCTAGTTAAAATGAATGTACCATTAATTTTCCAATACAAAGGAGATAATAATTGTCCTTTATTTTCACAAATGGGCTAAATTTTATTAAGCCCAAACTCAAGTTTTAATACAAAGAATTAAAACTCTAGGTCACCTCTTTACTTAGTCTAATAAAAGATTAGATCATTTTTTTTTGATTTGTTTATCCTCTTTTCCTAATTAACCACTAATTTAATTAAAATCACATTTTAATTTATTAACAGGTAATCGCAAAACCGTGGGTTGTTACAAACGCTCTCCAAATATTGGAAAGTATATTACTCATGGATGTTGTGGGCACCAAGGGGTAACGTACTGCTAGTTATTGGATAACTATGAAATGACCTACTCGAGAGTTTTCTGTTGGTTAATATAACGAAGGTCAAACATAAAATCTCGTAGTAACAATATTACATGGTTCTCTTGACTTGAGAATACTATTGAACTTCAATGTGGATACTCCACTTTTATTATTATTAAATCGTGGCATGAAGTCCATCGAAAGAACATGGTTGGGTCTGAGTTGAAGCATTGGGAGTGAAACACTATTTAATAGATAATTCATCTCCACTGTTTTATAAGGTTAATATCACACTCAATTGTAATCAACTCAAAGTCAAAGTCTTTGACCAGAGCAGTACGGTTTGTTATTTTAGAACCAATGATTTTATGTTTGGACTAACCAAGTTGAATGTGGATGATATTGGAGTTCTGACCAAAACCAAATTCCATAAGCCCTAAAGTGATATAATTTTGACGAAGAGTATTGGTGTAAATAACCATTATTACCGGGTACGGCTTATAATACTAGAATTGAATTTTATCAAAAGATGTAAGCGATATATTGGACCAAAATGTTACACCACTAGCTAGGGTGATGCATGAACGCTGATATTTGAATTATTTGATATTAATCGCTGATTGAATTTACATCTTTGAGTCGCACGATTGTAATGATGAATACTCCAAAATACCACACGATTTAGTTCATTTACAATCATTATAAATTAATTAATATTTATAAAATATTTGTTATTAAATTTTATTTTATTTTTTGGGTATCGCTAGTGTTTAATAAAGTGCATATATGAAAGTTATATGTATGTATGATACACGATATCGACGAATATTTAAATTTGATTTCCATATAGCCTCAAGCATGGTCGGCCATAGGAGCTTTAGAGGAGGGGTTTTAAGTGTTTCAAAATGGTTTTGAAACGGTAGAAGAAAAAAAGATTCAAAGAAGGAGATATTTTCTCCTCCTTTACCCCTTCTTAATACCACTATATAAACCACCACATCTCATTTTTTTCGAGCTTCCATCCTCTTATCATTCCAGCCTAAAATCCAAGGAGGCAATAACCATTATTTACTAAAAATATCAAAAGAAAATCCAAGTAAAAGAAATGTGGTGTTCATCTCTAGATCATAGCAAAACATGAAGGTCGATTCAATCTAATCTAAGGAATTTTTTTTATCCAAGGTGTGAAACTTAGGTCACTTATTCAGGTAGTATTCCAATTTTATTTTTGATTGCATATTGCGTTATGCCCATCTAGATTAGATCTTATGTATATTTTATAACAAATTTATATGTTTTTATGTTGTCTGATTTAATATATACATTCAAACTATTTATAAAAAAACTATGTAAACATCATTATTACATATATGTATTTTCAGCCTTATTTTAAATAATAAATATTAATTTTCAATTTATAAAACTATTTTATATTAGCTAATATAATTTTATAATAAGTTAAATACATATTTATAATATATATATATATTAAATAATTTAAAAATTAATTTTTAATCGATATGGTATCAGCTTTAAAATAAAAATTATTTTTTTATTTTCATATAATTATAATTAATAAATATTTTAAAATTATTAAATATATAAATTAATGTATATATTTATGTTTTAAAAAATAATAACAAATACATATGTATGGATTTGATAAATAAAATATTATTTTTAAAACCGTTTGGCCGAAAAAAGAAAAAATATATATTATTTCAATAATTTATATAAATAAATATAATTTTCAAAATTAAATATAAGTATATATATGTTTGAATTTTTTAAGATCATATATTTATATTATATGTAAATTTAATCTAAAATTATAGATAGATATTTTATTTAAATCTGGATCTAATTTTGAATTTTAAATCAACACAAGATTTTAAAGTTAATCTTTTTTTGAAAATGGCGTCTCCTCTGGCGATTTCTTCCCTGTCGATTTCGCTCTAGCTAGTCTTCATCTCCTTTTGTGCACCTTGCCTCATGGAAAAAGAGAAGTCTTCGCCGCCTGGTCTGGTACAATCGCTTTCTCGCCCTGGTGTCTTCGACGCCGCTCCTCCGTTGTCCATGGTGGTTGGGTCTCATAGTCATGTTTCTGCCTCTTCGATTCCTTGTTCTTTGAGCTCGCCTCACTCACTAGAGTCTGCTGTGGTCGATCCAATTTCTAGGCTACTTAAAAAAATTAACTCGCCTCGTTTCTCTACTCCTTCGACAGGCAATCCCTCAATATCTGGTGAGAGCCCTCTTTCTCCGTTTTTAGCTGCTACGTGTCATAAACCTTGGTCGCGTGAGGATGTGGTTCTGCATGTTGAGGTGGATGGAAGTTGTGTTGAATATGAGAATAATGTAAATAGGGGCGATGTGGTTGCTTCGGCTGTGGCAGTCATTCCTTCAGCTGTTAAGGATGTTTTGGTTGGGATTTTTGTTGCCGAAGTTGGTATTGATTCAGATGTTGTGGTTGTCAGAGTTGTGGTTTAGGGGCTCTTTTTTCTCACATCGGCATGTGTCATTACAGCACACCAGGTGCTCGGGGAAATGCCAAGTTGAACTTCCCTTCCCCCAGTTTATCTCCATGTCGTATTATGCCTATTCCTATGGTTGCTTCTCCTCCTAGGGCTGTCCTGAAGTGGACGTTTTTGTTCTCAAAGTTTCCAAATAATGCGGGAATGCATTCTCCCCGTTGCTTCGATACGGTCGAGATAGAGGGTGTTATGATTCCTCTGGTTGAAGTGCTACAGCTCGGTGTTGATTATTGGAAGGATTAGTTGGTAGGTTTTTTCATCGACTCCAATCCGGCTTATCAGCTTGTTAAGGCACGTTGCAACCAAGTATGGAAACCTAAAGGTGGTTTAAGTGTTCATTTCGATAATGCAATGTTCTACTTTAGATTCTCGCGTAGTGATGAGGGACAATGTATTTTAGAGGCTCATCCTATATTGATTGATGGGAAACCTTTTATAATTACAACCCAGAGTCCGTCTGTTGTTAGGGCTAAGGATCAGGCATTATCTGTATCTCCGTACCCTTTGGGTCGACAATAAATCACATGCGTCCAACTCAAATTGAATGGAAATACGAATCTTAAGGGTGAAGAAGAAAAGGAGATAGAAGAAAAAAGAAACAATAACACAAAATCTCACAGTCGTAGCGGGACAACATATAATATACAATAACTGATCTTTATACAAAAGAAACTGTATACGTTAATACACATCCAATCATCAGAGTACAATAATCAACAAATAAACTGGACAGTTATAAAACCAGATCGAAGTGGTTTTCAGATAATTAAATTCGATCCCGGTCTCTTCGAAATGATCAACGAATTTGGCCAGATTTGATAGTCGTTTATTTAACTATCAAATTTTCACACATAAGCAGTCACTAGGCCCAATTTATTTAATCTTCTCAAAACATTCATTTCAAAAATCTTTACACAGATATATATTCATATCTCTTCAATATTCCAATGTTTGAAAACAATTTCAAATCCTTATATCCTTAACGGGATATTTTCAAACCGTATTAACACTTAGAAATATTTCTGCATAACCTTCCCATAAATCAAAACATTCCCAAATCATTTATTTCAATACTTAGAAAAAATATTTATAAATATATTTTCAAAATCACTTACTTCTCAACATTTAGGAAATATCTATATCTTATCGATTTTTGTAGGTATATTCACAACGAGGACATCTCCCCTTATTCCAACTTCATAAAACCATTTACAACCCTTTTTGTAAAGTCACAACCCATTATAATTCATTTCATAAATCTCCGAAATTTTCGTAATCCCTTCTACAATTTCAACAAAATCGATTTCACTTATTTAAAATCTAATTCACCAATTTTAACTTCTTTTATGAATTTAGATTCATTTTTCTAAGTTCACTTATCTAACCATTTCGGAAATTCCTTAAGTTTTCAAAATTTCGTTATAAGATTCTCTTATAAAAATCATTCCGTTAAATAAACTCCGTTTACAAATCTCGAGAGAATTTATAATTAAATTCCAATTTCTTCCAAAACTCCATATATATAATAATTATTTTTAAATAATAGTATTTTATTTTTAAAACACGTTTAAATAGTTATTTAAAATATCCAAAAACTTAAAATAAACACCGATAACTCATTTCCAATTCATTTTTAAATAAAACCAATCGATTTACAAAGCTTATTATAAAAATTAGAATTTTATTTCAATCAATATTAGATATTTGAAAAATCCACTTTTCGAAGTATTTCAATACTAACTAGCTTTGAATTACATAGCTTAATAAATAAAAATTTCCCTTTAAAACAAAACTTAACTTCATAATAAAAATATATTTTTAAAATCCCAATAAACAATTCAATTTATAAATCCCTCTCGATTCACATCACATCGATTTCATTCCGATTCCCTAACCATTCTCACTTTTCAAAATAGAATCCACTATTTTTCCCAAAAACCTATTTTCATATCTCGATATAGATTCACACTATGAAATTATATTCCCAATTTATCAACTAATACCGTTTCCCTTATTTATAAACATCGTTTATAAATTTGAAAACTCATTTGGGTTTTACTTGTTTAAAAAAATAATCTCATTTATAAAATCTCATTTTATGAACTCATTCCTAATAAATCCCATTTATTTTTCAAATCTACTTTTAATATCGATTTCAACTTCCTTTCCATAAATCCAGAAATATCACTTAAAAATCCATTGTTAAAAATCTTTTATACAAATTATTTTTAAATCTCTATTTAAAATATAATCCGAAATAGATAAGTACAAATCCCAAAATCAAATCATGGTTTTTATTCAAATCAATTTCCTTTAAAATAATCCAAATTTTTATATAAATATTTTTATATCCAAAATCTACTTTTAATTCCTTCAAATTCAAAAGTAATAATTATGGTATTTAAAATACCAAAATTAAAGCCAGTGCTACTATAGCATCCAATAATCAAAACACACAACAATCCTTAATAGATTTTATTTAATCACATCATATATCACTATATATGAAAAACAATCAATACATTTTTGAGGAATCCAGTTGGATCCCTCCAACCTGTTTCCCAACATCCACAGATGTTAGATAACATAAAATACCAATCCCGCTTCGAGGCGGGATATCGCGGTAATATAGGGTCATCCGCTATTATGCGGGGTGCATAGGGTCTCACTCACTCCAATAGGCAGTAAATATATCCAACTACTAATATATATACTACTATATATAACATAACATCCAACTTATAATAATATATCAATTCATCCAATCAACCAATAATTAATTTTAATTATTATAAATTAAATCCAGTCAACCAAATTGAGTGAGATTTACTCACCCTGATTTTTAATTTTCAACCCATTACAATACTAAATTAAATGAACGGGCTTTCGGTTTAATTTAAAATTCCAGCTGACTTCAAAATCTCCAAACCAATTTTTATTCCGTAGCCTACGTCATTACGAATCCAATGCCACCGGTTTCGTAATTTTTCGACCTCGCATGAACATGATATACATTTTTAAACATTCGATAATTAAAAATATAATTAACTTAAACTTTATATAAAAAACAAACTTATTTAATTCTTAACCTTCATTGACTTGATTGAACAACTCCAGGCTGCCAAAATCATCGTCTGCCTTGACCAAAAATCTCAACGTCGTCGCCACTAGGCTTGTCGACCATCGCGAATTCCTTCCCCATCCCCCATCAAATGCCTAGCCACTGTTCGCGCTAAAAACTAGGCTGCTGTCTTCCCCTTATCTCGCGCTCACGTCGCAATTCCAAAAACCCTAACCGCTCGACTTCGAATGGAAATCGCGACTTGGGAAAGTTCAATCCCTGAACCCTAGAACGCGATCGCCTGGACCTCATTAACTGCCTCGAACTCAGCCGTTGCAACCTTAAATAATGATCGCGACCTCGATTTTTCCGCCTCCCATCCCATGCCATCTTGCCGAGTCACCATCTGCCCCCTTTCGATCGCGCTTGCCAACACGATTCACACGCGTGAAATATATATATATATATATATATTATTAATTATGTTCGAATTTGAATTTGTTTCCCCCTTATTTTAGTGATTTCGTTCTGAGAATTTTTAAAGCAAAGGTCATGATTTTTAAAAGAGAACAAAAAACAGGAGTAGGGTGGCGTGTTTTCAGGGGTAGGGTGGCTCGAGTACAGGTTAGGGTGGCTGTGATTTAACATTTATATTTTATATTCAAAAATATCTCGTATTATATACAAGGAAATCTCAAATTCCTATTGAGGCATACCGCCTGGCATTCCTAATGTTATATCCCTATTCCGAACGCAATAGAACAAGTCTCGAAGCCTAATTTGATCGTATGGAGAAGATAGCTTTTTAAATCGACTATTTAAATTAAATTCAATTAAATTATTTCTAGGCGTTTTCAGATCGCACGACCAAACGGTAAATCCAAGCACTACAAAATTTGAAATCCGATAATAATTCACTATTACAGATCCAATGGAACTAGTTTCATCGAATTCCGAGACTGTGCCCCAGGTCGCTATATTAATGCGTCGATTAAATCGACGATTTCAAAAATTTATGAAATCACTCAAAATCTTAGTTTTAAAACTTTACTAACTAAATTCTAATTCAAATAGAATTTATATCCATATTAGAAATCGTTCTGATTCATATTCAACTAAAAATTCCAATTATTCACCATTTCCGTATTACGATAAATCGTTATTTTTGAAATTTAAATTCATTCTACAATTTCAACCAAAATCTTCATTTTCAAAATCAATTTATATACCAAATCCAATATTTAAAACCATTTAAATATTCGAAATCAAATGTCGGAAAATCCGGGTCGTTACATTCCTCCCCCTTTAAAAGAATTTCATCCCCGAAATTGCTAAGTAGGAAAAATGCAACAATCCGTTAACTTGTTAAAACCCACTTAGTTAAAACTCAATATTTCACTTTTCTAAATCCTTTTAGTTTCATCCAAAACAAATAGGTTTCATTACTAAATCAAAAACCCTTTATTTTAAGTTAAAGTTGCAAATCAGATTTTAGTTAGCAAAAATTTTCCAAAAATTTCCTAACACCCTAAATTTCCGAAATTTTTTGGCAGAGTCTCCCTTGTACGGGGAGCCTTTTGCAATATCACAAATATAATAAAAACGATATCATCGACCCACACGGTCGAAAACACAATATATAGCAATATTTATATCATTTTTTCTTTTAACTCATATGCGCACCTTATATTAGCGTTATTAAGCAAGCGAGCTTACTTTATATGCAATTTCGCAACCCAAATCTAGCCCAATAGCCTCTTTGTACATATACTTACTTAAATAAATCTCATCGGTTTCATATATATGAAATTTAATAACTTTACATCCCTTTAACTACTTTAAATACATGATCTCATAACGCCAACAAGGTATATTATGTATTTTAGAAGGTATATGCAAATACAGGGTTCCAACATTTAGTTATTCACTTCAAATTCAATTTATACGCCATTTCATTCAATTCCAAATGATTCACATAACATTTATTCACAAAAATCTTGTTTGCTCAATTTTTAAATTCAACAACAATCCAATCCATGTCAATTTATTTATGAACCATTTCATAAATTTATTTGAGCCAAGCTTCCATCCAAAAATATTAACATAAGTTAATTCGTTTACTTTCAATCATTTCAACTATATAGCTTAAGTTCATTTCCATTGCAATCAAATTCCATTTCATTTTAAATTAATTGTTATTCAATTTATTCACCTTCGATTGATTCGCATTTCCATTTACTTGATATATCTCAATTTACACTATATTACTTGAGAATCCTTTCATAAAATTAATATTAAGGTTTATTATAACCTTTTATACAACACATATATTCATTTCTACTTCAAACTTAATTTCATACTCGAATTCATTTAAATAATATCCCAAAGCCATATTCAATTTGATTATACTTAAATTAAATTTATCTATAACTTAAGTCATCGCTATTTCAATCCATTTCCATTTTATTCGACAATGTTTCAAAATATATTTAATTCAGTTCGATATAATTCCAATTCCACTTCAATTTTTATTTAACTTAACTTAAGTTAAATTTCAATTCATACAATCCATTTTAACTTAACCAAGTTAAGCTCCATTTCTATATTCAATTAACTAATTAATTTATCTAATTAGTTCACTTCCATTTTATAATTCAAAATCTGATTTTTATTCCAAAAACCACTTTATTTACTTTACTTGATTTCAAATCCATCTTATAATTCAAGTTTGGATTTTATTCCAAATATTTAACCCTTCATTTTGGTTTTACCATTTTATTTCTCTATTCAATGAGTTGTAAAACTTAGTTTTTATTTCACCAAACGCTTAGTAAATTTTAACATCCATACAGGGTTTCCCGATTATCCGAAATCGTCAAAATTCCATTTTGTCGATGCTTACTCGTGTATGTTCACATTTAAACTTTTTAATCCAAGATTATACATCACTTTATAGCTTAAGAATATTTTTATTCCACTAATTCCAATTTTGTAAGCTATTCAAACTTATTTGTTCACAATTCCATAATTTTCCACTTAAATTTTATTCCATTCAAAATTTATAACTTGTAGTTATATACTCATTTTACAATCCAAATTTTATATATCTAATTCAATTTGATCTAGGTTCAAATCCAATCCAATTTTCATTTAACTTATCTCAAGTCAAATTCTAACCCATACAAAAAAAAATTCTTTTAAAAATTCAATTTATTTAACTTGCATAAGTTACATTTTTAATTTCATATTGAAATTCACAATTCCAGGTTATAAATTCAAAACTTATTTTTCACAAGTTTCATAAAACAATCAAATGAATATTCCAGAATTCAAACACTGGTTTCATCTCAAATAATTTTGAAATGCCATAAATACATATACCTTTCTGTATATCAAATCTTACTTTGGAATTTTTAAATCAAAACCTGATTTTTCCAAAACAATTCTGAAGCCAATAATCATAGTAGCAATCCGTCACTTAGAAACTCGAAAATGAATACCAATGATGCTGCGCAGTCATCACCAAGATTATTTTCCAGCGATTGTAGAGAGTTCAGTGCTTTATCACCTTCTAATCCATTTTTTAAAATCTAATTTAAAACATTTTTTCCAAAAATAATGCTATTTTATTTTCACAACACTTCAGAAAATATTTCCAAACTTCCGAGATTTCAAAATTCCCAAATATTTAGTTCAAATCCATTTAAAACATCTTAATAAAAATTTCCGGGATCTAAATTTCCAAATTCTGTTTGAATCCACTTTTAGTTTAACTCGTCTGTATAAATCATATTTATACAATTTCTATTTGGTTATATAAACCATTTAAATTTTATAATCTTGTTTTGATTATAATAATATCAACCAAACACACCAATATGCTATAATAATTTCTGAAAATTATTTCTTCAATATTAAAATATAGTTGGGAAAAATTATTTCATTTACCCGCTTCAAAACCATACTGTGTCGGTTTACCGTGTTTAAGTGTTCAGAAACTCCTATCGATTTAATAGCGTCCCACTACTCGAACAGAATTTATAAGCCACTCAACAGATAAATCAACACAATATAAAAAAAATTCACTAACAAATACGCGCTCATATCTATTAATACACTCAAACTCATTCTTGGGTACTACTGACCCTATCTCTAATGAGTAATCCCCACCAAAGCCAAGGTTCTCGCTTAACCTTCAGCTCTGGTACCAAATGTAAAGGCCCGTATCTCCATACCCTTTGTGTCGACAATAAATCACATGTTTCCAACTCAAATTGAACGAAAATATGAATCTTTAGGGTGAAGAAGAAAAGGAGATAGAAGAAAACAGAAACAATAACACAGAATCTCACAATCACAGCGGAACAATATTTAATGTATAATAACTAATCTTTATACAAAAGAAACTATATTAGTTAATATACATCCAATCATCAGAGTACAACAATCAACAAATAAACTGGACTGTTATAATAACTTGTCCTCACAAGTGCTGAATATACAACATACACACACAGCGAAATATAATAAAGTACGAGTAATACGCCTGTAGCTCCTCCAGCTCATCTCCTAAGCTCCGTAGCATCCTAACCTGAATCTATAATACTCGGTTTGACCCGAGCATTATAATAAAATAACACCCGATTCAGTCTGGAAAACCAGCGTGAGAAAACACACTCGATTGAATTATTACTATTATCAAAATCCTTTTGAAAAACAAAGGTATCTCGTAAAACCACATCACACATAAACACGGCGGGTTTTTACCTTACGATAACCAAAACATTTTATATCAAAATCATATGATATTATAATAGTGTATATAGAAAGTAAATTAGAAAATAACTGAAATGCTTGCATCTCACGTTTCAGCATAGTTGGGCACAATCAAAACCGTACGGGCTCGTAGTGGATATTGGATTCCATACAATGACTGGGCTACTGGGGTACCGCCCATCACAGTACACCTCTAGAAAAATGTACCAAGGACCTCGCCTAGATCCCCTTCCAACACAGGACCGGCTTACCCCTAACCTGGATAGTACCGAATATGTTATCACCCAGGGTGTTCCCACCCTAATCGAGCGCTCTCTTTTCCATGCAGAACTATATCCATAATTAAAATATAATATATCCGAGAGTATTTAGAAAGGTGATAACATACCCTACATAGGTGCGACCCACTTAGTCCTACTGCATCTCCCATGTTTTAGTCATTCCCAGTTGATAAGGCTTGAGGCTACGTTTTACCTTTAGAATAGCATTCATACTTGTAATGCTAACACTTCCTTCCAAGCAATGATGCAAATGATAGCATTCATCCATACAAGTTGTTGTAAGTCTGAACAAACCGAATCTCCTTCAAGATCACCATCTCCATTATCTTCGAGATATCAAAAATTGTAACGCACAAACCGAATCGAAGTGGTTTTCGGATAATTAAATCGGATCATGGTCTCTTCGAAACGATCAACGAATTTGGCCAGATTTGATAGTCGGTTATTTAACTATCAAATTTTCACACATAAGCAGTCACTAGGCCCAATTTATTTAATCTTCTCAAAACATTCATTTCAAAAATCTTTACATAGGTATATATTCAAATCTCTTCAATATTCCAATGTTTGAAAATAATTTCAAATCCTTATATCCTTAACGGGATATTTTCAAATCATATTAACACTTAAAAATATTTCCGCATAACCTTCCCATAGTCAAAACATTCCAAAATCATATATTTCAATACTTAGAAAAAATATTTATAAATATATTTCTGAAATCACTAACTTCTCAACATTTAGGAAATATCTATATCTTATCGATTTTTATAGGTATATTCACAACGAGGACCTCTCCCCTTATTCCAACTTTACAAAACCATTTACAACCCCTTTTTGTAAAGTCACAACCCATAATAATTTATTTCATAAATCTTCGAAATTTTCGTAATTCCTTTTACAATTTAAAAAAATCGATTTTACTTATTTAAAATATCATTCATCGATTTATAACTTCTTTTATGAATTTAGATTCATTTTTTGAAGTTCACTTATCTAACCATTTCGGAAATTCCTTAAGTTTCCAAAATTTCATTATAAGATTTCTCTTATAAAAATCATATCCGTTAAATAAACTCCATTTACAAATCTCGAGAGAATTTATAATTAAATTCCAATTTCTTCCAAAACTCCATATATATATATAATAATTATTTTTAAATAATAGTATTTTATTTTTAAAACACGTTTAAGTAGCAATTTAAAATATCCAAAAACTTAAAATAAACACCGATAACTCATTTCCAATTCATTTTTAAATAAAACCAATCGATTTACAAAGCTTATTATGAAAATTAGAATTTTATTTCAATTAATATTAGATATTTGAAAAATCGACTTTCCAAAGTATTTCAATACTAAGTAGCTTTAAATTACATAGTTTAATAAATAAAAATTTCCCTTTAAAACAAAACTTAACTTCATAATAAATATATATTTTTAAAATCCCAATAACCAATTCAATTTATAAATCCCTCTCGATTCACATCACATCGATTTCATTCCGATTCCCTAACCATTCTCACTTTTCAAAATAGAATCCGCTATTTTTCCTAAAAAACTATTTTCATATCTCGATATAGTTTCACACTATGAAATTATATTCCCAATTAATCAACTGATATCATTTCCCTTATTTATAAACATCGTTTATAAATTCATAAACTCATTTGGGTTTTACTTGTTTAAAAAAATTAAATCTCATTTTATGAACCCATTCCTTAATAAATCCCATTTATTTTTCAATACTACTTTTAATATCGATTTCAACGTCCTTTCCATAAATCTAGAAATATCACTTAAAAATCCATTGTTAAAAATCTTTTATATAAATTATTTTTAAATCTCTGTTTAAACTATTTTCCGAAATAGATAAGTACAAATCCCGAAATCAAATCATGGTTTTTATCCAAATCAATTTCCTTTAAAATAATCCAAATTTTTATATAAATATTTTTATATCCAAAATCTCCTTTTAATTCCTTCAAATTCAAAAATAATATTTATGGTACTTAAAATACCAAAATTAAGGCTGGTGCTACTATAGCATCCAATAATCAAAACACACAACAATCCATAAAAGATTTTATTTAATCACATCATATAGCACTATATATGAAAAACAATCAATATATTTTTGAGGAATCCAGTTTGATCCCTCCAACCTATTTCCCTGCATTCATAGATGTTAGATAACATAAAATACCAATCCTGCTTCAAGGCGGCATATCGCAGTAATATAGGGTCATCCGCTATTATGCGGGATGCATAGGGTCTCACCCTCTCCAATAGGCAGGAAATATATCCAACTACTAATATATATATACTACTATATATAACATAACATCCAACTGATAATAATATATCAATTCATCCAATCAACCAATAATTAATTTTAATTATTCTAAATTAAATCCAGTCAACCAAATTGAGTGAGATTTACCCACCTTGATTTTTAATTTGCAACCCATTCCAATTCTAAATTAAACTGAATATGCGTTCAATTTAATTTAAAATTCTAGCTAACTTCAAAAATCTCCAAACCAATTTTTATTCCGTAGCCTAAGTTATTACGAATCCAATGCCACCGGTTTCGTAATTTTTCGACCTCGCATGAACATGATATACATTTTAAACATTCGATAATTAAAAATATAATTAACTTAAACTTTATATAAAAATCAAACTTATTTAATTCTTAACCTCACTAACTTGATCGAACAACTCTAGGCTGCCAAAATCATCGTCTGCCTCGACCAAAAATCTCAATGTCGTCGCCACCAGGCTTGCCGACCATCGCGAGTTCTTTCCCCCTCATCGAACGCCTAGCCACTGTTCGCGGCCGCAACTAGGCTATTTTCTTCCCCTTAGCTCATGCTCACATCACGATTTCGAAAACCCTAAACTGCTCAACTTCGAATGGAAATCGCGACTTGGGAAAGGTCGATCCCTGAACCCTAGAATGCGATCGCCTGAACCCCATTAATTGCCTCGAACTCTACCGCCCCACCCCTAAACAATGGTCGGGACCTCGATTTTTCCGCCTCCCATCCCCTTCCATCTTGCCGAGTCGCCTTCTGTCCCCTTTTGATCGTGCTTGCCAACGCGATTCACTCGCGTGAACTATATATATATGTATATATATTATGTTCAAATTTGAATTTGTTTCCCCCTTATTTTAGTGATTTCGTTCTGAGAATTTTTAAAGTGAAAGTCATGATTTTTAAAAGTGAACGAAGGACAGGAGTAGGGTGGCGTGTTTTCAAGGGTAGGTTGGCTCGAGTACAGGTTAGGGTGGCTGTGATTTAACATTTATATTTTATATTCAAAAATATCTCGTATTATATACAAGGAAATCTCGAATTCTATTGAGGCGTGCCGCCTGGCATTCCTAATGTTATATCCCTATTCTGAATGCAATAGAACAAGTATCGAAGCCTAATTTGATCGTATGAAGAAGATAGCTTTTTAAATCAAATATTTAAACTCAATTCAATTAAATTATTTCTAGGTGTTTTCAGATCGCACGACCAAATGGTAAATCTAAACGTTACGAAATTTGAAATCCAATAATAATACACTATTACGGATCCAATGGAACTGGTTTTGTCGAATTCTGAGACTGTGCTCCGAGTCGCTATTTTAACGCGGCGATTAAATCGACGATTTCAAAAATTTACAAAATCACTTGAAATCTCAGTTTTAAAACTTTTCTAACTAAATTCTAATTCAAATATAATTTATATCCATATTAGAAATCATTTTGATTCATATTCAACTCAAAATTCCAATTATTCACCATTTCCGTATTACGATAAATCGTTATATTTGAAATTTAAATTCATTCTGTAATTTCAACCAAAATCTTCATATTCAAAATCAATTTATATACCAAATCCAATATTTAAAACCGTTTAAATATTCTAAATCAAATGTCGGAAAATCTGGGTCGTTACATATCTATTCCAGTTTGGGCCTACTTTTCTCACATTCCATCTGTTCTTCAACCCCTAATCGGATTGATTGACTAGCAGGCTTAGTTAGTAAGGTGATATGTTATGATGCTAACACTGTAGCCAAAACGAGATTATTGTATGCTAAAGCCCTGATTGAAATAACCCCCGCCAAACCATTGCTTTCTATTTTGAAAGTCAAACTTGCTGACGGCATTATTGCTGAGGTCAGAGTTCGCTACAGTTTAAAACCCGATATCTGTTCGTCCTGTCAGTCCTTTGGGCACCTATCTGATGCTTGTTCCAAATCTGCCTTTGCTGTCCTAGTTCCTCTTTCTGCTCGGGTTCCTCTCCCTCGGCCTCCTGCCAGGAAGTGGGTTCTGAAGGATGCACCCCCTTTCATATTTCTACTTCAGATGGTTTGGCCCTGGCTTTGCTAGGAACTTCTTTGTTGTCCGATGGTGTTGCTTCTGCTGGTGATGCACCAGTTGCTCCACTTGGTGCGGCCCGGGTTGGGCCTGACGCTTCTATGTTGACTGATTCTATTGATCCTGTTGTACCTTTAGAAGTGGCTGAGCCTGAAAATACTAAGTTGATCGAAACTATAATTTGGAATTCTGAGGAGCGGGCATGGGTTCATGTTCCTTCTAAAATGCGGTACTCGCTGGAAAATGACATTTATTATGCCTTTATCAGTGAAGTGGAAGGAGAAAACCATTGTCTTATATATCACATTGAGGGTGAGGCTCTGAAACTTACTAGGGAGGGTGAGATAGAGGAGGAGAATAAAAGTAAGTTCTATGACGTCGGATGGGATAGGAAATTTATTTACTCTCCTTCATCTAAAGGTTATGTTTCGAACCTAGATGCTCTTTACTCTCGGTTTGTTCATGTTATTGGCTCGTCTACCATTGTTGGCAGTGGTAGACCCTCTTTGGAGGATGCGTATTCCTTTACGCCTAGTAGTTTAGGCACCTTATGCCTAGCTCCTGTGCTTTATTTTTCTTTGTTGTTTTGGGATCTTTCTCCCATTTAGTTGTTATGTGCGTATGCAGAACACATGTTCTCTCATTATATATACAGTGGCACGGCCCAATATAAAGCCGACAAGCTTTGCTAAAAAAAGGATTTTAAGATATTAATTCAAAATATTTGAATTAGTCAAGATCCAATTAAATTATAGATATAATAATTATATATATATATATTAAAATAAAAATATGGTCAATAAAGGCATATATAATGGGACAAATGTGTCCATTGCGATGTAAATTCCAACATCTATAAATGTACACATTAACCATGTACATCAATTAAACGTTGCATGTGCACTATACACATGAGTATATTTAGATATACCCAAATTCAAATTCAAATTAAATACATTATTTAGTTAAAGTAATAATTAATAAATTAAATAAAGTAAGATTTAATTTAAATAATATTCTAGACTGGATCTAAAATTAAATAGACTTCATAGAGCCAACAAAGATCCAAAATGGTAAAAAAAATTGAAATTTACCCATTTAACCCATTGCGACCCGACCTAGTTCCTTCATCAATTACCCTTAGAATGATTTCTCACATTCTTTAGTCCAAACATACTTCTCGTTCTTTCAAGTAAGTCTTGTCATTGGTGCTTCTATGCGAGAGAAATACTTAATAAATCTCCTATAGTAACCTGCCAAAAGTAAGAAATCTGAACCTCTCTATAGCCTCGAGTCTCATCTAGTTATTCACAGCCTCAACTTTCGAAGGGTCGACAATAAAACCTGCTCTAAAATTGCATGGCCTAAAAACTTAACTTCCGTTCTCCAAAGATGACACTTAGAAAATTTTGCTTTTAGCTTATATTGTCTCAATGTCTCCAACACAAGCCTTAGGTGAATATCATGATCTCCTTTATCTTTTGAGTGCACAAAGATATTGTCTATAATTAACAACATATTTGGTCTACTGGAAGATCTGATTCAAGTCCACAAAGAAAGCATGTGCATTGGTTAGGCCAAATGATATTACTAACCACTTATATGAAACATACCTCATTCTAAAAGTTGTCAAAGACACTCTCCTCTACAACTCTTAGTTGATGGAACCCTAAAGCCAAATCAATCTACGAGAATACCTTAGCCTCGTTAAACTAATCAAACAAATCATCAATCTTTAGCAAGGGATATCTGTTTATCACGGTCCTCTCATTCAGCTACTGATAGTCAATACAACCATCAAACATCTGCATAAACATAGCCAAAGCTCAAAACGGTGAGCTACTTGGCCTTACAAAATCTTACTTCCAACTCTACTGTAGCTTCTTCAACTCCTCCATCTCCTTTGGCAGCATTCTACTAGGAGGTTGGGTAAATGGCTCAGTTCCTATTATCAACTTGATATGAAAGTCAACATCTCTCAGGGATGGGAATCGCAAAATTGGTGCAAACATATTGGGGAAGTCTCGAACTACTCGTACTTCTCTGATACCTTCTTCCTCTAAGACTAAAGCATACATCACTCCTTCACGGCCAGGTTTCGGCTTTTTTGAAGCTACAAGAACTCTCGTACTTCATTTCGTCGAAGCCTTCCAATTAATACATTCCAAAAATAACTCTAAATCCTATGAAGTTAAACACGTAGGGATCACACAAAAACTTAAACCAACCAACCTCAACTTCTAAGTTAGTGCACTTAAACGTGAGAGTGGCATATCCTTCTATCGGATTTATTACATGAATGCAAGTGACTAAATAGGTAACCTCTAATCCAAGTCTATCAGCTAAGTCCTTCGTTGTAAATGAATGTGTAGCGATGGTATCAAACTGTACACTAACTAAAATGCTGGAAATCAAAGCCATACCTTCCAAGATAACAATCTTTCCTTTCTCCTCGACAGATGGCCCTTCCTTCAGCCAAAGCGAACACCTTAGCCCATTTCGGCTTCAGGCAGTCCTTATGGTCAAGCTTATCACAATTAAACCACTTGACCTTAGTGTTGGAACTGGACTAGCATGCAGGGGGTCAAATGAGTGAATTTAAAATTTCTTTATCATTTTTGATCTTATAGGGCCTATGAAGTCTAAATTAATTTAGATATAATACAAATTATTATTAAATAAAATCATTATTTTATTTAGTTGATTAATATAAAGATTTTATTTGTTTATATAGATGATATATAATGTGTACATGTGTATCAAATATACATGTACGTGTATATGCATGTGCAACATATAATGTGTACATGGTTTAATATGCCTATACCTAAGTATCGAGATTTCCACCACAACGGACACATTAGCTCCTTCATATACGTATTTGACATCCGTTGTTATATAATAGTAATATGATATAAAATAAACTTGTGTGTGTGTATGTATATATATATGTATGTATGTATGTATGTATGTATGTATGTATATAACTATAAAATAACGATATGCATATATATATATATACACATATATTTACATGTATAACGATTATACATAAATTTAGGTATACAAAAAATTAAAATATAAAATTAAATCTAGATTTAAAATTTCCTTTTAAAATTCAAATTCATATTAATGTTAAACAAAAAAAATATTTTTTCCTCTAAAATACAAAAATATATATACATAAATAATTTCTAACATATATAAAATTCTAATTCATTACATATATAATATTGTAAAATTATGTATAAAATAAAATTATATATAAATGTATTTATTATAGCCATAGATTAATTTTGAACAAAAATGATTTTTTTGTTAATTGAATCGTACATATAAAATGTATCATATTTTAAAAAAAAATTAAATTTCTATACAAAAATAAAAAATTGTTTTTTATACTATGAATTTCGTACATGCTTAACTTAATATATATATATAAGTTATAATATAATAATTAATATTATTATATATATTTCATTTAAATAAAATATATTTGAACATAAACAATTTTTTTAATTTGTTTTCTGAATTTATTAAAATAATTTATATAGGTATATTTGTTTTAAAATTCAATTCTTAATTTAAAATGCTTTTAAAATTATGTTTAAGTTCGAATATTTTATATTTAATATAGCTAAAAGCAAATATGAGTATATAAATATATATATACACACAGAGATATATATATATAATTTATTTATTATACAACACATCTGTAAGTGAATCGACAACAAATATATATATATATATATATATGAATTCGTGATTTAATCGAACCTATACAAGTACAATAGCACAATGATTATGTGTATAAATTGATATAAATTAAATGTTACCTCAACTGTGGCCTAGTTGTAATACCTAGAATGTTGAATCAAAATAACTCCTCAAATCGGATTTGGTCCCTTCCAGAAATGCTAGTAATCAAATAGATCTACACACCTTTAGTTCTATTTGGTTCAATTTGAATTTTGTTTGAAAACTGAAGAGGGGGTGATGGCTATGACTTGTGGCCTAGAGGAGAGACTAGAGAAATTAAAATCAAAAATGAAGAGGATGTATGATTTATATAAGAAAAGTAAGGGAGAGGTAAAAGAGAATCTAGATCTCATATTTTACCCTTCTTGCTCCACCAATTCAAATCCACATATCAAAATATCACACCCTCCTAACCCCTATACATGGTCAACCACTCTTAATAGGCTTATGGGCCCATTTTCACCTTCAAACCATATTAGTAATTTCACGATTAAATTTAATTCAAATGTACATCAATATCGTATATCGATACGTACATATATCACTTTTATATATGCATTATTTTCGATACTGATCAAAAAAATAAAATAAAATTCTATAATTAATATTTCACAAATATTAATTAATTTTTAACAATTATAATTTAATTAAATTAGGTGGTATCGGGGTATTCAACATTTCGATTGTTGGACTCATATGTGTAAATTCAATCAGCGATTAATATCGAACAATTCGAATATTAACGTTCACACTTCACCTTAGCTAATGGTGTGTGATAGTTTGGCCGAATTTATTGCTTACACGGTTTTGATAAATTTTAATTTTACAATTTTAAGCAGTTCCCGGAAGTGACGGTTATTTATGTTAATTCTCTTCATCAAAACCAATTATCATTAACCAAACTGCTCTGGCCATAGACATAGTTATATTAACCAACATAAAACTATCGAGTGAGTCATTTCATAATTTTCCAATAACTATAAGTATGTAACCCCTTAGTACCTAAGTAGCCATGAGTAATACATTGCCCAACATTTGGAGAGCGTTACGTACTCTAGTCTTAATGGATGTATCGATATCTAATCTTGATACATCTTGAATAGGAATATTTAAAACGACACGTTCATTTTTATTATGATAAACTTCTCATGATTACAACACAGTGTAATTACTATCACAAAACATATCATTTATGGATTTTCTATTAAATATACTTGAATTAATTAAATAAATAATATAGTACATTATATCAAGTATATAATAGAAAGAAAAAACACATTTTATGTCGAACAAGATTTTATTACAGAATTAATAATTTATAGTAAATTACAAAATTGCCACTAGAACATACCCCCCAATCAAGTATATTTCCCTTCGATCAGTTTAATGAGAACTGATCGAGCTAGTCCCTTCGTGAATTGATCTATCATTTTTTAATTATCTACTCTGTCAATCAACTCTCTCTAAACATGATAAACTACCTTTATCATGTGGAACTATTCAGGGTATGTTTTTAGACTTCAAGTGAGCTCTTATCATGACATTGTTATATTAGAACAATGATGTAGTATTCTCAATACTTGGAATCACCCTAGCTTAGTTATAAATTTATGTGTTTATATTTATACATTGCTTTTATTGTGGCACTATTCAAAGCTGTGTACTTAGCCTTTTCGTTGAATCAACCATAACCTTTCATTTGGAACATTTCAAACTTAAAGTTCCTTAACTAAGGTTTAAGCATGAATTTAATATTGAAATATGATACTCAATATTACTTATGAAGTTCGAGTTGGAACATTGTTTTCTATGAACAATTTTCTAATATTTTGCAAATACTCAAGAATATCCTTAACACCATTTAACAATCTTAATTTCGATTGGATATCTGATTTATGTATCAAATACATAAGCGAAATACGATATTATAGGCAACACAACATGTAAGATAATTCCTATTACCAATGCATATAGAATCCAACTTACATGCTTCATATTAAACATTTTAATATGATGTCTATGCATATTATTTGAGACGTTCCCATCATCCTTCTATATTGAATATAAAAGATTATTTTCAAGTCCTATATCGAGAATTAAACAACCAAACTAGAACCAATTTTAACATATGTACATCATCAACAATCAGCAGTATCATTTTAGAAATATTATAGTACTTTTATAGTTCTTCCTTATAGACACACTCTTCTTTTGCATTTGACTAAAAATCAAAATACTTGTTCAACTTTGATGCTTTTTGAATGATACTTTCGTATCAGTTCTTGGATCGTATCTGATATCCACAAACTCAATATTGCTCCCACTGAATTCGAGAAACTTGGGTTGTTACGTGTAAGCAGTCTATTTTAAATCATTATTCATAATTTTCTATTTCAACACATATGTACCAAATTTCAAAGTCATGCCAAGAGATAATTTTGTGAGTAAAATTCAAATTAACTTAAGCACGTTGAATGATAAAGTTATTATGCTAATTTCAATAATTGAAATTTATCATGCTATTCTTATCAACGTTGCTCACTATATTGCAATTGCACCGGTTGTGATGCCCCACCTCTATACTCACGCTAGCCAAGGACACTACGGAGTAATGTCGTCGACTAGCGCGAAGAATAAGGCTATTGAGGAGCGACCATCCGTGTAATTGCTTTGTGTGAGCAATGATATGTCAGATAGTATAACATGCATTTCATTTCAAGAGGAAATCCGACATACCAATACAAACTCAAAGCTACCACATAGTGGCTATGGGGCCTTCGGAAAACAAATATAGAAATAAGCATAACATAAATCAGTCACAGATGTTCATATCTCAAAGGCGGAAACAGATATGAATATAACACATAAAAGTGTAAATCAGAGTAGTGGTCAAACAAGATCCACAATATCTCAAAAGAATAGATACAAGTGCTAGACAAAAGAATATGTATACATCAAGGAGTCTCTATCTCAAATGTACAACAACAAAAACTACCAATCTAATGCAGTTAGACAAAAGTCAGAAGATGATCCTAGATAAGGAGTCAAGCAGAAGCACCTGTAACATCTCGGTCTGACCCGAGTATTATTTAATAAGAAAATAATAAACGGATCAGTCTAGCTATAATTATCATTTATAAAATGAGATATAAGTAGAGAGATAACAGAAACGTATGATAACAATAATTTCGTACTGTGACAAGTATACTTTAAACAACAACAAAATCATACTATATCTCAGGAATCTCAAAGCACCAAAAAGAATGTCATATTCTTCATTTTATTCACCAAATCCCAAATATTAACAAACATATCATTGCCAATCGCAAAAGAGGTGAAACGCAAATTCTAGAAATCATCAATTAGAAATTCAGAAATCACAAAGGGGGAGGCCTATCACAAACGGGAGCATGAAAACTCACCAACACGTGTATCACAAACGGAATGCTATTCCATGGTCGCTAACCATAAATTTTGAGCCGAAGCTCGACAAACGGCCCGAAGACCATGGGTCACTACCCCGCCAAATTGAATTGAAGTTCCACAAACGGGGATTGTAATCCCCACACAAATAAATAGACATCGCACATCACTAGTCTAAATCACAAAATGATCATCATCGATCAATAAAAAGTGTCGATTACACTAAGCTAGTAAATATAAGAGTTTAGCTTCATGTCCCATAACCACTAGCTTAACTTAAATATTTAAGAACGAATTGTAGATTTCCACTCGAAAATTGTCACAAGATTTTCAATCGAACAAGTCCAAAAATTAACCGACGAAGTAAACGCAAGCGTTTCATACCACTTGTTTTGCTAAGCCGTTTAATTAGATTTTCTCATACGAATGAGGTAAAGGTTCGTATATACTAATAGATTAGAAAACGGTTTTATAAACGAGTTTTGTATTAAAAATAGAGTTGAAATCATCTTTGTAAAAGAGTTTGAATATTTACTACTAGTATAGAAAACCTTTGCATTTTATAGTGACAAATCAAAGAAATGATTGTAGAAACAATCAATCACCAAAATCCACATTCGACGACGTGAATTAACATCATGAAAATCGATACCGAATCCATTAAAATGGATATTCCTAAAAATCCCGAAAAAGAAGTCACCAAAGTTGATCTAAAAGATAACAAATAGGATCAACACGAATCGATTAAAATTGGAAACCCATATAAAATAGGCAAATTGGACCGAGACAAGCAGATTCAGACATCTGAATTGTATATTTCAGACGTCTGAAACTGGAGCTCAGGCAATACTTTACCTAGGCTAATGATGGCCAAATCCTGTCGGAAGCAATCGGATGAGTGACGATGGCTAGGGGTTTACGCCAAACGACTACCCAACCTTAAAGACCCACCAATACACTCCGACCAACATGTCCAAACATCCATATAATGATTTTTCATAGATTTTGACTTCAAACGCCAAAAATTGGAATATTCATCAAACCAATTCAATTCAAAAGCAAATAGACAAGGAATAGATGTTAGGAATTGCTACCTAACACTATCAAAGATATAGACGTAGATGTGAGTTCAAAAACTCACCTTTAAACCCAAAAACGATGAAGGAGAAGCTTGAAAGCAAAGGAAGATCAACTATTCTTCCACTTCAACTCTAGAAACTCCAACCTAAGACTAGAAGCAATAATTTCCAAATTTAGGTTATATGAAATTTCTGAAATTAGAGAGGGATTGAGATGGAGAAGAAGAAGGAGATGCTCACCTAAGCTTCTCTTTGAATTTTGGAGCTAGAACTTGAATTTGCAAAGAAGATTAGGGCTTAGGAATTCTAATTATTTTTCTCTTCCCCCATTTTTCTAAAGCTTGAGTGTTAGGAAATATTATGAAGGAGTGAAGAGGAGTGGAGTGGATTTGGGTTGATATGTTTGGTTAATGGGCTGAAACCCCAAACCCAAAGCCCTAGTTGAAAACTTCAAGATTTTACCCAACTCAAAACATATCGAAGTTTATACTCAAAAAGGTCGCAAACACCATTTTGGACTCAATGGAAGTGGTCTCGAGTCCAAATTGTTGAATCTCAATTTTAGCCTACATTCAAACGTCTGAAATTTCCAATTCAGACGTCTGAATCTGGAAAAACAGATGTTGTCTAGTACAATATTCAGACGTCTGAATCGTTTATTTCAAACGTCTGAAAATGGAAATTTTAGCCTATTTCTTTTCTGGATTGACTCGAACAATTTCAGATGTCTGAACGACCCAGTTTAGACGTCTGAATTCCTGTTTGAATGTGTTTTCACATAGGCGCTTCCAAATAGCACGATCCACATAGACTTTTCACTAATTCGACTGTTCTTCTTCGAATAGTGACTTTTTCGGACTAAAATCCGACTAACGATGCTATATTTAAATTAAACATTTAAATATTTGAATCGTAAAATATGCGAGTTGTTACAACCGGTCTTCTTCTTGAAAACACATTTGCGGTCGATGGATAATATCCCTTTGGGTACATCTATCAAAATCATATTTTGATACCGAACTTGGAATCTATTCAGAATTTGCACATCATACAATGTGGTAGAGTCAATAATCTTAATGATTTGATTGACAACTGAGGAATATCTATTCCCAACATTGATAAGAAACTCATATTTCTCTTTAATGTACGAGAATACTCACTAAACATTCTAATGCATCATGTTCATTTAGGTTTGGTTAAATACATTTCATCACTCGTAATCATTTTTATCTTTGGATCATATCCAAATGCATTTTACTAAATTTCTAAAAGAAATTCTTTCGCCACGAAGTTGGTGTTTCTTGAAACAACAATTGTTTCCAAGTGCAACATATTAGGTATTCATAAACAATTTATGAATTGCCCTACACATATAAAAAAATGATTTGGTTTTAGTTTACGAAACTTATGCTCAAAACATAACTGGTCAATCTATATTGATCGTTCCCAAACTTCTTTGGGGTGATCCACACAAGATCCCTCACAATCAATTATTATGTGCAGCCATTCGACTCACATAACTTGTCGATTCCATGACCTATGATATGTTTATGTTTCTTATAAACCTCTATCTTCTATGATTTTGTAAACTACTCTTTTAGATGAAATTAATTTTAACCCACTATACAACTCTTAATTACATGACCTTATAGAAAGAAGTTAACTCAAATTTACTCATCATTAGTTGTATTTTTTCCAATAAAGTTTTATCGCTCCTTATCAATACATCATGTATTATAGGGAGGAGTGACTTTTGAGATTGGATCTTTGTTCGTTTTAGATACATTTGGAACTCTTTCTAATGTACTTACATATGTGATCAAATTGAATCATTTTATTTTGCTTTTGCATGTTATGTTATTTACTTCCGTTTTATATTCTATGAGCTTACCATAGACATACTACATGTGTATCTAATGTTTACATCCATGATAATTCATCTGTAAATTTAACAAAGTATGAGGAATCGTTTTATTAACATTAGACTTACAATTGCATACATCTATATGTATCAATCTCAAGAGTTCATCAACTCTTATGTTCCTCCCACTGAATGAGTGTTGTGCTCTTTGTCGTCTGAGATATAATTCACTAGTACCATATGATTCATAATCATATGATAAAAGAATTATTTATCAAGTCCATGGCTTAGTCCATAATTCCAAAATAATTGTAAAATTTCAGATACTTCTATATTTTCAATGCATCACTTTTGCTATGAAAACAAATACCACTATTATAGTTTATTTTATAATGAATATCCAAAATATCCATATTAAAATAAAACTTCGTACTTTTCAGTCAACAATGAAAATAGCTATTATTTCATAAATAATACTTAGTATAATTACAAATACAATTTCGTAACTTTATGCCATGGCCAAGAAGCTTTATATGATATGCTCCCACTATTTCTCTATTTCGGCTATTACCACAATAGTGTATTAAATACGAGGCACCATTCAACCACTTAATATAAGCTATTTATTTCACTTACTGCAACTGGTTTACAGTCGAGAGTGTTCAGACCAAATATCTTAAAATCAGAAATAAATCTCAATAAAATAATTTGCTATACGAAATTACATTTTTCAATAGAAAACATATTCTCATTCCACGTCATATGTATCAATCTCAAGAGTTCATCAACTCTTATGTTCCTCCCACTGAATGAGTGTTGTGCTCTTTGTCGTCTGAGATATAATTCACTAGTACCATATGATTCATAATCATATGATAAAAGAATTATTTATCAAGTCCATGGCTTAGTCCATAATTCCAAAATAATTGTAAAATTTCAGATACTTCTATATTTTCAATGCATCACTTTTGCTATGAAAACAAATACCACTATTATAGTTTATTTTATAATGAATATCCAAAATATCCATATTAAAATAAAACTTCGTACTTTTCAGTCAACAATGAAAATAGCTATTATTTCATAAATAATACTTAGTATATTTACAAATACAATTTCGTAACTTTATGCCATGGCCAAGAAGCGTTATATGATATGCTCCCACTATTTCTCTATTTCGGCTATTACCACAATAGTGTATTAAATACGAAGCTCCATTCAACCACTTAATATAAGCTATTTATTTCACTTACTGCAACTGGTTTACAGTCGAGAGTGTTCAGACCAAATATCTTAAAATCAGAAATAAATCTCAATAAAATAATTTGCTATACGAAATTACATTTTTCAATAGAAAACATATTCTCATTCCACGTTAAGGATCAATTATTATTTTACAATTCTAATTTCCGATGTCTTTTCATGAAGTAGAAGTGACCCAACTGTGCCTTAATATACATCCACTCTCGTACATTCGTTTCTCTTTCTAAATGGTCTAATCATTCAAAAGGAAACCCTTACTACAATCTTTACAAAAATGCATTTGGTCAACCTTAACATTGGAGGATACTGAATAAGTTGCACTTTAATAAACCAACCAAATTGACGTTTCAATGATCGAATTCTTAGACCTATCTTGTAGCTCTTGATCTAATGTTACATTTAGCATAACAAGGTATTTATTGTAATTAACCATATTGAATACACGATCTCATACTATGGTTTACATGCTTATTTTGAATTTGCGACCGTTCACCATACAACATTTATGTGTGACTGGATATAGATCAAATATTCATATCTTTATATTTCTTTTAGAGTTCGAAACTCATTGAAGACAATATACAATCTTGGGAAAATAAGCACGAAAGTGACCAAGTTGCGAACATATTTAGTGGTTGTACATTTAGGCGCTTGCATGGGTCAACATGAAAAAAATATCAGTAAATATATTTTTTATATTTCTATGTGTTAATCTTAACTGGGTTCCTTTGTATATTTTAACTAATAAACATTTTATCAACTATAATAATTGCACAAATTTATCGAAGTAGATTAGTTTAATTCATACATGGTAGATGTTCTTACACTATTAGAGAAGTTAGATGCTATCGTTTTATTTTTCAAATAAGGTTCCCACTAGACTTTTATGTTTCTCAAAACCCTAAGACGAAACATAGAAGTCAACTTCTCTAGCGGATGTTAGGACTTGCCTACCGTGAGATTCTGATCTTGAGGAATATCAACAAATCATTAGCCCACAAGTGATGGATAACACTTTATCGATTGTATCATATACAACTCGTAACATGTGGTCTTTGTTATATTCTCATTTCGACTTTGAGGAATATCAAGAAATTGAAAGAGATTATTCACTCGTACCTACCATTCCATGACGGCCTAAGTATAAATGTACGTATCTTGACGAATATCAACAAATATGTACATATACCTTGCCTCGTCTACTCAATGTATTAATAGTACTACACATAACATTCTTAGCTTGAGGAATATTAACAATTAAGGAGTATGCAACTAATCTATTAATAAATAAATGGTAAAGGACAACTTTTATATTAAAGGTTCATAATCTTTAATTTATTTAATTGAGTAACATCGACTTATGGAATAATGTATTTTTTATAAAATACCTTTGTGATTCAAGTGTTAGAAACATTTGAAATCGTGGTATACATACTATACGTATGTATTTATTACTTAAATCTAATTATGGTTTTTTTTATTGTTTTGCCTTTTTTTCCGATGGGGTTGAATGGACCCCTACCATTTTATTATAACAAATAATAAAAACATGCAATACAGGTGATTGATAGATTGTCAATCAACGACTAGGATGGAAAAAAACTCCAGTGAAAACAGAAGCAGAAACTAGGAGAGACAAAGCATCTCAATAGCGAAAATACATATCGTAGACAACAGAGCTCACGTAGAAAGAAGTGCATTGCATGTACCAGACTGGTACCATAATTCTAAAACAGAAGAACCAATTGAGCAGCAACCAGCGGTAACTTTCAAAAATATTTTGAAACTCAAATTCATTGCCACACAACTTCCGCTGCTGCAAACATGCTACGTTGGGAGGCCCATAGCGTTCAACATCTCCGTCTTCATACGTCTCGTAATACGACTAGAACCATTCGAAGAAGCAGCAAGCGAGGAGGAGACTGCAATGTCAACAAGAGGGGGTGGAGCTTTATACGTCGCGAGAGGGAGAATATGTTCGAAGCAATTAACCGGAGTTTTCTTAGGAGGCTTGGTCGCTGACTTAGCTTTGGATGGGGATGAGGATAGCTTGATAGGTTCAAAGGTGTAGACTTGGCTTTGGGATCAGAGATAGGCTCAGCGCACCCAACAATTTTAGGGGGGACCAAGGAGTCTTGCGCGGAACTGACTACACCGAGATTTAATTATTATAATAATCTCTAGCATAATGTATAAAAGTTCTGCCTTTTATTATACATTCATATTATATAAGTTTTAATTAATGTATAAAATTTTATAATTTAATTATTTATATAATAATCTCTAGCATAATATTATATTAATTTTATTAATTAAATCTTATTTAATTAATTAACCTTTTTAGTTAACTTTTTTATTCAATTAAACTTTTTAAGTTTAATATATATACTTCAACATTTATAGTACTACATATATACCTTAATATATATGTATTATATTTTCAATTAATCAACATTTAATAAAATTATTTAATTAAATAATTTTAATTAATTATAACTTATTTCAAAAATTATACACTACACACACATGCATACATTATCTTACCATTTCAAGATAATGTAACATATATCAATATATATATATATTATTTAATTTAACTAAAATTTAATTAATTATTTAATTTATTAATTCAATTAATTACATATAATTTTCAAATTTTAATTAATAAATTTTCGAAACAATTTTAAAGATGATTTTATAACATTTACAAACTTTTTACTTATTTTAAATTTAACCTTTCAAATTTAAAATTTTCTTTTAATTCAAAACAGATTTTGAAAATTAACTTAAGTCCCAAATTCAAATTAGGCCTTTCATATTAGGGATAACCTTTCGGCTTATTTCACCTTTTAGGCCAAGAGGTAGGGCAGTGTAACGACCCGTAAATTTAGACAATTTAATTTGTTAATTTAATTTGATTTTTGTAATTTAATTTAGGAAGAAAGAAAAATTTTCTAACTCATATTGAAGTAAATATAGGAAGAAAATGCAACATCTGAAATTTTAGCTAAGTACTTAATCATATAAAAAGAGAAATTACGATGCATTGAAGTAATGGGAATATTGTATATACTAATGCCATGACGAAATTTGTGATAATCTAATGAATTCAATGTTATTGTAACGTATGAAGTAATACGCGATTAATGGAAAAACATATGCAAATCAATGTAGATAAGAAATTTTAATTACTGTTGTTTTGATAATAAACGTTACTTGGTGATTATTAATATAGTAACAGAAGTGTGAATGTAAAGTAATAAAAGCGTAAATTTATTTTTAGTAATAATTGTTGTATATGGGATAATAAGTTAAATACAAGTAAAGTAATGCAGGACAATAAATAATATATGTAGTACAATCCCCATTTTATTTATAAACAATTGTAAGGTCTAATTTATTGAAATTTGAAAATTAGGAAATAGATTCAAGGTTTATATTAGATAATGAATTGGCAATCATTTAAGTTAATAACTAATGGATTTGATAGAATACCAATTTATTCATAAAGTGAGAATAAGTGAATGTAACAAAATGAATAGGAAATGCTAATTTATTCAGAAAGTGATAGTTGATGTAAAAAAAAAGGAATGGAACCAAGATGAATTGATAAATTTGATTTAGGATCTAAATTTGTATGGGTGCTTTTATTTTTAATGAATGGGAAAAATGAATCAATTAAGATATGTATTTATTTCTTTAGTATGTTGCATAAAATTTGGAAACTTGTTTGCAATCAAAGGGGATTAAGTAGCACGTTAAATGGAAATTAAATAAATTAATACATTAATGATGTGTAATATAATTCATTGTTAATTATACTCGTACAATGTCAATTTATTAGATAGCAAGATTTTAAATCAATAAACGAATTTATTTAGATTTCAATTTATAATTTATAACGTTTAAGGTGAAATCAATTGCCATTTATTGTCCTAACTTGTGCAGTTATGGTAGGTTTGATTTGTCATTAAAGATAGTTAATTATATAAGATGTAAAATGTTAATTTTATTTATAATATGAAGATTGGTTGATTTAAGGAGTGAAAACCAAGATTTATTAATTTATTTATAATTTGAAACTTAATAAGTGGATAAATTGCAAATAAGTGGAATATAATTTTAAAACATTACACGAATGAAAATTTAGGTGAAAATTGAGAATGTTAATATAATGGGTTTTGATTCCAATATTTATTTCATCTGTTTGTAATAATGAATTTGAATAATATGAATAAAAATTTAACTCAAAGAAATTATTGAAATTTAATTTATAATTTCTAAAATTAACAAAAACTGTAATTTGACGCTGAAATTGTTAATGTATTAACATTTAATTTGACATCTAAATTTGTTTAAAATCATTGTGAATGATTAAGAAAATAAAAGTGTTAAAGATTGTCAATTTCAGAATTTAAATAGGAAATTTGATTTAAATAATTTATTTTAAATTTATTTACTAAATGGAAAAATAGCCATTTTGGCCACTGACTCGGATTTCGATGAAACCAGTTTCATCGGATCCGTAACGGTTAATTATAATAGTGTTTCAAGTTTCGTAGTGATCGGACTGGGCGTTTGATCGTACGAACTCGAAACGCCTTGAAATTTATGCAATTGAAATCAATTGAAATCAATTTGGAAAATATTGTTTTTAGCATAACTTCTTCATACGATGGAATTTGAACCTGAAACCTTTTCCATTGAGTTTAAAATATTTTAAAACACCTATTTTGATATATGGGTTTACCCAATTTCGTTCCGGGGTCAGAACGGGCTTTTTGGACCACGTTGGCGTTAGCGCGTACACCTGTTTTATCCATCTATTCTATTTTCAACCTTCTCTATAAATATCCCCGCTTAACCCTAACCTCCGCCTATTCTCATTTGTCTATGCGTAAATTTTCATCAGCTCCTTCTTCTTCTCAATGACAGACAAAAATTTTAGATCCAGATACATTTCAAAATCAAAGTCAAAAATTCAAAGTCCTCAGAAAAATCTCAAAAAAATACATGTTGAAGCACTCGACCAGCGTAATTTTCTAGTGTAATTCGTTTTGGTTCATCGTATGATCAGTAAAAATCAAATAATTCTCGGTCGTTCATCGCGCGATGATGATCTTCGTCGGATTGGAAAACCCTTTCTGGGTTTTGAAGAGAGGACCGAGGGGACTTCATCCGTGCAGTTTATTTCGCGAATCGACGGTCAGATTGTCGGCAAATTTCGATTAGGGTGAGAGATGTAGTGGCGGCTACTGTGTTGTACGGACGCGATTTGACGCGTGGCGCTCGCGGGGACGTAGGTCGCGGTGGAAGAGCAGGGTCGCGCGTGGTCGGTGGTTTTCAGGTGGGCAACGGCGGCGTAGGCGACGCGTTGGAGCATGCTTCCTGTGCGTTCTCGAGGTGGTTCTGTTCGCGTGCGCAGATGATTAAAAAGATGGTGACGTGGCATGTTTGAAGAGGTGAATTGTGTTCTCTTTTGTTTATTTTTAAATTTGAAATTAAATCACAATTTTCGCTATAACTTTTGCATACGATATCCGTTTTACGCGCGGTTTCTTTTGTTAGGATCGTATTGAAATTCCGGACCAGATGACGCCGGTTAGGATGAATTCTGAGACGGTCAAATTTTTGGGTTTAAATTGAATTTAAATTCAAAAGGTGAGTGTTTTAACCCTCTCACAACTTCTAAGATTTCTTATGTTTGTTAAATTAAATTTTGATGTGATTTAAAATTTATCTATGATTGTTTGGGCATATATTTAATCATCATCTCAGTTAGATAGCATTTATTTAAATTAAATTGTTATGTAATTTTATTTTTGCATATAATTTGACAGTTAAATTTATTTATTATTGCATATAAACTGTCAGTTGAATAGTTATTAATTTTTATTGAATATAAACTATTCGTTGATGCTTGTTATATTTTATATGCTTTATATTGATGTTTTTTTTAAATTGGATGATGATTGTAATGAATGGTTGTTTATTGATATTTGGATGAATGGATGCTATATTTGATATAAACTGCAAGTTATTATGCATTTTCATTCCATTCGGGATTGCGGATTTAAATGATATATAACCATAGACCTTTATTTTTAAAATTTCAGATTGAAATGATAAATATCTGTATCACTTGACCATAGGATAGAAAATTATATACAAGCACCGTGGTCTATATATAAAATATTTTAAAGTGATTTTCTATGGGTTTTGGAAAAAAAAGGGTTTATATATATACTAATTTTGATATTATATAAATATTATTTTTATATATGGTTAAATTCTAAAATTTAAGCTAAGTAAAATTTGATGATGTTTTAAGTTTGATTTACGAATATTTCAAGTTTGAGCTTTATTTAAGTGATATTGAATTTATTAAATAAATATTTCTAAACTAAATAAAAGTAAATTGAATTAAGGTATATATAAGATTATCAGATTTGGTTGGGAATTTTGGAATATTTAAAGTCTTGAATATATCAAAATTGAAATGTTTTATTGAAATTAAGGTATTATTGTTTTCAAAGTATTGGTTTTCGAAATTGTTATAACTTTGAAAGTAATATGGTTTGGAAAATGAATTTATTTGAAATAGAATTTATTTAAGAATTATCTATGAAAATATGGATTTGAAACCTATTGAAACTGAAAATTTCGAAATATGACTTCAAAATGTGGTTTGGGTTTAAGATGATTTAAAAGAATATTTCAAGTTATCTAAATTTGAGAAAGATTAGTGATTGGAAATTTGGTTTTATTTAAATGAGATATTATTGAATTGTTTTGGAAATGGAAATGATATATTATTGAATTGGGTTTTGAAATGGAAATAATACATTGATAATTTGGGTTTGAAATAGTAATAATATTTTGGTTTATAGTATATACTATTTTGAAGTAAAGGATATGTTTTGAAATGGCAAAAATATTTTGGTGTTAAAGTATATACTATTTTGTAGTAAAGGATATGTTTTGAAAGGGCAATGATTGTGTTTTTTTAAAAGTATATATATTTGTAAATGACCACGGTGTTATAATAACGATTGGTTGTTAAAGAGACCGGGATCGGATATGGACATACTCTCTGTCGATACCGAAAACCACTTTGACAACTGTGTACGCGGTGGAGTTTCCAGAATGAAGTAGGATGGTGGCGACGATCCTAAGGTATATACGTGGACCCAACTCCCGTGAGTTGGCATAAGGTGGCTAAAACAGGAGCGATCTCGGACCAGTGAGGTAGCACCTCTTCTCGGACACATTTCTTCGATATTATACTCTTACTTGTGATTTGACTAGATGGCCATCCTCCGATTTGGGAATGTTGTTCGAGGTGGAACGGTAGTGGCTGCTATGCGTATCCATCAGTCCGTGTGCGTAATTGGTATATCTACCCTGGCATTGCCTAGTTGTGCCGTGTCACCTACCATATCGAGCTTTACTACGATTATGATTTTAAGATTCGACCGCGTTAAGGTTCTCCATCCCCTTAACGCTATTTTCTATATGATTATACTTTACTGATTAGACACTACTGTAAATAGCGAATATTACTACATAGTAGATAGTTTAACGGATCCTTAAGAGATGTGAATCCCGAACATTTCTTAAGTTACTACACTCACGTTAGACACTGGATAGGAGATGTCAAACCCCGTAAACATCTCTGACGCCGTTTACACTCATATTTATTTCATTGATTTAACTTAAATAAGATATTTTAGTTCTGACTCGAGTGTTTTGTTTTTTCAATTCGCTCGGGTCAGCCTGAGCATTTCAGGATTTGAAGGCCCTATTTCTGAAGGAAGAAGACGAAGAATTTATTATTACTATTTGTTATATATTCTACTACACCATTGTATTCCGCTGCATAATTATCATTCTCTAGTATGTGTAACTCTGATATGTATTGTATAAGTATAATCAAATGTTTTGTAAAACAGCTTCATGAACTGTTATTTGATTATTATATTTTATCGTTCCGCTGCAAGATTCTATTTTTTTCTTTTATTTCTCCACTTTTTCTTATTTACCCCATAACAATCCACCCTTCTGTATGGTTTAAGTTGGCACGTGTGTCTGCTTAAGCATACAAAAAGGTGGGGCGTTACAGGCAGGGTACTTGATTATCTAAACCCGACATAGACACAATACTACTAATTTAGACCATATAGGCTATTGGGTTGTGATACTATTATTAGAACTGTGCCAGCACACAACTGGTCAAATAGGTGATTTTCAAAACTTTTACAATTTTGGATCTTATTGGGCCTATGAAGTTTAAATTAATTAGATCTAATCTAAATAAATTTTTAAATAAAATCATTATTTGATATAATTGATTAATACAAAGATTTTATTTCCTTATATAGATGATCTATAATGTGTACATGTACATCAAATATACATGTACATGTACGTGCCTGTGCAACATATAATATGTATGTGGTTTAACATGTCTGTACCTAAATGTTGGGATTTACATCGCAACTGACACATTTGTCCCTTCATATACGTATTTGCTGTCAATTGTTATATAATAGTAATATAATATAAAATAAACGTTTATGTGTGTGTGTACAAGTATAAAATAACATATGTATATATTTGTATATATATTTATATGTATAACAATTATATATAAATTTAAGTATAAAACAACTTAAAATTAAAATTTTAAATCATTAAGAAAAATTCAAATTTGAAATTAGATCTAGATTTAAAATGTCCTTTTAAAATTCAAATTCAAATTAACTGTTTAATAATTAAAATATATTTTATATAAATATATACAATTTCTTTTGTAAAACATAAGTATATATACGTAAATATATTTCTAACTTATATAAAATTCTAAGTCATTATATATATATGTAAATTATTGTCAATTTATATACAAAATAAAATAATACATAAATGTATTTATTTTTGGCCATAATATAATTTTGAAAAAAATAATTTTTTTTGTTAATTAATCCGTGCGGATTAAATGTATTATATAATCTTTTTTAATTTAAATTTCTGTAGGAAAATAAAACATTTGTTCTTTTATATTATGAATTTCGTATATAAGTAATTTAATATATATATATTAGCAAGTTATAGTTTAATATTTAATATTATTAAAAATATATATTTTATTCAAATAAAATATATATGAACAAAATTATTGTTATTATTATTTTTGTCAAGGACCTCTTGTTTCACTGGTTAGAGATTTAGCACGTTAGACAGAGATTCTAGAAGTCATGGGTTCGAGCTCTTGTGTAACAACCCTAGTCGAGGTTAAAATAAAATAAAAATATTGAAATGGATTTTTGAAGAATTTAGTTAGATTTTTGGGAATAACATGGATAAAGTGGTTTAACATCCAATTTAGCATTTTGATTGCAATTTGAAAACCCTAAAGTCATTAAAATCCATATCAGTGGAACAAATGACACTTGTGAATTTTGTGATTAATCTGAAAAATAAACGATAACTTATAGATAGCTGAATAATTTTTATACCATTAAAATAGTTGATAAATTAAATCTATTTCAAAGTTATACGATGGATAATTAAATAAAAATAAACAAGCACTGAATTAAATAAAATTATCCAATTATCGAAATATAGTTTACAGAATGAAGTGTAGATCGATTTAAATTTGATTGAATTATATTTACAAATAAATGCAAAGATTGATATTTAAATTTAAATATAAAAGGAGATCAATTAAGGACTAAATTGAATTAAAAACTAAACCCAAAACAATAGTTAACCCCAAGCCCAAACCCACTTAAATAAATTAAGTTCATTTCTTCTTAACTAGACTTATTAGAAGAAAGGAAAAAAAGCCTCATTCCATTCTCTGTGGCATGTCAATGCCTTAATCCCCAAATGCAACACACGAAATAAAAAAAAAAGTGGTTGCGCGTGTGCTGCTATCGCCGGAGGATGGAGCCGCATGGGTAATCGATGATGAGGCAAGCGCGGTTGGGGCGGCTCGATTGAGGGATGCTGGTTGGATTTTAGCCTCACGTTGGTTGGCATCGAGGAGTTAAGGTGATCATCGCGACATCGATGGTGGCGCCCGCATGTAGATGGTGTTGTGATGGAGACGATTGAGCGATGGCCACACAGATGTTAGGACGAAGGTGATCGACAGCCTGGAGCCGCGATGTGCTACGGCGGTTTCGAGGCTGGTCGAAAGTGGGCGCGCTCTAGCATGGTGATGGGCAATCGTCTAGGGTTCATTATGAGACAGTGAATTTGTGCTAGCGTTTTTGGGTAGGCTGAGAAATGAAAATAGAATTTTATGCAAGCTAACGATTAAGGTGAGTTATTTTTAACTCACACTTCTATATCTATTAATGTGAATTCCTTATGCATGATGTGATATGGTTGTTTGGGTGATAATTGTTGATTTCTAATCATTGAATTAGTTAAAACATGAATTTTGCTTTGCATATCCTTCCCTAATTGTAGATCTTAATGACTATTTGTTGTGTGAATGAATTGGATTAAAATATGGTTGCATGTTATGATTTAGTTATTTCATCGAATAATTAATTATTCGATGAGATTTGATTGTTTGGCGTTACATTGATGCGTTGTAGGGATTAATAATGTAAAATTACAAATGAAACTCGGTCCGATTTTGAATTAAGATTTTATACTATGTCGATGCTTGTGTATCATTGTGTGATCGGAGTTTGCCGGAAAACAACTCGGATCGCTAAATAATTCCATATTATGGAATTATATTTTTTGAACGATGTTGGCTCTAGTTATTAAATTTTAGACTGGTTTATTGTTAGAATGTTTTAAAAGAATTCCAAAAATGAGATTTTATTCATTTTGATCCTTATTGAAATTTTATTTATAGAATATATAGCTAAATTATATTATATTCTTAGCTTATTTTTTATTCAAAATTTCTCTTCAAAACTTTTAAAATTGAGTAAATTTATTTATAAAACCTTTTTAAATTTATTATTAGAAGTATATTATAACTTTGGAAATGCTTAGAAGCAAAAGATAAAATATAGTATTATTTTACGAAAGTAATAATTATTTATAAAACCTTTTTATATTTACTATTATAAGCATAAGATTTTGGAAAGGTTTTAGAGACCATAAATAAAATATAGTAATATTTATATAAGCAATGATGAAAGCAGTAATTTTAATTTCAAGCGATTTGTTAAAAAAGAGATTTAAACGAATTTTAAAAGAGTTCAAAAGCTTTTGTAAATAAGAAACTCTTATTTAAAATGAATTTATGGATTTAAAAGTGATTTTGGAAAAACAATTGTATCTTGATATATATATATATATATATATATATATGTGTGTGTGTGTGTGTGTGTGTGTGTGTGTGTGTGTGTGTGTATAACTAATTTAAAACTCTTTTAATTTTTTTATTATGGATTAACAAAGGTGAGAAATTTAAAAGTGAATTATAGATAAAATATTTTAGAGATCATTTTCTATATGATAAAATTATATTAATTATTTTCAACCTATAAACTATTGTTGGCATTTATTGTATTTAGCTTTTGGCTATTTTTATTCAAGTTTGAATTGGATTTCTGTTGAATTTCATGATTTTCTATGAAACAAAGAATTTTAATAAACGATTGAATTGTCGGGTGGTATGGGACACTTTGTACAATTCTTTCGATTATTATTATAATTTGTTAAGTAGAGTTTGAGTGGAAATTACTAGCTTTCGGTAAATACTTGAATTTACTTTCTAGTATGGAACAGTTAGTTAAATTCTTGTGATTACTAAAATGACAGTAATTGACACTTAGAGTTGTATTATCTTAGGGTGTTTGGATTTCAGACCGATAGATCCCCGAGAGAAGATAACTCATTTTTTATCGATCTAAGAATCGATACATATTTAGACTTGGGTAGGCAGATCTCTTTCGGAAGATCTGTTATGGTGTAAATACGGCTGTCTCTTTCGGAAGGCAGATTTTTACATGCATCATAGTCTATAGATACTACAACCTATCGGTTTATTTGTTTTATACAGTTAGACTATGTTTACCTCTTTCGGAAGGTAAATTTTCATAGGACAGATTAAGTACATGGCTGCTCTTTTCTTTGAGCGGTGTCCCTAGTCTGCAGTCTCTTTCGGAAGGTTTCCTTTCTATGTAGCGGGTATCTTTCAGTAGATTTCGTGTCACTGTATTAAACTGATAGATGACTACCATTATTATTTCATTATTGATGATTATTTCTTCAGAGATTTTTAGTATGGATATTCTGTATCTTTATGGCTCTGAGGAATTTTGAATTGGTTATCACCATATTTTGAAATGATAGTCTATTGAGACTTGATATGTATTTATGAAATGGTGATTTGCCTTATTTGAGTATTTGTTTTGGGCATATTTTATTTATGACTTATTTCGTTATTGTTAATTCAAAATTTTGAGATCTGTATTTATTGGTTTGATATGCCTTTTTGAATTTTTGGGTTTTGGGCACATTTTGAAATGACTTATTTTAGAGTTAAGCCATTTATGGAATTATAAAGTAGTGAATTTAATTAATATGCCTTATTATGATTGTTTGTTTGACATATTTTAGATGACTTATTATTTTAAGTCATATAGTTATAATATTAATATCTCACCTTTTTTTAGATATAGTCTGACTCGTTTATTATTTTAATACTCGGGTCAGGTCGAGACATTACAGGTACAAGGACCCATTGACCTTTAGATTTTGGGCTAGCATTGAAGTAGACTATTTTGAGAGTTTTAGTTTACTTCATACTTGTATATATTGACAGTTAGGAGTTTATGTCATCTATATTATATAGTAGTGACTTTGTACAGATACAAGATTTTGGATATGATGTATATATTTATGTGGGTCTAGTACTGAATTTTGTAGGCTCGCATTCTATTATGTATATGATGATGTATATAATTCCGATGTGATCTGTGACTCTGATTCTGATTTATCTATATTACATACTGTTCTGAATATTTTCAACGGTGTGTTTATTACTTTGTATTAATACTGCACACATCAAATTTTCAGTTCAGATCCTTAAAAAGGTAAATAAGACGTGTCAGTGTTAGTATAAAGATATATTCACATTCGATCGTCCTTAACCAGCCGTATTCTCCGGATTAGCGGACGACATTACTTGTAATGTTCTTTGCTAAACTGGGCATAGCGGTGGGGTCGTCACAGCTTGAGACATAGTAATGAGTGCTCTACTTAAATAAAGCATCACTCTTTTTATCAATATTTTTTAGTTCATGTGCATACGAAATAACATGTTTTGAATTTATTAAAATAATTTATAAATATATTTATATATGTATGTTAGTTTTAAAATTCAATTTTTAATTCAAAATGCTTTTAAAATTGTTTTTCAATTTGCATTTTTCTATTTAATATGGCCGAAAGCAAATATGAGAGCGTGTATACACACACACACATTATTATTATTATTATTATTATTATTATTATTATTATTATAATTAATTATTATTATACAACACATTCATATGTGAATCGATAGCAAATACATATATGAATTCGTGATATAATCTAACTTATACAAGTATAATAGCATAATGATTATGTATATTAATTGATATACATTAAATGTTACCTTGGCTATGGCATAGTTGTAACACCTTGAATGCTAAAACAAAATAACTTCTTCAATCTGATGCGGTCCCTTTAGAGATTCTAGTAATCAAAGAGATCCACATACCTTTAATTCTATTGGATTTTTGTTTAAAAAATGAAGAGAGGGAGATGGCTATGCCTTCCATCCTAGAGAGGGAGGAGAGGCTAGAGAAAGTAAAATAAAAAATGAAGAGGATGTACGGTTTATGTAGGAAAAGGAAGGGAGAGGAAAAAAGGGGATCTAGATCTCATCTTTTACCATTTCTTTGTCCACCAGTTCAAACTCACATATCAAAATATCACACCCTCCTAACCCCCCATACATGGCCAGATACTCTTAATAGGCTTATGGGTCTATTTTCACTTTCAAACCATATCGGTAATTTCATATTTAATTCTAATCCAAATGTACACCGAGATCGTATATTGTTACGTACATATATACCTTTTATATATGCACTATTTCCAATGTCGGTTCAAATAAAGAAAATAAAATTTTATAAAATTAATTTTATTAATTTATAACAGTTATAATTTAATTAAATCGGGTGGTATTCAGCGTATTCAACATTTCGGTTGCGTGACTCGTAGTGTAAATTTAATCAGCGATTAATATCGACAATTCGAATATTAATGTTCACACATCACCTTAGCTAGTGGTGTGACGGTTTGACCGAATTTATCGCTTGCATATTTTTGGTTAAATCCATAGTAGTGACAATTATTTATACTAATTCCCTTCGTCAAAACTATATCACATTAGGACTTATGGAATTTGATATTGGTCAAAATTCCATTATTATTCACATTTAACTAGTATAGTCCAAACACAATGTCCTTGATTCATAACAACTATTATTAACCGAACTTCTCTAGCTAGAGACTTTGACTTTGAGTTGACTACAGTTGACCGTAATAATAATCTCATATAACTGAGGAGACGAATTCTCTATTGAATAATGTTTTACTTCAAATGCTTCAACTCAGACTTAACTAAGTCGTTCGATGAACATCGTACCATGATTTATCTCTAATCAAAGTGGAGTATCCACATTGAAGTTTAATAGTATTCTTAAGTCAAGAAAACTATGTAATATTGTCATTTCGATATTTTCTATCCGACCTTAGTTATATTAACCAACAGAAAACTATCGAGTGAGGTATTCCATCGTTATCCAATAACTATCAGTATGTAACTCATTGGTGCCCCTGTAAACATGAGTAATACACTACTCGACATTTAGGAAGCGATACGTACTCTAGTCTCAATGGATGTATCGATATCCAGTCTTGATACATTTTGACTAGAAATATTTAAAACGGTATATTTATTTTCATCGTGATAAATTTTTCATGAAAGGTATGGAGTAAACTTCTTCTTTTTCATGAAATAATTAATATAATACATTATATCAAATATATAATAGAAAGAAAAGAAAGCTTTTATTTCGAACGAGAATTTATTACAGATTAATAATTTACAGTAAATTACAGAATTGCACCTAGGGCATATCACTCACTCTATCACTTAGTTACGCCCTCTATGTTTGGGCACTTGGATGCACAATGCCCCAACTAGCTACAATTGTAACAATTCACCTTTGAAATATCCTTTTGTGCTCCATCTTCTTGAATCTTTCCTTTATGTCGTTGGCCCTTCTTTCCCTTCTGGTATGGAGTGAACTTCTTCTTTTTATCAATTTTAGCCTTATGTCATATACCTCTCCTTCCGGTATACATAAGCTTGTATCACCTTTCCATATCTACTAATTCGTTGAATAGAAGCGCTAGATGGGTCATTGTTCTATCACTCAATCCTAGCCTCAACCCTAAAATAAACTTATCCACCATCTTCCTTGGTGTTTTTATGAGATTAGCATCATGCTTAGATAGAGCACTGAACTTCTACGTATACTCCAATACAGTCATACTTCCTTATTGCAACTTAACAAACACCCGAAACATGGTTGACAACTTTGATCGTGAGATAAATTGCTCTTCAAACATTTCTTTAAATCTTTCCCAATTAACTTCTTGCTTAGAAATTTTTACCCTTGCAGTGTCCCATCAGATACTTGCCAAACCTTCCAAGTATCTCGACACCGACTTTACTCTTTGGGCATCGGTAAGCTCAAAATCTTCATAGATGTGTTCGCACATCTGCAACCAGTCGCTTGTTTCTAAAACCGGTTTTGTCCCCTCAAATATCTCTCCATCCAAGCTGCGGAAGTCCTGACTTATCTTCAAGCTCCCTCTAGCAGCTTGCGCTGGACCCTCCAGAACTTACAGCGGCACATGCGTAAATATCAATTCTTATTATTGACTATCCTAGTCAATAAGTCTCGACAACACTACCTTCGCTTTCATCCAGGAAAGCTTGGTTTAATTATATGTTCGTTTCGTCATCTCATACCATCCCCAGGTTAGGACTCGGTACAGCTCTTTTGTCTTTCGGTAAGTGTCGCCTTTGTATGTTGCTCACGCATTGGCCTCCGACTACAGCCTCCTCCGTTGGCATTGACCTTCGGTTCTCTCTTTTATATTTTCTTAGTTCATTATATTAAGGCTCAAATTAGTCTTTTCTTAGCTTGTTATAGCCTTCTGTTCCAGCCTAGTCCTTCTGCCATTGTACTCTCATTTCCATTTCAACTCTACTATAGGCAGTCAAGTTTGGTATCTTTACGTGTCTACCACTTCTCTCTACATGTGTCGTCTCTGGATTCGTTATGCCTCCACTTTTAGTTAGTAACAACGTCCTTTATAATATTTTTACAGCACTTTTATATGATCTTGTCCCCTCTTTAATTAACATATAATTTACATACATAATTTAGCCTCAGTAATCAAATTATATAGTCCCGACATTCCAATTTAGCTTTCCAAAATGGATGTTTCAACGGAAAATTACTATTTAATCCAAGACAATTGTATTAAATTACTATGCACATTTTTACCAAAACTACTGATTTTTGGTTTTCCAATTATGAATGAATTGATGAATAGAAGGGATATGTTTGTTATCTGGGTTTTAATCCAACAGAATTCAAAGGAAGTCAGAACAACTTCGTCGAGTCAGAACAGCTCAAGAGCCAACCAGAAGGACTAAAAGAACCAATCAAGAAGGATCGGAGAAAAAGCAAGCAAACACATGCTAAGGTGATGGGTCGCTAGCGATTCATCTCCTATGTATCACTATCGATCCATATGGTTAGTTCGTGGGTCCACCAATATCCTTGCATCATGATCTCATAGCAATCCAATGCAACCAGCGTATGGATCATCATCAAAATAAGGCAACAAGCTACGAAATTAGATGGAGAACATCAACACGAGATAATAGACGCGATCCAAAAGGCAAAGCTCAAAAATCAACTAAGTACATGGATCGATAGCGATCCATGCACTATGGATCGCTGGCGATCCATACCTTTTCGCCAGATCGCCATAAACTCCAGGGAACAAGGTCCAGAAATTCACCAAGTACATGGGTCGCTGGCGATCCAATCACCAAGAATCGCTAGCGATCCATGCCTTATTACTAGTTTGTCACAATCTTCAAGGGAAAAGAATGATGAGGAGCAACTCAAGCAAATGGATCGCCAGCGAGCCAAAGCTATGGACCGCTAACGATCCATAGACAATGGATCGCTAGCGACCCATCAAGTTGGTTCGGTTCGTGACAAAACTTACAGTGCGTCTTCATACGATCATTTGTAAGGATCTGGCAAGAGGGCCCAGCCCAGTAGTTCTCCAACCTCTATAAATACTCTCTTGTCTGCAACACAAAAAGAGGATCCTCCTGACTAGTTGCTGAAACTCTACTGGAAGCTTTCTTCGCTATTCACCTCCCTCACAACAGTCTTCAAAAGGGTTCACTGTGATTCTCCAATGGATTCCAAGATTGGAGACTCGATCTAACTAAGAATATTCAAGAGATTTGTAATCAAATACATCTTGTAAGAGCAATCAGTCAATAATAAAAACTATAAAGTGGACGTATGATTTAATTAACAACCGAATCACTCCAAAAATCTTCTTGTCTTCTTTCTATTTCTTCTCATTTTATAATTATTCTCTTTATTATTGCTCTGTAAGAACAGGGCTGGTGTTTTCACACTCAATCCAACGTGTTGATCCATTTTTTGGGTTAACAATGTTTTTTCTTTTTCTCCTTTTTCCATTACTATGATGAATTGGGCCACCGGTCCCTTTTCTCCTTTAATTTATTCTCTTCAGTTGAATATAAGTTGCACGATAAATATATAATGGTAAATCATTATTTATTTTAATCTAAATGTTAAATAAATGCCCCAGGATATTTACTTTGCTTGTTTCCTATTTAGTTTTATGTGGTGTTATATTGTATCCTTGGCTGATATAGGACACACAATTATGTGTTGATATGGTCAGTGGCGGAGCCAACCCGTTATTTTAACTAGAGATATATTGTATTATACAAATAAACATTCAACAAAAAATAAATTAAAAGATGTTGGACTTAAAGCCAGACAAAAATATTTTTAGAAAACAAATAAAAATGGACTAAAGCCTCTATCTTTTTCGGGTATGGCCAGAGAAAAAAATTAGATGGGGCTAAATATCAAAATTTTAGATAGTGTTTGGTTTATTATTTTTAGTTTGGATTTTCGACCATACAAAAATGCACATGACGCATTTATATTGTCGAAAACAACCAATTTAGAAAACGAAGTTAACATACAAAATAAAAAACAATTTTTTTCCGCGTTTTGGGAAATAACATAAGCACGTGAAACAATCCATTCTTCTGTCGTCTCTTTATCTCCTTCGTCCTCTCATCCGTCTTTCTTTCATCTCTTCCACTGTCCCTCCATTCTTCCCATATTTGAGATACATATTGAAAACCGAAAACACAGAATTTGTTTTTAAACCAAACACTATCTTAGTTTTCTGTACATGTTTTTATTATTTTAGCTAGGACCTCCGCCCTTGCTGTCTAATACTAGTTCCGCCCTTGGATATGGTCAGTTACTAGTTTATGTCTGGTTATATGCTAATGTCTATAAATGCAGGTGGAGGGTGGGATGATAATCTTAGTGCATGTAGATCCGACTCTCTCCCTTTGACATGAAGACCGGGCTTTAGATGTAGTGGAGTACAAAGTAGTCACGGTGGTAGTTTGTTCCATCGTATTCTTCTTAATATACAGACACCCTCCTTTATGTACATTCACTTTGCAAGGACAGCATTGAGAAGCTTATGCCTACAAGTGGCTCATCTTACCCTTTGTTGTATGTTCATTTTAGATATGTTTCTCACTACGTTGTTATTTCTCACTTATAACTACATGTGTATGATCAGCGTAATCCTTACGGTATGACATTCAGTTTCAGTTTGATCTATAAGATGTCTTGTATCATTTCCATGTCCAATATTTAGGGCCCATTTGGTTTGCTGTTTTTAGTTTTGTGTTTTCGTCTAAACAAAAATGCGCATTTCTTATGCATTGTTGGAAAACACACAATTTTGAAAAATGAAATTAACATAGAAAATAGAAAACAAGTTTATTTGATTTTTCGTGTTTTGAGACATAACAAAAGGACGGAAAACAGTTCCTCCCCTCCATTTCCCGTCCATCGTTGTAATGGCTAAGAATTGTAAAAAAAATTCTCATGTTTTCTTGTATTTTGTAGTGTATGTTGAAAACACAAAACATAAAACTCAAAACGAAACCAAACGGACCCTTATATTCTAATTCCATGCAACGTGAGACTATGAACATAAAACATGTATGTCTATTCTTTCAAACTGTTCGCCTGACGTCCAATAATTTTTAGTATTTGGGATTAATACGTAAATGGATCTAGACAATGCTAAAGGTAAAAGAAGTCGTTTATCTTATGTGAACCCTGATCCCACCAAACAATCCAAATCAAATAATATGGTTTTCTTGCTTTTGTTCCCACTAGCCGTATTATTCTCACTAACCATATTCCATATTATTTAATTCGGATTGTGCAGTGAAAAATAAAAAATTATAGAGATGAGATGTCATTGAGCACTTCTCTATGTGTATAATATATATACATACACATGACCGAACTGTGTCATCAATTGTGTTACTAAGTTTTATTGTGTCACCAAAAAGTCTACTTGAACACAATTTGGTGATACAATGAAATTTATAGTAACACAATTGGGTCATATATATATATATATATATAGTTGAAATGAAAGCATAATTTTTTTGCCTGATTGTGAAATTTCAAAAATGTCCTTCCATGCAAACAAGAGGTCGTGAATTCGAATCTCACCGTGAATAAATATTAACACCTATCTTCAAATGTAAATTTTAAAACATAAACAAGGTTACAAGTTCAAACAATATTTCAACAAAAAATTACATTTCTTTTTTATATTTTTCAATTTATTTTTATCAAACTACATAGAACTTTCAAATTTAATAATTTAATAAAGAGCTTATATGCACGTACGTTGCACGTGCATGTGTGTGTATATATATACACACACGCGCGCGCGTGCACGACTGAGTTCTAATTGCATTAGAGTAACACAACATTAAATGGTAAGTTACTAGGAACAGAACGAAGTGAAATTTAATATACCAAATTTTGCGGTGCTGCGTATGTAACGTTAGTTTACAATGAAAAATTATTTTTGTTAACCAATATACTACAGAACGCAAAATGCTGCTTTACCCAAAATAAACACCCAAACTAACACTCAAAACAATCACAACCACACAATTTTATCTCCCTCTTGTTATCCACCGTTGAATTCATTTTCGCAGCCTTTTCTTACCCATCTTTTTGGGTATTGTGGCTCAACTCATTATTGCTGTAAACAAATAAGAATATTTTATAAGAAATAAGAGCATAATCCATTAGAGAAAGTGGCAGAAGATATATTATTCATTCCTGAAATTCGTAATATATTTACATTACATAGCCTTCTTTATATAAAAGCTTCAGAGCTAAGGATTGAACTAATCCCATGATGTGGGACTAAACAAAACAACATAAAGCATATTCACTTCATGATTTACATATATTGTAACACTCCCCCTTGAATATGCGTCTTCAAAATCTTGAATGCTCTGATACCTTAAAATTGTTACTTTTGAAATGTGTATGATGATTGCTCCCCCTCATTATTATCTTGCTTGCATTTATCCATTCAGTCGATATAGATATTGTCCGTTGCCTCGTTAAAAACCTCTGCTAGGAAAAACCCAGTAGGAAAAACCTTGAACGAGGAAAAGAGTGCAACTTGTAAAATCATAGATATCATACAATGATATTCTATAAAGAGTTTGATACTTCGGGATCAAAATAATGCATCATTAAAACCTTACTAAGAAAAACCTAATGGGAAAAATCTTAGTGAAGGAAAAAGAGTACAATGACAGATTTTATTTTCTTATTTCTTCAAATGAAGCTTGGTACTTCTGGATCAAACTAATGTCTCGCTAAAACCTTACTAAGAAAAACCCTATGGGAAAAATCTTAGTCAAGGATAAAAATACAATTAAACTTAAATAACATATTTAAGATGTTATTTCTTGAAAAGACGTTTGATTCTTCTAAATCAAGATAATGCCTTGTTAAAACTTTAGTAAGCAAAACCTAGTGGGAAAAATCTTAAATAAAGAAAAAGATTACATTATAACTTATTTTCAAATGTTACTGGGAGTTGATATACTTCTGTACCAAGATAATGCCTCATTAAAACCTTACTAATAAAAACCCAGTGGGAAAAATCTTAGTTAAGGAAAAAGAGTGCATTATAAAATACTTATGGATGCTCCCCCTGATTTAAATTTTCCTTTGAATTCATATTCGTCTTTCTATAACTCAATTTGGTTATAGATACTTCTGAATCCATAAATATGAATCTCATTAATAATACACTTTATTAATAGTTTTCTTCAATACAATCAAATTTTCTAAGATTGTTTCTTCCAAATATGATTTGCATTTTATGCATCTTGTATGCTACTTTTATGGGAAAAAAACACTTCATGTGCTTTCATTTTTGTGCTTCAAATCAATTTTGTGTATTGCAACTATACATCTTTTGTGAATTTTAAATTTTTCATTACAACATTACTAAAAAGCAAGAAGTAATCTGCTCATTTTAAAGTATATCAAGATTTTCATTACAACAATACTTAGAATAAGGTTGTAATCTACACTTCATGTCTTTTGCATTCTTTATAACTACAAAAGTTATATATATTCTTCAGGAATTTGTATACTTTAATAAGTATTCGCATATCGCAACTACCACTTCAATGGATATTAAGAGTTTCATTACAACAATACTTAAAAATAGAAAGTAATCTACTCATCATGAACTACATCAAGATTTTCATTACAACAATACTTAAAAGAAGTAGTAATCTACGCATCTTGTTCTTTACCTTCTTTATAACCACCAAAGTTATTTATATTCTTCAGGGTATTTTAAGTGTTTCAAACACTTTCACTGCTTCAATCAATTCAATTATCTCTAAAAATAACATGTCCATGTCACTTAACATGTTGTTGATATGTGCTTTAATAATTTTAGTGTGCTTTTGCCACTTTATATACATGTTTCTAATTTTATTTTGTGGACTACAGGTCCACATTTCTTATTTAGGAGAATTTCATGATGGCCAATCATGTTTTTCTCTAATCCAGGATCTTTAATCCATTAATAAACATAGACGCTTTATTATTTATAAATTTATAATCAATGATTATATATTGTCAGTTCTAGATATGATTTATTGAGATCTCTTTATTTATCATATTTTAGGTACATAAACCACTTCTAAGGTTATTTGACAATCATGTTATGGATCTCTATTAGAGCACCTTTAAGTGTTTCTTCAAGAACACTCACCTTCTTTATTTGGCATCTTTATTACTTACTCCAAAAAATATTTTGAACTAACTTTTAAACCACATTTCGGATGTGGTTTACACATTTTGATCCTTTAAGGATTCAAATCTATATTGGAGAAAGTCTACTAGGGATATTATTGATAATTTATTCAAGTTACTTAATATTTTGCATCATTGTATATTTAACAAATATTTAACACTAATGATCAAAATGAGCTTGTATCCCGTTATCCCCCCCCCCCTCAATGTTGACAAACATTGTCACATTAAATAATAACTATTTGGATTCTCATTTTGATCCGTTATGATATTGCTACTAGAAAATACACCATACTAATAATAGGAGGATAATTCTTTTATAAAATGCATTTAATTGATATTTCTTATTAGAGTTTGTTCTCATTTATTGATCTAGCCAATTAGAGGGATTTACTTATTGTGTAGATCATTTGAATACATACATGACTTCAAGTCATTCAACATTTATGTTGATTGAATTTTAAATCACTAAATAATATCTACACATAATCTATAAGATGAGCTTATAACAAACTTCAGGTTGTTAGCTGAATATTTACATATATGGATGTATATGTGCGTCCACGTATTACACATATATTATAAATTTTCATATTCTTTCTCATTTGAATTAGTGATTTTTTTTAGAACAAACTATTACAAGGATCCAAACTATTAATTTCTATTTATAAATCAATGTCAATGTGAATCCGTCAAAAGCGCATGATAATGTTCAAAACATCTGATTTGGAATCATATTGAACTTCTGGTTCAAATAAATTGTATACACGACTTCAAGTTGTTAAATTTTATTCCTTGATTATATCTCTAATATTACTTTTGAACATTAATTATGATTATTTATTAGAGAATATATACTTAGTTATAATTATATATAAACATCTCTTCTAGAGAGTTCAATAAAAGAGATATATTTACAACATAAATAAGAGTATCTTCTAGACCCTTGAAATGTTATAAAAATAAGAAATTATATTGGTTACACATACCGGTTTTTTCAAGACCGTATTTATATAGCTTTAGTGAGAATTATGATACGACATATAGATTATCTCTTCAAGAGAATATCTAAAGATATTTCTTCAAGAATAGTTGTGCATATGATATTTAATCATCGTAAGTTCTGAAAAGTAAAGGGTTATATATCACTATTCGCTTCTAAATTTGTCTAATGGAGCTACAGGTCCATGACAATAGACGATTGAATTTTAGGTAATTTATTATCACGTTATTTTTTGAAGTGTTATATCATATTTGACAATATTCTATAGGCAATTTTTTTATAATATTATATGGTGATATAATATCGCTTCTGGGATATTTTATAAACACCGCTTCTAGGGTGGTACATATCACTTCTAAAGATACTTTATATATATTATTTTTGGAATGTCATCAATACTCAATATCTTTTTTCACATAATTTACATAACTCTACAATATCTCTTCTAGGATGTTTAGATTTTGTAATATAAATATAAATCAAATCATAAAACATCTCTTCAAGAGTATGTCATATGGGTTATCTTTTTCGGAGAATATTAAAATGTACTTCTTCAAATATATAGTTTGGCAAACACACCCAAAAATTATCAAAACTTGGGTTTTACCAACTTCAAACTGATTTATTAAACTAAAGTAAAATAAAACAAAATCCACATAGCAGACTTAAAGCTGCTACCAGTTGATCAATTCGACCATATCATTTATTACTGCACTTAGATTTTCATCATTAATGAAGTTTCTATCATTACCTTCGAAGAAATATCTTGCAGAGTTAGTAAACAAACAAATATGACTGTTTAGGAGAAGGATAGATTGAAATAAAATGGGGATTAAATTATAAGCCACAACAAAAGACATACTAATGAGTACCGTGTGAAAAACTATTCTAACCATGATGAATAAAAATTGGATGAGTTGTGATAGTTATAAACAATGATTGGGTTTTGTTAGTAGGCCTAATAATGATGCAGGAAAACAATTAACATAAATTTAAACAACGAAAACAAACTCATTGACTATTGTGACAACAAACATTAGCTTAAATAAAGCATGCTATGTTCAAATAGTTTGTTCATACAACCATCTAGCATCCCCACAGAATAGAAGGAGAATTAGTAGACGTGGAGATTGAGTAAAAGTTTGTTTACTAACAACGGTATATATAATTAGCAGTCTGGTTAACTAATCAACACAACAACCAGTGTGGTTAATTCAAAAAATACATTATGAGTTGAAACAATCTGGTGCATGCTAAACAGTTATCAAGCATCTCAGTAAATATATAAGCGGAATTAGATAAAAGTTTGTTTACGAACGTCGTTCTGTGTAGTACGTTAACCAATCAATACAACACCAGTGTGGTTAATTTGAAAGAAAAAAAATTATGTGTTTAAACAATCTCATGCATACTAAAAAAAATTTCAAGCATCCCAGCAGAATAGAAGCAAAATTAGCATATTTATACATTGAGAAAAAGTTTGTCTTCTAATAGCAGTCTATGACATGCTTTTACCAATCAATGAAATATCCAGCGCGATTAATTCAAAACAAAAATTACAATAATGGACAATAGAACTAAGAATGAATACCTGAATATAAATCTTTGAGAAGGTAGTGAAATTATGAAGCTATTTCGGTTGATTGGGGAAAGGAACGTTTTCCCATATGTGATGGAAAAAAATATCAAATCTGCATTATAATGTCGAGTGAACAATTTGTGATTTGAAGTTAGATCAGAAGTTGTGATTGAAGGTGGTAGCTTATGCAGGTAAATTGAAGAAAACAGCAATGTGCCCTGTCTGTACCCTCATTTTCGAAAAGAAACATTGTGCTCATTTTGAATGGATGATCTGCCACAAAAGCTGCTCCATTTACTATATCAAACAAAAAAAATTCCCCTTGAGATATGCTACAGTTGGCAATCTTGGTGAGCAGAGGAGAAGAGGCGGACCCAATTGCAAGCGAAAGTAGAGCCTCGACGAGGAGCAGATGTCGATTGGTGATCATACAACCCTAATTTTAGAGCATAGAATTGCGATAAGGTGGATGGATCTGAAATTGAGTAAGAATGATAATCGAGAAGGATATTAAAGTATTGCACCAACTGCAGAAATTTATTCAGTGGACGGAGAATGGGGAGTAGATAATAATATGGAATATTAGATATGCGATAAATAAGATCTAAAAAGAAAATTAACAAAATAAGATCTGAAATTACATTTAAGTATATGAAACAATTTTAGTTTCAGATCAAATTCAAAATTATCACAAAATTGAATATACATGAATATAAAAAAATATCTGATGATTAAAATTTACATATCTAAAAAAATATATCATTTGAACATGATATTAAAATCTACAAGAGATCTGAAAAATGAAGTCTACAAAATTAGATCTACTCAAATAAATAATATTAGATTCACCTAATTAGATCAACATAACAAGATCTACAAAATGAGATCTAGGAAAAAGAAATGAGATCTAAACAAATGTCTACAAAACGAAATTAGATCTACGAAATGAATTAGAGCCGAAGAGAACAGAAATAGATCTTAAATGTATAAAGAAAATTTTAAAGATAAAACATCGTGCTAATAAAGTGTTGTAAACAAATAAGAATATGTTATAAAGAAATAAAAGCATAATCCATTAGAGAAAGAGGCAGAAGATATATTATTCATTTCTGAAATTCGTAATATATTTACATTACATAGCCTTCTTAATATAAAAGCTTCATAGCTAAGGATTGAACTTATCTCATGATGTGGGACTAAACAAAACAACATAAAGCATATTCACTTCATGATTTACATATATTGTAACAATTATGGTTTGTGTCTGCCTTAGTTTCCAAAGGCTCTATTTTGATTGTTAAGATATGTGAATGATATTTTGATATCTCCGACGTAATGTGGAATTTAATCATTTCCCAAAGTATTCCAATTTTGATGCGGTGACTCAAAACTGACGTAGAAAGTAAGATCTCTTTTGGTTTACTTAATATTTTGGATTTTCAACATTAATTACAAAATATGAAAAGAGTAGAGAAACGATGAAGATGATAAAAGGAAGATGGAGAGGACAACGGAGGGGATGAGAAACGACGAAAGAATGAATTGTTTCTTGTGCTTTCGTCATTTCCCAAAACAAAAACAAAAAATTATTTTCTATTTTGTATGTTAACTTCGTTTTCCAAATTGATTGTTTTTCACAATATACATGCGTCGTGCGTATTTTTGTATGAACGAAAACCCAAAGCTAAAAACTCAAACCAGCCGCAGCCTAAGTTTCGCTATAACCAAAACATTTTTATCAAATTGTATATTATCGAGAAAATAAAAGAGAATATCTTAATTTGAATAAAATAAAACAAAAATAAGAATAATAGTTTTTATTGTGAATTTGGCTTTGAAAATTTGAATTTGAATTCAAAATCTAAAATATATAAAAAATTTAAAAATATAATAATTTGGATTTCAAATTTGAAATTTTCAATTTTGAAGTTCAAATTAGAATTTTGAATTAGAAATATCGAATTTTGAATTTTAAATTTTGAGCATAAATTTGAAAATTTGGGTTTTACCTTGAAAGAACACGTTTTTAAAATTTAGATCTTTCCCAATTTAGATATTTTACACTTTGATTAATCTATTGAAATTTGATCTTTTCGGTAAGCTATCGTTCGAAATTTGATCATTTCTAACTTCAATTTTTTCCTAATTTTAATCTTTTTTGAATTTTTCGTTAGTAACAATATTGAGGTATGATGTACAACTTTCATATTATTTGGTATAGTTTTCCATGTTGCTTTTTCGCAATTCTTATGCCATTTGTTCCCTTTTTTATGTTCTATTTTGAAGATTTTAGATTTATATTATGCTTTTTTTTAACTTTGTTTCGATATATTTCGCAGATTTAATACAGTTTCCTTAAATAATCAAATGGGTTAACACGTATATTAAAAGGATTTTGTGAGTTTGACTAGTTTGAAAAATGGTCAAATGGTTGGTTCATAACAGATCTAAATCGACTTTCATCTGATTCATTTATAATCCAACCCTACATGTTTGACGTTACATCGACTATACACATCGACTAGCATATGATGATCCAACATGACCCTAGAAGGTAATCCACCAAACCCACGAGCACGGGCATGGGCAACCCTTGGGCCAAGGGCAACATGTAAAAGAAAATATCATAATGCATATTATTAAAAACATTTGTAAAAGCCCTTTTAAACCTCACCAAGGCGATAGATAAAATTATTGCCTAGCCATTACCCTAGACCCGCTTAAGTGAGGGTTACCGCCTCATCCAAACATACAAACATATCTAAGCACTATTTAGGCACCGCTAAAGTTTGATGTCTTGTATAAGAATCTATGTACTAGTTTGAGATGATTTTTTCTTCCTTGATTGCTTTAAAAATCTTTCTTAACATCAAAATTTCAATTTGGATTAAGCAACACTAAACTAAATACTAAAAATTCTATCCAAAATACACGAGTATATCGAAAATGGTTACTTCAATTAATCGCTAGTTTATGGTAGCGTCCACCTTGCGATTTTAAAACCTTGCTATTGATCAAACTAGCATTCTTTTCAACATAAGTATTTACGGTTTATTGGTAGGTCAAATGAGAACGTAGCCGTTGAGTATGTATCGATTCTTGTTACTAAACTGCAAATTTGTGTTTGGGCTGGGTCAACCCAAACCGTGGGCCATATCAGTTAACAACTCCCGGGATTAAATCAAAACATCCAAAACGAGGTCCACTTGCAAGATTGCAGAGAAGAATTAGAAATGAGACATCAACAGCTCGATGGTCAGTTCAATGTAACCAGTGAAATAATCATGTCAGGAGAAAATTAATCAGTAATCTGGTATGATAAACAAAAACAGTGGTAGCAATGCTAAATGGAGCCAAGTTATGTGTTAAGCGTTCCAAGCAAGTCCACCTACTAATAACTGGTTTCGGCTTTCATGGTGACAGACAGTTGATGGAGGAATTGGACTAGATACTATCCTTGCTAGCGCATGTTCTTAGATTTATGATAAAAGAGGAATAGTCTGTACAGTTATCAGCAGCCTGCATGTTCAAAACAATATGGATGACAATGATGTACTACCCGCTCAACCTGAACTCAGTCAGTCGCACCAGAAAACAAGCAAAGCATAATTAGAAAGTCCAAAAACTGATATACTATAGGGCTAATTATACGCTTTTTTTCCTTCCATGTTTTATAAATTATAATGCGGAAATTTGTTACTAAATATTGAAGCTGGCTTTAAGTAAATTTAGACCATGTTCACAGAGCAAAATTGCTCTGCCTTCAAGCAAAGATTGACGATGAACCATCTGCCATAGCATTCGATTTCAGTAGTTTTACAGTGGAGAAAAATATCTTTGCTTCTTAAACATGTACATACTTCTGAAACATCTTTCCTTATTGTTTGGCAAATGTATTCAATAATGCCTGCATCCTTATTATAGAAAAACTGTCAGAAGAACAGCAATGGCAAAGAACCAGTTAAAGTTTGTAGGACAATGCATTTGCCACCATTACCCTGGACCTGGAGAAAAATAAAACGTGCATGTATGATAAATGCCTCTTCTATATTCAGTATGCCTAAGGGTCTTTCATTTTGCTGCTAAGAAAACTGAAACCAGCTTTATGTGTAATATATGGTTTATTTTATTTGGTGTGTGTCATGGGCTGCTGTTGATAGAAGTTTGGTCGGTTGATGTTATTTGATTCCCAGCACACTGTTGCAAAAAAAAAAAAAAAAAAAAAAAAAAATGCTACTGAGTTTATATTCGTCAACAATTAATGTCCAAATTCTTCCAATTCCTTAATTTTTATTGTACTTATATTAGCTACAACTGGATTCAAGCCATTTAAAATCACTACATGAATCTTTAAGACTTACTGTTTAAATTTCATTGAAATTGAATCTCTCCAATGTCCAACTATGATTGGATCTCTGTATTCTAATTCAAAATTTGATTAAGATCTCAATTGAGAAAAATCATTCACCCCATGTTATAAAAAAATTCTTAACTCAAGATAAAACAAACAAAAAAGGAATATGATAAAAGGTTAAGCTTTGGTTTTATTTCGAGTTTTGTATTTTGCGTTTTCAAAATTCATTACGAAAGATGAAGAGAGCGGAGGAAAATATTTGAAACTCTGAGTCATTATGACGATGATAGAGGAAAGACACAGGGGATGAAGGGATGGATCGTTTTCCGTGTTTTTGTTATTTTCGAAAATACAAAAAATAAAATAAATTTATCTTTAATTTTGTATGTTGACTTCATTTTCCAAATTGTTTGTTTTTCAAAAAAAATACATGCGTCGTGCGTTGTTTTGTTTGGACAAAAATCCAAAATTAAAAATGACAAATCAACCGGGACCTAAACTTTTGGTTTAGATGTAAAACAAGCTCAAACATCAAATTCGATTTTAGATTTACTGTTATAGAAAGATTGATATTTTCTAATGCTTAAATGTCATGCAATAAAGTACACAAAGCTCATTTAGTGGTTTGGTAAACCTAATCCATCTCCATCAAGAAGGCTACCGGATTTTGTATAAACATGCAAAAAAATACTACGAAGATTTACAACATGAAAACTAGAAACAAACAGAAGCAGTGGGACAATAGCGAAAACCAAAATGTATAGTCGACTTTGTTTTAACCATAATAATGTTACTCCGACTGTAGTCACAATGGCAAGTGATGTTGGACTGCATTGTTTAGATACGCAATGTTTCGAATGGTTGCAGCTTTCTAGAGTTGATGGATGAACCACCACCGCAAATAGTCGTTGAATATGCTTCAAAATGCAGAAGAAGAAAAAGATCACATCATTTCCAGATCAACTTGGAACACTTTAGATTTAAGTAACTTGGTTTAGAGGTTGAAATAACAATTACTGTAACATGCATTGTAGTCTGTTTGTATGTTTATTTCAATTAATTACCAAAGTTATATTGAATTACTATAAGATGGAATACCTTAAAGTCATGTAGCATTACTGAGATAATCGACTTTATTATTGAATTAACAATAACTAATTTGTTGCGACAAAATAAAACAAGGAACATTTTTCTAAACACCCATTATAAGTTTCAAAATTCAATTCCACCCCTTGTCAAAAACATGGTTCACGAAAAACTTGCTATTATTTTGAACGGAAATATTTACAGTTCTACACTGCACATATTTGCATTTTATACTACAAATTTGCAGTTCTAACCGCAAATATTTGCAGTTTTAACTACACATTTTTATAATAGCAGTAAATGCGATGGACGTAGAAGGTGGCAGGGATGATGGAGATGGTAGAGAAGGCAATAAATAAAAATAAGTGACAGATCCTAATTTCTACATAAAACAATAAACATAATACATCTAACTTTGACGATGACATCTCAGCCTACCACCTTCTCTATCATCATCCCCACCACCTTCTAAGTCCATCTGCTTGCCGCGTGCTATTCAACTGATTTTGAAGCCACCATCCAAGTCCAACTTTTGTTGAACAACCGAATAAGCAAAATGTTGCATCCCTAAGTTCATATCATAAATCTTGTCTGAAGTTAGTTTTCACAGATCATGCATTGGCTCTCTAGAATGAAGAATTGATAGCCTTCATTAAATACCAGTATGGGTGGGAAATGTCATTTTCCAATTAGCTCATACATTTAGGAAAGGATCATCATAGATGGGAATCTCAGCATCCCAACTAAAATTGCTCGGAGCTAGCAAATCAATGCCGACGGCTCACTGTATATTGTGTGCCAAAGGCTGAAAATGACTAACTTCTGCCAAGTAGGATGCAAAATATAAAGTATAAAAACTTCAATAAATTTTAAAGTATTATCATAAGGGGTATCAAGATGATGATCACCAGAAATCACTTCGACATTCACCAACTACAATATGTTTGCTATATGGGATATAATTTGCATCCTTAACTCAGAGGGCTTGATCTACGAGGGACCTGTTTAATGCTTAAGTCCAAACTCGTTCATAATAACCCTTGACGTTTAAGACTGACATTCCAAAAATGGGTTACATATAATCTGACCAATGGACACCTGAAGTTTGATCTTGTTCTTTGCAGTAGAAAATATATAATGGACTTCCCCTACAGCTGAAACTTAGCTAACCCTGATCCAAGCTTGTATATGGAGGTAGAGATGACTTGTTTGGTTGCATAATGGACAACTCACTTTTTCCGGTAGTTGGCTCCGTGCACAGATCTACCGGAACTCATTGGTCTCTTCCTACTTGTACTCTACGCCTAGTGATACTCAATAAGAGGTTGGAATGATCAAATTTTCGTGGATTGTTGGATGAAAAATTCATTGGCTTGACTTTGTGGATTATGGAAAAGGAATTATTAGTATTTTTGTGATTTAGGTTTGAGTTATTTGTTTGTTTTTTCTTTACCGCCTCTCTATTATAAAGACGGTATATCTATTTACTTATCTGATGTTTTGAACATCACATAAACCGATTTACTTAATAGAAAGGTCTATTGCACACAAATTGGTGACACAAACGATATCACAATATATCTCAGTTTTTTTATCTTACTGTGTCTCAATAGCTGCCCCTTTGATACTCACCCATTGGAGCTGTTAAAGACGGCATTAATAACACGGGGCTTCTATTCTACGAAATCAAATAAGTATTGTCAATAAGATGAAATGTGGCTCACCAAAGCAGGACTTAAATAATGTACAAACAATAAATGGAATAATTCATATTAGCTAAAGCCTTCCTTCTAGTAGGATAATAACGTTTCTTGGTTAGAATCATATATCTTGTTCTGAGAATGTTTTCAATGACATGATCAATATTTCAAGAAAAAAATTGGAGATTTTTATACATTTCTGTTAAAATAAAATGAGTAAGACAGTTGATCATATTGCTCTATTTGCTTTAAAAGAAATACATTTTGAAACTTCTTTAATCCTTTGCAACAAATGTAAATATCGTAATTAGTTGAAATAGTACATATCTGAAATAACATCAAATATATGTTCACATAAAGCACACTTACTCAAATTCTTATATGAAATATGACTTCTGAACACTCATGGCAATATCAAATTACCAATAAATGTTTTATTATCAAAGCATTACAACACTTTGTTTCCAAAAGTGGATCGAGCAAAATAATATATTTTCGCTTTATTAGATCTTGGAAGAGATATGTATCCACTAAGGTTAATATTAGATGAGATTTACTCAAGATTCTGGGTTATCCTGTGGATCTCTCAAACTATATTATATTAAGTGAAAGAAGATCTCATTTGATAACGCTTGTGTTAGGTTTTTTGACGTTTAAATGAAAATTCAATGTTTGAACGCTAGGACTAGGTCCATCAATGATACAGATTTTAACTCGAACCCGATCTGAACCCACTCCAAAGCTGCTATGTTAATATGGATATAAGTTAAGTTTTGACCACCAAGCCCAAGCCTGAACCTAAACCCGATTATTATTAGGATCAAATACAATTTTATCACTACCCGGTCTAGTTTAGACCTGGTACGATTAAATATTGGTTCATTGCACCAAAAATATAAGTTGATATATTACTTGCGTACCATATTGTTTGTTTACATGTAAATTTTTTAACATGTTTCTGTTTGTGAACTCGATTTCATCACTAGTCAATTCCCTTGTAAATTTTGTTTTTGTACCACTTTAAAAAATCACGAGCTAAAATGGTGATTATAATATCAATGGTTTGGACTAAACATAAAATATCCATCTAGTGGGCTTGAAAAGCCTAACAGATCAGGTATGGGTAATGAGTTTGAAATACCTAGCGGATTTGAGCTGATTGGACTTGGTCGGGCTCAGAACCTGGTTTTAAGCTACACATACAGAACCAGGAATATTGCCAGGCCTAGCTAGGTTTGTCATCTACTTTGGTAGTACGATATCCACTATAATAATATCTCAATCAGATGGTCGCTAGCTTCTTCTTATATTTTCTTTCCTTTTTGGTCGTATTTTTGTTTAGTTATTAATAGCTTGTGATATTTCATTACTGAATATTACTAACAGACTTTTGGTGTTTGAGCACGCATCGTATTCTACATCTTGAAGATATCTTTTCTACTTTTGCTATCCTTGTTTATATAGTACAGTGAGAAGTAATAATAAAATTATAAACAGCAAAAAGAATCTACTAACCTATGATTTTATGTTCAGCGATATTGGAAAATATAATGATTTAGCATTCATGAATTATACCATTTATCTGATCTTTTTTTTTTCTATACCTAATGTATGGTCGTCGTACATGTAGCAATGAAAACTGATGATTATTTCTTCTTTTCGCAACTGTCAACCCTTAAGTGCACTGAATAAGCAAGGTGATGTGCTAGTAAGCGATGTTTGAGCTAATTGGACTTGGTCGGGCTCAGAACCTGGTTTTAAGCTACACAGACAGAACCAGGAATATTGCCAGGCCTAGCTAGGTTTGTCATCTACTTTTGTAGTACGATATCCACTATTATAATATCTCAATCTGATGGTCGCTAGCTTCTTCTTATATTTTCTTTCCTTGATCTTTGGTCGTATTTTTGTTTAGTTATTAATAGCTTGTGATATTTCATTACTGAATATTACTAACAGACTTTTGGTGTTTGAGCACGCATCGTATTCTACATCTTGCAGATATCTTTTCTACTTCTGCTATCCTTGTTTATATAGTACAATGAGAAAATTACCGGCAATGCTTAATCTATTGTAGATTATAATAAAATTATAAACAGCAAAAAGAGTCCACTAACCTATGATTTTATGTTCAGCGATATTGGAAAATATAATGATTTAGCCTTCATGAATTATACCATTTATCTGATCTTCTTTTTTTCTTATACCTAATGTATGGTCGTCATACATGTAGCAATGAAAACTGATGATTATTTCTTCTTTACGCAACTGTCAACCCTTAAGTGCACTGAATAAGCAAGGTGATGTGCTAGTAAGCGGTGTTTGAGCTGATTGGACTTGGTCAGGCTCAGAACCTGGTTTTAAGCTACACAGACAGAACCAGGAATATTGCCAGGCCTAGCTAGGTTTGTCATCTACTTTTGTAGTAATATATCCACTATTATAATATCTCAATCTGATGGTCGCTTGTTTCTTCTTATATTTTCTTTCCTTGATCTTTGGTCGTATTTTTGTTTAGTTATTAATAGCTTGTGATATTTCATTACTGAATATTACTAACAGACTTTTGATGTTTGAGCATGCATCGTATTCTACATCTTGCAGATATCTTTTCTACTTCTGCTATCCTTGTTTATGTAGTACAATGAGAAAATTACCGGCAATGCTTAATCTATTGTAGATAATAATAAAATTATAAACAGCAAAAAGAATCTACTAACCTATGATTTTATGTTAAGCGATATTGGAAAATATAATGATTTAGCCTTCATGAATTATACCATTTATCTGATCTTTTTTTTTCTATACCTAATGTATGGTCGTCGTACATGTAGCAATGAAAACTGATGATTATTTCTTCTTTTCGCAACTGTCAACCCTTAAGTGCACTGAATAAGCAAGGTGATGTGCTAATAAGCGATGTTTGTGCACTTTCACTTACTGAAATCATAATCCAAGTAAATGAAGCATCGCACGGTAAATTTCTGCTTAATCCCAGTTTTCATTACATAGCTTTCCAAATGAGACTTCGCTTGAGATCTACTAGATATGAAACCTCGATTCTTTAACCTGATTTGGCATCTCAATATAGTAATTGCTTCAATATTGCAAATCCAACTTCCAGTTTACCCACCAAACAATATCATCTTTCATCTTCCATACATCTCCACTACTTTTTTTTAGTTACAAATGGTTTCATTCAATGAAACTGCTCGTAGCATTTTATCAAACTTGTAACGACGCATCTTGTTTTTGTATCTCTCTTTATGATAAAAAGAACTCTTACATAACCACGGCAGCTACCTCAAAAGTTAATATCTATAGTTAAGATACTAACAAAAGAAGATATTGAAAATTTTACATATAAGGATTTATGACAGTACTGCAAGAAATCTAATTGAAACATTGCATCATAGATTGAGTGGATGATTAGACTGTTGGTCTACAGTTAGCGAGAAAATAATTTTGAATCCATATATGATTCAAGAATTTATTAAGAGGCCTGATTTCATCAGAGAGGAGAACGATAGCTCATGTCCTTGGAGAAAAGAAAATGAAAGAAACAAAGTGTGGTATGTTAGACCATAAGCTAAGATCATAAATTAACATTATTACAGTAAAATCATTCCCAGTCTACTGATAAGGTAAAATTTTCCTAAATTAAAGTCAGGTAACTAAGCTAAAATACAAAACCAAGTTTGCTTAATTTGCCATGCACGCCTAAGGGATCTACTAACAACTTTTATTTTTCTGCACCACAAGGGAAAAAACATAAATACAACCATAAAGAACATCATTAGGACATCTACTTCACATATTAGGTAGATACGTACATATAATGAACATATGTCTGTATGAAAAGATAATCTTTGTATTCATGTTTATTTGTTAGAAGTACAAAATGAAGATGACAAAACGTTAATAGCTTCAGATAAAATTTGTTATCTTTAAAAATTAATTAAAATATAACAAAATCAATGTCCGTTTCTTTTTGCTTTATATTCCTGAAAAATAATTCACATATTTTTCTTTGAATCTATAAGAATGCAATAACATTTTCATATGACTACAAAGAATGTCATTCAAAAAATTACTCGAAATGTTTCTATTTTTGTAACGACCCGTATTTTTACGGATCGACAAGTTCGTCAAAATCTGGAACTTTTGCATTTTTAAGTCATTTCAGATTTTTGGGGAAATTTGTCTAAGTCCTAGGTCGTGGACGACCTAAGAGCTAAGTCGTGACCGAGTTAAGGACTTCGGCGAGTTAGTGTTAGGTCGTGGGTTAGTTGGAGCGACCTATAGAATTGTGCAACCTAGGATTTAGTTAAGTAATTAGGTCGGCAGGGCGAGTTAACGACCTAAAGACTGACCGACTTAAGAGGTCTAGGCGACCTAAGGAAGAGTAGTGGGCGACCTAAGTATTCTGGGGTTAGGTCGTGGGGTAGAGTTAGGTCGGCAACGACCTAAGGAATGTGGTGAGCGACCTAAGTGAAGTATTGGATAGTTAAGTCGTCTAAACGACTTAGTAGATAGGTCGTATCCCAGTTTGTTCGCGACTTATGTTAGGTCGCGTAGATGTTTAAGGGTTTAGGTCGTAGACGACCTAAGAGATAGGAGACTTAAGAGTTTCTGGCGAGTTAAGGTTTCGAGCGACCTATAGGATGTACTTAGTATAGTTAGGTCGGCAACGACCTAGAGGAGTTGGATAGCAGGTTAGCGACTTAGTAGTTAAGTCGTTGGACGACCTAAGGGGTTAGTATCTTGTTGTATTGGCTAAGTCTTAGGTCGCGTATTGGCTTAAGTGTTAGGTCGCGAGATTGTTAAGTCGCGCATAGGCTAAGTCGTTAGGTCGAAGACTGTTAGGTCGCGTGGGTTGCTGAGTTGTTAGGTCGCAAGGTTTTATAAGTCGTAGGTCGTAGAGAGGCAGTCTGTGTTAGGTCGCTGGGTTTCGTCTAAGTGTTAAGTCGTGCATAGTTAAGTCGCGCAGTGTTAAGTCGAATGGTGCTAAGTTGTTAAGTCGTCCAGGCGACTTAGGAGTGAAGCGCGCATAAGTTAGGTCGGAGGCTCTGTTAAGTCGTAGGGGTTTTTAGGTCGTAGGTCGGCATATGTTAGGTCGGCAACGACTTAAGGAGATAGCCGAGTTACGACTCAGGCAGTTTTCAGCTATAAATAGGAGGGGTTGTTCTCACTTTTTGGGATCCGGATTTTGAAGCGACGAAGTGCTGCCATTTTGAGAGCTCGACTTCTACACTTCTTCACTTCTTTTCTCCACTCTAATCTAGTGCTTCCATCCATCCAAATCGAAGATCAAGATTGAAGATTCAAGAGCTTAGATTGAAGATCTTCATCTTTTCAAGAGAGATTTCTTCGTTTGAAGTGAGATCTTGTCGGATCTAGCTTAGTTCTTCGCTGTCCAGATCTGAAGTTGTTATCTTTTGGATTGTTTAGGTGATTTGGTGAGTGGTGATTATCTCTCACACGGATCCAAAGGAGTATATCGGATTGTTGGCTTGATTTGGTGTTAAAATAGTGATTTCCATGCATTTTCTTCATCCTATGTATAGATCCATGTAGATCCATTGTTCAAGATGATGTTGCATCCATTTTAGCATATGTTAACCTATGCAAGTTCATTCATCAAGTTTGTAGAGACATAATCCATGTTTTCATGCTTATTGGACTTTCAACTCTTTAATTACGAAAATGCCATTATTGTTATAATTGTCTACTTAGATCATTTTTGAATGCTTGATTGTTTGGATTGATGTTTGATTTGATTGATTGTTATGAACTAGATGATTGATGATTAGATTTAGATCGAAGATGATTCAAAAGCTAAGGGAAAGGCTCTTGGATTGGGAAAGCTGCTCGTGGCATATGTAGCGGGATGATGAAGCCCTTATGCATAGATTTGATGATGTGATGATGAGATGAGGCTTTGCAAGGATGTAATGAAGCAAGGCAATCATGTGATGAAGACTTGGTCTAATCCAGACGGGATCATTCCAAGCATGTTGATAACTCGGTGATATGATTCGAGTTGAAGATAATGAATGGATATGAGAATAGTCGTCGAGGAGGATGACTAGGAGGCTTGGATAGCATCGTTGTTGAAGGTTCTAGCATGCTCTAAGCAAGGGTACGTTTGGGCAGATTCGATAGTCCCAACGGCCAACTGTTGATGGTCGAGTACCCTGGGCAGATTCGATAGTCCTAGGCACGGGCTGCGACGACGTGCGGGAGTTATGTCTAGAACCGGGGTTTCCATTAGCCCTTGACGGACGGCTGAAAGAATGTGCCGGTCATTCAATTAACGGTGATATCGAAGCAATGATAACAGTGATAGCCAGAGTCATGGATGTTTGGTTGTATCGTCATTCGGACTCAAGAGCGGTATTTTCTGGGTGCTTATCTGATTTAGGCCTTGGTACTTGGAAAACATCGCCCTTGACTCGAGTGATAGTAGTTTTACTTTAAATTGTATGCTCTGCTATGTTTGCTTCTGCTTAGTGTGTGTCTGGGGGCTATCACTGTAGAATGAGGTTGGAGTGGGAGGGTTGTATTCCTATTCCTTTTCCTTTATGCTCTTTTGGTATATTGTTAGTTAATTTACTGCTCACTAAGACTGTTGTCTGACTCAAGGATTTATGTTTTAATTCTTATTGCCTTGGGCTGTTCGTCCATTTTGGGACGGGCAGACTAGGTAGCAGGTGACAGGTGCTGTTCTCTTCTCACGATGCTGATATCGAAGACGAGCTGGAGGGTTGCATATTATCTTCTTATTATATGTACCGGATATTCCGCTGTTTTGTTTCCTCTGAGAGATTTGTAGTGAGGCTGGATGTATTGACTATATGAATGCTTGTATTCAACTATTATGGAGTTTTATATGATGTCATTTTGTTCTGTAAAGCTTCACTATACATATGTTCTATTGTATTTTGTCCATGCGCTGTGAGTAATACGATAGATTCTTTCATTTTAAATCTTACCTTGACAATCGTCCATGGTCGCCTGGCACACTTTACAGCGCACTTTCTCTAGATTCGGTGCAGGGGTCATGGGCGGTCGTCACATTTGGTATCAGAGCATTGGTTAATCGATTTTACCCAACGCTCGCTGTCGTAACTACGTATGAGAGACGTAATTGTAATTTGATGGATGATTACTATATATAATATAGTAGTTTAGCAGTAAGTTAGTCCTTTATGCAGTTGTTTCTCTAGATGTTCTAATCATTCCTTTTTATAGATATTGAGAATGAGTCGAAGAGGGAGACCAGCTGCTAGGGAAGGTCGTGCTACTGAAGAGACTGCTGATTATGCAGCCATGTTCGAAGCTATGATGACTTCGATCATGAGAAGGATACCAGTTCCGGGGGCGGCAGTTGATGTTGGAGTTCAAGTCCAAACTCCGAAACCAGTGGATTTTGCTAAGCTGTGCAAGGATTATACTGCTCTTGGAGGGAAGGTTTTCTTGGGAACAGAATCTACCATTGAAGTTCAGAGGTGGATAGATGCTTGTAGAAGGATCTTTGGTGATTTGGGAATTGATGATGCAACTAAGAGGAAGTTGGCATCGAGGCAGCTTCAAGGGAGAGCTTCTGATTGGTGGAACTCTATTACTATCACTACTCCGGAAGAAGAGATTACTTGGGAGCAATTCCAAGTCAGATTTGAAGCTAAGTTCATTTCTACAGCTCAGAAGTCTGTTCTGTTCAAGAAGTTTGTAGAGCTCAAGCAGGGTGGAAGATCTGTTCTTGAGTATGTTTCTGAGTTCGAAGCTTTGTCCAAGTATGCTCGGTCATATATTGAATCTGCTTATCAGAAGAATGAGAAGTTTGTGACCGGCTTGGATAGTTATCTTGGGAGACAGTTGGTGGATCATTTGGACGATTCATTTGAGAAGCTTGTGGAGAAAGCTCTTAGGCATGAGAGTCTGTTTCCTAAGGAAGGACCTGTTGTTGCTGTTACCAAGGGAGAATCTAAACCACAGCAGGGTGGAAACCAGAAGAGGAAGCAGCAGCAGCAGAAAGGTAAGGATGGCCAGAAGAAGCCGAAAGGCGAGGTGACTTGCTACAATTGTCAACAGAAGGGCCATTTCTCTAAGGATTGTAAGAATCCGAAGGCGCCGATGAAGTGTCACAACTGTGACAAGCCGGGGCATTTCAGGAAGAATTGTCCAGAACCGAGGAAGGACAGGCAGATTGTGCAAGCCTATGCTTTGGGAGCTGTTCCGTCGTCTTCGAAAGCTCCTACTGCCGAAGAGAAGGGAAAGAGTGTGGTTGTTCAAGGTACTCTTTTCCTATGTGGTATTCCAGTTAGAGTTTTGTTTGATACTGGAGCATCGCATTCGTTTGTTTGTAATGAACTAGTAGGCCGGTTAGGTTTGAAGCCGGATATTGTTGATAGGCCATTGGTAGTGACTAATCCAGTTGGGGGTTCGTCTTGTTTGTGTATGTTATGCCGTGGTCTAGTTGTGTCGAGTCATGGTTGCTCTTTTGTTTGTGATTGCTTTGTTCTGAACTTTGCGGGGTTCGGAATTATCTTGGGTATGGACTGGCTTAGGAGGTATGCGGCTAAGGTTGATTGCGAAAGGTTGGAAGTGACAGTCGAGAATGTGGAGGGGCGAAAGATTGTGATACGATGTAAGCATGAAGAAGGCGTCTTCATGAGCTTCATGTATTCGCTAGTTGTTCCACGGGATGGACTGTCATCAGTGCCGATCGCTAATGGATTCGAGGATGTCTTTGACGAAGTCAAAGGGTTGCCGCCGCATAGAGAGATCGAGTTTCGTATAGATCTAGTTGAAGGAGCCAGACCTGTTGTGATGCCTCTTAGGCGGATGGCGCCTAGAGAACAGCAGGAGTTGAGGGTGCAAGTTGATGACCTTTTTCAGAAAGGATTCATTCGGCGTAGTGTGTCCGAGTGGGGTGCACCAGTTGTGTTTGCAACCAAGGCAGATGGGTCATTGAGATTGTGTGTGGATTATCGTGAGCTGAATAAGGTGACAAAGAAGAACAAGTATCCATTGCCGAGAATAGATGACTTGTTTGATCAGCTTCACGAGGCTAGGGTGTTTTCTCAGATGGATTTGGCAACGGGATTTCACCAGTTGAGAGTAGCTAAGGATAGTGTGCCGAAGACTGCTTTTAGGACACCATCCGGTTTCTTTGAGTGGCTGGTAATGCCGTTTGGATTGACTAACGCGCCAGCATATTTTGTGGATCTTATGAATAGAGTGTTCAGAGATCAGTTGAACAAGTTCGTACTTGTGTTCGTGGATGATATTCTGATTTATTCCAGAACGGAAGAAGAGCACAAGACGCACTTGCGTATTGTTTTGGAGATCTTACGGAAACATCAGCTGAAGGCTAAGTTTTCGAAGTGTCACTTCTGGAAGAGTGAAGTGAGGTTCTTAGGCCATGTGATTTCTGGAAGTGGAATAGCGGTTGATCCCGCTAAGGTGGCAGCAATCCAGGATTGGGTTAGACCTAAGAATGCATCTGATGTGAGCAGTTTTCTTGGATTAGCAGGATATTATCGACGGTTTATCAAAGACTTCTCCAAGATAGCTGCACCGTTAACAGGATTGACGAAGAAGAACAAAGTGTTCAGTTGGGATGCTAAGTGTGAGCAAGCTTTCGGAATCCTGAAAGAGAGATTGACGAGTGCTCCTGTTTTGACTATTCCTAGTGGGAATGATGAGATGGTGGTTTACACCGACGCATGTGGTACTGGACTTGGAGCAGTACTGATGCAGAAGGATAAAGTTGTTGCATATGCCAGTCGACAACTAAAGCCACATGAAAGGAATTACCCAACTCATGATTTGGAGTTAGCGGCGATTGTATTTGCTCTGAAGATGTGGAGACATTATCTGTTGGGAGTTCGATTCGAGTTGTTTACGGATCATAAGTCGTTGAAGTATCTTTTCTCCCAAAAGGATTTGAATCTTCGGCAGCAGCGTTGGCTAGAGTTTTTGGCATCATATGACTTTGGTATAGCTTATACTCCGGGAAAAGGTAACGCAGTGGCAGATGCGTTAAGTCGAAGACATGCAGGATTGGGAGCCATGTTTTCAGAATGGAAGAGTCTCGAGTATTTAGCTGGATTTGACTTCAGGCCTAGATGTGAATTGGAACCTGAGATGTTGGCAAACTTATCAATAAGACCTTCTCTTGTGGAAAGGATTGGCGAGAGCCAAAAGCGAGATGATAAGCTTGTCAATATTATCCATGATTTGGAATCTGGATTGGATCCAGAAAAGGATAAAGGATTCGAGGTCGATAGAGAAGGTTGGCTTCGGAAGCAAGGACGACTAGTTGTTCCCAATATAGATGAATTGAGGAGTGAAGTTCTGAAGGAAAGTCATCACTCGAAGCTGACAATTCATCCAGGTGGAAATAAGATGTATCGGGATATGAAGAGAACCTACTACTGGGAAGGCATGAAGAAGGATGTTGGAAATTTCATTTCCAAGTGTATGAATTGCCAGTTGGTAAAAGCCGAACAGAAAAAGCCAAGCGGATTGCTTCAGCCATTAGAAGTTCCTACATGGAAGTGGGAACAAGTTTCGATGGATTTTATTGATGGATTGCCTAGAACCAGAACGGGAAATGAAGGGATTTGGGTCATTGTAGATCGTCTGACTAAGAGTGCACGATTCATTCCTGTTCGATCGACTAGGACTGCATCAAAGTTGGCTGAGTTGTATGTTAAGTGGATAGTTCGATTCCATGGTGTTCCGAAGAGTATAGTGAGCGATCGAGACCCATTGTTCACTAGTGGATTTTGGAAGAGCTTCCAGGAAGTTTTGGGAACCGAGTTGTGTTTGAGTACAGCTTATCATCCCCAAACAGATGGTCAGACCGAGAGAGTCAACCGAGTTTTGGAAGATCTTCTCAGAGCATGTGTTTTGGACTTCGGAGGATCATGGGAAGATCACCTTCATTTGGTGGAGTTTGCGTACAACAACAGTTACCAGTCAAGCATTGGTATGGCACCGTATGAGGCGTTGTATGGAAGACCGTGTAACTCTCCGACATGTTGGTTGGAAACCGGAGAAAAGCTGATACTTGGGCCAGAGATGATTCGTCAGACCTCAGATTGCATAGAGATCATTCGGCAACGAATGAAGGCAGCCCAAGACCGCCAGAAGAGTTATGCCGATAAGCGTCGAAAGGATTTGGAATTCGACGTAGGGGATATGGTTTTTGTGAAGATTTCTCCACTGAAGAATGTTATTAGATTCGGGAAGAAAGGAAAATTGACTCCGAGATTTGTTGGACCATTCCCGATCATCGAGCGAATTGGAAAGCTCGCTTATAGATTGGAGTTACCGGAGAAGATGTCGGGTGTGCACAATGTTTTTCACGTATCGTATCTACGGAAGTATGTGCATGACTCGAATGCAGTGGTTTCTGCTGATAGCTATGAAGATTTTGAAGTTGATCCAGTTGATAGAAGACCTCGTAAGCCACTTCATGTTGTGGAAACCGACACGAAACAGCTTAGGAGGAAGGTAGTTAAGTTGCTCAAGATACAATGGAGTGATGATGATAACGACTGTACGTGGGAGGTGGAAGAGAGGATGAAAGCAGCTCATCCTGAACTCTTCAAGGTATGGCCCTAAGGTGTCGTGTCATCTCACGATATTGTAACTTGTTCTAATTTTAGAATTCTGTACGCTAAGTTAGAATTGGATGCATGGTTTGTTGATTGCTATGGATGGTAGGCGTACAGAATAGTTTTGATTGCTTGGAATTTCGGGGGCGAAATTCCTAAGGGGGAGAGAATGTAACGACCCGTATTTTTACGGATCGACAAGTTCGTCAAAATCTGGAACTTTTGCATTTTTAAGTCATTTCAGATTTTTGGGGAAATTTGTCTAAGTCCTAGGTCGTGGACGACCTAAGAGCTAAGTCGTGACCGAGTTAAGGACTTCGGCGAGTTAGTGTTAGGTCGTGGGTTAGTTGGAGCGACCTATAGAATTGTGCAACCTAGGATTTAGTTAAGTAATTAGGTCGGCAGGGCGAGTTAACGACCTAAAGACTGACCGACTTAAGAGGTCTAGGCGACCTAAGGAAGAGTAGTGGGCGACCTAAGTATTCTGGGGTTAGGTCGTGGGGTAGAGTTAGGTCGGCAACGACCTAAGGAATGTGGTGAGCGACCTAAGTGAAGTATTGGATAGTTAAGTCGTCTAAACGACTTAGTAGATAGGTCGTATCCCAGTTTGTTCGCGACTTATGTTAGGTCGCGTAGATGTTTAAGGGTTTAGGTCGTAGACGACCTAAGAGATAGGAGACTTAAGAGTTTCTGGCGAGTTAAGGTTTCGAGCGACCTATAGGATGTACTTAGTATAGTTAGGTCGGCAACGACCTAGAGGAGTTGGATAGCAGGTTAGCGACTTAGTAGTTAAGTCGTTGGACGACCTAAGGGGTTAGTATCTTGTTGTATTGGCTAAGTCTTAGGTCGCGTATTGGCTTAAGTGTTAGGTCGCGAGATTGTTAAGTCGCGCATAGGCTAAGTCGTTAGGTCGAAGACTGTTAGGTCGCGTGGGTTGCTGAGTTGTTAGGTCGCAAGGTTTTATAAGTCGTAGGTCGTAGAGAGGCAGTCTGTGTTAGGTCGCTGGGTTTCGTCTAAGTGTTAAGTCGTGCATAGTTAAGTCGCGCAGTGTTAAGTCGAATGGTGCTAAGTTGTTAAGTCGTCCAGGCGACTTAGGAGTGAAGCGCGCATAAGTTAGGTCGGAGGCTCTGTTAAGTCGTAGGGGTTTTTAGGTCGTAGGTCGGCATATGTTAGGTCGGCAACGACTTAAGGAGATAGCCGAGTTACGACTCAGGCAGTTTTCAGCTATAAATAGGAGGGGTTGTTCTCACTTTTTGGGATCCGGATTTTGAAGCGACGAAGTGCTGCCATTTTCAGAGCTCGACTTCTACACTTCTTCACTTCTTTTCTCCACTCTAATCTAGTGCTTCCATCCATCCAAATCGAAGATCAAGATTGAAGATTCAAGAGCTTAGATTGAAGATCTTCATCTTTTCAAGAGAGATTTCTTCGTTTGAAGTGAGATCTTGTCGGATCTAGCTTAGTTCTTCGCTGTCCAGATCTGAAGTTGTTATCTTTTGGATTGTTTAGGTGATTTGGTGAGTGGTGATTATCTCTCACACGGATCCAAAGGAGTATATCGGATTGTTGGCTTGATTTGGTGTTAAAATAGTGATTTCCATGCATTTTCTTCATCCTATGTATAGATCCATGTAGATCCATTGTTCAAGATGATGTTGCATCCATTTTAGCATATGTTAACCTATGCAAGTTCATTCATCAAGTTTGTAGAGACATAATCCATGTTTTCATGCTTATTGGACTTTCAACTCTTTAATTACGAAAATGCCATTATTGTTATAATTGTCTACTTAGATCATTTTTGAATGCTTGATTGTTTGGATTGATGTTTGATTTGATTGATTGTTATGAACTAGATGATTGATGATTAGATTTAGATCGAAGATGATTCAAAAGCTAAGGGAAAGGCTCTTGGATTGGGAAAGCTGCTCGTGGCATATGTAGCGGGATGATGAAGCCCTTATGCATAGATTTGATGATGTGATGATGAGATGAGGCTTTGCAAGGATGTAATGAAGCAAGGCAATCATGTGATGAAGACTTGGTCTAATCCAGACGGGATCATTCCAAGCATGTTGATAACTCGGTGATATGATTCGAGTTGAAGATAATGAATGGATATGAGAATAGTCGTCGAGGAGGATGACTAGGAGGCTTGGATAGCATCGTTGTTGAAGGTTCTAGCATGCTCTAAGCAAGGGTACGTTTGGGCAGATTCGATAGTCCCAACGGCCAACTGTTGATGGTCGAGTACCCTGGGCAGATTCGATAGTCCTAGGCACGGGCTGCGACGACGTGCGGGAGTTATGTCTAGAACCGGGGTTTCCATTAGCCCTTGACGGACGGCTGAAAGAATGTGCCGGTCATTCAATTAACGGTGATATCGAAGCAATGATAACAGTGATAGCCAGAGTCATGGATGTTTGGTTGTATCGTCATTCGGACTCAAGAGCGGTATTTTCTGGGTGCTTATCTGATTTAGGCCTTGGTACTTGGAAAACATCGCCCTTGACTCGAGTGATAGTAGTTTTACTTTAAATTGTATGCTCTGCTATGTTTGCTTCTGCTTAGTGTGTGTCTGGGGGCTATCACTGTAGAATGAGGTTGGAGTGGGAGGGTTGTATTCCTATTCCTTTTCCTTTATGCTCTTTTGGTATATTGTTAGTTAATTTACTGCTCACTAAGACTGTTGTCTGACTCAAGGCTTTATGTTTTAATTCTTATTGCCTTGGGCTGTTCGTCCATTTTGGGACGGGCAGACTAGGTAGCAGGTGACAGGTGCTGTTCTCTTCTCACGATGCTGATATCGAAGACGAGCTGGAGGGTTGCATATTATCTTCTTATTATATGTACCGGATATTCCGCTGTTTTGTTTCCTCTGAGAGATTTGTAGTGAGGCTGGATGTATTGACTATATGAATGCTTGTATTCAACTATTATGGAGTTTTATATGATGTCATTTTGTTCTGTAAAGCTTCACTATACATATGTTCTATTGTATTTTGTCCATGCGCTGTGAGTAATACGATAGATTCTTTCATTTTAAATCTTACCTTGACAATCGTCCATGGTCGCCTGGCACACTTTACAGCGCACTTTCTCTAGATTCGGTGCAGGGGTCATGGGCGGTCGTCACAATTTTAGTTTTGAAAACTGTTACGGCCGAATTTGCCGCAGTCTTCGAACGGGCTTAAACGATCAAATTGGACGAAACGACGAAAAAATTACCCGAGGACTTGGGAGACATTATAAAAAGGAAAAAATATATATCAAAAAATAAGCGAAAAAGTTGAAAATTTTGATGTTCAAGTTGTTGGAAGAGCTGACTTGGAGCAAACCCACAAAATCCTCGGGTCGTGACTCGAAACACAATAGCCTTGGGAAAACTCCAAGCAAGCCAAGAAGCAGCCCATGCAAAAACCCCAAGCACGACCATTCGGTACCGAACCATGACCATAGATCGGTACCGATCCATGAAACTTGGGTCGGACACACAAAAATCTCATATCGGACTCCAAGCAAGCCAAAGAAACTCGAGCACTAAAATCTCAGAAAATGTCCAAATCGAGTCCCAAACAAACACTCAAATTCCTCGGATCCGACTTCAAGTCAGCTCGGTACAGATCCATGAGCCATGATTGGTGCCGATCATGAAATCTTGAATTGATTGACCTCGAGATTTTTATAGAATAACGTGCACAACATGGTGGACGTATGGAGCAATTTTCGAAGATTATCTATGATTTTTTTTTTTCTTCTTCTTTTCTAAATTGCTAGACTTTGTCATGGAACCTTATTGGATCTCCACCGATCCATAGAATACCGATTCATAAAATATCACAGTTTGTAACAGTTACAGAAATCGAATAACAAAGTTTAAATGGACGTAGGCCGGAGTATTTGTTGAACCACTACAAAAATTGCGTGTTTTTTTATATTTCTTGCATTTTCTTGATAATTTTATATTTCTTACTTCATTTGGTGTTTGTGTCATTTTTGATGCAAACATTTTGGTGCTTTCACTGATAGAGACTCGGATTTGACAACTTGAAACTTGGATTTATGAAGATGCCGAGACTATCAACTATGAGAATTGCTATTGGAAAAAGCCAAGGACAAGGGGACAGCCATGAGGCATCCTCAAAATCTAACACCCTCTTCCATCTACAAAACCAGAGATGAGATGGAGAAGATGATAACATAAATATAGAAGAGATTGATAGCCTGCTAGGAAGAAATGATGGATGGATTCCTCTAAAGGATAGGACAACAAAGAACAGCCAGATTTGCTGCAAACCTAAACCAGAACGCAGAACAAATGCATTTGGAAACAGAACGGAACGAAGTGGAGCAACTCCCGAAGAGGCGCCACAAGTCGGTACCGATCCCCGAGCACAAGTCGGTACCGATCCATGAAAGTCAGGGGCATGATTGATCTAGACTTGAAATCCAGGCGAGAAGGAGCACATCCTAGGAACGATGTTAAGCTGTGGAGCGCGGATCAAAGTGCAAATGCATAACAGCATGAATTAAAGTTGGAAAGCCCCGCAAGAACAGAGGCACGACGGAGAACTAAATCAAAAAGCATGTTCGGAGCAACCACTTACAATGATATGTCAGAAATCATGTTACCATAGTACAACCTGCAGTAGTGTCGTAGGAGCGACCACCATCCATGATGATTATATTTGGATGCAGGCATGGATCGTGGCCGAAAATGATCACCCCATGATGGGGATAGACAAGAGTCATGTTCGATTTCTTCACTTTATTTTTTATGAATGATGCAATATTGCTATCAGACCGTTTACACGTGTACGAAATCTCGATCGGTCCCTGGAACATTATTTAGAAATCTAAAAGTGATCCTCGATAGGATTAGATGTTTTAAATGTTTGATTGATGCATTTGATTTTAAACCTTATGATTGCTTGATAAATATTTGAAACTGGAGATCACTCGAACGTAATAACTGATATTGATTTCGAAACACCAACGGAAATTGGTTGTCCACTAATATTGATTGAACGCGGTTCTCAGACCGGAGAGACGGGGCAATGAACCATAAGATGCAAGTTCCCTTGCCGAAGAGCGAGTGAAATGGACTTGTACGGGATAGTGGGTCCCCTAGCTGAAGAGCGAGCAGATTGGACTCAACATGAACTAATGATCCAAAGAGACCGATGATTTAACTGACAATCCGTAGAGATCGAGGATTGAACTAACGGTCCAGAGAGATCGAGGATTTGACTAATGATCCAGAGAGATCAAGGATTTAACTAACGATCCGGAGAGATCGAGGATTGAACTAACAATCCGAAGAGATCGGAAGCTTACCTGGATATTAATAATGCGATCCGAAGAAATCAAAGACTAGACTTTGGATTTGAACGGCGCTTTACTTTGAAACTACTTGATAGCGATTATCAGATTAAGTCACTGCTTCGATTCGGTTGAGCGTTCTTATAAAGCGATACTAGACGATTTATAAATAACATTCCAACCAGTGGCAATGAACTTACACAGTTACTGGCCTTTGATTATCCGATACATGCTCAACTCATGATAATAAAATCCTGGATGAACACGAGATAACATTGATTTTGATATATGATTGCTAACTCCTGGACAAACACGGGGCGATTTGGTTTACCATATACGATATAATAATTTCGAAAGAACACAGAATGATGATGATTTGTGACTAACACTCAAGCAAGGACTCGAGTCCTTAGCTCTAATGGTCTGGAACGATCTTTGATTTAAAGGTAAATATGAGAGAACCGGACGATTCAACGCGGTTTGATCAGTTAATAGCCAAAAAATTCAACTACTAGTGATTCATCGACTTCGATATTTGTCCTTAACCAAAACACACCTTCCATTCATAAGACGTGCTTTGGGGGACATGTATTACGGCCGAATTTGCTACAGTTTTCGAACAAACATAAACAATCGAATCAAACGAACAAACAACAAAGAAATGATCTAAGGACTTGAGAGACATCATAAAAGGCAAGAAAAATAAATATCACAAAATGAGCAAAAAAAGTTGAAAAATTGGATGTTCAAGTCTTTTGAAGAGCTGACTTGGAGCAAACCCACAAAATCCTTGGATCAGACTCGAAGCACAATAACCTTAGGAAAACTCCAAGCAAGGCCCAAAGCAACCCATGCAAAAGCCCCAAGTGCAGCCATTCGGTACCGAACCATGATCATGGATCGATACTGATCCATGAAACTCGAGTCGGACACGCAAAAATCTCATGTCGAACTTCAAACAAGCTAAGGAAAAACTCGAGCATTGAAATCTCAAAAAATCTTCAGATCGAGCCCCAAACAAACACTCAAATTCCTCAGGTCCGACTCCAAGTCAATTTGGTACCGATCCATGAAGTATTGGATCGGTTGATCCCGAGATTTTTGTGAAAGAACATGCACGACGTGGTAGATGTGTGGAGCAATTTTCGGAGATTATTTCGATGATTTTCGCCTATAACTAAAGGTGGAGTGCACTTGAAAAGAGATTTTTTTTTCTTTTCTGTTGTTTTCTGAATTTCTAGACTTTGTCATGGAACCTTGTTGGATCTCCACCGATCCATAAAATCACAATTTATAAAAGTTACAGAAATCGAATAACAAAGTTTAAGTGGATGTAGGCCGGAGTATTTGTCGAACCACTATAAAAATTTACGTGTTCTTTTCTATTTCTTACTTTTTTTATAATTTTATATTTTTTACTTCATTGGGTGTTTGTGTCATTTTTTACGCAAACAAATACATTGGAAATTTCAGTATTTTATCTTGTTTGATCGCTTGTAAATGCATTCTTTCAAAAAAAATATAATGTTCATCTAAATTAAGATGTGTGGACTTTAAAATTTAATTTCAAAAAAGACTTGTATTTTTGTTAGATTAGCTAGTTAAGAAACCTAGTCTCAACAAAACAAATAAATAATGATAATAAACTACAATTACAAACAATCGTTATTTGGCTTAATTCTTTTAATGTGAACTATAATTTAATTGAATGTCATTTACTTTCTTCTTTTTCAAAACCTTGGCTATTTGCACTACTTGGTCATAATTAATAAGTCCTCTATTTTATTTGAAAACCATAAATTCCAGATCTTCAAAATATAAATCTTTTAGAATGTCAATTTTTCATTTTTACGTTTCTTATCTTGAGTTTGACAATAATGTAATAAGTGGATGAAAATACAATTCAAGTTGAGTTTTAAATATATATGTACTTTCTTACAACACTATTCACTTGTTATTAAACTATATAGCTTGTATCGGTGATATTGTTGATTTACACACACGCATATGCATATATATATATATAAACATATACATATATGTAAAATATCTTTTAAAATACCAATCAACTATATGAGTGCTCTCCTCAAAAGGGACCACTCATTTTCTGATAAAAAGAAAAAAATAAAAAAGAATAAACCAATCAACTATATATTAATGATTTTTTTTATGTATGAGCGACTTCAAACTAATACTTGCAAAGAATAGTCAAATATTCACATTTTACAAAAGTACATTAATATATTATATTTCAACACAACCCTATAATGAATATGCACATTTTTACATTGTATTATAAGGTATACAAAAAATAGTTCAAAAATGTTTGGTAACTACATTATAAAAGGACATCAAACTGATATTTGCTGAAAATAGTCAAATATCCACATTTCATAAAAGTACATTAATATTTTATATTTCAACCATGGTTTAAAATTTTGGTGGAATTTTAGACATTATTAATCCCGTTATGGTTCCCATCATAACCCAAAGGGAATCTAACCCGAACTCAGGTTTCGGTTTAAATTCCGCATTTGATTCTTTAACTGTTGAAAAATTAGCGAGAAACGCCAGAAAAGAAAAAAAAGGCAATAAACATGTAAGTGAGTTAAAAAATGACAAATCAAACAAGTTGATTAAAAAAATGGACAACTGACCAAATTGTTTCAAAAAAATCAAGATATTCTCACCAATTTTGACCCATATCCACAAAAATAACATGAAAAATCAATGAAAACCAATAATCAAATCAACTTTTTGATGTATAATACAGTGATACACACACGCGTTCACGCACATACATGCACGCACACAATTTTCTTAAATTTAATTATGTACTATATTAATGTGTTTCTTAGAAAAAATACCAAAATCCGAAATGGAATTATAGCCAAAATTTCTAAAATCAAATGAAAATTTGAAATTCTTGTATGAATAGAATGGAGACGGAAACCAAAATATTGAACCTTAATTTCAGCAAACTCTTTAATGTATATGTTGTTGAAATATGCAATACGATATATTAAAGTTGAAGAGAACTATTGATTTTTTGTGGTTCAAATGTGTGTCAAACTACATGTCATGTTGAAGAGAAGTTCAGAAGCTTCGTAATAGTAGAAATGAGAGATCTTCTAAAGCTACAGATGAAATTTATGAAGGTTTGAAGTTTGAAGTCGATGGAGCAGATAGCTTAGAACACTGCTACCAAAAGTTAAGCGGTTGACTGATTAAGGCTTTGAGGCATTAACTCAAATTTCAGATATAAGCAGTTTGTTAATTCTCCACATTACTGTAACATCTCATCTCTGGTTGTTGATTTTGTACCCCTATTGTAATTTTGTGGATTAAATAAAAAAGTTAACGAATCTTCATGGACGTAGATTAATCGGACTAAACCACGTTAAATCTCTCGTGTTCAATTTTATTTATGTTTATTTGGATTTGTTTGATAGGTGGATAAATTGCTATTGTTATTTGTATTTAATCGACAAGCTAGATTCTTATTTATTACTATAACCGGTACCATTTTCACAACATATTGTATCATATGTAGGTTGCCATGTTTGAGATTAGGCATCAATGGTAAGTTCTGAAAAAAAATTGTAACTCGATAGCACTTATGCAATTATTAGATTTGATGAAAAATAGGATTTAGACTTGGAAGGTGAAGATCGAAGCATTTTTGAAAAATGAGAAAGCATTAAAGATAGTTTCTAATCCGAATAAACTAAAAAAATTAGTGGTCGATGTGTTAGAGGCGATGGAATTAGACGCTCTTACTACCATCCAATTAAGCATATATAATATAAAGCTCTTATAGAGTCCTCTCATAAGAAGAGAACCAAGAAACTATGGAAGGCGTTAATCGATGCCTATCGGCTAAGTCTCATTACCACATCATTCTCAACAACTACTATATTTTTTAAAGATGAAGCATGGAACTGATCTAATGGAACAAGTGAATGTTTTTAATGCTTTGAGTATGAATTTGAAGATAGTGGATATTGACATTTTAGATGAATCCCAAATGGCAATTCTTGTGTTCATTGTCTAAGGAATATATTGCATTTGTGAATTTCATGATATATGATTGCGGTAAAATTAGCATGTTTGATGTAAAAGTTGGTCTCCATAACAAATTATTGAGGACAAGGTTTTCAAGGTGGAATTTAGATCGTAAATCGCAAAATTCAAACTCTAAATCGAAACGGGATTTGAATCGCAAATCATAGATTCAAAATATCCATATTTTAAGGTATGTACACGCTTTGAAATTGATTTTGATGTTTGAACTTCTACAAATAAACTTATAACTTAATTATTATTTTTTCTTTTATTGCATTTTAATTTGTTTTGAAAACATTATAATTTGAGTTTTGAATCCAAATAAGTATATTAAATTGTGGTTTTGACTGAGTTTGAATCGGAATGCAAATCGAATTGTAAAGGAAGAGATTCGATCTGAATTAGAATTTAAATAGTAAGATTTTTGACAACGATGATTGAGGAGCAAATTAGCCAGTACTAGTGATTCAGAAGGCTTGTTTGTATAAAGAGAGAAGTAAAAGCAAGCTGAAGCATGGTGGAGGTAGAAATAAATCAAGATCACAGTTGATGGGACTTAATAAAGGGGCTTGCTATTGTTGTAAGAAGCTAGAATACTTTATTGCGAAATGGCCAAAGTAATAGAGAAAGAAAAAGGACCCAAAGAGAACTTCAGCATCTACCGTAGGGTCGTCAAAAACTGAGAATGATGTCGATGTTTTTACAGGTTGTGGCCCTTTAACTAAGAGCAATATATGAATTATTTATTCCGGTCAGCGACGAAATCAGGATTTTTGTTTGCGTTGGGCAGAGTTGTATAGATAGTCAAATATATATCAGGAAAATTGAAATTCAACCGAAGTGATTTAGTGTCGTACATTTTGAGACACGTTAAAATGATAAAGTTTGACTAGTTGCATAATACTGATAATTTTATAAACTTACATACAAAATACATAACCCAACAATTAGGATGCTTTTTTAATTCAAGGATAATCCAACAATTAGGATGCTTTCATAAGAGACAATCTTTGTATAATCTAATCAAACAAATCAAGTAGAGAACAAATCAACGGATTAAAATAACATAATTGACAAGATTAAAAGGATAATTACCTACAACCGTAGAACAAATAGGAAATTTTGATTTCACTTTTCATATTATGTATGGATAGTGGAGTGAAGACTGGGACTGAATTGAGCAGCAGACTACTAAATTGAACCAGAATTTAGGGTTTTGATTTACTTAATCAAATCAAGTATGAAGGTTGAATTGAAGGAGATGACATGGATTTAAGAGAGCGTGAGCGGCTGAGACGTGAGCGTGAGTGCAGAGCCCGAATGCGAGAGGAGAGCGTGTATTTTTTTTGTTTTTTTGTTTTTTTGCCTAAATCTTGGGTTGGGCAACTGCCCACCCTTGCCTTGGTTTCGTCACTGATTCCGGTGCATTCTAATCACATGATACCAAAACTATTTTTTTTCACTTAACACGAGGTTAATGAATGAGAGGTTTTGACGGGTAATGATGCTTCGAGTTGTATGGTAGGTGTCGGTATTGTGAAAATTAAGATTTTAATGGTGTTGTTCGAACTATTAGTGATGTTATTTATATGCCTGATTGGAGAAGTTTGATTTCTTTTAGGATTCAAGTAGGCTTGGCTTGCATATTGTAGTTGAGAAAGAAAGGTTAAAAGGTGGCAAAGAGCTCATTAATTGTTATGAAAGGTGTGAGGGAGAGAAATCTTAATTTGTCAAAGGGCACACTGTTGTTGGGAGTCGGCCTCTGTTTTTTCTATTGATTCTGCATCTACGAGATGTTGGCATTTACTCGGAAAGATTTTTACTATTTGGCTCCCACTCATTCAGTCCTTTGTTTCAAAGTCAATTTCAAATTCACAAGCTATATTGCATTTTTTAACTTGCCTCATTGGACCAGACTATTGGTTATTCTAACATCTCCGGAAATAACTTTAGTTGCATCTATTACCTTTGCAGTACCTTAAACTGACATTAAAAAAATCCATAGCCAAATAATATCTTAGGATTTGTTTTCTTTTACCTTTCACCATCGTATCCATTGTCTATTAATGTTTGAAATCCAAATTATACATTCAATAACCTATAACAATTTCTATTTGTTAATATATACTAGATAGTTGTTGACAAGTAGAACACTAAAAAGGTACAAAATTCATAAATCTAAATGCCTTTTCCAAAGGTACATGGCATACATTTTTATTGTACATCAGGAATGATGAGGAATAGCAATGACTTATAACCCTGATATTGTGTTTTGCCGTTTACTATATTAGATTCTCATAAATTTAATTCCATTCTTAGTTTTAAGGTCATGAGTTTAGAAGGTTACTTATTTTGTGCAAACAGCTGACATTGAATAAGTCCATAGGTTTTTGCTTAGCTCTGTTTGTGCTCATCAGTTCTCATAGTGGGAGGCAGCAAGCTTGAGACAACAAATAGAAGACCTCATATTTGACACGCTACTCCAACCCTATATACAACAATTAAGTAAAAGTAAGATGTTGGTATCATTATCCTCTGCAACTGTTTAGTGAGCATGCATTAAATGCTAAGCAGTAATATACAGGATTGGGTGCATATAAAAATGGTGGATAGTCGTCCGTCATCATCATCATATAATAAAGCAAGTATTAACAAGGTAAGAAAAAGAGGAAGGGACAAGAATAATCAAATCTTCGAAACATTATGGGGAATGTTCTTCTCAATCATGGGTAAGAAAAACATAGAAAAGTTATGGCATAGCTGCAATTGGAGGACAGTAAATAAATAGCACCATGTACAAACCTTTGATGAATACAGAGATCATGATATGCTACTACATGACATGTACTCTTATTATCTTATCATAAGGATACATGCAGTAAAGATACCGCAGCATGAAATTTGCAGCGATTAAGGTTTTTGCAGAATTGAGTAATCATTATATGTAAGTTGTAATTTGCCATTATCAATCAAAGAATGTAAACAAACTGTGGCTTGCATATCCACGTATGCTTGAATTAACCATTACCATCCAATACTTAGAACTCATTCATTTACAATTACCACGTGGAACAAGGAAAAGAGCTCTCACATAATAGTTTAAATGTTTGCAGTAAAAGAATAAGAGGACCATCAACCTTAGTATCATAAGCCACAACAGAGTTCTAGATTCCATTTTTTAGTAATTACTTTCATAAAAATATCCATAAAAATTCATAGTATTCATAGAAATATAATATCTCTCATGCTATGGACTATTTCACCATACTGAAATATTTTTCATAGAATAAAGCGCCGATTGTACAAAAATTATTTTCACATATAATGCAAAGAAGTTACCAACACTAAACATTGTTGACCATTGTAAGAGTATATGCTAATAGAAAGGGTGTAGAAACTAATTAAAAAACTAGTATCCTTGTGTAACTTCTTGTGGTTTATATGGCAAAGATTAAAAACGTTGTACATGCGTTGATATTGATAAGAGAAGCAGTAGTCAATTATTATAAAAGGTAGGTAATTAGACACATGATGCATGTGCTGTTTTGACTGATTTGATCAATATATTATAAGGCTAGCAGTAGCCCTAGCAAATATAATGTGACATGAACGTAAAATTTTACCATGGAGTTGAGCAATCAATTCCTTGCAAAATACGCAATTGCTATCTCAAACCGACTGCCTCCCGCTTCAAGAACTGAAACATCAAATGTCATCAATTAGATAACTAATAAATGACCGAATTAAAACCTGCAACGTTTAAAATTTTGAACATTCAAAGGAGAATAATCTTAAAAAAATTGTTAAATGGAGCATAAAATAAAAGCATGTATGCAAATTATAATCCACCATATATCACAACTTATAAATTAAGTCCTCATTTTGAACGTATCACATCATAATTTACAAACATCGCCATCACTTTTAACCTACAAACTACAAAAATCGGAATGAAATTTTGTTAATTAACCATAAAATCATAAATTTTATGTTTATTTTATATCATCCATACGTTATATGTTTCGATGAAGTTTTTTGTTTTGCGGGTTAATTGCACGTATTTGCAATTCCTGCTTTGAATTGCAAATAAAATATAACTAACTGGGAAAATTTAGCAATTTCTAGTTCGAATTGCAAAATGTTTGCATCAACAAAATTTTACCAAATTATATGACATATGAATATTGTTGTTAAGAATAGAAAATTTGTGATCTAATGATGAAAATAAATTCCAATTAAATGTTTTAAATTTGAGAACACTCCAAATATTTAATGTCCCATGTAAATCGCAAATATGTGCAAATCGTACTTCGCCTCATTAATATTTGTTCAAATATTACTTGCAAATACTTGGAAAACACAAAATTTTACCGAAATACATAACATACGGATATTGTAGGAAGTAGTAAATTTATAATTTCATAATGAAAATGAAACTTCTATCAGATATTTCAAATGAGAGATTTTATGCTTTGATTGAGATGGAGGTAACTTTACCGTTTACACCACATCGACATGTAATTATAAGAGTATGGCCAATAGTGGCTTGTTCAATACCTGAACAAGCCACAAAACATTTAAATGTGACTTGCTTATTTCACAAAAGTGACCAATACACAAGGTGGCCGGTGGAAACAAAGGCAATCTCTTTGCCACTTTAAATAAAAATAACTTATGCCATTCTTAGGTGTTTTAAATCAAACAAGCTTACAAAGACATTCTATTGTCGTTTAGGTTTTGGTGGAAATATAACAGCTTTTACAATGTCGTTATAATGGGATGGGATTTGTTTAGTTCAGATAGGTAATTTTGATCACTTGATTGGCTTATGTGGTTGGTGGAAACAAAGACAATCTCTTTGCAGTTTTAAATCAAAAAAGCTTGCAATGACATTCTCTTTGCTGTTATAAATCAGAAAAGCTTACAACAGCATTCTCTTACTGTTCAGATATTAGTGGGAATACAACGATTTTCACAATGATTTGTTTTGTTATTGGGCATAGAGGTTGTTTTGTTTAGTTTTTCGGTTAGAAAAACATGATGTGAACAAAAGTCCTATCGGCTACTATCTATGATGGAAGGTCTGATTAGAAGGAACTTTTAATGGAATAGGTCTGAAAATAAAAACTTGAACCTAACTGCCACTTAAGTAATTTCACAGCCTCGCATATAAATTCCCACGACACTGACACACTAATGATAGATCGATAAACATGAGTGATCAGTTATATATTATTCTTAAGCATGATATAGTTATGCACGTTTGTTGGTCACCAATTCATCTGTTTGCTACATAATGAACATAAAAAATATTTTTGAAAAATACATAAAAAGAAAGTATAAAAAAGAAAAGAACTAGTTATAGTTAGATCCATAAAGCACGCTACAAACCAAGCTCATTATGAAAAATGCTTTCACAGGACTACTACACAAGTAGCATTACCAATCATTAAATCCGTAATACAATCTAAACTCTTAAGGGGTGAAGCTAAACATAATACTGAATCATTGTGCTGAAGAACTCAATCCTAGTTTAACAAGCAAAAATATCAAAATGAAGAAATGCATTCACCTGCAAAATGATCCGCCACAAAGCTAGGGTAATGAACCTAAAGTTCCAAATTCTCAAAGTTTACGGATCTACAAGAGTGCTGAATTGATATAAGTAGAGTACGATATAAATAATTAAATACCGAAGGGGTAACGGTGCAAATCAAACCACGTTAATTGCAGCATTAAATAAGTGAATGTGAAAATAAAAAATAGACAAATACAGAAAGAGAGAATATTGTATATGCAAATTGTAGATTGGGTGGAGATAAACAATTGGTAGCGTGTTTAAATATGATTTAAAATAAAATTGCAACAGAAGGGGCAAAGTTTGTCGGCTGGATCCACTGTTGGAGATTTGGAAGTTAGGGTTTGTTACTTAATCTACTTCCTTCCGTGAGACATCAATGATTATTTCAAGAAGACGAGAAATGTTGTTTGCATCAAAGGTTTAGGTTCTTTTCACCGAAGTTGGGCACTGTATCTTATGTGCCAGTCGCGATCCAGAGTTTAAAAAAAAATTGGTTTTAAACTCCTTATAAAGTCAGAAATACAAATAGATATTAATGGGTAGAAAATATATTTTGTATATTTATATTAAAATTAAAAAGTAAAATGAAAGTAGATATACAAATAATTCAAAAAATGGATCAACACCCTGAATTGAGTGTGAAAGCAGCAGCCATGTTTTTACATAGCAATAATATAGAGAATAAATATAAAAAATGCAGAAATAGTAAAAAGACAAGAAGATTTTTACAGTGGTTCGGCTAGTAATGAAGCATACGTTCACTTTATAACTTTCTATTAATTGACTATTGTTACAAATTGAATCGGATTCCAATATGATTAAATCTTCCAAATTAGATCGAGTCACAAGTGCAAGAGTTCACATGAAAATCATAGTGAACCCTTAGATAACTATTGTGTATGAGGAGAAGAGTGGAGAAGAGTGGAAAATAATCTCTGCAGAGTTCCAACGGCCAGTCCAGAAGATCATGTTTATCTTGTAGGTAGAATTGTATTTATAGGGGTTGAAGAACTATTGCGCTAGGCCGCTTTTGCCAGAAGTCTCCACATGATGCCACGAAGAAGTTCAAAGAGTTTCATGACAACCCGAGCTAACCTGATGGATCGCTAGTGATCCATAGTTAATGGGTCGCTAGTGACCCATAGGTTCTGGATTGCTAACGATCCAATTACTTTGGATACTCCTCCTCCATCCTTTTAGAAAATTTCATAGCAAACTAACATGATCGGGTATGGATCGCTGCCGATCCATATACTTAAGGTTACTTCTTCTTTTGGGTTGCACTCCTATCTTCTATTGAAATGCCTTATCCAAATATCAAGTCGTTTGGAGTTTTTTTTATCATCCGTCTTCATAGGTCATCTGGTCCAGAAGAATAATCCTGGCTCAAAACTTAACGAAATTAGACAAACTTTGCAGGTACTCTAGAGGGTGTTTGGGACGTACCCTAAAAATTTGAGGTGATGGGCCCAATCTACATGGATAACTACCGATCCATCTAGTTAGGTCGCTAGAGATCCATCTAGCCTTATCCAATCAAGCTCATTTTTGGTGAGTGCCTTTTTTTATGTCTTCTAAGTGTTCTACCAAAATTTCAAGTCAATCCGACTCCGTATGAGTTCTCTAGGTCCGTTTTAAGTTAGCTGATTTGGTCAAAAAGCGAGTAAACAGCTTGAATCAGATGAGTCTTTACTTCTTGAATTACGCTGCTTGGAATGCTATGAAACTTGGTAAGTATTCTTGGTAGACGTAGTAGATCATGATGCAAGCGGCTTTGACAACTCATGATTCTTCCTTTTTGATCGCCAACGATCCATCTACTTAGTAGATTTTTGGCTTGTTTCTCTTAAGTTCCATTGGTTTGTTCTTTTAAATGCCTTGTTCAAGTTTCAAGTCATTCTGACTTAGTCTGGATGTTCTAACTTCTGTTGAATTCTGCTGGGTTAAAAACCCAGTTAACATATATTATAATATTTTTATGAGTTAATGTAATGAAAATTATACTCTACAAGAATATAAAAAATTGGATTGTAATTGCTAACAATTTGAATGAGAACTTTAAATTATTTAGGACTTTAGTATAATATAAGTTATGAAAAATTACTTCACTGCTATTTTTTGGTGGAATTTCATCCAAAAAGTCGATGTAAAAAACCCAAGAATCAAGTTATAGAACTAAAGTAATAAGCAAGCATTAAAACGCAAATATTATGAAGTTGTGTCTTTTTTTTCCAATATGGACAGTTTCAATTTGCCATAATGTGTCATAGTGATTTTTTACATTTTCAAGTTTTTCAGGATTATTTTACACATGATTTCGGGGGAGAACAGAATTCGAGAAATAGTATATTCTTAAGTGAGGATAGTCTCATATTTATGATAGTTTTTTGATCATCGGATGCTTGACACATGGCAATGGGACGGTGGATTATTGTTGCCTTTGTAATGATGTGACATGCTCTTATAGTTACACGTGTCACTTTGAAAATGGTTTCTTCACAAAGTTGTAGAGAGTTCAGAGGACCCAATTGGTATGACTGAGGTGGACGAATGAGCCTACAACATGTGGTAGCACATGCATTTTCAATAGACTATAATTGTATTTCCGATAGCATATAACCTCAAAAATTCAATAGTTGGCAACTCATGCTTCAAATTGCTTGTGGCTCATACTTTCGATGGTTTTTGTCTTATATTCCAGTAGCTCACATCTCATATTTCTAATAGCTTACATTTCATGCTTTCAATAGCTTGCATCTCGTACTTCTGATATCTTACTTCTCATATTTCCAATAGCTTACATCTCACACTTTCAATAGATTCCATCCTTTTCTTTCGTTGCTTTCATCTCATACTTTCGATAGCCTTCAATCGATAGATCTCAACTCATACTTTTGATATGAAACATCTCATACTTTTGATACTTTCATCTACAATACTTTAGATAGCCCTCATCTCATTCTTTAAATAGCGTATAACTCATACTTTTCATAGCCTTCGTCTCATACTTTCAATACCTTTATCTCATACTTTATATGACTTTCATCTCATACGTTTGAAAATCCTGGGCTAAAAACTTTGGTATTACATTTGTCCCCAAAAGAGTTCAATTTAAGGTTTTGCTTAAAGTAAACTCTTTTATCAATAATATATCTATAATCCAATGCTTAAATAAGATCCCCTTTTTAAAAAAAATATCAATGCGACCCTTGGTAATTCTTCATCCTTTCTTTGTATCCGTCAGATCATTTAATGCAAGAATCTATGGTCGGAGCCTCAGCTCTAGTTTTGCATCTAAATACCCATGATCTTTTCTTTTCCTTCTTCTTACTCCATAAAATTGTGAAAGTGTTGAGAAGCTCTTCTGCTTTGAATGTCTATCTCGATTACTCTTATTCTCATTCCTTGTGTATACTTTCCTTGTTTTTCTTTGATTGATTCAGTTTCTAGTTTGTTAAAATAAACTAATTAATTTTAACAAGCATACACTAATTTGTCTTGGATGTTCTATGATTAATTGATGATTTCGTAGAAACATCCATTTTGCAGAAATTAAGAACCGTGTTTTAAGAAAATTTATGGAAATTGAATTGATTTGAACCAAAATATGGGACATTTCCCTATGTAAAGTATTCATAGCTGTAACGACCCGTCCTTGGTAATACTAATAATCATCGTCTCATATCAACAACTGACTTCCGAATACCACAAAAGACAAGTTATCCGGGTAAAATTTGAATGAATACTAAATCAAGACATCGATAAGATCTCATAACGGAATGACAACATAAATTATACTGAATATACATGAAAATAATACGATGACAATATATAAGAGACCGCACTAGCGGAAGTAACTGATAAATAAATATCAATATAGAAAGTCAGAATACATCAACTCCCAACAATATGGAGTTTTGAAGAAATATCTAATACAATCGGTCTCATATACAAATAACAAGTCTGTCATGTACTAATAAAATATCAAGTATACATATCTAAAATATTGATGTCACGCCTCCAAAATGCTCCAACTCCGCATCCTAATAGCGTATCCCTAAAAGCACTTGACTCCCAAACTACTCAATCGAGTACCCAAGAGCTGTTATGACATAAACAAATAAAGACAAAACCCAGATGTGATGACCCTTATTTTAGCTAATATTATTTAGAACATTTAATTGGGTAAATCAAATATAATAATGTAGAAAGTTAAGGGATTGAGATTTGTAGGTTAAGGAGGAGTCGTGCCTTAATGATTGTGTTAGCAAAAGGGAAACTAAACATAATTAAGGAGGAATATTATGAGGGTAAAATGGGAATAGCCTTTATTCCTATACCCTAAACCCTTCCATTCTCTCCACTTCCTAATTCATTCTACATTCACAAACTAAATAAAAACAATACTAAGCTTAGGCCTGCCGCCATTAAGAAGATTTTGATCTAAGGGCAAATCTGAACCTTCTTAACACAAAGTCAAGATGAATAATTAGTTTACATCTCTATTTTTTATGAATGATTTCGGTTTAAAGGTTAACACATTTTCTTTTGCAAGTATATGACATGTTTAGTGTTTAAAAGTGATTATATGCTATGTTGATGATTTATGGTTTAAATATGATTTATTGTGTTATGTTTGAGTTAGAAAACCATTCATATGACATCCAATTGACTTGAGATTTTGATATGATATGAGAATCATTATTTTAGAAGTGATTTTCAAGTTTTATAATTTTCCAAGTTAATATGGATTTATGGTGGATTTTCTAAGCCTAGAAATGGTTTTAGTAGGTTTTAATTATTATAAATAATTAAGTTGTTTTCGCCCCTGAAATTTTGAGATAAGGAAGAGAATGCTTAATTTGATTTAATTTGATTTTTGGGGACTTTTCCTAAGATTTAGGATGAGTAAATAAATTATTTTTAATGACAATGGCTTATTTGCTTAAATAAAATGTTTAAATTTGGGCTTAAGTGTAAAATGTTCGAGTATTCATATATATGTGTAACGACCCGTAAATTTTAACTGTTTTAATAACGTAGTTAGTTGAAATTTTGTGAAATTTTAAACGATAAAATTTTGAAATAAAAATTGGATATTTGGAATGCGTCTAATTAAACATAGCAACTGGTAAATTTTCATCCGAAAATATGAAGTTTATTTTCGTGCGTAAATTTATTCAATTTAATCAGTTAGGAATTGATGAAAATAAATGTTTTCGAAACCCAAATATTTTTATATAGAAAATTTCTAAACTATCTTCTGAGCAAGACGTCATTTTTCATTTTTCCAAATTCGGACTTCTTTGGCTCCGTCGATCTTATTTCTCTGCGTTTTTCTTGCACTTTCCGCTAATAGAAAATTCGAATTTTCATAATTCAATCGTACCGCTGATATCTGTATATCATTTTGATCGTCTCGTCGCGCTGATCAAAATGGTATATTCATTTGTGCAAATCGGAATCCGACGTTGAGCGTCGCATTAATTTAACCGTTCCGGACGAACTGGTTAAACTATATTCAGTCCAAATAAATTCACACCCGTACCCATTAAAAATTTGAAAAAAAAATATAATTGTTAGGCGTATTCAATAAGGTGGTTGACAGCTAGAAAGTGGTATGGGAAGTTGAAATATTGGAAAGTAAACAGCACATTAGTATTCCAATGTGGCATTTCACTGTTGTTGCTGTTCATTTCTTCCACCTGAAGCATCACTCGCCTTCCATTCCTTCATGGTCAATGCCAACTAACCCTGTGACCTAATTGTTCTCTCTTCCCTTCCTCCATCCGCCTGCCACTTCAGCCCCTCTTACCGGCAGCACGTGTGGCCGCAGCCAACTGAAGCCGACCATGCTTCAGCCCCAGCAAATTTGCCTGCCGCGCAGCTGTCACCTACCGTTCACCCTCTAGATCTCGCCGGCAGCCCGACCATGCTCGGTCTCTCCCCTCGCTTACCTTGCTGTGTCGTGTCTTGCATGCGTTCCCACTTGATTTGTGAGTAATATAATAGGCTTTGCTTTCTTTTGTTTTCAGATTATATAAGTTGCGTGTGTTTTAAAACTTACTATATATATATTGTTAAAGGTACACCTGTTGTATAGTATATTATATACAGTCGGTTCGAGATATTTTAATAACATGTATTTCTAAAGCTTTTACCGGTCAGTACTGTGATATTGTATAAAGTAGAAGCCTACTGTTAGTTTATACGTGTTTATATAATGATTTTAATTGGCTATCTTAAGTGTTGTATTTGGTTGTTTAAGATATCATCTTCTTTTATATTTTGGAGTCAGCATGTTGTTAGTTCAGGCATCAGTCTACATGTCTATATTTAGAGTATATATATTTTATTTTAAAGTATAGATTACACGTTATATATATATATGTGAGTTTTGAATGTATTGGTGAAGTCTGCCTATGGGTTTAGTCTACGTGTGATTTCAGTAACATAAGTGTTAAAAAAACGATTTATTACATGTTTGAAGTTAATATTTGATTTCAAAATATTATATGTATAGTTTATATATCTTGGTTGGATATAATAGTTATACATATATATAAGGACATGAGTTGGTTTCAAGTAAATTGGAAGGTTTTATTTTATATTGGTGTTTCAAATATAAATGATAACCTTTAATTAAATATATATTTTATTTTAGTATTATTCTACAATTTGATATTGATTTCATAGGGAAATATAATAATATATATACTATGTCTCTGTCTAGATGATTCTGATTTGTTCTCATCATTTCGTATATCTCAGCTTTGCTTGTCAAATTCATACCAACCTCGCTTCACTTTGGAATTCGTGCTTGGATTCGTAACTCAATTTCATTGTCGGTTCTTCTGTGCGTATCCGTGTCATTTCCTATTCTCTCTAGCCTCGAAAGATGAGCAATCACTCACGGTTAATGTTCTTTTATTTATTAAATTTGATTTCAATTGAAACGACAATTGAAATATGCTGCTGTTAGTTATTTACACTGTTATATATGTTATTACCTGTATCAGTTCACCTGTGACATCTGACACCCTGATCTGTTACTTATATGATGATAATCAAGTTTGGTTGATAGATGATTGATTGTTTGATATTGGTATTGGACGTTAAAATTGTTAATGTAGGAAGTGACAAAAATATGAAATTGAATTTGACGTAGGATTGTTAGCGACTTGAAATTGATATATATGTTGAATTTAGTTAGACGAAATTTATATAATATGACCCCTTTAAATGTTTAAATAAATTGACACGTAGAAAAATAGTTAATAACCCTTGAACCATTTGAATTTATGTTGTATTAATTGATGAAGTATGAAATTGAATAATTGATGTCAAGTGTAGAATTGCATAGAATAATTAGTGTAATAATCTTTAATCTACATGAAACGATAGTGTAGATTCTAGAAATAATTATATTAATTTGCACAAACAACAATGTGAATTAATACGATTATTTCGGGATTACTTGAATTGATGATTGGATTGATATTGATTGTTGTTATTACTTGTTTATTTATTTTGACACCATCCCATTTATCACACTGCAAGTTCCCTTTGCTATGCTTTGATTTTTGAATTGAATTGGAATCGGGTTGAGATGATAAATACCCAAATTAAACTTTGACCTAGGATAGAGAATTAAATAAAACCCGATTGGTCAATAATTTGATTTAAAAATAAAATAAAGATTTTATTTGAATAAATAATAAGATTTCAAAATGAAGTTAGAATTTGAATTTTTATGAAGGAAAATGTTAATATTTAATATTCTGGAACAAAATATTAACAATGTAATTGATGAAAGAACGTTGTTTAATTTGAGAAATGATCGAATTAAGTTTTGAAATTAGTTAATAATTAAGATTTGAAATTATTTAATAATTAAATAAAATTGAATTATTTGTTAAGTGAAATTGAACTTCTTGAATAAGTGAAATTAAGTTTCTTTATTAATTGAATTTTGAAATTGTAACTAAGTAAATAAATAAGTGAAATTGAATTTCTCTAACAAGAAATAAAGTGTGTTTTATTGAAATTAATGTAAGACTTGAAATGTAAAGAATTTGATTTGATGAATTAAATTTAATGAAATTTGTAAGTTTTGATACAATGGAGTTGAACTTAAATAATTGATTTAATAAATTGGAAGTAAAATAGAAATTGTTTTGAAGGATAAATTAACTTAACGAATAATGAATGAAATCGATAAATGAATTTAAATTGATTTGAATGTTAAATTAAATTGATTTAAATGATTTCGGAATGAAACTTATATACGAATTTAAATGAATATTGGAATGGTTTTAAATAAAAATTGAAATTGTATTATAAGATTTTGAAATGGTAATTTGGATGTTTTGAAACGTAAATTTTTGGGAAATTGGTTTAGAAAGACAAATGAAATGTTGGTTTAAAAATTCTAATTAGATTGAAATTGATTTGGTTTTGAAATAAATAAACGACCAATCGGTGTAATAATTACGAAAGTTATTAAAGAGACCGAAATCGGTTAGGGACATACTCTCTGTCTAAACTGAAAACCACTTTAATAACTATACGCGGAGTGTGATCCAGAATGAAGTGGTTGGAATGATGAATGTGATGACTGAAGAAAGAGAACGATAATGGATAGCCTTGACACTTGTGTCAAATTGGAAATGACTAAAACAAGAGCCGTGCCGGGCCAAATGGGGTTAGCTACCTCGAGCGAACACACTTCTTCGTAAACTACTCATTACTTGTTGTCGATTGGTGCACCCTCGAATTTTGGGAGTGTTGTTTCGCGGTGTTGCGTTCGCTGCGGCGATGCGTTCTCACCAGTCCGGATCAGGCAAACGGTAGTTTCACTACCTTGGGTATCGCCTCATATGCCTTGTCATACTTGTATCCCTATATACGCGACCACTACGATTTGTTTTGTGTTATACCTATGGAGTACTCCCTGACATCCCACTAGTTTACGGTGGAGTTTACAGTGCTGTATAGACTATAACACTTATATAAAATGTGTTAGGGGGGATAATGGTAACGCCTTAACACTATTTTGATACTTTATATTACTGATAGGCATTATCTACTTATCGTACACTACTACATAGTAGATAGTTTAACGGATCCTTAAAGGATGGTTATTCCAAACATCCTTTGAGTTACTTGTATTTCAGTTGCTATTTCACTTGAGTTGGATTTATTGATATAAGAATGTTAATCCTGACTCGAGTGTTTTGTGTTTTGCTTTACGCTCGGGTCAGACTGAGTGTACCAGTATTCGAGACTCACCTTTGGAGTTGGAGCTTCGCTTAGAGATCCAGCTATCTATCCAGCTTTCAGATATCCAGTTGATTCCAGTGATTGTATTCTGATTCTTGTATTTGACTATTGTATTCGAGACATCTATTGTACCTTATTTAACTCTGATATGTATATAGTAGCTTCATGAACTACTATCTTTTGTTTCTACTGCATTTATTACTCTGTGTCTGTGATCCTGTGATCTGTGATTATTTATTTACTGTATATGCTCGGTTTTGCCAAATTTAAATTAACAATTCGGTATTTTGAATTATTCAAGTCCGACATGTGCGGATGCGAATGGGTCAAAATATCGGGTCGTTACATATGGCATGCGGTAGTATTTTCAGAGAAAGAAATTGGTAAAGTTTTATAAACCAATGAGACTTTGACAAATATTGATGGTTAGGTTAAAAGAAGTTTCTTTTAAAAGAAAAAATACAATTTTTAACTTAATTACAGCTTCGCCACTTACCCAGGCAAGCTTTTGTCACCATACTCTCGCCCATAACCTTTTCCGCATCCATTCGAAACTAATATACATGGTATCAAGTCATTGGTACGTAGTGTATTGGAGTTAGGCGGAAGGAAGTAGTAGTGTCGAAGGCATGCATTCGAAAGGGGTGAAGTTGTTTTCCAAAGCTTTCGAACCTATAGACCTAACTTTGTTTAAAAGAGTGTTTCGAAAGGGTTGTCGCTTTGAACCCCTTCGATACCCTAGCTGCTACACCAATACTTTTGCCTTAGTCAGAGGCCACTTTTTACAACCTTTAAACAATGCATGCGAAAGGAGAGACTTTCATCTTCGTGCCTATCGCTAATATTGAAGCCGTCTTCCCCAATGTTTTCAAAAGGATTGACTTAGTCGCTTTTACTAATAGTTTCAGAGGCAATGGTTTGGAAAGGATAGTTTCGAACTACCCTCTTCTCTAATTCTTTTACTTGAGACTAATGCTTTCGAAAGTGATGCTTTCGCCCCTGTTCCCTTAGACCCTATATTTTTATTAAGTGTTGAACTCAATGATTTCGAAAGGGATGCTTTCAATGATTTTGAAAGGGATTGTTTAAGGTTTTAAACAATGGTTTCGAAGGTATTGTTTTGGCTTTATAGCCTAATGTTTTCTAAGTTAAAAAGGACTTTAACTTATTTTAAAGGGTTAGATAACCCTATTGATTTTAGCTTTTCATCAACATTGTTTTGTGTAAAGCATATATTGTGGCATAGATATTTTGAGTAAAGCAAAAAGTATATTTTCCTTATTTAAGTATGATTTAAAAGGGTTAAATCAATTTGAAAGAAATGTTTTCAAAAAAAATTAAATAGGGTGGTTAGCCCTAAGTATATGACTCGGATATTAATCAAATGGGACTGGTGTGGGGTCGTGCCCTATACTTTAGCTAGTAGCCCCTAACTAATACAAGTCCAAAATTCCAATGTGTAGGGCTTTGTCACAGGTAAGACTAAAAGAATGTTACACACAAAAAGGAATACACAGAGTAAAGATAGGTTATTGGTGAGCCCACAAAACCATTAGCGTCAGTTGACTCTAAGAGAAGTAAGTTAAGGACAGACTGTCCAGTGTTGTATCTAATAGAAGTTAGAATATTTATTATGTCTAGTAGGCCCGAGCCAGCCAGTAGTTAATAGTCAGCCAGATAAAACTATAATGTTGGACGGATGGTCCATTGATTACCTGATTTATATGCATATATGTTATTACTATTGTTGTTATAATCAGTTTGATTGCAGGATTTTTGATTTGCAAAAGATACGATTTTAAAAGGATATTAGCGAGGGGAAACCCGTTCCGTTAAGCGGTGTGGTCTCACTTAATATCGGTAAATCGAGATGTAATAGAATTATTCACATCTGGCTTTATGTCTAACTCGAAGTTTATATTTTCCCCTTAAACTCTCGGGTGTTCAAAATTTAATTTGAGTAGATTGAGATTTAAGGTATTTCAAGTTTTAGTAGGTGGTGAATAAAGCTTCCGAAGACGTGCGAGAGGCAAGGATTAGCTATTTAGGAGTCTATCCATTATTGTTCCACTGTGATGTATTTATTTACTGATACGTCTATTTAGTACTCTGATCATCCAAGGGGCCATCTTCATATGTCGCTCTTGGCATATTTGTTAATAATTATATTTATCTGAACCTGGGAATCGTTTTGGAATTATGTAATTGAATTTGAAATATTGATTTGAAATGTAATCAGAAAAGCTATTTTGAAATATGTGTTGATTTTATTTCATATTCATGTGTTTTGATATTATGGATACCATTAACATTACCATATTTTGTCACCAGAAGATAATACTATAGATGGCTACAGCATCTATAGCGGTTAGCTTCAGGCCTCAAAATAGCGGATGTTACAATGGATCTGACTTAAAGCCTGGAGTGAGGGGAACTATCTCAAAATACTGCATATCAAAACTATATACAAATAAACAGGAAACTACTAAGGCCCGGTCGGTCCTCTCCACGAACGTGGCTTAGGGGTAATCTGGATTGTCTATAAATAAGTAAAGTAAACTCATCTCAAAATGATAGGAAATCATACATAACCTACTCTTCTCCTGCATCCAATAAGTTAGCACATTTATAATATCGTGCTACCTATACGATAAAACTATCGTATACAAAATAACATGGCACCAATTGTTACTCAACCATCACACATACTAGGCTAATGGGCTATGGGTCTCCCGGTAAGGCCAAAACCCGCCAAGTATGGCCACTAATATAAGACCAATAATTACGACGCTCCCAGCGCATCGTCCAACACCTAAGAATTGTATCAAACCTGAATCGATATATACATGTGCCTAACTTCTACCCTTTGTTTATCATAAGAACAAAATGAAAAGTACAACCCAGCATATAACCCTTGCTACAACGTAGCCCGAAGTCTACAGCTGTAACACCAAAATAGAACTTCTCTTTTCCCCGAATCACCGTCGCCCGAAGACACACAAATGAAACAAAAACCGCTCATGCTATAAATGGTCTATAACTAAGAAATCCCGAGACTAAGGCCGCGAGAAACCGACTCATACCGTGTATGCAATATCGTATGGAATTGTATATCGCAATACTCTAGTCGTCACATATGGAATGGTATTTCAGACATCTAAAACCCTTTGAAAATGTACTAATTCTTCTTTGTTTGCCTCCAGGACTCATCCACATGTCTGGTTACTAAATTTAGACATCTGGATGCCTGCTATAGGTAAAAGTTACCTTCAAACGTCTATATCTTTCAATTTGTTGCTCCAAACGACACGCTATTGCTTCGCCCGATGATCCGCCTTGCTTCTAAAGCCCGCCTTCACGGTATTGGACCTCCTCTAGAGTTTATAGGTTGATGCTTTGGAAGTGGTTCCTTATGTGTTTAAAAATCGACTTCAACATGAAATCCACTCTTTGCACGCGTAGAGTTCAACGACCGACTGTAGCGACTCGGCTTCCTCTAATCACGCCAAAATGACATACCCAACCTCTTTGCCATATGCGTAGCTCATAGGTGTGTCGACACACTCATTTGTGTACACCTATGTACACATGTTCATGCAAATACACATTAACTTCGCAATTCACATTTCGTACTTCACCGTAGCAATCGCTCGATCTGGTGTACTCTTATGCAACTTAGCACACACGATAGTCGCTATAGCTATGTGAAATGCCCGCAACGAATGTATTCAATAATATTTCTATATAATCAAACAATTGCATTTATATATAAACAAACAATCACACAACAATTCTAACTATAATACACACATGGTTTTGACTATTATATAACTTCAAATACATATATGTATACTCGTCCATACTCATATATGTATACATATATTTGGATAAGTAATTCATTTATTACTTAATCAAATCCTACTTTTATTTAGTTTTCAATAAAATTCTAATATGGTTTCATACTATTTTATAAAATCTTACATCTATTTAGTAAAATATATCATTAGCTTATACATCAATTTTAAGTCTTTAAATACTTAATTGCCTAATTTGAAATTAAGTATACTTCATATTACTATTTTATAAAATATCATATAATTTTATAAAATACCTTGTTTAAAAAGCATTCTTCCACTTAAACAGTATTTATAAATACTAATTAAGTTTCATTTGCCCTCTAATCACTTTAATAATAAGTGCAGAGTTCAAAACTTGCTTAATTTGCTTACTAACTTTTCTAAAACCATTTCAATTTGTTTATTCATAACCAACTAATGACATACCCTTGGTTATAACATGTAATTAGTCTCTAATCTATCACCACATCACTTATAAACATTCAATTAACCTAAAACCAATTTCTTAGGTTATTGACTATTTTCAAAATAGTTATTAAGGTCTTAAACCAGTAATGAGTTAATGAAATCATGTTTATAACACAACTATAAGCCCAAATCAACTTAAACAAAATCTCCAAATCACTTCATATAATTCTATAATGATCAATAATAAAAAATATGAAGTATAACACATAAATTAGTAAGGAGAATCATCCCACTCCCCTTACTTAAACCCAAGCCAAGCTCTAATCACCAAAAACTCAATTCTTGCTTTCTTTAAATTTTGAAATGCACACTAATGCTCTGATTCAAGCCAATCCCTTCGCGGGGTTTGTATAGAATTGGAAGAGAGGAAATATGGTGATTTTTACTTGATTTTAGGAAATTTATTTAATTGGATTGGAGTTTGGGGATTAGGAGTGGATTAAGGGTGATTAGGTGGACATTAGAGAAGAGGATGAGAAATGAACGTGGAATGATAAATGAATGATGTGCTTAGCTAAATTTAAGCTAATTTAGAGGCAAGCTAGTGGGCTTAGCCCAATTCTCTTCGTTCGGCACTATTCATCTTGGAAATTCATCGACTCCAAATATAATCAAGTTTATACTCATTTTACTCGCGTCAAAAAAGTGAACTCAACTACGGGTGTATCGAGTCCTAATTCGCTTGCTTGTAAAAGTCGAGTATAAAAGACGTTTTGTTACTTAATGATTAAATATTTAAATTAACCATTTAAATATTCGATCGTTAAAATTGCGGGTTGTTACATTCTCCCCTCCTTAAAAGAATTTTGTCCCCGAAATTCCTACGGGTCTGAGAAAGTAACAGGACTGACCAAACTTTTCTAATCTTATTCTCGGAAAATTCCAACAGTACTTTCCCTTATGCTATCATCATTATGAAAACTCCCCAATTATAATACATCACACAATAAGGAAATATGCGCTAACCTACATTATCCCATGCTTTCCAAAAATTCATACCTCTCTTAAGAAAGTTTCTCACCATTTAAATGTCAATCAAAGCAAATAAGCATTTAAATAGCTATACTTCGGCTCTTAAGTACCTAATTGTACAATATAAAGAGGATTGTGCACAAACACAGAATTCAAACATATATAACCTTAGTGTAGTAACCGATACTATTATAATCATACATGACAATCAGTCGAAGAGTAAGCTCAAGTGAGTCGGTATCAAGATATACAAAGGACTCTGAGTTACATCAAAAGGAAATAGACTTGTAGAGATCCCATCTCGACCCTGTAGTGGGCATGGATGATATGTGATCTATTTCAGATTGCTATCGTTATCACTCTCCGAAAATACTTAATTATGAAATTATAACTGCCATAATGATAACATAGGATAAGGTCTTGCTAAATCTAACCCTTAGCTAATCATATGCACTTGATCGAACCCAAAGCCCTAACTTGCATGCCAAAGACCAACTACAACACAATTTAGCCCAAAATCCCAACTCGTTATCTCTAAAAACATATATGACTCGCTATTGAGGAAATATATATATATCTTAGTCCATTGTCGCTAAAATTGTGACTACCATGTAGGCAATCAAACACACACTCCAAGCAGTAATTAATCAATGACTATAAACGACAAGTAACCATGAAATAATAACCAACAATGATAGCAACAATAACTAGCATATAAACTATCAAATATACAAGCAAGCAACAAAATCAACAATAATCAAAATTAGCCAATAACAGAATGAAACACAATAAACAACATCAATCTGTAGCAAAAAACATGAGCAATGGAAAACAACAGTAAGCAACAAACACCATCAACAATAATTAATCAGCATACAAAGCAATGGATAATTCAGAAATAGTCTATACTCACATGCTCGATGATAAATCAATAGTCAAATGCGCATGTCAAATCATAAACTCCCATAAATCCGTTCAACGTTCAAAAGGAAAAGATGCCTAAGCGGTGTAACCTCTTTTATGAATATAATACATGAAAGACTATCACACCTCTCGATACGGAAAGGTAAACCTATACGATATGTAGGATCATCAAGTCTCAAAACTCTCGAATAAATCCAGCAATCAATGCCTTAACTCTCATTGTCTTCAGAACCGAACTCATTCTCCAAAGGAGAAAATTATACTAATTAAATCATCATAAAATGAAGATCTAAAATTGCTTGGGTTCAAACTCACCTCGACCACACAATGTCAATAAGGATAATATACTAAGTGCACCATGACGCTCGCCTGGTAAAGTATCATCATGTCACTTAGAAGATTATCCGAATCACCATAAAACTAGTCGAGAAATCTTTCCTTGAACTATCCCACGCAACAATAATTATACTACATTAAAACTTTACAATAACCAAAGATCATCCCAAATGACACGATGCCTATTCCAACCCTTCGTTTGCTCGCAAGATTTCTTTGTTAAATTAGGGTCGACCACCTGACTCTATCAGTGCAAACTCTGATCTGGTTCCTTGAACCGACCACAGAAATCTCCTCACACGACTAAGGTCATGTTTCAAAAATCTCTCAGTCATCTCAAGAATCCGACTCAAGTGCTCGTCTATCAGAAACAAGCGAAAAACCTTTTCCTAACTGGTGAAAATCACCTAGAAACTCAGTGCTTAAACTATAGGTTAAGAACTGGCATCTAATGGACCAGTCTTTAGAAAATGTCCCTTTCAGCACATGGGATTACTCCCATCACCTAGGGTTTACTGACATAAAAACAATTATAATACGAACCACACTAGGCAAACATCTATAAGTCATCCGCTTGGTCTTTGCTTATTACTGGGCATCCACCAAACCCTACCTGGACATGAATCCAAGTCACACTTTATCGACCAAATCCACTCAACTTGAAAGCTCGTGCATCAAGTTCAAATGGTAATACTCTCGATCGCTTCACCTTAGCTTTGCAACTAAGGTTTTCATAAAAGGTTTATCTCCAACGAAGAATTTACCTACTATGAAAGGTGTCAAGTTTAGCCTATCTACCGAGTTACTAGCAACAGATAAAATATACCGCTCAAATATCGAAAAGAACAGAAGTGAGTTCCCCTAAAATAGAGCATGCCTAACTACATAATCTCCTTCCATTTCTCTTGAGCCGTAGGTCTGCCAGGACACGGTAATGCCTATAAGGCACAAGTCATCATCACTTACTCACGCTTCAAAAATCTAGGATAGTCCTTCTTCAAGTGATTAAGCCAATTGCAATTGAAGCACTTATGCTTCGCTTTAGCTGGGTGACATTTTATAGCAAAATGCTATCATATGCCATCGGAGTGACATACTAGGTCAGCTTTCTTTTTCGCATAAGCTCGATCTTCTTTGTATACGGTCTTTGCTCGTCAGTTGGAGCTTCGATTTGCTTTTCCACTTTCGCTACCTCAAACGGTATCTCATGGGAATTCTTAGGGGGAGAACCATCCCAACGAGACTTTTGAAAGTGGTTCCTAACAGGGATAAGACTAAGCAGTGAATCCCCAACTGATGCTTTAAGACCCAAAGCAAACACCTTTTCCCACACCAATGGAGTATCGACCATCTCAAACCCTATAAACAAAAGGTTGAATTGGTCAACACTCCTTCACTGACAAGCTTCCCTACACAAGATGGATGGAATTCTTAAGCTACACGTCGTTCTCAATCTCAGAAATGAAGTGAGAACCAAAGCGATGCTTAAATTAATCCTAAATCGTAGGCTTGCTCATCAGCCATCCAAACACTATGTCCTACCTAGCCAAAGTCTCCCCTCTTTAAATGCCAAGAAGTAATCTTCCTTATGAGGACTTCTCTAAACCTACATCGATGGAAGCCCTCTCATGCAAGTGTCCAAGGTTGTGTCTCAGCAATAGTCTCAAAACTCAGATATGGCTTCCCTCTAAGGCTAAGGTAATTATGGCACTGCTTCGAAGAGTCTAAAGCTAGTGGAGTTAGAAATACTGGTGCCCCAAGGGCCACACCACCTCTGACACCAACCGCATCTGCTGGAAATGCTCTATAACACTCTTAATTTTAAATAATATTATTCAAGAGATTTAATTAGATAAATTAAATAGAATAATGTAAAGATTAGAGAGATAAGGGGATTGAGATTTGAAAACTAAATAGAGGTCGTGCTTAATTAAATAAAATTAAAAGAATGAGTTTATATATGGAAATGGTTTTACAAGTTAACTAATAAGAGAATATGGCAAGGGCGTTATGGGGAATAGTCGTCCACTATAACCCTTAACCCCTAAACCCTTATTCCCATTTTCATTTCACAAGTTCATAATCCAAAAACATAAGAAAAAGGGAGCTCAAGCCGGCCATAACCTAGGAGAAAAGAGGATTAAAGGTCAAGTAAAAGCTAAGGAATCGAGCAAGGAGAATTAAGCAAGATCAAAACTCAAGTTCCTTATCCAAAGCAAGGTGAATAATAATCCAAACCATCTCATTTTCATTTTTAAAAGAGCAATTGATTTAGGCTTTTAAGTTTAAAACTTTTATGATGATTTTAATGATGATAAGCTTGGTTTATATGATATGTTTGATTCAAACAAGTATGTTTGATAAACGTTTTATTCTATTTTAAGGAAAAAATCGTATATATTGGGTTTTGAATGCCATGAGGATTTAATATGATACGAAAAACATTATTTTGGAGATGGGTTTAAATTTTCATAATTATCCAAGCTATGGATAATTTATTATGAATTTTTGAAGGAAGAAATAGACAATTGGGTCTAAAAATTTATTTCGGCTATTATACAAAGGATTTTGGGTTCAAAATTTATATATGTTAGATAACATAATAAAAGTGAATTATAATGATTTTTTGGGATTTTTTCTAAGTAATTTACTATGGAAATTAAATTAATTAAGTTGTAGGACATAAATGTTTTAATTGTTTTGTTAAAGGGGAAGGGCTTCTTTGTTAATTATTTTTAATTAATTCTGAATGAATTCGACAGTCTTTTAGAAAAGATTTTGGTAAAGTTTATGGCAACCAATTATATTTTTACAAATAGGCAAGTTAGTTGAAAAGCATTTACCTAAAAGGCAACAAAACAGTTTGCTTAGATTTATTGTTTTGCCACTTCCAGTAGCAACATTTCGACCCTATACCTCCATCCCTAACCAAGTCAAAACCAATACACATGGTATCAATGCTTTGGTATGTAGTGGATTGGAGAAAGGCAGTAAGTATAGAGTCGATACCATACTTTCGAAGGGGTCGAGGCCATTTTAAATAGCTTTCGAAGACCTTTTTTTGCTTTCAAAAGAGATGTCGCTTGCCTTGCTTTTAATGGATGTTTTCAAAAGGGTTGCTTTTATATAGCTTTTGAAGGGGTTGCCGTATATTATGTTTTAAAGAGAAGCTTTCGAAAGGGTAGTTTTGAACCAAGTCGAAACCTTGCTGCAATCTTCATACCTTTCGAATAGGTTGAAGTTTTCAATGAGTTCGAAAGGCAAGCTTTTGTTTTATAAATATAATAAGCCACTTCTCAATGCTTTCGAAAGGGCTCCAGTAGCCATTTACACTAAGGGTTTCGAAGGCAATGGCTTCCAAAGGTGTGTCGAAGCTATCCTTCTTATTGTTTTCCTTAAAGACCAATGCTTTTGAAAGGATGGTTCCGAAGCCATATGTTTTCCCCAAATTCTTTTATTTGAAGGTCAATGGTTTCGAAAGGATAACTTTCGCTTATGTTCACTTTGACCCAAACTGTTATTTTTAAGGATAAACCCAATGGCTTCGAAAGAGATATTTTGAAGTGTTTCGAAAGGCATATGTTTAAGTGTTTTGAAAAGAAGATTTGAATGCTTTCAAAAGATATGTTTTAATGGTTTCGAAAGTAAAGGGCCAAGGTTTTGAAAGCCTTAGTTTTCAAAACAAAGAACCCAATTTCATTTTTAAAGGAAAACCTATGGCAATATAAAAGAGCTTTGACATGGTTTTAGTTTTGGAGTTTTTGAAGAAGCATTCCTTGATCAAAATAATGGGTTAAAGGGACTAACCATATTTCATGTGATAATGATTTCAAGGATGGTGAACCATAAACGTTGATATTGTTATGTTATTGTATTTGCTTCTTCTATAAACATGTTCATTATATAATGGACCCATAACTATATTTTGGGGAGAAAGGGCAGAATAACCAGCTAGGTTGACCCAGTGGTGAATATGAATCAAGTTAACTCCTGTATGACTAGAATTGCATCTAGGAGGTCAGGTAGACCAGAACATAGGATGCCCAAAGGCTAATCAAGAAGTTGTCAGTTTAGATAGGTTCATAGTAAACCCACGAAAACTATGCTTGGAGAGAGTTGTTGGCAAGGGGCCAATAGGTTCATAGTGATCCCATGAAAACTATATCTGGATAAGTTATTAAAAGAAGTCAATAGGTTCATAGTCAACCCATGAAAACTATGATATAAGAAAAGTTATTGGAGATACCAATAGGTTCAGGGAGAACCCATGAAATAATTGAATGAAGTTATTGGCAGGGGCCAATAGGTTCTTAGTGATCCCATTAAAACTATAAGATCAGACAGATAGTCCATAAGCTTTATACAGGTTATTAGTCAGCCCATGAAAACTAATAGGTTAATAGTGATCATAGAAACTATAACTGTGGCAGATAGTAAAATAAACGGGGATGGGAAATCCATGATATTTTGCTTGTTTGCATATCATCATGATATTTTAAATTGCTTTGTTTTTAAGAATTGTGGATGCAGGAGCACAAAATATGGTTATTATAAATTTTGGGTAAGATATTAGTGAGGGGAAAACTCATTCCGCTAAGCGGCGTGGTCTCACTAGATATGTTCGAGATGGTAGGTTATTATTCATATCAGGCTTTTTGTCTAACTCGAAGTTTATGTTTTCCCCTTAAACTCTCAAGTGCTCAATTAATTTTGAGTAGGGTGAGAGTTAAGGTTTTCATGTTCTCCTTTAGGTGAATAAGCTTCCGAAGACGTGCAGGAGGCAAGCTAGCTATTAGGAGCTCTTTTTATTTGATTCCGTTGTGTTTTGATGTAAAGGCAAAGTTGTTTAATTGCCTATGTTTAATCTCTGATCATCCAGGGGGCATCTTTATATGTCACTCTTGGCATATTTTGTAATAATTATATTTTTCTGAACGTGGCTCTCGAATTTCGGATTATGTATTGAATTTGAAATATGATTGAAATGGAATGAAAAATTTGTTTAATGGTTTTAACAATTTATCATATCCATGTGTTTCTGTTATATCAATGTATCTAACACTACCACACTTGGTCGTCGAGGATTAATAACTATGGATGACTGCAGCATCCGTAGCCGTTAGTTTTGGGCCTCCAAGTGGGGGATGTTACAAGTTGGTATCAGAGCATAGGTTTATGAAAACTTAAAAGAAACTTCAAACTTAAAATGATTTTTCAAAACATAATCCAATGAATCAGAAAATAAGATCGGGGTTAGGTTAATGCTATAGTAACATACTTGTATTTGATATATATATATATAAGTATGTATCCCCTTTTCTCTTAGACCATTCTTCTGTATCTTACTAAGGCTCGTATGCAGATTTACGAGAAAGGAAGATATGGAGGCAGGAAACGGAAGAGGAAATCTGGGTAGAGGAAGCACTACAACAAATGGAAATGCTTGACCTAATACTAGAAGGAACCCGGGTTGATGGGCAAATGCTAATCAAAATGCAAATGCCAACGTAGGTGCTGGAAATCCACCAGTAGATATGGGGATGATGTATCAGTTCTTCGTTAATATGATGCAAGCTGGAGCAGCTAGGAATGTTGGAGGAGTTAATCCTATGGCTCCAATTGGAAATAACTATGCTAAGTTGAGCAGAGATTATACCAGTCTTGGTGGAAAGCCGTTTTTGGGAATAGCGGATGCTATAGAAGTTGAGAATTGGCTTTTGCATTATGAGAGAATCTTCGCTGACTTAGGGTTGAATGATGAGCAAAAGAGGAGACTAGCCTCTAGGCAGTTGCGGGAACATTGCTTCATTGGTGGAATAGTGTTACTACCAGAGTTCCCGAGGAAGAGTTGACTTAGGCAGAATTTCGATGGAGATTTGAAGAGAGGATTTTGTCTGAAGTTGCCAAGTCGGCATTGTTGAGGAAGCTCGTGGACTTGGTGCAAGGCGAGATGTTGGTAATTGAGTATGCCACGAAGTTTGATGAGTTTTCCAGATATGGATATGCTACCATTGACACCATTATTAAGAGGAATGAGAAGTTTATCCGAGGATTGAGACCCGAGATTGCTAGTGCGACTTTACCACATCTACTTGATTCTTGTAATGTTGTTGTGGACATGGCAATCCGACATGAGGAGATGCTTGCAATTTATGGGAAGGAGAGGCAGGCTGAAACCCAGAGTTCTCTTGGCAAGAAGAGGAAATTCTTTAAGAAGAAGGGAACCCAGAAAGGAGAAGCACCAAGAAGGCAAAAGCTAATCTGGTTTGCTTTAATTGCGATAAGAAGGGTCATTATGCTTATGAATGTCGAACAGGCAAGGGGAAGAAGACCACGGACAAGTAGGGTGTGAAGTGCTTTAACTGCGACCAGGTGGGGCATTATAAGAATCAGTTTCTAGGACCAGTCAGAGCAGACAAGGGAAAAGTCTTTGTTGTTGTTACCCGGCTACTTAGCCGGGCTACAAGACGATAGTTGCAGAAGACATGGTTGGACTCAGACGAGACTAGAGTCAAGAAAGGATTGGAAATATGAAGGATTGATGCAACTTGCTTGGGTCGGCTTGTATATGTGGATCGGTAGGTAGCTATTATGGAAGAGTATGTGTGGGTCGGCATTCATGAATGGTTCGGCACGTATGGGTCAGTATGGGTGGCTCGGTCAAGGAGGAAGGTCATGCATAGGTCGGTCAAGATGGCTCGGCCTTATTGGGACGCTATTGTATAGGGATCAGTCCAAGGGGGTCGGTACATATCGTTCGGTCATGGTGCAAAAGCAAAGGTGGAACGGTCATATGTGGCTTAGCACTTGTGGGTTGGCCTAAATTCTTTGGCATGCTTGGGTCGGTGTGCATCAGGGAGATCAACAGAGTACCAACTGAGGGATACGGTCGGTATTTCCACGCTTCAAGTCACGTATCTAGCTGCTCCGAGTCATGTGACAGCTCACTTCGAGTCATCCACAAGGGACCCCTGGTTCGGCCAGAGTGGCTAGGTGTACCTAGGTCGGTCATCCTAAAGCATCATAAGTGGGCCGAGTTATCTTGGTCATAGGCTTGCGTAGGGGATCTAGCCCGTCTTCATCTATAAATAGAGGGGCAGGGGTACAGTTGAAGGGGCCTTTTTTTGAGAACTCCAGAAAGACTCTACCATTTTCTGTACTCAATTTCTTCTTACTCAAACTTGTATTCAAGCTGTTTGTTTACAGATTGTATCTGTATTCAATTATTTGAAAAAGCAATAAAGACTACATTCAAAGTGGACGTAGGCAGTTATGCTGAACCACTATAAATCTGGTGTTCTTATTTTTATTTTTATTTGCATTATACTGTGATATTCCTATGATTTAATTTACTATCTTCATTAATCTCTCTACACAAATCTATTCTAGGGTGTTAGTGACCAATTCTGGTGCTAACATTTTGGTGCTTTCACCGAGAAACATTCATTCTCAGGCTGTTAGGATCTACTTTGTTGCTACTGGATTGAGGAAATCCCCCGAAGGAGATCCAAGTTCATTCTCAAGAGTTCATAGATTCTACTCGGAGTTCCTACGGACAACTCTAAGATGACGAGACCACGTACCAGATCCACCTCCCACAACGCCAATGCTAATGAGACTGCTAGCATCCAGTATGTAGGACCTAGCAATCGGCAAGCTAATGCTGGTGCAGAACCCTCCATCATCCCAAACCAAGCAGAAGTTTTCACCAGGGCAGAGTTCAATGAGCTGATGAGGGAGCTCGTGGAAAGTAGGAGACAACTTAACGAGCAAATTCAAACAAACGCTAACCGGATGACCAAGATCGCTCAGCAGTAGCGTTAGAACGCTGGAGGAAGCCTTGCTTCCTACTCATCATCCGACAGCTCCGCTTCACCAGATGAACACCCTAGGCATAGACGCCGTAGGATTGGAACGACACAAACTGGTGCAACAGAGCAATTGGTGACGACTTGCCAAGAGCAAACCAACTGAAATGGTCCAGATTCCTTAGCTGGAACCATGGCCCCTCAACTGCACCTGGGGAGTCGCTCCCAACCTGGAGTGGGAAACTTAGGATCTGGAGCACGCTTGGAAGTTGGTCCACCACCTCACCAAGGTCATAGTGAAGCGGGTCCTCAGGATGCACACTTATGTGATCGCTTACCGAGGAGGCGCCAGCCGGAGCCATCGCGCAGGACGGATACCGACTTGCCACCTCCCATCCAGACTCTGGATTTATCAGCTATAGTCAGGCAATTGATGAGGGAGAATCAGGGCTTAACCAACGATGATTGGGGCATATCGAGGAACCATACTCCGTTTACAAATACCATCCTACAAGCTGAGTACCCCCGGAAATTCAGAATGCCTACTATTTCAGCTTATGAAGGGAAGACCGACCCCCGACAGCACATAATGTGATATGAGTGGATGATGGACACGGCTAGGGCAAATGATGCGACCAAATGCAGATGCTTCCCAATAGCCCTATCTAGAATTGTTACCATGTGGTTCACCAGACTTCCCCTGCGATCGATCTCCAGGTTTGATAAGTTAGCAGCGAAGTTCGTGGAGCAGTTTAGGATCCATGCCACTCGCCCAAAGGACGTGATGTCGTTGTCCAGTGTGATCCAGGCTCCGAGGGAGTCGTTGAAGGATTATTTGCAAAGATTTCACATTGCTGCTACCGAAGTTAGCAATCCGAATGACCATGCTATCCTTATGGTCGTGATGCGAGGAGTAGATCCAGACTCGGAGTTTGGTGATTGGCTGGCAGGCAAACCACTGACTACCCTGGAACGCTTTTATTCAAAGGCAAACCAATTCATGAGAAGGGAAGAGGCCAGGTGGTCAAGACGGAGCAGTGCGCCAGGACCTAGCAAGGAAGCGGTGCAAAGCAACATTGCGGTAAAGCAATCGGGAGAAAACTCTGGTAAGGTCCAAGTCAATGTTCAAAATAAGCCGGAGCAGTCTAAAGGATCCGGAGGAGGAAATTTCGGACGAAAGAGGGAAGCAGGAAAGTGGAAACCAAGAATCCCAACCTATAGCGAATATACGCCTCTGAATACATCTTTGGAGAATATTTATCTATCAACTTGTATACATTCCAATACCGAAAGCCATGCCCAAAGGAATCGACTGAGGAACAAAAGCAGACTGGAAAGCATTGTCGGTTTCACGAGACCTAAGAGCACAATACTGAAGATTGCAGACACCTCCACGATGCTATAGAAAAGCTGATTCGCCAGACGAAGTTACATCAGTTTGTTAAGAATCCGCAGGAAGGCAGACAGGGGACATCCGACCCCAATCATGGGCAAGCTTCACATCGACCTGAGGAGCCCGCTCGGACCGGAGGAAGGCTGGTCATAAACACGATAATCGGTGGACCTCATCCGGTAGACAAGAGTTGGCAAGAAATGGAACGCTATGCTAGTTCCTTGAAGCATGCGGGCTTCGAATGCTGCTCGAACACGGAAGACGGGACTCCAGCAAAACAGCAGCGAATAATGACCGATGATATAGTATTCAGGAGCAGGGATGCCAATCAGGTGGAGGCACCTACCATTGACCCGATGGTTATCTCAGCTACGATCGGACCGGCGCTTGTGAGAAGAATACTAATTGATTGTGGGAGTTCTGTTAATATTATCTTCAAAAAGGCATATGACCAAATGAAGATGGAGGCGAAGGATCTGAAACCATCTTGAGCCCGCATTCACGGCTTTAATGGTGCAGCTACTGATGCAATAGGTTTTGTTGAATTGCCAGTTGAATTAGGGGAAGTTGAACGCAGGAGGGTACGGATCCTACCGTTCATTGTTTTAGATGTTGATTCCCAATATAATGTTTTTCTGGGCCGATCGGCCCTGGCGGAGTTTAGGGAAGCTTTGGCCCCGTTGTGTTTGACCTTGAAATTTCCAACGGACAGTGGAGTTGGTGTAGTGCATGGCGATCAAGCGACTGGTCGTGCTTGTTATGTGGCTGAGCTGAGAGAGGCCCAGTGAAGAGAGAAGGGAAAGAGTGTGGACAACCCTGCCCGCATCCATGTTGCTGAAAATTGACAAGTAGCGCCTGAGCCTAGGCTTAGGCAACACAGTCGGATCTATAGAGACATAAATCTGAGAGATGACGATGAAGAACCCAAGGAGGCCAAGGCGGCACCGGCTAAACTGACGATTGACATTCCAGTCATCCATGACAACCCGTCACGGGTGCTTAAGATTAAATCACAGCTCAACCCCTCGATGATACGGGATCTTACTGATTTCCTCCGAGCGAATCTAGATGTTTTCACTTGGACCCATTATGATATGTGTGGGATTTCTCCTGCCATCGCAAGTCATATGTTGAACGTTGACCCGAAGTATATGCCAGTAAAACAAAAGAGGAGAGGCATGGACCCGGAGAGGTCCGCTGCTCTCAAAGAGGAGGTGGACAAACTCAAAGCCAATGGGTTCGTCCGCGACGCCCTCTATCCTGAATGGATATCTAATCCCGTACTGGTGAGGAAGGCAAACGGGAAGTGGAGGACCTGTGTTGATTACTCAGACCTGAACAAGGCATGCCCTAAGGATAGTTTTCCATTGTCCAGAATTGATCAGCTGGTCGACTCGACAGCAGGACACGAGTTGTTGTCATTTATGGATGCGATTCGGGATACAATCAAATCCCGATGCACATTCCAGATCAGGAGCATACCAGTTTTGTCGCAGACGTTGGACTGTACTGTTATGTAGTGATGCCTTTCGGGTTGAAGAATGCAGGGGCAACTTATCAGCGTTTGGTGAATCAGATGTTTAAAGACCAGATTGGTAGAACGATGGAAGTCTATGTGGATGATATGCTCGTGAAGTCATGACAGTCAAATGACCACATTCAAGACTTAGCAGAAATGTTTGATATACTCAGATTTTACATAATGAAAATCAATCCATTGAAATGTTCCTTTGGCGTCGCGTCGGGGAAGTTTTTGGGTTTCATTTTCAACGCGCGAGGAATCGAAGCCAACCCAGAAAAGATTCAAGCTATTCGAGACATACAAGTACCTAGAACTATAAAGCAAGTACAAAGACTGAATGGGAAAGTCGCTGCATTGAGTCGATTTATATCTAGAGCAACCAACAAGTGTATTCCTTTCTTTGATGTGATAAGGAAAGGGAAAAGAAATTTTGAATGGACGCCGGATTGTGAGGACGCGTTCCGAGCTCTGGTGAGACACTTGGAGAAGCCACTTGTTCTGTCAAAGCCCGTAGACCATGAGGAGTTGTATGTTTACTTGGTCGTATCCCAACATGCCATCAGTGCAGCTTTGGTTCGTGAAAAGGACCGAATCCAAAAGCTAGTGTACTATGTTAGTAAGCGTTTAACTGGGGTAGAGAGAAATTATCATAAGATTGAGAAGATGGCTTACTGTTTGGTGATCACGTCACGCAAGCTCCGCCCGTATTTCCAGGCACATCCGGTCAGTATTTATACCGATCAACCTTTGCGGCAGGTGCTCCAATGACCGGAGACTTCTAGAAGGCTACTCAAATGGAACATTGAGTTGAGTTAGTTCGACATCACCTACCTGCCACGGAGGGCTATCCAGGGGCAATCGCTAGCAGATTTCATTGCAGAGTTCACGATATCAGACGAGCCAAGTGGAAGTGATGTGATTCCCACTATTCGATGGAAGCTATATACCGATGGGGCATCCAACGACCATTGTTCTAGGGCTGGTGTTATTCTTGTAACTCCCGAGAACCGATCGATTTGTTATGCTTTGAAACTTAATTTCCCCGCTATGAACAACAAAGCCGAGTATGAAGCGTTGATCGCTGGACTGAAGCTTACCAAAGAACTTGGAGTGAAATCGGTTGAAATCTTTTGTGACTCACAGTTGGTGGTGTACCAAGTACGGGAGACTATCAGGCAAAGGGGCAAAGGCTTGCCCCATACCTCGCTCAAGTTCAAGAATTGTTGGTGGACCTCGAATACTACGTATTTCGCACATTCCGCGCGAACAAAACGGGGAAGCTGATTCCTTGGCATAATTTGCAAGTGCTGGTGATGCCCAGCAGATAGGCTTGGTTCCCATTGAAACTTTACACTCCCCGAGTATAAATGAGATGGAGGTAGATTTTGTGTCAGAGACGGAAACTGAAAGGGAGTCGTGGATGACCCCGTTCAAAGTATACTTGCTGCACGGAACCTTGCCCGAGAGAAAGAACAAGAGACGACAAGTCGTTCGCAAGGCCTCACGGTATATAATGCAGGATGGAATGATGTATTGGAAAGGATTCTTCGTTCCCTTGCTTAGGTGCATCGCCCACGGCGAGGTAAAGCGGGTTTTAAGAGAAGTCCATGAAGGAGAATGTAGCGACCATACTGGGGGGCAAAAACTAGCCAAAAAGATGCTCTGCTATGGATACTATTGGCCGACCGTGAGTCGGGACGCCGCGGACTATGTAAGGAGTTGCGACAAATGTCAACAGTACGCAAAGATCCCGGGAGCACCGCCGGTGGAACTCGCGCAAATGGTTAGTCCATGGCCGTTTGCAATATGGGGGATCGATATAATCGGCTCCTTGCCAATCTCCAAAGGTGGTGCGAAATACGCAATCGTTGCGGTCGATTACTTCACCAAGTGGGCAGAAGCGGAGCTATTGGCTACGATCACCACCAAAAAGGTTGTTAACTTTGTTGTGCAAAACATTATATGCTGCTTTGGTCTCCCACAGACTATCATTACTGATAATGAAACTCAATTTGAGAGTAGAGAATTCAAAGAGTTCTGCCAAAAATATTGCATTGAGAAAAGGTTTGCAGCAGTCGCTCACCCTAAAGTGAATGGGCAAGTTGAAGCCGTAAATAAGATAATCAAGTCCATCTTGAAAAAATATTTGGAGAAGGCTAGAGGCAAGTGGGTGGATGATCTTTCGACAGCACTCTGGGCCTACAGAACCACCCACAAGTCTGTGACTGGCCACACTCCTTTCACCTTGGCATACGACACTGAACTTTTATACTCGTGGAACTTGAAGTTCCTTCTCACCGGGTGACTCATTATGATCCTAGAACAAACCAAGATCTTCTACTGGAGTTGTTGGACTTTGTCGACGAGAAACATGAAGAAGCTGATTTAAGGGCGGACGCATATCGACACCGAGTCGCCCGATATTATAATGAAAAAGTTCGACCAAGAACTTTCAATGTTGGCGACCTTGTTTTGAAGCGATTTTTTCTAGTCCTGTCACATATGAATCCCACATGGGAAGGTCCCTACGTCATCGAACGGAGGCTTGGAGAAGGAACCTTCAAGCTAGCGACTATTGATGGCGTGACACTCCCTAGAGCATGGAATAGCGAGCATTTACGCCGTTATTATACTTAGTTTATTTCTTTTGCATTTTAGTAGCAATTGTTTCCAGTATATGTTTCTTTTGTTGTTCTCTGTTTCCGACATGTAATATGACGATTCAGTTTGTCCCTATTTTCTACAATCAATAAAGGCTTGAAGCTGTTTTCTATGAACTATTGGTGTTCCGTGTTTTATAATTTCATGGCAAAATTAAATTGCATCAATCCGTCTGGCGTATGAACGCACACACAAAACTAAAAGTCGATCAGCTAGAGATTTAAAAAATCTCTAAGTCCCCAAGGTGCGAACTTGAGTACTCTGAGTCCCAAGAGTGCGGACTAGAATATAAACGATTCAAAAAATCTTTAAGTCCCCAGAGTGTGGACTTGAGTACTCTGAGTCCCCAGAGTGCGGACTAGAGTATAAACGATTCAAAAATCTCTAAGTCCCCAGAGTGCGGACTAGAGTACTATGAGTCTCCAGAATGCGGACTAGAGTATAAACGTTTCAAAAAATCTCTAAGTCCCTAGAGTGCGTACTTGAGTACTCTGAGTCCCCAGAATGCGGACCAGAGTATAAACGATTCAAAAGATATCTAAGTCCTCAGAGTGCGGACTTGAGTACTCTGAGTCCTCAGAATGCTGACTAGAGTATAAACAATTCAAAAAATCTCTATGTCCCCAGAGTGCGGACTTGAGTACTCCGAGTCCTCATAGTGCGAACTAGAGTATAAACGATTCAAAAAATCCCTAAGTCCCCAGAGCGCGGACTAGAGTACTCTGAGTCTCTAGAATGCGGACTAGAGTATAAACGATTCAAAAATCTCAAAGTCCCCAGAGTGCTGACTAGAGTATAAATTATTCAAAAATATCCAAGTCCTGTGAAAGCGGACTGGAGTTTACATGACCCGTAAGACTTCGAATTTCAATTACAGATTAAATTATAAGCTAAGCGATGAGAGTCTGTGAATGCAAAGAAACAAGATTTTATTTACTTCTCAAAAAAAAATATTTTCCTTACAACTTCTCCAAAAAGTGCAGAGACCAAGTCTATCTACAATGACTACTGACAAAATAAAAAAAAGAGGGGGAAAAGGGAAACGACTACATGATTTTGACTTATTTATGCTAAGCGCGGCATGACCGGACGACAGCTACTTCTTCGGCTTTCTTTCGTTCTTCGGCTTCTCCGAAGTCTCCTCAGCTGAGCGTTTTCTCCTGGACCCCTTGCTTCCAAGCAACATGGTATCCGAGGAAGAAGGGGGAACTTCCAGAGGTGTGGTCCCACCGAGGAGAATGACCTTCAATGGCCTATTTAGGGGATCGTTTCCACCACCTGGGATTCTGTCTTAACTTTGGTTATCTCTTTCTTCTCCTCCTCGAGTTGCTCCTTCATGCTAAGCTGGGAAGTATGCTCGGAAGCGCCTGTGATTTCGACATCATCGTGCCCCTCTACGGGTGAAGGATCTTCGGGCTTATCTTCCTTAAGTGCCCCTTTTACTTGAGCGTCAGGACCAGGGGTGTCGCCGATGTGGAGCACTTCAGTCTCTTTTTCTTCCCGCTTCGTGGCGATATCGCTCCTTGGAGTCGGTTCAGGGCCAGAATGACCTGTACAAATTCATGAAAAGTGAATGTTAAGATACGACAATTATTTACCAAAAGCGGTGACTCTATGAACTTTAGAAGGTGGGGTCACATACCAACTTCCATTTGGCTCTCAGTCGTCTTTGGAGTATCACCCTCCGGAATTGGGGATAGAGTGTGGATGCCAAGTCCAGGCTTTCCGGATCATAACCCACATGTTGCTCGAGGGGATTAAGCGATGGAGTTTTTGTCAAGTCAACGGGAGGAGGAATCTGGGGCTCGGAGCCAGACGGGCCAGCGGCATCCTCTTTGTCCTCTGATGCTGGGGAGCCTCCCCCGAAGAGGTCTTCCGCCGCAGATAAATCTGAGGGTTCGTTGCCTCGAAGCACTTCCCTGACCAAAGCCTCTTCATCAATCTCTTCAACACCCAGCTCCACTTTTTTAATTCTAATCAAAGTATCCCATGCTTCGGCGAGTGACTCGAGATAATTCTCGCCCAAGAAAGACAAGTCACGGTGCATGAGGACTCTTGCATTGAACTCGACAATGAGTAGGTCGAATAAACATTTTATTTCTTCTCTACCGGCCTCGGTAGCTGCCTCAAGTCGAGAGTCGGCCTCTGTGAGCACTATCTTCTTGCCTTCCTTACGAGCTACTTCTTTTAGCGCTTTAACCCTGGATAGCTCTTCATCGAGTTTTGTCTTTAGAAGCCGTGTTTCGACGATTTCATCAGGTATCTTTGTGACTCTTCCTACGCTACAATTTTCTCTTCTCTCTCTTTAAAGAGCAGCTCCTCTAGTTCCTTGACTCATCAAGCGAGAATGTCTTTCTCTTTTTGGATAGAGTCTTTCTCCAAAGCTAGAGTGCCGCTGCGTTGGATTACCTCATTGAGTTCTTTCTTGCGAGTGGCCTCCAAGCAGTTAACTGCCTCGGCTGTCTCCTTAGCATTTTTCTGGGCAGTCTCGAGCTAAGATTTGTATGAGGTTAGCTCTTCATCCTGGCTCTTAATGATGTCTCTGTCATGAATAGCTTTGAGTTTGAGGCGATCAATCTCGTGTTGGCGTTCAATAGAGACCTCTGAAACTTTCTCCACCAAGTGTACGAACGCATCATGTTGAAAATATACATCGTTGTTGCAGGAAATGGCGCTCTGTTTGACATGTCCAGGGATATGATGGATTGTGGGGAGAAATTTCAGTCCGTCGAAACAGATCTTCGGAAATGTAGCTTTGAGCTCAGCTAATTTTTTTGCCGTCGACAGATCGTGAGCGGAGGCTAGGGGAGTCTGCCTAACCGGAGTCACGGATTTCTTATAAGGCTCACGGGATTGCTTGGTACTCGAAGAGCTGGAATGTTGGCCGCGAGGGACTTCGGACTGGGAGCCCTTCTGAGCAGACTTCTCCCCACTACGCGCCGGATGATGGGCATGATCGTTTGGATATAAAGAATGGCCGTGGGTTCTCCTTCTAGAAGATGACGATGACGACTCTCTGGAGCAATAGTCTCTATCACCGCTTTCGTCCCTATCTCGCCGTTTGCCGATCCTGAGTCTCGACCGGAATGGTAAAAGATGGAGGATCCGCGAAGGCGGTCAATGCCATGTGTATGCCCCATTTCACCAGCACATAAAGTCAAACGAGGACGAGTTAGTAGGAGTCACACGATGAATGGAATTCAAGTGCATAGTGGAGTGTAAGTGTTCGTGTGTGTCCTAGTACATCCCCCCGACGGACCAGTGTTTTTCGCTTTACTCATTGGAGTTTTCTCCCCGTGATGATGAGTCTGAGCACCTTCATCGCTTCTCGCAGGCAAATTAAATCCCATAGCCTCAGGGTTATTGAAGCCATAATTCAGTATATTTTCAAGGATGGTCAAGTCAGATAGGCCCTTTAATGAGCCTTCTAAGTTTTGGGAAGACGGCTTTTTCTCGATCGGAGTTATCGTGACCTTTGAAGTTCCGCCAACTTTCCTCCTTTTTAGATTATAAGCTAGACTCTTTTTCTTTTTCGAGGGAGGCGGTGGTTGATCAACGCCGGCTGCATCGGCTACCGACACTAGCCCATGACCTATATTCTCATCAGTCTTTTCGATCTCGCCTTCCTTGGTAGTATCGTGAGCCCCTTCAGTAGGAGGCACCGAAGGTCCAGCTTGTTCTTTGCTCTTTTCCGCGGTCATTCTTGCTATTGTGGCACCACTTGGAAGGCTAGTCCGGCGGCCCTCTCCTAGTAATCCGAACTTCGAGAGCAGTTCGTTGGTAATTACAGATTTAATGTCCCAATCTCCCACGGGAGTAGCTCGAATGGCTTCGACGGTCTCAAAATACCTGGCGCCTTCGGGTCGTGGGTGGATACCTGTAAGAGTTGAAAGAAGTTCAGAAAAGGTGCACTCCAAGCCTTAGGACAGAGACTGGTGTAAAAATGAGACTTACGTCCTTCTAGCCATCTTCTCGCAAAGCAAGGAGGACAGCGTACGTAGAACCACTCTTGTTTAAACTGAGAAAACTTGTTTCATGCGCCCATTAGGACTTGGCATTTCGGATGTGGCTCGAGGAATATGTAAGATGGACCGTCGGTACGTCTCTTGAAGCAGTAAATGTAACGGATATCCTTGGGAGTTGGGGGTCTGAGTAAGACGCTCATGAAAAGAATGCATGTACCGTGAATAAATGCATGGCTATTAGGGTGTAGTTGTGCTGGGGCAATCCCTATATACTGTAACACTTCACGGATGAATGAATTGAAAGGTGGCACACTTCCGGCCTAGCACATAAATTTGTTACACGTAGTATATCCGGTTGGGGGAAGTGAGGCCGATCTTGTGCCGAAGGAACCAGAACGTCTTCGAAGGGGATTCCGTGGATAGAACACAATCGACGGAAAGAAGATTCGCCGATTTTCGAGGCTTGAGAGTCGATGGGGTCATCCAGAATGACGACCCCGTCTACGGCATCGGGATTCGGGCCTATAACCGCAACAGGTGGGTCTGGGATGCCAGGTATGGGGCTGACAATGGACTCAAAGTCCCCACTACCTCCTGCCGAGAACTTGGCTCAGGCTTGTTAGAAATAGTAGCAGAGCTTGATTTTTTAGACATCTCTGGAAATGGATTGGTGTGAATAGATACCTGTTTAAGCTATACTTGAAAGAAAATAAAAATCAGATATAATAACAAAAATTTCCCCGTGTGGTGTGTAAACTAGTGCGACGATTCAAGCAAAGAGTACAAATAAATTAAAGTTCTAAAGAATAATATAGCATGTTGGAGCTTTAAGTTATCATCTTTGGAGACCGTCATCATTAACCGTCACCGAAATTTGTCCAATGATGGGTAGCAGAAGTCCTGGGATCAAACATTGGCATCATATGTTGCGAAGGCTATTACTTGCTTTTGTTGGGTTAAATTCGCATTTACGATTGTTAAAACTATGGAATTATTAGTCCGAATCAGTTCCATGTGTTCACATGCTTTGGTTCTTGTCACTGTTCATTGTTTTATGCTCAGGCGAGAGAATGTGTGGTCCTGATATATGTTATGTTCAAGATGAGGTGATTCTAGTTTCCAATGCCGATCCCAATACCCAATACCAATCGTCTCTCTAAACCTAAATACCGAGTCATACTGTCTCACTCGGTACCGACCCACTCTCCTCCAAACTACCGAACAATCCTCTAAATCTATACCGACCCACTCACTCTCCACTCTCTCACTCTCTTATCACCGAATGACCCTCTAGATCTATACCGATCCACTCATCTGGTCTCCTACCGAACCACTCTCTCCTTTAGACCACTGACCCACCAGTTAACCTAAGTAGCCGACCCACTCTTTCTCTCAGAGCACCGATCCAAACTTGAAATCCACTCTACCGACCGAGCGTTGTTGGTGTGTTTCTATCTGACTCCCCCTAAGAGGGATCGGCCTACAAGAATTGACGACCGGACTTTCTTACTTCTCAAGCACCTAACCTTCTTCTCCCTGCACAACTAACCTTCTCCTCCTATGAATTGCAGACCTCCCTAAACCCATCAAGGACGAATCCTCTCCAATTAGCATGAATCCATGCCACAAACTACCTTCACCCTAATACGCTTACTTGCCCTAGTTCTCTCCTCTCTCACTCTTTAAGAAAGTCCGTATGTATGCAATAAATCCTATGTGAAGATATGAATCCTTACCTATGTGTTAATTCGAGGTTGGGGTGAGAAAAGCTTCTCAAATGCCTTAGTGCATCTATTATCCCAAAAAAAGACTAGGTTCTTCTTAGTCAATTAGGTTAAAGGGGCTGTTATTCTTGCAAAGTTCTTAAGGAACTTTCTATAGTAGCCTACCAACCCAAGAAAACTTCTAACCTCCGATGCATTCCTAGGAATCTTACATTCTTGAACAGCTTCCACTTTGGCAGGGTCTACTACCAATCCTTGCTCAAAAACAATATGCCTAAGAAATCTAACTTTTTTTCTCCAAAATTGGCATTTAGCAAATTTGGCGTTAAGTTGGTGCCTTCTTAAGGTTCCTAATACCTTTCTTAGGTGATCTTCATACTCCTCTTTGCTCTTGGAGAAAATCAAAATATCATCTACAAACACAACGATGAATTTATCGAGTTGCCCCTTAAACACCCTACTCATCAAATCCATAAAGTAGGCTGGGACATTCGTCAATCCATAAGGCATCACTTTCCACTCATAGAGTCCATCTGGTGTGTGAAATGCAATCTTCGATTTTCTTTCTTTTGCGATCCTCAACTGATGGAATCCAGTTGCTAAGTCTAATTGAGAAAAGACTTTAGCTCCTCCAAGGTAATTGAATAATTCGTTTATCCTAGGTAAATGGTACCTATTTTTCCTTGTCAACTTGTTCAATTCCCCATAGTCGATGCAAAGTCTCAAGAACAGTCTACCTTAGTGGCGAAAACAACAGGGGCTCCCTACTTGGAAGTACTCCTACGGATGAATCCTTTCTTTAATTGCTCAGAGATTTGCTTATCCAATTCCCTTCTTTCTTTAAAGGTCATGTGTTTTAAAGGCAGGGCGATTGGTCTTATGTCCTTCTCTAAATTTATTCGGAACTAGATCTCCCTATAGGGTAGGAGATCCGAGACTTCCTCAAAGACATCAGGTAATTCACAAACTACGGGTATGGATGATGGTTCTCCAATAATAGATAGACATAGTGATTATAGATAGCTTACCTCACCTAAATCTTGGGGTGTACAATAATTTCTAGGCCACGACCTCCACAACTTCTTAATCGTACAGCTCTCCTATCACAATCAAGAATTGCTCCATAATATACTAACTAGTCCATACCTAAGATAAGTCCATACCTCTCGAAATTTAGAATATATGGAATCAACGTCGCATATGTCCAACATTAGATCTTTGCAAATAAAAGAGAGATGTATCGAACGTCAATAGGATTAGAGACCACTACTGAAATGGTGACAATCTGGGTTTGAAGGTTTAAAAGGTTTACTACATTCCTAGCTATAAAGGAATGTGATGCCCTTGAATCACATAGGGTATGAATTGTAACCTTAGAAATAAGAGTTATACCTTCTAATACTGCCTTCCCTTGGTCTCTTGGTGGCCTACTAGCAATAGGGACGGTTTCAATAGCATAAGCTTGCCTGCTTGATCTTTCCTTTGCTAACTTAGGGCATTGATCCTTGAGGTGCCCTTCCTCATGGAAATTAAAGCACTTCCCTTTAAAAGCGTCCTTCATCAAACTCACTCTACATCTTTAGCTTAATGACCTTTCTTCTAGCATCACTTGCACACTTTACCATCCTTCTTAAATTTCCCCTTTGACTTTTTGTTAGACCAAAAGCTTCCCTTTTTGGACGCTCCTTGCTTTTGGGTAGGTATAGCCTTCTCCTTTTCTGCCTCCTTATCATCCACATTGGCATATGTAACATTGCCATCTCCACCAACATCTCATACGAGGCACCAATGGGTACTTGGGTCAACAACATTTCTCTTAGCAGGGAATTTAGGCCCTTCATGAACTTCATGGCCTTTTTCAAAGGTGTATCTATTAAGCTCATTCCAAAATTATCTAACTCTGTGAACTTAGCTATGTACTCCTTAAGAGTGGAGCCTCCTTGCCTAAGCTGAATGAATTTCTCCAGTTGTAGACTCACTTCTACCCTAAACATAAACCTTATCTCAAATCTATTCTTGAATTCCTCCCATGGGAAAATCCTTCCAGCATTTTCCTCAGTCACCAAGTTCCACCAATCTAAAGCTTCTCCTTTGAGGTGCCAAGCTGCCATCCTCCTTTTTAGCTGATCTTCCCAACCAAGCTCTCTAAATATCCTCTCGCAGTCATTAACCCATGCTTTAGCTTCCAGATACCCTTCGGTCCCAAAGTATGTCTTCTCTCCTATATTAAGAAAGTCCTTACATAACTTAGGAAAGTCAATAGGACAGGGTGCTGCATCAGCAGGCGGGGCATTAGTGTAACGACCCGACCGCGATACCCAGATTAGCAAAGAACATTACAAGTAATGTGGTCTGCTAATCCTACAACTAGGCTCACATAATACACAACTTAAACTAAGTCACTATCTCAATAATACATCACATAGTACAAGAAGTGAATATCCTACAAAAGATAAACTAAGTGTCAAAATGTCTACCATCTGCTAGCACACATACCTAAAAGTCCGAGCGTCCTGTAAACCTAAAAAATCTCGGTCCGACCCGAGCAAAATAACACTCGGGTCAGACTATCTCTAAATATCCAATAGGGTGAGAACAAGATATAACATAAGAACAAATAATATATAGGTGATACAATTATCCAAGAAATAATAAGTCACAGGATTAACTTAACTTAGAATTAAACACAAGTCACATGTTTATACATTTAGGTCATGAACACAAATTAGGCACTAAACATTGAATTTCCAGAACAGAGCATAACATCTCTAAGCACACAAATATCAATAATTTAATTTAGAATCCATCACAAGACACAAGAATATATTTATTTATTGCACTAACACAGAATGGTTACAAAATCCTAATTTCCAGAATCCAAGAGATCTTAATCCAAACCGATCATAATGATTGTCCAAAACAATCGCAATGATTGTACTCAAAACTCATGGCAAACAAAAAAACAAATCAGTATCACTCGAACCGATTCGATACCAAGGATCGTACTCAGACCGGGAACACAGAATCATAGAGTGATCTCAAGGATAGTCCATACCGATCAAGGTGATCGTAGAAACCATGACTCGATAAATCAACATTTATTTAATATTATTATATTATTATGTTCGAAAAGAAATCCAGAAATAAACTTCTTAAGGATCTAGCAGCCACTTGCCGCACACCAAAAGAGAGTAAACTCTAAAGTGTCAAATACTATCACCTTCAGTAATCACTAGAACTAAACTAATACGTCTCATACCATATGGTGAAATCCAAATATGTACTAAAAGCTAGTAAATATCACTTACTACAGATATTACCGAAAAACCTGAACTATATTCTCTTAAGGATCTAGCAACCACTTGTCTCACACCAGAGAGAATACAACTCTAAAGTGTTAATTACTTTCCTATAGCGATCACAAGAATTTAACCAAAGTATCTCATACTACCCGGTGAAATTCATGTATTCACTAATGGTTAGTAAATTCCACTCAAAGATTCTATTCAATGAGTTATACCATGTTCGATAAAGCGTTACTTGAAAGCATTTAAACTAATCAATAACACTAAATCGATTATTAGTACTCCTCATATTATAGAATTAAGGTTCTCAAAATATATTTTTCAAGATCCAAAAGTCACACAAGAATACCAAAATTGCATATAAACCAAAGGCTATGTATAATAAAATCCAATAAGGTTTTATTTTGAAAGCAAATAATATCATTTTACCATATAGAAAATGATTTCTAAAATACTTTATCTATATAAATACTTATTTTCAAACTTTTCATTTTAAAATCCATAAACTTATTTATTATTCAACTCGATATAGATATTCACCATTTGATAAAATATTCCATAAATATGAATTGTTCTAAAAATGCACTTATATATAGTTGTCTCAAAATATCGTAAAAGATATTTAGTTAATAAACTATATTTCAAAGACCATATATATATTATCATTTATTTTATGAAACCATAAATATTGATATTCTAAACCCATATTGGTATAAAAACAGTCATTTGGAAATAATATAGGGTTGTATTTCAAAACCATACTTTTAAATCTGTAACTACTTCTACTGCTTGTATTATATATATATATATATATATATATATATATATATATATATATATATATATATATATATATATATATATATATAGTTAATTAGTATAGTTATTTATAAAAGAAATTGAATTCATTTGGAAACAATTTAAAAGCATATAAAATCAAAGCATGTTGCGTACAACAATTTCAAGGCACAAAACACTAAAGGATGAAACAAGTATATGTTTAAGCTAATTTCAATTCAAGAAAACAAAAAATGGAAACGTACTATATAAAAAAATGAAACTAATAAGGCAACAAGCTATGCAAAGGTCAGCTAATAAATAAAAGCACGCATGGACGTGCAAAAGAAAGTACATAGGCATAGGGCATGACAAATTTTCAAGGCCGCATGGCATGCATACATAATCAAAGCAACAAAAAGAAGCGCTATTAACAAGGGGCAATTTGCACCTAAGTCTAAATTAATGTGTTCAATTGCATTAGGGAAGGGTGCTTGCTTCATTTCAAAGCAACAGAACAAAGCATGGATTGAAAAAGGACGTCTGCATTTAATGCAAAGGCAAGGGACGTGATACATTTAAAGGCATTAGTACAATGTATGATCAACTTTCAAGGCAACTAACATATATAAGTACATAGAAAACCAAAGACATATTGCAGTTACTATTCACAAATGAAGAAATTTGTATTTGTGCCCAAATTAATGTGTACAATTGCAAAAGGGAAATACAAATAAGGCTACAGGCATTTAACTAAATAAGGCAAGCTATAGGCAAACAAGACAAGATGGGTGTATCCTTTAGCATGTGAAATATTAAAGCATGGAAAAAGGTGTGAACTTACAGGGGGCAAGGACGCACGAAATATTGGCTACAGGAAATTGTGCGTACGAAAGCAATACATGGCAGGGACGAAACAAATTCAAAGAACAATGTAAGGATGCATGAAAAGAAAACGAAGGTTACAAAGCCAGGAACAAGTGTGTGTTCATATTTTCCAAACAGCGTGCAATTTACAGTGAGCGGCTAAGTAGATATGAACAGACAATAGCAGTGGATCATCAAATATCAGCAATCAAATTCTCCATCATTGAACCTAAAATTGCTAAGCACACAATTAGATATTCAAAGGTAGGCTGTGTGAGGATTAAATCACCTTAATTTTTCTTAATTCAGCATCAAAATTATGATTACAGCAGCTTCAAACTGAAATAGCAAACCCTTGATTTCTTAGCTTCAAAATGAGTTTAATTTGTAATTTGAATTAGAAAGGATTAAGCACTAGATTAAGAAAGGATTAAGAACAAGACTTTCCCAATCTCTTATGTTGGGTAATTGGGCTTAGGTTTGCTACTAAATTCAATAGCTGTGTGTTACAAAATAGGAGAAGTATTGCTAATTACCTCTCTTAATTTACAAAATATCTATTCTACTATTAAATCAGTTTTAATGATTTTTTTTCCAATTAAATTCTCAAACTCAATATATCCAAAATAAAAAAAATCTTGATTTTATATATCTTGAATGGTTTTATAATTAGAATTCACATTTTTATTTCCACTTTAATATTCTAACAAAATTTCAAAGTATTTCATTCATTCGATATTCAAATAATTTAATTTAACTAAACCAACTTTAAATTCCCTCATTTGTTAATTCATTATTTACTATAAAAATTTCTAATAGCCAAATTCAAAAATATTTAATCTAAATTAAAATCATTCACAAAGGATTACTATTTCCTTCCTTTTAGTTAAAATTAACCCAATTATCAAAAATCGATTTTAATTACTTAATTAAATTTCTACAAATCACGAAAATGGAATTATTAACAAAAATTAAATTAAATTAATTTGATATTTAATAATAGGGTTGTTACAATTATGGTCCACTAGTGCGGCTGGAGGAATAGGAAGTTGCTCAACAGTCCTAAGATATTGTCTAAACCATTCGGTCATTCGAGGGAGGTCTTCCATGGGCAGGGATATTTCAAGAAGAAGATTGATTATCAGCCATATCAACTATCTGTAGGTTAAATCTTTAGTGACGGTTTCCTAAGATAGTATTATATGGTGAAAGAAAAAAAAAAGTTGCCTAATGTGTTCATGTATGTTCAAGGAAATATGGTATAAATATACATAAATATATACACATACATGCACACACACATATATATATAGTAAGAATTTTTGAATAATCTTTTCAAAAATAACAAGTACGCCACTCATACATATAGTTTCCCCATTTATCGGGTAACCTAAGCTCTGAGACCAAATGTAACAACCCATCCCGGAATAGGCCTAAATTTCGATCTGGAAATGACCCATTGAAACTTAGATCCATTCTAAGGTTGGTTGTTGGTTGAAAAAAGAAATAACAGTACAGAGCAGTAACTATCTTTTCAGAACTCACAGCGGATGGAACAAAATAAAATATCAAATTGTACCCATTTATTTCAAAATCATTTGAAATGTCATAATACAAAACATCATAATATTATCATATAAGATCTGTTACATCATTTGTTCAAATACATGGGTACAGCATAAAAATATCATAAAAGATAATAATAACTACCACAAGCTTAAGCCACTCCACCTTCGAGCATTGTCACCGTCATTACTCCATCCTTAACTTATGTTGCAATGAGGAGGGAACCGGAACAACAAATGACCGGTGAATAAAAACGTCGAGTCTTAACATTTCAATATTTGGGCAGTATAATTCAAAATAAGAATATGTCTACGTACATAAAACCATTTAATACTTCTTATAAGAAAATGAGGCGGGTCCACAATCAACCACTTAATACCTTCCATTTTCGAAGCAGGTTTCTAAATCCTATAACCCAAATCACACGTCATAAATGTCTAACAATGTGAGAGATGGTACCCAAGTCACTTAATACCTTTTATTAGAAAATAGGCAAACTCTGGTCATTTAAGACCTCAATTGAGGCAGACCCCATCATTTAATACCTATTCCCAAGGCGGATCCCTTAATGGTAACCATCTAGCTGACATCATATGGAATCTCTTAAGACACTTAATACTTCTCTATAGAAAGACAGACCCTCAATCAATCACTTAATACCTTATCCCGAAGCGGACCGCTATCGAGATACCACCTACGTGCCTAATAACTAGCCCCTTGGCTATTTAATAATACATTTGAGGAAAAGAGGTGGGCCCTCAAACAACCACTTAATACCTCAAGATCCTGAAGCAGGCCCCACATATTATGATCCATGCTCATAATGATATCTCACAATAGTCCGACTATTCGTAGTAACTAGTAGTCAGATTAGCTGAGCAGTTTACCCTATAGAATTTGGGACTAACTTTGCATCATAAATATTTATCATAGGAGATGTCTCACATCATGTGAAGTATACACAACTGCTTGTAGCCTCAAAGTGAAGGGCGGACTTCTACCGTGCAACTCTACTGACCTCGCATCCCTATGACTTAGCCATAATTTAAATACTCTCCATATATATAAAACTCATTTCACCTTTCATAAATAAGGCCTTATAAGGAATATTCCTTATTACGCCTTAAAATATCAATTACCTTCCTAAAGAGGGAAATTAATGACAACTACTACCTAATTAACTACACAATTATACACCATAATTATACGTCTATTATGATATATATATATATATATATATATATATATATATATTCGCATCTGAATCAATTCTAGCGTGCGGTTTATACGCCCTAAATTAGCGTTAAATGTCAATTCTTTTAACCATAATACTAATACAAGTCTTTTCCTTCAAACTACCCAGATTTCAATATCTATAACAAGGGACTAAATATTCATAACCAAAACTGCAATATATAGACTTGTAAAAACAAAAATCCAATTTATTACATCAATCTAATGGAATATCCTAAACAATAGGAATTGCAATCCTAACTTCATATTCTATTCAACTCCTCTTTTACATAGAAATAAACGAAGGAATTTTGTGTGGAACAAGTGATGTAAACTACAATAGAATTCGTACTTTAAACCTTTATTTTATTACTGAAAACTCACAATTTGAATCAAAGAAGGAGGAGAAGTAAAATAGGCTATGAAATTATCAAAAATTGTAGAACAATATAAATTCCATCAAATTAACATAAATAGTTGAGAATCTCCATTTAGAATTGACATTTCAAAATAAAAAGGAATTTTGGGGATATTATCTATCATATTTTCGCAATCCCAAAATCCCTAAGGCATATTCAAATCCATAGGGATATACTAAAGAATTACTGAAAAACGAATACTAAGGTTTCCACTCACTGAATAGCCTTAGCTTTGCCTTCCTTGGAATTGCACGCCTCACAATCTCTTCCAGAATCTCTCTCTTTTGATATACACACACACACACAACAAGGGAGAGGTATAAATATTTATAAGATTCGGAATAGTTGGAGAAGAATAGATTGAAGGGAGAAGAAATAAATAGAAAATAGATTGGATTCTTACCTGAATTCTCTAAGGAGTTTCTAAGAAAAAATGGCAGAGTTTCGCTGAATTCCCAAAATAATATGCATAAAAAGTGGAGAGAATAGGTTCTATTTATAGTGGTTGAAACGCACCAGAACCGTAGGATTGAATTGGGGGAAAATGGATAAAATTGTAGCGTACAACTCAACACAACACAACAAAACCCTAGCCACCGTAGTCTAGGAGCGGTCGACCACCCCTATAGCACTGGTCGATCGCTAGGGGTCGACCGATAGAGGTCAAGGAGTCGACCTCTCCAATTAATTAGGGGAACGTTTGATTTTTCCATTATCTGATTTACTTTATTCGCTAATTAACTTTTTAACGTTAATCATTGATTAAGCGCTTGCTTAACCCTCAAGTAAACCTATAGTTAATTTTTGAAATTCAAACCCTAAATTTAAATACTCATTTGAATTTGAATTTAAACTGAATTAATTTAAATCTGAACACTTCAAACGCTTGTTACTTTTTCGTTTGAACTCTGTTCTCAGCATATTATATATGGAAATTGATCAGAATTTCACCACAAATGCAATGGAATAACTTTTGTGGTCAAATTCCAACTTTGTTAAAATTTCCATTTTCTATCCTATTGCATTTAATTCCATTTATTTATGGTTAACTTTACAGGGTGTTACAGTTTCCCTCACACCAGGCTTTATGTCTGACCCCCATTTTTTCTTTATATATTTATGTCATGACTACTCTCGGGTGCTCGATGAAGTAGTTTTAGAGTTTGGTGCTTTGGGGATATGCTTGCAAGATAGTAGGAACATTCTGGAGGAGTGAAGTAGTCATATGGGATATATGTACATATTATTGATTTAGTACATGGAAGATGGGATATTTTGTATATGAGACTTGTGATATCAGATATTGTATTCTGACTTTCGATATTGATATTTATTTACCAGTTGCTTCCGCTAGTGCAGTCTCTTGTATATTGTTTATCTTGTTCTGTTCATGTATATTCAGTATATTATATGTTATCTTCCATTGTGAGATTGCATCGACGTACATTGGTATGATGTTTAATTTTAAATTATTTCCCCAATGGACTACCTTTTGTGGTATTCAGGAGTCAGATATTTTCATTCAACGTTGATTCAGGGTATTACGAAGGGTGGGTCGTTACAATTGGTATTAGAGCTTAGGTTCAACACTCAGGATCGAGTAGACCAGATTGAGTTAAGAAACCCGGTAGATGGAGATACGTTGAGAGAGCATACTTTTATTTTTCTACAATACAATATTGCAAACGCCACTTGTCTCCTGAACTTAAGGTTATCTGTATGAGTTGACAAGGTGCATGAGCGACTACAGATAGGCAATTTGAGATGTCTGATTAGTTCAGAGACTATTTGGATACTGCACGGGATGTTCCACCGTCAGTAAACATCTTTGAAGATGTGATGGGCATCGGAGGTGGTGTAGCCCTTAGGACGTAGTAGTAGAACCGATTCACGAGCAGGCCATGCTTGGATTGATTCTAGATGTCGCTTTGAGTCTCAGTTTATTTCTGAGATCGAAAGGACGAGCAGCTTGAGCGTTTCATCCGTGTGCAGCATGGTAACTTGTCGGTGAAGGGGTATGTTAGCCAATTTAACCTTTTGGCTAAATTTGGAGTGGAGATGGTTATTGCTTCTTTGAAGTAGGCAAGGAAGCTTGCCTAAGGTCTTTATGCATGGATTTTGGATTTATTTTTTGGTCATATCCCATTCTTAACCCCTCATATTGTATGTAAATTCTTTTGTTGAGATAAACCTAGCATAAGTAACCTTAGTTGCTAAGCTAAGGTGGAGCGACTGAGAGTACTGTCATTCAAACTTGATACATGAGCTTTCAAGTTGAGTGATGTTGGTTGATGAAGTGTGACTTGGACTTGCATCTAAGTAGGATCCGTTGATGCCCAGTAATGAGCAAAGACCAAGAGGATGACTTATGCGTTGTGCATGGAGTCATTCATGTTAGAAGTGTTTTCCCCTTGTGTTAGTAAACCTTAGGTGATGGGAGTAATCCCATATGTTGTAAAGGTATTTCCTAAGGATTATTCCATTCATGTACCAGTTAATCACTAGTTAGAGCGTAGAGTTTCTAAGTGATTTGCACCAGTTAGGCAAGAATTTTTCACTTGATTCTTAAAGGCGAGCACTTGAGTTGGATCCTTGAGGTGACTAAGAGATTTCCAAAGCACGACCATAATCGTTCAAGAAGATTTCAATAGTTGGATAAAGGAACTAGATCGAAGTTCATATAAGAAGATTCAGATGACTGACCCAAATTTAACCCAGAAATCCTGCAAATAAATGAAGTATTGGATCAGGCATCGGATCATTTTGGATGATCTGTAGTCAGTGTAAAACTATAGTATAGTATAGTTAAAGTCGCTTGCGATAGTTTAGGAAAGGACTTCTTGACCAGTTTTGTGAAGAGTCGAATAATCTTCTAAGAAGCGAGATACTTGCTTAGGTGAGCGTCACGGTATACTTAGTATATTATCCTTGTTAACATTGTATGTTTGAAGTGAGTTTAAACACAAATGAACTCAAGCATTTATAGATCATCATTTAACGATGATTTAATTATTATAGTTTTCTTCTTTCGAGAGTGATTTATGTTCGAAAGGGACGAAAAATTGAGACTTGGTTCGCTTAATTTATTCAAGAATTTTGAGACTCGATGATCTAGCATATCGTATAAATTTTCCTTTCCATGGTGGGAGGTGCAATAGTCTTTCACTTATTGTGTTCATGAAAGGAGTTATACCACTTGAGCATTTTTCCCACCTTGGAGGTCGAACAGACTCATTGGAGTTTATAGCTTGTCATGCACGTTATGACTATTGTTGGTCATCGTACATGTCGGTATAGACTCTTTGATATGTTTATCTGTGTTGTATACTTGTTTTTGTTTGCTACTATTTGATTGATTTTGATTTTTGTTGATTTATCATTATGGCTTCTTTGGTATGATTGGTACGTAGTTTGTATTTTAATTATTGTTGTCTGTTGACTATTTATTATTGCTCATTGTTGATTACTTGCTGTTGCTTATCGTTGCTTGCTGTTGTTTGATTATTGATTTTTATTGCTAGTTGTTGCTTACTTGTATGTTTGGTAATATGTTTGTAAATTATTGTTGTCTGTTGCTACTTGTTGTGTATTTGTTTGTTTGTTTTCTAATCATAACTACATGTTAAAATGTTCGGTAAGAGATAGCGATAGCTTTCTAAAATAGATCACATATCATCCATGCCTACTATGAGGTCCAGATGGGATCTATACCAGTCTATTGCATTTTGATGTGAATCAGAGTCGATAGTATATTTATATACCGACTTATTTGTGCTTTCTCTCCAATTGATAATCATGTATGATTGTGGTGGTATTAGTTACTATACTTAATTGTACATATTCTAATATCGTGTTGTTGCATTAGATATGCTTGTTGCATAGTTAGTTGTAACATATTTATTTGAGATGCTTGTTGCATGGTTTGATATAGCATATTTATTTAAGATGATTTTATACGTGATTTAGCATGCTTAAATCCATGGTTTGATGTGGCAATTATGTTTAATCCACTTTGTTGTGAAGCAATTATGCGTAAATGAGATGCTTTTTCGCTTGTATTCACATCTAAATGGCATGCTCATGCTGTAAAAGAGGTACGTAAGATTTTAAGTATAAATGGTATTGATATATATGCTTGTGTGTCTTTAGAAATGAGATGCCTCATATATGAGATGTGTATATATATGTGTGTGTGTTTTTTTCTTGGAGATTTTTTCGAAGCTAGCCACACAAAGGAGGTACTATCGAATTTTTCTGCAACAAAAGATGAGTTTTGAAATCCTAAGGGTTAGAAGATATATTTTGTACTTTGCAAGTCCCTGTAATGCTAACCGCATAAGGGAAGAACTGCTAAGATTGTTCGAAGTAGATGCTTGGAAAATTTGGGTCAGTCAGATTACATTTTCATACTCATAGGAATTTCGAGGATGAAATTCTTTTAAGGAGGGATAAATGTAACAACCCGCACTTTTAACGATAGGATATTTAAATAATTAAATTAAATATTAAATCGTTAATTAATTGAATGTCCAAAATATGACTTATTGCATAAGGTCAAATGAAGGCTCGAGACCATTTCCGTTAAATCAAGATCGACATAGCGAATTTATATGAGTATAAATATCACTATATATGATGTCACGGTATTTTTACAATTTACATATTGTTATACGTATTTTGTTAAAATACGTGCGTAGTCGAGTCCAGTGGAATTTCGACTGACGGCTTGTGATTCTAGAATGATAATTATGAGACGTACGGTTGAGAATTTTTTTGAATCGAGCAATCCTGTGGCCAAAACGAGCTCAAAATGCATGAAATTATAATCTTGGAGCACTGTCTTAGGTAGCGATGAAATTTATACCATCGGGACCAAAATGAGGTGATGTGCGCCGACGAGTTTCGTGACGATCTGATGTGCCGTGTGATTGTACGAGCTCAAAACATGTGGTGATTTATTTGAAAAATTAAATAATACATATATATAATCATTACATAACTCTATCTCTCTCTACTTTATAATATCTTTATCTTCCTTACAGTAAAGATAAATAGCTACTCCCCTTTCTTTAATTAAATCGAGAGCTACAGGCGATAAGAGAGGCCGAGGTTGAATCCGTTGGACAGGGTGAGGAGAGATTCACATCCATGGTGATGTGGGTGGCATGCGATAGTGTTTGGTCGTGCTCGAATTTTTATGCCATGCTTAGGGTTGCAAATTGGCCGCGGCTCGAGAGGATTTAGGCAAAACAGAGAGTGGCGTTGCGCGGCTCGTGCGAAAACAAGTTGTTGATAGCTTGTTGGAGTGGTGTGGCATTACCTAAGGGCTCACGATTTTTGTGGAGTCGAGATGAGAGGGGTTAGGTCGCGATTTTCTGGGGGATGCCAGCGGGGTTGCGACGATGACTGTGGAGAGCGTGAAGCGACACAGCGATTCATCGAGAAATGATTGAGAATTTGAGGAGAGAAGTTTGGGCATGAAAGGGTTGTGCACGTTTTGTGCACAAGCTGTACTGGGGAAGAAGAGTTTATTAAGGGGATTAGTGAAATTAAGGTAATTAAGTAAATTTAATTAATTTAATTAATCTCTTTCCATGTTTAATTCGTATCTTTTGCATACTAGGTCCAATCGATGCGCGGTTTTTGTTGTTGCACTCGCAGTGAGATTATTTATGACATAGTATGGACTTAGAATAGATTCGGACAATTGGAAAATTACAACTCAGGTGAGTGAAATTATAACTTTGAATTTATATTTCAGTATAAAATCCCATAAGTATGTATATTGGAAAAATATTACCTAGAAGAGGTAGAATAATATACATATAGGTGATTACTTCCCCGTTTGATTGGATTAGCTTGAATTGATATTCGGGATCATTGTTTAAGATTCTGTATATAAATATTTTGTTATATTTGTATTGAATAGAGTTAGATGGAGTTAATATTAATTTATAATGTGGTTATAAATTAATTAATCTTTAACATTGTAATTGTGTTAATTATAGAAATATCAGTATATATTTTATCACAGAAAATCCGAGTTAATTTCTTAAGTCCCATATATATAAATATTGTATTCTATTTGTATTGAATAGAGTTAGACGGAATTGATATTAATTTATAACGTCGTTGTAAATTAATTAATATTTGATATTGTAATTGTGTTAGTGATAGAAATATTAATATATATTTTATCATAGATACTTGGGATGATTGCTTAAGATCCCGTATATATACATATTGTGTTTTATTCGCATTGAATAGAGTTAGATGAAGTTGGCATTAATTTATAACGTAGTTATAAATTAATTAAACTCTAATTTATTGTTATATTAGTGATAGAGATATTATTATATATCTTATTACTAATTGGATGTGAAAGTAAAACGATGCCGAAGTGATCCGTAACGATCAATAAGGTGTTCGGAGAAGCGATCGAGGAAGCGATTGAGACAAGGAACGCGGGGCACAGTCTATTCTTATACGGGAATAGTAGGAGATCGAAATAAAGATCTAAAGTCTATTGAATATGAGATCGGGACGGTGATTGGTTTTGATGGTCACATACGGCAAGTGTGTACGATTGGGAAGGGCACGTGAAGGTAAAAAGTCGTAGATGCGTGATTGATTAACTTTGGACCATAAGAAACGGTTAGAGATATGTATGTATACATACATATAGAAATTATATACATGAGCTATATAATATTTTGAGGTCTTATTGATTGCTAAACTTAATTTAAATAGAAGAATTAAGTGATATTAAGCTATAATACGACTGATATGCGAGTTGACGAGGGTTTCTTCCCCGGTTTGGGACGCGGGTTGGCGCGAGGTTTTGACTTAACTTCGGAAAGACTTTGTGCTACTCGGGATTTGGATGCAATGTAAAGGGATACATATGCGATCAATGATGATCGAATATGGTATCGATGCAGTGGTTGGTTGGACGGTCACATCTAGTGAGCATGTATGATTGTGCGAAGTTAGTCCATGCCTCTTGGCTTTGATCTTGAGGCTACCGATTGATGCAAGGAATCCATTATACCACTAAAATGCACGATCTGCAGACCTAGTTCCGTGGCATGGACGGAGAGATGTTGGGTCGTCAATCTGAAGTAGGTTAACGTTGTTCGGACGGATGCTGTGAAAGGACCTCCAGAACAACTTCTTTTTATCTGTCTTTTGGAATCAAGTACACAAACACTTTGTTTTCAGAAAAGACATTAAAAGAAACGTTGAAAATATACTTGCATTATCATTGTTCTCATCAATTCGTTTTTCTCATCATATAATTTTAACAAAACAATAAAGAAATTAGCAATTAAACGAGTAAAAGGGGGGAAAATGCAGTACGTAACATAAATTTTGTTATAAAATAAGCATCAATTTTTGTCTGGAAATACTAATGGATTTAAGAGAATTTAAACAAAATAAAAAACTATTTAGAATAGCTCTAAGGCTTAATTGAAAAGTTTTTATGGAGCAGTCTTTCTGTATAAAGTTTCATTTAAGAGTATGTATCTTCTTTTTTCTTTTAATTATAGAATATTAAGAGTGGGTCAATGTGACAGAATTCTGATTTTAATATTTACGTTGGTCTAATAAGTTATAATGTTATAAAAAGATATAATTACAAAAATCAAGAATTAATTGTCGGATACAATAAAAATACTCCTAAAATGCCATCAAACAAAATATCGACAGCTTTATGAATTATTCAGCGATGTGATAAGCGACGAAGACGACGTTGATCAAAACTCCTCGGGTATACAACCTAAAGCAGGCTCCCATCTCCTACTACTGCTACTCCTACATCCTCCTCCTTCCCTCCTCAACTGTTTTGTCCTCAGCGCACTGTATAACTGTTCCAGGCCTGCTGCACTTGTGAACTTGTGATCGTTGGCACGGAGGTTGACCCAACCCATAGAAGCAACCATTTGCCTCAGCTCTTTCTTGCTTATCACTAACTTCACTTGACGAGCACCTCCATTATCGCTTTCATGATCTATGCGCCTTAACCTGCTGCTTTCAGCTTCCGTGATTGCTTGTATCGCTGCTTTTGCTGTGCTTGCGTTTCTTAGATTGGAACACCTTGTCAGCCTTCTCCTACCGTTTAGATTTAGGTATGCCAAATCCTCCATTGTCGTAGCTGCCATCTCTCTCTCTATCTAGCTACTTCTGGATTCTTTATTTGTTGATAAATATAGATGTTAAGATGTGTTCAGCGAGAAAGAGAAGTTGCCTTTTTATATCTACCGAGTGTACGTGCCAGCTATTTGATTCTTCTATGTGTTATTACAGCGTTTGAGCCAATGCGATGACTTCATCTGTTTTTGGGCTGGAAAGACACTGAGATGGGGCCCACTCGCATGCTACCGTAAGAGAATCGTTGCTTCTAAGTTGGATAATCAGCCATCCACTTAGCAACCTTGAGAATTGCCCTTTGCCATGGGCATCAGTTTTCATCTTCTTAGTCCCATAAGAAGAACGCGACAAAATTTCCAGTTTCATAATATCAAAGTCATTTCTTACGACAATAAACTACCGCGTAAAGTTGTTTTGCACGACGACAACCATCAATCAACACCGTTTTCCACGGTCATCGACCATTAAACCACTATTGTTCGATGGTTGATCGTCACATAAAATGGTGTTGATCGACGTTTGTTTTTTGTGCAAAAAAAATCAAAAATAATGTCTTTGGTAGTTCCTTAAAATATCTGGTATTATGAATAATATACTGTAAAATCTTATGCTATTTTTTAGCAATGGTATTAGAAAGAAAAATAAACGAGGTAAATTAATATTGAATTTGTACCTTAACTTGTAAAAATGGAGTAAATTTTAATTACGAAGTCTTAATGGTACATTATAGATTAATCGTTTTAGTCATAAAGTGAAGAATAACGTCCTATCAGTTTTGAATTTGTAGGATATGCTTTATAAAAAGAATTACGTCTTAATGGTTGTACGATGACATGCACAAGCACAATTCAACGCAAAGGAAACAGTTATGAGAAGGCTTTTGCCATGTAACTTCTCGCAGTTGCATTGGAAAGGGTACAGATATAAAAAGAATGCAAATATAATGATACATCGAAATCCATATTCAAACTCATAACATTTATTTTCAATTGTAAAATGTCGGTCGTAAAACTTGACAATTGAAAATGGAAAAATAATCAATTATATGCAATTGGTTGTCGGTTTACTACATATCAATTCGAAAATGCTAATATACCCTACAAAAGATTTCACATTGTCTGATACCAATACAACATCAAAATGACGTTGACAATAACTATTTCCGACACCATTCCAACGTAACATGTTACGTTAAAAAATACCTCGTGATAAAAATATCGACACTGCATGACCATGTTTTCGATGCCATCTTACTAACGAATGTTCAAAAAAGTATTGTTTTACCTCAATGCTTTTTTGATGTCATTTCTAAAATAATTTTGCACCATCCCAGCCACATTTCTTTAGCTAAAGCACACGTCAATGAAAATCATATATGGGCATTTTGACAATGCCAACTAGGCAATAATAACAATATATCACAATCAAACCCATCAATATTTCAATCAATCGCAACGATGTATCAATCGAGCACAATAATATCAGAATCCATCATAAAATATCACAAACCAAACTACATATCAATCAAACAACCCCAACATGTTTATCGTGATATTAAATACATCATACAATACTACATAAATCTATCTTAACGTATCCCTATCAATAATTCATATACTCGCTCGTCATGTCTATCCTGCTCAACTGCACTCTGCCCAGCTCCACCTTGTGCATTGGCTCTAATGCGTATGATCATTATTTGCTTCCGCATTCTGTAATTCTTCTTCAGCGTTCCAAACTACTTCCTCCATTCTCTATCCTCCTGTGGTGCTTGTTCATTATTGAACGAGGTGTCTCGATCTCTTGATTTCTACCATTAAATTTAGTGTCATTTATATTATAAGTGATTCAAATTTTAACAATGAATATAAGTTTTAATGTAATGTTAACTTTAATGTTACGACAGAATAATTTAATTTTTCAATATTCTAATTTTGTACATGTAAATTAATGCTGAAGAAACTTATGCTCTTTTCGTATCATGTAAATTACGTATTCAAGATTCTCTTTTTGTATAACATAATGACGGTGGAAATCAATTTGTACGTTAATCACTTATACAAATATCTTCAAAGCTAAAAGACTTGTAACCACTCGTATATAACTATTTCCACAGCTATACGACTTAACACTTGTACTGCTAGTGCTAAAAAGCGCGTGTTAGTTGTACTTAATTTCTCGCTCTAATTCCCACTTTTATTGTTTGAACAACAGCTGTAGACGGTACATTATCGATTAATATATTTAGCTCACCTTAGATGCATTTAATCATTGGGTATGCCTTTGACATCTCCTACGAGACAGGCCCATGAATTCCTGAATTTAATAGTGCAATTGCATCCGACGATGAATAAATTCCCAAATGAAGAAATAAACTTTTAAATAAAAGCAGACATAATATATAATATACCAGTACAACCGTACAATGGTTGAAAAATAAACAGTTTCGATTGTACAATTTGAAAAAAAAATATTCATATCATATTTTTATGAATAATGAAACATTTAATCCTAAATGGTAACATGTTGGATAAAAATTATTTGCATTGCCAGAAATACCAAAGAAAAATGTACGGTGTACAACAATTAGCAGTTAAACGTTGTAAATGACACACATATATAGAAATCGTGTTATTTAGAAGGAGGAAGACTAGGAATATGTAAATATATTTGCAAAAGACGAAGATGAGAAGAAGAAAAAACATATTTGCAGTATGAAGAAATAAAAATTGCATATTAGTCGTGGATAAATTTTCCTACTAGTCGATTGATAATAGATTTGAAATTATTTTGAATTTTAAATTATTGTAAAAATAAAGTGCCTCGCAACGATGAAAAAACTGATCGTTTATGTCTTGAAAAATATAATTGTTTCTATTTTCCATTTTGTAAAACATAATGAAAATATATAAGATAAAAGTCAACGAACTTTTGTAAAACACTTGCTTTAAGTTTTACACATATGTCTGTATTTCAAAGTTCATGGTCGTTTGTATTTTAATATATGACTAAACCAAAATAAGTTGCAAAATAAATAAATTTAAAGATTAAGAAATAGATGTATACGTGGCGACTCTCTACTTTGGATTGCCCTAGGCAACTTGTAAAGTTACAAGAACACATTACGTAATCTTACATTGTCCAACTATGAATTACACCGTTTTTCTGAATGTCTTCGTTGTTTGAATCTAAACCAAACTAGTCGAAATGGGTTGCCCAATGCGATTCCCCTAGCTGGCCTAGCCCTAAAACCAGATCTGGATTTAAGAATACATCCAACTTGCAATAATCAAATACATATATAAATAGTGTCATATGTGTGTTTGTATCTGAAATCATTTTTGAATGTATGATATCTGCAATCGTGCATATGGGGAAGACACATCAAATATTATATCATTTGTTGATAACTAATAAATATAAGATCATATATTGAGATCTTTAATTTAATGTAAAACTAATTTAAATTCAATGCTTACGGAAGTATTTCTAGTAAAATATAAGATAATAAAAAGTTGTTTAGAACAACAAATATTTATTTATAAACTCATAATATAAATCATGATAACAGAATTAACATTGAACCATCTAAGCATTGCAATACACATAATATATTATACTGTCTTAACATAAAATTCTCAGTTATAAATACCATCGTATTCTCATCTACTTCTCTATTCTCGGTTTTTGTATATGTTTTAGATGCGGGTAAATTCCAAATTCAATCCATGCGTTTAACAAAAACTTTTAGTGCTACAGTGGTTTGCCTTCTTTGTGGGCTGAGCTCACTTTACTTTATTTGTTGTCATGTTTTAGAAAGCCTATTTTTAGGCACCTTTGTAATCTTTGCCCCACGGATATCTTGGGCTTTTATTACTAGTTTTGATATTCTGGTTATATCTAAAAAAAAAGAAAAACTAAAGGCCCGTTTGGTTTCATTTTGTATTTTGAGTTTTGTGTTTTCAATTTGCACTAAGAAATAGCAACAAATAAGAGAAGAAAATTTATAATTCTTAGCTGTTGGGATGATCAACGGACAACGAAAGAGTTTGATTGTTCTCCGTGCTTTTGTTATCTCTCGAAACACGAAAAATAAAATAAACTTGTTTTCTATTTTATATGTTAATTTCATTTTTCAAAATTGTTTGTTTTTCAACTATACATACAACGGACGCGTTTTTGTATAGACGAAAACACAGAACTAAAATCGACAAGCCAAATGGGGCCTAAGCAGTTACTCCAAAAAAAGCAGATGAAAAACAGCATATCCCAACAATTTCTTATTACCGGGACATTAATATTTAACATCAACTATAAGTAGATTTTAACATCACCTATAAGTAGATTAATAGTAATATCATAACATCATATATATTAATCTTTTGATCAACATTCGTTCTTCGGCAAGCTTGTACATTTTTTTTCCTTCATTATTTGGATCAACAACAATAGTCTTTGCAACAAGCGGTTAAAAATAATAATAATAATTGTATGTTTATTCTTATTTTGAGTTAGCTATTGACCTGAGCATAATTGTATTACGTAATATAATAATAGTATGATGTAAAGTAATATTTTATCATCTTTCAGAATGTACTGTAGAAATATATGATAAATGGGTAAAGTTAATCCGGTAACAGATGAAAGTTCAATAAAAAATACACTTTACATGACTTTGGAAATGATATATTTCCAAGCCTCCATCAAGACAAGGGAATCACCTTCATAAATGCTACATCTTGTACACTTTTAATCAAAAAATTTCATGTTCATCCTGCATTTTAAACAATTATAACTATCATATCCAGGTATGTACTATAAACTCCTCGCATGTTACTTTACAAATGTTATACCACGTAAACTTTTACTTCAAATTTCTCAGCATGTACCACATTCAACCGGCTTGAAAAATAATATTTATGCAAGTATGTGCATGTGTGTAATGATTTGGGTTTACGGTCCATTACCAAGAAAACATAGTAATAATACTGCAGTCTAATGTTCATCCATTAGTTAGAGCCTATTTTACACAAATATTCATTAATTACAATGCAACACAAATTATTTAGTATTTTAGTAGGTAAATATTGATTGTATTACATAGCCTCATGCATGGTTACATGGTTTTAAATGGATCGTAAAAACAAATGTGAATGATTATAAACTCTAGTGTATGTGAACAGACACAAACACTTAATGTCATAAAAGATATCTATGAAAGAATAGGAAAGCCTTAATTGCAGTTAGTGATAGGACCATTCAAAACAACTAATTCATTCACTATTAAATGACTCCATTTTTTGTAAAAACAATTAGAAATTTAATGCATAAAATAACACACGAATTAATTTAAAGACAGTAACACTGAGATAAAGAATATCAACCTACAAAGTAATTACAAAGATAAAGAAAATAATATACATAGATAATGAAAGTAATGCACAGTTTTTTGTTGAATTAATGAGTGATTATTTGAAAATTGCTTCAAGAACAAACCAGTTCACATGCGAGCATCAATTTAACCACAAAAATAAATAAAAACAAAATGCCAAGAACAAAACAACGAATCACAAAATTAGAATATTACCAAAAAAGTAAATAGAGCACTCAATATCAATCCCAGAAACTCATTCAGGAACGTTGAGTGGAGGCCCATTAAGATTTTTGTGCAATCAAATTGTAGTCCCCAACCTGTAAACATTAATGCAAAGATGCAAATAATTTAATCCTAAAAATTTAATGGAGTCAGTGCTACATGGTAGGCATAGGTACAGGTACAAGGATGCATACAGTTATATCCTGAAATTCATGAGGTTGGGCTGCGTGTCACTAAAAATAGAGAATTTGATCAGCCTAATAGACAAGGGGAAGGTTTCAACAACTTTTTACTTTCTATAGAAACTGTCTGTAAATAATAAAAAATAAAACAATCCAAATAGCAAATATATATTATTCATTGGTTAAAAAATGATTGAAAGCTCTAGAAACCAGGACCATTGGATTAGCTGGCATATTCACTCTAAGTGTAGTAACATTACAAAAACTTTTTTAAAGCACCGACATATTGTTCTTAGAATTCATAATCAATTGTACGTAGACTCCATTTAATTAGGTCAATGGAAATAGACGGTTATTTTATGGGCAACCAACGTTCTGATGCCTATAAAATGGGCGTCTAAGCTGGACGTCTATCTTTTGAGCGTCCTATTTATCCCCCCTCCCACCCTACAAAACAAAAAAAGTATCCAACGACTACTTTTCGAACAAACAAAGTATACCGACAACTATCAATTACCATATTTTATAATTTGGTTTCATTTCAACGGTTATAAATAGCCATATTTCAAAATTGGACTCTATTTCAATAGCCATATTTAGAGCAAATCTTATAAATTTAGACTGTTTTATCAATAACAAATACATAATTCTTCTACTCTTAAACTATTTTCTCAAATTGCAATACAAACAAAATATGTCTCATCCGTTCCAAGCATACAGTGAAGCTTTAAATATGGATAATTAGAAATTTGATTCACAGCTCGATCAAAGTGCTCTTTCTCCTAGTGCTCCTCCTTTAAACTTCCACTCCTCTGTTGCATGGAATAGCGAAGAAGATAAGGATCTTTGTGTAATCTACTATCACTTTTCCAATGACTCGAAGAAGGAGAACGACCATAGTGGAGAAATATTTTGCGCGAAACTAATGAATGCGTACAACAAAAAACATGTTGAGAAGACATGATCAACGTTGGCAATTACTGGTCGATTTGGAAAGATTAATCAATAAACTCAGTTTTATGAGTCTCAAATTTACAAAATTAAAAAAGCAAATTCTAGTGAAAGATTTAATTATTGGTTGCAGAAGAGAATGACGAATGATCATTTCATGAAATTATTTCCAAGGAAAAGTGATCGCAAAAAACCACACTATTATCGATTTGCAAACTGTAAGACTTACTTACTAGTCATTAAAAATGGAGCTTCAATAATGCAAAGTCCTTAGGAGATGTCCAAACAGAGCATAAGGGTAAGAAAAAAGTGTCGAGGTCAAATTTAATTCCAGTCCCGAAAACTCCTCTGGTATGGATTATAACTTAGGCCTGAAAAACATAGTTGATGAAGCAGAAACCGAGATGGATGAAAATGCTAGATCAATAGGGCATTGGGCAGCTCAGGAGAAAATTTTGTGCAACCACGCTACATCTGTTTCGTTGGGAGAACGAATGAATTCAGTCCCATATATGTCTACATTGGCTTGGTAGAATTTATCTTGACTTTCCATTGCAGTACTCTCTATAATATGATATGCATCGTCAAGGGCATCAACGGGGGTGCCGTAAGCTAACATTCTCAAAGCCGTGGTCATCTTTTAATGCCCACTTGGACCATGCGTTTTGATTGGTTTTGTTTATAAACAAAGTAATTATTATTCTGTTGATTACTTGCTAGAATCCTTAAAAATAATGCATGACTCATTCTGAATCGCCCGCAAAACATCTCAGGACTATAAGTTGGATCACGATTAAAGTAATCTTGCATCAATGTTTTGTGAAATGCTAACTAGTTACGGTTGATATTTTGCCGACCCATGCCGAGCCACCGTATTTTTCATAAGTTGAACCATATATTTCCCGGTAGATTTCCAACAGTTCCTCTTCTTCTTGTTGATGTGCTATGTTAACAAAAATTTTTATTAACCCAAAATATGCTAGGCAAATAAGTTCTGGTTAATAGAAGACTTGGATAGTTATGTTAACCCACAAGAATTATGCGAGGCCAAAGTAAAGTATGTATGTTCAGGATTTTGGTTCTTGAAAAGAGAAGCCATGTGCATGTCAAAAATACAAGCATACAAAAGTCATACTTAAGTCATAAGTCCCATTATAGTCAAATATCTTCATTTACTTATAATATGCTATGCAAAGTTTATTATAAAAGTTCTTATAAAAAAGTCACCAATTCACAATAGGCTTTACAAATCCCGAATTCGATTTAGGGTTTACAACTTTGAAAATGTAAGAAATGAGATGAGAAAAATTTGTTGAGTCAAGTTTTTTATATAGTTTTGATTTCTGACAAAGGGATAAACCGTGATCGTCAAAAAGAAGTCATTCATTGAGACACAACGAGCTTCATACATTAGAGGTGGATTATTTGGTATGTTAGTAATATTAGTTATGTTAAAATCTATCCTCAAAATAATCATGCATCTCAAAAGAATCGATGTATAAACGTTTTGGATGACAGCGCACATTCACTGTGCAATTTAACAGCGACCGGTCGACCGGTCCAAAACCAGGCGGTCGACCGTTCCTGTGTGAATTGCACAATGAACGTGCACACATGCACATAACGTCTATATATATTTGAAATTTTCGTCTACTGGTCATTTTTGACCTGTCGACCGTTTTTAAACAGAAAGCAACCTTTCCCAAAAGACACTTCTTTCTTCAATGGTTGCTTCTCTTTCCTTTCATCAATGATCACATTTGTTAATGGCTACTCTTCACAAAGAGTTACAACCATTTATTCTCTATATAAACATATCTAAATCATTGATTGAAATACAACAATTCTTTTCTTTAAAATTCTGATCTTAAATTCTAAATACTCTTGCATTCTAAAAGCTCTCTACTTCAAATTGCTTATTGAATCATTGAAATTATTTCATATCTTTTGATTCATATAAGTAATATACTTCCTTCAATCTTTACAAACATCATTCACATATTTTGAGGATAAGGTTATAGGAAGGGTGTACTACAAGTGACAAATCGGTGTTGTTAAGAGCACAAGTTGTCAACGACAATTGTATTTATTTTTGTTGAAGTCCTCGGTGTTGTAAGAGGCACGAAATCCCGTTCGGCTGTTCGGGTGTCATAAACCTGTTCCTCCGGGTGAAGCGAGGTAGTTGGTAGTGAAATCCAGATAGAAGTCTGGGACTGGACGTAGGACGGGAGGTCCGAACCAGTATAAAAATCCCTGGTGTGATTTTTACTGTTTATTGCATTTACTATTCTATATCTGTGAATTGCTATATAGTTAGTTTATTGAATATTTACTTATATAGCAACTATATATAACATTCCGCATATATTAGTCCATATTACACGATCCACAATTAGTGTGCACAAGCGTACACACTTTCATTTGGTATCAGAGCACGGTTATCATATAACCGTAACACCGTTATTTGATATATTCTTGTAATATGGCAAATAACGCAAGCACTAGCTCTAGCACTTACACGGAAGGTCAATCAACACAAAGACCTCCATTCTTTAATGGTCTCAACTATAGCTATTGGGCTACACGTATGTCATTTTTCATGCAATCAAATAGTTATGATGCTTGGAATGCTACTCAAAAAGAAATAGTAAATCCAACAACTGAATATTCAGAATGGACAACGGCTGAGAAAACGGCAGCAGCCGTAAATGCAAAGGCAATAAATATGTTGTTTTGTGCATTAGACCAAAATGAATATAACCGTGTTAGTATCTGCACTACTGCATATCAAATTTGGCAAACGCTGAAAACCACTCATGAAGGTACTAACAAGGTTAAACAAGCCAAAATAGCCATGCTGAAGAGTCAGTTTCAAAATTTCAAAATGAAACCAAATGAGACAATCAATGATATGTATTCAAGGTTTCAAACTATTCATCATGCACTTATCGGATTAGGGCAAAAATATTCAGATTTTGATGTTGTTTCAACAGTCCTACATTCTCTGACTAGTGAATGGGAAGGAAAAGTATTAGCAATTGAAGAAGCTAATGACCTTTCCATCATGAAGCCAGATGAATTGATAGGAAATTTAATGTCCTATGAAGCAAATTTGCAGGCTAGAAAAGAACAGAAAGAAGAAAAGAAAAATGTAGCATTTCATGCTGAGAAAGATGAAAATGAATCAGATTCTGAAGATGAAGATTTGGCATTCATTGCAAAAGGATTCAAAAAATTCCTAAAATATCGAAAAGCCAGTCGCTACAACAAAAGGAAACCTGGATCAAGCAAACCATCTTCATCAACTATAGAATGTTTCAACTGTCACAAAAAGGGGCACATGCAGAAGGATTGTCCAGAACAGAAGAAGAAGTCAGAAAATGATAAATTCAAACATAAGAAGGACAAGTCAAAGAAACGAGCCTTCTCAGTAACATGGGATGATTCAGACTCATCCTCATCTGAAAGTGAAAGTGATCAGGAGAATGAACAAGCTAATATTTGTTTTATGGCAACAGAAGATGAGGTACAAATTCCTACATTTGATGAATTACTTGATATTAATTCTGAATTGATAGTCAAATATAAAGACATAAAACGTCAATTAAAAATAGCCAAAGCAGATTTGAGTAGAGCAGAGTTTGAACGAGATATGTTAAAAGACGAGAAGAAAGTATTAGAAGAAGAACTTGAAAAACTTCAAGAATCATCATCTAATGTTGACTCTCAATTATTTCTTTTGAGTCAAGAAATTGAAACTCAAAAAGAGAAAAATGATGCTCTCGCTACTGAAAATCATGAGCTTAAGGCAAAAGTCAAAAATCTGGACCTAGAAAAGGCGAGCTTACAAACTAAGTTAGGTGACATAACTCAAAATGTTTCTAACTTTAACAAAGGTCGAGAAAATTTGACAAAAATCATTGAAAATTCACAATCTGTTTCAAATAAACAAGGTTTGGGATATAGGAAACAAGAAACCAAGAAACATCTTGGTAATGAAAGGAAAAAGAAAGTACAAAAGACTGAAGCTAAGAAAAATCTTAGTTTATTATATTCCAAACCAAAACCAGTTGTGAAATTTCAGAAGAAAGTTGTCAAGACTATCAAAATATGGGTTCCTAAAACAAATAACAATTTGATTAGGAATAAATATATTCAGAATTTCATGAATACTGTACATCTTAATACTAATTATATATATAAAGGGGATACCGGACCCGTATGGGTTTGGACTCCTAAGACCTAACTCTTAGGACCCCATAAAAAGTGGGTACCATGGACTTAATTTTATTTTTTGCAGGTCCCACTTAAGAAAAGAGGAAAGTGGATATTGGACAGTGGTTGCTCGAAGCACATGACTGGAGACAAGAGCTTACTAACAAATATTACATACTCAGATGGTGGCTCCGTCACTTTTGGAGATAATTCAAAAGGCTATATCATCGGCAAAGGCGATGTGAGCAATTGCGGTACATCTAACTTACCTCTTATTACAAATGTCATGCTAGTTAGAAATTTAAAACACAATTTACTTAGTATCAGTCAATTATGTGACAAGGGTTTTACAATTTCTTTTTCAAACAATAAGTGTAGTATTCTAGATAAAGATCATAATTTAATTTTCGAAGGTTATAGAGACAGAAATATATATATTCTGAATATGAATATTAATCATAACTCAGATATGTGTCTTATAGCTAATGATAATGATCCATGGCTATGGCACAAACGCTTCTGTCATATAAACTTCAGAACTATTGACAAGCTAGCCAAAAACAATCTAGTTAGAGGATTACCCAAAATGAGTTTTAAGGTTAACAATATCTGTGATGCATGTCAATTAGGAAAATTAACCAAATCATCTTTTAAATCCAAGAAAGTCATATCAACACTACAACCACTTGAGTTACTACATATGGATTTATTCGGACCAACACAAGTTCAGTCGATAAATCATAATCGATATGTATTTGTAATAGTTGATGACTATTCTCGGTATACATGGTCTATTTTCCTGAAAAACAAGAGTGACACTTTTGAACATTTTAAATCTTTCGTCAAAAGAATTCAAAAATCGAAAGGGCTAAAAGTTAAAAACATAAGGAGTGATCATGGTGGTGAATTCGAAAATAACGAATTTGAACATTTTTGTACAAAGAAAGGTATTAACCACAATTTTTCGTTTCCTAGAACTCCACAACAAAACGGAGTTGTAGAACGAAAAAATCAAACATTACAAGAATGTGCAAGAACGTTATTAAATGGATCTACTTTACCAAAACATTTCTGGGCAGAAGCCGTCGCCACTGCGTGTTATGTTTTGAATCGTGTGTCCATTCGACCACTCACCAAGAATACATCTTATGAATTATTTAACGAAAGGAAGCCAAATATATCTTACTTCAAAGTATTTGGTTCAAAATGTTTCATTTTAAATACGAAAGACCAACTCGGGAAGTTTGATCCGAAAGCTGATGTAGGTATATTTGTCGGTTATTCGGAAAGAAGCAAGGCATATCGTATTTTTAATAAACGAACCAAAACTATTGAGGAATCTCTTCATGTTTCCTTCGATGAAATCTTTCAGCCATCTCAACCAAAAACTGATGATGACGAAACTATACTTTCTGACACTCCTATCTTCACAAATTATGACTCTGACTCTGAAAATATTGTTGAAAATATTTCTCAACAACAACCAGCTTGTGAAATACGTTCCCCTCCAAGATTATTGAGACACCATCCGGTTCAAAATGTAATTGGGGAGGTCGACTCACAAGTAAGAACTAGGAGTCAATTACATCAAATGGGACATGTTGCGTTTCTATCAAATATCGAACCTAAGAATCCTAAAGAAGCAGCTACCGACGAATATTGGATCATTGCCATGCAAGAAGAACTAAATCAGTTCGTGCGCAATGACGTCTGGGAACTTGTTCCAAGACCAACTGATCAGTCAGTGATTGGTACTAAATGGGTCTATAAAAATAAGGCTGATGAACAAGGGAATATCACCAGAAATAAAGCAAGGTTAGTAGCACAGGGATATAATCAGGAAGAAGGTATCGATTATGAAGAAACTTTTGCACCAGTTGCTCGACTAGAAGCTATTAGAATCCTTTTATCTTTTGCTTGTCACCATAATTTCAAACTTTATCAGATGGATGTCAAAAGTGCATTTCTTAATGGATTTATCAAAGAGAATGTATATGTCGAACAACCTCCTTTGTTTGTACATGAAAAATATCCTGATCATGTGTTCAAACTAAAGAAAGCTCTTTATGGTTTAAAACAAGCACCTCGTGCTTGGTATGAACGATTACGTAGCTATCTTATTGACTCAGGATTTCAAATAGGCAGAGTCGATCAAACTTTGTTTATCAAACATTCTCAAAAGGATATTCTAGTTATTCAGATATATGTAGACGACATCATCTTTGGTTCAACAAATGATAAACTCTGTAAGGAATTTGCAAGTATTATGACCAAAGAATTCGAAATGTCTCATATGGGAGAACTGTCATACTTTCTTGGACTTCAAATCAAACAACTTCCGAATGGTATTTTTATTAATCAAGAAAAATACTGCGGAAATCTTATCAAGCGCTTCGGATTAGAAAATACATCTGGTAAACCAACTCCTATGAGTACAACTACACATCTTGAAAAAGATGATAATGGTAAGAGTGTTGACCAGAAATTATATCGAAGCATGATTGGTTCTCTTCTTTATCTTTCAGCTAGTCGTCCAGATATAATGATGAGTGTTTGTCTATGTGCTCGTTTTCAAGCAAATCCAAAGGAATCGCATTTACGAGCAGTGAAGCGTATAATTCGTTATCTTAATAATACAAAAGATTTCGGTCTTTTTTATCCAACAGAATGTCCATTCGAATTAGTTTCATATAGTGATGCTGATTTTGGAGGTTCTCGAACGGATAGAAAGAGTACAAGTGGTACGTGCCATTTTATTGGAAAATCACTTGTCTCTTGGTTTAGTAAGAAACAGAATTGTGTTTCACTATCAACATGTGAAGCCGAATATATATCAGCGGCTCTCGCTTGTACTCAAGTATTATATATGCAACAAACACTTCAAGATTTTGATATTCATTTATCAAATTCTATTATATACTGTGATAACACGAGTGCTATAAATCTTTCTTAAAATCCTGTGAATCATTCTAGAACCAAGCACATTGATATCCGTCATCATTTCCTTAGAGATAATATTGAAAAAGGAAATATATGTCTTGAATATGTCCAAACTGATAATCAATTAGCGGACATTTTTACTAAGCCTTTGCTCGAATCTAGTTTTATTAAATTACGAAGAGAGCTTGGTTTAATTTCTTTAAAAGACCTTGTCTAATAATTACTGATGTTAAACTTTTAAGTTCTTTCGTTTGATTATTCTTTTTTAACTATAGCTATTTTAAGCTATTTTTAAATTTGAGCCTCTGATTATTTTACTCCATCAAATTCCTATTTTTACTCTTAATCATAGGCTTATATATAAGAACTGTCTATATAAGCTGTCAAAAACATTCGTTCTATTCATCTTCCCTTATCTAATCATAAATACAAAATTTTCTATGGCACATATTTGTGATGAGTGTGCTCAAAAAACTCACATTTCCATTACAAGTTCTGAATCAGAAGAATATCTTTCTCCTGAAACACCAAAATATAAACCAAAGTGCCATCATCAATGCTCTCGTACACCTGGAAGTACGCCTAAATCAAAAAAGGCAAAGAAAGTGCTATTCTATTCTCCTCAAACCAAAGAGAAGATCGATGAAATTCATCACTATCAAAAACATCAAATAGATCTTCAACGTCAGCTTCATTATGGACAACAACAGCTTCATCATGAACAACAGCAGACTTCGGCACGATTATCTATTTTAGAAAGAATGGCATTCTTCTTCTGTGGATCAAACAAACGAGATGTTCATGAGCCAATGCCAAATGCACCTTCATCTTCTAGAACCCCAAACTCATGGGATAGAAACTATGCTCAGAATGAAGGGGCAACTGAAAAATGGTCATCTTGGAAGGCTCGCATTGATGATATTAACGAAGATTCAACCGATCTTCCTTCTCCCACTCTTCATTAATTTTATTTCATATATATTGTATTGTTGTTTATTTTCTTTTGTAATCACTCTTTTAAAAACATCTAAATATTATAATAAGAGTGATATAAAATTTATAGGTCAAAATATATTAAAAACAGGCTGAACTGTGATACAGAACAGCACCGGTCGACAAGGTAAAATGGACCGGTCGACCGTTTTGCTCTCTGGATAAAAACGGTCGACCGCCCCATTTTCACCGGTCGACCGGTTACGTATATCCTGTTTTTAAATATACCTTCCGTTCACTTTTTTCCCCTATCTCTCTTTTTACTTCATAACCAGCCTTCTTCCCCCAAATCAAAGAAACCCTACATTCTCTTATTAAATTTCTTTCTTCAAACTTATCCCTAATGGCTCCTCAACAAAAGAAATTTAAGCAAGCTTCTACCTCAGAGACACAACCCATTGATCTCTCTATCAAGAAATGGCTTGTGGATCCAATTTCACTCAAAAGGTGGAATGAAATGAAAGATTTTACTATCCATCCGGGTTCGTTTGTTAAATTCTCAGATTTCTCTAGTTATCGTATTTTAGATTTAGCAAGGGATACCGACATTGAAAACCTAATTGACTATGATCAAAACAATGTGGAAATTAACCATGTCATGATCAAGTTATTCTATGCTAATCTAAATATAGAGAAAAACAAACCCGCAAATCCCAATTATTGTCTTTGGTCTGTTGTATGTGGCAAAGAAGTGTTTATCTCATGTGATAGGATGGCAAGTGTTCTTGGTTCTAGGTTTATTGGTGAAAAATTCTCAAATGACTTTTGCAATATTCATGTCCGTAATCAAATTAGTCATCAATTTACTGAAGATGACAAGGATAGCACTAAGTCTATTGGCTTAAGGCCGTCTGCAAGAATTCTTCATCATACTCTTATGCACTCCCTTTTCCCAAGAACTGGAAATTTTGATGCCGTCTATAAAGAAAATTTCAAGGCATTATACGCAATTTATGGGGGTATTCGTATAAACTGGATTGGTATGATCTTTGATGAGATCTTGAAAGTAAATGATAGCTCTAGACCTCACTTGTTTTATAACGAGTACATTATGCGACTCTTGCTCGATTGTGGCATTGAACCACCAAAGTCTTCTATTTCCAAACCAAAAGCCATCAACAAAGCTTCGATTGCAAGAATGAAGCTTCCAGCTCCATACTTCAATATTATGTCTTTTGAACAATGGAAAGACCAAGGACATAGAGAGGCTTCCTCCCGTTCATCCCGATCTAAACCTGGAGAAGTTAAACTTTTAAGATCATCTTCCTCAACAAAAGAATCACTTAACACTATTGCTCAAAATCAATTTCTTCTAGAAGCCCGACTTAAACGCATGGACACCAAAATGGATAAACGATTTAACAAACTAAAGTCGTTCTTCAGTTCTATATGGGAAGCAATATCATGTGGAGCATCATCCTCATCCATGCCAACTCAAGACCCTGGCAAGCGCCCAGCCCTCCTACTTTTGCTTGGACATCCTCGGAGGAGGGTACAAGCTCGGGAACGAGTCATGGACGTGGATACGGAAAATCTCAGCTTGTTGAAGAAGAAGAAGAGGAAGAAGAGGAGGGTGAGACAGATTCAGATTGAATCCTTTTAGTCTATGTCTTTATCTACTATTATGTGTAAATTATGACTTAGTTCTTGCTTTAAGACATTATCTGGCACTTGTACTAAATAGTGTCGCATTTTAATTCGTACTAGACTCTTTGGCATTATCATATTATGTGACTCTTAACTCTTGATCTATGGTAGTAGTCTTATTTTGCTTATACTCTGAATTATATAATTTATATCCTCTATTTTAATAAACTCCTTTTTGTCGATGACAAAGGGGGAGAAAATTGTGCTAACAGTATATATGCAGGAAAATATAGAGTTACAGGCACAATCTCAGGGGGAGATCAAATACAGGGGGAGATTCATAACTATGTTGTCATCAATCAAAAAGGGGGAGAATGTTGAGTCAAGTTTTTTATATAGTTTTGATTTCTGACAAAGGGATAAACCGTGATCGTCAAAAAGAAGTCATTCATTGAGACACAACGAGCTTCATACATTAGAGGTGGATTATTTGGTATGTTAGTAATATTAGTTATGTTAAAATCTATCCTCAAAATAATCATGCATCTCAAAAGAATCGATGTATAAACGTTTTGGATGACAGCGCACATTCACTGTGCAATTTAACAGCGACCGGTCGACCGGTCCAAAACCAGGCGGTCGACCGTTCCTGTGTGAATTGCACAATGAACGTGCACACATGCACATAACGTCTATATATATTTGAAATTTTCGTCTACTGGTCATTTTTGACCTGTCGACCGTTTTTAAACAGAAAGCAACCTTTCCCAAAAGACACTTCTTTCTTCAATGGTTGCTTCTCTTTCCTTTCATCAATGATCACATCTGTTAATGGCTACTCTTCACAAAGAGTTACAACCATTTATTCTCTATATAAACATATCTAAATCATTGATTGAAATACAACAATTCTTTGCTTTAAAATTCTGATCTTAAATTCTAAATACTCTTGCATTCTAAAAGCTCTCTACTTCAAATTGCTTATTGAATCATTGAAATTATTTCATATCTTTTGATTCATATAAGTAATATACTTCCTTCAATCTTTACAAACATCATTCACATATTTTGAGGATAAGGTTATAGGAAGGGTGTACTACAAGTGACAAATCGGTGTTGTTAAGAGCACAAGTTGTCAACGACAATTGTATTTATTTTTGTTGAAGTCCTCGGTGTTGTAAGAGGCACGAAATCCCGTTCGGCTGTCCGGGTGTCATAAACCTGTTCCTCCGGGTGAAGCGAGGTAGTTGGTAGTGAAATCCAGATAGAAGTCTGGGACTGGACGTAGGACGGGAGGTCCGAACCAGTATAAAAATCCCTGGTGTGATTTTTACTGTTTATTGCATTTACTATTCTATATCTGTGAATTGCTATATAGTTAGTTTATTGAATATTTACTTATATAGCAACTGTATATAACATTCCACATATATTAGTCCATATTACACGATCCACAATTAGTGTGCACAAGCGTACACACTTTCAAAATTCACCCCTTCCAAGTAGCAATAGGGTCTGTATTTATAGTGGTAACGGCATACGATATGGCTCCTATGTGTCCATTCTTTATGTGGTATGTCTTCTTCCTTGAATCACTGATATCCGATATCTTCATCCTCGTTGTCTTTTAGTGAGATTCGATATCTTTTAACTATGCCAAAATTCAACATCCCTATCAACGAAACCCGACATTTCTTCAGTATCGATGTATTTCGATACCATTTGCCTTCAGGATTTCGGTGACGTAACTTTCTTTTAGTAGCTACTTGGTATCTGTAACTACGATAAGCTTTTGGTAATAGGATTAGGGTATTAGTTCGATAGTAGTTGTAAATTAATCATCTCTTAGAAGATCTATATCCTCATTCTCTGGCTAGATATGCCATTTTCCTGCCTTGTAATATTTCAAGTTATAGTTGTTCGGTAACTCAACATGGTTGTCTTCAGGTTTGATAGCCTTTGCATGATAGAGACATGATATATGTTGATATTAGATACTGCTTTGGTTTGTTATATGTTTGATATCTTGATAAGTTGTCGGAACATGATATCTCCTCTACTTTACATACTCGATAACATTTATGGTTGTTGGGGCTTGCAGTTAGACCCCTTCCATTTATAGTTAAATATTCGGTACCTTGTTATGGCTTCGTATCCCTCCTTTGCTTTTCATTTTACAACTTCATCATGTGTTGTACAAGCTTGACATTCCTTTTAATTTCATTTAGGCTTGATAACCTTTGTGCCGTGGAAGCTCGGCATCCCTTTTTTGCTTAAGCACCCGACACCCTTGTTTGTGGAGGTTCGCTATCCCTTATTGAACACTCAGTTGCTTTTTCTTCTTCATTGTTCGACATCTCATGTTATCTTGGGACTTGACATGTCTCTCTATGCATTTGATATCTTTATTTATGATGACATGCTAGGTCGTACGCTTTTTCGTCAAAGTCGATATCACATAACATTATAGCTTTTAGTATATTTGAAGACATAGTTAGTGTAAATAGTTATTTGATTTTTTCAATAATGCGATAAGTTTATGTTGTTCAGAATAAGTATAATAACAGTATGCTTATATAGGATTACCTTTTCCTATTGTCCATAGTTAAGAATATTGTGTCACATCTGTTATTTTAGGGTAAAGACCAGAATATTGTGTCACACCACTTGTTTTACAGTAAAGATAAGAAATCATGTCTTATCATTTGGTTTTGGGGTAATGGTTGAAATATTATGTCGCAACGGTTTGCTTTTAGTAAATATAAGAATATAAGTATCGCGTTACTTTGATTTGGGGGGGTGAAGATAAGAATATTGCATCTTATCGCTTTAGTTTGGGGTAAAGATAAGAATATTCTTGCAAAAACAACCATCTACAAGTATGATACAGATGTTATATTAATGATGATATCAAAATATTTAAAATGGAACCAGATAGGCAAAATAAACGACAACAGGGACTGAAGTCAATAATATAGTGCTTGCCCATGCGGTTTGCTTGTTAGAATTATCTCGGCAATAGTGTCTGATTGGAATATTGGACGTCGATATTAGAAATATGATCTGCAACATGGATGTAATTTTCGTGAATGGATTGATGAACCATTTTCCAAAAGGAAAGTTGTTTATGCTTTATACCTTGTTTGAGAAAATAGGTTGTTATGGCGACGATTTCATTCCCCCAACATCCGTCTCGATGATAATTTGGAAGTACGAATTACGAATCATGTGTTTATGTACTGTATGTTACTCGGTAATTTATTGTGTCGCATTAACTTTTTTTAATTGGAACAAAGAATAATATTGTTTCAAATCAACTTTTCTTTGTAGGAGCGAATGAGAATATTGTGTCGCATATTTTCTTAATATAAACATATAAAAATAATGTGTCGTCATCAAATGTGCTTTGTGGACCTTCATCTTTGCATTCAAACTGTTATAAAACAGCACACTAGCTATTATAACACACAAAATATTACTTCTTCCAATGTCTAATTCTCCACCAAACAATTGGTGGATCAATGTTCAAAACATTACAGATGGTTATGTTCGACAACGTAAGAATTATCAACTTCAGAATCTACAACATGACAATCGACATCACGAGAACCATCAACGTGAGAATTAATCGTCCAGTGGAACTCTCGAGGCATACAACATCTACTTGCAAAACCAACATTACGAAGACATTCGATGGCAAGAGAACAAGGAGCGAGAGGAAAAAAAGCTTAATGATGTCCCTGATTATGACTTACCATAGCACTATAATGGTCCCTGACACAACCGACATCCAGTCTTACATATAGACCCATTGTATATAGATGACTTTGTGTTAATCGACTAGTTTTCTATCGGTTTAGAAAATAGTCGAAAATTTCAAATTAAAATAACCGCAAGCAACGACATACAATAGTTAGTACGTGGCGAGTACAGGTCGATCCGCAGGGAATTGTTAGTGTTTAAAAATATATTCAATCAAATTAGACCAAATGGAAGAGAAATTGTTAACTACAAAAAGAAGCTAAAGCTAGAATTGAAATGTGATTTAAAAACTATTGAACTAGAGAACAATTTAGGGATAAATCCACTCTCATATTTTTGTAAATCAACAAACAATAATTTATGATCTCTAGCTTTGATATTAAGTGAAATAATTATTGTATTTATCATAAGTATGGTTTGTTTATGTTATTAATTGACATAACTCAAACCATCAAACTATAATACAACAAATAAACCACTAATCAATTCTCATGAAAATGAAGCCAAAGCAAAAGCTATTTTAAGTATGATCTATTTACTATTGTAACTAGTAATATAGATCATCAAATTTCATTTTTACTTTCATTTCAAAATCAAAAATGGATTAGCAAATGATGATGCAAATTGTGTTTATGTTGAATAAGAATAGCTCATTTGCAAAAGCAACATAAGCTATCAAACCCACTTGTATAAACTTGCATCAAAATTCACTCTCATGAAGCATAAACAAAAAGAGATCATAAATCATAGAAATGTTGAAATTACATAATATTTGAGAGCTTCATTACCCCTAAATTGAAAGGGTTTAGCTACTCATTTGTGTTATCAAATCAACACATGTAAATTTCAACATTGAAAATGAAAGAAGGTAGAGAATAAAGAAAGAAAAAAGAAGGTTAACTACTAGAAGTAAATGAATAAAACTAGTGCATAAATGTAAATCTAAGCTATCAACATAAAAAGAAAGAGAGCATAGAAATAAACATTAACAATAAAACAAAGAAAAGCATGTAGAAAAGAAAAAAAGAAGAGGCTTGGAAGCCATTTTTATTTCATTCAACATAAAGCTCATAACTTACTTTCTTAATTTCCTAACAAATATGAAAGAGTAGAAGACGTTTTCATGTACACAAGTGGGCTATTTAAACATGCATAAAATCCTAATTCTATTTTTAGGGAGCTTCCCAAAATGCCCTTTAGGAGGTGTGGCCATCAAGTAACTATTAGCCACTAATTAATCCATCATTTGATGTGCATGAAGCTTTAACCTCCACTTAGTTATCCATTAGCTCCTAATTGTACATTTAGGTAAGTGGGTGGGGTCCTCCATGATTTTGAACTTGAATTATTTCCTCTTCATTCCTTTGTATTTCCTTGTGCATGCATATATTATCATGTATCCCACTTCCATATGCATCAAAATATCCTATAAAAATCATAAAAATTGTCCAAGTAAAAATTCTTAAATTGACACGTGCACAAAAATGACCATTTTGCCGCTGAATGAAGATGAAAATATGATGGTTTGAAAATAATTGAATTTTGGTTTTAACATGTAAAAATGCCCAAATATGATGTTTATTTAAATAAAAAGAGATAAAATATGGATGTAAATATATGCACATTTACGTGCACATTAAATACCCCCACACTTATCTTTTTATTCGTCCTCGAATAAAGAAAAACTAAGATAAATCCGTTTTCGTAGGGAGCATGATTGCATTGAGCGTATGCAACAAGCCGTTAAACCTCTGGGTGTCTCCAGTAGGACGAGTGTTGTCTCGTGAGGGTTTTTAGCGGATACTACCCACAAAATCCAAATGCAAAGTGAAAATATTTACAAAGTGCAAGATTTATTTACAATGGGATGAATGCAAGTTTTTGGAAATATTTACAAATGAAGGATTCACTTTTAATTCGACACTCATAAGTTAAATATAGGTTTTGGTCATTGTCTTGAAAATTTAAAGTCATTTACTTGTCAAAACTTCCAACAAAAATCAAGTTATCATAGCAAATAGACAATAATTTAACTCGTTGTTTCGGTTGATAACAAAGTGTAACTATGTAATAAATCCTTAGTTGATTATCAAAGTTTTTCAAAGTGGTATTCTCATTTCTTTTCAATAACAAGTTAAATCAAACAAGTTAAAATGGTTCTTGGATTTTAATTGCTTACTCTCTCTTACTTGAAAATTTCATTGATATTAACAATATTTACATATCCCTAACTCAGGTGAACTGAGGCCAGATATATTATCCGTGCATTGCCTTACGGACTGATGTGAGGGGAATATAGAGCGTGGCGAGTGAACACATAAGCGTGAACACTTATCGACTGTAGGCGTTATTAAAAAGAATTTTTATATACACACAGCTAACTCAGATAAACTGAGGGCAGATATACCGATCATGCACCGCCTTTCGGGCTTACGTGAGAAGGGTACAGAGCATGGTGAGTGAACACACGAGTGTGAACACATGACTCAAGGTGTTAAAAATATATACATATATACAAAAAAAATTATATATACTTTTTGTATTTTATTTTATTTTTTTCTATTTTTTTAGAAAGAGAGAGTTTTGCAAAATCATATAAGCACCATTTAACTTAGAAGATAAAAATGTTATTTCCTTTACTTTAAATCTACCAATTTTTTTAAACAAAGATTTTCAATTAGAACATACTTCATACTTAACACATATGAACCTTCCTATATACTAGTTAAACCATTGTTATTTGTAATCAAACTTCATTTTTTTATTTTTGTTAAGACAAACAAATTTTCAAAAATTTCAATTTATTAACCAAAACTTATACTTATCCTATAGTGTTTCTTCAAAAATAAATCAAAATGCTAAAAGAAAATGTTTTTGGGATTTAGAATTTTTTTGATTTTTTTAAATAAAGGAAAATGAAAAATGAAAAAATGCCATGAAACTTAAAAAAAGAAAATGAGACTCACCCCCCCCCCACATTTAATTTTGACTGTGTCCCTACAATCGATGCATGATATAATGAGTGTAACGGGAAAAACTATGTACATATTTACAAAAGAGGGTTAACATTCTTACTAGACGTAGCTTGGCTCATGAAGGATCATGAGCTCCTCCTCTTGATTACTGGGAAATTCCAAGAAAGGTTTTAAACGATGACCGTTGACTTTGAAAATTGATCCATCCCTAGGGTTTTCTATATCTACGGCACCATGTGGAAAAACAGTTCGTACCACAAATGGTCCGGTCCATCTCGATTTAAGTTTCCCAGGGAATAAATGAAGTCTTGAGTCATATAAAAGAACTTTTTGGTTAGGCGAAAACGTTTTCCTTAGGATTGACTTGTCATGAAAAACTTTGGTTCTTTCTTTGTAAATTTTCTCATTTTCATACGCGTCGTTCCTAAGTTCTTTTAGTTCGTTGAGTTGTAGTTTTCGGTTTTCGCCAGCTTTCTCAAGATCAAAGTTTATGTCCTTTATTGCCCACAACGCTTTGTGTTCGATTTCAACGGGTAAATGGCAAGCTTTACCGTAAACTAAACCAAATGGGAACATCCCAAGGTTAGTTTTAAAAGCAGTATGGTAAGCCCAAAGCGCGTCGGTCAATTTCTGAGACCAATCTTTTCGATTTTTATCGACAGTTTTATCCAAGATTTGTTTTATATGTCGATTTGAAACTTCAACTTGGCCACAAGTCTGAGGATGATACAGAGTGGATAACTTGTGGGTTACCGAGTATTTTTTCATTAAAGTTTCAAAAGAACGGTTGCAAAAATGGGTTCTGTTATCACCGATTATTGTGCGAGATGTGTCGAACCTCGAAAAGATGTTTTCTTTGATAAGTTTCACAACAATTCTATGGTCATTGGTTTTGCAAGGAACGGCTTCGACCCATTTTGAGACGTAATCGATAGCGGGAAGGATATACACGTTTCCAAAAGAATTGGGAAAAGGTCCCATAAAGTCGATACCCCAAACATCAAAGATTTCGATCGTAAGAATGGGGTTTAGAGGCATCATATCTCGTCGAAAAATCCATCCAAGCATTTGACATCGATCGCAAGTTTTACAAAATTCAAACGAGTCTTTGAAAAGAGAAGGCTAATAGAAACCACACTGCAGCACCTTTTCCGCAGTTTTTTGAGGATCGAAATGTCCACCGCACGCTTGATCGTGGCAAAATGAAAGAACACTCCTGATCTCATTATCCGAAATGCAACGTCGGATGATTTGGTCAGGACAATATTTGAACAAGTATGGATCGTCCCAATAGAAATATTTCACTTGGGACATGAATTTTCATTTATCTTGTTTGGACCAAGATGAGGGAGTTTCTTCAGTGACTAAGTAGTTCACTATATCTACGTACCATGGATCGATAGAAATTGAAAGAAGTTGTTCATCGGGGAAGTTTTCATTAATTGGCAAAGAAGATGCTTGTTTGTACCAAAAATGGGCACAACACTCTTCGGAAGTTTTTGAAGAGATAAAAGTGAAGAATGAAAATTAAAACTGAGGATTATCTAACAAAAACTCCAAAATAACAGAAAGTAAATTGCAAAGACAAGCGATTTAGAGTGGTTCGGCGTTTTGCCTACGTCCACTATGAAGTTTGATGATTTTATTGCTCGATACTTGAAGATTACAATTCTTTATACTGTAGTACAACTGAATTTAAATGCTAAGTGTCAATCTAAAGCAGCGACGGTGTTCTGGAGTAAATCTGGCAGAATCTGGGCGCTCTTTAGTACTTAGAATTGTCCGACCCCTTTTCTGAATGACCAGGGGCTCTATTTATAGGTGTAGGAGGCTGATATTTCACCTAAAGTTCGGGGAGACCGCTTCTGGCACGTGAGGGGGTCCACATGGCCGAAATCTGGAGATCCGGGCCCACTTTGGGATCGATTCGACCCTTGGTTCGAATCGATCAAGAAAGTGTCCAATCGAGCCGAAATTTGGCGTGAACATTCTTCATCATGTGTCTAAGCTTCTGTGAAAATTTCATTGCATTTGGACTTGTAGAACTCGAGTTATAATCGATTCAAGTTGAAGATTTCCGTGCTCTTCATCCTATGGATTCGTTCGAATCGGTATGGTTCGAATCCATAGGTTCGAATCGATGCTTCGTCATGTGAAGATGGTGGCGTGGTAGTGGATTCGAAGACGTCCCTCTTCGAATCGAATGAATGAAGGTCTGTTCGAATCGATCTAGGTGCGTTAAAGTCGATCGATTCGAAGTTGCCTCAAACAGTGTGGATTCGAAGCATCTGCAGCTCTGTGGATTCGAAGGATCTGCAGCTCTGAGGATTCGAAGGATCAGCAGCTCTGTGGATTCGAAGGAAGGGATGGCCTAATGGATTCGAACTAGGCCTCGCTTGATGGAGTCGAAGCAAATGCTCGCTTCATGGATTCGACGCAATGCTCCTTTGATCGATTCGAACCAGCTTTTCCTCATGGATTCGAGGCAATACACGTCTGATGGATTCGAACATAGGCTTCGCCTATGGATTCGAACTAAGGATGGTCTACTCCATCTTTTGTCGACGATATCTTGAGCATACGAACTCGGATTGACTTGAAACTTGGATCGTTGGTTCCCGCGGCTTTGCTTGACGTGCCTTATCAATTGTAGCTCGATCCGGACTCGGACAAATTTCATTGATATTCATAGCGATCCTTGCGTGTAGCTGGTCTTCGAGACGATCAGTCACCGGTTTCTAGTTAAGTCCTTGGTGTCACGGCCTTGCCAAAAGGCGGGATAACATTTGCCCCCCAAAGTACGTCTTGTGTAAACATGACGTGCTTTGATAAGCTGCAGTCTCTCATTGGGCCGTTATGACATGCTTTACCGAAAGTTGTATTCTGTATCGCTGTAAGTGACCGTCGTATAATTGTGACTGGCTGTTAGCCTTTTGTGTTATGACGAGATGAACATTTGATCCCTGTAAATGACAAAGATTAAACACTAGTCAAACATATGTGCATATATGTACCACTTTGACTTTGGTGAACGTTGCATGTTTGCAAGTCGTTGCCAGTTTGGTTTGTTATCGGATTCTGCATCGATCCTCTCCTGAATCGATTTGAGATTCGAGTTTAATCAGTGCATTAATGATTATCTATGACTGTTCCTTGGTATCGATCCTTTCATGAACCGTTGTACAAGGTAGTCAAATAATAATTTTATATTCAAAGTGACGCGTTTTATCCCCATTCGATCATTTTCGATGAATTCGAGAGGATTATTCGAATCTATGTTTCTCAATCCGCTTCGAGTCGATGGTCTCGAAGTAGGCACTTCGAATCGATGGGGTACAATGATCTAGATTCCTCCTCTGTTGACTACCTCGAATCGATGGTTTGAGGGACCTCGTGCTTCGTATCGATACTGTGTGTCGATGGATATGAGGTCGGTACTTCGAATCGATAGGTACACGGCGTTTTCAATTCTGTTTTTTGCCAACTCCTTCGTATCGATGGAGGTTCGAACTGGTGTAGCTTCGTATCAATGAAGCCCCGTGTTAACGCCGCCTTACTATGATTCGGAGAGTCGATGGATTCGAACTAAGATGGATTCGAACTAAGATGGATTCGAAGGTGATGTGTAGTGAGTGATCGTTCGAATCGATGGGGTAGTGACCTACTATGATCGGTCAACACGACCGGGAGACGAAGAGACTCGAGTCGTCCCTGGAACCCATATAAATACGCGTGGTTAACTTCACTTTCTCTTTTTACTTTTTACTGTTACTCTGCTTCTTCTTCGTATCGATCTTCCAGACCTTGAGAGATAAGCCTTCACGAATCGATCAAACCCTTTACACTTTCACTCGCAATCCATACTTAACCAGGTAACTACTGGACTGAGTCGAATTTGAGAACGATGGAACGGGGAATTGTTGTGAGATCTGAGTCCAATGGGTCGAGTCGATGGATGGAGCGTGACAAAGTGCTGAGGCTTTCTTGGAGAAGGAGAGATTTCGAAGGGTTTCCTTTCTCTTCGTATCGTATCGATCCGGGATGGATTAGTTCGTATCGATCCTGACTATGGGGCTTCGAATCGATGCTTGTGAGATGACATGGTTCGTATTGATCGATTCGAACTAATAACTTCACAATCGATTCGAAGGTATCGATCTTGATTGATACGAAGTTGCTTTCCTGGGTTGGTACGAACGTTCTCCTGATGGACTCGAAGCGCTCCTTCACCTGATGCTATGGATATCATTCCAACGACCTACATCGATACGAAATGCATCGAGTCGACCCTTTATCGATTCGAAGCACATCGATTCGACTCGTATCGATCCGATGTGATCGATTCGAACGTCTTCAGTTCAGGGAGTGCAACTCTCCTGACTTGCTCAATGGATTCGAACGTGACCAATTTTCAGTTGAAACTTGACGAACTTAATGAAATTTAGCATACTTCACTCCGACGAGCTTCGGCCTTGCCTAATTGGACTTGACTGTAGGGCTATACTGGACTTCCTTTTGAAGCTTGTCGATGGAACCATGACTTAACCAATAATACGACTGATTTATACTTGAAGTGGTCAGTAGCGTCTGGATGGCATGGAAGTGACGGTCAGCGATGACGGTCATTTTCATTCTCAAATTCCCAAGTTTTGTTGTACGGACATCTTGCTTAAATCTGTTAAATCTGCTTAAGTAATGCACAGCACTTGTACTGCACGACACATTCATACACACTACACTGGGGCATGCACGGGCTGTTTATGAACTTAACGTTGCTTTCTGATGAGTTAGTTAATTATGGAATCTTCGAGCTCCCAACAACAAGAGGTACAGAGCTTGACTCCCCCAGTGCTTGAGATTCCCGATATTCCTGCCGACGTAATCGACCCGGCTCCGGACAAGTTACTGGAGGCGATATTTATCGAGGACCCTGTCGACTCTGTCCAATCTAACATTTCCGAATCTTTGTTGGGCCGAATATGCTTGAAGCATAACATATCTCTGGACGATGTGTTATTACCTAGTGCTGATGATAGACCGCACAATCCGCCCGATGGATATACAGCTTTCTACCGCCATGCTTGCGCGGCCGGAACTCTCCCTCCTTTCAATCAATATATCAGAGGGATGCTATCATATTTAGGAATCGCTCCTTCGCAGCTTCATCCTAACGGGCACGCGTTGCTGAACAGTGCCTTTGTCATATTTATGGACTGTCTCTTTCGCCCGCCAAGGCCAACCGAGATCAGACACATATTTAATTTTAAGAGTAGGGGTGATAGCCCATCTTTCACATTTCTGGAGGCAGTTAGAAATTGCCAAGTTGTTGTTGGAGCCTGGACCCGACTAAGTTATTTTAAGAACGAATGGTTCTATGTTCGGTGCCCTCCGGGTTTTGCTAGGCGATGGTTGTCTAGACGTAAGCGCCTTAGCCTAATTTCTTGACCAATAGCTCTTTTAGTATTAAAATTGACATTTTATTTCCTTTACAGCCATTATCTCCAGACCCGATGGCGGGTACTTCAGGGGTATTGTACGAAGTCTTCAAGAAGTTCCAAGCGAGTTGAGACATATCGACTCGGTGTTGAACGATTATAACTTAAGAACTCTTGGTTTGATCGAAATCAATCAAAGTATAGTCGTTGAAGGCTTGGCGAAACCCGCCTCAAAGAAGAAAAGCAAGATGAGAAAGAAGAGAAAAATGGCGAAGGAAATGCTCGGAATCAGAATAACCGAAGTGAGTGATGAGGAGAGAACCCATGTAGATTCGGAGCCGATGGTTGATCTCTCTGGAAACTTCGAAGAATCAGGAGAAAGACGGAAAGGCAAGGCCGCCGTTTCCAAAAAATTTAAGTCTAAGGGGTGGAAATCTGTGGATGTGTCTCCTCCAACTTCCGGAGTTATGATTTCTGAGGCCGCCCCTTCTCATTCAAGAGACATTTTCAAAGGGCTTGACGATATTCCCATCCCAGATTATATATCGATTTCTCATAATCCTGGGTTGGAGGAATTTCAAGATGTCCTAAACATAAGCGAGCCCTTAACTATCGAATCTGCCCAGAGTACTCGACCATCAACAGTTGGCCGTTGGGACTATCGAATCTGCCCAAACGTACTCTTGCTTAGAGCATGCTAGAACCTTCAACAACGATGCTATCCAAGCCTCCTAGTCATCCTCCTTGACGACTATTTCCATACTAGCTCAAGCGCCTCTCAAGCATCCATTACCCTTAACTCGAATCATATCACCGAGTTACCAACGCGCTTGGAATGATCCCGTCTGGATTAGACCAAGACTATCATATCATACTTTGCTTCATCACATCCTCGCAAAGTCTCATCTCAACATCATCATCATCGAATCTATGCATAAGAGCTTCATCATCCCGCTACATATGCCACGAGCAGCTTTCCCAATTCAAGAGCCTTTCCCTTAGCTTTTGAATTGTCTTCGGTCTAAATCAAATCATCAATCATCTAATTCATAGCAATCAATCAAGTCAAACATTAATCCAAGCAATCAAGCATTCAAATGAGATCTAAATAAACAATTATCACAATAATGGCAATTTCGTAAATAAAGTGTTGAAAGTCTAACAAGCATGAAATCATGAGAAATATCTCTACAATCTTGATGAATGAACTTGCATAGGTTAACACTTAGTAAAATGGTTGTCAAATCATCATGAACAATGGATCTACATGGATCTACACTTAGGATGAAGAAAATGCATGAAAATCACTATTTTAACACCAAATCGAGCCAACAATCCGATATACTCCTTTGGATCCGTGTGAGAGATAATCACCACTCACCAAATCACCAAAACAACCTCAAAACAACACGCTTCAGATCTGGACAGCGAAGGATCAAGCTTGATCTATCACGAATCCGCTTCAAACGAAGAAATCTCACTTCAAAGGATGAAGATCTTCAATCCAAGCTCTTGAATCTTTCAATCTTGATCTTTGATCTGGATGAAAGGAAGCACTAGATTAGAGTGGAGAAAAGAAGTGAAGAAGTGTAGAAGTCGAGCTCTCAAAATAGCAGCACTTCGTCGCTTCGAAATCCGGATCCCAAAAAGTGAGAACAACCCTTCCTATTTATAGCTGAAAATCCACTAAGTCGTAACTCGGCTATCTCCTAAGTCGTCTCCGACTTACGACCTAAGACACCTCCGACTTAACAAAGCCTTCAACCTAACAGACTACGACTTAGTGAACTTTCGACATAAGACTTAGCAGCTAACCCTTAAGTCGGTTGTGACTTAACACCTGCTCCTATACGTCTTAACGACTCAACTGCTATGCCATCCCACGACTCAACGACCTACGACTTAAGAATGCGCGTGACCTACGACTTAACACTTAGCATTCTCCTTAACGCGGCCACGACTCACTAGGCTACGACTTATCAAGTAACTGGGGCTACGACTCAACTACTAAGTCGTCTACGACTTAAAACAGATCAACTCTTAAGTCGCTCGCGACTTAACAACTACTAAGTCGCTCACGACCTATCACTCAGGCAGAAACCCAGCGACCTAACACCTTAAGTCTTCACGCGACCTAAAACATGTTACGACTTACGACTTAACTCGTACGACTTAACTCCCATAGGTCGTATACTCCCTAAGTCGCTAACCTATAGGTCATACCAAGACACTAGGTCGCTACACAGCTATCTCCAAACTCCTTAGGTCGTTGCCGACCTAACAATGCTAACTCGGAACCACTTGGTCGCTCACATCCTATCTCCACCCTAAGTCGTCTACAATAAGTCGGTCACGACTTATCTCTTAGGTTGTTTACGACCTAGGACTTAAACAAATAGGACCGAAAAGACAAACATATTGTCGCATACGACCTATATCATACCCTAGGTCGTCCACGACTTACCACCTCAACTCGCTAACTCGCAGATTCCTTGAGTCGCGCCTATTCCCTAAGTCGTATACGACTTACAACTTACACTAAGTCGTGAACGACTTATACTAAGTCGTGAACGACTTAGGACTTAGCCATATTTTTGCCTAAAATCTGAAATGGCTCAAAAATGCTAAAATTCCAGATTTTGACAAACTTGTCGATCCGTAAAAATACGGGTCGTTACACCGCCCCTTCTCATTCGAGAGACATTTTCAAAGGGCTTGACGATATTCCCATCCCAGATTATATATCGATTTCTCATAATCCTGGGTTGGAGGAATTTCAAGATGTCCTAAACATAAGCGAGCCCTTTCCTTTTAGTGCAGTCAACATTTCCGGTCGGTTTGGGGGTTTACACATTTACACACACTTCCGCAGCACTTCATGACTTTTGCATAGTAAACATTGCTTTATTGGATCTTAATCCGTAATTCTTTCTTATCGCAGGTGAGATGTCAGGACGTGGCTCTACTCTGGATAGGCTCCGGAATGTGCGCCAATCTTCCCCATACTATGATTCCCGCAGGAGAGAGTCAAATAGACCGTGGGCATGGCTACACTAGCCATGAACGCTATGATAGAGATAGAGATTATTCGCGTGGCCGCTCTGGCCATGATTATTCCGACAGAGATCGGGGATATCAACACCGATCCCGATCTCATTCTCCTCCGCCTCCTAGGGCCCCAGTAGACCTTCCAGGTTCTTCTCATCAACAGCAGCCGCCTTCTCAATCTTCTTGGCCTGATACTCAGCGGCCAAGAATGGAACCGACAGCAGCCGCTATAATAGAACAAGCTCCGGCTGAGTTGACAAGTGAGGGAGCCGCCAATCTCGCCCAAATGAAAAATGACTTCCCTGAAATTTGCATGGATGGCTATGTCTTCCCTCCTAATCTTAAAAGAATTCCTTCGGACGCTGAGAACGTCGCTCATAGTTATATCCGCGACTTCTACGCTCAGTATAAGGAGTGGTACAAGGCGGCCGTGAAGGCTTCTAGAGTAGCTTTTGACCGGGTGAAGATTATCGCTGAACATGATGCTGACATTGTTAAGCAGAAACGCATTATTCAGGTTCTTCAATCCGAAATAGAGACGTCCCGGAAGTCAGAGCTCGAAGCTCTTCAGAAAAACGAAGAGGCCATGGCCAAAATGGCGAGGATGCAACAGGAACACTGCGCCACGGTAGAAGAGATGGGCCACCGCAACACTACCATTGCAGCTGAGCGAGACTTAGCCGTTAAAGAGCTGAACGAGCTCAAGGCCAAATTTGCTGAAATCGTGAAGGAGAAGGACGATGCAAACGCCACTGCACAAGAGGCTTGCGACCAAGCAGTATCTCTCAGGGCCGAACTCGCTGCGGTGGCGGTCAAAACTAAGTCTGCGGAAGCAGAAATCCAAGAAAGGATTTTGGAGGAGAGGTCCAGGCTGGATGCTGAGTTTGATGATCTCTTGGTCACGTACAACGCAAATGTGCTGGAGCACAGAAATTTAGCATGGCTGGGAGATGACTCCATGATTCTATACAACGCCTGGACCCGGCTGGTGGACGATAAGAGAGCAGCGCATCCAGATGAAACACTCGATGACTTTGAGCTGGAGATGCGTCTGCTCACCGAGGAGGAGAGGAAAGTCCTTCATGAGGCGGTGATCTCGGTGGCGAAAGAAAAACTTGGTGTTCAATTTCTAGAGACAGGCGAAGGCTCGGGGACTGCGCATCACGAGGAAAATGTTGAAGCTGTAATTCCAACATTACCTGAAACCACTGGTGCGGTTGATCCCCAGCCTGTCCCTGCATATAATCCCGACCAGCCACAATTATCTTCCACTGAAGTTCCTGCTCATGCTCCCGTCCAGGCTAAGGAAGGTATTTGAACGCTTCCCGCATTTTAGTGTGAAGAATCTTAATCAACACACTTGGCTAACAATCTATCCTTTGTTGTATTTCAGTGACTGAAGCCGTCGTTTCTGCGTCTCTTGCACTATCAGTTCCATATCAAACGCAAGGGGCTGTTGTTACTGAAGCCATCACGACTTCCACCTTGGTTGGCGAAGAGGGAGATGCAAACATGTTTTCTTTTAGTGCTCAAATGATTGAGGAGCTTCTCAATGAACCCATCGATCCCTCCGTCAACCCGTCTGATGCTATGAGTGGGGTTGCTCCGGCCGTTAGCTCATCTATGCCAGCTACTGGCGCATCTGATGCGGCCCAAGCACCCCGTGAGGACGAAATTATTGCTGAGATTGATGCCGAGATGGCAGCAGAGAATGCTGGTATGAATCCGCCCGGGCCTGCCCCGTTAATGGTGATTTCACCGGGCGGTACTGTAGTGATCGAAGCTGCCCCTGTCCCACTTCCTGCTACTATTCCTATGCCTCCAGCTCGACCTCCCAGAAGAATTTCCGTCGCCTCAAGCTCTGAGGAAGACGTTGATATCATGTCGCTGCCGGAGGACAAGCCTGAAAAGAGTAAGCGGTTTAGGGGAAAATCGGGCAGCGGATCTGGTGGAGCTACCCCGAAGAAGAAAATACGGAAGAAGAAAAATTGAACTCTTTCTTTAACTTTCTGTTGTGTAGGGTAGTATTTTTTGATTTTTCTATACCGTGTATAGATGTGGATTCGACTCCCACTAGCAGAAATTTTTTGAAACACTTTATAATCAGATTCTTTTTGTTGATAGTGGAAATGAAAATTTATTCCCTTTTGTCTTCAACTTGTTATGTGTTATGATTCTGCCCCCAGTATCAGGGATAAGCGTGGAGTGGACGTATGTTTATACTCCGTCTCGCACTTTGGGAGTACGGAGTTAAGTAAATGTTTATACTCCGCCTCACACCCTGGGAGTACGGAGTTAAGTAAAATGTTTATACTCCGCCTCGCACTCTGGGAGTACGGAGTTAGGAAAATGTTTATACTCCGCCTCGCACTCTGGGAGTACGGAGTTTGAAAAAAATTTTATACTCCGCCTCGCATTCTGGGAGTACGGAGTCAGAAAAATGTTTATACTCCGCCTCGCACTCTGGGAGTACGGAGTTAGGAAAATGTTTATACTCCGCCTCGCACTCTGGGAGTACGGAGTTAGAAAAATGTTTATACTCCGCCTCGCACTCTGGGAGTACGGAGTTAGAAAAATGTTTATACTCCGCCTCGCACTCTGGGAGTACGGAGTTTGAAAAATGTTTATACTCCGCCTCGCACTCTAGGAGTACGGAGTTTTGAAAAATGTTTATACTCTGCCTCGCACTCTGGGAGTACGGAGTTTGAAAAAATGTTTATACTCCGCCTCGCACTCTGGGAGTACGGAGTTTGAAAAAATGTTTATACTCCGCCTCGCACTCTGGGAGTACGGAGTTAGGAAAATGTTTATACTCCGCCTCGCACTCTGGGAGTACGGAGTTTGAAAAATGTTTATACTCCGCCTCGCACTCTGGGAGTACGGAGTTTGAAAAAATGTTTATACTCTGCCTCGCACTCTGGGAGTACGGAGTTAGGAAAATGTTTATACTCCGCCTCGCACTCTGGGAGTACGGAGTTTGAAAAATGTTTATACTCCGCCTCGCACTCTGGGAGTACGGAGTTTGAAAAAATTTTATACTCCGCCTCGCACTCTGGGAGTACGGAGTTAAATGGAGGGTTGTCGTGTATCAACCCTTTTCTGGCCTGATGTGATGGCTTGCCCCCGAGCTCGGGTTTCATTTAGCGAGTGGTTGATTGCTTCATAGCCACTCCCTGCTTGAACAAATCCCATTATGTGATGGAATTTAGCTCTTCGTACATCGTGATGTTGTACATTGTATTTAATGAATCACAGCTCTGGCTCGAAGAGATGGCATTTTATTGCTGAAATAAGAAAACATGGCAAAGTCAGTTGCCTTATTACAAATTCTAATTTCGAAATGCAGAAACAAAATTTAAAATAGAATTTAAACTAAATAAATAAACATAGCCTGTTGTTTGGAGTACCGACGAAGACTTTCGCTATTTCAGGCCCTTGGCAATGTTAGACCATCAACGGCTGCTAACTTAAATGTACCATCCCCGAGTTCTTGCTTAATTTCGTGTGACCCTCTCCATGTTGGTCTTGCGTGTGGGAGTGCCGGATAATCTTTTTTACTGACAAGTTTATCGTGTTCAAAAGCTTCAAGTCGGTTCTTGGCATTGCGTAATCGGGCGACTCGATTCCGGCGTATGATCGTTCTCAAGTCAACCTGGTCACCCTGGACGACCCCAACCCCGTTGAGGGTTGGGAACTTTAAAGTTAAGCACCACGGGGCAATTATGGCCCTGAACTCAGCAAGGGCAGGTCGCCCTAAGAAAGCGTTGTATGGCGAGACTATATTCAACACAACGAACCGTAATGTCCGAACTTTCCAATGTTCTTCAGATCCCAACTTAACTGGTAAGTCCACCATCCCAATAGGTATGGTAGCGCTACCGTTGAATCCATGGAGGTGAGTTTGGCAAGGTTTCAAATCCCTGGCTTTCATCCTCATTTGATTATAAGCATGTATAAACAGGATATTTACAGAGCTCCCGCAGTCAATCATGATCCTCTTCATCCAAGCCGGACCTACTTGCGCAGATATCACGAGTGGTTCTATAGTCTGGATTCCGACGCCACCAACGTCGTCGTCTCGAAAAATGATGTCGTTGGTCATCGTTCTTTTTCGCTTGGTCGACGGTTTCTTTCTCGGGTTACCATGATACTCGAGGTTCGCCCGCTTGATTAAGTTGTCATATGATTTCGTTTCTTCCCAGCTTCGACCTGCTGGATGAGGATCACTACTTATAGCATTTATAACTAGCCTTCCACCCGTATGAGTGGGTTCCTCTCGTCTTTCCTGGTTTTGCGCACGATCCTCATTTGACGGACCCGCACCATCAGTTTGCGGCGCCTGCACAAATCGATCTAACCTTCTCTCCCTGATCAATTTCTCAACGAGGTCCTGCAAGTGTCGACACTCATTAGTATTGTGGCCGTAACTTTCGTGAAATCTACAAAACTTCCCTGTTTGAATCTGCCTCTCTGATGATTGTTTCGGAGCAGGCTTCTTATATTGCACAGTGTTACAAGTTTGTAGATACACGTTTTCCAACGATGTATTCAATGGCGTGTAATTATCAAACATTGGAGTCCTACGTTGTGGGCCTGGATTTGGATCTCTTTTCTTATTCTGACCATTGCTACCTCTTGGCTGAGTTTGCTTGTTCTGTATGTTCAACTGAACTTTCCCGGAATTGTCACCGGATTGTTTAACTGCTACATTGCTTTGTATTCCCTCACTTCCGGGCTTCGCATCGTCCTGCTTCCTAGACTGTTTCGCGTCCTCTTGCCGTAAGAATTGAGCGGCTTTGGAGTAGAAACGGTCCAACGATGCGGGTGGTTTTCCAGCTAACCAGTTTCCAAACTCAGAATCAGGATCGATTCCCTTTGTCAATGCCATTAAAATTGAGTTATCGTTGGGATTACTAATCTCCACACATGCCGCATGGAATCTCTCCAAGTAACACCTTAGCGTTTCCCCACGAGCTTGGGTAACACTGGACAGGGTGTTAACATCTTTGGGTCTAGCGACATGCATGCGAAATTGTTCAACAAATTTCTTAGCCAATTGGTCAAATGAAGAGATAGATCTTGGAGGTAATCTTGTAAACCACATTGTTGCAATTCCTCCCAGTGAGATGGGGAAACTTCGACATTTCACTGCATCGTCGGCCCTTGCGGCGCTCATTGACCATTCATATTTCAATATGTGTTGATTGAGATCAGAATTTCCTTCGTACATAGGGAGAGTTGGCATTCTGAATCGCCGAGGAGGTTCAGCGTATAGTATCTCGTCCATGAAAGGAGTATGACTTCGAGAAATCCCCTAATCGTCGTTGGTAAGACCTTGGCTTTCACGGATCATCTGACGTATCATAGTCGAGATGTCGGGCATTGCTAAATTTTGGGCCTGCTGAGCTAAGGTGTGGTCGGGTTCCACAGCGCGAGTTCGGACCGGGCGCTGTCGACGGTCCAAATTTCGCCTCCTTGGCTCAGCGTCTTCTGGGACGTATGGTTCAGGAGTACGCCCATGTTGCTGATTATTTGGCTCTGAAAGATTTCGGGTATCAACCCTTGTTTCTATTGTGGCAGCTGTGACATGATTGTCCGTGGTATGCTGTGCAGTAGGGCCTCCTTGTGTTGAGGGCCCGGCCTGAAAGCTGGTCGACGGTCCTGCCCTCAACTGTCCAATAGTCAAAGCGGGTTGATATCCGGTCGCCTGTGCATGACTCCCGTCTAATCGAGGACGGGTAGATCTGCGATAATGGTCCGATGAAGCGGAACTTTCAGTTGATGATCGGGAGATATCATCCCGTCTGGACCTTCTGCGGCCTTGGCGGTTCAGTTGGTTTGTTAATTCAATATTAGCACGCAACTGTTCGGCCAATTGTTGCCGACTTTGAGTCAGTTCTTGAAGCAACACATGGAACTCCTGTCTGGTGACTAGTCCAGACGGATCTGATTGAGCAACGTTGTCTTGGTTGGATGGCTGCTGTTGAGCAGGATTCTGTCCATCCCTACCTTCTTGTCCAACAGCTGTAGAAGTGGTTCTTGTGCTAACCATTTTGAATGATGAATCCTTTTCCTAGACTTTATGCAAATCTGAATAGAATGGAAGGATTATGAATTAGAGATCTGGATCTTCCTCTTGGATTTATGCAATCCGGTATCGATGGTAGATCCAAGGAGCAGGAGAAAAAAGCAGGTTTTCTCGGTGAAAGCACCAAAGTGTTTGTACCAAAAATGGGCACAACACTCTTCGGAAGTTTTTGAAGAGATAAAAGTGAAGAATGAAAATTAAAACTGAGGATTATCTAACAAAAACTCCAAAATACTAGAAAGTAAATTGCAAAGACAAGCGATTTAGAGTGGTTCGGCGTTTTGCCTACGTCCACTATGAAGTTTGATGATTTTATTGCTCGATACTTGAAGATTACAATTCTTTATACTGTAGTACAACTGAATTTAAATGCTAAGTGTCAATCTAAAGCAGCGGCGGTGTTCTGGAGTAAATCTGGCAGAATCTGGGCGCTCTTTAGTACTTAGAATTGTCCGACCCCTTTTTTGAATGACCAAGGGCTCTATTTATAGGTGTAGGAGGCTGATATTTCGCCTAAAATTCGGGGAGACCGCTTCTGGCACGTGAGGGGGTCCACATGGCCGAAATCTGGAGATCCGGGCCCACTTTGGGATCGATTCGACCCTTGGTTCGAATCGATCTAGAAAGTGTCTAATCGAACCGAAATTTGGCGTGAACATTCTTCATCATGTGTCTAAGCTTCTGTGAAAATTTCATTGCATTTGGACTTGTAGAACTCGAGTTATGATCGATTCAAGTTGAAGATTTCCGTGCTCTTCGTCCTATGGATTCGTTCGAATCGGTATGGTTCGAATCCATAGGTTCGAATCGATGCTTCGTCATGTGAAGATGGTGGCGTGGTAGTGGATTCGAAGACGTCCCTCTTCGAATCGAATGAATGAAGGTCTGTTCGAATCGATCTAGGTGCGTTAAAGTCGATCGATTCGAAGTTGCCTCAAACAGTGTGGATTCGAAGCATCTGCAGCTCTGTGGATTCGAAGGATCTGCAGCTCTGAGGATTCGAAGGATCAGCAGCTCTATGGATTCGAAGGAAGGGATGGCCTAATGGATTCGAACTAGGCCTCGCTTGATGGAGTCGAAGCAAATGCTCGCTTCATGGATTCGACGCAATGCTCCTTTGATCGATTCGAACCAGCTTTTCCTCATGGATTCGAGGCAATACACGTCTGATGGATTCGAACATAGGCTTCACCTATGGATTCGAACTAAGGATGGTCTACTCCATCTTTTGTCGACGATATCTTGAGCATACGAACTCGGATTGACTTGAAACTTGGATCGTTGGTTCCCACGGCTTTGCTTGACGTGCCTTATCAATTGTAGCCCGATCCGGACTCGGACAAATTTCATTGATATTCATAGCGATCCTTGCGTGTAGCTGGTCTTCGAGACGATCTGTCACCGGTTTCTAGTTAAGTCCTTGGTGTCACGGCCTTGCCAAAAGGCGGGATAACAATGCTGCGTTCGGAAGACGAGACAAGTGATCAGCTATGATGTTATCGGATCCTTTTTTGTCTTTAATTGTAAGGTCAAATTCTTGAAGTAAAAGGATCCAACGAATCAAACGGAATTTGGCATCCTTTTTAGTGAAGAGATATCGAAGCGCAGAGTGGTCTATGTACATAGTAATGTGTGAACCTATCAAGTAAGGTCGAAACTTTTCGAGTGCAAAAACGACAGCTAGAAGCTCTTTTTCGGTTGTTGTGTAGTTGAGTTGAGCGTCGTTCAAAGTCATACTCGCGTAGTAAATGACGTGAAGGATCTTGTTGATGCGTTTTCCTAAGACAGCACCAACGGCAAGTTCGAAGCATCACACATTATTTCGAATGGGAGATCCCAATTGGGCGTGCAAATGATTGGAGCAGAAATGAGTTCGTTCTTAAGACGTTCAAAAGAAGAGAGACACTCAGAGTTGAAATCGAATGGAACGTCTTTTTCGAGAAGAGTCGTCAAAGGACGAGTATTTTACTAAAGTCTTTCACAAAGCATCGGTAAAAGCCAACGTGTCCTAGAAATGATCGAATGTCCTTAACAGATTTGGGAATGGGTAGATTTGCAATTACATCGATTTTTGCTTTATCTACCTCAATGCCTTTATTTGAGATGATATGTCCAAGGACTATGCCTTGTTTGACCATAAAGTGGCATTTCCCAATTCAAAGTCAAATATTTTTCTTTACATCGATTTAGAACCAATTCGAGATGATGTAAACATTGGGAAAAAGAATCGCCAAAGATTGAGAAATCGTCCATAAAAACTTCTAGAAAGCGTTCAATCATGTCAGAAAAGATGCCAACCATGCATCGTTGGAAAGTCGCAGGAGCGTTACAAAGTCCGAATGACATACGTCGATAAGCAAATGTACCGAATGGACACGTGAAAGTCGTTTTCTCTTGATCTTCGGGAGTGATTGGAATTTGGTTATAGCCGGAACAACCATCAAGGAAGCAGTAGAATTCATGGCCGGCTAAACGTTCGAGCATTTGATCGATAAATGGAAGAGGGAAGTGATCCTTACGTGTTGCGGCATTTAGTTTTCGATAGTCAATGCAAACACGCCAACCCGTTTGAGTACGAGTTGGAATAAGTTCGTTTGAATCGTTCTTAACAATGGTTAGCCCAGATTTTTTTGGTACAACGTGAATTGGGCTAACCCTTGAACTATCAAAGATTGGGTAAATGATTCCGTTGTCGAGAAGTTTAAGAATTTCATCACGCACCGCATCTTTCATTTTTGGATTAACCCTCCGTTGCGCGTCACGAACAGGCTTGGCATTGTCGATTAAATTAATGCGATGTTGAATAATAGCATAGCTAATTCCCTTTATATCGAAGATCGACCATCCCATCGCTTCCTTGTTTTTCGAAAGAATTGAAAGTAAGGAAGTTTCTTGATCAAGAGAGAGAGAGTTGTGGAAATTATGACTGGCAACATTTCATTATCACCTAAGTATGCGTACTTAAGGTGATCGGGAAGTGGTTTGAGGTCCAACTTTGGGAGTTTTTCGATCAAAGAACTGGGTTGAGAGTCGGACTCAACTGGAAGCGATTCAAAAGGAAGAGTGTATTCAATCTCATTGGGAATTTCATGAAACAATTTTTCATACTCGGCGTCACGTTCATCGTTAAGATCAAGTGTCTCGTTTTCGAAGTTTTCGTGAATGACACTAACTTCCAACGTTTGGTCACGAGGTTCGTTCGATTGGCTTTCAAGATTGAAAATGTTGAGATCCAAAGTCATGTTTCCAAAAGAAATTTTCATCGATCCGTTACGACAATTGATTAAGGCATTTGAGGTGGCTAAGAATGGTTGGCCTAAAATCAATGGAATTTGACTCGAGGGATTCGTCACGGGTTGTGTTTCGAGAACGATAAAATCAACGGGGAATATGAATTGCCTTACTCGAATGAGCACGTCCTCGATTTCTCCCACGGGCTTCTTAATCGAGCGATCGACAAATTTAAGCGTGACTTTTGTGGGTTTGAGCTCACCTAAGCCTAATTGTTTGTACACGGAGTATGGAATTAAGTTGACACTCGTGCCTAAGTCCATCAAATATTTTTTAATCGTCTTGTCTCCAATTGACACAAAATCGTAGGGCATCCAGGATCTTTGTATTTTACGGGCATGGATTGGGACAAGACTTCACTCAAACAGGCGGCTAAGAAGACTTTTTTGGGCACTTGAGTGTGTCGCTTTTGGGTACACAAGTCCTTAAGAAATTTCTTGTACGTGGGGACTTGCTGAATGATGTCAAGAAATGGGATGTTAACTTTCACTTGTTTAAAAATTTCCAACATCTTTTCCATTTGGTCTGAGTGTTTCTTTGGTCGAAGATGATGTGGAAATGGGACACGATACTCGAAAGGCGGGTCTACTCGAGTAGAAGAAGAAGAGTTTTGATTGGCACTCGATTCAGTGTTTGGCTCCACGTTCTGTTCAGATTCATTCGTTGTTTTAGAAGTGTCGATAGGGGTTTCCAGTAAATCGTTTGGATTAACGACTTGATTATCGATTTGTTTACCGGAACGGAGAGTTGTGATATCATTCAATTGGGTGACGTTGCTATCTTGAACAACATGGGCTTGATTTGAATTTGCGTTTTGATTTCTAGGATTTGGAAGGGGCTGGCTTGGGAATGTTCCTCGTTCGCATTCACTTACAGACGTGGCTAATTGACTCATTTGCATTTCGAGTTTTGCAATCGATTGGTTTGTGTTTTGCATATATGAGGTCAATAAATTTTGCAAATCGTTGTTTGATTGAAGGTTTTGAGTAGTTGCCTTAGCCAACGTTTCAAGAGTTTTCTCAAGCGAAGTTAAACATTTATCGTCTTGGGGAGGATAAGCAGAATTTGGTTGAAAATTTAATTGTTGCGGTTGATTATGGGACGGACCCGCAAAGTTTGGTTGAAAATTATTGGGTTGAAAGAGAGGATTTGAAGCATTATTCGGGAATGCTTGAAAATTGGGACGAATCGTATTCGTGTTGGGATTGTTTTGGTTCCACGTAAAATTCGGATGATTTCTCTAACCAGGGTTATATGTTGGAGAAAACAGGTCATTTTTGGCTTTATTGAAAGCATTGATTTGTTCGACAGAATTGGGACACTGATCGGCTATATGATTAGGATCGTTGCATTTATAACACATCGGTTGGGAAGCTTGGTTCATTTGATTCGATGAGAAAATGTTATCGAATTTTTTAATCATTTCATCGATCTTAGCTTCCAAAGCAAAAGAAGATCCTATCGACTGTGCACTCGATCGTGAGTAAATTGATTTTTCGTTCGAACGTTCCCATTGGGATGATTTTTCAGCGAGGTTTTCAAGAAATTACCAAGCATCGTCGTGATGTTGGGCAAGAAAATTGCCTTGGCACATTGATTCGAGCATGGTTTGTGAGCTGTTTTCGAGTCCATCGTATAAGATTTGGAAAATCGTCCATTTTTCGAAGTTATGGTGTGGACATTTTATCAAAAGCTCTTTGAATCTTTCAAAATATTTACCAAATGATTCTCCCTTGAATTGATGAAAATTTACAATTTCGTTACGGATTTTACTCGTTTTTCCAAGAGGTAGAACTTTTTTAAGAAAGCTTTTACGATTTCTTCCCACGTTTTAATTGAGTTCGTTGGTAAGCTGTACAACCATTTTTCAGCGTAATTCGTAAGAGCGAATGGGATTAATTGAAGTTTGATTCCATCATCGGAAAGTTGTTGGAGTTTAATGGTTGCACAAACTCGTTCGAATTTCGTCAAAAAGATGTATGGATCATCGTGCTCGAAATTGCCAAATTTTGAAAGCGTGGTCATATGGTTCGAGTGAATTTCGAAATGGTTACCCGTAGGGGCAGGTAACGTGATGCAAGATGGAATAGAAACTATATCGGGAAAGATTCTATCCATAATAGTTCGAGGGTCGTTCTCGTTCGCCATTTCGGGAGGATCGTTTGTTCGAGTTAAACGATTAGTTGTTGAGTCACAAGTCCAACGGTTTGTTGTCGTGTCACGAGTCCAAGTACTCATGCACAAGTGAAAGTCGAGGAGAGAAAGAAATTAGAATCGAGTTTAGTGAATGAAAGAAGATTTGAAAAACGAAGTGAAAAATTGTTATTGTTTTTGTTTTTTGTTTTTAAGGAAGAAAAATATTTACCAAGTGAAATTTATTTTAAATAGAGAAGTTTGATTTTTGTTTTTGTTTTTGGCTTTTCAAATTTATATATATATATTGAATTTTCAAATTTTCAAATATTTACCAAAAGGATTTTTGTTTTGTTTTTAGAAAATGGAAAATTGATTTTTGTTTTTGTTTTTGAATTTCCAATTATTTTTTTGTTTTTGAATTTTTAATTTTTTTTCTTTTTGATAAGATTTTTTTTTGGATTTTTGTTTTTGATTGAAAATTTTCAAAGGAAAGAAAAGAAGAAAAATAAAAGGATTTTTTTTAGATTAAAAACTAAGTCAAGTAAAATTTACAACTATTTTGGATTTTGGAATTTTTTTTTAAATATGCATGAACTAATGCAACTAAATGAATGCAAAGGACTTAATTACAATTTTCTGTCCTTAGTAGCTCCTAACCCAAAATTGTATAATCACACTTTGTCTTAAATCAACAAAAATATTTCTCAGCCAGGTAACGGACAGGGGTTATTGGTGCATCACGAATCACCATAGCAATGCAACCGAAGGTTTAATTACCTTCAGAGGAACAACCACTATAATATTTACGAATCACCGTAATATTTATAAATGGTTATTACTCTGCCGTAGCCTAGACACCAAGAAATAAAATTGTTCAAAGAAAACAATTGTGAAGATACAATTAAGCCTTAGGTGAGCTCGCAACACCCTTAAGTCGAATGTCTAACCTTTATTATTAGTCAAATTCTACGATGAAATGCGTTTGCGGGCTAAGGAAAGGGTGACGAAATTCCTCACCTTATGTGAATTGGGGTATTGCCCTTAGAAAATAAAACAATATGAGATGAATGCAAAACAAAAATTAAACGTGAATTTACAATGTAACTAAAATGAAGTTTGTTTTTGTTTTTGGATTTTGAATTTTTTTATAAATGCAAATGCAAACAACCAACAATGCAATTCAAATAAAACAAAGGATGAAAGCACGATACCAGAGCGTGCAGAATTATTAGCAATTTTTTTAGGGGCAATTTTTAGCAAAGCAAAACTTTTAGCAAGTAGGCCAAGCAATTTTATAGCAGCCAATCCTTATTTATCTTCTTTGGCAACCTAAAAAGAAGTGAATCAAGATATATACAATTTCTTTTTAAGTAATGAAAGGAAGGACTAAAACAAATTAAAATAAAACAAATTTAAATTCTATTTTTATGATAAAACAAACAGAAGAAAAACAAACCTTTTTTTTAAAGTGAGATAAGGAAATTAAAAGAAATTATTTACAACTCAAAGCAAAACAACTTACAAGAAATCTCAAAGCAATACTCCAAGCAATGTACACGATAAATCAAAGCAAGAAATTATTTTTTTATAGGATAAATCAAAGCAAAAAAAAGAACACAAATTAAACAAATCAAATTGAGCAACCCCCCCCCCCCCCCCCCTTTTTTTAAGATGGACAAAAAAATGAAAACAAAACACTTGGAATAAAAACAAATAAATCAAAAGAAAAATTACAATGCTCGGCCTTCACGTTTTAGCTCACCCGGCCCAAACTCAATATATCTTGCAAACCCAAAACCGCTTTTCTTTATTTTCTATTTTGTTAGTTCAAACAGAGAGTTATTTTGAGAAAATCAAAATATTCAAATCGCGATAGCCGATTTTTCGATTAACAGGCCGCGGTAGCCAAAAACTTGTTCGATTGTTGCTGCTGCTATGACAGTGGTTCAGGAGTGATGGCAGTGTGATTGATGGTTGATAGGGGGTTGCGGCAATTGCAAGTTTGAGGGGATTTGGGATGTTTGCGGAGGTGGTTCGACAGTCGCGATGGGTTGTAGTGGTTTCTGGTGATCAGAGAGTTGAACGAGCAGTAATTGAAGTGGTCGCGTGTGTGAAGTTGATTGCAGGTCGGTCGACGGGTGATTTCGATTGTAGGTGATTGTGGGTTGTCATGTTGAGGTTGCGGGGTGACGAAGTCTTTGCGTAGTTCGTGGTGAGGTCGCACTTGGATCGCAAGAATGGTCGCGGTGATTTTAGGTGGTGGAGTCTGTCGAATTAGATGAGGTTGTTCGGTTTGGGTACCTGGAATTGGGTTCACGGGTTCGTGAGTTTGTGGAATTGAGTTCGGATTTCGGCAGCAGTTTGATTGTAGGTGCAGTGAGGCGAGGCGATTGAGTTGCAGTCAAGTTGATGACAGTGTATGGGCGATGAAAGGTTGCAATGACTTGCGGTGATACATATTTGTTTTCTTTTTGTTTTTTTTTGAAGTTGCTTGGTAGTATGTGAAGTTGGAGCACACCGTGGCAGTTGGCCAGAAAATGCTGGTGAAGAAAGTGAGTTGTATTTGTGAATTGAGGAGGTGCTTGTTGTATGCAGTGTTGTGTTCAGGTGGAGATGATAGTGTATGTAGTGGCTCTGGTCAATTGCGTTTGTTCAGTAGCTATGTGGTGAAGTATTGAGATAGTGGTGGTTCTGTTAATGGACATGCAACAATTCGAGTGGCAGTATTGAACAGTATTGAAGCGGTTTTGTGAACAACAGGTTGTGATGTTTTGGGGTTGTGAACTGTATGAAGTAGTGCACAGTCAAGTGCATCAAGTAATTTTTTTATGGTGAAGGGATGGTGAAGTATGATGTATGAAGGAGGAGTTGTGTGATGTTGATGAACTATTTGATGTGGATAAGAGGAGATGAGTTGCTATTTGAGATGGTGTGGTGGTGGCTGTCGAAAGGAGATGGAGGAGCAGTTGTTAGGGTAATCAGTGATGGTAGAGAAGTTTGTTGAAGGCTGTTGTAGTGTTGAAGTTTGTTATTAGCAACAAGTGCGGAAATAGGGCAGTTTGATGAAGTAGAAGGAGATATGTAGGGGTAGTGGCAGATGTCGGAGTGAAACAGTGGAGTATGGAGGTAGAACAGTTGATGTTTGTGAGTGTATAGTTGTCACTGGGTAGGAGGATGGTGGAAGTGGTGAATGATGGAGGAATGGTTGCAGCAGTGTGGTTGGAGCAGTGTAACAGGTGGTTGTTGATGTAGGAGCATCACTTTTTTTTATTGATGGCAGTAAGTTAGGAAGTTGATGGTGAGGCTGTGGCCAGGCAGTGATGGATGTTTGTGAGTAGTGGTTGGTGGACTAATGTAGATGTGTTCACAGAGTGGTGCTGCAGTGTTGGAACTGAGCAGGGAGACTGTTGTTTTGATGTAAGTGTGGGTATTTGCTTGCTGCTATGAAGTGTAGCAGTGGTGAGAAGGATGTGAAGTATGGGCAATTCAGTGAAGTGGAGTGACACTATGCAGTAGGGTGACAGAGGTGATTGTGTAATTATGAAAAAGAGGAGGTGGGTTGTATTTGTAATATGCACTGGGTGATGGTGGAAGTTTGTATAGGATTGAAATGCAAGGCAGAAAAAGGATATGTAGTGATACAGTGGCTCGAAGATTTTGAGGAAGCAGGGAAGTCAGGTGGCAGTGCAGTGAAGTGGGAATTAAGTTATGTTGGTGGAAGTTGAATGTGATGGCTGTTGTGGTTGTTTGTGACAGTGGGATGTAGGCAGAAATTAGTGGGGTTGATGAAGTATGTTTGAGATGAAGTGATATGAGATTGATGTGGTTGGTTTGTTGAGTTGTGCAGGTGTTGTGGCAGAGAGGCAAATAGTGGTTTTGTAAGACAGAGAATAGGGGATTGGAGATGTGTGCAGGGAGATATGCACAGTCTGTTTATGTTTTTTTCTGAATGTAAAATAAAGTGATGAAAATTGTAATGTAAAAAGAAAATGAATTTGTAAATGGAATGGAAATAAAATATTTTTGTTTTTGTTTTGAATTTGTGAATGTTTTTCTTTTTTTAAAATAGAAATAGAATATGCACATGCAAAATGAAATTAAGAAAACAAGAAACAAGCACACACAAATCACACAAACACAAATTTTTTTAGCAATACACACACAAAATGAAAACACACTAAAATCAAACGAAAAATAATTCAAAGAATAGAAAAATAAAATCAAAACAACTCCCCGGCAACGGCGCCAAAAACTTGTTAATCGACTAGTTTTCTATCGGTTTAAAAAATAGTCGAAAATTTTCAAATTAAAATAACCACAAGCGCACGGCGTACAATAGTTAGTACGTGGCGAGTACTGGTCGATCTGAAGGAAATTGCTAGAGTTTAAAAATCTATTCAATCAAATTAGACCAAATGGAGGAGAAATTGTTAACTACAAAAAAGAAGCTAAAGCTAGAATTGAAATGTGATTTAAAAACTATTGAACTAGAGAACAATTTAGGGATAAATCCACTCTCATATTTTTGTAAATCAACAAACAATAATTTATGATCTCTAGCTTTGATATTAAGTGAAATAATTATTGTATTTATCATAAGTATGGTTTGTTTATGTTATTAATTAACATAACTCAAACCATCAAACTATAATTCAACAAATAAACCACTTATCAATTCTCATGAAAATGAAGCCAAAGCAAAAGCTATTTTAAGTATGATCTATTTACTATTGTAACTAGTAATATAGATCATCAAATTTCATTTTTACTTTCATTTCAAAATCAAAAATGGATTAGCAAATGATGATGCAAATTGTGTTTATGTTGAATAAGAATAGCTCATTTGCAAAAGCAACATAAGCTATCAAACCCACTTGTATAAACTTGCATCAAAATTCACTCTCATGAAGCATAAACAAAAAGAGATCATAAATCATAGAAATGTTGAAATTACATAATATTTGAGAGCTTCATTACCCCTAAATTGAAGGGGTTTAGCTACTCATTTGTGTTATCAAATCAACACATGTAAATTTCAACATTGAAAATGAAAGAAGGTAGAGAATAAACAAAGAAAAAAAGAAGATTAACTACTAGAAGTAAATGAATAAAACTAGTGCATAAATGTAAATCTAAGCTATGAACATAAAAAGAAAGAGAGCATAGAAATAAACATTAACAATAAAACAAAGAAAAGCATGTAGAAAAGAAAAGAAGAAGTGGCTTGGAAGCCATTTTTATTTCATTCAACATAAAGCTCACAACTTACTTTCTTAATTTCCTAACAAATATGAAAGAGTAGAAGACGTTTTCATGTACACAAGTGGGCTATTTAAACATGCATAAAATCCTAATTCTATTTTTAGAGAGCTTCCCAAAATGCCCTTTAGGAAGTGTGGCCGCCCAGTAACCATTAGCCACTAATTAATCCATCATTTGATGTGCATGAAGCTTTAACCTCCACTTAGTTGTCCATTAGCTTCTAATTGTACATTTAGGTAAGTGGGTGAGGTCCTCCATGATCTTGAACTTGAATTATTTCCTCTTCATTCCTTTGTATTTCCTTGTGCATGCATATATCATCATGTATCCCACTTCCATATGCATCAAAATATCCTATAAAAATCATAAAAATTGTCTAAGTAAAAATTCTTAAATTGACACGTGCACAAAAATGACCATTTTGCCCCTGAATGAAGATGAAAATATGATGGTTTGAAAATAATTGAATTGTGGTTTTAACATGTAAAAATGCCCAAATATGATGTTTATTTAAATAAAAAGAGATAAAATATGGATGTAAATATATGCACATTTACGTACACATCACTATGCCAAACGATGTCCGTGTGTTTGGTTAGCAAGTCTAACCATTGTATCGTATGGTAGGGATGTTGGGCTGGTACTACTACTGTAGACACAATATCTGCGGGCTACACCAATGGATAGATGGTCCTCTTTCTCAAAGAGCAGTTGACTTTATTACAAAATTAGAAAGAGTGAATACTTCGTATCGCAATCAATTGCGTGAAAGGTTTAGTTGTTGTGATAATTAAGTTGTTTAGCATTAGTAATATCTGTATCTCAATTGTGTTTGTTTCCATCAATATTTTATCAAGCACTTCATTTTCCTATAATTCGTGTTGAAAAAAAAGAAAAATGAAGTGTATAAGGAAATGAAAGAATGAGAATGACATATACACAAAGATTTAGACTGCAGATAAACAAATAATGGACCACACATAGAAATAGTATAATAATATATGTTAATGATAGAATACTCACATACAAAAAATACAATGTACAATGCACATACAATGAAACATACAGCATACAATGCCAATAAATGGAGACATACATGTATGGTTTAATAATTACTCCAAAAACTCAACGTAACTCAATATCGAACAATGTAAAAAAATATGCACAGCCAAGTCAATGGTGCTGTCCATTATCATCATCGTTTTTGTCATCGACATCGTCATCCTCGTCGTTGTCGTCACAATCGCCATAATCACCACCATCTCCAATACCATCACATCATCTTCGTCTTCACCAACATCACCAACACCACTCCATATGATGGTTCGTAAGGCTTGTATACAACAAATCTAGCAGTAAACTCATCTATTCGTACCTCTAACTTATGTGTATCCTTCATGTACATCTCATGCTAGGTATGCATATATGCGAGCATCGTATCTCATAGCACAACACATGAAAGTCTAGTCTGGTACAATCTAGATGCATACTAAATGAACAAATGATATATGATGTAAGCAGTTTATTTAAAATAGAAGATGAGATGTTTAAACAACAATAAGTACCTCATATGGAGGGTGTAACCCGACTGAAGGCACGATAGGAATGTCATGCTACTCTGGAAGGACTATGGGATGCTCAATCAATATACCAGTGATATCATATGCCTTAAAAGTATAATCAAGCTTCAACTGCATTGGAACTTGGGAGGGAATTGTGAAGGGATGGGATCGAATGAAAACTGCTATACCTAAACTCCCCTAGTTGAGATGTGAGGGCCTATATGATCAGAGTTACCCCATATACATAATCTGGTAATAGGAATGACGTAGTGCTACTCTAGACTAATATGCATTGTAATCTCCATCTAAGAAGTATGTGCTAGTATCTACCCATCCAGCCCGTCGAAGAGCAAACAAATACTGATCTCTAATAACCCTATGTCTGCCAAACATGTCCTCGCATGAAAATGGATTGGTTGGTATACGATGATCGCCTATGGTCTGATATGCACATCGCTTACCTATATACCACATAGGTAAGAATGCAGGTGCAAAGTAACCCTATGTTTAGACAATAAATATGCGATCATCAAGGGATGGTCGCCTACCATAAGTTCTACATCTACAAGCTGTGTCCAATGGGAGGCCCAAGGAGTCCGTATGAGGTTGCTGCGATCGCGCATGTCAAGTTGCGACCTAGCCTCCATCAGGTCATGTCTAACACTTAAGGGAGCATGTTGCGCATACTGAACTACCTCCCACCATCTCATTCTTGGAAAGTACTACTCAGGAGCCTGACTAACTATCCCTCGAATGCGGGGATGCATGTTTGCCATGTACTCGTAGTATCATGACCACAACATGTACCAAAAAATAGACATCTGCTTGACCTCATCAAGCGCAAAAGAATCTAATGTTGTATACGAGGTACCTAGAATGGTCATGCCTTGATCAATAGTATAAAGTCGATCTAGTTGGGAAAGCGCTGCTAGATAACCTAGATGATTCATACCTTTTTGGTTTGAGAAAAATGTCGAACCAAACAAGTACAAAAGAAATGCCCGAGTGATCGCATCCATCATACCTGCTCTATCTTTATAAGTGGTGATGTAGAGTTGAAGGTAGGTCAATGGCACAACACCGCTATGAATGCTGCTAGGATAATTGTGAGGTAGAAAAATGGTAAAAAAAATTGAGGGACTCGTATAACTCATGAAATGGGAGAGGCCTATGCCTATGTCCTCAAATCTCAATACCTGTAAGTATGTAGAAGTCGACGGGAGTAACACCCAATTCAAAGTCTGAAAAGTGGAATGTATGCGCCATAGGCCACCACCTCTCAACTAATGCCTAAATGAGAGGTCGATCGAAAGATTGGAAAGGCCTAATCGTTAAAAATATACCAAAAAGACTAGCTTGGAGCCTAACTTTAATAAGATGGGGAAGAGTGTCATAAAACTGTATAATGCACTTAGCTCAACTGCCATGACAATGAATGTACCTATCCTATATATAATTTATGGATGTAAAAATTAAATATACTGGTGGTTATTTAATATGAATATGGGATATATATAAATAAATTATTATACTGAAAGTACTGCTAAAATATATCTGCACTGTAAATGCTACCCGGTGCCTTGACTTGGCTACATTGGGCTGATCGTGCAAGATAGATTCGACTGCTGATAAGAATAATAACCATGAGGTAGCGACTTCATGACCTAGCAATAGAGTTCGAATAGTTATATAAAGCTCGGGTTAAGCAGAGGTGATAGGCCGATAACATAGGATGTCAGAAGGATGGAAGTTAGCTCGGGTGAAATAGGGGTCGGTGTAGTCAATTGTCAACATAGCTGAGATACCAGAGGGGTCGGTATAGTGAAGCAAGGTAATAAGGATCGACTTTGGAAGTTATTCAAGGGGTCGGCACGCTAGGTTGGGTGGATGGCCAATGTAGATAGAGTCACGAGGGGATCGACATAGTGAAGGGTCACAATAGGGTTCAGCATATATCTCACAATCATTATGGGTCGACATAGTGGTTTGTGGAAAAGATGCTAAAGGGTTCGGTATAGAAAGGAGAGACTATAGGGATTGGCATTAGATGTGGTATTAAGTTCAACATGGTTCAATAGCACTAGAGAGATCGGCATAGCATGCTACAAACGTAGGGATCGACGTGCTCGTAAAGGATGGATCGGCATGTAGTTGAGAAGCAATATGGATCGACATACATTAATACAACAAGAGGGCCTGGCATATCGACAAATGAAGGGATTGGTATTCATCAGACTAATATGAAACTAAACCAAGAATTGGGCAAAAGCAAGAGCTCCACACATCCAAACACCCTGATATTTGGAACACCATCATATTAGAGCATAAAGGAGCTGCCATAGGGATCGCTGCCCCAAATTCCACACATGGAGTGGTCGGTACCGATCCATCTCCATTGTGATTTGGGCCTAGCCCTCCCTATGGTCGGCCCCCATGAATGAGAAGGTTTTGTTGCCGAAGTTCTAATCGGATTGGAGGTCGCCTTCACCTATAAATACAAACCCAGGGGGTCATTCTGAGGATCTTTACGTTGCTGGTTAGATAACACCATTATTGTAATCAACTCCCTTCATTATTCTCTTGTCACATGCTATTTCTTACTATTCCTAATTGTAATCAAGTTAATTAAAAAGCAATAAAGACAATATCCAAAGTGGACATAGACAATCAACGTCGAACTATTATAAATCTTGTTGTTCTTGCTTTCTGTTATGTTTTTTCCTGTTATTTTGATATATTCACTACAACATAAACACCCTTTAATAGCGTTGAAAAAACGCTATTATAGGCTACTATAGCGTGTTTTGGTACGCTGTATATTAACATGTTGTTATAGGTCAGTGACCTATAATAGCAACATAAAAAACGCTATAAGAGACGCTATGAACAAGGACTTTTCATAGCGGTTTAAAAGTGCTATAAACATAATTTGTAATAGCCTTGAAAAATCGCTATGAAGTAAAACTATAGCGTTTTTATGAATGCTATATAACAACAAGTTGCCATACATACGAAATATACAATAGCGTCCAAAAACGCTATACAAAAGAAAATTCAACAGCGTTTTGGGCTGCAATCGTAAATTGTATGCATAAATACAACTACTTTTTATAGCGTTTAGCTGTCTTTTATAGCATTGTTTATTTGCTATGAAAACTGTTTATAGCACTATCATAATGCTGTAGTATATTAAAACTGGGAAAAACCATCTTTCCATAGCACAGTTAAAACGCTATAAGTTTTTATCATTGCTGCTACATACATTCCAGCTTACAATTTACAATTCTACGAATATAATATAAAATTTCAAAAAAACACAATTATCACATTGTGATGTCCGTAATCAAATGGAGACATAAGCCAAACCACAATATATATATATCCATAATATTTCGTAAACAAAGTTTCAAACATTAAATATTTGTGATCTCAAAAAAAACAATAACAACCGTAGCTAACCAAAACGATAGATACTAAAAGCAAAGATATATGTCAATACAAAATACATTAATCCAAGCTTTAGACCGATTTGAAAGAGAATGAATGCAGCAAAATAATTTTTCCTCCTGTTTGCACAAAAAATGGACAAACACCTCAAAGTTGTATGATTTAGTAGATCTTATGTTATTCTTAGTGATTTGAGTGATTTATGCAAATATATGAAAAGCAGGGGCTAAACTGTAAAAAGACACGCAGATTTATAGTGGTTCAGCCAGAATGTGCCTACGTCCACTTTATATGTTATTTCTCTTCTCTTGTTTTGATTACAAGTACAAAGCTTTGATACAAGTAAAAGAAAGTTGTTTGAAAGTTCTCTCCGTGCTTGAGCTCTCAAACTTGTCCCCCCTTTGTTGTACCCCTGCCCCTCTATTTATGGAGTCAGGCTGGGGGTAGGGGTCTTGGAGGTATATAGCAGCTGGCGGGCCTGGGCTGACGTGATCTGGCCTGGCACGTCTTGGTTCGGTAGCATTTGGTCCGGCAATGATTGGTCCGGCATGGAGATGGCATCGAGTTGGTCCGGCATTGGTTTGGAGGCAGGTTGGTTCGGCAGTTTGAAGGAGGTTGGTTCGGCAGTGTTGAAGGAGGTTGGTTCGGCATTGGTTTGAAGGAGGTTGGTTCGGCATTGGTTTGAAGGAGGTTGATTCGGTGTTGGTTTGAAGGAGGTTGATTCGGTGTTGGTTTGAAGGAGGTTGATTCAGTGGTATCATGGTCTGGTAGTGTGGGAGACCGGATGGAACTTGGGCGAGCGCGAATGAATTAAGCTTCTTGGTCTTGAGCTCTTTTGGGTGAGAACACGCCCAACATTTGCCCCCCAAAGTGGGGCATATGCATATGCCGTGCTTTGTTTTTTTAAAAACCAACGATGTTAGCTTGGATGCTTTCGCCGAATCGACCGGTCCGGTCGTCTATGCTTGCCTATAAATAAGGGCCTAGGGCTTTCGTACCTTCTACCGAACGAGACAGCTTCAAACAACCGAATCAGTTTTTATCCTACTACCGAATCGCTTTAGCCTGCCGAATCAGGTATTTGACTTCCCTTCGCCGAATGAAACTTGATAATGAGAATGCCGAATGGGCCTTTGGGTAACGAGAATGCCGAATAGGCCTTTGAGTAATGTGAATGCCGAATGGGCTTGAGTGATGTGAGTGCCGAATGGGCTTGAATAATGTGAATGCCGAATGAGCTTGAGTGATGTGAATGCCGAATGGGCTTGAGTGATGTGAGTGCCGAATGGGCTTGAATAATGTGAATGCCGAATGAGCTTGAGTGATGTGAATGCCGAATGGGCCTTTGTGTAATGGGAATGCCGAATGAACTTGATACACTTGATTTTTTTTTTTACATCACGAGCGAAATTCCGGGCTATATGTACTTGCTTGTTTGTATTCTCTGTTTTAACAATACGCTTTTTATGTTGCAGATAAATGTCTCGACAAGCAGAAACTCGATCAGATAAAAAGAAGTCCCAGGGCGAAGGAGAATCTTCCTCAGTGCCCCCTGTTTAGCCAGGTCTGGAACGTCACGGATCTACCCCGAGATCACTAGTGGACGGGTACGGCCCTCAGGAGCTTCTGGACGACTAAAGAAAACCATGGAGGAGGCCAGCCGGGCCGAACTACGGAAAATGGAAGCTACTTGCAAGGAACGGATCGACATGGCCATTGCCACGGTGGACGAGGTTCGGAAAGCGGATCTTGAGCAGGTGGAGGAGTTATCCGGGAAACTTGAGGCTGCGGAGCTTGCTCAAGCCAAGTTGAGGGAGGAGATGGAGGCGATGCGGAAATCCCTTCTGGTTGACTGCTTGAGATACCGATCGGAGAGCGATGCCGCCGTTGAAAGGTTGTCGGCTTTTGAGGCCCGGATGAGGGAGTTTGAGGAGGCAGGTGTGCAAGTAGAGGATGATGACCAGGATGGCCAAGAAGCAGGTGCTGGTAAGTCTTCCTTTTTTAGTTTCCCCATTAACTTGGTTGCTTCTCACTAATGAATCCTTTCTCTGTCTGGACAGGTGGGCAACAGGACAAGGATAAAACTCCAATGCAGCCGGCCCCTTGATTATACCTGGAAAAACTCTTTTTGTGGATTTGACAGGGTTGTATATGTTAGTCTTAAAACAGTAAAGTAACTTTTAGGTTGTAATATTTTGCTACTTGTAATAAATAGCTCTATTCTTGACGTGTAATTCTTTGACTTAAGCTGATTTTGTCGTCTTCTGAATGTTTGTTGCTATTTTGACATGTCGTATGAGAAATATAGCTATGTATATTTTTGTAACTAAATTGTGTTTGACGTCAGGTTCTGGTTTAAAACATAATTTCATGACTTGCAATGTTAGCGTGTGGTGTGAACGAATTATAGTCATGTATTTGTACACAAAAGAAGAAAATACCGCCTTCCATGTTCTAATTGTAGATGGCAGTTTTGAATATCTCGTATGACCGAGCATGGAACGCAGTTGAATGCCCTGCCATCCAATTGTGAGTCCCTACACCCATTGGCGAGTATCTCCTACTCTGTATCCTGCACTTTAGGGATTGTTATAGAGGATAGGAGGGAAGTTTCTTAAGTAAAATTGAAATATGTGGAAAAGTAAAACTTCCAATCACGGAAGGCCTTCGATGTGCTTAAGTTCGTGGCAAACGGGTTTTGTAGTCACTTTCCCTAGCTGTGGGTCTTGGAGACATTTGTCACCCATCTTACGCCTCCGCGGGGAGTTAATTCTTTTTTACCATAGCCGCACTTAAGACACATCGGAGCCGAGATCGCGCACAGTAACTACCCGGGCCATTATGGCCCGCAATCGTGGGTATTATTCGATTTACTGTGGCCGGCTAGCGTGGGTGCCGATCGTCAACTGTGAACTGCCCCTGGCTGGCCACACCTTATGTTGGGGCTTATAGTCGGTTCACAGTTGCCGGCGAGCCTAACGCCGTAATGAGCTGCCTCGGCTATAGTCGGCCTTCTCGGTGGCTTATAATCGGCTCATTACAGTTGGCTTTGAGGGCCGTCGCGAGCAATGAGTTAACCCGCAGCAGAGGGATGCCGGAGCAAAAGTGTCTCATTGGCGAGGGCATAGATTCGCATAGTACCTGTTTAGGTCTTGTCCAGGTGAAGTTGCGTTGTGAAGTGCTTTGAATAGAAATGCTATATGCTCAGGATTTTGTTCAACAGAAAAGGATAAAGTTAACAAGCAGCCAAGATACAAAGGAACAAGTTAAAAAAGAGACAAGGTTTTTTTTAAAGTGGTTCGGCACGAAAATGCCTACGTCCACTGATTCTCTTTGTTAATTCACTTCATATGGGCAATACAAGTTAAGAAAAGTATCGACGGAGGTGTTGGATGTTCCATGCCCTCTGGAACACCTCTCCGTCCACTATTGACAAAATATAGGCTCTGTTGTGGAGATCTTTATGAATTACATATGGTCCATCCCAGATTGGGTCTAGTGCTCCGGGACGAGGGAAGATTCGCTTGAGGACAAGATCCCCTTCTTGTAAGGTACGATGCTTGACTTTGGAGTTGTATTGTGCCGCCACTTTTTGTTTGTGGGCTGCTGTTTTAAGGACTGCATCATTTCTTCTCTCCTCAATTAGATCTAAAGACATGTGAAGGAGTTATTCGTTCTCTTCTGGGTTATAGTGGATTCTACGGTGGGAAGGCACAATGGTTTCAACTGGGAGCATAGCCTCCGATCCGTATGCCAAAGAGAAAGGAGTGTGCCCCGTTGATGTTCTGAAAGATGTGCGATAGGCCCATAGTGCCGTAGGGAGTTCATCCACCCAAGCGCCCTTTGACTTTTCGAGCTTCTTTTTTATTAGAGTTTTCAGAATTTTGTTGACGGCTTCGACTTGTCCGTTTGCTTGGGGGTATGCTACGGATGAGAAGCTCTTGTGAATTCCATGCTTTTGGCACCAATTGGCGAATCCCTCGCTGTCAAACTGAAGTCCATTGTCTGATATGATTTTGAGTGGGACTCCGTACCTGCACAGAACATTTTTGATCAAAAAGTTAATAACTTTTGCTGAAGATACTTTATTCAGAGGTTCCGCTTCCACCCATTTGGTGAAATAGTCGACTGCCACTATAGCATATTTGGCCCCACCTCGGCCCATTGGTAGCTCGCCGATTAAGTCAATTCCCCATATCGTGAAGGGCCAAGGGCTGGTCATTTGAGTAATCTCAGTTGTTGGTAGCCGTGGAATCTTAGCAAACTTCTGGCATCTGTCACACTTTTTGACGAAATCTAAGGCGTCCTTGCTTAAGGTGGGCCAAAAATATCCATATCGGAGTATCTTTTTTGCTAAAGTTTGCCCTCCGGTGTGATCTCCGCAGCTTCCCTGATGGATGTTGGATAAGATTTCCTTGGCTTCCCTCCCAGCGACACATCTTAATAACGGGTTAGAGAATCCGCGTCGATAGAGGATGTCTTCTTGTATTGTGTAGCGGGATGCTTTCCTCAAGATTTTCTTGACTTCGTTACGCCCGTTGGGTAGTGTGCCACTTTGTAGGTAGTCTCGGATGGGAGTCATCCAAGTTGCTTCCTCGGTTGCAGCTATCAGATTCACTTGCTCAAAACTTGGGGTCAGTTGCTTTGAGATGGTTACAGCTCCGAAGATGGCGATGTCTCTCACACTTGCTTGCTTTGCCAATTCGTCGGCCTCTTGGTTCTCTTCCCGAGGGATGTGTTTGACTAAGTAGTGGTCCAATCGGCTGAGAAGTAACTTGGTCTTCTTTAAATATGCTATGAGTCGTTCTTCTCGAGCTTGGAATTCTCCTAGTATTTGATTAACAATAAGTTGAGAATCGCTATGAAGGCACAAAGAATTGGCTCTGATTTCTATGGCAAGTTCTAATCCAGCTATCACTGCTTAATATTCTGCATCGTTGTTGGTGGCAGCAAATTCCAACCTTATAGCATAGTGCAGCTTATTTCCTTTGGGAGTGATTATTACCACACCTGCCCCCGAGCCTTGTTCGTTTGATGCACCATCCACAAAGAGATTCCACTTGATGTCTTCTGCTATTTCCAATTGCTCCTTATCTTCGTTGGTAGTGAATTCGACAATGAAATCAGCCATGGCTTGTCCCTTGATGGCGGTGCGAGGGTGATAGGTGATATCATACTGACTTAGTTCAATGCACCATTTAAGTAGTCGGCCAGAAGTGTCGGGATGATGGAGTACCTGCCTCAGTGGTTGATCGGTCAGAACTTTGATGGAATGGGACTGGAAGTAGTGACATAGTTTCCGCGATGTGATTAGTAAACAGTATGCTAGCTTCTCAAGTTTAGGATTTCTGACTTCTGCCCCCGTAAATCTCTTATTGACGAAGTAAACTGGCCGCTGCGTGCGGTTGTCTTCCCTTACCAAGGCAGCGCTTAGGGCGGCCACTTTTCCATTCAGGCTTTGCATTTCCTTTCGAGTGGAAGGTATCTTGATATCCCTTAGCGCTCGGACTTGTTCAGGGTTTGCTTCAATCCCTCTGGCATGGACGATGAATCCTAAGAACTTTCCTGATGATACTACGAAGGAGCATTTTAGAGGATTCAACTTCATTTCATACCGGCGAAGTACTTGAAACATCTCGCCTAGGTGGCTTATGTGATCGTCGGCTTTCTTTGACTTTACCAGCATGTCATCCACATATACTTCCATAGCCTGTCCTATTAGCCCTGCAAACATCTTGTTGACGAGGCGCTGGTAGGTGGCTCCTATATTTTTAAGTCCGAAAGGCATCACTTTATAGCAGTATAAACCCCGGTCAGTGATGAAACTAGTGTGGTCTTGGTCGGGACCATGCATAGGAATCTGGTTATATCCTGAGTATGCGTCCATAAAGGATAAGAGCTCGTGCCCGGCTGTGCTGTCTACAAGTTGGTCGATTCGGGGAAGTGGGAAGCAATCCTTTGGGCAGGCGTCGTTTAGGTTGGAGAAGTCAACGCATGTCCGCCACTTCCCATTAGCCTTCTTTACCAGTACCGGGTTAGCGATCCATTCTGGGTAGATGGCTTCTCGTATGAAGTCATTGGCAAGTAGATTCTTTACTTCTTCATCGAGGGCTGCTGATCGCTCTGCCCCCATACTTCTCTATCTTTGTTTTACGGGCGCCTTGGTAGGATCAATGTTTAGTACGTGGCATGCTACGTCGGGGGAGATTCCGGTCATGTCAGCGTGTGACCATGCGAATACATCTAAGTTGTGGTGGAGAAAATCGATGAGTTGCTCCTTCAACTCTACTTTTAGTTGGGACCCAATTTTCAATAGTCTACTCGAGTCGTGCTTGTTTACAGATACAAACTCCATAGCCTCTGCAGGCTCGGCGGTGGCCTCCTCCTCTTTGTCCCTGGGGTCTAATTCATTGAAAGGGTCGTTGGTATATCGAAGAGGAGGGGCTTTCTTTAGTTGCTATGCTTCCAGACTTTTCGTGCAGAGGACAACCTCTACACTCTTCCCTTTATCCTTCCTGTGATTGTTGCGTAGTTCAGTCACATAGCAGTCCCGAGCCACGTCCTGGTCTCCTTCTACTTCCCCCACTCCATTGTCCGTTGGAAATTTCATCTTTAAGCACCATGGGGCTAGGACAATTTGGAAGTCAGACAGGGCTGGCCTTCCTAAGAAGGCGTTGTAGGCCGAGTGGTTTTCTATTAGCACAAACGTCTGCTTCCGTACAACGGAACGGGGATGGCTTCCAATTTCAACAAAGAGGTCCAGTTGCCCGAGGGGCATCTTCGCGTCCCCAGTGAAACCGTGTAGTGGTTTATCGCAGGGAGATACATCCTTCTTTGATAGTCTCATTTTGTCGAATGCATGTTTGAACAGGATATTTACTGAGCTTCCAGTGTCTACTAGAATTCGGTAAACTTCGGCGGGTCCGAGTCGGGCAGAGATAACCATGGGATCCATGTGAGGGTATTGCCTTCCTTCTAGGTCACGCTTACCGAATGTGATGTCATCACTTTCTTTCCGCTTCGGGTGGCGCTCTTCTATAACCGAATTGACATAGTCCTTATTGTCTCTAAGCGACTTTCCATATCTTTCCATCTCTTTCCAGCTTCTGTCTGCGATGTGCGGCCCTCCCGAGATGGTATGGACCACTATCTTCTCTTGACTAGAGCTGCTAGCGTTGCGGTTTCCTCTGTCGGCCCCCGGTGAGGGTAGCCTTGGGTTTTCGTTGGCAGGAGCTGGAGTCCTGTCCTGACTTTTTACATAACGTTCCAGTTTCTTCCTTCTGATGTGTTCCTCAATCAGATCCCGGAGATGATGGCATTCATTGGTATCATGCCCGTGAGATTCGTGGAAGCGGCAGAACTTTTCAGACTTCTGCGCGTTATCTGATTCCTTCTTGTATGGTGGGCGTTTGTATCTAACTTCGCCTTGGGTGGCAAGGAAGATATTTTCGACGGTCTCGTTCAAAGGAGTGTAAGTGTCGAATCTCGGTCCCGGCCGATATAAGCGCTTTTCTCCCTTCTTGCCCCCAGCATTGTCTCTGGAATCATTTCTTCGAACGTCCCTTGCCACAGCGGGGGCGTTGCTATGAGTTGCCTTATTTTGCTGTCCTGACTGCCCCTCAACGGCAGCATCCTCGAGCCTCATATATTTCCCGGCTTCATGGAAGAAATCGGGTAAAGTAGCTGGCTTTTCTTTTGTCAACCTTCTAGCAAATTTAGTGTCCGGATGCACACCACTACAGAGGGCCATTAGGATAAGCTTCTCATCGGCATCTTGGACTGCGGCTGCTGCGGCGTTGAATCTGGTCAGGTATTGCTGCAGCTTCTCTCCAGGTTTCTGTTTGACGCTGGATAAGGAATAAGCATCCTTAGGTTGCTCCACATGAATGCGGAATTGACTGATAAATTTTTCTTTCAACATTTCCCACGAGCTGATGGATCCCTGGGGTAGATGACAGAACTAGGAGGTAGCAAGATCTGCTAAGAAGAGCGGAAAGCATTTGCACAGTACTCCCTCTGTTGCTCCACTCATGAGCATATGTTGCGTGTACCTCTGTAAGTGTACAACGGGGTCGGAGGCTCCTTTGTAAGGTTCCATTGTCGGCATCTTCCATTCTCGGGGGGTGATAGCAATTTTGATATTGCGGGCGAAAGGGCTGGTTACCCTAGCGCCTATCCCTCGATCTCTTTGCTCCCGTTGGACACACTCTCTGAATAAGCGTGCCATCCTTTCATCAGAATTTGGAGCAGATAGAAATGAGTTTGGTTTTGTTCTGTGGGATTGATTCCGTTCAGATGACTTGTAGGGATGGTATCGTCTATCGTTCCTCATATTTTCCAGCGGCTGCCTTTGATCTTCTGGGAGCATGCTAGGGTCAGCTATAGTTGGCCCTTGCCTTGATCTTCCCCTACTGGGTTCTGATCTAAGCACCTCCTCGGGTCCAACTTCGGGCTGGACTCTAGCTCGGCCCCGTTCACCGACATTTCCGTGGCTAGGCAGTATGACAGGCTCAGCTATAGTTGACCTCCGTCCGGTACCTCCCCCGTTGGGTTCGGTACCAAACGTTTCCTCAGGCCTAACTTCGGGCTGTGCTCGGTCTCGGCTCCTACCATGGCTACTTCTGCCGTTAGCTCCTTCGAAGAAGGAAGATCTTTGTTGTCTCTGAGATCCTCCAGACTGGGACTCGCCCCATGATTCAGTGTTGCGGTTGGATTCTTCAGCATCCCTTAAGCGTGACATGAGATGGTCCACCAAAGCTTCCTGCTGGGACGTGAAGCGGTTAGTTACTTCAACCGCAACTCTGTCCAAATCTGCCCTAGTAATTGCTGCAGGCTGTTCTATGGCCGGAGTGGTCGGGTTAGCCTGTCCTTCATTTGTTACTGCTGCTGGAGGAGGACGATTTACTTGATTCGTGACAGCTGCATCTGGAAGACTGCTGGATGCGATGTTTTTTCCTTTGTTAACATCTTTCCTCTGTTTGGGAGGCATGTTTTCCAAGTGGCGGACGATGCTGTTAGGAAAACTGTTAAGTGGATGAAGCTGAAGCTTCGAGCTTCTAGTTCTCAGTGAAAGCACCAAAAATGTTTGCACAAAAAATGGACAAACACCTCAAAGTTGTATGATTTAGTAGATCTTATGTTATTCTTAGTGATTTGAGTGATTTATGCAAATATATGAAAAGCAGGGGCTAAACTGTAAAAAGACACGCAGATTTATAGTGGTTCAGCCAGAATGTGCCTACGTCCACTTTATATGTTATTTCTCTTCTCTTGTTTTGATTACAAGTACAAAGCTTTGATACAAGTAAAAGAAAGTTGTTTGAAAGTTCTCTCCGTGCTTGAGCTCTCAAACTTGTCCCCCCTTTGTTGTACCCCTGCCCCTCTATTTATGGAGTCAGGCTGGGGGTAGGGGTCTTGGAGGTATATAGCAGCTGGCGGGCCTGGGCTGACGTGATCTGGCCTGGCACGTCTTGGTTCGGTAGCATTTGGTCCGGCATGGAGATGGCATCGAGTTGGTCCGGCATTGGTTTGGAGGCAGGTTGGTTCGGTAGTTTGAAGGAGGTTGGTTCGGCAGTGTTGAAGGAGGTTGGTTCGGCATTGGTTTGAAGGAGGTTGGTTCGGCATTGGTTTGAAGGAGGTTGATTCGGTGTTGGTTTGAAGGAGGTTGATTCGGTGGTATCATGGTCCGGTAGTGTGGGAGACCGGATGGAACTTGGGCGAGCGCGAATGAATTAAGCTTCTTGGTCTTGAGCTCTTCTGGGTGAGAACACGCCCAACACCTCCCTTGCAACTTGCAGTAACCCCGGTATCATCATACAGCACCTGTCAAAACGAAGCACATAGGTTATTTTTCAACCTAAACATCATCCGCAAGTTATATAATTTTTCATAACAAAAAAAGATAAGGACTATATATGAGCTGATTGAGCTCATTAACTCAGCCTACTAAATGAACTAGTATATGAGCTGAGAATACTTTAGTCGAAAAAAAGAAAGAAAAATCAAAATCAAAATTTTGATCATGCAAATAGAAGAATAATATGACTCTCCTAACAAGCAAGACAAAACAGGATCAGAAGAAATGTTTGTTTGAACCATAACGAAATATTACTTCAGTAATATGTTTTTATTTTTACTTATGGTTATTTTGGTATTATTAATATTATGAAGTATGTTAGCATGGCTGTTATATAAATCTAAGGGTTCAGTATTATGAAGTATGTTAGCACGGTATTATTAATATTTTGGTATTATCAATATTATGAAGTGTCTTGTTTTCTGAAACTCAAAATGGAAATAATTGTGGCTAAAGCATGTATAAAATCCTGATGAAAAAGAATTCATTGAATATCATTGTGCTTTCTATTTTCTACTCTACAAAAGATAGATGTACATTAAAACCAAGTCAAATATTTCACCTGCTGTACCGTATCATGTGTCTGAAGTCTGAACAAGTGGCGGTAAAAAGTTAGATAGCTACCATATCAATGTGTTTAACGTTTAACATTTTAATAAAGTGTTTAGGTGTACATGTTACAGCTTATAATGACACTTGAACCCAATGTTTTTTTTACACACTGTATTGAAAAAGTGTCTGACTCAGTTTGACCTTTGTGTTTCTTCTACTAACCACTCTTTACAATTCATGAAACAAATATTTTTACTTATGCATATCTGCATTCAGCACCTTCAACTTCACCCACCACTTCAGACTGCTACAACCATCACCTGCTTCGATCAAAACCATTCTCTATTCAAAAACTACCTCAACCACCAGCACCTACATCTCCTACAGCCAACAAACATCACCATCCAACCACAATCCCAAACACTCAAGCCTTTGCTTTCCATTGTCAACCTGAATTGCAACACAAACTCCAACTCTATTTTTTTCACAAAGTTTCATGTTTTCTCAGTTCTATTTTGCATTCCACTCCATCCACTGCTTCAAAACCTCACTGTATCAACCCAAACACCTCAACATTTCATCACTTCACCACCAACAACCAGACACAGTTCGTCACCCCGACCACCTCTCGAATCCAGCAAACTGAACCACATAATACTTCACAAACCAAACAACGACTTCAGCTTCTCCCTTCCACGACATCAACCTCGCTGCTTACCATTACTAACCTGCAAACAATCAAACACTAATATCACCAATCACAAACTGCACTTCCATCAAAGCCAAACTTCCATCCTCATTCTCCTACAACCAAAACATCCACCTACATGACCATTAGCAACACCCCACTCACCCACTGCTCATCACTACGACCTCATCACCCTCCTACAAGTCTACAGTAAACAACCATTCACAAGCTTCCTTCACCCAAACCATTCACACAAACGTCAACTTGACAACTGAAATCACCCCTGCAAGTTCACTCTCCCCTCTGCCATTCACACAAATCGCCTTCTACTCTAGTACCATCACACTGCAACAACACTCCATCACTAAATACAACTCACAAAACCCATCCTCTGTTCATCCTATACATCCACCAATAATCCCCTACAATCACCTACAACCTAACACTACAACAACTGCTACAACCAAATCAACACCTCACCGAACAGCCAGCACTTCACTCACTATACAACACTAGATTACAGTAACTACACTGAATATTTCTCAAAAAATGTTGGGGACTAATCCACAATTACAGTAACTACCAGTTATGTATTTATTTATACCTCTTCTTGTCAGAGGTTAAGCCTAAAAGGAGGACATAATATCCTCATTTTTCATACATAGTACAAGCGAGAGATTATATGCCACAAGCATCACTGGCCAGCAACTATACTTTGAACCCTTAATGTCAAATGGATTGAATCCATCGGTAGCAAGACCAAGTCGAAGGTTGCGTGGATCACTTGAAAATGATTTCCATTTATCATCCACCATGCTCCATGTCAAAGAATCCACAGGATGACGCATTTTATCATCGTTACTTTTATTACTAAAATGCCACCTTAGATCTTCTGCCATCTGCTGAGATCTAAACATTCTTTTAAATCTTGGAATAATTGGAAAATATCTCAACACTTTGACTGGGATACCTTTCATTACCTCTTTCGTTCACTCATTTATCTTCCATCTCGAAGAACCGCATTTGGGACAACTAGTCAAATCTTTGTACTCTTTCCTGAAAAGACAACAATCATTTTTGCAAGCATGAATCTTCTCAAATCCCATGCCGAATACTTTGAGGAACTTCTTTAGTTCATATAAAGTCTTCGGAAGGGCATTATTTTTGGGTAATAACAATTGTTGCACGCTAAGAAGCTTATCAAAACCAGTATCATATAATCCGGTTTCACATTTCAAATTATACAACGCAGTGATAGCAGATAATTTTGTTTGATCTACGCAATCAGGGTATAGTGGAGTTTCTGCATCTTTCAAATTTTTAAGGAAATCATCTGTTCGCTTTTGTGCATCATCATCGTTTTTATTATCGGAGAAAAAAGTATGGTTGACAAACTCTTCATCTTCAAAGTGAATGGCTTGAAGTAACTCATATGTGTCATCCAATTTCACTTTTTTAGCTTCATCTATTTGCTCGCCATGACTATACCACTTGCTGCACTTGTATAAAGGATCCATTCCTCTAATAATCAAATGCTCAACAACAATGTCATCATATTGATGAGTAAGATTTCGACAATCTAAGCAAGGACACAAATTTGTTTCCATATTTCCTAAATTTCTCTTAGCGGCATGCACAAAATTCCATGCTCCTTGCTCGTACTCCCTACTAGTTCTAAATTAAAATTAAAAAACAAAGTTATTGACATAAAAAATCAAATTTTAATTTTAATTTCCAAGTTAAATATTAATCCAAATATTATATTCTTACCTATGCAAATGCACCCAATCTTTTTCCATCGCCATATATAATATTGCAACAAGCAAATTTCTAAAAATACAACAGCACAATATGTGAGGAAGACTATTTTTATCACAGATTAACACTGTCAGATATAAGAGTGGTACAAAATATGGAAAATGGAACCTCTGTCATATTAAGTCAAAAGCTACATGCATACAAAATGTCTACAAAACACTGTCAGAGATAAGCTTGCTTAGGGTGATAAGAGTGGTACAAATTGGAACCTCTATCAGAGATTAACACCGTTGTATTTTACTTTATTTTTATCTTTTAAGAGAAAACATGCGGTGAAAATGGCTCAAAAGAAAAGAACATTTACGCATATCCGTACCTACAAACATATGTTATGCGAGCAATTAGAATACTTAGTTGTTCATATCGATTACTGGGAGGAAGAAACATTGCCGAAATGATGGTCTTATTTTGGAATTCATATTCCTCATTCACCCTTTTGGTTTTTAAAATAATTGCTAAATATGATTTCCATACACTTAAATGTTCTTAATTTTGCATAAGAGTGCCAACTTATGGAGATAGTTGTGTTTGCAGTCCATGCAAACAGCTAATTTTTTTGAGGAAAGTTTCATTACTAAAAGATAACTTGTAAACAGCTAATTTTGCATAAAAGTTATATCTTCTAATCCAAAAGATAACTTGTAAAAAATTACATCAAATATTTAACATATATTAATTATACAACTGTAATAGATAGAAAAAAAGAAGAGACTTTGTATTAACTATCAAATTTTCAAATTACTAACATCAAGCAAAAGTAGGAAAGCAGCCAAAGCTTGATTCAAGAAACAAAAAACATTCAATAAAAAATGGCTGAAAATTACAAGCTTAAAATTGAGGAGAAAAGTTGAAAAAGAGACAAAAGAAAAGTTTCTATGTCTTCACTGTCAAAAAGAGTAAGACAGGAAACAAAAAGAGAAAAAATAAAAGGTCCAGATTTCGAATATAAATTTCCTATAACAAAAAAAAGACAATATCTAAGGAAATTGAAAAAAAGCAAAGTCAACAAACAAAAGAAAGAAAAAACTTAGGCTGAAGTGGTATCAGAAGAAAGCACAAAATTTGATCATCACAGGTCTAGAATTAAAGAAGATTCAAATTGAGTTTGGTTCTGGCCTTATTTTGGGCTAGTTTGCATTTTGTACATACCTTTTCGTTTGTGAATAAAAGATATCAAGGACGCTCTTTCAAAGAAAAATTCCTGACAAATATTTGCTCAAGTGGAAAAAATTTGCCATGAAATATACGACTAGGACTACAAAAATAATATTTTGAATTGTTTGATATTTTCAGAGGCCAGAATAATAGAGGTGCAAAAATCAATTTTTGGAAAAGTGGAAAAGCAACCATCAGAACTAGAAAACGAATAAGCCAATTTTCGAAAGTTGTTTATAAAATATGATTGGCCTACTTTCAAGCTGTTGCAACAAAATGAAAGGAATAAAACATAACAAACTTCCATATTGACTGAACTAAAGTAAACCATGAATGTTATGGACAAATTTGTTTCCAATGCATGTTTATTCATACTTTCACATGCAACCTGTGGTATCAACGTGGCTATGCAGGGTATTTCTTTATTACTTCATTTTCTATATAGTATACATGCATTTCATATTGCTCCAAACCAGTTTAGTGCGAGGCCAAAAATTCTCAAACTGCTCTTATCACCCTATTAACTTGAACTAAAAATTCTCAAACTTGAACTAAAAATTTGCATGGAATTTCTTGTGCAATTTTCTGATTCAGCAACATAGAAAGCGTGAGGCTGAACAGTTTAATTAACAACAAACACGTATATTTTATATATTTACCCTTGGTGATTAGTCTGATCATGGTTATTGTGTTAAATGAATTAATTTTGTTTTCTTAATTTTAATATGTTTTTTAGTACTAAAACAAAAATTGTTTTCAGAGTTCACACGGTGAAACTAGATATAAATTAGCAATGTAAATCTGTTATTGGTAGAAACTCTGTTCAAAGCAGTGAAGAAATACTGGAGGTGAATATTTAAATTATTGAGTGTGTAAGTTGATGAAAGCATAAATTAGGCCCTTGAACGCGGTTTTGTTTGATGTTTAGTTTGACTTGTAGATACAACAAAGGTTGCATCGAACCAATGGTTAACTTCCGTTTATATTTGAGGTTCGTCTCTGGTTCCAATGAAGTTTGGCTACTTGAAACTAAGGCATACCTCAAGCTTAAAACTTCGGTAGTTGGTAATTCCCAAATATATTCCACTATACTTTTATAAAATAATTATGTTCAAATTTGATGTGTGTGTGTGTCTTCCTTTTAGCTTTTAGTGAATATAGGACTTCTTAGCTTTTAGTGAATATAGCCTGAAACTAAGGCATACCTCAAGCTTAAAACTAGGTCATTATGCTCTCAGTTACATCAACTTTATCAACAACACAGGTATATTCTGATTACTACATATACATTCTACTTCTGAAAATTTTACCTGAAATAATGAAGGTTTAATGCATATTGTAGACTATATAATGGTGAAATTGACTGCTTTTTTTTCCACTGGTATCCAAAATGCCATAAGTCCCAGGAAAAAATTGTCCAAAACCAAAAGGAATCCCATTCTTATTATAATTAAACAAAAGATAACTGTGAAGGGAATTCAGATACATCATAAGGATATATGCACTCAAAGTTCACATCTAATGAATTTTTCTAATGAACTCATGCTACCGCATTGTACACTTGATTCAGCAACATCTAATGAATCATTTAAAACAACACTAACTTGATTCCTTTATTTCATACTAATACAAAGTTATGTTTATTATCACAGGATTTGATGAATCTCTGCTTATCCAGACCTCAAATAAATTTGAGAGAAGCCACAACGAAACCTAACATCGTCAAACTTATCTACTCAGTTAACATGGCAAGTGAAATCAAAACTCAGCTAACATTGTCAAACTTATCTACAAATCAAAGCTTACCGATTTCAAAATAAAATAGAGATCGAAACATACAGAAACTAAAAAAATACCAACATACAAATCAAAGCTTACTATTTTCAATGCTTCAGCTTCTTCAGCGATGCCTGCTACAGATTCTTCAACGATGCCGGCTACTGCTTCTTCAACGACGCCTGATACAGCTTCTTCAAGGATGCGTGGAGAGTTAGAGCAATAGGCGACAGCTTCAGGCGTGGATAGTTGTGGAGAGTCGTGAGTTGGGGATCGAATTTCTCTGGGCTTTTATGAGATAGAGATTGAATTTGAGGGTGTCGTGGTTGAAGGATGAATTTAGGTTTAGAGCGGGATCTTTTTTTGGGGAGAACGAAATAGCGAAATTTAGGCGGGCAGGAATAAGAAGACCGCGAAGTAATTTTCTTGTCTAATTAACTGCGGCTAAACGCGTTATCAATTAAATAAGAAAAGGGATTAGCATCAAATGGCAGCAAGCCAATTTACTGTGCAATCCCTACTTGCTATTAAATCAACATTTTGTTGTAGTGATTCCTCTGTTTTCATTTAGTTTCTTCATTTATTTCACTACTTAAATCTATTCTTGGGTGTCTATGGCCAATTTGGTTGCAAAAATTTTGGTGCTTTCACTGAGAAACTTGATTCTCAGTCCATTAGGATCCCCTTTGCTGCTACTGGATTGAGAAAATCCCCCGAAGGAGATCCAGATTCATCTTCAAAAGCTTGCAGATACTACTCAGATTTACTAGAACCTAAGCAAGGAAATTCAGAATGGTGAGGCATACCAGATCAACTTCCTAGAACATTGATGCAAATGAAACTGCCAACATCCAACAAGGAGTTCCAAGTAACCAGCCTGCTAATGTCAATGTGGAGCCTACTGAAGTCCAGAACCCCGTTGATTCCATAACTAGGGCTAAATTCAACAACTTGATGAGGGAGGTAATGGAGAGCTGTAGGCAGCCGAACGAGCGAACCCAGACTAACGCTAATCTAATGAACCAGATTGCTCAGTAGGAGCGTCAGAGCGCTAGAAGGGATCTTGCTTCTTACTCGGCGTCGGAGAGTTCAGCCTCATCAGAAGATGAGCATCATATGAGTAGGCATTGCAGGGTCGAAGCGGCGCAAGTAGGGACATCAGAGCAACGCTTGGCAGCCCAACATGGTCTGCCAAGATGGTTCGGTGCCGATCCCTCCCTAGGGATTAGTACCGATCCCTTAATCAGACGAGCTATTCCTTAAATGCAATTGGGGAGCCGTGCTGGAGTCACGTCTTGGGGTTTGGATACTGGAGTTCATTTGAGTGCTAACCAACTACCCATCTAGAATAACAACGAAGTGAATACTCATGATGCACATCAGGAGGATGATAGGCCAAGGAGGTGCGAGATGGCTCGTAGACACGGACCCAAACATTCACGCGAAGTGGAGTGCGACCACCACTTAGCACCGCCTATCCAGACTCCAGAGTTATCGACGATGGTCAGACGGCTGGTGAGGGAGAACCAAGGCTTGACAAATGATGACTGGGAATGTCGAGAAGTCATACCCCATTTACTAATAGTGTTTTACGTGCAGAGGATCCGAAAAGGTTCAATATGCCTATGATGCTTGCCTATGAGGGAAAAAACGGCCCCAGGCAACACATTATGAGGTATGAATGGTTGATGGATTCAGTAAAAGCCAATGACGCAACCAAATGTAGTTGTTTCCCTATAACTCTTACTGGGATCGCAGTGATGTGGTTTACGAAATTACCCCACGATCGATCTTAAGGTTTGATTAATTGGCAACAAAGTTCGTGGAGCAGTTTCGGATCCATGCTACTCGCCCAAAAGACATGATGTCACTACCCAGTGTGATCCAGGCTCCAGGGGAATCATTGAAAGACTACTTGCAAAGGTTTCATATTGCTTCCAATGAAGTTAGTAACCCAAATGACCATGCTATACTTATGGCTATGACGAGAGGGGTTGACCCGGAATCTGAATTCGGTGATTGGCTAGCTAGAAAACCGCCGGCCACGTTAGATCGCTTCTTTTCAAAGGCAGCTCAGTTTATGAGACAGGAGGAGGCCAGGTCCTCTTGAAAGAGTAATGCTGTGGGGCCGAGCGGGGAAGCGATCCAAAGCAACATCGCAATAAAATAGTCTGATGATAGTTCTGGGAAGGTTCAGGACAACGTTCAAAATAAGCCGAATCAACAAAAAAGAAGTGGTGAAGGGAATCGAGACTGAAAGAGGGAGCTCGGAAGGCCGAAGGCTAGGTTTCCTATGTATGACAGCTACACAACTCTTAATGCATCCTTAGAGAATATTTATCTGTCCACTTGTAATACTTTTCAATATAAGAAGCAGCGTTCGAAGGAGTCGACAGAGACATAAAAGCAAACCAGAAAGTATTGCTAGTTTCATGATTGTTACAGGCACAACACGAACAAGTGCTGGCATCTCCAGTATGCTATTGAGAAATTGATTCAGGATAAGAAGTTGCAACAGTTTGTGAAAAATCCACAGGACGATGGACATGGGACATCTGACCCCAACTGAGGACAAGCTCCGAGTAGGGCTGAGGAGCATGCGCGGGCCGGATGAAGATTGGTAATAAACACGGTAGTTGGTGGACCGCATCCTACGAATAGAAGTTGGTAGGAAATGGAGCGCTATGCCAGTGCGATGGGACATGTGGATTTTGAATGTTGTTCGAATACGGAGGACGGAACTCCGGCCAAGCAACAACATACGATGACTGACGGTATAATGTTCAGGAGCAAGGATGCCAATAGAGTAGAAGCTCCCATGATTGACCCAATGGCCATTTCATCCATGATCAGTCCTGCTCTATGATTAATTCCATTAAGTAATTAACTACCCTTAATTACTCTATTAATTTCATCAGTAATTATCTATTAATTACTTCCCTAAATAATTAATCTTCATTAAATTACATTAAGTAATTATACAAATCATTAAATGATTATCTTAAATTAATTAAACTTAATTAATTAACTTAACTAATCAAAAGAAACTTAATTAATTACAATGAGTAATTAATATCTTAATTACTTCCAGTAAGTAATTATATTTAATTAAACCAATTTCACAAATGATTAATCTTAATTAATTAATCTATTTAATTAGCACAATTAATCACATTAATTAATTACTTATATAACCCAAGTTAATGATCTACATTAACTATTCTTTAATTATTTTTCTTAAATAATTAAACTTTAACTAACCATTATTGATTACAATTAATTAATTCCAATTACCAATAAATTAATCTTTCATTACTTAATTAATTAAGTACCTAACAATAACTTAATTAATCCTTAATTACTTAAATAATTTATTCCTAATTATAATATGATGTTTTAATTATAGTATAGATTGATTATAATAAGAATAATAATTTAAATTGTATAAGTTGTGTAACTCTGATTATGTAAAGACTATGTAATAGTTATGTGATATATTATATTTTGTTTCGTTCCGCTGTGAGATTCTGATATTGTTTAGTTCTTTCTTTCTCTTCTTCTCTCTTTTCTATCCCTTTCTTTCTTATTAGCGATACGACTTTCTGTGGAGAGAAAGTCGTGGTCGTTACAGTGCCAAATGTAACGGTCTAGGCTTTCTTTGCCCAGAAAGACGCATCGTTATAAAGAAAGAAAGGGATAGAAGAAGAAAAGAAAAGAAGAAAGAACAACAACACATCAGAGATCTCACAGCGGAACGAGAAATATATTATATCACATAAGATATTACATAGTATCATATATTTCTCGTTCCGCTGTGAGATCTCTGATGTGTTGTTGTTCTTTCTTCTTTTCTTTTCTTCTTCTATCCCTTTCTTTCTTTATAACGATGCGTCTTTCTGGGCAAAGAAAGCCTAGACCGTTACATTTGGTATCAGAGCATACAATTTATAATTACTTAAATGACATGTGTAAATCTCTAAAGGCTTGTTTTACTTAATTTATTATTTTATAAATGCTTATCTATATATATATAAATTTCTTTAAAGAAAATAAAACCAATTAAAAGATTTATCTAAAGTATATTTAAAACTAAAATGTTATTTATTTAAATAACTTTGAAAAGTCTAGATTAAACTAAATCTAAATTTCCAATTTGCCCAAAGCTTCTATTTAAAATATATACAAATAAATATATATATTCAAATAGAAAATATCTTATTAACTTTTAAAAGATAAAATCATCAATTAAATACTAATTTAATCAGATTATTAAATTAAATTCAAATCTTATTATCAAAGATTATCCATATCAATTTAATTATTAACAGATTATTAAATTGATATTGTCAAAATTTCCGGGATATTACATTTTAGTGAAGTTTTGTGCCTGGAAAATCAAAACAGAACAGGCAAATAGAAAGAAATATCATGCACACATATATACTTACATCAGATATTTACATATAATAACATGCAATGCTTATTCATCTCAACATAAAATCATGCAACCATAATTCAGATTTCAAATTTATAAAAGGTTACTCACCTAGACAATAATGAACAGAACACTTATAACAACATGCACACAAATAAAAATCCAAATCAGACATTCATTTATGTAATACACTTTTATATCTAACCATACTTGCATCCAACTAATTATATTTTAAAATTTAAAGTTACTCACCTGTTCAAAGATGAAACAGAGGCAGTTTAGCTTCTGAAGGCTGTAAACTTGCATGCTTGTTTGAATTTGATTTTTAAACTTTAGTTGTTGAAGCTTTAAATTGATTTTAACACATGCATGTTGCTTCCAGTTTGAAGAATGAATGCAGACAGTATGAATTCCTTCCAGAGATTATATTTAAAACTAAAATGTTATTTATTTAAATAACTTTGAAAAGTCTAGATTAAACTAAATCTAAATTTCCAATTTGCCCAAAGCTTCTATTTAAAATATATACAAATAAATATATATATTCAAATAGAAAATATCTTATTAACTTTTAAAAGATAAAATCATCAATTAAATACTAATTTAATCAGATTATTAAATTAAATTCAAATCTTATTATCAAAGATTATCCATATCAATTTAATTATTAACAGATTATTAAATTGATATTGTCAAAATTTCCGGGATATTACATTCCTCCCCCCTTAAAATAATTTCGTCCCCGAAATTTAAACAAAGGTAATTTAATAATCTTATTAAAGATTTTAATTTAAAACACAAGCATATACTATCATTCATATGCTAACAACCATAGCAGCCAAATCATCCAATCAAACAATTCTAACTATCTAGACTAAATTCTAGATAAAATTCCTCGAGTTTCCCCAAGTATATATATATACCGGGATACTCGCTCTACAAACAATCTAAACTACTAAGCTATAGATCTCCTACTCATGTAGATTTATAGAACTAAACAGAATATCAGACTACAGACGAGTCTGACTCAACTACCAAACTTCCCAAAACTGCAGATTCTAAAACCAGAGATAGATCAAATACGTATTCCCTCAGAGATACGTAAAACTCAATGAATTCCAGTTATCCAAACTGACAATTTAACCAAGTAGACCAATTACTTATCCAAATCAGAACACAGACGAGATCCAAACATAACTCTACTTCACAACATCAGTAGATTCCAAACTTACTTCTCCTATCCAGAGATACACTCCAAACTGCTTTCGCTGCTCAACTCTGATCTGAGGTAGAACACAAGCACAGACTGGACAACTTATTCCAGAAATAAGGTTCACTGATCCATAAAGAAAACTCAGATACTCCAGCAAAACTTGAGCTGCTTCACCAACTCCATTTCTAGGAAACATCCTTCCACTAGACTGAACCACCGGTATCACTCATGGAATCCAAGTCGATAAGAAAACTCAACCTTCAGATGCGGACAAACTTCTGACTTCTCTGAAGACATCCAGAAAATTCTGACAACCCAAGAGAACACTCAGACAATCGCAAGTCACTTTTGCGATCAACCCAGCCTAATTCCAAACAGACTGTTCTCTCTTTACTAATCAGAACAGCTTACACTTATTTATCCAATCCATCTAAGAAATGGATCCACTCTGCTGCTTCTGAACTTCACTTCCAGAAAAACTGCTCAGCTAGAAAACTTCTTGCCATCACAGAACACTCCGAGTAGCACTGCTGACACTGATGCTCCTATCCAAAGCTCTTCGAGAAACTCGAACTCCAAACCAAAGCAGAAACTTCATGCTGAACTCAGCCACAATACCAAAGCATACACACTTCCTTAATCTTGTTCCAAAGAAAACATCTTCAGGAACATCCATCGTCACTGTATCTCATCATACAGCTACTATTACTTGAGGTATCAAGGTACCATTACTCACTTCTGCCTCATCGACAGATCCAACTCTACTCATCCACACTTCAAAGATAAACTCCGAACCATTACAGTTTCCTTCGAAGATCGATGAAATCCTTTACCACAGCAAAGCTTACTCGAGACGGTATTGGGTCTACAGTCTCGACAAATACACTTCCAACCTCAACAATTAAACTCCAACCATTGGTAGTCGTGTTTCACACACCACTACCCCATCTACCTTTATAACTTATATTGGAAAACCCGAACAGGTAACCCAACAAATAGGTAGAAATATATATATATTTAAAATGATACTTTTTATATAGAAATTATTTCTGGGTAAAATTATTTCATTTACCTCTTTAAAACAATATTGTGTCCGTTGGCCTGGTTCAAGTGTTTAGAGATCCCTATCAATAACGTTAGCTACTCGTATTGACCAGAATCCATATACCACTCAACCGATCAATTAACACAATATAAAACCATTTTTATATAACTAACAAATACGCGCTCTCATATATATATATATACACACTCGGACTCAAACAGGTTGCTACAGATCCTATTTCTAATGAACAATCCTTCCGAACCTAGGTATTCACTCAACCTAGTGTTCTGATATTCACTTAACCAAAAGCTTAGGCATTCGCTCAACCTATGCTCTGATACCACTGTAACGACCACGACTTTCTCTCCATAGAAAGTCGTATCGCTAATAAGAAAGAAAGGGGTAGAAAATAGAAAAGAAGAGAAGAAAGAAAGAAACAACAACAACGATCTCACAGCGGAACGAATAAATTATATTAATAACATAAACTATTACATAGTATCATATACAACACTTATCAGAGTTACTCAGATTACACATCATATACTAGACAGTTATAAACATCTGTCTAGTTATTACAACACAATACAAAACAAAGATCTAAACAAGATCAACACAGCGGAAACTACTATCTATATCTACAACGCTGAAGCCTCCTGCTCCATTGCTCCTCCACAATTCGTCAAGGCTAACCTGAATCCCTTGGCTACTCGTAAAAATTTGAGTACCCAAGAGTTTATAAAACAGAAATAAACAACTTGGGTCAGACATGGGTCTGGTGTGAGTAACAGGTTAAACTTGTTTAACTTCAAAACCTTTTGAAAGAAAAGGTATTACGTAAGACTTCCCACAAATAAACATGGGTAAGTTTTTACCTTACGCTAACCAAAACATTTGATAGGAAATTCGATTGTATTATAATAGGGTCTAGGGTTTTCAAGTAAAATACAGAAATAGCTAAAATGCTTACATCTCACATTTCAACATAGTTGGGCACAACTAAATCGTACGGCACTTATTGGAGTTTGGATTCCATACAATGGCAGGGCTACCGGGGTACCGCCCGTCACAGTACGTGGCCTAGATCACCGTACCGAGGATCACTCCCAATCCCCTGCAACACAAGGTCGGAACATCCCTTACTGGATAATTCCCGCACAAGATACCTCACGGTTGGGATCAGCAACCGCACCACTAAGTCGAAATAGAAAGGGACATCTAGACAGAGGTAACCTTGTCCTACTTGGGTGCTACCCACTAACCTTGCTGCACCTCCCCTGTTTTAGCCATTCCCGGTTTGTGAGGCTTGAGGTCACGATTACCTTTAAAAAGAACACATCTATCTTAGAATGCTCATCGTCCACCTGACGATGTGCTGAAAGCATTCAATCCATACAAGTTCGTTCCGGGTTCGAACGAAACCGAAGGCATTATCTCGTTACACTCGTTTTGGAATCACCCTCAGAGTTAACGACAATAACCCTTGCACTCTGAATCTTCATCTTCACTTGATTCACGACCTATCGTTAATTTGGATCGATGTGGTATTCGGGTCTCCAGACCTGGAAATCCGGTATACGGAAACCCGATCCCGGTCTCATCGAAATCCAAAACGTATCTTTTAAGGGCCAAGTTGTTTTAAGGTTAAAACAATTCAATTCTTATCTATACTACACACAGATAGATAATTCAATAGATAATCTACATTATCATCACAACAGATAATTCATATTATCATTTCAATTCAACCAAACATCCATATCATATATCAATCATATCTCATCAGAGATATCAAAAATGAAATACATTCAATCTCATTCATCCATCCTTAAGCAATGATTTATATCATCTAATTAATTTAAGGTGAATTAAATTAATTACTTCATTTTATAAATCCTTCTTACTTAATCATTAATTAAACCAATTAATTAATCATACTCTAAGTATCCATCTTAATTAATCATTCCTGATTAATTACCCTTTAATTACTTTAAGTAATTAATACTTAATTAATTTCAAAAATTAATTATCTTAAACCATTAAGTAATTAATCTTTAATTACTTCATAATTAATTAACCATACTTAATTACATTAATCTTTAATTAATTATAATTAATTAATTACTTTAATCACTTATTATTGATTAATTAATCTTAATTACTCAATCCTTAATTACATCATTAATCATATTAATTAATGATTCTAATTACTTCTTTAATTTATTTCTCCATTTAAATTAATTATATTTCATAATTAATCTTTAATTATTAATCACCTTTGATTAATCACATTTAGTAATTAACTACCCTTAATTACTCTTCCCTTAATTAATTTCTTAATTAATCCCTTGATTAATTCCATTAAGTAATTAACTACCCTTAATTACTCTATTAATTTCATCAGTAATTATCTATTAATTACTTCCCTAAATAATTAATCTTCATTAAATTACATTAAGTAATTATACAAATCATTAAATGATTATCTTAAATTAATTAAACTTAATTAATTAACTTAACTAATCAAAAGAAACTTAATTAATTACAATGAGTAATTAATATCTTAATTACTTCCAGTAAGTAATTATATTTAATTAAACCAATTTCACAAATGATTAATCTTAATTAATTAATCTATTTAATTAGCACAATTAATCACATTAATTAATTACTTATATAACCCAAGTTAATGATCTACATTAACTATTCTTTAATTATTTTTCTTAAATAATTAAACTTTAACTAACCATTATTGATTACAATTAATTAATTCCAATTACCAATAAATTAATCTTTCATTACTTAATTAATTAAGTACCTAACAATAACTTAATTAATCCTTAATTACTTAAATAATTTATTCCTAATTATAATATGATGTTTTAATTATAGTATAGATTGATTATAATAAGAATAATAATTTAAATTGTATAAGTTGTGTAACTCTGATTATGTAAAGACTATGTAATAGTTATGTGATATATTATATTTTGTTTCGTTCCGCTGTGAGATTCTGATATTGTTTAGTTCTTTCTTTCTCTTCTTCTCTCTTTTCTATCCCTTTCTTTCTTATTAGCGATACGACTTTCTGTGGAGAGAAAGTCGTGGTCGTTACAGTGCCAAATGTAACGGTCTAGGCTTTCTTTGCCCAGAAAGACGCATCGTTATAAAGAAAGAAAGGGATAGAAGAAGAAAAGAAAAGAAGAAAGAACAACAACACATCAGAGATCTCACAGCGGAACGAGAAATATATTATATCACATAAGATATTACATAGTATCATATATTTCTCGTTCCGCTGTGAGATCTCTGATGTGTTGTTGTTCTTTCTTCTTTTCTTTTCTTCTTCTATCCCTTTCTTTCTTTATAACGATGCGTCTTTCTGGGCAAAGAAAGCCTAGACCGTTACATTTGGTATCAGAGCATACAATTTATAATTACTTAAATGACATGTGTAAATCTCTAAAGGCTTGTTTTACTTAATTTATTATTTTATAAATGCTTATCTATATATATATAAATTTCTTTAAAGAAAATAAAACCAATTAAAAGATTTATCTAAAGTATATTTAAAACTAAAATGTTATTTATTTAAATAACTTTGAAAAGTCTAGATTAAACTAAATCTAAATTTCCAATTTGCCCAAAGCTTCTATTTAAAATATATACAAATAAATATATATATTCAAATAGAAAATATCTTATTAACTTTTAAAAGATAAAATCATCAATTAAATACTAATTTAATCAGATTATTAAATTAAATTCAAATCTTATTATCAAAGATTATCCATATCAATTTAATTATTAACAGATTATTAAATTGATATTGTCAAAATTTCCGGGATATTACATTTTAGTGAAGTTTTGTGCCTGGAAAATCAAAACAGAACAGGCAAATAGAAAGAAATATCATGCACACATATATACTTACATCAGATATTTACATATAATAACATGCAATGCTTATTCATCTCAACATAAAATCATGCAACCATAATTCAGATTTCAAATTTATAAAAGGTTACTCACCTAGACAATAATGAACAGAACACTTATAACAGCATGCACACAAATAAAAATCCAAATCAGACATTCATTTATGTAATACACTTTTATATCTAACCATACTTGCATGCAACTAATTATATTTAAAACTAAAATGTTATTTATTTAAATAACTTTGAAAAGTCTAGATTAAACTAAATCTAAATTTCCAATTTGCCCAAAGCTTCTATTTAAAATATATACAAATAAATATATATATTCAAATAGAAAATATCTTATTAACTTTTAAAAGATAAAATCATCAATTAAATACTAATTTAATCAGATTATTAAATTAAATTCAAATCTTATTATCAAAGATTATCCATATCAATTTAATTATTAACAGATTATTAAATTGATATTGTCAAAATTTCCGGGATATTACAGTTGACCCAAAGTATGTTCCGATGAAATAGAAAGGTGGGGCATGGATCTAGAGAGGTCCGTTGCTCTTAAAGAGGAGGTGGATAAACTTAAAGTAAACGGATTTATTCATGACGCCTTCTATCCTGAATGAATATCTTATCACATGCTGGTGAAGAAGGCAAACGGGAAGTGGAGAACGTGCATCGACTATTCTGACTTGAACAAGGCATGTCCTAAAGATAGTTTTCCCCTTCCAAGGATTGATCAGCTAGTTTATTCAACTACAGGGCATGAATTGTTGTCCTTTATGGATGAGTACTCAAGGTATAACCAAATCCCAATGCATGTACCCGATCAGGAACACACCAGTTTTGTGACGGATATTGGGTTATATTGTTACGTGGTGATGCCGTTCGGATTAAAGAATGCTGGAGCAACCTATAAACGTTTGGTTAACCGAATGTTTAAAGATCAGATTGGGAGGACGATGGAAGTCTATGTGGATGATATTTTCGTGAAGTCACGACGATCAAACGACCATATTCGAGATTTGGTAGAGATGTTCGACATCATCCGATTTTATAACATGAAGATCAATCCTTTGAAGTGTTCATTCGATGTTGCGTCAGAGAAGTTCTTGGGGTTTATTGTCAACGCTTAGGGAATCGAAGTTAATCCAGAAAAATTCAGGTTATTCGAGATATTCAGGCGCCAAGAACCATTAAGCAAGTGCAAAGTTTGAATGGGAAGGTTGCTGCTTTAAGTCGATTCATCTCCAAGGCAACAGAAAAATGTATTACTTTCTTTGATTTGATAAAAAGGGAAAGAGGAACTTTGAACGGATGTAGGACTGTGAAGACGCATTTCGAGCTCTGGTAAATCATTTGGAGAGATCCTCGATCTTGTCAAAGCCAATTGATCACGAGGAGTTGTATGTTTACTTAACTGTATTATCGCATTCTATAAGTGCTGCCTTGATTCGCGAGGAGAACCAGATTCATAGACCGGTGTATTACGTCAGTAAGCGATTGATAGGTGCAGAAAGAAATTACCCGAAGATAGAGAAATTGGCGTACTGCTTGCTAATCGCATCACGCAAACTTCGCCCGTACTTCCAGGCACATCCGATCAACGTTTACATCGACCATCCATTACGACAGGTCCTACAACGACCTAAGACGTCTGGGAGGTTGCTTAAATGGAACATCGAGCTCAACCAGTTCGACATTACATATCTTCCGCGAAGAGCTATCCATGGACAAGCATTGGCGGACTTCATAGCAGAAATTACCATGCAAGACGAGCCTCAAAAGAGTAGCATAATCCCTACTATGCAATGGAAGCTGTACACCGATGGAGCATCTAATGATCATTGTTGTGGAGCTGGGATTGTACTTGTAACCCCTGAAAACCGGTCAATTTGTTATGCTTTAAAGCTCGATTTTCCTGCAACAAATAACGAGGCCGAGTATGAAGCATTGATCACTGGACTTAAACTTGCTAGAGAGCTCGGAGTGAAGTCCCTTGAAATTTTTTATGACTCGCAATTGGTGGTGTATCAAGTCAGGAGAGTCTATCAGGCTAAGGGAAAACAGCTCGCCCCGTATCTTACCCGAGTTCAGGAGTTATTAGCGGATATCGAATATTATAACATTTCGCATATCCCACGTGAGAAGAAAGGAGATGCCGATTCATTGGTAAAGTTCGCTAGTACTGGTGATGCACAACAGATGGGCTTGGTTCCAGTCGAGAGATTACATACCCCAAGCATAAATATGATAGAAGTTGATCAAGTACCGGAAACACGGCCTGAGAAGGAGTCGTGGATGACTCCATTTAAAGATTACTTGTTGCATGAATCTTTCCTGAGAGGAGAAGCGAAAAGCGGCAAGTCCTTCGTAAAGCTTCATGGTACATTGTGCAAGAAGGAACTATGTATAAAAAAGGGTTTTACATTCCCTTACTATGGTGTATCGCTCATAACGAGATAAAGAGTGTTCTGAAAGAAGTTTACGAGGGAGAATGCGGCGATTACACCGAGGGGCAAACTCTGGCGAAGAAGATACTCCACTACGGATATTGCTGGCTGTAAACGGGACGCTACTAATTATATTAGACGAAGCGACAAGAGCCAGTTATATCCAAAAGTCTCAAGAGCCCGCCTATAGAGATCACGCAAATGGTCAGTCATAGCCATTCGCTATGTGGGGTATCAACATCATTGGCTCTTTACCAATCTCCAAAGGTGGTGCGAAGTGCGTGATTGTCGCAGTTGACTACTTCACCCAATGGGCCGAAGCGGAACCGTTAACCACGATCACAACCTAGAAAGTTATCAACTTCATTGATCAAAACATCATATGTCGCTTTGGTCTTCCATGAACTATCGTGACAGATAATGGGACTCAATTCGATAGTGCTGAATTTAAAGAATTTTGTTGGAGATATCGTATTTAAAAGAGATTTGCGGCGGCCGCTCACCCTCAGGCGAATGGATAGGTTGAAGCTGTAAACAAGATTATCAAATCTATTCTGAAAAAACGTTTGGAGAAGGCTAGAGGCAAGTGGGTGGATGAACTTCCTATTGCACTTTAGGCCTACAGGACCACTCACAAGCCCACGATTGGCCATACTCCATTTGCTCTTGCTTACGGAGTCGAAGCGGTTATTCCAGTAGAACATGAAGTCCCTTCTCATCGAGTGACTTACTACAACCCCAGAACGAACACGGATCTACTATTGGAATCTTTGGACTTTATCGATGAAAAACGCAAGGAGGCCGAATTGAGGGCAGCCCCATACTGACATTGAGTCGCACGATATTACAACACAAAAGTACGATCGAGAACCTTTGAAGTTGGTGACCTTGTTCTGAAACGGGTTTTTCCAGTCCCGTCCCACATGAATCTGACATGGGAAGGACCATACGTCAGTGAACAGAGGCTTAGAGAAGGAACCTTCAAGCTAGCGACTGTTGATGGTGCGACACTCCCAAGAGCGTGGAATAACGAGCATTTACGATGCTATTTCACTTAGAACATTTCTTTTGTGTTTTAGTAATAGTTACTTTCAACATTTGCTTTAGTATTTGATCTTGGATGTGTAATAAGACAAATTAGTTTGTTCCTTTTCATATAGTGAATAAAATCTTGAATTTCCTTTGCACAAGTGACTGTTATTGCATTTTATGCTAAGTATACAATGAAACCGATTGATATTGATATGTGTGATGTGTGAACAGATTCACGAAGTTTGAAATCGATCAATCATACCAATTCACGATGGGGTTAAACAAAATAAGCTCCGTAAATTTGCTCGATTGACGACTCCCGTAGATGAACCAAAGGGTGGTACTCGCAATAAGGAACATGGTTCGCCGACATATTGGAGAACGAGAAAACTCTAAATCCCTGGAGTGCGGACTAGAGTGTAGACAATCCGGGTTGAAAAACGACTGCCTCGGGTGGATGCACAACTGCCCATGAGAAAACTCTAAGTCCCCGGAGTGCGGACTAGCGTGTAGAAAATTTGGGCGGAAAAACGACTACCCCGGGCAGATACATGACTGCCCACAAGAAAACTCTAAGTCCCCGTAGTGCAGACTGGAGTCTAGATAATCGGGACGGAAATACGACTGCCCCGGGCGGATACACAGCTGCCCACAAGAAAACTCTAAGTCCCCGAAGTGCGGACTAGAGTATAGACAATCCGGGCGGAAAAACGACTGCCTTGGGCGGATACACGACTGCCCATGAGAAAACTCCAAGTCCCCGAAATGCGGACTGGAGTATAGATAATTCGAGTGGAAAAACGACTACCCCAGGCGGATACACGACTGCCCACCAGAAAACTCTAAGTCTCCGGAGTGCGGACTGGAGTGTAGACAATCCGGGCGGAAAAACGACTCCCCCGGGCGGATACACGACTACCCACGAGAAAACTCCAGGTCCCCGGAGTGTGGACTAGAGCGACAAACCGGGTGGAAAAACGACTGCTCCGGGCGGATACATGACTGCCCATGAGAAAACTCTAAGTCCCCGGAGTGCGGACGTGAGTATAGACAAACCGAGCGGAAAAACAACTGCCCCGGGTGGATACACGACTGCCCACGAGAAAAGTTTAAGTCCTCGAAGTGCGGATTGGAGTGTAGACAATCTGGGCGGAAAAACTACTGCCCTAGGCGGATACACGACTGCCCACGAGAAAACTCTAAGTCCCCGGAGTGTAGGCTGGAGTGCAGACAATTCGGATGGAAAAACGACTGCCCCGGGTGAATACATGACTGCCCACGAGAGAACTCTAAGTCCCAGGACTGTGGACTGGAGTGTAGGAAATCCAGGTGGAAAAATGGCTACCTAGAGCGGATACATGACTGCCCACGAAAAAACTCTAAGTCCCTGGAGTGTGGACTGGAGTGTAGACAATCCGGGCAGAAAAATGACTGACCCGGGCGGATACACGACTGTCCACAAGAAAATTCTAAGTCCCCGGAGTGTGGACTGAAGCAAAAGCATAAGTCGAGTGCAAACCGACCGCTCGCGAAATAGCTCTAAGTCCCCAGAGCACGGACTGACTTGTAAATTCATTGGGCAGATGGATGGATTTTGATTATTCTCTATCCTCCAAATTCTAACCTGAAATCTACAAAAGGGGTTCAAATTACCGAAGGCTGGATATGGCAGCTCATTACAATTCTGGCTTGGCATCCCTTACGACTTAAGGCAACGACTGCTGAGAGGCCTTGAGATGGTGAATTATTAACGGGATTTGCAATCGTAAAATTATAAGTACATGGAGTGGAAAGTAATTATTCAATCATCAAAGTAATGGTTCAAGCGATGACTGGTCAAAAGCAAAAACTTTTATTCATTAGATGCAAAATTCCGTTGCAAGTTATTCCAATATTTCTGGATTCATGCCCGTACACTTACTACTAAAGGACAAAATAAATACACATTCTAATTATTCAAGCTATGTACAATGACACGAAGTGGTAACTATCACTTCAACTTTTTCTCCTTCTTCGGTTTCTTAGGAGTAGAATCAGTTGAGCGTCTTCTTCGGGACCCTTTACCGCTCTTAGTTGGAATGCTTGAAGAAGTAGGAGGAATTTCACCAGGGATCGACCCTTCGGGTGGAATGATCTGCTGAGGTACAACATCAGGATCTTCAACTGCCACCTCAACTGGCTCACCTTTGAATTCGCGCTTCGATTTCTCCTCCACTTCAATCTGCTTCTTCATGTTGATCTTGGCGGTGTGCTCCGAAGCACCCATGATCATTACGTCATCAAGTTCCTCAACAAGAGATGGGTCTACGGGCTTGTCTTCATCAAGTGCCCCGATGACTTGAGCTTTGGACCCTAGAATATCTGCTGCTGTCGGAACTTCGACCGCTCTCTCCTGTTGCTCCGTAGCGACATCGCTCCTAGGAGTTTGTTCAGGATCGAGATAACCTGCAAAAATTTGTTAAAACATAAACATTTGTTGAGGGGCGTTACGCATAAAGAACAACGACCTTGCAAATCTGAAGAAGTTAAGTACAATACCGGCATCCGGTTGACTCTCGATAGTTAAGGGAGTGTTTCTTTCAAGAATGAGGGACAACGTCTACAGACCAAGGCCGGGTCTATCCGGATCTTAGCCAATATTTTGCTCCGAAGTGTGAGAAGATGATGGTCCGGCTGTGAGAAATACGGATTAAGGATCTTAAGGCTAGAATTAACACTAAAGAGGGAGTGAGTAGTGTTTTAAGAAATTTGTTAATCTTTTTGAGTTTATCTTAATTTGTTAACAATGTAAACACAAATCAGACATAGATATGAGCATAGAATCAAACACAGATGCAAATATAAAGTAAAAGAAGTAAAGGAAAGAACACACCGGATTTTATACTAGTTCGGAGTTACCCTACATCCAGTCCCGCACAACCAAGTACGGATTTCCTTTCAAACTCAATTCAACAATTACAACCCTCGGTTTCAAGGCTACGAGGTACACCCTCCAGAATCACAATCCTCTGGGTAGAGATATTTGATTTACGGGGCAACAAGTTCACCCAATTGATTTCCAGGGCTACAATCACACCGTCTCTCGCTTGATTGATTTCCAAGGCTAGAATCACAACTTTTCTCACTCAATTGGTTACAAAAAGTCTATAACTCAGATTAGCACTTGGATCTTGTAGAGATAGTGGAGAGAATAAAACCCAGAAATAATCGAGTATGATTCGATGTTGATTTCGGCAGAGTAATGGTACGATTTTGTATTAAGAAATGTGGAAGAAGAAGAGAAGTGAAAAACCAGAAAAATATGTTATAAAATTCGTTGAAACTGACCCCTATTTATAGAAGAACAACATCCATGACCATTCATGAAGAGTTATGGCGAATAGACACTTCTTTTGAAATTTGAATTTTGAATAAAACTATCACCATGTCGACATAGTGCCTATGGGCATGTCGACATCCCTCAGCCAAAATTGATGTTTTGAATTTCTATAAAAATAATATTTATCTTATATAAAAACTATTTAAAACTTTATAAATATACTTGAATATAGTTGAAATTCATAAGTAAATATAAAGAACAATATATATATATATATATTATTTAACTATAATTTAAATCAAAGTATAAATAATTTAAAAGTTAAATATATTATTTAAAAAAATAGTTTAAAATCAGAAGAAATTTTGACTCTTAAAATAAAGATGTTTTGAGGCTAAAATTATTTTAAAAACGGAATCGAGAGTTCTGAATCTTTTTAAAAGGAAAGTTTTGAAATCATTTCGAAAACAAGATAATTTTGAAAAATCATTTGAATTAAGCTTAGTGGATACAAAACAATGTCCCACTAGATTTTCGTAGGTTCCATCCTACTTAGGATTCCATCCCTTTAATGGGCTCGAAGTGGATTCCATTCCACGAATAAATTGGATATTAAGATGCCAGTGCTTTTCTACGAGTTTTAACAAATATTCCTAATAAAACAAACTTAACCTTGAAATCTTGAACTCTTGATACTCATGAGTCTTCTATCTCTATATCTTGAATCTCTATACTGTACAGTCTTCATTCTTGATACCTGCATGATTAGATCCTGCATATACATATATATCTAAACTTGTAATGTTAGTATTTATATTTTATAATCTATTCTAAGGTTGTTGTCATCAAAACCATCATCTCATGGACTAACAATCTCCCCCTTTTTTATGATGACAACCTTTGTTTATAAAATATTCCTTTTATCCTAATAATCCCCCTAAAACTAACAACCTCCCCTTAATCTATACCTAACTACCATATTTTATATTTCTCCCCCTTTGTCATCAACAAAAAAAACTAACTCTAAACTAGATAACTCCAAACTATATAACTCCCCCTTATTTTTGGACTTCAGTACCTGCATTGATAAACTATACAATGGAATATATAATATATAGATTAAGAAATAATGATACTTATGAGCATAATAACTTAATTAAAGACTATATTCATTTCAGTGTATATATATGTTTCACACACCAAACTTCAAACCAAATAAAATCAATCTACACAAAGTATCAATTCAAACCAAATTAAATCAAACAAATCAAACAAAGAAAGAAAATCAAATGTTACGAGGAACATCTACCCATCCATCTTCTCCAAATATAGGGTCTGCTTTAATTGCATCCCAATTCTCATTGTCATTGGTGAGAGAGACAGGAGGATGTGCTTCATTATCATCCTTGTGTAGAGAGGAGATCATCCATCGTATTACATCGAAGTGTCTCTCTTGTTCCTTGATCATCTGTATTTGACTCAATTCTAAGTGACGCTGATTACGGAGAATGATAGAGAGAATATTCTTGAAGGAATTGAGTGTTTCTTCAAGATTTTCAGATAGATTGTGAATAGGATTGGCCATAATTGAATTAGAGAAAGAAATGAAGGATATAGATAATGAGAAATAAATTTCAGTGAAGATTTCTGGAAGAAAAAGGTATATATAGGTGTAGAAATTCGTTTGAAATGAATAGACATTTGGTAGTTATTCAAATTTCAAATTCAAAATCAATAATCACTTCTGACCAGTACATGTCGACATGGTCTTCTAGGGGATGTCGACATGGGTTAGTGAAAATTTATGACAACTTTGATTTTGTGAATAATTGTGTATATGTATATATTTATATAATATACTAACATTTATTCTAGAGATAAGATAAGATAGATAAGGAAATTTCATTTCATTACGATAATACAAAGATTAAGCATAATGAACTACACGAACATTCGAAAAAACAAACTAAGACAAATACAATAAGATACTAAAAGATAAAACTAATTAGAAGAAGAAGATAGTCCAAGTTTCTTGCTGACTTTTGAAAATAACTTGTTCATCTTCGAAGAAATGTTATCCAACTTCTTACTAACGGATCGTTTTAAAATCCGTTGATTCTTCACAATTATCTTTTGGTTTTTGAGAAGGGTTTTGTTGGATGGATTGGAAGGATATTCGATGCTTTCCAAAGAGGTTTCACCTTCTTCTTCTTCTTCAATTTCCATTTCATCTCTTTCTTCTCTTTCTTCCTCTTCCTCTTCTTCCATTTCCTCATGAGCCAAACTCTCTTCCTTTTCGGTAAGGGATTCATAAGGTTGAAAAACATATGGGATTTTCATGAGAGAAATGTTTGAGATATTAAAAACTTTTCTTGAAATAAATTCCTCTCCTTTGAAATTTACTCCAAAATAGTTGAAAATCCGAGTAAGGTAAATTCCATGATATAAAGTGTTTTCTCCCATTTCAAAATTTTTAGGACGAAGTTCATCAAAATAACTTGCGCCCAATTGATATCATAATTTCCGAAAATAGAAAAAAGTGCTTTGCACACTTTTGAAGTAGGATTGTTAAAGTTTCCCGATCTCGGGGTCAAAGTATGTTGTAAGAGAAGATTGACAATTCTTGCTTTAGGATGAAAGTTTCGGTTTTTAAATTCAAAGTTTTCATCTCCTTCAAAAATATGATGAAATGTCTCACGATCATGTTCATCGATTTTAAAACTAGAAAGATCCATTCCCGTGCTTTTGCAATTGAGAATGGTACCCAAAAGATCACAATTCAAAAGAATTTGAGTGCCTTTGACACTACTCCAAATTTCATTCTCATTTCCAATATAAAAACCACGGTTTAAATTAGCATAGAAGATTTTGACAAGATTAGGATAGCAAACAAAAGCATTTTGAGAAGAGTCAATAAGACTTAAAACACCATTGTTTGCAAAAAGAGAATCAATTTCATAAGAAGAAAAATCTTGAAAAATACCAAATTTTCCGGGATGGACTTTGGCATAATTAGCATAATTGATGTATGCTTTAATTACCTCCGGATCATTGAATAATTGCTCTTTGATTTTTCGGGAAATTCTCATGGTTGAGGGGTTGCTTGAAGAAGCCATTAGAGTAGAGAGTAGAGAGCTTGAAGATATGAAGAGAGAGTTTGAATTTGAAAATGAAAGTGAAAAGATATGATAAAAGGTAGTGAATAAGTAGACTTTCAAAGGACATATTCTCTGGTCAAAAGGTATCTTTTCAGAGAAATAAATGAAGTGAAAAGGTGGAGGAAAATTCAAACATTTGAATTCAAAATTTGAAATTCAAATTCATGTAGGCATGTCGACATCATGGTAGGGGGCATGTCGACATTTGCCTTTGAATTTTCATGACATGATTTTTCCTAAGTTATCTAATATACATATATATAAATATTATTATTAATGTCTATATTTCTGAAATATTATTGCACTTATAATATATTTCAGAATGTGTCAAAAATAATAAAAATAATAATAAAATAATAATAAAAAATAGAAAATAAATTTTAAAATTCAAACAACATATCAATTCAAAATCAATCAATCAAACAATCAAGCAACTAATTCTATGCAAGCAATTTCAACCAATTGTATTGTAAACGTGTACCTTTTTCTGAGTCCGTTTCTCTGAATTCGTCGGAGTCGTGAACTGCGGTGAAACACAAAGTCGAATTATACGTCTTTTGATCATCATCACTTGAGGACGAGTCTGAGTCATCTAGAGTAGCTGTAAATGCATGCTTCCGTTTCTTTGCTGGTTCATTGTTCATAGGAGGATTCTGCTTATCTGGATGCGGACAGTCTCTTTTGATATGACCTGGTTCGTCACAATTGAAGCATTTGATAAAGTTTGGTACTGTAGTCTGATTACCGGAATTCTTAAAGTTGTTTCTCTTGGAACTATTCAATTTTCTGTACTTCAGAAATTTCCTAAAATTTTTGGTCATAAAAGCTATCTCTTCATCATTATCGCTGTTTGAGTCTGATCCATCGGTCAATGCATTGAATGCCATCGATTTCTTTTCAAATGCTATACTTTCTCTTCTCCCGATCATTTGAACTTCAAACGACATTAGATTTCCAATCAATTCTTCTATCTTTAAAGTACTGATGTCATTTGCCTCTTCAATTGCAAGTGTCTTTTGATCCCATTCTGGAGTGAGAGAATTTAAGATTTTTCTGACTTGATCTTCTTCCGAAAATTCCTTTCCCAAAGATATTAAAGAATGCACAATATCTTGAAATCGACTATACATATCTAAAATAGACTCATTAGTATTCATTTTAAATAACTGAAACTGATTTGTGAGCATGGAAATTTTGGTCTGTTTAACTTTGCTTTTTCCTTTGTGTGTTACTTGCAAAGTTTTCCAGATTTCATATGCAGACTTACAAACTGACACTCTATTAAATTCATTTCTTTCAAGTGAACAAAACAGAATATTCATTACTTTAGAATTATTTTGTGCAACAGTCTTTTGCTCAGTGGTCCACTGTGCAAAATTAGTTGTGGGTTCAGAATATTCAATTTGTGTGATATTCCAAGTATCTAATCCTACAGATTGTAAATATATTTTCATCCTACATGCCCAATATGCATAGTTACTGCCATTAAAAAGTGGTGGTCTGGCAGTAGACTGACCTTCTACAAATGAACTAGTGTTGGTGGTAATAGCAGTACTAGTGTTAGTAGCCATTTTGAAATTTTTCAAAATTCAGATAATGAAACTTTTGAAAACAAAGCTCTGATACCAAATGTTAGAAATGCGGATTAAGGATCTTAAGGCTAGAATTAACACTAGAGGGGGGGGGGTGAATAGTGTTTTAAGAAATTTGTTAATCTTTTTGAGTTTATCCTAATTTGTTAACAATGTATACACAAATCAGACACAGATATGAACACAGAATCAAACACAGATGCAAATATAAAGTAAAAGCAGTAAAGGAAAGAACACACTGGATTTTATACTGGTTCAAAGTTACCCTACATCCAGTCCCGCACAACCAAGTACGGATTTCCTTTCAAACTCAATTCAACAATTACAACCCTCGGTTTCAAGGCTACGAGGTACACCCTCCAGAATCACAATCCTCTGGGTAGAGATACTTGATTTCCGGGGCAACAAGTTTGCCCAATTGATTTCCAGGGCTACAATCACACCGTCTCTCGCTTGATTGATTTCCAAGGCTACAATCACACCTTTTCTCGCTCAATTGGTTACAAAAAGTCTATAACTTAGATTAGCACTTGGATCTTGTAGAGATAGTGGAGAGAATCAAAACCAGAAATAATCGAGTATGATTCGATATTGATTTCGGTAGAGTAATGGTATGATTTTGTATTAAGAAATGTGGAAGAAGAAGAGAAGTGAAAAACCAGAAAAATATGTTATAAAATTCGTTGAAACTGACCCCTATTTATAGAAGAACAACAGCCATGACCATTCATGAAGAGTTATGGCGAATAGACACTTCTTTTGAAATTTGAATTTTGAATAAAACTGTCACCATGTCGACATAGTGCCTATGGGCATGTCGACATCCCTCAGCCAAAATTAATGTTTTGAATTTCTATAAAAATAATATTTATCTTATATAAAAACTATTTAAAACTTTATAAATATACTTGAATATAGTTGAAATTCATAAGTAAATATAAAGAACAATATATATATTATTTAACTATAATTTAAATCAAAATATAAATAATTTAAAAGTTAAATATATTATTTGAAAAGATAGTTTAAAATCAGAAGAAATTTTGACTCTTAAAATAAAGATGTTTTGAGGCTAAAATTATTTTAAAAACGGAATCGAGAGTTTTGAATCTTTTTAAAAGGAAAGTTTTGAAATCATTTCGAAAACAAGATAATTTTTAAAAATCATTTGAATTAAGCTTAGTGGATACAAAACAATGTCCCACAAGATTTTCGTAGGTTCCATCCTACTTAGGGTTCCATCCCTTTAATGGGCTAAAAGCGGATTCCATTCCACGAATAAATTGGATATTAAGATGCCAGTGCTTTTCTATGAGTTTTAACAAATATTCCTAATAAAACAAACTTAACCTTGAAATCTTGAACTCTTGATAATCTTGATACTCATGAGTTTTCTATCTCTATATCTTGAATCTCTATACTGTACAGTCTTCATTCTTGATACCTGCATGGTTAGATCCTGCATATACATATATATCTAAACTTGTAATGTTAGTATTTATATTTTATAATCTATTCTAAGGTTGTTGTCATCAAAACCATCATCTCATGTACTAACACCGGCCACTTGGGTAGGAGAAGAACCCTTAGGATCGATTCCCAAAGATTCAACAATGTCCTGTCCTTCCTTAGACGGTGCAGGAGCCTTAAAGAATTGAAGTTTGGCGGCGGCCAGATCAGACGGCTCGTTACCTCGAAGAACTTGTCTCATAAGTTCCTCTTCATTGGACCCCTTTCTCCCAACTCTTCCTTCTTTTTCTTGACAGTGAGCTCCCAGGCTTTCGGGAGAAAGTCAAGATAACCTTTGCCAAGAAAGGTCAAGTCAGGGTGGAGAAGGACTTTCGCATTATATTCGATGATAAGCGGATCGAGAAAGTCCTTTATCTCATTCCTGCAGGACTCGGCGGCAACTTCTATCCGAGAGTTAGCTTCTTCGAGCACTTCCTTTCTACCCACATCGCGGGTCTCTTTCTTTGAAGCTTCGATCTTAGCAAATTGTTCGTCGAGCTTTGTTATTAAGATTCTTGCCTCGACGATCTCTTCCCAGTATCACTATGATTCTTCTTGTGCCTCAATCTTTTCCTCCATCTCTTTATATAATAAATTTTCAAGCTCTTCAACGCGGCGAGCTAGGGCATCTTTCTCCTTTTGCAAGGAATACTTTTCTAGAGCCAGAGTGCAGCTGCGATGAGTGCCGCGTCAAGTTCTTTTTTATGCGAAGTCTCCAGGCGATTTTCCGCCTCTGCTGTTTATTTTGCATTCTTCTCTACTTCAGCAAGTTGGGTTTTATACTCAAGCAACTCAGCATCCTGGTGCATGATGATGTCCTTGTCATGAATAGCCTCCAACTTGAGGTGGTCAATTTCATGTTGGCACTCGACGGAGACTTTGGAGATTTTCTCAGCTAAGTGAATAAATGATTCATATTGGACGTACACGTCGTTCATGCATGCCAGTGAGCTCTCCTAGGAGCTTTCGGGAATGACGTGTACGGAAGGGAGGAACTTAAGCCCATCAAAGCAGATTCTTGGAAAGGTAGCTTTAAGTTCGGCTAACTTCTCCACTGTCGTAGAGTCAGGAGAGGGAACCGGCAGAAGCTGGTCGGAAGTAACAAGTGGATGCTTGCCAGAGCGGCGTTCGCGTGACTATCTTAAACTAGACGACCCAGAATGTTGGTCATGAGGCGCGGTAGCATGAGAGCTGCGATGTGAAGACCTCTCTCCGCTGTGAGCGGGCAGGTTAGAGTGATCATCATGATGAGAAGCGTGTGGTCGGAACTTCCGTTTGGATAAGGAAGAAGATTCCCTTGAATAGTAATCTTTATATTGCCCGTCATCTTTTTCTCTACGTCTTCCGGATTCGGAATCTCGGCTCGAGCGATAATAAGTAGAAGAACCTCGAAGACGGTCGAAGGCGCAGGACTGTGATATGAAGAGAACCAAATAAGAGCATATTATAAAGTTTTCGCACGAAGAATTAATAACAAGTGTATAGTGGAGTTCAAGTGTTTGTGTGTGTCCTAGTGTTCCCCCCGACGGACCGGTAACGGTGGCTTTACTCATTAGAATATTCTCCCCTCTATTGGAAGGTTGGACGTCTTCGCTGCTTTTGGTGGGGAGTTGAGCCTTTCGATGTTGATGTTAGGAAAGTCATAGGTCAATATATCGTCTGGGATTGGAATGTCAGAAAATCCCTTCAATGAGCTTTCCATGTGTTGAGAGGATGACTCCTTTTCAAGAGTAATGACGAACTCTGGATTTGCCCCGGCCTTACTCTTTCGCAGCCTATACACTATCTTTTTCTTCCTCTTCGTAGGTGTTTGCACTTGACTGACTTGTGGCGTTTCGACTACCGACGCTTTTCCAAGGCCTACATCTTCATTTCTCGGCCCAACATCTTGAGATTCTTTGATCTCCCCCTCTTCGGTGTCTTCCCGAGTTCCTTCGACAGGAGGCACAACGAGGTTGCTTGTCTCTACTCTTCCTTCGACAATAATTTTCGGGGCTACTTTACTCTCGAGGAGTCCAATTTTTCGGCCGTCTTCCAACAGCCCGAATAATGAAAGCAACTCGTCAGTAACAAGAAGTTTAATATCCCGATCCTCAACGGGAGTGACACGAATGGCGGCAACAGCTCTAGAATACTCGACGCCTTCGGGTCGAGGATGAACACCTAGAAGAACTTGGGACGTTAGTATATTCAAAGGAGAAGTTATGACGTGAGTCACCGAATTAAAGACGGAAGCATAATTAACACTTACGTCCTTGTGGACTACAAACTTCAAATATATTGAGATCCAATCGCTAATAGAACAAAAAGTGCATGTGTGTGTATTTCACAGCTTTTTTAAAAAGATATCCTATTGAAAACTATAATATGTTTTTGATACTTGGTTAATTTATGTAAAGGACAAAAATTAGGGCTTTTTTAATCACAAGGACAGCCCGCTAAAATTTTATCCTCAAGGACAAATCACTGCAACTTGTCTCTCCAACTCCAGATCTTGCTACAAAACCCACACCATCGCTTCCTTCTCCAACCCAATAAACTCCGACCGAGACGTCGACCTCTCAGATCTCGGAACACCTTGGCAGAAATCAAGGACCTGCGCGCGGAGTTCGAGCTCGAGAGGCGAATTCGAAAGAAGATGGAGTCTGTGAAAAAATCTAAGGCGAAGGAGCTCGCGGAGAAGAAAAGAGCACGCGAGGAAGCGGAGAGCGACCGTGAAAAGTTAGGGATGGAGATCAAGCACGTGAGTGAGGATTTCGAAATACTGTGTTCAGTTTTTGGGTATCAATTTTGTATGCGATGTGGTATCAGTTTTAATAAAATAACACAGTATCAGTTTTGTATGCGATGTGGTATCAGTTTTAATAAAATAACACAGTATCAATTTTGTATGCGATGTGGTATCAGTTTTAATAAAATAAATAGTATGGATTTGTGGTGGTTTAGGAAATATTATGGATTTGTGGTGGAAAATTTCTGATGGGTTATTGGTTTGACGAAACGGTGAAGGTGGTGGTATAGTGTGTGGTATTTGGAAGCGATGGGTAGGGTTTGCATCATAAGGAATTTCAAAACTGATACCTAAAATTTCAAAACTAATATCTAAAATTTCAAAATTGATACCTAAAAACTGGTATCAGTATCAGCTTTTAAGAGCATGGTGCTGGTGAGGGGGTGGCGTTGGCGGGTGGACGAGGTGACATGGGTAGTTGCACGACGCTGGTGAGGAGGTGACGCTGCGGCGATGCTGAACACAAAACGGATGGAGGAGGTGGCACGAGGTGGTTGCTCCAAAATGTATGAAGGAGGAGGTGGCAATGGTGGCGCTGGTGAGGAGGCGGCGGCGCTGGTGAGGAGGTGGCGTTGACGCGGGATAAGGTGGTCGGAGCTGAAAACGGGATTGAATGGGCACGGGGAAGAGAGATTTGTGCATTTGAGAAAAAATGGGCTTTGGGCCTGTCCTTGAGGATAAAATTATAGGCATGTGTCCTTGAGGATAAATTATTTGGATATTTTGTCCTTTACAATAAATCCCACTTATAGTATAGAGTATAATATACCTAAATATAAGAGCAACCAGCTAAATGTACAGTAATTTGTAAACCAGGTACGTTAAAATTAATCATGACGCTTCATGTTTGTGAAAACTATAACATGTTTTTAAATAAATATTCTTTTGAAAAATATAACATGCTTTAGGTGCTTGGTTTTTTTTGTAGCATAAATAATAATATGCCTAAATATAAGCAGCTGTGATGGTTAATCCAATTGTATACTCACGGACTGAAAATTTGAAAAAAACATTCAAGCATATTTAAAATCTGATCCAACCACCGATAGAACAATTTTTTTTGGTATGTGTGTGAGTGTGTCTATATATCCAAACTTTTTAAATAGATGTTCTATTGAAAAATTATAATATGTTTTTGGTACTTGGTGTTTTTATTGTATAAAGTATAATATACCTTAATATAAGTGTAGCAAGCTAAATGTAGAATAATGTGTAAACCTGGTACGTAAAAATTAATAGTGACTCTAAATGTTTATGAAAATTATTACATGTTTTTAAATATATATTCATTTGAAAACTATAACATGTTTTAGGTACTTGGTTTTTTAAGTATAAAGTATAATATACCTAAATATAAGTAGCGGTGAAGGTAAATCCAATTGGACCTCCATGGACTAAAAACTTCAACAACATATTCACGCATAGTGAAAATATGATCCAATCACGGATAAAACAAAAAAGCATGTGCGCGCATGTGTGTATCACAACTTTTCTAAATAAATGTTCTGTTGAAAACTATAACCTTTTTCAGTACTTGGGTTTTTTGCAGCATAAAGTATAATATACCTAAATATAAGTGTAGCCTGCAAAATGTAGCAAAATGAGTAATCCTGAATTCCTGATACATAAAAATTAACTGTGACTCTTCATGTTTATGAAAACTACAATGTGTTTTTAAATAGATAGTCTTTTTAAAAATATAACATGTTTTAGGTGCTTTGTTTTTTATAGCAAAAAGTACAATATACCTAAATATAAGTAGTAGTGAAGGTAAATTCAATTGTACACTCATTAACTGAAAACTCTAACAAAAAATTCATGCATAGTGAAAATATGATCCAATCGCTGATAGAACAAAACATGTATGCTTGTGTATGTTTGTATATATATCATACCTTTTTAAAATAGATATTCTTTTGAAAACTATAGCATGTTTTTTGTACTTGGTTTTTTGTTGCATAAAGTATAGTATGCTTAAATATAAGTATAGTCAGCTAAATGTAGCGTAACAAGTATACCTGGTACATAAAAATTAATCGTGACTATTTGTATTTATGAAAACTATAACATGTTTTTAAAAAGATATTCTTTTGAAAATGATAACATGTTTTATATGCTAGGTTTTTTAATAGCATAATGTATGAAATACCTAAATATAAGTGGTAGTGAAGGTAAATCCAACTATGCTCTCGTAACGACCCCACCGCGATGCCCAGATTAGCAAAGAACATTATAAGTATTGTCATCTGCAAATCCAAAGAATACGGCTTGTTAAGGGCGATCGAATGTGAATATATCTTTATACTAACATTTACACGTCATTTATACCTTTTCACTTAATATTTGAAGTAAATTTGATGTGTATAGTATTAATACAAAGTAATAGACACATCGATTTCTCAGAATCAGAACAATATATTATATAAATAACATTCACAGATCACAATAGAAGAAATCTCAACTTACACATCACAAATTTTGAGTTTACAAAATGAAATGATAAACTCGATTATTGTACAAGTTTAATAATTCTCTAATCTCAAAAATTCATATTAGTATTTAATATCAAATTCATATCGTATAGGAGATATTAACAATTCATGATATTCCAGAACGAAAGAAATTCGTACTTAAATTTCCAAGTTTTAATTATTACTTATGTCAAAATGTCACGTTCGATGTTTAGGAACCCCTATCGATAACATGGCGTCCCACATATCGATCAGAATCCTTAAACAATGTCCGAATAAGTTAACACAATAGATAACCACAAGTTTAGATGCATTTATTTTGTTATCACTAACATCCATACATCCAATTTTAAATAAATACAACCAAGTAATCAATTACTAGCAACCAATCAACCAAAACATACATAATCACTTACAGCAGAACAATTCAATATCTGAAATTCCGCTGGGCAACTCTGATTATTCCTAAATCATTAAATATTAAACTTATTTACTCAAATTCCCTCAATTTTCTAGTAAAAGAAAATTGTTCAATTTAATTTAATTCCTTCCAATTTAATTCCTAAATTTTCTCACTCTAAAAGATTTTACTCATTATTTTCCAAAGATTTTAATGTCATAAATTCTAATTTATCAATTTAAAATTTTTAAATCAATTTACACTCCGAATGATTATCCCAGTAATCATTTTCTATTCCTATCCCTATATAGATAATTACAATAATTATCTAACACACATCCCAGGGAACATGGGTCTAAGTCTCACTAGGTGTAGATCTGTGATTTTATATGCTATAATGGTTTGACAATGCTTTGATACCAACTGTAACGACCCCACTGCGATGCCTAGATTAGCAAAGAATATTATAAGTAACGTCATTTGCTAATCCGGAGAATACGGCCTTTTAAGGGCGATCTAATGCGAATATATCTTTATACTAACACTGACACATCATTTATACCTTTTCACTTAATATCTGAACTGAATTTGATGTGGATAGTATTAATACAAAGTAATAGACACACTGATTTCTCAAAATCAGAACAATATATCATATAAATAACAGTCATAGATCATAGCCGAATAAATCTCAACTTACACATACATAAATTTTGAGTTTACAAAATGAAATACTAAACTCGATTGTTATACAAGTTTAACAATTCTCTAATCCCAATTGTACATCTTATAAACATATTCGAAAATTTCCTAAATGGGGTAAACTAAAAATTCAAAAGTGTTTATCTCCTTGCTAGCCCAAACATCCAAAGGTCAATTTGTCCTGTAACCTAAAAAGTATCGACCTGATCTGAGCAAAATAACACCCGGGTCAGCATATCTCTAAATATCCAATAGGATGAGAACAGAATATAATACAAGAATAAACAACATATAAGTAAATACAAATGTCCAGGATATAATGAGTTAGGGAATTAATTTAATTTAGAGTTTATCACAAGGCACATGGTTATAAATTTAAATCACGAAACATATTAGTCACTAAACAGTGAATTCACATAACAAAACACAATATCTCTAAGCACCCAAATATCAATATTGATTAACTCAGAAAAGGGTTATAAGTTTAAGTCACAAACACAAACTAGTCACTAAACACAAAATAACAGAATTAACTTAACATCCATCACAAGACACAAGAATATATATTTATTTCACGAACACACGACACAAGAATATATATTTATGTCACGAACACAAAATAGTCACTAAATCCAAATATCCAGAATACAAGAGATCTTAATCCAAACCGATCGTAATGATCGTCCAAACCAATCGCAACGATTGTACTCAAAACCCGTTGTAACATCCCACCCTTCTGACCGCCCTTATTCGGTAATTAAACCAACTTGAAACGTTCAAAATGACGGATTGTTGTTTAGTTTATATAGTTTAAACAGAACCAGCCACAGAAACACAAAATAATATAATATTTCGCAAAGATGAAAAATGAATTTTTATTTCTTTCCTTTTTCAATATCATAGTTTATACAATGTATTAAATTTATACAACGGAATATTTCATTAAGTACAAAGTTCCTAAACTAAAGTGATGTTTTCCCCCTCTCTCTAACTTCGCTGCCCGAAAATCTACAAGCTGTAAATAACTCGGGCCTGACCCGAGTTTTACATTCAAAAGAAAATAATACACAGGTCAGTCTAATTCAAACTCAGTTATTAGTGCATATGAGCAATAATAATCAAATAATCAAATAGACGACAGTCACAAAAATTCTCGTCTATCCGACCCTTTTAACAAAGAAATCGGATGACGGTAATTATAACACTTAACAGTGTTAAACAACAAATCGGCAATTTCAAATTATCAACTGAGATAAATAAACAGATTATCAATGAAGATAATTTAGAAAACAACAAAATCATCAAATCAACTAATCAATTTAAACAATTGAAATTGTCACTTTAAAACATCGATACTGATTGGCTGCAGTACACGCTCGCGTGTACGGCCTCGCCACTATAGTGATGAAATACACATAAAATCAACGGAAGTTCACAAACGAGCACAAGGTCAAACCCAAGAAAAAGTCAGGTTCAACTCAAATGAGATTCAAATAAAATCAAAATGCAAGCACAAGGTCAAACCCGAGCATTTAAGCTGGATTCAACTCAAATACAAATTCAAATGAAATGGTCAAGACATAAAACTCAAGCCTCGACCCAAGTTCAAATCAATCAACAGAAACAGAGGCTGTGACAGCTCTGATCAAAATCAAGTGCAATATCAAGTCAATCATCACCAAAGACTGGTGCATCTCAATACATCACAGCAATGTGGAAGTGCAGACTTGATGAACAAAATGCAAGAAACAACTGTGGATATAAATGCATCACTGTGACACAAGTATAAAATGCATGAACTAAACTTCCAAATCAATATATGATGTGCGCAGCCAATAGCCATATAGATATGCAGTATGAACTAAAGTGAATGAGGACTCAATATGCTAACTCGAAAAACAATGGACAGCGGACTGTACATGAATCAATTAACGAAACCGAATGCAATCTCAAGTGAACTCAACAAGGTAGTCAAATTCAATTGCAACTGACTTGAAAGAAAAATTACATGAAACAACATATAGGCAGCATGATAACTCAATGCAACATGACGGTAAGCAGTGCCACAAGACCACCAAGCGAAACAAGTCGATGCAAACCTTCATGAACACACATATATGACCTGAAACTCCAAAACAGCTAGTCAACTACTAGTGAACAGTAAGATGTAAGGCCCCAAATACTACATGAAACCAATACAGTGATGTTCAGGTAGAAACACATATATATACAAATGAAGACATAGCAAGGCCAAATACACAACATCCAAGTCCAAAACCAGTGAATTGCTATGGTCGACCAGGCAGCAACCAAAACAATACACCATGACTCATATAAACAAAACTGACACACATTGGTGTGTCATATACAAACCAAGTATATACGAGCTGAAGCCAACAAATGTTCAAAACCGAGATACCCAAGTAAAATAATCAAGTCCGTAAAGGTTAATTTTGGACAGAATCAACAGAGTTTCCAACTCGAAGTCAAGTGAAAAACATCAAGTGCACATCACTGTCAAATGAAGACTCAAATTACAATTTCACTGCCTCAACGGTCAGAGTATCATCGACAAAGTGAAACTATTCATATATATAAACCAATGCAAACTTCAGTTACAAAATCATCAAAACATATCTGAAATTTCAAATTGAACAAGTCAACATAATCAAGCACTGTACGCAAGTGGAAACCAATGCAAACTACTGAATTTCAATGATGAACAGCGATCAAACGTACAGGCCAATGGAAAACCAAATCAAAGCCAGAAGTTCAACCGCAGTTTTTCAAGTGACAAAAGTCGACAACGTGCCAGCAAAAATGAAGTTTCAAATCAAGGCCGAAGCCAACAGAAATCTCACATAGACAAAGTCAAAACCGTTTCAAATCGTTGCTGCTGTAATGATCAAGGAGTGATCGAACGATTTAAAAATCAAAACCGTGAGAATCAAGTCAAAAATATACGTATGTGACTAAGTTGCAAATATCACAACCATCGATATATTATCAGGCAGTCGAGAAAAGAGAGTGACGAAGTCAAGTAAATGAATACGAACAAATTCAAGGGTTTCGAAATCCATAGATATATATACCCAAAATCAAACGAAATCAACTTCAAAACAAAGTCGAATGCCGAGATAAATTAAATCAGTTACTCAAGCAACAAAAATCCCAAATTGGAACAAGCTAGGAATCACCATAAGCTCGACTTAGATGTCAGTAAATAATATTACTCACCTTCGCTTGAAGCAGTCGCGAGCAAGACGAAGGAAGCGTCGATCGCCTGAGCTACTAAGGTCGGCCGCCTTCGATTTAAACGAGCCCTAGCTTTTGGAGACGAGCGAAAGAAGATAACGAGGCTGCCATTATTATTTTTAGATCTGAACCGAGCTTTGTTTTATTGTTGAATGAAATGGAATAGGTGTACATATAGAGAAAATACTTTGTACAAGGTGCTATTTGTTTATACAACATAGGACAGAGATATTTCTCTTTGCTTGATGGCTGAAGTGTCTTTCGAATTGACTTAGTTTATTTTTGTTGAAATGTAAGCATAATGCTTAAGTCCTTTATGTCTCCACCTTACCTTGCATTACTACTTACAGGCTGCATTTATTATGTTTGCACTTGTTTTGCTTTTTTATACACATGTTCACTTGTTTGTACAGTAATACTTAGATATTATTTCTTTTATACTTTGTTCTTGTATTGCCTACTTATTTATAGGCTGCCTATTTTCATTTGTTTATAGGCTGAAATGATGTTGCTTTGGTATTTTTTTTATATACTTGAGTATATTTATTTCTTTTGCTTTTAAAATGGTGGCTGCATTTATTAGCTTGTACAATAGATATTCACTTTACTTTGTTTATATTTATTTCTTGCCTTCTTTTCTTCTTTTGTTTCCTATTTAATTGTGTTTTACTTTATTTTTTTTCAAATTTGTCATATATATTGCTATTTTAAACATGTATTTTCTTACTTAAATATTTATTTTAACTTACATTATCAAATATTTATTTACTTATTATTATTTTCATACTTATGTTAAGGTTACTTATTATTTTTCATTTGTTTGCTTTGTACATTGCTTTATAATTTTAAATGAAGTTCTAGTTAATACGTCGTTTGAACTTATCTAATTTATTTCTGTGTTCTACTTCATATTTTATAATTTATCTTATATATTTATTTTAACTTATTACTTATCGTGTTATCTTACATTTTCATTCATTATTTAGATGTTAAATTCTAAAAGAAATCGTTTTTAAAACTTAATAAAATAAACACATATCTTTTTATATGAATTATAAGAAATTCAAAGTAATTTACCAATATATTTCACAATTTTTTATCAAAACTTATATTAATTATCAATTTAAACTTAATTAAAATCCGGGGTCGTTACAGATTGAAAATATTATTATTTTTTTATTATGCCAAAATTACCGGGTTGTTACAATCTCCCCACCTTAAAACTTTTCGTCCCCGAAAAGGAGAGGTTGTTAAAATTTCACCGATATTTATACCCTACACAATTTTTTTTACTAAGCTCAAAACTTATTAAAAATAAATAAACATAGGATTCATTCCTTTTGTTTTATCTCACTAGCTTTGTTCATTGATTTCTACAATCAAGATGCAAAAATCTTTTACCAAAATTTTCGACTTACAAAGCTCAGATTTAAACTTGAAATTCTTCATGTTAGAGATTTGCATATTATATCTTTTCCAAAGCTGTGTACTTTCAAGACATTTTAAAAAAATCTTCTTCCTTAGTTTATAGGTTGGAATTTGTAATTTCAATTTCAGGCACTTGATTCGCTATTTACAGTTTGAAAATACTTACTAACTCGAAATTTAACAAGTTTATCTTTTAAAAGCTAATAAATTGTTTTCTATTTATTTATATACATATTTGTATATATGGTAAATAGTCAAGGTCTGTTTTAAATTTTAATAAATAAGGATATGTTTTCAAACTCTAATCTTTTTGGTAATTTGGAAATTGGATTAAATTCAATATTAAATAAATAACCATTTGGATTTAAAATATACTCAAGATTTAAGTTAAATTGTTTAAATGATTTTAGCTTAAATTTAAATTAAACAAAAGGGTTGTTGTTCTTTTTAAAGTATAGCTTGATAAAAATAAGTAATGAAGTGATAATTTCTTTTATGAATTATTTTAATGTAATAATGAGCTTTATTTATAATATAATGTCTATACAAGTAGATTTTTATTTTAAATAAAAATTGTTATATATTTTAAAGGAAATTATGGTTTTTAAAATTTATATAAATCTCTCAAAAGAATAATATGTATAATAAAATATACCTTATGAATATTTAAAGTAAGTATAAAATAAAATGATAATAGGTAATTATATATTTGATAGTTTGTGTTTTTAAAATATAAATAAATACACTTATGTTAGAGATGGAAACAAATATACAAGCTAACATAACAACAATAACAATAACCTTATCACTTTTAAAGTAAAACTTAAGCAAAATATTTTATACTCTATAGTAAAATATACTTGCAGGCATGGAAATCACCTAAGTACAAGATAAGATAAGGCAAGTAAATATATACACTATGGCAAAGTATACATGTTGCAGGCAAGTAAAATTCATCTCAGTACATACGAATAGGAATGGGGAAGTATGCTAAGCTAAGTAAACAAATAAACATATGTTTGTAAGTTTGTACCTAAAGGAATAAAGTATAGGCTATTGTAAACTTGAATAGGAGCAAGGCATTGAATGCCATCACCAAGTACACGAGACATCTCTTTTCAGCTTCTTTTAAAATAAAAATCTCTGATTTCTTTTGTACTAGCTAGGATTTATGTGTACAAATGCAACTATCAAAGCTCTACATACTTGTGTTTTATTTAGCAAACTTCTTTTCATTTTTGTTCATTCAAACAAATATACAAACCTGGAAAATCAACTAGAAAACTAACCACTTCAGTTTCAAATTTAAAATGAAAGCATCTCAACTACAATAAGTTTCCAGTTCAAACATTTCAGTTTTCATGTTCCAAGCTGTTCAAAGTTTTCTGGAATCAACAACAAAAATATGCAAGTTCAAATTCCAGTTTCAAGTTTCCTGTTTTCAAACAAAAAGAACAAGCTCTCTGTTTTGAAAAGACAGGTGAGTAAACTTTTAATCTAAAAACTTAAGTAACCTGGGAATCTTTGTGCTTATGATTTGTTTATATGTATATATGTATGTGCAAGTTTCTTTGTGAATCTATGATGTGTGCGTATCTGTTGTTTTTAAACTTCTCTGATCTTTTCAAGACACTGCCTTTAACCTGTTAATATGAGATGCCTTTAGTTTTGATACATATGACCTATGGTTGAAGTAACTTGTGATGTGTTTGTATGATGGACTATAACTTGTGAGTATATATGAATATATATATGTGTGTATGTTGTCCCTGTATTATACTGTCTTTAGTTCCAAGTTCAAGAATTTGTTCAAAACCCATTATCAGATGGTCTAACCTATGATAGTGTTTAAGATTCAAACTAAATATGTTTGTTGTATCATAGTTTTAAGTTTAAAAATTTGCTTAAGTTAAACAAATTTGTATGGACTCTGGAAAATTTAAAACAACAGAACAATCTTTTAATATGTTGAATTTCAAGTTTCTTAATTCACAAATTCATGAATATAAATTGAATTCGTATACAAAAATATGATTTTTAAAACAAGATTCGTGATTTTTAGTGGGGTTTTTTAGCAGCAGTTCGAGGATGATCGGAGTGGGTATTTTGATCGTATTCCGGCGTTATGATGATCTAGGGAGGTCGAGTTGCCTCGTGGGGATGGAGGGGCCTATGGTGGTCCCAGGAAAAATATTGCGATGGTTGGCCGATGACCATGGTGGCGGCAGGAGGCGTTCGAATTCCGGTGACCTAATTTTGGGGTGGCTGATGTTTTCCACTCGTTCATCGCCGTCGATGGATCGAGTGCCACGCGGTTTTGAAGGAAGGTTGAGGAGAGGTGGACGAGGCTACGGCCGGAGTTGGGTGGTCTCCGGTGGTCGGAGCGTGGAGCATGGGGTGTTGCCAGGTTTTGAAGTGAAGTTGTTTTCGAGTTTTCCAGTTTTCAGTTGCGAGCTCGAATTCAATTTCGAATGGTGGGCTAACGATCTGATGATCGGAGGTGGGTGCGAAGGCAGTTTTCGATGTGGGAGGACCATCAGAGATGGTCGGTGGCAACAAGAAGCTACCGTGCACGTGCACGGCAAACTTTTTGAATCTGGGCACTTGTTTAGTTGAGCAGGAAGAGTTCGAGTATCCTCGGGAAACTTTATGTTTGGCTCGAAGAATTTCACGTGGGACTCGAAGCGAATAGGAGGTTGTTCTCGAAGTAAATCAGGGAGGCTTGGGTAGAAGTTTGTTCAGGGTTTTAAACCAATACCAGTTAACAGTTTTTAAAATTTTGTTTTAAATTAAAACAAAGTTAAACAAAGTTCTAAATCAAGGTTTAATAGTAAATTCAAGTTAATTTGAAATTGAGTTGGGAAAAATAAAGTTTTATAATTTAAATTGATTTAAATAAGTTTTAAGTATTAAAATATGCTTTTAAACATGTGAGTTTAAAAAGGTTTTGGAAAATTAGTTTTAACTTTGTTAAGGGTAAATTGGAATTTATTTAGGAAGTAATCTGAAATAAATGTTTTTAAACATATTGGAAGTGAAAATTTAATCAATAATAAGAATAGTTTACTTTAAGTAATGAAGATTTAGAATTTATATTCATTAACCTTTAAGTTAATTAAGTATGAATAATTAATGATTGATATTAATTAAATTAGTAATTATAAGTTAAATGTATTAATTAAAGTTTTAAATAATGAATTAAGTAATTAATATGTAATTAAGAACCATAGATTAAATTTTAATTAATAAATGAATTATTAATGGTTAATTGAACTTATAATTAATAATGATTAAGGTAGTTAATTATTTTAGAAAAATAATTAAATAAATGTTAATAAAGGACATTAACTAGATTATTCTTATAATATATTAATGTGATTAATATTTAGTAATTAATTGGATTAATTAATGTAATGATAATCAATTGTGAAGTTTAAATGTAATTACTTATTGGGAAGTAATTAAGGAATTAGTTACTTATTGTAATTAATTGAGTAATTTGGTTAATTTGAATTAATTAATTTAGTTTAATTAATTTAGATTAATCACTTGATAATTTTGGAAGTATAATTTCTTGGAGAAGTAATTGATGAGAAATTACTAGATGAAATTAATTGGATGATGGGTAATGGAAGTAATTGGAGTATAATTACTTGAAGTTAATCATGGGATTAATTAAGTTTGTTATTGTGAGGTAATTAACTAAGGAAAGTTAATTACTGTATGAGATTAATCAAAGATGATTAATAAATGTGATTTGAAGATAAGTTTTCTTAATATAATTAATTAATAAAATAACTAATTAGAGATCATTAATTTTTATAATTAATGATGTAATTAGAAATTGATTAATTTGGGAATAATAAATCAATAAGGTAATTACAATGTAATAAATTAAAAATGAATGGAATTTATTATAAATAGTTAATCAATGGATTTATTCAAAGATAAATCTCTGTAAATGAATTTAAGGAAACTACTGGAATGTAAGTAAAAGTAAATTAATCAAAGATGATTAATTGGAATAAATAAGTAACTGATGATTGGTTAATGGCTTTGTAATTAATTAATGGTTATGTAAGTAAGATTTATAATGATGAAGTAATTAATTTAATTTACTTTAAATTAATTAGAGATTAAGTATTTAATTTAATTCATTTTAAATTAATTATAAATGGTGTGTTATGAATCCTTTTTTATGTATTGATGGATGATATTGATTTCCTTGAACGGTTTGAAATCTCAGATATGAGATAAATAATGCTGTATGATATGGTTGTTTTGGTTGAAGTGTATTGATAATGTAGATTATCTATTTGTGATGATATGGTAGATTATCTATCTGTGATATTGTGAATTATCGATCTGTATGTATATGGATAATGAAATGAATTGTTTTAACTTTAAAACAACTTGGCCTTAAAAGATACGGTTTGGATTTCGATGAGACCGGGATCGGGTTTGCAGATTTGGATATCCGAAAACCACATCGATCCAAATTAACGATAGGTCGTGAATCTCAAGTGAAGATGAAGATTCAGAGTGCAAGGGTTATTGTCGTTGACTCTGAGGATGATTCCAAATTGAGTGTAACGAGATAATGCCTTCGGTTTCGTTCGAACTTGGAATGAACTTGTATGGATTGAATGCTTTCAGAACATCTTCAGGTGGACGATGAGCATTCTAAGAGATGTGTTCTCTAAAGGTAATCGTAGCCTCAAGCCTCAACAATCGGGAATGGCTAAAACAGGGGAGGTGCAGCAAGGCTTCGTGGGTCGCACCCACTTAAGAGCGAGATATACCCTTGTCTAGAATCCCTTTTTATTCGGCTGTGTGGGCGGTTGAATAGCTACAACCGCCGGGGTTGTCTTGTTTGGGACTGTCCAGTAAGGGATGGTTCCGGCTTTGTATTGCAGGGCACTTAGGGTGGGTCCTCGGTACGCTGATCTAGGCCAGGTACAGTGACGGGCGGTACCCCGGTAGCCCTGCCATTGTATGGAATCCAAAATCCAATAAGTGATATCAGACTTGATTGTATACCTATGTTTGCTGGAATTTAATAGATGTAACAATTTCGGCTATGATTATATTTACTTGAAAACCCTAGACTTATTATAATATCACTGAATTTCCTATCAAATGTTTGGTCAGCGTAAGGTAAAAACTTACCCATGTTTATGTGTGGGGAGTCTTACGTGATACCTTTGTTTCAAAGGTTTTTAAAAGTTAAACAGCTTTAACCGTTTACTCATACCAGACCCATGTCTGACCCGAAGTTTATTTATGTTTTCTTAAACTCTCGGGTACTCAAATTTTTACGAGTAGCCAAGAGTATCAGGTTAGCTTTGACGAATTATGGAGGAGCAATGGAGCAGGAGGCTTCAGCATTATAGATATATATTGGTTCCGCTGTGTTAGTATTTATCTGTATTTCCGTTGTGTTGTATTGAGATGTATCGAGTTGTATTAACTAGACAGGTGTTTATAACTGTCTAGTATGTGTTGTATTATCTGTGTAACTCTGATGTATATGATACTATGTAATCTCTTATGTGATATATTATATTTCATTCGTTCCGCTGTTGAGATTCTGATGTTGTTTCTTCTTTCTTCTCTATCTTTTCTATTTCTCACCCCTTTCTTTCTTAAAGATGACACAACTTTCTGGTAGTAGAAAGTCGGGTCATCACAGTTGGTATCAGAGCGTTAGGTTGAGTGAATACTTAGGCTCTGGAGTGGTGTCTATCTTGAGAGAGCGTATTTGTAATTTATATATATATATATATTTATATATTTCTACCTATTTGTTGGGTTACCTGTTCGGGTTTTCCAATATAAGTTATAAAGGTAGATAAAGTAGTGGTGTGTGTAACACGACTACCAATGGTTGGAAGTGTATTTGTCGAGACTGTAGACCTAATACCGTCTTGAGTGAGCTTTGTTGATGTAAGGATTTCATCGATCTCTGAAGGTAACCTATAAAGGTTCGGAGTCCATCTTTGAATAGAGTTTGGATCTGTCAGTTGAGCAGAAGCTAGTAATGGTATCTTGATATCTCAGGGATTAGTAGCTGTGTGATAAGACACAGTGACTATGGATGTTTCCGAAGATGTTTCTTTGGGACAAGTTAAAGAAGTGTGTCTGCTTCGGTGATGTGGCTGAGTGCAGCAGGGTGTTTCTGTTTGGTTTGAGGTTCGAGTTTCTCGAGGAGCTTCTGGATTTGTAGTCTTTGGGCATTGGTGTCAACAGTATAGCTCGGAGTGTTCTGTATGTTGGCAAGGAAGCTTTCTAGAGCAGTGGAGTTCAGAAGCAGTAGAGTGGTTCCGTTTCTTCGTTGGATTGGCTAGTTAAGCGTAAGCTGTTCTGTTTGGTAAAGAGAGAACAGTTTTTCTTTGGGATTAGGTTGAGTTGATCGCAAAAGTGACTTGCGTAGCTGAGCATTCTCTTGGGTAGTCATAGTTTTGTTAGCATCTTGAGATTGAGTTTGGTATCGACTGGATTCCAGAAGTGGTACAGAAGGTTCAGCTTAGTAGTAGGATGGTTTTTGGAGGAAGATTTTAGTGAAGCAGCTCAGGTTTTGGAGGAACTTCTGAGTTTTATTTTTTGGAACTGGTGAACCATATTTTTGGAAAGTGTTTTTCCAGTCTTTGCTTGTGTTCGTCATCAGCATTTTCATCCGTTCAGATCAGAGTTGCGCAGTGGAAGCATGGTGGCAGCTATTTTAGAGTGGAAGCAACTGGAAGTTGCAGTGTTTTGGATTAGAGAGTTTCTAGAGGAAATTTTCAGGATCTTAAGGTCAGATTGTGGTGCATCGTTTTATCTCTTTTGGATGTGAGAAGTGAGATCTGTCTTCTGATTTTGGAGTAGAGTGGAGTTCTGAGTTTGGTTGATCTTGGAAAGATCATTTTGTTGGATTGTTTTAGTTCAGGTTGTTTCGAGAGGGCATCGGCGAAGGATGAGCTGATCAATAAGGATGAAGGAGACCTAGGATCTTCCGAAGAATTTTGTGGATAAGAATCGGAGATTTGATTTTGGATAAGTGTTTGGTTGTCAGGATTGAATTGTCAGTTTAGATAACTAGGATTCGTTGTTTTCACGTATCTCTGAGGGAGTACGTGTAAGATTCTATCTCTGGTTATAGAACCAGCAGTTCAGGGAGTTTGGATGTTGAGTCAGACTTGTATATAGTCTGATTTCCTGTCTTGTTTTGTAGATCTAGATGTGTGTAGCTTAGTAGTATTGATTGTTCGGATTCTATAGAGCGAGTAACCCGGTATTTATACTCGGGGAACTCAAGGAAATTCTATCCAGTATTTTGTTTGGATAGTTAGATTTGTTTGATTGATTGCTATGGTTGTTAGTATATATTGATGATATATGCTTGTGTTTAAAATTAAATCATTAATAAGACTAGTGCGAACCCGTTCTTCGTACACGGATGTTGAAAAAATATTGTTGTTGCATAGGTCATATCCAAATGTATAAGAAATTTAATACGGTGATGATGAAAAAACATTGTTGAACGATAGTGTTACATCATGAATAACAATTTGGTAGGATAAAGAATACATAGATATATTTGGTTATGATAATCACAATTAAAATCGAACAAAACAATTACAGTGAATATGTTAAAGTTCACAGGCTATTTAGAGGATAATGTGTTAAAAATTTATCCGCTAATGCATAGATATATTCACTGTGGCATATAACGCCAATATTGTTGCTTTTGCAATTACACAGCTGCTTCAATGTGCATAGATATAGTTGAAGTATTCACTGTGAACTGCAGACACAAAGACACAGTGCAGTTCGATTCAATTAAATAAGAGTAACAAAAGTTTTTTGCAATGGAGGGAAATATAGTAATAGGATGAAATTTGTAAACAGTCAGGAAAAGTATTTGTCAACAGCTGAAAAAAGGGAGCAAAAGAAAAAAGAAAAAGCAATAGATGTAGTACAGGGGAAAAGTAGTAAAACAGAAGATTCAATTGAAATAGAAATGATGATGCAATAAGAAAATAACATGGGTTCCAATATAAATTACTATTGTTCACCGAATCTGATCTATGTCGATGCAGGGTACAAAACACGGCATACACCTGGTCGCAGTAACCAATATTTGAAAATATCCAAAAGATACAGAAGAGAACAATTGTGAGAAGTCCATTCATTTTTTAGCCTTAGAAATAACTGCTAGCAACGCGTGTATGATATTGGCTTGAGCGCAAATAGATGATGTTTTCTTGGCCTTAATAGATGCATTACATCAGTCAATTATTTTAACCATTGAAGGTATTTGTACCTGCAGCCAAAAAAGGCAAAAGTGTCATTGATGCAGTATTATTACTAAATTCTCTCACTGCTCGTCTGACCTATTAACTATATCTAATAATCAAACTATGACTACATAATCATCTATACAAAGATACATTCATCAATTGTTTTCTAGAAGTTTTCCGACGGTGGTGGTGCAAGTGATTTTAGAATTTACTGCAGAAAATAAAAAATAAACTCTTTTAGGTGGTTATCAACATTATTCTCACTACAACACATGTTTTGACCCAGCACTTAAACTGTGCATCTACCTTAAGCCCGAATACAACAACTTATATGCTTATTGTATTATTGATCATCGTAATTGTAAACGAAATTGAGTAAACTTAGCCAAATTATGTCATCAAACCTGGAAGCAATGTATTAAACGCTGAGCTGCACGGTTGAATCAAGCATTAATTATGTGAAGTCATTATTTAATCATCTCAAGCTATCAAAAATAAAAATTCATTTTTCAATTATATTTTCATAATGCGGTTAAATAACTATCGTTAACATCAAACAAAATTATTACTACAGCTAAATTAGTATTGCATCACACAAATGCAGTTAAAATATTCAAAAACAATAATTTCTTAATTCCAAAAATACTACAAAATAATAACCGCTTTTGCTTAATGCATTTAAATTTTAACTACAGTAAGCTCGAATAAATCATCGTGTACAATCAAAATTATTACCGCATCACATAAATATAGCTGAAATATTCAATTTCTACCATGCCTAATTCAAAATTGTCATTAAATTATAACTGCATTTTATTAATGTAGTTAAATTTTAATTGTATTAAGATTGAATAAATTCCTGAAAGTGGAAATTAGCCATAAGGGTCTCTTTAGCAAGCGCAATTAGTTTCTAGGACACACAACTGAAATAATTACTTTTAAGGACAAAATGCAAAATAATTAGTTTCTAAGGCTAAAAAACCTATGAAATTATGTCATTGAAAGTAATTGGACTGCTGACTTTGTCCTTAAAAGTAATTATTCTGCTGACTTTGGCCTTGAAATTAATTTCTGTGGATGTGTGTCCTAGAAACTAATTGGACTGCAAAGTTTGTCCTTCTGGTGAAATGCCCCTTCCTGAAATGTAGCCAAATTTATTACTTCATCACATAAATGTGGTTAAAAATCTTCAAATATAGTTAAATTTACCCAAAACTTGCTGGTAAATTAAAATTATAATTGCATTTTCTTAATTCATTAATTTATAACTGTTTTAAAATTGAATAAAATTATCAAATATAGTCAAAATCATCAATAGTAAATGTAATAAAAAAATGCTAACGTAGTTAAATTAATTAAAAAATGCCTATAAATTTTTACACCATTTTTTGATGGGGTTAAATTATAACTACACTAAGTTTGAATACTATCAAACACAATCAAGATTATTACTTTATTACATAATGTAGTTACAATATTCAAAGGCAACCATAATTGTATAATTCAAAAAAAATATTCCTTTCAAATATGTTAAAAGATAATAAATACATTATAATAATCTAGGTAAAACTACTATGTAATGTTTATGATCATCATAATAATGCTGTTACAGAAACGCGGTACACAGCGGTGACACAAAATAATTGTGCAATTAAAGCTGCTATATAAAATTATGATTTCAAAAAATTTATTTTTAGCTATCAACAGTGGAATCATTGGAAAGCAAATTAAATTTGAGATTTAATAGTGAAAACGATTTTTAAATCCAATCAATGTAGAAAAAGTTATCACATTTTAAGGTTTGGAATATAAAGAAATTAAAAATGCGACTGTTCAGTTGCCAAATTTCAAAGGGCCTCTATGAGCTTGAAATTCAACTCACTAATAATAATATAGTATAGATTATTAAATTACTTTTGTTTTAAATTTCGGGAACAAAATTCTTTTAAGAGAGGAGGAATGTGATATCCCGGAATTTCGAGGAATATCAATTTAATAATCTATATGAAATATTAAATTGATTTGATAATTATTGTTAATAAGTTTTGAATTGATTTAATAATTTTCTTTTAAATGAATATTTAACCGATAATTTATCTTTTAAAAGCTAATAAATTGTTTTCTATTTATTTATATATATATTTGTATATATGGTAAATAGTCAAGGTCTGTTTTAAATTTTAATAAATAAGGATATGTTTTCAAACTCTAATCTTTTTGGTAATTTGGAAATTGGATTAAATTCAATATTAAATAAATAACCATTTGGCTTTAAAATATACTCAAGATTTAAGTTAAATTGTTTAAATGATTTTAGCTTAAATTTAAATTAAACAAAAGGGTTGTTGTTCTTTTTAAAGTATAGCTTGATAAAAATAAGTAATGAAGTGATAATTTCTTTTATGAATTATTTTAATGTAATAATGAGCTTTATTTATAATATAATGTCTATACAAGTAGATTTTTATTTTAAATAAAAATTGTTATATATTTTAAAGGAAATTATGGTTTTTAAAATTTATATAAATCTCTCAAAAGAATAATATGTATAATAAAATATACCTTATGAATATTTAAAGTAAGTATAAAATAAAATGATAATAGGTAATTATATATTTGATAGTTTGTGTTTTTAAAATATAAATAAATACACTTATGTTAGAGATGGAAACAAATATACAAGCTAACATAACAACAATAACAATAACCTTATCACTTTTAAAGTAAAACTTAAGCAAAATATTTTATACTCTATAGTAAAATATACTTGCAGGCATGGAAATCACCTAAGTACAAGATAAGATAAGGCAAGTAAATATATACACTATGGCAAAGTATACATGTTGCAGGCAAGTAAAATTCATCTCAGTACATACGAATAGGAATGGGGAAGTATGCTAAGCTAAGTAAACAAATAAACATATGTTTGTAAGTTTGTACCTAAAGGAATAAAGTATGGGCTGTTGTAAACTTGAATAGGAGCAAGGCATTGAATGCCATCACCAAGTACACGAGACATCTCTTTTCAGCTTCTTTTTAAAATAAAAATCTCTGATTTCTTTTGTACTAGCTAGGATTTATGTGTACAAATGCAACTATCAAAGCTCTACATACTTGTGTTTTATTTAGCAAACTTCTTTTCATTTTTGTTCATTCAAACAAATATACAAACCTGGAAAATCAACTAGAAAACTAACCACTTCAGTTTCAAATTTAAAATGAAAGCATCTCAACTACAATAAGTTTCCAGTTCAAAATTTCAGTTTTCATGTTCCAAGCTGTTCAAAGTTTTCTGGAATCAACAACAAAAATATGCAAGTTCAAATTCTAGTTTCAAGTTTCCTGTTTTCAAACAAAAAGAACAAGCTCTCTGTTTTAAAAAGACAGGTGAGTAAACTTTTAATCTAAAAACTTAAGTAACCTGGAAATCTTTGTGCTTATGATTTGTTTATATGTATATATGTATGTGCAAATTTCTTTGTGAATCTATGATGTGTGCATATCTGTTGTTTTTAAACTTCTCTGATCTTTGTTCAAGACACTGCCTTTAACCTGTTAATATGAGATGCCTTTAGTTTTGATACATATGACATATGGTTGAAGTAACTTATGATGTGTTTGTATGATGGTTTTTGAGACACTGTAACTTGTGAGTATATATGAATAGATATATGTGTGTATGTTGTCCCTATATTATACTGTCTTTAGTTCCAGGTTCAAGAATTTGTTCAAAACCCATTATCAGATGGTCTAACCTATGATAGTGTTTAAGATTCAAACTAAATATGTTTGTTGTATCATAGTTTTAAGTTTAAAAATTTGCTTAAGTTAAACAAATTTGTATGGACTCTGGAAAATTTAAAACAACAGAACAATCTTTTAATATGTTGAATTTCAAGTTTCTTAATTCATAAATTCATGAATATAAATTGAATTCGTATAAAAAAAATATGATTTTAAAACAAGATTCGTGATTATTAGTGGGGTTTTTTAGCAGTAGTTCGAGGATGATCGGGGTGAGTATTTTGATCGTATTCTGGCGTTATGATGATCTAGGGAGGTCGAGTTGCCTCGTGGGGATGGAGGGGCCTATGGCGGTCCCAGGAAAAATATTGCGATGGTTGGCCGATGACCATGGTGGCGGCAGGAGGCGTTTGAATTCCGGTGACCTAATTTTGGGGTGGCTGATGTTTTCCACTCGTTCATCGCCGTCGATGGATCGAGTGCCACGCGGTTTTGAAGGAAGGTTGAGGAGAGGTGGACGAGGCTACGGCCGGAGTTGGGTGGTCTCCGGTGGTCGGAGCGTGGAGCATGGGGTGTTGCCAGGTTTTGAAGTGAAGTTGTTTTCGAGTTTTCCAGTTTTCAGTTGCGAGCTCGAATTCAATTTCGAATGGTGGGCTAACGATCTGATGATCGAAGGTGGGTGCGAAGGAAGTTTTCGATGTAGGAGGACCATCAGAGATGGTCGGTGGCAACAAGAATCTGCCGTGCACGTGCACGGCAAACTTTTTGAATATGGGCACTTGTTTAGTTGAGCAGGAAGAGTTCGAGTATCCTCGGGAAACTTTATGTTTGGTCGAAGAATTTCACGTGGGACTCGAAACGAATAGGAGGTTGTTCTCGAAGTAAATCAGGGAGGCTCGGGTAGAAGTTTGTTCAAGGTTTTAAACCAATACCAGTTAATAGTTTTTAAAATTTTGTGTTAAATTAAAACAAAGTTAAACCAAGTTCTAAATCAAAGTTTAATAGTAAATTCAAGTTAGTTTTGAAACTGAGTTGGGAAAAATAAAGTTTTATAATTTAAATTGATTTAAATAAGTTTTAAGTATTAAAATATGCTTTTAAACATGTGAGTTTAAAAAGGTTTTGGAAAATTAGTTTTAACTTTGTTAAGGGTAAATTGGAATTTATTTAGGAAGTAATCTGAAATAAATGTTTTTAAACATATTGGAAGTGAAAATTTAATCAATAATAAAAATAGTTTACTTTAAGTAATGAAGATTTAGAATTTATATTCATTAACCTTTAAGTTAATTAGTATGAATAATTAATGATTGATACTAATTAAATTAGTAATTATAAGTTAAATGTATTAATTAAAGTTTTAAATAATGAATTAAGTAATTAATATGTAATTAAGAACCATAGATTAAATTTTAATTAATAAATGAATTATTAATGGTTAATTGAACTTATAATTAATAATGATTAAGGTAGTTAATTATTTTAGAAAAATAATTAAATAAATGTTAATAAAGGTCATTAACTAGATTATTCTTATAATATATTAATGTGATTAATATTTAGTAATTAATTGGATTAATTAATGTAATGATAATCAATTGTGAAGTTTAAATGTAATTACTTATTGGGAAGTAATTAAGGAATTAATTACTTATTGTAATTAATTGAGTAATTTGGTTAATTTGAATTAATTAATTTAGTTTAATTAATTTAGATTGATCACTTGATAATTTTGGAAGTATAATTTCTTGGAGAAGTAATTGATGAGAAATTACTAGATGAAATTAATTGGATGATGGGTAATGGAAGTAATTAGAGTATAATTACTTGAAGTTAATCATGGGATTAATTAAGTTTGTTATTGTGAGGTAATTAACTAAGGAAAGTTAATTACTGTATGAGATTAATCAAAGATGATTAATAAATGTGATTTGAAGATAAGTTTTCTTAATATAATTAATTAATAAAATAACTAATTAGAGATCATTAATTTTTATAATTAATGATGTAATTAGAAATTGATTAATTTGGGAATAATAAATCAATAAGATAATTACAATGTAATAAATTAAAAATGAATGGAATTTATTATAAATAGTTAATCAATGGATTTATTCAAAGATAAATCTCTGTAAATGAATTTAAGGAAACTACTGGAATGTAAGTAAAAGTAAATTAATCAAAGATGATTAATTGTAATAAATAAGTAACTGATGATTGGTTAATGGCTTTGTAATTAATTAATGGTTATGTAAGCAAGATTTATAATGATTAAGTAATTAATTTAATTTACTTTAAATTAATTAGAGATTAAGTAATTAATTTAATTCATTTTAAATTAATTATAAATGGTGTGTTATGAATCCTTGTTTATGTATTGATGGATGATATTGATTTCCTTGAATGGTTTGAAATCTCAGATATGAGATAAATAATGCTGTATGATATGGTTGTTTTGGTTGAAGTGTATTGATAATGTAGATTATCTATTTGTGATGATATGGTAGATTATCTATCTGTGATATTGTGAATTATCTATCTGTGTGTATATGGATAATGAAATGAATTGTTTTAACTTTAAAACAACTTGGCCTTAAAAGATACGGTTTGGATTTCGATGAAACCGGGATCGGGTTTGCAGATTTGGATATCCGAAAACCACATCGATCCAAATTAACGATAGGTTGTGAATCTCAAGTGAATATGAAGATTCAGAGTGCAAGGGTTATTGTCGTTGACTCTGAGGATGATTCCAAAATGAGTGTAACGAGATAATGCCTTCGGTTTCGTTCAAACCTGGAACGAACTTGTATGGATTGAATGCTTTCAGAACATCGTCAGGTGGACGATGAGCATTCTAAGAGATGTGTTCTCTAAAGGTAATCGTAGCCTCAAGCCTCAACAATCGGGAATGGCTAAAACAGGGGAGGTGCAGCAAGGCTTCGTGGGTCGCACCCACTTAAGAGCGAGATATACCCCTGTCTAGAGTCCCTTTTTATTCGGCTGTGTGGGCGGTTGAATAGCTACAACCACCGGGGTTGTCTTGTTTGGGACTGTCCAGTAAGGGATGGTTCCGGCTTTGTGTGGCAGGGGACTTAGGGTGGGTCCTCGGTACGCTGATCTAGGCCAGGTACTGTGATGGGCGGTACCCCGGTAGCCCTGCCATTGTATGGAATCCAAAATCCAATAAGTGATATCGGACTTGATTGTATACCTATGTATGCTGGAATTTAATAGATGTAACAATTTCGGCTATGATTATATTTACTTGAAAACCCTAGACTTATTATAATGTCACTGAATTTCCTATCAAATGTTTGGTTAGCGTAAGGTAAAAACTTACCCATGTTTATGTGTGGGGAGTCTTACGTGATACCTTTGTTTCAAAGGTTTTTAAAAGTTAAACAGCTTTAACTGTTTACTCATACCAGACCCATGTCTGACCCGGAGTTTATTTATGTTTTCTTAAACTCTCGGGTACTCAAATTTTTACGAGTAGCCAAGAGTATCAGGTTAGCTTTGACGAATTGTGGAGGAGCAATGGAGCAGGAGGCTTCATCGTTATAGATATATATTGGTTTCGCTGTGTTAGTATTTATCTGTATTTCCGCTGTGTTGTATTGAGATGTATCGAGTTGTATTAACTAGACAGGTGTTTATAACTGTCTAGTATGTATTGTATTATCTGTGTAACTCTGATGTATATGATACTATGTAATCTCTTATGTGATATATTATATTTCATTCGTTCCGTTGTTGAGATTCTGATGTTGTTTCTTCTTTCTTCTCTATCTTTTCTATTTCTCACCCCTTTCTTTCTTAAAGATGACGCAACTTTCTGGTAGTAGAAAGTTGGATCGTCACATTCCTAAACTAAAGTGATTGTTTTCCCCCTCTCTCTAACTTCGCTGCCCAAAAATCTTCAAGTTGTAAATAACTCGGGTCTGACCCGAGTATTACATTCAAAAGAAAATAATACACAGGTCAGTCTAATTCAAACTCAGTTATTAGTGCATATGAGCAATAATAATCAAATAATCAAATAGACGACTGTCACAAAAATTCTCGTCTACCCGACCCTTTTAACAAAGAAATTGGATGACGGTAATTATAACACTTAACAGTGTTAAACAACAAATCGGCAATTTCAAATTATCAACTGAGATAAATAAACAGATTATCAATGAAGATAATTTAGAAAACAACAAAATCATCAAATCAACTAATCAATTTAAACAATTGAAATTACCACTTTAAAACATCGATACTGATTGGCTGCAGTACACGCTCGCGTGTACGGCCTCGCCACTATAGTGATGAAATACACATAAAATCAACGGAAGTTCACAAACGAGCACAAGGTCAAACCCAAGAAAAAGTCAGGTTCAACTCAAATGAGATTCAAATAAAATCGAAATGCGAGCACAAGGTCAAACCCGAGCATTTAAGATGGATTCAAGTCAAATACAAATTCAAATGAAATGGTCAAGACATAAAACTCAAGCCTCGACCCAAGTTCAAATCAATCAACAGAAACAGAGGCTGTGACAGCTCTGATCAAAATCAAGTGCAATATCAAGTCAATCATCACCAAAGATTGGTGCATCTCAATACATCACAGCAATGTGGAAGTGCAGACTTGATGAACAAAATGCAAGAAACAACTGTGGATATAAATGCATCACTGTGACACAAGTATAAAATGCATGAACTAAACTTCCAAATCAATATATGATGTGCGCAGCCAATAGCCATATAGATATGCAGTATGAACTAAAGTGAATGAGGACTCAATATGCTAACTCGAAAAACAATGGACAGCGGACTGTACATGAATCAATTAACGAAACCGAATGCAATCTCAAGTGAACTCAACAAGGTAGTCAAATTCAATTGCAACTGACTTGAAAGAACAATTACATGAAACAACATATTGGCAGCATGATAACTCAATGCAACATGACGGTAAGCAGTGCCACAAGACCACCAAGCGAAACACGTCGATGCAAACCTTCATGAACACACATATATGACCTGAAACTCCAAAACAGCTAGTCAACTACTAGTGAACAGTAAGATGTAAGGCCCCAAATACTACATGAAACAAATACAGTGATGTTCAGGTAGAAACACATATATATACAAATGAAGACACAGCAAGGCCAAATACACAACAACCAAGTCCAAAACCAGTGAATTGCTATGGTCGACCAGGAAGCAACCAAAACAATACACCATGACTCATATAAACAAAACTGACACACATTGGTGTGTCATATACAAACCAAGTATATACGAGCTGAACCCAACAAATGTTCAAAACCGAGATACCCAAGTAAAATAATCAAGTCCGTAAAGGTTAATTTTGGACAGAATCAACAGAGTTTCCAACTCGAAGTCAAGTGAAAAACATCGAGTGCACAACACTGTCAAATGAAGACTCAAATTACAATTTCACTACCTCAACAGTCAGAGTATCATCGACAAAGTGAAACTATTCATATATATAAACCAATGCAAACTTCAGTTACAAAATCGTCAAAACATATCTGAAATTTCAAATTGAACAAGTCAACATAATCAAGCACTGTACGCAAGTGGAAACCAATGCAAACTACTGAATTTCAATGATGAACAGCGATCAAACGTACAGGCCAATGGAAAACCAAATCAAAGCCAGAAGTTCAACCGCAGTTTTTCAAGTGACAAAAGTCGACAACGTGCCAGCAAAAATGAAGTTTCAAATCAAGGCCGAAGCCAACAGAAATCTCACATAGACAAAGTCAAAACCATTTCAAATCGTTGCTGCCGTAACGATCAAGGAATGATCGAACGATTTAAAAATCAAAACCGTGAGAATCAAGTCAAAAATATACGTATGTGACTAAGTTGCAAATATCACAACCATCGATATATTATCATGCAGTCGAGAAAAGAGAGTGACGAAGTCAAGTAAATGAATACGAACAAATTCAAGGGTTTCGAAATCCATAGATATATATACCCAAAATCAAATGAAATCAACTTCGAAACAAAGTCGAATGCCGAGATAAATTAAATCAGTTACTCAAGCAACAAAAATCCCAAATTGGAACAAGCTAGTAATCACCAGAAGCTCGAATTAGATGTGAGTAAATAATATTACTCACCTTTGCTTGAAGCAGTCGCGAGCAAGACGAAGGAAGCGTCAATCGCTTGAGCTACTGAGGTCGGCCGCCTTCGATTTAAACGAGCCCTAGCTTTTGGAGACAAGTGAAAGAAGATAACGAGGCCGCCATTAATTTTTTTTAGATCTGAACCGAGCTTTGTTTTATTGTTGAATAAAATGGAATATGTGTACATATAGAGAAAATACTTTGTACAGGGTTCTATTTGTTTATACAACATAGGACAGAGATATTTATCTTTGCTTGATGGCTGAAGTGTCTTTCGAATTGACTTAGTTTATTTTTGTTGAAATGTAAGCATTCAATGCTTAAGTCCTTTATGTCTCCACCTTACCTTGCATTACTACTTATAGGCTGCATTTATTATGTTTGCACTTGTTTTGCTTTTTTATACACATGTTCACTTGTTTGTACAGTAATACTTAGATATTATTTCTTTTATACTTTGTTCTTGTATTGCCTACTTATTTTTAGGCTGCCTATTTTCATTTGTTTATAGGCTGAAATGATGTTGCTTTGGTTTTTTTTATATACTTGAGTATATTTATTTCTTTTGCTTTTAAAATGGTGGCTGCATTTATTAGCTTGTACAATAGATATTCACTTTACTTTGTTTATATTTATTTCTTGCCTTCTTTTCTTCTTTTGTTTCCTATTTAATTGTGTTTTACTTTATTTTTTTTTCAAATTTGTCATATATATATATTGCTATTTTAAACATGTATTTTCTTACTTAAATATTTATTTTAACTTACATTATCAAATATTTATTTACTTATTATTATTTTCATACTTATGTTAAGGTTACTTATTATTTTTCATTTGTTTGCTTTGTACATTGCTTTATAATTTTAAATGAAGTTCTAGTTAATACGTCGTTTGAACTTATCTAATTTATTTCTGTGTTCTACTTCATATTTTATAATTTATCTTATATATTTATTTTAACTTATTACTTATCGTGTTATCTTACATTTTCATTCATTATTTAGATGTTAAATTCTAAAAGAAATCGTTTTTAAAACTTAATAAAATAAACACATATCTTTTTATATGAATTATAAGAAATTCAAAGTAATTTACCAATATATTTCACAATTTTTTATCAAAACTTATATTAATTATCAATTTAAACTTAATTAAAATCCGGGATCGTTACAGATTAAAATATTATTATTTTTTTATTATGCCAAAATTATCGGGTTGTTACTCCCGTGGCATACAAAAAAACAAATTAGTATCACTCAAACCAAACCAATACCAAGGATCATACTCAGACCAGGAATATAGAATCATAAAATGATCTCAAGGATAGTCCATACCGATCAAGGTGATCGTAGAAACCATGACCCAATAACTCTACATTTATTTAATATTATTATACTATCATGTTCGAAAAGAAATCCAGAAATAAACTTCTTAAGGATCTAGCAGCCACTTACCGCACACTAAAAGAGAGTAAATTCTAAAGTGCCAAATACTATTAGCTTTAGTAATCACAAGAACTTAACTAATACGTCCCATACCGTATGGTGAAATCCAAGTATTTACTATAAGCTAGTAAATATCACTTATTACGGATACTATCGGAAAACCTGAACTACAGTCTCTTAAGGATCTAGCAACCACTTGTCGCACACCAGAAGAGAATACAACTCTAAAGTGTAAAATACTTCCTAATAGCAATCACATGAATTTAACTAAGGCATCCCATACTACTCGGCGAAATTTGAGTATTCGCTAATGGGCTAGTAAGTTCCACTCAAATATTATATTCATTGAGTTATACCATATTCGACGAAGCGTTATTCAAAAGCATTTAAACCAATCGATGACACTAAGTCGATTATTAAAACTCATCAAATTACAGAGTTAAGGTTCTCAAAACATTTTTTTCTTTTGAGTTTATTGTTTAAAACACTAATTGAAATTTTCCATAAATCCGTTCATTATTTAACTTTATAAAAATATTCACAGATTTGCTAAAATATTCCATAACTCTGAATTGTTCAAAGATTTTACTTATATACACAAAGTTGTCTCAAATTTCCATTTGTTATATTATTTACAAAACCATATTTAATTACTCTTCTAAATCCATATTAAAATATAACCATTTTATTTAGAAATGAACTAAGTTTATACTTTTCAAACTTACATTTCCTAATTCCATGAATCCTATATTATTTATTTAATAAAACCATAATATTTATATTCCAAATCCATACTCACTTTTATGTAAAAATAGATTAGATTTGTATTTGCAAAGTCATATTTCCAAAACCATAAATATTTTACTAAACATGCTTACTATATAAAAAAACTTGCAAAAAATCATTTTTAATATTTATTAACTTAATTTAGAAATAATTTATAAATTAAAAATAATTCTCTTTCGTAAAATTACTTGTATATGAAGCTTATCTATTTACTTCATTTAACTCAAATTTATGATTTAAAGATCTGCAGTTTCGACCACTTAAATCTCATAATTTTACAAAATTTAAACATGAAAATTTTAGAAAAAGTCTCAGCTTGCAAACAAGAAAAAGATCATCCAATTTGGATTTTCGATTTAAAAGTTATGGCCGAAATAGATTTAAGATTTAAATTTATTAACTTTGTCTTTCATTGAAAGGGCAACGACAAAGAAACAAATTTTTGACCATTTAAAATTCAAAATTATTCAAAACTCAAAACATGAAAGTTGTATCACAAAGTCTATGCTTTCCAGAACTTCAAAAATTATCCAATTCTGATAAGTAACGAAAAAGTTATGACTAAAAAAATTCTCAGATTTTAACTTCATTATCCCTGTCATTTAATATCGGGACCGTGATCTTAAAACTTTTTTTTACCATGTAAACCACAAAATATTACAAAACTCAGAACATAAAAGTTGTAGCATATATTCTAAGCTTTCTTGAATTTCAAAAACCATTGAATTTTGATAAGAAACGAAAAAGTTATGGCAATTTTAATTTCAGGTTTCAACTTAGTAAATACATAGAAACAGAGCAACACTATCATATCCAAACTTAATTTCGATCCATTAAACTGCAGAATTTCGAAAAGTGATCAACAAAGAAGTTGTAGCTTGTGGTAAATTTGGTCATAAGAGACATGCATGTTCGTTCAAATTCAACATCGCCGTCTCCTCTGCATCTTTGGTAGAACATGGGTTTCTGTTTGTTCTTAAGTGTATGCTGTTGAAAGGGATTCTATTGGATCATCTTTGGCAAAAAAGAGAAGAAGGTATCAAGCATCTTGAAGATCTTTTGTTTCATTTTAACATTGTTAATTCGCCAAACATTAGCAAGGGCTACAAGAAAAGATTTGGTGATCCAGAATTGTATTTTGGCAAACTGGAATCATCTTCTACTATCCCCATTTCTTCATCATCACTGGTTGAAAATGGTTTTCAATTAGTTCTTAAGTGTTTACCGTTGAAAGGGATTTTATTGGATCACCTCTGGCAAAAAAGAAACGAGGGTATTAATCATCTTGAAGGTTTGATTTATCATTTTAACATCGTCAATTCACCTAATATAGGTATGGGATATAAAGATAGATCTGGTTTCGGTAAATTCGATTCTTCTCTCAATACCTCTAAGGAGAATCTTGTGAGTAAGGGGGGTAATGTTTTTTCTGATATTGTCATAAGCGAAAGATCTCTTCGATTCGATCCTTTGATGCTTGATCCTGATGTCGCTCTTTGCAATATTGGTTCTTGTTCAACTGTTTCAGAGGTTAGTGGAAAAGATTTTGAAGGCTTTATTCAAATAAAGAAAAAAGGCAAATCATATCCTCGTAATTCGAAAACTTTCGAGATTCATACTGCAAACAAATTCGAATGTCTTAACTCTAAGACCATTTTAGATTTTAATTCATTCGAGAATGGAAATGATAATGATATGGCTGTTTTTTCTTCGTCTGATGGCTCTGTTGCAAATCATATCAGAGAAGAGAATATTCACGATGATTTCTCTGTTGTTAATATTGGTGATAGATCTAAAGACTGTTATCTCTTAAGTGAATTTTTGTTAGATTATGATCTTGATCATCAGAAAGCTATGTCAGAAGATATTAGAATTCCAGAGAGTCGAATAGATGTTGAGCAGTTGTATAAGTCCAACGAGGTCCAATGTACTGATTTTTGGTCGTTAGCTTCGGAGATTGATTTGTTATTCATTATTGAATTTAATGATCAAAATGGTATGTTGGATTTTGGCAATTGGGATGAAAAGTTTCTGGAAGAGCTTGGTGATTCTCTTGTCATCGAGGATACTACTTTTTCAGATGATGAGTTGTTCTTTCAACCTAGTGAATTCTGTGATTGGATTGGGCTTTCTGATTAGCTGTTCGAGGTAGATAATGGCACCGATCTAGAAGAGTATGTTTGTATTGATAATTTGTTTGAGTTTTCATCTAAGGCGAGTTCTCTCATGAAAGCTGTTTCCAAGGTAGACATGCTCGCTGCTTCAGATGTGCATGATGCACATAAGTTGTCAATGGTTGATGTTTTGAATTCTTCGTATATCTCTTTAGATTTCGATAATCATCTTGAGGCGAAATGTCTGTCAAATTGTTCGGTTGAGATTCTTCAAAAAGCTGTTTCCACTGATATTGTTGTATATGATGAAAATGGAGATATTGCTGAGGCCCCTGTTGTGAACATAAATGGTGGCGATCTAGTTTCAAGCCTAGTTGCAGATATTAGATCTGTTGATAATTGTAATGGTTTGAAATATGTTGCGGGTATGATTGTTTTGGAGAGAAACTGGGGTGATTATGCTTCTCTTATCTGCAAAAGTGCGAGTTAGTTAATGTTGCTCGAAATGTTACTTTAGTTGATGAGAATTTGGAGACTGTAAATATTGTCTCGATCTTCAAGGATAAGTCGGGCATTCTTTCTGAAGTTCTTTCTGGGGAGTCTGGTAGCAAAGAAGTATCTCGCTCCACTTCATCGAAGAGAGGTAGACGTAGGAAGTCTATAGATTTAGCGGTTCTGTTCGTTGTAGTGTTAGGATTCGTTGTAGCTACTCACAGTCCATGGGTAAGCTTCCTGATTCGAATACCGTGAGCGGTGCTACGAATTCAGGCTCAGGTATGCATTCTAGTTTGGGTAGTACTTTTTCATCTTATGCCTTAGGTAACTTGTCTTCTTCTAAGTTTAGTCAGTTAGCTAGTGACTCCGCTTTCATTTTTTCTAATATTGAGGTAGATCGTGAGTATATTAGAAGTAAGGAACTTGATAGGATTAGGTCTATTGGTACATGAGGATCATTAGTTGGAACATTAGAGGTTTGAATGACTTAAATAAATACGATAAGGTTAGAATCTTTTTTAAAGACTATTCTATCGACATTGCTCTCCTTCAAGAGACTAAAATTGATTGTCCTGATATTTGTTTTTATAGAAGACTAGGTGGTTATCATTTTAGAAAATGGGTTTTTTTTTACCTTCTGTTGGTTCTTCTGGGGGTTTAATGATTGGTTGGAGGGATAATTTCTTTAAATTACTTCAATTTATTTACAAATAACACTCTTTACAAATTATTCTTATTAATCTTACTGATAATTCTTTTTTAAATATTTCTAATGTTTATGGGCCTAACTCAAAAATAGATAGACGGACCCTTTGGAATGAATGCCTTGAATTTAGATCTTTTGCTCCGGGTTCCTGGATATTGGAGGGAGATTTTAATGTTATTCTTTTTACAGGGGAGCGTTCACCATGAGAGGGAGACTATTCTGCTATGGAGGAATTTGATCAATTTATTATTTATTCTAATTTGATTGAAATTCCTCTTTCTAATAGAGAATTTACTTGGAGTAATAATAGGGAATCTCCTTCCATGGCTCTCTTAGATAGGTTTTTCGTTAGTGATGAAATAGAGGATAAATTTCTTATCTGTAGAGTGTCTGGTTTGCCTTACACTTTTTCAGACCATTGTCCCATTATCCTCACTTGTGATCGCCATAGAATAAATAGTAGATCTTTCAAATTTGAAAAAATGTGGTTACTAGAACCAAGCTTATCAAATTTAATTATTAATAAATGGTCGTCTATGAGTTTTTATAATATTAAATATAGTGATAATTCAACTAAAGCTTTTGTTTTAAAACTTAGAGAACTTAGGATTTCACTTAAAAATTGGAATAAAAATATTTTTGGTAATATTAAAATTAAAAAAGAAAATATTCTTAATGAGATGCTTAATCTAAATAAGATAGAAGAAACTAGACATCTAAATCTAGGTGAGCGGAATGTTCTCACTAACTTAAAAGAAGAACTTAACTCTATTCTTGAAAAAGAGGATGTTATGTGGAAGCAAAGGCCAAAGATCCAGAATCCAGTGGATCAATGAAGGTGACAATAATACTAAATTTTTTCATAATATGGCCAATGGTAGAAAACGTAGTAATACAATTAATTCCATTTTAGTTAACAATGTGGAACTAGTTGATCAAAGTGACCTCAACAAGGCTTTCACAAATTATTATAATGATATTTTTGGTAATAAAAATAAGCACAGAATTAGTATTAGATGGAATGGTCTTTATCCGGTTGGCTCCAATGTTAATCTTTCTGAGTTAGATGATCCTTTTACTGAAAAGGAAATCCATAAAGCCATTTTTGATTTACCGGGTGATAAATCCCCGGGTCCGGATGGATTTCCAATTTTCTTTTACAAAACATTTTGGGAAGTTTTAAAATTAGACTTAATTAGTATGTTTAATGATTTTTATAATGGAAATCTTCAATTAGGTAGATTTAATTTTGCAAATGTTATTTTATTACACAAAAAAATAGGTGCTAATAATTTAAAAGATTTTAGACCCATTTCATTGATTAATTGCTCCGTTAAAATTATTTCTAAAGTTTTAGCTAATAGACTTAGTATAAGAATGAATGACCTAATTGACTGTTCACAATCGGCTTTCATAAAAGGAAGAAATATCACAGATGGTGTGGCTGTTATTCAAGAATACATTAATCATTGTTGAAAGAATAACATTACTTGTGCTATTTTAAAATTAGACTTCGCTAAAGCATTTGATTCGGTTGATTGGGATTTTCTTGTAGATATTTTTCATGCTAGAGGCTTTAGTAATAGATGGATTAACTGGATCATGAATTTGCTTAAAACTGGTAACTCTAGTATTATGGTAAATGGTATTTTAGGTAATAAAATTCAATCTAAGAGAGGTTTAAGACAAGGGGACCCTTTATCACCCCTTCTGTTTAACTTAGTTGCTGATGTTTTTGCTAAGATTATTAAAAAAGCAGTTGATAATGGTTCTCTGGGTAATATAAGCAATGATATATCGAGTTATGGTTTATCAGTCCTATAATTTGCAGATGATACCTTGCTTTTTTCCTCTCATCTTCCTAGAAACATTATTGCTCTCAAGTTTATTCTATATAGTTTTGAGCTTTTATCGGGTTTAAAAATAAACTTTGATAAAAGTTCTGTTTTAGTTTTAAACGATTTTGAAAAAGTTGAAAATTTAAATGCTAATACATTAAATTGTAAAACTATGAACTTTCCGTTTGACTATCTTGGTTTTGTTATTTGACCTACTAAACTTAAACATGATGATTGGTTAATTATCATAGATAAAATCAAAAATAGGATTTCTAACAGGAATGGGAGATTTTTATCTAGAGTAGGTAGACTGGTTTTAATTAATTCTGTTTTATCGGCTCTCCCAATTTATTGGATGTCTATGCATCTTTTTCCTGATTGGGTGATAGATAAAATAGATAAAATTAGAAGAGATTACCTTTGGAGTGGTGAAAATCCAAACAGTTGCATAAAATGTTTAGTAAATTAGGAAACTGTTTGTAAATCCAAAAAGGATGGTGGTTTAGGAGTCATTAATTTGCGTAATATGAATTTATCTCTTCTAGGTAAATGGTTATGGAAGTTCAGAGATACCAATGATAATGCCACTTGGAAAGAGATTATTTCTAAATATTACTACAATGGTAGTAATAATCTCTATCAAATTAGTCCTTCAGTTTCTCGTAAGCAATCTTATTTTTGGAAATCCATTTTTAAAATGTAGTGAGATTTTTAACTTAGGTATTAATATTATTGTTCATTCACGTAATAATACATCTTTTTGGCATGATAGTTGGATTTCTGCTATTCCTCTTAGGAATGAGTTTAAAGAATTGTATGATATTTGTAACTTTAAATATGCATTTATTTCTGAAGTTTTTGATTCTGAAAATGACCCTCCTTGGATTTTAGTTTTAACAGAATTTTAGACGGTTCAACCCTTAGACAACTTAATTTGCTTTTTGGTAGATTAAATCTTTATAATATTGACAATGATAAAGATTATATTAGTTGGGAGTGGGATAAGAGCAAGAAATATTCTACTAATTCTTTTTATAGATTTATTAACTTTTCGGGTGTAACTAATAATTTTTTAAAGTTTATTTGGAAATCTAACGCTCCTCCAAAATCTAAAATCCACATGTGGCTAATTATGCATGGTAAATTAAATACTATAGAATTTTTAAAAAGAAAAAACATTCACATTGATAATAAATGTAATTTTTGTAATATGCATTTTGAGGATATTAATCATATTTACTATGATTGTATGGATACTTATTTTATTCTTATGAATACCCTTAATATTTTTGAATTTAATATTAGTACTAGAATTTCTGATTGTGTTTTCTATTGGAACACTTTTAGATTTAAGTTCAGTAAGGATAATAGATACTTACTTGATACTTTATTCACTATATCTAGTTGGTACATTAGGTTTGAAAGAAATCAAAGAATTTTTAATAATAACAATAATCACTTCAATAAATTGATATTTTTAATTTGATCTTTTTGCTTAAATTGGGTCTCTAATCCTAAATGTAAATTAGCCAAAAATAATATTTTTAAGGAATATCTTAACAAGGTTAGTAATAATATTAATATATTCAAACATAACAATAATAATTTTGACACTAATAATATTAGTATTAATACCTTTTCTAATTTAAATGATGATCACTCGATGTATCACAATTTGCTTCCTATTGTAGGTCCTCAAAGATATTTCTAGTAATGTTTTTGTTTTTATTTTAGTTATAATTGTTCTAGTTTATAGTTCGTTTATCTTATTCGATATGGATCTTAATACCCTTACTTTTTAGAATTGTTAGTTTTTATACTAGATTATCTTTGCTTTATTTATTCACATTAGATTTTATACACGCATATATGTATATAAATTCTATTTATATACATATATGTGATTCATACTAATTTTTTTCCTAGTTTTGTTTTAGGTTTGGAATAGATAGGTTGTTAGTGTCTCTTTAGGTTTGCAGGATAGCTGGTGTCTTTTTTCAGATGTGCAGGATAGCCATTTCTAGGATTGCTGTTTGCATCAGGCATTACTTTCAGTTGTACTGAGTCTTCAGAGTTGAGTTCTACTTCATGGATCATTTTCTTCTTCAGATTAGCCTATTTCTTCCGAGGCAGCTACATAGAATCTCCGTATAGATGGTGCTGGCTTTCAGTATCTCTGGCTTTTGTTACTATTTCAGTTTTCTAGGTACTTCCAACACCCTACTATCGGGCGGTGGCCATGTCGGAGCTCAGTATTGGGGTGTAATGGGCGGTGGCTTTGCCGAAGCTCATTATAGGGGTACTTGTTTTTTACTTTGTTACTAGTACATAGATTTGTCACCTACCGGGCATGTTGGTAGCACCATATTATGTGATATATATAGTTTCATGTGTGCTCTCCTCTTTTATTAGAGGATCACACATTTTTCTCAAAAAAAACAAAACAAAAGTCACCTAAGTTTTCAACCAAATTGCAAACCATTCAATCAACAAATCAATTCATCAAATCCAAATAGCAACTATCAATTACACATATGTATTAGAAATAGTAGGGTGAGTGTTCAACTCACCTTTATAAGCTTGAATTGATGCTAGAAACCCAAATTCTCCTATGCTAGCATCTCTCATCAATTAAACCTAGGTTAAACTCAGAAATTGAAAGGGAAAAGATCACAACCCTAAACCAAAACTGGAATTAACCAACGAATTAAACCCATTAGAGGATAGAGAAGATTACTTGAGATTGATTTCTATATTTATTGAGCAAAAGCCCAATGATTTGCATTAGATTCGGGATGATTTAGGAGCTAGGGTTTGATAATTAGAATATTTTAGTTTTCTGGTTCTTGAGCTGAGAATATAATGAGAAGAAAATGAACGTAAGTTTTATTTTCTTCTTACACTAGCTTCTATTTGGGCCAAATAGGGTTTGGTTAGGATCCACTAAGAAAGGTGTTGTAAATTCTTCTATGAGAAAAGTGTTACTAATCCTATTATGTTTTATTACTTCTTTTAACACTATATTACACTAAACCAAAATAAAAATTGATTTCTCAAATTTATTTAAACCAAATCTCAAATTAAAAATAATCATTTTAACAATGAATCACAATATCGACATTTTACTCTAACTACCAAAATTAAATAATTCATTTAGTAATATTCCAAAATTTTAAATTGAATTCTAATTAAGAAATGAAACTCATTTCTTAATTAAATCTAATCAATTAGTCTCAACACTAAATTTAATTCGACAATTTAATTTCATGATTAAAATTATAAATTGATTATTCTTAATTAAATTTAATTAATTAGGTAATTAATAACAGGGTTGTTACAACTCTCATGCACAAAAAATTTAAACAAACTATTCACGCATCGTGAAAATATTATTCAATCGTTGATGGAATAAAAAAATGCATGTGTGTACATCGTAACGTTTTTTTAAATAGATATTCTTTTGAAAACTATAACATATTTTTGGTACTTGGTTGTTTTTTGTGGAATAATATATAATATACCTAAATATAAGTCTAGCCAGCTAAATGTGGCGTAATGAATAAATCTAGTACATAAAAATTAACCATGACTCTTATTGTTATGAAAACTATAACATGTTTTTAAATAAATGTTCTTTTGAAAATTATAACATGTTTTAGGAACTTGTTTTTTTGTAGAATAATGTAAAATATACCCATAATATAAGTAATAGTGAAGGTAAATCAATTTTTTTACTCATGGACTGAAAACTTCAACAAAATATTCACAAATAGTGAAAATATTATTTAATCGCTAATAGAAGAAAAGGTTTGTGTGTATATGTATATATGTATATGTATATGTATATACACATATCATAGCATTTTTAAATGGATATTCTTTTGAAAACTATAATATGTTTTAGTACATGGTGTTAATAGGTTTTTTAACTAACTAGAATTCATCCAGAAGCAGAAGGCCAAGACGAAGATGAAAGAACTCAAGAACTTGGAAACACGACCAAAAGGACAAAAGAATGGAACACAAGAAGTTCCACTAGTTTTTGAAGCTAAGTCAACCACTTGGTATCGAGAACTCTCTCTCGGTACTGAGAGGACCTTCTTAATTATCTTTGACACATGAACTTCACACACTCCATAGTCTATCTCACCACTCGTGGTCGTGCTTTCCTTAGAGAATAGACAAGCAAATTAACTCAAAGTCTATGGAAAAGTGTTTGAAACACATCAAATAGGACATAAAAGAATATGGGAAGTGAAAGAGTTGACTTTGCGCAATTCAAAACCAATCAGTACTGAGAGCTTTCTCTGAGTTCCAAGAGGATTTTATGGTCTTTGGGCCCAACGTGATCACTTATCGGGTATTGGGCTTGCTTTTGGACTTCGCTGCAAGCGGGATCCTAAACCCTTGCACCTGTTTTTGTATAGGTATCAACCCTACTACAACTAAAGAGGGATCTTTGCTGATCTTGGACTATGCTCTTTCTTAATTTCCTATCTCTCCCTCACAATAGTCACCTAGGCAGATACTATTGGTAGTTCAAAGCTCTTGGACCTATCAATCCCTTGTACTAGTGACTCTAATTCTCTGTAAACAACAATCAATAAAACTATAAAGTGGACGTAGGCTAGAGATTGCAGAACCACCATAAAAATCTAGTGTTTTGCTATTCGTTTTCTATTATTTTGCTATTATCTGTTAAATCTAGATCTTACGGGTACCCTATAACTTACCTTTAGGTGTTGATCCATTTTTGGCATCAACATTTTGGTAATTTTGCTGAGAACTTAACTCAGGCTTAGATCTTGCTCTCTACTTTGGATTGGAAAGACCTAGAAGTTAAATCCAAAAAACTTGCTTGAAGAACTTAAGGATTGCTAATAGAAAGTCATGGCACCAAGAAGATCCAATATATCCTCGGGAGTTGTGGCCGGTGGTGATGAAGGGAATGCTCACCAAGTTAAAGTTAATAATCAAAACGAAATTCTAGGATCCTCTGCTCAACAGGAAGTTGTTACTAGAGGAGAGCTTGATAAAATGCTACAGGAGTTGAACCAGAAAATGGTAGATAGCCAGAAAGGTTTAATGGATAAGATGGATGCTTTGCTAACCTTGCAATCACCAAGAACCAGAAGAACTAGAAGGGAAACTTCACCAGTGATGGAATAAGAGAATTCCTCTGTTATTGGCCAAACCATAAGGGATGGGAAGCAAAAAAAGAAGGTAGGAATCATTGGAGCTGTAAAAGGACTTGCGGAAGGAAGCAAAAGTGCTCCCCCCATAACAAAACCAATCGATACTGAGAGGATTTTGGGAGTGGGTGATGCACAACAAGTTGATGCAATGGTGGTCTCTGATAAGGAAGAAAATTTGTAGCTTGGTGATGATGGACTTGAGTTGGATATTGATGCTAATGAAGACAAAGTTCAAGCAGCTACAGCTCAACCAACCATACACTCATGAAATGTCGAAGGAGTGGTTCTCCTAGAGATAGGAGGACCTAGGTGTCAGTCGGCAAACTAAGACCATTTGTGAAGCTAAACACTCGGTGTAGCCCCCGATAGTCGACCTTTGGATTACCGTGCTAGTGAAGAATTCATAGCTGATATGGTTAAATGGTCGGTGAAAGAAAGCAGAGCCAGAAAGAATGAAGATTGGGGCTCGACGCCAAGTAGGACTCTGTTTACTAAAAATATTATGAAAGAGGAGTACCCTAGAAAGTTAACGATGCCAACAATGCCATCATTTAATGGAACTACCGACCCTAAACAACACTTACTCAAGTAGGAATGACATATGGATGGAGCTAGAGCTATAGATGATGTTCGTTGTAGATGTTTCCCTTTCCTCTTGGACGGAGTCACTTCTATATGGTTTACTAGGCTTGCACCAAGGTCCATATCTACTTTCGACGAATTAACCACCAGTTTTTGGAGCAGTTTGGGCTCCATGCTGCCCGACTAAAAGACATAATGTCCCTATCTAGCTTATCTCAAGGACCCAAGGCATCGCTGATGGGCTTCTTGAACCATTTCAATGTCGCTGTTACGGAGGTTAGCAATCCAAAGGAAGATCTTGTATTCATTGCACTGGTCGGAGGCATTCACCCGGATAAGGATTTTGGTAGGCGGCTGAAGATGAAACAACCAACTACTATGGAAGAATTCCATTGAAAGGATAACCAATTTCTGTGGTTAGAAGAAGGAAGCTTGGTTGAAGGAAAGGTCAGCGATGGACAGTCGAAGGAGGTGATTCAAAACAATGTGGCAGTTAATCGGGATGGAGAAAATTATGGTGGAGTTGCAGGCAATGCTAGGAATTCTAGAAATCCGAAAAAGAGGAACCAAAACTCTGGTGGCAAGCATTAGAAGAACATGATGTGCCCCAGGAATATGCAACTAGAAGATTACATGCCTTTGAATGACACATTGGAAAATATCTACCTGTCTACTCAAGGAACTGAGTAATACATGAACCACGCAGAATGGAGGCGACAAAAAAAGAGAAACATTTTGGAAAGTTTTGTCACTTCCATGAAACTCATGGGCACAACACGAATGAATGCCGTTAATTGAAGGACTTGACTGAGGAGCTAATATGGAAAAACAGACTCCAGTAGTATGTTAAGCAACAATAGAATGTAGACCAAGATATGGGTCCCCAGGGACCCCTAGCTTAAGAAAACCCCCTAGACCCAGTGGTGAAAGGCCAAAATGCACTAATGGAAGATCGCTAATTAATACCATAACCAAGGACCTCACCCAACGGAGAAGAGGTGGAGGGAGATGGTGAAGTATGCGAGTTCACTAAAGCATGCACTGTAGGAAGGTTTCTACGCTGTCGAAGATGGAGCTCCAGCTAAGCAAAAAAGATGATAATGGATGGCATCGTGTTTAGAAACCGAGATTCTGATGGAGTTAACACACCAGTCCTCGATCCCATGGTTTATAATAGTCAGAATTGGACCACCAATTGTACGCTGAGTTTGGTGGATAACGGAAGCTCAGTAAACATTTTGTTTAGAAAGACATTCAACTAGATAAAATTGGTATGAAGGATGTGACTACTTATAAGATGAAGATTCAGGGATTTATGGGAGAAGCTAAATAGCCGATTGGAATGATCGACTTGCCCGTGGAACTTGGTCAAGGATAACGTAGGGTGGTTCACATTCAGACGTTTGTTATTGTCGATGAGTTCTCGACATATAATGCTTTCTTGGGCCGACCTGTCCTAGCCGATTTCAAGACTGCTTTGGCTCTATGGTGGCTGACAATGAAGTTCCCTACAGATAATGGGATTGGAGTGGTACGAGGAGACCAGAGCTTAGTAAGAGAATGCTATGTCATAGAATTATGAGAAGCTAAGCACCGAGAGAAGAGAAAGAATATGGGGATAACTCTCTACATTTAGGAACCGCAAGCATAGTAATTACAGACAAGCCCCTGGCTTAAGAACCATAGCAGATTCGACAAGTCTATGGATCCCAGAAACAAGTCGGGAGAAGTACAGGCAACACCGGTAGAGCTTACAGTGAGTGTCTATATTGATATGAATAACCCGACTTGAGTATTGAAGATTGGTTCTCAACTCATAATTGGATTACAAAAGGAGCTGATTAATTCCTTCGAGGGAATCTGGACATGTTTGCTTGGACGCATTCTGATTTGTGCAGGATATCGTCGGAGATAGTGTGTCATGCATTAAATATCAATCCCAAGTTCACACCGGTGAAACAAAAAAGGCACAGCCTGGGTTCGGAGCGATCCACTGCGTCGAAGGAATAAGCAGATAAGATGTTGACTAACGACTCTATGTGTGACGCTTTGTACCCCGAATGGGTATCTAACCCCGTATTGGTCAAGAAGTCAAATTGGAAGTGGAAAACACGCATCGATTACACTAATCTAGACAAAGTCCGCCCGAAGGATAGCTTTCCTTTGCCCAGAATTGACCATCTTATTGATGAAACAACACGGGATGAATTGCTCTTGTTTATGAATATTTATTCTGGATATAATCAAATCATGATGCATGAGCCGGATTAGGAGAACACTAGCTTTATCATAGATTTGGGATTGTACTGCTATTGAGTAATGCCTTTTGGTTTGAAGAAAGCTGGAGCTACATACCAACGATTGGTAAATACAATGTTCAAGAATCAAACGGGCAGACGATGGAGATGTACGTGGATGACATGCTTGTGAAGTCATGGGCATTTTGAAATCATTTGGATGATCTCTCGGTGACATTTGAGATTTTATGAAAATACGGGATAAAGCCAAATCCTTTAAGTGTTCTTTCAGAGTAGCATTTGGGAAGTTTTTGGGATTTATTGCTAATGCACGAGGCAACGGGGCCAATTCGAAGCAAATTGCTACCCTGAGAAATGCAATTGCCCCACCACGAAGAAACAATTTCAAAGCTTGAATGGAAAGATCGCTGCTTTGACACAGTTCATTTTAAGGGTGACAGACAAGTGTATACCTTTCTTTACCTCAATAAAGGTAAGATGACCTTCGAATGGAATTAGGACTGCCAGAACGCCTTCGATGAATTATTAGGACATATGGAGATGTCACCAGTCTTGTCCAAACCGGTGGATGGGGAGGATTTATTTTTTTACTTTGCAGTGTCCGCTCATGCACTAATTGCAGATTAGTGCGGAGGTAAGCATTCAGAAACCGGTGTACTACATCAGCAAGTGATTCATTGGGACTAAAATGAACTACCTGAAGCTAGAGAAATTGGCCTATTACTTGCAAATTGCATCAAGGAAATTATGACCATATTTCCAGGCTCATCCGATTCAGAGTGCTGACTGATCAGCCTTTGAAATAGGTATTGTACCGACCCAAGACTTCGAGTGGGTTACTAAAATGGAATATCGAGTTGAGTCAGTATGACATCACTTTCCATCTAAGGAGAGCGAGAAACAGACATGCATTGGGAGACTTCATCGCTGAATTTACCACATGGGATGATGAAGAAGAGGAGGATGCTGCAGTCACAGCTTCTCATTGGAAGTTATTTGTCGATGGTGCTTCGAATGAATTTAGCTTGAGGGAAGAAGTAGTATTTTAAACTCTAGAGGGACGGTCAATTTTCTATACACAAAATGGAATTCCCCGGTATTAATAAGAGGCTAAGTACAAGGCGTTGATAGAAGGATTGAAGAGAGCGAAGGAACTGGTGATAAAGATGTTGCACATATTTAGTGAATCCCAACTGGTGGTTTTCCAAATCAGGAAGGAATACCAGGCCAGGGGTGCAAGGCTAGCCCTTTACCAGTCGAAAGCACTAGAACTGCTTGCAGTCATAGAACATTATACAATAACACACATCCCCAGAGAGGAAAACATGAAGGCTAATTCAATAGCTAAGCTGGCTAGCTTTGGGGAAGCGCAGTTAATGGGATTGGTTCCGGTAGATGTTTTGACGGTTCCTAGTATCGATCAGATGGATGTTGATTAGATTCTGGAAACTACAGAAGAGAAGGAGTCATGGATGACTCCAATCAATGGCTATCTAATCAACATAACTTTCCCGAGAGATAGGAACGAACGAAAGAAACTTCTTTGAAAAGTGTCATGAATTATGATGCAAGATGGGGTATTATACAGGAGAGTATTCTCATCTCCTCTACTTCAGTGTGTAGCTGAGGATGAGGCTAGGAAGATCCCCATGGAAATCCATAAAGGCAGCTAGGGAGACCACACCTAGGGGCATACCTGGCAAAGAAGATACGTCGCTATGGTTATTCTGGCCAATAATAAACCAGGATGTTGCTGACTACTCCTGACAATGTAACCAATGCCAGAGATTCGTGTAGATTCCAATAGCCCCATCAATGGAAATTACATAGATGGTCAGTCCATGACCATTTGCGATTTGGGAAATCAACATCATTGGTGTGCTACCGATAGCAAAGGGAGTAGCCAAATATGCTATCGTTGTAGTGGATTACTTCAAGAAATATGCTAAAGTGGAACCGATTGCCATGATTAAAGTGAAAAAGGTAATCAACTTTGTAACGAAGAATATTATTTGTAGGTTTGGAGTACCCCAAAAGATCATCACAGAAAATTGGACTCAGTTCGAAAGTGCTGAGTTCAAGGATTTCTACAAACGATATAGAATTGAGAAGAGCTTCTCTGAGGTGGCACATCCACAGGAAAAATGGCAAGTGGAAGTGGTAAACAAGATCATCAAATCCACCTTGTAAAACAACTGACTAGAGCTAAAGGAAACTGGGTTGATGAGCTTCCACTAGAACCATGAGCTTATAGAACGACAAATAAGTCTACAACTGGAAACTCGCCATTTGCTTTGGCTTATGGATTGGAAGCAATGATCATGATAAAACTAGAAGGCCCATTTCATCGTAAAAGGCATTTCGACCCAAAGGTGAATGAGGAGCTCTTGTTTGAGTCTCTCGATTTGGTTAATGAGAAAAGGAGGAAGCATAATTAAGGGTCACTTCTCACCATAAAAGAGTAGCACGATACTTCAACATCAAGGTTCGCAACCGTACTTTTGATGTAGGGTATCTCGTTCTGAAATGAATTCTCCTGGGTACGAGAGTGCTTAGTTGGAACTAGGAAAGACCCTACGCGATCGATTAGAAGCTTGGAGATAGAACATTCAAGCTAGCAACAATTAATGGAATTTCAATCCCACATGCATGGAACATCAATCAGCTCCGACACTAGTACATTTAGTTTTCCACTATTTTTTCACAAATAAGCCACCTTGGGGCACTGGGGGCACTGTAAATAGGTAGGACTTTCCACTCTTTCCATTCGCAAATAAAGCAGGCTTCTTGGACCAATAGAATCATGTTCCTGTAAGCAGGATTCTTATGTTGCATGATTAGCAGCTTAACCTTCTAAGAACTGGCATTGTCGGAGATAGTCGATGTCGAGAAGGTCTAAACCGACGAATAGATGATTAAAATCAACCCTAACCTTCTATGAATCGATGTTGCCCGGAGATAGCGACGTCGAGAAGGTCTAAACTATCGGGTTGACAGTAAAAATTGACCCTAACCTACTGAGAATTGGCGTTGCATAGAGATAGGCTACGTCAGGAAGGTCTAAACTGCCAGGCTGAGAGTGAAAATCGACCCTAACCTTCTGAGAACTGAGGTTTCCCAGAGATAGGCAATGCTGGGAAAGTCTGCTAGATCGATGGTGAAAATCGATCCTAACCATTTAAGAACCGACGATGCCCAGAGATAGCGATGCTGGGAAGGTCCAAACCGCTGGGTCAACGATGAAAATTGATCCTAACCTTCTAAGAATCAATGTTTCCTAGAGATAGGCGATACCAGGAAGGACTAGATCGTTTGGCCAACAGTGAAAATCGACCCCAACGTATAGACATTTACGTAGTCTGGAGATAGGCAATGACGAGAAGGTTAGATAATTCATTTAGGAATCGAACAGAAAATTCAATCTCAGCATACCGAAATGAACCATCGCCCGGAGATAGGCGGCGTAGGGAAAGAGTCTTCACTGATGCATCAACTTCCAAATATAGAAACTAGCACTCAGTTGGACTCTTCAACCGTCAAGGACATACAATTTCCTAAGGATATGACGATAGAAAAATGCAACTGTTTTTGGGTTGACCGAATAGCTCGACCTTAGCCTATTAATGTCGAATGTTGCCTGGAGATAGTCAACGTAAAGGAGAAATCCTTGGAATATAACCGCTGGGATGCTAGTTTCCGGAGATATAAGTTAAGGCATAACAGGGTTCTCAATAACGAACTTGGGAGAATTTATTGTGATGAAAGATAACGACAACGCATCTTTAAGATACATATATCTAGAATAACATTGGCTGAGAATGTCGACTTGGAAGAATTCAGTTGTAGCCTGGAGATTAGCAGCATCGGAGACATAATGCTTGGAATCAAGCGGTAAGGTCATTAGTTCGCGGAGATAGGAACAATCGTGCAATAGGATTTCTGCAATAATGCTAGCGACTGAGCGGGACACGCTCAATCGAGGATAGGCAGGGATAGTCGTAAAGAATTAGAAGCTGGAATTATCTAACACGCCCAATCCCGAAGTAGGATTAAGGACTGGACTAGGGGTAAGCAGACGAATTGCCTATGATGTGTAATCCCTTATAAGTGTCCGAACTATGAAACTTAGGCTAATAAGCCCTGTAAATAGGGACATATATACGGATGCTTGGATGAAAATAAATCGACCAAGATCGAAAAGGAATAGCCATAAAGCCGTATAAACTACAGTTCTATTTCGCCAACTAGTGTATTTTGGTGGCTATGAGCAAGGCTAAGTAATAGAATATAACTAAAACAATAGTAGAAATATTATATACATGCACATAATTGCGGCAAATAAGCATGTTGCATAGAAATAGAAGGTATGTAATATAAGAAAATTGTAGGGCCGACAGTTATATTATATACATATATGGTTACACATAAAAAGGCATAGTACATAAAATGAGGATAAATAAACTGAGGAGAGACTACAGAACAAAGTTAATCTTTCATTAGCAATCGTTTTACGTACAATCAAATAGCAAGGGTTGTATTCGCACAAGCTCGGCCTATCCAAAACAAAACTACAAAAAATACAGACTCAGGCATGACCAACACAAAAGATAGACTGCCGCGCCTACCGCCCTCAAGCACTTTTCATTTCTTTCCCTTTTGATGCATTTACCATCAAAGGGACGACATCTATGCCTTTTCTTTTCATCTTTAAGTACCCTGCTGAGGGGAGTCTCGCCTTTAGAATAAGTGGACTTTTCAGTAGCTGTAGAACCTGGCTCTCCAGATTTATCAGTAAGGGTCATCAGTAGGCATCGACGACCTGATCTTTAACGTGGGAAGCTTGTGCTCGGTACTAATCAGTTTTGTGGAAGCAGATTGGGTGACTCCAGGTTCCTTCTTCACTTAGATCTTATCTAGATCCTTCCTCAGCCTCTCTACCACAGTCTCATGTGCAGTCAGATCACAAGCACTTAGAATCATTAAATCCTCCTTCTGGGATAGATTCATCCTCCAAATTCTACAAGGTGGCAATCTTCTCAAAATTAGGTCCCGGACCAGAGCTGGAGGTATGAGTAGTTATGGTAAGCCCCACGAAGATGGTGGTAGACGTAGTAAAGATAGCAGTAGTTCTAGAGCCCTGTGTAGCCAAATGCGGAGGATGCAGAGGCAGTTGACCTACAAGTTGACAAACAAAATAATATAATTTATAAATGGACTCGGAAGTGAACTGAAGCTTTTGAAACACCGGAGAGATAAGAGAAATACATGAGCCATGGCTTCTTTCCTAGAATTCAACTTCGAAATCCCCTTCTCCCATCACATGCTCCTCGATTTGGCCTATGGAAGGGGGAATGTAAGGCTCGATCGATACAGTTGCTGCTGAAGTCAGAATCACCTTGGTAGTTTTGGAGCTAACCCATAAGGACATAGGAATAATTACCACCGGTTCTTCAAATTTTAAGGCAAGTGTCTCTTGCTGACCCGATGAGCTCGGGCTAGCAAGAGCCTTGGTAGCAGCAGCTATGGTAGCATTAGTAGCCTCTTTAGCTAGGAGGGCCCTTCCAACAGAGAAAAATTCCATGTCTTCGGCATCAAGATATGCAACCATCAACTCTTCCTCAGAGCGATTGTCTCTGGCCCGTGCAGCCCTATGCAACACTTCTTCCTAAACGCCAACAAGGGTCCCGGGATAGTCATCCCCCAGCCATCTCAGATTTTAGTTCATTACTATGCTGGCAGAGAAGTGCAACATATTGGCATTGAGCTCATCGCCAGTTCTACACCTATCTTCCGAAGGTCTTTAAGCTCTTGTTGGTAAATTGCAAGTTCATTGTCGTTAGCAAACCTTGCGGTAGACAGCTGCTCCATCTCATTGGCAAGTTTCTTCTTCTCTTCACCGAGCCTTTGATTCTCCTCAAGGAGCCTAGTAATTCATTAGCTTACTTTGAGATAGTCAAATCCCGGACTCGAATAATATCATCTTTTTTTATAAGAGCCTGGGACTTCTTGTCATCCTATTTCTTAAACTCTGTACTTTTAGCAGTGGTAGCTCTTAGCTGGTCTTTAAAGATGAGCTCAACATTGGTTTGGGCACGCTTAATCTTTTTAATCAATTCGTCGGCATGGACTTTCCCTTCAAGGGTTGAGTCCCTCTCTTGTGACTTTGAACAAGTCCTCCTCCTGACTCTTAATCGTTCATTCAAAGTCAGACTTCTCAGACTTGAAGGAGCAAATGTTGGTGTAGTTGATCTTATTCACTTCAAAGATGGTAGCACACAGCTTCTTCCATTTAAACCCATCGTTGAAGTGATTCTAAACACTCTGTAAGTCTCGCTCCACCACCTCTTTTGGGGTATATGAGATGTCTAGATCGAACTTGATGTTGTGTAAGAAGAGGTGAGGGAATGCAGCTTGTAGGCATAGGGGACTAGCCGGAAGAATAAACTTTGTAGCAGAAACGCTCTTGGAGTGAAGTGGAACAATAACAACAAGGGATTGGGAGGATGGAACATGTTGTAGTGAAGAGTTTTGTGCTTCTATGTGCAGGGAAACATCAACAGAAGAAGGCCTACGATGCTCGGTGGATTCTCTTGAGCGTTTGTAGCATCGCGGGGCAGCTCAATCTTAGCCTCTCTCTTCTTTCTCTCCTTTTCTCTCCCTATCCTTTTCTCTCTTAGCTTTGCGAGATTTGTCAGCTTGTGATTCTTCCTTCTTTGCCTCTCCTCATCAGTTTTGTATTGATGAGGTACATTAGGATCAGGAGTCTGGCCTCTGTATGCATTAGCATTGCGGGTGAGGTTCTCGTAATAGCCACGACCCATGGAACCTGAAACAAGGAAGAAAACTATATTAATGTTGGAAATTCGAGGCGATATTCAATGGAAGAATATGTGTCCATGATCCTATTGAAATGTATAACACCAATGACCCTCTCAACACTCTACGGACCGTGTTCGCATGGGGATAAAGATGGAGTTTACCCACTTTCATTTATACATATTCCCGAAGTGAAGCGCAAGCCAGAGTCCATCTTATTCGGAATGTCGCAAATAGAAAAGTCAATCTCACCGATGTCACTTGAGCTGACAAAGATGTTGCCAAATGGGCGTGATCGAGGTGAAATCTCTACCGAGGGCAAAATAGTTTGGTCTCCAGTCATTTTGGAAGTTTCTTTAGCATTGTGCTCTTGATGGGGAAATCTGGGAAGATTAGGACTCGTATAGGTCATTTCATCGAACGATTCGCCCTCTAATTCCTCGCTAGCATGATAGTCGCTATCATGCTATTGCCAGCGCCCTCTCCTTCCCTTTTAACAATAAGCTCCTTTCCCTCTCTCCTTTCGGCCTCCTCGTCTTCTTCAAGAATCGGGGACATACTAATGTCTTCATCCCTGTTACTCGGGAGATTAGTGTCAACGTGCTCTTCAAAGTCTCTTTCAATGGGCTCATCTGAGTGCATTGCTCTAGATGGACCTATAACATCCCCAGGAAGACTCTCGTTAGTGCTGCGAGTAGGGATAGAAGAGCATGTATGAGTTCTAGAACCGCTAGGAGTAGGTGAATCTGCGATAGCGAATCTACCACTCAGCAAATCACACCGTCACAAGTTTTCATTCGTCAGAAGGAATGTAATGGTGCGTTGCTGGAACCTAACTTCTTGAAGGCCCTTAAGCGTAGTCTTGTGCTCCTTACAATCATCTCGAACCAGAATGATTGTAAGGAATTAAACATCAGGTTGATAACTTGAGCTAAATAAATCCATGTATGGAAGGGACAGAGGAAAGGAAACTTACTTCCAGAAAGCCAGAATCAGTTGAAGCCGTACATGCATCGTACGTAGAATTACTCATTTTTGAAGTACGAGCATTTGCTGTGAAGCTTTTTAATGACCTTGCACCGATACCAGGCTTCAACGATCATAAATGAAGGAGAATCTCATCTCATCTTAAAGTGGAGTAAGTAAGTAAGTTTTCTAAAGCTTGGAGCTCGATTGAACCAATTCATGAAGAGGACATAGAGAGAGCTGAAAAGAGTGTATCCATTCGGATAAATTTGGAATGGAGCTAGCCCAAGTACTTGCAGAACCATTCGAAGAAAGAGATTGAAAGCCGGTACAATACCGCCTAAGAACATATATCGATTGCATGTTGTGTATCCCGATGGAGGGTGGTGTGCAAAGTCGGTCCTTGTAGGGAGAAGAACGTCATCTTTGGGAATTCGGTGTTGTTGACATATGTTTTATAAGATTTTGGATATCAGAATCATGTGCGCTTGTTTCGGTGGATCGTTCTGTATTATTAGAACTAAGAGCTCATTTAGAGGAGGCGTCTGATTCACTACTTGAACAACTGGAACCATCAAGCCTTCTGAATCTGATACAGTAAAACGACCCGGACCAACATGAATGGTAAGAAAAGCTTGGGTTGTAGAAGATCTCGCTTCAGGAGGAGTTGACGTGCCTTCACCAGACTTGAATCATGGAGATCAGCAAGTCATTCTAGATAATAGAACTTAGCATTTAACAAGGCTAGGTATGTTTTATTTGGAATAATAAGCCTGTGTGACCAAGGCTGGGATTCCAAAGGATGTCGTCGTCCGTTGCCCAGTCGGATTCTGAGCATTGATTGGGTCAAGTGAGAAGTGTTAATCTATGCAGTGTGAGTCCAATGTCATGTACACCATGAATAGAACATCTTATATAGATAGCTCGCTCGTGTTAGAAAAATGAGCCACGTCGTATGTTGAAATTATATATCGAAACTTACCCGTTAACGGTGAATAATCGATAATGCAGCCGCTGTCTGGAACGACGCAAGAAGCTTTTCTTCTTAGGAACACTGGAAGTGCAGCAAAAGAAAAGGTCGTGTGATGGAATCGTCCAACACAATCGTTCTCGAACAAGAACTATGTTATTGGAATTTAGGCAGCGATAAGAGCGTAGCCGTGCATTGACAAGAGTTGGCCGAAATCCAAAAAGCCAGATTTATCTCTAGATTTATGTGTGCACAACCAGTGCAAAGCTAGAGTTCACTCTATATGGAGCACAAACCAAAATTTGACCATCTCCCCTCAATAACACCTGGCTGCACCACCACCACCGCCGTCTCAAACATCGATCTCCCACCTTAATCAACTTTCAAATTCAATCGGTGCTAAGGCTTGGAGGGTTCTCGGGCCAGAATGTTCTTGGAGGCGATTAGGAGCATGGCAAGGCAGCTTGGTGGCAACATTCAAGAAGTCGGTAATGGCGGTTGGTGATTGATATTGATGAGGGGAACGGTGGCAGCTAGTAAAAAAATTACCAATTTCAGATCTATAAAGAAAGAAGAGGTTGGGGCTGAAGCTCTAAGTGCAAAGCAAACGAGTGGAATAGAAAAGTGAGTATAAAAATTTCAATGTCCAATGACTTATATAAAGAATTTGGGGGAAGATGAATGGTCCCAATACCAAGAGGTTTTCTTTTCCATGGAATTTTATAGAATGCACAATAGAGAGGAGTAATCGTCTGGAGCATAGATCTGATCTCCAGAGCGCTGATCTGGTCCTTAGCATGAAGAATGGAATTCTGACCATGTAAAGCATTTGAAGGAATGTTAACCAAATGAAAGCAAAGCTTCGAAGAAGTACTCGAATAATCACCTAGAATTCAAAAGATAACAATCCAGATTTTGTCTTGATCCAGAGCACACTTGTTTTTCAATGAAAGCATACTCTGGGGGGTAAGTGTTAAAAGGGTTTTTAACTAAGTAGAATTCATCCAGAAGCAAAAGGCCAAGACGAAAACGAAATGACTCTAGAACTTGAAAATGCGACCAAAAGGATAAAAAAATGAAACACAAGAAATTCCACTAGTTTTTGAAGCTAAGTCAACCACTCGATACTGAGAGCTTTCTCTCGGTAATGAGTGGTCCTTTTCAACTATCTTTGACACATGAACTTCACATATTACATAGTCTATATCAACCACTTGTGGTCTAGTGCTTTCCTAAGAGAATATATGAGAAACTCAACTTAAAGTCTATGGAAAAGAGCTTGAAACATCAAATAGAAGATAGAAGAATGGGAGAAGTGAAAGAGTTGACTTTACGCAAGTCAATACTAATCGGTACTGAGAGCTTTCTCTCGATACCGAGAGGTTTTTATGGCCTCTGGACCCTACGTGATCACTTATACAATATTAGGCTTGCTTTTGGACTTCACTACAAGCAGGCTCCTGAACTTGTGCACCTATTTCTTTATAAATATCAACCCTACTACAACTAAAGAGGGATCTTGGCTGATCTTGGTCTCTGCTATTTCTTTATTTTTTATCTCTCCCTCACAATAGTCATCTATGCAGATACTATTGGTAGTTCTAAGCTCTTGAACATGTCAATTCATTGTAGTAGTGACTCTAATTCTTTGTAAATAACAATCAATAAAACTATAAAGTGGACGTAGGCCAGAGATTTCCAAACCACTATAAAAATCTGGTGTTTTACTGTTCTTTTTCTATTATTTTGCTATCATCTGCTAAATCTAAGTCTCACAGGTTCCCTAACTTATCTTTGGGAGTTGATCTATTTTTGGCATCAACACTTGATATTATTTGTAGCATAAAGTATAATATACCTAAATATAATTATGGCCTACTAAATGTAGTGTAATGAGTAAACCTGGTAAATAAAAATTAGAAAATGTCTTAAATTGTTATTCTTCTGAAAACTTCGATAAAATATTCACAAGTAGAGAAAATATGATCTAATCGCTGATAAAATTAAAGGTGTGTGTGCGTCTGTATGTGTGTATATACCATAAATTTTTTAATTAGATATTTTTTTGAAAACTATAACATGTTTCTGTTACTTTGTTTTTTCTTGTAGCATAAACTATAGTATACCTAAATATTGGTTTAGTAAGTTAAATGGAGTGTAATGAGTAAACCTTGTACACAATATGTTATAGGTACTTGGTTTTTTTAGCATAAAGTATAATATACCTAAATATAAGTACCAATGACGATAAATCCAATTGTATACTCATGGTTTGAAAACTTCAACAAAATATTTATACACAGTGAAAATATGATCCAATCACTAATAGAAGAAAAAGAGTGTGTTTATGTATGTGTATATATATCATAACTTTTTTAAATGGATATTCTTTTGAAAACTATGACATTTTTAGTACTTGATTTTTTTAGCTGCATAAAGTATAATATACTTAAATATATGTATCAATTCAAATGTACATTCATGGACTAAAAACTTTAACAAAGTATACACACATATTGAAAATATGATCCAGTTGGTGATTGAATAAAAAATGTATGCATGTATATCACAACCTTTAGTTATTCTCTTGAAAATTATAACATGTTTTCAGTACTTGGCTTTTTTGTAGCATAAAGAGTAATATACCTAAATATAAGTGTAACTAGATAAATGTAATGCAATGAGTAATCCTGGTGCACAAAATTAATCTCGACTCTTCATGTTCATGAAAACCATGACATAGTTTTAAATAGACACCTTTTGAAAACTATAACATGTTTTAGGTACTTGGTTTTTTTATAACATAAAGTATAATATACGTAAATATAACCAATAGTAAAGGTAAATCCAATTTTCTCATGGACTGAAAACTTCAGCAAAATATTCAAGCATAGTGAAAATATGATCTAATCATTGGTAGAACAAAAAGTGTATGCGTATGTTTGTGTATATGTATCATAACTTTTTAAAACAAGTTTTTTTTGAAAACTAAAACACGCTTTTGGTGCTTGGTTTTCTTTCTAGCATAAAGCACAATATTCCTAAATATAAGTGTAGCCAGCTACATGTAGCATAATAAGTATACATGGTACATAAAAATTAATCAAGACTCTTCATGTTCATGAAAACTATAACATGTTTTTAAATAGATATTCTTTTGAAAACTATTACCTTTTAAGCACTTGGTTTTTCTATAGCATAAAGTATGATATACCTAAATATAAGTAGCGGTGAAGGTAAATGCCGTTATATACTCATCGATGTAAAACTTCAACAAAATATTCACACATAGTGAAAATATGATCCAATTGCTGATAGAATAAAAAGAATGTGTGTGTGTGTGTTTGTGCTTATCATTACTTTTCTAAATAGATATTCTTTTGAAAATTATAATATATTTTTGGTACTTGGTTTTTTTGTCGCATAAAGTATAATATGCCTACATATAAGTGTAACCAACTAAATGTGGTGTAATGAGTAAACCTGGTGCATAAAAACAAATCATGACTCTTCATGTTTACGAAAACTATAACACATTTTTAAATAGGTATTGTAACGACCCGGATTTCGATCACTTCATATTTAAATATAGGACTTAAATATTTGAATCTTGGATTTAATGTGATTAAATGGATTTTAGAACCTTGTTAACCCCCTTTTAATTATAACAATGATGATAAACTTGTTTTGAAAAATATTTACAAAAATAAATATTTCTAAGAAATATCGATAACGTGAATGAATATTATTTTGTCGATAAACAGCTTTTTACTCGATAGAAGTTGTTTGAACTTGTTGTGCTTTCCTAATATATTAATTTTTAATCAATTAGCAATTAAAATACCTTAGTTTTTGTGGATAACTAAACGTGAATAGTAAAAGATTAACAATTGAATTAAGCAGAGATATTTTGGTGAACAACGTTTAGATATTTGTTTTTAGGAAAGTGAGGTGTAAAGTAGCATGTAAGGGAGAGGCTTTTTTGTGGAATCCCAAGATGTAACGACCCACAATTCTGAACATTTTAAGTTGAAAATAAAACACACATGTCCAACCCAATTTTGAACAAAAAAGCGGATAGCTAGAGGGAAAAGAAAATAAAGATAGAAATAGAGTAGAAAACAGAATCTCACATGAATGAAGTAACATATATTACAAATCACAAAATCTTTTACAGCGGAAATTTTAAATACGTATACCAGAGTCTAACCTATATTCAGCCCGGACATTTATAAATCTTTGTCCTTACAATTGCTAAAAAACAGCACAACAAATGCAGCGGAAAATAGAATACGTCTATATGGTTATGAAGCTCTCAAGCTCTCCTCTGGAAACTCCTAGCGTCTTCAGTTAAACCTGAAACCACTCGGATATGAGCCAAGCATTAAAAATACCCAGATCAGGCTTGATAAACCAATGGGAGTCATGATTTATAAATATATATGATGGTGCCATAGATCGACTTTGTTGTCGAACAAAACCCTTTTTGAAAAAGAAGAGTATCTCATAAGACCACGCTGCATATAAACATGGACAGGTTTTTACCTTATGGTAACTAAAGCATTTAATACTTAAACCATTTGATATTATTTCTAATGAAATTTCTTTGAAAATCCTTTCCAAGTAAATATATATAAATATAGCCGAAATTGTTACCACTATTAAATTCCAGCAAGGGGTAGCTGAATGTTTGCAAAGCATTACAGCTATTTTGGGAATACAACCAAAACCGTAAAGCTCGTATTAGAATTGGATTTCCAACATGATAGGAAACTATTGGCCTTTTCCTTCCTTTGCGGGTATTCCATATATGGCAATCATAGTACCTGATGGCTTTTCGTACAGGGACACATACACCACTGCACATCTCGTATTGCTACATCACTACGTATTCAATGGCTTTTCGTACAAGGACTTATACACTACTATACCACAAAATATTGAGGGTCCATATTCTACTGGCCTCTAGGCAATAGATGCCCTTTTCTTTCCGTATCTGCATTAACCGATAGCCCAAAATATATGTCCTACATACCACATAATTACTCATATCATTACTGGGATGTGAGGCTTGAGGGGCTACGCTCATACTTTCCACAAAGCCACGCTTTTCCTTTCTCATAATGGTTCCACTTTGAATGCCACATTGCCATTTCTATCAAGACACTATTAGTTTTCACAAATGTACAACCTCTGAGCTCGTACATCTCAGAGAAGGGTGTTAAGTATAAGAGGAGCTACCTCTTACACCACCAAACAGATGTACATTTATAGAAATCAATGTAAGTGTGCAATGTCAGACACTCATCCATATAAGTTGTCTAGGAACAGGACAAATCGAATGCACTCTCCTATTACATCCTGTCAACAATCACCCCTAGGATTAGTAGCGAGTAGTCCTTGCATCGAAAATTTTCATAACAGAGCACTACTGCCACCATACATATAGAATATAAAATCACGGGGCTAGTGGCAAGCAACCCTTCATCAAGAAGATCTCTGTCTTCAAAATCATTGTCTTCAACATGACTACACTTCTGAACTTAAACATTGTTTCGAAGTGGTTTTCGAATAGAAATCATCCAAATCAGACTCCGGTTTCTCCGAACCAATCACCGATAAAAAAATGTCAAGTATATAGGTGATTATCAAACATCATCCAATTAAATTAATCTTTCCATTGATTCAATTATATTTGAAAGATATAGTCTTTTCAACTATTCCATTTATCTTCTCAAGAGTATATGGAATCATTAAGCCTCATTTATCAAATCCTCTAGTTAATTAAACCTTTTAATCTTGGAAAAATTTCCAAATCATCTCACCTTTTACTGAGGAGAAAGATTTCCAAATCCTTTATTCAAATCTTAAAAAAGATTTCTTAATTTCAAATCATAACTTTTAAACGGATCAAAAACAATGTTATTTAAGACATCGTTTACTATAAACCCAAACCAATTAGTATCGAGCAATAAAGAATCCATAGAAATTATACTAATTCTACTCGATATCAATTTCCGTATTCAACCTTTACTATCTGTCGAATAAAAGTGAAATCACCTTTTAAATTCACACAAATATTATGGGTTTCCACCTCGGAATTTAATACCTAGCATAAGACATTATTCTATACAATCCAAATTGCATGAAATTAAATTTGTAAATTTGAATCTTTTATACTTGTCTCGTTTTCGACATTTCGACCTTATCTATTCCTCGCCTAGGAAAAAGGCCAAGTGAGTTAGGGCACTGGTTTCCCCTAAAAATCTCCTTAGTTTAAGCACCTCATATCTGGATCTCACGAATAGAAAAATCCAGCCTACTCATCGGCTTTTAAAGCCAAGATTAAATCACTTAATTATAAAAGATTTTCTTTAAATCACTTATTTAAACTCTTTATAATAAATTATAAAACCTCCACCTCATCTTTAAAATACTAAATTATTTATTTGAAAATAGTTATAAAAGATTTGGGAATGAATACTTAGTTTAAGGCCATATTTCAAAAGTTATTAAAAACCGCTGCAAAAAGTGCTGCGAATAATGCTTTTAAGGCTTATTTGATCAAAATGACTTTTGATCATTTAGAAATTCATTTTTATAACTCAATTCTCTTTCAAAATATCGTAAAATATTTATTAAATTTATTCCGTAATTTTAAAAAATTAAAAATATCACTTTTACAATAAAATTCAACCAAGTTTCAAAAAAAATCACTTTTAAGTAATTTTTCACCTTGGTTTTCGAACTGCCAAAGTGCAACTATTTTTGAAACTTGTTTTGCTCATATTCCAAAATCTACTAAACAAAATCTCGATCCTTTTCATTTGTTTGAAACTATGATTATAAGAGTTTGGAAAATTCTTATTTCAAAGAATTCCGACTCCAATTCCATCGTATAAATGGATTTAAACTTTACGGCGCGAAATCGCGAAATACCGTTACGCGATGCGTCTATTTTACTCAATTTTCATATCCTTTCCAAACTTTGTCGAAATACTTATAAATGTTTATAAAACATTTCTAAATCATTTTAAACCATTTCAACTAATATTTTTTTATATTAAATCTCATATTCATTTTTAAACTATTTCATTATATTATATTATTATAATATTCATTTTCAACATTTTTATATTTCGAAATAATTTAGAGGGTTAATAAACTCCATATACATATTTATATGGATTTATTTTCCATAAATTAACCATGGTTAATCACTTAACCATTTCTTATAATGATTTTTCATAATTTATCTCAACCAAGTTATCAACCATATAATCATCTATATAATCAACTATATAATCAACCAATTTTCAACCAAGCATATTAATTTATTAATTAAAATTTCATATAATTAACTAAAATCAAAATTAACTTAAGCAAATTTTCTCACCTTTACTCGAAACAAAACTTACTACCAACATTCGAACAAATCAACACTTCACTAAACCATCACCTAAACAACCACTCCTTGATCATAACTCTTGGCCATCACTTCTACTTTCACCTAGCTCACGACCTTGACCTCCTCCTTGCCAAGTTGCTCTCGGCCATAAGGCCAAAACTCCCCCTCCATCACTCTAAAATGCTTACAACCATGTTTGGATGAGGTGTTGCTTGGTCATGATGGTGGTTCTAAAGTGGGGCCTGATTTTTAGAGGGGGAGTGGAGGTGTTTGAACTAGTTTCGGAGAGGGGTTTCTATAGTATATATTTACCTATATATATTTATTTCTTTTTCTATATTTTCTCCATTATTTTATTAAGAGGGAAGCCATTAAAGAAGCTTAGAATAAAGAAGAAGGAGATGAAGAAATGAGTGAATGGAGGAGTGAATAAGTGAATGTATTTATAGATTATTCAAGCCTCAGTTCTTAAGAATCTTAGCCAAAATATCTCACATCCTCTCCATCACTCTATGGCCGTGATTTCTTACCCCCATCACCCTCCATGTGCTCGGCCCACACTCCATTCCATTATCACCGTCATATTATAACATGTGCATTGACTTTTGTATGCTTAAAGGTTTAGTATAAGAGAAATATCATGATGTTTGTTTCATTTGTATACATGTATGTATGTATGTTTATTTGTATGTGTATGTGCATGTATGACATGCATAGGTAAGTATATATGTGTGCATATTTATCTTATAAGGTTGCAACGACTTAAAAATTAAATTACATATAAATGAATTATAAATGAATTAAATTGATCACATTTGAATTATAAAACCATATAAATCAATATTAAACAACCGTTTACAAAAAAGTGTTGTTATATCGATAAACCGATATCAATTTTCCTTATGATTTCAAATCAAATATATATTTTTATAAAACTATTAATTTATTATCACTATATAACTAACTAAAATGAATTATTATCATTTTAAAACAATTATTTGAATTATTATTATAGTTATTAAATCATTAAATCTCAATTTAAATTAATTAATTAATTATTAAATATGATGACATTATTGATGATATCATAAATACATTTTATTTCCAAAAACTAAAATAAATAATTTTATTTCATATTCTTGTTTAAATACATAAATAAGTGTATGTATCTAGCTCCACGCGCGACTTCTGACAATTATAGGGTGGTCTATCGATAAAACGATTTCCAGCCATTTTATCGATATTCTTCCAAAGTATATATTTTCTTAAATACTTATTCAAAATAAGATTACCATTAATATTTATTGTTCAAAACATCATAGTTTATGTTAAAAAAGCTTATATTAGAATATTTTAAAAATAAATATAATTTATTAAAGTGATAAATTTGCGGGTTGTTACTGACTTCCCCTCTTAAAAGAATTTTGTCCTCGAATTTACAACGCAAAACTCAAAGGTGTTTGCCCAAAATATTTATTTTCAAACCTACAGCCGTATGATATATATAGGTCATCCATGTGCAAGATCTGATTTGATCTACTATTCGAATCCACAACTTTACTTCTGAACTAGTATCGATCCCTCGATCCTCTAGTGCGGACACGGGACACTGATCGGACTTCTCGATCTGAAAACTTTGTTTCCCTTACATAGTGCTCAACTATGATAGAAAACTTAAGTATCCAATCATAAACCCTCATCAATGTTCGCCGTCACGAATCTAGTGATAAATCCTCTTTCGGATTGGTGTAAACATCTCAAAATTCTGTACTCGAATCTTAGATCAAAATTGTGATGAAATGATCTACATACCTCATATGTACTTATTAACATTCAAAAATCTTTATGAAAACATTTCATAAAACTTTTATCTTTTAAAGATGCTTCTTTATATATGATCACTCTAAATATTTATTTCCAAATATTTTTATTAAAGGAAAACACTTCACCCCAAAGGAATCATTTCAATGTAAAAGATAATTTACCTTTTATTTTCCAAAATTACAATCAACCTCTCTCATTATAATATATTCCTTTTTAACCAACCTTGATATTAACCTATCAATTAATAATTCAAAATTATCCTATTTATTTAAGGAAAATTATATAGATCTAGTAACTCCAAAATAATACCATGGAACTGGGTACTACCAATAGTGTCCAATATCCCCTTAATAAGAAGGGTAATACTTAAGAGAAGTGTTTACCATCCGAACATATATCTTGCCCATTTTTAGTTATTTTCAAGCCACTCAAACTAGTTATCATTTGAGCCTTTCTTACTTTCCAAAATTCTTATTTGAAATTTCTTTTCAAAAATCCATTAGTGATTATTTTGTTTATAAAACCCATTTGATAAAATCATCTTATATTCAATTACTTCCTTTTAAAATTTCATAATTCTTTTTCAAAATACCCAAAATTTAGTTTTTCCAAATTTATATAACATATCTTTCATATCATTTTTCCAAATTATTTTATTTATGTAAAATACATTTTTATACTACAAGCTTATTTTATCATCTTATACAAATTCATCAAACTTAACATCATATTATTATCAAACATCTTATAATCAAATAGTGAAACTTAACTCACAAGGTATCCGTTTAATCAACAAATTATAATAACTGAATATTATCATTCCTTTAACCATAAACCGACACATACAAATATCTATATCTTTCAAAAGATATTCCTTTATACTTAAAATATAATCCGTTTAAAATAGTGTGTCGGTTTGCCTTTTCTAAGTGTTTAGAAATCCCTATCAATAACGGTGATCAGGCGCATCGACTAGAATCTATAAACCACCCAACAAATAAATCAACACAAATCATTTTTATATCAAATGAAAAATACACGCTCATATATATATAATACTCTCAAACTCATTCTAGGTATTAATTACCCTACCTCTAATGAGTCACTCATTCTAGGGTATCACTAACCCTATCTATAACGAGTTTTACCCCACCAAAGCCTAGGTGTTTCCTCAACCTAAGCTCTGATACCAACTATAACGACCCATAATTCCAAACATTTTAAGTTGACAATAAGCCACACATGTCCAACCCAATTTGAACGAAAAAGCGAATAGTTAGAGGGAAAAGAAAACAACGAAACAGAGTAGAAAACAGAATCTCACACAAATGGAGTAACATATATTGTTATTCACAAAATATTTTACAGCAGGTATTTTAAATACATATATTAGAGTCTAACCTATATTCAGCTTGGACAGTTATAAATCTCTGTCTTTATAATTGCTGAAAAACAAAAAAACAAATGAAGCAGAAAATAGAATATGTATGTACGTTGATGAAGGTCTTCAAGTCTCATTTGGAAACTTCAAGCGTCTTTGGCTAAACCAAAAACCACTCGGATCTGACCCGAGTGTTAAAAATACCCCGATCAGGCTTGATAAACCAATGTGAGTCACGATTTATAAATGTATAAGATGGTGCCATAGGTCGACTTTTTGTCGAACAAAACCCTTTTTGAAAAGAAGAGTTACTCATAAGACTACGCCACACATAAACACGGATGGGCTTTTACCTTATGATAACCATTACACTTAATACTTAGAGCATTTGATTTTATTTCTAATAAAATTGCTTTGAAAATCCTTTCCAAGTAAAAAGATATAAACATAGCCGAAATTGTTCCCATTATTAAATTCCAACAAGGGGTAGCTGAATGTTTGCAAGGCATTGCAGCTACTTTGGGAATACAACCAAAACCGTAACGCTCGCATTGGAATTCGATTTCCAACATGATAGGGAACTAGTGGACTTTTTCTTCCTTTGCTGATTCTCCACTTATAACAATCATAGTACCCAATGGCTTTTCATACAAGGACTCATACACCATTGTACATCTCGTATTGCTACACTACTACGTATCCGGTGGCTTTCCATACAAGGACACATACGCCACTATATCATAAAATATTGAGGGTCCATACATTACTGGCCTTGAGGGAACATATGCCATTTTCTTCCGTATCCACAATAACTGATAGATTGAAATATATGTCCTTCGGACCACATAATTACCCGTATCATTACCGGGATGTGAAGCTTGAGAGGCTACGCTCATACTTTCCACAAAGCCACACTTTGCCTTTCTCATAACAGGTTCCACTTTGAATGTCACATTGCCATTTCTAACAACACACTATTGATTTCCACTAATGTACAACCTCTGAGCTCGTAAGTCTTAGAGAAGGGTGTTAAGTAAGAGGGGTTACCTCCTACACCACTAAACAGATGTACATTTGTAGAGATCATTGTACGTGGTTTTAGAAATGTAATGTCAAACACTCATTCATACAAGTTGTCCAGGGACAGGACAAACCGAAGGCACTCTCCTATTGCATCTTGTTGGGATCACCCCTAGGATTAGTAGCGAGTAGTCCTTGCATCGAAAAGTTTCATAACAAAGCAATACTACCACCATATATATCATATGAAATCGAGGGGCTAGTGGCAAGCATCCTTTCATCATGAAGATCTCCATATTTAAAATCATTGTCTTCAACATGTCTTCACTTCTAAATATATACATTGATTCAAAGTGGTTTTCGGATAGAAATCACCCAAATCGGACTCCGGTTTCTTTGAACCAACCATCGATAAAAAGTTGTCAAGTATATAGGTGATTATCAAACATCATCCAATTAAATTAACCTTTCCATTTACTCAATTATCTTTCAGGGATATATTTATTTCAACTATTCTATTTATCTTCTCAAGAGTATATGGAATCATTAAGCCTCGTTTATTAAATCCTCTGGTTAATTAAACCTTTTTAATCTTGGAAAAATTTCCGAATCAACTCGCCTTTTACTTAGGAGAAAAGTTTCCAAACCATTCATTCAAATCTTAACAAAGATTTCTTAATTTCAAATCATAACTTTTAAACGAATCAAAAATAATGTTGTTTAAGACATCGTTTACTATAAACCCAAACCAAGTAGTATTGAGCGTAAAAGGATCCATAGAAATTATACTAATTTTACTCGATATCAATTTCTGTATTCACCCTTTACTATCCGTCGAATAATGGTGAAATCCCCTTTTTAATTCATACGGATAGTACGGGTTCCCTCCTCAAAATTTAATACTAAGCATAAGAATATTAGTTCTATATAATTCAAGTTGTGTGAAATTAAATTTGTAAATTTGAATCTTTTATACTTCTCTCATTTCCGACATTTCGACCCTATCTATTCCTCGCCCAAGAAAAGGCCAGGTGACTCAGGGCACTGGTTGCTCCTAAATACACTATGAGAAAAAACGAATCAGACAACAGATATGCTCCGTTGTCTGAATAAATACCTATTTGTGGTCTATTTCCATGCCGTCTCATTACATATCAGACCACAGATATGCACCGTCGTCTGATATGCACTAACAGATCAAAAGAAAAAAAAAATCATACGTTGTCTGATGTTATAGTATCATTTCTAAAATTTTCTACTAGACAAAATATAAATATTGACTGATATGCATATCAATTACACTTATTTTATATTTACAAAATGAAATAATGAATCACAATTTTATTAAACAAATATTTTATTTCAAATCAAATTCAAATACAATACAACTTTCACTATACTTAAATTTTCAAATACAATACAACTTTCACTATTCTTACATTTTCAAATACAATACAACTTTCACTATCACTCTTATATATACAAAATTTCTCTACACTCTCATATATAACATTTTTTACTAGCACTCACTTACACTCACTCGAGTTTAATTTTGATATTGATCTTCATTTGCTTGCTTTAGCTTCTGTCCAGTCATCTCTTATACCTGTCAAATAAACAATGCAGCAAAATGGAAAAGGAAACAAAACTAAATTGCAAAAATAAAATTGAATTTGAATATTAATATTGCCTAAGTTTATGGGTTTGTTTTCTCTTCAGGGTTTAGACAGGGACAAATATATGTGTGTGTGTGTGTGCACGGACAACTTATGATATGCACAATGTATCACTATGAATATCACAAGGCCGAGCATCGATGAAATCTCATGGACTATTGCAAAGGTCGAGCCTGAGGGTTCAACACAGTGCAAATGTACACAAGGTCAAGCCTAAGCCTCCTCGGGCTCAACTCAGGTGCACAAGGAAATGCAACTCAAATCAAAAAACCAAACTAAAGGAAGCAACATAGTTCAAAATGGTAACAAGAACTGAAAAGTATCACTCATTAGGCGTGCACACATAATGTAAGTGATGCAAATGAACCGCAATCAAGTATCAACAACATTATTAGTGCACATATTGTAGCCAATGTCACAACAGTAGTTCTACTAATGAACACATGAACAATTCAAAAGCAGCTCAAGACAATTCAAAATATGGTACACGTATGTATATATAATAGTATGTACAAGTATGTACCAAGGACTGAAAAGTGGAGAAGTGCAGTTCAAAAAGCCATGTATAAGTGAAAAACAAGTACATGTTTCATTTCAGTTCAAAATAGATTGCCATACCATGGAGCATCAAAAGTATATGTGAGCAACACACATATACACATGTATAAAATACAAAAGATGCTAATATTTCACACATATATAAATACATATTTATGTGTGTGTATATATGGAAGTAACAAGCAAAAAGACTGCATATAACAGTAACAAGCACACTCAGGTACCAAAATCAAAATGGTTCAGAAAAACAAGTTCAACCAGGTAAGAATTCAAGATAATGCACATAAACAAGCTTAGACAAAACAACAAGTGCCAGGGCACATAAATGGTTCAGAAAAACAAGTTCAACTCAAAATGGTTTAGAAAATAAAAATGTTTCAAAAAATGCACATGTAGGTGCCAGTGCACATAGAAGCAACTCATTCAGGTGTCAGCACACTCAAGGATGTATCACAAACCACATGTACCCGTTTAAGCATATTCAAAATAGTATAAGCATGTATATACAAGTATGAACATACAAGTCTATACAAGTAGATACAAGTATATACAAATAACTCACAAACTAGTTCATATATACAAGTATATATATACAAGTGTACACAAGTCAAAACAATTCATATACACAAACCAGTTCATATTTACAAGTGTATACAAGTCAAATAGTTTAAGCATGTACGTACAAGTATATATACAAGTGCACACATATATAAACCGCAATAGGAATTATCCAAATAGAATAAGTGCACACATATATACATACATATGTATGTGTGTGTATATACATGGAAGTTCTATGTGATGAATTGATATAGTGAAATGCATGAAATCTCAAAACAGTTTAAGCATGTGCACATGTATATACATACATATAGAACCATAAGCACATATTCACACAACCAAGCATGGTGCAAACATATATGTATATACATGTATACATAACCAACAACAAGCAAGAAGACACTTCAAGCATCAACTAGTTCAACAACAACTAGCACTAATGCAACAGGCTAGCATCAACTAGTTCAACAGTGATGATTTGATACAGTGAACCATAAGCACACTGCTTTTACCACTTCAAGCATCAACTAGTTCAAAAACAACAAGTACCAATGATACCACAGCAATGGAGCATCAAAAGAGATACAAACCAACAAAGTTATAAACCAACAGAGAGAATCATATATGTACAAACCAATAGAGATAATACAAATCGACAGAGATAAAAACTCCAGGAAGCACACAAATCAATGAAAAGATCAAGTCAGAATCAAAACCTAGTAGTTTAAAAGAGATAAAAACTCTAGGAAGAACACAAACTAGCAATTCAAATCATAGTATATAATCGAAAATATAGGAAATTGATTCCTATATATACTCATATCATCAATGGCAGAAAAAAATCAAGTCGAGTTCGAGCATAAAATTGAAAAGGGGCAAAACTATGCACATAACAAATCAACAGCAGTCTATGTAGAAGTAACCGAAAGCAAATCCAAGCAATCGAAAGTAATTCCGAGCAAACGAAAGAAAATCAAAGCAACTGAAAGAAAATCCAAGCAATCGAAAGCAAACGTAAGCAATCGAAAGCTAATCCAAGCAACCGAAAGAAAATCCAAGCAATCGAACGAGACCACAAAATATAGGAGATCAATTCCTATATAAACCTAAATCATCACTGGCAAAAAGTGGAAGTCAAGAATGCTACAAAAAATTAAAAGGGGAAAATATCATACCGAACAATCTGAATAACTTGACAAGTAAAAGCAACCACGCAATCAATCACTAGTAATCGAAGTGTGAGAGCATCAAAGCAAAAGGAGTACTATTTTCACTTCAAATCCTAAGCAACAGCTTTCGATCTAGAAACCCTAAATCGGAACGAAGACAAAAACCCTAAACCAGAACGAAGACAAATACCCTAAATCAGAAAGAAGGCTAGGGTCGGCACCAGATGATGGGTAGGAGAAGGCAACGATGAGGGCGGAGAGGAGGGAGAAGATTTTTTGGGCCGCCATTTTTTTCTTTTAGCTATGAACGAAATAAGAGAGGGAAATAAATGAAAAAGCGCGGCCGCGAAATATCAAGACAATTTTGAGGGAGGGAAACAAAATATTGATAAGGAGGAAAAACCAAATTTTTGATAATTTCAATGAGACAATAGATGAAATGTTGTTTGAATGGCATTGATGAAATCTCAATAGAATAAAGATTTCACGGGCTATGACACACAACAAATGGTTTTTCCATGTGTTGTGTGAAACAGTTGTAAATATTGGGATGACAACAAATCTAGCTTACGTTGTGTGATGGCTGTTGTCTGATTCACTTTGTGGCATAGTGATTTCTCCTTAGTTTAAGAATTTGGCATCCGGATCTCACGAATAGAGAAATCTAGTCTACTCATCGGCTTTTAGAGGCAAGATTAAATCACTTAATTATAACAGCTTTTCTTTAAATCACTTATTTAAACTCTTCAAAATAAATTATAAAACATCCACTTATCTTTATAATACTTAATTAATAATTTGAAAACATTTATAAAATATTTTGGAAAGAATACTTTAGTTTAAAGCCATAGTCCAAAAGTTATTAAAAACCGCTGCAAAAAGTGCTGCGAATAATGCTTTTAAGGCTTATTTGATCAAAATGACTTTTTGATCATTTAGAAATCAGTTTTTATAATTCAAATCTCTTTTAAAACAATTTAAAATATTTATAAAATTTATTCCACATTTTTAAAGAATTAAAAATATCGCTTTTTAATAATTTATCGCTTTGGCTTTCGAACTGCCAAAGTGCGACTATTATCGAAACTTGTTTTGCTCATATTTCAAAATCTACTAAACGAAATCTTGATCATTTTCTTTTGTTTGAAAACTATAATCATTAGAGTTCGGAAAATTCTTATTCCAAAGAATTCCGACTTCGATTTCATCGTATAAATGGATTTAAACTTTTACGGTTCGAAATCGCGAACTACCGTTACACAATGCGCCTATTTTAACTCCATTTCATATCCTTTTAAAACTTTGTCAAAACACTTTTAAATGCTTATAAAACATTTCTAAATCATTTTAAACCATGTTAACTAATATTTTCCATATTAAATCTCATATTCATTTTTAAACTATTTCATAATATTATATTATTATGATATCATTTCCAGCCGTTTTATATTTCAAAATCATTTAGAGGCTCAATAAACATCATTCACATATTTATGTGGATTTGTTTTCCATAAATTAACCATAGTTAATCACTTAACCATTTCTTATAACAATTTCTCATAATTTATCTCAGCCAAGTCAGCAACCATATAATCATCCATATAATCAACTATACAATCAATAAATTTTCAACCAAGGATATTAATTTATTAATTAAACATTCATACCGTTAACTAAATTTAAAATTAACTTAAGCAAATGTTCTCACCTTTACTCGAACCAAAACTTACTACTAATATTCGAACAAATCAACACTTCACTAAACTATTACCTAAACAACCACTCCTTGATCATAACTCTCGGCCATCACTTCTACCTTCACCTAGCTCACGGCCTTGACCTTCACCTTTCCAGTTGCTCTCGGCTATAAGGCCAAAAATCCACGTTCATCACTCTAAAATGCTCAAGGCTATGTTTAGGAGAGGTGCTTGCTCGGCAATGATGGTGGTTCTAGGGTGGGGCGTGAGTTGTAAAAGGGGAGTGGAGGTGTTTGCACTAGTTTCGGAGAGGAGTTTCTATAGTATATGTTTACCTATATATATTTATTTCTTTTTCTATATTTTCTCCATTATTATATTAAGAGGGAAGCGATTTAAGAAGCTTAGAATGAAGAAGGAGATGAAGAAATGTGTGAATGGAGAAGTGAATAAGTGCACATATTTACAGATTTTTCAAGCCTTAGTTCTTAAGTAACTTAGCCAAAACATCTCACCTCCTCTCCATCACTCTATGGCCATGATTTCTACCCTCCATGTGCACGACCCACAACCCCTTCCATCATATCATAGCATGTGTATTGACTTTTGTATTGTTAAAAGCATAACATGTGTATTTATCTTATAAGGTTGCAACGACTTAAAACAACTTCTATTTGTTAAATCGTGACGAATTCCAATTTCGATCTCCGGTCACATTTTCACTTATAAATTAAATTACATATAAATGTAAACAAAAATTAAAAATTAATTTCTCATTATTATAAATGAATTAAGATGATCACATTTGAATTACAAAACCATATAAATCAATATTAAATAACTGTTTACAAAAAGCGCTGTTATATCGATAAACCGACATCAATTTTCCTTATGATGTCAAATCAAATATATATTTTTATAAAACTATTATAAATAATTGATTATCACTATATAACTAATTAAAATGAATTTTTATCATTTTAAAACAATTATTTGAATAATTATAATAATTATTAAATCATTAAATCTCAATTTAAATTCATTAATTAATTATGATGACATTATTGATGATGTCATAAATAATTTTATTTCATATTCTTGTATACATAAATAAATAAGTATATGTATCTTGCTTTGTGCATGACTTCTGACAATTATAGTGTGGTTTATCGATAAAATGGTTTCCAGCCATTTTATCGATATTCTTCCAAAGTATATATTTTCTTAAATACTTATTCAAAATAAGATTACCATTATTATTTATAGTTTATGTTAAAAATACTTATATTTGAATATTTTTAAAATAACTATAATTTATCAAAGTGATAAATTTATGGGTCGTTACATAAGGAATGAAGCACAAGCCCCAAATGCCTCTTGGGTCATGAGCATTAAATGAAGGATGGAGGTGGCCTAGTGCAAAATGGAAGGAAAGGGGGTGTATTTTGGATGTTTGGTGATGGTAGGAAGTGTTCTTGTGTTTGTAGAGGCTTGTGCTTGTGTTAGCTTAGTTATGAAGTGAGTGTACTCACCATTTGATTGCATATATAGTCATATATTTTTTATGCTTAAATATAAAGTTAAAGTGAACTAATAAGGTTATAACTTTGGAATTTACTTGCTTTTGAAAGAAAATGACAACTCTAGTATGTATATCATTACTTCTCTGACCTTCTATAACATATGGTAAGGCCTTGACATTGTGTATATATGGTCTTTTGGATTGTGTGTTGAAATGAGAATGGATATGGAATGGTTCATATAGCAATAGTCGCTATGAAAGCACTTTGATTCCTGTTGTGTTAAACTTATTCAAATTGTTTGTATGTTAATATATTAAGATATAATACATTTTGGCTACACATAATAAGTGTATGTGATAGCAAGGAATTGGTTTGGAAAGTTATAAAACTTGTGAAATAAAGTTGTAAAATTTATAAGCGAATTAGTTGCTTTGGATGCACTATGTAAAAGCCTTGTTTTCGACGATATTTAATATTATTTTGAAAAATATCCTTAGGGGTTTCTTTACTTGGTTATTAAGTATAATAAGTAAATTACTTACTGTAAAAAAATGTTGGAACTTAAATCGCTTGATAGCATGTTGAAAACAAATCGAACATTGAAGGGTTTAAAACTGGTTTGTGCCATAAATAGGAATCTGCAACACTTTGAATCTGAAACAATTTCTGAGTGTTTCAGAACTTTTGATAGCAGTTCGGTAAATGCTATACAAGTATACTTTTGTGACAATGATATAACTTGATTTAAGCCTAAGTATAATACCATCTGGACCCGTATGTGACGCGCTACAGAACAATATTATACTATCTAAATAATCTTAAACATAATATGGTATCGCCCTTACGGTAAAGGATTACACGTCGATAACTATTCAATCTTACCACATACGGTAATAAAAGTTACGTATTATACTCTCACTTGGTCCCACCACATGCGCTATAAGTCGATTGTTGTCCACATCAACACTCTTATACCAGCCTCGATGCTCTATAGGAGAATACTCATCAATGCCATGAATCAGGGACTCGTCGCATGCGCTACAAGATTCAGGTATTCGGATTACCAAATTATACATTTATACTTCATCGAACTATAGAATCCAAAGTTGTACACATCACAATCTCATCATTTCCGTCTTGATCTTACATACTCGCCCAATTGCCCAAAACTGCATACTCTAATGTTGTGCCTTGCCTTCGTCAAGTACTCACATACACGCCTCGAGTATTTAACAACCATTCCAACCCACGCGTACAACATCCATATGCAAACTTTACTATCGATCTATACATTTAAACAGTAAACAAAAAAATTGTAGAAGTGTCTAGTTAACCCTCAGGGATCACAATGCAAAAGATCACAACAATGTACGCCGATTTGAGCATCTAAAAAGCCCGAAATAAAAAATCTGACTTGCCCATAGATGGACCGGTGTGTCACACCGATGCATCGGTTAAAAAGTTAGAAACAGATTTCTTTATTTCTATTTTGATTTCGGATTTCGACTCTTTTCATTTTTAATTGTTCCTAAGGTTTCTATATTTCATATTTACATTACCTAACATGATTCTTGGGTCATAACATGTTTATATCATCAAATTTGGTTTCTACATGGGTTTGAATTCAATTTAGTGCCAAACTAGGTTTTTATAATATATTGAAACAAAGTACGTTCTTTTACTTTTTTGAATTTCTAATTTTATCATTTTGGTTAATATTCATAATAGTTATGTCCTAGACTAGCCCCAAACCATCTTATATCAACATTATAGCATTATATCGAGATCGGAGGAGCAACACTCACCGAATCTAGAAAAGAGAACCCTAATTTGCTTACTATCCGAAATTTCTAGAAATGAAACATACATAATCGCCTCCACTTCCTACTCTAAATTATAGAGAGCCTCGCTACGATTCCAACACATTTTGTCTCGTAAATATTTGTTAAGATTTGTGGATTTTGTGTGTGCTTGATTGAAGGAGGAAGAAGATGCTTTCGGCTATTTTCAAGAATGAGAAACGAAATTGTATATATCTTTTTAAATGGACTTTTGGAGGAAAATCTAAAGTGACATTTAAATTTGAATTCAGATTATAGGCTTGGTCCAACTCATCCCCAAACCTGGCCCTCTTAAAAAAACTTCGTTATCTCGCTCATACGACGTCCAATTCGGACAAGTAAATACTTTATTTTGGCCAGAAAATTGAAGGCTATACAATGGCGTGACTCCCATTAGCTAGTTCAACCGTTTGTAAAAATTACTATCTTACCCTTTTATTGAAATTTACCTGATTACTCTTCAGTTAAATTTAAAATTTGTTTATTAACAATTATAATCGTTATTTAAGTTATATACAAAATTTTAGGTTATTACATTCCTCCCAAAAGAGTTTCATTCTCAAAATTCCAAAGGAATGGGGAATGAAATAGATGATTACTCTCTTGTTTACTCACTCGTGTATGCATGCAACTAATCGTACGAAGTGATCTAAAACAACCATCACATTTAAACAAAATCATACATACATACAATGACAACTAAACAAGATATAGGATGCACATGTGCATGATAACTGATATGAATTTAGCATAATGCAATAAATGCAATAAATGCGCTTTATATGAATGTAGAGATATGACATATTAAGCGTGATGCATAGCAATCCTAGTATAAAACTGGCTATTTTATATGAATGTAACTGTAATGACACTAGAAGTAGCATATAATATAACATCCAATTCCTTACACCCGATCTAACCAACAAAATCTAACTCCTAGTCAATTGTATCAACCAAAAGAACGTATCGATAAAGAGTTCCAGATGAGAAGCCCGTATCTTCCCCGCAGGCTCCTACGTACTCTCTGCCGGATCGTCTCCTCATTGCATATTTTTCCAGCTTGATCTCTATATTCCTCAACCTTCGAATCCCATGCTCTACTATCTATGCAGGTCCTTTAGATGAACTTGCATCTGTTTCTACCTCCACTTCCTCCAACTAACTAGGCACCACTACTATAGCCGAGTCGTGTATACGTTTTCACAAATGGGACACATGGAATACATTATGAACTCCAGTCAATCAATTTGGTAATTCTACTCAATAAGCCAATCCTCCAATGCGCTCCAACACCTTAAACGGTCCAATAAATCTTGGCACCAACTTGCTTGAGATCCTAAACTTCATCACATGCTTAAGAGGTGATACTTTTACAAATACAAGATCATCAACCTCGAATTCCAACACCTTTCGCCTTTTATTAGTATACGACTTCTGCCTATAATGTGCCTTCTTCATCCTTTTACTTATAAACTCTACCTTCTTCAACATATCATTTATCATATGTGGCCTAAGTACCACTTTATATGGCGACTCCTACCAACATGAAGGTGATTTATATGGCTTTTCGTACAGTGCTTCGAATGGTGCCACCCCAATACTACTTGATAATTGTTATTATATATAAACTCCACTAATGGAGAATGATCTTCCTAATCATCTCCGGTATCCATAATGTATGCCTTTAACAAATCTTTTAACACTCTATTTACCCTCTCAGTCTATCCATCTGTCTGCGGATGATAAGCCATAGTCAAACTCAATTCCGTACCCAAGCTGTCCTGTAGACTCCTCCAGAAATCGCTCGTGAAAAGTAGGTCCCAATTACTAAAAATATTCAAAGGAATACCACTGCATTCTCATCACTTCCTTATTATATAATGTAGCTAAAAATGCTACATCCTTGTGCTCTTTACAGGAACGAAATGTGCGCACTTTGTCAGTAAATTCAATACTACCCAAATACTCACATTACCTCTTCTACTCCTAGGCAACTCATCTGTAAAATCCATCGAAACAGTTTCCCATTTCCACTGTGGAGCTTCTAAGGGCATTAGTAATCCACTCGGTTTCCTCTACTCTACTTTAACTCTCTGACAAGTGAGACATCTCGCCACATACCTCACCACATCTCCCTTCATCCCTGGCCAATAATAAACTCTTTTCATATCTCTATACATTTTATCACCACTAGGATAAATGGTCATCCTGGAATGATGACACTCCTCTAATACCTCATGATTAGCTTCTTCAACTTTGGAACACACAACCTTCCGTCTCGTCTTAAGTAACCTTTCTCTTCTTTTGCATATTGCTCCAAATGACTCGACTTCTCTCTTTTCTCAAGCTGATCCATAATCTCAACCAACTCCACATCCTTACTTTGATTCATACCAATCTTATCCACTCTTTTTAGTCTAACCTCTAAGGTTGCTAATAATATAGTAGTAATATCAATCGATGGACGGAAATCAAATCCAGAAATATACTCCAACTGCTTCATTATAACATCATAACACTCAATGTCACATGCTTCCTACTCAATGCGCCCAAAGATTACCCTTCCCAAGGGTTTAAGCGACACCAAAATCATAAGACGCTAAGAACTCCATCCACCTCTGCTATCTTAAGTTTAAGTCCTTGTGTGGAAATAAATACTTCAACAACTTGTTGTCCACATAAAATTCAAATCTATCTCCAAGTAAATAGTGTCTTCATGAATTCAAAGCAAATACAATCGCAGCTAATTCCAAATCATGTTAGAGTAATTCTTTTCATGTGTCTTCAACTGCCTACTTACATTAGCTACAACCCTACCATTTTGTGTCAACACAGCATCAAGACTAATACTTCAAGCATCAGTATAGATGGTAAATGGTTTGGTACCATCAGGGATAACTAGAATAAGTGCGCTTGTCAACATCTCTTTCAATCTGATAAATGATTTTTCACACTCTGCACTCCAAACATAAAGCAAATTCTTTTTAGTAAGCTTTGTCAATGGTGCATATATCTTCGCTAAATCCTTTATAAACTTTCGATAAAAACCAGCTAATCCCAAGAAACTATGTACTTCTAATGCATTCTTTGGAACTTTCCAATTTTTAATAGTTTCCAATTTTCCGGGGTCTACTGCCAACCCATTCCGGGATATGACATGTCTTGAAATCGAACTTCATTCATCCAAAAATGGCACTTTGAAAATTTAGCCTTCAACTGATTCCTCTTTAGTACATCCAACACTTCTCGCAAATGCAACTCATGCTCTTTCTCGTCTCTTGAAAATACTAGGATATCATTAACAAATACAACAATAAATTTATTTAGCTACTTTTGAAAGTCCTTACTCATCAAATCAACAAAATATGTTGGGGAAATAGTCAGCTCAAACGGCATCACAACCCACTCAAATTGTCCATCCAAAGTACAAAAGGAAGTCTTTGGAATACTATCCTTTGCAAATATCAACTGATGAACTCCTATAGCAAGGTCAAGCTATGAAAAAACTCTTGCCCCGACAAGTTGATTGAATAGGTCATTAATACGAGGCAAGGAATAACAGTTTTTCTTTGTCAACTTATTCAATTCTCGATAATGCAAAGCCTTAAAGAACCGTCAGCATTAATAGCAAAAACGACAGGTGCTCCCTATTTCGAAATAATTTAGCTAATGAATCCTTTCTGTAATAACCCTGAAATCGGTTTGTCTAATTCTCTCCTTTCCTTTGGAGCCACATGTTTGTTGACGCCAAAAATGGGCATCAACACCCAAAGAATCTCATGGAGGTTAAACAAAGAATGAAAGTAAAACAGAGCAAATATCATAAATGAACACATAGAATTTTTATAGTGGTTTCGCAATCTTGGCCTATGTCCACTTCATATTTTTATTGATATTCCACTTGATTATTTTTACAAGTGTCTTTGGATCAGCTGGAATCCATTAGTACAAAATTGAAGAATAAAAATGGCAGAGCCTCGGTAGAGAAAGCAGCTCCCTTTCCTGATGCCATGCCTGCTGTATTTATAGGGGAAGACGTGCATGGATCAGACCGAAATTTTAGCAGAAGGTTAAGGAGACCAAGACGAGGCGACCCAAAAATTTGCAAGCCCATCGGGGCCTATAATAGGGATCTGTACAGATCCCTATAAATGCATCCAAATGGGCTGCGATCCCTATGAGGGATGCCCCATGACATTAGCTACATGCTCTCCAAGTTTCGTGCAATTTTGACGTGCGGTTTGTGAGATATCACATTTTCCATAAAGTAGTGTTGCTTGAATTCTGATTTCTGCCGATCCGTCTAGAGGGATAAGTACCGATCCCTACAACCTGCTCCATATGCCATACGATCCCTATGGGGTGTTCCACACATCCTAATAAACTTATACTCCAAGTTTCATGTTGATAGCATCTGTAGATTTTGAGTTATTGACCAATCATTGTTGCAATATGTAGTGAAAGCTGAATATGGACAATCTCTTTTATACCGATCCCATTTGATAGGTGAAGTAATTTGCCTATAACTTGAGCATACGAACTCCAAATGACTTGAAACTTGGAATGTAGCCTCATGGGGCCTTCCTTGTCATTCTATATCGATCTTACCAAGTTTGGGATATTAATTGAGGATATATGCCGATCCCCTAAAGAAAGGGATAGGCACTGAACCCCTACCTAGTGGAGCCATTATCCATACTTATAACATTCTGGAGAGTCTATCCATTAGCCTCAGTTGATCGTCGCTTTATATCATTGCCTGCGCTTGATCTCTAAGCCTAATAATCATCTCTCCCGACTGTCTTCCTCGATGATTGTCTAGTCTAACTTGTCCAGTTTGTCTGAATATAGCCGGGCCAAATGGCCGGATAACAATGTCTTAAAGGCATCACCACTAATGTAGCATCTTTCTCGAGGTCAATCCTAAACTCAATTTCTCTATAGGGTGGAAGTATGGAAACTTCAGCGACTACATCTGGAAAATATTTAACTACGAAAATAGGTTTAATGAATATAAATATGACTTCACCATGGAAACATCAAGCATGTACAAAACTATAAAATCACATTTCCCAAAACTACTCAAACGAACAATCCTCCTATCACAATCTAAAACTACTCCATACTGAGTTATCCAATCCATTCCTAAGATCAATCTGTATCCCGCAAAGCTAAGCACATACTCATCACAATTTAATTCTATACCGTTTATAACCAATTTAAGATCATGGAAAAAAGAAAACAATTGCGTCGATCCCCAATAGGATTCGACACGGTACAATCTCATGCACAATATTAGTGGTTATTCCTAATCTTTCCATTAATACATTGACTATGAATGAATGTGGTGCACTAGTATCAAATAAAACTCTGGTAGCTAAATCAGATAGTAATAACACATCTTCCATAACTGACTTCCCTTTCTCCTGGGCTATTGGTGCAATACCGGCAGCGGGTACACCTTCCAATGTATAAGCCTTAACAATCTATCCCTCCTTCGGTACTACTGGGTAATCCCTCTTACAATGTCCCATCTGGTCACAGTTATAGCACTTAATCCCCTTATGTTGTTCATGTTGCCTCGACTATCCTTGTCGTCCTGATGGTTTCGACCTGTAGTCCTTTGTCCCATCTTTCAACACAGATGACACTTTGTTCCTTATGAAGAGTCACCCTACAATAATTGGTTATATGTCCTACCTTATTACACCTCCTATAACAGTAACCTGCTTCTTATTTTGCCCACCTTGCGATCCTTCATTCTTGCGCTTGTTTTAATCTCCACCCGGTACTTGCTCCTTATTCATATTTCCACCTATAGCATTCCACAAAGCACCCTCAACCAATTTTCCAAAAGTCGCCCCTAATGGTATTAGATTTAAAGCCAACTCCTTCTGTAGGGGATTGAATCCCTTAGCAAATTTCTCAGCCTTCTTCTCCTCAGTATTAATTAGTTTGAATCCAAATTTGCCAACTCATTAAATTTTTTCACATACTTCTTCATTGCCATGTTTCCTTGCTTTAGCTAAATAAATTCCTTTAATCTAAACTCCAGAAAAGAATTATGTCTCAAACTTACTTTTGTAATCTCCCAAGTAATGGTATTCTCCACCGTCTTGGCTATTACAATCTCCCACCAATTCGCTGCCTCTTCCTGTATATGTCAAGCTGCCAACTACCTCTTAGTTGTGTCACTTATTCACTACACCAGAAAATGCATTCTTTAGCATTTAAAAAACGCTATTATAACCTTTAGTAGCGTCTCGAAAAACGTTGTGATACGGCATGCAACTAAAAGTCTGAAACTTTTTATAGCGCAGTAGAAAACGCTACCAAAACTTGACATATTGTAGTATTTTAGAAACACTATAAAAGTTTTTTTCTCAAGCGTTTGTCAATTGCTTCCAAACTTAACATTTTTATAGCGTTTTTCTTGCATCCTTCTTTGGTATAATGGTTTTTTCTATTACTATACATTTTTTGTAGCATTTGCACATTGCTACAATATATTTTTGTAGCAATTTACATTTATTTCCGTGAAGTTTTTAAAAGGCTACTAAAAGTTATTTACTCTTTTGCAACATACTTTACATGCTACCGTTTCCTGTTAATGGCTTCTATCATTTCCGGCAATCACTCTCATAATAATCAGATTAAAACCAACATTCAATCACATAATCGTCATATTTAAACCAACAATCAATTGAACGATCACATAATCATCATATTTAAACAATTGAAAAACACGTTAACCGCATAATCAAATATGATATCCATAACCATTTGGATAATAGTTTTTTGGCAAAATGAGCAAATTCACATAAAGTCCATAACCATTCATAAACAAGTTTACACAACTAGTACTAATGAAATGTTATAATATATATAATAATTAGAGCCAAGTTCATTAATTGATTACCCATAATTCTTTGTTGCAGCTGTCTTTACTCCAAAAAAACTAATTACCTGAAGGCACGTTTAACAATCAACAAACTCTATTAACTTAGTGAATTTTTATAAATTATATCAAACTTCTAAATTTTTCATAGACATAGTTAATTTATTATTATTGTAAACCTAGATAATTTATTGTTGTTATTATAAACTTAGTTTTTGTTCATATTATTGTTATTATTATTACCACTAATTATAAAACTTAGTTGACATAGTTAATTTATTATTATTATTATTATTATTATTATTATAAAATTAGTTCACTTTTATCAAACTATAGTTTATTCTTATTACAAACTTAGTTAATTTTTATCAAACTTAGCTTATTATAATTATAAACTTGTTAATTTTTATAATACTTAGTTAATTACAGCAAAACCGTCACTGATTATAGCAGAAGAAAAGGTTGAGTTTTATCTAATCTAAAAACCAACTGAAGCCAACCTTCGAACAGACACAAATCACACATACCTTTCTTACAAATCACATTAATTATGAATAAGTAGATCATCATCTTAATTTGGCTTCCCTTATCTCAAATTCCATGTCCACCTAGCACTGCTTTGCTTTAAATAGAGTAAAGTACGAACCATAAGTCATGTGACTTTATTTTACATACCCAAACAAACTTTATATTATACAAATTCAAGCAGAAATAGTTAGTGGCAGAAAAACATAATTTTTAGGCGCAAGAAGAAGAAGGTTCCATCAAGGCAGAGGTTTAGCTAATTCATCAAGAAAGCCTATATTTTGCCTTTATGCAACTAGTCTAGAGCCATACATGAATTCTACTACTTTAAGTGTGAGTTTCTTAGTTTCCTTCAAATTTTATTTGCATGTTACTATAATTCAATAATTGTACATGTCTTTGCAGCAATGGACCTCCATGTGCAAAGAATTATATGGAGGAAAACTCGGAGATGTTGCTAGAGAGGCAAAGGAGAGGTTGGATGAGATGTTTAGAACTCGAAAGGCTTCTGAAATTGTTAAAAGCTATTAAAATCAACACATGTTCACTTTCATGAAATTTATAAAATAATAATCTTAGCATGTGTTACCAACTCAAACTTATGCGCTATGTCTCAAACTTTAGATTATCCACAACACTTTTTGCACTAAAAAAGAAAGTATTGATTGAACTTACAAGTCCATAATGTAAAGTTCTTAGTTATTATTAACACACTACAAAGATGAAGGATTCGTCTATACATACATACTACTCTTTCCTTAGACATGATAGTTCATACCTAATAAAATCAACCTAAATTTTTACGCATTTATCCACCACAACCTAACTCTTTATAATAATACTTTTGATGTTTAAACTAAGTCTACCTACATCTCTCTCTAATCTCTACCTAAATTATACAAAGTAATAGTATTTTGCCAACCATGATACGTATATACTTTTCCTAAATTAGGCATAAAAGCATGGGAAATTTTATAGCTCATTCCAAAGGTTCTAGCAACATATAAAGAGAGGTATTTTCTAAGGAAAGCTCTAGAAAATTCAAATGGAGTAAACTAATTTTCAATCGCACTACGAGTTGAAAGGTAATAAACAAATTTTTAGATGGGAATAGCTCATACCATGCCATGATATTGGGAGCAGTTTAGTTTAGGCTTACATGTCCTGTCCGGAACATGCTAGTCCTCTCTACTTCACTCTGCCATGACCATTCAGAACCAACTTGCAAAACAGAATCGCCAAGCTTTAACTCTCAGCTTCGGCTATGTTTCTTTAGTTCAAAAAGCTTTCAGTCTAGTTCAAGTCTTTTGATCCTTGCTGTTTCCGGGTGTTTCTTAATAAAATGAGGACAGTGATGCATAGCTGAAGATGGTGGTAGGATACTTCGCTGCTGCTGCCATTTTTAAAAGATAGGTAGTGGAATATGTAGTGGTTATGCTGATATGTAGTGGAACAGGTGGAATATCATCTTCTATTTTAGGAATCAGCCTACAGTCACTATTTTGTGTATTGTTATAAGTGTGTTACTTTTTGTATAGCCAAATATTGGAATGATGATAGTATGTACTTTTTGTGTAGTCATTTACAAATCAGTTCTGCGGTTATCTTTTTTTTCTTCAGGTATATAAACGTGCAAGTCCAAATTACTCCAATTTAAAAATGTATAAATGCTATAATCATTTGAACCAATACAAGAAGAAAATAAATTATGTTGCCACAACTAGTACATGCACCTGTGTTTCTGTATGGGTTCAACGGGCTTTTGCACACATATATTTTTTACTTTCAAAAGCCAAAAGGTAAATCAAATTACTGAGATATCAAAAACTATCCTATCCTATATTTGCAAAATGGTTTGAATAATACTTATTTTTGCTAATAGTTATCAAAATCGGTATAAATAGAAGTTTTATCTCTAATAAATCAGTGAAAAATTCCAGAAGCATAGCAGAGTTTATAATTTTGGGGAAACATTAACATTCAAGTAAGAAAGAGTAGTATCACGTAAAGTATGAGAGAAGTGCAGAGAAAATTAATAGAAATACCTGACCAAGCATCGCAGCTTCTGCTTCAATTCCACCCACTCCCCAGCCAGCAACGCCTAAACCATCAATCATAGTTGTGTGTGAGTTTGTACCAACCCTACTATCAGAGTAAAGCAGCCCTTTATTGTGAAAAACAAATTTTCGTAGGTATTCAAGATTAACTTGCAACCAACAACTTATTATTTCATGATTGTAAATCATCTATAAAATTGTTATTTCAATTTTGACTAAAGTAATTTTCCTATAAAAAGAATTGACTAGAAATAATTACCTGGTGAGTAATACCAGATCCTGGTGGAACAACAAGCATGTTACGGAATGCGCTGGCTCCCCATTTCAAAAATCCAAATCTTTGTTGCAGCTAAATTCAAGTTCCATGCTAGTTTGAACTGCATTTTCTGATCTTGCTACATCCACTTGAACTGATTAGTCAATAACTAGATCCACAGGAACCTGCAAACCTTTATCATTCATTTCCATTCTAATATATAATATAACATCAATCTCATTCTTAAGGACATTATTTTCTTCTAGAAGTATACAGAAGAAAACTATTGTTACTTATAGGTTCCTTTTAGAGAAATGCATCATTGGTGCACACAAGTGATAACTGAATATGTAATTATTATTTTCAATCTTGTTTTAAGATCCAAAGAACCAAACAGTACGCTTGTAAATTTGAGTAAGTATGCACTGTACCCACCACACATTTTTCTGATATAAAGTTAATTGTAGCTTTTTGTTAATATTAAATTATAGATAACATCAATAACCAAAAACTAGGAAGGAATTTTTGTCAAATTCTAGCTAATAGGAATAAGAGCAGTAAGACTTTAAGACTGGTGTACTTCCTATTACTTCTACATATCAAGTTGAGATACATAATTTGATAGTAGATTCATGTCAAACATTAAAGTACATGGAAAGAAATTTGTTGGTATTCTTGCAAGTTTTTTTACCCATGCATTTATTCATTGGCCCAGATTCTAAATAACTCACCAATGGATTAATTTTATTTGAATCGCCACCAAGATTGTTCATGGCATCTCGCATGACAGCAAGATCAACAACTTCTGGAACTCCTGTGAAATCCTATTAACAACTAAATTAATATTAAATCAAAACTAGTTATGATTTTCGTCAAACAAAGAGAAGTTATTTGAGGCATTTTTGGGTTAGTATCAAACAACAGAATTAATACAATTAATTAATCAACAACAAGAATAAATATTACCAGTAATATGTCTAGTTTTGTACTATTTTGAGAGACATTCATAAAACTATGAATGTTTGAAAGAAATATCATTTTGAAATAAAAATAATTATTTGGAGAAGAAATTATCAAGGGACACCTACATACACTAAATTATCATTTCTCAAGTTTATCAGGTTTACTTTGTATGCAAACACCCGTAGCTTTTTGGATTTTATTTCACCATTAGCTAGAATGTGGAACAATTTCAAGGTACATTTTTAATCAAGGAAGTATCCTTTATATTCATGAACTTAACTAAGAATGAAAACTTACTAGATCAATGTAAATTAGTTAACTATACTTCCTATATACATTACACTAGCGTGATAACATTGAAACAAATGGTTCTTTCATTGATTTAAAACTATGACCTAATTGATTAAAAAATTTCTTTCATAGGTAATGCCAATGATTAGCTTTGGCCTACTATTAAGTTTACTTTATTTCAATCAATAAAAAGGAAATGTCAAATATGGTGCCTTTTCACTTAACAGATTGCTAATCTGGATGAAACTAGACATAGAACTTTCTTCTAATCACATAGCATTTTCATGGCAGTAAAGGGCAAATGAATTAAAAACTTACTAGTTGTAGTTGACAGTTTATATCCACAGACACATCACTTTCCACCTGTAACTACCCAAGATTTTTTCAAATATTTTTAAATTAGATTTTATTTCAAAATTTTATTTTTAAAACATTTTTAAATGTGTAGTTGTAATTTTCCAATATTAGTAGTATTTTGTTTACAATTTTTAATTCTAGTTTCAATATAACAAACTATTTTCTTTATTTATTTTCCTATTTTCCTAAGAATATTTATTTATTTTCATTTCTACACTATTTTGTTTTAACTTTTATTTTATTTAATTGATTTTTGATTGGTTTATTTTGAATAAATGAATTGGAAATTCAAAGAGACAAGCTTTACATTTTAACTTGTGACTTTTCATTTCTAGTCTTTTCATTATCTTGGCCGTTCTTTTTCTTTTGTTTAGCCGTGTATTTACTTTGTTATTCACGTGAGAAACTTCTCATTTTCTTCACAATTCACGGCTAACCTCATTTCTGAAAAATGTTGTAAGTCATGGCTTCCTTTTTCCTATTTTCTTCTTCATTTTGCTTGATTTTTGCCTTGATCTCTTCATGCTTTTCTAGGCCCTACCTACCATCCCCTCCTCCTCCTCCTCATCATCCACCTACCATCCCCTCCTCCTCCTCCTCATCATCCACGGCAAACCACCCCTCTCCTGTATCCAGACCAGGCTGTGACCACCAAGTGAAGACAACACTACAAAACATTGAAAACCCTTTGCAAAAATGCATAGCCGAGCCATATTCTCCCATCACCTTCATGTTTAGCCTCGGCCATCACCCTAGAACCACCACCACCTGCCGCCATCACTTCTGGCCGTCCCCTCACCACATCACCTGACCTGTAGAAGACCATGGCCGAACCCATATGACCATAGGCCGAGCCTAGTTGTGCACCAAAACCCCTTTCTTTTGCCTTGCCCCTTTGTATTCCATACTTGCAAACTCCAACCTCTTCAAATTCTCTTGCTAGTCGTGCATTATGAGTCCATACCCAAGACTTACCACCAATAAAACCTTCATGGCCGAGCCTATAAACATGTATGGTCGAGCAAAAGTTGAGTTGAGATCAAGCAATTTTGATTTAAAGGCTTCGTGATGTTCTTTGTTAATTCTATTTCCATTTTGTTTCAATTAATCGTTGTATTGTATATATATTTATATTTGCTTTGTTTTATTTATTGTATACAAGATTAATATCTTGGCTCTCTCTCCACTTGAATCAAAAGTCGTGCTGTATCGTGCTTTCTGGATTTATTTGTGTTTTTTGATTTGCTAACTCCAACTTGAAAATGTGAGTTATTCACACTTGACATTTGTACTTATACAAATTGTGAAGTGATAATAAGTGAATGTGTAGAATTGTTATATCATGTTATACCTGCCTGTGATATGAATTATATGATGTTAAACTTTGTTATAAACTTGTCACATCATCTGATATGTTATATTTTGTTATACTGTTTGTTTATTTCTGTTTCTCACACTGCAAGTTCCCTGTAGAATAGAATCACTATGGGTTGAAATGATACATACCTGAACGGACTTTAGAATAGGAAAAAAATCGTTATGGGCTGAAATGATAGGCCTGAGCGATTTTTATTTATTTTGTTTAACTTGGGATTGCGGGTTTGAAATGATAGAACCCGGATTTTCTTTGTAAATTACGGATTGAAATGATATATTATCCGTATCACTTGACTTAGGCTAGAAAATATTATACAGACCCGTGGTTATTTTATATGGTTTTCTGGAAAATTTTAAGTATTTTAAAATGAAAAATTTGATATTTTGATTTAAATTTGAATTTAAAATGATTTAATAAAAGTGATAATGATTTTTCTATGTATTAAAAATGTTAAATAAATGAAGAGTTAAATTGTAATTTGAAATATAACTTAATTTGAAAATTTGAGATTTGGTTTAATAGTGAAGTTTAAGTTAAGTAAATAAAATGGAAATTAAGTTTTATTTTCAAAATGGTAATTTAAATTTAAGTGTTAAGTTAATTGTTAAAAATGCAAAGAATAGGAAAATTGTACACTTGGATTTAATAAGTGAATTTTTGGAAAATTTGGGTTAAATTATGAAATTTTACTTTATAAAAATCATAAGTTAAAGGGTATTCAAATGAACATTTTTTAGTAGAAAAATATGATTTTTATAAGTTAAAATGGTTAAAAATTGAAGTTTAATTTTTTCTGGAATTATTGTATAAATATGAAATTTTATTTAGTAGCACTTCAGAAATGCTATCGTTTCTGGAATTAACTTAAAATCAGAACTAATAAATACTGCATCACTTGGTAAGTGCTGTGGTTGCAGAAAAACAATCTAAATCTGAAATTAATTAAAAGAGCTACAGTAGCACTTGATAAGTGCTGTAGTTTGCTGAAATGAGATTTTCAAATGTAATTGAACTACTTCAGCAGTTTTGTAAATACTGTCTTTTCTGAATTAAACTAGTTTTCAATTGTAATTGAACTACTGCAGCAGTTTATAAATGCTGTCCTTGCTGAAATGAATTATTTCAAATATAACTTACCGCAACATTTTCTAAGTGCTGCGAAAGCTGGAATTTTAATGTTGTAAAGTATTTAAATGAATAAATGAGATAAGAAAAGGCTAAAATTTTGGGAATTGAATATTTGATTTGTAAGTATAATGACTTTACTTTTAAATGGTTTAAATGATGTATTTTGATTTGAAATATAAACCAATATAAAATGTATAACCACGGGTTATAATAACGATTGGTTGTTAAAGAGACCGGGATCGGATATGGAAATACTCTCCGTCGATACCGAAAACCACTTTAACAACTGTGTATGCGGTGGAGATTCCAGAATGAAGTAGGATGGTGGCGACGATCCTAAAGGTATATTTACGTGGACCCAACTCCCGTGAGTTGGCATAAGGTGGATAAAACAGGAGCGATTGACGGGCCAATGAGGTAGCACCTCCGATCAGACACACTTCTTCGATACCATTATATTACTTTAGTGATTGATTGGGTGCACCCCTTTGATTTGGGAGTGTGGCTCGAGGTGGGCGGTAGTGGCTGCTATGCGTTTCCACCAGTCCGGATGCGTAATTGGTATATCTACCCTAGCATTGCCTAGTTGTGCTGTGTCACCTACCATATCGAGCTTTACTACGAGTTTGGATTTGTGCCGTAGCCTGTGGAGTATTGAGGGTAGCCCCCGATCTGGGAGTATGCTGATACTGGATAGACCACTGGGACTATTACGTGTTAAGGGGAATATTGGGTCACTCCTTAATGCTATTTTAAAGTAAGCTTATTTTACTATTAGACATTATTATAATAACGAATATTACTACATAGTAAATAGTTTAATGGATCCTAAGAGGATGGACAGTCCCAAGCATTCTTTAAGTTACTTGTACCTTTTATTACAGTTCACTTGAGTTGGTTTACGTTGTATAAGTATGTATGTCCTGACTCGAGTGTTTGTGTATTATTTACGCTCGGGTCAGCCTGAGTATCAACTTTGGATCTCACCTTCTGAAGCTAGGACTGCTGGAGATCTTCTTTTATCTAGTTGCTATCTATTTCCTTTCAGTATTTCTATGTCAGCTTTATATTAGAGACATATGTATTTGGGATTTCTACTATACTTATGTATTTAGATTTCTGCTGTATCTGTTTTTCAGACTATGTATTTTGAATCTGTTTTGAGACTATGTATTGTAGTGGCTTCATGAACCACTATTTATTTTATTTTCCGCTGCGAGTTATTCTGATATTCTGTGTCTGTGATTATGTGATTGGTTTTGTTTGCTCCAAATTTATTACAATCTATTGTTTTGTATTATTCAAGTCCGACATGTGTGGTTTTATTGTCGATTTGAATGGTCCAAAATAGTGGGTCATTACATTTGATATCAGAGCCACGTTTTAGGCAAACCTTAGCATATGGAGCAAAAAAAACTCATTAGAGATAAGGTAGAAATACCCTATAATGAGTGAAATCGATCCTAGAATCATTTCTTTGTGAGAGAACGTATTTTTAAGTAAAAATGACTTTCAAATGATTTTAAAAGATTTTAAAAGATATTTTGGATATAAAATTTTTCTTGTTTTAAAATCTCACTTTCTGAACTTCATTCTTTTCGAATCCACCTTGCTTATTTGAATTCTTTGATTTGGATTTCCAATTCTAGTTGAATCTTATCTTTGTCTTTCTGTTTTACCTTTGTCCTAAAATTCATTCTCGATTTTTCAGGATGAATCATAGGAATGCCAGAGGTAGGGGTCGTGGTATTGCCCAGTTCCCGAGCCTGTTGCACCCATCAGGTTCACTACTCTTTGCAAGGAATTTACTCAACTTGGTGGTACCAAGTTTACTGGATCTAAGAGCATCATAGAGGCTCACCAGTGGTTGAGGTGTCTTGAGAGGATTTTTACTGGGTTGGAGATTACTGATGCGCAGAAGCGTCAGTTGGCAGCTTGGCAGTTGAAGGAAGCAGCATTGGATTGGTGGGAGTCTGTCACAGCTCAGACTATAGAGGCAGACATTTCTTGGGATCAGTTTAGGTATCTTCTTGTGTTGTCTTATGTTCTGTTCAGTTTTTTCTCTTTAAAATCTATCTTAAGCTTATCTATCTTTTTCCAGGGAGGCTTTTATGGCAAAATGGATGCCCGAAGCCGAGAAATCTCAGCTTTATCGTGAGTTTATGGATCTCAAGCAGGTACCATGTCCTTTTCTGGGTATGAGCAGAAGTTTAATGAACTTTCCAAGTTTGGTCCTGGCCTTATTGACACCCAACTTAAGAAAAATGAGAAGTTCATAGTTGGAGATCGCCCAGAGTTCGATCGTCTTATTTCTCATGTTCATGGTACTTTCACCGAGCTTATGGATATGGCTATTCGTTATGAGAACCCTACTTCTAAGGGTCCTGTTGTTGCTAGTGCTCCTTCATCTCAGTTTTCCTCTGCTAACTCTAGGAAGAGAAAGCTAAATTTCCATCAGCAGAAGAAGAATCGGCTTAAGCATCCAGGATTGGGATCTTCATCTTCTGCTTCTCAGAGGCACCCTATCGACCTTTCTACCAGTACTTGTTTCAAGTGTGATCAGAAGGGACACTATGCAAATAGTTTCCCTACTTCAGTTGGTGCTGCTGTTCCTCCACCTTAGAATATCAGGAACAATCTCTGTCATGTTTGTCTGCAGTCTGGTCATTTCAAGAATGATTGTCCTTTGTATCTGAAGGGCAAGCCGTCTGGTATTTTTGCTGTTACCTCTGCTTCTTCACCTGCTCCACCTGCACCTGCTCTTGCCCCTAGTGATGACTAAGGTACTCTCCAAGGCACCTTTTCTTTATCTAATCATCCTGTTCGTGTTTTATTTGATACTGGAGCTTCACATAGTTTTATTTCTGTGGATCTTTGTGATAAGTTTGAGCATTTTCTTTCTCCTATGTATGTTGTTGAATCTTTTTGTGTTAAAAATCCTATTGGTGGTCCCACGAACCTTAATAGGATTTATAAGCAAGTGAGACTCTTCTATTCTGGCGATAAATTTTCTGGTGATTTCTATGTTCTTGGTTTCGATGCTTTTGATTTGTTGCTTGGAGGTGATCTGATTAAGAGGCATGATGATCATATCTCTTGTAAATCCCGAATTGTTTCTCTTGTAGATGATCGGGGTAATCCTTTGGTTATTCAGTGTCGTATGCCTCATGATTATGCTGGCATCTTTATTTATTCTCTGGATTCTTCTCCTGTTGATCTTCAATCGACTCGTGTGGTCAAACTCTATCCCGATGTATTTGGTGAATTCACTGCTTTGCCTCCTAAGCGGGAAATTGATTTCCGTATTGATCTTATTCCTGAAGCTCGACTTGTAGTTCTTCCTCCCAGAAGAATGGCACCCCGTGAGAAGGTTGAGTTAAGGAAACAAATTGAGGACTTGTTCTCCAAAGGTATGATCAGACCTAGCCACTCCGAATAGGGAGCAGCGATGGTTTTCAACACCAAGTCCGATGGTTCTCTCCGGATGTGTGTTGATTATAGAGAGCTGAACAAGCTCACTATGAAAAATAGATATCCAATGCCTCGCTTCAATGATATGTTTGATCAGCTTTATGGTGCCACTGTTTTCTCTCAGCTTGATCTTGCCATAGGTTTCACCAGCTCAGAGTTGCTGAGGAAAGTATTCCCAAGACTGCTTTCCATACTGAGAGCGGTTTCTATGAATGGTTAGTCATGCCTTTCGGTTTAACTAATGCTCCTGCTTTCTTTGTTGATTTGATGAATCGTGTTTTTCGTGATGTGCTTAATAAATTTATTCTTGTCTTTGTTGATGATATTCTCATTTTCTCTAAGTCTGAGGAAGAACATGAGTCACATTTAAAATCTGTTCTTGAGACTCTTAGAAACCATCAGTTGAAGGCTAAATTTTCTAAATGCCATTTCTGGAAGGATGAAGTCCGATTCCTCGGGCATATTGTTTCTGGTAATGGAGTTTCTGTTGATCCAGTCAAGATCGCTGCGATCAATGTAAGTCTTTCTTTCCTTCTCTTTCCTTGTTTCATTCAATTTATTTTATCTTTTCAGTTGTCCTTATTTATCCCTATTCTGTGCAGGATTGGGAAACTCCTAGGCTCCAACTGATATCCGTAGTTTTCTTGGCCTTGCCGGTTATTATCGGAGATTCATTGAGAATTTTGCTCGGATTGCTGCATCTCTCACCGCTTTGACTCAAAAGAATGCTAAGTTTATTTGGAGTGATGAGTGTAAAGCTGCATTCAATGAGTTAAGCACAAACTTACTTCCACATAAGTTCTTACCATTCCAAATGGAAACGAGGGATTAATGGTATACACTGATGCTTGTCGTGAAGGTTTGGGAGCTGTTCTGATGCAGGATGGGAAGGTCATTACTTATGCCAGTCATCAGTTGAAGACCCATGAAACCAATTATGCGGCTCATGATTTAGAGTTGCTTGCTGTTGTCTTTGCTTTGAAGCTTTGGAGGCATCATCTTTTGGGAACTAAGTTTGAGCTCTTCACTGATCATCAGTCTTTGAAGTATATTTTCACCTAGAAAGATTTGAATCAGAGACAAGTTAGGTGGTTAGAGTTTCTTGCTTCTTATGACCTCAACATCAACTATACCCCTGGGAAAGCTAATGTTGTAGCAGACGCTTTGAATCGGAAGAAGGCGATGTTGTATCAGCTTGTTGTTTCTTCTCCTCTTTTGGATGGTATCATGGCTAAGTAGGATGAGGATGAGATGCTTAGATTGATGAAGGAGAATGTTCGTAGTAGGGTTGGTAGTTGTAGTCTTGATGGTAGTGGAGCTCAGACGATGATAGAGGTATTTTGAGGATTAATAATAGGATTTGTGTCCCGAATGTTGATGAATTGGGACAGGAGTTACTTTGGGAGAATCATCAATCCAGACTTTCTATTCATCCGGGAGTGACCAAGATATATCAGGATATGAAGAAGTTGTATTGGTGGAGAGGTATGCGGCGAGATATCTCCATTTTTGTTATTAGGTGTGCGACTTGTCAGCAAGTCAAGGAAGATCATCAGAAGACCCCTGGTTTGTTGCAGCCCCTTGAGATTCCCAATTGGAAGTGGGAACAAGTTTCTATGGATTTTATTGATGGATTACCGAGGACTAGGAGGGGTAATGAGAGTATCTGGGTTATTGTGGATAGATTGACCAAATCAGCTCATTTCATTCCGGTCAAGTCTACTCGTTCTACTTCTAGTTTGTCTGAGATCTATATGAGAGAGATTGTTTGTCTCCATGGTGTTCCTATCAGTGTTGTTTGTGATCGTGATCCTATCTTTACTAGTCAGTTTTGGAAAGCTTTTCAGGAATCTTTGGGTACTCACTTGAATCTAAGGACTGCTTACCATCCACAAACCGACGGTCAAACGGAAAGGGTGAATCAGATTCTAGAGGATCTTCTTCGTGCTTATGTGCTTGATTATGGAGGATCTTGGGAAGATCATCTCCATCTTATCGAATTTACCTATAACAATAGTTATCAGGTATAATCTCAATCTTTTATGTTGAATCTTGTCTTAATCTTTTATCTATCTCATTTCTATCTTTGAATTCAGGCTAGCATTAAGATGTCTCTGTTTGCTGCTCTTTACGGAAGATCTTGTAGATCTCCATCTTACTGGATTGAATCCGGTAATCGCTTGGTTCTTGGTCCTGATATGATTTTGGAAGCTTCGAAGAAGGTTGAGGAGATTAAGAGGAAGATGAGGATTGCTTAGGATAGGCAGAAGAAGTATGCTGATCTTCGTAGGAGGAGTTTGGAGTTTTCTGTTGGTGATTTGGTTTTCCTTAAGGTCTCTCCCTTAAGGAATGTGATTCGGTTTGGTCGTAGAGGGAAGCTTGCTTCTAGGTTTGTTGGTCCTTTCCGCATCTTGGAGAGGGTTGGTTCTTTAGCTTATCGCCTGGATTTGCTTGAGAAGTTCTCTGGAGTGCATAATGTATTCCACGTTTCGCATCTTCGTCGCTATCTGCATGCACTACTACAAAACAGGCCATTTGCATCAGTTGTTTACCCCCCTTTTGCATCAGTTCAACAACCGATGCATATGCAACCGATGCAACAGGCTTAACGCTTTTGCATCAGTTCTGAAACCGATGTAAAAAGGTCCTTTTTGCATCGATTGTTACTAACAACTGATGCAAAATATCATGGTTGGTTGCTTGGACACAGCCCCCATGTTGCATCGGTTGTAATGAAATCCGATGCAACTAATCCCTCTATTGCATCGGTTTTTTATAACAACCGATGCAAACTAATCCCTCTATTGCATCAGCTATTTATACCTGATGCAAAAAAAACTATTCTCAAATACCATTATTACAGTACTCAAATAGACTATATATATATATATTATTGATTATAACAAATAATTATTGCATGCAATATTACTATCATTCAAAATTAAATTTGATGGTAAATACATAATCAGATTTAATAATTCTACAAAAGAATGAAAAACATTAATAAATTCCACGGTACATAATTTATTTGGAAAGAATTTTGATGAATGCTAACTGTTCATCAAATTATACACATTAAAGTACATGCACAAACTATCCACTGAAATCAGAAATTGCTCACACATACATTTCACCAGACATAATGTTGACATACTCGTTTTCACTTGATAACGTATTTTGTAGGTACAAACCCTACAGCAGATGATAAATTCGGTATATAAGATCAAAATTTTAATCCATAAACCTGCTATTGAATAAGAGCATGCATTACGCACCTTTTAAGATAGAGTAAAGCACTAAAACCAGTAATTGGTAATCATGCTGCTCCGAAATCGAATGCCCACAAAAAGTTATGTCAATGGTATCTGCTTTGTCTGGGTCATCTGTTCCCATCAACAATGAATTTCAAATATTAGATAAGGCGCATGCGCACACGTATATATATCCAAGAACAATTTTTTTCACAATAACATTGGAAAATATATGGGTGTTAGCAATTGTTTTATATTCATTCTATACAAAGTTATGTATGTCGCCTGGGTTATCATCAGAGTAACAAATTGTTGCAGAAGTTCAAAACTTTTTTCTTTGAACCTTGTTCCATTGCCAAACCCATACCCACCATAGAACTAATATGGCAGCAAGATTCACAAAAATTCCAAACCAAATAAACATAATTTACGAAAAAACAGTACCTGGCTAGGATCAACAGGGTATGTACACATGCTATATTTATTATTAAGATTTCCAATTTTTAAAGTGTCACTCTTGCTTCTCTTCTTCATGTTTTTCCTTGGTGAACCCTGCTTGCAAAAGCTGGGATGTAATGCCCAGCATAAGATTCTCCAAGTAAACATTTAAAAGGACCAAGAAGAAAATAAGAATGAGTCAGGGCTAGAACAAGAAATACATATATCCTACTTCATGTTTTTGCTTTTGGTTTTGATGAACATATTTAACATAATGCAAACTTAATTATTACTAAACATCAACCAAGCAAACATTTAAAAGGACCAAGAAGAAAATATTATGATTATCAGTAATAGTTTGATATTCTAAGCATTTCAGTAGATTAAAGTTCTAGTACCTGATCATAATGCATGAGTACTGTGTGATTTATCACCAAAATAAATACTTAAGGGAAATAAAAATTATGCATATTAAGGATTCGAATCCGCTTACTTGAAGAAAATCATATAGGTCATTGCTCACTCCCTGCTCATTATGACGAGTATCACGATTGTTGGAACTGTAGCTGAAACCAGTTCCAGTAGGCTGATCCACATAAATCAGATTTGATGCCTAGATAAATTCATGATAATATTAGCCATTGATGTCACATATTATGAATTTAATTACCATTGACTAAACAATTATCTTTAACCAAGTAGTGATCATATAATAAACGTTAAAAAGAAAATTGTTAAAAATACCTGATCCTAACCAAAGTTATTCCAGACAAGTTATAAGTTATTTGCAATGTTGAAAGGCCCATTCTCATAGAACACAACCTGGTCCACCAGTTAGCCAAATCACAACCGGGTCCTTCTTGCTATGCCTTGATTCAAAGAAAAAATAGAACATCCTACAGAGAACAAAATCATTCATCAAATTATGTACTCAAACTTTCAGAAGCTACAGGTAGCATATAAGTTGAAAAATAAACCTCTAATATCAGAAAAATCAAGTGTCATTAATGAAATTCCCATTTCTTCTGTTTTATATATATACTACAATAGTAACCTAAAAAGCGAAAGTGCATTCATCTGCAACTCAATTCAAGTTTAAAGTGCCAGTAATGTCAACAAGCAATTTACTGCACCGGCATGCTAAAACACAGTATTTTAAAACCAACTTAACTAAATTCCCAATTCATGCATATGCACGAACACACCTGAAGTGCAAATTTATAATTTTCCAAATCCAACTATTTAGTTCCTTGTGTGGTATAGTCACAAGCAAACAATTACCATACTTTTGCACATGCGACACAATAGAATTATATCGACTGTAAATGAAAATCAATTTTATCTTTGGTTTTAAGCAAATAAACTCACATAGCACCTTTGAAGCCTAGACACCAACCCACCCAAAACCATTAAATACAATTCTAGAAAATTACACAAACTCTGACCTTGCATCGTGAGTATTTGACAGCTTATAATACCCTACACGATCCACCCAAATCATCAATCGATACCGCATCAGAAACGTCCGGAAACTTCAAATTCTTCTCAACGATTCTACCAAGTTCACCAAGGAAAAAAAGGTTTTTTCTTCATTTTGTCTTTACTGATACATACATCTGAATGATTACTCTCTGCTACGAGATTTCACCAACACTTTTTTATAAAAGGTTGCTAACAAGCATTTCGAATTAGCAGTACTCATCTGCTTAATCTGATGGATGAGAAGATTGCATTTCCATTACCTTACACTGCACAATCCATCTCTGCCTTATCACATAACTATTTCATCACATTTTACTACAGTAACCAATCCATCACCAAACTTGCAAACCAATAATATCCAATCTCTGATCCTTAAAATTACTCCTTTTTCTGTAATGAAAAGGAAAAAAAATGGAAATTAATATGATGTATCAATATTTCATTTAGTCTGCCAAACTCTGTTAACAAATTAATTGTAGCAACATTGTATATAATAACATCTATAACGACTGAAAAATATGAATCCAAAGATTTATGAATGCTAAACTAATATGCTGGTAAGTTGTTTTTAAGGTGTGCAAATGATCTTTCTAAACAGCAAGCAGATCTTAATGGAATAGAGGATCACATTATAATACTTGAGCATAGACAAGAGTCCTTGTTTGATTACTTGAAATACGAATATGGCGTCCTTGCTGATTATACCAAGTACATAGAAAGAGATATTATTTATCGGTGTACATTGTTTATAATTTATATATGAAATAATTGTGTAAACACTGAATACATGGCAGAATGTAAAATGGCTGATTTGGAAAAGCAAACAAGACTATCATAGTTCACATAAGGCACCTCTGCAAAAGAAAAAAAATAGAATAGTCACCTGAGCAGTAAAAAAAGGCACCAGCTGTTGATAATGTGGTTCCATTTTTGAACCCTTACACTTTTAAGATGACACTAGAAAAGTCCTATAGTGATTGGGTCAAACATCTTAAATAAACGCTTTTAATAGAAATGACAAATTTTGTAGCCACGAAGTTAAATGATTATGAAGATCTAAATCCTACGTTTTAATCATCTATGAGAATAATCAAGATAGGATAACAGTTTCAACATCAAATCTTTCATGTTATACATATCACATAGCATTTATAATGCTCAGTTGCTTCTTTTCATTTATTTGCTAAAGCAGGCTAAAATTATTACTCCAATGCATAGTGTTACAGGTTATATTTGATCCCTCCAAAAATGTTTTATCTGTCTCATCTAAATTCCAAGTACAGATCAGTTTAAACATTGTAAGTTGCATCTTTTGATAGCAAGTACAAATCACTTTAAAATTTGAAATTTCGATATAATATATATACTATAAAATAATAGATTGAAGGCACAGTACCTTTTCTTCAAAAGGAGATAACATAATAAACTCAGTTATGAACCGAAACCCAAAATCACAACTCCCTAATTCACCATAAATCGACTACAATTAATTAAGACTACCTAGACATGTGAACTTAATACAACTATCAGACAAAAATGCAAAAAATGGCAAATAAAACCTAAACATAGAACAACTACGAGAGATGTAACCAAAGTAAATAAACCAGACATTCGAACTATAATATAAAAACTAATTATAATATAAGATAGAATCAAAGATTAATAATGTTGGAATACTTAGCTTTTTAAGCCTACTCGAACGCATCATCAGCCTGCATATCAACGAAGCAAAGTATATCAGCATGCATAAGAACATATATAAGTAAGCAAATGATGAAAGATGTTTAAAAATGACAAAAATACCTCAGTACACAAATGTGGAAGATTGTGGTAAGTCCCGAATTGCATCTCTGGTGTCATATTTGCTACTGTGCACCCATCATGACTCTAGATATATTTACAACTCGAGTTATGTTACATTGAATTGCAAAATGATAAAATTTACTGAATCAAAGTAAAATAATCAATGTATATGTTATACACCCAGCTGCTAGCAACAGTGCAGGATCACTTGCTCTGGTTCAAAACAACATTAGGAAAACATTCGTCTGAACTTGATCTATATAATGGTTAATGTTTCTTTATCAAAGTATATGATCATATCCCATTAATTACCAACTAGCTAAAATAATTACACTGACTTGATTTCAAATCATTCTAGCAAGTGATTTAAGTTTGTAATAAGTTTAGAAAATTATCTGTGTCAGTTATTCTTGGCTGAAAGTGACAAATTTGAAGAAATTTTTCATCCAAGTTTACTTCATTCTATGTAACAAAAACCACATTCTATGTACAAAAAAGCATGTTCAGCATATTAAAAAATTGCAGCTTATAACACTACCATGGCCAGTTGCTGGTGATTTCAACTGTACTCTGTTTAATAATGAGCGCATTTCAAAAATATAGTAATCTATAATGGAGTTATTTCTAGAAAAATAGATAACGGAGAACACATAAAAATATGGCATGATCCCTGGCTTCATGGTGAAATTTTCTTGCATAAATTGAATGATGAAAATTTAATATTATATAGAGACCAGAATAGTTATGTTTCAAGCTTGATTGATAATCACAATTGGAAAACTTGATAATTATAATCTACCTATTAACATCAAGAAAGAAATCACTCGAATACCAATACTCAAAGATAGAGACTGTGATTACTGGTGGTGGGATTTAACATAAAAATGGTGATTTCTCATCTAAATCTGCTTGGTTATGGTGCAAGGAACAACTTCAGACATGCCAATGGTCTAAACATATATGGAATAAGGCCTGCTCACCTAAAATGTCTTTATGTACACATTTTGCCTACATCGATAGACTGCCTACATTACCAAGAATAAGCAACTGGAGTAATATCAGATCTACTAGTTGTGTGTTGTTCAATATAATGAAGACTCGGATCATATTTTCTTTAACTGTAGTTATTCTAGTCAAATTTGGTTATCTATTCAAAGTAAGTTTTACATCAAGTGCTCCAGTAGTTTCACTATTAAAAATATAATGGATGATCTAGAAAATGTCTACAGTCAAAAGGTATCTTTAGAAATCTCATTAATACTCTTTGGCATATATGGACTGAACGAAACGCGAAAATCCATTCAAAAATTCAATCTAATTACATTATCAGAGAACTGAGGATTATTGAAGACACATAAATCTAAACATTACAAAGACAAATGAACTTAAAGAGAGAGGTTCTACTTAACTTCAAGTTAGCGTAGAGAGAGGTATCGACGGTATGACGCTAATTTTCTTTCCCATTTTTCCTCTTGTCTGCCATTATCGGAGCTTCAGCTGAGCTATTGTAGATGATGGATGCAAGACGTCTATTATTTCCATTTTTCAATCAAAGGTCGTCGAGTCGTGCTTGATAGTGTTTTCCATTTTTCCATCAATTTTAGGGTTTTTTTTGAAGCAAGCTAATTATTTGGGGAAAACAACGGGAGCGGGAAAAAAAATTGGAAAGGCGGGACGTAACAGGCGAGCAATGAATAACCTAGATAATTTGAAATTGCATCGCCTCCTTTGGGAACCGATGCGAAAATTATTATTTTAGACGTAATTGCATCAGTTGACTTTAAAACCGATGCGACTAAAACTATTTGCATCGACGTATTTGCATCAGTTGTTGGTGACAACTGATGCAAATTTGATTTTTTTATTACCTATTGCTTTTCACGTACCAATTGCATCGGTCATTAAGACAGAACTGATGCAAATAGTTCTATTTGCATCAGTTTTTACTTCAACCGATTCAAATGAGACGATGCAAATGGCATGTTTTGTAGTAGTGATGATTCATCTCTTATTGTCCAGCCTTCTGCTCTTGATAGTTTGGATATTGAGCCTAATCCGACTGTCGAAAGGAAGCCACTTCATATTGTCGACAGAGGTACGAAGTAGCTAAGAAGGAAATCTGTTAGTCTGGTCAAAGTACAATGGAGTACTGATGATCGAGACTGTACCTGGGAGACGGAGGAGAGCATTCGTGCTTCGAATTTGGAATTGTTCGTTTCAGGTACTATTATTCGTGCAAACCACCCCTCTCCTCTGTCTAGACCAGGACGTGACCACCAAGTGAAGACAACACCACAAAACATTGAAAACCCTTTGCAAAAATGCATAGCCGAGCCATATCTCCCATCACCTTCATGTTTGGCCTCAGCCATCACCCTAGAACAACCACCACCTGCCGCCATCACCTCTGGCCGTCCCCTCACCACATCACCTGACCTGTAGAAGACCATGGCCGAGCCCATATGACCATAGGCCGAGCCTAGTTGTGCACCAAAACCTCTTTCTTTTGCCTTGCCCCTTTGTATTCCATACTTGCAAATTTGAACCTCTTCAAATTCTCTTGCTAGTCATGCATTGTGAGTCCATACCCAAGCCTTACCACCAATAAAACCTTCATGGCCGAGCCTATAAACATGTATGGTTGAGCAAAAGTCTAGTTGAGATCAAGCAATTTTGATTTAAAGGCTTGGTGATGTTCTTTGTTAATTCTATTTCCATTTTGTTTCAATTAATCTTTGTATTGTATATATATTTATATTTGCTTTGTTTTATTTGTTGTATACAAGATTAATATCTTGGCTCTCTCTCCACTTGAATACAAAGTCGTGCCGTATCGTGCTTTCTAGATTTATTTGTGTGTTTTGATTTGCTAACTCCAGCTTGAAAAGGTGAGTTATTCACGCTTGACATTCGTACTTATACAAATTGTGAAGTGATAACAAGTGAATGTATAGAATTGTTATATCATGTTATACCTGCCTGTGATATGAATTATATGATGTTAAACTTTGTTATAAACTTGTCACATCATCTGATATGTTATATTTTGTTATACTGTTTGTTTATTTCTGTTTCTCACACTGCAAGTTCCCTGTAGAATAGAATCACTATGGGTTGAAATGATACATACCCGAACGGACTTTAGAATAGGAAAAAAATCATTATGGGCTGAAATGATAGGCCTGAGTGATTTTTATTTATTTTATTTAACTTGGGATTGCGGGTTTGAAATGATAGAACCCGAATTTTCTTTGTAAATTACGGATTGAAATGATATATTATCCGTATCACTTGACTTAGGCTAGAAAATATTATACAGACCCGTGGTTATTTTATATAGTTTTCTAGAAAATTTTAAGTATTTTAAAATGAAAATTTTGATATTTTGATTTAAATTTGAATTTAAAATGACTTAATAAAAGTGATAATGATTTTTCTATGTATTAAAAATGTTAAATAAATGAAGAGTTAAATTGTAATTTGAAATATAACCTAATTTGAAAATTTGAGATTTGGTTTAAAAGTGAAGTTTAAGTTAAGTAAATAAAATGGAAATTAAGTTTTATTTTCGAAATGGTAATTTAAATTTAAGTGTTAAGTTAATTGTTAAAAATGCAAAGAATAGGAAAATTGTACACTTGGATTTAATAAGTGAATTTTTGGAAAATTTGGGTTAAATTATGAAATTTTACTTTATAAAAATCACAAGTTAAAGGGCATTCAAATGAACATTTTTTAGTGGAAAAATATGATTTTTATAAGTTAAAATGGTTAAAATTTGAAGTTTAATTTTTTCTGGAATTTTTGTATAAATCTGAAAATTTATTTAGTAGCACTTCAGAATTGCTATCGTTTCTAGAATTAACTTAAAATCTGAACTTATAGATACTTCAGCACTTTGTAAGTGCTGTGGTTGATGCAAATGAACTAAAGGCTATATTAACTAAGGGCTACTGTAGCACTTGGTAAGTGCTGTGGTTGCAGAAAAAATCTAAATCTGAAATTAATTAAAAGAGCTACAGTGGCACTTGATAAGTGCTGCAGTTTGCTGAAATAAGATTTTCAAATGTAATTGAACTACTGCAACAGTTTTGTAAATGCCATCTTTTCTGAATTGAACTAGTTTTCAATTGTAATTGAACTACTGCAGCAGTTTATAAATGTTGTCTTTGCTGAAATGAATTGGTTCAAATATAACTTACCGCAGCATTTTCTAAGTGCTGCAAAAGCTGAAATTTTAATGTTTTAAAGTATTTAAGTGAATAAATGAGCTCAGAAAAGGCTAAAATTTTTAGGAATTGAATATTTGATTTGTAAGTATAATGACTTTACTTTTAAATGGTTTAAATGATGTATTTTGATTTGAAATATAAACCAATATAAAATGTATAACCACGGGTTATAATAACGATTGGTTGTTAAAGAGACCGGGATCGGATATGGACATACTCTCTGTCGATACCGAAAACCACTTTAACAACTATGTACGCAGTGGAGATTCCAGAATGATGTAGGATGGTGGCGACGATCCTAAAGGTATATTTACGTGGACCCAACTCCCGTGAGTTGGCATAAGGTGGCTAAAACAGGAGCGATTGACGAGCCAATAAGGTAGCACCTCTGATCAGACACACTTCTTCAATACCATTATATTACTTTTGTGATTGATTGGGTGCACCCCTTTGATTTGCGAGTGTGGCTCGAGGTGGGCGGTAGTGGCTGTTATGCGTTTCCACCAACTCGGATGTGTAATTGGTATATCTACCCTGGCATTGCCTAGTTGTGCCGTGTCACCTACCATATCGAGCTTTACTACGAGTTTGGATTTGTGCCGTAGCCTGTGGAGTATTGAGGGTAGCCCCCGATCTGGGAGTATGCTGATACTGGATAGACCACTGGAACTATTATGTGTTAAGGGGAATATTAGGTCACTCCTTAATGCTATTTTAAAGTAAGCTTATTTTACCATTGGACATTATTATAATAACGAATATTACTACATAGTAAATAGTTTAACGGATCCTTAGAGGATGGGCGGTCCCAAGCATTCTTTAAGTTACTTGTACCTTTTATTACATTTCACTTGAGTTGGTTTACATTGTATAAGTATGTATGTCCTGACTCGAGTGTTTATTTTTTATTTACGCTCGGGTCAGCCTGAGTATCAGCTTTGGATCTCACCTTCTAGAGCTAGGACTGCTGGAGATCATCTTTTATCTAGTTTCTATCTATTTCCTTTCAGTGGTTCTATGTCCGCTTTGTATTAGAGACATATGTATTTGGGATTTCTACTATACTTATGTATTCAGATTTCTATTGTATTTGTTTTTTAGACTATGTATTTTGAATCTGTTTTGAGACTATGTATTGTAGTGGCTTCATGAACCACTATTTATTTTATTTTTCGCTGCGAGTTATTCTGATATTCTGTGTTTGTGATTCTGTGATTGGTTTTATTTGCATCAAATTTATTACAATATTTTGTTTTGTATTATTCAAGTTCGACATGTGTGGTTTTATTGTCGATTTGAATGGTCCAAAATAGTGGGTCGTTACACCCCCCTTGATACCTCCTGAATCCAACATTAATTGCAGACAAATTGTACAATATCTATACCTAACAGAATATGCATCATCACTATTACAACTCAGAAGCATCTTAATGAAATATATAAATCAGAAAAAAAGCAGAAAGTATCTAAAAATATTGAAAAAAACCGAACTTAAAAAAGCTAAACTTATCCTTAAAGCCCAATCTTGAAGAATCACAGTTACAACTAAGATCTCAAAAAATATACATATTAAAGCCCGATCTTGAAAGCCAATTATACAACTTATAATATTGAAAAGGGTTAAATTAAAAAAGCAGAACTTTGCCAGCTTTGTGACTACATTTTATATATCTGAAAATGGCACTACCAAAATAGATGCCCACTTTAAGAAAAATATACATGTATGAAGAATAAAATGTTAACAAAATAAGCATATGTATATATTTGTTTGAATCTCTAGATGGAATAAATATTGAAAGTCCTAAATGTAAAGTTACTAGAGTGAGAACTCCCAAAGCCTGATCATAACACACACACAAGTTTTCAGAACAGGCAACTATTGATGGAAGCAAGTTTAAATCAATGGAAGAATTTGTGAATTATGTAAAAGAAGTAGCAAATAGTCCTATGGATTACGCTAAGTTTCATGCATGGAGAAGGTGAGGCGTATTGGTTAACAATGGTAGGGTTCGTGAGGCTAGTCTTTATACTTTGCCCTACATATTATATGAGTTTGTTAGTAGGAAAGGTGGTAGAAATGCTATACCATTATGATCAGTAATTGGATACATCGTTATCATGTTTGTTAGTTTTCTAACATAGAATTTTATATGGGAGGTCTGTATATGTGTTTAACATGTGGCACTCATTTTTTCTTGCATATAGAATACAAGAAATTACGTATGTGTTTAGCATGTACCACTCATATTTTATTGCGGATAAAATACAAGAAAATACTTGGAAATAACACTATATTAGTTTATATATTTATGCCTTGGTAAGCTATAATATCCTTTTATGCATATTTGATAGTGCTGGTGAATGAAAAACACTTGCGTACTTTGTCCTAAGATTGTGCATCATTGTAACTTGTTTGAAAATGAAATGAGTTTGGATTTTGTTCTATGAAGTAATAGAGGTTTCATGTGTACGAAAAAAGTTGAAATAGTGTGATTTGCTATTGGAAATATGCATTAATTGTATGTAACGGGTTTAAATATGAACATGTTGATCAGAACTTGTTAGATCAAAGCTGTGATGCAAGGATTGATCTTTTGATAAGTTTATGGATGTATGTATTTGTGTAATAAGCTGAACCTGTAAACTTATGAATTATATAACTGCATGGATTTATTCGATGAAAAACAAAAATAATGATGGCAAATGACTACGTAGGAAAATAAAGAAAAACGTAGTTTCCCTCGGGTGGAAACGAGCTAAGCTTTATTTAGGACATTATAATGCATCATGCATTTCATTGTAAAAATCATATTCTTTTTATTATTATCACTTCATGCTATTCTAACTACTTTTAAGAGTTGAAGTTTCCATAACAGGCAATAGGAATTTTCTTATTATCATTGTTTATCCTATAATTTTATCAAGAAAAGTTTCTTCTTAAAATCATTTCAAAAATCCTTTAATTTAGCCATGGGTTTTCCTTTTTAAAATGAGTTTGGGTTGCAAAACCTTTCGAAACCTTGCTTTCGACTTCGTAGGATGACCTCCTTCGAAAGCATTACAATCTATCTTCAAAACTGTAGGCTCTTGCCTTTCTAATACTTTAAAACCTTCCTTTCGAAACCTTTCGATTGTATTAAAGTATTAACATATAATTTTAGAAGCATAGCTTCGAAACCATTTGAAAGTAGCCCTTTCGTAACCCTTGAAAGTAACCGTTCTGAAACCATTGAAAGTCCAACTTTCAAAACAATTGGGTTTATACTTAGAATATTATTTGTGTCAAAGTGAATATTGGTAAAAGCAACTCTTTCGAAACCATCCTTTATCATATAAAAACATTGGGGAATACATGATGGCATCGGCACTATCTCCTTCGAAAGTTTCAAACCATTTAAAGAAAACATTGAAGGGTAGCGTCGAAACCTCTTTCGAAGCCATTGCCTTCTAAACCCTTGGACCCTTTCGAAAGCCTTTAGGAAGTGACTTAAAACATCTTTAAAACAAACACTACCTTTCGAAAGCATTGATGGCTTCAATACCATCGAAAGGCTAAAGAACGGCAGCAGGGCTTCAAGTAGGTCGGAACCCCTTCTTTCAAAAACATTCTTTCATAAGTAAAGGAACCCATTCGAAAGCAAACTTATGTTAATGGTAACCCTTTCGAAACCTTTCAAAATCCTCTTTCATAAACATATGCTTCGACTCCTTCAAAAGCTTAAATAAAACAAAGGCAGACGCTTCTCTTTTTAAAACAACCCAAGGCATCGACTCCTTCGGAAGCCATGCTTTCGACACCTAACCTTTCGCCATTCTCTAATCCAAAACGTACCATCTTTGTGATACCTTGTGTATTGGTTTTGGCTTAGTAGCTTTTGACTAGGTTGAAGGCGAAAGCTTTGTGTCGAAAGCTACTTCTAAAGAAGGCGGAACCAACTTTTCTGAGTAAACCTGGTTTAATACTACTTAAAGCAAACCTTTTTCTAACTAACCTACCACGTTTCTACACCAGATTGGTTGCCAAAAAATTTCAAATTCTTTACAAAAATAATTGCCACTGGTTTCAGATCTAAACCATGGTTAAGTTAATCAAATAAGCCATTCCGTTAAGCAAAACCAATTTTGTAAAGAAGTCCCTCTTCTAAAATAATTTAATTTCCATAGAAAATCACTTTGGAAAAATCCCCAAAAACTCCAAAAATTCACTTTAATTATGTTATCTAACATATCAAAATTCCAGACCGAAATTCTTTATATATTTTCTGAAAATAAATTTATAAAGCCAAATAACCATATTTTCCTATGAAAATTCATAACAATCTTTCCATAGTTTGGAAAATTATCATAATTGAAACCCAACTCCAAAACAAGTTTTATACAACATATAATTTTTCCATAGCATTTAAACTTTAATATAAACCGATTTTACCTTAAAACCGTGTATAATCCCATTTAAACATTTTGTTTAAATTAAACAAATCAATATTCTAGCATATCATCATCCAATTCACCATAAAAACGAATTTACCCTTAAATTCGAAAACATACGATTCAAAACAAAATAGAGATGGAATTATTATTCACCTTGATATAGATAAGGAGATTGGATTGAGATTGATTTCCCCTAAGCTTGAATCTATAGCTTTTGATTTAATTTCTCTTGTTAATGGCCGGCCCCTCCTTACATTTTGTTTTCAGAATGACGTGAATGGGAATGAAATGGTAGGAACGAATATATAAGGGTAAGGGTTATGGGCGGCAAATTCCTAATATACCCTTATGTAATTTAATTAACCTAAAAACCATTCTTAAGCCCATTTAATTATTTAATTGAGCATGGCCTTAATTAGATTTATTCAATTATCAACCTCCTTATCACTTAACATTTACATTATTCTATTTAATTTATCTAATAAAATCTCTTGAATAATGTTATCAAAAATTAAGGGTGTTACAGGCTCTCCTCCTTAAAGAATTTCATCCTCGAAATTTAGTAAGGACTAAATACTAAACATAGAAATCATCTTTAACGAATCCTATCAAGCATACTAGTCTACCTGACTAGCTAATATCAATATAAATCTAATATAGACATACCCTCAAACTAGATCAGAATAAGTATCACGAATCCTATCCTCTGTCTCCCAAGTATAGTCCTTCTTGTTGTCGCTCCACTAAACTTTCACCAACTTGACTGTTTTGTTCCTCAATCTTTTCTCATCTCTTGCTATAACCTGAACTAGTTGTCTAATAAAGTCAAATTAGGCTCTACTAGTAGATCTTGCAACCCTGTCGGAGGAATAGTAGTCTTTGGATCATGCATATACTTGCGAAGATGAGACACATAAAATACATTATGGACACCTGCCATACAGCTCGGCAACTCTACTCTATATGCGACCTTTCCAATCCTCTCTATAATCTGGAATGGACAAACATATCTCGGTGCCAGTTTCCTTTACTTCCCTAACCGTACCACACCCTTCATCGGTGATACCTTAATAAAAACTCTGTCTCCCACTGAAAACTCTAGGTCTTTACGCCTCTTATCTGCGTAACTCTTCTATTTGGATTGGGCTTCCTTCATTCATTCTCAAATCAACTCAATCTTTTCTGACGCCTCCCTTACCAAATCTGGACCAAAGACCAATCTATCTCCTATCTCCAACCAACATGCTGGTGATTTGCATAGCCTTCCATACAATGCTTCAAAAGGCGCCATTCCTATACTAGTCTGGTAACTATTATTATAGGAAAACTCAACCAAATGTAGGTGATCCTCCCTGGATCCACCAAAATCCAACACACAATCTCTCAGCAAATCCTCGTGTACCTATTGACTCTCTCTGTTTGCCCATCCATCCGAGGGTGATATGCAGTACTCATCTTGAGTTTAGTGCCTAACACATTCTGTAGACTCTTCCAGAATTCACCAGTGAATAAAGCATCTCTGTCTCTAACTATGCTACTAGGAACTCCATGAAGTCTAACTATGTTCCTCATGAACAACCTTGCCAAAATAGGTGCCGTCCTGGTCGACTTTACTTGAATGAAATGGGCACTCTTGGTCAACCTGTCCACAATGACCCATATATTCTCATTTCCTATGCATGGCCTTGGCAATCCATCTATAAAATCCATTGATATCGAATCCTATTTCCAAACTGGAACCTGTAGAGGCTGAAGCAACCCACTTGGCTTCTGATGTTCGGCCTTCACTTGTTGATAGTTTATGCACTGCCTAACCCACAAGCCAACATCCCTCTTTATGCCTTCCTAATAGAAGCTTCTCTTCATATCTTGATATATCTTGGTCCCTCTAGGATGAATCGTAAACTTGGATCGATGACATTCCCCAAGAACTTATTTCCTCAAATTCTCAACATCTGGAATACATAAGCATCCCTTCTTTCTCAACCATCCACTTTGGTCAAGACAAAAATCTTTCAAATCATCGATATCAGTTCCAACCTCAAGCCTTCTGATCTTTTCGGCTAATAATGGATCCTCCTTCTGCTTAGAAATAATTCTCTCGATCAACACTGGTCGAATTTCTAAACATGACAACATGGCAGTACCCTGACTAGAACTAGCAGTCGATCCTAACTAAACACCGTAACTGGCCAAAGCTTCTAGATCCTTCCATTCAGCTAACATAGCTAACACCACATTCTGATGCCTTCTGCTAAGAGAATCGTCCACTTTATTACCTTTCCCTAGTGTATACTCTATACCAAAATCATAAGCAGCCAAAAACTCCAACCGCCTCTGCTGTCTCATATTCAACTCCTTTTGAGAGAATAAATATCTTTAAGACTTATGATCTATATATACCTCAAATCTCTCCCCCAAGATATAATGCCTCCAAATCTTCAAGACAAAAATTACCACAGCCAACTCCAAGTCGTGAGTAAGATATCTTACTTCATGCGGTCTAAGCTGCCTAGATGCATAGGCAATGACTTTACCCCTCTACATCAACACTGCTCCCAATCCAGTCCCACATGCATCAGTGTACACCGCCAACCCTTGGTTTCCATCTGGAACTATTAGCACTGGTGCATTGGTCAACAAATGCTTTAACTTAAGGAATGCTTCCTCACATTTGTCGAACCAAACAAACTTTACCTTCTTCATGGTAAGCTTAGTCAAAGGCACTACTATCCATGAGAAATCCTTAATAAATCTCCGGTTATAGCCATCAAGTCCAAGAAAACTTCTAACCTCGGTCACCGTCTCTAGTCTCTTCCAATTCGCAGCTTCGATCTTATCTGGATCGACTGAGAACTCTTTCTCTAAAACCACATGACCAAGGAACTTAACCTCTTTCTTTCGAAAATGATAGTTGGAAAACTTCGCCTTTAGCTGATTCTGCCTTAGTGTCTCAAGCACAACTCTAGGATGATCTTCATGCTCTCTCTCATCCTTACAGTATACCAAAATGTCATCTATAAACACAAACATGAATCTATCCAAATGCTCTCAGAAGACTCGGTTCATCAAATCCACAAAGAAAGCAGGTGCATTCATCAACCGGAATGTCATTACTAACCACTCATACGAACCATATCTAGTCCAAAATGCTATCAAAGGAATACTATCCTCTGCCACTCTTAACTGATGGAACCCCATAACCAAATCCAATTGAAAAAACACTCTGTCTCCACTCAACTGATCAAATAGATCATCAATTCTTGGCAAATGATACTTATTCTTTATCGTCCACTCGTTCAGCTTACGATAGTCGATACACATCCTTAACGACCCATCTGGTTTCTTTACGAAAACTATGGCCGCTCCCCAAGGCGAACTTCTCGGTCTAATAAAATTCCTTCCTTCTAGATCCACGAGCCGCACCTTTAATTCCTTCGTCTCCGTCGGTGTCATTCTGCTAGGTGGTCTACTTACAGGTTCAACTCCTGGCACAAGATCTATCTGAAACTCAACAGCTTGTTTCGATGGTAGTCCTGTGACTGGATCAAAGACATTTGTAAACTCTCTTGCTATTCAAACCCGACTTCGATCTTCTCCCACTTTCATTGCACTTAACAAAGCACAACTACTCCGGTCGGAGTTCTCTACTGAGAATATAATTCAGTTATGACTATTAGGGTGTCTTAGTGATATCTCTCCATCCTGGCAAAATATCCTGGCCTTATACCTTCTCAACCAATCCATACCCAAAATGATTCTGAAATCTATTAAATCGAAAACATACAATATGCATGCAAACATATGACCTAACAAATCAAGTTCTAACTGGTCACATCTCATCTCCAGAGTTGCATACCCTCCTATTGGATTCACAACCCTTAAGGAAGTAACAAGGTATGTGGGTTCTAAGCATAACCTATCAATCAAACACTGAGATATAAATGAATGTGATGCACCGACATCAAATAGTATACTAACTGGTGTACTCTGAATAAAAAACATACATTCCATCACAGTCTTTCCTTTATCACCTGTGGTAGGCTTAGTTGATGATCCAATAGCAAAAACTTTCCCCTTGTCGGCTCTGACTAGTTCTGAACACTAGTTCATGTAATGACCAACCTGGTCACAGTCAAAGCACTTCACATTCTTCTTCTCTACAGTCTTCTTCCCCTTGCCTGACCGACACTCATGAGCATAATGACTCTTCTTGTCACACTTGAAGCACTAAGTCAGCCTTTGCCTTCTTGTTAGCGTCCCCTTTTTGGGCTCCCTTCTTCTTAAAGAGTTTCCTCTTCTTTCCCTAAGGACCCTGGGATTCAATTGGCTTCTCTCTAGCACAACCAACCAGCATCTCTTCATGGCGAATGGCCATCTCCACCACCACATTACAAGGTTCCCGGATATGGGTCATGGTCATTCTAGCAAGCTCAAATCTCAGTCCTCGAATGAACCTCTCATTCCTTCTAATGTTAGTGTCAACCAAAGCATATCCATATCGAGACAGCTTATCAAACTTAGCAGCGTACTCTATTAATGACATCTTTCCCTGGACTAAATCCATAAACTTCCTCATCAATGCTGACTTAGCAACCTCAAATAGAAACCTCTGCTCAAACCTCCTTCTGAAACCAGCCAATGTCAGCTCTTCCTCTGGAACTCCGACAGTCACACTATTCCACCAGTGAAGTGCTGCTCCTTGCAATTTCCTAGAGGCCAGCCTCCTCTTTTACCCATCATCCAATCCTAGACCATTAAAGATCCTCTCATAGTGCAATAGCTAATTCTCAACATCAACAGCATCCTTCGTTCCAACAAATGGCTTTCCACCCAAACTGGTGTAGTTCTGCTCAACTTAGCATAGTTATTCCCAACTGGATCCACATGATTTGCTCCTCCAACATTACCAGCAAACCCAGCTTGCAAAAGATTGCCTAACAACTAATACACCATCCTCACATCTACTGGCAGATTTCCAACACTAACATTGGCTTTAGCATTTGGGTTAGCATTAGCCTGTCGACCTTGGTTCCTCCTGGTATTAGGTCGAGCATTTTCGTTGGTCGTGGTGCTTCCTCCACCTAGATTTCCTCTTCCGTTTCCTTCTTCCATATCTTCTTTCTCATAAATCTGCATACGAGCCTTAGTAAGGTACATAAGAACGGTCTAAGAGAGAGGGGAACATGTACTTATATATATATATATATCAAATACAAGTACGTTACTATAGCGTTAGTCCAAACCCCGATCATATTTTCAAATTCATTGGATTATGTTTGGAAATCTTTTAGGTTTAACTTTCTTTTAAAGTTTCATAAACCATGCTCTGATACCAACTTGTAACATCCCCCGACTTGGAGGCCCAAAGCTAACGACTACGGATGCTATAGTCATCCATATTTATTAATCCTCGGCGACCAAATACGACGGAGTTAGATTCATTGAAACACAGAAACACATGAGTATGGAAAAAAAATTTAAAACTTCAAACAAGATCACATTCCATCTCAATTCATTACATAATCCCATAATCGTAAACCACGTTCAGAGAAAATATATTTATTAAAACATACGTCAAGAGAGACATATGAAGATGCCCCGTTGGACGATCAGAGTATATACAGGCAATATAACCACTTTTCCATTACAAACAACAAAGCAGAATCAAATAAAAGAAAACTCTATATACCTATCATGCCTCATGCACGTTTTCGGAAGCTTTATTCATCTAAAGGGGTATCTAAAAACCTCAACTCTCAAACTACTCAAAATCAATTGAGTACCCGAGAGTTTGAGGGGAAAACATAAACTTTGAGTCAGACATAAAGTCTCGTATGAATAATAATCTACCATCTCATATCATTTAGATAATTAGTGAGACCAAGCCGCTTGGTGGAACGGGTTTCCCCCTCACTAGTATCCTAAAACCTTTATAAAACCATATATTGTGCTCTTGCATCCACAATGGTTAAAACATAATCATTTCAAAATATTATGATGATATGCAAACATGTTAAAAAATACTGTATTTGCCATCCTCTATTTAATTAACTCCTTGTCATATATATAGTTTCTAGGGTCACTATTAACCTATTAGTTTCCATGGGATTACTAATAACCTTTATATAATATATGGAATCCTTGTTATATTTCATAGTTTTCATGGGTGCATTATGAACCTATTGGCCCCTGCCAATTAACTTAACACTACCACTCCTGTGGGTTTAGTTGATTCATGGGTTCCCTTGAACCTATTGGTTACTCCAATAACTTCTCCCTTATCCTAGTTTTCATGGGTTGACTAGGAACATATTGGCCCCTGCGAATATCTTTTCTTCTTATCCTAGTTTTCATGGGTTGACTAGGAACCTATTGACATCTATCAATAACTTAATCCGGATATAGTTTTCATGGGATCACTATAAACCAATTGGTCCCTGCCAACCACTCTTTAAAACATAGTTTTCATGGGATAACTATGAACCTATTGGTAACTCCAATAACTTCCTAATCATAGTTTTCATGGGATCACTATGAACCTGTCTCCCTAACAACTTACATATTTAGGCATCCTATGTTTTTGTTCTCTTTGACCTCTTGGATGAAAATCTACTCATCCAGGAGTTTAATCAGTTTATATTCGCTACTGGGTTAACCTAGTTAGTTCTTCTACCCTTTATCTCCAAAATACAGTTATGGGTCCATTATAATGCGAATATATATTTGAAGAAGCAAACATAATTACAAAACAATACCACTCCTGTGGGTTTAATGTCCTTGAAACACTTTTCATATAAAACATGGTTAATCCCTTTAACCTATAATTTTATCAAGGAAAGCTTCTTCTTAAAATCATTTCAAAACTCCTTTAATTTAGCCATTGGTTTTCCTTTTAGAAATGAGTTTGGGTTGCCTTTTAGGATGACCTCCTTCGAAAGCACTAAAATTAAACTTCAAAACATTAAGCTCCTGCCTTTCAAACACTTTAAAACCTTCCTTTCGAAACCTTACGATTTTATTAAAGTATTAACATATAACTTTAGAAGCATAGCTTCGAAACATTTGAAAGTACCCCTTTCATAACCCTTAGAATTAACCCTTCCGAAACCATTGAAAGTCCCCCTTTCGAAACCATTGGGTTTACACTTAAAATATTATTTGGGTGAAAGTGAATATAGGCAAAAACATCTCTTTTGAAACCGTCTTTTATCATATAAAAACATTGAGGAAAACATGATTGCATCGGCACCATCTCCTTTGAAAGCTTCAAACCATTTAAAGAAAACATTGAAGGATAGCGTCGAAACCCCTTTTCGAAGCCATTGCCTTCAAAACCCTTGGACCCTTTCAAAAGCCTTTAAAAAGTGACTTAAACCATCTTTAAAACAAACACTACCTTTCGAAAGCATTGATGGCTTCAACACCATCGAAAGGCTAAAGAACGACAGCAGGGCTTCGACTAGGTCGGAACACCTTCTTTCAGAAACATTCTTTCATAAGTAAAGGAAGCCATTCAAAAGCAAACTTATGTTAATGGCAACCCTTCCTAAACCTTTCAAAATCCCCTTTCGGAAACATATGCTTCGACTCCTTCGAAAGCTTAAATAAAAGAAAGGCAGGCGCTTCTTTTTTTAAAACAACCCAAGGTATCGACTCCTTCGGAAGCCCTACATTCGATACCTAACTTTTCGCCTTTCTCCAATACACCGCGTACCATCTTTGTGATACCTTTTGTATTGGTTTCGGCTTAGTAGGTTTCAACTGGGTTGAAGGCGAAAGCTATGTATCAAAAGGTACTTCTAAAGAAGGCGAAACCAACTTTTCTGAGTAAACCTGGTTTAATACTACTTAAAGAAAACCTTTTTCTAACTAACATGCCACGTGTCTACACCAGATTGGTTGCCTTAAAATTTTCAAATTCTTTACTAAAATAACTGCTGCTGATTTTAGATCTAAAGCATGGTTAATTTAATCAAATAAGCCCTTCCCTTAAGTAAAACCAATTTTGCAAAGAAGTCCCTCTTCTAAAATAATTTAATTTGTATAGCAAATCACTTTGGAAAAATCCCCAAAATTCTAGAAATTCAATTTAATTATGTTATCTAACATCAAAATTCCAGACCCAAATTCTTAATATATTTTCTAAAATAAATTTATAAACACAAATAACCATATTTTCCTTTTAAAATTCATAATAATCTTTCCATAGTTTGGAAAATTTTCAAAATTGAAACCCAACTCCAAAATCATGTTTATACAACATAAAAATTTTACATGGCATTTAAACATTAATATAAACCGATTTTACTCTAAAAATGTGAATAATCTCATTTAAACAATTTTGTTTAAATTAATCAAATCAATATTCTAGCATATCATCATCCAATTCACCATAAAAACGAATTTACCCTTAAATTCGAAAACATATGATTCAAAACAAAATAGAGATGGAATTATTATTCACCTTGATTTAGATTAGGAGATTGGATTAAGATTGATTTCCCCTAAGCTTGAATCTCTTGCTTTTGATTTAATTTCTCTTGTAATGGTCGGCTCATCCTTCTTACGTTTAGTTTTCAAAGTGAAGTTAATGGGAATGAAATGGTAAGGGTTATGGGCGGCAAATTCCAAATATACCATTATGTAATTTAATTAACCTAAAAACCATTCTTAAGCCCATTTAATTATTTAATTGAGCATGGCTTTAATTAGATTTATTCAATTCTCGACCCCTTTATCACTTAACATTTACATTATTCTATTTAATTTACCTAATTAAATCTCCTGAATAATGTTATCAAAAATTAAGGGTGTTACAGACTCCCTTCCTTAAAGAATTTCGTCGTCGAAATTCAGTAAGGACTAAAAACTAAACATAGCAATCATCTTTAATGACTCCTATCAACCATACTAGTCTACCTTACTAGCTAATATCTATATAAATCTAGTATAGACATACCCTCAAAGTAGATCAGGATAAGCATCTCAAATACTGTCCTCTGTCTTCCAAGTATAGTCCTTCTTGTTGTCGCTCCAGTGAACTTTCACCAACTTGACTGTCTTGTTCCTCAATCTTTCTCATCTCTCGCTACAAACCGAATTGGTTGTCTAACAAAAGTCAAATTAAGCTCTACTTCTAGATCTTCCAACCCTATCGGAGGAATAGTAGTCTCTGGATCATGCACATACTTGCGAAGATGAGACACACGAAATACATTATGGACACCTAGCATACACCTCGGCAACTCTACTCTGTATGCAAGCTTTCCAATCCTCTCTATAATCTGGAATGGACCAACATATCTCGGTGCCAGTTTCCCTGATTTCCCAAACCGTACGACATCCTTCATTGGTGATACCTTATCAAAAACCCCATCTCCCACTGAGAACTCTAGGTCATTACGCCTGTTATCTGTGTAGCTCTTCTGTTTGGATTAAGCTTCCTTCATCCATTCTCGGATCAACTCAATCTTTTATGACGCCTCCCTTACCAAATCTGGACCAAAGACCAATTTGTCTCCAGTCTCCTACCAACATGCTGGTGATTTGCATGGGCGGCAAATTCCTAATATACCCTTATGTAATTTAATTAACCTAAAAACCATTCTTAAGCCCATTTAATTATTTGATTGAGCACGACCTTAATTAGATTTATTCAATTCTCAACCCCCTTATCACTTAACATTTACATTATTCTATTTAATTTATCTAATTAAATCTCCTAAATAATGTTATCAAAAATTAGGGGTGTTACGCTAACCCAAAGGGTACATCAACTGCCATTATCTAAGGATGTTTTAATTGGTTGACGTCGGGAGTTAATGGTATTCAGTATCATGTGTTCGGGCATGGACCTGTTATGTTTCCCTTTGTGATATATTTTATCTAGGGATATACGTGGTTTTGAAAGGTAGATTCTGACCCTTATCAAGAGGCTGGCCTCGACGTACTGAGGAGACCTCCATGGAAATCCATATGCAAACGTACCTTAGCAATTTTAGTTGTACTTCAAATATTTTTATGTATTGAGATGCATGCAACACAAATATTTTTTGATTTATATTCAACATCTTAGATACTCTCTATTATATCATTATATGTAATTATTAGATGGGTATGGTTCTTTTAAGGGGAAAACCATTCCAGTGATTTGGGTGGTCTCAAAAGTACTGTTATATGTCAATCACATATTTCTTAGGTTTCTCATACCAAACTTATGTCTAACTCGTGGTTTTATTTTTCTTTAATTCCTCGAGTGCTCTTTCGAGCAGTTTGAGAATGCCTGGTTTTCTTTGATGTTCTTTGAAGCTTCAAAAGATGAGCTAGATGCTTCCATTTGCCTATTGTAGTATTTTATTCCCACTATACTACTATTATGTATATATTGGCAACATGTGAGGACAAGCTGCTATAGCTGTTCAGGTAGATGATAGTACTTAGGATTGTAACTCTGAAATTCTATGTATCTTAGAGTAGCACTTTGTACTGTTTTTTATATTATAAGCTATCGTTCTTCTGTATGATTATGATATTGTTCTTTCTTTCTTGTTCATTTTCTTTTTATTTTACCCTAACAATTTGTCTTTCTAGCACTTGAGTGCACGACATGTGAATACCGTGGATGTATTAGTGTCTATATTTAGGTATTGAAAAGGCAAGTCATTACACTTGGCATAAGAGTTGAAGGTTAAAAGAAAACCTTGACTTTGGTTGGGTATAACTCATTAGAGATAGGGCAAGTGACACCCTTGAATGAGTTAAATGTATTATATATATGAGAGTGTATTTTTATTTGTTATAAAGGTTTGCCTTAATGGTATTTCAACTACGAAAATTAAAGGTCTTATATAGGGTAACTTATATAAGTATGAATTATTAAAGTGTAGTTTAATTAATGTAGGGATAAATGATGTTCATTTGTTATCCCTCATTGATTAGTTTAGCCATGCTTAGCCAGTTTATGATCATTGTTGTCCTTTGTAGATTGATTTGACATGCTCAGCCAGTTTACGAGCATTGTTATATTTGTAGATAGATTAGTCATGCTCAACCAGTTTATGAGCATTGTTATCATTTATAGGTTGATTATTTATGCTTGACCAGTTTATGAGCATTGTTATCATTTGTAGATTGATAAGTCATGCTCGGTTTGTTTATGAGCATTGATTATCGTTTATTGATTGTTGATTTTTGCTCGACCAGTTTATGAGCATTTTTACCTTTTTACTGAATGGGTTGCAAAGATAGTAATTAGTTGGTGCATTGAAATAAACATCTTATGAATTGAGTTTCATAGTTTGACTATAAGGCGGTCGATGGTAATGTTAGATTAAAAGTTTATTCTAATAAATAACTTTATAATAAATTTTCTAAGATAGTGATTTTATATAAATATGGTTTATAAATAACGAGGATTATAACTGATATTTTAAGAACTTAAATCTCTTTCTTTGAAAATAATTTTCAAGATTTTAGAGAAAATAATAATAGAATTATTTGAAAGTATTTGTAAATACTAATATTCTAAAAGAATTTAAGATTTGTTCAAGTTCGAGGTTGCTATCGGAATCGACGAGCCAATTCAACAACAAAGTATTTTATGTTATTTAATTCGAGTGGCTTAAAGTGACTAAAAATAGGCAAGATATGTGTTCGATTGGAAAGCACTTCTCATGAGTATTACATTTCTTAGTAAGGGAATATATGGTACGACTTGCTAGGACCCGTTTCCATTGTATCATTTTTGTGTTACATGATCTATATGTATATTTTCTACGGATTTCAAAGAAAATATTTAGGAAACTAGTTTATAAATTGAGATCGTGGTACTTAGTAATATTTACGAAGTATTTGATACAGCTTTAGGAGTGATTTTGATTTAATCTCGAAAGTATGATTTGATGTACAAAAGGTATATGTATGTAATATTATTTCAAATGATTCGAAATAAAAACCCAATGTTTAGTTCTAAATGTTTTCTTTAAAAAAGTTTGATATAAAATATAGAGTAGTTTAATAAAGGGTAGTTTTTGGTAATATATATTTTGAGTTAATTTTCTGTAGAAAAGGATTGAATGTATGCTATTGAGGGTCCCCGAGTAGTAGTGGCATTACTCGAATAATTATAGATCCTTTTCTTGTTTTCCCTTTGTAGTAAAGTTTGTTTAATAAATAACTGTAACTTTGGTAAGTTATTGAATCATGTATCTTATACATTTGGATATCATGATATGTTCATCTTTTTATGATGCGTTGTTTGGTAATTTTCATTTGTCTGAACAACATGGTTTTTTCAATGATTTTTGATAGTTATAAACATCTGGATCGTTATAGAATTTAAAGCTATGTATTTTTGAAAATATAAAAGTTGAGTTTTTGTAACTCTTGAATTGACAGAGTGGTAGGTTAACATAAGTTTCAAATTTGTTAAACATCCATGTTAAGTAGAACAATCGATGTTATTGGTCTAACTAATAAATATCTTTACCGTAGGGGTGTCCAAGGAAATTAGGCCCTAGTCTTGAGTTTGGACACCAATGTCCTGCTTATCCAAGCTACTTGCCTAACCCAACGGTTAAAGGAGCCTAAAAGGTTGATTCGGTTATTAGACCCAGATTTATTTCTTCATATGAATTTTAGAATGTAAAAGGAATTTGTTGTTTTGTATATACTCTTAGAATGTAGTAGAGTATTTTACATGTCATAACTTGAAGTATGTTTTATGAAACGTTTTACAAATAAAGTCATGTCTTTATAAAATGTTTATAAACTTGAGTTATGTTTCATGAAATGGTTCATAAATGATTTTAGTATTAAATAAGATATACTATTAGTGTAAACGAATGCTATTAAAAAGAAATTTGTATAGTTAAAGGAACCAATAGGATAAAATACATAACTTATACGTAGATCATTTATTTTGCATGACTGTTCTTGATCCAGGATTCGACTACACGATTTATATGTAATTTACATCGATCCGAGCAAGGATTTTTCGCTTGATTCTCGACAATGAAGATTTGAAACGGATTCTTGATACTATCCCAAGGTTTTTTATCATAGTATTTGACTATGTAAGGGAGACATACTTTTTTAATCAAGGGACCTGATCGGAGTCCGCACTAGAGAAGTCAAGTGATCTTTACTAGCTAGGAAGTGAAATTTTTATGATCGAGCAAGTGATCAAATCAGATATCGCATATGGATGATCCATGCACATCATGCAGGCTTAAGTATGCACATACTATGTTTAGTTGGCTTATGGAGAGTTCAAGGAATGACTCTCCAATTTTTTCTAAGGTAGCATGAATAGTCGACTAAGTAAAAACCTAAGGCTTTTAACCATAAGGTACACTTAGTAGGTTAGTTATCATCCTTATGCGATGAGACGGTTTTTGAACCTGCACAAACTATGAGCTTTGTTTGCTATTGGTTTTGAATACTATTAAGTATTGTTATGTGCATGTTTCATTTTTTAATTAGTCGTGTTGGAATTTCGAGGACAAAATGTCTTAAGTGGGAAAGAATGCAATGACCTAGAATTTCGAACACTTCGTATTTAAATACCCGAACTATTTAAATATTTAAATCTTGGATTTAATGCGATTAAATTAATTTTAGAACCTTGTTAACCCATTTTAATTAATAAATAATGATGTGAAACATGTTTTGAATTTTTTTTATAAAAGTAAATAGTTCGAAGAAATATCGATAATGTGACCGAAAATTGTTTTGTCGATAAACAGCTTTTTACTCAATAAAAGTTGCTCGAACTTGTTGTGCTTTCCTAATATATTAATATTTAATTAATTAGAAACTAAAAATATTTTAGTGTTTATGGCTAACTAAACGTGAATACTAAAAGATTAACAAATGGATTAAGGAGTGATATTTTGGTAAATAGTGTTTAGAAACTTGTTTTTAGGAAAGTAAAGTGTAAAGTAGCATGCTAGGAGGAGGCTCCTTTGTGACCTTACAAGGAGGTTTAGAAGGTAGAGATGACCTCTGGTACACTAACATAAACTTCTTCTATACTCACAAATCCATTTCCTAATTTTAAAAGACAGAAACAACTTAGTGTTGATCAATTTCTATTTCCACTAATCAATATCTAATGAAAACAATCAACTCCAATTCCTATGAATCTTTAGTAAAGGCCTTAGATCATCATAGCAATAAGGAATAACATAGAAACAGTCGAAGAAATGGAGCATAAACCCCAAATGCCTCTTGGGTTGTGAGCATAAAAGGAAGGATGGAGGTGACCTAGTGCAAAATGGAAGGAAATGTGGAGACTTTTGGATTTTGGTTATGGTAGGAAGTGTTATTGTGTTTGTAGAGGCTTGTTCTTGTGTAAGCTTGGTTATGAACTGGTTTTGTGACATAAAAAGAAATCTACAACACTTTGAATCTAAATCACTTTCTACGTGTTTCAAAAGTTTTGATAGTAGTTCAGTATTGCTGTTTGAAACTTTAGATGGTTTAACTGACATTTAAATTGAAACACTTTCTGGGTGTTTCTAAACTTTAGACAACACTTTTGTAAATGCTGCAGTATGTTTTTGATTTTGTTAGAGTGGTTTTAAGTTTGAATATACTTTTAATAATTATTTATGAATTTTTAAAGGAAAGGGTTTTAAAAACAAAACATGTTTTTATTGATTTTTTTAAATTTGAATTTTTATATTCCAAAAAAATATTTTATATAGATATTAAAAACCTATTTATAAGTAAAGTATATATATAAGTTTGGAAAAGTTATGTTAAGTATTTTATAAGAGGATAAAGGTGGTTTTAATTATAACACTTAGTTATAATAAATTGTTTTAAGAAGTTAATTAAAAGAATATTATTGTTAGGGGCAAAATGGCCGTTAACACCCAAAGAGTATGAAAGCATCACAAATCCAGTCATAATTTCTAAACAGAGAATTAAATGCACAGTTCGCAAATTCAATAGTAAAATAGTAAATGAACAAACTAATTTTATAGTGGTTCGGCAAACTCTGGCCTAGGTTCACTCCAATAATCCTTTTATTATACTATAGGATTACAAATACAATTTGTAATAGCCTTAGAAAATTAATAGGGGAAGGAAAGAAAAACAATGATGAAGAGCCAAAAGAAGGTTCCTTACTATATGCCAATGATCCTGTATTTATAGGAGAAGACGCTGAAATATCCAGTTAGAAATCCGCATGCAGAAGCCCAAGACTAAGATGAACCGATCCAGAAAGCTTGGGCCCATCTGGGCATTCTAGAGGGATCGACGCCAATTGGTAATGGAGGCCACATGGTGCCATGCGATCGGTTGTGGTGGTCCCCTCCACTTCCTCTTCTTGTTTCCATAGTTGTTTGCTTGATTCCCCTAGTATTTGTTGAGTTATTGAGTGAACATCGTTGAGTTGAACTACAAATCCGAGTGATCCATAGCCATAGTGATCCGATCCGATCCGATCCGTTCCGAACCATATTGGTCCAATCTGATCCCTAGCCTAGGGGAAGTGCAAATCTATACTTAGCCATTTATTAGATGCTGCTTGCTTGAATCCGCTTGACTATCATCTATAGCTTTGATTTTAACTGATCTCTGAACCTGATAATCATCTCTCTGGGATTCCTGCCTTGATGATCGCAAATCCATTTAGCAAACTCTATGGTATCACGGACTTGCCAAAAGGCAGGATAACATTTGCCCCCAAAACATGCCTTGCGATAGTATGGTGTGCTTTGAATTTCCATAAGTCTGAAGTCCATAATCCATCGATAACCAAATCTTCCAATCCAGAATCCAATCTTTTGCCAAACTAAATGCCATAATCCACGACCGCTCTGAGTTAATAGCCAATTCCGAAACCATTCCAGATCCTTAGCCAAATCCATATCCATCCAAAGCTAGTAACCGAATCCATGATCTCACCAGATCGTTTACCGATTCCAAGGTCTCACTGGACTAATAGCCTAGTTCATAGTCTCTTTGGATCGATGATAGCCTCTCAGAGCTCTTGCTGGACCCCATCTAGTCACTCTTTGGTAATAGGGGGAACAATGATAAGTAAGCCGATCCTATCACTCTCCAACAAAGCGGCATCACTTCCTGCACTCCAGTTCAGTGTCCTTGAACATACAACAATGTCATGGCCTTCCTAGGCCGATCATGGTCTCTTCGGACCCTTGTGGAACCCACTCACTCTACGGCGAGAAAGGCACAACGATAAGGAGGACGATACTATAGCTCTTCGATAAAGCGGCTTACTTCTTGCTTCTCCAATTCCGTCTCTCCAGTCGGAACATAACGCGATCTGTGTGGTATTATCCTCCGGCCTCGATCCCTGGTCGAGGACTTAATCAATGTACGAGTCCATCTCGTTGCCCTCCGACGAAGTGACTCGCACCTTGCGGTTATTGCCCCATCTTTCCGGTCGGGACAACTGCGACCTATTTTAATTTAGGGGGAATTAATTTGAAGGACAAAAATTTGTATATTTTTAGCCTCAAGGACACAACCTCAATATTTTAACCACAAGGACAAACATTCTTCTAAAAATTAATCATAAGGACAAACATTTTTCCAAAATTATTCATAAGGACAAACATTCTTTCAAAACTGCTACCGAACTAAAAACTGATACCGATAACTACAAACTGATACCTAAAAACTGCTACCAATAACTAAAAACCGATACCTAAAGAAAGTTGTCCTTCAAGCAAAAATACTGAAGGTCTGTCCTTGATGCTAAAATGTTGGAAAATTTTGTCCTTCACAATAATTTCCTGTTTAATTTATTACTTTTAAATGCAAATTTGTGGATTCTAAAATCTATTCATTAAACTATTCAATTTAAGTTCTTACAACTAGAAAACCAAAAACAAGAAAAACCAAGAATTGCCTCTTTGGTCATGATGATATATCATCCTCTTAGAGCATGACTATGGACCGACCTCGATCCCGTACATGTGTAAGTGACTTAGCTGTTTTATTATGGAGTTTATTAGTTATCTAGTTCATGTCGTCCCGATCAAGATATGACAATCTGTGACCTCGATCTAAGGTCATTTCCATTTGATGGAGACGGTGGCTTCTCCTGTTCCACCGTCGCAGTCTGAGTCCTTAGATATTGTGGTAGCCTGCCATCCCTGACGTGTTCCTTAACCATATCCTTCAAGTGCCTACAATCATTGGTAGTGTGCCCATATAGCTCATGGAATAGGAAGTATTTTCCTAATGCCCGCTCACGCTCGGTGGGCTCTCTCCTTTCCGGCCTTCGGTATGGAAGGCGTCCATGAGTATCCAAATAAATCATTTCCAAAGTCTCATTCAAATCGGTATAAGAAGAGAATTTTGGCTCTCTTCTTTACTTCTTCTATCTGTCGAAGCTATCATCTACTTACCGCTTTCCTTTGTCTTTGTCTGAACCTTCCCCATAAGGTCCTGTGTCCCTCACTAGGTTAACCACTTCTCTACCGGCCTTAGCGTCCTCCTTCTGTAGGAACCTTGCGGCCTCGTGATAAAATTCCCCGAGATCCATTGGTGGATCCCGTTCCAGTGCAACCTTGAAGTTTGTGTCGTTAGATGTTCCTTATACCGCCGTCATTAAGACCATCAATGGATCCGACCGATCCACCAAAGCAACCACCGCATTAAAATGTGTTAAGAAATTACTTAGGGACTCTCCTGTCCTTTGATTTAGCATTGTCAATGTCATCACACTCTTGGGTCTCGTGATGTGGACCCAAAATTGTCGCATGGATTTATCCACCAACTCCGTCCAAGTACAAATAGAAACGTTCTCCAATTGCCTAAACCACATTACAGCTATATCCGCCAAGTACAAGGGAAATCATTAAGCCATCACTTCCTCCGATGCCCCCAGCACCTCCATATGCCTCATGTTCCTTATCAGATGGACAATAGGGTTCAATTTTCCATTATTTGCCCTCGATGTCGGTAACTTAAACACTGGTGGATTCCTATCACACCTGATATTAGGAGTAAATGGACTTCTATTCACATTTTGTAGATCCCTTTCCACCAATCCTCCTCTCATAGCTCGTTTGATCATCTCCACAAACCTATCACTACCATCCAAAGGTAGAATCAATCATCATTTCTAGCCTGCCCCCCAAGTCCATGAGGGAATCCTAAAACATACTACTCCAGACGTGCATCCGCATTCCGTTCTGCATCTAACCGAATAGCATCGACCATTGGCCTACTGTGAACCAATCCAGCCTGACCCGGGGTCATGCCCCCTTGCCATGGGCGATCAGTGCCGATCCATATGGGGGTATCGGTGCCGATCCCTCCTTGTTGGCCGGGGATTACCCCACAGATGCTCCGTTCCGTTCTCTTGCCTATTGGCTTCGATTCCACGCTTTTGGTTCTGATTTCCTATAGCTCTAGTTTCTCCAATTCCCTGATCCAGATTTCTAGCTGATCCAAATCCTTGGTTTTGTTGTCCAACTTATCCAATTTGCCTAAGGAAATTCTGCATCATCTCCTCTTGCCTTCTTATCATCCGCTCCTGCATAGCATCCATCATAGTCTCCATCTCGTTCCTAGTGATGTAGATGGAGGGTTGATTAGCTCCAATTCCTAAGGATGCTACTTGACTTCATCCATAGGGACTCCTATCTGCCAATGGTCTCCTTTCTGATTGCCTCACCATTGATTCCAAGATCTAAGTATCCATGCTTCCAAATCAGAGATCCAAACTTAGTGCAAGTCTTCTTAGTGAAAGCACCAAAATGGTGGCGGCAAAAATGGCTGCTAACACCCAAACAATATGAAAGCACCACAAATTCAGTCACAATTTCCAAACATAGAATTAAATGCATAAATCATAGATTCAATAGTAAAATAGTAAATGAATACACAAATTTTATAGAGGTTTGACAAACTCTAGCTTATGCCCACTCCAATAATCTTTTTATTATACTGTAGGATTACAAATACATTTTGTTTTAGCCTTAGAAAATTAATGGAGGAAGGAAAGAGAAGCAATGAAGAAGGCCAAAAGAAGATCCCCTGCAATGAGCCAATGATCCTATATTTATTGGAGAAGACACCGAATTATCTAGCTAAAAATCCACATGCAGAAGCCCAAGACCAAGACGAACTGATCCAGCAAGTTTAGGGTCCATCTGGGCCTTCTAGCGGGATTAGCACCGATCGATGGTGGGGGCCACGTCGCACCACACGATTGGTTGTGCTGGACGTCTCCACTTCCCCTTCATGTTTCCATAGTTGTTTGCTTGATTCCCTTGGTATTTGTTGAGTTATTGAGCAATCATCATTGAGTTGACCTGCCAATCCAAGTGATCCATAGCCATAGAGATCCGATTAAATCCATTCCTAACAATATTGATCCGATCCAATCCTCTGCCTAAGGGAATTGCAAATTTATACTTAGGCATTTCTTGGATGCTACTTGCTTGAATCCGCTTGACTATCATCCATAGCCTTGCTTATATCTAATCTATGAACCTGATAATCATCTCTCTAGGCTTCCTGCCTTGATGATCGCAAATCCATTTAGCCAACTCCATGGTATCACGGCCTTGCCAAAAGGCAGGATAATAATTATCTTGTTAATAAGTATACTTAGATGTTTAAATGAATGTTTTAAGGATAATGCTAAGTATAAAAGTGTTTTGGGTTTATAATAAACAATGTTTTAGTAATATTTTTTTTAACCCTTTTAACTTTACTTAGGAATGTAATTAGATCTTTAAACAGAATGGTTTAAAGATAATTCTATTATGAAATGTTTTGAGTTTATAGTAAACAATCTTTTAGTAACACTTGTTTTTAACCCTTATGAGTACACTTGTTCTTTAAAAAGAATATTTTAAAGATAATCATAAATATGGAATCTTTTTGGAAAAAAGGTTAGAGAAGTAAAAGGTTTAAATTATAAAGGAAATAAGGAGTTTTTATTAATATTGTTTTAGTAACATTTGTTTTTAACCTCTTTAATTATATTTAAAGTGGAAAATCTTGTTAAGTGATTTGTGAATATTCTTAAACATTTGAGATAAGTTGTAACACCCCACAAAAATTAACCAAAAATTTAATGAAAGAATTAAATTTAAATATAATTATGGTAAAAATGGGATTTTTAATTGTTGCAAAAAATGCTGATGGTGATATGGAAATGATTGGGTATTCTTTCGAAAGTGTTATCGAAAGGGAGTCATCATACGACTCCTGTGATAGCTATGTTGAATGGGCAAAAGAAAGAATACGTTGGGTATTTCCATTAAACTCATGTTATAGCGATGTTGAACCAAAGAAAGATATATTAAGTGAAGAATCTCGAGCCCATTTAAGCTGAATCATAAGCTCAAAGTATACTCTAGATCATACTAGAATTTGGCTATGAAACTTGCACTGTTGCGTTCGAAGGGATTTTTTGGATAATTTTCATGTATAATATTTTGTAATTAGAGCAAATATGAAAAAGTTATTAACGTTTGAAAATTCAAAATCGAAAATAATTAAATAATAAAATAAGGAATGCAATATTTTAAGTATGGAAAGCTCTACCGGCCGACACTATTTATTGGACCAGTAAACCCATAGTGGTCGATCGCTCCAAATCAAGTGGTTGATCGGTCGAAGCTTTCAGGCTAGGTTTGGATTGGCTGAACGACCCTGATTTTATAATATTTGATCGAACGGCTGTCATTAGTTTCTACCCCTATAATTAGAACCCTAAGTTGATAGTCAGAACCATAATTAAATCTAAGCGTATTAAAACTTTGTCTTTATCAAACTTGAACTCTCTTTCTCTTTAAATAAAAATTAATTCAAAACTAAACTGAAACTAGATTAAAAAGATTGAAGAAAGAGGAACTAAACTAAATCTTTGAAAGATAATGAACTAAGTGGAGGCAATTCCTAGTGAATTAAAAAATAGATAGTTTTCTAGAGGTGAATGGGTTCATAATTAGTAGGATGATTTATATGTAATTAAGTTTGTTTATACCCTATTTGATCTAGAATTGTTTTAATTTAATTGGGAACACTGTAATAACTGTAGTAGATTAGGAATTTGATAGCAATTATAACCCATATGAATATGATCTCTATCTTTAGTTAAATTAAATCTATTGGATAAAAATTGGTTTAGGTTTAATACACCTATTTTGTAAAATTAAATATAGATAGATATAACCCTGTTGATTCTAAACCTTAGTTAATTTGGTTTACTGAAATTGACAATGAAATTAAATTTGAAAATGTGAACGATTATAAATTGTAGATTTATATAATATGGTTCACCATAATAGACAATTCGTAATTAATAGAGAACGAACAATAATTAAATGGAATGAAAGAAGTTTTTTTTAAAACAACTCCAACTGGTTGACAGCAAGCGGTCTACCGCTCCAGACCAATGGTCGACTGGTTATTGCTTTATAGACGTAGTCTGAACCTCAGCCTAAGGCCAAAGATTATTGGTTTATTAATATATAATATTATATATGAATGTTAATATAAGTAGGAAAATTAGTTCCCTAGGGTTAGACGTTACGGGAGTGGATAGATGTGTATGCTGGCAACGAGGCGTGGACACAATTTATTCGCATGCTTGATATTTGACTGGGGCGATTTTATCACAGATTGTACTCAAAGGAGGTTCTACATTATACACGCAACATTGATGATGATTCCTGGAGAAGTGTGTTGCTTGACACTAATGGGAGTTTCCTTGGTATACACTGGCGAGGAGGACTTGCTACTTGTCGGTTACGGATGCCCGAGGCCATGAAATAAGTGGCATTACGTTACCATTGAGAGTGGACACGGATGCAGTGGAACCTAAGTCGTCTTTGACATGAGTCAGCATTGCAGGCTCTATCTAAATGCGTAAATACGATACGTGTTGTCATAATTTGGGAATGTAGTCCCAAGGTTGATATTGTATGTGACTCTATGTTGGAATAGTTCCAGTTGCTATTAACTGATCCATAGTTATTTTAAAGTTCGATTAGTTGTTTTATCCTAAGTATAAATCGTCACAAGATGTTGGTGTAGGAGTATTTAGAACTATACCCCTTAGGTTACTGAAACCTACCTTAGTAAGTAGTTCACAAACACAGGTAGAACACACTAGGTCACATAGAGTATTAATGAAGTCAATTGCACTTAATCACCATATATTAATGATGTAACTCATTCATCGGACTTTTGTTTGACCCACACCTTTTCTTCCTTTTCCCCTCACCACAAGAGGACAAGGCAGTAGGTGACTGGCCCAGGTCTAGTATGTGGAGAGGTAAGCTTGACATTGGCATTTCTTTTTACTTTCCATTACTGTTCATGTAACTATTTATCATAACTAATATTTATCAGACTATTTTCTGTAAACTCTGGATTATGACTACGTATGTTTTTAGAGTGTGTTTTTAGGATATTTTCTAAGATGACTATTTTTTGTATTTATATTGTTTTGTCTTCCGTTGTGAGATCTAAAAGTGTAGAATGTCTTAGATGTTATCCTTATATTCTTAGTCTTTGTAATGTTTAAAAACTTGATAGCTTGTATTTCTTGGCATCGATGCGAGTCCAAAAGTCACCCTAGGCTTTGGATCAGTGTGTCGAGAGTTATGGGTTGTCACACTTGGTATCAGAGTGAGCCTTAAAATTCTTCAGGAGTTAGGATGTATTGAGAGAACGTACTTGAAAAGTTTTCAATTTTTTTTTCAAAATGGGTATCTAAAAGAGTGTGTGTGTATAGATAAAAGGTCTTTAAAAGGTTTTATACATAAATATAATATGAGAAAAAACGCTATCACTTATTCTTGCCAATACTATTTGTGGAAAGTTTCTAATAATTCCTAAATCATAGAAAGAGAGGATGAGCTGCTACAATAAATATACCTTATTACAACATGTAAGAAAACGTTGTAATATGTGTTTCACAACGTTTTTATAAGTGTAGTTTAAAGCTAAGTTATAATAGGGTCGATGTCTTTCACAGTGTTTTTAGATGTTGCAAAAACAAGTTGCAATAATGTCAACTACAACTATTTTTAGATGTTGTAGTGGAATGAAGTACAACTATTTTTAAATGTTGCAAAATTAATTTTAAAACTTTTGTAAATGTTGTGAAATACATACTATAGCATTTTAAAAAATTACAAAGACATTTCAACTATTTTCAGCCTGTAGTTTTCTCAATGCTATTATTATAGAATTACAATTTCATAAATTCAAATACATAAAGTTCAATGAATCAAATACATTGAATTAATCTATTCAGCTCTTTTCTCTCTATTATTTAGACTCGTCATATCTTATTAAACACTGTCGGATTCAAATGCAATTCAACTAAAAAAAACACTTCATTACAGTAACCATATTTGATCAATGCAACTCTTCACATTCATTGAAGCACCCTGCAAATCTGAACCATCCGCTTCCTCCTATTATAGCCATCTCACTCGTCGGATTCATCAGAGCAATATTTCCAAGTATAGTTAATACACAACCATTTGACTTCCCTGTAACAAGACATGAATTAATATTGTTATTTTGTGAATGTTAAATGAAAGATTGTTGAAACTGTAAAAATTGTATAGAAGATTTGTAGGCCTGTTAACGGATACTTTCTGATGCAGATAGTGTCATATCTGTGTCCGTGCTTGAAATCAATTTCAGATATCGAATATCCACATCTGCAGATAAGGATGGATATAGGATAATTATCATATCCACTATCGATCGATATATCCAGAAACATAAATGAATTTTTTTAGTTTAACATAAATTTTTCAATCCTATTGATTATTAAAGTATTAAAAATAAACAAATATGATGATAATAATAGGTTGAGTAGTTAGTACGCATTTAGTGCGTATAATATGAACTTCTAACTTACTAAAATAATAAATAGAAATCTTTCATTGTAATTACACATAATTTAAACTATAATCTTGAAAAAAACCGGACTGATAATTTTTGGATGCAGATATCTTTTTATTCGCATCTGTATCCGCTTTACTGGATATCAGATATTTATCTGCTTTTTAGATACAGATGTGGATGGATTTCATATTTTTCAGATATCCATTGACAACCCTAGAGGTGGGTAGACCATACATGCAGTGAAGTAAAAGTTCATGGCTAGTATAAGGTTGATATGTTAGCTGTTAACAAATTAATTTGCTAACCCCAAAAATATGTGAAGAATAGGACAACTTTAAAGTCAGGCCTTGTCGAGGCTAACCAAGGTCTTCAAGTCGAAGTATACATCGATATTGGCTTCAAGCTTAGTTATCGTTGTCACAGAGGTCTCGAGGCACTATAAAGGTCGATGTTCGAGTCGATATGCACGGTAAAAGTCAAATCACAAGTTCAAGTGAATTCAATATACTTGCAAGTCACTAGTTCAAGTCAATCAAATTCCAAATCAAGTCGAAAAGGCTATGCCCGTGTTTAATTTCCCAAATCCTTATGTATACAATTGTTCAAGTGTTACAATAGACAAAATTCCTAATTCGATTTAGGGTTTAAAAAGTAAGAAATGAGAAGAGAGAAATAGGCCTCTTCCACGAAGCCTTTAGGTCTATATTTATAGTGTACGATAAGTTATAGACTTCGGCGCCATTGGCTTTGGTATTAGCAGCATCGTCAATCATCAAGGTTGATATTCTATCAGCCTCGACAATTACAGGATCGTCGAACACCGAAGCCGACATTCTTGTATTCACATAGCTAAACTTTGACATCGATGCAATATGGTCAACTCTCAGGATATCTAAACTCGGCATTGATATTTCTTCCTTCGTCGATCAACTTTTATTACCACCACATATTAACATTAAAAAAGGCGGCATTAGTAGAAGCGTCTTCGACATTTCCTTTGGGGTGTACTGATGGTTCTTGGCATGAATATTGGTGATGACGACTCCATACCTTGAGAACTCCTTCGACTGATGGTTGGTGGCATTGAACAACGGTGGTATTGATGACCCTCGATGTCAATAACTATTAGCTTACTAAATGCAGCATTAACTGCACTTGTGGATACCGATGACAACAGTCATCAACATCGCATATGTAGATGTATGGTGTCTTCCAAGCATGTTCATAAGAGTCGACGTTGTAATAGTATTGACCTAAGCAACATTTATAACTTGTGTTTCCCTTCATAAGGAAGTTTCGATGAGCAGTGATGTTGGGATAGAGAACACCATCTATACTCAATAACTTTGATCACAAGCAGCATTAAGAATGGTTGACTTTGGCAATGTCGACATTGATAGGACATGACTTCGTCCAGCATTTCTTTGGAAATCATGAGCCTCGACGTCAATCATAGTACTATTCAGTAATTGTCATGACTCATGGAAGACAACGTTCACACTTCATAGTTCTAGGCTTTATCGAGGCAAATGAACTTTATGCGACGTCACTATTCTTTGAGACTATTTCCTTGAACATCTTCGACGATGACGTTAGTAGTAACAATTGCCCCATAATGTAAAGAAACCATTGACTTTTCAAGTCAATATTCTCAGCGTCATTCTTCTTCCCGCCTTTTAGTCTTCTTGTGCTGATCTATCCATTCATTTGAATCAAATTCAACAAAACCCATTTGCTTACTCCTTCTTATAAATACGTAAGATTCTCTTCCTTTTCTTCGTTACCTGCAATTTCGAAAACCTGAAAAAAGAACTAAATACTCAAAATTAGCTGCAAGCCCAAGCTTTTTAATAACAATCTTCTACACTCAGGCTCGGATCCTGTCTTAATTAACCCACAAATTAGTTTTTCATGGATTTTATGTTGAAATCGTAACTAAGGTTTTGCTCAAATTCCATTACTTTTGAAATTAGCAATCGAGTTCGATTATCTGGTCCTACTAACTCAAGTTGTGAATCGTTGTTATTAATCTTCAATAATATTGAATTAGTTGCTTAGTGGTGTTGATTTGGGCATGTTTTTTTTACGGCGAAATGGGTAGCATATCAAACCAAGACTCGCTACCACTTAGGCTCGTTTTGATGTCATCGTTTATGGTTCTATGAACTTGAAATAGGTTGGTTAACCTAGTAGTCGTTAATCCATTAGCGCAACATTTTCGCACCGCTGAAATAGGCCTTGATACTAGTCGATGTTTGTATGAAAACTAATATGTTTTATGTTTACGACGTACTAGGCTTAAAACTTAGTATTAATTTTCACTACGTTCATTCACGACATTGTTAATGATGTCAATATAATGCTCATCAATGTTGTCATTACACATAAAATTAGCAGAATGTTAAATTTCTTTATTATTTCATCAACTGACGTTTTTGATTCAATGTTCTTACATTGTGAATAATCTAGGATACTTAAATTGATTAGATGCAATATGGACCGTTTTGGTTTTAGTTAACGTCGACGTTATAATAATGGCATGATCTTCGATGTTGACAAGACTCTTTATTAATCTATTATTGATTAAGATGTGATGCGGTAACCTCTTATTGCCAAAAGATAGTGCATCCCAATTAGCTGTAAGGCTATTTGATTACATTGATACGTATTGACTCATGTCGTCACCATTCATAGATAGACGTTATCTCTTGTCGTCACCATTCATAGATGTCGACAATTTTTATTACTTCAAATTTCTCTATAGCAGCAATATTCATTAATACTTTCTGATACTTGTCGTCGTTAAAACTCTTAACTTAGGTTTATTAATTTCGTCTAATCACTACTACTTCTTGTCTTCGTTACTTATTTGTGTTAGTAATCCACAAAGCATTGTAAACATCATCGATATTATAATGAGACACCAATCATCTTTATATTACTTAAAGTCAACATTGCGGCACTAGCATGTCCTAATACGCCGATAATACCCTTTATTAACCCATTATTTTAGTATCTTACCATATTTTAGTGTTGGCGATTAAGGTGAAATTCGGTAACTTTCCCATTGTTATGAGAAAACATATATTAGTTAAAGGAGATGATGTTCAATCATAGTCAACGTCGCTTGCTTTTGTCATTGATTCGTGGAGCTTAATTTAACATCGGCGAGCTCTTTGTTTATCGTTACCATTTTGTGATTCCTTTTCATGTCATGAATTAAGCTTCATTCAACACCATTACCTGCAGGCTTTCTTTCTTAATGCATTATGGGCAATTTAACCAGGTAGCTTGCTGACAATCCACGTTGCAGTTACTCATTATTGTCGTCGATATTTATTACTTCATTGTTAATTATCATTTTAAATTATGAGTTTATTACATGTTCATTCCTACTTAACTTTTGTATTGTTCCCTTATAGGGCTTCCTTATCAAAATAAGATTTACTAACAAATTTGTTATATGCCATTTGAGGATTGTTTCCTAATAGTTAGTTCAAATTTTATAATTTAGATACTGATAGATTATTTAAACAACAACATATTAAATTTTCATGTAGCATGAACATGATCATTTTTCAAGTTTAGAATAATATCACCTGGCAGGTTAATGGAAGAACAATAAGTCAGCATGAAGCTCACTAGGAAGTCTAGCAAGGGGTCCAAATCTTCACCCATAATTGGCAAGAAAGAAGACAATCTTTGAATCCATTGTATACAACGACCCAAGAAGAAGTGGATTCTATTCTTGGTCAGTTTGGCATTACTGAATATAAGCCATTCCTCCGAGTCCTTTAGATAGTATTACCAATCCACCTGAGTGATACTTTGCCTTTACTACAGTGCATATTTGGCATACTGGCTATCTTCCATTTCCAGGTTTCCTTTAAAGATATCTGGAGCACTTAGGCATTGCTCCCATCCAATTCCTGCCATATTCATACACATTCTTGACTTGATAGAAGTTCTGGCTCAGGAAGTAGTGCTCCCTTCCCTCAACACTGAAATCCTTCATCCCATAGCAATTCCTGCTAAAGTTGGTAATCAACCGGATTGTCAACTATACCGCATTCGTCCTTACCCAAAAAGCATGATCTTTGAGGATGTTAACAAAGCGAGGGAATGGGAGACTCAATACTTTTTCGTCAAGTGTTTTTCTAACATTAGAGGGTCATTTTCTACTTTCAGCAAGTTGTTATTGTTGTTGTTGTTTTTACACCATTCTCATTCATTATCTTTTTTAATGGATGCTTATTTTCAGATTCTGCTCCTGAATAGCTAAAGCCTGAAGATTAGAAGATCGTGTTATCCTTAACAAAAGCAGCAGAGAGTATGGGGAACATGCTTCTACTACTGACTTCGACTAACCACCTTAAGTATTCCAACATTTTGGACCATTATAAGGTTTTGCAAGGGCCTCCAAAAGTTAGAATCAATGCTAGAGGAGGAAGCTCATTAGTGATAGGAAAATCAGAAGCCTTCACCTCCAATTCTCCAGTTCAACCCGATGTTACCGGTAAATTTTAATATAGATAGAAACATAATTTTTAACATTATTAGCTTACAAACTTCATCTTTGTTTTAGGTTCATTTGTTCTTGTTATCGCTCCCAAAGAAATAAATGTCAAAGAAAAAGTTTCAAAAAAGAGAAAAGGTAAAGATGAAGTTTTGGCTTTGTCCAAACCAACTAAGATGGTTTCCTTTAAAGATTCCATCGTTCAAGCAATCAAAGAATTAGATGAAGATGAGATAGGTGATGATGTTTCCGTTGATGCTCTTTTTTCTCCTCAAGATAAGAGGCCCAAATTTGCGGGTAATTTCACTCCCATTATCATAGATGAGACAGATCACGTAAACATTGATCCAAGTCCCGAAGCAACTTATTTGGGAAAATCTCTAGAAAAGCCCATAGAGGTTCAAACTGAGATATCCAAGGAGGCTCCAATCCCCAACCCCCTTCTTAATATTACATTCTCTACTTGTCCAATGTCTATCAACCGTATATGTGTTGAACTTAGACTAGTTCTCTCTCCAAACGATCCTTTTCCTTTGAGGACTCAAACTCAAACTTCGTCAATGAATTTTGAAGATCTTACATAGTTGGCTATTCAATCTCCTTCTCTTTCTTCTCTCGGATCATCACAACCTCCAATTTACTCTGATGAATATCCTTTTCTTATTCTCAAACAGCTCATATCGGTACATTTTCCCGCTCACTTGGTTAGATTTAATTTAATAGATTCTGGTTTAACTTACGTGGATTACATATTTTAGGTAGGAAAGCATATGTTCCTCCTATGAGGCACTTCTTAGGGACCTTCAAATGAAGTGGTTGAGCTTAGAGGGAAAATTTCTTTGCTCCAAAATGATACGATCGACATTGGCGTGGCAATAGAAGAGGCGACTTTAGAAAAAGGTAAACTCGCTTCTTCTCTTGAGGAAGAGAGGAAAGCCAGGTAACTACTAGAAGAGAGAGTGAAAAACTTGGAAGCTGATCTTGAGTCATTCAACAGACTCAAAGTAGATCTGGAGAAGATGACTAAAGAACACTCTGAGCTTGCCAAAGGAAACTCAAAACTAGCCAAGATGAACAAATCATTAGAAGGTCAACTTCAAGGAAAATATAATCTCCTAGATTATTCAAATAAAATCATCAGTGGCGCTAAGAAAATGGTCGCTTCCTTCCTTGACATTGCACTTCCTAAGATTATCGGAGATGTTATGAAGATGCTGTATATGTGGCATATGCCAACAACGTCAAGAAATGCCCAAATCTGGATTTTCCATCTCTTCCTGCCTAGCATGAAAAATGCAAGAGGAAATTCAGTCTTAGAATAAAGAAAGAGAAGAAGGCTCTTAACGTGGAGTTCCCCATCAAGGAAGAAATTGATGCTGGAGAGTGGCTATCATTCGACGATGCTCCCGTTGATGAAGAGCCAAAACTTGATGTGGAAGAAGACAAAGATGACGACGACGATGACAATGATGATCATAATGATGGAGATGATCATGATGATGATGATAATGGTGATGATGAAGGTAACAAAGGTCATGGATTAGGATTTTCTGGGGGGGCAGGTGATAAGGATGAATCTGGTGAAGTTAATTGGACTCAACTATCCAGGATGCTGATGCTACCGAGTTAACGGATCTTCCAAAAAATGATTCTTCTAAGACAGGCAATGCTTCTCGAGACTAAGGACCCAAGTACAAATGGAAAATCACTATCGGTTCCGCTATCTCAGGTATATGTCACTCTATTCAAATGTGTTTAACTTATGAAATAATTTTTAGTTAACACATCAATTATTTTAGTTAAGAAGAAAATCGAAATACTACTATGAAACAGTACTCGAAAAGAAACAAACAGAAATTGATCGATTAAATAGAGAGCTGGATATGCAAATGAAAGATTATAATGAGCTATCTGAAAAATACAAGAAACTTGCTTAAATTGCATCGAAGTTAAGATTCTTCGAGGAATGAGAAATAACCCCTCGGATGAAGAAAGCCCGTCATCATCAGGAAATACTCATAAAGGAGAATTTCGAACTAACGACTCTGTTCCGGATGCTAATTGATGAAAGGAACGCCTGGGTGGAGTTTTTGTACAAAGCTTGTTGTAGGGATAAATTCGTCGCTTTTTCATACTTAGGTGATAACTATGGAGGTTTGCTTCGACGCTTTCATCGTAGATATTTGGACGAGTATGGGTCGGATCCTCACCCTGGGATGTGTTGAAACCATCCTAGAGTGGCATCCATCCGATTATCTTATAGCTCTCTTCCCCTTGGAAAACTCAAGAACAATAAGAAGAGATTCATTTTTGAAATGTATAAGAAATCGATTTTGTCTGAACCCGAATGTTTATAATATTCAATTTGGTTCACTTATGAATTTTACCATTTTTGTTTCTTAGTCTTAGTTTAATTTCATCTCAACATGTTGTTACAGAATAAAACCCCTCGTCCAGTCCGGTTTCTATGGACTTATTGAGTAAATTTGTCAAGTTAAAGGGAGATCATACGAAAAAATCCTCGATTTTCAAAACATCGCAATTGGCAAAACATTGCTTCCTTATAGATTTACAAGAAGTTTACATGCGTTACCCTTGTTTTTGCTTTGACTTTCTAGGTGATGAAAATGACAAGTTGGTCAGGGAAATCCGATCTTATAACACCAAAATGATATGTGGTCGTGATGTCCTCCAGTTGGGGAGTGGGATTAATGCCTGAGACGACCTAACTTTCTATCACCAGAAAGTTGCATCATCTTTAAGAAAGAAAGGGATAGAAAAGAGAAAAGATAAAGAAGAAACAACATCAGAATCTCAACAGCGGAATGAATAAATTATATTAATCACATAAATATTACATAGTATACAACATCAATCAGAGTTACACAGGTAATACATCACATACTGGACAGTTATAAACACCCGTCTAGTTAATACAACTCGATACAACTCAAATACAACACCGAGATACCAACACAGCGGAACACTATATATCTACAACGCTGAAGCCTCCTGCTCCATTGCTCCTCCATAATTCGTCAAAGCTAACCTGAATCCCTTGGCTACTCGTAAAAATTTGAGTACCCAAGAGTTTAAGAAAAACAGAAATAAACTCCGGGTCAGACATGGGTCTGGTATGAGTAACAGGTTAAAGTTGCTTAACTTTTGAAAATCCTTTGAAAACAAAAGGTATCACGTAAGACTTCCCACACATAAACATGGGTAAGTTTTTACCTTACGCTAACCAAACATTTGATAGGAAATCTAGTGATATTATAATAGGGTCTAGGGTTTTCAAAATAAAATACAGAAATAGCTGGAATGCTTACATCTCACGTTCCAACATAGTTGGGCACAACTAATACGTACGACACTTATTGGAGATTGGATTCCATACAATGGCTGGGCTACTGGGGTACCGCTCGTCACAGTACGTGGCCTAGATCACCGTACCGAGGAGTACGCCCGCTCCCCTACAACACAAAGCTGGGACCATCTCTTACTGGACAGTCCCAAACAAGACAACCCCAGCAGTTGGAGCTCACAACTGCCCACACAGCCGAATATAAAGGGACATCTAAACAGGGGAAAATCTCGCTCTCAAGTGGGTGCTACCCACGAAGCCTTGCTGCACCTCCCCTGTTTTAGCCATTCCCGGTTGATGAGGCTTGAGGCTACGATTACCTTAACAGAGCTCATTACTTAGAATGCACATCGTCCACCTGACGATGTTCTGAAAGCATTCAATCCATACAAGTTCGTTCCGGGTTCGAACGAAACCGAAGGCATTATATCGTTACACTCATTTTGGAATCACCCTCAGAGTTAACGACAATAACCCTTGCACTCTGAATCTTCACCTTCACTTGAGATTCATGACCTATCGTTAATTTGGATCGATGTGGTTTTCGGATATCCAAATCTGGAAACCCGATCCCGGTCTCATCGAAATCCAAACCGTATCTTTTAAGGCCAAGTTGTTTTAAAGTTAAAACAATTCATTTCATTATCCATATACACATAGATAGATAATTCAAAATATCACAGATAGATAATTCACAATATCATCATAAATAGATAATTCGTATTATCATCACACTTCAACCAAAGCATCTATATCACACAGCATTATTTATCTCATATCTGAGATTTCAAACCATTCAAGGAAATCAATATCATCCATCCATATATAAACAAGGATTAATAATCACACCATTTATAATTAATTTAAAATGAATTAAATTAATTACTTCTTCTCTAATTAATTTAAAGTAAATTAAATTAATTACTTCATCATTATAAATCTTGCTTACATAATCATTAATTAATTACAAATCAATTAATTAACCATTCTCTAATTTCCATCTTAATTTATCATCCTTGATTAATTGTCCTTTAATTACATTCAAGTAGATATTCTTTAATTAATTTTACAAATTAATTATCCTTAACCAAATACAGCAATTAATCTTTAATTACTCTTTTAATTAATTAACTATAATTAATTACATTAATCCTTAATTAATTACATTAATTAATTACTCTTTAATCACTTATTATTGATTAATTAATCTTAATTAATCAACCCTTAATTACATCATTAATTATACAATTTAATGATCCCTAATTACATTTTAATTAATTATTCTATTAAAATTTATTTACATTAAGTAATAAATCTTTAATTTAACAACATTTATTAATCACTCTTGATTAGTCACATCCAGTAATTAACTACCCTTAATTACTTCATTTAATAAATTAATTACTCCTTAATTAATTATCTTAATTAATCCCTTGATTAATTTCACAAAGTAATTTAATCCAAATTACTTCCATATTTAAATCATCTTCGATTAATTACATCCAGTAATTTTCATTAATTACTTCACTACATAATTATACTTCCTTTATGACATAAAGTAATTATGCTAACAAATCATCCAATGATTAATTAAAATTAATTAAACTTAATTAATTAACTTAAACTAATCAAATTTATCTAATTAATTACCTTAAGTAATTAATTCCTTTAATTAATTCATTAATTAATTATACTTAACTAATTTCACAATTGATTATCTTTAATTAATTAATCTAATTGATTTTAAAGATTAATCACATTAATTAATTATTAAACAATCTTAAGTTAATGACCTTCAATAATTATTTATAATTCTTAATTTCTTTTCTTAAGAAATTGAACTTAGATTTAATCAATATTAATTACAAATTAATTTATACTTAATAACCAATTAATTAACCACTAATTATTTAATTAATTTAAGTTTTAATTGTAACTTAATTAACCTTTAATTACTTGATTAATTAATATTTAATCATTAATTAAAATCTAACCTTATCAATTTAATGATCTTTAATTCCAAATTAATTATTCCTAATTAATTAACTTAAACCATATTTAATTAATTTATACCCTTAATCACTTAATTAATCAATCCAAATCATTAATTAATAAAATTAATTTATCCATTTTAATTACCTAAATAATTTAATGAATCACAATTCATTAAATCTTAATTAACTTTAAAATAAAACGTTTCTTATTAATGATTAAATTATCATTAACAAAGCAATTAAAAACAATTTACTTTTAAATTTACTTCAAATTTCATTTAAAATTTAAGATTTAAAAATGAATACAAATTTAACTTTAACCAATTTAAATCAATTTTATAAACCTCTTAAATCAAATGTTAAAGGGAATTTTATAAAGAATCTTTATAAATAAGTTTTAAACATTTTATTGAAAGCCATTTCATTTTAAACATACTTTAACAACTTTTAAGTTGTTAAAAACATTTCATTTATTTTAAAAACTTATTTATTTAAAACTAGGATTCAAATTCATTTGAATCCATACTTTAAATTGGATTTAAACCCTGTTTAAAATTTGCTTAACAGTTTTCAAATTCATTTTAAAAATTTAAAAACACTTACAGGTTTTAAACCTGTAACCATCAATTACCCAAGCCTACCCAAAAACACTTCGAGCCAAACTCCCCACTACTTCGAGTCACTCATGTGAATGACTCGAGAAAAACTCGAGACCACAACTCCCTCTCAATCCAAACGTCACCCGAACCAAGAATTTTGTGCCCGATGCACGTACCCAATGCCGATAATCGCCTCTGATCATCGAGCAAGTCGACAACCCCCACGTACCAACTCCAGATCACCAAAAACCCCACCATCTTTTCGAAACAAAATCGAGCTCGATAACGAAACCTAGAAACTCATCAGAAACTCTTCACCATACCTGGAAGTTCGCCGTCCTCACCACCTCGTCCATCAGAACCCCTGAAATTCTGGCCATCCCTTCGTCAACATCTCCCCTACCCCCTCTCAAGATCACGTAACACTCGAACGCTCAGAAAGGATGAACGAAACGAAAAGCTCAGCCCCACTAAAATTAGGTTTAAAATTTTCAAACCTTCGCCACCGCCACCCCCGTGGTCTGACCACCACCCCACCATTTTTTCAAGCATCTCCGTTCGTCCCTCCATCACCAGGAAAGGTCCCGGCTTTCCCAAACCCATAGATCACCAGAAAATGCTCAAAGTCCAAACTCCAGTCATTACCAAATTTCATACATAATACATTATTAAAAATTTTGATTTTCTTTTTAAAATTCATATCTTCCAGAGACAATTCAATTTATATAACTGATTCAGCCAATTACACCACTTGATTTAACATGATGTTATAATTCCTACTGTATTTTCTTGATTTTTAGGGGATTTTCAAACATAAATACTTGGAAGAAATTTTGAATCTAGACTTATGTTTAAACAAATTTTTTTTTTTGAAATCCAAGGATTAATATTGAACAGATAAATAGTTTTGGAATTTTGATTCAAAACCCTTAAGCTTTGAACTAAAAACAGAGGTGTTCAATGCCACAGATATACATATCAGATATGCAGACTTACATATATTCATAAACACAAAGTTATCACTTATATATGCATAAACAAAGCAGCATCCATCTCAGGGCTTCACAAGCAAGCAGACATCTATTTACTTAGTTTTTAAATTTAAAATGTTACTCACCTGAGAAATTGATAAACAATAGAGCCTCTGGTTTATTTTGAAAACAGCTTGAACTTTAGAAAACTTTAGAAAACAACAATTAGCTAGGAAAAGAAATCGTCTAAAGACGATAGTTAATCGGTACGAAATACCGGGTTGTTACAGACTCCCCTCCTTAAAGAAATTGCATCCTCGCAATCTTAAGGAATAAGTGGAAAAAAGGTAACAACCATAAGAGCATAACATCACAAAATGAAGAAATATGGAACAACGGCGTAGTACAATAACGGTACATCCGATGAACCGATCACCAAAAAAGAACATTAGACGCTAGTCCATAAAGGAAATGAGACGAAGCTCAATAGAACGAAATACATCAAAACGTCCGATGAACTTGGTAAAAAGATGATTCCATTCGGACATCATCAAAGAAACGACCGCTTGTTGCCTATGACTAAGTGCATCGGCATCACGATTCCCCTTTCCGGAAGGATATAAAGAATACCAAGATCATAGGATGCTAGGAACTCGAGTCAATGCGGTTGACGTAAATTAAATCCCTTATGAGAAAATAAATATTCCCATGAGTGGCATATCTAGTCTCAATAGGCATAAATGATTTAGAAGCACAAGAGATAGCACGTTCTCTTTTACAAGAGAACGGCATCCAAACCAATACGATTAGCATTGGTACAAAAGGTAATGTCTTGGTTCCCTTCGGAAATCACAAGATTAGAAGTATCAAAAAAAAAGAGTTGTTTTAAATAATATTCTTTCCCGAAAAAGCTAAAATTTCTAAAATTTACAATTTACTTTATGTAATTATCTTTTCAGAAAAATTTGCATTTTACAATTCAATTTACCGTGTCTAATTGTCTCATCAAAGCGTCTAGGAGATTCCTATCGATAACGTTGATCAAGCGCATCGACCAGAATTCTTAAAGCACTCAATGGGCAATACAATCACAAAATCATCTTTTAATTTCATAAAAGAAATTCACAAATTTTCAACAAAATCTAACTATCCATAGATAATCCGATGATAGCAAAAAACTGAATAATCACGATTATCAGCAATGTTCAATTATCAAAAACGATAATAGAATCTCAAATATCTAATTATCACAAGCGATAATCAGAAACATCAAATATCCGATTATCAAAAATGATAATTCAGAAACACAAATATCCGATTATCAAAAACGAAAATCAGAAACACAAATATCTGATTATCAAAAACGATAATCAGAAACACAAATATCCGATTATCAAAAACGATAATCAGAAACACAAATATGCGATTAACGAGTTTGGAATTAACCAAAATAGTAAAAGTATGGTTCCATATTCCGTACTTTTGCTAAATCGTTTAAATCTCTATATCGTTTCCTTGAAAGTGTAAAATTGTGTATTATAAAAAAAAATATAACATTTCACATTCTCAAACGGACAAGTCCGGAATTAAGCGAATCAGTAAAAGAAAGGGGTCATAGTCCTCGATTTTGCTGAAATGTTTAAATCGCTTCCTCATTCTTTTGAAAATGCAAACTGTAAAAATTTTGAAAACAAATTTAATTTATATTTTGAAACAACCTTTTAAAAATAACGAATTTTGAAAACACGTGATTAAATTAGCAACATCAGTAGCAACATTGATAAGGAAATTGCACTTCTCAAAATACCGTAAAAACGGACAACAAAATCAGCATTGCGGGAGAACCGCTTGTAAATCTATTTTAAAATTGACGGTTACTGAAGTTAACACATCAAAACCTCATCAAAATAACTGGCATCAAAATATAATACCAATGAATTTTCATTCATCAAAAAGGTCACAAGAATCTTCTCAAAGATAGAAAGGGATTCCATTCCCTAAACTTGTATTCATAACAAGTCAATAACACATGAATTCACCAATGCACAAAAAAAATTGATAAAACTTATCAATAGAAATCACGAAAGTTGGTGAAGCACAAATTCTAGAAATCTACACACGAAATCCAAAAATCACAAAAATTCTAGAATCGACACACGAAATCCAGAAATCACAAAAATTCTAGAACCGACACACGAAATCCAGAAATCACAAAAATTCTAGAATCGACACACGAAATCCAGAAATCACAAAAATTCTAGAATCGACACACGAAATCCAGAAATCACAAAAAGGGGGAGGCCTATCAGAAAACGGGAGTATGAATACTCAAAACACCGGTATCATAAGAACGAGAAGCTATCTCATGGTGGCTAACCATTAAATTTTCACACAGGAATGGTCCGAAGACCGTGGGGCGCTACCCCACATATGTGATGGCGAAAACTCACACAAACGGGGTTTAGTCTCCTTCGCAGAAAAAAGAGACATCGCGCAATCGCTAGTATAAATCATAAAAAGGAAAAGGGGAAGGCCTATCACAAAATGGGAGCATGAAAACTCACCGACCGGTATCACAAGAATGAGAAGCTATCTCATAGTGGCCAACCATTAAATTTTCACACAGGAATGGTCCGAAGACCGTGGGGTGCTACCCCACATATGTGATGATGAAACATCACACAAGTTGTGTGGGACGAAATCACACAAATGGTGTCCAGACTAACCTCAAAGCCAAAGGGAAATGTGTGAGTCAAAATCACACCGATGAGGTCTAGTCTAACCGTGCAGAGAAAGAGACATCACACATTTGCTAGTCTAAATTACAAAAATGATCGTCATGATCATCAAGAAGTGTTAATTGCACTAAGTTAGTGAATATAAGAGTTTAGCTTCATGTCCCATAACCACTAGCTTAACTCAAATATTTACGAACAAACTGTAGATCTTCACTAGAAAATTGTCACAAAAGGTTCAATCGAACAAGTCCAGGAGTTAATCGACGAAGTAAACGCAAGCGTTTCATACCACTTGTTTTACTAGGCCATTTAATTCAATTTCTCATACGAGTGAAATAAAGGCTTGTATATACTAATAGATTGGAAAACCGTTTAAGAAAAAGAGTTTTATAATAAAATAGTTTTGAAATTATTTGGAGAAAAGGGTTTTAATATTTACTACTAGTATAGAAGTCCTTTATATTTTTAAAGTGACAAATCACAAAAATGATTGTAGAAACAATCAATCACAAGAATTCACATACAAAGATGTGAATAGAATCCAAAGAAATCGATAATGAATCCATCAAAAGGTATGTTCACAAAAATCCCGAAGAAAATGTCATCAAAGTTGCTAATAAATGATAGCAACAAATTGGGGAAATAATCAAGAATCGATTAAGTTTGGAAACCAAATCAATTCACAAAAATTCACATTCGAAGACGTGAATAAAATCCAAAGAATTCGATTCCAAATTCATCAAAGTAGAAATACCCAAAAATTCCAGAAATAGAAGTTATCAAAATCGACAAAGGTGATAACAACTAATTGGAAAAGAAGAATCGATTATCAATTGGAAAAACAAAGCAAAACGAGCATAAATGCATAAATGGCTTCAACAAAAATAAGAATCAAGTCAATGTCGAAGTCAACAATTAATGGTCACAGTCGAGTACAAAATGAATCAATATTGTCATCAAAGAATTCAACGGCAAACAAAATCAGAGTCTTGGAAATCAAGAAATTAGCAATTTCACAAAAACAAAGTGACCGAAGTCGAATGGAAATCAAGACGAGGAAAACACAAAATATCAAGTTCAAAATCGCTGAGATTCGAACTAGATATGAGTGAAAATCAAAATCACTCAATTTGGAACCGGTCGAGCTATTTTTCATCACAGTGTAACAGGTACACAATGACACCCATAGCACAACACAAAAGTGGAACAAAGTCCAGAGGTCAAAATAGCTTTAATTGGTCAAATTCGAACAAAATCAACATCGGCTAAATCAATTCAAAGCCGAAAACACAAGAACAAAATCCTCATCATCAAAAACCCAACTTGAGTTCGTAAAGCAAAAGGAGACAGAAGCCAAAATACTTTCACGAAATCAAAATCAAATACACACGAATAAGTGTTAGGAATTCATTCCTAACAATCAAAGATAATCATATGAAAAGATGAGAGATAAAACACCGACAAATAGTTGAAACACATGCTCCATCTAAGTTATGTTTTATAATTGTCCTAAACCCCAGGCTCTGATACCAAGCTGTGACGCCCCACCTCTATACCCGCGCTGGCAAAGAACACTACGGTGTAATGTTGTCAACTAGCACGGAAAATAAGGCTGTTGAGGAGCGACCATCCGTGTAATTACTTTGTGCGAGCACCGATATGTCAGATAGTATAACATGCATTCTTATTTCAGGAGGAAATCCGACGTACCGATACAAACACAAAGCAACTACACAGTGGCTATAATAGTTTAGGACAATAAATATAAAAATAACACAGATAACATAAATGCGAAACACGGATGGAACAAAAAGTCTCATATATATATAATAACTGATGTCAGTTACAATACATTTGACACAATACAAATGATACAACTATAACTGTCGACTCGGGAAGTTATATATATACAAGTACATTATCGACTAATATACATGAATACATATCAACCTAAAACAATACACTGACTACTACAAAAAGACGAAGACTACTTCAGAAGATATAAAAAGTCTTCATAGCTCAATCAGCAACCCAAAGCAGGAAATCTACAACCTAAAAACTCGAGTCTGACCCGAGTATTACATTCAAAAGAAAATAATACCCGGGTCAGTCTAATTCAAACTCAGCTATTAGTGCAAAGAAGCAATAATAATCAAATATCAAAATAGACGACAGTCACAGAAATCTCGTATGCCCAACTTCTCGATAAGAGAATCGGATAACGGCAAATATAACACTAACTAGTGTTAAACAACAGATCAGCGAACCCAAATCAGAATACAACTTCAAAATATTGAATTGAACCAACGAAACAATTCAAACAATCGAAACATCAATTAAATCGTCACTTTTGGCAGGGCTGTAGTACACGCACGCGTGTACTGCCTCGCCACTACAGTGATGAATTACACAAAAGCCCAATGAAAGTCACAAATGATCACAAGGTCAAATCCAAAATGCTGGGTTCAACACAAGGGAATTCGAAAACAAATCCGATTGTATTAATGCAATACTAACCAACAAGGGCCAAAACTGCATATAAAATGAAACTGCAGTCCTAAATGAATACAAGGGCAATCTGCAATAAAATTGCAGTCACCACAAGATCGCAAAGGTGAAACTGCCACAAAAGGAAGCAAGAAACAACTGCTCAATAAAACTTCAGTTGAAACAAACAATTAACCAGGAATCTAATCAGTCAAACATCGACAACTCAAGTGTCGAACTCAACTGGATAGCACCACCTGGTCCAATTATGTAAAACAGTGGCATACCAAACAAGAACAGAGTAGTTCAGGCTGGAAGCATATATGAACAAAAGAGTTCGATGACTCAAATATCACAAAATACAACAATAAGGATCAAGAGACAAAGGCTACAAGTTGATCCAAAGCAGTAAAACCAAAACAGCAGTGACAGTGCAAGTAAGTGATGAAGCACAGCAAAATCCAGTGCCAACATGAATATAAAATGAATCATCAAAATAGACAAGTAATGTAGCACTATATCAACGGTGCATCATAATACAACAGCAATAAAGGCAACAGGGATCAATGATCACAAGTACAAGTATCACCAGTAACAACTATATGGACTGGACAGTGCAAACCAATTCTAATGCATATTCAAGTCAAGCTATAGTCAAAACAGCGGACCATCTACGAGTAACATGAACAAGTCTAGATAACATGAGAGTAGTTCAAGAGTGAAGGCAACAACATGCAAATAAGCTTTAATTCAATGGCCAAGGGACTAAAAGATGGCAACAGGGAAGTAAAGCAATATCCCAGGTGAAGCTAACATGATCAGAGACTAGCATGTACACAGTGAAGGCAACAAACTCAAGTCCAAATGAACAAGTGACAAACAGTGCAAGTGCCAAAATGAAGCATGAATGCTACTGTGGAGACTAGAGCATAGGAATGTGCAGACTCAAGCTACAAGTTCAAATGTCAACAAAGCACATTAGTATGGCAACACAACAGCATGCACATAAATGAAGGCTACACTGACAAGTGCACAGCTACAAGTAACCAGGTGAACACATGCATATCTAACAGTGTCAAGTAAAGATCAAAGTCAGGTTCAAGTGACAAACACTTATCAAGTCAAATGCAACAAGTGAAACATGTACACAAAAGTCGTACAATGCAAGATTACAGCAAAATGCACAGGACGAACATACATGAAGATCATATTCTAGTGCATCGAACCATCGAGCAAGTGCAACCAGACAGAATACAAAGCAAAACAAGTGCAACAGTAAAGATCAAACCAAGTCAGGTATCAACGAAGACAGATGGTCAGAAATGAGATTGACGGTCATCAACAATGAACATAGTCAATGCCTAAGATCAACAGTGATCAAAACAAGGCTAGGAAATCACAGAATTGAAGTCGAGATGACAAGGTTCGACTGTATCAATTCAAAGTAAATCGAACGTTCAAAAACCAAAGCCATGGATACAACAAAATTTCCAAAAATATCAAAGCATAAAAACGGAATGTATCAACAACGTGAATATCAAGGAATCCAAATCAGACGACTATATAAACAACCCCAAACATCATCATCGAGTGTGGTGAAGTTCAGAGCAAACACAATCATCATTGACAAAGTCGAAGCCATCAAAAATAGAATAAGCAAACAAGGTTGAACGATTTTCAAATTAGATGTGAGTAATATAAATTACTCACCTTTGCCACGAATGGAGCAACCGAAGTCCCCTCGAGCTCGATCAAAAATCGAAGCAGTCGAAAGCCCTAATTGTTGAAGGTCGGCGAACTAACGAAGCAGCTATTTTTGATGTGCCCTAGCTTTAGTAGAGGAATGAAGATCGAAAGTCCCAGACTTTTCAGAGCGAACGAAGAACGATCGAAGAAGCCCCAATTCTCGATCGAAGAAGAAGAAGAACGAAAACGAGATGTCGCCATTCTCGTTCGATTGTTTTCGTTTTAGGGTTACTCAACGAATGAAAATGGAAAAAAAGGGGGATCGGGTTTGTCTTGGTTAGTTATCACGGCAACCAAAAAGACTTAACCATTTTTCAAAAGAAAATTCAAACTGGTTTAAAAATTCCAAACAACAATTAGCTAGGAAAAGAAATCGTCTAAAGACGATAGTTAATCGGTACGAAATACCGGGTTGTTACAGACTCCCCTCCTTAAAGAAATTGCATCCTCGCAATCTTAAGGAATAAGTGGAAAAAAGGTAACAACCATAAGAGCATAACATCACAAAATGAAGAAATATGGAACAACGGCGTAGTACAATAACGGGACATCCGATGAACCGATCACCATAAAAGAACATTAGACGCTAGTCCATAAAGGAAATGAGACGAAGCTCAATAGAACGAAATACATCAAAACGTCCGATGAACTTGGTAAAAAGATGATTCCATTCGGACATCATCAAAGAAACGACCGCTTGTTGCCTATGACTAAGTGCATCGGCATCACGATTCCCCTTTCTGGAAGGATATAAAGAATACCAAGATCATAGGATGCTAGGAACTCGAGTCAATGGGGTTGACGTAAATTAAATCCCTTAAGAGAAAATAAATATTCCCATGAGTGGCATATCTAGTCTCAATAGGCATAAATGATTTAGAAGCACAAGAGATAGCACGTTCTCTTTTACAAGAGAACGGCATCCAAACCAATACGATTAGCATTGGTACAAAAGGTAATGTCTTGGTTCCCTTCGGAAATCACAAGATTAGAAGTATCGAAAAAAAAAGAGTTGTTTTAAATAATATTCTTTCCCGAAAAAGCTAAAATTTCTAAAATTTACAATTTACTTTATGTAATTATCTTTTCAGAAAAATTTGCATTTTACAATTCAATTTACTGTGTCTGATTGTCTCATCAAAGCGTCTAGGAGATTCCTATCGATAACGGTTATCAAGCGCATCGACCAGAATTCTTAAAACACTCAATGGGAAATACAATCACAAAATCATCTTTTAATTTCATAAAAGAAATTCACAAATTTTCAACAAAATCTAACTATCCATAGATAATCCGATGACAACAAAACTGAATAATCACGATTATCAGCAATGTTCAATTATCAAAAACGATAATAGAATCTCAAATATCTAATTATCACAAGCGATAATCAGAAACATCAAACATCCGATTATCAAAAACGATAATTCAAAAACACAAATATCCGATTATCAAAAACGAAAATCAGAAACACAAATATCCGATTATCAAAAACGATAATCAGAAACACAAATATCTGATTATCAAAAACGATAATCAGAAACACAAATATGCGATTAACGAGTCCGGAATTAACCAAAATAGTAAAAGTATGGTTCCATATTCCGTACTTTTGCTAAATCGTTTAAATCTCTATATCGTTTCCTTGAAAGTGTAAAATTGTATATTATAAAAAAAATATAACATTTCACATTCTCAAATGGACAAGTCCGGAATTAAGCGAATCGGTAAAAGAAAGGGGTCATAGTCCTCGATTTTGCTGAAATGTTTAAATCGCTTCCTCATTCTTTTGAAAATGCAAACAGTAAAAAATTTGAAAACAAATTTAATTTATATTTTGAAACAACCTTTTAAAAATAACGAATTTTGAAAACACGTGATTAAATTAGCAACATCAGTAGCAACATTGATAAGGAAATTGCACTTCTCAAAATATCGTAAAAACGGACAACAAAATCAGCATTGCGGGAGAACCGCTTGTAAATCTATTTTAAAATTGATGGTTACTGAAGTTAACACGTCAAAACCTCATCAAAATAACTGGCATCAAAATATAATACCAATGAATTTTCATTCATCAAAAACGTTACAAGAATCTTCTCAAAGATAGAAAGGGATTCCATTCCCTAAACTTGTATTCATAACAAGTCAATAACACATGAATTCACCAATGCACAAAAAAATTGATAAAACTTATCAATAGAAATCACGAAAGTTGGTAAAGCACAAATTCTAGAATCGACACACGAAATCCAGAAATCACAAAAATTCTAGAATCGACACACGAAATCCAGAAATCACAAAAATTCTAGAATCGACATACGAAATCCAGAAATCACAAAAATTCTAGAATCGACACACGAAATCCAGAAATCACAAAAAGGGGGAGGCCTATCAGAAAACGGGAGTATGAAAACTCAAAACACCGGTATTACAAGAACGAGAAGCTATCTCATGGTGGCTAACCATTAAATTTTCACACAGGAATGGTCCGAAGACCGTGGGGCGCTACCCCACATATGTGATGGCGAAACATCACACAAACGGGGTTTAGTCTCCCTCGCGGACAAAGAGACATCACACAATCGCTAGTATAAATCATAAAAAGGAAAGGGGGAAGGCCTATCACAAAATGGGAGCATGAAAACTCACCGACCGGTATCACAAGAATGAGAAGCTATCTCATGGTGGCCAACCATTAAATTTTCACACAGGAATGGTCCGAAGACCGTGGGGCGCTACCCCACATATGTGATGGTGAAACATCACTCAAGTTGTGTGAGACGAAATCACACAAATGGTGTCCAGACTAACCTCAAAGCCAAAGGGAAATGTGTGAGTCGAAATCACACCGATGAGGTCTAGTCTAACCGTGCAGAGAAAGAGACATCGCACATTTGCTAGTCTAAATTACAAAAATGATCGTCATGATCATCAAGAAGTGTTAATTACACTAAGTTAGTGAATATAAGAGTTTAGCTTCATGTCCCATAACCACTAGCTTAACTCAAATATTTACGAACAAACTGTAGATCTTCACTAGAAAATTGTCACAAAAGGTTCAATCGAACAAGTCCAGGAGTTAATCGACGAAGTATACGCAAGCGTTTCATACCTCTTGTTTTATTAGGCCGTTTAATTCAATTTCTCATACGAGTGAAATAAAGGCTTGTATATACTAATAGATTGGAAAACCGTTTAAGAAAAAGAGTTTTATAATAAAATAGTTTTGAAATTATTTGGAGAAAAGGGTTTTAATATTTACTACTAGTATAGAAGTCCTTTATATTTTTAAAGTGACAAATCACAAAAATGATTGTAGAAACAATCAATCACAAGAATTCACATACAAAGATGTGAATAGAATCCAAAGAAATCGATAATGAATCCATCAAAAGGTATGTTCACAAAAATCCCGAAGAAAATGTCATCAAAGTTGCTAATAAATGATAGCAACAAATCGGGGAAATAATCAAGAATCGATTAAGTTTGGAAACCAAATCAATTAACAAAAATTCACATTCGAAGACGTGAATAAAATCCAAAGAATTCGATTCCAAATTCATCGAAGTAGAAATACCCAAAAATTCCAGAAATAGAAGTTATCAAAATCGACAAAGGTGATAACAACTAATTGGAAAAGAAGAATCGATTATCAATTGGAAAAACAAAGCAAAACGAGCATAAATGCATAAATGGCTTCAACAAAAATAAGAATCAAGTCAATGCCGAAGTCAACAATTAATGGTCACAGTCGAGTACAAAACGAATCAATATTGTCATCAAAGAATTCAACGGCAAACAAAATCAGAGTCTTGGAAATCAAGAAATTAGCAATTTCACAAAAACAAAGTGACCGAAGTCGAATGGAAATCAAGACGAGGAAAACACAAAATATCAAGTTCAAAATCGCTGAGATTCGAACTAGATATGAGTGAAAATAAAAATCACTCAATTTGGAACCGGTCGAGCTATTTTTCATCATAGTGTAACAGGTACACAATGACACCCATAGCACAACACAAAAGTGGAACAAAGTCCAGAGGTCAAAATAGCTTTAATTGGTCAAATTCGAACAAAATCAACATCGGCTAAATCAATTCAAAGCCGAAAACACAAGAACAAAATCCTCATCATCAAAAACCCAACTTGAGTTCGTAAAGCAAACGGAGACAGAAGCCAAAATACTTTCACGAAATCAAAATCAAATACACATGAATAAGTGTTAGGAATTCATTCCGAACAATCAAAGATAATCATATGAAAAGATGAGATATAAAACACCGACAAATAGTTGTAACACATGCTCCATCTAAGTTATGTTTTATAATTGTCCTAAACCCCAGGCTCTGATACCAAGCTGTGACGCCCCACCTCTATACCCGCGCTGGCCAAGAACACTACGGTGTAATGTTGTCAACTAGCACGGAGAATAAGGCTGTTGAGGAGCGACCATCCGTGTAATTACTTTGTGCGAGCACCGATATGTCAGATAGTATAACATGCATTCTTATTTCAGGAGGAAATCCGACGTACCGATACAAACACAAAGCTACTACACAGTGGCTATAATAGTTTAGGACAATAAATATAAAAATAACACAGATAACATAAATGCGGAACACAGATGGAACAAAAAGTCTTATATATATATAATAACTGATGTCAGTTACAATACATTTGACACAATACAAATGATACAACTATAACTGTCGACTCGGGAAGTTATATATATACAAGTACATTATCGACTAATATACATGAATACATATCAACCTAAAACAATACACTGACTACTACAAAAAGACGAAGACTACTTCAAAAGATATAAAAAGTCTTCATAGCTCAATCAGCAACCCAAAGCAGGAAATCTACAACCTGAAAACTCGGGTCTGACCCGAGTATTACATTCAAAAGAAAATAATACCCGGGTCAGTCTAATTCAAACTCAGCTATTAGTGCAAAGAAGCAATAATAATAAAATATCAAAATAGACGACAGTCACAGAAATCTCGTATACCCAACTTCTCGATAAGAGAATCGAATAACGGAAAATATAACACTAACCAGTGTTAAACAACAGATCAGCGAACCCAAATCAGAATACAACTACAAAATATTGAATTGAACCAACGAAATAATTCAAACAATCGAAACATCAATTAAATCGTCACTTTTGGCAGGGCTGCAGTACACGCACGCGTGTACTGCCTCGCCACTACAGTGATGAATTACACAAAAGCCCAATGAAAGTCACAAATGATCACAAGGTCAAATCCAAAATGCTGGGTTCAACACAAGGGAATTCGAAAACAAGTCCAATTGTATTAATGCAATGCAAATCAACAAGGGCCAAAACTGCATATAAAATGAAACTGCAGTCCTAAATGAATACAAGGGCAATCTGCAATAAAATTGCAGTCACCACAAGATCGCAAAGGTGAAACTGCCACAAAAGGAAGCAAGAAACAATTGCTCAATAAAACTTCAGTTGAAACAAACAATTAACCAGGAATCTAATCAGTCAAACATCGACAACTCAAGTGTCGAACTCAACTAGATAGCACCACCTGGTCCAATTATGTAAAACAGTGGCATACCAAACAAGAACAGAGTAGTTCAGGCTAGAAGCATATATGAAAAAAATAGTTCGATGACTCAAATATCACAAAATACAACAATAAGGATCAGGAGACAAAGGCTACAAGTTGATCCAAAGCAGTAAAACCAAAACAGCAGTGACAGTGCAAGTAAGTGATGAAGCACAGCAAAATCCAGTGCCAACATGAATATAAAATGAATCATCAAAACAGACAAGTAATGTAGCACTATATCAACGGTGCATCATAATACAACAGCAATAAAGGCAACAGGGATCAATGATCACAAGTACAAGTATCACCAGTAACAACTATATGGACTGGACAGTGCAAACCAATTCTAATGCATATTCAAGTCAAGCTATAGTCAAAACAGCGGACCATCTACGAGTAACATGAACAAGTCTAGATAACATGAGAGTAGTTCAAGAGTGAAGGCAACAGCATGCAAATAAGCTTTAATTCAATGGCCAAGGGACTAAAAGATGGCAACAGGGAAGTAAAGCAATATCCCAGGTGAAGCTAACATGATCAGAGACTAGCATGTACACAGTGAAGGCAACAAACTCAAGTCCAAATGAACAAGTGACAAACAGTGCAAGTGCCAAAATGAAGCATGAATGCTACTGTGGAGACTAGAGCATAGGAATGTGCAGACTCAAGCTACAAGTTCAAATGTCAACAAAGCACATTAGTATGGCAACACAACAGCATGCACATAAATGAAGGCTACACTGACAAGTGCACAGCTACAAGTAACCAGGTGAACACATGCATATCTAACAGTGTCAAGTAAAGATCAAAGTCAGGTTCAAGTGACAAACACTTATCAAGTCAAATGCAACAAGTGAAACATGTACACAAAAGTCGTACAATGCAAGATTACAGCAAAATGCACAGGACGAACATACATGAAGATCATATTCTAGTGCATCGAACCATCGAGCAAGTGCAACCAGACAGAATACAAAGCAAAACAAGTGCAACAGTAAAGATCAAACCAAGTCAGGTATCAACAAAGACAGATGGTCAGAAACGAGATTGACGGTCATCAACAATGAACATAGTCAATGCCTAAGATCAACAGTGATCAAAACAAGGCCAGGAAATCACAGAATTGAAGTTGAGATGACATGGTTCGACTGTATCAATTCAAAGTAAATCGAACATTCAAAAACCAAAGCCGTGGATACAACGAAATTTCCAAAAATATCAAAGCATAAAAATGGAAAGTATCAACAACGTGAATATCAAGGAATCCAAATCAGACGACTATATAAACAACCCCAAACATCATCATCGAGTGTGGTGAAGTTCAGAGCAAACCCAATCATCACTGACAAAGTCGAAGCCATCAAAAATAGAATAAGCAAACAAGGTCGAACGATTTTCGAATTAGATGTGAGTAATATAAATTACTCACCTTTTCCACGAATGGAGCAACCGAAGTCCCCTCGAGCTCGATCAAAAATCGAAGCAGTCGAAAGCCCTAATTGTTGAAGGTCGGCGAACTAACGAAGCAGCTATTTTTGATGTGCCCTAGCTTTAGTAGAGGAATGAAGATCGAAAGTCCCAGACTTTTCAGAGCGAACGAAGAACGATCGAAGATCCCCAATTCTCGATCGAAGAAGAAGAAGAACGAAAACGAGATGCCGCCATTTTCGTTCGATTGTTTTCGTTTTAGGGTTACTGAACGAATGAAAATGGAAAAAAGGGGGGATCGGGTTTGTCTTGGTTAGTTATCACGACAACCAAAAAGACTTAACCATTTTTCAAAAGAAAATTCAAACTGGTTTAAAAATTCCAAACAACAATTAGCTAGGAAAAGAAATCGTCTAAAGACGATAGTTAATCGGTACGAAATACCAGGTTGTTACAAACATCTTCGGAGATATCATAGTCACTGCATCTCACCACACATTACTACTTCCTGAGATACCAAGATAACATCACTAGCTTCTGCTCAACTGTCAGAATCCAAATTTTACTCATCCAAACTTGCACTTCAAAAATGGACTCCGAACCCTAACAGATTTCCTTCAGAGATTGGTGAAATCCTTACACCACAATAAAAATTCACTCGAGACAGTATTGGGTCTACGGTCTCAGAAGATACACTTCCAACCTCAACAAACTCCAACCATTGGTAGTAGTGCTACACACACCACTACCCTATCTACCCTTATATCTTATATTGGAAAACCCGAACAGGTAACCCAACAGATAGGTAGAAATATATAAATAAATATATATATATCAAAATTACAATTACACTCTCTCAAGAAAGATATCACTCCAGAGCTTATGTATTCACTAAACCTAGCGCTCTGATACCAAATGAGACGACCCAACTTTCTATCACCAGAAAGTTGCATCATCTTAAGAAAGAAAGGGATAGAAAAGAGAAAAGATAAAGAAGAAAGAAGAAACAACATCAGAATCTCAACAGCGGAACGAATAAATTATATTAATCACATAAATATTACATAGTATACAACATCAATCAAAGTTACACAGGTAATACATCACATACTGGACAGTTATAAACACCCGTCTAGTTAATACAACTCGATACAACTCAAATACAACACCGAGATACCAACACAGCGGAACATTATATATCTACAACGCTGAAGCCTCCTGCTCCATTACTCCTCCATAATTCGTCAAAGCTAACCTGAATCCCTTGGCTACTCATAAAAATTTGAGTACCCAAGAGTTTAAGAAAAACAGAAATAAACTACGGGTCATACATGGGTCTGGTATGAGTAACAGGTTAAAGTTGCTTAACTTTTGAAAATCCTTTGAAAACAAATGGTATCACGTAAGACTTCCCACACATAAACATGTGTAATTTTTTACCTTACGCTAACCAAACATTTGATAGGTAATCTAGTGATATTATAATAGGGTCTAGGGTTTTCAAAATAAAATACAGAAATAGCTGGAATGCTTACATCTCACGTTCCAACATAGTTGGGCACAACTAATACGTATGACACTTATTGGAGATTGGATTCCATACAATGGCAGGGCTACTGGGGTATACCGCCCATCACAGTACGTGGCCTAGATCACCGTACCGAGGAGTACGCCCGCTCCCATACAACACAAAGCCGAAACCATCCCTTACTGGACAGTCCCAAACAAGACAACCCCAGTAGTTGGAGCTCACAACTGCCCACACAGTCGAATATAAAGGGACATCTAGACAGGGGAAAATCTCGCTCTCAAGTGGGTGCTACCCACGAAGCCTTGCTGCACCTCCCCTGTTTTAGCCATTCCCGGTTGATGAGGCTTGAGGATACGATTACCTTAACAGAGCTCATCACTTAGAATGCTCATCGTCCACCTGACGATGTTCTGAAAGCATTCAATCCATAAAGTTCGTTCTGGGTTCGAACGAAACCGAAGGCATTATCTCGTTACACTCATTTTGGAATCACCCTTAGAGTTAACGACAATAACCCTTGCACTCTGAATCTTCACCTCCACTTGAGATTCACGACCTATCGTTAATTTGGATCGATGTGGTTTTCGGATATCCAAATCTGGAAACCCGATCCCGGTCTCATCGAAATCCAAACCGTATCTTTTAAGGCCAAGTTGTTTTAAAGTTAAAATAATTCATTTCATTATCCATATACACACAGATAGATAATTCACAATATCATCATAAATAGATAATTCATATTATCATCACACTTCAACCAAAGCATCTATATCACACAGCATTATTTATCTCATATCTGGGATTTCAAACCATTCAAGGAAATCAATATCATCCATCCATATATAAACAAGGATTAATAATCACACCATTTATAATTAATTTAAAATGAATTAAATTAATTACTTCATCTCTAATTAATTTAAAGTAAATTAAATTAATTACTTCATCATTATAAATCTTGTTTACATAATCATTAATTAATTACAAATCAATTAATTAATCATTCTCTAATTTCCATCTTAATTTATCATCCTTGATTAATTATCCTTTAATTACATTCAAGTAGATATTCTTTAATTAATTTTACAAATTAATTATCCTTAACCAAATACAGCAATTAATCTTTAATTACTCTTTTAATTAATTAACTATAATTAATTACATTAATCCTTAATTAATTACATTAATTAATTACTCTTTAATCACTTATTATTGATTAATTAATCTTAATTAATCAACCCTTAATTACATCATTAATTATATAATTTAATGATCCCTAATTACATTTTAATTAATTATTCTATTAAAATTTATTTACATTAAGTAATAAATCTTTAATTTAACAACATTTATTAATCACTCTTGATTAATCACATCCAGTAATTAACTACCCTTAATTACTTCATTTAATAAATTAATTACTCCTTAATTAATTATCTTAATTAATCCCTTGATTAATTTCACAAAGTAATTTAATCCAAATTACTTCCATATTTAAATCATCTTCGATTAATTACATCCAGTAATTACTATTAATTACTTCACTACGTAATTATACTTCCTTTATGACATAAAGTAATTATGCTAACAAATCATCCAATGATTAATTAAAATTAATTAAACTTAATTAATTAACTTAAACTAATCAAATTTATCTAATTAATTACCTTAAGTAATTAATTCCTTTAATTAATTCATTAATTAATTATACTTAACTAATTTCACAATTGATTATCTTTAATTAATTAATCTAATTGATTTTAAAGATTAATCACATTAATTAATTATTAAACAATCTTAAGTTAACGACCTTCAATAATTATTTATAATTCTTAATTTATTTTCTTAAGAAATTGAACTTAGATTTAATCAATATTAATTACAAATTAATTTATACTTAATAACCAATTAATTAACCACTAATTATTTAATTAATTTAAGTTTTAACTGTAACTTAATTAACCTTTAATTACTTGATTAATTAATATTTAATCATTAATTAAAATCTAACCTTATCAATTTAATGATCTTTAATTCCAAATTAATTATTCCTAATTAATTAACTTAAACCATATTTAATTAATTTATACCCTTAATCACTTAATTAATCAATCCAAATCATTAATTAATAAAATTAATTTATCCATTTTAATTACCTAAATAATTTAATGAATCGCAATTCATTAAATCTTAATTAACTTTAAAATAAAACATTTCTTATTAATGATTAAATTATCATTAACAAAGCAATTAAAAACAATTTACTTTTAAATTTACTTCAAATTTCATTTAAAATTTAAGATTTAAAAATAAATATAAATTTAACTTTAACCAATTTAAATCAATTTTATAAACCTCTTAAATCAAATGTTATAGGGAATTTTATAAAGAATCTTTATAAATAAGTTTTAAACATTTTGTTGAAAACCATTTCATTTTAAACATACTTTAACAACTTTTAAATTGTTAAAAACATTTCATTTATTTTAAAAACTTATTTATTTAAAAATAGGATTCAAATTCATTTGAATCCATACTTTAAATTGGATTTAAACCCTGTTTAAAATTTGCTTCACAGTTTTCAAATTCATTTTAAAAATTTAAAAACACTTACAGGTTTTAAACCTGTAACCATCAATTACCCGAGCCTACCCTAAAACACTTCGAGCCAAATTCCCCACTACTCCGAGTCACACAGGCGAATGACTCGAGAAAAACTCGTGACCACAGCTCCCTCTCAATCCAAACGTCACCATAACCAAGAATTTTATGCACGGTGCACGTGCCCAACGCCGATGATCGCCTCTAATCATCGAGCAAGTCGACAACCCCCACGTACCAACTCCAGATCACCAGAAACCCCACCATCTTCTCGAAACAAAATCGAGCTCGATAACGAAACCTGGAAACTCATCAGAAACTCTTTACCATACCTGGAAGTTCGCCGTCCTCACCACCTCGTCCATCAGAACCCCTGAAATTCTGGCCATCCCTTCGTCAACATCTCCCCTACCCTCTCTCAAGATCACGTAACACTCGAACGCTCAGAAAGGATGAACAAAATGAAAATCTCAGCCCCACTAAAATTAGGTTTAAAATTTTCAAACCTTCGCCGCTGCCACCCCCGTGGTCTGACCACCACCCCACCATTTTTCAAGCATCTCCATTCGTTCCTCCATCACCAGGAAAGGTCCCGGCTTTCTCGAACCCATAGATCACCAGAAAATGCTCAAAGTCCATACTCCAGTCATTACCAAATTTCATACATAATACATTATTAAAAATTTTGATTTTCTTTTTAAAATTCATATCTTCTAGAGACAATTCAATTTATATAACTGATTCAGCCAATTACACCACTTGATTTAACATGATGTTATAATTCCTACTATATTTTCTTGATTTTCAGGGGATTTTCAAACATAAATTCTTGGAAGAAATTTTGAATCTAGACTTATGTTTAAACAAATTTATTTATTTTGAAATCCAAGGATTAATATTGAACAGATAAATAGTTTTGGAATTTTGATTCAAAACCCTTAAGCTTTGAACTAAAAACAGAGGTGTTCAATGCCACAGATATACATATCAGATATGCAGACTTACATATATTCATAAATGCAGAGTTATCACTTATATATGCATAAACAAAGCATCATCCATCTCAGGGCTTCACAAGCAAGCAGACATCCATTTACTTAGTTTTTAAATTTAAAATGTTACTCACCTGAGAAATTGATAAACAATAGAGCCTCTGGTTTATTTTGAAAACAGCTTGAACTTTAGAAAACTTTTGAAAACATAATTGCAGAAAATGCTTTAGTTTGAACAGATGTAGACTTCAGGTTTTCAGAGATGCACAGGTTTGATTCCAGATTTTGAAAAGAAGATGCTCAAGCTTTGAAAACTACAGGCTGGAATCACTGATCTTCTTGATCTCTGGTTGAATTGATCTTGATTGTTGTTTGTTGTTTCCCTTGAATTTTTTTTAAGTTTAGGTTGAAGCTTACTTCAGATTTTACTCGAAACTGATATGAAGATTGATATATAGGAGATGAGTTACTGGTGATGATATGTTTTTGTACAACTTAGTTCAGAGATTATTCTTTTTACTTGGGGGCTGGTATGATCTTGTTTGTGTACTTAGAGATAATAGCATTCATGAAGTTGTCCCTTATGTCTACATACTTATTCTTTATTTAAATTTCGTATGTACTTATACTTATCCACTAATTTCCCTGTACAAGCATGAATACATTTTTCCTTTCTTTGTCTTACAGCCTTGCAAACATTTGTTTTCCAGAATTAACTCAAGAGTTCATTTTTTCTTGCCTTGCTTTAGTCTTAAGCTTTGCAATATAACTAAGTTTCTATACTTAACAAGATGTTAGAATTTATCTAATGTATTTTACTTTATATTTTACATAACCATATATTTATTTCTATTTTCTAACACAAATACTTACTTTCTTGTATTTCTTAATATATATATATATATATATATATTTATTGTTTAAATCTATGAATTACTTTTTAGAGAAAATAAAATAAAGCTATGTATATATATATATACAAATAAAAGCTTATACAAATATCTTTTAAAATCCAAACATTTTAAATATTTACTCTTTTTAATTTCAAGGCTTTTAAATTCAAAATAAATCCTAGAATCCAATTTTAAAATCAAGTTATATATATATATACATATAACAACATATTTACTTTGAAGATAACACTTCTATTTTAAAATCTATTTATATTTATATATATAACAATACATTAATAATGTTATTTGAGAATAATAATTTGTCAAATTTAAATAATTTATAACAGAGATTATAAATTCCTATTATTATTAAATAAATTAATATATCATATTTATTAAACAATATTTTAAAACAAACCTTTTAATTAATTTTAAACTTAAGTTAAGATATAAATTTAATCAATTAAACATTTATCTTAAACATTTTAAAACTATATATTTTAAATTAAATCATAATTCCCAAATTACCAAAATATATTAGAATTTGAAAACAAGATTCATTTATTTATTAGATTCAAACCAATGATTTCTATTTACAATTTATACAAATATATACACATTATAAATAGAAAGCAATTTATTAGCCTTATAAAAGATAAAATCACCCATTTTATATTTATTAAAAGAAGATTATTAAATAAATTTAAATCTTATTAACAAATATTATCAAATCAATTTAATTTCAATATAGATTATTAAATTGATATTGCCAGAAATTCTGGGATGTCACAACGCCAGTTCCCTCCCGTTCACACCCAAGAAGGAATTAAGGTCTCCTTCGATACTATACTCATGTTGTTTGCTAAGTCATTTCAAAAAGCTAGAACCGCAGTCTCGGAACTTTGTATGTTGATTAAGTGTTCTTTGAAAATGGAAATGTGATGTAAACTTAATTTCTGTATTACTTGGGAATTCCGCTTATAATCAATAGAAAATTTTGTTTTTCATACATTAATTCTCGTATTCTTTATTCTTAATAGGAAACTCAATTAGTGCATGCATCTCATTCTCTAGATGCTTCATGAATTATTAAAATTAAGGACATGTTGCTCACTTACGTAGAAAAAAATGATAATCTTGAAACGACTCAACTCTACGATTCCCGAATAATCCTATAGCACAAGAGTGGCATAGGAATTACTTTATATTTAAATCGACATTTATGACTTATAAGGAAATGATTACTCGTATTGAGGAGCACCATAAGAAAGGGAGAAAGGAGTTCCAGGTGTTAAAAGAGAGAACTAACTCAATTTGCGAGCTTGGTTCTTCATTCGAAGCTGACGCAGCGATAGCCAAATTATATCAGAGAATAAACAATCTGGAAGCGGACTTAATAAAGAGTCAAGTTCATTGTCAGTCACTAGAGCTTATTGCGAGTAAGGGCAAAGCCGACCTCTCTTCCCCCACTCTTGGAAAAATTATTAGATCTTGATCTTCGACGAGTTGAGAATTCCTTACTTTGCTAAACCTGCCTCTAGGTTTAAGCAATGAAATAATCTTGTCATGGAGCAGAAAGGTCAAATTTGAGGTCATACAACATTTTGGTAAGAAATAGGATGAGAAACTTTCTCAATGTATAAGCAAATATGAGAGAAAAGTTCAAAAGCTTGAGCATGAGAGATATACTTTCAATCAAAAGGTCGAGGAGTTGAATAACATATTCAAAATTTTATGAGGAGCCAACAAGACTCTCCAGCGCTCTCTGAATGTCTAAATTCCATCAACAGACGATGCGAATACAGTTCAGAAAAAGAAAAGGAAATTCAAATAAATCCTGGATGTTGTTATTCGTCATGTTGTTGACCTCATAATTGCTCAGAATTTAAAGGCGACTGCACATAATCTTGAGCTTTAGTGATGATTTGCTAGCTTTTTTCCGTTTGACTTTTGCACCTGCCACTTTGTACATAATGTACTAGATTATAAGTAAATTTACAATTGAGTGAATGTTACCTCGAATACAGGATATATAATCATGAATTGAATTCCGAATTTGATCTGAAATTGCTTTCACTTTTCCATATTTCAGCTTTATGATGTGTAGATTAACCTTATGCTTGCTTTGAGAATCAAGAACCTCGCTAATTGAGCTTGATTTAAACATTTGGCAGTTTTATTTATTAATGGAGATTCCCATTAAATGAACTTGGGTCGAGAACCGACCTTAAAAGGCCTTTAATGGCTAGGGCCTCTTACGGTCAATCCTTTAATGGCTGGGGCCTCTGATGGTCGGGACATATTGCGGTCAAGCCTTTGATGGTTGAGGCCTTTGATAGCCGGGAGCTCTTGCGGTCATGAGCCTTTGATGGCTATATAAATACACTTATTTTATTCAGAAAACCTTTATTGATGATTGGCTTAACATCTTTGTACAAATTGATTGAATTTTCTTTGCCTTAGAAATTTATGATCATTCCTTCCAAGCCCCGGAATTGATTAGTATCATGTCCATTTGCAAGATGATAGTGACAGTATGACTTTCCATGATTCCTTTTGAATTTGAGTCTCTTTTTTGCGAAGGCCAATAGTCAAGCTCATCCTCGGTCAGGAAATAGATGTTCTCAAGAGAAGTGGTCAGAATGCAATCTTTTGAAAGCAGTGACTTAGAGATTAGCCCTTTTAGTTGATGCTTAGCTCTTTTGTTGCTCACTTTAGGTTCCTCATAAAGGGTAAACTTCCTTTTTAGAGAGCTTGGTGCTTCATTTTTCTTGTAAGATTCATCTAGTACAGTTTCCCACTTTTTAGTGAAATAATAAAAGTTCCTTCTTATCTCATTTTCGAAGATAGTTCCTTGAGCTTTAAAAGGGATTTCCTTTCTTAGTTCCAGGAAGGTGCTATCCTCTTTACATTGTCCATTAGGAAAAAAATTGATGTTAGTCCTACATGGAATGGATTCAGACTCCACCTTTCAGGATTGTAAGGAACTATTTGCCTTCTCTTTTCTTCTATGACTCATAATGCTATAAAACTTAGCACTTGCTCTTCATGAAGCTGTCTAACACTAATGGCTTGATAGATTGGCCTAGTCATTTGAGGCTCGAAAGATCCTTGTTCGAAGAACTTAGAACGATTAGCTAACATGGCTAAGCAAAACTCAATTTATGCAATTAACTGGTGCTGTGAATCAAGGGTAGGTTGGTTTCAAATGGGATATGCTTGGTAGGGTCAAATTCTCTAAACCCTAAATATGCAAGCTAGGGTAGTTCCACTTGGAGTTTTAAAGAAGTCGGAGATTCAAACCCTCCTTCTAGCGTCCAAAATGTTAACAAATGAATTTCCTAACCCCAAAAGTATGCAAAGAATAGAACAACTTTAAAGTGAGGCCTTGTCGGGGCTAACCAAGGCTATCAAGTCGAAGTATACATCCATGTTGGTTTCAAGCTTAGTCATCGTTGTCATAGAGGTCTCGAGGCAGTATGAAGGTCGACATTCGAGTCGATATGCACAGTAAAAGTCAAATCACAAGTTCAAGGAAATTCAATATGCTATGCAAGTCACTATTCCAAGTCAATCAAAGTACAATGTCAAATGAATATGCAAGTCATAGTCCAAATCAAGTCAAAAAAGCTACGTCCTTATTTAATTTTCTAAATCCTTATGTGTATAATTTTTCAAGTGCTGCAATAGGTAAAATCCCCAATTCAATTTAGGGTTTACAAAGTTTAAAACGCAAGAAATGAGAAGAGAGAAATCGGCCTCTTCCACGAAGCACCTAGGTCCATGTTTATAAGTTTCGGCAAGTGACAGGCTTCGGCATCCATTGGCTTCGAGATTAGCAGCGTCGTCAATCATCAAGGTTGATTTCTACCGGTCTCGACATTAGCAGCGTCGTTGAACACCAAAGCCAGCATTCTTGTATTCACATAGCTAAACTTCGGCATCGATGTAATAGGGTCGACTCTCGGCATCTCTAAACTTGACGTTGATAGTTCCTTCTTCATCGATTAACTTTTATTACAACATCATATTAACATTGATGAATGGCGGCATTAGTAGAAGCGTCTTCGACTTCCATTTTGGATGTATTGATGGTTCTCAGCATGAATATCGACGATGACGACTCCATATCTTGAGATCTCCTTCAATTGATGGTTGGCGGCATTGAACAACGACGACATTAATGACCCTCGACGTCAATAGTTAGTAGCTTACTAAATGTGGCATTAACTGCACTTGTGGATATTAATGACCATAGTCATCAACAACGCATATGTAGATGTATACTGTCTCCCAAGCATGTTCATAAGAGTCGACATTGTAATAGTATTGAACCTCGGCAATATTTATAACTTGTGTTTCCCCTTATAAGAAAGTTTCGATGAGCAGCGATGTTGGGATGAAGAACACCATCAGTATCCAATAACTTTAATCACAAACAGAATTAAAAATGGTTAACTTTGGCAATGTCGACATTGATAAGATATGACATAATCCGGCATTGCTTCAGAAATCATGAGCCTCGACGTCAATCATAACACTATTCGGCAGTTATCGTAACTCAAGGAAGACGACGTTCACACTTCATAGTCCTGAACTTTATCGAGGCTAATGAACTTTATGCGACGTCGCTATTCTTCGAGACTATTTCCTTGAACATCTTCGACGATGATGTTAGTAGTAACATCAGTTTAGGTCGTATGAATTGCATCTACTTATCAGCTTTATACCACTTCACATTGGTCAGTGATAGAAAACTTAACATATTTGCCTTTAACTACACAAATTTACAGGTAATGGACAGTATCTAGGCAGGTTGATGACAAACTTGAGAACTGATATGCAAGAAAAATAATTTCAGAATAGCTATTACAGCCAAGCTAATTTCTATTCAACAACTTAATGACATAGAGAGCAGGTTAATGGAACAGACTATCATATGTGTTGCGGTGTATAATTATGCAAACCCGAAGTTGTTTTCTCTTCGCCCATCACCTTGCAATATTGTCGTCATCGTTATCACCATTGTCATCATCTTCTTCTTCCTCTACATGATAAATTTTGTAATTAGATGCAAGTTTGACGAGAGTTCCTTCAAAAAAAAAAAAAAGTTTGACGAGAGTTCTTGCAGTTTCACTATTCAATTTAAATTTTACAATGTTGCAATTTTAGCTAATAGCTGATTATTTTGCACACAATATTCTGATTATTTTTGTGTGCGCACATAATTAGGTTATTATGAAATAATCGAATTTTGTCATAGATCTCACTTTTTGTAATACATAAATCTAAGTTTGTAAATATTTTGAACACTGGTGCTTTGTATAGTATGTTATTACTCAACAAGTAAATTCAAAATCTTCATTGCCTTGAGTTGTACAACAGGTAGATAATAGACATGCTTGTTACATCCCAATTTCAATTTTTTACATCAAAAAATTTATCAACCAAGGAGTAATAATGATATAAGAACAAAATATAAGTTTTGAACTTCTAATTTTTAAAACCTGGGACAAAGAAGAAAAATGATACGTACTTGATTATTTGATATTTTAGCCTATATGTTCTGCCTACTATATTTCATTTCCCAAGTCAAGTGTACCTAATGAATGTCAAACAAATTTGCAATGGAGGAAGAATTTTATATAAAAACATCACAAATCATAATGATAATGCATGTCACATTTATTATATTTCTTAAGTTAAATAATATGAAAAGTTATCAGTACGTTAAACAATTCAATAAATCTCAGTACACAACCTCAAATGCAGATGCAAAGAACTCAACATGTTCATTTCCAACCCCAAAGCAAACTCCACCGTCTGCTTTATTTTTACTTTGTTCAACTGTTGTAAATTTTCAATTCACACTGTAGAAATTGCAGAACTGTATTGCTATTCAAGAAAACAAAGTTACGTCCTTTCATCACACATCATGTGTTTTATATGTGGCTTCTACTTTCTTTTCCAACAGACATGATTATCAAGCATAGAGACCACTGCCTCAAATTCCCTGAATTGCTTGTCAATTACGTCTATTTGATGAACATACTCTTCAAAGTCGTTATTTTTCTCATTGATTTTTTCAACATACAGTTAAACCTAAAGCCACATCACTAAAGTGGTTGTATCCATCAGTGATTCGATTGTTCATTTTCTCCAAAAGCAGTAGCTTGTTATTCATTCCTTAAAGCTCGCCTTTGACCATGAAAGAGATGATTATGAAGAGATTGCTCGACAATTTCGCAAGCTCACCTCCGTCGTACCCAAAATTCATCCTCCCGGTCCGCTAAACCAATTCCAAAGAAAGGCCTTGACAAAAAGCCAGGAAATCCCTTCCTAAGTTGATCTTCCACGAACACAAGAGAGAAAGAAATTGAATTTGTCGGAGTGCGCGATATGCTTGGAGAGGTTCGAGGAAAGAGAGCAAGTATGGGTGTTGATGGCGACACTGTTAATTTAGATCCACATCTGGATTTAGAAAACAAGAGATGAGGAATAAAAAGTCTATTCCAAGAAGAGAGAGTTTGGTTTGTAAAATAGGTTGATACTTCTTAAAATCATTTAATTACAGTTTATACATATTTAATCATAATAAAATTAAAGAAATTATTTTGAAATATTTAAATGAGGGAATTAGGGAAAATGACAAACTTTGAAAAAAAATTAGGTTGAAGGACACTAAGTTTCTTTTTTAGGCTGAAGGATAAATGCTAGTTATAATTAGCATTATATTCAACTTTTACACTATACAAAATGCTAGTTATATCTAGCATTATATTCAGTTCTACACTATACAAAATGCTAGTTATAAGTAGCATTGTCCTTCAGACTAAAAAACAAACTTTTTGTTCTTCAACCTAATTTTTTTTTCTAAGTTTGTCCTTGTGCCAATTTTCCTATATTTAAATATAAAAGATTAAATAGTATATACAAGTATATAAATAAATATATATATTTAAAATCAAAGAAAAATATATAAACTATAAAACTCAAATCTAATACAAAGTAAAACTTAATAAAAATATGTAATATAATTTTGAAAGCTTTAATATAAGTATTAAATATAATGTAAATAATATATATATATATATATATATATATATATATATAACAAATGTAATATAACTTATAAGTAAATGTCTAAAATTAAAGTATAAATCAAAATCCAATATATATAAAAACTTAAAAACTCAAAATAATATCTTTGTAAATATAAGAGATTAAAAATCATTTTGAGAAATATTTTGAAAGGATCATTTTGTGAAAACCAGAATACTTTGGAAAACATTTTAAAACATTTAAAATAGAGAGAGATCAGGAAAAGTGCTATTAGAGTTTTAACAGATAATCTAACACTCTATATGTGACGACCCGGAATTTTTGTATATTTGAAATGAGAATATTTAATTTATTTTAAATATTCGAAGGTTAAATTTTAACTTTATTTTCAAATATACAGTATTTATTGGATGATTAATTATTGAATTAAACAATCGGAAAAAAAAGTAAAATAGTAAATCTGGCATTCTAAGCTAATTAAAAATATTTTGAAAGCTCGTAAAATTCGTAATGATAATACTGAAGATAATAAAAGTGATAGAATTGAATTTAAAGGTGTTTTGACCAGTTTTGAAAATATATCGTTTAAATTGAATTTAAAAATATCCTTCCGGGGCACAGTCTTGGAATTCGACGAAACCAGTTCCGTTGGATCCGTAATATTGTAATATTATCAGATTGCAATTTAATAGCATTCAGCGCTGTCGTGTGATTGGACGAGATAAAGACGCCTAGAAAATAATTGTCGATTTAAATATATTTATTTGATCAAAGATCAAATCACAGCCGAAATTCTTTCATCTCAACCGACCTACTTTCTACTTCATCGTGTACCCTTCTTTTCTTTCCTCAGAAGCTTACTTCAAAAGTCAAAAATGAATGAATGAAGCCGAGCTCTCTTCCTTTTCAAAAGCAAAACTCGTCTCTCGTTCGAATAAAATAAAAATCTGATAATGGCGAACGCCTGTAGTCTTCTCAATTGAATTTTCGTTTGTCCTCTTCAAATTAAATCGCGAGATTTACTCGCGATTCCCTTCTTCTTTTTGTCGATTTTCGTTCTGTTCAAAAAAAAAAATTGATAATAAATAAAAGGGCGTGCACTCGAGCTAGAGTACGCGACCAAAGTCGCGACGTGATGGGGAGGCTGCTGATTTTCGATCGATGGAGGGATGCGCTAGAAGTCGCGAGGCACTTCGTGGGAAGACACGCAAATTGGCAGCGTTTCGATTTGCACGAGGCCGAGGTAGGTAGCTCGAAGGCGCCGCGAGTTTGAGAGGGAATCTGAGCTTCTCATATGCGATTTCATCAGCGGCGACGAGGAGATGATGGCGCGAGAGGCTAGGGTTTCTGTTAGCGTGAGCTTCGAGATGGAGTGCCGTGAGTTCGAGCGATCGAGGTGAGTTAGTATTCTCTGTTTATTTAATTTATTCTTGTTTGAGAAGTATATATATGTCCAGAAAAAAAAAAGATTTATTACGGTAAAATGATTATTAAATTTTATAGTTTACTGTAATAGGATAAATTTGTTTTAATTTTTATGTATATATATATATATATACATAGGCTAGTATATAAACTGTAAACTGGAAAATATATATATAAATATATTCACATTCTTATTTTAGTTTATATATATGGTAAGCAGAGAATAATTTATAGACAAGATTTAGAGGATAGGATTTTTAAGGTAGTATAGGTTGATTTATAGGAATATATTTATATAGAGATTATGAAATTTATATGGACTATTTTATCAGGATATGTGTTTAGTACAAATTTATGTATTTATTGAAGTTATGTGATTTATCTTAGTCGCTAAAAATATATAGTAAAAAAAGAATTTGTTTAAAAATAAGTTTATTGATTTAAACTCGACTTATTAGTTTAAAATAATTTACTGTCTAATTAAAAAAAAATGGTAATTAATAGTGCAATTAGTCAAATATTAATAAAATCATAATATGTTTATTCAAGGTCAAAAATCAAGAAACCAAGGCAATATTGGAATGGATTGCATGTAGGAGCAAAGGTGAGTTAATCTCACTCAGTTGAATTTAAATTTAAATGGTTAAATTTAAATCATTGATTGGATGATTGCATTGATTGATGTGCTATATATATAGTAGTATATACCAATATATACATATTGGCATATGTATATATTTGAGTTGTTGATATTCCCGCATTTATATAGTGGATGAGACCCTATGCGCCGCATAATAGCGGATGATATTTTATAAAACCCATATACCGCGATATTCCACTTTGAAGTGAAATTGGTATTGTGCTAACATCTGTGGATGCAGGAAAACAGGTTGGAGGGATCCAACTGGATTCCTCAAAATATTTAATTTTGTTTAAATATTCTGTGATATGATTGTTGATATCCAGTGATGATTTATATCTGATAATCTGGTTGGATTGAATTTCCCGGTATAATGAGTTATCAAAAGCAATTGAATTGAATTTTGGAAAGAGATAAAAGAGTAAAATTTAAGTTAAATAATTCTAGTGAATTCGAATAAATTAAATAAGGAATTGTAAAGAAATAAAGAAATTTCTTAATTCGAACAAATATGGGAAAAGAGGATTTTGAATTTAATAGTGAAGAAATAAATCTTTAACTAAAGTGATATTATTTAAAAATATAAAAGAATTGATTTTATTGAAATTTAAAGATTTAATTTAATTAAAATATTAATTGAAGAAGTTTGGAAATCCGGAATTGGTATTTTAGTTAAAAAGGGTTTTAACTCATAATAAGGAAATAAAAGATGAAAGTTAATGTATTTGAAATAATTGAAGTAAATAGGGAAATTTACTTCAAAGTAAAGTAAATTGGAAATCAATTGGAAATTGATTTAAGTGTTTAAAAACTTGGATTTTTAAAAGAGAAATGAGATTTTGGAGATATAAACTGGGTTTATAAAGTAAAATAAAATATCAGTGGATATTTGAGAATATAAATTCAAGATGGGAATTTATAAAAGGATATGGATTGGTTTAAAAATAAATGTTGGTTTATTTTTAAAAGATGGAAATGAGAAGTGTATTTCTCTGGATTGCCAAGTACGTTTTTCCAAGGCAATTTTAAATACAAGTTAAAAGTTTAATATGTTTTAAAAAGCATATTTTAGAAGATTGATTATTTCTAAATGTTAAAGTCTAAAGTAAGTATTTTCAAAAATCTATTATTATAGTAATTATATAAAAGTGATTTGCTATTATGTTTTAAAAGGAGAAATTTAGTTTATATTATAAAGTGGTTTATTTTAAAGTATATATTTTTAATAAAGTATTAAAGTAGTTTGATTTCAATGTTATAAGATATATTTAAAATAAAGTGTTTTAAATTATTTTAAAATCTAAAAGTGTTTTGTACTTGGTGTTTCAGAGAAATAAATATTTGGGAAATGTATTCCGTAAGCGGAAACTGTTTTCAAATGAGCTTTGAAAATTTGGAAATATATCTTGGAAAGATATTTGGGCAAATAAATAATGTGGAAAATTATTTATTTTTGTGATGGTTGCTTGTGGATGTTAATTGATAGTTAAATAACCGACTATCAATATTGGCCAAATGCGCTGATCGTTTCGAAGAGACCGGGATCGAGTTTCCGTATACCGGGATTCTAGGTCTGGAGACTCGAATACCACTTCGATCCGGTTTGTACGTTTCGTGTAACGTGTTCGGAGTCGAAGATGGAGCTGTGAAGTGCAAGGGCTAGTCGCTACTAATCCTGAGGATATTTCCAAAATGGATGTAGTAGGAATAGTGCCTTCGGTTCCGTTCGAACCCGGGACGGACTTGTATGGACGAATGCTTTCGTGACATCATCAGGTGGACGATGGGCATTCTAAGGGATAGGTGCTATAAAGGTATCGTTTAGCCTCGAACCTCATCAACCGGGAATGACTGAAAATCAGGGGTTATGCAGCAAGGCTTCGTGGGTAGCCCCCACTTGAGAGTAGAGTCATCCCTGTCTAGATGTCCCTTTTATTTCGGCTTAGTGTTGCGGTTGCTGATCCCAACCGTGGGGTGATTTTATTTGGAATTATCCAGTAAGGGATGATTCCGGTCTTGTGTTGCAGGGGAGCGGGCGTACTCCTCGGTACTGTGATCTAGGCCACGTACTGTGACAGGTGGTACCCCAGTGCCTAGTCATTCGTTGGAAATCCATTCTCCCTACGTGCCTTGTACGAGTTTTGTTTGTATTACCCACTTTGTGGCTAGTATGCCGGAATTTAATAGATGTAACAATTTTGGCTATTTTAATAAGTACTTGTGAATAGACACTATTATAATATCAGAGGATTTTGATAAAAAGTGTTTTAGCTATCGTAAGGTAAAAACCCGACATGTTTATTTGTGGCGTGGTCTTACGAGATGCTTTTATTTTCAAAAGGATTTTTGAAACTTTAAAAAATCAATTGAGTGTGATTTTCTCACGCTGGTATTCCAGACTGACTCGGGTATTGTTTTATATGATGCTCGGGTCAGACCGAGATAAACAGGTTCAGGATATGATGCTGTGGAGCTCAGGAGACGAGCTGAATGACGATACGTACTCCCGTACTTGCTATTATTTTTCCGCTGTGTATTCAGTTGTATGTTATGGATGTTGATGTACTCTGATGATGTATTCTGATGATGTATTATATAAACAGATATAGTTTTTGATTTGTGTAAAGATCTGTTGATATATATTATATTTTATTCCGCTGCGATGGTTAGATTCTGTTGTTGATTTTCTGTTTCTTCTTCTTCTACCTCTTCTTCTTTAACACAAATGGTTCGATTTTCCGGGTCTGGAAAGTCGGGACGTTACAGTGGTATCAGAGCTTAGGCTAGCGATAACCTTGGCTCTGGTAGAAATTTTGAGAGTATTAATAGATATGAGCGCGTATTTGTTAGTGAATATAAAATGGTTTTATATTGTGTTGACTTATCGGTTGAGTGTTTATGGATTCTGGTCGATGTGTGGGACGCCACAATATCGATAGGGGTTTCTAAACTCTTAAACAAGATAAATCGACACAGTATTGTTTTAAATAGGGTGAATGAAATAATTTTACCCAAATTATTTTTGTATAAAAAGGAAAGTTTTGTAAACTATTCTAGTTAATATATATGTGGTTGTTTGAATGTTAGATGTGATAATATTGGATTATTATCATTATTATATGGAAACTTAACTAGAAATTGAAATTTATAACCAAAGTTAAGAATAAAATTTTATAATAAAATAAAATTTGAAATATAGATTATAAATGTAATTTATAAATTGGAATAAACTCCATATCCAAATGAGATAGTAATTTAAAATAGAATTCCAGAGAAAGGTTTAAATTAAATTGGATGGATTTGAAATTTGGAATTTTGGAAAAAATTTAAATTCCTTTGGAGTTGAAAATGGTTTTCAAAAGTTTTGGAGGAATAAAAATGTTATTTCAGAAATATTTTGAGTTACATTTGAAATCTGGTGAGATTTGGGAAATTAAAAATATTTGAAATGATTTAAAGTGATAAAAGCACTAAACTCTCTTTGGTCGCTGGAAAATAATTCCGATGATGATCGCGACATCATCGGTGTTCATTTTCGAGTTTCCAAAGAGAAATTGCTACCGAATTGTTTCAAATTAAAATTGTTGCGAACGGGGTTTGATTTTAGAATTCAAAAGATAATGGAATTTACCAAAGGAGTTTGGATATAGTTGATTTCAAAAAGGGATTTTGAAATTTTGGAAATTTTTGTATACTCTGGAATCTTATTTTGGAATATTTATAGAATAATAATAATGAAAAATATATACTTGACTAAAATTTAATGTATAATCTGGAGTAAAGGATAAAATGTGAATGGGAAAAAGTAGTCAAGATGGACTAAAAATAATTAATGTTTGGAATTAAAATTCATTGGTTAAATAAAGAATCGATGAATGAATAAATGGATCAACTATTGTACTTATAAAGTGAAGTTGATATTAATAAGAAGGAATTGGGAAATTGTAATCCGGGAATTAAAATTTAACTTAAGTAAATGAAAGTGAAGAAAATATATTTGAATTTAACTTGAAATAAGTTATATAAATTGAAATTGAAATTGAATTAAATTTGGATTGAATTGAATCAAAAGTCAGTTGTGTCAGGAATGTTATTAAGTGGAACTAAATCTTTGCTTAGCAAAATCCAAAAATGGGGTGTAGCTAGGTTTAATTGGAAGCAAGCTAAAATAAATTGGATTGAAATAAATTCAGCTGGGTATAGATAATATTGAATGGAATAAAATTCTACTCAAACAAATAAATAACTTAAGTAAGTTGTGTGACGGTTATTTGATATATTGGTGGCTGAGTTTAATAAAATGGTTTGGAATCAAACTCCTTGGATATGGAAGAAATACAATGAAAATTGTGAATAAATTTAAAATGGAATAGGTTAAATGTAAATTTAGTTGAATTTAACCTAAATGGTTCTAAAGCTGAAGTAATCATTTATTCACATTGATATTATCGAATTGTATTAGAAAATGGATCGTTTGAGATAAAACGGGGTTAAATAAAATTCTATGAATTGATAGAAAGGAAATAAAATTGATTTTGGAATCAATTGTAGTAAATGTGAGTTAATATAGGAAATATAATTGATTTTTAAATCAATCGTAATAAATACGTATTCATTTGGATTAAAATGAATAGAATGTAAGTAATGTAGTGTAAACCATTTAAATGGAAGCATTTAATTTGTGTTGGGCCTAATAAATTCACTTATGGAAGTGTTTAGTGAATATTGCTTATGTTGTATGTGTTAGCTAATGAAATTAATTGAAATGATAACAAACTTTGGATAGTGTCACTTACCTGTTTAAGTTGAGTTAGTACAGGTACCAGGAAGCCGTTTGGCTGGATTTGATTGTGAAATTTGCTAAAATAAATAGCTGCTTGCTTTATAAATGCTAAATAAGGTACGCTTATGCAAAAAAAATTCAAAAATAGGAAATATGAACTGCATATATTGATATATATTGTGATTTCCGGCCTGAGGCCGATGTATATATATATTTGTGCATCCTGCGATATCGCAGAAGTCCCTCCGTACAAAGGAGACTCTGTCAAAATTTTCCGTAAATTTTGGGAGTTAGAAAATTTTTTGAAAATTTTCATTTACGATAAATGATTTAAATTTGTTAAGCAAATGAAATTAAAACTGGATATTGAAATCTAATTCAAATGTGAATGTAAGGTGAAGTGAAATCAAAGGAACTAAAGAAAGTAAAGTTCGTAAATAAACTGTTATTTGAGGTTTAAATTAAATAGTAAGTGAAACTAATCCATATTCAAAATGGAAGCCAATTTGAGTTTAAATGAAATTGTAAGGGCTAAGTAAATAGTAATGAAAATAAACTTCAATGGGGAAGTGAAAATAAATATAAACTTCAAAAATGAAGTAAAACAAATCCAAGAAGTATATAAAATGTTTATATTGGACTTAAGAAATGAATGGTGAATTCTTAAATAAATTTGGTATGGAGGAAAATTATTCTAGGTGAATAATTGAATGACGATTAAAATATGAAGATGTGAATGGGATAAGTGTGATAAGTGAATAACAATCAAATGAATGTGAATAAAAAGGAAATTGATATAATTGATAATCAATTGGAATTTATACGTAAGATGCACGTATATTATTTTATACGCATAGCTATTTGATCCAGATGTCGAACACAGAATTTCGAGATAGTTTTATCGATCCGAATCAGGATTTTTCACTCGATTTTCGACGGCGAACCTGGATATGGATTGTTGATTGATTCTGGATATTCTCTATCATAGTTGGTGGCTATGCAAGGAGAATGACGGTTTCTGATCGAGAAACCAGATCTGAGTCCGCACTAGGAAGTCGGGGGGACAATACTAGTTCGGAAGTGGAATTGTGTGATCGAGTGAGCGATCGAATGTGATATTGCGTACGGATGATATATGTACATCGTACGGGCTTAAGTAAAACAAATATTGAAAATTTGTAAAGAAAAGTATAAAATGACTTTGGAATTGTGATTGAATATTATTGCTTAGTAGGATATACAGGTGTATAAAAGCAATGGATAAATTGGGATTTTTGATTTTAGAAGATAAAAATTTAATGGCCCGACAAAAGGTATGTATTTGAATTTCTATATGAAATTTGATTGGGTTTTTGATCCAGCCACTTGGCTTTTTGTTTCTTTTTGAGATTGGGAGGCCGTAGAGCCATTTTGTAGTAGTACCGAGCTAGCCGCGCAAAGGAGACGCTGGCGAAATTTTTCGGAAATTTAGGGAGTTAGAAAAATTTTGAGAAATTTTTGATAATTCAAAATTTGAATTCAAATTTAAATTTGAATGGATAAGTAGGTGGTATGGGTTGAACTTATGAATAAGTTTGGGAAGTTAAAAGATGATTAGTGTATCATTAATAAAAGATTGTTAGGGAAAGTTGTTAAAACTATTAGGATTGGGGAAATAGAACGGGTATCGAATCATTTCTCTTAACTGGTAATTTCGGGGACGAAATTCTTTTAAGGGGGGAGGAATGTGACGACCCGGAATTTTTGTATATTTGAAATGAGAATATTTAATTTATTTTAAATATTCGAAGGTTAAATTTTAACTTTATTTTCAAATATACAGTATTTATTGGATGATTAATTATTGAATTAAACAATCGGAAAAAAAAGTAAAATAGTAAATCTGGCATTCTAAGCTAATTAAAAATATTTTGAAAGCTCGTAAAATTCGTAATGATAATACTGAAGATAATAAAAGTGATAGAATTGAATTTAAAGGTGTTTTGACCAGTTTTGAAAATATATCGTTTAAATTGAATTTAAAAATATCCTTCCGGGGCACAGTCTTGGAATTCGACGAAACCAGTTCCGTTGGATCCGTAATATTGTAATATTATCAGATTGCAATTTAATAGCATTCAGCGCTGTCGTGTGATTGGACGAGATAAAGACGCCTAGAAAATAATTGTCGATTTAAATATATTTATTTGATCAAAGATCAAATCACAGCCGAAATTCTTTCATCTCAACCGACCTACTTTCTACTTCATCGTGTACCCTTCTTTTCTTTCCTCAGAAGCTTACTTCAAAAGTCAAAAATGAATGAATGAAGCCGAGCTCTCTTCCTTTTCAAAAGCAAAACTCGTCTCTCGTTCGAATAAAATAAAAATCTGATAATGGCGAACGCCTGTAGTCTTCTCAATTGAATTTTCGTTTGTCCTCTTCAAATTAAATCGCGAGATTTACTCGCGATTCCCTTCTTCTTTTTGTCGATTTTCGTTCTGTTCAAAAAAAAAAATTGATAATAAATAAAAGGGCGTGCACTCGAGCTAGAGTACGCGACCAAAGTCGCGACGTGATGGGGAGGCTGCTGATTTTCGATCGATGGAGGGATGCGCTAGAAGTCGCGAGGCACTTCGTGGGAAGACACGCAAATTGGCAGCGTTTCGATTTGCACGAGGCCGAGGTAGGTAGCTCGAAGGCGCCGCGAGTTTGAGAGGGAATCTGAGCTTCTCATATGCGATTTCATCAGCGGCGACGAGGAGATGATGGCGCGAGAGGCTAGGGTTTCTGTTAGCGTGAGCTTCGAGATGGAGTGCCGTGAGTTCGAGCGATCGAGGTGAGTTAGTATTCTCTGTTTATTTAATTTATTCTTGTTTGAGAAGTATATATATGTCCAGAAAAAAAAAAGATTTATTACGGTAAAATGATTATTAAATTTTATAGTTTACTGTAATAGGATAAATTTGTTTTAATTTTTATGTATATATATATATATATACATAGGCTAGTATATAAACTGTAAACTGGAAAATATATATATAAATATATTCACATTCGTATTTTAGTTTATATATATGGTAAGCAGAGAATAATTTATAGACAAGATTTAGAGGATAGGATTTTTAAGGTAGTATAGGTTGATTTATAGGAATATATTTATATAGAGATTATGAAATTTATATGGACTATTTTATCAGGATATGTGTTTAGTACAAATTTATGTATTTATTGAAGTTATGTGATTTATCTTAGTCGCTAAAAATATATAGTAAAAAAAGAATTTGTTTAAAAATAAGTTTATTGATTTAAACTCGACTTATTAGTTTAAAATAATTTACTGTCTAATTAAAAAAAATGGTAATTAATAGTGCAATTAGTCAAATATTAATAAAATCATAATATGTTTATTCAAGGTCAAAAATCAAGAAACCAAGGCAATATTGGAATGGATTGCATGTAGGAGCAAAGGTGAGTTAATCTCACTCAGTTGAATTTAAATTTAAATGGTTAAATTTAAATCATTGATTGGATGATTGCATTGATTGATGTGCTATATATATAGTAGTATATACCAATATATACATATTGGCATATGTATATATTTGAGTTGTTGATATTCTCGCATTTATATAGTGGATGAGACCCTATGCGCCGCATAATAGCGGATGATATTTTATAAAACCCATATACCGCGATATTCCACTTTGAAGTGAAATTGGTATTGTGCTAACATCTGTGGATGCAGGAAAACAGGTTGGAGGGATCCAACTGGATTCCTCAAAATATTTAATTTTGTTTAAATATTCTGTGATATGATTGTTGATATCCAGTGATGATTTATATCTGATAATCTGGTTGGATTGAATTTCCCGGTATAATGAGTTATCAAAAGCAATTGAATTGAATTTTGGAAAGAGATAAAAGAGTAAAATTTAAGTTAAATAATTCTAGTGAATTCGAATAAATTAAATAAGGAATTGTAAAGAAATAAAGAAATTTCTTAATTCGAACAAATATGGGAAAAGAGGATTTTGAATTTAATAGTGAAGAAATAAATCTTTAACTAAAGTGATATTATTTAAAAATATAAAAGAATTGATTTTATTGAAATTTAAAGATTTAATTTAATTAAAATATTAATTGAAGAAGTTTGGAAATCCGGAATTGGTATTTTAGTTAAAAAGGGTTTTAACTCATAATAAGGAAATAAAAGATGAAAGTTAATGTATTTGAAATAATTGAAGTAAATAGGGAAATTTACTTCAAAGTAAAGTAAATTGGAAATCAATTGGAAATTGATTTAAGTGTTTAAAAACTTGGATTTTTAAAAGAGAAATGAGATTTTGGAGATATAAACTGGGTTTATAAAGTAAAATAAAATATCAGTGGATATTTGAGAATATAAATTCAAGATGGGAATTTATAAAAGGATATGGATTGGTTTAAAAATAAATGTTGGTTTATTTTTAAAAGATGGAAATGAGAAGTGTATTTCTCTGGATTGCCAAGTACGTTTTTCCAAGGCAATTTTAAATACAAGTTAAAAGTTTAATATGTTTTAAAAAGCATATTTTAGAAGATTGATTATTTCTAAATGTTAAAGTCTAAAGTAAGTATTTTCAAAAATCTATTATTATAGTAATTATATAAAAGTGATTTGCTATTATGTTTTAAAAGGAGAAATTTAGTTTATATTATAAAGTGGTTTATTTTAAAGTATATATTTTTAATAAAGTATTAAAGTAGTTTGATTTCAATGTTATAAGATATATTTAAAATAAAGTGTTTTAAATTATTTTAAAATCTAAAAGTGTTTTGTACTTGGTGTTTCAGAGAAATAAATATTTGGGAAATGTATTCCGTAAGCGGAAACTGTTTTCAAATGAGCTTTGAAAATTTGGAAATATATCTTGGAAAGATATTTGGGCAAATAAATAATGTGGAAAATTATTTATTTTTGTGATGGTTGCTTGTGGATGTTAATTGATAGTTAAATAACCGACTATCAATATTGGCCAAATGCGCTGATCGTTTCGAAGAGACCGGGATCGAGTTTCCGTATACCGGGATTCTAGGTCTGGAGACTCGAATACCACTTCGATCCGGTTTGTACGTTTCGTGTAACGTGTTCGGAGTCGAAGATGGAGCTGTGAAGTGTAAGGGCTAGTCGCTACTAATCCTGAGGATATTTCCAAAATGGATGTAGTAGGAATAGTGCCTTCGGTTCCGTTCGAACCCGGGACGGACTTGTATGGACGAATGCTTTCGTGACATCATCAGGTGGACGATGGGCATTCTAAGGGATAGGTGCTATAAAGGTATCGTTTAGCCTCGAACCTCATCAACCGGGAATGACTGAAAATCAGGGGTTATGCAGCAAGGCTTCGTGGGTAGCCCCCACTTGAGAGTAGAGTCATCCCTGTCTAGATGTCCCTTTTATTTCGGCTTAGTGTTGCGGTTGCTGATCCCAACCGTGGGGTGATTTTATTTGGAATTATCCAGTAAGGGATGATTCCGGTCTTGTGTTGCAGGGGAGCGGGCGTACTCCTCGGTACTGTGATCTAGGCCACGTACTGTGACAGGTGGTACCCCAGTGCCTAGTCATTCGTTGGAAATCCATTCTCCCTACGTGCCTTGTACGAGTTTTGTTTGTATTACCCACTTTGTGGCTAGTATGCCGGAATTTAATAGATGTAACAATTTTGGCTATTTTAATAAGTACTTGTGAATAGACACTATTATAATATCAGAGGATTTTGATAAAAAGTGTTTTAGCTATCGTAAGGTAAAAACCCGACATGTTTATTTGTGGCGTGGTCTTACGAGATGCTTTTATTTTCAAAAGGATTTTTGAAACTTTAAAAAATCAATTGAGTGTGATTTTCTCACGCTGGTATTCCAGACTGACTCGGGTATTGTTTTATATGATGCTCGGGTCAGACCGAGATAAACAGGTTCAGGATATGATGCTGTGGAGCTCAGGAGACGAGCTGAATGACGATACGTACTCCCGTACTTGCTATTATTTTTCCGCTGTGTATTCAGTTGTATGTTATGGATGTTGATGTACTCTGATGATGTATTCTGATGATGTATTATATAAACAGATATAGTTTTTGATTTGTGTAAAGATCTGTTGATATATATTATATTTTATTCCGCTGCGATGGTTAGATTCTGTTGTTGATTTTCTGTTTCTTCTTCTTCTACCTCTTCTTCTTTAACACAAATGGTTCGATTTTCCGGGTCTGGAAAGTCGGGACGTTACACTATAACTTATATGTGATAATATCTTGAAATCTTGAAATTTTCAATACCCGTGAGTCTTCAATCTCTATCTCTTGAATTAGCATCTTAATCTTCTCTTGATCTACACTTGATATTGTACAGTCTTCTTAATCAACACCTCTCTAATATCTTTCACTATATACTACATATAACTTGATGAAAAACATCAGTATCTATATTTTATATAATATCTATAGTTGTTATCATCAAAACCAATACCTATGCTACTAATAATTTCGTCCTTTTTGAAGATGACAACTCTGTATATAAAATATGATATAAATCCCCATTAATTTATACATAAATTTGTATAGATTTCTCCTCCTTTTTCATCAACAAAAATAACTAACTACAAACTCTTCCTAACTAAGATACTAATTAGTGAGATATAAAAGAAATTAGAAAAAGCAATAATAGTAATATTAGATTGAAAAATGAGAACCCCCCTTGAATAAAATACTTATAAACTAAAGAGTTAAAATCAATAAATAAGATTTAAATGCTATTTTAATGAATCATAAATAATACATTGAATATGATATTTTTATAAAGATGTAATATATGGTATATAATGAGAAACTATGACATATAAATAATAATTATTATATGATATGAATGACGATTAATATGAGATATAAGTGATACAGTATGACATATATTAAAATATATAATGATAAATAAGGTAATATAAACTTTATTAGAATGCTAAGTGATTATGGATTTAACTATGTATATGATCAAATACGATTTTAAAAACTTATTACCTCCTTATTTAATTTCTTTAAAATAATTCATTTTAACTTAAGTGTTTAAAAATCCAAACTTCCATTATTACATTTCTAAAAACATATATATATATATATATATATATATATATATTAAATTAACTTTTAAAATACATATAAATATGTTAAAATACTTTTAACTTTCTTAAAAATATATCATAATAGAATTTTATATAAAAATAACAAAGATTGAAAAAGTACAATAAACATGTTGTGTATTAAAGGCCTCTTACTTTAAAAATGTAAATTATTTATTTAAAAATGTATTTAAACATGAAATTAATTTTTAAATACTCTAGTATAAGTTAGAAAATACTCTAAAAAGATTAGAGAAAAATACTTAATTTAAATATCATTTTTACTTAATTTAAAGTTTGAAATAGAAAATACAGTATTACAGAATGCTGTAAAAAGTTTTTGGAGTTATATTCAGAACGTTTTAAACTAGGAACTACAACATTTATCAAATGCTGCAAAACGTTTCTGAAACACCTTACCCTATTTCAAAGCACGGAAATGTTATAAATAATTTGCACCAGATAAATAGTGTTACAGAAGCAGTGACAGCATTTCAGAAATGCTATCTAAAGTTCTAAACCAATTTTTAACATGATTTTTCACCAACTTTGCTACTAGATTTTGACAAATAAATAATTGATTTTGACCCAATTTTCTATATTAGTTTGTATACTTAAAGTACATAAAAACCATGGAAAAAATAACGAAAGAAAATGTGCATAGACACTTGACATTATGCATGTATAAAATGAATTTTTTAAAGGACAAGTGTAACGACACATGTCATTTGCATGTTTGTTACTAATTATTTATATGACAAGTGGCATATGATCAAGCGCGCTCTTATTGATCAAAGAAATCTATAAATAGAGCCTTATTCTTACATTCTAATTCATTCAGTTAATTTTCATAAAGCCATAAAATTAGTATCTTATAAGAAATAGAGTGAAAGAAGTAAAATCAATCATTGGAAAAGTTGAAATCACGAATGAAGGTATGCTTTTCTATTTAGTAAAGTCATGATAAATTATTAGTGAGATTTCATCTAAGAGGAAACACATTTTAAAAATCATTAAGGAAGAGATATGTCCTATTACGAAGGGGCACGACATTAAAAAAGGATTAAAAATTAAAAATTACAGCTTGGTAGTCCAAGTGTCTATTCGAATTTTAAAAAATAAAAGAAAATGTTAAATTAATCTAAAATGGTCAGAATTTTTTATGCAGTTATATATACTAATTATATTTTGGAAAATAATTTTTTTAAGGAAATTATAGGTTTCTAAAAGGACATAAAAATTCAAAATTATAATAGCCCGTGTCAAAATTATGGTTGTTGTAACCACCAAGTAACGATTTATTTGAAAATAATAAAATAGTTAAATTTCAAATTTTGGTTTGAAATTTTTAACATAAGTGCATCAAAGTATATGTTATCATATGAAATAATTTCGTGAAAAGATATGCAATTTATAATTTTCAAGATTTTCTAGAAAATTACCGTGTTTAACATGTATGTTCGTTATTTAAAAAGAGCAGTCAGTTTTGTACGAAAACCTAGAAAATGCTAAATTATTTGAAATTCTTCTAGATTTTTTATATTTTTAAATTATTTGAAATGCTTCTAGATTTTAAAATTGTAATCTGAAATATATTTTTATTATTTGAGAGTTATTTAATTTTAAGACCATAAAAATTCAAATTTTGGCTCCAAAATTTGAAAATATAGTCATTGTAACCAACTAAATGTCTATTCATGCAAAAATAATAAAATAGTTAAAATTAGAATTTTGGTACCAAATTTTTTACAAAAATGAATACATCTATCTTCTATTTGTGTAAACAATTTCATTGAAAAATTATTAATTTATAATTTATGAGAATTAAAATACGTTATTACATATTGTATTTACTATCCTGATTTCAAAGTGTATAATCGATTTTGTGAACATTCAAAAAACTTTAAAATTCAATATTTTGCTTTGAAATCTTTTCTAAACTTTTAATACAAATACTTATAATACAAATATAATTTTTAAGAAATTATAATATTCTATATATAAAATTATAAGAAATTTCATAAACTAAAGTGTATTTCAATTTGAAAAACTAGCCGTTATTTTTGGAGGGAAACCTTATTTTCTACTTATTTATACCATTTTGGTTATTTTAAAAACTAGAAGAAGATGTAAAATGACTTTCTACATAGGGCATTCATAAAATAGTAAAAATAAATTTTAAGGATTATTGATTTTGCCGACGTCCGCTATTCCAATATCACTGTTTCTCCATTCAAAGGTATGTCCTTAAGTATATATGGCTCCATTGTTTCTCTTTCTTTCTCTTGATCTTCCATTATGTCTTTTGAGTGTGGAAATTAATGGAAAATAACGATCACTCCTAGTTATTGGCAAGATCGAAGATTTCAAGATATGAACATCCAAACTGCTATTTTTCGAAGATAGAAAATAGCACGAAACTCTGTATATTTGTAACTTGTTAATGGTCGGAGGAGACTTGACTAAAGGTAAACTGGAATAACCACAGAGTTAGTTCAATATTAGTTTTGTTCAACTAAATGAAAATACTTTGGAAATAAAAAAAATAGAACTTAATAGTGGAATATAATTAAAACAATTATTCGAATTTTACTTATATGTACAGAATTATAGTAGTAAAAGCATTGTACAGACACAGGCATGTATAATACAGATAGATTGCAGTACAAGCAATTGTATTATATATGCATGTAGTTGTACACAAACAAGAATGAAATATAAAGTATGGAAATGTTAACGAAACATAGAATGAAACAGAAAAAACAAAAAGTACAACCAAAAGAGACAAACGGAAACCGTCTCATCATCACTAAAGCCTAACTGAAGAGCCTACGTACTTCTTCTTCTTGCCACCCTTTCTACTTGAACCATTGCAAGGTCTCATTTGGCTCTTCTCACCCTTAGGAGTGCTGGCTTCGGAGGAAGTGGCATCTCCTTGATAATAGTGATGATAGGATTTTTGGGTCGATCAACGGGGGGCTCGGATGTCTCTGTAGCAGCACCGGGGCTACTGCCCTTCAAAGGCTTGATGGTTATAGAAGGATTCTTGGAGAAGGCTATGGTTCTTCAGTTTTAGCAGATTTTTGAGTCCAGGCTCGCTCTTGATTCTCACCTTACAAACATCAATCTTAAACCTATATGCCATAGAGATGGAACGGGTTGGACCCGACGCACTTGTAATGGTAATCTCTTCCCCTAAGGACTATGAGGTGCCATCTAATCCATCTAGAGCAGCAATTTTTTCCAAATCATGACCAAGAATGGAGCTGCAGGGAAGGCTTGGAATGACCAGTCGTGTGGTTATGGAGGTTGACTCATAGTGATTGCAACAGGACCCAAGCCTGTTGAATATGCGAGTATATGATTTTTATTTGATGATAATAAACATATATATATATATATATATATTCAATTAAATGTATTTGCTAAAGTACTTTTTTATTTTTCACATAATTAAAGAAATATGTGCTGAATAAAATAAATAAAACAGAATTTAAATTCAAATGGATATTTTATTCAAACAAATATTTATTACAACTTTTGAATAGTACAAATTTGAGCTCTCACTATATATATACAATTTCAATTACAATACAATTTTGATTACATCACAATTTTCCATTTACATTTGCACCTCACTACATTTTCACTCATTCACTTGTATTTATCTTCGACTCCATTCCAGATTGAATCCAGCATCTGAGTTATCTGCAAAAATATACACTGACACAGTAAAATTGAAAATAAAATATTTTTGCAGTGTAAAATAAAATGTAATTTTGAAAATATTATTTGCTTTAGTTATTTGGGTTGTTCGTCATCATTTAATTTTGAATTCATCATACACGAATAGCTTGTGACATGCACAGTGTATCACTGTACATGCCACAAGGCCGTGCACACCAATATACACTTGATAAAATTACAGGGACAGGTGAGCACAAGGTCAAACCCAATTAAAAGCCGGGTTCAGCTCAAGTGCAATACAAATAAAGTCACGACACGAGCTCAAGGTCAAACCCGAACTATAAGCTGGATTCAACACAAGTGCAATTCAAAAAGCAAATAATTCTCGAGTGAAACCAATGGCCAGATTCAAACAACAAAGTGCACCATAAATTGATACAAGACTTCAGACATGCATCAAACTCACCACACAGTGCAACAAAATACAAGTGTCGACCAGACTGCACATCATGGTTTTAAATCTCCTATATATCGCCCGAGATCTCCTCCGAGATCTCCTTTTCACACTTAAATGAGACGAGACATCAAATCTCCTCCATATCTCCCTCGACAATGATTTCGTCCGAGATATTCAAATCTCACCTGAAATATGGATCAAAATCTCAATCCAAGATCTCACCCGAAATTATACATTTTTCTTATTTTGCGTAATATTTTTTATTTTCATATTGATTCAAAAGAAACTACTCAATCCAATTATAAATTACCAACTTCTTGAACATATTCTTTACTTTTTATCTTAATGAGTCGTAGCGAAAGATTTCACTCCTTTATTATGTTCAAGTAAAAGGATACTATTCAATCATTACCAAATCAATTAAGCTAATCAAGCTACTACTCTTCTAAAAATATTCCTTTTTCTTTATAAATCAAGTATGTTACCATTTTTATTTTTACTAAGAAAGTTATAACCGTTAAATAAATTTTTAACACATCAATTTTAGACACATAAGTACATCCGAGATATTCCCAAGATGCATTATAAGACCCGATATGTACTCATCTCGTTCGAGATCTCCCCCGATACGAGATAACTTATGCAAAAATTCCGAGACGAAATGTGACCGAAATCCAATATTTAAAACCTTGCTGCACATTCATAAGTACAAACCAAGTGCACAACAACTATCCAATAAAGACTCAAATATAAATGGCAGCAGCCTCAACAGCGAAGACCAGTGAGCAAGCTAACTGAATACAAATACAGATTCCAATTCAACAGGAAATGAAGGCATAAGCACATGCACCAGTGAAACAAAGAACAGACCCAACATTTCACAAATACTACAAGACAATGCAACAATACCAAAGTGAAGACACCAATGGAACCTGACTCAAAGCAATGCAAAAGTGACATGCACATGTGAAGATAGCTAGTGCACTAGTACAAAACAGTGAAACAACAATGTCTGGACCAAATGCCATCAAATGAACAAGACCAAAACATCAACTCAATTCACAACCAAAGGGAAGGCCAGACCTCATATATACTATCAACATGAACCGGCTCACAAATCAGAGTCAAGTATAAAATGTACGAAATCAGTGCAACAGTGGTAAACTGCAAACAAGTCAGAGACATGTACTCAAATACCAAAGGCAGCAAGCAAGAACAAAACTACAAACCAGTCTTGAAATCAGATTCAAGAAAATCACAACCAGAGGCTACCACTTCAAGTACAAATGCACATCAACCTATACCAGACTTATATATGAATGACCAGACCAATCAAGTAGTGAAATAACACCGTATAAACATATGTATATGTAACCACCATTGACTCAATTCAAATGCAAACAGACTCGAACAATATATGCAGTGCACAGTGAGAACAGAACAGTGAAACGATAAAAATCAAAACAGTATACAAGAATACAATGAAGACCAGAGGATTGCAACCAAGTCAATGAACAATACATATGACAGCAACCCATAAATGAAGTGACTCAAAGGCAGATGTTAACATAAATACTGTGAACATATATATATATATATATATATAGCACAACTAAAGGATGAATCACTGATCAAACATGTTACAGTTTTTAACCAAAGTCAAAGCAAAGCCAGACATGCCAGAGTCTTCATGAAGCCAAGATGAACAAGTCGAAATAAAATTCTTATCCTAAAAATATCAAAGTGTCGAAGTCAACATAAATTCAAATGCCAGAAATTCAAAACCGTGATAGCCAAAAAACGAACAAGTCAGAAATCAAAGCCATGACAACCAAGCAAAAATTATACGAAATTGAAGAAGTCGGTAATCATCTCAAGCATTCAAGAAACATCGAACGGCCGAGTCAAATTAAATGAAAAATTCAAATGAACGAACTTATAGGAATTCGATTCCTATTTAACCCATTCATCATCGGCTTTCACAAATCATCGAGTTCAAGAAAATTAACTAGTAAAGCAAAGAGCTTAAAAATCACATACCAATTTTTACCGAACTCGATCAAATTGAAGGAGCTGTGAGCGAATTGAGGAAGCGTCGATTACCGAAGCAAATCAAAGGAATAGTCGTTGAAATCGACCAACAAACAATCGGCTAATTCAATTATCAAAAGCCCTAATTTTTTGTTTAAAGAGGAAACGAACGAGCAGCCATCGAATTACAGGGAGTCGAGCTGAAGAAATAAAGAGATAAAGGGGAGATGTAGGCAGGGTTTTGCCGAAGCTTACGTGTGTAAGCGTCTAACTACTTAATTTCTAGTAGAAATCTTGTGGGCAGCACGTAGGCAGGGTTTTGCCGAAGCTGGGTAAATCTGTGTGTTCTGTTTTCTGCTTTTATTATTCTGCTATTATCTGTGCTGCTATTACTCTGCTATATCTGTGTTGAAATTATTTTATATACTTCCGCAATAATTTTTATAATTAATAGTATCACCCTATTCACCCTCCCCTCTAGGGTGAAATCGATCCTACAAGTGGTATCAGAGCTAGAAACAGAAGTCAATTTTTGTTTTAAAATTATGATTTTTCAAAAACCAATTTTTATTTGAATTTTTAAAAGGGACAATTTGGCACAGGTCCCTAAAAAGTTTCAAAATACACATAAAACCCAGTAAAAAAAAGTTTGTAAATTAGGTCCATAGAATCAACTTACCGAATAATGGCGTATACTTATGCAATTATTCAGTGAATAATTGCAGACATTTATGCAATTATATCAAAAAATTAAAGACATTTCCACAATTATTCACTGAAAAATTATGGGCATTTCCACAATTTTTTGAAAAAAATGTGGAAATTTCCGCAATTATTCACAAAAAAATTGCGCAAACCAAAAAAATTGAGGAAATTTCCGCAATTATTCACCAAAATAATTGCGTAAATTTATACAACTTTGGATATAATTGCATAAATATCTGCAATTATTCAATGAATAATTGCATAACTATATGCAATTACCTAGTAACTTAATTTTAGGGACCTAATTAACATACTTTTTTTACTGGGATTTTTGTGTATGTTGAAACTTATTAGGGACCTGAGCTTAATATTTACTTTTTAAAATGGCTTCTTTTAATAATGCTTTTACTGAGGGTCGGTCTCAATATTATTCCTCCTGTTTTTGATGAAACAGATTTTTTGAATTAGAAATTAAAAATGGAATTTTATTTAAAATCTGTTAATGTTAAATATTGGAATATTATTGAAAATGGGTGTGATAGAATAGATGAGAAAAATACTTCGATCAATGCTCTTGCTATGCATATATTATATTCTCATATTAATCAAGATAATTTTAACTTTGTCTCTCATTGTGAAAATGCACAGGAAATCTGGAATACTTTTGATGCAATATATGGTGCACAAGTTAACAACAGTGAGAGGTCCCCCATAATCAACTCAGAAACGTGCTTGACAGGACTAGCAAAATGCAGCAGTGATGAAGATTCAATAGCCGATGAGATAAGTGATTTTCCAATCAATGATTTAGATCTCTTGTGCCAAAAAGTAATTGAAAATAATAAAGCTCTTGAGTTGAAAAATAATAAGTTGGAAATGGAACAAGCTAAACTTCATCAGAAAAATAATGATTTGGAAAATGAGCTTAAAAATATTAAGAAAAATAAAAGTTCTAATTGCAAAAGGTGTTTGAATCATGCAAAAGAATTTGCCCGTCTTCATGAAAACTTTAAAAAGTTAGAAAATGAAATTTTAATTCAAGAGAAAAACAAAACTGGGTTGATTTGTAAAAAAAAATTTTTTCAAATAGAGTTGGATAGCTTTAAGAAGTCAGAAAGTTCTAAAAGTACGATTTTTGAGAAGAAATTAAATGAGATCAACGAAAATTTCAAAACCCTTGAAAAAGAAAACGTGATTTTAAGAAAACCTAAAATTATCAGATTAAATCACGAGTTTGAAATGGAGATTGAAAAAATCAAGGATTTTGAAAAAATCGAATTTAAAAAACTCCAACTCTTTGAAGCTGAGAAGCTTGAAATTGAGAATAAAATTAAAGAGCTTCAAAATGAAAATATGCAATTAAAAATGAATAGTTTTGAAAAGAGAGATAGTACCATTAGTTGTTGTTCGAAGCTAATAAATGAAAATAAACTTTTAAAATCCAAAGTTAATAAACTTGAGTTGGTTACTCGAAAATTTTTCACTGGAGATAAATCATTTAATATACTCTTAGAAAACCAACTCTTCGAGAATAAAAGGAATGCATTTGGATTTGCAAAAGTGTCAAAATATGAACAAACAACTAATAACATTGTTAAAGGGAAAAGTGTGATATCCAAACACGTGAAAACCATACCAATTTGGGTTCCAAAAGGCACAAATATAAAATCCCTCTAAGTCAAACAAATCTGGGTGCCAAAAGGAACATATATAAATTATTTTGGGTCTCCACAAACATATTATTCAAAATTATTTGCCACTAACAACCATGGACCAATAAAAACAAATAGGTCACAAAAATCTATTCTTGTGTAGGTGTGGTGGCAGGCTAAGGAATAACAACAGTGATATCTGGATTCTAGCTATTCCAGAAACACAATGGGAGTCAAATCAAAGTTCCTTGGTCTAGTATAAAGGTGGCAGAATCACAATGGACAACAATGAAAAAATTATCGGTAAAGGTAAAATAGGTAAAGGTATATTTATCTTGAATGATTTATTAAATGTGATAATCTACACCATAATTTAAATTAAATCAGCCAGTTATGTGATAATAAAATAAATGATGATTTTGATTCTGACTTATTATTATATGTTCTTATTTGACTTGTTTTTTATTCTGATTTGTGCAAAAATGTTGACCAATCATCTTTTCGTGTTTGAATTGGGTCATGTAAACTTGTTTGAATGATGTAGATACACTTGGATATATTTGTTTCTAAATCTGACACTATGATCACTATATTGTTTATTGGCACGGCTTCAATTAAAATCCAAAAGAATTTCATTTAAAAGTTGTAAAAATGATTTCAAGGAATTGTTGTAACTCCACAATCTGGTCTACGACATCCAACTAATGATAATCTCGTGTGAAAGAAAAATTCATATGCAGATTACACTAGTAATCTAGTTGATAGAAAAATTACTAGTGAAACGTGATTTATGTTGAGACATTCAGTAGCTGCATCGTTTTTCAAAGAAAATATCTGCATATTTTTCATTTCAAATAATTTTCAAATAACAGACATTTTTCTTATAAAACCACTTTTAGAAAATCATTTTTGTTGACATTGTTTCAGATTAGTCGTTTTGGAAATTTTGATTTTATAATTATTTTTGGATTTGATTTTAAATGACTACATTAACTAATCTGACTCCCTACTGATTATCGAAAAGATAAATAGCGATTGAAAAAGTGATGAGTGTTGATATTAATTATATATTATAACTTGAGATGGTATAATTAGTAAATTTCTTTAGAAATTTAAACAAGAGTTATAAAAACTTTTGTTGGTAAAAATTCCATGATCATCTCTAACTCTATCATATTTCTATCGACCATCACTCATCAAAATCCAATATAGTATGTCAATATGTGGTATTTTAAAAGGGAAATCATTCGTTTTTCATTTCATTATATTTTTAACAAATAAAAGCATCCAAAGTATTCACTCTCATTTAAAAGTCCTTACGGTTATGCATGTGTGAATTACTTGGAATTTTTGATTATGTGCTTCCATGCTCATTTAAAAATCCTCACAGTTATGCATGTCTGGAACACATATCAAAATTGATTGATTAAATAGACAAGTTGATTCTAATCCCGTTTAAAAGTCCTCACGGTTATGCATGGTTAGAAGATACTTGAATTCATTTTTGAATAAAAATTTGAAATACTACTAATCTCATTTAAAAGTCCTAACTGTTATGCATGGTTAGTAGATATTCAAATTCCTGATATAAATATACCACAAATAGACACAACTATATGGTTTTATATGATGACATCATCCATATCATTCTAAAGTGGAATGTGACGCCCCACCTCTATGCTCACGCTTGCCAAGGACACTGCGGAGTAATGCCGTCAACTAGCACGAAGAATAAGGCTGTTGAGGAGCGACCATCTGTATAGTTGCTTTGTGCGAGTACCGATATGTTAGATAATATAACTTACATTTCGTTTCAAGAGGAAATCCGACATATCAAATACAAACACAAAGCTACCACACAGTGGCTACGTGGACCTTCGGAAACAAATATATAAATAAACATAACACAAATCAGTCACAGACATTCATATCACAAAGGCGAAAATAGATATGAATATATAACACCAAAAAGGAGTACATCAGAGTGGTAGTCAAATAAGATCCACAATATCAAAAAATAATAGATACAAGTGCTAGACAAAAGAATATGTATACATCATGGAGTCTATATCACAAATGTATAACAACAAAAACTACCAATCTAATGTAGTTAGACAAAAGTCAGAAGATGATCCCAGATAAGGAGTCAAGCAGAAGCACCTGTAACATCTCGGTCTGACCCGAGTATTATTTAATAAGAAAATAATAAACGGATCAGTCTAGCTATAAATATCAGATAAAATGAGATAGGATAAGTGATATGTCCAAAAACGTATGATAACAAAAATGTCATACAGTGAAAAGTATACTTTAAACATCAACAAAATCATACAATATCTCAAGAATCTCAAAGCACCAAAAAGAATGTCATATTCTTTATTTTATTCACCAAACACCAAATATTGACAACATATAATTGCCAATCACAAAAAGAGGTGAAACACAAATTCTAGAAATCAACAATTAGAAATCCAGAAATCACAAAGGGGAGGCCTATCACAAACGGGAGCATGAAAACTCACCAACATGTGTATCACAAACGAAACGCTATTCCATGGTCGCTAACCATAAATATTGAGCCGAAGCTCCACAAACGGCCCAAAGACCACGGGTCGCTACCCTGGCAAATTGAACCGAAGTTCCACAGAAATGGGGTTTAGTCTCCCTCGCAAACAAATAGACATCGCACATCGCTAGTCTAAATCATAAAATGATCATCATTGATCAATAAAAGTGTCAATTACACTAAGCTAGTAAATATATGAGTTTAGCTTCATGTCCCATAACCATTAGCTTAACTTAAATATTTACGAACAAATTGTAAATTTCCACTCGAAAATTGTCACAAGAATTTCAATCGAACAAGTCCAAAAATTAACCGACAAAGTAAACGCAAGCATTTCATACTACTTGTTTTGCTAAGCCATTTAATTAGATTTCTCATACGAATGAGGTAAAGGTTTGTATATACTAATAGATTGGAAAACGGTTTTGAAAACAAGCTTTATATTTAAAAATAGAGTTGAAATCGTCATTGAAAAAGAGTTTGAATATTTACTACTAGTATAGAAAACCTTTATATTATAAAGTGACAAATCACAGAAATGATTGTAGAAACAATCAATCACCAAAATCCACATCCAAAGACGTGAATCAAATCCAAAGAAATTGATACCGAATCCATTAAAATGGATATTCTCAAAAGTCCCGAAAAAGAAGTCATCAAAGTCAACAATAAATGATAACAATAAATCGGATAATCACGGATTGATAAAAATTGGAACCTCAATCAAAATAGGCAAAATAGGCAAAAACAAGCAGGTCAGTCGACTGGCCTTCTGCAGTCAGTCGACTGAACCAGAAACTCGAAAATTCCATTTCTTGCAGTCAGTCGACTGGCTGCAGGGGGCCAGTCGACTGACTATAGAAAACAGAGACTTTTGTTTTCTGCAGACAGTCCCAGATATGCTCGGATACTACAGCCAGTTGACTGACTGCAGGGGGTCAGTCGACTGACTGGCACTGGGACAATTTTCCATCCTATCCAAATGAAGAGGAAACTCTTCCAAATTGCGATCGGACGAGCAATCGGTGCTAGGGGTTTATGCCAATTGACAACCCAACCCTATAGGCTCTTCGATACACCACCAAAAGCATGATCAAACATCAAAGCTAAGATTTTTAGAGTTTTAGACTTCAAAACACCAAAAATTGAAATGTTCACCAAATCAATCCAAATCAAAATCAAATGAACATGTAAAGATGTTAGGAATTCAAACCTAACAATCAAGGATAGTTATAGACATAGATGTGAGATAAAAATCTCACCTTTAAACCCAAAAACGATGAAGGAGAAGCTTGAAAGTAAAGGAAGATCAACTACTCTTCAACTTCAACTCTAGAAGCTTGAATCTAAGCTCAAAAGAAGAACATTTCCTAAGTTAGGTTTAGGAAATTTCTGAAATTAAAGAGAGAATGAGATGGAGAAGATGAAGAGGAGGCTTACCAAAGCTTTTCCAAGAGTTTGGAGCTAGACTTGAGTTTGCAAATGAAAGCTAGGGCTTAGAATTTCTAATTCCTATTCTCTTCCCCCATTTTCAGTTGAGCAGGAGTGTTTGCAAAAAATGAAATAAGTGAATGGATGAAGAGGGGGCTGAGTTAGGGTAATAGAATGAGTTGGGTGAAATCCAAACCCAAAAGCCCACTTAGAAAATAGCAAAATTCAACTTACTCCAAACATATCGATGTTTATACTCAAAAAAGTTGTAAACGCCATTTTGGACTCAATGGAGGTGGTCTTGAGTCCCAATTCGACTGTTTACAAAAATTAGCTTTTCGGATTTCAATCCGATTAACGATTCTATATTTAAATAAAACATTTAAATATTTAATCGTAAATATATGGGTTGTTACATGGAATATGCATCAAACAGAGTATTTATGATTTTTGTTTGATTTTTTATTGAAATTTAATATTTATACCTGATCGAGTATTAATGTTGTATTAATGTCTATCACTTTATCTCTATTTTTCTAACACTATTACTCTTTTGCTGATAACAAAAGGGGGAGAGAAAAGTTAAGATTTTGGCAAATAAAGGTCAAAATATTTTCTATTTGCATCTAGGCTCATTTGAATATTTATTTTCATGCATATATGAAGGGGGAGCTTTGTGTAGAGAGAGAGCATTCAAATAGGGGAAGCAAATTGAATAATCAAATACATTTAATATTTAAAAATCTTAAATATATGTTTGTTATCATCAAAAGGGGGAGATTGTTGAATATGCGAGTAAATGATTTTTGTTTGATGATAATAAACACATATATATTCAATTAAATGTATTTGTTAATGTACTATTTTATTTTTCACATAATTAAATAAATATTTGTTGAATAAAATAAATAACATAGAATTTAAATTCAAACAGATATTTTATTCAAACAAATATTTATTACAACGTTTGAATAGTACAAATTTGATCTCTCGCTATATATACAATTTCAATTACAATACAATTTTGATTACATCACAATTTTCCATTTACATTTGCACCTCACTACATTTTCACTCATTCACTCGTATTTATCTTTGACTCCATTCCAGATTGAATCCAGCATCTGAGTTACCTGCAAAAATATACACTGACACAGTAAAATTGAAAATTTTGCAGTGTAAAATAAAATGTAATTTTGAAAATATTATTTGCCTCAGTTATTTGGGTTGTTCGTCATCATTTAATTTTGAATTCATCATACATTGTGACATGCACAGTGTATCACTGTACATGCCACAAGGCCGTGCACACCAATATACACTTGATAAAGTTACAGGGACAGGTGAGCACAAGGTCAAACCCAATTAAAAGCCGGGTTCAACTCAAGTGCAATACAAATAAAGTCACGACACGAGCACAAGGTCAAACCCAAGCTATAAGCTGGATTCAACATAAGTGCAATTCAAAAAGCAAATAATTCTCAACTGAAACCAATGGCCAGATTCAAACAACAAAATGCACCATAAATTGATACAAGACTTCAGACATGCATCAAACTCACCACACAGTGCAACAAAATACAAGTGTCGACCAGACTGCATGTAACGACCCTGAATTTTTGACATTGGAAATCATGATATTTAATTGATTTTAAATATCTGGAAGTTGGTTTAATTTGAAATTTGAATATCAGAGTGAATTTGGCACTTAAATTAATGAATTTAATTTACTGTAGTTGGGTAAAAATTTGAATCTTCAATTTTAAGCCTGTTAAAAATAATATGAAGTCTTGGAAAATTCATATTGATAATACTGAAGATAATAAAAGCTTCAGAATTGAATTTGAAACTGTTTTGTTCAGTTTTGAAATTTATCGTTTAAATCGATATTTGAAAATAGCTTTTCAAGGCACAATCTCGGAATTCAACGAAACCAGTTCCATTGGAAATTCAGTTTTTAATTTATTTTATTAAACTATTCAATCATTTTTACTACTAAATATAATTTACTAAAGGAAATTCAGTTTTTAATTTAAATTTCTAGTTAAATAAATTTATTAAAAGGAAATTTGTTTTAAATCAAATTGATTAGATAAAATAAAATTTTACTAAATGGAAATGAATTGTTGGTTCAATCATTTCAAATATTGATAAATTGTATAAATTGTTTATACAAGGTCTAATACAATGAAGAAATAGTCGGAATGGAAAATGGATTGCAAATTAAAGCAAAGGTGAGATCTTCTCACTCAACCAAAGAGTTTTGTTAAATTTTAAATAGTTATATTTAAAATTATTGATTATGTTGATTGTGTCCTTGAATGATACTATATATAGTAGTATATAGCAATATATATATATATATATATATTGGCATATATATATATATATTGGAGTTGTTGATTTCCCGCATTATATAGCGGATGAGACCCTATTGCGCCGCATAATAGTGGATGATATTTTAAAAATCCCATATACCGCGATATTCCACCTCGAAGTGGAATTGGTATTGTGCTAACATCTGTGGATGCAGGGAAACAAGTTGGAGGGATCCAACTGGATTCCTCAAATTATATGAATTTGTTTCATATGCTATGTGATTGTTTATTTATAATCTATGAATGATTATATTTGTGATTGGATGTGTTGAAGGCTATAATTTAGCCGAATGTATTTTTGGTATCGTTGGATACCAGAAATAAATAAAATTGGATTTTTGAAACTAAAGTTGGAAATTTTAAGTGAATTCTTTTTGAAAAAATTGGGTGAATTTAAAAGAAAGAATTTTAAAGTATAAAGGTTAATTTTTTGAAATCTTATCGATTTCTTTCCAAAATATGGGAAAAGGTTTTTATAAATGGATTTTGAATGGTATTATTTGAAGGTTGAAGAATTTATTTAAAATGGAATTTTTAAATGGTTTGGAAGAGAAAATTGAATTTATTTAAAAAGTGATAAATTTGTTTGAAATCAAATTGATAATTGATTTGGTATTTGAAAAAATCTTTGGGAAATCGATATGAAAATTTATTTGATGTTGAAGAAAAATTGATTTGTGTTGAAATAAATTGGAAATCGATTTGTAAAATAATTTGGAATTTGGAAATAAACTTAGAAATCAATTTGTAAAATGATTTGGTGTTGAAATAAATTTAGAAATCAATTTGGAAATTGATTCGGTGTTTGAAAGTGAATCTTTGGAAAACAATTTTTGAAAATCGTATATAAGTGGATATTTGGAAATTTAAATTCACAATGGAATTTATAAAGGAAAGGGAAATTTGTTTTAAAAATAAACATTGATTTATTTTTAAAGTGTGGAAAATTTGATTTGAAATTGGCTTTCAAAGTGATGAAGTGTGGAAATAAATTTACAGATTTGGGATGTAAATTTGAAATAAATCGATAAGGATTTATTTAATTGGTTTAAATGAAAGTGATTTGAAATTTGTTTTCAAATGGTTGAAGTGTAAACCATATATCAGGAAGATATTTGAAATTTAATAATTTGGGAAAATTATTTAAATTGGTTGATTGTTGTGAATGTTGTTGATAGTTAAATAACCGACTATCAATATTTGCCTTTGAAAAGACACTTTATTTGTTTTTAAAACAAACGCTCATTATTCGGTTAAGCCGGGAGAGGACTTTGTGTCATATAACCCATTCCGAATAGTGATACGTCGTGAATGGACATTATTTGAAGACCAGTGTGAAGACCAGGTATTTTCGAAAATGAAAGGACAACCTATCGAATGTCTCCGCACCAAGTTGCTCCGGTATAGAGATTTATATCACTCTTCTTGTGATGGGAAGTCCGGACGTGATTAGTGAATACCCGGATTGCAAGGGCTTCTTTGGAAGTGCCTTCGGTTCCATTCGATCCCGGAACGGACTTGTATGGATGTGTGTCTGACGTTACACTTTGGGATGTAAAGCTGGTTTCTATCAAATACATTTCTGTTGGTGGCGGAGAATTTATTCTCTTAGCTTAACACCCTTCTCTGAGACGTACGAGCTCAGAGGTTATGTAGTTGATGGTTACTAGTGATAAATTCCCAATTTGGTAATGTGGCATACGAAGTGCTGTTGATCATTTGTTGATCAAAGCATGGCTTTGTGAAAAAGCGTAGCTTTGTGAAAAAGCGTAGCTTTGTGAAAAAGCGTAGCTTTGTGGACGAGACTTCATCGAGCCTCACAACCCGGTAATGGTCGAAACATGAATGTTGTGGCAAGGTTTTTAGGGGTCGCGCCCCTAGGGTATGTCATTTCCTTCTGGATAAAAGGTGATATCATGGTATGGAGCCCAGATATTTTACCTATGTTGATGCTGCAAATTTATTATACTTTGTGGTTGTTGCTTTTTGGTTGAGGATCCTCGGATAAAGGTCGTTAACGACCGGGGGATGGCATAGCTCGTGTGGTAGTTACCTAGTTACAGCTTGGTTAAAGCATGAGGTAGCGTCGGCCTGGTGTTTTCAGAGATCCGGTTAGGTTCTCGGGGCGTCTTTCCAGAGGCATTTCCATTTCAGTGTAAGGAAGTTCCTTTGCCTGACCATTTGTTGGAAATCCAAAGAAACAATACGAACCTTGTACGGTTTTAGTTGTATAACCTGCTATGGAATTTGGTGGTAACCTGCTATTGAACATAGTAGCTATAGTAGGCATACAATAATGGTTGTATGCTGGCTAAGATTAATATTATACTTTCGAAATGTTTTCGACATTATGCACTAATGATAATATCCAATGATTTTGCGTAGTAAGCATGTTTGACTATCATAAGAAGAAATCTCCTCCAATTTTGCGTTTGTATTGTGTGTGTGGCGGGAGGTCTTATGGTAGTTTCATTTTCCAAAAGCATTACGAATAAATTTTATTTTCTTTATGAAAATAACTATTTTACGATCTCACACTAGTCACCATGACTGACTCGGAGTTTATTGTTCCTTTCCTAAACTCTGGATGCCTATAATTTTTCACACGGGCAGCCTAGAGTTATGTTATCGGGATATTCTAGAGCTTTGGAGATGAGCTGGATGGCGGGTGTACTACCATACTTGTTTATTTATTCCGCTGTGTATTCTGTGTGAGGACAATTTATATAACTGTCCATTGTTGTATTAAGTTGTATATTGACTCTGATTGATGTATGTATAAACTGATATAGTTCTTTGTTTAAAAGACTAGTGATTATTTATTATATATTGTTCTGCTGCGAATGTGAGATTCTGATATTGTTTCTGTTTCTGTTTTTCTGTTCTTTCTTTCTTCTGACTTCTTCTACCTCTTCTTTTTTACCCTAATGGTTCGGTTTTCTGGCATTTGATTGCGTGGCATTTGATACAGTGGACGTATTAATGTCGACTTTCGAGCGTCGAAAAGTCATGGTATCAGAGCTGTTGGTTAAGCGACAACCCTGGCTCTGTTGGGTGTTACTCATTAGAGATAGAGTCAGTAGTACTCTAGAATGAGTGTGAGTGTAATAATAGATATGAGCGCGTATTTGTTAGTGAATACAAAAATTGTTTTGTATTGTGTTGACTTATAGGTTGATTGTTTATGGATTCTGGTCGGTGCAGTCTGGCCAACTGTAATCGATAGGGGTTTCTAAACTCTTAAACAAGATAAACTGACACAATATTGTTTTAAATAGGGTAAATGAAATAATTTTGCCCAAATTATTTTTGTGTAGAAAAGAAATGATTTTCTATGAATTATTATAGTATATGGATGCTTGGTTGTTAGGAAGAGATAATATTGAATTATTATCATTGTTACAAGGAAATTGAATAAGAAATAATGGTATAACCAAAGATTTGGAGATAAATTCATTTAACAAATGAAGTTTATAAAAAAATGAATTGAAAGATAAGGAAATGAGTTCATATACGAATGAGATTTGTAAATGAAAATTGTAAATGTAATTTATAATTGGAAATAGTACTCCATGAAATAATTGAAAATAAAATTCATTAATGGAATGAAATTGGTAATGTGAATTTATAAATAAATTGGAATTGAATAATGAAGTGAGATTTGATTTGAATAAAGTTGAATAAAAATCCAAACTTGGAAATAAAATGGATTGAATTCAAGTAAACTAACTTGATAATTTATTAATTCATGAAATAATGAATTTGAAGTTGAATCAGTTAAATTAAAGTTGAATTGTGAGCTAAATTGGAAATGGTTTTAATTTGCATGTAAATTCAAGTAAGTAGAGAAGAAATGAATTGAAATTTCCTTGTTATTAATGAAATAAATTCAGGATGAATTGAATATGGAAATTTGAAATTTAAAAAGAAATAAGTGAATATACTAATTGAATTAAATTAGTAGACGGAATGGATTTGATAAATGAAAAAATCAAATCAAAGATTTAAATTGGAAATTGTTTACAAGGAAAAATAACTTGAGTTTTGAGTTGAAATAACTTAAGCAACATTTGGATAAATGCTCGACTTAAGTAAAATTTTGAAATGGTTGTTGTCGAGTTTTGTGAAATGATTTCAAATGAAATAAATGTGAATATGGAATGTAAATTAAATTGATTTTGGAATCAATTAAAAGGGATATGAGTTAGATTCATTTAAAAATGAATGGAATGTAAGAAAGTGTATTGTAAACCATTGAATTGAATAAAAATGGTACGTGAATTAGTCGTAAGCGATTAAATTTGTATCGAAACCATATAAATTGCTAATGAAATTTATTTTGAATGCATTGCTTATAAAAACTATATGTTTACTGTTGAAAATAAGTGAAATGTAAATGAATTTCTTATATTTGTCACTTACGTGTTTAAACTGAGTAAGTGCAGGTTTTTGGAAGTCGTTTGGCCGCGTTTGGTTGCGCGAAATGCTTAATAATAAGCCGCTTTGCTTAAAATGCTAATAAGGTACGCCTACGCAATACAAAATAGGGAATATGAACTGTTTTTGTTTTTCCGACCGAGTGGGTCGATGTATACATATTTATCTCTTTTGTCAAATTGCAAAAGCTTCTCCGTACAAAAGAGACTCCGCCAAAATTTTCTGAAAATTTTAGGAGTTAGAAATTTTTTTTTGAAAATTTGGAGAATTTTGTTAATGGAAAATTTATTTTCAAATTGTAATGGAAACGTAGGAATTGAACTAGAAAATGAAAACCATTGTTTTGGTCGAAGTTAAAGGTCTTGGAAAAAGTGAACATCGAGTTTTCACTAAAATGAATTTTTGGATTTTGAAGATAAAGTGAATTCAAACTGAATTGAAATAGTAAATTGAATTCAAATGGAATTGAAAATGCAAAGTTGAATGGAAATGAATATATAACTTTGTCAGTAAAGTGAAAACAAATATAAGAAGTATGTAAATACTTATATTGAACTTATGAAATGAATGGAGAAAATTCTTAAGTAAATTTGGGATTGGGAACACGCTAAGTAAATTTGGACATTGTTGTTAAGTAAAGTATACAGGGATTGTAAAGGCTAAGGAAAATGGAATTGGATTTTGATTTCGAAGGTGAATTTGAATTTCTCAACAAAAGGTATGTGTTTGAATTTCAGTATGAAATTTAACTGGGTTTTTGATTTTTCCGCTTGGCATTTTGTTTTCTATTGGAATTTGTGAGTCCGTAGGGATATTTTGTAGTCGTACCGAGCTAGTCGCGCAAAGGAGACGTTGGCGAAATTTTTCGGAAATTTAAAGAGGTAGAAATTTTTTAAGAAATTTTGGATAATTTAAAATTTGAATTTGAGTTTAAATTTGAATTGTGAAGTAAAATAAAGTTGCTTGGAACTATGAAATGTTTGGAAAGTTAATAAGAGAAATGAAAGTGTCTTTAATAAGAAAGATTATTTTATCAAGTTGATAAAACTGTTTGGTTTTGGTAAAATGATAAACAGGTATTGGAGCATTCTTCTTGACTTGTAATTTCGGGACGAAATTCTTTTAAGGGGGGAAGATTGTAACGACCCTGAATTTTGACATTGGAAATCATGATATTTAATTGATTTTAAATATCTGGAAGTTGGTTTAATTTGAAATTTGAATATCAGGTGAATTTGGCAATTAAATTATTGAATTTAATTTACTGTAGTTGGGTAAAAATTTGAATCTTCAATTTTAAGCTTGTTAAAAATAATATGAAGTCTTGGAAAATTCATATTGATAATACTGAAGATAATAAAAGCTTCAGAATTGAATTTGAAACTGTTTTGTTCAGTTTTGAAATTTATCGTTTAAATCGATATTTGAAAATAGCTTTCCGGGGCACAATCTCGGAATTCGACGAAACCAGTTCCATTGGATCCGTAATATTGTATTATTATCGGATTTCAATTTTCGCAATGTTTGGAGTGATCGTTTGGCCATACGATAAGCAAACGCGCTGAAATTAAATCGAAAATTTAATATTATAACTGGTTCAAAAATCTATTTTCTCCATACGATCAAATTTGGACTCGAAACCTTTTCCATTGCGTTCGGAATAGGCATATAACATTACAGACGCCTAGTGGCGCGCCTTGATAGGAAGGCGAAATTTTTGGCTTCGTTTTCGATTCAAATTTGAATTTAAATTGAATGTATATCTATATAGTCAACTGCAGTTGAAATTATTTCCCATCAGCCTGCTTCCTTTCTCCATCAAAACTTTCTGCCTTCTCTGTAGCGAACATTGCCAGACACGCTAATATTTTCCACGCGCAGAGATCAAATCATGTTCCCATTTCTTTTTCAAAACCATACGAGATAAAAAAAATCTCGTTCAAGAAAAAATGGCCGAAGCTTTCATTTTCAAAATCAAAGGACCGGGGGGAATTCAAAAATGAAATCAAGTGCTTTCTTTTCTTTCTCCTGTTCTTAATTTTCGAAGATAGTTTCTTCTACCAATGAGTTCACATCTTCTCCTATTCTTTAAACTCCTTCAAAAAAAAGAGAGAGGCAGTTCGAAATGAATCGAGTAGGGCACCGCGCTTTTTTTTCTGGGGAGGCGAGCGCTAGAGGGGCGATGGTAGGTGGAGCAAAGCAAGGCATCGCGGCTTGAAGGGTTCGTTCTCGAGCTAGGGCACGAGGCGAAGGGGAAGTTCAGCTGGCTCGCGATCGAGTTGAAGGGCTTGGAGAAGTCGCGTGGGATGTCGCGATAGAGGCTCGTGCGTGTGCTTTGAAAACGAGGGCGCGCTTGAACGTAGGGAAGTCGAGACTGTAGGAGATGTCGAACGTGGGTGTGGGGGTGGCAGTAGCAGGCAGCGGCTCGTGGTTGAGGGTTCGCCGTGATACCAGAGTGGTATGCAAATTTTTATTTTTTCTTCTGATTAATTTTGATTTAATGAATGTATATATGCATGCATAAAATATATATATATTGGATTTTTGATTTATAGTAAAGTTGATTTAATTATTTGATTAATAAAATAAAAATAAATGTTTGGTGGTTAATTTATTTTATTAAACTATTCAATCATTTTTATTACTAAAAATAATTTACTAAAGGAAATTCAGTTTTTAATTTAAATTTCTAGTTAAATAAATTTATTAAAAGGAAATTTGTTTTAAATCAAATTGATTAGATAAAATAAAATTTTACTAAATGGAAATGAATTGTTGGTTCAATCATTTCAAATATTGATAAATTGTATAAATTGTTTATACAAGGTCTAATACAATGAAGAAATAGTCGGAATGGAAAATGGATTGCAAATTAAAGCAAAGGTGAGATCTTCTCACTCAACCAAAGAGTTTTGTTAAATTTTAAATAGTTATATTTAAAATTATTGATTATGTTGATTGTGTGCTTGAATGATACTATATATAGTAGTATATAGCAATATATATATATTGGCATATATATATATATATATTGGAGTTGTTGATTTCCCGCATTATATAGCGGATGAGACCCTATTGCGCCGCATAATAGCGGATGATATTTTAAAAATCCCATATACCGCGATATTCCACCTCGAAGTGGAATTGATATTGTGCTAACATATGTGGATGCAGGAAAACAAGTTGGAGGGATCCAACTGGATTCCTCAAATTATATGAATTTGTTTCATATGCTATGTGATTGTTTATTTATAATCTATGAATGATTATATTTGTGATTGGATGTGTTGAAGGCTATAATTTAGCCGAATGTATTTTTGGTATCGTTGGATACCAGAAATAAATAAAATTGGATTATTGAAACTAAAGTTGGAAATTTTAAGTGAATTCTTTTTGAAAAAATTGGGTGAATTTAAAAGAAAGAATTTTAAAGTATAAAGGTTAATTTTTGAAATCTTATCGATTTATTTCCAAAATATGGGAAAAGGTTTTTATAAATGGATTTTGAATGGTATTATTTGAAGGTTGAAGAATTTATTTAAAATGGAATTTTTAAATGGTTTGGAAGAGATAAATGAATTTATTTAAAAAGTGATAAATTTGTTTGAAATCAAATTGATAATTGATTTGGTATTTGAAAAAATCGTTGGGAAATCGATATGAAAATTTATTTGATGTTGAAAAAAATTGATTTGTGTTGAAATAAATTGGAAATCGATTTGTAAAATAATTTGGAATTTGGAAATAAACTTAGAAATCGATTTGTAAAATGATTTGGTGTTGAAATAAATTTAGAAATCAATTTGGAAATTGATTTGGTGTTTGAAAGTGAATCTTTGGAAAACGATTTTTGAAAATCGTATATAAGTGGATATTTGGAAATTTAAATTCACAATGGAATTTATAAAGGAAAGGGAAATTTGTTTTAAAAATAAACATTGATTTATTTTAAAGTGTGGAAAATATGATTTGAAATTGGTTTTCAAAGTGATGAAGTATGGAAATAAATTTATAGATTTGGGATGTAAATTTGAAATAATCGATAAGGATTTATTTAATGGGTTTAAATGAAAGTGATTTGAAATTTGTTTCCAAATGGTTGAAGTGTAAACCATATATCAGGAAGATATTTGAAATTTAATAATTTGGGAAAATTATTTAAATTGGTTGATTGTTGTGAATGTTGTTGATAGTTAAATAACCAACTATCAATATTTGCCTTTGAAATGGCACTTGATTTGTTTTTAAAACAAACTCTCATTATTCGGTTAAGCCGGGAGAGGACTTTGTGTCATATAACCCATTCCGAATAGTGATACGTCGTGACTGGACAATATTTGAAGACCAGTGTGAAGACCAGGTATTTTTGAAAATGAAAGGACAACCTGTCGAATGTCTCCGCACCAAGTTGCTCCGGTATAGAGATTTATATCACTCTTCTTGTGATGGGAAGTCCGGACGTGATTAGTGAATACCCGGATTGCAAGGGCTTCTTTGGAAGTGCCTTCGGTTCCGTTCGATCCCGGAACGGACTTGTATGGATGTGTGTCTGACGTTACACTTTGACATGTAAAGCTGGTTTCTATCAAATACATTTCTGTTGGTGGCGGAGAATTTATTCTCTTAGCTTAACACCCTTCTCTAAGACATACGAGCTCAGAGGTTATGTAGTTGATGGTTACTAGTGATACATTCCCAATTTGGTAATGTGGCATACGAAGTGCTGTTGATCATTTGTTGATCAAAGCATGGCTTTGTGAAAAAGCATAGCTTTGTGGACGAGACTTCGTCGAGCCTCACAACCCGGTAATGGTCGAAACAGGAATGTTGCGACAAGGTTTTTAGGGGTCGCGCCCCTAGGGTATGTCATTTCCTTCTGGATAAAAGGTGATATCATGGTATGGAGCCTAGATATTTTACCTATGTTGATGCTGCAAATTTATTATACTTTGTGGTTGTTGCTTTTTGGTTGAGGATCCTCGGATAAAGGTCGTTAACGACCGGGGGATGGCATAGCTCGTGTGGTAGTTACCTAGTTACAGCTTGGTTAAAGCATGAGGTAGCGTCGGCCTGGTGTTTGCAGAGATCCGGTTAGGTTCTCGGGGCGTCTTTCTAGAGGCATTTCCATTTCAGTGTAAGGAAGTTCCTTTGCCTGACCATTTGTTGGAAATCCAAAGAAACAATACGAACCTTGTACGGTTTTAGTTGTATAACCTGCTATGGAATTTGGTGGTAACCTGCTATTGAACATAGTAGCTATAGTAGGCATACAATAATGGTTGTATGCTGGCTAAGATTAATATTATACTTTCGAAATATTTTCGACACTATGCACTAATGATAATATCCAATGATTTTGCGTAGTAAGCATGTTTGACTATCATAAGAAGAAATCTCCTCCAATTATGTGTTTGCATTGTGTGTGTGGCGGGAGGTCTTATGGTAGTTTCATTTTCCAAAAGCATTGCGAATAAATTTTATTTTCTTTGTGAAAATAACTGTTTTACGATCTCACACCAGTCACCATGACAGACTCGGAGTTTATTGTTCCTTTCCTAAACTCTGGGTGCCCATAATTTTTCACACGGGCAGCCTAGAGTTATGTTATCAGGATATTCTGGAGCTTTGGAGATGAGCTGGATGGCGAGGCGTACTACCGTACTTTTTTATTTATTCCGCTGTGTATTCCGCTGTGTATTGGGTTGTATATTGACTCTGATTGATGTATGTATAAACTGATATAGTTCTTTGTTTAAAACACTAGTGATTATTTATTATATATTGTTCCGCTGCGAATGTGAGATTCTGATATTGTTTCTTTTTCTGTTTTTCTGTTCTTTCTTTCTTCTGTCTTCTTCTACCTCTTCTTTTTAACCCTAATGGTTCGGTTTTCCGGCATTTGATTGCGCGACATTTGATACAGTGGACGTATTAATGTCGACTTTCGAGCGTCGAAAAGTCGCAACCGTTACACTGCACATTCATAAGTACAAACCAAGTGCACAACAACTATCCAATAAAGACTCAAGTATCAATGGCAGCAGCCTCAACAGCGAAGACCATTGAGCAAGCCAACTGAATACAAGTACAGATTCAAATTCAACTGGAAATGAAGGCATATGCACATGCACCAGTGAAACAAAGAACAGACCCAACATTTCACAAATACTACAAGACAATGCAACAATACCAAAGTGAAGACACCAATGGAACCTGACTCAAAGCAATGCAAAAGTGACATGCACAGATGAAGATAGCAAGTGCACCAGTACAAAACAGTGAAACAACAATGTCTGGACCAAATGCCATCAAATGAACAAGAACAAAACATCAACTCAATTCACAACCAAAAGCAAGGCCATACCTCATATATACTATCAACATGAACCGGCTCACAAATCAGACTCAAGTACAAAATGTACGAAATCAATGTAACAGTGGTAAACTGCAAACAAGTCAGAGACATGTACTCAAATACCAAAGGCAGCAAACAAGAACAAAACTGCAAACCAGTATTGAAATCAGATTCAAGAAAATCACAACCAGAGGCTACCACTTCAAGTACAAATGCACATCAACCTATACCAGACTTATATATGAATGACCAGAACAATCAAGTAGTGAAATAACACCATATAAACATATGTATATGTAACCACCACTGACTCAATTCAAATGCAAACAGACTCGAACAATATATGCAGTGCACAGTGAGAACAAAACAGTGAAACGATAAAAATCAAAACAGTATACAAGAATACAATGAAGACTAGAGGATTGCAACCAAGTCAATGAACAATACATATGACAACAACCCATAAATGAAGTGACTCAAAGCCAGATGTTAACATGAATATAGTGAACATATATATATATATATATGTGTGTGTAGCACAACCAAAGGATGAATCGCTGATCAAACATGTTATAGTTTTTAACCAAAGTCAAAGGAAAGCAAGACATGCCAGAGTTTTCATGAAGCCAAGATGAACAAGTCGAAATAAAATTCTTATCCCAAAAATATCAAAGTGCCGAAGTCAACATAAATTCAAATGCTAGAAATTCGAAACCGTGATAGCCAAGAAAACGAACAAGTCAGAAATCAAAGCCGTGACAACCAAGCAAAAATTATACGAAATTGAAGAAGTCAGTAATCATCCCTGGCATTCAAGCAACATCGAACGACCGAGTCAAATTAAATGACAAATTCAAATGAACGAACTTATAGGAATTCGATGCCTATTTAACCCATTCATCATCGGCTTTCACAAATCATCAAGTTCAAGAAAATAACCAGTAAAGCAAAGAGCTTAAAATCACATACCAATTTATACCGAACTCAATAAATTGAAGGAGCTGTGAGCGAATTGAAGAAGCGTCGATTGCCGAAGTAAATTAGAGGAATAGTCGTTGTAATCGACCAACAAACAATCAGCTATTTCAATTATCAAAAGCCTTAATTTTTTGTTTAAAGAGGAAACGAACGAACAACGAATGAGCAGCCATCGAATTATAGGGAGTCGAGCTGAAGAAATAAAGAGATAAAGGGGAGACTCTTTTATTATATTTTTGGGCCGGCTATAATTTATTAAATTGGGCTTTAGTTTTATAAATTAGGGTTTTGCGTTTAATTGTTTTTAAATTGTTTTTTAAATTTGTATTTTAAACGATTGTATTTTCTAGTCGTGTGACTACGGTACAAACTACGGTGGTGTAGTTTGCGAATTCGCAACTCAGTGGCTGAGTTGTGGTGGGGTTTTGAGCGTAGAGTTAGGTTAGTCGATAGCGTGTGTCGTGAGCTTACGTGTGTAAGCGTCTAACTACTTAATTTCTAGTAGAAATCTTGTGGGCAGCACGTAGGCAGGGTTTTGCCGAAACTGGGTAAATCTGTGTGTTCTGTTTTTTGCTTTATTATTCTGCTATTATCTGTGCTGCTATTACTCTGCTATATCTGTATTGAAATTATTTTATATACTTCCGCAATAATTTTTATAATTAATAGTATCACCCTATTCACCCTCCCCTCTAGGGTGAAATCGATCCTACAAGTGGTATCAGAGTTAGAAACAGAAGTCAATTTTTGTTTTAAAATTATGATTTTTCAAAAACCAATTTTTATTTGAGTTTTTAAAAGGGACAATTTGGCACAGGTCCCTAAAAAGTTTCAAAATACACAAAAACCCCAGTAAAAAAAAGTTTGTAAATTAAGTCCATAAAATTAACTTACCGAATATTGGCATACACTTATTTAATTATTTAGTGAATAATTGTAGACATTTATGCAATTATATCAAAAAATTACAGACATTTCCATAATTATTCACTGAAAATTATGGGCATTTCCGCAATTTTTTGAAAATATTACGAAAATTTCCGCAATTATTCACAAAAAATTGCGCAAACCAAAAAAATTGCTAAAATTTCCGCAATTATTCATCGAAAAAATTGCGTAAATTTATGCAACTTTTGGATATAATTGCATAAATATCTGCAATTATTCAATGAATAATTGCATAACTATATGCAATTACTTAGTAACTTAATTCTAGGGACCTAATTTACATACTTTTTTTACTGGGGTTTTTGTGTATTTTGAAACTTATTAGGAACCTAAGCTTAATATTCACTTTTTAAAATGGCTTCTTTTAATAATGCTTTTACTGAGGGTCGGTCCAATATTATTCCTCTTGTTTTTGATGGGCCGGATTTTTTGAATTGGAAATTAAAAATGGAATTTTATTTAAAATCTATTAATGTTAAATGTTGGAATATTATTGAAAATGGGTGTGATAGAATAGATGAGAAAAATACTTCGATCAATGCTCTTGTTATGCATATATTATATTCTCATATTAATCAAGATAATTTTAACTTTGTCTCTCGTTGTGAAAATGCACAGGAAATCTGGAATACTTTTGATGCAATATATGGTGGACAAGTTAACAACCGTGAGAGGTCCCCTATAATCAACTCAGAAACGTGCTTGACAGGACTGGCAAAATGCAGAACTGATGAAGATTCAATAGCCGATGAGATAGGTGATTTTCCAATCAATGATTTAGTTCTCTTATACCAAAACGTAATTGAAAATAATAAAGCTCTTGAGTTGAAAAATAATAAGTTGGAAAGGGAACAACCAAAACTTCATCAGAAAAATAATGATTTGGAAAATGAACTTAAAAATATTAAGACAAATAAAAGTTCTAATTGCAAAAGATGTTTGAATCATGAAAAAGAATTTGCCCGTCTTTATGAAAACTTTCAAAAGTTAGAAAACGAAATTTTAATTCAAGAGAAAAACAAAACTGAGTTGATTTGTCAAAACAAAATTTTGCAAAAAGAGTAGGATAGCTTTAAGAAGTCAGAAAGTTCTAATAGTACGATTTTTGGGAAGAAATTTAATGAGATCAACGAAAATTTCAAAACCCTTAAAAAAGGAAACGCGATTTTAAGAAAACCTAAAATTATTTGATTAAATCACAAGTTTTAAAAGGAGATTGAAAAAATCATGGATTTTGAAAAAATCGAATTTAAAAAACTCCAACTCTTTGAAGCTGAGATGCTTGAAATTGAGAATAAAATTAAAGAACTTCAAAATGAAAATATGAAATTAAAAATGAATAGTTTTGAAAAGAGAGATAGTACCATTAGTTGTTGTTCGAAGCTAATAAATGAAAATAAACTTTTAAAATCCAAAGTTAATAAACTTGTGTTGGTTACTCGAAGATTTTTCACTAGAGATAAATCAGTTAATTTACTCTTAGAAATCCAACTCTTCGAGAATAAAAGGAATGCATTTGGATTTGCAAAAGTGTCAAAATATGAACAAACAACTAATAACATTGTTAAAGGGAAAAGTGTGATACCCAAACACGTGAAAACCATACCAATTTGGGTTCCAAAAGACACGAATATAAAATCCCTCGAAGTCAAACAAATCTGGGTGCCAAAAGGAACATATATAAATTGTTTTGGGTCTCCACAAACATATTCTTCAAAATTATTTGCCACTAACAACCATGGACCTATAAAAACAAATAGGTCACAAAAATATTTTCTTGTGTAGGTGTGGTGGCAGGCTAAGGAATAACAACAGTGTTATCTGGATTCTGGCTGTTCCAGAAACACAACGGGCGTCAAATCAAAGTTCCTTAGCCTAGTATAAAGGTGGCATAATTACAATGGACAACAACGAAAAAATTATCGACAAAGGTAAAATAGGTAATGGTATATTTATCTTAGACGATTTAGTAAATGTGATAATCTGCGCCATTATTTAAATTAAATCAGTCAGTTGTGTGATAATAAAATAATTGATGATTTTGATTCTGACTTATTCTTATATGTTCTTATTTGACTTGTTTTTTATTCAAATTTGTGCAAAAATGTTGACCAATCATCTTTTCGTGTTTGAACTGGTTCATGTAAACTTGTTTGAATGATGTAGATACACGTGGATATATTTGTTTCTGAATCTGACACTATGATCACTATATTGTTTATTGGCACGACTTTAATTAAAATCCAAAAGGATTTCATTTAAAAGTTGTAAAAAGGATTTCAAGGAATTGTTGCAACTCCACAATCTGGTCTACGACATCCAACTAATGATAATCTCGAGTGAAAGAAAAATTCAGATGCAGATTACACTGGTAATCTAGTTGATAGAAAAATTTCTAGTGGAACATGATTTATGTTGAGACATTCAGTAGCTGCATCGTTTTTCAAAGAAAATATCTGCATATTTTTCATTTCAAATAGCAGACATTTTTCTTACAAAACCACTTCTAGGAAATAAATTTTGTTGACCTTGTTTCAGATTAGTCGTTTTGGAAAATTTGATTTAATAATTACTTTTGGATTTGATTTTGAATGACTACATTAACTAATCTGACTCCCTACTGATTATCGAAAAGATAAATTGTAATTAAAACAGCGATGAGTGTTGATATTAATTATATATTTTAACTTGAGACGGTATAATTAGTAAATTTCTTTAGAAATTTAGACAAGAGTTATAAAAACTTTTGTTAGTAAAAATTCCATGGTCATCTCTAACTCTATCATATTTCTATTGACCATAACTCATCAAAATCCAATATAGTATGTCAATATGTGGTATTTTAAATGGGAAATCCTTTGTTTCTCATTTCATTATATTTTTAACAAATAAAAACATCCAAAGTATTCACTCTCATTTAAAAGTCCTCACGGTTATGCATGGGTGAATTACTTGGAATTTTTGATTATGTGCTTCCATGCTCATTTAAAAGTCCTCACGGTTATGCATGTGTGGAACACATATCAAAATTGTTTGATTAAATAGACAAGTTGATTCTAATCCCATTTAAAAGTCCTCACGGTTATGCGTGGTTAGAAGATACTTGAATTCATTTTTTAATAAAAATTTGGAATACTACTAATCTCATTTAAAAGTCCTAACGGTTTTGCATGGTTAGTAGATATTCAAATTCTTGATATAAATATACCACAAATAGACACAACTATATGGTTTTATATGATGACATCATCCATATCATTCTAAAGTGGAATATGCGTCAAACATAGTATTTATGACTTTTGTTTGATTTTTTTATTGAAATTTAATATTTATACCTGAATGGGTATTAATGTTGTATTAATGTCTATCACTTTATCTCTATTTTTCTAACACTATTACTCTCTTTCAAATAACAAAAGGGGGAGAGAAAAGTTAAGATTTTGGCAAATAAAGATCAAATATTTTTTATTTGCATCTAGGCTCATTTGAATATTTATTTTCATGCATATATGAAGGGGGAGCTTTGTGTATTGAGAGAGCATTCAAATAGGGTGAGCAAATTGAATAATCAAATACATTTAATAAATTCAAAATCTTAAATATATGTTTGTTATCATCAAAAGGGGGAGATTGTTGAATATGCGAGTATATGATTTTTGTTTGATGATAATAAACATATATATATATATATATTCAATTAAATGTATTTGTTAATGTACTATTTTATTTTTCACATAATTAAATAAATATTTGTTGAATAAAATAAATAACACATAATTTAAATTCAAATAGATATTTTATTCAAGTAAATATTTATTACAACTTTTGAATAGTACAAATTTGAGCTCTCACTATATATATACAATTTCAATTACAATACAATTTTGATTACATCACAATTTTCCATTTACATTTGCACCTCACTACATTTTCACTCATTCACTCATATTTATCTTCGACTCCATTCCAGATTGAATCCAGCATCTGAGTTATCTACAAAAATATACACTGACACAGTAAAATTGAAAATTTTGCAGTGTAAAATAAAATGTAATTTTTAAAATATTATTTGCCTCGGTTATTTGGGTCGTTCGTCATCATTTAATTTTGACTTCATCATACACGAACAGCTTGTGACATGCACAGTGTATCACTATACATGCCACAAGGCCGTGCACACGAATATACACTTGATAAAGTTAAAGGGATAGGTTAGCACAAGGTCAAACCCAATTAAAAGCCAGGTTCAACTCAAGTGCAATACAAATAAAGTCACGACACGAGCACAAGGTCAAACCCGAGCTATAAGCTGGATTCAACACAAGTGCAATTCAAAAAGCAAATAATTCTCGAGTGAAACCAATAGCCAGATTCAAACAACAAAGTGCACCATAGATTGATACAAGGCTTCAGACATGCATCAAACTCACCACACTGTGCAACAAAATACAAGTGTCGACCAGACTGCACATTCATAAGTACAAACCAAGTGCACAACAACTATCCAATAAAGACTCAAATATCAATGGCAGCAGCCTCAACAGCGAAGACCAGTGAGCAAACCAACTGAATACAAGTACAGATTCAACTGGAAATGAAGGCATAAGCACATGCACCAGTGAAACAAAGAACAGACCCAACATTTCACAAATACTACAAGACAATGCAACAATACCAAAGTGAAGACACCAATGGAACCTGACTCGAAGCAATGCAAAAGTGACATGCACAGGTGAAGATAGCAAGTGCACCAGTACAAAACAGTGAAACAACAATGTCTGGACCAAATTCCATCAAATGAACAAGACCAAAACATCAACTCAATTCACAACCAAAGGCAAGGCCAGACCTCATATATACTATCAACATGAACAGACTCACAAATCAGACTCAAGTACAAAATGTACGAAATCAGTGCAACAGTGGTAAACTGCAAACAAGTCAGAGACATGTACTCAAATACCAAAGGCAGCAAACAAGAAAAAAACTGCAAACCAGTCTTGAAATTAGATTCAACAAAATCACAACCAGAGGCTACCACTTCAAGTACAAATGCACATCAACCTATACCAGACTTATATATGAATGACCAGACCAATCAAGTAGTGAAATAACATCGTATAAACATATGTATATGTAACCACCACTGACTCAATTCAAATGCAAACAGACTCAAACAATATATGCGGTGCACAGTGAGAATAGAATAGTGAAACGATAAAAATCAAAACAGTATACAAGAATACAATGAAGACTAGAGGATTGGAACCAAGTCAATGAACAATACATATGACAGCAACCCATAAATGAAGTGACTCAAAGCCAGATGTTAACATGAATACAGTGAACATATATATATATATATATATATATATATATGTATATGTATATATATATGTAGCACAACCAAAGGATGAATCACTGATCAAACATGTTACAATTTTTAACCAAAGTCAAAGCAAAGCCAGACATGCCAGAGTTTTCATGAAGCCAAGATGAACAAGTCGAAATAAAATTCTTATCCCAAAAATATCAAAGTGCCGAAGTCAACATAAATTCAAATGCCAGAAATTCGAAACCGTGATAGCTAAGAAAACGAACAAGTTAGAAATCAAAGCCGTGACAACCAAGCAAAAATTATACGAAATTAAAGAAGTCGGTAATCATCTCAAGCATTCAAGCAACATCGAACGGCCGAGTCAAATTAAATGACAAATTCAAATGAACGAACTTATAGGAATTCGATTCCTATTTAACCCATTCATCATCGGCTTTCACAAATCATCGAGTTTAAGAAAATTAACCAGTAAAGCAAAGAGCTTAAAATCACATACCAATTTTATACCGAACTCGATCAAATTGAAGGAGCTGCGAGCGAATTGAGGAAGCGTCGATTGCCGAAGCAAATCAGAGGAATAGTCATTGTAATCGACCAACAAACAATCGGCTAATTCAATTATCAAAATCCCTAATTTTTTGTTTAAAGAGGAAACGAACGAACAACAAATGAGCAGCCATCGAATTACAGGGAGTCAAGCTGAAGAAATAAAGAGATAAAGGGGAGACTCTTTTATTATATTTTTTGGCCGGCTATAATTTATTAAATTGGGCTTTAGTTTTATAAATTAGGGTTTTGCTTTTAATTATTTTTAAATTGTTTTTTAAATTTGTATTTTAAACAATTGTATTTTCTAGTCGTGTGACTAGGGTACGAACTACGGTGGTGTAGTTCAAGAATTCGCAACTCAGTGGCTGAGTTGTGGTAGGATTTTGAGCATAGAGTTAGGTTAGTCGATAGCGGGTGTCGCAAGTTTACGTGTGTAAGCGTCTGACTACTTAATTTCTAGTAGAAACCTTGGAGGCAGCACGTAGGCCGGGTTTTGCCAAAGTTGGGTAAATCTTTATGTTCTGTTTTCTGCTTTTATTATTCTACTATTATCTGTGCTGCTATTACTCTGCTATATCTATGTTGAAATTATTTTATTTACTTCCGCAATAATTTTTATAATTAATAGTATCACCCTATTCACCCTCCTCTATGGTGAAATCGATCCTACAAAGCCTTATGTAATTAGCAACAGAGGCGGAGGAAGCGACGGGTGACCTGTGAGTTCACAAATAGAGAAGTAAATGTTAGTAACAGTTTCAAGCGAGAACTGAAGGATCTCAAACATTGGATAAATGAAAGAAATACCTTCACTGGGATTGGATTTTTAAACATGAGATTTGGTAATTTCCCTTCTTATATTGCAGACTACAGTGGTTGGTTGGCAAAGGGGGGAATGTAAGGTTTGACGGAGGTGATATCTACAAAAGCTAGAATCATCTGGGTGGCCTACGAGTTGGCCCACTCGGATGGTGGAATCATCACAACAAGCTCTTGGTTCTTTGGAGATGATGATTTTGCATGGTCTGATGCACTTGGACCAATAGGGCTTCAGTGGTAGTTTTAGCAGAAGCGACATCCTCTACTGCCCAAATTGCCCTTCCCTACTGTAGTTTCAAGATGTCATCTGCGTCAACATATTTGGCTTTTAATTCGTCTTCGATGAGACCTTCACTAGATGCTTCTTATAACACCCCGCATTTTTCGATAATTGAATTATGAAATAACAATGAGCAGTGAAAATAAACATTTTTTGAATTGTCAGAATATGGCCTCAAAACTTATACCATTGTGTCCATGGCAATTTTCTGATCAATTTCCATATATAATTTGTCAAAATTCGTGTCTATACGAAGAAGTTATGAGAGAAACGAAAAAGAGGAAATAATAGAAAAATAAAATAAATAGATATGGCATGGGTCGACCCACAAGCCACAAGGTTCGACCCTAAAGTCAACCCCTAATACACACAAGTCGATCTATAGGTCGACCCACGTGTCTCCCTTGACGTGAATTCGTCCAAGGACATGCCAAAGTGTATTAGTTCGATTTTTGCACGATCGGAGCCATACATTGATGGATCTGATGGCTCCAAACGACCCTATGACCTGGTGGCTTCAGATTCAATCCAAGAATCCAATGGTCCGAGCTCCCCAAACTCCACTATAAATAGAACCCTAGGCCTAGATATTTTCTCACAATCAGATTTTCTCCCAATTGGGTTCATTGCTTGAGGCTAGACCCTAAAAAGAAAATATTTCTAGGGAGGAGATCTTCTCAATAAAAATATTAGATGCCTTAGAAGGGAATCCAGGAAGACCATGGAGCCAAGCTAAGCACAAGCAAAGCGAAGGACGACCGGTGAGTGGATTTAATTATATATCTTTTACGTTTATGATGTATTATCGTTAGATTCCCATTAAATAATTTTATTCAGTATTTATTTCAATAATTAATTCCGTTAATTAGTTATGTTGAGACTGTAAATTTTATAAGAGAGCTTATATTTAATTACTATTTATATAGAAAAAAGGAAAATAGTAATCCATTAAATATAAATAATATTAGGCTTAGTAGTTAGAGAAAGGCATAGGCCTAAAAGTAAGAAATTTATAGTTATTTACGTCTATTTTAAAAGTTGAAATTTACCTTGTAAATGTTAGCTTTTTTTTATTCCTTTTTAGGCGAATAAAATAGTAAAGAGAAGAATTCGCAAATACGGACTAAAATAGAAGAACAGTAGACTTATAGAAATTAAATGTAAATAAGAAAAGCTAAAATAAAAAGAGAAAAATAGAAATTTGCAGTAAATTATGCTAAAATGGGGAAAAATAAATTAAAAGGGAGAATTTAATAACTTGATAGGGAAGTAAGTGATAGATTAGTTGGTTGGCTTAGAAAAGAGAATATATATCCATAGTTTAATATTTAAAAGATAACGATAAACGTAATTGCAAGAATAAAGGAAAGAAAAAGGGAATTAGGGTAAAATAAAGATACTACTATATTTTACACTACCCAAATGTAAAGAAATAATAAAAGGAATATCTTGCAATTATGGATTATTTTTTATAGCTTCATTTAGTATTAAAATATGAAAATGGATTTTTAGCACAGTTTTTGTAACCAACCAAATAGAATAGAACTACTTCCTAGAATATAAGAAAATAAAGTGAAGAATTAAAGGAAGTAAAGAAGAAATCAAGTTAATAATTAAGGTAAGACTAGAAGCAGTTAACAGAAATGTATCTAGGTCTGCATTTACTACGCAGATAATAGAATAAAAGCAAAGCAGTTATTGTGATAAGTAAATTTGTGACAGTCGGACGTAGTCCCAAGCTAAGATTCTTATATAATACAAGAGAATTAAAGAGAATTTGATACCATAATAAAAGAAGACAGGCTCGAATAGAAAAGAGAGGCTTGTGATTATATTTATAATATAATGATTATAAAAGAATATAGTAGTGACAATTGCAAGTAAAATTATAACAAAGGTTATAATTAAGTAGAAAGAACAGAAAAGGCTTATTTTAAGACTTAAATTAAGTTAATAAGCAAATGGAGCAGAAATAACAAAAGAGGCTTATTTTAATAAACTTAGATCTTGGATTAAGTTAATAACCAAGATAATAGAAGTGGCCCATACAGACAACATTCCCTTTCAGTTAGGAACTGATGGTCTCACAATAGTTAGGTAAGGTTGGGACAAGATTATGCTAATTAGGGTAAATAAGTAGCCAATAGAATAAGGAAGGTAAACTAAATGCAAAATAAAAGATTAGACTTAGGGTCTAATAAAAGAGTGAGATGTATTTGAAGTAGCCCAAAGGATGAAGAGCCTAACGAAGCAGTTCATCACAGATTTCAGCACAGAAGGAGCACGTCCAACTTAGATATTTTGGGCTAGAGGAAGTACGAGACTTCATCGAGACGTGAGGGTACTCTAGGATGGCCCTCTGGGGTTGGCATAACGGAGCAGTCCCCCGGAGGCAGGTCTGTAGGTGTTCCATCAAAAGAGTATGCCTTGACTGCTTTTTGCATGGCAGAACCATTATAGGCAGTCAAAAGGGGTTGATGTTTGGAGTAGGATATTCGTATGTCCCAGTACTTGCAAGTAAGTTTTAGTGGACAGGACCCAAAAGGATAGTCGCATGCGGATATCGTGCCAGCATCAAAACCAAGATGCGAGTTCGGGAAAGACTAGAGTTAAACCAACAGTCCAATGATTCTTTCACTATCGAGACATTGGATAGGGGCGCAACCAATTGGATGTTTAGATTGTTTGCAGTAGGGCACAACCACTTAGCTATTTAGAGGTCTTTCGATTAGTTGAGGGGTGGCTGCGTGGGGCTATAGCCACGATAAGAAAAGAGACAGACCAAATAGAATATCTGTATTGTAGGCCTAACTGGCCACTCCTTTACTATAGAAAATCCCCGACTGGGTTCCGTACAAGGTATACCTTATTTAGCGGGATTTAGGGAGTAGACAGAACGATTATGTATAGTCCTCAAGGTACGCACTGGGTGGTACATTGTGGATGTCCGAGCATTAGTATAGGCTAGTGCGGACGCAGTTTTATGTTTTCATAGCAAACGACGGAAAATCTGTATTGTAGGCCTTACGAGGTTGTCCTTTATAGATGTAGTCACAGCACGCCCTAGCAGCGAGATGATGGAGTCCTTTTCGAGGAGGATATGGAAGGTACTAAGGGTAGTACCTAGGACCGATATAGTCATTGGGCATATAACTACATATATATATTAGTTATTAGGTTTTGATCTACTAGGGAGTAGATGGGTACGATTCATGCATAGAGGCGAGAGTATTATAAACCGAATAAACCTAATATAACAGAAAATGAAAATAAAACGGTATATGTAGAATTAAACTTAGAAGTATATGGTTTTTCCATTCACCAGAAATTTAGTTCTGACCCCCTCCTCATAACATCCTACAGGTTAGGTAGATGACAGAGACTTTCCAGCTTTGAGACACTTGTTTAGAAAGTGTAATTATTTTTGGTGAGTATTTACCTACTATTATATTTTAGTCAGTTCCGCTGTGAGATGTTTATCTGAGCTCTGATATATTTGTCTTTGCCTATTTGCAGGATACCAGAAATCCAACTCGGGCTTCAGTGGGCTTGGCTTCTATCATTTTTGCGAAAAATCTGGACCCGCTGAAATTCGAGTTGTTACATTTGGTATCAGAGCCTACGTTTAGGATTCCTAGATAGATAGTGAGTGAATGTATTTGTATTTTTGAATAATATATAAATATATTATGTACTAAAATCCAAATAGTCCCCAATTATAGATTTTAACATAACGAAAGTTTTTAAGAAGTATATTTGGCATAGTTTGCTAGTTGGGTTTGGGATGACCTAAGTACGTTGAGCCCTATGTTATTACCAATTTATAGTATACAATAAGCCATGTTTTGAGAGAAGATCAGTATCCATATGTTATAGGAAGTGAGGAAGTTCCCTAAGGATAGTAGGGAGAGTGTTTTTATTTTGGAAGGAATAAGAGGTTTTAGTAAGAAGAAAATCCACTTTATGTCTATCCCAATAAAATGAAATTTTTGGAATTAAAAAGGTTAAAAATATAATTGTTAATATATTTGAGGAAGTAAATATTGGGTTTTTGAAAAAAAAAATAAGTGGTGTGAAATTTAAATTGGTTTTAATATGATGTAAATTTTGTTAAAAGTGAAATTCTTTTTGAAGAATTATAGAGCGTGTATAGCTCGCTAGTTTCCTTGTAGGTGAATAAAGATTTTAAACAAAAAAACCTAGAGTGTATTAAGTATCGAAAACGTAGGTTACAACATTTATTGTTGTAATAGATGTTTTTGGAAAAAATAAAGGAAGCATAGACTATGACACTATTGTTATGGTAGGTGACTTCCAAAGGAAATGTTTTTACATAGCATATGGGATTTATTAATATTTATTTTAATTGAATCCATAAACTAGTATTTTTGGGTTGTAGTAACGGTGTTTTACGCCACATCTTTTTTGACCCAAATGAGTTTTGAAGAAATTTTTTAAAGTAGTTTGTATGTACACTTATTATTTAAATAAGTATATGAGAATATTTTCTAGTTATGAAAATATTGAAGCAGTTTTGAAAAATGAGTTCTTTTGAAAAATAATGTACGTTAAATTAATGAATTTAGTAGGAAATAGCTTATGTAAGTGAATATAGAGTAAACATACTTTAATCTATTGGAATGAAATGAATAATGATATAATTTTCTATGAATCACAAATAATGATGTTTTGTGCAAGTTATAAGGAATACGTGAAAGAGATGTACAAGATATGGAAAGTACCATATTTTGTATAGCCTATTTCCACAAAATACAAAATAAATTCTTTATAATTTCACATAAGCATGAAATCCTCCTTAAAAGGATTCATAGAAGGTTTTAGCGTTAATGGTTTCTCATAAGAGAAAGTAATTCCAATACATTAAGGTATAAAACCGTTAAGTGTAGTAAGTTAGAAACTCCTCCAAGGTTAAGTAATTGGAAGAGTAGAAACATTTGGAGATTTTTGATAAAATAATTGTTCTTATCTACTCTAGTTTTAGTAAATTTGAAAATTTATGTAAAGAAGATATTTTGAAAACATGTTAGGACATTTTTTTTAATGTAAAAGAAAACGAAAAATATTTTAAGAACAAGCAAGACATGTTTTAAAGAAAAATGGTTTGGTGGAAAAGTAAATAAGTTTTTGGAAAGATAAAATTTTAGGTAACCAAGTTCCTTTGAATTTAACAGAAAATTCAACAACATTTTCAAAGACAAGAGTTTTGGGATTTGATGTTTCAAAAATTTAGAAGCTTTAATTTTTGAAGTACAATGATAAATACCAAACCAAACCAGACTTTTAAATATGGAGTAGATAGGAATCATTTCCTAGGTGTAACGGGAAAAGTGTAAGGCTATGGTAGTAATTACTCCTAGTAGTAGTAATAAAAGTTCCCGTAAGATGTATAGGACACTGGTGATGCTTTATGTGTGTAGACTATAAAAGAATAGTGAAGTGATATTAGTAAGAAAGTAAGACACACGTGGTTGAGAAAAGTAGACCTTAGTTGGAAAAAAATGAAAGGTAAAGAGAAAATTTTCCCAAGCTTAGTTGCCTTTTTAAATAGAGACTGCATAGATTGAAGCCCTTATCCATTGCAGTAAACGAGACTTAGTTATTCCTTTTTGAGCATGGAATAGAAGAGATGAATAGATCTTATTCGTCATGAGTAACACAACGTAAGTTGGTAACAAGTAATAGGCGACAGGAGGAGCATATGAGTTACTTGGATTCCTAGAGTAGGACCTTTCTTTGTCAGAGTGGACATGGTCCTAGACCTCTTAGCCCTAGATGATAGCTGGGTTTAGTTGCTATATTAAAAGAAGAGTAAAAGCAAATAAAAGGTAACAAAAGAAAAAACAGTAAGATCTAAAGAAAGCAACAGAAACGTCAATAGAAATAAATGAGAATTGCAAAAGAAAAATACATCTTTGCCATAAATTAAGCTTGGGAAAAAGTTTGAAAAGAAAAATCTTTCTTATGTAAATCGTGCTTGGGAAAGAAAATAGAGATTTTATAGGATAGTGGCATAAGTTCCAAGTACGGAGTGAGAGGTACGCAAAAGTAAAACGGAGAAATGTGAAGTTTTTCCGTTTTCTACCTTTTTTCTGACATAAGAAATCGAGTTCAGAAAATTAGATTTTTTTGAAATTAGAATATTAGAAGTTGTGTGGTAGGATTTGGATGAAAAATTCGTTGAACTACACTCCTTTTCAGCAGGAGTGTGGGAAAATTGGATGAAAAATATTTTGAGTTTTCAAAAAGATTGCATTCATATAGAAATTGCAAGTATATTTAGGATGTGTGCATCATGTTTTAAAATAAATTTTTAAAGAAGAAAAGCATTCATATAGGAGGTACCGCTTAGAAATTCATGTTCATACATATATCTCATATTGAATGACACTTTGCATAAGTGCACGGATGGCCGTAAAATTGGATGTACACAAAATGGATGTGATTGATGCGAGGAATTACATAATTTTACCCTTGTTGAATTTCATGGACGAAATTTCCTAAAGGGTGGGAGAGTGTAACACCCCGCATTTTTCGATAATTAAATAATCAAATAACGATGAACAGTGAAAATAAATATTTTTGGAATTGTCAGAATATGGCCACGAAACTTATACCATTGTGTCTGTGGCGAATTCTGATCAATTTCCATATATAACTTGTCAAAATCCGAGTCAATACGAAGAAGTTATGAGAGAAACGAAAAACGGGAAATAATAGAAAAAAGATAGATAAATAAATATGGCATGGGTCGACCCATAGGTCGACCCACAAGCCACAAGGGTCGACCCTAAGGTCGACTGCTAATACACACAGGTAGACCCGCGTGTCTCCTTGGACGTGAATTCGTCCAGGGACATGCCGAAGTGTATTAGTTCAATTTTTGCACGATCAGAGCCATACGTTGATGGATCTGATGGCTCCAAACGACCCTGTGATGTAGTGGATTCAGATTCAATCCAAGAATCCAACGGTCTGAGATCCCCAAACTCCACTATAAATAGAACCCTAGACCTAGCTATTTTCTCACAATCAGAGTTTCTTCCAATTGGGTTCATTGCCTGAGGCTGGACCCTAAAAAGAAAATATTTCTAGGGAGAAGATCTTCTCAATAAAAATATTAGACACCTTAAACGGGGATCCAGAAAGAGCATGGAGCCAAGCTAAGCACAAGCAAAACTATGGACGACAGGTGAGTGGATTTAATTATACATCTTTTACGTTTACGAATATTATCGTCGGATTCCCGTTAAATAATTTTATTCAGTATTCATTTCAGTAATTAATTCTGTTAATTAGCTATGCTGAGACTATAAATTTTATAAGAGAACTTATATTTAATTACTATTTTTATAGAAAAAAGGAAAATAGTAATCCACTAAATATGAATAATATTAGGCTTGACAGTTAGAGAAAGACATAAGCCTAAAAGTAAGAAATTTACAGTTATTTACATCTATTTTAAAAGTTAAAATTTAGCCTGTAAATGTTACCTTCTTTTTATTCCTTTTTAGGCGAATAAAATAGTAAAGAGAAGAATTCGCAAATACGGACTAAAATAGTAGAACAGTAGACTTACAGAAATTAAATGTAAACAAGAAAAGATGAAATAAAAAGAGAAAAATAGAAATTTGCAGTAAATTATGCTAAAATGGGGAAAAATAAATTAAAAGGGAGAATTTAATAACTTGATAGGGAAGTAAGTGATAGATTAGTTGGTTGGCTTAGAAAAGAGAATACATATCCATAGTTTAATATTTAAAAGATAACGATAAACGTAATTGCAAGAATAAAGGAAAGAAGGAGCACGTCCAACTTAGATATTTTAGGCTAGAGGAAGTACGAGACTTCAACGGGACGTGAGGGTACTCTAGGATGGCCCTCTGGGGTAGGCATAACGGAGCAGTCCCCCGGAGGCAGGTCTGTAGGTGTTCCATTAAAAGAATATGCCTTGACTGCTTTCTGCATGGCAGGACCATTGTAGGCAGTCAAAAGGGGTTGATGTTTGGAGTAGGATATTCGTATGTCCCAGTACTTGCAAGTAAGTTTTAGTAGGTAGGACCCAAAAGGATAGTCGCATTCGGATATCGGGCCAGCATCAAAACAAAGAAGCGAGTTTGGGAAAGACTAGAGTTAAACCAACAGTCCAATGATTCTTTCACTATTGAGACATTGGATGGGGGTGCAGCCAATTGGATGTTTAGATTGTTTGCAGTAGGGCACAACCACTTAACTCTTTAAAGGTCTTTCGATTACTTGAGGGGTGGCTGCGTGGGGCCATAGCCATGATAAGAAAAAAGACAGACCAAATAGAATATTTGTATTGTAGGCCTAACAGGGCAGTCCTTTATAGATATAGAAAATCCCCGATTGAGTCCATACAAGGTAGACCTTATTTAGCGGGATTCAGGGAGTAGACAGAACGATTACGTATAGTCCTCAAGGTACGCACTAGGTGATACATTATGGATGTCCGAGCATTAGTATAGGCTAGTGCGGACGTAGTTTTACGTTTTCATAGTAGACTACGGAACATCTGTATTGTAGGCCTTACGAGGTAGTCCTTTATAGATGTATTCACAGCATACCAAGAGCATGGTAGATTCAAGCTTCTCCTTATCGGTACAAAGTTATTGGATGTTGGCTTCATTGTCCTGGAGAGTCTTATCTTTTTCTATGAGGGCTAGGTCCTTGGTTGCAACCTGTGCCTTGAGAGTAACATTCTCTTCATGAACAGTTTTAACATGGTTTTTCATCACAATCTCGGTCATGTTATGAGTATTTTTCATTTCATCGTCCAAGATTTTGGCTTTCTTCTCCAATGCCCTAGCCACATCCCTTTCTTCTATAGCTTTTTTTGAATCCTTCTTATTTTCATCTATGATTCTTTAATAACTCTCCTTCTTTGCCTTAAATGATTGGATGCTAGTTTTGTGAATTCCTTTGATGTTAGAGAATGCGAAGGTGGCCTTTTTCTTCTCAAACCCTTGAGCTATGAGCTCCTATATACCTCTAACTCTACGATTGGCCTCTTTCCTTGGAAGTTATGGCTGAATTTCACTTGGACGAGGTGGAGCTGGAGCTGGGCAAATAGAAACTCCTTTGGATTGTGCATGTAAAGGAACTGTGGTGGTCAGAGAAAGAGATGTTGGGGTTTGTTATGGAGGAAGCTATGGTTGGAATTGAGATGGGGGAAGCCTAGAAGAAGAACTGTTGTGGTCACATGTATCCTTGTGTCTTTTTCCATGGTCATAGGATTCTCTCTCCTCCGTTTGCCTTTTCCTCCCCTCAATTTCTACCTGGAGGTCGCTTTCCACCTCACATTCCCTTTCCTTTCTTCGTTCTCTCTTTTCATCTGTCTCTCATTCCTTATAAAAGATGGACCGAGGAGCATATGGTTCAATATTTACTTTCCTTTGCTCCAAGACTCCAGAGTGAAGATATCTAAAGTAGTTCCTTCCCATCGTACCTGAAATGACAACTGTATCGGTTTTGGAACATTGGAATGTAATCGAATGCAGGTTATGTTAGTTTGTGAACATAAAAGTGTGCGTAGTGCTAGTGTCCCCCTAAGTACTCTATAGACCGTGTTAGGAAGGTAGTAAAGATGGAGGCTCGCCTCCTTCAACAAGGATGCCCCGGATGGGAAGCTTAATCTAAGAGAGCACACCTTGAGAAGATCATTGATTGGAATGCCAACATCACTCAACGAATTGAAGATGTTCTTTGATTAACCAGTTGTAGGAGTTGCCACAGTTATTAGCATCGTGCTCAGTTCTGTAAATTGCTGAGAGGTCTTGACCACAATTCACTTCAGACCTTGGCTTGACAGAAATTTTGTTGTCCTCTAGAGACTTCTCTCCGTACGACTCATCTCCCCCTTAATCGAATTCATTGTCATCGTCGCCATCTTGATCACCTTCATCCTCTTCTATCTCTTCTCCATCATCTTCATTTCCCTCACTTCCTTGATGAATTGATTCCATTTCAACACTTTCTTCCCTTTCCAATTGCACTTCACCGACAACATGCACCTTCGATGTTTATCTACGAATTCACCGATATTTGCCATGCTGGATGGGCCTTCGACACCCCCCTTGAATATCTTCGTCGAGCTACAAATAGGGGAAGAAGAGCGGTTGACATTCTGGAGCCACTTGGTGGAACTATGTTAGGAATGGAAAAGCATACAAGATGTAGAAGATTGTATCGACGAAGATTCTCATTCATCAGCAAAAAGGCGGTGGTATGGAATAGAATATCGATTCTCTTAAGGGTTTTTAGAGTCTCAGAGTGCTCTTCGCTCGTGCCTTGTGCAGGGATATCTATAAAGAAAGTGGATAACAAATTAAACACTTGGACGATAAGAATTCAAGTACGAGGAAAAATGGAAAGGAATAAGTCTTACTTTTGGAAAGCCAGAGCATATAGAAACCGTATGGATATCAAACAAAGAAATATTCATTTTTGAAGTATGAATGTTTTTTGTGGAGCGTTTCAATGACCTTACAACGACACTGGCTTCGATGATCATAAGAGAAGGTGAGCCACTCTGTTGTTTAAAGCGCAAGGCATGCATAGAGTTCCCAAAATGTTGGAGGTCGTTGAAATTGGTCATGAATAGGACATACAAGGAGCTTAGCAAGGCATAATGATTGGGGTAGACTTGAGTAGGAGTGAGCCCGAGTTCCTAGAGAAACATTCGGAGAAATGGATTAAAGGGTGGTACAGTGCCGCCTAGGCACATGTACTTGTTGCAAGCTATGTAGCCCATTAGAGGATTACGCACCCATTGGTTAGGTGTAGGAAGCAAGACATCACCTTTTGGTATTCCATGTTGTTGACATATAGTATGAAGTGACATAACATTTAGAATTGTCGGCATTTATTCAAGAGGATCATCCAAAACTCTTTAGCCCACTTCTACATTAATCCGAGGAGCTTGGTCTTGGATTGGAGATGCTAGGACTAACATCCCTTGTAGATCTGTAGTAGTTGAGCATTTGGTTTTGGAAGGCACATTGAAGTTTGAGCCGTAGTAGACCCGGCTTCGGGTACAGTTGACGGCCAATGCCAATGTTGAATCAAGGAGAATGGCATGTCATTCTAGATAGGAAAACTCAATATTGAACATGGTCAGCTATGTTTTATTTTAAAATCCTATTTTGCGAACCTGTGTGACCAGCGCTCGGAATTCAATGGGTGTCCACATGTGTTGACTAATTAGATTCTACACGTCGATCGTGGCAATTGAAAGTGACAGTTTACACAGTGCAAGTCCTATGCCCCATACGCAACGAATGGACCATTCTATGTACATAGCTCGCTCGTGCTGGAAAATGAACCACCTTGCATGATAAAACTATACTTCTGATCTTACCCGTTATCATCGGATAATCGATAACGGAACCGCAATCCAGAATGATGTAGTGCGTTCTTTTGCAGGAACATAGAAAATGCAGTGATTGGAAACGTTGTGTAATGGAATTATTTGAATGTCGAAGTACATTTAATGTGACTGTTCTTTGGAAAAGAACTATCCTATTGAAGTTTGGAATGAGAATAGTGATCAATCAACTTTAGTAGGATGAAGTTCATGCATTTTGAAGAACACAGTGGTTTAGTTGCAGCAAAGTTTTTAGGTCCTCTTGATCAACCAGAAGTGAGATGAATGTTGACACCAAGTTGACACGGAGCAGTTGGATTTTTGGGGATTGCATGTGTTCACTTCGAGTCAAGCCCGGGTTCAACCTAGGGGAAACCTAGGGCAAGCAACAACCAAAGGGAAAATGAGAACATCGATCACTAATTCGAAATTCCAATCACCCATCGACAATGGAGACCTCAATTCATCATCGGTGAGGAACTCCATCACTGCGAGATGATGGCAACCCTCTTCTTAATGCTAGATTTGGACTGAAGACGAAATGAATTCGGGGAAAAATTCTTTTGTGATAGCGGCAGCGATCAAAGTGAGCAGTGAGTGGTGGCAGCAACAAAGAAATGGAAGCGGCCGTACAAGCTTGACGACGTCGAATAATTTCAGCTAAGGGTTGGAGCACAAAGGATTTTGGCACTGAAAGAACGAGAGTAGGAAATAAAATGAAGGCATGAGAAAAAATAACCCAAGTGTTCAAATTAATAACGCCCAGGTGACTAAGCAAATCTACTCGGTACTGACCTGAAGAGGTCGGTACCGAGATGAAATTTCAACTCAAAACCAAAAGAAAAGGAGAAGAAAGGAAAAAAGAAAGGTTGTATGCACCTATGTGGGGCATGGAATAATTTCTATAGTGTAGATCTTGCCCTTGGCATGTAGAGTGGTACTACTTCTATTCAGAACAATCGAGCAGATGCCCATGGAATAGAGACAATGCTTTAAAGCAACTCTTGGATAACCAACAGACTTGTGTGGACAATGGTATATGCTTATTCTGTTCCAGAGCACCCTTTGTTTCCAATAGAAGTGTACTTTAGGGGGCAAGCGCTATCCGGCTTTTAGGCCAAGCGGCTTTCAAAAAAATTTGGACGTCAGGACAAAGACGAAATAGCTTAGGAATTAGGAACATGCTTGGAAGGAAGATGGAAGCGGCTTTAAGAGTTCGGAGTGCAAAGGAGCCAAGAAAATAGGTTGGTACCGACCTTTTTTAGGTTGGTACTGAGCGTGTTCCAAGCACTCTAAGAAGCTTTGAAAACTTAGGAAATAGATAGTTGGCTAGAGTGATCGTCTTGGGGCTTATTTATGAAGGAGTAGTGAATAACTCCAAAGAGCTCTGAAGAAAAGGACAAGTACTAAAGATTTTGAAACCTTTGGGTGAATCCTAATTTCTAAGACAAAAGTGCCCGGAGCTTAATGGATCGAAGGTAGAAGACCAAGTGGTGTGAGTTGGCACTACCTACTATCATATAATTAGGCCAATACCAATTACATCTGATCGGTGCAAAGATTATTTTGTTCGCTAAGGGACTTCATCTCTCATCCTACATTCTCATATCTGAAGTTAGACTTGGTATTTCGAGATCCGACGATTTTGTTTGGCAATTTCTATATAAATAACAAGCATATGGCAACTCAAAAGGGTCTTTTGGCATTTCATCTTCTTCACTTTCTTTCTCTACATGACCTGGTCATAAAGGAAGCTTATTTTTACTGTTCTAGGATGTTAGAACTCGAAATACCTTGTACTTCTAATAAATAATCTCAATAATAAGATTAAAGTAGACATAGGCCTCAGATTTACCGAACCACTATAAAAAATTTCCCTTGTTTCTCGCTGTATTTTGCAGGATCTTTCTATTTAATTTCATTTTGGGGTGTTGTGCCGCTTTTTGGCCTAACGGTTGCAATTTCAAGTGTTTAACCATAATCAAAGTATAGCCTACCTACTTAAGATCGATAGTGCCCATAGGTCAAAAGACTAATATATGTCGACACCAAAAAGCAACTACTGTAAGTCTGAAGAAGGTACCTTCAAGTCTTAACAGATATCATGATATCCTTTTGTCTATAAATCTTGACTTCGAACATTTAAGGAGTTGGTGTTTATGAATATCGATTCAACACTCATGGTTATGAACATATTTGTAATTGCAACCGATAAAACACTTCTCCTAAGGATTTTCTACTTACATATGTTTGATGTAATTAATTCATTTTTTATATCATAATACATATAAAAAATAAAACCAAAAGCATACTTTATTTCGAATAAGATTGTTTACAGAGTTAAGATTATATAACTATTTATAGAATTAACCCTAGGGAACACCCTTAAATTTATTAGTTTCATAGTAAAAATATACAAGTATGCTCTCTTAAGTTGCCCAACTGTCTTATTGGGTAACCTAAGATTTGATACCAAATGTAAAGATCTACCATACATAGTACCCTTAAATCCATGCACAACAGCACCCAGATCCCCAAGTACGAAAAAAGATCGCTATTAAGGGTGGTTAAAGAAAAAATAGAGTATAGCTATCACAGGTTCGTATATAACTCACATCGAAAGAATAAACTATGATAATACCATATGTATGTGCAAGACAATCCAATATCATAAAAATACGAAGATAATAGGTTCCATCATCATAATACATAATACTTCGAACATGTAGAGTTAGAATAATGCAACATTCCAAAATAATATTTCTCATATACAAGATAAAGTCTGACGTGTCCATTTAAAAAAATACTGATAGATAATCATAGCAATAGATAGCTATGGACCAGTCACCTGCTCCAACTAGCAATGTCTTCCTAATCTCTAGTCCGTACCTAATCAAGAAATAGATTAAAAAAATATAAAGAGGCCAGACATAAAGTCTGATGAAAAGAAAATATCGCTACTAAACTTGATATTCGATACATTGATATAAAATGAGTAATCCACTAATTGCTACCCCAGAATAGACAACACATGTGAACCAAATGTACATATAATAAGTGATCAAGGGTAGAGTAATGATGTATCATACTTAGCCCTGCTCATCTCCTACATCCAACAAGTTAGCTCAATAAACCACTATGCTAATATAACTAACATAAATACCATATAAGGACGTATATAAGCTCACGTAAATATGATAACGAGCCAAAGCTCAAAGGTATGTATTTGTTGGTGTGATTTTTCATCGGGTGCCAATAGCCTAAAGTATCGAAGAAAAACTCTAGAAGTAGAAGTAAATTGAGAAAGTCGATCGAAGGCTATGTGTCTAGGCCTAAAGCAGCAAGAGAGAAAATTTCTAGAAAGTAAAGACATGGAGATTTACAACGGTTTAGGAGCCTTGCCTTTATGTATACTACTGAGAAGTTCTTTACAGTTAGTCAAATAGCCAAATTTGTATTTACAATTCTTGGTGGGTTATGTCCATCATTAAAGAGTTTGGTCTAAAAGCTTAATCAAAGTTAAAATGATTACAAATGATTTCTTAATCCATTAACTCGAGATCCAATCATTTATCTCTCTCCATACATGGGTGTCTGGGCCTTATATTTTTAGGCAACTCATAATTCTACCATTGGTGGAGAGCTTCCCACTTGAATTGCTGACTTGGCCTACCTATGGTGCTAGCATTTAAACATGTGTCGTCATCTAGCTACTTGTAGATTGATGTAGATTAATGACATGACATTTCTATATATAACTTTGGGCACCTTATCCTTTATACTCCATTTAAGCTTTAGGTTATCTGAACCGGTCATATATCATGAAGCTCTCTCAACCATTGATCTTGGTAATTCATTGATGCATTCTAGGCCTTTGGTAGAGAGATCTTAGTCCCATATGCTAAATAAGGCACTTTAGGCCTTAACTCTTAGTAATGGTTGTTTAGAGCTTTTGCTTTAAGAGAGACATTCATAAGGTCTTGGTATATAAGCTAGAGGTTGCATGTGACCTTGGTATAGTAGTAGGCGTTGATTCTTCACTAACAACATGGCTTGATGCTTTAGTCTTAAGGTAGAATTTGGTCTTATGACTTATGCTTTAAATTAAAGGCCTGACTTAAGGCCTATATTCTTAGTTTAAGTTCATTCTGATGACCTTCACTTTCGGTTGATCCTATATTCTGTATGCGCTTTTGGATGGCTTGACTTGAGTCACAATACCATGCTTTCAATACAAGTGGCACTCGTGGTCCTCCGTTTTCATTACATTATCTGAATCTAGGTCTTAGTATTCTGGGCCACTTCTGGTCAATAGGGGCTCAACGTCTAGCCATCGACTCCTTGGTCATTTATCATGGGAATCTAGCCATCAATCTATATCAAATTCCCATAACTCTAAAACTAACCAATGTCTGATAAATTTCAAATCTAACCACATCGTATAGTTATGATTTTGTAGCATATAGGGCATATAAATTACTACTATAGGAAGATTTCCCTATATAATATGGTCCCTACTTTGTTAGATTTCGGGTAACCGATCCAAGCCACTATTTTAGTGTTACTTATTGGATTACTTGAAGGTATCCCTAAGGATTTTATGCTAATGACCATATGTGCCATATCTCTCAATCAAACCAAGTGCGAACCAACGTGAGGAAGTCCTATTCCCAATCCTTTCGAGGGTTCGGTTAATCATTCCAACCTATAAAATACTTGTTTCGGTTGTGAAATATTAAGAAAAAAAATCTTCCACTTTAGGTAGAGTGAATCATGAACATAATTTTATGTGTTATGTAGTAGACTCATCCTCCAAATTTCTACGATGGTCCGTCGTGCCGTAAGTAATTGTTTTACCATGTGGACCATACAGCGAGAATACGAACTTTTGGGGGTGTAATAGTCCCATATATATACATCCCAACATGGAAGATTTTCTGTTTGAGGCCAGAGCCAGAATGGTTTTACGATTAAAGCCTTTGGTTAACTAGTAATGTTGAAATACTCAAAGCCATTATTTAAAGAGGTCACAGTTTCACTATGACTATAGTGATCAAAAGCAACACCATTTTAGGTTTCAATGCTAGTTCTAAAAACCACAACATAGTCTGAAAATAAATTAAATACGAATATAAAACAACTATGTTGCAAAATTTATTTCATCAGATTCTTTGACAACATGCTTCAGTCATCTAGATCGAGTCTTACAAAAATGTCCTTTGAAAAACTATTAATATCAGCTTTATGCCTATAATTGTATGACACTACTCGGACATAGCTAATAATTGCATGGCATCACTTTGTCATGGCTAACAATTAAATGCATCCAGGTTTATATCATTGCATTGTACCACACAACCATGGTCAATAGCTTAAATACATATGGAAATATTACCATTGCATGGTACTACTTGAACCTGGCTAACCAATTTTAAAAATTATACTTACTGCAACCTTGTTCTATGGTATAGCCTTAAGTGCTCTGCATTCAAGGCCTGGGGAATTATATTGCCATCAAGGCCTCTTCAACAAATATGCACCCAGAGGAATTATGTCATAAATTAGGAGTTGTCCTTCTCAGTTATAACTGATAGGTCCATCTGCTAGATCATTTGTGTTCAGCATTATCTTTCAAAGGTCAATATCACCTTTGTCAAACTTTTGGGTTTGAAGTCGCTGGTTATAGTAAAAAGCCATTCATCGAATAAGTTCTGATGTTCTCATAGCAGCTCGGTCCTGGAGTTCAGGCAAGAAATCTAAAGACTCGTTTCTTAGATATTCATTTTGGTGGGCACTGTAATATAATCTCTGGTAAGAGGCTATCTCAAGCTCTATCAGAATCATGGCTTCATAGCCATAAACTACAGAAAAGGTGGGGTGCTCTATAGAAGTCTTTGAGCTTGTTCTCTAAGCACACAGTATAGAAGGCACTTCATCCGCCCAATTTCCTTTGACTTTCATCAAGCGCTCCTTTAAGCAAGTGCTTATAGTTTTGTTGGTTCCTCTACGGTGCAATTGGCTTGCAGATGGGCCACTAAACAGAAATTCAGATCTATGTCATTGTCTCAGCAGTAATATGTAAACTCACGGCTTTCAAATTATGTTTTGTTATTGGGTATGATCATTGCATGGAAGAAAAAATCCAGTAATTATGTTCTTTATGACAAACTTAACAACTTTGTGTGCCATTATTGTCGAGAGGGATTTGGCCTCGATCCACTTCGTAAAATAATCTATGGCTACTATTGCAAAACATTCTCCACCTTTCACAGTTGAAAGGGGGCCTATCAAATCAATTCTCTATCCATCGAATGGTCATGGACTTACCTTGGGGTTAGACCATCGGGTGGTGCTCTCAAAACTTTTGCATATAATTGACACTTATCACATTTTTGCATGTTATAATGCATCTTGATTCATTATAGTCCAGGAGTCTAATAATGGCCAACTTATGGCCTCCGTAATGATCTCTACAATGTTGTCATGGGCTTCTTCTAATGGTTTCTTACTTTAGGTGGCGGTTACACATCGAGATTAGGCAGATGCATAGCTCCATTCATAACACTGCATCTGCAATAGTAAAATTATTAGTGTTATGTTTAATACATCTAGCTTTAGTAAAATTAAAAGGCAAAACATTATTAGTTAAATATCGAATGTATTGGATCATCTAGCTTACTTCAACCACTATTGGCTGTGGGGTTTCTGTTTGGGCTGCTTAAGCTTGAGTTATGACCAGAATTTTTGTTTGGTACTTATGTGCTAGGTTTCTCAGAACTTCTACTTGGACAAACCTTTATTTCTGAACACCCAGAAACTTTCATATTTAGTAGTGCATCATCCCTCACATTTTGGTCCCAGGGGATACTTTCGATGTTGTACCTTTTAAAGCATCTAGTAACTTCTTTATTAGTTTTCCATATCAAGAAAGTCTTGGGTCTCAGGCTTGATAATTTGTGAGGACGTGATTGACAATGAGTTGAGAGTCACTATATACTTTGGTTTTCGAAACACTGATGGATATAGTCATCTTCAATCATCGAATCAAAGATTCATATTTAGCCATATTATTGGTACTTGAAAAGGAAACTTTTATGGCACAATAGATTTGATGGTAGTCTGCAGTGACTGCTTCTACTCGTTAGAGGCTCCGTTAATATAAAATTTCCATGAAATTTGTTTGGCCATATCGCCTTTTAAGGTCATGGCATGGAAATATGTACATTTAGAAATAAATTCGACTAATATTTTCCCTATAGTAGAAGTTCTAGGAATATAAGAGATGTCATATCGACTAAACTCTATAGCCCATTTGATCAATCTTCCCAAGGTCTCGGTTTGCTAAATACTAGCCGTAAGGGTTGGTTGGTGAGAATATTAATTGGATAGGCATGAAAGTAAAGCCGCAGCTTTCCTACTATAAATATTAGCTAATAAGATAACTTATCAATTGCTGGATAATGCTTCTTGACTTGGATGAGCCTTTTTCTAACATAATAATTAGGACATTGGACCCCATTGTCATCTCGGACAAGTGGCAAACTTACTGCTTTCTCTAAAGCATCTAGATAAAGAAAGAGATCTTCTCTGTCTATCGGCTTGGTAACACAAGAGGTTTTAAGACTATTTTGTAAATCTTTATCGAAGGGTCGTCCTTTTTGCCTCAATAGAAGATGCTTGAAATCAATATTCAAGAATTGACATATAACCAAAGGATCTATTCTAATCATATCATCATGGGACTGTGCAAAAACATCTATATTTTTTTAAAGAAATTCTATCAATTCCAGTCAGACTGATGGATGAAGTTATGTCTTAATTTTAGTTGCTTTAGTTTGGTCCTTTGGATCGATGAAAATTTCCGCAAGAGTTTCAATTGCTTTAGCTTTATCAAGTTCTCAGATATAATTTAATTTCAATGCGGTTTTCGTCTAAAACTTCCTCTATTATTTAGACATGCTTCCTCTTTTAACCAAAATATTTATTACTTTAAGCTAGAGTTATATCATCAAACTACTTTCGATGGTAGGAAATTTGAATTATCTTTCCTATAAATGAACTTTCACATATCGGTGGAATCCTAAAAAAATCGGTTATACTTAATAGTTTCTAGGTTAATATAACTACTAGATCATTCGGCTTTGCGTTTAACTAAGCTGCTTTTCCACTTGAATTTGTAAAATGAACTAATTACTCCCTTTGGATTATTATCCTATTTCCAAATGGATTCACAATTTCTTTAGGTTTAATACCACTCTCACAAGCTGAATTTATACATTTATTTATTATGTTTAAATTTGCATAGTACAATTACCTTGAGACTAATGGTCTCTTTAAAACATCCCACACAAATCTTGGTGGGGAATTTGAACATTAAGTGCTTCGTTGGAATACAATCATCAATAGCATCAATAGCTGGTCAGTTGAAAAAGTGAATTGATTTTTATTTGTAATATTTGTAAAAGGAGAAATATTATTTCTTTTACTGATCAGATACAAAAGTGTAATACATTATTTTACTGATTAAAACAGAGAGCAATATATACAATATGATAATGGGCCTAAATACACAAGCCCACGATCTGAATTAGATCTGGAAATAATCTCTGCCGTTGGATATGGTGAGTGGTCCAGATGAAAGGATGAGAGGTATATGGATTGCAATAGATCGTAGAGGCAAAAGAACATATCACTTTAACTCCCCCCTTCAAACTCGAGCTAGGGTTTACTGAAGAGTGAAAAGAAATGGCGGCTCCTTCTTTATCTTTACTGAGAGATCTGATATGGAATTCGCAATCGATCCAATCATTCAGGGATGTAGATAGCTCTTCGTGATCTCTGATTACAGTCAGCTTCGTCAACGTTGAGTTCTTCTCTGAATTTACTGAAGCTTGGTTTTGACAGTGGTTTTGTAAGTATATCAGCTTTTTGATGTTGCGATGGTATGTATCCAATCTTTAACTTCTCTTTAATAACTTGTTCTCTGATAAAGTAGAGGTCCAATTCAATATGCTTGGTTTTTGAGTGAAGAACTGGATTGGAAGTTAATGATATAGCACTAACATTATCACACCAAATTGTCGCCTTTTTGCTTTGTTTGATGTTGAGTTCACTTAATAATGATTCTATCCACATAACTTCGGCTGTGGCACTTGCTACACACCTGAATTCAGCTTCAGTACTTGACCTAGACACAGTACTTTGTTTCCTTGCACTCCATGATACAGGATTTTTACCTAAATAGATGCAATAACCTGATGTCGATTTCCTGTCATCAATATCAGTACCCCAGTCAGCATCTGCATAAGCATTTATGTTGAGAGTGTGACTGGATTTTAAGATGAGACCATGATTTTTAGTTCCTTTGAGATATCTGAGTATCCTCTTGACAGCTTTCCAATGATTATCTAAGGGGTTTTGCATGTACTGACTAACTTTATTAACACAGTATGATATGTCTGGCCTTGTTATTGTCACATATTGGAGTGCACCCACTATGCTCCTGTATTGCTTTTGATTTTGAATTGCTTCACCCTTGTATCTTGATAATTGATGATTTGTAATCATAGGAGTTGGTAAGGGGTTTGCTTTGTCCATTTTAGCTCTTGCTAATATTTCTGAAATGTACTTCCTTTGATTAAGATGTATTTCTGAATTTGAGTTTTTTTGAACTTCAATTCCTAGAAAGTAATTCAGATCACCCAGATCTTTGATTGAGAATTCTGAGTTGAGCATTGCAGTGATTGCTTCAATTTCTTGCATACTGCTTCCTGTAATTATAAAATCATCAACATAGATTAAGATATAAGTGGTGGCAAAGTCATTAATCTTAGTAAATATGGAGTTATCAGATTTTAGAGATTTGTAGCCAAATTTCATTAGAGTTGACTTGAGCTTATCAAACCAAACTCTTGGGGCTTGTTTTAAGCCATAGATAACTTTGTTGAGTTTGCACATTTTTTGTTTGTCATCTTTCTGTATGAACCCTTCTGGCTGTTCCATAAATACTTCTTCCTGCAGAATGCCATTCAGAAAAGCATTATTAACATCTAATTGTTTGATGCTCCAATTTCTACTTAAAGCAATGGTTAGAATAAGTCTAATTGAGGATGGTTTCACAACAGGGGAAAAAGTTTCTGAAAAGTCAAATCCATGTTGTTGTGAATACCCCTTGGCAACTAACCTTGCTTTATATTTAGAAATTGAGCCATCTGCATTTTTCTTTAATTTAAAAGTCCATTTGCACCCAATTATATTTTTGTTTTCTGGTTTTTCAACCAGATCCCAAGTTTTTTTGTTAATTAGAGCATTGTACTCTTCCTGCATAGCAACTCTCCAATTATTGTTTTTAGCAGCTTCTATGTAGGAAGAGGGTTCTTCTTGAACAACTGTATTGTTCACGATTTTTGGTTTATAGATACCACACTTTGCTCTAGTTAACATTGGGTGAATATTGGTATCATTCCTGACACCACTGTTGGGATTGCTGTTACTGCAGCCCATATTATCATCATTGATGACTTGATCTTGATTTGGGTTGTAGGTGCCTTGGCTTTGATCATCTTGATTGTTGCTGATGTCTTCATTTGCAGCTTGCTCTTGGCTTGACTCTCTGTCAGTCCTGATGTGTTGAGAACTTGTGATGGTCTCATTCCTTGTGGGCTGAATTGAGGGCTGTATCTCAATCTCTTCAGGTAGATCAGGAATTATGAATCCAGAGTTCCTTACTTTTTCAGTAGTTTTAATTTCTGAACTACTGTAAGGAAATATCTGCTCATTGAATCTTACATGTCTGGATATATAAATTTTTCCTTTGCTGTCTAAGCATCTATACCCCTTTTGTTTGTTGCAATATCCTAAGAATGTGCATGGGGCAGATCTGAAATCTAATTTATGTGTGTTATAAGGTCTTAACCAAGGAAAACATTGACACCCAAATATTTTTAAATGCTCATAATCTGGCTTAACTTTAGTTAACACTTCTTGAGGACACTTAAATTAAAGAGTTTTTGTAGGTAGAATATTTATTAAGTGCACAGCAGTGTTAAATGCTTCTGGCCAAAACTTTAGAGGCATAGAAGCTTGTGCTAGTAAGGTTAAGCCTGTTTCTACGATATGTCGATGTTTTCTTTCAATAATTCCATTTTGTTCAGAGGTGTATGGACATGTGGTTCTGTGATTAATACCCTTTTTTTCAAAGTAACTTTTCAGAGGTAGGAATTCACTCCCACCATCTGTCTGAAAAGTACAAACCTTATTTCCAGTCATGTTTTCTACCTTGTTAATAAATTGTATTGTTATATTAGTAGTTTCAGACTTAGACTTTAGCATGTATATCCAAACAAATCTTGAATAAGCATCTATAAAAGATACATAATATTTGTAACCATAAACAGAACTGATAGGTGCTGGCCCCCATAGATCACTGGCAATTAATTCTAAGGGTCTTGTGTAACGAGTGTGTGAGTCTGGAAATTCTAGTTTATGACTCTTTCCCAATTGACAAGAAGTGCAAAAATAAGAATCAGAGTTGTCATTAAAAGAAATTTTATTGCTACTCATTACTTGTTTAACAATCTTTATGCTGGGATGTCCCAGTTTGCGGTGCCACAATTCAAAGTTACTACAGTTTTTACTACTAGCAATATTTAATACATGAAGATTTTCCCTATTCTCAGGAATTTTTGAATTTGAAAAATCAAATCTGTACAGTCCATTGTTTTCTTTACCCTGCAAGATAATTTCTTGTGGTAGTATATCTTTTACTATGCATGTGTCAGGATAAAATTCAAAATAGACTTTATTATCCTTTGCAAATTGGGAAACACTCATTAGATTTTTTTTAATTGAGGGAACCCTTAGTAAGTTTTTTAAGATAAGTTGTTTGGGTCCATGTAAGCTAGCATTTCCAGTGTGTGTAATATGCACAGTCTTACCATTACCAACAAAAAGTTTTTGTGTACCTTTATACTCTTTGTTTCCCAAGTTCAGATTGGTGAGATTGTTTGTGACATGATTAGTAGCTCCAGAGTCTGGATACCAGCAGTCATCTCCAGCATCATTACTTGTTGTGGTCTCAGTATTTAAAACTTCTGCTTGAGTAGTACTGTTGTCTTTTGATATAGTGGCAAGGTTTATGTTTGCACTGCTGCCTTGTTGTGAGGGAGTGTAGTCTTTGTTGCATCTGAAGTAGCATTTATTTGCCCCATGACCATATCTCTCACATATCTGACACCTTATTTTATTATTGCTGTTTCTGCCTCCTCTTCTTCCTCTGCCCGTTGATCCACCCCTTTGAAAGTTATTGTATTGTCCTTGGGTATTTGAATTTTGTTTACCTTTGGAAGTGTAGTTAACAGAGATATCTGTATTCATACTTTTGTTGTGTTCTATCCTTCCTTCATGTGAAAGAAGGGTAGTGTATACAAACTGTAAGGATGGTGTTGGTTCCGTAGTTGAGATGATGGCCACCACAGCTTCATACTCATTGTCTAATCCACTGATTATATGTAGTATTTTTTCAGATTCAGGTACTTTGTGTCCTGCAGAAGCAAGTTGATCACATAGATTTTTAACTTTAAGCAGATATTCATTCATTGTCATGTCATTTTTTCTGATACTCTGTAGCTGTCTTTTATGATGCATGATCCTTGCAGAAGATTGAGAAGTGAAATTTCTTTCAATTGTAGTCCAGACTTCTTGGGCAGTTCTGCATCCAATAAGTTGAGGCAGAATTGATGCGCTTATGGATGACATCATCCATGCACACACAAGGCTATCTTGCCTTTGATGTGCAGTATATTCTTGATTAGGCACCAGTTTGTCTTCATTATTTTTGACAAATTTTGGTGGGGTGATTCTTGTACCAAGAATGTAATCTTCTAACCCATATCCTCTAATTGATGTTTCTATTTGTAATTTCCAGAGCAGAAAATTTGATTCATCCAACTGAATGGAGATCATTTGGCTCTGGGGTTTGATGATAGCCTTCATCAGATCATTTACAGAATCGGATTGAGATTGGCTTTGAGAAACTCTTGAGCTAGAGAAATGAGGGCTTGCAACATCATCTTGATCGGCCATGATGAATACGCAGATTGCAAAATCTGAAGGATGGTATGTAAATTCCTAACTGGAGCTCACTTTGAATTGGGATTTTTTTTCAAGAAAGTCTTTGCAGTTGAATCTTGATGGTTTTCTGAGAACTTGAATGATGATTTCTTTTAATTCTTGAAACTGAATTTCTTTCTGATGAGTTTTCACTGAGCTCTTGATTCAACCAGGATTTTATTTCTTGAAGATCTTGATCAGTTTGCTCTTTAAGTATGGAATTTTACTTTCTTTGGTAAACTGGTGCAGTCAGACTAAGATTCTGGCGAGGCATAGTTTATTAAAGAACAGTTGCAACTCTCAAGTGAGAGACTCCTGAGTTCTTGATGAGAGGAGTCCAAATGATGAAAATTTTCTGATGGACTAACAAATTTGATGCAGTTAGCATACAATCTGCTCTGATACCAAGTTGAAAAAGTGAATTGATTTTGATTTGTAATATTTGTAAAAGGAGAAATATTATTTCTTTTACTGATCAGATACAAAAGTGTAATACATTATTTTACTGATTAAAACAGAGAGCAATATATACAATATGATAATGGGCCTAAATACACAAGCCCACGATCTGAATTAGATCTGGAAATAATCTCTGCCGTTGGATATGGTGAGTGGTCCAGATGAAAGGATGAGAGGTATATGGATTGCAATAGATCGTAGAGGCAAAAGAACATATCACTTTAACTTGGTCTTCCAAGAAACATTTATAGACAGAAGGTGCTACTATTACAACAAAGACTGTCTCAAATATCTTGAAGCAAGAACCAGTGCCAACTTGACTTAACACTGAACTCCCCTAGAGGGATGGTTTCTTCATTATTAAAGCTATAAATAAGGGTTTGCTTGGTTTGAGAATACTCTCGGGTAGGTCCACTTTACCGAATGCATGCTCAAAGATTATATTCATGGCAACTCAAGTATCTACCATGATCTTAACAACTTCTGAGAGAATTATTTGAGGACTAATAACTAAGGCATCATTGTGATGGTGGCATACACCCTACTTATCAGCGTCCATGAAGGGAACCCTCGGTTCAGTCCGTTTTATTTTCTCTGACCTGCTTATTTCAAATATTGTTTATTTGGCCCATTGGGCATTGTTGATGTACTTTATTCAGATGTTGTTGTGGGATCAGACTACATGTGGATCACCAAAAATCACATTGATGAAATGTTTAGGTGCCCGTAAAGATCTAGGCGGTTGTGCTAATTGTTGAAATTTTTTATATTCCACTAAGTATGTGCCCCTTGTACACTCTCGTTCCTTAAAAACTCCTTACGTTTTCCTACTCTTACAAGCTTGTTGATAAACAATTTCATAAATTTGTAGTCATCGATCTGGTGGCCATTCTGCTAGTGGTACGAGGAATATGCATAGCCTCGGTTTAGCTCTAGCTCTCATACTTCATTTGGTCTTGAGTCAAATCATAGATTTGAAATATGAGTGAGTTAGAGTGAGGCTCTTTATAGCTTGAAGCTCTCACTCAGTTTCTTGGTTGAGTTGAAGCTTCCGTGTTCATCATTCCATTCTTGGCTTTTAGCCTAAGCCCTATTGTGTCGTCAATTCTAATCTCTCCTTGATATCTATAGACGAACTCATCTAAAGATGTACATTCTTGCCTTATCAAAATCCTTCCAGAACAAAGTATTTTTAAATAGCCTTAAAGTTATATCTATATGCTTTGATTACTCCAATATGCCCTTCACCTTAGCAGCAATATCGTTGAATCTCCTATAGTAACCCTTAAGGGAATCTCGTTTCCCTTGTCGAGAATCAGCCAACAAATTTACCTCAATCCAGGTATCTCTAGAAGCAACGAAATGAGTCAGAAACTACATGGTCAGTTATTCCCATTAATTTATAGAATTGGAGGATAATGTTGGAACTATTTTAAGGCACACATGGCCTGCATCTGTATGTCATATTGAGTAATATGGTCTTTTGAATTAGTAGATTCATCATAAGAAAGCCATGGGATGCCACAAGAATAGGAGCTGGCATTATCACCATGGAAATGGGTTGTATTTTTCTTACTCTCAGTTCCATGTGAGAATTGTATCACTCTTCTTGTAGTTTCTACAGTTGCTCAATTAACCTTTTTAATAGGCTTTCAATGTTTCGGTCTCCACTAAGACGCAAGTTATTAGTTTGGCCGATATAACAGCTTTGCTCTCCAAACCATGTAGGGCCCACCGATGTTTAACTTTTTAGGACTCAAAGTTAGGCCTTGCTTAATTCTGCATTCTTTAACCATTCGGGAAGCTCCCGAGCCTAGGCAGTAGTAATTTTAGCAAGTTAACCTTCATTTTCTTCCCTGGTCACTGGTTGTTATTTACGGTTTTGGGAAGTCCTTGCTGATTGGCTTTCTTCATCAATAAGAACATCGATAGTATTCTTAACGCTTTCAATCTTCTTTTTCATTACAAATTGGTATTCACCCAAGCTCCTTGAAGTGTTTTCCATAAAGGCCAGCATCATCTGCCAGAATTGTTCATCTAAGGTAATCGTAGGACCGCTCCGTTCAGCTATAGTATGATTGATGTTTCAATTGGGGTATCGGTTATTCTTCCTCAATCATAGGCGACTAAGGGTTCTTTATTATAATGGACTTAGATTTCATTTTCAGATCAATGTCTGGTTAAGAAGCAAGCAAAATAGGTAAGGAAATGGAAAGAAATGGAATAGAACAGAGGTTTGGGCCCTCCTCCTAACGCCAGAAATACTGTTGTGATTTTTCGTCACGTACCAACAACCTAAAGTTCAGAAGATAAACTATGGAAGTTCAAGTTAAAAGGGAAAGTGGACCAAAGGCTAGGTGCATAGCCCGAAAGCTGTGGGGTAACATCATGTTTGATGATAACATTTTGGATTCAGTTGTAAATCTCATCAAATTTGAGTATCTTATGTATAGTATAAAATCTCTTGTTTGATGTATGGATTTCAAATTTAAATAAGAGAAAAGAGGAAAATAATTTTGAGCAAGATATAAAAGATTTGAGAATCATTCAAACAGAAAAAATCACTCTAGATAATTCTTTTAGGCTACAATACATATCCACTACCAATTCAAATGTAAAAAATATATACTACCATATTTTTCTGTTTCCAAATAGTCTTCCTTTGCTCCTATTATTCCTCCCTTACTCAACCTTTGTAAGCACAATCTACATAGCTGTTTGCACAAAAAATAGGCAAACACCTTCAAGTCGTATGATTTAGTTGATTTTATGTTGTTTTTAGTGATCTGGATGATTTATGCAAATATGTAAAAAGCAGGGACTAAACTGTAAAAGACACGCAGATTTATAGTGGTTCAGCCAGAATGTGCCTACGTCCACTTTATATATTATTTCTCCTTTCTTGTTCAGATTACAAGTACAAAGCTTTGATACCAGTAAAAGAAAGTTGTTTGAAAGTTCTATCCGTGCTTGAGCTCTCAAACTTGTTCCCATTGTTATACCCCTGCCCCTCTATTTAAAGAGTGAGGCTGGGGGTAGGGGTCTTGGATGTATAAAGCTGCTGGTGGGCCTGAGCTGATGCAATCTGGCTTGGCAATGTTGGTTCGGTACTCCCTGGTTCGGTGATGGTTGGAGCGTAGAGTGGACCGGTTGTAGGTGATTCGGTGATAGGTGGTTCGGTAGTATTTGGTTCGGTAGTTAGGGGAATTGGACCGATGGTAGCTTGGGAGAGAGCTGGTTCGGTGGTAGGGATGGAGCCGGTCCAGTGAGACGTTGGTTCGGTGGTAGGGATGGAGCCGGTCCAGTGAGACGTTGATTTGGTGGTAGGGAAGGAGCCGGTCGAAACACACCCAACATTTGCCCCCCAAAGTAGGGCATATGCCTGTATATGGCGTGCTTTGTTTTAAGCCAATCATGCTATCATCCGGTCTCTAGTGCCGAACCAACTGGTCCGGTCATTGATATTTGCTTATAAGTAGGGGCCTAATGCTTCCGTTTTTTCTTATCAGCCGAACCAAAACTCTTGTCTTTGCCGAATCAAACTCTCATCTCCGCCGAATCAAACGTGTTAGCCGAACCAGAATCTTACTTTTGCCTAACCAGGTGAGATCCTTTTCTGCCGAATGTGTTTTCGTTCTGGACTACCGAATGGTTTTGGGGACTCGACTCACCGAATGAACTTTGTGGGGTATAAGTGCTGAATGAACTTATATATTTGGATTACCGGATGAACTCAAATCTTGGTTTTTATATGTCTACATCCTTTGTTCTAACAACGTGCTTTTCTGTGTTTGTAGATAAATGTCTCACAAAGTGGAAACCCAATCAGAAAAGAAGAGATCCCAGGACAGAGAAGAGCCTTCCGTCGTGCCCCCAGTCCAGTCAGGACCGGGACGTTATGGACCCACCCCGAGATCATTGGTAGATGGATATGGTCCTCAGGAGCTTCTGAACTCACCTCCTGATTGTTTCCCTAGCTCACTTAAAATGGAGCAACTTGATGTTATTTCTTGCTCCTTTAGGATTGACAGAGCACGCATGCTATTGCCGAGGGAAGGAGTGATGCCGTATGACCCCCCTGAAGGCTACTTTACTTACAGCAGGTATCACTGTATGTGTGGTGCCATCCCGCCTCTCAATGCCTGGATAGTCAGCTTCGTCACATACCTGAAGGTGCTCCACTTCAGCTTCAGCCTAACTCCTATGCCATTCTGGTGAGCCTTTTTGTCATCTTCCAGAGGAGATACAGGCATCCTCCTTCCAACCGGGAGATCCGGTATTTGTACAACTTAAGGGGCTATAAGAAGGGATCTTCGTACATCAGTTTGGAATCGGCTGTATCCTTCAAGCCAGTCCTGGACTTGTACTCGAAGTACAGCATGTTTAAAAAGGAATGGTTTTTTGTCAGGGACGACTCTGTTTCTATCCGTCGCTTCACCTTCGGATGTAAGTTAAAGCTTATTTACAATTTCCGCTCTGGTTGCAATGCTTCTTCTTATGTGTTTTTATTTCTTGCTAGCGATAGGTGGTTTTGCGGTCGTGGAGAATGATCTCCTGGTTCAGATGGTAGCGGAAATAGAAGCTATTTCAGGAAGAGATAGGTCGGCTCCTTACTTGATCAGGAACGCTACACTTCTGGGGCACGACCTGATCTTACCACATCAGTCCGTGGTCAAGCAGAGGGATACGGCGGCAGAGAGGGCTGCCCAAGCTAAAGGAGGGGCTGCGTCGAAGAGTAGCAAAAGGAGACCCTTTTCGATACCTCCAGCCGCCGGGGGAAAGAAACTCAAGAAGTCTGACGGTCCCTCTCCCAGTACATGTCCAGATATTCCGGAGGAGGAAGATGTGGATGAGGGGAAAGGCGGAGATGAAGGAGGTGAGAGCAGAAGCAAAGGAGGAGGTGATGGTGGTGGCGATGGCACCGGGGTTTTGTCTTCTGGGCAAGTAGGCGAGATGCAAGAGTGGACAGATGATGCTTTCTGCCAAGCCTTCGAAGGTTTGGAGGAAACGAAGAAGTCCAAGAAAGTTGATAAGGTTGGGACCGGCGTCGATTTATCTTCCGGGAGAGCTCCTACTGAGGCAACTTCTGCGGTTCAAGGTGAATTTCTCTCTATTCTTTTTAATTCTCGAATGATGGCTCAATGCATGCTGGTGACACTTGATTTTTACTCCAGGAGCGGGCAAAACGGCCAAGACCTCAGATCTTCGGCACAGGCTTGAACAATACAAACTCCTCAAAGCTTCCGCCAAGCCGAAGCCTCCTACTAACCGTCCTGGAGACGTAGTCGGCTATCGTCCTCTTCTTGGAGTTATTGAAGAAGATATACAAAAGAAGAAGAGGAGTCGATCTATGTTTGAATCTCTTCCTGGTCCTCCGGCCCCACTCCAGCCTACCCACGATATTACGGAGGATGATACTGAGTTTAGGCCTTCCCCACATCCATCTGAGAATCCAATCTTCACCCCGATAGATCACCCTGGCTTAGTTCGCAATCCGTTTGCGGGTCATCCAGACCTGGATCCGGCCTCTCATGATATCTCCTTCGACGAGGTTACTGGTGAGCATCTTCTCCCTCGCAATCCTATGGTACGGGTGCTTGACGAAGCTAAGTCTCTAGACCTTGATCTGCTTACTACCCGGGTTGTAACTCTGGGGGATGAGGCTAAGGCAAATATTGACCGGGTTGCTGAGGAGACCAAGAAATTGATGGGGCACCACGCCCGACTGGTCAAGGCTGGGGAAGAGATAGGGAGCGCCAACATTCGGCTACGGTTGATGGTTTCCGACCAAGCTAAGCAACTTGCCGACCAAGCCATCCAAATCTCTCAGCATGAGGCCACATCCAGACAATTGAGGAAGACTATGGAAGAGGCCAGTAGGGCAAAGTTGCGGAAGATGGAGGCCGTCCGTAAGGAGCGGATTGACATGGCCATTGCCACGGTGGATGAGGTTCGGCAAGCGGACCTCGAGCGGGTAGAGGAACTATCGGGGAGACTTGAGGCCGCAGAGCTTGTTCAGGCTAAGTCGAAGGAGGAGATGGAGGCGATGAGGAGGTCCCTTTAGGCTGACCGTTTATGGTATCGATCGGAGAGGGATGCTGTCGCTGCGAAGCTGCGGGCTTCTGAGGTCCGAATGAGGGAGTTTGAGGAGAACGAGGGGATGATGGATGGGATGCTCCAGGATATGTACTTCCGTACTTGGAGGCAGGGTAACTTGTCCTGGATGGATGATTAGCCCGGGTTATGGCTAGGATCTATCTCAGGGCTCTAAAGGAGGCCAAGGCTGAGGCGGATAAGGAGGGTGGCGTGGCCTTCAGGATGGATGTGGTTACTGCCCAGTTTACCAAGGAGGAGAAGGTGGCGGTGAAGGAGGGCATGCGGTTGCTTGCAGCTGAGGAGGCAGGTGTGCAAGTAGAGGATGATGATCAAGATGATCAAGGAGCAGATGCTGGTAAGTCTTCCTTTCTAGTCTTTCCGTTAACTTGGTTGCTTATCATTAATGAATTCTTTCTTTGACCGGACAGGTGGGCAACAAGACAAGGATAAAACTCCGCGCAGCCGGCTCCTTGATTTGACCTGGATATCCTTTTGTGAACTTGACATTGTTGTGTATGTTAGTCTCAGAACAGTGACGTAACTCTTAGGCTGTAATTATGCTACTTGTAATAAACAACATTATTCTCGACGTGTAATTTTTTAACTTAAGCTGATTCTGTCGTTTTTTGAATGTTTTTTGCTATTTTGACATGTTGTATGAGAAATATAGCTATGCATATTCTTGTAATTAAATTGTGTTTGACGTCAAGTTCTTGTTTAAAACATAATTTCATGTCTTGCAATATTAGTGTGATGTGTGAATAAATTATAGCCACGTGTTTATACATGAAAGAAGGAAATACTGCCCTTCATATTTTGCTTGTAGATGGCAGCTTTGAATGTCTTGTGTGACCGAGTATGGAATGCAGTCCAGTGTCTCGTTGCGAGTACCTGCTTCCATTAGCGAATGTTTCCTATTCTGTGTCCTGTACTTTAGGGATTGTTACAGAGGATAGGAGAATAGTTTTTTAAATAAAGTTGAAATATGAAAAATAGTAAAACTTCCAATCACGGAAGGCCTTCGATGTGCTTAAGTTCGTGGCAAACGGGCTTTGTAGTCACTTTCCCTAGCTGTGGGTCTTGGAGACATTTGTCACCCATCTTACGCCTCCGCGGGGAGTTAATCTTTTTTACCACAGCCGTACTTAAGACACATCGGAGCCGAGATCGCGCACAGTAACTACCCAGGCCATTATGGCCCATAATCGTGGGTATTATTCGATTTACTGTGGCCGGCTAGTGCGAGTGCCGATTGTCAACCGTGAACTACCCCTGGCTGGCCACACCTTATGTTGGGGCTTAAAGTAGGTTCACAGTTGCCGGCGAGCCGAACGCCGTAATGAGCTGCCTCGGCTATAGTCGGCCTTCTTGGTGGCTTATAATCGGCTCATTACAGTTGGCTTTGAGAGCCGCCGTGAGCAATGAGTTAACCCGCAGCAGAGGGATGCCGGAGCAAAAGTGTCTCATTGGCAGGGGCATAGATTCGTATAGTACCTGTTAGGTCTTGTCCAGAGAAGTCGCGCTGTGGAGCGCCTTGAGTGAAAATGCTATTTGCACAGGGTTTTGTTCAACAGAAAAGGATAAAGTTAACAAGTAGCCAAGATATAAAGGAACAAGTAAAAAAGGAGACAAGATTTTTTAAAGTGGTTCGGCACGAAAATGCCTACGTCCACTGATTCTCTTTGTTAATTCACTTCATATGGGCAGTACAAGTTAAGAAAAGTATCGACGGAGTTGTTGAATGTTTCATGCCCTCTGGAACACTTCTCCGTCCACTGTTGACAAAATATAAGCTCCATTGTGGAGATCTTTATGAATTACATATGGTCCATCCCAGATTGGATCTAGTGCCCCGGGGCGAGGGAAGATTCGCTTGAGGACAAGATCTCCTTCTTGTAAGGTACGATGCTTGACTTTGGAGTTGTATTGTGCTGCCACTTTTTGCTTGTGGGTTGCTGCTTTGAGGGCTGCATCATTTCTTCTCTCCTCAATTAGATCCAAAGACATGTGAAGGAGTTCTTCGTTCTCTTCTGGGTTATAGTGGATCCTATGGTGGGAAGGCACGATGGTTTCAACTGGGAGCATAGCCTCCGATCCGTATGCCAAAGAGAAAGGAGTATGCCTTGTTGATGTTTTGAAAGATGTACGATAGGCCCATAGTGCCGTAGGGAGTTCATCCACCCAAGCGCCCTTTGACTTTTTGAGTTTCTTTTTTATTAGAGTTTTCAGGATTTTGTTGACGGCTTCGACTTGTCCGTTTGCCTGGGGATAAGCTACGGATGAGAAGCTTTTGTGAATTCTGTGCTCTTGGCACCAGTTGGCGAACTCCTCGCTGTCAAACTGGAGTCCATTGTCTGATATAATTTTGAATGGGACTTCGTACCTGCATAGAACATATTTGATCAAGAAGTTAATAACTTTTGCTGAAGATACTTTATTTAGGGGTTCTGCTTCCAACCATTTGGTGAAATAGTCGACTGCCACTATAGCATATTTGGCCCCGCCTCGGCCCATTGGTAGTTCGCCGATCTAGTCAATTCCCCATACTGCAAAGGGCCAAGGGCTGGTCATCTGAATAATCTCAGTTGTTGGTAGTCGTGGAATCATAGCAAACTTCTGGCATCTGTCGCATTTTCTGACGAAGTCTAAAGCGTCCTTGCTTAAGGTGGGCCAAAAATATCCATATCGGAGTATCTTTTTTGCCAAAGTCTGCCCTCCAGTGTGATCTCCACAGCTTCCTTGATGGATGTTGGATAAGATTTCCTTGGCTTCCCTTCCAGCGACACACCTTAATAAGGGATTAGAGAAGCCCCGTCGATAGAGGGTGTCCTCTTGTATTGTGTAGCGGGAAGCTTTCCTTAAGATTTTCTTGACTTCGTTACGCCCATCGGGTAGGGTGCCATTTTGTAAGTAGTCTCGGATGGGAGTCATCCAAGTTGCTTCTTCGGTTGCAGCTATCAGATTCACTTGCTCAAAACTTGGGGTTAGTTGCTTTGAGATGGTTGCTGCTCCGGAAATAGCACCGTCTCTCATGCTAGCTTGCTTTGCCAGTTCGTCGGCCTCTTGGTTCTCTTCCCGAGGGATGTGTTTGATTAAATAGCGATCCAATCGATTGAGAAGCAACTTGGTCTTCTTTAAATATGCCATGAGTCGTTCTTCTCGAGCCTAGAATTCTCCTAGTATTTGATTTACAATAAGTTGAGAATCGCTATGAAGACACAAAGAATTGGCTTCGATTTCTAAGGCAAGTTCTAATCCAGCTATCACTGCTTCATATTCTGCATCGTTGTTGGTGGCAGCTAATTCCAACCTTATAGCATAGTGTAGCTTACTTCCCATGGGAGTGACTATTACCACACCTGCCCCCGAGCCTTGTTCGTTTGACGCACCATCCACGAAGAGATTCCACTTGATGTCTTCTGCTATTTCTGATTGCTCCTTACTTTCGTTGGTAGTGAATTCGGCAATGAAATCGGCCATGGCTTGTCCCTTGATGGCGGTGCGAGGATGGTAGGTGATATCATATTGACTTAGTTCTATGCACCATTTAAGTAGTCGCCCAGAAGTGTTGGGACGATGGAGGACCTACCTTAGTGGTTGATCGGTCAGAACTCTGATGGAGTGGGATTGGAAATAGTGACGTAGTTTCCATAATGTGATTAGTAAACAGTATGCTAGTTTCTCAAGTTTAGGATATCTGGCTTCCGCTCCTATAAACTTCTTGCTTACAAAGTATACTAGCCGATGTGTGCGTTTGTCTTCTCTCACCAACGTGGCGCTTAGAGCATGAGATGACACAGCAAGGTATAGGTATAGCTCTTCGCCTTTGTTCGGAGTTGAGAGTACTGGTGGTCTCTGGAGGTGTTCGATTAAGTTAAGGAAAGCTGTTAAGCATTCGTCAGTCCATTCGAATTTTCCTTTTTTCTTTCTTTAGAGCTTCGAAGAAGGGGATGCATTTGTCGGTTGCTTTGGAGATGAATCTGCTCAGGGCGGCCACCTTCCCATTTAGGCTCTGCATTTCTTTTCGGGTGGATGGTATCCTGATATCCTTCAGAGCTCGGACTTGTTCAGGGTTGGCTTCAATTCCTCTGGCATGGACGATGTATCCGAGAAACTTTCCTGATGATACTCCGAAGGAGCACTTTAGGGGATTCAGCTTCATTCCATATTGGCGAAGTACTTGAAACATTTCATCCAGGTGGCTTACGTGATTGTCGGCTTTCCTTGACTTTACCAGCATGTCATCCACATATACTTCCATAGTTTGTCCCATTAGCCCTGCAAACATCTTGTTGACGAGGTGCTGGTATGTGGCTCCTGCATTTTTAAGTCCGAAAGGCATTACCTTGTAGCAGTACAAACCCCGGTCAGTGATGAAACTAGTGTGGTCCTGATCGGGAGCATGCATGGGAATTTTGTTGTATCCTGAGTATGCGTCCATAAAAGATAAGAGCTCGTGCCCGGCTGTGCTGTCTACAAGTTGATCGATTTGGGGAAGTGGGAAGAAATCCTTCGGGCAGGCGTCATTTAAGTTGGAGAAGTCAATGCATGTTCGCCACTTCCCATTAGCCTTCTTTACCAGCACCGGGTTGGCGATCCACTCTGGGTAGATGGCTTCTCGTATGAAGTTATTGGCAAGTAGATTCCTTACTTCTTCATCGAGGGCTGCTGATCGTTCTGCCTCTATGCTTCTCTTTCATTGTTTTACGGGCGCCTTGGTAGGGTCAATGTTTAGTATGTGGCATGCTATGTCAGGGGAGATTCCGGTCATGTCGGCATGTGACCATGCAAATACATCCAAGTTGTGGCGGAGAAAGTCGATGAGTTGTTCCTTCAGCTCTGCTTTTAGTTGGGACCCGATTTTCAATAGTCTACTCGAGTCATGTTTGTCTACAGATACAAATTCCATAGCCTCTGCAGGCTCGGCGGTGGCCTCCTCCTCTTTGTCCCTAGGGTCTAATTCATTGAAAGGGTCGCTGGTATATCGAAGAGGAGGGGCTTTCTTTAGTTGCTATGCTTCCAAACTTTTTATGCAGAGGGCAACCTCTACACTCTTCCCTTTATCCTTCCTGTGGTTGTTGCGAAGTTCAGTTACATAGCAGTCTCGAGCAACGTCCTGGTCTCCTTCTACTTCCCCTACTCCATTGTCCGTTGGAAATTTCATCTTTAGGCACCATGGGGCTAGGACAATTTGGAAGTCAGACAAGGCTGGCCTTCCTAAGAAGGCGTTGTAGGCCGAGTGGTTTTCTATCAGCACAAATGTCTGTTTCCGCACAACGGAGCGGGGATGACTTCCAATTTCAACAAAGAGGTCCGGTTGCCCGAGGGGCATTTTCGCATCTCCAGTGAAACCGTGTAGTGGTTTATTGCAGGGAGAAACGTCCTTTATTGATAGTTTCATTTTGTCGAATGCATGCTTAAATAAGATATTTACTGAGCTTCCAGTGTCTACTAGAATTCGGAAAACTTCGGCTGGACCGAGCCGGGCAGAGATAACCATGGGATCCATGTGAGGGTACTTCCTTCCCTCTAGGTCACGCCTACTGAATGTGATGTCATCACTCACTTTCCGCTTCGGGTGGCGTTCTTCTATAACAGAATTAACGCAGTCTTCATTATTTCTAAGTGACTTTCCATACCTTTCCATCTCTGCCTAGCTTCTGTCTGCGATGTGTGGTCCTCCCGAGATGGTATGGACCACTATCTTCTCTTGACTGGGCCCGCTAGTATTGCGATTTCCTCTGCCTACCACTGGGGAGGGTAGCCTTGGGTTCTTATTGGCAAGAGCTGGAGTCCTGTTCTGACCTTTTACATAGCGTTCCAGTCTCTTCCTTCTGATGTGTTCTTCAATCAAGTCCTGGAGATGATGGCATTCATTGGTATCATGCCCATGGGATTCGTGGAAGCGGCAGAATTTTCCAGACTTAATCGCGTTATCTGATTCCTTCTTGTGCGGGGGGCATTTGTATTTAACTTCGTCTTGGGTGGCAAGGAAGATGTTTTCAATGGTTTCATTCAAAGGAGTGTAAGTGTCGAATCTCGATCCTGGCCGATATAGGCGCTTTTCTCCTTTCTTGCCCCTAGCATTGTCTCTAGAATCATTTCTTCGAACGTCCTTTGCTACAGCGGGCGTGTAGCCGTGAGCTGCCTTATTTTGTAGCCCTGACCGTTCCTCAGTGGCAGCGTCTTCGAGCCTCATATATTTCCCGGCTTCATGGAAGAAATCGGGTAAATTAGCTGGTTTTTCTTTTGTCAATCTTCTAGCAAATTTAGTATCCGGATGCACACCACTACAGAGGGCCATTAAGACAAGCTTCTCATCGGCATCTTGGACTGCGGCCGCTGCGGCATTGAATCGGGTTAAATATTGCTGCAGCTTCTCTCCAGGTTTCTGTTTGACATTGGATAAGGAATAAGCGTCCTTGGGTTGTTCCACATGAATGCGGAACTGGTTGATAAACTTTTCTTTCAACATTTCCCACGAGCTGATGGATCCTTGGGGTAAATGACAGAACCAGGAGGTAGCTAGATCTGCTAAGAATAGTGGAAAGCATTTGCACAGCACTCCCTCTATTGCTCCACTCATGAGCATATGCTGTGTGTATCTCTGTAAGTGTACAACGGGGTCGGAGGTTCCTTTGTAAGGTTCCATTGTTGGCATTTTCCATTCTCGGGGGGTGATGGCAATTTCGATATTGTGGGCGAAGGGGATGGTTACCCTAGTGCCTATCCCCTGATCTCTTTGATCCCGTTGGACGCACTCTCTGAACAAGCACGCCATCTTTCATCAGAATTTGGAGTAGATAGGAATGAGTTCGGTTCTGCTCTGTGGGACTGATCCCGTCCGGATGACCTGTAGGGATGGTATCGTCTATCATTCCTGATATTTTCCAGTGGCTGCCTTTGGTCTTCTGGGAGCATGCTAGGGTCAGCTACAGTTGGCCCTTGCCTTGATCTTCCCCTGCTGGGTTCTGATCTAAGCACTTCCTCGGGTCCAACTTTGGGCTGGACTCTAGCTCGGCCCCGTTCATTAGTGTTTCTGTGGTTAGGCAGTACGACCGGCTCAGCTACAGTTGACCTCCGCCGGTACCTCTCTCGTTGGGTTCGGTTCCAAGCGTTTCCTCAGGCCTAACTTCGGGCTATGCTCGCTCTCGGCTCCTACCATGGCTGCTTCTGCCGTTAGCTCCTTCGAAGAAGGAAGATCTTTATTGTCTCTGAGATCCTCCAGACTGGGACTCACCCCATGATTCAGTGTTGCGGTTGGACTCTTCAGCATCCCTTAAGCGTGACATGAGATGGTCCACCAAGGCTTCCTGCTGGGACGTGAAGCGGTTAGTCACTTCAGCCACAACCCTGTCTAGATCTGCCCTAGTAATTGCTGCCGACTGTTCCGCGGCAGGGGTGGTCGGATTTGCCTGACCTTCATTCGATACTGCTGCTGGAGGGGGACGATTTACTTGATCTGTGACCACTAGATTTGGAAGACTGCTGGTTACGATGTTTTTTCCTTTGTTAACATCTTTCTTCTGCTTGGGAGGCATGTTTTCCAAGCAATGAACGATGCTGTTAGGAAGAAGGTTAAGTGGAAGAAGCTGAAGCTTCGAGCTTCTATTTCTCAGTGAAAGCACCAAAAATGTTTGCACAAAAAATGGGCAAACACCTCCAAGTCGTATGATTTAGTTGATTTTATGTTGTTTTTAGTGATCTGGGTGATTTATCCAAATATGTAAAAAGTAGGGACTAAACTGTAAAAGACACACAGATTTATAGTGGTTCAGCCAGAATGTGCCTACGTCCACTTTATATATTATTTCTCCTTTCTTGTTCAGATTACAAGTACAAAGCTTTGATACCAGTAAAAGAAAGTTGTTTGAAAGTTCTATCCGTGCTTGAGCTCTCAAACTTGTTCCCATTGTTGTACCCTTGCCCCTCTATTTATAGAGTGAGGCTGGGGGTAGGGGTCTTGGATGTATAAAGCTGCTGGTGGGCCTGGGCTGATGCAATCTGGCCTGGCAATGTTGGTTCGGTACTCCCTGGTCCGGTGATGGTTGGAGCGTAGAGTGGACCGGTTGTAGGTGATTTGGTGATAGGTGGTTCGGTAGTATTTGGTTCGGTAGTTAGGGGAATTGGACCGGTGGTAGCTTGGGGGAGAGCTGGTTCGGTGGTAGGGATTGAGCCAGTCCAGTGAGACGTTGGTTCGGTGGTAGGGATGGAGCCGGTCCAGTGAGACGTTGATTTGGTGGTAGGGAAGGAGCCGGTCGAAACACACCCAACAATAGCTTATTTCATCTATCGGATCACAATTTCAATATCCAACGCTCAGTTTCCAAATCAGAAAAAAGCTTCATAAATTTGTATTTATTGAGTATTCAACCAACACAAAATCATTGACTATTTGCACCAAAAAATGACACAAACACCAAAGTATCAAATGAAAGCACCAAATATGTATAAATCCAAATCAAACAAGCACAAAACCAAGAAAGTAAAAGGTGACACAAGAATTTTTATAGTGGTTCGGCGTAATCTCCGGCCTATGTCCACTTCAATCTTTATTATTAGTTGTTTTCTCTCTGGACTACAACTAATCATACCAGATCTGGCCATAATCTAGTGGATCTCAGATTTACAATAGAGTTTCTAGAGTGTTTAAGAGTCACCGATACAAAAGATTTGCTGATCTATGTCCTAGAAAATCAAATAGTTTCTTCCTAGGTGACTTTAATGAAGAAGAGGTAAGAGGTGAAGAAGAAAAAGTCTCTCTGGTCCGAGGATTAAATCCCCTTTTGGTTGTAGCTAGACTTGTATTTATAGGGAAACGGAGGTGCTAGGTCAAAAGCCTACTTGAACTAAGGTCCAGGAGATAGCTCGAAGTTGTACAAGAGAGATTGGAGTCCCACGAGTCAAAAGGATAACTCGGTACAGACCTACATAACTCGGTGCCGATCTATCTTTATTGGTGAAAATTTATGACTTCTACATGTTAGCTCTTTCTTTCTTCTACTTGAGTTGTTCCAAGCTCTTTCCCATCGACATCGAGTTGATTCTAGTGATCTCTCTAATAACACTTGAGTTATCCTGCTTTCTTGGCTTTCCCTCATCAATACTTGGTATTGCTCATTTAGACTTTGGGAAAATCACTTGATCACGAGAAGTTGGAGTAGTATAGGAGATGTATGGAATTCAGGAAACGAAATGTAGAAGATAAATAGGTCGATGCTGAGCTATATAACTCTGTGTCGAGTTATATACTTAACTCCAATTCATTTGAAACTTCTCTAAGTTTCTTTTCTTCTTCTTCTAATTGTGTTTCCAAGTATGTAATCATTTCATCCTTGTTTTGGTCTTCTAAGTCCAATACAAATCTACATGGCTAAAAAGCGGGTCAACAGTAGCCTCCCAAAGTACGCCTTTCGAATGTAAGGTGTGCTTTGCTCAAGAACAAGTTCCAATAGTAGTAACTCTTCAGTGGTTGAGCTCTCCAACCTTCCATTGATTCTGATCTTGATGAATCATCTTGTTTCTTAGAATTCTTTTACAAATCAAAGGCCGCTCTGGGCCCATTATGGCTAGGGACTCTAGTCCTAGCTTAAATGTCTGTTGTGGATCATGATCAAGGTGTCTTCATCCGAGGGTATCATTTTACATCCAAGCCCTCCCGTGTTCGCCCAGGACTTATCTTTCTTTCTTTGATTGCAGGGCGTTCAAATCCTTTTATCAAATCTGCATCCGCTACGGGGCTTGGTCTCGCCAGACCATTGATCTTCCAATCTAGGGTTTGATCTATCTGGATCATTTATCGTCCAATCTTGGGTTTCGATCTCTTTGTATCCTTGTTGAGTCCAATCTGCTTGCTCTTTGATGAGCGGACACATGGACCAAGCAAACCCATCTGCTCACTCTTCGGTGAGGGGACTTACCTTTCATACAAGTCCATCCACTCGCTCTTTGGCAAGGGAACTTGCACCCTGTACTCCGGTCCCGACTCTCGCCTGGGACTTAATGCATCAATATCGTACAAGTCCATCCACTCGCTCTCTAGTAATGGAACTTGCACCCTGCACTCTGGTCCCGACTCTCCGGTCGGTACTTAACGCGATCAATGTTGTACAAGTCATCCACTTACTTCCGGGAAGGGAACTTGCACTTTGCACTTCGGTCCCGACTTCGGCTAGGACTTAACATGATCAATATCAATCATCACATTTAAGTGGATTTCTCAAAACTCAAGTATTCAAATCAAAGCAAACAAGTAGAAATTTTATTTATTCATCCCAAACGTCCTACTTAGAGCATGTCTAGAGACCAATCTAGGCCTCATACATGTGTAGTTGGTCCGAGGTTATTATTGTCCTAACTAGTCATCCCAGATATCCAACCAAGAGCATGTATAGAGACCAATCTAGGCATCATGCACGTGTAAATGGTCTAAGGTTATTATTATCTTAATCATTCAAAGCAAAAGCCAAAGCGCGGAAAGCGAACATGCTTCCCGTCCATCCCGATCATGGGATTACCATCCTCCACCCAGATCCTTGGTTATTTCTTGATGCATTCAATGTACATGGTAGCTGCTTCGGCTGTACCGTCGCAACTTGGTTCCTCCTGTACTGTTGCAGCCGGTTGCTCCGAACCAGTTTTTTTTCAGATAACGAAGGTATCGGCACTCATTCGTTTCATGTCCATCCTGCTTATGAAAGATGCAAAATTTTCAAGATCGTCTCTCCCGATTAGTGGGTTCCTTCCTAACTAGTTTTTGATAGGGCAATTGTCCCCTAGTATCTAGGTATATCCTCTTCGAGGTTTCGGTTAATTTAGTGTAAAAAGAGAACTTTGACTCTCTCAACTGTCATTTCAGTTCCTCAAAGTCGCTACCAGCTTTTCATTTCCCATTGTCTTTTCCATATCCTGCTACGGGCAGTCCTCCGCCATCCACAGCATTAATATCATAATTATCAGCTTTAGCATCCACTTGATGTAGATGTCTCTAACTTCATGGTAAAACTCAGCGAGATCCATCGGTGGATCTCTTTCCAGTGCAACTTTGAAGTCAGTCTTGCTTGCGACTCTAGATACTACCGCCATTAAAATTATTTAGCTTATCTACTGCTGTAGCTGTAGCGTTAAACCTCATCAGATAGCTTCTCAAGGTCTCTCTAGGCCTTTGCTTTACGCTTGAGAGAATCATCACATTTTTAGGTCAGGAGATGTGAACTCTGAACTGCCTTATGAACTTATTCACTAGGTCAGTCCAAGTGTTTATGGATCCATTTTCCAGCGGTCTAAACCAAATCACTGCTAAATCTACTAGATATAGCAGGAAGCATTGCCCCATCACCTTCTCAGAAGCACCCAACACCTTTATGTGTTGCATGTATCTCATTAAATGAACTATTGGATCAGATTGTCCATCGTACATTTCTAGCGCCAGAAGCTTGAAATCGAAAGGATTCCTCCCATTCCGGATGTTAGCAGTAAATGGATTCCTATTTGCATCCTCCATGGTATGGGGGTCCAGCTTTAACTATTTTTCTGATCATTTCAGTCATCCGAATATTGCCATTTAATAAAAATCTTTGACCACTAGCTGTATTCTACTCCCTGCTTCTGTGGGGGAACTCCGGCACATATTCTGGTGCATACTTCTCTGGCTACAAATTTGCATTTTGTTTTGCAACTTTGGTTTCATTCCATCCTCCGTTCCTATGGGGAATCTCTGGAGGATATTCCTCTGATTGCTGCACATTTGTGTTCTGTCTTGCTTTTTTGGCTCCAGCATCATCTGTTTTCGACATCCCAGCTTGCCCTAAGTCCAATCCAGCATTGCCCCCAAGTAAAATCCTCTTGGTACCAAGAGAATTCTATTCGGTACCGAGTGATCTTGGTCGTGGGTGCACCGTTTCGGTCTGCTCTGCTCCAACTCCACATGCTCCCGCATTAGTTCCCTGTCCTTGGTTTCGAATTCCAGCAGCTCCAGCTATTCCTTGTTATCCCATCCTTTGGAATAATCCTTCTAGCATTTTTTGTCTAGCTATCATTCCATCCTCCATCTCCTTCATCATTCTTTCCATCTTCACTCTCGTCGCATAGATGGATTGATGAGAATTTGAGGATACCTCCTAGTTTCCCCTAAACTCTGGTTGGCTTCCTCTAGCCTTGGATCTAGTGTTAGGTCTCTTCATCTTTTCCAAATCTCAGGCTCAAGCTTCAAGTCTTCAGATCTAGTTCTCTCTCAATGAAAGTACCAAATGTTTGCACAAAAAATGGCACAAACACCCAAGCATCATATAAAAGCACCAAATATGTAGAAATTCAAAGCAAACAAGCATAAACAGCAAGAAAGTACAACGAGAAACAATAATTTTTATAGTGGTTCGGCGTAATCTCCAGCCTACGTCCACTTTAATCTTTATTATTTGTTGTTTTCTCTCTCCATTACAACTAGTTATATCAGATCTGGACAATCTAGTGGATCTCAGATTTATAATGGAAATTCTAAAGTGTTTGAGAGCCACTAGTACAAAGGATTTGCCGATCTAAATCCTAGAATAATAAATAGTTTCTTTCTAGGTGACTTTAATAGAGGAGAGGTGAGAGGTGAATAAGAAGAAGACTCTCCAGTCTGAGGATCAAATTTCATTTTGGTTGCAGCTAGGCTTGTATTTATAGAGAAATAGAGGTACTGGGTCAAAAGCCTGCTTGCATTGAGCTCCAAGAGATAGCCCGAAGTTGTACAAGGGAGATTGGAGTCCCACAAGTCAAAAGGATAAGTCGATACCGACCTATATAACTCGGTGTCGATCTATCTTTATTGGTGAACAGTTAAGTCTTCCACTTGTTATCTTATTCTATCTTCTATTTGAATTGTTCTAAGCTCTTTACCATCAACTTCAAGTTGATTCTAATGATCTCTCTATTAACACTTGAGTTATCCTGCTTTCTTGGCTTCCCCTCATCAATCCTTGGAATTGCTCGTCTAAACTCTGGGAAAATCACTTGATCATGAGTAGTTGGAGTAGTTTAGGAGATGTATGGAGTTCAAGAAGCGAAATTGGGAGGATAAATTGGTCGGTGTCGACCATTATAATTCGGTGTCGAGTTATATACTTAACTCCAATTCAGTTGAAACTTCTCCAAGTTGTGTTTTCTTCTTCTTCTGATCGTGTTTTCAAGTCTGCGAATCATTTCATCCTTGTTTTTATCTTCTAAGTCTATTCGAAATCTGTTTGGGTAAAAAATAGGTTAACATTGACCAACTTTTCATCATTAATTCAATGGCTTATCAACTACATTCCCAAGCAATATTAGCATAGATCGTGCCTAGCCATCTCAGTAATACAAGTTCAGGGAGACCTTCATCATCTCAATAATTTTTTATTATCATCTCCCATCAAAAACTTACCGCACAACAACTACAGAGTCAAACACACATTGCTGTGCCATTTCAGCATCTCTCCTAAACAACTGCAAACATAGGCAAAAACAAAATTCGACATTAACAACAATGTTCATCTAGATAACTGCTATGGTCTCAATCAAGCAACTCAAGATTGAACATCGGTTTCAAATTTGAATGTCAAATTCTGGGATTCAACATCACTCCAAGTTCAGCACCATCATCCAAAGCTCTGAAAGCCAACAATAGTGGCTCCAAGCAAACAAAAGATCCATAGTGCCAACACTCAACTTCATATCGCATTCTCAGCATTCAGTCAGATCTCGACCTCACTTTTCAGTCGACGACGAAGGCACTATGTCAACAGCAGTGACCCATATGTCATCTTGGCATAAGCAAAAATCATGACAACAATAACCAACTTTCAAAGCATCTACTCGCAATCATTCACTGACTACCCTATCGATGACAACTTCAACAAGTTTCAGACATAAGAAAGATCCAGATCTGACTCGAGCAGCAAGCGCCTCTCTAGGCAACAGTGTTCAAACACTGGTACCAGCATTTAAACACAAACAGTGGTGTTGGATCATGGCGGTAGTAACCAGCGAAGCAACTCACGGTGCTTTGATCGCTCGAGAACCTTCAGACCAAATGATGATTTCAAGAGCAACAGCGAACACAAACAAAAAGACATTATTATGGTGGTGAAATCTAGATCGAACTGCAGCTAGGGCGAAGCGGCGCGGTTATTTTAAGGACGGGAATATTTTTGGAGCATTTTTTTGGAGCTTGCTAGAACAGCCGGGAATAAAGCACCCGAAATATATGAAATAGTACGTGGCGGGTGGATATTAGGGGTGGCTGAACTATTTAACAGTCCAGATTAGTGTCGCATGATTTCACAAACTCTGGATCGGTCGATGTAGGTAAATTGTTTTTTTGTCACAGGAGATAAAAGAAGATGCATTTTTTCCATATGAATAACAGGGGATGCTAACCGAAGTTTTCATATGAGAATAGGGAAGAAAATTTTACCATGTCCTTATAATCTTGAAATTGCATTTTTCCTATTATTCTACCATTTAGGACACTTTTATATGTTTTAATTGTTTTGTAATTTTTTATTTTTTATTTTTTATTTTTTATTTTGAAATTTATTTTATCCAAGATTGAGCTACATTTTATAGTTCAAGGATTCTTAACTTTGGAACAAAATCGAGGCAGGGTTACTAGGTATAGGATTTGTATATTTAAGATAGTAGATGTGAGTTTACAGATGTTGTAAGCGTTCAAATATATAATTCTAGTAGTAATACAAGCGGCAACAGTTGGCACTAATAGGTTAGTGACCAAAGTTGGGTATATCTACAAGCCATTTTATTTTCACATTTACATTTTTGTATTATTTTTTCTGTTTATCTGTGAAATTGTTTAAAATCTTATTCACCTCCCCTCTATAGGGTATATTGCACGATCCTAACAAGTGGTATCGGAGCGAGTTGCTAGGAAAATTCTAAGATAATGTCTCACCTTAGCTGTAGATTTAGCAAGAATAAGTCCATTGTTAGTCTACCTATTTTTAGCGGAAAAGATTTTTCAAATCGGAAATTTAAATTGGAATTTTATCTAAAATATGTTAATTTTAAACTATGGGATATCAGTAAACTTGACTGAGATATGGTAGATAAGAATAATATTTCATTCAGTGCTAAAGTTATGAATTTCTTATATCTTTTATTAATAAAGCTGAAGTTAACTATATCTCTCATTGTTTAACTACATAGGAAATTTGAAAAAATCTCGATACAAAATATGGAGGAAAAATCAACAATAGCAAAGAACTCCTCAAAGCTAATATAAAGGCAGAGTTGTGTTTCACGGGATTCATAAATAATGATTCAGACGATGGCGCTGAAGACAACTGTAACATTCGGGAATTTTGCGGTTTTGACTTTGAATATTTAATTAATTTTAAATATTTAAATAATCGGTGTTTAAAAATATAAATAACTTATATTCAAATATAGGGATTATTTAAATATTTGAATTATGAATTAAATATTTGAATTGTGGATTAAATATTAATTAAATGGCTTTAATAGCCTTATTTAACTCCTTTTAGTTAATAAATAATAATGTCGAACTCATTTTGTAAATTTATTTACAATAAATAGTTCGAATAAATAACAAGAAAATAAATTTGTTAATAAAATGACTTGATTTTTATTGTAGTGTTTTTAATTGAATTTATTTGATTTTTTCCATAAATTTTAATTTGGAAAATATTTAAATTGTCGTTTGTCGATTTTTCGGCAAACGACGGCATTTCTGTGATTTTACAGAATAAGATATCTAGTGTATATTATTATTGTTTTGAAATCGTCTTGCTTTTTTTTGCACGATTGTATTTTTGTTTTATCTTACGTGGTCCATAGACTGACAAAATTATGTGCAACGAGATGCGGTTAATTTGTAAATAAACAACTCACTACATTCGTTCAACACACTTTCACTTTTTCATTCTCTCTCTAGTTCATTTTTCATCTTTCATTGAATAGGAAAATTTAATTTCCTCCATTCAAAAAGTTAAAATAAAATTATTTACTTAACAAAAATTTTCAAAACAAAGACCTTTGGATTTGTACTATCTAGATCTACATATTGGTGTGTTCCTAGTAGTGTGCGTTGAGTATTTGGTCCAAGTCAGTAAATAGGCAAGAACTATGGTTTTGACTTTTTTGAGACTGAAGTGGATTTGGGCTAATCGAAGTTTAGATTCGAGTTTGCTGAGTCCTATTACATCGATGTGGAGAGTTTGGAGTGGTGCAGCTCTTGTTTAGTTGTCGCGATATTGGTGGTCGAAGGGAGGTAGTGCTCAGGTCGGGTTTTACAAGAGGCGATCGAGCTTCCAATTAATGGTGTGGTTGAACTTGTGACATAGAAAGAAGCGGGTAGGTGATGTTTGGAGGTGCTCCAGGTTGCCGAGGTGAGGTGCGACACCTAGACGTGGGAATTAGGGCAACAGGTCGGAGTTGGGTGGAGGGAGTAGAGTTCGTGCTTGTTGGGTCCAGCGAGTCGAGTTGGCGAAGAGGAAACCAACGACGAAGTACGTTAGTCATTTAACGGAGCGTAGCTCCATGTCATTGGGAATTGGTGCACGGTAAGTAGGTTCGATGTATCTAAACGTACATGAATTTGTATTTGAGAGGGAGAAGGTTTGGGAAGATAATTAAATGGGTAATTAGAATTTTAATTAAATGGTTAAGTAAATTTAATTATGTAATTGAATCAAAATCTTATAAGCCCAATAACTATTTCATACGAGGTCAGATTTGGAGGCGGTAAGTTGCATTAGACTCGCATAATCGTTGTCTACGCGATGGAATTGGATTTGTGGAATTTGGAACTAGTGGAATTTTAGCCTATTCGATTTTAGACCAAACTAGAACTCGAAAGCGTCAACTGAAATTTCGGTGAGTTTACTCACCTCTAAATAAATTATATGATATCTCTGTTGCTATAAATTATTGTCGAATAATAGTTTATACTGTTGTTTGGTTGTTTGTTTGGATTTAAATTCTCGCTTGAAAAAGCAGATGACATAAATAAGCATTATGTTGCAAGGAACAAAAAACAAAAGGGAAGTCGGAGTGTACGTAGCGAATAGGTCGCTACGGGACACTTTGAAATACATATTCATATGTGTGATTTACAGGGGACTTTTGTAGAGGGACCTTAAGGGGTTTCTCACCAATATTTATTTATATATTCTTATGTTATTTATGTTTGTGTTTGGTTGAAATGATTGTGACCTACTGTTTGATTGTTTAAGTGTCGTTATAGCGATTATCGATGTACCGTTACTTATGAGATATCATCTCCTTAAATCCTTGTTGCGTGTTGAACTTAAGCTTGTGTTTTTACAAAATAAATGTTTGCTCGTGTTTTTGCACTTTGAAAGTTGTTCAAATTATTTTTTCAAGTAGTTTGAGACGTTTGAAAATAAAGTATTAGTGTTAATTACAATTTATAAAAGGATTATAATTATTCGAGATAATTAACGTCGTTTTAAATTTATAAAAGATCATAAATTGGATTTAATTACCTTTCAGGATAATAAATGTGGTTTAAATTTATAAAGGTTATTTATCTTGAATGTTCTGTAAATTCTTTCAAATGGGTTTGTAAGGATTATACATGTATTTGAAAAGAATTGGAGGTTTGAATATATTCTTAATTATTATTTAACTATAATAAAGTTAATTAATAAATTTATTAACGATGTTTAAGGTTAATTAATCATTTTAATAATGATTTTTTAAAGTTAATTAATCGTTTTTATAATGATATTTAAGATTAATTAATCATTTTAATAAATGATATTCAAAGTTAATTAACTGGTTTAAATAAAGGTGTTTATAATTAATTATCGGATTTAATAAAAGTGTTTTAAAGATTAATTAATTGATTTAACAAAAGTGATTAAATTAATCAACTGATTTAATAAAGGTGTTTAAAGTTAATTAATTGATTTAGTAAAGGAGTTATAAGTTTGATTAATTGTCTATTGGGATAATCAATGTGGTTTTAAAATTATAAAAGAATTATATCAATTTTCTTTCCGGATGATTCACATTGCTTTAATTTATAAAAGCATTTTAACCGATTTATTATCCTCCGGGATAATAAATGTTGCTTGAAATTTATAAATGATAGTTTATAAATGATTAAAAACTTTTGAAAGGAATTGTTTTCCAAAATAAAGTTAAATGTAAATTGTTTTGGATTTTAATGACATTTGTTTTTACCCTTCTTTTTTTAGTGATACAAATTTTTGGATCTAAAAATTCCCTTGATAATCCACTACATAATCCCCTTTTAATTAATTGAAGTAGGTTAATTCTATTGAAAGAATGATGTAAATTTGGTAAAAGAAGGTCAATGGTGGCTAAGAATGGTTAGGAGATGTTTAGAAATGTATTTATCATGATTAGTAGCTTCTATGAAGGCTGCTCCTAACCCTAATTTAAAATTAATTAGCTGGCTTAATTTTGGTTTGGGTTAATCACCTATTAATCTACCTAAAATCTGTCCAAACTTCAAATTGACATATCTTCTGAACTATAAGTCCAAAAATCTATGATAGCCACTCAATAAATAGGAAACCATTATAACTTTTAGTTGGAAGTGGTTTTAGATCCTAATTCGGCTTCTATAAAAAGTTATAGGCCTTACAATATTTTCAGGATTAAAACCATTCAATATTGTTTCTCGAGGTCAAAAATATCAATCGTTGGCATTTCCCAAAGTCGTATTAAATTTGGACCAATTTGATTTTAAAATGATAATTTTTGGACTAGACATAAAAATTTGGGTCGTTACATATTCCCCCCTTTATGAATTTCGCCCATAAAATTCCTGCCAAATAAACATAAAAATAACAATATAGATATAAAGCATGCCTAATAACCAAATACGCATAACAATCATAGAATATGCATAAATAAACAAATAACAAACCCTATGCAAACCCTAGCATGCAAGGTACCAGCCTAACATAACAAACTACCAATTGTGAAAGCTAATAATAAAAATGTGATCTCATCAAATAAAGAGCTCCAAATAAGTGGTCGTCTAACTCTCCTTGGTTTTACTAGTACTATCGCCTTCGAATTTGCCCCAATGAAGTTTTACCAACTTCACCGTCTTCCTCCTAAGTTGCTTCATTTTCTTCTTGACTATACGAATCGGCTTCTAAGGCACTCACGATTCAGGTTTAACTACAACATCATCCCGTTGATCCAATGTCATAGTAACGCCTGAGTCATGCACAAACTTCTTAAAAACACATTGTGCACACCTGCTAGCTTTGGTGGTAAGTCGACTCGATAAGCTAGGTTCTCAGTCCTATCTAGTATTGGAAAAGGACCTACGAATCTTAATGCCAACTTCCTCTCATTACTGAAACAAATTGTATTCTTCAATGGAGAATTCTTAACAAACACCATATCACGATTAGAGAACTCCAATATATGATTCACTCTCTTGGTTTGATCATCAGTTTGAAGGTGATAAGATGTACTTAAATGGAAATCCATCCCCAACGCCTCTTGTAAGCTCTCTCAAAATCGGCTTGTGAATAATGGGTCTCGATCACTTACAATGTTCTTTGGCACAGCATGGAATCACACTATCTATTTTACATAACTCATCCAAATTCGATGTCGTAATGTTGGAATTTATGGGTATGAATCGAACACTCTTTGTCAATCTATCAACTATGACCCAAACGCTATCGTACCATCCTCTAATCCTTGACAATCTATAAGTGTAATACATCAATATCAATTCCCTCTTCCACTGGGGGACTATAAGCTATTATAGCAAATAAATCAGCTTCTTCTGCTCAGCCTTCACTAGCTGATCGTTCATACACTACAAAATGAATGTCCCTATGTTCTTCTTCATCCCTCAATCCACTAAAATCGGGAACAGATAATCTACCATCCTTACGGGGCCAACCATCTCAGTCAAGTTTGTACTACTTCATCTCCTCTGACTCTACTTCCGTCTTGGTTTTAACAATAATCTCAACTAGTCTAGCATCGAGCCTTAGACTGGTACTAATCTGCTATATCAAAGTAGGTCTAATAGTTAAGATTGCCAACATCTCTGGCTCTAGCTCACTCCAAATCGTGGATCGGGTATTTCTTCTCATGCAGTATTAGCAGCCAACTAGCATAAGCGACAAACTTACATCTTTGCATTCGTACCATACTCAATCCAGTACTACAAGCCTTTGTGTGTATTGTCAACTCCTCATTCCCACTCGGAATTACTAACATAAGTGAACCCATAAACCACTCTTTTTGGCTAACCAATGCATGCTCGCACCTCACGTTCCAAGCAGAAGTCTAATTCTTCATCATTCAATTGGATAACGGTGCGGCTATCTTGGAAGGATTCACTACGATGCCCTTTTTCGAAGCAACATGACCTAAAAATTGAACTTCTTTCCTCTAGAACTAGAAATTTGAAAAGTCTTCCTTTAATTGGTGCTTCCTCAACACCTCTTGTATGATCCTTAAGTGTCTTTTGTGTTCCTCATATATCTGTGAATAAACAAGAATACCATCAATGAACATAAGTACAAAACTTATTTAGTTGATCTATGAAAACATGGTCTATAAGATCAACAAAGTATGATGGCACATTGGTTATCCCAAATGGCATGACCAACCACTCATAGAACTTCGACGGTGTACAAAACGAATTAATCGGCGAACTCTCCCTCTCCACTCTCAATTGATGGAACCCCGTAGCCAAATCCAACTGAGGAAATACGTTAGTATTGTAGAGTTGATCGATCAAGTCATCAACATATGGGAGCATGTACTTGTTCTTTCTTATCACCTTATTCAGCTCGGGTAATACACATAAAGCCTCAAAGAGCATTTGTCCAAGTGATGAATACTATAGGTGCTTCCCACTCAAATATACTCTTATGGATGAACTCCTTTCTTACTTGGTAATTCCCTTGCACCACTAGTTCTTACTGCTCTTTGATTGCCATACATATCAATGGCATAACTACTGGACTAACATCCTTTACTAAATTAATACAAAAATCTACCTCCCTATGTGATGGTGGTTCGACTATCTTTTCGAATATGTCTAGACACTCTCTAGCTATATGTATTAATGATAACTCATCATGTGGGATCTCGAGAAAATATAGAAAACTAAAAATCACCTCATCGTCCAAAAGGAAGCCCAACTCCAGTCCACGCTCACCATATACCCAATCATCACCAACAACTTCTCTCAATCCACCAAAACTCCATACTACTTAAGCCAATCAATCTCTAATATAATTCTAAACCCTACAAACCAAGTACAAAACAATCATAAAAAAAGTGCATCCATGACTCGATAGGACTACATCTCGGCAAAACATAAACAACTAAGTAGAACCTCCCATGGGGTTTAACACAATCAAATGTTTATACACTAGGTCGAGATTTAGTTGTAATCTATCTACCAAGTTGATTAACATATAGGAATACGAAACCTGGTATCAAGCAAAACACGAATAAGTACATCATAAACAGAAAACATACCTTTGATAAAAATTCCTTTCCCTTTCGCCTTTGTCAATGGAGCATTCGACGAAGTTCGAACAGAAATGTGAACATACACCTTCACCACCTTCTTCTCCTTTAGCGGATCCAAACAAACCTTCTTAATATGCTCAAACTTGTTAGGGTTGTAACACATCTTCTCTTCATTCTTGCAGTTCTTACTCAGATGACTTTTCTTCCAAAAGTTAAAGCAAGTAGGGTCAAATTTCCTTTCTTCTAGCTATCTTTGTTCTGAGCATGCTTCTTATCCTTGTCGTTCCACTTTCTCTTCCCACCTCTACACTGTGCAATTTAAATTCTTCCGTTGAAACCATAACATCTTTAGGCTTTGTGTTCAAGTTCTCGTGCGTTAAAGCCTTCTCGATTATCTTTTGAAAGCTTTCATTAATGTGGCCTACTAGCCATTCTAAAAATAGTCATTCAATCCAATTATGAACTTTCATTCTTCTTTACCAGAGTATCAATGAAGGACATCCCGTACTTCAACAACATGTCGAATTCAGTAACAAATTTTGAAATGGACCAATTGCCCTATTTCATATCAATAGATCATCACCGACTTCTTAGCTATCGGTATTAACTGTCCTTCAAAAACCTTGAACTGGTCCAAAGTAAAGTGGTAGCAGCTTTAACGGCATTCCACCAACCCATAGCACTTCCTTGAAGTTGTCTAGAGGCCAACTTCCTCTTTATTACATCCTTTAACTTTAAGTCCTAGAAGATGCATTTACAGGTGTCAAGCCAATCTTACACTTCAACAGCTGATTTCATTTGAAGGAATGGTTTGCCCCTAAGACTAATAAAGTCCTTATTTAGCTTGGCAAAATCAACCATTAGTGCTTGTACTGGAGGACCACGACCAACTATAGTTGGAGCACCTACTAGGGCATTCTGTATCATGTTCATCATCATAATATTGACATCACCCGCATATAGGGGTTTGTAGTTGCCCCGTTGCCTACTTCAGTCTTAACTCCCGAAGAAGGGTTCCTAGTAATATTCCATATTTGTTGGCTCATTCTTAAAAGCAGTATTAATAATGATCGATCTCTCAAAATGGAAAGATGCATAAATGGTACGCATGTGTGCAATGCAACTTACTTATATATATACATACACACACACATACATACATACACACACTATATAGTTTTGAAAACCAAAATATAGAACAAGTACACCCTCTCATATATTAATCGATCCTTTCTAGAATGATATCTGCTACTATATCTCTAATAGATCCAAGTATAAACTTATGTCGATCATTCAACGTAAGCTCTGATACTAAGTGTGATGACCACTCTATACCTCCCGTACCCAAATACCATAAATAGTGCGCTGCAAAGGTATCCGACCAATGTAGAGTGGTAGTCAGGGGTAACGTAACATAAACAAAAGCACAACTTATTGTATATCTCACAACATGTTCATAAAATGTAATAATCAACATAGATATAAAGCAGGTGAGATGGCAGTATAACAAAATGAACCAAGGTAAATCAGAGTACATCAATCCTTCAAAGTTATACAAATCAAAGCGAAAATAGAGTTTACACATTGGATTAAAATATAAATAGAAAGTAGTATTTAATAATAAAAAGTGCTGATAATAACACCATAGTAGTGCATAGTGAAATAATAATAAAAATCCAATATATAGTATATAAAAGTGCTAGCCATCTGCTCGTCCTCCACACAGCACCATGGGCTATCTCGGACTTATTATCCATAATCTACACATTTAAGAGTGCCCAAGATAATAAGAAGTAAAGCATAAAACAATGAGTCAGATAACAGTGTGGTATGAACAATCTATAATCTCAAAATACTTAAAAATCAATAAAGTAAATAGGAACAAGAGGTATAGAGAATTATACCTGACTCGTCCCTACCTCCAACAAGTTAGCACATAACATTGATATATGAAAATCTACTATCATATATGTGTGCTACTACTCAAAGTAAAGTATATGGTGACTAGGTATACTATGTAATAATATCTACATCATGTGGTATCCACATCAAAGATAGCAAACATGACAAAGATCAAACATCTTGCATTTCTCAACTTAAATGCCATTCGAGATAAGATAACTCATATGAACCCCTATGTTGATCAGCGACTACTCAACATCGCATTTCCATTGATGCTCGAATATGCGCCACTCTATAAGGCCAGGAAAATGACCACGCCGTAGAGGTCCAATAAATGGATTCCCTAAATTAATCTGCAGTGAGCATCCTCACCGACCCTTTTTTCTCAAGCATACATCAGGACTATGAGTGGTCTATGATCCCTTTCACATACATCCCAACAGTAGAAACCCCCTTATATTCTACTCCATATAGAACTTGACCCTTTGGACAATCCTAGTAGAAACCCTCGTATGTTCTACTCCATAAGTTCACTTCGTATCGAACTTGCCTCCTTGGACAATTCCTTGGATGCTGCGAACATTTTATACTTGAAGCGTTCGAACTACTTTGCTTATGTCATCGAGTTGCTGAACTGTCGAACTTCCCCTAGTCACCATCCAAAAATCTTAAATGTCATTCCTTGTTCAACTATAATCCCCAAACAACAATTGCTTGCTCGGCCATACACTCAGACTAGAGCAACACCTGCATCTTTCCTGAGCCTTTCCCTGAGTCTCCACCAAACCAACTATAACGACCCATATTTTACATATCGAAGGAACGTGAAATATTATTTTTGTATTCATATTAGGTTGTATGACACTACAAATTTGGGTGATGTTAAGTAGTGATATTTTTGGCCCTGGGAAATTTTATTGGATGATTTTACCTCCGAAAATTTGTAACGATAATAAATTTTGACAAAAGCTAAATTAGGTACGAGACCACATCCATTGGAAAGATATGATGATTTTCCTTTTTGTAGAGTGTGTCATAATAGGGATTTTGACTTACCATTTGGGAGATATGTTTGAAGTTATGCGGTTTTTGGGATAGCTTAATATGTAATTAATGAAGTTGGGGATAGGCCCAATAGCTTATTTTGTGTTTTAGGCTAATATTGGCTGGAATGGCCATTCCCAAATCATTTTTTCTCATCTTCCTAAATTAATCTAAACCTCCATTAACCTTATCTTAGCCCAAAGCTACTCTAATCTCTTCCAAATCAATCCAAATCCATAATTTTAAGGTAGATTAGCAAGGGGATTACTTAGAGACTTTCTAATCTTCATTCTTGTAGAGGAAAATTTGGGGCTTTACTATCTATTTTCAAATTTTCCTCATTTTGCATGCAAATCTTACATTTTTGGTGTTTGGTGAGTGATTTATCATCTCACATCATATTATACATGTATCTATTGGTTTTGACATGTTTTGAATATATTTTTAAAGCAAAAATAAGTTTTTATGCTATTTTAAAACCCAACTTGAAATAAAAACGAGGTTTAAATGGTTTAAAGTGCTGTAATTGTGTTATTTTGATGTATTATTACCTCTATAGGTGCCAGGCTACATTGTAGATACATTATAAGATGATTTTTTTATGTGATGTATGTTTGTTTTGTTGAATAATGGTTGAGGGCTTTGTGTAGGAGTAGCGATGTGCTCTTTGATTTGATGCAGAAATGATGGAATGTCCATAAATGTAGAATCAGACTTCGATGGATTGGCTCTAGGATTTTTGGGTTCATATCGATGCATAACGGATGCACGTAGGTCGAAATGTTGGGTGTAGTGATAGAATCAGCGTGAATTAAAGTGTTGAAAATGCTACATGTTTTTGGTTTTGTGGCTTTTGGTCCGACTAAGGCTTGCTCAAGGGTTGGCTTTAGGTAGGGAAGGTGATGGCTTTTGGATGGAATTAGTTCGGTGGTAGATGATCGAACAACAAATGTTGTCCAATCGTGCTTTGGTTCGGGCATAGAGAAGTAGGGATGGTGCTTCGGTCTGGGTTACTGTAGCCGAATAAGGAGAATGGTTTAGGGAATGAGGAGCCGAATAAAGTATCGGGTCTAGGATTCACGCCCTGACTCTGGTATGGCTATGGGTTAAACCAGACAGAGCTTGGAGTTCTTAGGTGACTTTGGGTTTTCTTCTGGGGAGCCTCGGGACAATTTAGGGTTACTTCAGGGCTCGTAGTGGTCGACAATGAGAAATAGTGGATGACTCTGGAATGATTCAAAGTGACTTTGAAGTTTGTACGAGAACCAATGAAGCGATGACGTGACGCATCGACGCGATGACTTTGAAACTTTGGTATGATAACTCTATGACTTACGAGGGGTGTCTAGTGGTGTTTTGATGACGATGACTTAATAACAGAAGTTATGATGATGATCCTTAAGGGCAAGTACAACAATCGGAACTTGTGAGTAGAATTACAACTATGTTCTACTATAGAGATAAACGATGTGTAATAACGATTGGATTCCATTATGAAGACCTGTGCAAAGGGATCGTAGACAATTCGAACGTTTTTATTATGCTTGTAACAAGGGGAATGTGCGATGACCACCTGGATTACAACTACGTCCAAATCTTATGATTGTGGATTACCGTGGACTTTATGATTGTGAGTCAGGTTTCTAATCTTATGAAGTGGCATGAATTCGAGCACTAAGAAACCGAGATTTGATTGGGTCTCTATCTAATGATTAGGCCATATAAGTTATCATATATCCAATGCACATGAGTGATGTGAGGATTGTTTGATGGATGTGAGATGACCCAATTTCTTATTCCTAAAATTCAGAGCATTTTTTTACAATTAATCACAGTGGTCACCTAGCCAAGAGAATATCATTCTCTTATTCACCTTCTAACCAGGATCTTAAAACCAATATAAAAATATTGTTATATTCAAAATATATCAACTTACATATGTGAAGATATGTAAATTGTGTATACTTGGATCAGAGAACACATGTTTGGAAGCAGAAATTTTTCTTTGTACTTTCCTAATATCATTTCCATATGAACTATACTTGGGTATTTGTATGTGTATGTGCATGATCCTATGCATATGTATGTACAGAAATGTTTAATGCCTAACTCTTTTCTTTCTCCTTTTTCTTAACTGTTAACTTAGAGATAATTTATTCTACCTTTTTATTTGAGTCATTGAATTCCCCTGCTAATTAAGTTTTAAGGCATTTGAATGTGTTTGGACCCCGGGCTTAGTGAAATGGTCAAGTTAGCCTTATTTCCCTTACAACCATTCTAAAGTAATATACATGCAATTCTCGGTTCTTTTCTTTTGAATGACTCAATGTTATTATTTGCCAAACTTTTACCTGATCTATGTAAACTTGAAATTCTTATAGCAATTACTAGGTTATTCTTTCAATCTATGCCTGCTTACCATCTCAGATTTTATTTATACTACATTTTCTTTTAGATTTCTGGAAGTTAAACAAAGAAACTATATTGCTCAGTAACTATTTTGAAAAACAACTTGCCAGTTTCTACTGAATTACAATTTTAAGTTTTAAAACATACAAAACAGGAAATGTCATTACATAATTTCCTTCCAAACAACATAACCAACCTATTATAACATAAATTCAACTTAAACTTCTACTTTAATATCAGTAAATTTGTAACTATTGCATCCAAATCCTTAAGCAGCCAACCCATCCAAAGCTTGATCAATGAAATACCTATTTACGTGCATAATCACTATGAGCTGCCTCATTAAATATGAGACACCCAATAGTGCATCAACACACATGGGTCAGACTTGGTCTGGTATGAATAATCTAATTAGAAACATAATTTTTATATAGTTCTTTTTTTCATATTCAAATAACTTTATGATGAATAAAGGAATGCAATGTTACTCTTATACCCATTTCTGTGCAACCTGGCATGCACAACAAAATGATACATAATTCAATGATTTATTGCAGAGAGAACAAACATAGAATTCATCCATAGAATGTCTTAAAACAGTTAACACTATTATTAATTAAACCATCATTCTTCATCTATAGCTTTTCTGGCCTTCAGGGATTTTTCCCAAGCCTTCATATGAACCTATTTCTAATGTTCAATGTCAAATATGTTATGGTCTTTAGCTACTTTCTCTTTTTTTTAAGACACACACTGCCTGGGACATTTCTCTGTTAACCCAGCACACTCAGGCCCCTGGGTATAAACATACCATGTGTGAGCTTACAATGTTCACCTTGCCAAGCTATGTCTTGTAGCCCTAAGATCCAAAATCCTTAGTTAAATTACTAAGTGTCACTACTCTTTAGTGTTAATTTCCTCTCTGCATCTCATTTTCAAGCAGTGAATAAAACATTCAGTCATAGGCATACATCCAAAGATTAATAAGACATATTTTCATGAACAAGCACTACATCATAATAATAGAGGTGATTTCTTAAACATATTATTTTTCTATGGACTTCAATAGATCCCAATACAAACATATAGTCATAGACAATTTTCTGTTTGTTTTCTTTTTTTTTCTCTACCTCTGGTTCAGTCAGATCTATGTAGATCTTCAAATCTGACTAAATCACAAGTATAAGATTTACTGGATAGTTCATAAATGTAGAGGCTTAACACATGTATACATTGCACCTCTATATTTTTCCTTTTTATAGAATTTTTCTATTAATATGAGACCTAAGCAAATACACAATGTTGCAGCCCCATGTCCTTTCTCATTTTTAGACCATATATCCATATTAAGCATCTTGGGTTTTAAACTAATACATGTATAAAGAAAACCCATATTGACTGCTTCACCTCAAAATTAAATTATAACATAGAAAAACTTATTTAAACAATAGATCCATGGCTCTTTCATACTGAGTAAATCAATATAAGGAGGCTTCCATTAAAACAGATCAGAAAACAAGTCAAAGTTATTAAATCATAAAAATGAGTCTAGCTTGCAAACAAATGAAATATGGATTATAGTTAGGCTGCCTCAATATTCAGGACTTATTGCCAATATTTCCAGTGAGATTACTCACCTTAATCCCCTTTTCTTTTTCCTAAGCTTTTCTTTTTCTTCCTTTGATCTTCTGCCTTCTTCCTACTCTAATGACTGGTGTTCCACATTTCCTTCCTAACTTCTGTTATATATATTTATTTTTCTTTATGAGGCAGAGCAATATATCAAAATCTTACTACACCAGGTCTTCTTATATAAACTCTGGCTGCTTCTAGGGTTTAAGGAAATTTCCCAATGTCAATTTTACCCCACCAACTATGATCTACCTCTCATTCTATTTTTTTAGAGAAAATGGGTAAGTAGTCCTGGCATTTTTTTAGAAAATATACCTCATTACCCCGATCATGTTATTTTCATGATTTCTGTTTTCTAAAGCAAAAAGGAATTGCTAAAAATGGATAAAGTATTTGTTCAAAAGCTCATACCATTTTCATGCAATGTTAATTTTATTTCAGCAAGCATTTATTTGGTGCACATGTATAATACATGTATACCTATTCTAGCCTAAGTCTTTTTTTAAAGACTTGATCATTTCTGCCTACACATATATTTGTAATTTATTTATCCTATCATATTTATTAACTGTTGCCTATTTTATCATACAAAAAACTGTGTGCATGTTTGTGCACTGTCTTGTGCACATGTACATGTTTTAAACTATGCATCTGCAAATCAGTTTCCTATCTCTATCTTTTCAATGCAATTTCAAACAAATACAAACTAAATTAAATCATGAATACTCACAAAATCAGGGTTATCACAGGATGCCATGTTTCGCTATGATGGTTTATCACTCTAAGGTGTCGTGCGACATAGGTATTATCGACTTGTATACCTAGACATACAATACTATACTTTAATTTGTAATATAACCATACGATGATGATAGTAGATTAGCATATACCGATTGTTATGTGCTACCTTTTTGGATGCAGAGACAAGTCAGCTATGATTCTACATATCTTGTGCCCATGTTACAATAAACAATTTTTATAGTATTTTGAGAAGATGTATTGCTCACACCAGACTATTGTCTGACCCATGGTTTTATGCTTTGCTTCTTCTTATCTCGGGTACCCTTAAAAGAGTAGATTAGGGATAATAGGTATGGATAGGGGATGGAGCTATACGCAATGCGAGCAGGAGGTTACATTTCCCAATATCTATATACTAACGTTTATATCCGACTGTGAAATACCGTGGAGCTATGCAAGTGCTTGTGTTGCAAGAGACAATTATTAGAGTTTATTTTAGTGTATTAGGATGTGTAAACTCTATTATTTCAGTTTGTACAATCTTATGAACATGTTGCACTCTTATGTTCTTATATGGTTCATTTGGTTATATTCCCCATCTGTTTTATATTCATGATTGATTATTATATTTTATCCTTGCGATGTGAGGTATATGATAGGTTCTATGATTGGATTTTTAGTTCTTTACACCCTTGACTATCGCTTTACAATGGTCGAGTATCATTTACAGCGCACTATAGGTTATATTTTGCACGAAAGATGTTGGGCGGTCTCACACCAACATCCTTACTCGGCACACACATCACCGACCATAATTAGCACATCACCGGACCAAACCAACACTGTGCATCACCATTCCTAGACTGAAGCACCCACTGAACAATGTACGATGACCATATTACCACTGATCGAACTCTTATAACATTTCCAATAATCTCAAATTTCACATCACTTCTATCTCCAACTCCAATACTTTAACCAATGTGCAACTCCTTTGTAACAATAGGACTTCAAACACTTTAGAGTCGATCCTTCATAGTTCATTCTACAGTTATGGATCTTCCGTCCTTTATAATCAAACCAGAGAAAACATTATAACTACTCCTTTAACATGAAGGCCCTTGCCCATAGAAAAGATTACAACCTCTAATTCGCTCCGATGAGCGTTTCAACCATTCAAACATACAAACACAACAAACAATCAAGCAAAAAAACATCATATCATGGTAATTCATATAAAAACGTATTTATAGCCTAGTTTAACATTCATATAAACAACCATACATCAAGAACAAAATGTTATATCAATATATATCATTTTAAATTCATTTTATTTTAGTTTCAAAATTAAAACAACAACAAAACATATTTTTAACTTCAGAAATGGATTTATGAACCTTTAGATACATATATATAGTAGGTTTAGGATGATAAATCACTTCTAATCATCCCAAAATCAATGAAAAAACATGCAAATCGAGGGAGATTTGAAATGGATAGCAAATACCCATTTAAAAGTCAAATTTATAGGTTTGAAAATATTTTAAAAACGTTCTTAAAACATATATCAACAATTATAGTGCAGTGAGAAAAAAATCACTCACGTAGAGTGTAGAATCAACAAATCACAAAATAAGTGTAGGCTCGCCAAAATTAGAGTATATCTGAATTTGGATAGAAGAAACACGGTTCCCAAGGCACAAATTTTGAAATCAAAAGTCCCCTTGCAAATCTCATATCAAAATTTTGAATTTGATTAATTTTGTTGAAAGAATGATTAAATTTTGGTAGAAGAAGGTCAATGGAGGCTAAGAAAGGTTAGGAGATATTTAGAGATATATTTATAGAGATTAGTGGTTGTTATAGAGGCAGCATCAAACTCTAATATCAAAATTTATTAGTGGGTCTGATTACGTGTTGGGTTAATTACCCACTAATCTGCCTAAAATATGTCCAAATTTTAAATAGTCATATCTCATAAACCATAAGTCCTAAAATCTATTATGACCACTCTCCGAAATTAGAACCCATCATATCTTTCATTTGAAAGAGGTTTCAGACCCTAATTCGATTCATATTAAAAGTTTATAGATCTTACAATATTTTCAGTGCCATAATTGTCCAATATTTATTCTTGGGCTCAAAAATGTCGATATGTCAACATTTCCTAAGGTTTTATTGCATTTTGACCCAATCTGATTATAGAAATAATAATTTTACGATCTGCTAATACATAAAAATGTGGGTCGTTGCACTATAAGTCTCAAATATAGGAGCATCGTATTGTACCCAACCTCAATCTATGTGCCTTCGATACTCTGATGATCGAATACCGAAGTCATACCAGATGCAGAAACTCCCTAGAAGTCACATCGAGCACAACCACCTAGTCATCTCTCATATATCATCTGACTATCCCAACTTATGACTCACATCCTAAACATACTTTTGATTACCTCTCGATCACTATACATTGTAATATGCATCATCACAGCGTTGACCCTGAGCCACATGCGCTCATATGTAGAAGAACCATAAAATATTGCTCATAGTCACATCAGACCCAATGAGCCTCGTCCAAACCTCGAAATCACGCCCGAGCAACAAAAGTTATGAAAGACCAAAGGATTTCAATATCATAGCTAATCAGTTAACTGATCCAAGCAATGCACGTAAAATAGACCAAACATACATCCTAAGTAGTTATGCTCCTTATTTGAGTGATCTCCTCTCTTTTTAATCTTGTAACTTACAATTGTAATATATTTTGTCTATTCTTTTTGCAAATATCAAATTTAGGTCTTTCGGTACTCTAAAATATTCTTGCGTTATTTTCATACCAAATAGATTAAACAACACATGTAAAAATAATGCTAATCGGATTAAATATGTAAGATCTATTATTGAACTTGTTAATTAAGAACTCAAACTTAATATTTATGAGTTGATCTCCATTACTAGCTTGTTTGAATCTTCCACTATGCCATTTCCATGTAAGCTTTAAAATTGCTAAAAAAAATAATTGATAAATTTCTTCATTTCCACTATTGCATAATATACTATTTGGGCTAAGAGTGTCTCCAATCAATATAGGGCTAAATATTCAGCTCAAAATATTCAGGGCTTGGCCCAACCAGTAGGCGCCAATTTCATAGGCGCTAAAGCTTGGGCACCTATTAAATAGCGCTTGGTAATTAGGTGCTTATTTAATAGGCGCCAAAGCATCAGGCGCTTATTAAATAGGAACTTGTTGTTAGGCGCTTATAAATCATGCTCCCAACCATTGTTCCTCTCACGGTATGTTTCTCATGTGATGATGGGGTTTAGTCATGATTTGATGGAGGCCCGATCTCATATTGACTTGAGGTGTAGGGATAACATTCTATGGGCACCATGGGCTGGATATTGGATCGCCTTGATATGGACACGTCAGAAGTTAACATCAAATTTACGGAATGTGTTACACTGCTTAAAATACGCTACTTAAAAACAAATGTACATTATCTTTTATTCGATGTAATTGATAGTTTCTTTGTATTTCTAGCATGTAATGTATCATGTACCCCATCATTTTTTGCACTTTATTCGATGCATCATGTAACGTGTTCTATCTTTACAATGCAATGTATCATGTACCCTTTCATTTATTTGTATTTCTTGTTTAGAACACTCTGAAATATGTTAAAGTTGAGTTGACAACACTCTGAAATAATTGTATATCCGTGCCACAAACTTTATTAAAGCAGATTCCCAAATGCCATGTCAAATCGGCACGGTATACACATGTAACGACCTGAAAATTTAACGTTGTTAATATTAAACGAATTAAAATGGTATTTTAATAAAGGATTGAATTGGGTATCATATTTATAACGGTTGCGAAGGTCTTTCCAAACTAATCGGTTTGATATATAATTTGGATATATTTGGAGTTGCAACTTGCGAAATAGAGGAGGCATAGTGTTTAAATAACGTACGTAGCTATTTTGAACCTAATCGGGTGTGCGATCCATAACCTAGCAGAGGTGGCTGTATAAGAGGCTATGGAACCCTAGTCATCACCTCTATCTTTAATTTTGTTCCCTAATCCCGAAATTAACCAAATTACTCTCCTATGGTGATTAGCAAATTAATTAAAAAGTGATTAAAAATCAAAATACCCAAACCCCTACATATTATATATCATTGCGAAGCTCTCGATGAATGGAGTGGATGGTTGGTGTTAGTTTGTTGAGAAGGTGCTCATGTTGGCTAGAAATTAATGAACTATTCTTAGCCGTTTAAGTTAAGGTTTCAATATCAATGGTAGATTGGCGACGATAAGACGATTGAATGGTACTGAAGTGTAGAGGTCATTGTGTGCATGCAGTTGGATCACGTTCTAGATGCTTAGATTCACTAGAATCGACCTTGAAACAACCGATGGCAGAGGGTTTCTCGTGGTGGCGGCGGTGCACCTGGGGACTTCGGGTTGGTCAGAAATGGTGGCAGTCTTCGAAGTGGCCGTAGTTAGTCTTCGATCGGGGGACGGTGGCTTATGACAATCGCAATAGGGAGGTGAAGTAGCGTTGGAGTTGGGTTACGGGACAAAGGAGGAATAGTAGCAGGTGATAGTATCTTCAATTTGGCCCATGTAATTTATATATTTGTGTTTAAACCCCTATGATTTCTATTCACCATATATATCACATATGAACTCCGGTTCACATGCGGTTTCTTCCATTGGACTCATGGCGGAATTACAGATGATTTGACATTAGGTTTATAGAGTTTGCAGGTTACTAGAAAAAACATGTTGGTATGAACTATTTAATTAATTAATTGAATTTAAAATTATAAAATACTTAACTATTGATGAAAAGTCATATTATTAATATTTGTTGTGTTTTATAGACGACTGTTCAATATTTTGGATATTATGCCTTGATCAGATACTTATTATTGATTGTTGTACATTTTGGTTTTAATTAAAATAAGTATCTGATTTGGATAGAAAAATAGTTAATTAGAATAAAATGTATAATGATACGAAGAATAGATGGGTAAGGGATAATAAGGTTATTTACAGGTTTTGGATAGTATCTATGAACAATGATAATTTATTAAACTATGACTAAAAGTAAAATATGGACTATAATAAGGTTATTATTTGTGAATTTCTCAAGAATTCATAAATAATAACTAAAAGTATATTTTAAATTGAGATTGGATAGTTTATTATTATCTATAAAATAAATGGGGTTTTAAATAATAATAACATGAATTTCAATAAAAATTGTGTTGTTTGTGTAAATGACAAAATGACTGATTTTACGGTGTTTAGGGTATGAAATATTATTATTGTTGTTTGAGTAACAAAATAAAAAGATATTTTCTAAATAATAACATTAATAAAAAAATGTTTTCCAAAAGCATTTTCGGATAAAATAATTAATATTTTGAGATGAATAGAAATAAAAAGGAGTTTTGGTGATTTAAAACAAAATATTATTATTTCTGAGATAAATAGTAGTAGATTGGTTTGCGAACTATTACAGTGACTATATTTCTTATTTCGGTACAAAACAATAATACTATTACTTTGAAAAGTAATTTGATGTAAATTACTATTTTTGATTGAAAATACGACATTTTAAAGGAATTGAAGAAATAAAGTTATAATAAAGTATTTCTTAAGTATTTTATCTTTCAAAAGGTTGTTATTATTTAGAATCAAATAAAGACGTTTTTGTAGAAGACAATAGTAAAACGATTTTTATACTTAAGCAAAAATAATTTGTTTAAGTATAATATTTGAATGGACGAAACATGTGATATGTTTGTTTATGATGATGACATTGTATTACAATGAGTATATGATGTTTTACCATTATTACTACTAGACGATGGGTAGTTAATGATGATATTTGATGATAGATGTTGTGTTACTGGCACTGATAGGATAAGTACACATTTCATGACATTGATGATTATGTTACAATTATGAGGTGATTAATACACATTTGATGATTTATACTTACATTATTATAATGGATAGTTAGTATGTATGTAAGTATATTTGTGTATTTATTTTATTATTTGATGTTCGAGGTTGTCATTGGATATTGTTAGTGTTTGACGACTGTATACAATTATTGTTGTGGTTACCCCATATGACGATTTTTCAAGATGGATGGGTAGTAATATTATTTTCCACTTGTACTATTTGCATTGATTATATTGGTTGCGATGGTTGCATTTGTTGCATTGATTGCATTGGTTATGATGGTTGTAATGATTGCATGGATGCTATGGTTGCAATGTACTAATAAGCATTGGATGTAGGGGAAGAACATAAAATAGAACTATATGGGCTTGATTCTCCAAAACGGGGTACATTGGTTATCTTAATCTATGCAATAGCTATCGAGCCTATGGTCGTAGTGTACAGAGTTGGATGCAGTCCAAACATAGTTGAAACCTTTTTTCTTTTTCTTTTTGTACATATTTGTGGAGTTGATAGGTGAAAGAAAGCAAAAGGAATTGAAAGGATCTTAGGTTGTATGATGTATCCATTGGTTGTTTACCTAAGAATATTTCTTGTGTACCACTGTTTTATTGCTTTATAAATGTTTAATATATAGAAAGACTGAGATGATTTATTTATTTAATGTACATTGTATGCCCTATAGTGATATGTACATTATATATTTATTTCCCTATGAGGTTTCCCTTTTTATGTTAACTGTTTGTTAACAGGGTTTTTAACCCAATAGAATCCTAAGGGAACTAGAACATCTACAACAAGTCAAAATATCTCAAGGATCGACCAAGAAGACCAGAAGGAAAAGAAGAGAAAGCCAAAGAAGAAAAATGCCAAAACAAGCTAAGATGATGGATCGCTAGCGATCCATCGCCAATGGATCGCTAGCGATCCATAAAGCTTGCTCGTGGATCCTCCAGTCCTCTTGCATCATGATCTAATATGTTCCATAGAGATGCTTGCCAAGTTTCATAGCATGCCAAACAATCTAGCTCGAGAAGTGAAGACTCACCAGATTCAAGTCGTTTGACCAAAAGCAGCTAACTTAAAATAGACCTACAGAACTCAACGAAGTCGGATTGACTTGAAATTTTGGGAGAACATTTAGAAGACATAGAAGAAGTCTCATAAAAGAAATGATAGCATTTGGAGTTGATTTGATGGATCGCTAGTGACCTATCTAGAGTAGGCCCTACCACCTCAAATTTTTATGGTCAGTTCCTAACACCCTCTAGAGTGTTCCTGCAAAGTTTCGTTTAAGATTCAAGCGAGTTATGGATGATTCTTCTGGACCAGATGACCCATGAAGATGGATGATCAAACTAACTCCAAACGACTTGATATTTGGACAAGGCACTTAAATAAAAGATAGGAAGACAACGAAACAAAGATCAGTCAAAAATGCTAAGTAAATGAATAGCTAGCGATCCATCAAGATAGGTCGGATCGCCCTCAAACTTTCCGAGCTCCTTTGTAGCACTAAGTAAAGGCTTCTGGTAGAAAAATATGCTAAGTTGATGGATAGCTAGTGATCCATCCCCTATGGATAACTAGTGATCGATCGCCTATGGATAGCTAGCGATCTATAGAAATGACTCAGATTGATTTGAGATTTTCGGTGATGACTTGGCATAACATCTGGACTCTTCTGCACTTGGACTTCTGGCCCAACAGTCACTGAATTCCGCTATAAATACTCACCTACCTACAACTAGAGATGGATCTTTCCGGAGAGAGAGCTGCCATTACTCTACTAGAATTCCTTCACTTCTTCAATTTTCTTCTCCCTCACAACAGTCATCAAGGGGGTTACTGTGATTCTCCAGTCAACCCTTGAACTTGTGACTTATTCTAACTCATTGTAACTTAGATCTAAGGACTAGCTAGTTGATATCCAGAGAGATTCAACTCATATAATCATAATAAAGATTGATTAAATTAGACGTTGGCCAGAGTCAGCCGAACCACTATAAAAAATCCTAAGTCTCTTTTCTTACTTCTGTTGTTTATTTGTTATTTATCTGAGATTTGTGCTGCTGATTATCTGCACTGGTGCTTTCACACTTGATCTAGGGTGTTGATCCATTTGTGGGTTAAACTATTATGGACTCTTTCTAAATTTATATACCCATGGTTCACTATTTTTAACGTTTGAAACTAGTTGTAAACGTATTTTGTTGGCATTTATAATTATTTCTAAAAGTTAAAAATAGTGAGTCATCACAAAGCATGTTATGTGTTAAATTTGAGTTAATAACGCTCTGGAATAACGATCTACCCATGCCATAAAGTTTATTAAAGCGGATTCCATAATGCCATGTCAAATTAGTACAGTGTACCCATGCCATGTGTTAATGTTGAGTTGACAACACTATAAAATAATTGTCTAACCATGTCACAAACTTTACTAAAGCAAATTGCACAATGCCATGTCAATCGATAAATTATATCCATGCTATGTGTTAAAGTTGAGTTAACAACACTGTAAAATAATTGTCTATCCATGCCACAAACTTTACTAAATCAGATTACACAACACCAAGTCAAATCAGTATAGTATAGTTATGCCATATGTTAAAGTCGAGTTGACAACACTCTAAAATAATTGTCCACCCATGTCACGAACTTTACTAAAGTAGATTCCACAATGCCATATCAAATCGGTATAGTGTATCATGCCATGTGTTAAAGTTGAGTTGACAACAATGAATTATAGCCTATCTTTCATAAATATTACTAAAGCAGATTGCACAATGCCATGTCAAATCGGTATAGTATAACAATGCTATGTGTTAAAGTTCAGTTGACAACACTCTGAAATAATTGTTTACCCATACCACAAACTATACTGCAGCAGATTTTAATTCACTTATATAAGGAATCCAACATTCATCTAAAATATCACATTATAAACTTCATCCTTTCTCACACATCAAACAATTATATTCTAAAATGGATACTGTTTGTACCAAAATTGGGCACAACACTCTTCGGAAGAGTTTGAAGAGATAAAAATAAAGAAATTAAATGGAAAAAGAGGATTATCTAATAAACACTTCAAAAAAAAAGAACGCAGAAACACATAAATTTAGAGTGGTTTGGTGTATTTCCTACGTCCACTATGAAATTGATGATTTTATTGATATTTCTTTGATGATTACAACTGATTACAGCAGCTAACAATAGATTACAGCGGATTACAGTAGTGAAATTCAAGTATAACAGCAGCCTTGTAGCGCAAAAATGTTTTCGGCAGAGTCTGGACATCAGAGAGCCAAAATATCCTTTTTCTGTAGGCTCTGGGTGCTATTTATAGGCGTAGGATGCAAATATCTCGCTCAGATCTCAGGAGACTTCTTCTGGCATGTGGGTGGGCCCACACGATCGGTCCCATGAAGTTTCGACTCGATCCGTGATCGATACGAACGAATTTCGTATCGATCAGGATTTGACCCAATTGAGTCGAAACTTGGCATGAACATTCCTTAGCTCGCACATAAGCTCCTGTGAAAATTTCATAGTATTTATACTTGTGGATTACAAGTTATGATCGATGCAAATTTGCGTTTTAATGAAGGCTGTCGTGTTCGAATCGATGCTCTTCGAATCGATTACTTCGCATCGATGGTCACGCACGTGATGCTAGTTGACGTGGCACTCACCCTCCGGATCGATCCACTTTTTATGCCGAGTTGATCGAGTCATTCCAAGGCTTTCGCCTTGTTCGTATCGAAGACCGTTGCCACATTCGAATCGATGGAGATGGCTTAGTTCGTATCGATAATGGTGGCTCTGTTTGCATCGATCCAGGTTGCACCAATTTGATGGATACGAACATTGGTTTTATGATGGATACGGACTAACGAGCCTCAACGAATTCGAAAAAGGCCTTCTAGAATGGACACAAACTAGATAACTACCATACAAAGTAGGGCCTATTCGATGGTGGAGTTGAGTAGATCGATACGAATAAGCATATTCTCTCGATGGATACGAAGTAGCGCATCCTGGTTGATTCGAACAAATGCTCATCGATGGATACGAACAAGGTCGATGCGAAGGATGCCGCCTTTGGATGGATAGGAAGTAAACCTCCATGTTGTAGCTGATGGATGTGAAGTAGGCAATAGATGATCGATACGAAGTGAGCCTATCTGCTGATGGATACGAAATCGACCGATGTGAAATGATAGGTCGTAACTTCGATCGATTTGAAATGATGAGTACGAATGAGTTGGCCCCCCTGTCTTGTATCGATCATATCTCGAGCATGCGAACTCCGATTGACTTGATATTTGGAATGTTTGCTTTCTTAGCTTTGCTTGTCATGTCATATCAATTGTAGCTTGATTCGGACTCGGACAAAATTCGTCGACATCCATAGAGAACCTGTGCTTACTCGACATTCGGGATGAGCGATCCTTGGTTTTCAGTCAATTCCTTGATATCTCGGCCTTGCCAAAAGGCGGGATAACATTTGCCCCCCAAAGTCGTCTTTTCGTTGAAAGTTGTAACCTTTGGTCGGTCCATAAAAACATAAATTATGAACTGTAGATTGTGCTCGGTTGTAACTAATTGTAGTAACCGTCATTAGATGGGCATTCGACCTGTGAATTTTGAAAATTGAAGATTAGCCCGAGATATACTCATATTCGTTAACCTTTCTCTCGTTAACGTCGCACGTTCACGAGTAGTTGTCAGTTTTCTGGCGTCGAATTTCATATCGATCCTCTCCTGGATCGATGTGAAATTCGAGTTGTAATAACGTTTGATGGTTGTTTTGGAATGTCCCTTCGTATCGATCCTCTCCTGGATCGATGTAAAAGGTTGAAAGGTTGTTCTCGCATCGATGTTATTTGCACTGATGAATACGAAATTTGCATTTCGTATCGATGGACTTATGAGGGATGTGAAGCTGGGGGTAACTCGTTGATGGATACGAAGTTACCATTTTGCATTGACAGACCATCGATAGGTTAGAATGGTTCAAACCAGCCTCCATTGTCTTGTTCGTATCGATGATATGATGGATACAAACGGATATATTCTCGGCTGAGGTGTTAGTGGATGGATACGAACAACACCTCGTATCGATGGGGGTGGTTGCGAGTAAGCATTACCTCAACTAAGCGGCCCATGGATATGAACAGCGCTCTTCGTATCGATGACATACATAATCGATCGCTGATGGACACGAACAACTGCGTCCCTGATCGATATAGTTAGATGGATATGAACTTGACTTTATGCATCGATGACCTTTGGAACTGTTTCTGCCGATCACTTTGACCCGAAGACGAATCACCCTTCGCCTTTATCTCACGTCCGTATAAATATACACTACACCAGAATCCTCATTTCGCAACGGCTTTGAGCCGTTGCGAAATGGGCAGGGGTAAAAATTTCGCAACGGCTCTTGTCCGTTGCGAAATATACTTTTGCAACGGCTAAGGGCCGTTGCAGAATCTTATTTAGTAACGGCTCATAGCCGTTCCGGATTTAATTTTGCAACGGCTTAAATCCGTTGTTAAATGTAGACGTATAACTGTTGTTTTACCTATTAGCAACGGCTTTAATCCATTGCTAATTACTAATTTTTTTTAAAAAAAATTGAAATTTTTTCTCTATACCAGTGACAGCCATTTCATTATCATAATTAATAAAAAAAATTGCAAATTTAACACTATCACAAAAGAAAGATTATTAAACCAAATATTTTTTATACATTCAACACAAACCAAATATAACAAATGTTTGAATTATAATGTTCAACGTCAACACATACCACTATATAGTACAACAGCGAAATCATTACATAATACTACATTGCAATCTTATGTTTAACCTACCTTGGTTGATTAGTCTTATGTCGCACAAATACAAATTATGAGTTCTTACACAAATACAAATAGAAATATTAACCTCCTCACTAAGTGAGCACATAACCTCTTCAACTACAAGTGCTGGAAAACCAATATCATCTGCACATAACAAAAATCAACCAGAAGGATATTAATTATATAAAATTGTGGTTAGAGTCTACCAAGTCGTGTCATCTAATTTAGTTCAAAACATACATATTAGCTCCTAGGGACCACATAAATCCAAATCAAAGGTCATCTGTGACACGCTACAAAATAAGAACTTCAAGTTATAGAAGTTGCATCTTTGTAACTATCCAGAACAGTTGCAGATTAATATTTCAAAAATCGACAACTTCAATTTCATTTATTAAAAACCTTGACTTGTTCATTTAGATAGATATACCATAATTATTAAATGTCAATATCAGCTCAAATACACCATTTACTAGTTAATACTATTTTATATTTTCATTTGTGTTAGTGGCTGAAACCTTTTGCTCAACTGATCAAACATTCATACCGAAACATGGGGTATCACATAAACTACCTCCATTTTAATTGAACATGCTACCATGTTATTCCTTTTTTTGTCGACAAGTGATCATATCTGCATGCTATAAGAATATACAGAGTTCATTCTTTTTATCACCATGTAAACTTTGCAGTCTTTAGCAGTGAAGTAAATAGTCATAACTCACAACAAGTACACAACATACAAATCTCAGAGAATGAAAAATTAGAGTACGATCTCAGTTTATACCACAGAAAAATTCAAGATACAACAAATAATAACATGGATATTACAGGCTGAGATTTCCATGCTAAATGACTCAGCCTCTCTCACTGAACTCTAACTAGCAATGCATACAATATCAATAATGAACAGGGACATTTAGTCTCAGACAATGATGTGTTTGAATCTCATACTACTGAACCAAAACGAGACTAAATTTCGAGAGTGGACCCCCTCAACTAGCACACTATAGGCTCTAGGACGAGGAACAAACAAAGAGTAAGAAAAGACATGACGACGGTCAGTTTGTATTTGAAGCAACCCAATCCAAACGTTATTGACAATCCAACATGGAAAAATGTTATTGCTCATCGGAAAACAAAAGGCAAAAAATAGGAAAAATCAAAGACAAATATGAGTGTTCCTTCTCTAGTTGATATAAGCAGCGATAACATTAACAGTATCCAATGAATATGATGGTATATCTTGTTTCAATGGCTAGTTCATGTATATGAAATGTACTATTTCTGACCGGTATAAATGTCATTTGAGTTTGGTTGAGCTTGAACATTTCAGTTGAATTGTTGGCTGTGGGAATATTGTAACAAAGCAAATAAAAAGAAAAGCAAATATTAAAGTATTAAAGCATGCACACATATTTGTAAATATCACATTTACTTTACACATTGCATCGGCAAGCTCGAGTTTGAAATCCCAATACTACATGATGAACAAAATTGGACATTTGTATGGTTATGTTTGGAACTTAAAAGAATTGGAAATATATTATAGACAGGATCAAGACTTTTGTTTATTACATACAAAGAGGCTTTTATTGGTATGCGTGCAGGAAAGGTAGACGATTTAAAGACTGCAAAGAAAGATAGGTAGCGTTCCAAGTAATGTTAATAGAATTTACTATCTAGGATTTACTTGATTTGAGCAATTACTTTGTTGACATTCTAAAATTTTGATATCTTAAAGGTAATGAAATCTCAAATGACCAACTATGAATTATCGTGATTAGTTTGTGGTTATTGGTTAAACTAGAACGGTCATAAATGTTCAATGCACGTCTTCAAGTTAAGGGGAAATACATTTCAATGTAGACGAAATAATATTCAAATGCGGTATAAGTGTTGGAACACAGAGTATTTCATGTCAGTTTAATAAGCAAATGGAAAATTATATAATTGTTTCCCCTTATTTGAGGTATTTGTATCCCTCTATCATGGACTTCGTTTTTGCATCATTAAGAATTCTTATGTTTGAAAGGAAGAAATCTTCGATGTCCCATGTAACACATCTTCTTACTTGCACGAAGATAGTAAGAACAAGTGTCTTCCCCACATGTAGGACATGCAAAATAGCCATGAGTTGTGCATCCCGATAAAGTCCCAAGTGCAGGATGATCATGAATTGCCCACAACAACCGTGCTCTCAATGTAAACTCAGAATTATTAAATGAGTCAAATGCAGCGACTCCTTCCCATAACAGTTGTAACTCATCTATCAACGGTTGCAAATAAACATCAATATCCTTTCCTGGTTGTTTTGGTCCAGAAATCAACAATGTTAACATTGAAAACTCTCTTTTCATGCACATGGATGGAGGAAGATTATACGGTACTATAACTACTGGCCAACAACTATAACGGTTACTTAGAGATGCATGTGGATTGAAACCATCCATTGCTAATCCAAGTGTGACATTTCGTGATTCTACATCAAATGTTTTGTCAAAAGAATCTGCAGCTCGCCATTGAGAAATATCACATGGGTGACGCATTACGTCTTAATTAGACTTGGCACGACCATGCCAAGTCATAGCATCTGCTATCCATGGTATAGTATACAACCTCCTCAGCCTAGGAATTAGAGGGAAATGTCTCAACGTCTTCTGAGGTACTTTTGCAGCTCTTTTTTCTTCGTTGAATGTTGTTTTATATCTTGATTGTTTGCAAACTGGACAAAAAACTCTATTTGCATCGTCCTTCCAATACAAAATGCAGTCATTAATGCACGCATCATAAGTTTTGTAATCCATACCAACTTGCTTAATCATCTTCTTCATCTCGTGATACTTTGTTGGTAGTGTGTTACCTTCAGGAAGTAATTCCTTTTTGAATTCTAGGAGTGCAGTCACACCATTGTCGGAAAAGCCATACTGGGTTTTCAAGTTATTCAGCTTGACGACGAAATACAATTTTGTTATCCCTTTTGGACATGAAGGATACAATGGCTCTTTTGCATTATCAAAAAGTGATTTATACTTCTTGCTTTGATTGGCCTGCCAATCAACATCAACCGTAGGCGAATCCCCAATATTATCCGGCAACAAACTTGTAGGTTGCAATTGATGAAATCTATCAACATCATTGACCAGATCTTCCATCCTAGGATGTTCAGAGTCATTGGTACTTATGGCTTGACTAACAGGTTGTTTTTGGTTCATTGCTGACTCTTCCCCATGAAAATGCCAAACAATATATGATTGGACAATTCCCCATCTAAGCAGATGAAAATGAATTTCATCTAATTTAATTTTCATTTTCATATTTTTGCACTGTGTGCAAGGATAAGAATAGATTTCCTTATTGCCACCATTTTCTACAACAAAATCAATAAACTTCTACACTCCTTCCATATATCGTGGGGTTCTTTGATCGGCTTCTTTCATCCACTCTTTATCTATACTTGAAGACATATTGATCTGCCAACAAAAATATATACAACATTTTAGTAACAAAACCTTAAACCTGACATAAAACACATTTAAAGAAAAAATTTAATTACTCCGTGCGCTTGCGGTAATTTTTAATTCATCCAACTTATAACCGAGGTTTACTGAACTTTTTATTAACATTTGTGTCGATTGTCAAAACATTCTGCTTACATTACAAAACTTTACATTTCACCGTTCTTAACATTTCAATTCATTTCTACATCTTGCCAAACAACCTCCCTGCTCCTCCTTTCATCCTTCTACATTGCCCACAATGCAGTCTTCTTGTTTACATTAAAAAGTTGTGTGTGCGCTTGTTATTTGATTTTTTTTTGCATTGTGATTGTGTTCATTTCTTGTTTTCTAGTTTCATTTTGCATTTGCATTTCTATTTAAAAAAACAAAAAAAACATATAATTTCAAAAACTATATATATGTATGTATTACATTTGCATTTCAAATTTACATTTACATTTGTTTTCTTTCCTATTTTGTTTTTACAAATTTTTACATACTCCCATCTCCGTTCACTTCCTTTAGACCACAAACCATATTTCAGTGCACATCATCTACACAACACATTTCATCATCTCTGATCTTCCAAACTGCTGCATGTCATCACCATCAACTACTCCTTCTCAACTTCAATCCATAACCGTCACCTCATTATACAACTTTCAGTTCGCCACTTCCTTCACAACTGGACCTTGCCCCTGCAACTATTCCTCCTACAACCCCAGCAGAGAAACCATCTTCATATACATCAAATTTCTCCCTGCTAAACTCCTCAACCATCTAGATACATCAACCACCTGCCAACATTGCCAATAACACTTGCCCACCCATAACAGCAATTAGCCTCATCCACATCAACCATATTAGCTTCTCAACAACTTGCACTACTGCTACCTTCACTTCTCAACTGCAGTACGTCATTTCACTCTGCAATTACCCCTAGGCTCTCTGCCATAATCACTACTTCCTCCGCTGCTTTTGAGTTTTTTGTCACAGCACCATTATTTTCTTCTTTTGCCCATTTTCTAAATCTTCTAGCACTTCACATATGTTCGCTTCCATCTAAGTTACCTACACATGTTTACTTTATTATTTGTACTTATATGGACATCTCCTTCTTACATTGCCTTCTCACCTTCTCTATTCATCCTCTCTTGCTTCACTTTTCCTTTTTCATCTCCAGATTGACTTCTACTTGGCTGTCTTGTTTTGTGCTTATCCCGCTGACAAATGTCTACATTTCTTTCTGCACATTCGCTTTCGCTAGGTTAAGTTACTCTATAGCATGATCTATGTCCCTTATAGTTTTTGTTTTTTATATTTTTCCAGTTCGTCCGTATCTATTTCATTCGTATTCTTGTCACCCCTTCATTTGTTTTTGGTATATTCCTTCCTTCATCCCCTATTATGTGTTCCTTGGATTTCTCTTCCTCAATTACCTCTTTTTTTATCTACTCTGGTCTAGACTTTAACCAAAGGACATTGTGATTTATCGTGGCAAAAAAAATACAATTTTCACATCTAGGGGGTAGGTTCTCAAATTCAAACTTTTGCTTCTATGTACTGCCATCTTCAAAAATCCCTTTAACTCTTTCAGAAATCCAGCCTCTGCTTTAAGTTCTACCAAATCTCTCGCAAATGATATCCAACTTCTGTTGAATGTTGACATATCCATTTTAGTAGGAATGCTAGTTGAACTAACCAATGCACTTATAGCTTCCGCTCCCCATACTTTGAAACTTAAGCCTGGTAGCTTAATCCGCACCAGGAGAGACATTAGTAAGCCTTTGTCACTTCTCATATTTGGGTTTAGTCTCTTCATTATTATCAGGTTTCTATCAAAAAAACATATTCCTTGATTGAAGATATTGTCATAATCTTTTTCATTATCAGATCTTGCCATAAAGAATTCATTCTCTCTGGATTGGAAGGATAAATCATTTTTTGTTTTCCAAATTCGCTTCATATACGATTCCAAACTATCACAGTAAGGTCTTGGTCCAACAATATAGATAAGAACAGAGTTGTAATTATAAGATTTTTAGTTTGCTGGTGATGCAACAATGAGATATGCAAATAAAAGAAAAAGTGCAAATAAAAGAATAAGTTTTGCAAAATATATATATCATTATCAAATGTGCATATAACGAGAGTAGAAAATATGTGCAAATTTATTCGTATTTATTTACACCAAATTTACATTATTACATGTCCACACTAATTAATAGACTAGTGTATCAACTACTCCCTCTTTCGCTAGTTAAGATGCTGGCACAACTAGTGAAAAAAAATCTGTCCCGTGATTATTTGTAACGTGCGTGAAGCACATAATGATTTTGTCCTCTATCTTATATTTTTACAAACCAACATGTAGGAATAGGAATTGGAATGTAAGCAAGTGTTGTACATTAAAATAACCAGCCAAGAACAAATTACCTTTAAGAATCCAAATAGTCAATTAAGCCATCTCTAAATGCAATTGCAACTTAAGAACATTTGTTGAAGGCATTAAAGTAAGAACAGCTTCAATTAGAAAATCCTGTGTCTTCTCCCACCTGCATATTTGTACATGTAATAATCAGAATTCAAACCATACTCAAATTTCAATACTATATAGCAACAAATAATAAGAATATCAGATTTACAAAACATGACTACAGATATGTATCTACAATCTGACACATAAGATGTTCATTGGTCATGGATGATGATACAAATATGTGAAACCATGCCGCTAATTCATTGTTGGTTTCTATAATTGAAATATGTGAAAAATTACGATTATTTTAAAACAGGAAATTATTCCCACTTAATTTTTTTGTGCAATATTAGGAAGATAAAAAAAATTCTCTATTGATTTGACCACATTAACATAGATCCATAAGTATTATCCTACTAAATAGTAAAGTTCTGTATCAAACAACAATAATTTAATAATATAAATTCAAGACAATAAATGGAGCGGATAGGATAAATAATTTCTTAAAATATTAACGTATATTAGTTCATAATGTATAACAAATCAAACAAATATGATAATTATTACATAATTATTATCAAATTCCATTAATTAATAAACGGTAATGTACTGATTTACAATAAGTCAATTTGTATGCCAGTGTTTTTCAATCTAAGCTGAATTTCTCTATGCCAAGTTTCTATTTTTTTGGAAAGTAATAAATTACCTTTTTATGTCAAATGCTCTATTCAAACTTGAACTGTGAAAAGTCAAATATAAAAAAAACTAAACCACTCTCTATTCAACTTGGTTTGCTGCTGATTAATCTTCTATGCTTTAGATAAAACAAATTCGTAACGATGAAATTTATCTATGGCCCATTATAGTAAAACAGTGATACATGTCAGGTGTTATATACTTGATCATATTTTCATCCAGATTCGAACAAGACATCCCAAATTCATGTAAAAAGAATATTAGGTTCTTGGTTCTATACTGCCAATATAATTTCTTACGTGAAGTAAATTTACATATAATAATCAAATGAATAATAGTACATGATCTTAGAAAATGAATTGGGTTCAGGTTATTTCATCACATAACATCTCCTAACAAATTTTCTATAGTTAGTTATTTCATCACATTGTGCAATGCTCTTCAAATTTCATTAGGATCAAATTAAACAGGAATTGCTTGAAGCAATGTTAGGCATTCACAATACATGGAAATTCATAAAAAAAGTTAAACCACGTAATCATTTGCTTAATCCAAAAGAATCAGAATCCTCAATCACTATCAGACTATAAACCAATCTTCATGTGTAGTGTAAAAAAATCTTGCAAATCTACTATGCAAAAAATGATTATTTTGGTAAATGGGTTGATTTAAATCAACCATAATGCCTTCGTTGTAGAAAGATACATTGCCGAAAATACCATGTTAGCACATAAAATGGTAAAGGAATTTAACAGAAGAATTTCTGATAACATGTCTTAAGATTTACTTAACAAGACTTAAGATAAAGCTAACATAGAATCCATTAGTTATATGATGCTGAATATGGGTTTCAGTGATAAATTTGCACAACTCATTATTGAAAATGAATCATGGATTTACATGCTTTTGTTACATCACAACATGACTTTGATAAATGATTTCTTTATGACTTGAAAATTAGCTTGCTAACGGCAATTCGACAATTGTTATAGTTTCTTCAAAAAAATACTAAATCTATATTTGTAACGGAGGATTGCTTCAAGGAAAAAAATGAGGAATTAAAGAAAGGCAATGGTGCAATTACAAGGGAAATGCTTGAAGATATAATAAAGGAATCAATCAGCCTATTTTGGGAATTTGTTAAAGGAGACAAAGATGAAACTTCGGTAAAAATTTAGGGTTTGCTAAGAAATCAAACTGAGCTTCAAGATCCATCGGACTTTGCTAAGAAATCAAAGCGACTCGAACCCATCGATTCCGACGCTGCCTCCAGTCCAATCAAACCGTTGTCTCCACAACTTCCTCTACTTCTCACAACAAACTCCATCCAATCACTGATACCACTAAAAAAATTGAGAACAACTCTCGACCAAAATCAAATCCTAACCACTACAGAACCACTAACGATTTTTCCTCACTCTCAGTCATGTGATAACGGTTTATTTTTTATTACTGTGATAATTTCAAGTGAGTCGATTCATTTTTGATTACTATGATAATGATTACCTGAATTGAAAATGAAGACGCTTTACTCTTTCTTCAGATCTGCCGTTATCGCTTTTTTTCTTTTTTTTTTGGAACGAAGTGGAAAATGATAGAATCAGGCGTAGCTAGTTGGGAACGGGGGTATGGAAGGCTGTACTGCAAATTTAGTTCGGGTAAGGGCCGTTCCAAAATTTAGAACGGCTATGAGCCGTATTATACTATTTTGCAACGGACTTTAACCGTTGCTTAATAGAAACGGCTTAGAGTCGTTGCAAATTTTCCGCCTTCGGGAGTTGCGAAACGGCTGGTATGGTGTAGTGATACTTTGGACTTAGAAAATTTTCATCTGCTTTCACTCCCATGTGTTGCCTTCGTATCGATAAAACTCGAGTCTTTGGATATGAATGGCTTATTCGTATCGATTCGGGATAAAACCTGTGTGGATCGGTCCCAACGACCGGGAGGCGAACCGTTTTTTCTTCATTCTCTGGGTCCATATATAAACGTTTTGGACTTGGAAGATTTTTTTACATTCTTTTGTCACACCTTTCACTTCGCATCGATCCGGAAAGAGGCAAAACTGCAGAAGCCTTCGTCTCCAAAATAGCCAACTATTAATCCTCAAACCAGTCACCCGAAACTAGGTAAACAACCGATCGAAGTCGCTTAATTAATGATGAGGTTTGAACTTTAACGCCAAATCACCTAGAGTCATGGTCGATTCCAGCGTAGTTGATGATGGAGTTGGGTCAGAGCGAGGTTTAGGAGAAAGCAATGGTGTTTGTGTCGTTTGGAGAAGAAGGATAGATGGACACGGTGGGAGGATGCGAAGTACTCACAGAATAGATGCTTTATCTTGACCTTGCATCGATGGGGAGGAAAAGGAGAAACACCCTCGTATCGATCTGGGATGAATGATCCGTATCGATTCTAGAACTGATGGATGTTCGTATCGATCCTAGTACAGCATGATCCTGTGTCGATGGGAAAATCTTATTTCATATCGATAGATGGGGTTCCTTCGTATCGATCGACCGATAGGAAATCCTTGTTGTGATGATCGATACGAAGACATCAGTGATGATCGATTCAATGAAAGAAATTTTGATCGATACGAAATGACCTTGGGCGATCGATACGAATTACTGCTCTATGGTCGATACGAAGTGACGGTGCCCAGATCGATACGAAGGGAACTTCGATGATCGATTCGAACCCGAAATTTCAATCGATGCAAACTCTCTCGCAAACTTAAATACTTGACTCCGACGAGCTTCTTCCTTGCATAACTGGATATTACCAATAAACTGCATATTTGACTACCTTCGAAGCTCGTCGATGGAACTATAACTTAACAAAATTTTAAAGAACTTTATCTTGAATCGGTCTCTAAAATATGGATGGCATGGTTGTGATGGTCAGCGATGACGGTCATTCTAGTTAAATTTCGAAGTCTCATCGTTTGCATGTTTTTTCATACTCTGTTGAATTTTTCAAGTAACAAGTAGCACTGCACTTCAAAACACGTTCACACACTTTACACTGGGGAATACACGGGCTTATTATCGTCTAATGATGGGTTTTCATAAGTTGGTTAGCTATGGAATTCACAAGTACACAACAGCAAGAGCTTCAGGATTCATCTTCTTTCGTCCTAGAGATTCCGGCCATCGCGGCCGAAGTTATAGACCCAGCTCCGGATGAGCTTCCGGGAGCAACTCTCATTGCAAACCTGCAAGGTTCAGTACCGTCCAATGTCTCGGAAGACATATTGGGACGTATATGCCTAAGGCACGGTTTGTCCTTGGATGATGTTCTATTACCAAGGCCAAATGATAGACTGCACGCTCCTTAGAGGGGTTTACTGCCTTCAATCGCCATGCGTGCGCAGTAGGAACACTCCCTCCGTTCAACCAATATATTAGGGAAGCGTTGTCCTTCCTTAGAATCGCCCCATCTCAATTACACCCCAACGGATATGCTCTATTGAATAGCTTATTTATTGTGTTCATGGATCATCTTTTCCGGCCACCGGCTCCTACAGAGATTAGATATCTCTTTAACATCAAGAGTAAGGAAACAGCCCATCTTTTTCATTCCTAGAGGCGGTCAGGAATTGTCAAGTAGTAACCGGATCCTGGTCAAGGCCGAGTTACTTTAATACAGAATGGTTCTACGTTCGGTGCCCTCCAGGATTTGCCAGTCGATGGTTGGTCAGACGTAAGTGTTACAGTTTTCTTCAAGAGTTATCAAAATAATTGTAGTTGATGTAAAACTAACTTCTTCCTTTCTTTACAGCCGCAATTTCACGACCTGAAGGAAGGTACTTCAAAGAAATAGTAAGAGTCCTTCAAGAAATTCCAAGTGAAATGAGGGACATCGATTCGGTTCTAATTGATAGAAATATGAGAATCGTCGGACTGATTGAGCGGAGACAAAGCATAAGGCTCGAAGGGACACTGAGGGCATCTTTGAAGAAAAAGAAGTTGAAGCACAAAACACCCGAGGTTATAATAACCGAAGGAGACGAAGAAGAGAGAACGCCAACGGATGATGAGCTTGTTGCCGGGTCTCCGGCCGAATTCCAAGTGATCGGAGGAAGAAGAAAAGGCAAGGCCGCAACTTATAAACGTCCTAAGTCTCCGAGGTGGAAATCAGTTGTGGTTTCTTTGCCTGCCCCCGGTATTAGAATCTCAGAGGATCCTCCCTCGCCAACAGAGAGTCCTTTTGAAGGGCTTGCCGATATTCCGATTTCGGATTATGTGTCGTTTCAACATAACACCGGGTTGGAGAAGCTTGATAGTGCTCTTGATCTGAGCGATTCGCCTGCTATATGTGAGGCCGACATTTCCAGTTGGTCAGGAGGTTGCACATACATACACTTCACGGCACTACACAATTTCCGATCATAAATTGTTCAATTCAAGAGATCACTAAATTTTCTTTCATTTCTCACTTACAGGTACAATGTCCGGGAGAGGATCGATGTTAGGGAGCCTCCGTTCGGCTCAAAAATCCTCCACTTACCACGAGTCCCGCAGGAGAGATTCGGATAGAGACCGCGATCGCGGGTACTCCAATCAAGAAAGATACGAGTGGGATAGTGATAGAGATTATAGATACCGATCTAGGTCCCGTTCTCCTCCTCCTAGAATCCCCTCACCACCTCATGTTCAAGTTTCACATCCATTGGAGCCTCCGCCGCACAGACCGTCTTCCCACATTTCTAGGCCCGAAACTCATTGCCAGAGAGCCGAAACTATGTCCCCCATAATTGCACAGTAGGTCATAACCGAGCCCACAAGGGAAGGTGCAATAAAGATTGCCCTACTTAAGAAAGATTTCCTAAATATTTGCTTTGACGGCTACATTTTCCCCCCTCATCTAAAGAGAATCCCTTCGGAAGCTGAAAATACAATGCATGATTACATTCATGACATATACGCCCAATATAGAGAGTGGATGAAGGCCGCAGAAAAAGCTTCAAAGGTGGCCTTTGAGCGACCTAAAGCGATTGAAAAGATGGAGTCTGAACTCGCTCAAAAGGACCGAAACAACCAAGTGCTCAATACCGAAGCCAAGTCTTCTCGGAAATTTGAAATTGAGGCCACCAAAAAAGCTGATGAGGTGAATGTGGTGATGGAGATTGAGGCAAACACATGTTGCCTTGGTGGAAGAGATGGACCACCGAAATACGACAGTCACCGCCGAACGGGACGCTGCCTTGAGAGAACTTGGCGAACTTAAAGCTAAATTTTCTGAAATCACTAAGGAAAGGGACGACGTGAACAACGCAGCCCAGGAGGCATGCGAAAAGGCTATTTTGCTTTGGGGTGAATGGGATGCGGCCATGGCTAAGGTCCGCGAGGTGGAGACTAAGGTTGAGGAGGAGGTGAAATCGGCTGAGTCCAGGCTAGAAGCCGATATTGAAGATCTCCTTGTTGTTTACAATACTAACGTGCTGAGGCACAGAGGCCTAGCCTGGTTCAACGACTACTCGACACATTTACACAATGCTTGGGGCCGATTGGTTGAGGAGGAGAAGGCGGTGCATCTGGGTGAGTCAGTCGACGAGTTTGATCTCGAGAATCGTTTGCTGAGTGAAGATGAACAAAAGATTCTCCACGAGTCGACGATTCTACACGAAAAGGAGAGGCTTGGTACCCAGCACTTAGAAGTGGGAGAAGGCTCAGGGGTTGAGCACCATGATGCAAGTCTTGAAATTCCTGCATCAACCCAGCCTGAACCCGCACCTGCGGTTGATCCCCAAGCTTTCCCTGCCTACAATTCGGATCAGCTGCAGATATCTCCGGCTATAGAGCAACCTGCTGAAGCCGTTCAACCATCTACAAGCCAAACTGAGGAAGGTACTCTGAACATTCTTCATACTTGTTCAAGATCGAGGGCTTTATTCGATCTGTTTACTGACAATCTTCCTTTTCTTTTGTCCAGTGACCAAAGTTACACCGATCGTGCCACCTGCAACTCAAGAATCACATCAAACGCAGAAGGCTATTGTCACTGAAGCAACCACCATAACTACAATTGCGCTACTTGATGGAATGCATGGAAGCACGCTCATTTTTGATGAGCATATGATGGAGGAACTCCTCGGTCATTACAGCGATCCTTTTGCGGACCTACCATTCTTTATGGGTGGAAGCGCACCTGCTGTCGGTTCTTCAATGCCTACCACTGATGCTCCCAACGAGGCTCAAGCATCCCGTGAGGAAGAAATATTGGCCGAAATTGACACTGAAATGGAGGCAGCGGCTCATGACGGTAGTTTTGGAGGTGGGATGGCGACACCTGGTCCGGCTCCATTAAGGATGATATCACCTGGTGGTATAGTTATTGACACCAGCGCGCCTATCCCGCCTTCTATAGCCGATCCAGTTCCTTCGACTCTGCTTTCAAGGAACATTCCCATGCACTTGAGCTCAGATAAGGAAGTTGATATCATGCCCCCTCCTAGGGATCAGCCGCCGAAAGGCAAAGGCTCAAAAAGAAAAATAAGTGGCAGCTCCAGTGGGTCAACACCGAAAAGGAAGCCGAAAAAGAAAAAAGAGTATTCGTGCTTCTTTGGTTTATTTTTGGTAGATAGATAGGAATCTACTTTCTTTTTTCTTTCCTAGGCCGTGTGTAGATGCAAGTTCGGACCCTGATAGTAGGAATTTTTTGGAATAAAATTGTACATGAATTTCTTTCACGGACAGTAGAAATGAAACTCTTCTTTTTTGGCTTCTTCTCAGTTATTGTGTATTTACTTAAGTGTTTCAATATTTGAAGTGCACTTGTGAAGTTTTAGCTTCCAAGTCAAGTTTGTTTTTATTTGTCAGGTCCGGAAATTGCGGACACGATTCATGATCGGGAAGTGAGTTGAACTTTGATGTCGCACTGCTTCAGTCAATGGTCGACACTTAAGTTCTACCCCCCAGTCTTGGGGATGAGTTATAGAACATCAGCCAGTGATTGCATCTCACTTATAACCTGTTGAGTTTAGTGCCACTGAATGGATGTTTGAGACAAGCGGAGATTGAGTGGTTCAACCACACTTGTTTGATTATCGATGATCACATCCGCACTCTAGGGATTTACATTTGTTTACTGGCGGTTGGTTACGCCGGTTTAAGTTTTAATTATATGTCCGCGCTCTGGGGACTTGGAGTCGACATTTATACTCCGACTCGCACTCTGGGAGTTCGGAGTTGGTGTTTATACTCCAATTCGCACTTTGGGAAATTAGAGTTGATGTTTATACTCCGTTTCGCACTCTGGGAATTCAGAGTTGGTTGATGTTTATACTCCGTTTCGCACTCTGGGAATCCGGAGTTGGTAAACAGACGGTCAGTCACATCTATTGCATGTTTTTGGATTTCGTTCGCACTCCGGGAACGATGGAGTTATCAGGATCGTGGATGGTCGATTCACATCCACCCTGAATTAACAAGCGAAGTCGTTAGATGGACGAGTCCATCCTCCTCGAAATTGGTTATGGTATGGTCGAAGTCGTTCGGTGGACGGATCCACCCTCTACGAAACTGTATCCATGAGTTTATACTCCAGCTCGCACTCTGGGAGATTGGGGTTAGTTAAAGGATTGTCGTGCATCAATCCTTTTATGGTTTTAGTGTGATGGCTTGCCCCCGAGCTCGGGTTTCACTTAGCAAGTGACCAGTTGCATCACAGTCACTCCCTATTTGAATAAATCCCACTGTATGATGGAACTTAGCTCTCCGTGCATAGTGATGATCATATGAAGTATTTCAAGTAAATCACAGCTCTAGCTCGAAGAGATTGCATTTTATTGCTGAAATAAGAAAATATGGCAAAGTCAGTTGCCTTATTACAAATTCTAATCTCGAAATGCAGAAACAAATTGCAAATGAAAAATAAACCGAATGAATAAACAAAGCCTGTTATGTGTAGTAGCGGCGAAGACTCTCGCTGTTCCAGGCTCTCGGAAGAGTGAGACCGTCAACGGTCGATAATTTGAATGTGCCATCTCCGAGATTTCATTCAATAACATATGGTCCTTCCCAAGTTGGCTTCATATGTGAAGGAATCGGATAAATTCTTTTGAGTACGAGATCACCAATTTCAAAGGTTCGGGGTTGGACCTTGGCCTTGTATAATCGGGCGACTCGACTTCGATATGCGGCTGCCCTCAAATCAGCCTCTTCACGCTTCTCATCCAATAAATCGAGAGATTCAGCGAGTAATATAGCATTTGTCTTCGGATCGTAGTACGTCACACGATGAGAAGGTACTTCTAACTCGACTAAAATAATAGCTTCTAAACCACAAGAAAGAGAGAATGGAGTATGACCGGTTGCGGACTTGTGGGTTGTACGGTAGGCCCATAAGGCCATAGGAAGTTCATCGACCCATTCGCCCCCAGCATTTTCCAGTCGTTTCTTCAGAATGGACTTTATAACTTTATTGACTGCTTTGACCTGTCCATTTGCTTGAGGGTGCGCAACTGCAGAGAATTTCTTTCGAATGCGAAACTGTTGGCAGAAATCTTTAAATTCAACACTATCGAATTGGGTTCCGTTATCAGTGATAATGGTGTGTGGGAGACCGAATTGACAGATAATGTTGCGGACTACAAAGTTGATCACTTTTTTCGTCGTTATGATAGCAAGAGGTTCAGCTTCAGCCCACTTTATAAAGTAATCGACTGCGACGATGGCGTACTTCGCACCACCTCTTGCCAGAGGTAGAGAACCAATGGTGTCGATGCCCCATACTGCAAACGGCCATGGGCTGACCATTTGAGTTATCTCGGTAGGTGGGGCTCTAGGAATTCGAGCATGCTTTTGACATTTATCACATTTCTTAGCATAATCCGATGCATCACGATTTACAGTCGGCCAATAATATCCATCTCGAAGTACTTTCTTAGCCAGTGCTTGCCCCCCGGTGTGATGGCCACGTTCTCCCTCGTGTACATCGTGTAATACTCATTTAATTTCATCATGAGCGATACACCGGAGTAAAGGAAGAGAGTACCCTCTTCGGTATATGACTCCATTCTGGATGGTGAATCGTGAAGCCTTCCGAAGGACTTGTCTTCTTTCACTCCTGCGCTCCGGCAAGATTCCATGCTCAAGGTAATTTCTGAACGGAGTCATCCACGACTCCTTATCGGGAGCGACTTCACATACCCAATCTATTTCTACCCGGTCAATACTTGGGGAAGGTAGTGTCTCTACAGGAACGAGTCCCATTTGCTGCACTTCACCAGTGCTGGCTAACTTTGCTAATGAATCGGCTTTCCGATTTCGTTCTCGAGGTATACAATAAATGGCATAGTAATCAAAGTGATTCAGTATTTCCTGAACTCGAGCTAAATAAGCAACTAGTCTTCGATCTCTCACTTGATATTCTCCCCGAACTTGACACACAACTAATTGTGAATCACAATAAATTTCCACAGCGATAATTCTCAAATCTCTAGCAAGTTTCAACCGAGCTAAGAGGGCTTCATATTCAGCTTCATTATTGGTCGCACGAAAATCGAACTTTAAAGCATAACATATAGATCGGCCTTCGGGGGTTTCAAGTACAACCCCAGCGCTCGAGCATCGGTCGTTTGATGCACCATCAGTGTACACCTTCCAGACGTATTCGGGAGATTCACTGGTTTCGGGCAAGTCCTCTGGGATGGTAAATTCGGCAATGAAATCGGCTACGACTTGTCTTTGGATGGCTCACCTTGGAGTATACGTAATATCAAACTGGCTCAGTTCGATATTCCACTTGAGTAACCTACCAGACGTCTCAGGCCGCGTAAGGACCTGTCGTACGACTGGTCGGTGTAAACAACAATAGGATGGGCTTGGAAATATGAACGGAGCTTCCTTGATGCAATAACAAGACAATAAGCCAGCTTCTCTAGTTTTGGATGATTCCTTTCAGCTCCAGTCAATCATTTGCTGATGTAATATACTGGCTTTTGTATCATGTCTTCTTCCCGAATTAAGGCAGCGCTGATTGCATTTTCTGATACCGCCAACTAAACATACAACTTCTCATGATGAATAGGTTTTGACAGAATAGGCGGTGTGGATAGATGCTGAATTAATGCTCGGAATGCGCCCTCACACTCTGTGGTCCATTCAAAGTTTCATTTTCCTTTTCGGATCAAATCGAAGAAGGGAATGCATTTGTAAATAGACTTTAAAATGAACCTGCTCAGTGCTGCTACTTTCCCGTTGAGACTCTGGACTTGCTTTGTAGTTTTAGGGGTTTCAAGATTTCTTATTGCTCGGATTTTTTCAGAATTGGCTTCAATTCCTCGAGCGTTGACGATGAAACCTAGGAATTTTCTAGATGCGACTCCAAAATGACATTTCAGTGGGTTGAGCTTCATTCTCTATTCTTGAAGGATGTTGAATATTGATTCCAGGTCTTTGATATGGTCAGTGGAAAATCGTGACTTCACAAGCATGTCATCTACATACATTTCCATGGTTTTCCCGATTTGATTGGCAAACATTCGATTGACCAATCGCTGATAAGTAGCCCCGGCATTCTTGAGTCTGAATGGCATAACTTTGTAACAGTAAAGTCCCAGATTGGTTACGAAGCTGGTATGTTCCTGATCAGGTAAATGCATTGGTATCTGATTGTAGCTAGAATACGCATCCATGAAGGATAAGAGTTCATGTCCAGCTGTTGAGTCTATGAGCTGATCAATTCTGGGAAGCAGGAAACTATCTTTAGGACAAGCTTTACTAGGGACGTAGTAATCGACACATGTTCTCCATTTTCCGTTTGATTTTTGGATAAGCACAGGATTCGACACCCATTCGGGATATAGCGCATCTCGAATAAACCCATTCGTTTTAAGCTTTTCTACCTCTTCTTTAAGGGCGGTAGATCTCTCTGGATCCATGCCACGCCTTTTCTGTTTGACCGGGACATGCCGTAGGGTCAATATTCAAAGCGTGCTCGCAATGTCCGGCGAGATCCCACACATATCAGAATGCATCCAGGCAAATACGTCAAGATTCGTCGTAGAAACTCAACCAATTCCTCTTGAGTCTGCTGGCTTAGCTGAGATCCAATCTTTATCATCTTTGAATCATCATCATCGTCAATCGGGACATCGATTGTCAGTTCGGCCGAGGAATCTTGACTTTCTTTAGATTCTCCTTCACCTTCAGTTTCTCTTGGGTCAAGATCCCTTTGGAATTGGCTGGAGTGCCCGGGCCTAGGCTCAGGCATTAATTGTCAATTATCAGCAAAACAGACACAGAGAGATTCCTCTACGCCCTTTCCTTTCTCCTTTCGCTGCGCCTCCCGCAGCTCAGAAACGTAACAGGCTCGTCCAGCAGCCTAATCCCCCTGAATAACTCCAACACCATTGTTAGTGGGGAATTTCAATGTCAAACACCAAGGGGCGATAGCTGCCCTGAACTCCGCAAGGGCCGGCCGGCCCAAAAAGGCATTATACGGGGAGTCTATATCCAACACAACAAATTGCAAAATCCGAACTCTCCGCCGCTCTCCGACCCCCAACTCCACTGGTAGTTCCACTACTCCAGTGGGTATAGTAGCGCTCCTATTGAAACCATGGATTCGAGATTGGCAAGGCTTTAAATCTTTAGCCTCCATCTTCATCTGATCATAAGCTCGTTTAAACAAAATATTCACAGAGCTTCCATTGTCAACTAAGATCCTCTTCATCCAAGCAGGACCTACTTGAGCCGAAATGACCAGTGGATCGATAGTGGGGGCTTCGACTTTATCAGCATCTCTATTTCGGAATACGATGTCATCAGTCATCGTCTTCAGCTGTTTGGCTGGACCCCCTTCATCAAAACTACTACAACACTCGAAGTCCGCATGCCTAATAGAGCTGACATACGACTCCATTTCCTTCCAGCTTCGGTCTAATTGATGAGGACCACCACAAACAGTGTTTATCACTAACCTCCTGCCGGTACGAGCGTGTTCCTCCTGTCTTTCCTGGTTTGGTGCATGATTTTGATTAGATGGGCCTACACCTCCTGGCTATGGCGCCCGCACAAACTGATCCAATTTTCGTTCACGTATCAGCTTTTCGATGAGATCTTGTAAATGTCGGCACTCATTTGTATTGTGGCCAAAACTTTCATGAAACCTACAAAACTTTCCGGTCTGAATTTGCCTCTCTGATGATGGCTTCAGAGCAGATTTCTTGTACTGAACAGTATTGCAAGTCTGCAAATACACATTCTCCAACGACTTATTCAATGGAGTATAACTGTCGAACATAGGAGCTCTGCGTCGTGGACCACGATTTTGATCTTGCTTTTTATTTTGATTTCCATTATCCCTCTGCTGACTTTGTTTATTTTGTATATTCAACTGAACTTTTCTGGAACTCTCACTGGATTGTTTAACTGCAATGTTATTTTGAATTCCTTCCATGCCGGGCCCTACGTCATCCTGCTTCCTAGATTGTTTCGCATCCTCCCTCCTCAAGAATTGGACTTCCTTGGAATAGAAACAGTCCAATGACGCAGATGGCTTCTCAACTAACCAATTTTCGAACCCGGAATCAAGATCAATCCCCTTAGTTAATGCATCAAGATAGAGTTGTCATTAGGATTGCTTATTTCTTCATACGCAGCATGAAATCGCTCCAAGTAACGTCTGAGTGTCTCTCCGGGAGCTTGAGTGACACTAGACAGAGTATTAACATCTTTAGGTCTTGATACGTGCGTACGGAATGGTTCAACAAATTTGGTGGCCATCTGGTCGAAGCTAGAAATGGATCATGGCGGCAAATGAGTAAACCACATAGTAGTAATGCCCCCCAGGGAGATAGGAAAACTACGGCATTTAACTACATCGTCGGCCCTTGCAGCATTCATCAACCATTCATACTTCAGGATATGTTGATTGGGATCAGAACTTCCTTCATAGACTGGCAAAGTTGGCATCCTGAATCGCCGAGGTGGTTCAACATATAGTATGTCATCGGTGAAATGGGTATGACTCCGGGAGATTCCCCAGTCGTCATTAGTGAGACCCTGACTCACACGGATCATTTGACGAATCATCGTCGGTATATAGGGCATCTGGATGTTGAGCCAAGGTGTGGTCAGGCTCCACATTGCGAGGCTGGACCGGGCGCGATCGACGGTCCGTGTCTCGCCTTCTTGGTTCAAGATTTTCAGGGACATAAGGTTCTGGAGTGTGTTCTCGTTGGCGACGATGCGGCTCTACTTGATTTCTAGCATCAACTCCTTGTTCGGTAGCGGTGGTAGCAGCGAGGTTGCCTATGACATGATAAGGAACGGTGCCCCCTCGGGAGGAGGGTCCGGTCTGATGGCTAGTGGATGGCCCAGCCCTGGGTTGTCCAAGGTTTAGGTCAGGTTGGTGTCCGGTGGCCTGAGTGTAGCTTACGTCCAGCCGTGGGCGTGTAGATCGGTGATGATCATCGGAAGAGGCTAAACTCTCGGTGGAAGAATAGGAAGCTTGATCCCTTTTGGACCTCCTTCGTTGCTGGCTCTACAGTCGGTTGGTCAATTCCACGTTTGCACGGAGTTGCTGAGTAAGTTGCTGACGACTCTGAGTTAGCTCTTGCATAAGCATTTGGAATTCTTCCCTGGTAACAGGGCCTGACGGATCTGATGGTCCGGAAGCATTCTGGTTGGATGGAGGCAGTTGTACGGGATTCTGTCTATCCCGTCCTTCCTGATCAGCAGCTGTAGAAGCAGTTCGTGTGCTAACCATGATGAATTGATGAAGTCCTTTCCTAGATCTGATGCAAATCTGAATAGGATGGAAGGGCATTAATGCTTGAGATCTGGATCTTCTTCTTGGATTTATGCAATTCGGTATCGATAGCAGATCCAAAGAGCAGTAGAAAAACTGGGTTTTTCTCAGTGAAAGCACCAAAGTGTTTGTACCAAAATTGGGCACAACACTCTTCGGAAGAGTTTGAAAAGATAAAAATGAAGAAACTAAATGGAAAAGGAGGATTATCTAACAAACACTTCAAAAAATAAATAAGAAAGAACGTAGAAACACATAAATTTAGAGTGGTTCGGCGTATTGCCTACGTCCACTATGAAATTGATGATTTTATTGATATTTCTTTGATGATTACAACTGATTACAGCAGCTAACAGCAGATTACAGCGGATTACAGTAGTGAAATTCAAGTATAACAGCAGCCTTGTAGCGCAAAAAAAATTTCGGTAGAGTCTGGACGTCAGAGAGCCAAAAGATCCTTTTTCTGTAGGCTCTGGGGTGCTATTTATAGGCGTAGGATGAAAATATCTCGCTTAGATCTTGGGAGACTTCTTCTGGCACGTGGGTGGGCCCACGCGATCGGTCCCATGAAGTTTCGGCTCGATCCGTGATCGATACGAACGAATTTCGTATCGATCAGGATTTGACCCAATCGAGTCCAAACTTGGCATGAACATTCCTTAGCTCGCACGTAAGCTCCTGTGAAAATTTCATAGTATTTGGACTTGTGGATTGCAAGTTATGATCGATGCAAATTTGCGTTTTTATGAAGGCTGTCGTGTTCGAATCGATGCTCTTCGAATCGATTACTTCGCATCGATGGTCATGCACGTGATGCCAGTTGACATGGCGCTTACCCTCCGGATCGATCCACTTTTTATACCGAGTTGATTGAGCCATTCCAAGGCTTTCGCCTTGTTCGTATCGAAGACCGTTGCCTCGTTCAAATCGATGGAGATGGCTTAGTTCGTACCGATAATGGTGGCTCTGTTCGCATCGATCTAGGTTGCACCAATTTGATGGATACGAACAGTGGTTTTATGATGGATACGAAGTAATGTCTACTTGATGGATACGGACTAACGAGCCTCGACGGATTCGAACAAGGCCTTCCAGGATGGACACGAACTAGATAACTACCGTACGAAGTAGAGCCTGTTCGATGGTGGAGTTGAGTAGTTCGATACGAACAAGCATATTCTCTCGATGGATACGAAGTAGGGCATCCTGATTGATTTGAACAAATGCTCGTCGATGGATACGAACAAGGTCGATGCGAAGGATGCCGCCTTTGGATGGATACGAAGTAAACCTCCATGTTGTAGCTGATGGATGCGAAGTAGGCAATAGATGATCAATACGAAGTGAGCCTATCTGCTGATGGATACGAAATCGACCGACGCGAAATGATGGGTCGTAACTTCGATCGATTCGAAATGATGGGTACGAATGAGTTGGCCCCCCTATCTTGCATCGATCATATCTCAAGCATACGAACTCCGATTGACTTGAAATTTGGAACGTTAGCTTTCTTAGCTTTGCATGTCATGTCGTATCAATTGTAGCTTGATCCGGACTCGGACAAATTCGTCGACATCCATAGTGAACCTATGCTTACTCGACATTCGGGATGAGCGATCCTTGGTTTTCAGTCAATTCCTTGATATCTCGGCCTTGCCAAAAGGCGGGATAACATATACTTTATCTTTTCTCAAATGTGTTATGGTGTTCGATAGTGAATTCTAAAAAGAAGAGATTCTTTGAGAGGAAGCTGAGGAAGTGTAAGAAATAGTAGACCTATGCCAAGAAGCTAATGGCTCCATATCCCGAAAGCATGGTGGATCGGTCATTAGTCGGGAACATAAATTGTAATCATTTAACATTCCATAAAACTATCATGCAAGACTACTTCAACCCTAATTCCACATATTGGCTAGTTATGTTTCATAGAAGATACAGAATGCAAAGAAATCTATTCTTGAGGATTTTAATAAGTATTCAAGGCAATAATAAATAATTTCATTCATAAGCCAAACGCTTCAAAAATGTAGGTTCTAAACAGAGAACAAAAAATTACTACCGCGTTGAGGATGTTAGCTTATGGCACCCATGTAGATACGCTAGACGATGCATATCGGATTGTAGAGAGCACTACAATAGAAACCCTTGAAAAGTACTATCAATGTGGTAGATGACTAAGACACTAAGTACCTCAGATACCCAAACGAGGATGATGTTGTGCAGATTAGAGGAATGCATGAAAGTAGAGCATAACATGGAATGTTGGGAAGTTTCAATCGTATGCACTGAAAATGGAAGAACTACGCCAAAGCATATCATGGAGCGTATAAGGGTAATGAAAAATCAATTATTATTTTGGAAGTAGTTGCTTCGTACGATTTGTGGATTTGGCATGCTTTCTTTGCAATGTCTGTTTTTTAATAACAACTTAAATGTCATTGAGAGTTCTATATTTAATGATCTGGCACTTGGCAAAATAATTCTCGTGAAATTTAAGATATTTAAGACAGTTGAACCTTAATCAATACCTAAATAAAACAGAATTCTAAGAATATAAAGTATAGTGCTAATAATACAAATTTCTAGGTTGAAAATAAACTACATTTGAGGGAACTTAGCTATAGTTATTTCTCTTTCGCACTCCTTCCAATATTGGACCTGAACTTTATCAATTTTCATCAAATCCTTATCCATAACAGATTATTCATATTTTGACGTTTTGTTTCGCTTTCAAATGTTCATGATCCAACTTTTGTTGCCCACTTTCCATAAACTTTCACATTACGTAAATCTTCTCCTATGCTTCCTTGGTTCTATCTTGATGTCTGCTTTCATGAATTTCAGGGATGACATTCACTCTAGAATTCAAGCTGGCTTAAGCTTTATTCTTCTTCTATGTTGCTTTAGACCTCATTTGTCTATAACCTTCGGTGGGTCTCTATATGAGCACATCCACCTCATGTTCTCTCTCATATGGCGTTCCTCTACCCGATTAGTCTCCCGGAATTAATTAGTACGATGACTTTGATGCTTTTTTTCATTCCATTATAATTTGTTCAAACGTCCCTCAAGCTCTCTTCATTATCATAATTCTACTTTAATTGACTTCTCGATAATTCATAACAATTCACGAATTAGTAATAGTGTGGTTTTTTCAAAACAGCGTTTCCCTTGCAAAAAACTTTAAAGATTCCTCATTCACCATTATTTTCTGGTAACAAAAGAAAACAAAATAAATATTAAGATTTTACATTAACAAATAAATGAAAATTAAGAAACGTGCCAAATGATCTTTGCCTCCAATTCCACTGGGATTCATTTCTATTTTATTTTATAAATCAACAATTTGTAAAATAGAGTTTGTCGATTGCTATTTCCAAATCAACCTTGAATCGTTGACAATAAACGTGTGTTTTGCTAAAACTTTATGTTGTAGTATTCATTATTTTCTTTCAAAACTCATTACCACTTTGATCATTACAGATAGAGTTAGGGGTATGCCCTAGGGGCAACTTTATAATTTATTTTAATTAAGTAACTCTATAATCAATACTCGTTCATAATAAAGGTTATTTTCTTTCTGTTATATATTTGTTATAATGTGTTATAAATATTTAAATGCTTAATTAAAATATATTTAACATAAAATCCATAGATGGTGTGTTTATGATAGTAATTACAAATAGCTATAATCATGAATATTGCATCACAATATTATAAAACACATCATTTAAATTGTTCCTAGTCGAGATGCATCGAGATTGGATATCGATGTATCCATTGAGATTATGGTACTTAATGCTCTCCAAATGTTCGGTAGTGTAATACTCATGACTGCTGGGGGCACCTAGGGGTTACATACTGATAGTATTTGGATAACTATGAACGACTCACTCGAAAAAAATTGTTGGTTAATATAACTAGAATCAAATAGAAAATATCGATGTGACTTATTTATGCAGTTCTCTCGACTTGAGAATACTGTTGATCTTTAATATGAAAGCTCTGCTTTGATTATAGTCAAATCATAGCACGACAACCATCGAGTGACTACAGTTAGGTCGAGTAGAAGTATTGGAAATGAAACACTATCCAAGAGAGGATTCGTCGCCCTGGTTATATGAGGTTAGTATCACGGTCGACTCATAGTCAAATCTCTAGCCATAGCAGTTCGGTTAATAATACTATTATTATTAAACCAAAGACTTTGTGTTTAGACTATACAATTGAATATGGACAATATTGGAATTTTGACCAATACTAAATTCCATAAGTCCAAAGTGATATAGTTTTGACAAAGAGAATTGGTGTAAATAAATGTCACAACCGAGTAATGCTTAACAAAGTAAAATTGGATTTTACCAAAACCAAGTCAGTGATAAATTTAGGCAAAATGTCACACCACTTGCTAAGTGAAGTGTGAAAGTTATTATTCGAATAGTTCGATATTAATTGTTAACTAAACTTTCACCTAACTAGTCACACAACCGAAACGATGAATATTTCTTTGACCAAACAATTTAATTAATTTGTAATTGTTATAAATTATTTAATATTTATGAAATATTAATTATAAAATTTGATTTTTATTTGATGAAAAAATATTATTAAATATATTTATAATAGTTATAAATATATTAATCGATATACGACAATGATAAGCATTAAATTGGATTTAATTGCATAATACTTTGTTCAGGCTCTAAATGAGTTTAAAGCCCATGAAGGGGGCTGGTGGGATCGACTCAAACAAGGGGTAATAGGTGTGGCCTGATGTAGGGTGAGAGAGCTTTGAAATGGATGGATAAGGTGGAAGGAGAATGAGTAAGATATTAGACCCAAACTTTTCTCCTCATCTTTTGGTTAAAATTTTAAAGCCTCCATATTCTCTCTATTTCAGGCCGACCTCTCCCCTCCATCCCTCTTTACTATCAAGTTTAAATCAAATCAAATTTAATGCTAATCGATAGCTGGTGGTCAATGGTTCGGAGACTAGCAATCTATAGGATTGGAAACAGTTCAATGACCATATATCATCGTTTCAAGGTGTGCTAACGGGCTTTGGATATAAGGTATATTCCTAATATGTTTATAAATATTAATCTACATTTAATTTTTATTTAATATACATTATATTGTTAGTTATGTGACGATTCCAACATGTAAATATATTCACAATTTTGATTGGTTGTATGTATAAATATATATGTGTGTGTGTGTGTTTGTGTGTATGTGTGTATTAAAGAAATATGATAATACATCTACGTGCATCAAGGCTAAATATTATAAAAAACATTTTTTTGTTATTAAATAATTTAATATATAATGTTTATTTGTTTATATAGTTTGCAATTTAAATACTACATTATACTTATAAATATTTTTTTATATTTATGTATTATTTTAAATAATATTTAAATCAATTAATTATATAAATTCATATATGTATTATAAAATATGTTTTATATTTTATAAAATTAGATTAATACATATTGTACTCTCGGTAGAAAATTTAAAAAAACAATTTTTAAAATTTAAAAATATTTAAATATAAACCAAAATTTAGAAAATAGATTTTTATATAGTTTTAAAGTATAAAATGTATAATAAATTTTCCAATTATAAAATTTTCAATTAAAATTTTAATGGAAATATAAATTTCAAATAAAATTTTGGAAAAATATTATATTAATTTTTAAATAAGTTTTCATGCGGTTTATTGATATGTATATTTAAAAAAAAAAAAATTGAAAAAAATTATCTTGAACCATGTGCAAGACCAGGTGGTTATATCTTTAAATATGAATTAATTTTATGGTTTTATTTGTTTTGATATATATTTATTATTATACATATATATATGTATTTAATATATACATTTATACATATATACACACACACATTTAAAAAAAGATTTATACATAACTGTTTTCGGCATTACAACAAAAAAATTATTTAATATAATTTTATAAATGAGTTAATCATATTTATATAGTTATAAGTAAATATATATTATTAATACTTTATATTAATGTTTATATATAAATATTTATATGTTTATACTAAAGTTATATATAAATAAAATTTTAATACATATATATATTGCAATACTAGTAAATATTTGTTATATCAAAAGAGAAATTTCAGGTTTTCTATTCCAACTATGGGGGAAACCAAAATCCACTAAAATCATCCACAAAAAATCCCGAAAATTCAAATCTTAGTTGGCCACCTGATCCTATTCAATCTCCTCACATCAGAAAGTCGTAGGGTGGTTTTATTGTCGATGAAGATGGTTTCTAGCTCGTACAAAACGATGCAAGTAAAAGGAGGGAAATTAAGAAAACTGCTCAAGAGTTGCCACCGGCTCAGGCAAACAGAGAATATTTGGCGATAAGGGGTATTCCAAGACCGAAAACGTTCCAACGAGAGAACAGAAGAATCAAATTCTCTGTAAACAAGAAACCGACTACTATCTCACTAAACAGGGCACATAGGCCAAAATCTTGGGCAGAAATCGTATCGAAAGAGCCGACTGTTGAAGATTGTAATCTTGGAGAGATTCCTCCACTCAAGACTAATAATAGAAAGATTGGCATAATAAAAGAAGTAGTAAGTAAAAGAAATCATGATTACCAGAGTAATTCGATTTTGGTGTACGTTGTAGATACAAAACCATACTTTGTTCATTTTAAATCGTACATTTAACGAGTTTGGAAACCTGCTTCAGATTTTGGTTTGTACTCTAGAGAAAATGTATTTTTCTTGATAAAATTCAGAGTTCAAAAAAGACTGTAAAAGCATTCTAAAAATCGAGCTATTCTTTTATGATAGCAAACTCATCATAATAAGGAGATGGACTAAAGAGCTTAAACTGGACAGAGATCTACTAACATCCATGCCAATTTGGATCAGGTTGTCAAGTGTAAGTTTGCATTTATGGGATAATGAGGCATTCAGTGTTATGGCAAGAATTATTGGAAAACCCATAAAACTAGTTACAGCAACTGCTATGAAAACGAGATTGAGTTATGCTTGTGTTCTCATTGAAGTCGCTGCAGATTCAGAATTACCAGAAGAAATTCACCTTATAATGTATAATCGTGAAACATTATTCAATGAGTCAAATATGAATGGATTCCTCCAAAGTGTGAAGTTTGTAAAAGCTTTGGGCATATAAAAGATCAATGCATTACAAAAAAAGCACGGGTTCTAAAAAATTGCAATCAAAAAAGTCAAGAAAATCATCAAGAAAGGCGAAAAGTTACTGAACTTGATCCAAGTACCTTTGAGAGAGTGCCAGAAGAAATTAATAAAGTCAAGAACAAAAAACAAGGCCCAGTTATGGAAAATATAGAAGAAAACAATGTACAACTCGTTGAAATAGAGGTTCATGTCATGGTTGAAGATGATTAAGAAAGTATATCAGTAGAAAAAGAAAAAAGCGAAAAGTAATCCAAAGAATCTAACATGGAAAAGGGGTAAGAATAAACATGTATTTGAAACTGCTACCCTCAAGTTTCAATTTAATGTTTAATTACAGATTCGATTTCAAATATTGTATTAGAGAAAGAATCACTACATTCTGTTGATAATAGTGAAGACATGGAGATAATCCCATAATGTGGTGGTGCTGCACAAGCTGAGGGAAAGGCGGTTCACCATACAGAGCTGCCTCGCACTCCACAAGCTGGTAATGATGCACAAGCTGACTGTAAGTCTATCCCCCTCTCAGAAATGCCTCGCACTTACAGTAGATGAACAAAGCTCCACTGCAAAACAAAGGTAACAACACAATGAAAGGTATACTAAAAGAGAAGAATGAATTTAAGCAAAAGTATATCGTTGATAATCCAAAATGGGATAGCATGACTAAAAAGCTTAAAGCAAAGGGTAAGGTGTGTAAAAGGAAAGGTAAGAGTGTCTAGGTGACAGGTACGCGTACTAGATCATCATTTTAATTATCTGATATTTTTTAATGTCTATCAATGCACAGAATGATAGGGATATAAATTCCCTTGCTAAAAAATTGGATATATTAGAATTATTGAGGGGGTACAAGCCAACTATTATTACTTTAATTGAGCATAAGTTGAATGAGTTAAAAGTTGAAAACTTTTGTTCTAGATGAACTGCTAATTGGAAATATATAACAAATAATGAGTGTAGAGGTAAAGGAAGAATTATATTAATCTAGGACTCAAATAATTGGGAAATTAGTAATATAGAAAAGAACTTCCAATTTATTAACCATTCTTTCAAGAATATGGGGGTATCAAAATTCAAATAACAGTATTTATGGCAGTAATTTTGAAAATGACAAAAATATGTTATGGAGTAATCTTAAAAATATGAGTAATAAATATAAAATTCCATGGCCAATTATGGGGGATTTTAACACAGTAATGCATGTAAAAGAGAAGAGTCCCACAAAAGTAAATTTGATAAAATTAATAGGTTTTATTAGAAACTGGGTGAATTGAACCAATAATTAATGGAAATAAATTTACTTGGAGGTATGGGGTGAGCAAAAATATTCACTATAAACTAGTTAGAATTCTAATTAATAAAGAATTTAACTATGGTTTTCCAGATTTTATGTGTTGTACATTAGCTCAAAATACAAGTGATCATACACCCTTACTTATTAAGTTAAAGTATAATAAGGAAAATGAAAATAACTTATTAGTATTCCTTTTAGGTGTAAAAATGGGTGGGTATGTGATAACGAATACTCTAAAGTGATGGAAAAATGTTAAAAGTTCTAAAGTTTTGGAACTGAACAATTTAAATTTGACATGTTTTTGAAAAATACAAAGCAAATGTTTAAAAAATTGAATAAGAATAATAGTTTAATGAAAGGTGGGATTGAAAACTTGAAAAAAAATTGGAAAAATGCTACATGATTTAATAGATGAAAATCCCTAAGATTTAGAAAATGTTAAAAGCTTTTCTAATAATCAAAATTTTCTAGCTAAAGAAATGTATATATAAATACAATCAATTTAAAACAAAACGCTAAAGTAGACTGGTTAACACAAGGTGATGAACGTACTAAGTTTTTTTATGCAAAAATGAATAGCAGGAAACATATTAATAAAATTGGTAATGTTTTTAATATTGAAGGGGAATTAGTAAATGATTTAGGAAAGTAGTAGTTGAAGCAATCGAATATTTTAAAGAATTGTACAGCTCAAGTGAATCGACTAAACAATTTCTTGGAATAGTTTGCAAAACTAAGCTTAAACCAATTGCTGAGGAAATATTATTGGCCCCAGCAGAGGAGGCAGAAATAAAACATATTATTTTTAATGTTGGAGATAACAAAAGTTCGAGGCCTGATGGTTTTAATGCTAAATTTTATAAATTGCTTTGGGGAAAAAATCAAAGATCAAGTAACAAGTGTAGTAAAAGAATTTTTTATTGGAGAAAAGTTATTAAAGAGTATAAATCACACTTTTGTAACTTTAATACCAAAGAATAAAAATCCCATAGGTATTGGAGATTATAGGCCAATTTCCTGCTGTAATATCATTTATAAAATAATAGCAACAGTGGTAAGCAATAAAATAAGCGATTTTCTACCTTTTCTAATTTTAGAAAATCAGAGTGCTTTTTTCCCATGTAGATTAATACACAAAAATTATTTACTGGCACATGAAATGGTAAGGAATTTAAATGCAAAACTGGGTGATAATATGTGTCTTAAAACTGATTTACAGAAAGCATATGACAGGGTGGATAGGAAATTTATGGTTTATATGATGGAAAAAATTGGTTTCCTTGCCAAATTTTGTAGATTAGTATTTGAATGTATAAATACACCAACTTTTTCTGTATTAATTAAAGGTAAACCAGTTGGTTAGTTCCAGAGCAGTAGAGGAATAAGACAGAGGGACTTGTTGTCTTCATATTTATTTACTATAGTAATGGATTATGTTTCCATATTAATAGAAATGGAAGTCATCAAAGACTATAAAGCCTATAAATAATGTTCATCCTTGTGTAACACATTTAATATATGTTGATGACCTTATGTTATTCATTAAAGCAGATCACGATAATGCAATTGCTACTAATAGTATTTTTGAGTGTTTATATAAGTATGTAGGCTTGCAGATAAATGAATTCAAAAGTAAAGCTTACTTTAGCAAACACAGCAGATACAAAAAGGAAGTATTAGAAGTATTAAAAATGGCAGAAGGCATCCTTCCTATAAAATATTTGTGGTTACCACTTTCAGTTAATCAAATTAAACGCAGTGACTATGTAATACAGGTGGAAAAGAAACAAGATGAAATGGAAACTTAGTCCAATAAGTTACTTTCGATAGTAGGAAGGGTGAAACTAATCAAAAAAGTCATATATGCAATTATCCTATATTGGTTACAAGCATTTCAAATTCCAATAGCTTCTATTCAAAAAATGGAAAAGAGATATGCTGAATTTATATGGAAGGGGGGTCATCATAAAGTTAGTTGGGAAAAACTATGCAGACCTAGAAAGGAAGGAGGAGTTGGCCCAAGAAACATCAATGATTTAAGTTATACATGCAATTTAAAGGTATACTGGAGATTTATAGAAGGTGAATCTCTATGGTCAAAGTGGATCGAAAGCAAATTTTTAAAAGCAAATAATTTCTGGAGTGTCCAACCAAAAAGCAATAAATCAAATATGTTTGTACCAAAATTGGGCACAACACTCTTCGGACGTATTTGAAGAGATTAAAATGAAGAATATAAATGAAAAAGAATGTTAATCTAACAAAAACGCCAAAATGGAAAAACAAAAATGTAAGAACACAAGAATTTTGAGTGGTTTGGCGTCATAGCCTACATCCACTATGGAAAGTTTGTAGTTTTATTGAAGTTTATAATCTGATTACAACAGTACACTTTCAAGCACTCGAGTTACAATGAGTCTCCGGTAGAGTATCGGCGTGGAAGAATCAGAAGCCCCTTTTCTGGAGGCATTGGGCTGCTATTTATAGGCGTAGGCTAGAAAAATATGACTTGTATCTCAGAATACTCCTTCTCTCATGTGGGTGGGCCCACCAGATCGATCCACGGTCATTTGGAATCGATCCATGATCGATACATGTACCATTCGTATCGATCAAGATGAGGTCTTTTTGGGCTGAGATCGATCATAGACATTCTTGAGATGGTATGCAAGCTCCTATGAAAATTTGGTGGCATTTGGACTTGTAGATTTTGAGTTATGATCGATCCAAGTTTGGATTTTCAATTGGCTGCCGTGTTCATATCGATCGGTTTGCCTCAATGGTTGTTCGTATCGATGCCTTGCATATCAATCAGGGTGATGTGGAGCGATGTTCCGGGAGCGATCCACTTTTCATGCCGAGTGACTATTTCTTCCATTTGAACGTGCTTTGTTCGTACCGACTTGGAATGCCCTATTTCGTATTGTTGCTTTGCACCCCACATCGTATCGATTCCTGCATATACCTTTCGTATTGATTGTTGACTGGCTTTCGTATCAATCCTTTGTAGCCGCTTCATATCGATACGAACTTATGTCCCTTATATCGATGACTTAGAGGCTGTTTCATATCGATCATTCTACACGTCCTCTGTATTGACTGTTTTACTGGCATGTTTCGTATCAATCGTTAGCTGATCGATACGAACTCTATTGATGGGGAGATCGATATGAAGCACATATGAATGGGATCGATACGAAGTGTTTATTGTTGATGGATACGAAAAGGAATGTGTACGACGGATATGAAAAGGAATGTGCACGATGGATACGAAGAGGAATGTGCACGATGGATACGAACCAAGGCTTCCTTCATAATTCTTGATCGATCCATTTCTCGAGCATACGAACTCCGATCGACTTGAAATTTGGAAAGTTGGCTTCTATAGCTTTGCTTGTCGTGCCATATCAATTGTAGCTCAATCTGGACTCGAACCAAATTTGCTAGTATCCATAGTAGACCTATGTATAACCGATCTTCGAGATGGACTGTATTTGGTTCCAGTCAATTCCTTAGTGTCGTAGCCTTGCCAAAAGGCGGGATAACATTTGCCCCCCAAAGTACATCTTGTGTGAACATGACGTGCTTTAAAAAACTGCAATCTTCGTTCTGAAAAGTTCTATCCAATTCGTTGGATAGTCGTCATCTTTTCATCAAAGGATGCAACCTTTGATTGATTTCTAGTAATATAAATGTAGAATTGTTGATTGCCAATGATTATGCAGTGTATTGTTGTAACTGAGTATTGGGTGTTAGCAATTTGTTGTTCACTGTCGTAATTGTCACCAGGCGAGCAATCAATTCCTGTGAATTTTGAAAATTGAATGTTAGTCCATCATACATGCATGTATGTTAACCTAACTCCCGTTAACGTTTGCACGTCCATGAGTCGTCGTCAAAGGATTTTTTTTTCTTTTAGAATCGAGTTTCATGTCGATCCTCTCCTGGATCAATGTGAAATTCGAGTTGTAACAACGCTTTATGGTCGTTTTAGAGTATCCCTTCGTATCGATCCGCTGTTGGATCGATCTGAGAAGTTAGGAAATTTTTTTGTATCGATGGTTATCGATACGAATCAGGTGACTCTTTGAAATGTTTTGTATCGATGGATAAAAATTCTGGTGGTCTTCAAAGTGATGGATACGAAACTTTCACTTCACATTGATGAATCATTGATGGATCTGAATAGTTCAAACAATCCTCTGTGTATCTTTCGTATCGATGGGCCATCGATGGATACGAACGGCCATGCTCTGGATCGATTTGGGTGGATGGATACGAAGTAAGGCCTTTGTATCTATGACATATGAGACCATTTCAACCGGTTTTCAGCACTGGGAGACGAATCGTTTCCTCTTGGTTTTCCACGCATATAAATACTTTCGATACTTAGCCAAATTTTCATCTGCTTTCACTTTTGCTCTTGCTTTCATATCGATAATAAGACCGGGAAATAGAAATTGCCTTCATCCCCAAATCAATACAACTCTTTAATCCTTCGTATCTACACTTTAATTAGGTAATTAATCGAATAAACATTTATTAGAACAATGAGATTTGAGTTTTAATGCCAATCCATTCATGGTCGTGGCCAATTCTGGCGATGTTTTGCCTGAATCGGGTCAGAGCGCGGTTGAAGGAGGATGTAATGGCATTCATGCTGTTTGGAGAAGAAGTGTTGAGGGATACAAAGGCAGTGTTCGTGTCACTCGAGAAAAAGTGATCAATATCGATCTGAGAGTTATTGGAGTTCATACCGATCAACAATAGTGAAATTCGATTGAAAAGGGGAGAGCGACTTTGTATCGATAGGAGATGGTGGGAGTTCGTATCAATCCGGAGCGATCGATATGAAAAGCTAGCCGTGTGATCGATACGAAGTAGCGGCCATGTTGGTCGATACAAAGATGAAAGGCTTGCTGACCGATACGAACTGGAATCCAGAGTGATCGACGAAACCCCTTTCTCCACGATCGATATGAATGGAGCCTTTGGCAATCGATCCAAGACTTGACCTTGATGGACACGAAAATCTAGAATAATCGAATATTTTACTCCGACGAGCTTCTGCCTTATATAATTGGACTTAACTGTTTCATTACATATTTGACTACCCTTCGAAGCTTGTCGATGGAACTGTAACTTGACAAATTTGACGAACTTTAACTTGGATCGTTCTCCGAAGTCTGGCTGGCACAGTTGTGATGGTCAGAAACGACGGTCACTCCGGATGAATCTCGAAGCCTTGTCGTTTGAACATCTCACAAATTCCGTAGAACTTCTTAAGTATTATGTAGCACTGCATTGCACAACACATTCACGCACTTCACACTGGGAGAACATAGGTTTATTGTCGTCTAATGATGATTTTTACTGAATTCAATAGCTATGGAACCCAGAAGTTTACAGTCGCAGGACGTTCAGAGTCCGCCTCCTCCAGTAATCGAAATGTAGGCTATCGCAGCCGAAGTCATTATCCTTGCTCTAAATGAGCTACCAAGAGCAGTCTTCATCACACACCCACAAGATTTTGTCCGCTCTAATATTTCTAAAGACATGTTAGGCAGGATTTTCCTAAGGCACGGGTTGTTGCGGGATGCCGTCCTACTACCGGGGCCAAAAGATAGAGCCCATAACCCGCGGAAGGGTACACAGGCTGCAACGGGTTTATGTGTGTAACCGGGACACTTCCTCCTTTCAACCAGTTTATCCGGGAATTTTTACTTTTCTTGAGGATCGCTCCATCTCAGCTGCACCCGAATGGATATGCCTTGCTTAATAGTTTGTTTGTCATCTTCATGGAGCACCTCTTCCGTCCTCCGACGGTAGAAGAAATCAGATTCTTATTCAATATAAAGAGCCATGGGGACAAACCTTCCTTCACTTTCCTAAAGGCGGTTAGGAACTATCAAGTCGTGGTTGGGGCTTGGAGTAAGCTGAGTTACCTTAAGATCGAATGGTTTTTCGTCCGGTGTCCACCGGGATTTTCCAGGAGGTAGCTAGTCAGACGTAAGTGCTTCAACTTCTTCGTTGATTAATAGGACGATATTAATTGATGTGGAGTCTAACACTTTGCTTCTTTTACAGCTTTGATTCCGCGGCCCGTAGGAGCTTGGTTTAAAGAGATAGTAAGGTTTCTTCAAGAACAGAGCGTCTGACTTGATTGTACAAAGAAATTGACGAAGTCCTTACAGACGAAAACTTGATTGTTGTGGGGTTAATTAATAGAGAACAGAGCGTCGGAATTGCAGGATTTCTCAAGACGGTTCTGACGAGGCAAATAAGAAGGAGAGCTCCTGGAATTGTAATAACCAAACAAGGCGATGACGAGAGCTCGCCAGCTAGAGATGAGCTCGTAGCTGTGCCTTCGTCGGACTCTCATGCGTCGTGAAAAAGGAAAGGCAAGACTATTGTCCGCAAATCTATAAGGCGCAAAACCATCGTACTATTCTTGCATGCTACTAGTAAAAAGATTCCTCCTCCGCAAATGGAGAGCTCGTTGGAAGGATTGGTGGATGTCCCAATCCCAGACGATCTGACTTCATTTCAAGACTTCAGGTTGGAAACCGAGGCAAGCTGGAGCGCTTAAGATGTAGGGGAGCCGACTCCTACAAGCGGAGCCACCACAATCGGTCGGTTGGGGGGTTTGCATATACATGCACACACTTCACGGTACCACACAATCTCTAATCACAAGCTATTAATCTCTGGAGTTTACCAACTCTATTTCTCTTTTCATTTTACAGATATGATGTCGAGGCGGGGATCTATGCTTGGCAGTCTCCATTCTGTGCGCCATTCATCTAGCTCATATTCCGAGTCTCGCAGACGTGAGGCCGAAAGAGAACACGATCGCGGCTACTCCATTTAAGAGAGGGAGCGTTACAAGAGGGAAAGAGATAGGGATAGGCAGTATAGGCGCTGTTCCTGGTCGCGCTCTCCGCCACCTAAAGGCCCAATGCAACCCTTCGGCTTTGGAAACCAAATCACTGAAACCTCACGCCAACCAGTGCCTCCACAAACCTCGAGATCTGGCGAGCAGTGACGTAGAACTGGGACAGATGCTCCTATCGTCACGACATTAGCGACTATGGGGCCCATGGGAGAGGGAGCCATCCGAATAGCTTAGTTGAAAATGGATTTCCCTAATATTTGCTTTGATGGCTTTCACTTTCCCCCGAACATGAAGCGAATTCCTGATGGGGCTGAACAAACTGTGCATGACTATATATATGACATCTACAACCAGTATCAAAGGTGGATGAAGGCCGTAGAGAAAGCTTCAGCGGTGGCTTTTGATCGGGCGAAGATAATTGAAAATCTAGAGAAAGATCTCGTGCAAAAAGATCGTATAGTGCAAGTGCTTATCATCAAGATTAACACATTGGGGAACTCAAAAATGGAGACCCTTAAGAAAGTCGACGGGACAAACAAGAAGATAGAACAGATGTGACAAGAGCACCTGACCTTGGTCGAGGAGATGGGCCACAGAACTACCACCATCACGGTGGGAAGAGATGCCATGCTCAAAGAGCTTGACGAGCTTAAAGCCAAATTTACTGAAGTCGTCAAAGAGAAAGACGATGCTAACAAGGCTGCCCAAGAGGCGTGTGAGCAGGCCGTGGAACTCAGGGGTGAGCGGGATGCAACCAAGTTAAAGGTCCAAGAAATCAAGGCCAAAATCAAAACCGATGTTAGAGCGGCAGAGGCCAGGTTGGAAGGTGACAACGAAGACCTCCTGGTCAATTATAACGTCAATGTCCTGAAGCACCGCAACCTAAGCTGGCTCGATGACTACCCGCTTCATCTATACAATGCCTGGTGTCGCTTGATAGAGGATGAAAAAGTGGATCATCACACTTCATCTATCGAAGACATTGAGCTGGAAAACCGAATATTAACCGAAGATGATAGGTAAGTTCTCCACGATGCCATTATCACTTCTGAAAAGGAAAAAATTACTAGCCAGTATCAGGAAGTTGGAGAGGGGTCCAGAGTCCTAGGGATGAATTGAAGTGGTCGGTCGACAGTCGCTTTTCGCCTTAAATAAATTAAGCCTAACTTAGTCATAACAAAGTTGAAACAAGACGAGTTCGAGTGGTCGGATCACACTCGCTCATTTATTGGTAATCGTATCCACACTCTGGGGATTGCACTTGTGTGTCGGTGGTCAGTCACGCCCGTTTAATGTTTAAATATATGTCCGCGCTGCGGGGACTTAAGTTATTTTACGGGCGGTCGGTCACACCTATTTAATGTTTAAAGATATGTCCGCTCTTCGAGGACTTAAGTTATTTTACAGGCGGTCAGTCACGCTCGTTTGATATTTAGAATTACGTTCGCGCTCTGGGTACTTTGACTAATTTGTGGGTGGTCAGTCACACCCAATTTACGACTTGCACTACAGTCCGCACTCTGGGGACTTAGAGTTATCTCACGGGCGATCGGTTCACACCCGACTTGCGTTTATACTCTAGCCCGCGCTCTGGGGACTTAGAGTTAGTCGATGAGTGGTCAGTCACACCCATCTTGATGTTTATACTTTAGTTCGCACTCCGGGAATCTGGAGTTGATTGACAGGAGGTTAGTCACATCTGCCTAAGTATTGGGATCTCGTTCACACTCCAGGAATGAGAAGTTGATCGGGAACGTGGACGGTCGGGTCACATCCACCCTGAGTAGGCAAGCGAAGTCGTAGATGGATGGGTCCATCCTCCTCGAGCTTGTAAAAATGGAGACGAGGTCGTGGATGGATGGGTCCATCCTCCTCGAGTTTAGATTGTACATGGGCGATATCGTGGGTGGACGGATTCACCCTCCTCTTCCTCGAGCCCACGTTTTGGATTTGAAGTTTATACTCTAGTTCGCACTCTGGGAACCGGAGTCCATAGAAGGATTATTGTGTATCAATCCTTTTTGGCTTTAGTTTAGTTGCTTGCCCCTAAGCTCGGGATTTCACTTAGCGAGAGACCGGTCGTATCACAGTCACTCCCTATTTAAATAAGCCCCACCATTGGATGGAACTTAGCTCTCCATGCATTGTGATGGTTGCATGATGCATTTCAAGAATCGCCACTCTGGCTTGACGAGTTTTCATTTTATTGCTGAAATAAGAAAGTATGGCAAAGTCAGTTGCCTTATTACAAGTTCAATGCATAAACAAATTTCAAATGAAAAGTAGACTAAATGAATAAACAAAGCCTATCATGTGTAATAGCGCTGGAGACTCTCACTATTCCAAGCTCTCAACAAAGTGAGACCATCGACGGTTGATAATTTGAATTTGTCGTCTCCGTGTCTTCGTTCAATGAAATACGGTCCTTCCCAGGTTGGTTTTTTATGCGAAGGGACCAGATAGATTCTCTTGAGTATGAGATCGCCAAGTTTAAAGGTTCTGGGTCGGACCTTAGCATTGTATAATCGGGCGACTCGACTTCGGTGTGCGGCTGCCCTCAAATCATCCTCTTCGTGCTTCTCATCCAAAAATCTAGGGATTCAGCAAGTAAGATTGAGTTCGTCTTTGGATCATAATATGTCACACGATGAGAAGGTACTTCCAATTCAACTGGAATAATGGCTTCAGAGCTGTAGGAAAGTGAAAATGGAGTGTGGCCGGTTGCGGACTTGTGGGTTGTTCGATATGCCCATAGTTCCATGGGAAGTTCATCGACCCATCTGCCTCCAGCCTTCTCCAGTCGTTTCTTTAGAACGGACTTAATAAATTTATTAACAGCTTCGACCTGTCCATTTGCTTAAGGGTGAGCAACCGCCGAGAACTTCTTCTTGATGTGGAAACGTTGACGGAAATTCTTGAACTCGACACTATCGAATTGGGCTCCATTGTCAGTGATAATTGTTCGTGGGAGGCCAGAACGACAGCTGATGTTGCGTACTACAAAGTTGATTACTTTTTTCATCGTGATTGTGGCAAGGGGCTGGCTTTCGCCCATTTGGTAAAGTAGTCAACTACAACGATGGCGTACTTCGCACCACCTTTAGCTAGAGGTAAAGACCTAATTATATCGATGCTCCATGTAGCGAACAGCCATGGACTGGCCATCTGAGTAATTTCGGTAGGAGGGGCTCTTGGAATTCGAGCATGTTTCTAGCATTTGTTACATCTCTTGGCCTAGTCCGATGCATCTTGATTCATAGTCGGCCAATAATACCCATATCGGAGTATCTTCTTAGCAAGGGATTACCCACTAGCGTTATCGCCGCATTCTCCCTAGTGCACATCACGTTACACTCATTTGATCTCGTCATGGGTGATACACTGGAGTAAAGGAACAGAGTATCCTCTTCTATACATGACACCATTTTGGATAATGAATCGTGAAGCTTTTCGGAGAACTTGTCTTTTCCTACTCCTGCGCTCAGGCAAAGCTCCGTTGTAACAACCCGCATATTTCACAATTGTATATTTAAATGTTTTATTTAAATTTATCATCGTTAATCGGATTAAAGTCCGAAATGTTACTTTTTGTAAACAGTCGAATTGGGATTCAAACCACTTCCATTGAGTCCAAAATGGCGTTTACAACTTTTTTTATTATAAACATCGATATGTTTGGAGTTGAGTAGAATTTTTCTATTTTCTATTTAGGCTTTGGGTTTGGGTTTCAGCCCACTAACCCATCATAATACCCTAACTCCTCTACTCTTCATCCATTCACTCATTCTATTTCCTAACACTCAAGCTCAAAGTAAAAATGGGTAAAGGAATGGAAATAGAAATTCCTAAACCCTAGTTTTTATTAGGAAACTCAAAATCAAGTCCAAAATCCAAGAGAAGCTTAGGTAAACATCCTCTTCTTCTTCTCCATCTCAATCCCTCTTCAATTTTCAGAAATTCCTATAACCTAACTTAGGAAAAACTTCACCTTTGATAATAGATTGAAAATTCTAGAGGTGTTGTTGAAGAGAAATCAATCTTTGCTTGTTCTAGAGCTTCTCATTTGTTGTTTTGGGTTTAAAAGGTGAGTTTTTGAACTCACATCTATGTCTGTATCTTTGATTGTTGTTGGGTAGTAATTTCTAACATCTATTCCTTGTTCATTTTCCTATGAATTGAATTGGTTTGATGAATATTCCAATTTTTGGTGTTTTGAAGTCAAAAATCTTTAAAAATCCTATCTTTGATGTTTGAACACGTTTTTGGGGTGTATCGAAGAGCCTACAAGGCTGGGTTGTCGCTTGGCATAAATCCCTAGTCTCCGTTGCTCGTCCGATCGCTTCCGGTTAGGATTTTTTCCCTTCGTGGGGCTAGACTGATTTTACTGCAAATTATGATTCAGTCGACTAAACTGTATAGTCAGTCGACTGAACCTGGAAATAGAATGTTTCTGGGTATCAGATCAGTCGACTGACTATACAGTTCTGTCGACTGAAACTGGGAACAGAAAGTTCCTGTCCCTGTATCAGTCGACTGAACTGTATAGTCAGTCGACTGAACCTAGAAACCGAGAGTTTCTAGGCATGTATCAGTCGACTGACCATACAGTCCAGTCGACTGAATCTAAGAAATGTGCTTTTTGCCTATTTTAGGCAGTTTTGTGTGGGTTTCTGATTTTTAATCGATTCTTGATGATTTGATTTTTGCTTTCATTTATCGACTTCGATGACTTCTTTTTCGAGATTTTTGGGAATATCCGTTTTGATGGATTCGGTACCGATTTCTATGGATTTGATTCACGTCTTCATATGTGAATTTTTGGTAATTGATTGTTTTTACAATCAATTTTGTGATTTGTCACTTTAAAATACAAAGGTTTCTATACTAGTAGTAAATATTCAAACTCTTTCACAAAGATGATTCCAACTCTATTTTTAATACAAATCTCGTTTATAAAACCGTTTTCCAATCTATTAGTATATACAAACCTTTACCTCATTCATATGAGAAATCTAATTAAACGGCTTAGCAAAACAAGTGGTATAAAACACTTACGTTTACTTCGTCGGTTAATTCTTGGACTTGTTCGATTGAACTCTCGTGACAATTTTCGAGTGGAAATCTACAATCTGTTCGTAAATATTTAAGTTAAGCTAGTGGTTATGGGACATGAAGCTAAACTCTTATATTTACTAGCTTAGTGTAATTTACACTTATTCTCGAGTGGAAGTCTACAATTTGTTCGTAAATATTTAAGCTAAGCTAGTGGTTATGGGACATGAAGCTAAACTCTTATATTTACTAGCTTAGTGTAATTCACACTTGTCGATCAATGATGATCATTTTATGATTTAGACTAGCGATGTGCGATGTCTCTTTGTTTGTGTGGGGACTAAAAACCCTGTTTGTGGAACTTCGGTTCAATTTGGTAGGGTAGCGACCCATGGTCTTCGGGCCATTTGTGGAGCTTCGACTCAAATTGGTGGGGTAGCGACCCATGGTCTTCGGGTCGTTTGTGGAGTTTCAGCTCAAACTTGATGGTTAGCGACCATGGAATAGCGTTCCGTTTAAGACACATGTGTTGGAGAGTTTTCATACTCCCGTTTGTGATAGGCCTTCCCTTTTTTGTGATTTCTGGATTTCTAGTTGATGATTTCTAGAATTTGTGTTTCACCGATTTTTGCGATTGGCATTGATATGTTTTGTCAATATTTGTGTTTTGGAGAATAATTTAAAGAATATGACATTCTTTTTAGTGTTTGAGAATATTTGAGATATTGTATGATTTTTGTTGTTACCTTATGTATACTTGTTACAGTATGGCATTTTTGTTATCATACGTTTTTGTCATATCTCTTATCCTATCTCATTTTATATGATATTTAAGCTAGACTGATCCGTTTATTATTTTCTTCTTAAATAATACTCGGGTCAGACCGAGGTATTTCAGGTGCTCCTGCTTGACTTCTTATCAAGGTCCGTCACCTGACTTTTGGCTAACTACTTTAGCATAGTAGTTTTTGTTAGTATACATTTGAGATAGGGACTCCTTGATGTATACTTATTCTTTTGTGTAGCACTTGTATCTATTCTTTTGTGATGTAGTGGATCTAGTTTGACCACTACTTTGATGTACACTTCTATGTGATATATTCATATATGTTTTCACCTTTGTGATATGAATATCTGTGACTGATTTGTGTTATGTTTATTTCTATATTTGTTTCTGAAGCCCACATAGCCACTGTGTGGTAGCTTTGAGTTTGTATTTAATATGTCGGATTTCTTTTGAAAATGAAACGTAAGTTATTATCTGACATATCGGTACTCGCACAAAGCAACAACACAGATGGTCGCTCCTCAACAGCCTTATTCTTCATGCTAGTCGACGACATTACCCCGTAGTGTCCTTGGCTAGCGTGAGTATAGAGGTGGGGCGTCACATTCATGTTCGAGATAGTTTCTAAATGGGTTCATCCATGACTCCTTTTCGGGTGTTGCCTCATGCACCCAGTCTACCTCTATCTGATCTATACTCGAAGAGGTAAGTGTCTTAACAGGGACGAGTCCCATTTGCTGTGTTTCACTAGCGTTGGCCAGATTTGCCAAAGAATCGGCCTTCTGATTGTGCTCCCGGGGTACACAAAGGATAGCATAGTAGTCGAACTGATTCAACACTTCTTGGACCCGAGCAAGATAAGCGGCCAACCTCCAGTCTCTTGCTTGGTATTCTTTCCGAACCTGGCATACGACCAATTGCGAGTAGTAGTAGATCTCCACAGCAATAATTCTCAAGTCTCTGGCAAGTCTGAGTCCGGCGAGTAAAGCTTCATATTCGACATCGTTGTTAGTCGCGCGGAAGTCAAACTTCAAAGCATAACATATGGATCAACCTTCTTGGGTTTCGAGTACAACTCCAGCGCCTGAGCAGCGGTCATTTGATGCATCGTCGGTGTATAGCTTCCATATGTATTTGGGAGATTCACTGGTTTCAGGCAAGTCCTCCGGTATAGTAAATTCAGCTATAAAGTCCGCCAGAACTTGTCCTTGGATGGTTCGTCTCGGCGTATAAGCAATATCAAACTGAGTCAACTCGATGTTCCACTTGAGCAACCTACCAGACGTCTCAGGCCATATAAGGACTTATTGTAATGGCTGGTCGGTGTAGACTGTGATCGGATGGACCTGAAAATATGGATGGAGCTTTCTCGAGGCAATAAACCAACTTCTCCAACTTTGGGTAGTTTCTCTCCGCCCATGTCAATCGCTTACTTATATAATAAACCGGTCGTTGTATCCGATCTTCTGCTTGAATCAATGCAGTACTGATCGTATTTTCCAAAACAGCCATATAGATATATAATCTTTCATGATCAACCGGCTTCGACAGAATAGGTGGCGTTACCAGTTGTTGAACCAATGCTTGGAATGTGCCTTCGCACTCCGCCGTCCATTCGAAATTGCGCTCTCCTTTCCTGATTAGGTCGAAGAAGGGAATGCACTTGTCTATGGATTTGGAGATGATTCTACTCAAGGCTGCCACCTTCCTATTGAGGCTCTGTATTTGCTTTATATTTCTGGTAGTCTCGAGATTCCCAATCGCCTAGATTTTATCAGGATTGGCTTCAATTCCTCGAGCATTGATAATGAATCCAGGGAATTTTCCGGATGCGACTCCGAAGTGACATTTCAATGGGTTGAGCTTCATTCGGTACTGTCGAAGGATGTTGAACATTATTTCCAAGTCTTTGACATGATTGATGGACAGTCGCGACTTCACAAGCATGTCATCCACGTACACCTCCATGGTTTTCCCGATCTGGTTGGCGAACATTTGGTTCACAAGCCTTGGTTAAGTTGCCCTAGCATTCTTGAGTCCAAACGGCCTCACTATATAGCAATAAAGTCCTAATCGATGACAAAGTTGGTATGCTCCTGATCGGGTAGGTGCATCGGTATTTGATTGTAGCCGGAATATGCGTCCATGAAAGATAAGAGTTCGTGTCCGACCGTTAAATCTACAAGTTGATCAATTCTGGGAAGTGGAAAACTATCCTTGGGGCATGCTTTATTCAAATCTGAGTAGTCCACACAAGTCCTCCATTTCCCATTGGATTTCCTGACAAGTACTGGGTTGGATACCAACTCTGGATATAATGCGTCTCGAATAAACCCGTTATACTTGAGTTTATCTACGGCTTCCTTTAGGGCGGCAGATCTCTCTAGATTCATACCGCACCTTTTCTGTTTGATCGGGACATGCCACGGGTCAATATTCAATGCATGGCTCGCAATGTCCGACGAGATCCCACACATGTCTGAGTGTGTCCAAGCAAACACGTCGAGGTTTGCCCGGAGAAATTCATCCAATTCCTCTCTCATCTATTGACTTAGCTGAGACCCGACCTTTATCATTCTGGAGTCATCATCATCATCATCGATTGGAACATCAATCGTCATCTCTACCGGGGAAGCCTGACTGTGTTTGAATTCCTCTTCATTATCATCATCTCATGGATCAAGATCTTTAAGGAACTGGTTTTGGTGCCCGGGCCTAGGCCTAAGCGTTAACTGTCAATTTATAGAAAAACGGACGCAGAGAGATTCCTCCACGTCCTTGCCCTTCTCTTTCCGCTGCACCTCCTGTAGCTCAGCAACATAACAGGCGCATCCAGTCGACTGATCTTCTTGAACAACTCCAACCGCATTATCTATGGGGAACATAAGAGTTAAACACCATGGGGCAATGGCTGCCCTGAACTTAGCTAGGGTCGGTCGGCCCAAGAAAGCATTATATGGAGAATTAATGTCCAACACGACGAACTATAACATTCGAACTCTCCTACGATCTCCGATTCCCAACTCAACTGGCAACTCCACCATCCCATAAGGTATCATTGCACTCCCATTGAAGCCATGTATGCGAGATTAACACGGATTCAAGTCCTTCGCTTCCATTTTCATTTGGTCGTAAGCTCGTTTGAAAAGAATATTCACGGAGCTTCCACTATCTACCAAGATCCTCTTCATCCAAGCAGGACCTATTTGAGCCGATATGACCAATGGATCGATAGTGGGAGTTTCGACTCTATCAGTATCTCTGTTTCAGAAAACGATGACGTCTGTCATCATCTTTTGTTGTTTCGCCGGAGCCCCATCATCAACATTACTGCAACATTCGAAGTCCGCATGCCTAATCGAACAAGCATACGACTCCATTTCCCTCCAATTGCCTCCAACTCCGATCAGTTGGATGAGGACCACCACTAAGAGTATTAATAACCAATCTCCCGCCAGTACGCGCGGGTTCTTCCGGTCTAGCCTGATTTTGACCTTGATTCGGGTTCGATGTGCCCGCACCTCCAGCCTGCGGCACCCTAACAAACTATTTCGACTTCCTTTCTCGTATCAGTTTCTCAATGATGTCTTGCAAATGACGACACTCATCAGTATTGTGGCCATAGCAATCGCGGAACCTACAGAATTTTCCAGTTTGAATCTGCTTTTCGGATGACTGTTTCGGAGTTAGTTTCTTATACTATCTAGTATTACAGGTTTCCAAATAAACATTCTCTAGAGATGTATTCAATGGGTTATATTAGTCAAACATGGGAGCTCTACATCGCGGTCCATGATTTTGACCTTGCTTCTTACCCTGACTTCCATCGCCTTTCTGCTGACTTTGTTTATTCTGTATATTCAACTACACTTTACTGGAACTCTTACCGGTCTGTTTCACAGCAACGCTACTTTGGATGCCTTTGACACTGGGCCCTACATCATCCTGCTTTCTAGATTGTCTAGCGTCTTCTCTCCTCAAGAACTGGGCCGCCTTAGCATAGAAACGGTCCAATGATGTGGGGGGTTTCCTAGCCAACCAATTGCCAAATTCGGAATCAGGATCGATCCCTTTAGTCAGTGCCATCAATATAGAATTGTCATTAGGGTTACTGATCTCCGCTCAAGTGGCATGGAAACTTTCCAGATAATGTCTGAGTGTCTCTCCTCGATATTGAGTGACATTGGATAAGGTGTTAACATCCTTCGGCCTCGTGACATGCATACGAAACTGTTCAATGAACTTCGTAGCCAACTGATCAAAGCATGAAATGGATCGAGGTGGTAAACGAGTAAACCACATGGTTGCAATGCCCACTAGGGAAATAGAAAAGCTTCTACATTTAACTGCATCATCAGCTCGAGCGGCGTTTATGAGCCATTCATACTTTAGGATGTGCTGATTAGGATCTAAGCTCCCTTCATAAACAAGTAAAGTTGGCATCCTGAATCGACAAGGTGGTTCAGCATAGAGGATGTCATCAGTGCACGGAGTATAACTTCGGGAGATTCCCCAATCGTCATTGGTGAGGCCTTGACTTTCACGGATCATCTGACGGATCATGGTTGGATTGTCTGGCATTTGGACATTCTGGGCCAAGGCATGGTCGGGTTCCACGTTGCGAGGACGGTCGGGGCACAGTCGATGGTCTGTGCCTCACCTCCTTGGCTCCAGGTCTTCGGGCACATAGGGTTTGGGAGCATGATTGTTTTAATGAAAGGCGGGGTTTGGTTGATTCTGAAGTTGAGCTTCCATATTTGCCGCGGCAGCAGCTGCATGGCTATCAGTAGTGTGATAAGGAGGTGCCCCTCCTTGGGAGGAGGGTCTGACCTGATTCCCCGTGGAGGGACCAGCTCCAACTTGCCCGAGATTCAGAATACGTTGATGCCCGAAGGCTTGCGCGTAGCTTCCATCCAGCCGTGGACGTGTAAATCTATGGTTGAAATCAAAAGGGCTGCACTCAAAGAAGAAGTGGAGAAGTTAAAAGACAAGGGCTTCGCCTGCGACGCCTTATACCTGGAGTGGGTATTCAATCCAGTCCTAGTAAAAAAAGCTAACGGGAAGTGAAGGACATGCATCGACTATTCAGACTTAAATAAGGCATGCCCGAAGGACAGCTTCCCACTCTCGAAGATTGATCACCTGGTGGACTCGACGGTCGGATATGAATTTCTTTCATTCATTGATGTGTACTCTGTATACAATTAGATTCTGATGCACATCCCATACTAGGAACATGCCTGCTTTATTACCAACCTAGGATTGTAATGCTATCTTTTCATGCCCTTTAGACTGAAGAATGATGGAGCGACTTACTAAAGCTTGGTGAACAAGATGTTTAAAGATCAAATAGGGCGCTCGATGGAGGTCTATGTGGATGATATGCTTGTGCAGTCACGACAATCGAGGAACCACATCGATGACTTGGCAGAGATGTATAGTGTTCTCCGGAAGTGCGGGATGAAACTTAACCCTTGGAAATGCTCATTCGGCATTGCGTCAGGAAAATTCTTAGGATTCATCGTGAACTCCCATGGAATCTAAGCCAATCTGGAGAAGATCGAAGCATCGAGGAACATCAAAGCCCTAGAAACGAACAAAGAGGTTCAGAGTTTGAATGATAAGGTTGTCGCTCTGAGTCGATCCATCTCCAGAGCTACTGACAAATGCATCCAATTCTTCAAAGTGATCAAGAAAGGGAGGAGAAATTTCGCTTGGACACAAGAATGTATAGATGCATTCTAGGCTCTGGTGGATCACTTAGAGAGACCCCATATTCTGTTTAAGCCATTAGAGGATGAGGACTTGTTTATTTATCTAGCAGTGTTGGTGCACGATTTGAGGGCCGCACTTGTGCGTGAGGAATCCAGAATCCAGAGGCCGGTGTACTACATCAGTAAGAGGTTAACAGGAGCAGAAGAAAACTATCCAAAGATGGAGAAGCTCGCAAACTGCCTGTTAATCGCTTCAAGAAAGCTCTGCCCCTACTTTCAGGCTCATCCGATCAAAGTTCTAACCGACCAGCCTTTAAGAAAAGACCTGCAATGACATGATACTTCTGGAAGGCTGTTGAAATGGAACATTGAATTAAGCTAGAATGACATAACCTATCACCTTCGGAGAGCAATCCAGGGCCAAGATTTGGTGGATTTTATCACTGAATACACTGCACAAGATGACTCTCCCAAAAGCAATGAAGAGCAGAATGCCAAGTAGAAAATAAACACGGGTGCATCTAACGAACGTTGCTCTAGTGTTGGAGTTGTGCTAGTGACTCTTGAGGAACGTTCGATTTGTTACGCTCTGAAATTTGACTTTCCCACGACGAATAATGAAGCGGAGTATGAGGGATTAATCGTAGGACTCAAGATTGGCAAAGAGCTGGGAGTAAAATTTTTGCATATCTTCTATGATTCCCAACTAGTGTTATGCCAAGCAAGGAAAGAGTTTCAGGAAAAAGGAGTGAGGCTAGTTCTTTACCTAAACCGAGCCCTTAAGATGCTTAGTGATATTGAACATAACACCATAATGCATATTCCTAGAGAGAAAAATGCGATGTCCAACTCATTGGCTAAGTTAGCCAATTCTAAAGATGAGCAGCTCATGGTCCTGGTCCCAATGGAAGTGCTATCGGCTTTGAGCATCGACCAGATGGATGTTAGTTGGATCTTTGAGGCCAAATATGAAAAGGAGTCATGGATGACTTTGATAAGGAATTATTTGTAGAGAGGAATCCTTCTTGACAGAAAAAGCGAATGATGTCAACTCCTTCGTAAAGCTTTAAGGTTCATCATGAAAGAAGGATTGCTTTATAGGAAGGGATTCTCAGTTCCTATGCTTCGGTGTATCGTCAACGATGAGGCCAAGCAAGTCCTAAGAGAAGTAAATGAAAAGGCCTACGTCGACCACACTGGGGGGTCAAACCTAGCGAAGAATATCCTTCGTTAAAGGTATTTTGGTCTACTGTCAACCAAGACGCAGTTGATTATACTATAAAATGAGATAAGTGACAGAGATTCGCTAAGATTCCAAGAGCCTGCCAACAAAGATTACTCAAATGGTCAGTCCCTAGCCATTTGTAGTTTGAGGAATCGATATCATTGGTGTGCTCTCAATATTCAAAGATGGCACAAAGTACGCTATCGTCACTATTGATTACTTCATGAAATGGGCTGAGGCAGAGTCATTAGCAAAAATCACCACTACGAAAATAATCAATTTCGTGGTCATAAATATCCTATACCGTTTGGAGTCCCACAAAAGACTATTTCCGATAAAGGGACCTAATTCGACAACGTCGAGTTCAAAGATTTCTACCACAGACATCACAAAGAGAAGAGATTTGCAGTGGTGGCACACTCCTAGATGAATGGACATGTCAAAGCAGTGAACAAAATTATCAAGTCCATTCGCAAGAAGCGATTGGAGAAAGCCAAGGGAAAGTGGGTCAACCGAATTACCATTAGCACTTTGGGTTTACAGAACAACTCAAAAATCCACGACCGGCCATTCTTCTTTTGCCCTAGCCTACGGATCATAGGTTATGATTCTTGTTGAACTCGAAGTGCCTTCTCATCAAGTGACTCATTACGACACCAGAACGAACGAGGAGCTCCTCCTAGAGTCTCTCAACACGGTTGATGAGATGCATGATGAAGCTGATCTGAGAGCAGTTGCACATCAAAAATGGGTCGCCCAGTACAACACCAAGTTCAGGAGCTAGACCTTTGAGATTGACGACCTCATTCTCAAATGAATCTTCCCAAGCCCCGTGAATATGGGCCCAAGCTGGAAAGGTCCGTACATAATCGAACACAATCTTGAGATGGAACATTCACGTTAACAACTATGAATAGGGTCTCCCTTCCCCGAGCATGGAATAGTGAATATTTTCGTGTAATGAAGTATGATTATATGTGTTTGTTATGTGTAATGAGTTTGTTATGTAAGGGTAAACCGGTCTGGGCTCAATCACACTTGCGGGTTGCACCTGGGCTCAAGCCCATGCTTGTTTTCTTTTCTTTCTATTTTTGTACATGTATCACTGATATACATATATCAGCCTCCTCTTCTATTTTTGAAAAAAGGATATAAAAAACCCTAAGCTCGATCAATGGTGTCTTCAATTCATGATTCTCTTCTGTAATATTTTACTCTAATTCAAATATAATAACATGGTATCAGAGCATCCAGCATTGATCTAGGGTTTATAGATCTCTCCTATCCCCAAAATTTTTAATTCGATCCACTAAGTTTCAAATTTGGAAACATGACTGAAAGCAAGAGTTCACCAATGGTTGATGTTCTTCCCGTAATGTCCAAAATCACAGATCGCAAATTAAATAATACAAATTTTTTAGAATGGATGAAGACAATCCGATTGTATCTTCGAAGCATCGATAAAGATGATCATCTCTCTGAAAATCCACCTGCTACATCTAAGGAAAAGGATATTATCTGGTTGAGGGAAGATGCTCGGTTATTCTTACAAATCAGAAATACAATTGATGATGAAGTTATTAGCCTAATAAATCATTGCGAATTTGTGAAAGAATTGATTGAATATCTTGAGTTTTTATATTCTGGAAAAGGTAATCTCACTAGAATGTATGAAGTTTGTAAATCCTTTTACAGAACCGAGAAGCAAGATCAATCACTTACCAATTACTTCATGAATTTCAAAAGAACATATGAAGAATTTAACGTGCTTCTGCCTATGAGCCCTGATGTGAAGGTTCAACAACTCCAACGAGAACAAATGGCCATTATGTCCTTTCTGGCTGGCTTACCACCAGAGTTTGAATCAGCCAAGTCATAAATATTATCTGGATCAACTATGACATCTCTTCAGGAAGTATTCAGTCGAGTTCTTAGAACAGAGAATTCATCATCAACTATAACCATGAACAATAGTGCCTTAACTAGCTCTAACATACCCAAAAATGCTTGGAGACCCCCATCAGACATTAGACCCCCATGGAACCCTTCACAAAGACCTGAATCCTGGAGACCACCGGTATCTCAATCTTGGAGGCCTCAAAGAGGTGGATGGAGACCAAATAACAAAGTGTGTTCATATTGCAAGAAGCCTGGACATCTAATCATTGAGTGCAGAAAATTACAATACAATAATCAACTCAAGAATCAAGGAACTTCTAACAACACTAATAATCAGAAAACTGTTCTTATGACCACTGAGGAATATGAGAAGTGTTAGCACCAAAATTGGTCACTAACCTCGTAGAGAAGGATTGTGTAGAGATATAAGTGATGAAAGTAAATTAAACAGAGAAGACAATGCTAATCTAACTGCAGAAAGTAAGAACACCAAATTTATAGTGGTTCAGCGTAATTGCCTACGTCCACTTTGAGGTTAAACTTTATTGATCTTCTTTATAGTTGATTACAAATACAATTCGTGAATCAAATGCTTGAATGAAGTTGTTAAGTAGAGAAGATGAGTCTTGAAAATGGCAGAGTCTCCCCAGTGTTCTATCTCCCAAAAAAGGATCCATTTCACTGTGACCCTGCCCCTCTATTTATAGGCAAATATGGGCTGGACTTCCTAAGTGGCTGGATAGCCGAACGCTCCAGCCCCAGTACAGTGGTTGCTGTATGCCGAACCAGGTGTGCCGAACGGTCCCTGATGCCGAACAGTCCCTTCTATGTCGTACGATGTGGTTGATGTTTGGGAAGTGCAGGATGTTCGTCAGTCAAAGCCGAACGCTCTCCTAGATGCCGAGTACTCTTGTTGCCGAGTACTCCTGATGCTACCGAGTACTACGCCGAGTACTCCTGTATGCCGAACTCCAGATGCTGCCGAGTTCTCCTTGATGCCGAGCGCTCTTGTATGCCGAGCAGTCTTGTACGCCGAGCAGTCTTGATGCCGAGCACTCTCGTATGCCGAGCAGTCTTGTATGCCGAGCAGTCTTAATGCCGAGCACTCTTGATGCCGAGCACTCTTGTATGCCGAGCACTCTTGCTGCCGAGTATTGGTTGACGCCGAGCGCTCTGTATACCGAACATTATGGATGCTGTGTACTTCGCCGAGTACTCCTAGATGTCGGACATTCTATGACGCCGAGTTCCACTAGGAAGCCGGGTACTTCGCTGAACAATCCTAGATGCCGAGTACTCTCTGACGCCGAGTGCTACCTGATGTCGAGCACTGGTTGCCTGGTCAAATCTCCAGGAAACACTTGCCCCCCAAAGTGTATCATGTGACCGAACGTGATGCGCTTTGAATCTGGTTCAATTTCCCTTGATGCTGCCTTCTCGAGAATGCCTGTGACGGAGGTGCGTGACGAGCGTGGTTTGGACACCGAACAATACGTTCAAAGCCGGACAGCCCTCATGTGCCGAACGACACTTCGTTTTGATGCCAAACACTTCTGGTATTGACCGGTTCTACCGGGTATAGCCTTTTCAACTTCTACCTCCCTCTATATAACCAGGCGCCCTTCCACCATTTTCCTTTTACGCCTTCTTTTCTGTCATTCCTAGAGACTTGCAATTCTTGCCATCCTATCAGATATAAAGTCTAATTGATCCTTCCTCAACTTCGATCGTCGAACTAGGTATCATTCCTTCCACGATTACATTACTTCAACTTTAGGTTCATCACATGGAAACGGGGTATTTCTATGGTTGTACAATGTGTGGCTAGTAGAAGTGGCTCGCACGTTTGGAGTCGTCGAACGGTGCATGGTAGTTAGGCCTAGCTCCTTTGTGTTGAACAAGACTGGAAGAAAAAGGAAGATGGGGTGTCGAACGGCGTAACCTTTGCCGAGCGATCTGTCTCTGTCGTTCGGCGTAGATGGAGAAGGAGCAGGGTGGAATTATGATCGAGGGCGGAGTGCTACTTTAGCCGAACGAACTAAGGCCGAACACTACCCAAATGCCGAACAGACATACACGCCGAATAGCATTTAAACCGAACAACATAATTGCCGAACAACTGTCATGCCGAACAGATACATACCTGCCGAACAGAACTTAGACATGCCGAACAAACACATACGTGCTGAACAGAACTTAGACATGCCGAACAAACACATACGTGCCGAACAGAACTTAGACATGCCGAACAACCACATACATGCCGAACAGAACTTAGACATGCCGAACAACCACATACATGCCGAACAGAACTTTTAACTGGACGATGACTTAACCGAACGAGGCCTTTAGCCGAACATAGACTTAGCCGAATGCTTGACAATGACTTAACCGAACACACATACATGCCGACCTATTCTTAGGACGATCAATGCAATTGCCGAACAACATTTAAATGCCGAACAGTTATAAATGTCAAGTTAGACTTAAGCCGGAGACTTCACAAATTACACGTTTTCTAGATCTGGAACTGTAACCACCACCAGGCGGGCTCTTTGAGACGGTCAACGATGACGGTCTTCGAAGGCAACGATTCGAAGCTCATTTTTATATCTTTGAAATCTTATTGCTTGTACACAATTGCTTGCACTAGCTCACACACCACGTGGGGGAAAAACTCGTGTTGCTAATTCTAACGTTCAACGTTTTTTAAGTATAGTTCTCTCAAGCACTTAGCCAGGTTCGTTATTTATTTGGGATGTCGAGAAAATCTAGCTCCGCCACTATATCCGACAGGCCTGGGCCGTCATCAAGGCAAGGAGCCATTGATACTTCTAATCTGTCGACTTCTCCTGCTCATAACTTGGCACCTGATGCTCTGGAGGCAACAATCTTACTAGACAATCTGATCGATTCACAAGCCTCGAAGGTCAACGAAGCTGCTCTGCGACGGATATGTTCCATTCATGGGATTCCTTTTGCCGACGTGTTAGTTCCTTCGAGACACGATCGTCCTCATCTGCCCCCAGTCGGGTACACTACCTGCAACAAGTTCATTTGTTGGATGGGCAGCATGCCTCCGTTCAATTTATTTCTCCGGGATGTTCTGCAGTACATAGACATAGCTCCGTCGCAGCCGCACCCGAACGGCCATGCATTTCTATACGGGACTTACTTACTTTTCATGGCCGTCTTCTCCAGACCTCCAACCCCCGGTGATATCAGATACATTTATATGTTCAAGAGACGGAAAGACAGCCCTTCCTTTATGTTCCTCGAGCCATACCACAAATGCCAGATCTTGACAGGGGCATGTAGCAAATTCGCCCTGTACAAACAGGAATGGTTCTATGTGCGCTGCCCTTCTGGTTTCGCTAGGAGATGGGTCGAAGGCAGTAAGTCTCTCTGCTGAGTCACTATTCGTATTTAATCGGATTCATGCTTTTCCTAACTCTTCATTTCATCTTTTCAGGTATCAACCCGCGTCCGGAAGGCCGAGGATATTCTGAGGCTGTTGAAGCCATTAGAGCTTTTCCTGCTGAGGATCGAGACATCCGGACTATCATTTCAAATGAATCGCTGTCGGGGTTTGGCTTGCTAGCCCCTGGTCGTCGGATCAGCCTTCCAGAAGGTGTCACCATTCCCAAACCTTCATCCGGTAAAGGGAAAAAACAGGCCGGATCGTCGTCGCGCCGCACTCCCGATACGCACAGAGAAGGTGAGCGCAGAGAAGATGATGTTCCTGAGACTCAAGGCGAGAACGTGGGTCCCGCTTGGAATCCGGCAATCGAGGTTCAAGATATTGAGACGTCATCCTCCCCTTCGAAGGGGAAGAAGAAGTTAAAATATACAGTTCAAAAGGAGAAAGTTGGTGGCACTTCAAAAGTTACGCCTATCCCGCCTGAGAAAGAGGCTTCTTCGCAGCATCTGGAAAGTTCCTTGAGGGGTCTATCGAACCTTTATATTCCCGAAGACATACTTAATTACGGGTTTGATGATCCTGAAGCCATCAAATTTTCTTCGCCCGCTAGAGGCAATGCGGGAGTTCAACTCCCGGTCCAAGGAGACAACACCCCGATTAGTAAAGATAAACGAACTGGTCCGTCGGGGGGAACACTAGGACACACACGCACATATGCATTCCATCATACACTTCAAGTTTTTCCTCATCTCACGGACTTTTCTTAACTCGTTGTTATCTCCATTCTTTACAGGTGATATGGGGCGTTCTCACGGACTCGATCGTCTTCAGGGCTCTTCTGTATTTCATCACTCTGGACGAGATTCTGGTTCAGGTAGACGTAGGGACAGAGGCGATTATGAAGATAGGGACAATCGTCCCCGCGAGTCGTCTCACCGCAAGAAGGCACACTCTCAATCTTCCCAGTCCCGTGATCTTCCTCCTCCAACTGAGCCAGATAGGGAGAAGTCTTTACAGAAGGGTTATCAATCTGATGCTCCTCGAGAACAACATTCCAGTTCATCGAGTACAAGGCAAGTCCGAGAGCAACGGAAAAAAAGCGGAATTCTCAAAGCCTCCTCCTCCTACTCCTGCGGTGGACCCAACTATTGCGGAAAAGATGGTCGATCTCAAGGCCAAGTTTCCAAAAATTTGCTTCGATGGTCTGAAGTTCCTCCCGGCCATTCATCATATTTCCGGGCATGTGAAACAGAGTGCCATTGCCTGCAATAACGACGTCTATGTTCAACATGACGCATTTGTGCACTTGGTGGAGAAGATCTCGGAAGTATCCGTTGAGCGTCAACACGAGATTGATCGTCTGAATCTGGAGGCCAACAGCGATAGGAAAATCATCAAACTCCAAGACGAAGAGCTTGCTTCGTATAAGTCGAAGCTGGAAGCCGCTGAACAAAGCGCAAAAGATACTGCTGAGGCAGTTACTCGTTTAGAGGCGGCTCACAAAAAAGAGCTTGACGAAGCAGTCCAGCGCAGCGGTGCCCTCGCCCTAGAAAAAGACTCTGTCCAAAAAGAAAAGGACGCGCTCGCCACCCAAGTCAAAGAGCTGAAAGAATTACTCTCCAAGGAGAAGGAGGATAAGGTAGCTGCTCAAGAATAATCACAACGATACTGTGATGAGATCGTTGCTACCCGACTCCTGAAAACAAAGCTCGATGACGAACTCGCTGGGGTTGAGAAAATGAAGGATGAGGCCCGTGAGGAGGGCAAAAGAGAGGCTGCAGAGGAGATTGACTCTCGCCTCGAGGTGGCCGCGGAAGCCGGCAGGGAAGAGGTCAAAAGCATGTTTGACCCGTTGATTGATGAATACGGAGCCCGCGTCCTCATGCATCGCGACTTAACATTCTTGGGTGACGGCTACCTTGAGTCCCTAGCCGAGGCCTGGGAAACTTTGATAAGGATTAGGAAGATCGAGTCAGGCTCCGAAGAGGTTGATGAGGAGGCCCTGGTGAAGGAGTTCTTTAGGGGGAATGAGCCATCGGATTTATCCGCAGCATTAGCACTTTACAGCAAAGGCTCTCCCCTTCCAAAAGAAAAAGATGGTGAAGCTGGCCCATCTGGGGTTAATATTACTGCTCTTCATACTGCTGCTCAGTCTACTGCCCAATCGGCCGGTCGGCCGACACTTGATCCATTCGAGCAGCATGTTGGTTATGACCCCGAAGACCTTGGGCTCGGTGCTCATGTGCTATCACCTATCCTGGAGGGTGAAACCCCACGCGCCACCGATAGCCAACCGGAACCTGGTGGGAAATTCTTCTTTCACTAGAAGTTGAAAGATCCTATCTTTTTTTCCAGCAGTGGCTACTCGTTCTAACGCTCATTCTTTATGTTTTCGTGCAGGTTGTTCTGACGCCGAGCAAATTCCGAGGAGCGATGACGCCAAGGAGGAGGCAGGGAAAACAAGCGATGTTGTCCACGCTGGAGTACTCCCTGGTCCCGATGCTCAGTTGATCGGGGCGCTGGATGATGATAAGCTCGACGCTTCATCTCCTGCCGAAGGGGATGATGAAATTGAATTCACCGGCGCCACTGAGCATACCTCGCATATGAGCATGAAGGACCGCCTTGCCGAAGAGGAGAAGAAAAAGGCCGAGGTCAAAGTTGAACCTGGAATCCTGGAACTTTCCGACCCGCGGAACAGACCTCTGAAAATCATCCTCCCGGGCAGGTCCAAACCGCTAGATGTTCCGTCTCCTACTCCTGACTCCGCTTCCTTAGCAAGCAAGAAGTCCAAGAAAAGGCGTGAGGGAGAGGAGTCATCGGAAAAGACGAAGGAAGACAAGAAGAAGAAATCGAAGAAATGATCGATATACTCGTTCAACGAGCTTCTTGCTTAAGTCTTGTAATTGCTTTTATCTTCCGTAGCTTGTAGTTTGTATAGACAGGTCTGGATTTTGTAGGAGTGATCATGTAATCCCATTTTGAACTTATCGAATAAAGTTTAGTTTCTTTTTGTTTGAATGATTCTCTTGTCTTTCTTTGGTTTGCTGACTAATTGTAGCCATAACTCAAGTTCTTATGAGTTGCATTATCTCCCGGTCCATTCTCGTGTTGTTCAAACATTTTCGGGCATGGCGTACTTCTCGTCCCGCATCTCTCGAGTGCTTGGACTTTTTGCTGACTCTGTGCTCCGGGGACTTGGAGACTTGAAACCGTTTATACTCTAGTTCGCGCTCCAGGGACTCAGAGTACTCCACTCCGCACTCTGGGGGATTCGGAGATTCGTATTCGTTTATGCTCTAGTCCGCGCTCTGGGGACTTAGAGTACTCCGCTCCGTGCTCTGGGGATTCGGAGATTTGAAATCGTTTATACTCTAGTCCGCGCTCTGGGGACTTAGAGTACTCCGCTCCGCACTCTGGGGATTCGGAGATTTGAAATCGTTTATACTCTAGTCCGCGCTCTGGGGACTTAGAGTACTCCGCTCCGCACTCTGGGGATTTGGAGATTTGAAATCATTTATACTCTAGTCCGCGCTCTGGGGACTTAGAGTACTCCGCTCCGCACTCTGGGGATTTGGAGATTTGAAATCGTTTATACTCTAGTCCGCGCTCTGGGGACTTAGAGTACTCCGCTCCGCACTCTGGGGATTCGGAGATTTGAAATCGTTTATACTCTAGTCCGCGCTCTGGGGACTTAGAGTACTCCACTCCGCACTCTGGGGATTCGGAGATTTGAAATCGTTTATACTCTAGTCCGCGCTCTGGGGACTTAGAGTACTCCGCTCCGCACTTTGGGGATTCGGAGATTTGAAATCGTTTATACTCTAGTCCGCGCTCTGGGGACTTAGAGTACTCCGCTCCGCACTCTGGGGATTCGGAGATTTGAAATCGTTTATACGAGTCCGTACGTTGTACAAGATAATGTAGTTCGTCATTCAATTACGAGATATAGAAACGTTAGTGATTCATGGAAGGTACGTCTTCAAGCCTTTATTAATGAAAATCAACTAAACTGTTCGATTACAACTTTTTTTTAAAAAGAAACTAAGTTATTACTGAATGGAAAGATGCAGGAAATAACAGTGCTTAAAACAAGAAAGGAAACATGCTAAATGTAATAGTGCCGCAGATGTTCACTGTTCCATGCTCGGGGGAGTGTCGTGCCATCAACGGTTGCCATCTTGAATGTTCCCTCTCCAAGCTTCCGTTCAATGGCGTACGGACCTTCCCAGCTGGGATTCATACGTGATGGTACCGGGAAAACTCGTTTCAGAACGAGATCACCCACATCAAAGATCCTTGGGCGGACTCTGCCGTCGTAGTAGCGCTTGACTCGGTGCCTATGCGCTGCCGCCCTTAATTCGGCTTCTTCATGCTTTTCATCGATGCAGTCCAGTGATTCCAACAAGAGATTCTGGTTCGTCTTGGGATCATAGTATGTCACTCGGTGTGATGGAACTTCAAGTTCCATGGGTATAACGGCTTCAGAGCCGTATGCCAAGGCGAATGGAGTGTGGCCGGTCGCGGACTTGTGGGTAGTTCTATACGCCCATAATGCTGTCGGGAGTTCATCTACCCACTTGCCTCCGACCTTTTCCAGACGCTTCTTCAGTAAGGACTTGATTATTTTGTTGACGGCCTCGACTTGCCCGTTAGCTTTCGGGTGTGCCACGGCGGCGAACTTCTTCTCGATGCCATATTTTAAACAGAACTCTTTGAACTCTCTGCTTTCAAATTGCATCCCGTTGTCCGTAATGATGGTGTGTGGAAGGCCAAAGCGGCATATAATGTTTCGTACAATGAAGTTAATGACCTTCTTAGAGGTGATTGTGGCCAAAGGTTCTGCCTCAGCCCATTTTGTGAAATAGTCGACTGCAACTATCGCATATTTCGCGCCACCTTTGGATATAGGCAAAGAGCCGATTATGTCGATTCCCCAGATCGCAAATGGCCAGGGACTAATCATTTGTGTGAGTTCCGTTGATGGAGCCCTCGGGATTTTCGCATATCTTTGACACTTGTCGCATTTTCTTGCGTAGTCCGCGGCGTCCCGGTTTACGGTGGGCCAGTAATATCCATAGCGGAGGATCTTCTTTGCTAGCGTTTGCCCCCCAGTATGGTCGCCACATTCCCCTTCGTGAACCTCTCTTAAGACCCGCTTTGTCTCATCATGAGCGATGCATCGCAATAATGGGACTGAGAATCCTTTTCGGTACATCGACCCATCCTGCATTACGTATCGCGCGGCCTTTCGAAGGACCTGCCGTCTTTCGCTTCTTTTTTCTGGTAAAGCCCCGGTCGTTAGGTACAGTTTGAATGGGGTTATCCACGATTCCTTCTCGATTCCTGTTTTCAACACGAGATCGACTTTCATCCTGTCTATGCTCGGGGCATGCAAAACTTCGACGGGATACAATCCCATTTGTTGCGCATCGCCGGTACTTGCAAACTTAGCCAATAAGTCGACTTCTTTGTTCTGTTCACGCGGGATATGTGAAATGTCATAACGTTCAAGATTTGATAGTAGCTCTTGGACCTGAACGAGGTACGGAGCAAGCTTTCGTCCCTTTGCTTGGTAGTCCCCCGTACTTGGTAAACCACCAACTGTGAGTCGCAAAAGATTTCGACTGATTCGATTCCGAGTTCTCTGATGAGCTTCAAGCCAGCGATCAGTGCTTCATACTTGGCTTCGTTATTTGTACCCGGGAAGTCGAGCTTTAGGGCATAACAGATTGATCGGTTTTCCGGAGTTATAAGAACTACGCCCGCGCCGGAGCAACGGTCGTTTGAGGCACCGTTAGTGTATAATTTCCATCGAACGGGGGGAATGATGTCATGGTCATCCAGTTTGATGGGTATGGTAAACTCAGCGATGAAATCCGCTAATGCTTGCCCTCGGATGGCTTTCCGCGGTAAGTATGCGATATCGAATTGGCTCAACTCGATGTTCCATCTTAGCAATCTTCCAGAAGTTTCCGGTCGTTGGAGTACTTGCCTCAGGGGTTGATCGGTATACACGCCGATTGAATGTGCTTGAAAGTATGGGTGAAGCTTTCGTGATGCAATCACCAAGCAATAAGCCAATTTCTCGATTTTAGGGTAATTCCTCTCTGCCCCTGTTAAATGCTTGCTAACATAATACACCGGCTTCTGGACTCGATCGTCCTCACGAACCAATGCAGCACTTATCGCATGCGGGGATACAGCCAAGTATACGTACAACATCTCATGGTCAACTGGTTTTGCTAGCATTGGTGGACTCTCCAGATGCCTCACCAGGTTCCAGAATGCTTCCTCACAACTAGACGTCCATTCAAAATTTCTCTTCCCTTTCTTTATGATATCGAAGAATGGGATGCACTTGTCAGTTGCCCTAGATATAAATCGACTTAGCGCAGCTACTTTTCCGTTAAAGCTTTGTACTTGCTTTATAGTCCTGGGCGCTTGCACATCTCGAATAGCTTGGATTTTTTCTGGGTTGGCTTCGATTCCCCTAGCATTGACGATGAATCCCAAAAACTTCCCTGATGCGACGCCAAATGAACACTTCAGAGGGTTGATCTTCATCCCGTAAAACCTGAGTATGTCGAACATTTCAGCCAAGTCTCGAATGTGGTCGTTTGACCGTCGTGACTTCACGAGCATGTCATCCACATAGACTTCCATCGTTCTACCCAGCTGGTCCTTGAACATCCGATTCACTAAATGCTGGTAAGTTGCTCCTGCGTTTTTCAATCCAAAGGGCATCACTACATAGCAATACAGCCCGACATTTGTAACGAAGCTGGTGTGTTCTTGGTCCGGAATATACATCGGGATTTGGTTGTACCCTGAGTATGCGTCCATGAATGACAGCAGCTCGTGTCCTGCGGTGGAGTCGACCAACTGATCGATCCTAGGCAGCGGGAAACTGTCCTTAGGGCATGCTTTGTTCAAGTTGGAATAATCTACGCAAGTCCTCCATTTCCCATTCGCCTTTTTTACTAGCACGGGGTTGGATACCCACTCAGGGTAGAGGGCGTCGCGGACGAACCCATTTGCTTTGAGTTTGTCCACCTCTTCTCCGAGAGCGGCGAACCTCTCCGGATCCATTCCTCTCCTCTTTTGTTTAACTGGGACATACTTCGGGTCTATGTTCAACATATGACTCATGATGGCGGGAGAAATCCCACACATATCAGAATGCGTCCAGGCGAAAACATCAAGATTCGCCCGGAGGAAGTCGCTAAGGTCTTCAGTCATCTCGGGACCAAGCTGTGATCCGATTTTCAGAATTCGCGAAGGGTCGTCACGGCTAACTGAGATGTCAATTGTTAATTCAGCCGGTGCCGCCTTCTCTTCCCTGGGTTTCTCATCGTCGTCTCTCGGATCTATATCTCCGAAGATCCGAGAACTATGCCCGAGCTAGGGCTCGGGTACTACTTGTCAATTATCCGCATTAAGGACGCGGATGGGATTGTCCGCAACCTTTCCCTTCTCCCTCCGATGGGCTTCTCGGAGCTCAGCCACATAACAGGAACGACCAGCTGCTTGGTCGCCATGAACAATACCTATTCCTTTGTCAGTTGGGAAATTCAAAGTTAAACACCACGGGGCCAATGCTGCCCTAAACTCAGCCAGGGCCGGCCGGCCCAAGAAAACATTATATGGAGAATCCACATCCAAAACTACGAAGAGTAGAATTCGCACCCTCCAACGCTCGCCTTGCCCCAGTTCAACTGGTAACTCAACGTACCCCACGGCGTCGGTTGCTGCGCCGTTAAAGCCGTGTATACGAGCCTTGGACGGTTTCAGGTCTTTTGTTTCTAGTTTCATTTGATCGTAAGCCTTCTTGAAGATGATGTTGACTGAACTTCCACAATCAATCAGAATTCTTTTCACATATGCTGGTCCGATCGTTGCAGATATGACCATGGGGTCGATGGTCGGAGCCTCTATCTGATCAGCGTCTCTACTTCTGAACACAATATCGTCTGTCATTACGTGCTGCTGCTTAGCAGGGGCCCCGTCCTCCGTGTTCGAACAGCACTCAAAATCTGCATGCTTCAGGGAACTTGCATATCGCTCCATCTCTTTCCAATTCTTATCTGCGGGGTGAGGTCCGCCGATAATTGTATTTATGACTAGTCTACCTACGGTTCGGGCAGGCTCCTCGGGATGATGCAGAGCTGGTGCACGACCTGGGTTGGACGTTCCCTGTCCTCCTTCCTGAGGATCCTTCACAAATTCTTGCAATTTCTTCTGCCTGATCAACTTTTCAATAGCGTCGTGTAGGTGTCTACACTCCTCCGTATTGTGCCCATAAGTCTCATGGAAGCGACAATATTTCCCGGTCCGTTTTTGTTCCTCGGTCGATTCTTTCGGACGGGGCTTTCTGTATTGAAAAGTATTGCAGGTGGATAGGTAAATGTTCTTAAGTGGCGCGTTCAGCGGAGTATACTCGCTGTAGCTCGGAATTCTCGACTTCCACTTCCCCACTTCTTTTCTTTTCCCTTGACTCCTTCCTCCGGACTCCTTGGGTTGCCCGGGCTTGTTCTGGACATTGACCTGGACCTTTCCCGAGCTGTCTCCAGACTGCTTCACAGCAATGTTGCTCTTTATTGATTCTTGGACAGGTCCTGGCGCCTTATCCCGTCGTACCCACCTAGCTTCCTCTCTTCTTATGAACTGGTGTGCCTTTAAGTAGAAACGCTCTAGCGTAGCTGGAGGTTTTCCTGCCAGCCAATCTCCAAACTCAGAGTCTGGATCCACACCTCTCATTACAGCCATTAGAATTGCATGGTCGTTGGGATTACTGACTTCAGTTGCTGCAACGTGGAATCTTTGCAAATATTCCTTCAACGACTCCCCGGGATTTTGGATTACACTTGACAGAGACATCACGTCCTTTGGGCGCGTAGTGTGTATCCTGAACTGCTCAATAAACTTCTTTGCCAACTCCTCGAAATTTGATACGGATCGCGGAGGAAGTCGGGTGAACCACATAGTAGCGATCCCAGATAGAGTAATCGGAAAGCACCTACACTTGGTGGCATCATTCGCTCTAGCTGAATCCATCATCCATTCATACCTCATGACGTGCTGTCTGGGGTCAGTCCTCCCTTCATACGTAGGGATAGTAGGCATACTAAACTTCCTGGGGTACGCCGCTTGCAACACAACATCCGTGAACGGAGTATGACTTCTTGACACTCCCCAATCATCATTCGATAACCCCTGATTTTCTTTCATCAACTGCCTGATCATGGCTGTCAGATCTGGTGTCTATATGGAAGGCGGAAGGTTAGTGTCTGTTCTACGTGCCTGACCATGCTGATGCCTCCTCTCCCAGCAGTCTGCCAATCGTGCGTCTTGAGGTTCGACATCGTTAGCATTTTGATGATCCGGGCCTCTATCCTCCATCTGTACCCCGGTTCTGAAGTTTCCAGCTCTTGCTTGGTCACGGTCTCCAGCTGTCTGAACAGCAGCTTCTGCTCGTGCAGCGTCAGTCTTGCGGCGTCTGCGCCTGGGAGGTTCATCAGAGGAAGTAGAACTGTCAGATGAAGAGTAAGGAGCGGGATTGCCCCCAGCATTCTGTTGCTGCTGTTGAGTGAGTTGTGCCATCAGGTTGGCATTAGCTTGCATCTGCTCTCCTAGTTGTCTCCTACTTTCCCTGAGCTCTCTCATCAAGTCGTTGAACTCTATTCTGGTGACAACTGGAGTTTGGTCCTGAGCGGCAACTCCTGCATTTGGAATTGCTGGTTGATTGCTAGGCCCTGCTTGTTGCACGCTAGCAGTCTCGTGGGCATCCGCATTATGAGAAGCTGACCTGGTACGTGGTCTTGCCATTGTAGAGTTATTGGTATGAACTCTGAGTAGAATCAACGGATGTCCTATCAGTGAGTCGGATCTTCTTTGGGGGATTTGTTCAATCCAGTAGCTTCAAAGCAGATCCTTGAGGTCTGAGAATTCAACTCTCAATGAAAGCACCAAAGTGTTAGCACCAAAATTGGTCACTAACCTCGTAGAGAAAGATTGTGTAGAGATATAAGTGATGAAAGTAAATTAAACAGAGAAGACAATGCTAATCTAACTGCAGAAAGTAAGAACACCAAATTTATAGTGGTTCAGCGTAATTGCCTACGTCCACTTTGAGGTTAAACTTTATTGATCTTCTTTATAGTTGATTACAAATACAATTCGTGAATCAAATGCTTGAATGAAGTTGTTAAGTAGAGAAGATGAGTCTTGAAAATGGCAGAGTCTCCCCAGTGTTCTCTCTCCCAAAAAAGGATCCATTTCACTGTGACCCTGCCCCTCTATTTATAGGCAAATATGGGCTGGACTTCCCAAGTGGGCTGGATAGCCGAACGCTCCAGCCCCAGTACAGTGGTCGCTGTATGCCGAACCAGGTGTGCCGAACGGTCCCTGATGCCGAACAGTCCCTTCTATGCCGTACGATGTGGTTGATGTTTGGGAAGTGCAGGATGTTCGTCAGTCGAAGCCGAACGCTCTCCTAGATGCCGAGTACTCTTGTTGCCGAGTACTCCTGATGCTACCGAGTACTACGCCGAGTACTCCTGTATGCCGAACTCCAGATGCTGCCGAGTTCTCCTTGATGCCGAGCGCTCTTGTATGCCGAGCAGTCTTGATGCCGAGCACTCTCGTATGCCGAGCAGTCTTGTATGCCGAGCAGTCTTGATGTCGAGCACTCTTGATGCCGAGCACTCTTGTATGCCGAGCACTCTTGCTGCCGAGTATTGGTTGACGACGAGCGCTCTGTATGCCGAACATTATGGATGCTGTGTACTTCGCCGAGTACTCCTAGATGCCGGACATTCTATGACGCCGAGTTCCACTAGGAAGCCGGGTACTTCGCCGAACACTCCTAAATGCCGAGTACTCTCTGACGCCGAGTGCTACCTGATGCCGAGCACTGGTTGCCTGGTCAAATCTCCAGGAAACAAGAAGTATTCAAAATTTCAGGAATCTCAAAATAAGCCAGCTGTTTCTACAATTGCTAATGCTGAAACACCAACATCAAAGTGGATAATTGACTCAGGGGCTACAGATCATATGTCAAGTAAACTTAAACTATTTATAGACTTAAAAAAACATGGAGAAGGTCAAGCAATCACTTTAGCAGATGGGTCACAATCTATTGTTCATGGAATTGGTAACATTGACACCGGTCTTCCACTAAAATCAGTATTATACATACCTTCCTTATCCTACAATCTTTTATCTGTGAGCAAAATTACTAAAGACTTGAATTGTAGTATAGAATTTTTTCCTAAAACATGTGTATTTTAGGATCTTATCACGAAACAAATTATTGGTAAGGGATATGAATCAAGGGGGCTCTATATCTTGGAAAACTCACCTGTAGCATGCACAAGTATGGAGTCTGCCATCAAACTTCATCAACAACTTGGTGCAATTCTATAACAACTCTTGACTGTGAGCCTTGTCAATATGCTAAACTACATAGGAGTAGCTTAAAACCTAGAATAAATAAGTGTGCAAGTGCACCATTTGAACTTGTACATTCTAACATATGGGGACCTTCACCAATTGTTTCTAAATCTGGTTATAGATATTTTGTGACATTTGTGGATGATTACTCTCGAGTTACTTGGTTGTTTTTAATGAAAAATAGATCTGAACTGTTCTCTATTTTTTGTACCTTTCATGAAGAAATTCAAAACCAGTTTAAAACATGCATTAAAACCCTAAGGAGTGACAATGCTAAGGAGTATACCTCCCATATCTTTAGTTCATACTTGAGTCAACATGGAATTATACATGAAACATCATGTGTAGATACTACTGCACAGAATGGGGTGGCTGAAAGAAAGAAATAGACATCTTCTTGAAACTGCTAGGGTATTGTTATTTCAAATGAATGTACCAAAAGTTTTCTGGGCTGATGTAGTTTCAACTACTTGTTTTCTGATTAATAGGATGCCTTCAACTGTTCTTAATTTTAGTATTACATACAAAGTGTTGTTTCCTAACAAAGAAGTGTATCCTATTAAACCAAAAATATTTGGATGCATTTTTTTATTAGAGATGTAAATTCCCAAATAGGGAAACTAGATCCTAAAGCTTTAAAATGCATCTTTGTGGGGTATTCAAGATTACAGAAAGGATATAGGTGTTATTGCCCTAATTTAAACAAATACATAGTATCTATAGATGTGAATTTCATGGAAGAAAGACCATATTTCCTAGCATCACACACACCAAATCAGGAGGAGATTGATGAGTATGTTGTCCCTACCACTTTACCATCTCAAGAATCTGAAACAAATATCGAGGAAGATAATACTGCTGCACCTACCAGTGAGAGTCCTACATCACTTGATCCTAGTCTTGATCTCCCTATTGCCCTTAGAAAAGAGAAAAGAAAATGCACATACCCTATCTCTAATTATATGACTTATGATAACCTCTCACAATCATCCACATGTTCACCACTTCCCTAGACTCCATCTATACACCTAAAACTGTTGCTGAGGCTTTATCTAAACAAGAGTGGAAAGAAGCTATGATTGATGAAATGACTGCTCTAGAAAGGAATAATACATGGGAACTAGTTAAGCTTCTAGAGAACAAAAAGGCAATTGGGTGTATATGGATATATACTGTTAAAATGAATCCAAATGGGACAGTGAATAGATTCAAGGCAAGACTTGTTGCAAAAGGGTATGCACAAGTATATGGTATGGATTATTCAGATACATTCTCTCCAGTTGCTAAGATGACTTCTATTAGACTATTCATTTCATTGGCAGCCTATTTCAATTGGAAAATTCATCAACTAGACATCAAGAATGCATTTCTTCATGGTGACCTCAAAGAAGAAATTTATATGGCACAACCACCTGGATTTATTGCAAAAGGAGAGAATGGACTTGTTTGTAAATTAAAGAAAACACTTTGTGGACTTAAGTAGAGTCCAAGAGCTTGGTTTGGGAAGTTTAGTCAGACTCTAGAAGAATTTGGAGTAACTAGGTGTAAAAGTGATCATTCAGTCTTTTAAACACTCTGAAAAAGGTGTACTTATATTAGTGGTATATGTAGATGATATCATTATAACAGGGAATGATGAACTTGGGATTGCTTCACTTAAACAATTTATTCACAACAAATTTCAAACTAAAGATTTAGGAGAACTAAAATACTTCCTTGGTGTTGAGGTTCTAAGGAGTGATAAGGGAATTTTATTGTGTCAAAGGAAATATGTCATAGATTTGTTGTCGGAAATAGGAAAACTAGGCACTAAACCAAGAAGCACTCCTATCTTACTCAATACCTATCTGACAGCTGAAGGAGAACCATTTGATGATCCAGAAAAGTATAGAAGACTTGTGGGGAAATTTAATTATCTTACTATAACTAGACCTGATATCTCTTTTGCTGTGAGTATGGTAAGTCAGTACATGGTTTCACCAACAAAACAGCATTGGCAAACTCTTGAACACATACTAGGATATCTGAAAGGAACTGTAGGCCAAGGAATTATTTATACTAATCATGGTCATATGAGGATTGATAGCTTTGCTGATGCTGACTGGGCTGGATCAAAGGATGATAGGAGATCAACTACTGGGTTTTGTGTTTATCTTGGAGGGAACTTAGTATCCTGGAAAAGTAAGAAGCAACAGATTGTGTCTAGGTCTAGCGTAGAATCAGAGTATAGAGCAATGTCAAAGGCTGTATGTGAAGTTATGTGGATTAAACACTTAATGAAGGAGTGTAAACTTGAGTTTGAGCAGCCTGCAAAGCTATGGTGTGACAATAAAGCTGCCATTCACATTGCATCCAACCCTATATTCCATGAGAGAACTAAGCACATTGAAATTGATTGCCATTTCATTTGAGATAAAATTCAAGAGGGAGAAGTCACAACACACTATATTTCTACTCAAGAGCAACCTGCAGATCTGTTGACAAAAGCAGTGAATGGAGATAGAATGAAATATCTGAAGAACAAGTTGGGTTTGATAGATATATATATATAACCCAACTTGAGGAGGAGTGTAATGAAGTATGATTATATGTGTTTGTTATGTGTAATGAGTTTGTTATGTAAGGGTAAACCGGTCTGGGCTCAATCACACTTGCGGGTTGCACCTGGGCTCAAGCCCATGCTTGTTTTCTTTTCTTTCTATTTTTGTACATGTATCACTGATATACATATATCAGCCTCCTCTTCTATTTTTGAAAAAAGGATATAAAAAACCCTAAGCTCGATCAATGGTGTCTTCAATTCATGATTCTCTTCTATAATATTTTACTCTAATTCAAATATAATAACAGATGTTATTTCACTTGAAATCTGAATTTGTGGATATTTAGTCAAGTTAGATGTAACAAGACAGAATATGCACTTTCTATGTATTATAAAGCGAATTGGCTTCTCGAATCTATGATTGTACCTTTGCGTAGCTATAATGTTGTAAAATGTGATAAACATGAATGGACTTGCATGTGTACAATGCAAGTATATAGGTACTCGGAGATGGGCGCCAACTGAACTTCTACAGTCCACGATCGGACCTTTGAAGTAAAACCATACTTGGCGTCCGGAGATAATGCCAGACAACTCCCTCAACCCACAACTTGGAGGCATGAGTATGAACATTCAAAAGGCTGAATGAGATAGTTCGCTTCTATAGCTTGCATCCAGAGTCTGACGGAGCATCCACGCCTTGCCTAGAGTATGCAAAACAAAAATTCTACGCTCGAAGATAGGCAGGATCTTACACCCAAACAATGGTTGATGCCCGAAGCTAGGCGCGATCGTAAGTAAACATCCTAGATAGGGATGTCCTAACCATTAGCATAAGTGGTTAGCTCTAACCAACACTTGGAGTTGGCGCGGCCAAAACATGTATCCCAGAGAAGGATGCCAAACTTGCCACTTATGGCAAGTCATGTCGATCAATGCTCGAATTCAAGCGCAAGTGCATCCGATATTTCCTCCAAGTGGATGTCTAAACCATCTTATGCGATGATCGAAATTCGACCAAATTATGGAAACAGGTATAGTCACCTATGGGAACCCAGAGTCAGGCATTCTAGTGATTGTTTTTCACTTACTGAAATGATATGGCATTGATTCTCATATCTAGTCAAATGAGACCAGGCCAGCGAACAACAAAACTGGCAAATAACTTAGTTCGGTAATGATTATGACGAGGGATGAATCGCAAACACATTGAAAGCAAAGCGCATTCCTCAAAACTTAAGCAAATTCACACAAGATTTGAACAGAACAGAAAAGTCTTTATTATTCACATTTAAATAAAACTTGGGGGAAGAGTACAAGTTTTATTAACATCTAAACTGAAAGAAAAAAATGGAAGCCGAACATGCACAAAGCCGGCCTAAAGAAAAAAACGAGTCCTGCAACTAAACAACCAAAAGCAAAAAGGAGACAGATGACTACTACTTGTGTTTCTTCTTCTTCTCTTCCTCGGAAGATTTCCTGCCAGGTCCCTCCAGTTTCTTTATGCTCCTAACCTCGCTTCTTCGACCCTTAGGTGGGGTGCAATGTGAAGACCCGACTGGCACACTCTGAGTACTTTCGGACATAGGAAGGGTAATCGGGGTGAAAATGGTCTCGTCGGGAAAAGCTATTGACAGAAGAGGAGGGTAGCAGTCAATTGGCTCTTGCTTGATCATACTGGCTCCTAGAACCTATTCTTCTACCAACTCTTGCCTACTGGGCCCAAATGAAAGGTCTGAAGTCCTAATAATAATGACATTCTCCTCAACCTGGGCTCCAGGGAACTCACTGGTCATCTCCTCTTCCAAGGCATGAATTATTTGGTTGCCCGGACATGGAGTATCACCAGTCGGAATGCTTGGGATCATCCCAGAAACAGTTACGACCGTTGACTCGGTCATTGTCGCTTGTTCTCCTGGTAGGGTGCCTTCCTTCAAGAGGATTGTGATTATAGGCTGACCTGAAATTTGAAAAAGATAAAATGAGAGATTAGCAAAATCGACCGGTGTCATGTGTGCTCTCTCAAATATGAGTGAGGTCAATGAGATACTTCCGCCAGACTGGAGCTCTGCATGAGCAGGAGTGTCATCTAAATTCCCTTTTAGAATGGGGGATAACATGCTTGTCTTTGGCATCTACAGTGCATCTGAATTTTTCGAAGGGACAAATGGAGTAATAGAGGCGGCTGAGGGCCCAGAAATAAGCCCTGTAGTGGGATCCCGAGGGGTAGTCCCGGAGCCTTCGGCCCGGTCTTTCTACAATCTGGAAGCCAACTCCAGATGTGAAATGAGCTTACCAACTCTGAGCGCTTCAATCTCATCCGGGTTCGGAATCTTACTCTCCAACTCCGCCAGATTCACCTCTCTCCTTCCGAATTCTGTTGCGCTTCCCACATGATATGCTTCCATGCTAATGCTAGAGCTCAGGGATAGTATTTGCTAAGCCATGTCAATTCTATGAATTTTAGTACATTGGCATTGTAATTGATGATGAGTGGATCAAACCAGTCTTTGACCCGCCTCTCCGTAACAGCTACCAACTCGACCACTTTCTTAGCTTTGGTTAATGCATCATCTCTCTATTTGCAAGTGTCAAGCACCTCATTACAGTAGCCCTAGGCCATTGTAAGGGCTTTATCCTTCCCCTTCTACTCCTCGACGAGTTGCGCCTTCAGCTCTTCCACCTCCTTTTCCAGTTCATGGTTCCTATGGTGAACGGATTCAACTTGACTTAAATGGTCCTTTCTTTCTCACTCGACCATCTCACTTAGTTCCTTGGCTTTCTGTTTAGCATTCACATGTGCCTTCATAAGCTTGGCAACCTCTGCATTAAGGTGAGTGATAGTCACATCGTTTCGATTAGCCATAAATTGCAGTCCCGCAGCCTCAACCTCTAAGCTCTCGGCGTATTCAGATATCTGCTCGGACAACCTCTTTCAAATAAAATACTGGTCATAGGCTTTACTGACATACGCTATCGTATGGTCTTTGACCTCCGGGGGAATATTTTTCAAATTGGAAGAAAACTTAATGTCTTTGAAGTTGATCTTCGGGAAGCGGCGTTATATTTTATCCATCCGAGGGATAGACATGACCGGTTTCTCTGTTGTGATGATGGGCTGCTTAATGGATATTTTATTAGCTTTATGACAAGAAGAGTCAGGAGCAGCAGGCTTTGACGACCGATCGGAATGCCAAAAAGCATGGGATGGCATTGTCTGCTTAGTAAGGAGGGAAGTCAAAGAAGAACCGCGAGAGGTGTCATCATGAGAAATGCCATCGGGATGGTTAGGGTGCCTGTTCGAACCCCTAGATTGGGGCAACATGGATCTAGATCGATACCTCGATGATAAGTTGGGTGACTGATAACCCTTCTCTCAACCTCCCCCATCATAGCTTGAACGTCGATTAGAACTAGAGTCATGATTGGTGCTATGGTGGTGCGAGCTTGGCTTACGCCTCAGATGATAGGCCATCTGATCCTCAAGAGATTTGTACATACCACGTTGGTCAATTGAACCTTCTAATGAGACAAAGACGAATCAACTTTGACATGATAAAAATACAAAAAAAATGAAGCAAAGTGTAGTGTGTGTGTGTGCGCGCGTGCGCAAGTGTTCTAATGTCCCATGACGGACCATGGGTTAGAATTTTACTAACATGGGCAATCTCCCATGCTCGAGTAGAAAGCACATCTTCTTGAAAGCGAATAGGGGATCCAATATCCCCAATGCCAAATGAGTCGATTTCATTTGGAATTGGACCAAATAGTGCATAAGGGTCCTCCGAAGGCTGAATGTTGTCACTTCTGCTATGGTGGTTTATGGAGTTTGCCTTATATACCACATGGGGAGAACCCTTATCTTAGGGCATTACTTCAAAGGAAAATCCTGGTTTGTGCCCCATATCAACATCATTATGGCCTGCCTCGCCACCTTTACCTTCCTCAACATGTTCTTGTACTTCTCCAACGTCAACTACTGGACTTTGAACTAGAAGCACCGGTGAATGATCTTCATTATTTCCAGACGAACAACCATCTCATCGCTATCGGTGGCCTCTGGAGTAGGACCGACATTATGATCTGTATCAACAAGTTATAAACCCGCAAATTCTCGTCGCTGAGCAACGTCTTAGCCTCCCTTTCTACTTTTGGAATTTCATGAAGTTATCGAAGAGTCTCGGCCAAGCTGCATTGCTAGGTCTACGCGGTATATCTTCGAGGAATAAAAAAAGACGTTCGGCGATAATAGAACTATGAACATGGACTTATATGAAAAGGACGAGAATAAAACTCATGCCCAAACAACCATCACTATGCGAATCCAAGAGGACAGTGAATAAAGAAGAATTCATCTTTGAAGTAGCTCATTTTATTCCAGGTGCCAATTACAATTCTACAGCCTCTGGATGGCTCTAAGAAAGCGAGGGAAGGATTTCCCTTACGGTGCTTGAAGCTGTATAGATACCGAATTTCTTAGTTACTAGGAACACAGTTTAAACGATGAGAAAATATGATGAACGGACTATGAAGGAATGCATAACTGTTTGGATGGAGCTGAGCTGGAGCCAGCCTCATAAAATGTAGAACTCATCAGATAAATTGGTTAAACGGTGGAACACATCCTGCTAGGCACATGTACTTATTGCATGTTGTATATTCAACTGGCGAATGATGTGCTCTTTGGTGACATGTAGGAACTAACATGTCCTCGAATGGGATACCATGTTTCTCATAAATTCTTCTGAGTGTTCCTTCTTCAATCTTTGAAGCAACAAAATTGGCAGGATCTTCTAGTATGATGGCATCATCAAGTGTATCTGGAGCAGCTTTGACTTCTGGGCCTTACATAGGCTTTATTGGAACTTTTGAAGCTGGTTGTTCTGCTTTTAGTTGCTCAAGCTAAGGTATAGGTTGCACCGTAGTTTGTCGTGTAGATAGAACCATAGTCAAGCTTGACTCGGTATCTGATTCGGCGTATATAGAAATTGATGGGCCTGCAGCTTGAGCGGAGAGACGCTCGGAATATCTATGACCCATAAATATCAAAGCTTAATATACAAGTTGTATTAGAAAGATTAAAAGAATATCCCATGTTACAATGAAAGCCCAATGTGGTGTAGATTACAGTAATATGCAGTGTCGTTCAATGTTAGTGTTCGATGTTGTGCAACATTCCATTTGAAAATCTAGACACCATCCGAAGTGACCGTCATCATTGACCGACCCAACTGGCCTTACGTCATTGTCCATGCATTTAATATGTCTTGGAATTTGGGAGATAATGTTTGGGAAAATGCTAAATATTGCTCGACATCTCAAAGTAACAAAGTGGATTTAGGGTACAAAATCCACCAAAAGTTGGATCGGTACCGATCCATCCTTTTGGATGGATTCTGGCCAAGTTTTCAACCATCTCCCCAATCCTTAGCATGGCCATCCACGTGAAGGCCATCAAACCTCACCACCAACATCGCCACCTACCTAAGTGTGTTGGAGCTCGAAGGGATTGTTTGGTCCAAATCTTAGGCTAAAATTATTCAACAACAAAGTGGATCGGGACCGATCCTATTGTTTCATTCGGTGCAAGTTCAAGTAGAAGGTGGTGGTGGCTATTTGAATGTTAAGGAACGACGGTGGTCGTTCTGGTGTCAAGCGGAGACAGTTCAGTTTGGAGGCGAGGTGCTTTAATGGTGGAAGGAAACTCAAACTCGAATAGAAAAAATAAAGTGAGAAGAGAAGGGTAGGATTAGGCATATAATCCACCGAACCTAAGTTTTTAGTCATTTGATTCACTTAATTCTATGGGCTGGATTGGTACCGATCCATGCCCATGGATCGGTATCGAACGATACAACAAAAAAAGAAAAAAGTAAAGGGTGAGCGTGCATGCATATGTATGTGCATATGCTCATGGAACTCCGCAAGAATGTGCATGCATATGGAATCGAAATATGATAGAAAATCGAAGCACGTGTGCATCTACATACTCAATGTTCAATCACTGAAAAATTTAGAAAAGAAACCAGTTCAAAATCACTAAGCTCGAAATGATAGATCATAAGAGCACGCTCATGTTTAATAGTGCCAGACGTTGGTAAAGCGTCGTAACGAATAGCTAGAGACACAACACTTCATCAAAATGTTCTGAAGGTAGGATAACAACTGTTCAAAGCACGGATTGAAGTTCGATATAGTAATCCCGAATGTCTTAATTCAAACCATATCATGTTGGAAACAATATGTACTTTGGGGGACAAGTGTTATCTAGCCTTTTGATCATGTAGTATCTAGTGGACTTGACGAATCGAACCCGAAAACTATTGAGGCAAGAAGCCCGAAGAGATAGTCACTGAGTCCAGAAACCAAGTACAACCAAGACCGCAAAGTGGAATCAAGACCATCCTAAAGATCCTAAAGATCCATCTAAGTGATGGATCGGTACCGATCCATAAAGTTACATCAAAAATGCCCCATTTCCCTCCTACTCTCAAGTGTTGATGCCAGCAACCCATTTCAAGTTACATTGCATCGATCACATGCAATTCTCTATCGATCTACTCGAGCACTTGGAGTCAGGAATTCCATTCCATTTCTGATCCATATTATCACTCCAGAATCAAGCTTCTTACAGTGCAAACAAGATAGAAATCACGAAGCTAACATCAAGTCACCACAACATGAAGCGTTGGAATCGATCCATGAGTATCTTATGAATCGGTACCGATCCATGTCTATGGATCGGTACAGATCGGTACCGATCCATAGCTGTCTGCTGATATGGTCATGTTTCTTCAAGGCTAATTGCTATGGGAACGTGGAGATCATGGTGAAGGACGTGTTAGAGCATTTCTCGGCAACCTACAGCTATAAATAGAAGGCTGGAGGCTCATTTCCAAGAATCTTTTGCATCCTTGCAACTTTTACATATTTCTTTAGTAAGCACCCATGGATTCATATCGATCCATAAGAACTTGTAACATCCTCTATCTCGAGGTCCAAAGCAAAGCTCTACAGATGCTGCAGTCAATCATAGTATTAACTTCCAGTGACCAAATATGGTAATGTTAATGGTATCCATAATATCAGAAGCACTTGAATATGAAATAAAATCATCAGAGATTAAAACATTTTTCTAATTACATTTCAAAACAACATTTCATATCCAAGTTACATAATCTCAAACGTTTTCGAGGTTCAGATCAAATATAATTATTACAAAATATGCTAAGAGCAACATATGAAGATGCCCCTTGGTTGACCAGAGTACTAAATAGTCATAACAGACTTCATACAACACAGCGGAAATAAAAACATAACAACTCCTACATAGCTAACTTCAGCCTCTTGCTCGTCTTCGGAAGCTTTATTTGTCCACCTACTAAAACCTAAAAATCCTCAACCCTCAGCCTACTAAAATCAATTTTAAGCACCCGAAAGTTTAAGGGGAAAATATAAACTTGGAGTCAGACATAAAGCCTGGTGTGAATAATACTATACATCTCGATTATTTGATATTCGGTGAGACCATGCCGCTTAGCGGAATGGGTTTCCCCTCACTAATATCCTTTTAAAACATATCTTTTGCATACCTTAGTTCTGCAACCAAAACTGGTTAAAGTAATAATATCAATAATGAAAGCATATAAATCATGTAACAAATGGACTATCCGTCCGAACAATGTAGTTTTGTTTGGCTAATTACTAACTTTGGCTGACTCGGGCATACCAGAAAATATAAACAAATAATCTAACTTCTGTTAGATACTCCTCTTTTGGACGGTCTGTCTCTAGCTTACTTCTCCAGGGTCAACTGATCCTAACAGTTTTGCAGGCTCACCAATAACTTATCCTCACTCTGTATATTCATTTCTATGTGCAACATCATTTTAGTCTTACTTGTGAAAAACACTACACACTGGAATTTTGGACTAATTTAGTTAGGGGCTAATAGCTAATGTATAGGGCACGACCCTATACTAGTCCCATCTGGTATTCTAATATCCGAGTCATTTTACTTAGGGCCATCGACCCTTAAATTTTCCTTGAAAACCTTTTCTCTCAAATTTATTTAAACCTTTAAATCATACTTTAAACATGGAAAATATGCTCTATGCTTTACTCAAATCACCTTGCCATGTTATGCATACTTTACACAAAACTTTGTTGATGAAAACATTTAACCTTTGAAAGTACCCCTTCCGAATCCATTGAAAGTACCCCTTTCGATACAAGTAAAACCTTAGGCGGAAAGGCCAAAACATACCTTTTGAAACCATTGAAAAATAGCACTTTCGAAAGCTTTAAAACCTTAGACAACCTATCTTTAAAACACTTAACATTGCCTTTCGAAAACATTGGAAACCCTCCTTTTAAACCTTTCGAAACTATTGGGGAACCACCCATTACAAATCTTCATTTAGACCTTTCGAAAGCATAAAAATCCTTTGTAAACATCAATCCTTTCGAAAGAATTTAGGTTCAAGTAAAACTGTGGAAACCTTTCGAAACCGTTTAAAAACTTTTCATTTCGAAACCTTTGGGTTCTACCTTCAACAGAACAAAAAGGGTCATAAAACAACTAAGTCGAAAGCAATTCCTAAGTAAAGAAGTGATGGTGTCGAAACCAACCCTTCGAAAGCATTGGAGAAGTGGCTAGGTTATAAAAACAAAGTATCCTTTCAAAACTATTTGCTTCGAAAGGTAGAAAGCGGCAGCAAGTGGTTTCGACCATTTCGAAAGCAATTACTTAAAATAAAAGGCGCAACCTCATTCGAAACCATCCCTTTAAAACATTTTGACCCAGTCGAAAGCCAACCAAGTCGAAAGCATTCCTTTCGAAAGCAAAGCAGGCGCATTTTCATTTGAAAGCAAAGCAAGGTTTCGACCCCTATCGAAACCCATTGTCTCGACCCAATACCCTTCGCTTATGTCCAATTCACTATATACCAAGTCTTTGATACTGTGCATTGGTTTCGATGGCGATGGAGGCGGAAGCATTCAATCGAAATCTAGGCGCCGAAAGTGGCGAAACATGTAAAAAGCATGTAAAATCTAATTTTTAGCTTTTTAAACTAATCTTTTCAGCTAACCTGCCATGTTTGTCAAAATATTACTAGTTGTTAATTTTCCTTTCTAAAATTTCTGCCGAAATTTCAAAAATAAACAATTTAATTTATTTACAAGATACCCCTTCTCCTTTTATAAATATATAAAACATTTAAGTCTCATGCCTTAAATAATTTTATATATTCACTAAAACACTTAGGAAAATTCTACAAAAATTCCTATAAATCATTTTTAATATGTTTTCTAACATATATAAATTTCAGACCCAAAACATATATAATTTAGCCATAAATTATTTTAAACCCAAATGTCCATTTTCCTTACTAGAAAATTAATATAAAATCCACATTAATTCATAAAATTATGAAAATTGAAACCCATCTCTAAAATATCATTTCTGATCTAAATCTAAAATCGCAAGGCATTTGGATGTCATTTAATAGGGTTTTCACATTAAAACACAACATACAATCTATATGAAATATCATAAATCATCAACAAGCATATATATCCATTTTAACAATTAAAACACGGCAAATAACTTTGCAAAATAATTCGGATTTCATCCTAAAACCAAAAAATAGAATACATGAGATGTAGTCATTATTCACCTTAGATTTGTGATTAAGGAGTTGAGATTTGACCTTGGGTTATATTGATTTGCTTCTTTCTTTAGCTTATCTTCCTCTTGTTCTTGCTTAATGGTTGCTGGCCTCTTAGTTTTAATTTTTGCAAATGAACGTATGAAATGAATGAGTGTAAGGGTTTAGGGTATAAGGATCTACTTATTCCTATTTTGCCCCTTATCTAACTTCCTTAACTTATTTTATTTTAACTCATGTTAGTTCATTTGTTAACATGGCACGGCTACCCTTACTAATCATAAATCTCAATCCCCTAATCTTTACATTATTTTATTTAATTTAACCAACTAAATATTCTAAATAATGTTACTAAAAATTAGGGTCGTTACAGACTCCCCTCCTTAAAGAAATGCATCTGCAACTTTATTGCCCTTCCCGGTGTGTACTAAATACCTAGGTCATAAGAAGCTATAAATTCCAACCATCTCTGCTGTCTCATGTTCAGCTCCCTCTGAGAGAATAAATACTTCAATGACTTATGATCCGTATAAAGCTCAAACCTCTCTCCCAAAAGGTAATGTCTCCACACCTTCAATGCAAATATCACCGCAGCTAATTCCAAATCATGCGTTGGATACCTAACCTCATGCGATCTAAGCTGTCGAGATGCATAGGCAATTACTTTACCTCTCTACATTAACACGGCTCCTAATCCAGTTCTACATGCATCTGTATATACTACCAAATCCTGATTCCCTTCTGGAACAACTAGTACAGGTGCATGACTCAATAAGTGTTTAAAGCTCCGGAATGCTTCCTCACACTTATCGGTCCAAACGAACTTCACATCTTTTCACGTTAGCTTGGTCATCGGTGCTACTATCCATGAAAAATCCTTTATGAATCTTGGATAATATCCAGCTAGTCCAAGAAAACACTTTATCTCGGTCACTGTCTCGGGTCTCTTCTAATTATTCATTGCTTCAATCTTAGTCGGATCTACAGACAACCCTTTCTCTGATACTACATGACCAAGAAACTTCACTTCCTTCTTCCAAAAATGACACTTCGAAAACTTTGCCTTCGGCTGATGCCGCCTCAACGTCTTAATGACCACTCTAAGATGAACTTCATGTTCCATTTTAACCTTAGAGTATATCAAAATGCCATTTATAAATACTAATACAAACATATCCAAGTGCTCTCGGAAAATTCGGTTCATCAAATCCACAAAGAATGTTGGCGCATTAGTTAGTCCGAACGGCATCACTAACCATTCGTACGATCCATATCTAGTTCTAAATGCCGTCAAAGGAATGCTATCCTCTGCTACTCTAAGCTGATGGAAACCTGTTGCTAAATCCAATTGAGAAAATACCTTAGATCCACTCAATTAATCGAACAAATCATCAATTCGAGGTAAAGGATATCGATTTTTTATCGTCTTCTCATTCAACTTACGATAATCGATACATAACCTTAACGATCTATCCAACTTCTTAGCAAACACTACAGTTGCTTCCCAAGGCGAACTACTTGGACTAATAAAATTCTTGCCTTCCAAATCCAGCAAATGCACCTCCAACTCCACCAACCGCACCTCCAACTCCCTTATCTCGGTAGGCGTCATCCTGCTTGGCGATCTACTCACTGGTTTTGCTCCTGGAACCAAATCTATCCGAAACTCAATGGCTCGTTTCGGTGACAACCCTACTACAGGTACAAAAACATCTGCGAATTCTCTAACCACGAAAACTCGATTTAACCCGTCTTCTACCTCCACAACACCCAACAAAGCATTCACCTTACAACTTGGATTTCCTACAGTATATATAATATGATCGCCACAGTCAGGGTGTCTAAGCGATATTTTCCTATCATGGTAAAATATCCTAGCATCGTACTTACTTAAACAATCCATACCAAAAATAATTCTGAACCCTACAAAATCAAACACATGCAAACTGCAAACAAAGGTATAACCTAACAAATCAAACTCTAGGTGGTCACACTTCATCCCAAGTGTCGCATACCCTTCTATTGGATTTGTAACCCTTAAGGAAGTAACTAATATATGAGGGTTCTAGGTTAAGCTTATCTACTAAACAACGAGATACAAGAGAATGTGATGCACCAGTATTAAATAGAATGCTAACTGACATACCATGAATCTGAAGCGTACCTCCCAACACAGCTTTCCCTTTTTATTCTGCCGTTGGCCTCGAGGTAGCTGGCTCCAATGCATACACCTTTCCTTTCCCATACTTAGCTAGCTTTTTGCACTAGTTCTTGTAATGTCTTTGATCGCAGTTGAAACACCTCACCTCTTTCTTCTTCGTAGCTTTCTTTCCTTTGCCTTTCCGGCACTCATGGGCATGGTATCCCTTCTTATCACACTTGTAACAGACTACTTCTACCTTTCCCTTCTTAGAAACTCCACCCTTCTGAGCTCCTTTCTTATGGAAGAACTTCCTTTTCTAACTCTGCCCGACCTGGACTTCCTTTGCCTTATTTTTCTCTAGAAAAGCAAGCATCTCCTCATTCCTCAACGCCATCTCAACTACGACATCACAAGGGTCTCCGATATGCGGTAATGTAGCCTTTGCCAACTCAGGCTTCAACACCCTAATGAATTTCTCGTTCCTCTTAATCACAGAGTCCACTATCGCATAACCATACCTCTCCAACTCCTCAAACCTTGTAGCATACTCCAACACAGACATCTCCCCTGGTTCCAACTCATCAAACTTTCCGAGCAAGGTACACTTTGCCATCACAGACATGAACCTCTCCTGGAACCTCCTCTTAAACTCAGCCCATGCCAACGTCTCTTCATTCACTCCAACCGTTACACTATTCCATTAGTATAAAGCTGCTCGTTGAAGCTGTCTCGAAGCAAGCCTTCTCTTTTGCTCGTCATTGAGCCCCAAATCTGTAAAGATTCTCTCATAGTGCAGTAACTAGTTCTCTACTTCAATTGCGTCTTCAGTTCCGATGAATGGCTTTCCTCCCAACCGAGCATAATCCCTACTCAGAATAGCATAGTTGTTAACCACTAGAGCTTCCTGAACTTCTCCTCTTACTATTCCAACAGCAACACCCGATTGCATCATGTTGACAAAGAACTGATACATTGCTCCCATGTCAACTTGCGGGACTCCAGCACCTACATTTCTAGGTTTCTCCTGGTATTTGGTTTGGCATTTCCATTTGTTGTGGTGCTTCCCCCTCCAAGGTTAACTCTTCCACTTCTAGCATCCATACCTGTATTCAAGCCTCGTGGTATACAGAAGAATAGCCTAAGAGAGAGAGAAGAATACAGATATAGCGTATACTTATATATAGCAAATACAAGTATGTTATTATAGCATTATCCCATACCCCAATCTTATCTCTAATTCCTTAAGATTATGTTTCCAAAAATCATTTTAGTTTTAAAGTTTTTCATAAACCTATGCTCTGATACCAAGTTGTAACATCCCCTATTTGGAGGCCCGAAGCTAAGAGCTACAGATGCTGCAATCATCCATAGTATTAACTTCCGGTTATCAAATATGGTAATGTTAATGGTATCCATAATATTAGAAGCACTTGAATATGAAATAAAATCATCACAAATTAATACATTTTTCTGATTACATTTCAAAACAACATTTCATATCCAAGTTACATAATCCTAGACATTTCCTAGGTTCAGATCAAATATAATTATTACAAAATACGCCAAGAGCGACATATGAAGATGCCCCTTGGTTGACCAGAGTACTAAATAGTCATAAACGACTTAATACAACACATTGAAAATAAAAACATAACAACTCCTACATAGCTAACTTCCACTACACCACAAAGCTGTTTTAGCCACACCCCTATCCGCCTTATTTGATACGGCTCAAAGCCGTATCAAATTTGATACGGCAAAAAGCCGTATCTAAACATTTAGATACGGTTTTTAGCCGTATCAAATTTGATACGGCTTTGAGCCGTATCAAATTCGTGCCTATTTTGGCTGGAAAATCATACATCCTGGAAAGCACGGTCTCCCCCAAATTCATTCCTTCCCTCGTTTTTTTTCGTTCTCCCTCCAAAACATAAATGTCATTCTCTTTCCCCCAAATTCACGTCCGTTGCATCCCAAATCTCTAAATCACTTTGCTCTTCCCCTAACTCACGACCACACTCTAAATCACTTTGTTGTACCTCGGTTCGGATCGATTTGCTGGCGATTGAAGGTTGCGCTTGCTCCCACTGTCGAACTCTTTTGCTGTGGATTATTGGGTAAAAATATTATTCTCTGATTATATCTGGATTTTTGTTCATGTGTGGGCACTGCAGGGTAATTAGGATACGATTGTAGTATATATGTGTAATCTGCTGTAGTTTATGAATATTATTTGTTTTTGTTGTTGATTCAAACCTGCAGTTTATTAGTATAATGTTCATTGCTTCAAATTTGTAGTTGATATTTCCAAATATGGATGTTGCGATGATGTACTTAGAACATTAATATATATTTCGGAGGGTGATTGTAAGTTTTTGATGATTTGCTAAAGTTATATTACTACTTAAACTATTATCTGTGGTTATTGGCATTAGGAGTATCAAGCCAGGAATCTATCTCCATTTGCGAAGGAATTCCTTTATGATATTCCAAAAGTAAAAAAATTCCTCTTTTATTCTTCCCAGCCAAAATGTACCTTTTGCTTTATGATTATACATGATTTTGCTATGTGTTTCATTAACTATGTGATCTGTTGTTTCATAATTTGATATAACTATTGGGCTTTGAATTACAACCAGGAGATGATGTACTTCATCCTTTTACTAATGATTTTGCTCTCAAGTGTTACTAATGATTTTTGCTATATGTGTTTCATTAATTAAGTCATACTGGCCTTTGTTCTACAATCGTACAAGCCTTTTAGATGGTTCACATTATCTAGAATATCATTACATGCATTACATATTAACCGAAATATAAACTATCACTCATACATGGATTTTTTTAATTAAAAAAAATAAATTGCTGGATTTGCATTACCAAGAATTTAGCAAAAAATCTACTGTACAATCTGAACCAACCTCATCAACACAAAGAGTGATATTAAGATATTTATAGTGATAGCAACTCACTTCACTATTATGCAGTACTATGGAACGAATATATGCTCAAGAGAAATCTCGTCAGGTACAAGATTATTTGCTTTCGTTCAGAAAATGAAGTCACAAAGAAAGAAGTACTGATCATATCTCATACTATCAATTAACTTGCATGTACTTCCTTACCATCATACTTTATAATGAAATGTATATTAGGGACTGACATGACATCATGGTAAAAGTCTCTTTCTAAAAGGTAAAAAGTTGATTTCTATAGATGACCTCTTTCTAATATAAATTTGCATATCAGAAATTCTTAGTCAATTAATGGGTTTGGTCGGTTAATAATCAAATGTGGTATGCAAATGGAATTATTAATATTATCTTTGTATAAATTATTAGGTGAACTAATAACCTCACTGTGACTCTTTACGGCTATTGCCAAGTCTTATGCTAAATGCAATTAATTTCATTTGGGTCAGCTAAGGCTGAGAAATATGCAATATGATCTCATGCTGATTTGGTTATTCCAATTAAAAAATGGGTTGAAATACCTGACTGTTACTATGCAAACAAATAGAAGATAAATATGGAAGGTGTAGTGTGCCATGCTAAACAAGCAATTGTATGCCAAGTCTTATGCATTATATTTTGGGATTTTTGAAAATTATTCCATTCTTATTAAAAGTAACAATGAAAAATTTAACCGACAACGTATCTTTAAAAGCATTTATCAATTAAGTCTGAAGTTTAACTCTAATTTCTGCAATTATAAGTTACATTCGTTGAATTTCTGTGAAAATGAAGGAAGGCAATACTGCTCTTGATGCAATCCGCGAAATAAATAGATTAAGAATAAAAATATGCATTGTATTATTTATACAATAATGCTTTCAATCATAAAGATGGCTAAAATATTAGAGAGATAAAGGATATGAAAGCAGTGCCAAGAGCAAGTTATAAGTACGCGGTTTGCAAGTAGAAAACAAACGGGAGGGAGGACCAAGGAGCATCACATATCTATTGAGAATGTGAATTCTTTGTGGGAATACGAAAAAAAAGTAATGTAGGGGGCCTATATCCAAAAAGTATATATGTTTGTCATACATCTCTCGTTTTCTCTCAACTTTAATGAAATAATTTCTTCCTGATCTGTAGAACCGTTATACAGAAGTAATGAAAATAATAGTTAAAAGTGATAGAACTTAGAACATGCATATCAATGACATCTTCTGCATCAAGGTTGCAACATTACAAGCTCCTTATTTATGGACTATTAAAAAGTATACTCAATGCATTTGGTGGGGAATGTTGGTTCCGAACTGCAAAATCAATGTAACAAATTAGAACTTCGAATTGACAATTCTGTAAAAGTATAAAGGAAATAATTTTTTTTGAAAAGTAAGGGTAGTTAGAAATATATAAGAGAGAATGGTTAAAGTTAAACATGTGAAAGCAAGCTGTATCCATGAGCATTATTAAATACCCATTTTACTCGATATATATTTCTGATTTGTGATCATTAGACTCAGCTTCTATACAAGAGAAGTTTTCTTAACCACCTAGAAATGCATTTATTTTAACAAACACAACAACAAGTTAAAGCCTTTAGTCCCAAAAGGCTTTAATTTATTTTAGAAAATACAACAACATACCTCTTGGATGCAAAGTTATGCGTAGAAGAGAAAGAAGTGAAGTGCTGTCGAAATTAAAGCATTTAGTCCCAAAATGGCTTTAATTTGTTTTAGACAGAAGTGAGGTGTTGTATACAAATTTTTGATTGTATGATTAATTAAGATAATGTTAGACAGAAATAACTTACCAAAACAAAATTCGTTGGTTTTCGTTTATATTTAAGTTGATTACATCGCAAATATATTATATTTACGTCTAATGTTATATATATGATATAGGAGGGCAATATGTCTTTCAGTATAGACAAAAAGTGGATAAATGAATCTGATCAAAGATCTACATACTATATAGACGGGGTGAAGAAGTTTATTAGTTTTGTTGATGAAAACGGTGGTAAGAAAGGAGTGTATTTATGCCCTTGCACTCGGTGCAAAAATATGAAGACGATCAAATTAGATGAAATTCATTTTCATTTGCTTAGATGGGGTTTATTCCAATCATATACCGTATGGTATTTTCATGGGGAAAAAAGGGCAGAGAAGGAAAAACAACAACCAGTTAGTCATGCCACAAGTACCGACGAGTCTGAACATATTATGATGGAAGATCTAGTCAATGATGCAGATAGATTTCATCATTTTCAACCTGAAAATCCGTTGTCTGATCATGCTAATGTTGGAGAGCCGTCTACGGTTGATGGCAATTGGCAGGCCAATGAAAGTAAGAAGTATAAATCACTTTTTGGTAGCGCAAAAGAGCCACTGTATCCTTCATGTTCAAAAGGGTTGACGAAGCTGTATGCCATTGTGAAACTGAATAGCTTGAAGACCCAATATGGCTTTTCAAATAATGGTGTGATTGCACTCCTCGAACTAATAAAGGAGTTACTCCCCGAAGGTAACACGCTGCCGACAAAGTACTCCGACGTGAAGAAGTTAATTAAGCAAGTTGGGATGAATTACAAAACTTATGATGCATGAATCAATGATTGCATATTATACTGGAAAGATGATGCGAATAGAGTTTCGTGTACAAATTGCAACGAACCAAGATATATGACATCATTCAACGAAGAAAGAAAAGTCATCAAAGTACCTCGAAAGACATTAAGACATTTTCCTTTAATTTCTAGATTGAAGAGATTGTATATTGTACCATGGATAGCAGATGCGATGACCTGGCATGGTCGTGCCAAGTCTGATCCAACCGTAATGCGTCATCCATGTAACACTTCTCAATGGAAAGCCGCGGATTATTTTGACCAAACGTTTGCTGTCGAGCCACGAAATGTCACACTTGAAATAGAAACAGATGGTTTCTGTCCACATGCTTCTCTATCTAACCCTTACAGTTGTTGGCCAGTAATTCTAGTACCATATAATCTTCCTCCGTCTATGTGCATGAAACGAGAGTTTTCAATGTTAACACTGTTGATTTCTGGGCTAAAACAACCAGGGAAGGATATTGATGTTTATTTACAGCCGTTGATAGACGAGTTAAAGCAGTTATGGGAAGGAGTCGTTACATATGATTCATTAAATAAATCTGAATTCACAATGAGAGCTAGGGTGTTGTGGGCAATCCATGATCACCCTGCTCTTGGGACTTTATCGGGATGTACAACTCACGGTTATTTTGCATGTCCGGTTTATGGGGAAAACACTTGTTCTTATCATCTTCCTGAAAGTAAGAAGATGTGTTACATGGGACATCGAATGTTTCTTCCTAAAGAACACAAGTTTCGATACGACAAGACAAATTTCAACAACGAACAAGAACTTCATCGTCCTAAACGGACATTGACTGGTTTTGAAGTTGAAAAGAAAGTAGCGAATATCAAAATGAAAGTTGGTAAACACAAAGAAGAAATTAGTCGAAAACAGAAAAAGTCAATTAATGAAGAAGTTGACAATGTTTCTGCATGGTACAGGAGGTCTACCTTTTTTGATTTACCATATTGGAAAGCAAATATGATTCGCCATAATATTGATGTTATGCATACGGAGAAAAATGTCACAGAGCATCTCATCAGCACCATTATGGACCATAAAGATAAGTCAAAAGATTGCATCAATGCATGGAAGGATTTGAAAATCATGGGTATAAAACAAAAGTTGTGGGTGATGGAAGATCCTGAAACAAATAAAATAATCATACCAAAGGCAACTTTCACTTTGAGCAAAGAAGAAAAGATACGGTTTTGCACCGTTTTGAAAAACCTGAAAGTGCCCAACAAATTCTCTTCAAACTTCTACAATATTGTGAGCATCAATCCTCCCGAACTAAGAAATATGAAGTCACATGATTACCACGTCATAATGCAACATTTGCTTCCGGTATTGCTTCAACATTCTTATCCACAACATAAGGATCTGCGAAATGCTATTCATCGTATTAGTCTATTCTTTAACATTTTGTGCTCAAAGGTGATCAATAGGGAACACCTTATAAAAGCAAAGGCTAGTTTGGTAGAAGCAATGTGTGTTTTTGAAAAACATTTTCCACCTGCATTTTTTGATATCAGTATCCATCTTATGGTTCATTTAGCCGATGAAGCATTAATTTGTTTCTGTCAGATATAGATGGATGTATCCCTTTGAATGGTAAATAACTAATTTCAGTTATGTACATTATTATTCGATAGAAATAGCTATTATGTACAATATATAATTGATCACATTCACAGGTTGATGAAAACATATAAAGGATATGTGCGCAACAAAAGATACATTGAAGGTTGTATTGCAGAAGGATATATCGTACAAAAAGCTAGCCTTTACTACATGGAATATATGCCAAACGGAGGTGATGGCAATCATAAACATACCCGCGAAGCGTTTTTAGACGAGGACGATGAGTTTGTTGGTGAGATACCTTTAGATAATGGTAAAGATATAACGTTAACCCAAGTGCAGTTTGAACAAGTGCGTAGATGGGTCCTTAATAAGCATGATGGATTGGATGAATGGAAGAAGTAAGTCCACACCTTTGTTTTGAATTTCCATTTTTTAATTCAATTTATGTATTCGATTTGATATGTGTTTTTCGTAGGAGGTAAAACTCCTATGAGAAAAGTACTAGATTTCAATCACGAGGCAGGGGTACAACTGTCGAAGTCGTTCAAAGTTTTACTCTATGGTTACGCAATAAGGTATTACAGCATCTTAAGTATTTCACGTGTTTATAAGTTGGCAATACACCTTCATGACCATGTTTTGTTTTACTTATTGTATTTTATGTAGTTGTTGAAGTGCATCGATGTTGATCCAACTCTCTGGCGGCTAGTGCATGGGCCGAAGTTCACGGTGCTTAGTTATACTAAGTACCAAGTGAATGGTTTTTTATTTTCCACGAAAATGTACGAAGATCGTATGGTAACACAAGATAGCGGTGTATGCATGAAAGCAATTACAAAATTTAGAGCGAGTGGTAAAGATAAAAATTATAAGGAAGCATAAACAACGTATTACGGAGTCATTCAGCAGATACTTGAGTTGGATTACACTGACTTCAAACAAACAGTTTTTTATTGTGATTGGGTAAAGGTCGAGGATAAGATTAATGGTTGCAAAATAGATCCTGTTTCAAACTTGATCAAGGTTAATTTAGGGAAATTGAAGAGCAAAGATAGCGTGAATGATGAGCCATTTATTCTTGCATCAGAAGCGAGTCAAGTGTTCTACTCAACAGATTTAAAAAATAACGGTTGGTCTGTGGTTTTGCATACACCAAAACGGTTGACTACAAATGTGGATGACATTGAGTTTCCTACCGTCTATCAATCAGCTTTTGAAAACAATGAAAAATTAGAAGACCTTACCAAAACCATTTGTTAACTGATGAATTGTTAAATGCTTCATTTCTCGTTTGAATTTCTAGTCCTTGGGGTAGTAGGAGTGTGAGATATCATTGAACCAAACAAAAATTCGCATAAAGAGAAGGTTTCTTAAAATGTCTATATTGTTGTTGGTTTCTGTTATATTGAAAAGTTTCATGATAGTATGTTTTTTATAGACTTGTAGATAAAAGGGGATTTATTTTTAAAACTAAACGTGGAATCGAAATTACAAATTTAAACCATTTTCATTAGTTGATTGTAGTCAAATTTGAAATCCAAATAGTTCTTCGAAACAATAGCAAACTGCATAAAACAGAAAAATGATGGTACAGGTTCTTCTTTGTAACAACTTAAATATGCTGCTCTTCTTTAATAATGAATATTAAAGAGATGTTGCGTATCTTAGCTGGTACAATGATGTGAATCCGTACTATCAATACAGCTTTAGTTTACTTTGGAAATTTTGGAAAGAGAGAAAAAGAATCAATAATATCGTGTTTTCTCATTTGTTCACGTTCTTGTTGAATAGCTTTCAACTATATAGCAATCAACACTGAACAATTGCGTTTAGTATATTCCACACAAGACAGGCAATTTCCAGAAGTAGAAGAGAATGCCTCTAAGGTAATATTGGTGTGTGTATAATTCCCAAAAAGGGGAGAGCTACTAAAAATCAAACCATATGAGCAAAATAAAACAAGCAATCAATCTCGGTCAAAAAGGAGAGCTACTAAAAATCAAACCATATGAGCAAAATAAAAACCTACCAATCGCGTTTCAAGTGTTATCTAGTATGGAAGTCCAACGGTTAAATCAAATACCCGATTGTTTGAGGTTCTGCCCTTTAAAGGTCCTTTTACCTTCCTTTAAAAAATAAGATTTTATTTGAAAATGATCCTTGTATAGGTTTGAAAATGTATCGTACACACACATAACTTTTTTGTTTTCAGTGGCAAGACATCTCATTTTAAACCAAGTACATATCAACGAAAATAAGTACAAAAGTTTTAAAGTTGTCCTACGACCGAATAGAATAATCTCTTTACACAATTGCTATAAAGACAACTTAAACTTGTACAACAGATCATTTTTTATCACAAATGAAGTTTAATATACATAAAATTACCATTCCGCTGCAAAATCTAGGTAGTATTCAGGTCATGAAGATCATGTATATTAAATCTTTCATACTGCTATGATTACTATGCCAATTTGATTACTCCTAATTAAATATTCATTGATATATACTTACTGGGTAGTGGAAATCACTTGGTTATGTGCATAGTCATCTTCATAGTACAAGGAAAATAATATGGATATTACAGTGTATATTCATTGTATGAATGGTAAGTTTTTGAGTTAGATTTTGCCATGAACCCTATTAATTAAGGTTTAGCGGTAGTATTTGAATTTCTAACAGCTCCTCAAAGTATACAAAGATCTACAGCACCAAGGACTGGGTCACTAGCCATTAATCATGTTTAAAATTATTTCAAGGTCATCATTAGGATCCTCATCATCTGATAATTTGAGTCCCATTGCAATAGATGGGCTATGAACCGATGAATATGGTGCAATATCTACTTCAATGCCTACACCAATGTCAGGAGTGAGATAGCTGAGGTCTTCTGTTGTTATTGCTTTTTTACTTTTATTATTGCCATGAATTGATGGTTGATGAGACCGCTTTTATTGGCTAAACAACAAATTTTACAGTGATGTTGATTTCATTTTTATTTCAGGACAGCCGAGTTGATATATTCGTAGATTATTTGTTGCATTCGTAAGGATTTGTTACATCTCTGTTGTAATTTGTTATATTCTTTTAAGACATCCGAGTCTTGCATGTGTATGGCTACTGTGTTTGCATTTATGCAACAAAACACAGTATAAACGCCACATCACAATTCAACAAGCATTTGCTTAGTTTGATAAAACTGAACACTTTTACAAACTGAGCATTGCTCTCAGTTTTTATAAACTAGGTTTATTTGTGGATTGTTTTTTCTTTTCTTTTTGTAATCTGTGATATAATTACAAATCAATAATGGTTATTTAACCGTGTGCAGGAAACTATGTCACAAAATCCAGCATCATCACATTCATCATGTTCAGAAGAACAAATAGTTGATCAAAACTTACTTGGTATTCCAGTCTCAGAAAACGCTGGAAAAATCGCCATTATGCTGGGTAAACTAGTAAGAGCTCATGTTCCGATATCATACATAAGTTGGGACAAAGTACCCGGTACATATAAGGACGATGTTTGGAACCAATTGGTGGTAAGTTTTTACTTTGATTCATTTCACTCATGTCCAAACTTCAGATCGCTGCCTACTGAAATCTTTTCTCTTTAATTTGCGTGATAAATGGTTGGAATCACATTTAATTGCAACGATGATGACATGTTCTATTGATGACATATAAGAATTAATGGGTGAAATTAATTTGGGAAAATGAAGCTAGGATGCACAACGTTTCAGTTTCAAACCAGTCCAGTTTCAGAAGCAATCATCATCAGAGAAACAATCAATTTGCACATCAAAACACCAAAGTCTAACATTTTGCCCTATTTTTTAGCTTAACTATTTTATAAAAATAAGCATTGTTTCTTTTTAACAATATACGATTCTTGCTTGCTAAGGTTACCTTGCTGGGACTTGTATTATTAATTACATTCAAACTATGGAACTCCAATCCTTATCAAGTTTGGAGTCTCACTTGATAACCAAAGTGCTAATTTCTTGAAGGATATAGTTTACTCTTTCGTAATAATCTTTCAAACTTCGGGAGAAACCATTAGACCTGGCAAGGGCCATTAATTCATTTTGTACAAGTGTATAACATCAAATTTTGGCCGCTTTCATACAAATAATACAAAATTGATACATAGGTTTCCCAACCATTCATTAGAGTATTTTCTTGGTTGGTTCTGGTAGGTACAAACTTATACATATATATACATATGTGTACAACAATAGGCAGAGCCATGAAACATGATAAAGAAAGTGGCCTAGTCTGTAGTTGTATTTAATGTATTTAAGGAATCAATAACATAAACATTGGTTGACCTTTGTCATATTTAGTGCACAAGGCCTAAAATAGTACAGTTGTATTTAATGCAGACATTTCGGCAACTGTCCAATAAACTTCCATTTAGAAGTCAAATAATACGTCTACTGCATTTAAGTTAAATTTAAAAAGATTACCCGTTATCAACCTTTGTCGTAGCATGGAGCTCCAAGTGGTCTACTGTGTATGTTCCATCTTCTTTATACCTCATATTTTGTGATAGTTTTCAGGATATTAGTTACAGTGCTGGTTTGGTTAGTGGTTGGTCAAGTAATTATCATTTGCTTGTTAACCAGTAAGTAGTTCAAGTCACCTAAGTATACATGTATCATTAACCAAATGATTATTTTTAGCATTTTTTTTTCATATTTTGCGTCTTATAACTTGAGTCTGCTATCGTGTGTGAGCGTGCACTTTTATTTTACTTCTTATAAGTTGTCGACTATTAAGTATAGACTGTTGTTTTGATATTATATGTCTTGTATTTCAATGTAGGGTACTGCATTGCTGATGATATTTAAAAAATATTTATGGTCAGTCACTCTATTTTGCAATGTATATGCACTACCTGTTACAGTCGGTTTCTAAAACCCATTTTAAGTCTGATAGAATTGATTAACTTGCTTAGGTCGGCAGTTGGCTCTATTATTTGATAGAATTGCTTCTTTGGTTTTCTTTTTATTAAGTCTGCTTGAATCCAATTTACAAATGAACGGTGACGATCTTAAGTCTTAACATGTATTACATACAGACAGTTCCATACTATTTTGTTTATGTATTTTACTTTTTGTAGAAAATGTATGCGCTCGAACCGCTTTCAAAGGAATTTTTTTAAAAAGAATGTCTAAGGCTTTTAGGAGACACAAAAAAAACTTGAGAGCAAGTTTTTATGACACTTTCGAGAATGATGAAGAAAAGATGAAAAATTATCCACCTACAATTGCTCAAGAAGATTGGAACAAGTTCATAAAAAATGAAGCAACGCCTGAAGCGAGCGGAAGAAGGGAGTTAGCCAAAAAAAATAGATCATTGCTCAGTTATGCTCACCATGCAGGCCGTAAAAGTCACGCTAGAATAGAACACGAAATGGTAAGTTATATTCATTTTTTTCAAAAATGGTAAAAATCACAACTAACATATTTTATATATTGCAGATCGTTGCAAATCCATCTGCAAATATCAACCGTCGTCATGTATGGGAGAAGACACACACGAAAAAAGATGGTAGCATATCAGATGCCAATTCTTCGTACTTCGTAAGTTAAAATTTCAGTTCTAAGTGTACCATCTTTACACAAGTACAATTTCAGGTATATATATAGGAATAAGCATAGGAATATCTACAGTCTGGTATATATTCATACAAGTACAATTTCAGTTCTGTGTGTACATGAATTAACAGTCTTGTATTCATTAACATAAGCATTAACATAAGTATAACCTTATATTAATACACACAGCAATAACAGCATACGCATGGCCGCATGGGGGTGAGTGTATTCTTGAAGCATCAATTCTGCGAAAAAATTCACAATCTTTGAAAAGCTTAAGCTTTTAAATATACATAATCTGATTCAGTTTTGTGGGCTCAACCATCTTTACACAAAAGCTTAAAATGTTATTTCATGTCAGCTACAAGTTAAAATTCTCTTACTGGTGCCATGTCATTTATAACTGAGTCATCTCACCACCAACTTACGTATATATGCATATAGACACATACACGCTAGGGTCAATTATAACTGAGTCATTTCACTTCAGATGGCCAGCAATAGTTTTGGAACTTAAGTTTTCAAAACATGTATACATACATATATTTTCATTATTCATATAAGTATTATGCAATCTCGGGATCAAATTGCGAAATTGAAGGAAAAGATCACCAGTAGTGATGAAGAAAAATTGACAGTGGATGAAGATATCGTATCACAAGTGATGGGAAAGGATACAAGGGGTAGGAGCCGCGGTGTTGGGACCGTCATACCAAAGACTAATATTAAGGCTTCTTCTATTGCACATAAACGATTAAAACATGTTTGTGGAGACAGTGCTGAGTTGAAAATGAGGATGGGAAGTTTGGAGGGTACGGCGGGAAATTTGTCTGGACAAATGGAGCTTCTGATCAACATGGTGGGAAACATAGAACAAGGAGAACGCAACACACAACTCAATGCTTCTAAATTCGTTGTTTCTCAATCCCAGGATACGACCAATGTGGCGAACAATCAAAAATGTGAAATCCTCAACTCTGATCTAGACATAACAGCAACAGGTATTTATTAGTTGCTTTTTATTCTTACTTGTTTTCGATGCAGTTATTTTGTTGGATAGATCTAGACAATAAATTTTATTGCAATAGGTACTGTATGTCGAGATTCTACATCATCTAAAATCAATGGGAAATCTGTACCATCCACACATGAAAAGTTGGTTTTGGACAATATACTGCTACCAGATGAGAGAACCAACAAAATAAATCATCAATTTGCTGAGACCTTTGTTGATGTTGGAGTGGGTGGGTATGTGTGCCATCCGAAGATTATGATTCGATATCTTTAGCAGGTATGTGAGCTCATCCAAAAATTATTTATCTGGTTTTGCATTTATAATTCCGGTGCTGTATATTTTTGGATGGCAGCAAGAACCCTCTCTTTATCTCTGGTTGGAAATGCTTCTAAGAGAACTCTGAAGTGTATTATTAGTACAGGTTTGACTTTTTTCATGTTTACCTTTTTATTTGTAATCATGTGGTATCCTTTGCAAAATCTTGACCATTTCCTTTCCTGTTATACCTCTTTGCTCTCACAATTGTGTGTCTCTATTGGGTTTTTACCCTTTTGAGAGATGTACGTTCAAAATTTTCATCTCAGTGTGCATAGAAAGTGTTTTCTTATTCTTCTTGTTCTTTATTGCATTGTTCTTTGTAGTCCTTACTATAATGAAGTTTACTTTGTCTCACATGTTATACCTATCTTTTATTGAACCACTGTAAAATTGTTTGCCCATTCATAGACAAGAAAACAGTAAAAAGCAAAAATTATATTAAGTTACAATTTAGTAAAAGAACCGAGATTTGGTGAATTAACTTGCATTTTTTATGGGCTAACATCCCATGCATGCACTAATGCACATCAACTCAAAGCTTCGCTCTTGTTATTCAGCAACTTGGACCCGAGCTTCGTAATGCGGTACTGTCTCGAAATTTTTGTTAGTTGAATTTTGTGTGTGTTTGAAAAGTTTCGATCTTAGATTTTGATTTAAATAGAAAGCCTTTTATTCTGAACATTTTACGGATTGGGACCAAAATGTACGTTATCAGTTGATGTCTGTTCCTTAGAATATCTGTAATTGGTCTCCTGGTGAATGATTATACTAGAAAATAAGAATTATGACCATGTATTGGTATGGTTTGACAGATTTATTTACTGGCTGTTTTTTAGGTATGCATATTCTATTTGGTTCTCAGAGCCCTTGATACAGTAGGTATGTTTTCATAAACTTTTGTAACGCAATATCATTCAGAGAAAAATTTTATGGAGTGAGGGAAACTAAACTTATACTTCTCAAAATATCTTGGATGATCCATCGCTTACATGTTACTTTTAAGTATGCTATGTGCTTGATTCGTGTCAGCTATTGATCTAGGTGAGCAAAAGATTCTATTATTGACTACTTCATATTCTCAGAGTGGAATGCAAGATTGTACGACTTGTAAGCCTTGTACTGAAACTGAATATGTGATGTGGGTTATCAAGGCGCGTGCCTAGGCTCAAAAAAGACTCGAGCGCATGTTGTGCGCCTTTTTACAGTTTGAGACGTCTTTTTGCTGAATTCAAATTTTAGTTTACAAAATAGTTAAATAAAAAATTTAAATAGTTACATAAATTATAAAATATGGTTTAAAATTTAAAATTTAGATGATAAAATATTTAAATAGTTGAATGAATTATAAAACATGGTTTAAAATTTAATTTGTAGTTAGTAAAATAGTAGATCAAACTTGTTTTACACGCAAAAAGGCCCAAGGCTCAAAAACATCCAAGGCTTGTGTCTTTTTGCGCCTTAGCGCCTTAACTACTATGGTTTTGGCTACACAACTAGATATGGGTACAACTAATACAAATATAAAGGATTATGCACATAGCCACAAACTATTTGGATTTGGCTAAACAAATGTTTGCATAGGATTCTGCTTTTACTTTCTTATATACAAAAAGCATGTGCTCTTCAACGAATTGAATGTGTTCATATTACAAAGAATCTTGTATGGTTAATGAAATGAAAGGCAGACAATTTCCAAAGAAATTTCTCTCTGTTTCAAATTTCCAGCTCTTATCTCCTCTTTCTCCTTCTATCTACTCCACCTTCGAACATTCTCTCCTATTAATATGCAAATAGGTCAGTGACAGTTCTCAGTGTATAAAATAATGAACAAAGAGCTGAATACCTCAAAATATTGCATACACAAATGAGCCAATAACTATTTATGTTGCTATTTCTCACCCTACCTGTCATGGTTATATTGTAATATCTTCTGTATGGATCAAGTTTGTTTACTTATTAATAACCACTCTTGTATGTTACTTTGTTAAACTTGTTCCGATATGTATCTGCAGAGGATGATACTAGCATTCCTACAGATGTCAAAGTGCCAATTCTGCAATCTTTTCATCGACACATTTATGATCGTGATTGGCATTTCTCATGTATAGTTCTTTCACTTCATCTTGAACTTGGTGAACTCTCGAAAGCATATAAGCTTATGTATATGTTTGGATATACTTTCACTTGTATTATTTTTATTCGAAATTTTACTGAAATATTAAGTAGTTATCTTATTGGTATATCAATGTGGAAAGTGTGGGAGTTACAGTATGGATATCTTTAACAGCAACATATATGAGCAACATCTTTTCCAGTTATTTCGTATAATATTGCTTTTGTATAATATTGACCATATTTTATATAATACTGCTTCTATTGTAATCCAACTATTGATGTATCTATTACTGCTTTAATTACTGCTTCTATTGTATAATACTGCATCTATGCTGTTGTAATTCACGGCTATGAGCTGTGTGAATTAGATACTGCTTTTATTGTATTATACTGCATCTATGGTATTGCAATTTATGGTCATGAGCTTTGTGAATTAGATACGGCTTATTGTTGTATCTATTACATCAATTAGATACGGTCAAAAGCCGTATCTAATTCATGTGCTTAGTATACGAATTAGATACGGCCATGGGCCGTATCTAATTTGCTAGTTAGATACGACCATGAGCCGTATCTAATTAGTGAATTAGATACGGCCTTGAGCCGTATCTAACTAGCAAATTAGATACGGCCCATGGCCGTATCTAATTAATAAACACGCTTTCAGTTGATACGGCTTACCGCCGTGCCTAATGGCATTAGATACGGCCCTAAGCACTGCCTAATTCCCCTTTCTGGTGTAGTGTTCAACCTCCCGCTCATCTTCGGAAGCTTTATTCTTCCATCTACTAAAACCTGAAAATCCTCAACCCTTAGCATACTCAAATCAATTTTGAGTACTCAATAGTTTAAGGGAAAAAACATAAACTTCGAGTCAGACATAAAGCCTAGTGTGAATAATACTATACATCTCGGTTATTTGATATTAAGTGAGACCACGCCGCTTAATAGAACGGGTTTCCCTTTACTAATATAATTTTAAAACATATCTTTTGCAAATCTTAATCATGCAATCAAAACTGATTAAAACAATAATATCAATATCATGAAAGCATATAAATCAAGTAACAAATGGACTATTTATCCGAACAATGTAGTTTTGTTTGGCTAACTACTAACTTTTGGCTAACTCGGGCCTACTAGACAAAATAAACAAATAATCTAACTTCTGTTAGATACTTCTCCTGGATAGTCTGTCCCTAACTTACTTCTCCAGGGTCAACTGATCCTAATGGTTTTGTGGGCTCACCAATAACCTATTATCACTCTGTATATTCCTTTCTGTGTGTAACATCATTTTAGTCTTACCTATGACAAAGCCCTACATACTGGAATTTTGGATTAAATTAGCTAGGGGCTAATAGCTAATGTATAGGGTGCGACCCTATACCAGTCTTATCTGGTATTCTAATATCTGAGTCATTTTACTTAGGGTCATCTACCCTTAAATTTTCCTTGAAAACTTTTCTCTCAAATTGATTTAAACCTTTAAATCATACTTTAAACAAGGAAAATATGTTCTATGCTTTACTCAAATCACCTTGCCATGTTATACATACTTTACACAAAACTTTGTTAATGAAAACATTTAAACTTTGAAAGTACCCCTTTTGAATCCATTAAAAGTAACCCTTTCGATACAAGTAAAACCTTAGGCCGAAAGGCCAAAACGTACCTTTCGAAACCATTGAAAAACAACACCTTCGAAAGCTTTAAAACCTTTGACATCCCATCTTTAAAACACTTAACATTGCCTTTCGAAAACAATGGAAACCTTCCTTTTAAACCTTTTGAAACCATTGGGGAACCACCCCTTCGAAACCTTCATTTAGGACTTTCGAAAGCATTAAAATCCTTTGTAAACATCAATCCTTTCGATAGCATTTGGGTTAAAGTAAAACATATGGAAACCTTTCAAAACCATTTAAAAACTTTTTCTTTCGAAACCTTTGGGTTCTACCTTCAACAGAACAAAAAGGGACATAAAACAACTAAGTCGAAAGCACTCTTTCGAAAAGAATTCCTAAGTAAAGAAGTGATGGTGTCAAAACCAATCCTTCGAAAGCATTGGAGAAGTGGCTAGGTTTTAAAAACAAAGTATCCTTTCGAAACTATTTGCTTCGAAAGGTAGAAAGGGGCAACAAGGGGTTTCGACCCCTTTGAAAGCATTCACTTAAAAAAAGGTGCAACCTCATTCGAAACCATCCCTTTAAAACATTTTGACCCAGCGAAAGCCAACCAAGTCGAAAGTATTCCTTTCGAAAGAAAGCAGATGCATTTTCATCTGAAAGCAAAGCAAGGTTTCGACCCCCATCGGAACCCATTGTCTCGACCCAGTACCCTTCGCCTATGTCCAATTCACTATGTACCGAGTCTTTGCTATTATGTGCATTGGTTTCGTTGGCTATGGACGCGGAAGTACTCAATCGAAACTTAGGTGCCGAAAGTGGCGAAACATGTAAAAAGCATGTAAAATCTAATTTTTAGCTTTTCAAAGTAATCTTTTCAGCTAAACTGCCTTGTTTGTCAAAATATTATTGGTTGCTAATTTTCTTTTCTAAAAGTTCTACCGAAATTTCAAAAATAAACAATTTAATTTATTTACAAAATACCCCTTCTTCTTTTATAAATATATAAAACATTTAAGTCCTATACCTTAAATAATTTTATATATTCATTAAAACACTTAGAAAAATTCTACAAAAATTCCTATAAATCATTTTTAATATGTTTTCTAACATATAAAAATTTCAGACCCAAACATATATAATGTTTGCACAAAAAATGGACAAACACCTCAAAGTCGTTTGATTTAATTGATTTTATGTTGTTCTTAGTGATTTGGGTGATTTATGCAAATATATGAAAAGCAGGGACTAAACTGTAAAAGACACGCAGATTTATAGTGGTTCAGCCAGAATGTGCCTATGTCCACTTTATATCTTATTTCTCTTTTCTTGTTTAGATTACAAGTACAAAGCTTTGATACAAGTATCTGAAAGTTGTTTGAAAGTTCTCTCCGTGCTTGAGCTCTCAAACTTGTCCCCCATTGTTGTACCCCTGCCCCTCTATTTATAGAGTGAGGCTGGGGGTAGGGGTCTTGGAGGTATATAGCAGCTGGCGGGCCTGGGCTGATGTAATCTGGCGTGGTGGATCTGGTCCGGTTTCCTTTGGTTCGGTGGTGAGATGAGTGGTCCGGTGGTGAGATGAGTGGATGGAGTTGGTTCGGTGGGAGGAGTGGAAAGAGTTGGTTCGGTGGATGGCTGGTCCGGTGAGGCCTAAGGGAGGCTGGTTCGGCTGCTTTGGTTCGGTAGCTCTGGACCGGTAGAGGGCTGGTTCGGCATCCTTGGTCTTAGGGGTTGGTCCGGTAGAGGCACCTTGTAGTTGGTTCGGTAGGCAGTGAAGCAGAGGCTGGTTCGGTTATGCCTAGGAAGGGGTTTGGTTCGGCCATGCATAAGAGGGGAGTTTGGTCCGGTAGTAGGCGAAAACACTCCCAACATTTGCCCCCCAAAGTGGGGCATATGCTTGCGTATGGCGTGCTTTGTTTATCTGGACGCCCCCATCCGGTTTTGAATGCCGAATTATCTGGTCCGGCTATTTGGTGCTTGCCTATAAGTATGGGCTTGAGGCTTTCGTTGTCCCTTACCTTTTGAAATAGCCGAACCAAATTATTGATTGCCGAATCGATTATAGTGCCGAACCAGTTTCTGATTGCCGAACTAGGTGAGACATTCTTTGCCGAATGAACTTCGTGCTTGAAATGCCGAATGACCATGAGGAGTATGATTACCGAATGAATTTGATGGTTTGAATACCAAATGACCTTTCGGTCTTGGACTACCGAATGAATTCGAGTGCCGAATGGGTCCCTTGTTGGATATACCGAACGAGATAGGGGAGTTCGAATACCGAATGACCTTTCGGCCTTGAACTACCGAATGCACTTTTATGACTTGAATTATGAGTGAAATTCCAGACTGCACACACTTGCTTGTTTACTTCCTTTATTCTAACGACGCACTTCTTTGTGTTTGCAGATAAATGTCTTGTAAAGTTGAAACCCGATCAGAAAAGAGGAAATCCCAGGATAGAGACGATCCTTCCGCAGTGCCCCCAGCTCAGTCAGAACCGGGACGTCATGGGCCTACCCCGAGGTCACTAGTGGATGGGTACGGCCCTCAGGAGCTTCTGAACTCACCTCCCGACTGTTTCCCAAGCTTTCTCAAAGGCGAGCAGCTTGATGTTATCTCCCGCTCCTTTGGGATTGATAGAGCGCGCATGCTGTTGCCGGGGGAGGCAGGTGTACAAGTAGAGGATGATGACCAGGATGGTCAAGAAGCAGGTGCTGGTAAGTCTTCCTTTCTGGTCTTTCCGTTAACTTGGTTGCTTATCACTAATGAATTCTTTCTTTGACCGGACAGGTGGGCAACAGGGCAAGGATAAAACTCCGACGCGGCCGGCTCCTTGATTGGACCTGGATAACTTTTGGTGGGCGCCTTTCATGTTCTAATTGTAGATGGCAGTTTTGAATATTTTTGTACGACCGAGGATGGAGCTCAGTTGAATGTCCTGCTATCCAATCGTGAATTCCCATTCCCACTGGTGAGTATCTTCTACTCTGTGTCCTGTACTTCAGGGATTGTTATAGAGGATAGGAGAAAAGTTCTTTAAATAGAATTGAAATATGTGAAATAGTAAAACTTCCAATCACGGACGGCCTTCGATGTGCTTAAGTTCATGGAAAACGGGCTTTGTAGTCACTTTCCCTAGCTGTGGGTCTTGGAGACATTTGTCACCCATCTTACGCCTCCGCGGGGAGTTAATTCTTTTTTACCACAGCCGCACTTAAGACACATCGGAGCTGAGATCGCGCACAGTAACTACCCGGGCCATTATGGCCCGTAATCGTGGGTATTATTCGATTTACTGTGGCCGGTTAGCGTGGGTGCCGATCATCAACCGTGAACTACCCCTGGCTGGCCACACCTTATGTTGGGGTTTATAATCGGTTCACAGTTGTCGGCGAGCCGAACGCCGTAATGAGCTGCCTCGGCTATAGTCGGCCTTCTCGGTGGCTTATAATCGGCTCATTACAGTTGGCTTTGAGGGCCGTCGCGAGCAATGAATTAATCCGCAGCAGAGGGATGCCGGAGCAAAAGTGTCTCATTGGCGAGGGCATAGATTCGTATAGTACCTGTTAGGTCTTGTCCAGGAGAAGTCGCGCTGTGGAGCGCCTTGAATGAAAATGCTATTTGCATAGGATTTTGTTCAACAGAAAAGGATAAAGTTAACAAGCAGCCAAGATATGAAGGAACAAGTTAAAAAGAGACAAGTTTTTTTTTAAAGTGGTTCGACACGAAAATGCCTACGTCCACTGATTCTCTTTGTTAATTCACTTCATATGGGCAGTACAAGTTAAGAAAAGTATCGACGAAGGTGTTGGATGTTCCATGCCCTCTGGAACACCTCCCCGTCCACTGTTGACAAAATATAAGCTCCATTGTGGAGATCTTTATGAATTACACCATCCCAGATTGGATCTAGTGCTCCGGGGCGAGGGAAGATTCGCTTGAGGACAAGATGATGCTTGACTTTGGAATTGTATTGTGCTGCCACTTTTTGCTTGCGGGCTGCTGCTTTGAGGGCTGCATCATTTCTTCTCTCCTCAATTAGATCCAAAGACATGTAAAGGATTTCTTCGTTCTCTTCTGGGTTATAGTGGATCCTACGGTGGGAAGGCACGATGGTTTCAACTGGGAGCATAGCCTCTGATCCGTATGCCAAAGAGAAAGGAGTATGCCCTGTTGATGTTCTGAAAGATGTGCGATAGGCCCACAGTGCCGTAGGAAGTTCATCCACCCAAGCGCCTTTTGACTTTTCGAGTTTCTTTTTTATTAGAGTTTTGAGAACTTTGTTGACGGCTTCGACTTGTCCGTTTGCCTGGGGATAAGCTACGGATGAGAAGCTTTTGTGAATTCCGTGCCCTTGGCACCAGTTGGCGAACTCCTCGCTGCCAAACTGAAGTCCATTGTCCGATATGATTTTGAATGGGACTCCGTACCTGCATAGAACATTTTTGATCAAGAAGTTAATAACTTTTGCTGAAGATACCTTATTTAGGGGTTCTGCTTCCACCCATTTGGTGAAATAGTCGACTGCTACTATAGCATATTTGGCCCTGCCTCGGCCCATTGGCAGTTCGCCAATCAAGTCAATTCCCCGTGCTGCAAAGGGCCAAGGGCTGTTCATTTGAGTAATCTCAGTTGTTTGTAACCGCGTAATCTTAGCAAACTTCTGACATTTGTCATATTTTCTGACGAAATCTAAGGCGTCCTTGCTTAAGGTGGGCCAGAAATATCCATATCGGAGTACCTTTTTTGCCAAAGTCTGCCCTCCAGTGTGATCTCCGCAGCTTCCTTGATGGATGTTGGATAAGATTTCCTTGGCTTCCCTTCCAACGACACACCTTAATAAGGGGTTAGAGAAGCCGCGTCGATAGAGGGTGCCCCTCTAGTATTGTGTAGCGGGAAGCTTTCCTCAAGACTTTCTTGACTCCGTTACGCCCGTCGGGCAGTGTGCCACTTTGTATGTATTCTTGGATGGGAGTCATCCAAGTTTCTTCTTCGGTTGCAGCTATCAGATTCACTTGCTCAAAACTCGGGGTTAGTTGCCTTGAGACATTTACTGTTCCTGAAATGGCGCCGTCTTTCATGCTAGCTTGTTTTGCCAGTTCGTCGGCCTCTTGGTTTTCTTCTCGAGGAATGCGTTCGATCAAATAGCAATCCAATTGATCGAGGAGCCACTTGGTCTTCTTTAGATATGTTGCGAGTCGTTCTCCTCGAGTCTGAAATTCTCCAAGTATCTGATTTACCACAAGTTGAGAATCACTATGAAGACATAAAGAACTGACTCCAATCTCTAAGGCAATTTCTAATCCTGCTATTGCTGCTTCATATTCTGCCCCCGAGCCTTGTTCGTTTGACGCACCATCCACGAAGAGATTCCACTTGATGTCTTCTACTATTTCCGATTGCTCCTTACCTTCGTTGGTAGTGAATTCTGCAATGAAATCGGCCATGGCTTGTCCCTTGATGGCGGTGCGAGGGTGGTAGGTGATATCATATTGACTTAGTTCAATGCACCATTTAAGTAGTCGCCCAGGAGTGTCGGGATGATGGAGTACCTGCCTCAGTGGTTGATCGGTCAGAACTTTGATGGAATGGGACTGGAAGTAGTGACGCAGTTTCTGTGACGTGATTAGTAAACAGTACGCTAGTTTCTCAAGTTTAGGACATCTAGCTTCCGCCCCTGTAAACCTCTTGCTTACAAAGTATATTGGCCGTTGCGTGCGATCGTCTTCCCTGACCAAGGCAGCGCTTAGGGTGTGAGATGACACAGCAAGGTATAGTTATAACTCTTCGTCTTCGTTTGGAGTCGAGAGTACCGGTGGTCTCTGGAGGTGTTTGATTAAGTTAAGGAAAGCGGTTAAGCATTCGTCAGTCCATTCGAACTTCCCTTTGTCTTTCTTTAGAACTTCGAAAAAGGGGACGCACTTGTCCGTTGCTTTGGAGATGAATCGGCTTAGAGCGGCCACTTTTCCATTCAGGCTTTGCATTTCCTTTCGAGTGGAAGGTATCTTGATATCCCTTAGCGCTCGGACTTGTTCAGGGTTTGCTTCAATCCCTCTGGCATGGACGATGAATCCCAAGAATTTTCCTGATGATACTCCAAAGGAGCATTTTAGAGGATTCAACTTCATTCCATACTGGCGAAGTACTTGAAACATCTCGCCTAGGTGGCTTACGTGATCGTCGGCATTCCTTGACTTTACCAGCATGTCATCCACATATACTTCCATAGTTTGTCCTATTAGTCCTGCAAACATCTTGTTGACGAGGCGCTGGTAGGTGGCTCCTGCATTTTTAAGTCCGAAAGGCATGACCTTATAGCAGTATAAACCTCGGTCAGTGATGAAACTAGTGTGGTCTTGATCGGGGGTATGCATAGGGATTTGGTTATATCCTGAGTATGCGTCCATAAAAGATAAGAGCTCGTGCCCGGCTGTGCTGTCTACAAGTTGGTCGATTCGGGGAAGTGGGAAGCAATCCTTTGGGCAGGCGTCGTTTAGGTTGGAGAAGTCAATGCATGTTCGCCACTTCCCATTAGCCTTCTTTACCAGTACCGGGTTAGCGATCCATTCCGGGTAGATGGCTTCTCGTATGACGTCATTGGCAAGTAGATTCTTTACTTCTTCATCGAGGGCTGCTGATCGCTCTGCCCCCATACTTCTCTTTCTTTGTTTTACGGGCGCCTTGGTAGGATCGATGTTTAGTACGTGGCATGCTACGTCGGGGGAGATTCCGGTCATGTCAACGTGTGACCATGCGAATACATCCAAGTTGCAGCGGAGAAAGTCGATGAGTTGCTCCTTCAACTCTGCTTTTAGTTGGGACCCAATTTTCAATAGTCTATTCGAGTCATGTTTGTCTACAGATACAAATTCCATAGCCTCTGCAGGCTCGGCGGTGGCCTCCTCCTCTTTGTCCCTGGGGTCTAATTCATTGAAAGGATCGCTGGTATATCAAAGAGGAGGGGCTTTCTTTAGTTGCTATGCTTCCAAACTTTTTGTGTAGAGAGCAACCTCTACACCCTTCCCTTTATCCTTCCTGAGATTATTGCGAAGTTCTGTTACATAGCAGTCTCGAGCAACGTCCTGGTCTCCTTCTACTTCCAATTTCAACAAAGAGGTCCAGTTGCCCAAGGGGCATCTTTGCATCTCCAGTGAAACCGTGTAGTGGTTTATTACAGGGAGACACATCCTTCATTGATAGTTTCATTTTGTCGAATTCATGTTTGAACATGATATTTACTGAGCTTCCAGTGTCTACTAGAATTCGGTAAACTTCGGTGGGACCGAGTCGGGCAGAGATAACCATGGGATCCATGTGAGGGTATTGCCTTCCTTTTAGGTCACGCTTACCGAATGTGATGTCATCACTTTCTTTCCGCTTCGGGTGACGCTCTTCTTTAATAGAATTAACATAGTCTTCATTGTTTCTAAGCGACTTTCCATATCATTCCATCTCTGCCCAGCTTCTGTCGGCGATGTGCGGTCCTCCCGAGATGGTATGGACCACTATATTCTCTTGACTAGAGCTGCTAGTGTTGTGGTTTCCTCTGCCGATCTCCGGTGAGGGTAGCCTTGGGTTCTCATTGGCAGGAGCTGGAGTCCTGTTCTGACTTTTTACATAGCGTTCTAGTTTCCTTATTCTGATATGTTCTTCAATCAAGTCTCTGAGATGATGGCATTCGTTGGTATCATGCCCATGGGATTCGTGGAAGCGGCAGAATTTTCCAGATTTAATTGCGTTACCTGATTCCTTCTTGTGCGGGGGGCGTTTGTATCTAACCTCGTCTTGAGTGGCCAGGAAGATGTTTTCGACCGTTTCATTCAACGGGGTGTAAGTGTCAAATCTCGATCCTGGCCGATACAGGCACTTTTCTCCCTTCTTGCCCCCAGCGTTGTCTCTAGAATCATTTCTTCGAACGTCCCTTGCTACAGCGGGCGTGTGGCCGTGAACGCCTTATTTTGTTGCCCTGTCTGCCTCTCAGTAGCAGCATCTTCAAGTCTCATATATTTCCCGGCTTCATGGGAGAAATCGGGTAAAGTAGCTGGTTTTTCTTTTGTCAACCTTCTAGCAAATTTAGTGTCCGGATGCACACCACTACAAAGGGCCATTAGGATAAGCTTCTCATCGGCATCTTGGACTGCGGCCGCTGCGGCATTGAATCGGGTTAGGTATTGATGTAGTTTCTCTCCAGGTTTCTATTTGATACTGGATAAGGAATAAGCGTCCTTGGGTTGTTCCACATGAATGCAGAACTGACTGATAAACTTTTCTTTCAACATTTCCCACGAGCTGATGGATCCCTGGGGTAAATGACAGAACCAGGAGGTAGCGAGATCTGCTAAGAATAGTGGAAAGCATTTGCACAGTACTCCCTCTGTCGCTCCACTCATGAGCATATGATGTGTGTATCTCTATAAGTGTACAATGGGGTCGGAGGTCCCTTTGTAGGGTTCCATCGTTGGCATCTTCCATTCTCGGGGGGTGATAGCAATTTCGATATTGCGGGCAAAAGGGCTGGTTACCCTAGCGCCTATCCCTCGATCTCTTTGCTCCCGTTGGACGCACTCTCTGAATAAGCGTGCCATCCTTTCATCAGAATTTGGAGCAGATTGAAACGAGTTTGGTTCTGTTCTGTGGGATTGATTCCGCCCAGATGACCTGAAGGGATGGTATCGTCTATCATTCCTCATATTTTCCAGTGGCTGCCTCTGGTCTTCTGGGAGCATGCTAGGGTCAGCTACAGTTGGCCCTTGCCTCGATCTTCCCCTGCTGGGTTCCGATCTAAGCACTTCCTCGGGTCCAACTTCATGCTGGATTCTAACTCGGCCCCGTTCACTGGCGTTTCCGTGGTTAGGCAGCATGACAGGCTCAGCTACAGTTGACCTCCGCCTGGTACCTCCCCCGTTGGGTTCGGTTTCAAGCGTTTCCTCAGGCCTAACTTCGGGCTGTGCTCGGTCTCGGCTCCTACCATGGCCGCTTCTGTTGTTAGCTCCTTCGAAGAAGGAAGATCTCTGCTGTCTCCGAGACCCTCCGGACTGGGATTCTCCCCATGGTTCAGTGTTGCGGTTGGATTCTTCAGCATCCCTTAAGCGTGACATGAGATGGTCCACCAAAGCTTCTTGCTGGGATGTGAAGCGGTTTAGTCACTTCCGCCACAACCCTGTCTAGATCTGCCCTAATGATTGCTGCCGGCTGTTCCGCGGCAGGGGTGGTCAGATTTGCCTGACCTTCATCTAGCATTGCTGCTGGAAGAGGACGATTCACCTGGTCTGTGACCACTGGATCTGAAAGACTTCTAGTTGCGATGTTTTTTCCTTTGTTAACATCTTTCCTCTGCTTGGGAGGCATGTTTTCCAAGCAATGAACGATGCTGTTAGGAAGAAGGTTAAGTGGGAGAAGCTGAAGCTTCGAGCTTCTAACTCTCAATGAAAGCACCAAAAATGTTTGCACAAAAAATGGACAAACACCTCAAAGTCGTTTGATTTAATTGATTTTATGTTGTTCTTAGTGATTTGGGTGATTTATGCAAATATATGAAAAGCAGGGACTAAACTGTAAAAGACACGCAGATTTATAGTGGTTCGGCCAGAATGTGCCTACGTCCACTTTATATCTTATTTCTCTTTTCTTGTTTAGATTACAAGTACAAAGCTTTGATACAAGTATCTGAAAGTTGTTTGAAAGTTCTCTCCGTGCTTGAGCTCTCAAACTTGTCCCCCATTGTTGTACCCCTGCCCCTCTATTTATAGAGTGAGGCTGGGGGTAGGGGTCTTGGAGGTATATAGCAGCTGGCGGGCCTGGGCTGATGTAATCTGGCCTGGTGGATCTGGTCCGGTTTCCTTTGGTTCGGTTGTGAGATGAGTGGTCCGGTGGTGAGATGAGTGGATGGAGTTGGTTCGGTGGGAGGAGTGGAAAGAGTTGGTTCGGTGGATGGCTGGTCCGGTGAGGCCTGAGGGAGGCTGGTTCGGCTACTTTGGTTCGGTAGCTCTGGACCGGTAGAGGGCTGGTTCGGCATCCTTGGTCTTAGGGGTTGGTCCGGTAGAGGCACCTTGTAGTTGGTTCGGTAGGCAGTGAAGCAGAGGCTGGTTCGGTTATGCCTAGGAAGGGGTTTGGTTCAGCCATGCATAAGAGGGGAGTTTGGTCCGGTAGTAGGCGAAAACACTCCCAACATATAATTTAGCCGTAAATTATTTTAAACCCAAATATCCATTTTCCTTACTATTAAATTAATATAAAATCCACATTAATTCAGAAAATTATGAAAATTACAACCCATCTCTAAAATATCATTTCTGATCTAAATCTAAAATCCCAAGGCATTTAGATGTCATTTAATAGGGGTTTCACATTAAAACACGTCATATAATCTATAAGAAATAACATAAATCATCAACAATCATATATATCCTTTTTAACAATTAAAACATGGCAAATTACTTTGCAAAGTAATTCGAATTTCATCCTAAAACCATAAAAAATAGAAAACATGAGATGTCGTCATTATTCACCTTAGCTTTGTGATTAAGGAGTTGAGATTTGATCTTGGGCTATATTGATTTGCTTCTTCCATTAGCTTGCCTCTTAGTTTTAATTTTTGCAAATGAACGTATGAAATGAATGAGTGTAAGGGTTTATGTTATAAGGATCTACTTATTCCTATTTTTGCCCTTATCTAACTTGCTTAACTTATTTTATTTTAACTCATGTTAGTTCATTTGTTAACATGGCATGGCTACCCTTACTAATCACAAATCTCAATCTCCTAATTTTTACATTATTTTATTTAATTTAACAAATTAAATATCCTAAATAATGTTATTAAAAATTAGGGTCGTTACATAACTGTACTTGCAAAACAGCAATATAAGCAATAGAAATCTTAAGTGGATGTAGGCAATACTTGGTCGAACCACTATAAACATTTGGTGTCATAATTTTACTCATTTTCCATTTGTATTTCTTCATTTTCATTCTTTACATAAATTTTTGGGTGTTTGTGCTATATTTTGGTACTAACACTGAATTATAATATAGGGAACATTTGGCATACATCCTTAATAGGTTTGAAAATACACAAAATATCCCTCCGTTTAATTATAAGTTTCCCATCCTTATTTTTAAACGCGACAAAAAGATTTCCCTAAATACCCTTACGTCTTCTCCGAACAAAACCCAGAACCCTTCAAATTCTTTTCATCGATTAATATCTTAAAAAAGAAAACCCTAATCACCTGAATTATAAATCGGAATTAGTTGCTACTTCAAAAATCGATGTCCGAATAGAGTCCAGAAATGAAGAATGTTGAGATTCAAAAGATGAAAACAACACAAATCAGACAATCGAAGGTTATCTATTAAGAAATTTCATCATTTCGATTTTTATTCTATTTTAATAACTAAATTTGATAAAATTTGCAGATATTCGTTAGAAATTCTCAAAAACATTCACATACAAACAATATTGTGCCTAATTTAATGCATCGAAATAGTTACATGAAAATTTAAAAATATTTTCCCAAATTAATATACAATATTCTGAATTAATATAGAATTTTCTTCAAATTGTTTACAATAGTAGAAGTTTTATATAACTGCACCCTTCTATGCAATTATATGCAATAATTGCATTCATATATGCGACTATATTTAGTATTTGCAGACAAATCTGTAATTATTGCAATCCAGAATTGTGGTACAATTTTTGCAGTCAAATCTGCAAATATTGAAAATAAATGCATAAAAGCATAAAACACAGCAAAAATATTGTTGACATTTACAATGAAGCATCTAATTATACAAATAAAAATGCAAAAAAATTTCAACAAATATTTTCTCATCTATATGCAGATATGTTGATTATTTCTAGTTATATGCAATTTTATTGAAAAGTTGCAGACATATATGCAATTATTATGAATAGTTGCATACATTTTTGCAATTAATATTAACAATTGATTTTTTAAATGCATTTTACTTATGAAGTTATGAATTGCATCATTTTTAAATGCATGTTTGATATGCATCTTAAAATTACAGCTGTTATATGCAAATTTTAACTGCATATGAAATATGAAGTTAAAACATACAATTAAATGATGCAAATTTTAAGTGCATTTCACTTACGCAGTTAAAATGTCATAAGATTTTTATTATACTTGCAGACATATATGCAATTATTATGAATAGTTGCATACATGTTTGCAATTATGTATGAACAACTGCATTTTTAACTGCATTTCACTTATGCAGTTATAAATTGCACCATTTTTAACTGCATATCTGTTATGCAGTAAAAAATAGCACCTGTTAAATGCAATTTTTAACTTCATATAACATATGCAGTTAAAACATACACTTGAATCATGCAAATTTTGAAATGCATTTCACTTATGTAGTTAAAAATTCATAAGATTCTTATTATACTTGCATATATATCTAATATAAAGTTAAGAATTGTATTATTTTTAACTGCATATATCATATGCAGTTAAAAGTTGCAACTGTTAAATGTGTTTTTTAACTGCATACTTGATATGTAGTTAATAAATACATCTGTTAAATGCAAATTTTAACTGCATTTTACATATGCAGTTAAAAACTAAAAAGATCCTTAAAAACTTTTGGTACTGAACTGCTGCATTTTAAGACTACATATGTATTACATAGTTAAAAATTAATGAAAAATGTAGTTAAAATCTATACTAAAATACAGTTTTTAATTACAACAGTATTAGTTTCAAATAATTGCATATTTGTATGCATATACTTAAGTTTTTTAAGCTTTGTATGCAATTATTTAAAATAGTTACATAGAAAATGCAATTATTATAAAAATTATATAATGTCTGTTTGTATATTTTTTACAGAGAAAAGTTGAGACGGCAATAGAAAAAGAACATAGGGTTTCCCCAAAAAAATCCATAATTGTTGCCGGAGAACTCACTAAAGAAAAGATTTTCCTACGAACAAGATGATGAAGCCACAATGAATCGCAAAAAAGAAATCGAACAGTAGATCGAATTAAATCCGATTTCCCTATGAAGATTTCAAATCTTGATCACCAATACAATCACACGAGAATAGTCGACATGAAATAAACGAGGGTAATTATGGAAACAAAATATTGTAAAAAAAATAGGCACCGAATTTACAAGTTTAAAATGGAAGGAGTTTTGGGCTATTAAATTTGATTTTAGGGACGTGGGCCTAATTTTCATTATAATATAAACCAATTAAATATGAATCTCGTGGAGCTTCTCAATATGTTAAGGTTAATCTGCATCGAAGGATTAAGGGGTTGTACTTGCTGTTAACGGTAGTGCATCATCTTCGAAGAGTTCGAAGAAGCAGAAAAATAGAAGGTAAGAAATATAAAAGTAAGAAGACAAATGACTATGGTGAATGTAACAACTGCCATAAGAAAGGTCACTGAAAAGACATTGACCTGACTACTTGAAGATTGTTAGAGAAAGGAAGTAGAATGGTTCCACGGCTCCATCAGGTACATTTATGATTCAAAATTGTTTTGTAATTAATAAAATGTCTTGGGTCCTACATACTGAATTTGATACTCATATATGTAATTTCGTTACATGGGCTTAAGAATTAGCATCGCGTGGCAGAAGAAGAGATGAGGCTCCATGATGCAACGGCGGTAGGAGACTATCATTTATTTTTGCGTAGTGGAGTAGTAATAGTATTTAATAATTGCTATTTTATAAAATACTTTATTTGTGAGATTATTTTTGTTTCTAGATTATCTGAGACTGGATATATATTTCGTTGTGCAAATAATGTCATGAACATTAGTTTGGATGGAAATAAAGTATATGATGCTATTCTTGAAAATGGCATTTATGTGATTAATACTAATTATGTCTGTTCTATGAATAATTTTTCAAACAATATAAATGATAGTTATCTTTAGTATTGTAGGCTAGGTCATATTAGTGAGAAACGATTACACAAATTGAAAACCAAAGGTTTTTTTACTGCAAATTGATTCTAAATCATTTGACACGCGTGAGTTGTGTCTCAAAGATAAAATGACCAAACATCCCTTTAGTAGGAGTAAAGAAAGAGTTGATGAACTCTTAGGGTTAGTACATAGTGATGTATGTGGTCCGATGCCTATAATAACCAAAGATAATAGTTCTTACTTTTTTACCATTACTGATGATTTCTTGAGACTAGGGTATGTGTTTCTCATGAAGAACAAAAATGATGTCTATGAGAAATTGTTGAATATAAAAATGTAGTAGAAAATCAAATGGACCGTAAGATTAAAATTCTACGAATAGATCTAGAAGGTGAGCATATTGGACAGGATTACCAACAATACTTAAAAGGTAATGGGATTGTCTCTGAAGTTATTCCACCCTATACTCTACAACACAATGGTGTGTCGTAGCGAAGGAACCAAACCTTATAAGATTTGGTTCATCCCATGAGATGCGATATAGTAATAAACCCTAACTCAAATATTTAAAGGTGTGGGGTTGTTCGGCGTACGTTAAGAACGTTGGTCCGAATAAACTAGAGGCGAGATCAATGTTGTGTATATTTATAGGATATCCCAAAAACTTGATGGGATATATATGCTATAATACAGAGGAACAAAAGGTTATTGTTTCTCGATATGCTGTTTTTTAGAAAAGAAAAAATTGTCAAAAGAAATTAACAACGAGGTTGTAGAATTGGATGAGACCTAGGAAACTAACATTGAGATCAAATCAGTGGTATAACCAAGTTCACCCATATATGGAAACAAGCAACCAATTAGAAGGTCTAATAGGGAATCTCGTGCTCCAAAGAGATACTATGATTTTCTCGCGGCTGGCAAGAAATAGGACTGTGTCTTAGATGACGACACTCCTATGTCCTTCCAACAAGCACTATAGAGTAAAGACTCTGCACTATGGCTTGGAGCAATGAAATTCGAGATGGATTCCATGTAAAAAACAAAGTATGGACTTTGTCAGACATATCCGAAGGGATAAAACCCATCGGCTGCAAATGGATTTTTAAGAAAAAACTAAATGCAGATATGGAAGTAGAAACTTATAAAGCAAGGCCAGTTGCAAAAGGATTTTGTCAAATTCAAGGTATTGATTACGACGAGACTTTCTCACCTGTAGCTATGCTTAAGTCCATTAGGATTATGCTGGTCATCGCTGCATTCTATGATTACGTAATATGGAAAATGGATGTAAAGATGGCTTTTCTAAATAGTGATTTAGAAGAAACCATTTATATGTCCCAGCTCGAGGGTTTCGTGGTCAGTGAGAGTGAGGGAAAGGCCTGCAAGTTGTATAAAGTCCATTTATGGACTCAAATAAGCTTCAAGGAGTTGGAACAAGTGCTTTGATAAAGTAATCAAACAGTTTGGTTTTTATCAAAAGACAGAGGAAACGTGCATATACAGAATAGAACAGGGCAAAGATATCGTATTCTTAGTGCTCTATGTTGATGATTTATTGTTGATTGGCAATGCCACTTCATTGTTGCAATCATTGAATGCTTGCCTTTCCAAGAATTTCTCCATAAAAGAATTTAGGAGAAGCACCCTATATACTTGGTATAAAGATATATAAAGATGGATCTTATAGGTTGTTGGGATTGTCCCAATCCATGTACATAGATACCATACTGAAATGGTTCAGTATGGAGAATTTAAAAAGTGGAAACATTCCAACACAGTCTGGAATCGTCCTTTCTAAGAATAACACTTTTCATACCGATAAGGAGAAACAGCGTATGAAGAGGATCCCTTATGCTTCGGCCATAGGATCCATAATGTATGCTACGCTATGTACTAGACCAGATGTGGAATACGCATTAGAATGCGTAAGCTGATACCAACCTAATCCAGGAGAAAAAATTTGGATGGCCTTAAATGTATACTGAAGTATATAAGAAATACTCGGGACTTATTCCTTATATATGGAATAAAGGACCTACTTATGAAAGGGTATACAGATTCATACTTTCGAAGTTATATATATGATAGTAAATAGGTGCCTGCTTATGTCTTTAAGCTTAACGGCAGAGCCGTTGGTTGAAAAACTTCAAAGCAAGAAATAGTAGTTGATTCCACGAATGAGGCCTGTTAGCCATAAAATAAACTCAAGAGCAGAACTATAAAAGAAGGTTTATGAGAGTAAGGATTCGATGGAGCAACAGATATAGGTTACGACAGAGGTCATAAGAAGACATTTCGGAGGCATTAAGAAGGTTTCGAAGGAGTCAAAGGCACCAACTACTCTTACAGTATGAAGGCTTTCGATTCAGATGGAAACAAGAATACCTTTACACCATTTCCAACCTTTCGACACAGATAAATAAGCAAAGACAGCTTCGGAACCCCCTTTTGAAGGCAATGGATGATAATCTCCTACTTACGCGCTAGACCTTTCGGAACTAAAGGTTTCGCCCTTATCATAACCTTTCGAAAGGGTTTATAAGCCTTTCAAACCAGTCAAGGCCGATAATATTAGGAGAAGGTTCCACCTCAATTCTCAGGCATGCATTCAAAGGCTACCCAGCAACATCGAAACCATTAGTAATTCAATATCTTTGAAACCGTTATGAGCAACCTATCGACGGAGTCGGAGGCTTCTATCTTATTTCGAGTAGCAACAAGACAACATGAAGGAAAAGATGTGTTTGGAAACCTTTCGACAGCGTCGGAAGGTGTTATGAAGGAAGCAGTGCTTAAAGTTCAACAAAGGTGAAAGGTTGTCAAAGGACCCTTTCGACTCAGTCGAAAGGTCTGGGAAAAGATAAAGGAAGCGCAAGAGTAGATCAAAGAGCACAAAAAAGATTCCTTTCGACATCGTCGAAAGGAGTCATGGCCTTTCGACTAAGTCGAAAGGCTTGGTGCGGCATATAAAAAGGGGTCCCTTCGACCGAGTCGAAAGCATAAGAGCGAAAGGGGGCCGATCTGCATCTATAAATAAGACCAAAGGGGTCCGGTTTTGGGGACCGAATTCTGAGATCCTAAATTTATTTCTTCTACTCCACTCCTTTAATTGCAATTAAGTCTGAAAAAACCATAAATCAAATTGGGGAAAAAAGCTCTGTTTCTTATAACTCATTTTGGATTATTAATAAAGGAGTGACGACTTATTCAATAAGGTGTTCGATGAGGAGGAAGATCATTTAGATCATTAGCTAGTCTAATGATCAATTGCTCATGATTCTAATCTATTCTCTTAACCTCTTTTTTTCTATGCAATGTAAAGGATCGACTTGGGATCTTTGGTCGAAACACATCATCATCGGAACCTACGTTTGACTCCAAAAATAAGAATGATGATGGGGTTTCAACCATGATGAATCACGAAACTGGGAATACTCAGGTCGATCTCATATAAGGAAATTGTGTGAAATATGCATGTATATGTTTTTTGTTTGATGATAATAAACATATATACATTCATTTAAATGTATTTGATATTGTACTATTTTATTTTTCACAGATAAAATAAATATTTGCTGAATAAAATAAATAACACAGAATTGGAATTCAAACGAATATTTTATTCAAACAAATATTTATTAAAATTTTGATAGTACAATTTCAAGCTCTCACTATAACTATACAATTTCAGTCATAATACAATTACATCACAATTTCATGGTTACATCAGTTCCTCACTACATATCACTCACACTCGTATTTATCTTCAACTTCATTCCAATGTGAATCCAGAATCTGAGCAATCTGCAGAAATATACATTGACGCGGTAAAATTGAAAATAAAATATTTTTGCAGTATAAAATCAAATGTGGATTTTGAAAATAATATTTGTCTCAGATATATGGGGTAGTTGTCATCATTTTTTGATTGTATAATATCTGTGCGTATCAGTATTCAAATCAGGGACATGTAATCATGAATGGCTGCAATACACACGTGTACATTTATACACGTGTGCACTGCCTCGCCAACTCGTGTGTGCAGTCATCATGCACAACATAGACTACATAGTCAGACTGCGCCATAACAATGCTTACATGAAGTGTTCACATACTCGAAGACTCAAACATGTTAAAAAGCACCGATTCAAGTACATCAGACACACATGAATATCAGTGAAGGCAAACAGAGATAGTCAACTGATCAGAGGAAAGCTACACAATGAACTCAAGTTCAAGTGAACACAAGTACATCTAGCAAAACCAAAACTGGACAGAGAAATACAATGAACAACAGACAAGTGATGATGCACTGCAACTCAAAGAGCTCGAATGCTTCATAGTGAAACATGCTCAAAAGCAGACAACATCAAGTGTACAAGGAACACTAATTCAATAAGGCAGCAGCAACATCAATGCAATGAATACAAGCCAGAAGCTCAAGTCAATGCACAACAACCAAATTCTCAAGATTCGAGTACAAGCAACTTACAAAAGTGTAAGTGCAGACTATACAAAAATGAAGACTCAAGAGTGTGCAGACATGCCCAGTGATATGAACACAACATGTCCAAACCAATACATCAGTGAAACAGGTTCAAGTGAGGAGGCAACTGCAACAACAAACAAAACTAAACTAAAGTGGATGAACAGAGAGATATATACAATGAAGATGAACAGCTAAGGATAAGAACTAAATGCATATGAAAACAAGGCATGCAACAGTACAACAAAGACTACAGGTCTGAACCTCCAAGGCAAGCACAACTGGAAGTATGCATGAAGTATATGAATGACCAAACTCAATGAACACAGCAGCCTCAACAAACAAACTCACTCCAGAGTGCATCAGAAACATGCAATCATCTCAAGATCACAACACTTCAGAGAACAAGGCAAATGAATAAACAGTATCAATGAAGACTGCATGATGAACCAACTACACAACTCGAAGCAACAATGCACATGTACACTAAATCAAAAATGCAGCAGCTACAACTAGATTCAAATATACATGAAGATTGACAAACAGCAGCACAAAGACTACAACATTGAAACAGTGAACAATATCAAGTACAAATGCAACAACAACTTGAATCAGCTCACAAAGTCAGACCAATCAAAGAACAACATTAGAAAACTCAACAGTGATACAGGGCACACATATGGAATGCAAAAATACTCCAGCATGGTACACTGCAAGTGCAACAAGACAACAAGCACATAGTATCAAAACAAGCAACAGTACAGTGTGGCCAGAAGAAGTACAAGAATGAAAAACTGGAATGTACAACTGAAGTCAATATTATCGAGTGCAACAGGTGAACACATTCAAGCATCAAGGATGAATATACATGAATGGAATGCACAGGTCAGGGATCAACACAAATGGCCAGAGAGGATGGTCAGAGATGAAGCTCACAGGGGCCAGAAAGTCAAGGCCGATGTTTACAAAGACAATGATCAAGTCAGGTCAAAGTCAAACTCAGGGATGAACACAAAATGTCCAGAGTCAAAGTCAACATGGCTACAAAATCAAAGCCGTATTTTTTTAAATCAAGTTAACAAATTGAAAAAGTCAAAAATCAGAAGTTAAAATATAATAGGAAAGTTTTTGCCGTATCAATCAAAGAAAAATCGAACGCTTTAAAATCAAAGCCGTGGATACAAAGCAAATACCAAAAATATCACAACAAAATAATGGAAAGAATCAACGACGTGGAAGCCAAGAAACTCAAATCAGACGAATTCAAGAGTTTCGAAAACCCTATATAAATCCCCCAAAATCATCATCGACTGTGTGCGGTGAAAAAGAAAGAACAATCGAGTTCAAGCATTCAATTCAGAGAACAAAAGACATAAATCACATACCAGTATCGTAGTCGAACTCGAGGAGCAGCCGTGTGCAAGACGAAGAAACAATCGATCGACAAAGCAACGAACGTCGAATCGTCATTCGATCGAGAAAATAGAGTCGGCAGCCTCAATCTCTACAAGCCCTAATTTTATTAGAAAGATCGAAGAAGCCATTATCACAAACAAGGAACGGGCCGAGAAATATAGAGGGAAGTTTGTGGGCCGGGTTTATTTGATTAAATTATATAAGGCTTTATTTAAATTAGGGTTTTGAATTGTTCTTGTTTTTTATTTTATTTTAGTCTGTACTTTTCGAACCAACTCTTGGTAAATCACCACCTAGGTTTTAGGTTGTGTCAGATTGTCTAGTTAGGATTAGTTCAGTAAGCAGGGTATGCGAGTTTGCAAAACTCTATAGGCGGTATCAGGGTGTGTGAGTCTGTTAGAGTGTTTGTAAGCGGGAGACTGTATAATTCTAATAGAAATCTGGGAATGCAGCAGTAGGCAGGGGTTGCCGAAGCTGGGTAAATTTTGTGTGTGATTTACTTTTCAGCATATTTACTTCTCTGCGGTTTGTTTTTGTGTTTAATTCAAGAGAATTTGCTATAACCCTATTCACCCCCCCTCTAGGGTTAATCTAGATCCTACAGGTGGTATTAGAGCCTGGTATTTTTTCTTTAACTCTAGAGTCATGAATCCACCAAATAATGCTTTTTCTGAAGGGCAATCTATTGTTAGGCCACCCATGTTTAATGGGAATGATTATGCTTATTGGAAAGTTAGGATGGGTATTTATCTTAGTTCTGTTGATTAGGATGTTTGGGACATTATTGAAACTGGCTATAAATCTCCCACTATAACTGTTGGTGATACTGAGATTCGTAAACCTAAGGATAGATGGGACGCTAATGATAAGAAATTAAAAACTACAAATGCTAAAGCCATGAATGCTTTGATCTGTGCTCTTGATAAGAATGAATTTAATAGAATTTCTCATTGTAAAACTGCGCAGGAAATTTGGCATACCTTGGAGGTGACACATAAAGGAACTTCTCAAGTCAAGGAGTCTCGTCTAGCCCTATTCAGCAATGAATAAGAGAACTTTATGATGGACAAAGGCGAGAGCATAAAGGACATGTTTGGATGCTTTTCAACTTTGGTGTACAATGATAGAGCGCTTGGGAAAGTATTCACTGAGGTAGAGCTTGTGAGGAAGGTGCTACGAGTCTTACCAATGAACTTTGAGGCAAAAGTCACGACAATACAAGAATCGAAAGATCTGAGTAAACTAAGCATGGAGGAGTTGATCGTCAACTTGATGACATATGAGCTTGAGCTAAAAACAAAGGAGGAACGCAACAACTCCGAATCAAAGAAGAAGACGATTGCCTTAAAAAGCAAAGAAGAGAGCGATGAAGAAGAAGAAGATCCAATTGAAGAGCTTGCAATGGCTGTCAATAATCTTAGAAAATGGTCAAGATTCGGGCCACGCAAGAAGAAAACAAATGGTAATAGGTCAAAAGATTCTGACAATTCCGATAATGAATTGACTTGTTATAACTGCAATAAGCCTGGTCACTTCAAACAAAACTGTCCACTTCTCAAAAACAACAAAGGAAAGAAAAAGAAGAAGAAGGTCTTTGCAGCAACTTGGGATGATGAAGAAGGAGAGGAAGGTTCGAATAATAGCTCAAAGGAGACTAATTTGTGTCTTATGGCAAAATCAGATTCAGAAACAAGCTCAGAGGAATCTAGTGAGGTAAGGGACTATTCTTATAAAGAACTTGTTTTGATGTGTTGTGATCTTACTAAAACAATTGATACTCTTGATTCTAAAATTGAAAAACTGAAATCTGATAGGAGAGAACTTGTCCATGAAAATACTAGGTTAGAAACTGAACTTGAAAATATTCAAAACCTAGACTGTAAAAAATGCAAAATTTTAGATTCAGAATTATCAAAGCTTAAGAATAGTTTTGAGAATCTTGAAAAAGAAAACTTGAGTCTTAAGGAAACCATTGACACTAAGGAGAAAGGATTTTATAAATAGATGCACCTCACTTGTGACTGAAAACACAACTCTAAAAACGAAAGTCCAAAATCTTGAGAAAACTCTGAATAACTTTTCGAGAGGAGAAAAATCATTCAACATGTTATTGGGAAATCAACTTTTTGCTAACAACAGAAAAGGAATAGGTTTTGGGAAAACACAAGTTGATGATAATGCAAAAGGTAAGAGTGTCTTTGCTAGATGTGAAATAATTGGTCATCGTGTTGAAAATTGTAGTCATAGGAACAAGAACACAAAATTTATACAAGTTTGGGCTCCTAAGAATTCTACAAACAAATTTCATGTCTATTGGAACAAGAACAAAAGGACAAAACAAGTTTGGGTGCCAAAAGGAACATATATTAATAGTTTTGGGTCTACTCAAACATATTCATCAAATTATTCTGCCACTAACAACCATGGACCTATAAAAACAAATAGGTCACAAAAATCTTTTACCGTGTAGGTGTGGTGGCAGGCTAAGAAACATCATTAGTGTTATCTGGATTCTGGCTGTTCCAGACACACAATGGGCGACAAATCAACGTTCCTTAGCCTAGTATAAAGGTAACAAATTCACAATGGGCAAACAATGAAAGATTATCGTACAGGTAAAACAGGTAATTGTATTTATTTTCTAACGATAGATAAAATGTGAAAATCTGCACCATAATCTAAATTAAATCAGCCAGTTATGTGAAATGATTGATGATTTTAATTCTGATTTTTTTTCAATCATCTTTAAATAGAATTATTGAAGTAATTATGATGGTTGACAGATTCTAACTAACTTTATATGATCTTACATGACTTGTTCTTATCTATGACTTTGATTTGTGCTTAAAAGTTGACCAACCATTTTTTTTCATCATTGAATTTAATCCGTTTGGTCAAATTATGATGTTGATTGATTACTGATTACTCATGCTATAAAAAGTTTTTTTTAAGAAATTGTTGAAATTGTTGAAACTTTATGAAATTGGTGAAACTTCAAGAAATTGTTTTGAAATAATGATGATGGTTTAATGACTGTTGATCCTACGGTTTCTAAATCTGACTCTATGATATTTATTTGATGGTTAACACGACTTCAATTCAAAGACAAGAAAATTTCATTTAAAAATTGTTGAAAATAATTCTGAGATAGTTTGTTGAAATTTCACAATCTGGTCTATGACATCCAACGAGTGAATATTGAGTGAAATTTAAAGTCAGATGCAGATCACACTGGTAATGTAGTTGATAGAAAAATTACTAGTGGAACGTGATTATATTTCGAGACATTCATTTGCTGCAACATTTTTCAAAGAAAATATCTGCATATTTTTCACTTGAAATAATTGCTATTTTAGCAGAAATTTTTCTTAAAAACCCCTTCTAGAAAATATTTCTGTTGACCTTGTATCAGATTAGTTATTTAAGAAAATTTGATTTTATAACTATTTTTGAAATTGATTAACTGATCTGACCCCCTAATAATTATCTAAAAAGATAGATAGTGATTGAAAAGAAGATGAGTGTTGATATTAATCATATATTATGACTTGAGAAAGTATAATTAGAAAATTTCTTTAGAAATTTAAACAAGAGTTATAAAAACTTTTTGTTGATAAATATTCCATGATCATTTCTATTTCTATCATTTTTCTATCGACCATCACTCATCAAAAATCAATATGGTATGTCAATATGTGGTAGTTTAAACGGGAAATCATTTGTGCTTCAATTTTATTTTATTTCTAACAATAAATAATAATATCCAAAATATTCACTCTTATTTAAAAGTCCTCACGGTTATGCATGGGTGAATTACTTGGTTTTTTGATTATGTGCTTCCATGCTCATTTAAAAGTCCTCACGGTTATGCATGTATGGAACGCATATCAAAATTAATTGATTAAATAGACAAGTTGATTCTAATCCCATTTAAAAGTCCTCACGGTTATGCGTGGTTAGAAGATACTTGAATTCATTTTTAAAATAAAAATAAAAATTTAAAATACTACTAATCTCATTTAAAAGTCATAACGGTTATGCATGGTTAGTAGATATTCAAATTTCCTGAAATAAATATACCATAAATAGACACAACTATATGGTTTTATTTGATGATATCATCCTATCATTCTAAAGTGGAATATGCGTCAACTAAAGTATTTATGATTTTTGTTTGATTTTCTTATTGAAATTCATATTTACACTCGATTGAGATTTAATATTGTATTAATGTCTATCACTATATCTCTATTTTTCTATTACTATTATTATTTTGCTGATAAGAAAAGGGGGAGAGAAAAGTTAAGATTTTGAAACATAAAGGTCAAAGATTTTCTAATTGTACTAATTGTATCAAGGCTCATTTGATTTTTTTATTCTCATGCATATATGTAGGGGGAGTATTGTGTAGAAAGAGAGCATTTAAATAGGGGGAGCAAATTGAATAATCAAATACATTTAAAATAGTCAAAATCTTAAATATATGTTTGTTATCATCAAAAGGGGGAGATTGTGGAATATGCATGTATATGTTTTTTGTTTGATGATAATAAATATATATACATTCATTTAAATGTATTTGATATTGTACTATTTTATTTTTCACAAATAAAATAAATATTTGCTGAATAAAATAAATAACACAGAATTGGAATTCAAACGAATATTTTATTCAAACAAATATTTATTACAATTTTGATAGTACAATTTCAAGCTCTCACTATAACTATACAATTTCAGTCACAATACAATTACATCACAATTTCATGGTTACATCAGTTCCTCACTACATATCACTCACACTCGTATTTATCTTCAACTTCATTCCAATGTGAATCCAACATCTGAGATATCTGCAGAAATATACATTGACGCAGTAAAATTGAAAATAAAATATTTTTGCGGTATAAAATCAAATGTGGATTTTGAAAATAATATTTGTCTCAGATATATGGGGTAGTTGTCATCATTTTTTGATTGTATAATATCTGCGCGTATCAGTATTCATATCAGGGACAGGTAATCATGAGTGGCTGCAATACACACGTGTACATTTATACACGTGTGCACTACCTCGCCAACTCGTGTGCGCAGTCATCATGCATAACATAGACTACATAGTCAGACTGCGCCATAACAATGCTGACATGAAGTGTTCACATACTCGAAGACTCAAACATGTCAAAAAGCACTGATTCAAGTACATCAGACACACATGAATATCGGTGAAGGCAAACAGAGATAGTCAACTGATCAGAGGAAAGCTACACAATGAACTCAAGTTCAAGTGAACACAAGTACATCTAGCAAAACCAAAACTGAACAGAGCAATACAATGAACAACAGACAAGTGATGATGCACTGCAACTCAAAGAGCTCGAATGCTTCACAGTGAAACATGCTCAAAAGCAGACAACATCAAGTGTACATGGAACACTAATTCAACAAGGCATCAGCAACATCAATGCAATGAATACAAGCCAGAAGCTCAAGTCAATGCACAACAACCAAATTCTCAAGATTCGAGTACAAGCAACTTACAAAAGTGTAAGTGCAGACTATACAAAAATGAAGACTCAAGAGTGTGCAGACATGCCCAGTGATATGAACACAACATGTCCAAACCAATACATCAGTGAAACAGGTTCAAGTGAGGAGGCAACTGCAACAACAAACAAAACTGAACTAAAGTAGATGAACAGAGAGATATATACAATGAAGATGAACAGCTAAGGATAAGAACTAAATGCATATGAAAACAAGGCATGCAACAGTACAACAAAGACTACAGGTCTGAACCTCCAAGGCAAGCACAACTGGAAGTATGCATGAAGTATATGAATGACCAAACTCAATGAACACAGCAGCCTCAACAAACAAACTCACTCCAGAGTGCATCAGAAACATGCAATCATCTCAAGATCATAACACTTCAGAGAACAAGGCAAATGAATAAACAGTATCAATGAAGACTTCATGATGAACCAACTACACAACTCGAAGCAACAATGCACATGTACACTAAATCAAAAATGCAGCAGCTACAACAAGATTCAAATATACATGAAGATTGACAAACAGTAGCACAAAGACTACAACATTGAAACAGTGAACAATATCAAGTACAAATGCAACAACAACTTGAATCAGCTCACAAAGTCAGACCAAACAAAGAACAACATCAGAAAACTCAACAGTGATACAGGGCACACATATGGAATGCAAAAATACTCCAGCATGGTACACTGCAAGTGCAACAGGACAACAAGCACATAGTATCAAAACAAGCAACAGTACAGTGTGGCCAGAAGAAGTACAAGAATGAAAAACTGGAATGTACAACTGAAGTCAATATTATCGAGTGCAACAGGTGAACACATTCAAGCATCAGGGATGAATATACATGAATGGATTGCACAGGTCAGGGATCAACACAAATGGCCAGAGGGGATGGTCAGAGACGAAGCTCACAGGGGCTAGAAAGTCAAGGCCGATGTTTACAAAGACAATGATCAAGTCAGGTCAAAGTCAAACTCAGGGATGAACACAAAATGTCCAGAGTCAAAGTCAACATGGCCACAAAATCAAAGCCGTATTTTTTTAAATCAAGTTAACAAATTGAAAAAGTCAAAAATCAGAAGTTAAAATATAATAGGAAAGTTTTTGCCGTATCAATCAAAGAAAAATCGAACGCTTTAAAATCAAAGCCGTGGATACAAAGCAAATACCAAAAATATCACAACAAAATAATGGAAAGAATCAACGACGTGGAAGCCAAGAAACTCAAATCAGACGAATTCAAGAGTTTCGAAAACCCTATATAAATCCCCAAAATCATCATCGACTGTGTGCGGTGAAAAAGAAAGAACAATCGAGTTCAAGCATTCAATTCAGAGAACAAAAGACATAAATCACATACCAGTATCGTAGTCGAACTCGAGGAGCAGCCGTGTGCAAGACGAAGAAACAATCGATCGACAAAGCAACGAACGTCGAATCGTCATTCGATCGAGAAAATAGAGTCGGCAGCCTCAATCTCTACAAGCCCTAATTTTATTAGAAAGATCGAAGAAGCCATTATCACAAACAAGAAACGGGCCGAGAAATAAAGAGGGAAGTTTGTGGGCCGGGTTTATTTGATTAAATTATATAAGGCTTTATTTAAATTAGGGTTTTGTATTGTTCTTGTTTTTTATTTTATTTTAGTCTGTACTTTTCGAACCAACTCTTGGTAAATCACCACCTAGGTTTTAGGTTGTGTCAGATTGTCTAGTTAGGATTAGTTCAGTAAGCAGGGTGTGCGAGTTTGCAAAACTCTATAGGCGGTAGCAGGGTGTGCGAGTCTGTTAGAGTGTTTGTAAGCGGGAGACTGTTTAATTCTAATAGAAATCTGGGAATGCAGCAGTAGGCAGGGGTTGCCGAAGCTGGGTAAATTTTGTGTGTGATTTACTTTTCAGCATATTTACTTCTGTGCAGTTTGTTTTTTTGTTTAATTCGAGAGAATTTGCTATAACCCTATTCACCCCCCCTCCTCTAGGGTTAATCTAGATCCTACAAATTGGAGTGAATCTTAGGCAGTTATAAGCTAGAATCGTTTCAAAAGAGTGGAACCCCTTTCGACACGTTCGAAAGGGGTGTTTCGAAGAGGATTTCAGTTTATGATTGACTAACAACTATTGAGAGAGGAACTCCTTCGAAAAGGTCCACCCCCAAATACATCTGCAACCCTTTCGAAGGGGTTCCACATTAAAAGTAATGAAGCCATGAAGTCGAAAGCAGTTGTGACATATTAATGAAATATGCATCCCTTTCGACATGATCGAAAAGACCAGAAAAACACCTTTCGACATGATCAAAAGGAATGAAAAGATAAAAAGATCAATTGCTTTCGACTCACTCGAACGAAAGGATTCAAACTGATGCTATCTCCCTAGACTGATTCCTTGAAACCTTTCGACTTAGTCAACTTAGTCGAAAGGTGAGGATAGCTCTTTAGACCCTTTCGATTAAGCCATCCAGGTCGAAAGGTAGTGCAATCTTCTTAAACCCTTTTGACTATGACAATCTGGTCGAAAGGTATACTTTGATGGAAGAGATTCTTTCATCAACATGGTTTCGTTTGTGTTTAAATACCTTTCACGTGCCATCAGAGATGTTGACAAGATTTCATGTTAACATTTTTGGCGCTAGAAGGAGGGCCCGAACCTCCGATCTTGTCACTGTATTACAGACTAATTGTGGTTCATTTTTCTTACGTAGGAAAAATGAGATCAAAACGGTAAAGTGAAATTGAAGAGGGAGTTGTCCACACCACTACTTTGGAGGAGAATATAGCTCCATCTTTTAATCTAGATGGGGCTGTTCCTGGGCAAACTTCATCACCAGCACAACAAGACGAGAATACCACTAAAATCAAATACTTGGAACAGTAGCTACAGGAGATGCGGGAGCTACTTAAGATGGCTCTATCTCAGAAATCTTCCAAGACTCCGAAGCCAACTCAAGGGGAAGAGGTAGTCTCCCCCAGAAGGAATCTAAAAGCTAATTCCAAAGAGTATAAAGGCAAAGTGGATCTGACGTCCTCAAAGAAGAAAGGACTCCCCCAATCGAAAGCTAACCATTAGGGAAGGATTCTCAAAAAATCACTTGAACAGTCTGGGAGTTCAACATCAAAGGAATGTTGCCCGAACTAGAAGAATTATGGAAATGTTGAAAATGGACGAGAATGTTAATGAAAATGAAAGAGTGCCTCCCTTCGCTGATGAGATCATGGCCACAGTTATCTTGTTATATGTCAAGATCCCATCAATGAAATATCATGGGGTTACAAACCCGGATGATCATCTGATGGCTTTTGACAGCCAAACGGACCTGTATAACGCATCTGGAGCTGTCAGATGCCATTTGTTCCCAGTCACTCTCTAGGGAGTAGCAACAAAATGGCACAGGCGGTACCGGGAAAAAATTATATACTCATGGAAACAATTTTCTTATGAATTTACTACCCAATTCTGTATCTGCAAAGATCCCACGATCAACTACACAGTTTTGGCCAATATAAAACAAAGATAGGGAGAGTCCTTGGGAGATTACCTGAGGAGGTTTAATGCTTAAGCTTTATAGACCAAAGACATGAACGGTCGAGATAAGTTATAGTCGTTCATTCTGGCTTAATTGAAAACACCCCCTTCTGGAAGCAACTCTTTATTAACGGCTGCAAAGACTTGCAAGAATTCAATTTTCAAGCTAACAAGAAAGAAAGGGGAAGATTTGGCCAAGACCATGGCCACAAAAGAATGAGATGGGAAGAACCAATAGCTAACACGGTTGCTATAAACAAGCCACTGTCTTATGTGTATGCAGTAACCAAGGAAAGAGTCAACTTTCTCGTCTCCTTTAAAGCAAAGACCAACCCTGAACTGAAAAAGGGAGGAGACTATTGCGCTTATCACAAAGCCAATAACCACAAAACAGATGAATGCAGGGTTTTTGCTGAAATTATTCAAAAACTAATTCGGGAAGGTCATTTGAAGGAGTTTGATAAAGATCAGCAGAAAACCCAGCAAACAGAAAATGGTCCACAGAAACGTCCAAGCAATGATGTGAATGTGTTGGAAGATGAGGACCTCCTAAGCTTAAGCCTGCCAATCAACAGAATTGACGTAATTGACGGTGGGCCCCATCCAGCAGGAAACAACAAGGGAGCTCGAAGCAGGTATATTAAAGAAGTTAAAGAAGGGATCTACTCTATCCAAGAGGAACGTCCAATGAAGAACCCACGTCTCAACATTCAGATTCCTAACCTTGTTGTCACTCCACAAGAGCTAAGAAAAGGGGTTCACCATACTCATAATGATCCCTTGATGATTACTGCACAAATTGGGTTATCTATTATCTCAAAAATTCTGGTTGACACAGGCAGTGCAGTCAATGTAATCTTCAAGCACGCCTTCGATCAGATGAACATTCCTAAAGACAAGCTAGAGCAAAGCATGGAGCCTATATTTGGATTCAACAACAAAGGATCATCTCCTGTAGGACAGATAAAGCTGCTCGTACAAATGGGGGTGCCGCCAACCTGCAAAACCTTTGAAACAATTTTTATGATAATCAATCAACCCTCCTACTACAACGCCTTCTTTGGCAGGCCAGCTCTTGATGAGATAGATGCCTTTGTCTCCCTGAAATATCTCATGGTAAAATTCCTGATAAAGCGAGGCTGGGGAACTATCCAAGGAGAGCAGTTTAGCTCTTGGGAAATGTATTTTTCCACTCTTGGTCAGTATAAAAGGGAGTATTCTGCGTACTTTGATTCTTCTACTGTTTTACAGCCTTCGGATGATGGATTTTCACATCCAACATTCGAAGCAAAGATTAAAATTAATAAATCTAACAAACGTATGTATCAATGGTACATTCCCTCTGGAGGCAAGAGGAAGAGAATTGATGCAAACTCAGCGAAAGAAGGCCCAATAGTCACATAACTTGATTGCCGAGGAGAAACAGAGAGGATAAAACCCATAGAGGACCTTGAGGAAGCGTACAATGACTCAGATGATGCTACCAAAGTGGTTAAGGTGGGAAAGGATCTTAATGGTGATTTAAAAAAAGATTTGATATAATTTCTCAAAGTCAACAAAGATGTCTTTGCCTGGTCACATTCCGATATGGTGGGAATTGACCCAATGGTTATGTGTCATGCCCTCAACATTAATCCAGGAGCAACTCCTGTACGGCAGAGAAAGAGACAAATGGACAATGTTCAATCAGAAGCTTTGAAAGAAGAGGTTAACAGACTCCTCAAAAATGGATTTATTTGGGAAGTATACTACCCAAAATGGTTAGCCAATCCAGTACTGGTAAAGAAATCAAATGGGAAATGGAGGACTTGCATTGACTACATGGATTTGAATAAAGCATGCCCAAAAGATTGTTTCCCATTGCCACGAATAGACGAATTAGTAGATGCCACAAGCGGACACAAGTTGTTATCTCTCATGGATGCCTATTCAGGGTATAACCAAATACTAATGTTCAAACCAGATGAGGAGCACACTAGCTTCATAACTGAGTGGGGGATTTATTATTACAAAGCAATGCCTTTTGGATTGAAAAATGCAGGTGCAACATATCAAAGGTTGGTCAATCGAATGTTTAAGGAGCAAATCGGCCGGAACATGGAAGTTTATATGGACAATATGCTGGTAAAGTCTAGTGAACCCGAAAATCATCTTAAGGATTTGGAAGAGATGTTTAAGGTATTGCGGAAATATCAAGTGAAACTAAACCCACAAAAGTGTTCATTTGGAGTTCATTCTAGAAAGTTTCTAGGATACCTTGTAAGTGCCCAAGGAATCGAAGCCGGTCCCGATCAAATTCAAGACATTAAGGATATTTCCGAACCTAAAACCAGCAATGAAGTGATGAGTTTGAATGGAAGGGTGGCTGCCCTAAGCAGATTTATCTCTAAGGCTACCGATAAGTGTATACCCTTCTTTGATGTAATTAAGAAGAAAAAGAACTTTGAATGGGGGAATATTGTAGAAAAGTCTTTTAGGAACTAAAAAGCCACTTGGAAAAACCTCCAATACTTTCAAATCCCGAGAATGGGGAAACCTTATACCTATATATGGCAGTTTCAGAGCACGCCATTAGTTCAGTGTTGATTAGAGAAGGGAATGGGGCACAACTACACGTATATTATGTAAGTAGGCGGTTAAAGGATGTAGAGATTCGATACTCAGTGATAGAAAAGTTAGGTTATTGCTTAGTTCTCACAGCTCGAAAGCTTAGAGCGTACTTTCAGGCACATCCGATAAGGTATTGACCAATTTCCCCCTAAATCAAGTCTTTAGTAAACCAGAAACTTCAGGAAGATTGGTAAAATGGGGGACCAATCTCAGTCAATATGACATAAAGTTTCAACCACGAGCCACAATCAAGGGACAAGCATTAGCGGACTTTGTTAATGAGTGCACTAGCTTCATTAAGGAGCAATCAGAGAAGGAGAAGACCAGAAGCCCATGTGGTAATTATTTGTTGATGGTGCATCAAATGAACAAAGGGATGGTAGCGGGATTAACCTTGGCATTAGAACTCAAAATTCCACAGATACGGATCTTTAGTGATTCTCAACTAATGATGAACCAAGTGAAACAGGAATATCAAAAAAAGGATGCCAAGTTATCCTTATACATAAAAAAGATACTAAGAATGCTTGCTTTGTTCGAAGACTTTTCAATACACCAAGTCCCAAGAGCAGAAAACTCACAAGTAGACTCCCTAGCAAAACTGACAAGCTCAAGGGGAGCCCTAGAGACACGTATTGTTCCAGTAGGATATCAGAAAATTCCAATTATTGAAAAGGAGGCATCCGAACAAGGAAAGAATTGCTAGTTCTGACAAAGTCTCAAGCAAAATCTCAAGGGGAAGAGAGAAGAGAAAGTGATAAAGAAATATCAGATAAAAGGGTCGACTAACCTAGTCTAAATAACATATATGATGACACCTGGATGTCACCCATTATAGAATACCTTGTTAAAGCAACACTCTCATCAGACAAAGGTGAGGTAAGGAAAATCAGGAGACAAGCTCCGACCTTCATAATGATGGATGGAATCCTCTATAAGAAGGGATATGCTCTTCCCTATCTAAGATGTGTAAGCATGAATGATGGAATAAAATTAATGGCTGGAGCACATGAAGGATTTTGTGGAGATCATTCAAACGGAACAAAGTTGGCAAAGAAAATAATGAGGCAGGGATTTTATTGGCCGCATATGGTAAGCCAAGCCATCGAATATTTGAAAAGATGTGAAAAGTGTCAAAAATATTCAAAGATTCCCATATTACCCCCAAGTCAGTTGACTCTCATAACAAGTCCATGGCCCTTTGATGTATGGGGAATATATTTAATCGGCCCACTGCCAATTTCAAAAGGAGGGGCAAAGTATGCTGTAGTTTCCATATTTTTGGGCCCTTTGATGTATGCTTTCAGATAGTAAATTACCAAGAAATTTTTGGGCTGAAGCAGTCGCTACAGCTTGTTATATTTTGAATAGGATTTTAATTAAACCTCTAACCAATAAAATACCATATGAACTTCTTTTCAATAAGAAACCAAAGGTATCTTATTTCAAAGTTTTTGGAAGTAAATGTTTCATTCTAAATACAAAGGACAATTTGGATAAAATTTAATCCTAAATCCAACAAAGGAATCTTCATCGGATATTCTAATAGAAGTAAAGCATATAGAGTTTTCACTTTAAAAACCAACACCATTGAAGAAATAATGCACGTATCTTTTGATGAAAATTTCAAAAATTTTGTTCAAATAAATGATGAAGATGATTTTGTTACTTTAAATAATGAATCAAATGAAATAAATTGTGAAACTATTCATCCTAATAAAAAGATCAGGCTTTTAAAAGATCATCCTGTAGAAAATATACTAGGAAATATTGAATCCGTTGTTAGAACTAAAAATCAACTAAACAAGATGAATAATGTAGCTTTTATATCAACTATAAAACCCAAAAATCCAAAGGAAGCATCATCTGATGGTTTATGGATTCTTGCTATGCAAGAAGAACTGAATCAATTCACCAAAATGATGTATGGAAACTTGTTTCTAGACCCAAGGACAAAACTATAATAGAAACTAAATGGGTTTATAAAAATAAAATGAATGAACAAGGTGAGGTCATTAGAAATAAAGCTCGGTTAGTCATGCAAGGTTATTGTCAAGAAGAAGGAATAGACTATGATGAAACCTTTGCACCCGTAGCAAGATTAGAAGCCATTAGAATTCTACTTGCTTTCGCAAACCGCAACAATTTCAAACTATTTCAAATGGATGTCAAAAGTGTCTTTTTAAATAGTTTTATTAAAGAAGATGTTTATGTTGAACAACCCCCACTTTTTGAAGAAGAAAAGTTTCCAAATAATGTTTACAAATTAAAGAAAGCTTTATATGATCTGAAACAAGCTCCTAGAGCCTAGTATGATAGACTAATATCTTACCTATTGCAATCAAATTTTGAAATTGGTAAAGTAGATAATACTCTTTTTATTAAAAGAAACAAAAATGATATCCAATTAGTACAGATTTATGTAGATGATATAATTTTTGGATCAACAAACAATGAAATGAACAAAGAGTTTTCTGAAATAATGATAAAAAGTTTGAGATGAGTCATATGGGCGAACTTACTTTCTTTTTAGGATTGCAAATAAAACAATTAGATAGTGGTATTTTCAATTAGAAATTTTGATTTTTCCCTCTAAAATTAGTTTGGTAGTTATATATTCTCTATATTTCGAATTCTTCTATCTTCCACTTCATTTCTCTCTGTAATAAACTTCTGAAAATATAAAATAATGGCCTCCTCTCCTAGATCAAACTAAAATGCGACCTTTTCTTCCCCTTCTCCTAATGCTGCTCCATTTCAACGAACTACATTGGCCTGAATCATGAAGATAGAGGAAACTTTAAAGGACTCTCTGCAAACGATGACTGAGTTGCAAGTTATGCAAATAAAGATGGAAAAGGAACAGGAGAAACAAGGCAAGATCCTTAGAAATTTGCAAAAATTTCTAATGGATAATCATGCAGACCCGATCGTGATTGAAGATGACCCCTCTAACATTCTTATTCATAATCCATTAGAGGAAGACGACGAAGAAGAAGAAGAAGAAGCATAAATGGACGAAGATGATAAAGTTATTTGCATTGGAGAAGTCTGTTTTGGTAAATATGGTAATTTGGTCGAACAACATGGAAACTTTTGTCTCCATTACCCAAATTGTCCTATTCACAAGTCACCAATTATCAAAGACTCTCATTAGATTGTTTTTATGTTAATGTTTTTATATTGTGAATTTGTATATATTTGTGTTTATATGTGTAATATAACAACATATATATAATAAAATTATATTTATGTTTCGCTTAATTATACTTCGTCATTAGTATTTAGTTCCATAGTATTAGTTTAAGGAGGGCTTATGTAGTTTAGGATTAGTTTTTGTTGATGATAAAGGGGGAGAATTATAAAATAGGATAGTTAGATAGGCTTAGATTAAGGGGGAGTTAGTAGTTTAAGGGGGAGTTATTGGAGTAAGGGGGAGTTAGAGTAGAATCAGAGTTTTGTGGAGTAGATTTTATAAACAAAGGTTGTCATCATCAAAGGGGGGAAATTGTTAGTTCCTGAGATGATGGTTTTGATGAAAACAACCTTAGAACTTGTTATAAAATATACTAATATTCTTATCTAGATATATATGTATATGCAGGATATATATGCAGGTATTGAAGAATGAAAACTGTACAGTATAGAGATTCAAGACTGACGAATTCAAGATTGAAGAAATCAAAACCGAAGACTCATGAGTATCAAGAGTTCAAGGTTTTAAGAGTTCAAGATAAGTAATAGTGTGTAGATTTATGTTAAAACTTCATAATAGCACTAAAATCTTTATTCGGATTTTAATTGTGGAATGGAATCCACCTTCTCGCTTTAATAGTGGGATGGAACCCACGACCTCTTTAGTGGGATGGAACCCATGACCTTCTCTAGTGGAATGGAATCCACGAAATTTTCAAAATGATTTATTTTAAATATTTTTCCAAAAACATTTTAAAAGTCATCTCTCTCAGTTTAAATATTTTAGCCTTAAACTATTTTTATTATCTTTTATATTTTGATTTCAAAATCATCTCTTCTTTTTAAACTATCTTCTGGTTTTAATATTATAAGCTTTAATCTCAAAAATATATTATATACTAAGTTTTTAATATTACTTTTATATTATAGATTATATATTTTTAAGAGTACTTTTTAAATCTCTTTCATAAGTTTAAACTATATTCAAAATGGTTTATAAACTTCAGAAATTGTTTTGACGGGTTTTAGAAAGAAAAACTCTTTTAAAAACAAAAATCAATTTTCAAAATTTACTAGGACATGTCGACATACCCCATCCCCCCATGTCGACATGGTGACCGTAGAATTTAAATTTCAAATTTTCAAATAAAGTGTCTATTTGTCATAACCTTTCACGAATGGACATGACTGTTGTTCTTTTATAAATACCAGTTGTTTTCAATGAATTTTAAGTTAGTTTTTCTTCACTCCTTCTTCTCCACTCAAATATTCTCTTATATTTTAACAAAACTCTGTCGAAATCCTAAGTGAATCAAACTTGATCATCTCTAGTTTGATTCTCTGCCACTCTCTCAAAAATCTCAGTGCTATTCAGAGTTATAGGATCATTTGTAATCAAAGAAGTGTATCGAGTCTCTCTATCTATCAAAGTGATATTGGAAATGGTGTGATTGTGGCTCGTAAATCAATTGGGTGTGATTGTAGCCCGTAAATCAATTAGGTGATCTTGTTTCCTGGTTAAATTAAGAGAGTTTGTCCTGGACTCGAAGACAGGAGAGTGTATCTCGTGGCCTTGAAATCAAGGTTGTAATATCGACATTATATTTGAAAAGATATCCGCACAAGGAATTGTGTGGGACTGGATGTAGGGTAACTCCAAACCAGTATAAAATTCCGGTGTGTTCTTTTCTTTACTGCTTTTATTTACTATTTTCATCTATGTCTGATTCTGTGATTGTTTCTATGTTTGTGAATTGCATCTGTTTGGGTTTAATTTGAAAAGATTTCGAAAAAATTCATAAAATTAACTAAACACTATTCACCCCCCTAGTGTTAATTATGCCTTAAGATCCATAATCCGCATTTCCTACAATGGCACCGTTCTATGATAATAATGCAGTGATGCGAATCGTAAAGAGTACACAAGAAGTCACGACATATTCTTTGGAAGTTCCACCTCATCAAAGAATTCGTTGAGCAAAAAGAGGTCGTGATACAAAGGTTAGATACTAAGGACAATATAACAGATCCATTTACTATGGGTCTAGCTCGTACGGCTCCCGAGAAGTTGATTGAAGGGATGGGATTGAGATTCCATAATTGGCCCCTAGTACAAGTAGGAGATTGATAGAGTTAAGGGTATGCCCTAAAGGAAATTCTGTAATTTATTGTAACTTAATTAACTCTTTAATCAATTCTCATTCGTAATAAATGTATTTTTCTTTCTGTTATATATTTTTTATAATGTGTTATAAATAATTAAACGCCTAATTACAATATATTTAATAGAAAATCCATAAATAGTGTGTTTGTGATAGTAATTACAAATAGTTGTTATCATGAGTATTGTATCACAATATTATAAAACACGTCATTTGAAATGTTCCTAGTCGAGATCCAACGAGACTGTATATCGATGTATTCATTAAGATTAGAGTACATAACGCTCTCTAAATGTTAGGAAGTGTATCAATCATGACTGCCAAGGGCACCTACGGGTTACATATTGATAATTATTAGATAACTATGGAACGACTAACTCGATAGTTCTTTGTTGGTTAATATAACTAAGGTCAAACGGAAAATATCGATGTGACTGACTTATGCAGTTCTCTCGATTGAAGAATACTATTGCTCTTCAATATGAAAGCCCTGCTTTAATTATAGTCAAATCATGGCACAACGTCCATCGAGTGACTATAGTTGGGTCGAGTGCAAGTATTGAAAATGAAACACTATTGAAGAGAGGATTCGTCTCCTCGGTTATATGAGGTTAGTATCATGGTCAACACAAGTCAACTCAAAGTCAAAATCTCTAGCCGGCGTAGTTTGGTTAATAATAACTGTTATTATTAAACCAAGGACTATGTTCGGACTAAAGAGTTAAATATGGAAAACATTGAAATTTTGACAATTACCAAATTCCATAAGTCCAAAGTGATATAGTTTTGACGAAGAGAATTGGTATAAATAAATGTTACAACAAGGTAATGCTTAGCAAAGTAAAATATGATTTTACCGAAACCAAGTAAGCAATAAATTTGACCAAAATGTCACGCCACCTGCTAAGTGACATGTGAACGTTAATATTCGAATAGTTCGATATTAACTGTTGATCAAATTTACACCTAACGAGTCACATAACTGAAACGATGAATATTCCTTTGACCAAACAATTTAATTAATTTGTAATTGTTATAAATTAATTAAATTAATTAATATTTATGAAATATTAATTATAAATTTTGATTTTGTTTTGATGAACAAATATTATATAGCTATAAATATATTAATCGATGTATGATATCAATAAACGTTAAATTGGATTTAATTGCATAATACTTTGTTCGGCTCGATGGGTTTAAAGCCTATGAAGGGGGCTGGTGGGATCGGCTCAAACAAGGGGTAATAGGTGGGGCCTGATGTGGGGTGAGAGAGCTTTGAAATGGAAAGATAAGACGGAAGAAGAATGAGTAAAAGATTAGATCCAAACTTTTCTTCTTCTCCTCCTCTATATAAAGACCTCTACCCTCATCGATTAGTTAAAACTTTTAAAGCCTCCATATCCTCTCTATTTCAGGTCGGCCTCTCCCCTCCGTCTCTCTTTCATATCAAGTTCAAATCAAATCAAAAGTGTTAATCGATAGTCGGTGGTCAACGGTTCGGACACTAGCAATCTACTGGATTGGAATTAGTTCAAGGATCATATACCATCGTTTCAAGGTCTGCTTATGGGTTTTGGATATAAGGTATATTCCTAATATGTTTATAAATATTAATCTATATCTATAATGTTTATTATATATATATATATTATTGTTACTTAGGTGACAATTCCAAAATGTAAATATATTGTCACAATTTTGATTGGTTGTATGTATATGTATATATGTTTAAAAAAATTATGATAATACAACTATGTGCAGCACGGCTCAATATTATTAAAAAAACATTTTTTATTATTTAAATAATTATATATATATATATATATGTATATATATGTATATATATGTATATATATGTATATATATGTGTGTATATATATATATATAGTTTGCATTTTAAATACAACATTATACTTATGTAAAATATGAAAATCTAATTTTCTGTATAATGTTTAATATGCATAATATTTTTGGGTGGAAGAAAATATTTTTTTATATTCTATATTATTTAAAAAAATATTTAAATCAATTAATCATATAAATAATTATATAAATTCATATATGTATTATAAAATATGTTTTATATTTTACAAAATTAGATTAATACGTATTGTATCCACGGCTAAAAGTAAAAAAACATTTTTTTTATATTTTAAAATATTCAAATATAAAGCGAAATATAGAAAATAGATTTTTAAATAAATTATTAAATATATAATAAATTTTCAAATTACAAAATTTTCATTTAAATCTTACGGGAAATTTAAAATTCAAATTTAATTTTGAAAAAATATTTTTATTACTTTTTAAATAATTTTTCAAATTGTTTTATTAATATATATATATATATATATATTTAAATTAAAAACTAAAAAAATATCTTAAACCATGCACAAGCCTAGGTGGTTATATATTTAAATATGAATTAATTTTATGATTTTATTTGTATTAATATACGTTTATTATCATACATATATATAAGTGTTTAATATATACATTTATACATATATACATATATAAATGCATGCATATACACATACACATAAAATTATACTTAACACATGTATTGTTTTCGGCATTACGGAAAAAAAAATTATTTAATATAATTTTATAAATGATTTAAACATATTTATATATATATATATACATATCATTCATAATTTATATTTATGTTTATATATAAATATTTATATGTTTCTACTAAAATTATATATAAATACAATTTTATTATATATATATATATATATATATATATATATATTGCAATATTTTATTTATAAAAGCAAAAGTATATATATAAGCATACATTTGGATAAATACTTGTATATTGGATGAGTTAACATGTCCGTTGCGATGTAAATCTCAACATCTATACACGGACATGTTATACCTTGCACGGATTGATATATCACAATGCACACACTTATACACGTGTATATGATACACGTATATATTTAACGTAATATAATTAAATAACATAATATCATTTTATAAATTTAAATAAAATTTAGAAATATTTTGTATAAATTTGACTTCATAGGCCGAATAAAAGATTCAATATGATTTTTTTTTAATTCACTCATAACTTCTGTTGTGGGCTGATCCAGTTCCAACAATTACCCCTTCTTGAATTTTTGGCATGATAACAGTAAACGTTGCACAAGTCACAGTCATCGTCGCTTCATCATGGGTTGGATGAATGCTGACTCAAAGGAGTACCGTGTTGCTCATTATCGTCTTTGAAAACGTAATTTTGAATATTCGAAGGATGTTAGAACTCTCTGAATGGTGAATACAACATGGAGATCGAGTTTGATATAACATTAATGTGCTTTAGAAGAAAAAATATTGAAAAATATGATAAATTCTCAAAGATTAAAAGTGGATTATTTATTGAGTTAGGAGGAAAATAGCCATTGTGGGTTTGGATGTCCATTTAATAGGCGTCATAAGATTGACGTCTGATTTTGAGGACTAATTCAGAATTTATCCCTAAAAAATTACACGTTATATAAATCAAAACCGTTGGGCCTGTGCCCTTTCCTTCTTGCTAAATATTAACCCTGAATTCTCCACCTTTGGAGATACTTAACGGACATGCCTCTAGAGTCTAGACATGCCTCTTTGTTGTAATTTGTCTATTATACCTAGTCCTTTGATAATTGCTCCGTGTTATGATTGACATTTTGAAATAGTTTGCTTTGTAGGTTAAATTATTTGTTGTTAAGACGTAGACATTGATGTTAGATCCACTCTAGGTTCGGAACGTTCATTAAACAACTAAATAAACGTTCAAAACCAATGATGTTTTATAAATTAGGAACGTAATTTTATGGCGTGATGTGCAGACGAAGATGAAATTGAGGGAGAAATAATCTTACAGCCGTAATGAACCGTCGCTGAAGGTGCCTACATACATAACCAAAAGTCCATATTTTCCGATTTTCCATACCAATTTTATGTAGAAACAAAAGAGGAGTGCAGCGAAAAAGGCTGCCAGAATCATAACACACATCACACAAAGCAGAATACTCGCCATTTCATTTCACAGGCGAAGAGGAGACGTGCATATACACTGATGGTCACAAGAAATTGAATTTCAACATGCACTTACCAAACACACATGGATCAACTAAGGCAACGTCAAACTCAATTCACCACAGCCATCAACACCGCAACGGCTACAGCCATCACCGCTCCACCATCAACACCAGATCTCCACCCCTCGTTCACATCTGCCACGTCACCATCTGCCACGTCATCCTCATCTTCCGACGGCCCAGGTGCAGGCGCATCTGAACTAGGAGGAGTTGCAGCATGCTTATGCTGCTGCTTCTTCTTCTTCTTACCTTTTTCCCCTCTTTCCCCTTTAGGTGCTTCAGCAGGAGCCTCTGCCGGCTCTGGTGCAGGCGCCTCTGCTTTCTTCCTTGCAGCTGCCTTAAACAATTCACTCGGTTCCAACACCTCATCAATTGTATACACCGCTAACGGATCTTCATCCACTAGCGTACCCGTTATGCTTGCAACCGTCACTCTGCTCTTCAGTTTTACCACCTCTCCTTCGCTTTTTACTGTTAGGTTAAAATCTTTTGATTTCGTGCTTTTTGTGGCTAATGTGGTTGCTAATCCGTTTTTGGTTTTCAGCATTTCTATGGAGTTGTAGGATGGAAAGGCGTGGTACAGTAGGACTGATGTCTTCTGCTCTTGCGTTAGGTTTTTGAATTTGGGCATAAACGCAGCCATTGCTTGGTCGATTGGGCAAAATAATGTCAGACCCGACCCGTTTACTTTGTTCTCGAAAGTTTTCGCTACTTCTCCCGTGCCTGCTGTAATCAGATCTGAGTATGTTTTGCATCCTAGATATAAATAAATGCAGATGTAATTAGTCAGTTAACAATATCTACAAAACTAGGTAAGAATTAGGGATTTGCGATAACCTTTCTTCGCCATGATGGCAACGAAATCGATCTCGGCGGGGGAGGGCGTAGGGGCCTCGGCGACGTCTGACTGCAAGGGTTGGCTGATTTGAACGACGGAGATGTTGTACGGAATCTCTTTTATGGATTTGACGAAGGTGGCTTCGAGATCGGAGCCCTGAGCGCGGAAAGTGACCTTGCCAGCGCGATGATCGGTAATGTTGACGAAGCCGGACATGCCCTGAGCCTGGCCGCTGGACTGGAAGACGGTGGAGGCCATGGCGGAGCCGCCGGTGATCTGGTGGAGCTTCTTGGCGTCGAAGTAGTCGACGAGGACGTGGAGGGAGAGGAGGTTTTTGAGGGAGGAAAGGGAGAGGTGTTTGGAGAGGATGGAGGCCATGGCGGAGTTGGAGATGGCGAGGACGGTGATGGTTTGGCGGTGGTTTATTTGAGAGGCGAGGTGGGTGGTGGTGAGGTAGTGGTTGAAGGTGGAGAAGTCGGGGTGGGAGGAGAGGATCTCGGTGATATTGTGCGCGTTTGTGAAGGGAATGGGAGTGGCGGAGAGGAGAAGGAGGAGGAGGAGGAACTGCTGCTGCATTGTGTGGGTAGAGCAAGGATTTTGAAGAAAGAGACAAATGGAATTGAAGGAGAAGAAAGTCCAAGGAGAAGCGGAAAAGGAGTCAAAGGAAGAGAGTGTTCAATACGGAAATAAGGGTTTAGAGTCGGTGGGTTTTGTATGAATTAAGATGAGCATTTCAAAAAGGAAAACTATTTTTGCCTCTTGTCTTGGGTATAAAACGGAAGTCACGCATAATTTTGTTGAAATCGTAGTGCATAGTGTAACAAGTAACAACACTTTTTTTTTTGAAACAGAACAAGTAACAACACTTGTTTCAGCAGAAAGATTACTATCCCAAATAAGGATAGGGATGTGTGCATGCAAGTGTATGAGAGTTAACTTAATAGTACGTAACTTCGACACGCACAAGGATATTGCAAAGCATTTCCATGTTATTTTTAAAATACGATACATAAACGCAGCACCATTGAAATCATGCTTTAATCACAAGTTTATTATACATTTTGAAACATGTAAAAACGTTTAAATTCACAACAACTTATTGTTGTCATCCTTTTTTTTAATACCAAAATGTTATTTCTTTCCAATCTATCTGCGACTTTGTATTATTTTTATTATTTGAATTATTACGTGGACAGTTACATGAAAGTTGCTTCTAGACCTATGCTTTCTCGTTATCATGTGAATCGACAATTTGTTTAACTTTTTAGATCAAATCACCACAAGATGTATCGCATCATTGCCTTGGTCATCCCTCTTCCATCCAACTCTAAACTTTGCATCTAGTTCTTAAAGTCAATATTATAAAGATAATGCTTACAACAACCTTAAAATAAATAAACAAACAAATAAGTAATATAAATTCAAAACCCAACAGTTGCTACGCTAACAAATGATGAAATAAAACTTAAGTATATTTACTCCGTAAGATTGCTTAGAGTCGTAAAGCATAAAGGAAAAAAGATATTTGATATGTCATACTACCATGTTTAATTTCATATAATGCACCATGGTTATACAACAGAAATACTTACAAAATAAATGTTTGAAAATAATGAACCACTTGATTACAATATTAATAAGAATGTACGTCAAATAAGCAAGCAATTATATATCCATAATCTTCAAACCTACCGGGTAAAAAGCAAACCTATGTCACTTTCAAGCTATAAATTTCAATTATTCACTTCTACCTCTAGTGTGGAAGCTCCTTCAACCAATAAGAAGAAAGAAAAATAAACACAAAAGTCTCAATTAACAATATTTTTAGCGAAATATTTTAATATATTTTGGTTATTACAATGTTAAATATTATACATATGCATAGGTATGAAATAGAAGTGATGGTTTAACATGATCAATAATACCATTAGTTGAAGTTTTCTTTAGTCCTCAAAGTTTAATAGTATGATCATTCTAAAAGTGGTAGGATAGATTATATGCAACTCAATATTTAGATTATGTGTTGACCTAAGATTATAACAAAGATATTGTATTATGCTTATTAATGTAGTAGGGAGAATTAATTAAAAAGACACCGTCGAGATCAAGCTCAATTCAGCTAAATTGATAAAACTGTTAAATCAAGTGCATTGGTAGCAGGATAAAAATGAGACATTAGAAAAATGTTATATTAATTTATATGGACTTTACTTTGCATTTACACGAACAATATACTTTTCACTAAAACATATTTAGTGATTTTATTTGTGTTTTAATTTCAATTTAAATATTTTATATTAAAATTTTATGTTTGTATATTATGATTTATCTTTATGAAATAAAGTATCTAATGTTATTTATATCTTCTTTAGTTTAATTTTATGTTTTGATGTACGAGGTGTTTGCATTCACAATGCAAACATGGTAAGTGTTATAAATATTATAAACTGGTCTAGGATGTATATAAGTGAATAGATGTTATATTTATGATGTGTTTGCATTCACTAAACTTGGTAATTATTGAAACATGGCAGACTAATCCATGGTATACACAAATGAACATGTGATATATGCAAATAAATAACCATTGAGATCCATGGTTATTATATATGGTATAATATTAAAGGGACAACAATTATGACATGGGAAACTTCTAAAATGTAATATTGACACACACATGAACAATATTATTTCATTCATTGAATATTTCATTAACGTATGCAAATGTATATTTATATTTATTTATATGTGTGTACATATAATAAAATTAATAGGTAGTTTTTTCTGGCAAATGTGCATTTATACACACACGAAACACACATACATACATACATACATACATACACATATATATATATATATCTATCTATCTATGTGTGTGGTCGTGTGTATTATATATGTGTATGTGTAGTAGATATTTTATTTTATTTAATAATTTAAATGTAGATTTATTTTAAATGTTTAAATTCAAAAGAAAATAAGAATTTATGAATCCTTTCTTCTAGCCAAAACATTAATTTAAAACCATATACATCCATACATACATACAAACAAACATACACACACGTATATATATATATATAACTTTGGTTTTTTTAATTTTAATTTTGATAACAATAAGTAAAAAGTAACTATTTTTCTAAATCTGGGCATAAATAAATCAAAATTATTTATTTATTTTTAAATTAAAACCAAAATCAATTTGGATATTATATACATACATACATACATATCTCAAGCCTTGAAAAGTGGTTCTTTATTTTGTGCAAAATATAATAAATAGATAAACTTTGTTGTAGATTTAGTGCGTACATACATATGCATGCATACATACACGCGCGCGCGCACACATACATATCTAATGTTAGTTTTCAAAGCAAAAAAATTTCATTCTCTTTTTAATGGTTGAAACAAATAGACTAAAATAAATACATATATGAATAGTATTCCACTCCAGATGCTCTAACTCGGACTCAACTATAGTCATTCAATGGACGTCATGCCACGATTTAAGTATAATAAAATTACAGCGTCCACGTTGAAGTTCAACAGTATTCTCAAGTCGTGAGAACTATGTAATATCGTCACTTCAAGATTTTCTGAGTTGAAATTGGGTCAACCCGCAATGGAAGAAATAGGTGAATTCAAAAATTTTACCATTTTGGATCTTTAATGAGCCTATGAAGTCCAAATATACTTAGAACTTTTTTAAATTTCTTTTAAATAAAATCAATATTTTATTTAATTTCATAAATAAAGTTCCACTGTAATTTAATGTGAATATAAATTAGAGTATATCACATATACGCTTATATAAATATTTGTCCGTGTAGGTTACATATTAAATTTGTTTAGAGGAGAAAACTTTCCATTTTCTTTCTCTTAACTTATTCAATTAACGACGGGGCATAATGTAACAACCCTATTATTAATGACCTTTCAGGCCAGGCAGGTATCTAGGTAGGACAGAGTACTTGATTACCGAATTCCAATCCTAGACATCACTTTCTACACACCGTACTAAGTGTGTAAGCTTAATTAGTTAGCCCTAACATGACTAATCTAGACCATATAGGTTATTACACTACAAGGCACACAGTGCATTCCAACGGCGGCCAGACGTTGGCGGCCGTTGGAAAGCCGTTGATAGACGTTGGAAACGCCGTTGATATACATTTCAACGGCGTCCAACGTCTACCAACGGACCCAACGCCCATATACCAACGTCTTCCAACGTTCAGGTTGTCCACGTGGAAGAATATGTTGACCAAATAGATGTTGGAAGACGTTGGAAGATCCGATGGAGGACGTTGTAAGACGTTGGAATAAATGTGCCAGTAAACCGTTGGTGGACGTTGGAAGACGTTGAAAATCTGGGTGTTTTTTTTACAGAACCAACAATGCATGATTCCAGCCACCTCCAACATCGTATATCTCATAAAAGCTCAATTTCGAGCACATATACAATAGCATATCTCACATATAATCAATCATAATAGTAAATCTAAGTAATAAGCATATATACTAATCAATATACACAATACAAATCAATATAAACAACATAAACCATCCAACATCCAACAAAACGTCCAATCCAACAATATCTAAACTACTACGTCAACATCTCAAAAATCACATCCAAACCAACATCCAAAACATCAGAATGTATCAAATCCTCACACTCTCCAAATATACATGTCCATAGCAAAACAAATCAAATCATACCTGAAATCACTCTCCTCCAGATTCACCAGAAGACGGAAACCGACCGCATTGCTCCATAAACTCCGTAAGACGCCTATTCAGCTCCTCCGTCTTGGCTTCGGTGCGGATATTGCGTTCCTCAAGCGCGGCGACCTGGGCTCTGAGATGTGCAATCTCCTCCTTATCTTGACCCCTCTGATACTCAATCTGAGCCGTCTTAGCCTGTAAATAAAATTTAAATTATCAGTGTTTAATAATTGTAATTCGTGTTTACTATAATCCATCACAGTGTGCAACAGTTGGTTCAAAATAATTATTTTAAAATTTAAGTTAAAGTTATTACCGATTGATTCCCAAAACCATAGCGTCTGCCATGTGCCGCTGGATCCATGACAGACTCAAAAATAGCGTCCTCCTCATCGGCGGTCAACTCGTCGCGCCTAGAGCCCTCGAGAATGGAAGTCTGTGTTTGCTGAAACTTTTGCTGTTATGCAAAATAAGTTGAATTTAGATAACATTATTTTAATTAACTTATATAAGTGTTAAGTCATTATGTTACTTACATATGCGGACTGCGCTTTGTCATCGTGATCCCAGGAGTATGAAACGGTGCCTGCTTCGTCGACCTGGCTCAACATGAGTATGCGTGAAAACATCCCAGTAACTCAGAGAAGCACCACCACGCTGTCTCTCCTGAAATATGTCCATATACATATATATTATATATATATTGTTACATTATCTACAACTTAGAACTTAAAATCTTTAAATTATTATCGTAATTAATAAATATACCAAGTCCTCTCGGTGATGCTGAAATGACTTGGAACCACCACGATGTGTGACAGGATTCTTGCTCCTATTGGCTGAGTTCCTCTCCGACTGTCTCTGTAAATTTAATTTAAAAACAAAAATTGTTTAACATTTCTAGTTAGTATTTGCGTAGAAGAATTTAAATTAAACATGTGATAAATTTACCTGAAACTCCTCGTTTCCCCACCATGTCACAAAATCATCCCACACAGCTTGATTTCAAATCATCTTTCGTCTTCCCCTTGACATTCAAAATTGTATTAAAAACATTATCAAAAACATTTTTCTCATTATGCATCACGTCAATATTATGACGAATCAGGAGATTTTTCCAATAAGGCAACTCCCAAAATATGCTTTGTTTGCACCAGTTATGAATCGATGATTTACCTTGAATTTCAATTTGTTCTCCGATTTCATGTATCTTTGGATAATCCTTTACAAGTTCATAAATATCTTCGTTTGACCAAACCGTAGGTGGTCTCAAAGTTTCATGTCTATTAGCTGTAAAGTTTTTCTTATCTCTTCTAAAAGGATGATTAATATGAAGAAAACATCGATGACAGTCAAACCATGAGATTTTCTTTCCATGAGGTAAAGAAAATGCTCGTGTATCTTCCATGCAGTACGGACAAGCTAGACGACCAGCCGTACTCCAACCTGAAAGCATTGCATAAGCAGGAAAATTGCTGATTGTCCACATCAAAGAAGCATACATGCGAAAGTTTTTTTTTGGAAATATCGTATGTTTCTACTCCTTCGTACCACAGTGTTTTTAATTCTTCAATCAAAGGTTGTAAATAAACATTGATTCCTTGTGTCAGATCATTAGGACCAGGGACGACAACTGTGAGAAACATATATGGAGTTTTCATACACATCCATGGAGGTAAATTATAAGGTGTGACAATTATAGGCCATGACGAATATTTAGAACCAAACTGAGAAAATGGTGAAAATCCATCCGTACATAAACCAAGTCGAACATTACGACTCTCGGATGCAAAATCAGGATATTTGTGGTCAAAATGATTCCGTGCTTCCCCATTAGCTGGGTGTGTTAACGTACCTTCTTCCCGTGTTCTAACACTATGCCATCTCATATGTTGCCCGGTTATAGAAGATGCATATAACCTTTGAAGTTTAGGAGTAATTGGTAAATAATGCATACGTTTATACGGGACTTCCTTTCCTTTTTTCTTTCTTGATTTGTACCTTTCCTGATTACATATTTTACAATTTCTAAGGTTGATATCTTCTTTCCAAAACAGCATGCAACCGTTTAGACATGTATCTATTTTATGACACGGTAAACCAAAAGCTGACATCATTTTTTTACTTCATAATGATTTTCGCACATTAAATTATTAGGAGGCATATGCCATTTCGCAGCTTGTACAACAGCTGTAAATCCAGCTTCTGTGAAGTTGTATTTAGATTTCATCACAATGTATTCAGCAGTTACTGATAATTGGGTTTCGCTTGTGTAGCCTTCCCAAAGGGGTTTCTTTGCGGCATCTAATAAATCATATATTTTTTTGCCCCAATATTTGGTTCTTCTTCAGCATTACCATCATCATCAATTAATTGAGGAACATGAAATATTGACCGTGCAGCATCTTCAACCATATGTTCTACGAGATTCGTCATATCAATTTCAGTACACACTACCTCCTCAGCTTGTACATGATTAGATGCTAACGGTTCTCCATGACGATCCTCAACCAAATAGTTCGGCACGAAACCGTATTGACGCAAATGAACTCTAACCATTTCTGGTATCAAATGCTTTTACATTTTGCATTTAGTACATGGACAACGGATTTCTTCGTCGTTTCTGTTATTACTTAAAGCGAAATCAATAAATATGCGAACACCGTTATTAAACTGTTCACTTATTGAGCCTCCATTTTCGACCCTTCTTTTTTTGTACATCCAGCTTCGATCAGTAAAATAATTGTCCATTTACCTACGTATATAATTAAAAAGTACGATATAAATTTAAAAAATTGACATTTTATTAAAACAATATTATTGGTGAATTTTATATTAATAGATCATTGACACTTTGTTGATGGGTCATCCTACCTCCCATTACAAATACAATAACGTAATTAAATCGCGTAAATCATTTCAATTTAAACGATTCAACAAAATTTCGGCAGCACTTCGCTTTAGTTCCCTGAACAGTACACATTTGCGTGTACATAGGGAACATAAAGGAAGCGCTGTCGAAATTCTATGAACCATTTAAAATGAAATGTTTTACGAGATTTAATTACGTTATTGTGATCGTAACTTGTCCAATACAGGGACAAATCCAACAAATATTGTATACGATGAATATAGATGTCCGTTTTGTTAAAAAACGAATATCCACATAACGATCATATACAATACTTATCAGACGGGGCAGAAAGACACTCTAAGGATTTCATGAATATAAAATATCATTTTGGAAATTTTCTAAAATACATGTTTGCGCCAAAATTGGTCACAAACCCCGAATGTTGTGAAAGCACCAGTATACGAATATAAATCAACAATATTCACGCACAAATCTCAAATCTAAGCAAACAGGGTATCACAATTCAGAAATAATGAACAGAAACACGAGATTTATAGTGGTTCGGCGATCTTGCCTACGTCCACTCTGAAGTTGATGATTTTATTGATGTTTACTTGATGATTACAATTTCTTCTGAGATAGTACAACTGATTATATGATTACAATCTGAATCTAAGGAAGCAGTGGTGTTCTGGAGTAAATCTGGCAGAATCTGGGCGCTCTTTAGTACTTAGAATTCTCTGACCCCCTTTCTGAATGACTAGGGCCTCTATTTATAGGTGTAGGAGGCTGATATTTCGCCTAAAATGAGGGGAGACCAGTTCTGGTATGTCAGGGGGCCCACATGGCCGAAATCTGGAGATTCGGGCCCACTTTGGGATCGATTCGACCCTTGGTTCGAATCGATCAAGAAATCATCCGATCGAGCTGAAATTTGGAGGGAACATTCTTCATCATGTGCTTAAGCTTCTGTGAAAATTTCATGGCATTTGGACTTGTGGATCTCAAGTTATGATCGATTCAAGTTGGTGTTTTTCGTTTCCTGGAGTCGTTCGAATCGATACGTTCGAATCGATTCGTTCGAATCGATCCCCCCGTATGCGAAGACTTCGGCGTGATGCGCATGCCTCGGGTCAACCCCGTTTTATCTCCGAGTTTTACTGAGTCGTACCCGGGGTTTTAGCTGTGTGGACTCGAGACGTTGGATTCGAAGACAGTGATCATATCTGGATTCGAACAAGGGTTCGTTCGTATCGATCGTGACGTGTTCCATTCGATCGATACGAAGCAACTATGTCTGGATGGATTCGAAGGCTTCAGCTGCATGGATTCGAAGACCTTCCCATTGATCGATTCGAAGCGGGAAATATTTTGATGGATTCGAACCACGGGAGGCCTTGGATGGATTCGAACGTGGAGGGTGTTTTGAGGGATACGAAGGGGATGGAGTCAATCTTGATGGAGTCGACCTTGATGGATACGAACCATATGGAGACAAATACAAGGCTATGTCCTTCACTTGCATCGATGATATCTTGGGCGTACGAACTCGGATTGACTCGAGATTTGGAACGCTGGCTCCTATGGCTTTCCTTGACGTGTCTTATCAATTGTAGCCTAATCCGGACTCGGACAAAATTCATCGATATCCATGGTGAACTTGTGATGTAACCGTCCTACAGGATGGACTGTCATTGATTTCTAGTCAATTTTTTGGTGTCACGGCCTTGCCAAAAGGCGGGATAACATTTGCCCCCCAAAACATGCCTTGCGATAGGGAGGTGTGTTTTGTAGTTCCATAAGTTGGATGTTCATATCCCGTTGATGACCTGTGGTACGACCTGCGAAGAGATTGACAGTTTTTATATGACCTTAAAGGACGACCGTTCGCGATCTAGTCATTTGAGGTGGTATGCGACTGTTCGTGATCTGGCATTTTCTGTATAACCCTAAATGACGACCGTTCGTGATCTAGCCATTTGAGGTGGAATGCGACCGTTCGTGATCTAGCATTTCTATATGGCCCCAAATGACGACCGTTCGTGATCAAGCCATTTGAGGTGAGGGGTGCCGTTCGAGGCGAGTTGTGATCGTTCATGGTCGAGTGACGTGGAAAGAGGAATGTGATCGTTCGCGATCGTGTGCCGTACGAGGCAAAAATGTGATCGTTCGCGATCGAATGTCGTATTAGGTGAATTGTGACCGTTCGTGGTCGAGCGCCGTTCGAGGCTAATGGTGACCGTTCGTGGTCGGGTGCCGTTCGTGGCGAAGTGTGATCGTTCGTGATCGAATTGTGACCGTTCGCGGTCGGGTGCCGTTCGAGGCGAATTGAGTGTGCCCGAGGAGGGACTTAGTATCATCCGTACCAGGTTTCACGTTCGGGTGAATTCCCGGATTGTTTGTTGCAGTGGTTTATCGCCATCTTAGAGCATGCCTAGGGACCGTTCGTGATCCCGTACATGTGTAAGTGGCTTAGCCGTTATGAAATCACAAGTAGCATTTTTTCATTGAAAATAAGTCTTTAGCAGAAATGTTAAACAAAATCAAGTCCAAATATTCAAATCAAGATGAAACAAAAGCAAAGCAAGGATGTCGAAGTGTAAACTCCCACAACGATAGGGTTAATAGTCATTCAGAGCATGCCTATGGACCGCTCGTGATCTCGCATATGTGTAAATGACTTACCCGTGTTGGTGAGAGGTTTACGACTTGTCCATCATTATTTTAACTAATTGATAATCATACGATGCCCCGGTTCGGGGGCACCCCTGGCTGATGTAGACGGCGGTTGCTCTGGCTCCACTGCTGGAGCTCGCCTTCTCACATACTGAAGTAGCATACCGTTCCTGATGTGCCCTTCCACCTCATCCTTCAGATGTCTACAGTCGTTAGTGTTATGACCATTCAGTTCGTGGAATAAGCAGTATCTGTCTGATTTCCTCTCGTCAACAGTGGGATCCCTTCGTATTGGCCTACGGTAGGGAACTTGCTCTCGTGTATCTTGGTAGATTCGCTCCAAACTCTCATTCAGCTCTGAATAAGTGGTGAATCGTGGCTCTCTTCGCAGTCGCTTCGACCTGTCACCATTGTCCTCAACCTTTCGTTTTCCTTTATCCTTGCCTGAATCATTTTCGAGAGGCTTTTTGTCTTTAAGTGCATAAACTTCTATTCCCTCTCCTTCTTCTCTTTCAGCATTAGCGTCTTCCAATCGCAAAAACTTTTCTGCCTCGTGATAGAATTCCCCTATATCCATAGGCGGATCCTTAGTTAATGAATTTTTGAACTCTGTGCCGTCAGCTATTCCGGACACGGCTGCCATCATAACCATGGATGGATCTGGCCGATACACCGATGCTGCTGCCGCATTGAACCGCGTCAGGAAATTCCTCAAAGACTCTCCAGCTTTCTGTTTTAGCGTTGCCAAACTCATCACATTCTTGGGTCTTGAAATGTGAACCCTGAATTGCCTCATAAATTTCTCAATCAAATCGGTCCATGTCCCGATGGAGCCGCTCTCTAGCTGTCTGAACCATAAAGCTGCTATGTCTGTCAAATATAATGGGAAGCATCGGGCCATGACTTCCTGTGATGCCCCCAGCACTTCCATGTGCCTTATATACCTCGTTAGATGGACCGCAGGGTCTGTCCTCCCATCATACCTTTCTACTGTTGGCAGCTTGAATTCTGGTGGGTTCCTAGCCAACCTAATCGCAGGAGAAAAGGGACTCTTGTTCACGTCTTCAAGATCTTTGTTTACTAATCCACCTCTCATGGCTCGCCTGATCATCTCTGCCAACCTATCATTGTCTCCAAGCTGTAGTCCTCGTTCACTACCTTCGATCTGCCCCCCGAGTCCGTGTGAGCTTTCAGGTGTTTGCCCCCCTGATTGAGCGTTCATCCCTCTATTGTTGTCAGGTTGATCGGATGTCCTTGTCTCTCTTCCCGTGTTCGGATCAACATGTCCTAAGTGTGTGCCCCCCAGCTCCGGCGCTGCGTTGGATGGTCCTGCTTCGTTTTGGGCCCCGGTTGTTCTTTGATTTTGCGCTCCAAGCTGCCCAATCTGTTGAAGCAAATTCTGGATCATTTCCTCCTGTCTCTTCATCATTGTCTCCATCTCTTCCCTAGTGATGAAAACTGAAGCTTGGTTTGCTCCTGAGGAAGCCTCTTGACTCCCTTCATGCTGACTTCGCTCTGGCCTCTGCCTTTTACTTGTTTGTCTTGTCATGATTCTTCGGATCTGAATCTCTTAGCCTTCTGATTCAACTTTCAAATGATAGAACTCCCTGAGTTCAATTCTCAGCGAAAGCACCAAAGTGTTTGCGCCAAAATTGGTCACAAACCCCGAATGTTGTGAAAGCACCAGTATACGAATATAAATCAACAATATTCACGCACAAATCTCAAATCTAAGCAAACAGGGTATCACAATTCAGAAATAATGAACAGAAACACGAGATTTATAGTGGTTCGGCGATCTTGCCTACGTCCACTCTGAAGTTGATGATTTTATTGATGTTTACTTGATGATTACAATTTCTTCTGAGATAGTACAACTGATTATATGATTACAATCTGAATCTAAGGAAGCAGTGGTGTTCTGGAGTAAATCTGGCAAAATCTGGCAAAATCTGGGCGCTCTTTAGTACTTAGAATTCTCTGACCCCCTTTCTGAATGACTAGGGCCTCTATTTATAGGTGTAGGAGGCTGATATTTCGCCTAAAATGAGGGGAGACCAGTTCTGGTATGTCAGGGGGCCCACATGGCCGAAATCTGGAGATTCGGGCCCACTTTGGGATCGATTCGACCCTTGGTTCGAATCGATCAAGAAATCATCCGATCGAGCTGAAATTTGGAGGGAACATTCTTCATCATGTGCTTAAGCTTCTGTGAAAATTTCATGGCATTTGGACTTGTGGATCTCAAGTTATGATCGATTCAAGTTGGTGTTTTTCGTTTCCTGGAGTCGTTCGAATCGATACGTTCGAATCGATTCGTTCGAATCGATCCCCCCATATGCGAAGACTTCGGCGTGATGCGCATGCCTCGGGTCAACCCCGTTTTATCTCCGAGTTTTACTGAGTCGTACCCGGGGTTTTAGCTGTGTGGACTCGAGACGTTGGATTCGAAGACAGTGATCATATCTGGATTCGAACAAGGGTTCGTTCGTATCGATCGTGACGTGTTCCATTTGATCGATACGAAGCAACTATGTCTGGATGGATTCGAAGGCTTCAGCTGCATGGATTCGAAGACCTTCCCATTGATCGATTCGAAGCTGGAAATATTTTGATGGATTCGAACCACGGGAGGCCTTGGATGGATTCGAACGTGGAGGGTGTTTTGAGGGATACGAAGGGGATGGAGTCAATCTTGATGGAGTCGACCTTGATGGATACGAACCATATGGAGACAAATACAAGGCTATGTCCTTCACTTGCATCGATGATATCTTGGGCGTACGAACTCGGATTGACTCGAGATTTGGAACGCTGGCTCCTATGGCTTTCCTTGACGTGTCTTATCAATTGTAGCCTAATCCGGACTCGGACAAAATTCATCGATATCCATGGTGAACTTGTGATGTAACCGTCCTACAGGATGGACTGTCATTGATTTCTAGTCAATTTTTTGGTGTCACGGCCTTGCCAAAAGGCGGGATAACAATACATAAACTAATTGTATGCTCACTAACAACTAACGTTTCCAAACAAACCTAAAACTAATTGTATGCACATTATTCTATTGTTAACACAAACTTAAATATATATAATCTTGCAATACATTAATAACATAAATTATGCCTCAATAAACTAGATTATACATACAATAAGGTAATACAAACATTTATACACTAATTTAACAAATTTAATTAAATATAGGGATTAGAGTTTATACCTTTTCTTGAGAGATTAGGGAGTTAGAGAGGACGAGAGGGAGGCTTGGAGTCGGAGGAGGAGTCGTTGATCGTCGGAGCAGCGGGGGAGGGGGGTCGGAATCGGAGCAAATTTGGGAATTGGGGGGGGAGGTTTCAGCCGAATGGGGAAGAAGAAGCTGGGCTTCTATTTTGCTCGTGGATTTCCAACGTCATTCAACGGCCGCCAACGTCTAGCAACGCCAATGTCTACCAACGTCCTACAGTTTTTACCTAATAAAATATACGAGAAAACACTGGACGTTGGAAGACGTTGGTCAATGACGTTGGAAGGCTCCGTTGGAATACACTGTGTGTCTTGTAGTGTTAGGTTCTGATACCATTGTTGGAACTGGGCCAGCCCGCAGGGAAGAAATGAGTGAATTTCAAAAAATTTACCATTTTGTATCTTTAATGGGTCTATAAAGTCTAACTATACTTAGAACTTTTCTAAGTTTCTTTTAAATAAAATCAATATTTTATTTAATTTCATAAATAAAGTTTCGTTGTAATTTAATATGAATATAAATTTGAGTATATCACATATACTCTTATATAAATATTTGTGTGTGAATGTTACATATTAAATTTATTTAGAGAAGGAAACTTTTTATTTCTTTTCTCTTAACTTATTCAATTAATGACGGGGCATAAATTTGTTTAGAGAATGAAACTTTTTATTTTCTTCTCTTAACTTTTTCAGTTAATGAGGGGCACATTATTTATATGGAGAGAGAAACCTTTCATTTCTCTCTCTTTAATTAAAGTGATTGACTATATGAATGTCATTAATTAGCAACACGTATATGGCATGAATGTAAGTATAAATATATATATATATATTATAGTGTAAATTCTGTAAGTGCAACATATGGTAGGTGCTATCAATTGATGACAAGGTATAGACATATAAACAAAAATAAATGGATACTAATCACATAAAGGAAAAATGGAAAATAAATAAAGGGTAACAAGGATGATTGATTTCATTTTCCATTTCATAAACTTAATTAATGCAGCATATAAATGACAATTGATAGGCATCATAATATAAGGATATAAACAGTCAAAAATAAATACATGTACATATATTATTTCCTCATTTAAATTGTTTCATCCTTTTGAAAAGAAATCTAATCATACTTTGACAATATCAAAAATACATATAATAAATTTCATATATACAAACATACATATAAAATAAATTATGTATATATAAGATTAAATCAAGTCTTTCTAATTAATACAAATTAGAGATTTATAACAATCATTTTAAAAGTAGATTTGTCAAAACATTAATTTTGCGTATATAAGATTCAATCAAATCTCCTTAATTAATATAAATTAGTGATTTATAGCAATTAATTTAAAATTTAGATTTATTGTTAAAACAACTTCCCTTTTTTTAATTTCTAATATAATACAAGCATAAAATACATACATGTAAAATTTCAAGTCTAAAATTACACTTTGTTTTGCATGATTTAAAACATGAAACTTCAATAAAACATTGTATTTAAATATATACAAATTTTACTTATAATTTAACAAAATAAGAACCCAAATGACAAATTGAACGTACAATATTTTAGATCTAAAATTTAGACTTTAAATTGAATGTATAGGATATAGTTTCGGAAAAAAATTATATTTAAACATATACAAATTTTAGTTTTGATTTATTAAAATAAAAACCCTAATCACTTCATTCAACAAACAATTTAAAGTACATAAACGGTTTTCAAATTAAATGAGGCAATGATATATACATACAAATTATGATAGTCAAATTTCACTTTATCAAACATTACATCAAAAATCATTATCTATAAAAGAAAAACATACTTTTTTACCAAAAGCCTTGAAACAGACCTTGAAAATGAATTCTCCTTAGGATATTGCCTAGAAGCACACCTTGAATGATGATATCTCCTCAGATCTTCAAGATCCCCATCCTATCCTTGGAAGAGATGGATGAACCACTTTTGTATTATTCTATTTGATGTTTTTATTTAGAGTCGAAAGATTTTGGAAATTTGATTTTTTTCTGCCACGAGTTAGAGAATGGTAAGTTCTATTCATACGCCAAAAATCACCTAATATGCACCATTATTTTTTCTAAAAAATTTGTTACTAAAGTACCCATTTTTTTTTGAAGAAAGATCAATTTATTGATAATGAGAAAAACATTACAAGCAATATTTACAAAAGAATCAACCCAACACGGCATTGTAAAAATAAAAATGCGAACCCACAAACAATGCCCTAAACACACCGTGACAACCTAGCAAATTTGTCTAATCATGGCGGCTCATTTTCTCTTCCAAGCAAGTCTTCCTCTATGACAACATTAGCGATAAAACTATCAGTGCGTACGGACACTCTAGCGCTCACAGCTTCATCTTCTTCTCCATCAATCATGTATCTTGAGGATGATGCAGTATTTGGGAAATTAGGGTTCAAGGTCAAGGTAATGTTAAAAGTGTTGTCAACACGTAGAGGTAAAATCTCCCATCTTTCTAAGATATCGTCAAAATTGTGTACACTCTGACTGTAAAACTTGGATCTGTTAATGATGAGGTCACGAACATTAGATTTTATGATATTGCACACAGTGATTTTGTCTATTTTACCATTGTTAAAAATGATAGAATTTCTGCTTTTCCAAATGGTCCAAATTGATGAGCTAAGCACAGCTGTTATGATGTCTTTCTTGATATTGTTAGCTGCAAACCTCTGACTTATGTAAGCAATGGCATCTAGGAGAGAAGTTTGGAAGTTTCTATGTGTTATAGGGTCACCCATCATGATTCTGATCCAGCACCACACATGCTTAGAAAAAGTACAGTTAAAAAATAAATGTTTGCAATTTTCCACTTCTCTTTTGCACAGAACACAAACATCATCTACAGTCACTCCTTGCATTTTTAATTTGTCCTTTGTAGGTAGGAAATTGAACATAGCTCTGTATAAACATACATTCATTTTTGGGATTGAGATCTTATTCCATATGATTTTGTAGTCGCTGATTTCCTGTAGCTTGATTCTAAATTCATTCTATACATCGTGGAAAGAAAAAAGGCCATTTTTACTGTTTTTACAAAACCAGTAGTCTGTAGTTTTGTCAGAATGAATAGGTACTTGCTTTATTTCTTCACTTATATTACCAAGATATGAGATGTTTTCAGGCCTCCAAGTATTTCCAGATATAATTTGCTCTACTTTGTGTTTGTGACCTCTTGAGTAAGATAAAGTTTCTTGCCCCAGTTTCTCCAACAAATTTGAACCATTAATCCATGGTATGAACCATAGGCTTGTAGATTTACCATCCACAATTCTTCTGTCAATTAGTTTTTGTGCATCTTTTCTATGGTATAGCATTTTTTTCCAAGTGCATGAGAAATTGTTATTAAAATTAGATTCCCATAGTGTCTCATTGTTAGCATATTTCACATTCAGCCACTTAGCACTATATGTTGAATTGTTAAGAGTCTCCTAAATTCTTTTGATGCAGAAAGTATTGTTTATATCTGACAATTTTTTCAGCCCCATTCCACCTTCAGATTTAACACTTGTAACTGTTTCCCATGGAACACTACTCTTTTTACCCTTCCAGATAATTTTTTTGCATAACTGATTGATTTTTTGAATAGTTAAACTAGGGAGCATAAAACACTACATCCAAAAACTGACCATAGGGTAAACTATAGCCTTAATCAATTCTATTCTTCCTGGAACTGTGAGAAATTTGCACTCCCAACCTTGCATTTTCTTTAGCACTTTGTCGATCAGTTGCTTACAATTTGAGTGTTTGATATATGTCACAGATAGGGGTAACCCAAGATATCTAACAGGTAATTCTCCTTCCTGAATGTCCAGATGTTAAGTATTTGATCCTTGTTGTTGCAAAACTTGTTGAAAAATACTTGAGTCTTGAGATTATTCATTTCCAAGCCAGTGACTCTCTTTAATTTCTTGAAACAATTCTTAAAAGCTTTAGCTCCAATATCAGTTGCATTTATGAAAATTAGCAGATCATCAGCATAGATTAGATGTGTTATGTTTGAGTTGTTCTTGATAACTGATTCCACTTTTCCTTTGATAGCTTTAGCTTCCATTAACAAGGTGAAATATTCCATGCATAAAGTAAAAAGATAAGGGGACAAAGGATCTCCTTGCCTTAAACCATTGCTGCCAGTAAGATATCCTTTATGATATCCTTCAATAGAAAATGAAAAGCTAGGAGTACTTATCATTTCTTGAATAATTTTTATCCACTTTACTGGAAAATCCATGCTTCGCATCATGTGTAGAATGAAATTTCTGTTTACTGAGTCATATGCCTTTTTAAGGTCTACCTTTATGCACATTTTATTGCTACCATGCTTGTTAAAATTTCTGATATGTTCATGTGCAATTATTATACCATCTTTAATCTGCCTGTTTGGTAAGTAGGCTGTTTGATTATCAGATATCAACTCTCCAAGCACAAACTTCATTCTGTCACATAACAATTTAGATAAGATTTTCTACAGCATTGAACAACATGCTATGGGCCTGAAATCTGCAACAGATTCAGGGATTTTAACCTTAGGGATTAATGAGATTATGGTGTGATTAATTTCTCTAACAATTCTGCCATTGTCAAAAGAGGTCTGCATAGCTTCCAAAAGGGTTTTTTTTAATTCATTCCAATGTCTTTTATAGAATTTAGCATTAAAACCATCATAGCCTGGAGCAGTATCATTATGCACACTGAAAATGGCTCTTTTTCAATTCTTGCTCATCAAATGCAGCAGTAAGAAAAGTTTTTCCCCAATCATTTAGTTTTCTTTTTGGGATGATGTTAGGAAACTAATTCATCATGTTGCCTATATTGTATATGTTGGTAAAAAACTTGATAGCCTCTTCTTCCATCTCCTTTTGAGATTTGAACACATCCCCATTTCTTTTTATAATGTTGTGGTAGCTATTAACATATCTTCTATTTGATTGTTTTGCATAGAAAAATTTAGAACAGCTATCGTCCCACTTGATCCATTGACACTTTGATTTTTGTTTGTTATCCATAGCTAACAACTCCATACTATTAGCCAAATTCACTTGAGCATCATGCAAATTTTGTGCATTTAAGGAGTTATGATCTGATTCTAATATCTGTAGAGCACTGTTGACCTCTTGCTTGCATTTTGAAACTTGTGACTGTAAATCATTTTTTCCCCTACACCACTTTTTAATTTCCTTTTTGATGTTTTTCTGCATCTGAATAAGGTTGTATAACTGATTTCCTTCAGGGAAAACAAAACACTTTTCAACTGTTTCCTTGTACCCCTCACACATAACCCAGTGATTCATGAATTTAAAAGGTTTTGGACCTTCATATGTTTGAATGCAATTAAAGTGGAACATAATAGGTACATGATCACTTTTTGATAATTCTAAATATTTTGCATGAGATTTTTTAAACATGTTAATCCATTCAATATTGCAAAAAAGTCTATCAATCTTAGTAGCAATATTCTTGGTAGGCCCTGATCTCCATGAAAAATTAACCCCTGAAATGTTAATTTCTTTAACCCCTGCAGAGTTAACAAAGTTGTTGAGTTCCTGAATGTTTTTGGTCGTCAAATTATTTCCTCCTATTTTTTCCTTCAAAAACCTGACACAGTTAAAATCCCCTATGATGCACCATGGAGTGATAAAAGTGTTTGCTTCTTTTACCAGTTGTTTCCATAAACTTTTCCTTTCAGATTCAAGGTTTAGTGCATAAATGACAGTTACCATACATTGGGCCCCTGCATTGTTATTTAGCATACAAGTAATGTGTTGTTTGCTCATAGAAATTGCATAACTGCTCCAAATGTCTGAATTGATCATAATAAGGATTCTGCACTTGTGATGATACTCAATGTTATTTATGCAAGTCCATTTACTTCCCCAAGATTCCATATAAAGCTGAAGTTTATTGTTTCTCAACTTATGTTCAACTAAGCAAAATATAGAAGGTTTTTGTGAAAATACAAGGTTTTTTACCTCCAAAACATGTGCTGCCTTGTTAAGGCCTCGCACATTCCAACACAAGATAGACATTATTTGGATGAATTTGCTTGACTCCGGGTCCTAATGGGAGTTACACTTTCATGGATCAATTTGTTCCTTTTCTTTTCTTGAATATTCTTGCCTTTCATATCTGCAACTGCTTTTTCAAATTCAGGGTTTATGGAGGTGAGGTTTTTAGGCAAGATGTTGAGGGGATTATCGGTAGAAGGGTATGTGGGATTGATACATGATTGAGAAAGAGAAGAATCATCCACAATTGAGCCTGTCATGTCTTTCTGCACCTGAAAAGAATTAAGCACTGTAGTTGTTAGATCAGAAACTTGAGAATTTAAATTATTTAAGACAGGTTTACTATGATTTGATAACTCCCTGTTGAAAATTTCCTCCGATGATGATAAAGTGACTGAGGCTTTTGTCAATGATGTCTGAAAAGTTGGATCCAGAGTAATATTGCTCATAGGAGATCCTTCTACAATGTTTTGAATATGAGACATATTAGAAATTTGAGTAGAGGATCCCTTTGCAATTGTAGCAGCCATGCTGATTTGTGGAGGCAAACCAGATGCTACACTTTTATCTATATCAGCTGATGGCGAGGCCGCAATTGCAACTGCAGGCTCCTTCAAAGACTTCTGAAAAATCTCAGAATTCAAAGCACTCATATCTGATGGAGGGACATCGTTACCCTTATTAGAGTTATTAGTAGAATGATCTGAGACCTCATCAATTGTAACTACTTCCTCCGGAGACAAATCTACAGCAGCAGTTGAAGGCAAGGTTGCGAAAGCAACTGCAGATTCCATTAAGGAATTCTGATCTGTTTCAACAAACACAGCACTTATATCTGATGGAGAAACATCTTTTCCCTTATTAGAGTTATTTGTGTTTTGATTCCTGAGAGCTTTATCAAATGTTGTATGAACAAGGACATTTGACTCATCAATTGTAGTAACTTCTGCATTGTTATACACAACTCCTTCTGAATTAATAAGAAGAGTCTGATGAGTTATATTGTCCTCTGAAATAATACCCATGCTATTAGTTTCAGTATTATTAGTTGTAGGTTTTTTTATCCATTGCTGCGAAAAAGAAATAGGGCACTCTTTATCCACATGACCGAAACATACACAATTATGATAAAATGGAGGTATAAACTCGTATTCAACCTTTTGCATAACAAAATCACCTCTAGGTAGTTTAATTTGCACTTCTTTTTCAAATTTAAATGACGTATCAACCTCAATAAGCATTCTAGCAAAAGCTATTCCGCTCCTGTTCTTAGTATGTTCATCCATTGCAATAGGTCTTCCAATGGTGCTAGCAATTTTACACAAAGAAATGTGATTCCAATATGCAAAATTGAGATTAGGAAATCTCACCCAAATAGGAATGGATAGTAATAGATCTTTCTCATATTTGATATTACTGCTCCACTTCTTCATAATGATGAACTTCCCATCCATCATCCATGGTCCGCCTTCTAATATTTTGATACAATCTTCTTCTAGTTCAAATTGAACCAAATAGAAACCATTGTCTCTGGCGAAAACTTCAAATTTACCCTTCGAAAGCCACATTCTCCTGATATATGCTTTGAAAAACATATAATAAGGTCTTTTCCCTACCAAATAGATCAGAATCGAATTAGACCACATCTTCTTTGCAGTTAACAGCTCCTCCTCTCCAATTATTGCAGTTTTCCTATCATTAACAATTTCAGGATCAAAGAATTGCATGGTTTCACCTTGCTTCTTTTCCTTTACCAAATCACACTAACTTTTAGGTGTAGCCTTTGAATTAACAGCAAATACACCCGATCCATTCTTATTAGCAAACGCATCACGTGATCTAGCATGGTACGACCCAGATCCAGCTGAGGGATTATGAAAACGCAAAGTCCTAGTGTTCATGCGAGAAACACGGGGATCCGCCTTATGCCCTTTAACTACAGCGCCAGAAGCCTCCAGCCTCTTCTTCCGATCCATCACCTTAGTCCAGCCATCCTCCTTTGCATCCTCCCCTCCGAGATCTGAACTATGAACGCCGGCTGATTGTGACGCCATTAAAAAGTATTATTTCAATAAAACGATGCGTTATTTTAAAGTAACCATTTTTGTTGTTGCAAGTTTTATCTTTCTCTCATAATTCATCAAATTAAAAACTTAAAATAAATGAAATTTGCCTAAATCTATAAATTTTGATGAAGTTAATGAATTTATTATCACAAAACCTACAATATTAACTATAAATTTTTTTACAACTAACTGCTGCAATGTAAAAGTATTTATCTTTTTCAACGATGAGAGTTAATTTTGTTGAAATGGAATTTTTTTTAGAAAATTAAAGAAGTTACAATATTAGTATATAAAAAAATTAAAATTCACTTTATTGAATATAAAATCAATTTAGTATTAGGAATTTCTAGTTTAGTGTAAATGGGTTTAATTTTGAAGGAGGGAAAATAAGGAAGATGAAAACAAGGATAATTTTGTAAAAAGAATAGTGTGTGTGAAGTAGTTTTTGGTGTATAACACTTTACTATATTTTTTCGGTGTATGTAAAGTAATTGTTGGTGTATGAATACAATTAGCCTTAGAGAATACGTTTTATTTGAAAGAATGAAACTTTTCTCATTCTTTAATTAAAAATTTCCTAATTAATTTCCTTGACTGTTTCTCTCTCTCTCCAAACCTTTCTTTACACCTATATCATCAGATGACATAAAATTTCCACAGTTCATGTCATCAAATGACATAAAATTTCCATAAATCATTTCATGCAATTATCTTTAAATTACATCGATATCGTATATCAATGCCCGTAAACATAACTTTTACAAAATGCATTAAAAGAATTACAAAAAACTTCTAAGCATCAAATAAATAATAATTAATATTTCTCAAATATCAATTAATTTAATAAATTTACAACATTTTATATATTAACTAAATAATGTGGTTTTTCAGAGAATTCATCATTACAGTTTTGCGACCCAAAGGTGTAAATTCAGTTAGCGATTAATATCAAACTATTTGAATATTAACATTCACATGTCACTTAGCAAGTGGTGTGACATTTTGGCCGAACTTATTGCTTACACATCTTTTGGTAAAATCCAATTTTACTTATTATAAGCGGTACCTAATAGTGACAATTATTTACACCAATTCTCTTCGTCAAAACTATATCACTTTGGATTTATGGAGGCGATGTCGATACTTCATGTGTGTGTGTGTGTGTATTTGATGTTGTAGTAGTACATGACAGATGTGTATTTATATATGGGACTTGTTGTATTAGATATTATATTCAGGACTTCGTTTGCATGGAGTTTGATGTATTCTGATTTTCTGTATTGATATTCATTTATCAATTGCTTCCATTAGTATAGCCTCTTATACACACACATTATAATCTTGTTCTGTTCATGTATATTCAGTATATTATACATTATTATTTGGTGTGAGATTCCATTGATGGGCATTAGTGTTTGTTTTAGATTTTCTTTCCCGATAATTTATCTTTTGTGGTATTTTGAAAGTCAAGCGGTGATGTAAGGCGCTTATTTTTGGGTCTCACAGTCATCTTATTTAGCTATGGGTAATCAACGTGTAACCTAGTTAAGGAGTGTTTGCAACAAAGGAAAGATGTATATAAAAGAGGTATTTGAAAGGTGAAAGAAATTAGTAAGCAAAAGTGGAATGTTCTGAAAGGGAAAGAAATTGATATTTTAAAAGGGGTATTTGAAAGGAGAATGAAATATTCATTTGAAGCGAAATGGTAATGTGTTGAAAGAGGACAGAAATAAGTATTTAAATGAGGTATATAATTGTTTTGTTATTAGTTGTTGCTGTTATACTTTTATTTTTACTTTAACTAAAATTTAATTTAATTTTATTTATTTATTTGGATTTAAAATAATATTAAATTATAAAGTTGTGTTTGTTAAATATTACTTGATGTAATGAAAATTAATTATTATTGTTATTATTTTATCAGTTTGATATAATATTTTTTTAGGGAGAGTTTGACTCACATCCCTAATAAGTTTCAAAATAAACAAAACATCCTTCACATACAAAACTTACATTTCCGCCCCTTATTTTCAAATTCGCGCAGACAAAAATACACAAATACCCTTTACGTTTTTAATATTTCAAACGCGTATAACTTTATGTACAAAAACCGGATCAACAAACCGTTTTCACCAAAAAATCACAAATTTTATGATCTTTGAAATGAGATCCATTGTTGATACCAAAAATTCATATTTGTAGTAAATGTGCAATTATTTCAAATATTTGCAGACAATTCAGCAACTTTTAAACCTTTTTTATTTTTTTCAAATTTACAAAATTTACAAATAATTGCAGATATTTCTGCAGCTATATGGTATAGTTGCATAAATGTCTGCAACTATTGAGTATAGTTGCAGAAATTTATGCAACTATACGGTATAGTTGCAGAAATATCTGCAACTATTGCATATAGTTGCAGACATTTCTGCAACTATTGCATATAGTTGCAAAAATGCAACTATTGCAAATAGTTGCAGAAATATCTGCAACTATTGCACATAGTTGCAAACATTTTTGCAACTATTGCATATAGTTGCAGAAATGTCTGCAACTATTGCGTATAGTTGCAGAAATTACTGCAACTATTGCTTATAGTTGCAGACATTAATGCAACTATTGCAAATAGTTGCAGAAATGTCTGCAACTATTGCGTATAGTTGCAGAAATATCTGCAACTATTGCGTATAGTTGCAGAAATGCAACTATTGCAAATAGTTACAGAAATGTCTGCAACTATTGCGTATAGTTGCAGAAATGTCTGCAACTATTGCGTATAGTTGCAGACATTTCTACAACTATTGCTTATAGTTGCAGAAATGTCTGCAACTATTGCGTATAGTTGCAGAAATTTCTGCAACTATTGCGCATATATTTGCAGAAATTTGTTGCGAGTATTCATAACTGCAAATATTAAGAATATCATATTTCATAAAAAAAATTGATTCATCTTTAATTTAATTGCAGTTTACCATTAAATCGAAAAATAAGAAGAAGATTCAACTCCACAGCGAAACGCAAGGGTAAGTTGGAAAAAAAAATGGCGGAAAACAGAAACATAGATGTAGAAAATATATATTTTATGACAGGGACCCGCTTTGAATTTAAGTTCCGTTTTAAGGATGTGTGGCTAATTTTCACATTTTTTTATTCTTTTTATAAAATAAAAATTGGAAAAATAGTAATATTTGAATGAAAAATGCTCGCCAATAGGAAGGAGGATCCGAGAGAATGACAACTCCCAAGGTGGGGTTGTCCGTGTGGATGGTGGTTGATCCGATCGGTCAAATTGCAGAGGTAGAGGGCGGTACCACCTAGTAGGCTGCTTGACAACGCTCCGTCGAAGAAAGTTATATGTTATTAACGCATTTTTCTATCATTATTTAAAATAAAAAAAATTACATTCATGCATTTTAATACGTTAACAATTATTTTCAACATTAGTATTAATTTGATTTAATTTTTCAAGTTTTCAAAAAAAATTCTCAGTTTAACAAAATAAAAAAAATAAAAAATCATAGTCATTTTCACTATTAAGCAAGTAAAAACACCCTTAATTTACTTTTACCCCGACAACGTAAATCCGTAACGATCCAAAAGGTAAAGTTTGCAGGTGGATTCTTGCTTTGGCAATGATGGGATGATGAGCAATTTAGCAAAGCAAAAATTAAAACAAATCGATCCAAGCATCGAATTAAATATCTCGTCGGAAGTTGACAGGGATGTACAACTACGTAGACAAGTGCAAGTTCATATTGGGACTTGACAGGCATGTACAATTCTGTAGGCAAGACCTTTATTCGCACACCACATAACCAAATACTAGGCCGATCGTAAATCATCAGCGGGGAAGTACGTCCGAATTTTAGTGGCTGAAACTGAAAGAGACCCCAATGGCAAAATCGTAGCCATGTGGATAAGAAAGGGAACAAGCGGCATGAGCATGGGTAGTACAAAAATAGCAGAGCATTTAATGAACCGAAGTTACCGTTGACGAATGGATCCCACCACCATACAGAGAACACGTGGAATAATGAAAGACGCGAAATAATGTTTCCAGATGTTTCCACCGACATTACCTCTTTGTTAACCAATATTTCCAAAGTGGTTGAATGCAACCGATGAACGCTGAACAGGATACAGTATGGATGGTGCAATAGAAAAAAGCGAAATTGTTAATAATTTTACATTTACTACTATTGACATTAAAAGAAATTGATTTTGACCACCACTAAAACTATATTACCTATCAGTATTTTATATATGTTTATGATCATCAAAATTTATTTTTTCATTCAACTTAAATAACCGTAGCATCTTCATTTTCATCAAAAAATATCACTTTCTCATATGATCATTAGATGCAAAATTTTCAAAACCTAAAGCTAAGAAAAAATCTTTATTTTTGTCTAATAGATGAAGCTTTAGTGGATAATCATAATTTTAATTAATATAAAGATGTTAGTTTATTTTTTATTTTTTAAAATCTGTTTTTTTGCACATATTAATCTTAGATTTATTGTTTATGGCTTTTTAATTGTTATTTTATGATGGGTTTAACGCTACGTGGCTATCAAAAATTTGAAGGATATAAACTTTGATGATGCTGTAATTAAACATCTCAATTTAAGTTATTGAATTTTAATGTTTTGTCATACAAAGTTTATGCCCTTTTTTCCCTTGTATTTTTTTTTGTTAAATTGAGGATACCAATCACAATAAATTGAGAATGCACTTCTCATTTCAAATATAAAAAATGTTTGATATGGAAGAAGAAGATCGATCAACTACTTCAAAAGACATGCAAATTGATTTGACAAACTATTTTTAATCGATCAATTAAGTATTTATTTAAAATTTCATCATTCTAAATATGATTGAAAAAACAAATTTTTTTTTGTATTTTAAGTAATTGGCCGTGGCTATTTGAAACCTTGAAATTTTTTAAAAATTATTCGAACTAAAATGCTAATCGCCTCATAAAGAGCCTACAAAGTAAACATTTTAACCTCGTAGAGCACCTACGAGATAAACATTTTAATCTCGTAGGGCAAGTGCGTGGTAGGTACCTAAACCACGCACTCGCACTGCATGGTTATTTCATACCCCATGTGTCCGTCCTACACGGTGGTTGAAAACAGTTAAAAAAAATTCAGCAGAAGGCATTTTTACTCTAGTTAAATTTTGAAGATTTAGAAGAGGGCTACTCATCATATTTAGGGGTTCGAATAGAATTTGTCTAAGTGATTTTGTAGTATTTTGAAAATGGTTGAATTTGATTTAGTGAATAAGAGGAATAACTGTTGTGTTTTGAAATATGTGGGTGTCTGTTTAATTTATATATAAATAATAGTCGCTGTTTAGAAGCATGGAACCTAAACTTTGTAATTCTGAGAGTCAAAAACATTTTTCTGAGTATCAATAGTAGCATACATTATATATGTGAAAGTACCCTAAGTATGACCTAATAGCAGAGTCGGTTCGAGGGTTTAACATGTCCAGTGCGATTTATTAAATGATACCGCATATTGTACAAATTTGCAAACGATATTGAATAAAATTCCTATTCGCAAGGAACCATAATTTATTTTTGAAAACTCAACACTGCAATTATGAACTAACAGCAAAATAATAATAATAATAAGGACAAATTTTCAAAATGGACTAATTTTCGAATCAATTTCGCGATCGGCGCTGGTTTTGAAACTTATTACCAAACATGGCTAGTTTCTGCCCAGTCAGCTTTTTTTCAACTGCCATGAAAAAGCGTAACTCTTAGTGGCGCAAATAGGGTCTTGAGTTTTTTTTAGAATGCGCAACTCTTAGTTGCGCCGAGGGGATTTTCAATTTTTTTACGGTGCGCAACTAAGAGTAGCGCCGATGGGATTTTGATTTTTCTTTACGTTGCGCAACTGTTAGATGCGCATAACCGATATAATAAGCAGACGCAACTCATAGGTGCGCCTGCTATAGTGTCGAGCAGGCGCAACTATGAGTTGTGCCTGCACAGGTTGCTGCTGTTAAAACAGAGGCAGCAGCAACCCTACACTACATTCCATAAAAATATTTTCTAACCTTCAACCCTTCTTCCATGTCCGAACCCACCAGCTCCAAACTCAAATTTTAGTCAATTACCACCAATTTATCACAAAATTTTCAAATTTCTTCTTCATTCTTCGATTAAACCAAAGCAACAACAATGGAAGCGGGATCCTCTTCAACACAAATAGATTTTGTTAATTTCTAAACCCTAGTGTTTTTGATTAATTTATAATTTGCTTATTATTTGGTTGTATTTTCTAGAAATATTGTCAAATAGCTTGTTATACATCTTAGTAATCCAATTTGAAGCATTGAATCACTAATTGGTTGTAAACGATTTGTAAAAATCGGTTTTTTTTGCATGAACTTTGAAGAACCGGAAAGCGGACCGGTAGACGGTAGCGTGCTTTATATGCAAGATAATCACCGCTCTAATTTTGAAGAGTTAACGAGGGTAAGATTATTTGTTTTGTAATTATAGTAAAATTTTGCAAGCTATGTCGCATTTTGAATTAAATATATGTTATAATCCTTTGTTTTGCAGAGTGTGAAACAGGTGGATTGTCTGGATCATTCACAAAGTTTTGAAGATTTGATGGAGATGGTTGAAGATCAACGGGTTCAACAATTACTACATCAAGCCGGATTCTGGTATTTCATGCATATCAAATATATCAGATTTGACAGGTCATTACTCACTGCTTTATGCGATAGATGGAGACCTGAGACTTGCACTTTTCAATTTCGGTGGGAGAAATGACAATTACACTGCAAGACGTATCTATTTTGCTTGGCCTTCCCATTGAAGGCGCCGTGTTGAACTACGGTGGTAACGTGGACGCCGATGAGGTTTGTCAACGTTTGCTTGGTGAAATTCCATCCCCAGACGCGGTTGTCAATAGAAGAGAGTTGAAGGTGAAATGGCTAAATGACCTTATAATCGGCATGGAGATTTCAGTCGATTCATCTATTGAGGAGCTAGAACAGTTCACACGGGCTGTCATATTGCTTCTTATTGCATCTCGTCTTTTTTCGAACCATTCAAAAGGTAGAGTTAGTGTTAAATGGTTGTACTTGCTAGAGGATTTTGCCACCATTTCCGATTATTCATGCGGTAGCTCGGTTTTGTGCGCATTGTACAAGGAGTTGGATAATGTGTCACTAAGAAAGACGAACGGGTTAGCAGGTTGCCTAACACTTCTACAGGTATGTCGGTTTTGACTTATTGGTGCACCAAATTTATGAAATATTTTGAAAGACGTTTCTTAACACTGATAATATGCAGGTATGGTCTTGGACGCGTATTTCTGTTGGACGGCCAAATGTTCGTGCCAACGTCGCTCCAGGATTACCATACGGGGCAAGGTAAAAGCAACATAAAACTTACACTGCAATTTTTTTGATTTCCGCCAATATTCACACACTTTTTTTATTATGACTGTAGATGGACCGGAGATAGACGTTGGAGAGATAATCCAGCCCGTCATTCTACATTCTATCGCAATGAGCTCGATGTTATGGACGAGCATGCTATTGACTGGACGCCATACACGACTGAGATCGTACAGGATCTGCCGCCTATTTGCTTGGACGGGGAACATAGTTGGTATGCAAGGACCCCAATTATTTGCTTGCAAAGTGTAGCCATGCACTACCCCGACAGAGTGATGAGGCAATCTGGGCTTCATCAGCATATACCGGATCCAGTCGAGCAGATTTTCCCACACGGTTGGAATAGATACTTGTACAACACGTACGTCGCAAGGTGGGATCACAGGTTGGATCACGTTCAGGTTGAATGCGTACCAAGAATGTCAATCGAACAATACTATAGTTAGTACTGGCATATCACACGGCGATTTGTTCTTAAAGAATCGTCAACTAGACTGCCCAGATATGCTCCACGGGGACCGGTGGAACGTGATTTGGTATGTGTTTATAAGTTTTAACCTTTGAACTTCCTCAACAAGCTTTACTTACTTGCATTATTGATTCTTGTGTTTTAGGTTCAAGGGTTGTATATGATTTCCAATGAAGTTGACGATGTCCTGGCAGATCCTGCAGATGAGGACAGAGTAAAAGGAAAGTGCTTCAACATCAAGGAAATTATCAAGTTGCTTCTTGGTAGGCATAAGCTAGAAAGACCACCACCGTATGTGCCTCGTCCACCCCAGGCTTTTGGTCGTACCTACCAAAGAAGACGTTTTAGAGACACGGGGGGTCCTTCATAAGGTAGCCAGCCGGGGCAGGAAATAGTTGAAGCTGGACCATCTCAACCGCCTCTGACGCAAACTCAAAGAACACTACGCGACCGCAGAAACGTAAGAAGATAGGGTTGTGTTGGTCTATCGTTTGGTTGCTTTGTTTTGAAGTTGTAATGGCTTGAGCCTTGTTGGTTTGTAGGTGTTGCGATGTTGTATTATTGACTTGAAACATGATGTTATATGAAATATGATGTTTTGTATGAATTATTTCACCTATTTGAATGAAATGTTGTACTTATATGTTGTTATTATATGAAAGTTGATGTTGTAAGAAAGTTGCATATGTTATTTGTTCTCTGGAAATCTGGAAAGTTGCTGGCGCAACTCAGAAAAGCGCAAATGTGCTCTCTGGATAGTTGCAGGCGCGACTTTTAGTTGCGCATTCATGAATATACTGTGCGCAACTTTGAGTTGCGTCTAATATTTTCGCTTGTGCGCAACTAAAAGTTGCGCCTGTATACCTGGGTTATCCCCTGGCCCAACAGCAGCATAAAAACATCACAACTCCTCCCCAAACAAACACAACTCCTCAAACCCATTTTCTTTCAGAAACCCTAACCTCCATTTCCATTATTTTCACTACCAGCAACACAACATTCCACTCAAAATCATTTAATTGTACGAAGATTAACAAAAGATTGCACGTTCATCTACACTTGAGGTAGAGAATCGAAACCCTACTCCAATAATTTTGATAGATCTAGTGTTGACATTTAACTTTCTGTAATTTTGATAGATCAATGACTACCGTGCCGATTATTTATCACTATGACGGTGATTTAGTCATCGATGAAAATAGCAAGCCAACCAATGTTGGCGGAAAACATAAGGGATCGAAAGTCGGGAGGGGTTGCAATTTTCTTGAGCTGAAAACGGCAATTTACAAAGCTACAAAGATTACTTCTACGGAGTTCGACATCTCGTTGGTTAGTAAATGAGTAACGGATGAAGGACCAATTGCTATTAAGGTAAACGACGACGACGACGTCGATTCTATGTTTTGTGTGGGGATGAAAGTAATTGAGCTGTATGTTAAGAAGATGGAGGTGGTACATACAACTGAACAGCAAGCTCAAATCTTTGATTATGCAAGTCAACTCGGACCTAGTAATACTGCAGAGCGAAGTCAAATGTATTACCCACACTACTCCTACCAGCCACCGAACATATACGCACAAGCAACTGGGTATGCTTTTATGTGATGTATTAATGTTTTATTCATGTTTTTTGTACTTAACAGTCAAATGTTTGTGTACAGGTACGGTGTCATGGCATATCCATCGCAGTCACCCGGGTATGGTTTCCTTCCTTATCCATCGTATCCTCCATAGTCAATTCCAACCCCGAATTCAAACGACTACTTGCATGAAATTGAAGATGAAGATGTTGACACCGAGGATATAGAGGGTGGAAATGCTGATATTGAAATTTCCCATTTGGATAGCATGGAAATCGCTGCTTCACTTGACGACGATGAAACATGGATCGATGCTATGAATGTTAACAATGACGCTCCTTTAGATGATATTCCAGAGGAAGTTGATGACACTGATGAGCATATCGAGATGGAAGAACCGTTAGAAGATGACCAATGTAATGATACAATTATGGAAAGATCTGTTGTGCAAGAATTTCAATTTACCGACGAAATGTTCGGACTGGAATGTGTGGAGAAAGGCCCTCGAGTTGGTATGATTTTTAAATCGAAGGAATCTTTAATTGAACATATAAGTGAATGGTCGATAAAATGTTCAGTTTCATTTAAAAACATAAAGTCCCGTGTTAGAGAGTTCACTGTTATATGTGATATTGATGCTAATTGTCCATGGCGGCTTCATGCTATTGTGTCTAAAAGAGATCATGCTGGGTGGTGGATGATAAAAAAATACGATGGTGATCACGCTTGCTCAAATCCAATCATCAACTCGAACCACAAACAAGCAACAGCCAAATTCATTTGCACCAAAGTCCTTCCACATGTTCGTTCGAACTCAAGTTACACTGCAAAATCTGTCAAAGAGCTTATGGCACACACTTACAAAATTCAAATAAGCTACATGAGAGCCTGGAAAGGACTTAGCAAAGTGGTGTCTACAATATTTGGCGATTGGGAATCTTCGTACAATGACTTGCCTCAGTTTCTTCGTGCTATACAGAAATGCAATCCAGGTACTATTTATCATGTACATACAGAAGGAGTATAATTTTGGGGGGCTTTCTGGGCATTTGGACCGAGCATTGCAGGTTTCAAGCATTGTAGTCCGGTTCTTTCTATTAACGGAACATATCTGTATGGTAAATATCAAGGTACGTTGCTTGTGGCTACAGGATTTGATGCAAACAACTCTCTTTTTCCTTTGGCATTTGCTATTGTAAGGACGGAGTCAGCGGAAACTTAGGGTTGGTTTTTTTCATGCATGAGATACTTAATTCCATCTTTAAATGCAAGATGCATTGCATTCATTTCCGATAGAATGAAAGGAATTCCAACCGCCTTGCAAGAGAAGTGGAGAAGACCACATCATCATCGCTTCTGCCTTACGCAATTTGAAAGCAAACTTTAAAAAAGCTGGTTTTGGTAGTAAGATTTTGCAAAACTTATTTCATGCTTCCGCTGAAGCAAGAGATGAGTTAACATACAAAGAACTCAGAGAGAAACTAAAAAATATGAGTTCGGCTGCTGACAGATGGATTGATAGAAGTCTCCGACATAAGGATGAACAGTGGGCTCTTTACAAGGACAACGGTGAACGTTTCTGTATGATGACTACCAATGCTTCAGATAGTTTCAACGGATTTCTTAAAGTTGCAAGATCATTACCGGTCAAGGCGTTAGTGGCATGTACCTTTCATCGTCTTAATAGCTACTTCTACAGAAGATGTACGGATGGAATGGATTACGCATCTTCGCTCATGCCAAATTATGACAAAATGATGGAAAAATATTCAGCAAAAGCACGTAACATGGGCATTAACAGGTTCAACTTAACGGAGTGGCAAGTAACGTACACAAACGCGTGCAACTACATAGTAAATATTGCCAATGACAGCTGCAGCTGTTCATGTAATATTCCTATTCTAGCCTATTTTTCATGTTCCCATGTTTTAGCTGCATGCACACGATGTAGAGAAGGAGCGAACAGAGCTTACCATGATCTTATTTCATCCTGGTTTACGGCAGACATTTATAGACATAGTTATTCTCCGGTTTTTCATCCAATGCCCGACAGTAGATATTGGGATGTACATGAAGACCCTACTATACTCCCGCCGCCAACGCAAAGGAATACAGGAAGACCGAGGTCCACAAGAATAAGGGGAGTCATGGATGAAATGGAGCAGAAGACAGGACAGATGTGGACAATGCGGTAACTTGGGTCATAAGAGAGGAACGTGTGGGAAGCAATAAATATTTTACTTGTTTCTACTGCTTCTGTCATTCGTGAACTGTATAACTTATATTTTTATTCTGTACGCAACTTTATTATCAAAGGTTATCTTATGTCAAACATTTAAATTACTTGCTATGTTATGTTACTTTGATTTAATTTATACGCAGCAAAATTATGAATTTTCCACAGTTTTACATCTATCGTCAAATAAACATAACAGATAAACAATAATACATCATCTATTGCATATCCACTACAACAACCAAGAACAAATAAAACCAAGTAATACAACATTCATTAAAACTAAAGCATACATAACTCAATTAAACAAGTCTGATACAGATCCATTACATTACAGTTGCACTACCTAGTTTACTAGACCCCTTTCCAAATTGGATTTACGGACTGCAAATAGTCTACTTGATGTCGAAGCTGACTTTTTTTTTCCAAACGTCTCTCTTCGGCTTGCATCTCTAGCGCATACTCTACTCCCCTAGGGGTCAACGGACGATCTAGCCATTTGAAGAAATCACAGCACTCAACACCTTTCGGGTTAGTTATATGATCAAGGTAACCGACACATCCGTAAAACCGACAACCAACATTTGTTTGAGTCTTGCATACAACTACCTCACAAACATCTCCATAGTGGCAAAGTGGATGTGTATCTTGTCTCACTCGTCCTTTGCCGCTAATTTGTTTCCCCGGTCTTTGATTCGGTTCGCCTAAGCAGATTTGATTATCCAAAGCAGATTGAACAACAACACCATTAGCCGGCGGAACTATCTCAAATTGAGCTTCGGGAACTGTTTGAAACTGAGTTTCAGGAACAAATTCATTTTCAGCTTCCATCCGTTCAACATATTGCACCAATACTTCATCTGGAATCTCACAATTATCCATATAAATTAGTGGTAATGTAAGTGTGGATGAAGGGATTGTGGTAGCTTTGGTTTAATCGAAGAATGAAATTGTTTTTACAAACTTTGTGATAATATTATGCAAATTGACTAAAAATTGGATTTGGGGATGTTGGGTTCAGCCATGAAGAAGATGAGGGAAATTGGGAAATATTTTTGGGTAATGAAGTGAAGGTTGCTGTTGTCTCTGTTTTAACAGCAGCAACCTAGGCGCAACTCACAGTCGCGCCTAGACGAGGCGCAACTGTGAGTTGCGCCTGCTTATTGCAAAGCTTGCGCGCAACTTTTAGATGCGCATAGTTATAAAAAATTTGTGCGCATCTAAAAGCAGTGCACCGTAAAAAAATTGTAAATCCCCTCGATGCAACTAAGAGTTGCGTTATCTAAAAAAAACTCAAGACCCTATTTGCGCCACTAAGAGTTGCGCTATCTAAAAAAAACTCAAGACCCTATTTGTGCCACTAAGAGTTGCGCTTTTTCATGGTAGTTGGAAAAAAGCTGACTGAGATGCTAACTAGGCAGAAACTAGCCCTGTTTGGTAATAAGTTTCAAAACCAACTTCGATCGCGAAATTGATTCGAAAATTAGCCCATTTTGAAAATTTGTCCTAATAATAAAAATAATAATAATAACACGGTTATAATGTAAATTTTTATCAATAACAAGTCCTAATATGAACAAATTTTACAAACAAGACTTGAAGTTTTCCAACTAATAGAAATCATCACTTGCTTTCTTTGTACCTTAGATATACTCAACACTTCATACATCTATAAATTAAGATATGGATAACATGGTTATTTATGGAAAATGCAATTATAAAATAAAAAACATAAAATACCATTATTGTTGTAATAAATAATAGAAGTAAATAGCATGTGAAGTGTGTGTCATACTTTTTATCTTCTTTGTACCAAGACAAGTTCAAAATGTATCATTTAAAATGTTTTCTTCTTGCATTTTTAGAAGTAAAATCATCAATGATGTCATCATATTAAATGATTTTTAAGATATTTTTTTTTCATGCATATGATTGTCAATCCATAAAGTCTGTCTTAACACCCGTCGTTCGTAGCTCGGTTGGTTTGGAAGCTAGGAGATGGGAACCAAAGGACTGTGTCCGGGCAGGTTCGAATCCCAGCGCCAAACCATTAGTGGGAGTTTCAACGTTAAGCATCCGTGTGCGACGACTAAATAAAAGCGGGGTAGACATACGGCGTGGTTTATTTAAGTGAATATCAATGAATACCATGATCTTAAGGTTTCCCATGATCTCAAAAAAATAAAGTCTGTCTTAACTCATTGTTGTTCGCAAATATGACTTTAGTAACTTCAGTTCTGAAAAACTTCGTTCCGCAGATGCGACTATCACGGTAAAAGAGCAACAAAATTCTATATAAAATCATCACATTTGAAAACATATCCGTACTTTTTAGAAATCCAAAATTTTGATAGATGTCCACGGCTTGTACATCATATAATTCACTAGGCAATGTAAGTTGTATTTGTAGCTTCAAAGTAAATCTTTAACATCAACACCAGATGCACTTCCATTTTTCAAAGCCAAATCAAGTTCTGTAAAAGGAATCATTAATGCATTTTTCAGTTCTGTAAATCTTTTTACAGAACCGAAATGAATGGAATTGTTCAAATCTCCCTCATAATTCTAAAAGAGCAATATCCACTGTCACAATAAAATAATCGGTTATAAATGATTCTCCAGCAGAATGTTGCACCCTTTCAGAATTCGTAGTTTCATCAAATTGACATTATCTATGAACTTGACGTTCCAAAGGAAAATTTTAATCAATATTCATTCTAAAAGCAATTTTTCTTGCCTCACTCCTGTGCAGTTAATGCCCCGCTATCACCCTGCTATAACCTTGCTATATCTCATAGTAGGTTTCTACCGCTACGATTTTTCCACATAGCCCCAAATATAGCCTTTCTGCTTTAAGCCCCGCTATTTCCGCTATATCCCGTTATTCCTGCTATATTCCGCTATTTCCGCTATATCTTCTTTAAAATAAATGAATTGAAAAATGACATTTATACATTATAAAAATTATGAAATTAATTTATATAATTGAATTTTTAATATATTTTCAGAAATGAAAATACTCTAATATTCTACTAAATTCAATTATGTTATATAATTGTTTTACGTTTATTTACAGTATATTCGCACGTTTTTATTTAAAATTATATGTATTAATTATAATTCAATTGAATGTTAATTTTTCATTTAATTATCATTTATACATTTGTAAAAACATTAAGTATGAGTTTTATATGCTATTTTAGAGTCATCCACTATATCCCGCTATATCCTCGATGTATCCCCGTTATGTCTTTTTGCACCTCCGCCATATTGAATCTGCCGAGCGCTTTAACTGCACAGCCTCACTCTTAGCGAAATCAAATCCATTTTCTCTATAGTTTTCAAAAAAAGAAACAAGACCTTGCAAAGATTTTACCGCAACATCGATGCGTATATCGTCAAATTGTAATTTTTTACCAACCATGTTAACTTTTACTAGAATTTCATACCAAATAACTAAACTTAAAATGAACTCGAAACTAGATAGCTCTTGGTTGGCTAAAATTTCAGCATCTTAAGATAATTTTGCATCATCATTTATCTTTGCTAATTTAAACAACACATCTTTAATTTAAGAAACTTGATGTAATATAGCATCAACACTTTCTACGTGACTTTTCCAACGTGTAGTCGGTAAAGATTTCAAAGTAAAACTATCAAAATAATCTAGTCAAATAGCCCATCGCTTAGAAGAATTAGCAATTACCACGAACATGCATTAACATGCACCAAAAAAAAAATTTGAACACAAGAGCTTGCCATATCACAAATATTTAAATTAAGAGAATGACAACCCCAAAGCATGTAAAAAGCCCAAGGATTAATATCAAGTAATATTTTTTGCACTTCAAGATTTTTTTTTTCCTTTCATATTAGAACCATTATCATATCATTGTCCTCTCACATTATCAATGTCAACACCAAGTGAGTTTAATGCATTTTTCAGTTCTGTAAAAAGACCTAACCCATTTCTTGAATATTCAAAAACTGTAGAAAAAACTCTTCGACTTTAATTGGACAATTTGTGTAACGACCCAGAATTTTGGGTTATTTGAAATTGTTTATTTAATTAATTTTAAATATTGAAAAGTAAATTTTATCGATTTAATAGGTTGAATTTCAAATATAATGATTTATTGATAATTTAATTATTGAATTAAATAATTGAAATCGTGAAAATAATTTAAATCTTGAATTTTAATTGAAAAAAAAATGATTTAAAGGCTCATTAAATTTATATTAATAAGAATAAAGGTAAATAAAATTTTAAATTGAATTTAAAAGTGATTTACTCGATTTTAAAATCAACTCGTTTAAATTAGCATATAAAAAAATAACCTTCCGAGGCACAGTCTCGGAAATCGATGAAACTAGTTCCATTGGATCTGTAATAGTGTATTATTATCGAATTTCAAATTTCGTAGCGTTTGGAGTTAGTTTGGTCTTACGGGATAAAAACGCGTTGAAATTAATATCGAAAATTCAATATAATAATTGGGTCCAAAATGCTATCTTCTCCGTACGATCGAATTGGGACTCGAAGCTTGTTCCATTGCGTTCAGAATAGGGGTATAACATTATGAACGTCAGGCGTCACGCCTCAATTGGAGTTCGAAATTTTAAACTGCTTTTAAACGAGATATTTGTAATTAAATAATATTTTAAAATTGTTTTAAGTCAATCACAGCCGTATATTCTATCTAATCAGCCACCCTATAATGTGATCGTGCCTATTACTTCTTCAAAATGCTTCTTTCTTTCTTTTTATATAACAGCCGAGCCAGAGAAAAGAAAGAAAAAAAATGAAAGCTTTGAAAAAAATTAATTCTCTCGAAATACTTCATGGAAAATTCGAAAACCAATTTTAAAAATCATAGTTTTTCACGAGCTTCGATCTGATATATAGATTGTGGGCTGCAATTTCAAGTTTGGATTGCTCGACAGTGAAGTCGAGAGGAGCCCAAACTAGGGTTTGCATTTCATATCGATTTAGAGCTCGATGTGGAGATTCGAGGTCCTATTCGTGTTCGGCGTTAGAAACCGCACCTGTGGCCGTGTTTTTGTGGAGCTCGGTGCTCTTTTTGGTGTTGCGTCACCTGGGCAGTTCGTGGGGGGTAGTAGGTCGCGAATCACACGGGGGTGGCGGAGACAACGTGGTGGTGATGGCCGAGTGGGTATTCGAGGGAGGAGTGTGTTGGTGAACTCGAGATTGTCGGCGGTGGCTCCGGTGTTCGTGCACGTGCACGCCCGGCACGGTCGAGGCCATGGGTTATTCTTGTGTACAGGGAGGAAAGGTTTGGGAAAGAAGGGTAGGAAGTGAGCTGGGCTAAAATGTTTTAAGGGTAATTTGAATGGGTTTAATAAAATTGTAATTAGAATTTAATTTAATTATATTTAATCGATGAGCTAAAAAAAATTAAATAACTCTCTCATATGAGGTTGAAATTGGACGAAACAAGCGGCAATGGAATCATGGCGACGAGCACTACATTGTAGAACTGATTTGGAGACGTTTGGAGCAAGTTAAAATTTTAGGTTAAATCGAACGTCGTTCGATTTGATTTAAAATTGAAAACTCAAGGTGAGTGTAACGACCCGTAAATTTTAGTCGTTTTAATTATTTAATTAATTGAATTTTTGTGGAATTTTAAACGATAAAATTTTGAAATAAAAATTTGATATTTGAAATGCGTCTAATTAATCATAGTAACTGGTAAATTTTCATCAGATAATTTGGAAGTTTATTTTCTAGTGTAATTTTATTCCAATTTATATCAGTTAAAATTGGTGATAATAAAACGTTTTCCAAACCTGAATATTTTTACATAGAAAAATTCTAATTCATCTTCTGACTAAGATGTCATTTTTCGTTTTTCAAAATTCGGACTTCTTTAGCTCCGTCGATCTTATTTTTCTGCGTTTTTGCTGCATTTTCCGTTAGTAGAAAATTCGAATTTTTATAATTCAATCATACCACTGATATCTGTATACCGTTTTGATCGTCTCGTCGTGCTGATCTCAACGGTATATCCAATTCTGTGTTTGGAGGTCCGATGCGCCGCGGAAACCACGAAACGGTTAACCGGGTCGGTACCAGTTTTGTGCCCGTTGGTTTTTGTGACTTTTCATTTTTCAATGTACAATACTAACAGCTGTCGGGGCTGGAAATTAATTATTCCTTGAGTTTAGGAATGTGACTTTTGCTTTCCCAGCCTTGACTTTTATTTTGGTTCGTTCAAAATTCTCTGGGATGTTTCATTTGAAAGCAGATTATAGTTTATATTCGACTCTTTCTCTTTCTGCCCATTTGTTTCAAAATTTATATATCATCCTTTTCTGAAGCGTTCATTTCCTTCTTCCACCTTTACGTTCCTTGTATTTTTGCTCCCGCCTCATCAAAGATTCACCACCGTCTCCAACCACCTGGCCGACAACCCGACGCCGCCTACATCAACTCGCCTGCTCAAGCAACCCATGCTACCGCATCTCCAATGAGACCGACCCTCCATTCCGACCATCATCTCCTGCCACCTCCAGCAAAGCCCTCGCGACCAACGCCCAACCTCGCATCGTGCAACCCGCTCCGCCTTTGGCCTTTCCCACTCACGAGCCCACCCCTTTACCATTCGGCCCTCTTTACATCGCGTGCCACTGCAAGTTTTCGACCACCTAGATCCGCCATAGGCTCGAACCCACCCTCGATCTCCTTCCCCAGCCGAGTCCACGTGTAGACACCTTTGCTCTCATCCTTCCTCTTCTTGCTTTGGAACGTGTATAGGTAGATTTTGTGATATGCTTTTCTATAGTATTATATATATGTTGTAAAGTATTATGTACCATATTAAGGATATATATTTCCTTTGTTTATATATAAATCTACTTATATATATAAATTCTAACTGAGTCAGCTTGTTTCGTTATATATATAGTTTATTTTGTTGGTTTTGGATTGGATCTTAAAGTACATATAGGATAGTTGTACACATGTTTATTTCATCTCATCTGTTTATGTTCAATATATAGGCTGTTAGCAGTATGTATATAAATGGGTATGAATATATATGCGGTTATTATAAGATAAAAAATCTGTTATATAAGTTTTGACTAATTAGTGTTTTATATAATTTATATTATATAGTGTTTGCGTACAATATATTTTATATACATGTGCTTGCTTTAAAGTTTATATCGGATTTGTATATATCTAGCGGTGTGTATTTGAAAGGAACAGTAAAGTATATTTTGATTTTAAGTTAAGTATAGTGTTGAGATATATATGTTATTTTGAACACAATTTCGAGTTATATATATATTTATATATATTAGTCGGGTCAATGAAGGTGTTAGGCATGTCAGTAGGTGCATATATTAATATATATATATATATATATATCATGATGGTTTAAAGAAAGATATTACATATAGTAGTTTATAAAAGGAGATTGGACAGTGCTGTTTGCTGAGTTTTATATGTAGTGGTGTACAATCTGTATGTTGAAGTCTATATATATATTTATTATAGTATCGCATAATTCTAGTTTGATTTAAATAAATATAAGAGCTGGGTTGCAATATTATAGTACTTTATATGTAAACAAGTTTAAGTGTTGTTGTTTACAATATACAAATTTTTATATACGTATAGTTTATACTTTTTATTTGTTAGAGAATTAAGTAATTGGTATTTAAAGGGGTAATTTTATCAATTAGTTTATGTATATAAAAACTAATATACGTAGTATATCATATGAGTATTTTAATTTAAAAACTATGATTTTGAAAACGCATGTATATATATTTAAATTAATATGAGCTTGAAATTTGAATGTGATTTTGTATATATAATTTTATATGTCATATCTATATCAATTCGCTTATATAACTGATCTTCATCAATCCAGTTGGGATTCGATTTTGTCTATTCCAAGCTGTCAGCTTCGTCCATCAAAATTCGTGCCAATCTTGCTTGATTTGGAATTCGTAGCTTGTTCTGTTATCAAACTTCTCTAGCATCGAAAGGTGAGAAATCACTCACGATTAACGTTCTTTTATTTATTAAATTTGATTTCAGTTGAAACGACAATTGAAATATGCTGCTGCTAGTTATTTACATTGTTATATATATGCCATCATCTATATCTGTTCACCTATGATATCTGACACCATTATCTGTAATTTTTATTTCTATATATATGTCGTCATCTGTATCTGTTCACGTGTGACATCTGACACCATTATCTGTAATTTATATTTCTATATATATGTCATTATCTGTATCTGTTCACCTGTGACATCTGACATCATTATCTGTTATTTATCACTGATGATATATGCCTGTTACTATTGTTATATTTTTATCATATCTGTTATCACTCTGCAAGTTCCCTGTTAATATAGAATTCACTATGGGTTGAAATGATACATACCCGAACTGACTTTAGAATAGGAGAAAATCGTTATGGGTTGAAATGATAAACCCAAGTGATTTTCATTTGATTAAATTTGGGATTTCGGATTGAAAGGATATATACCCGAATATATTTAAATTACAGATTGAAATGATAAATATCCGTATCACTTGACCATAGGGTAGAAAATTATATACAGCCACCGTTGGTCTATATATATAGATATTTTGAAAATGATTTCTATGGTTTGGAAAGGAAATATATGGTCTTGATAAATATTGATTTTTAAAGCTTCATTAAAGTTGATTTAATAAAGTTGATAAATAATATGTCTAAGTATTTATTTAATATCTATATTTTCAAATATAGAGTTTATAATGATTTGAAATTGATTTTAAATTTTATTTATTTAAGAATTATACTTAAATAAGTTTGAATTGAAATGTATTGAATTGAAATTTTAAAGAAGTGTTTTACAACTTGAAATTTGATTAAAGGTGACGTAAATGGATATTTCAAACTTATATATACTTAAATGGGATATTTTGTTTATTTAAATTTGTGAATTGAAGTTGTATTCAAATGATATTGAAATAATTAAGTAAATATTTCAAAACTAAATAATAGTAAAGTGAATTTGATATATATATGTAACAACCTGGGATTTAGCTTCAATTTATAATCGTCATTTAACGATTAAAGTGATGATAATTGCTATTGAATTTTAATCAGTTGGAATCCTTTGATAAAATTGCTATCAAATTGCAATTGAATTTTTATCGGGTTAAAACTCTTTTATAAATTGTTAAGTGGTTAACTGGACTTTACAAATTTGAATATCAGCCTATATTTTATTTGTGGCCGTGATATTATTGACTACCCATTCTTTTTCCCCCTTCATTCATTTTCCGTTCGTAACCCTAGATCATATGAAAGAAAAGAAAATAAATGGCGGCTCGTACTTTGTTTGTGGCCGTGATATGCAAGTTTGAGTTGCATACCCTCTGGTGCATTTCTGTATATGATTTACTTTCCGTTGAAATCTCTGGTCATTGTAGTCATCTGCACTTATAATTGCAGTGTCCATTTGATAGTTTGTGCCTTTGTGCCTTTGTGCTTCTGTGCCTCTGTGCCTTTGTGCCTTTGTGATAATTGAAAATTTGATTTGTTGTACCTGTTTGCAACTATAGTTTCGTTGTTGCATTCGATCTTCATGTGCACTGATCATCACTTTTGCACTTTGGTCTGATTTATGCTGTACTTGTGTATGGCTTTGACTTGTGATCTGATACATCGAGTCGGAAAATGTTGTATCACTTTGTTATTGATGTTTTGACTGTTTGAACTTGGTTTGGATTTGAGGCCTTGTGTTATTGTTTAGTTCTGTGTAGCCATTGCCAGACTATTCTTGACTGTCTGCACTTGTCATTCTACTAGTATCACTTGAGCATCACTTGACTTGTGCATATGCGTCTGTCTTTTGTTTCAGATCTGATGCATTGTGATATTTGAGTCAGTTAGCACTTTTGTTTCATAATTGCATGCTGCCTGGCCTTTGTTTCTGTGTTGTCGTACCCTGGTACACTCACTCATTTGAGTTTGTATTTTGTTCACTTGAGGGCTTCAGGCCTGAACTACTTTGTTCTTGTTTTTGTATGCCACTGCTTTATGTACCTTGTCCAGGTTGGGCTGTCCAGTTGAGTTCGGCACTTGAGTTGTTGTTGCTTGACTGTTTAGTTTCCTGGCAATTTGCTTGCATAAGTCTACAAGTATTCACTGCCTGTAGTCTCTGTTCGACCTGATTTTGCTTTGACTTTGGTCACTGTTGCATATTGTTCCACTGGTGGTTTGTTGTCTGATTTTGGTTTAAAATCTGCAAGCGTGATTTGTGAAAATGTTTTAGAAAAGAATTCATTTCGACTTTGATTATGGTTGACTTCGGCCATGGTGATTTCGTGATGATATTTTAGTCCTATTTGCTTGAATGCTTGAGATGATCTGGTTGCACTTGATATCTTTACCGGTGCATGTGTTTACTGATTTGACCCAGATCATATTTATTCATGTGGTCTTGTTTTATCTTGTATGCAGTCTTGCCCTTGTTGGTTTGTATTGCAATGATGCACTATGCATTTTGTAGCAATTGTGTTGAGTCATGCTAGCCGTGACTTGACCTTTGCAGTTTTGACTTACTGTAGTGGCGAGGCAGTGCACGCGTGCGTGTACTGCAGCCACACAGAAATTGGTTTGATTTGATCATTTTGTGATTGTCTAATTATCTCTTTGATAATTAGATTCTGAATTTCTGATTATTTATTTAATAATTGGATTTTGTTGTTAATTGCCGTTTAGGCAATTCTGGAGTTTTCATATTATCTTCATCGATAATCTTTTTATTTATCTTGTTGATGATTTGGATTCGCTGATTTGTTGTTTAACACTGTTTAGTGTTATATCTGCCGTTATCCGATTCTCTCATCGAGGAGTTGGATATACGAGATTTCTGTGACTGTCGTCTATTTGATATTTGATTCTTATTGCTTCTGTGCATTAATAACCGAGTTTGAATTAGACTGACCCGTGTATTATTTTCTTTTGAATTTAATACTCGGGTCAGACCCGAGTTATTACAGGTTGTAGATATTCTGCTTTGGGTTGCTGCTTGAGCTTTGAAGTCTTTTCATATCTTTTGAAGTGGTCTTCGTCTTTTTGTAGTAGTCAGTGTACTGAATTAGGTTGATATGTATTCATGTATATTAGTCGATAATGTACTTGTATATATAACTTCCAAAGTCGACAGTTGTAGTTGTATCATATGTATTGTGTCAAATGTATTGTAACTGACATCAGTTATATATATATATGAGATTTTGTTATCCGTGTTCCGCATTTTACTATCTCTGTTATTATTATGTATATTGTCCTAAACTATTATAAACCATCGTAGTTCGTTTTATGCTGGAATTGGGTATGTCGATGGGAGTAAATAAATAAGTGATGAAAGGTAAAAATATATATCACTCCTATCGAGGTAACCAATACTAGTGTAAGGCCCAACTACGGATGGCCGCTCCTATCCAGCCTTATTCTTCTTAATAACATACAATATTCCTTTCTATACTCTTTGTTATTGTGAGCATAGAGGTGGGGCGTCACAGTTGGTATCAAAGCTTGGGGTTTATGGACATAATATAAAACATAACTTAGATGGAACATGTGTTACAACTATTGGTTGATGTTTTTATTTGTGCTTTTTGAGTCAAAACTAAAGTTTTGAAATTTGGATGAAATTTTTAAATATCTTTATTTAAAAATAAAAGTGAGACTGTGTTTTGTTGATTGATTAATTTGTGACTGTTTATCAGAGTGCGCAGCGGAAGCAGTGACACTGTCTTCGCTGAGTACAGCTGATAACCTTTTTGATTTAAAAATCAAAATGTGAAATTGAAATAAATTTCAATTGTTGTTTACATAGCTGTGTTTATTTTGTTTCTTTGAAAATTTCGAATCCGATTTGAGGATTCGGAGCGATTGCAGTTATGTGATTTTTGTTGAGATTTTGCTGGTTTTCTTTTATGCTAATCATATTGATTAGATTTTGCTGTTTTGAATTATCTTCACTGAAGATACATTCGAATGGTTTCTTTGTTTATTTTGTAGTACGTGCAAATTTGAGTTGCACGTTACTGCATTAATTTTACGTTGAACCAGTGTTTGGTTTAAACGTATTCTGTTGTCGTTATTCTATAACGGGATTTTTACACCGATGTTAAATTTTTTGAAGCACGGTGTTTTGTGGCATTTTAATGAATGAAAATTCACTGGTATTACATTTTGATGTGAATTATTTGATGAGATTTTGACGTTTAAAAATTACTGTCGCTTTGACTTCAGTAACCGTCAAATTTTAAAAGTGGATTTTCAAGCAGTTATCCCGCAATGCTGACTTTGTGATCCGTCTTTACGGTATTTTGAGAAGTACCATTTCCTTTTCGAAATTGCTACTGAAATTGCTGTTTAATCATGTGTTTTGAAAATTGTTTTAAAATTCTTTACAGTTTACGCTTTCAAAAGAATGAGGAAGCGATTTAAACGATTCAGCAAAATCGAGGACTATGAACCCTTTCTTTTACTGTTTCGCTTAATTCCGGACTTGTCCGTTTGAGAACGTAAAATGTTATTCATTTAAAATCCAGAACTTTTACAGTTTGCGCTTTCAAAAGAATGAGGAAGCGACTTAAACGTTTCAGCAAAATCGAGGACTATGAACCCTTTCTTTTACTGATTCGCTTAATTCCGTACTTGTCCGTTTGAGAATGTAAAATGTATTTTTACAAAATACACAATTTTGCACTTTCAAGGAAACGATGAAGAGAATCAAACGATTTAGTAAAACACGTGGTATGGGACATGTGCGTTTTCTATTTCGGTTAATTCCAGACTCGTTAATTGAAACTTCTGCTGTTTTGATGATTCTGATGATTTTGTGTGCTTTCGAGCCACTATGTTGGACCTTCGGGTCATCTGCTGGACCTTCAGGTCATTTGTTGGACCTTCGGGTCATTTGTTGGGCTTTCGGGCCACTCTGATGGACCTTCGGGTCAAATACCAGTACTAGACCTTCGGGTCACTCTGCGTACCTTCGGGTCATCTGATGGGCGCCAAAATTATGTTGAGTACTTGGTACGCTTTGGCCATTTGTTGATGCACGTGCGACGAACTAAAAACTCGCCATCTGATGGGATCAATCCAACCTTTTATGTTGATTTTCTAGTCTTCTTAATTGATTTCTAGATATTTGTTGTTTCTAATTATCTGCAGGTAATTAGATATCTGATGTTATGAGATTTAATTATCGTATCGATAATTAAATATTTGAGATTTTTTATTATCGTTTTAGATAATTGGATATTTGTTGTTTCTGATTATCACTTGTGATAATTAGATATTTGAGATTTGATTATCGTTTTTGATAATCGGATATTTGTTGTTTCTGATTATCGCTTGTGATAATTAGATATTTGAGATTTGATTATCGTTTTTGATAATTAAATATTTGTTGATTTGAGATTTCTGATTATCGCTTGTGATAATTAGATATTTAAGATTTGATTATCGTTTTGATAATTAAATATTTGTTGATTTGAGAATTCTGATTATCGTTTGAGATAATTGGATATTTGTTGTTTCTTATTATCGCTTGTGATAATTAGATATTTGAGATTTGATTATCGTTTTTGATAATTAAATATTTGTTGATTTGAGATTTCTGATTATCGTTTTTGATAATAGGATATTTGTTGTTTCTGGTTATCGTTTTTGATAATTGGATATTTGTTGTTTCTGATTATCGTTTTTGATAATTGGATATTTGTTGATTTGAGATTTCTGATTATCTTTTGTGATAATTAGATATTTGTTGAATTATGATTTCTGATTATCGTTTTTGATAATTAGATATTTGATGTTTTCTGATTATCGTTTTTGATAATTAGATATTTGATGTTTTCTGATTATCTGATGTTTTCTGATTATCGTTTTGTTAATTAGATAATTGTGTTTTCTGGTTGTCATTTTTTTTGATACTTGGATCTTTGCTAATTTTGCTGATTTTGAGATCTTCTAGTCTCTAATTGATTCTAAAGTATGTTGATTTTATTGAATCGCTGTTTCCTATCTATCTCTGTTGATAGTAGAGTTTGCTGATTATGAAGTTTGTATTTTCTAGTTAATTGTTGAATAACTAGATATTTGCAGTTTTGCGAATTGTGATTTGTCTTTTATAATCATCTTTGTTGATAATTAGATTTTGCTGTTTTCTAATTATCGTATCGACAATTAGATATTGCTGTTTTGAGATTTCTGTATTTCTGAATATCTAATTAGTAATTGAATATTGCTGATGATTGCATTTATTCAGTTTTGTTGTTTTCTGATTATCTATTTGATAGTAGGATTTTGTTGAGAATTTGTGAAATTCCTTTATGGGATTAAAAGATTTCTTTGGTGTTTGTGTTCTCGATCTTTATTTTTCTAGCTTAACCAGTTTATGTTAGAAAAATAATTGTTATAGACAACTTTAATTATGAAAATTGCGAGGACGCAATTTTTATAAGGAGGGGAGTCTGTAACAACCCAGGATTTAGCTTCAATTTATAATTGTCATTTAACGATTAAAGTGATGAGAATTGCTATTGAATTTTAATCGGTTGGAATCCTTTGATAAAATTGCTATCAAATTGCAATTGGATTTTTATCGGGTTAAAACTCTTTTATAAATTGTTAAGTGGTTAACTGGACTTTACAAATTTGAATATCGGCCCATATTTTGTTTGTGGCCGTGATATTATTGACTACCCATTCTTTTTCCCCCTTCATTCATTTTCCATTCGTAACCCTAGATCATACGAAAGAAAAGAAAATAAATGGCGGCTCGTACTCGTCTTCTTTCTGGAATTAGGGCTCGAGATTTTGAAGCCGCGAATTTAATATGTCGATCGATGCCTCCTTCTATTCGTGCTCTTCGAAGAAGGTGAGTAATTTAATTACTCACATCTTGTTCAATTCGTAAGTTGTAGGGTGTGAATCCCTGTTTTCTAATTCGTGTATTTATGTTTGAAATCGTCCATCGATTTCTCTGGCCATTTGTATATGTTGTGATTTCTTGGTTGGCATGATATTGATTTTTGTATATACGTATCGGCTTGAACTTGTGACAATTGATTTTTGATTTCGTGACTTTCTCTGATTTGAATAAATTTGATACTTGATGCTCTCGGTTTTGATTTTGAGCTGTTTAATATCCTTGGCCATCACGGTATTGATTCTCAGTGACTTTGGCATTGACTTTGACCTGCAGTTGTCTTCGACTACAAACTTGATTTTGTGATGTCGATTTTGTTCGACTTTTGCCATACTATTCACTGCCTCTGGTAGTACTTTCGACCGTGTTCATTTGAGTCTATATTTATGTAACATTAGCTGTTCATGTTGTAGACAATTTGCATTGCATCACCACTGACTGTTGACACTCTGTACATTTGTTTTCACTGCTTATCAGTGACATTTGCTTCTGCACTGTGCACTTATATCATTTTGAAGTTCCTGATGCACTTTTGACCTGATGCTTGTGTACATATTTGCATATCAACTTGGGTGATTCATGGTGCAGTGCTAACTTTGCTGTATGTTCGATATGCAAGTTTGAGTTGCATACCCTCTGGTGCATTTCTGTATATGATTTACTTTCCTTTGAAATCTCTGGTCATTGTAGTCATCTGCACTTATAATTGCAGTGTCCATTTGATAGTTTGTGCCTTTGTGCCTTTGTGCTTCTGTGCCTCTGTGCCTTTGTGCCTTTGTGATAATTGAAAATTTGATTTGTTGTACCTGTTTGCAACTATAGTTTCGTTGTTGCATTCGATCTTCATGTGCACTGATCATCACTTCTGCACTTTGGTCTGATTTATGCTGTACTTGTGTATGGCTTTGACTTGTGAGCTGATACATCGAGTCGGCAAATGTTGTATCACTTTGTTATTGATGTTTTGACTGTTTGAACTTGGTTTGGATTTGAGGCCTTGTGTTATTGTTTAGTTCTGTGTAGCCATTGCCAGACTATTCTTGACTGTCTGCACTTGTCATTCTACTAGTATCACTTGAGCATCACTTGACTTGTGCATATGCGTCTGTCTTTTGTTTCAGATCTGATGCATTGTGATATTTGAGTCAGTTAGCACTTTTGTTTCATAATTGCATGCTGCATGGCCTTTGTTTCTGTGTTGCCGTACCCTGGTACACTCACTCATTTGAGTTTGTATTTTGTTCACTTGAGGGCTTCAGGCCTGAACTACTTTGTTCTTGTTTTTGTATGCCACTGCTTTATGTACCTTGTCCAGGTTGGGCTGTCCAGTTGAGTTCGGCACTTGAGTTGTCGTTGCTTGACTGTTTAGTTTCCTGGCAATTTGCTTGCATAAGTCTACAAGTATTCACTGCCTGTAGTCTCTGTTCGACCTGATTTTGCTTTGACTTTGGTCACTGTTGCATATTGTTCCACTGGTGGTTTGTTGTCTGATTTTGGTTTAAAATCTGCAAGCGTGATTTGTGAAAATGTTTTAGATAAGAATTCATTTCGACTTTGATTGTGGTTGACTTCGGCCATGGTGATTTCGTGATGATATTTTAGTCCTATTTGCTTGAATTCTTGAGATGATCTGGTTGCACTTGATATCTTTACCGGTGCATGTGTTTACTGATTTGACCCAGATCATATTTATTCATGTGGTCTTGTTTTATCTTGTATGCAGTCTTGCCCTTGTTGGTTTGTATTGCAATGATGCACTGATGCATTTTGTAGCAATTGTGTTGAGTCATGCTAGCCGTGACTTGACCTTTGCAGTTTTGACTTACTGTAGTGGCGAGGCAGTGCACGCGTGCGTGTACTGCAGCCACACAGAAATTGGTTTGATTTGATCATTTTGTGATTGTCTAATTATCTCTTTGATAATTAGATTCTGAGTTTCTGATTATTTATTTAATAATTGGATTTTGTTGTTAATTGCCGTTTAGGCAATTCTGGAGTTTTCATATTATCTTCATCGATAATCTTTTTATTTATCTTGTTGATGATTTGGATTCGCTGATTTGTTGTTTAACACTGTTTAGTGTTATATCTGCCGTTATCCGATTCTCTCATCGAGGAGTTGGATATACGAGATTTCTGTGACTATCGTCTATTTGATATTTGATTATTATTGCTTCTGTGCATTAATAACTGAGTTTGAATTAGACTGACCCGTGTATTATTTTCTTTTGAATTTAATACTCGGGTCAGACCCGAGTTATTACAGGTTGTAGATATTCTGCTTTGGGTTGCTGCTTGAGCTTTGAAGTCTTTTCATATCTTTTGAAGTGGTCTTCGTCTTTTTGTAGTAGTCAGTGTACTGAATAAGGTTGATATGTATTCATGTATATTAGTCGATAATGTACTTGTATATATAACTTCCAAAGTCGACAGTTGTAGTTGTATCATATGTATTGTGTCAAATGTATTATAACTGACATCAGTTATATATATATATATATATATGAGATTTTGTTATCTGTGTTCCGCATTTTATTATCTGTGTTATTATTATATATATTGTTCTAAACTATTATAAACCATCGTAGTTCGTTTTATGCTGGAATTGGGTATGTCGATGGGGGTAAATAAATAAGTGATGAAAGGTAAAAATATATACCACTTCTATCGAGGTAACCAATACTAGTGTAAGGCCCAACTACGGATGACCGCTCCTATCCAGCCTTATTCTTCTTAATAACAGACAGTATTCCTTTCTACATTCTTTGTTATTGTGAGCATAGAGGTGGGGCATCACAATATATATGAAATTATCGAATTTAGTTTTGAAATGTTGAATATTTAAAGCTTTGAAATATATTGAAATTGAAATGGCTTATTTTATGGTTCAGATATGTATTTGAAATCGATAATTTGAAATGGTTTATTGAGAAGCCGAATCGAGTTGAAATTGATGATTTGAGATTTGATTAAATTTTAATTTTGGAATTCGAGTTATGTGAATCGATTTGAGGAATTTGAGGAAGTTATTTTATATAAAGTATTTTAAACTATATCTAAAACTATTTATATTTTACTTTATAAATTTTAATATAAATTATTTTAATATAAACCATTTTCAAAATAAATTATTTTATTATAAACTATTTTAACTTATAACTATTTTATATAAACTATTTTATTTTAGAAACTATTTTTCTATATATACAAATTTTAATATCTAAACTGTTTAAGAGGAAAGTGTTAGGATTCCAAAATGTTATGATTTCAAGCTATGATTTCAGAGTGTTATAAATTTCAAGGTTTTGATTTTCGAAGTGTTTTGATTTTAAAAGACTTATGATTTCGAAAGCGTTATAACTTTGGAAAGTGATATGATTTTGGAAATGGATTTATTTGAAGTGAAAGTGATATCGTATTGATATGGTTTTGAAATGGCAATGATATGTCGGTTTTGAAATATAACTATTTTGAAAGTGTATTAAATGACCATCGGTGTAATAATACGTAGTTATTATAGAGACCGGGATCGGATATGGACATACTCTCTGTCGATACCGAAACCACTTTAATAACTAATATACGCGGAGTGTTGATCCAGAACGAAGTGGATGGGTTTAATGAACGCGTTGACTGAAGAAAGAGAACGATTTTGGATGACCCCTGACATGACTAAAACAGGAGCCGCGCCGGGCCATTGAGGTTCGCCACCTCTAGCGGACACACTTCTTCGATACCTTATCTATTACTTATGTCATTCGATTTGGGTGCACCCTTTGATTTGGGAGTGTTGTTTCGCGGTGTTGAGGTAGTAGCTGCTATGCTCAACATCAGTCCGGATCATGAAACTACTAGTATTCTAGTTGGTATCGCCTCATGTACCTTGTTATACTGATTATCCCTATACGCGACCACTACGATTTGTTTTGTGTTATACCTATGGAGTACTCTCTGATAACCACTAGTTTACGGTGGAGTTTACGGTGCTGTATAGACTATGACATGGTAAAAATGTGTTAAGGGTGGAATGGGCCATGACTTAATAGTATATAGTTTAACGGATCCTTAGAGGATGGTTACCCCAAACATCCTTGAGTTACTTGTATTTCAGTCGTTATTTCACTTGAGTTGGATTTATTGATATAAGAATGTTAATCCTGACTCGAGTGTTTTGTGTTTTCTTTACGCTCGGGTCAGACTGAGTGTACCAATATTCGAGACTCACCTTTAGAGTTGGAGCTTCGCTTGGAGATCCAGTTATCTATCCAGCTTTCAGATATTCAGTTGATTTCAGTGATGTATTCTGATATTGTATTTGACTATTGTATTTGAGACTTCTGTTGTATCTTGTTTAACTCTGTTATATATATAGTAGCTTCATGAACTACTATTCTTTTGTTTTCCGCTGCATTATTGTTATATTACTTTGTGTCTGTGATCTGTGATTATTTTATTTATGTATATGCTGAGTTTTGCCAATTTAAATTAATAATCTATTGTTTTGAATTATTCAAATCCGACATGTGTGGATTTATTGTCGATTTGAATGGTCCAAAATAGTGGGTCGTTACAGTGAGTGTTTTATAACGCTCACAAGTACTAAAATATCTTTATGCTAGTTAAATTCGAAATTATAAAGTGATATAAATTTATTGATCGTTGTTTGATAAATTTAATTGTCATCTAAATTGTCATCTGAATTAGCTGTTAAAAATTAAAATTGACAGTTAAATTTGAAATTGGAATTTAATTGCCAGTAAATACCCGATATTATTAACTATGAAACAGTTGTGAATTATTTTGACTGTTTGGATGATTGATTGTGATGGATGCCAATTGATTGCTATTTGGATGATTGGATGCTTATTCATTTTTATATATATATATATATATCCTGTTATCACTTGGTAAATTATTTACAGTATATAAAACTGTAAGTTGAATTATTTCGAATAAATTAAAAATTAGGTTGAAATGATATATACCTATGACACTATGATTTGGATTGAAATGATATATATCCATCCCTAAAATTAAGTTGAAATAACTGATCACTTGGTCATAGGATAAAAAATTATATATGGATACTGGATTGGTTAAATTAAATGATTTTAAAATTTTGATTTGAAATTTATTTAAATGATTTGATTTTAAGAAAATGAAAATCAAATTTATGGAAATCGACCTGTTTTGAAATTGAGTTCGGAATTGAATTATATTTGAGGATTTGGATTTCAAATTGGGTATTGAAGGTAAATTTGATTTAAGTGTTTTGAATCGATGTTTTGAAAATCGAACTCAGAATTGATATAAATCGAAATGGTTCGAATTTGAAATTATTTTGGAATTGTAATTGAAATTAATTTGAAATTGGAATTGAAATTAATTTGGAATTGACATTGAAATTAATTTGGAATCGAAGTAAAAAATCAACTTGAAATCGGAATTGAATCGATTAAATCGAGATGAAAATTTAAAAGTGATTTGAATTGGAAAATTTGGAAATTGAATCAGTTGGACTTTGAAACTATTTTCAAATAAATTATTTTGATATAAACTATTTAAATCTCATTTTAAATATTCAAATTATTTTGGATTTTCCAAAAGATTTTGCTATATAAACCATTTTAATACTTAAACTATTTTATATTAAACTACTTTAACCATTTTAACCATTTTTAACTATTTTAATTATTTAAACTATTTTAAAGCTATTCAAACTATTTTTCAAGAATTCAAACTGGTCAAGGGTGGAATGTATATTTAAATCATGGATTTAAATACGAGTTGGATTAAAATGAAGTTATAACCTAAACTGAAATTCGAAACAATTTTGGAACTGAAATCGAATATTAAGACGAACATGATTTTGAATTGAAATAGTATATTTTGAGTAAATATGATGATTTCGAAATGGATTTGATTTTGAAGCGAATATGATATTTTGATATCAAGTTTAAATTGTTTTCGAACTGTAAAGTACAAACCGGTGGGTAAAACGGCGTTTGGTTGTTAAAGAGACCGGGACCGGATATGGGCATATTCTTTGTCGATACCGGAACCACTTTAACAACCGTGTACGCGGAGTAGAATCTAGAACGAAGTGGTTGGATTTGACGGCGATTGCTGGATTTGAAGAAAGAGAACGATGATGGATAGACCCTGGTACTTGTGTCAATTTGAAATGACTAAAACATGACGGCTTGATAGGGCCAAGTGGACTAATTACCCCTAGCGGACATCCGTTCTTCGATTTTCTTGGACTTGGTCCATATTATTACTCTTGTTGTTGGTTTCGATTGGTGCACCTTGATTGGGATAGCCTTCCTTTGACTCGATATGGGATGGATGGACGCAGTAGGCGGTCATGGCTATGATGCGTTACCACCAGCCCTACGACCCGAACTAGTAGTATCTTACCTTGGGCATTGCCTCACGTGCCTTGTCATACTTTTATCCCTATATGAGACTCATTCGATTTTGGTTTAGTGTTGTCGTATCACGGCGCATTCCTGACTATCGACGTGCTACTGGTGGTGTCAAATGCAAACTGTACGACAATGCTTAAAAACGCGTTAAGGGGGATCAATGTAAAGCCTTAACGCTAAGAAAAAAATTTATTTTATTGATTAGACATTATATATGTAGCGTATTCTACTACATATAAATATTCTGACGGATCATTAAGATATGAAAAATCCCATAACATCTCTTGAGTTATTGCACGCACGTTATGCACTGGATATGAGATGTGAAATTCCGTAAACATCTCGGACGCTATTACACTCATGTTATATGCGATATTGATTTGACTTACATAAGAACATTTTAATCCTGACTCGAGTGTTTTGTCTTTTCATTACGCTCGAGTCAACCCTGAGTTTCAGCTTATTGAAGATTTATTCTGGAGGACGAAGACGAAGATTTGATATATTATTACTATTAGTATTCCTGCATCATGTTGTTCACTACATTGTATTTTGTTCTGTTGTATATGTATAACTCTGATAAATGTTGTATAAATTATAATCAAACGTATAGTAAACAGCTTCATGAACTGTTTATTTGATTATTATGTTTTATCGTTCCGCTGTGAGATTCTGTGTTTGTTTTCTTCTTCTTTTCTTATTTTCTTAATTAACCCCATTGGTTATCTATGTTCCGGATTGTTTAAGTCGGACAAGTGTGGATTATTGTCGATTTAAACCTTCCGAAATGTGGGTCGTCACAATTTGTCACATCTATGCATCATATGATCAAAGCCATTTGCTCTTATTATTTGCATCGGGAGTGCAGTCAAGTATACAGAAAAATATATTGCTTCTTTTACTTTTGAAATGATTGCATTTCTTACTTTATATTCTATAATCTCAATCAATTCATTTTGTATTCCATGGCTAAGATAATGATAATGAATTTGTTTATAGTGAATGAGATGGAAATAACCGTTAGAATTTTCATAAAAAATTTCATTTGATCCACGAAATGCTAAATTGTTAGGGATAAGACATTTGACAACAACAATTATTCTAAACATAACTTGTTTTCAATGTTCTTTATATTTTTGAATAAGATCTTGCATATTTTTGTCAATTGTTTGATTACATTGTAACTTTTTTATTTAAATTCAACCCAGGTGGCATAGTTAAGATTGTGTTCTTTGCTTCTTTCATGTTGTGTAAGTTTCTCACTAAGATGCCTCTAATATCTGATTCCAACTTTTTCTAATTGGCCTTTAGAAGTCATTACAGTAAACAACTTACAATAGAAACAAAATACTTTGTCAATTTAGAATAAACAAGCCATCTTCAATCATGATACTCTTCATTATTCATTCGTCTCTTGTAATAATTTGTAGAGAAGTGAAAAATTTTCATCTTGGAGGTAAGTTAAATTACATTCTCTAATTGGACAATTCTTAACAATTAAATCTCTTTTATTCCCATCAATATTATCCCAACTCATGGATCATATATATCCAAAACTTATTCCCAAGACATGTCCTTTGTTTCATTTAAATGATCTAAAAATTAGACATCGTTTTCATTTACTATTTGTTGCAGTGAAATCTCGGTATCATGTGCATTTTCTTCTATATCATTAATTTGTTCATTTACTGCAATCTCATTTTCTACTATACCATAAAAACAAATTTCTTGCTCAAAATCACAAGATTGATCTGAATTATCAACTAAATTTATCCTTTTTGAAAAATATTTGTTAAGAGATCCTCCTAATGATTTGACTATCTCTTCATTTCTTTTTTGCTTTTTCTATCAGAACTTTCAGATGACTGTTTTCCTGAAAACGTTATACAAGTTTTATTTCTTCAATTTGAATGTACGATTCCTATGAAAAAATTAATATTTACAGCAAGATAAAATCACATGGTTTGTTAAAACACTCTGTTCATTAAAATTATAAATAATTACCGTAGTGTTTAGAAATCCTGATATTTGTAACTAAATTCGTATTCTTCTCCAAATTCGAAATATGAACAAAATCAAATATTTTCTCTTTTCTTGTTTGAAATCAAGTAGAAGACAACAAATTAGGCCTCATACTTGCAACAATTTTCTCTTTCTTTCCGGAATTACTAAAAGAAAAAAAATTGATGTAAAACTAAAATAGAACAATTTAGAAATTAAGATTACTTACTTTGAAAGCACTCAAATTCCACCTTCCTCCTCATAACACAAGACCGCAATATCTTTTGCCCGGTGGCTGGTTCCCTTCTTCCTCACAAACAACTTCCTTGAACAGTTGAACGCATGCAATTTCTCAATTTCTAGTACTCGATTTTCTTCTTCTGTAATTTTACACGACTTGGTCTTGTATGCTATTCCCCTCAAGTAATTTGATCGAGGGTTTTTTTGATGCCCTGTGCAATGACCCAGTTAGCACTGGATCAGAGCCGGCTATGGCTGAGGACACGGTACATGATCACTTAGAGTTTACAAGCAAAGTTTGGTTTTTTGGAACTTTACAAACAAACTAAAAACTAAAATTTCACACTTTATCTTTTGAGGAATGTTTTACCAAATGAGAATAGTTTTCTACAGATTGAAGATTGCACCATGGACAGAAGGTTAATAGAACAACTCGAAAGCAGGGACGATAACAATGGAGGTAACTACAATGGAAATGACAAGATTTTCTTCCCTCTCGTTTTTTCATGAAGAAATTTTTGATAATTGTGTGTATAGTCTAGAATTTATTTTTTGTAAGAAAATACAGTTTTTTGCATCAAAATTTCGATTTAGTTTCCTTATAGGTGCCAGATTTTGTGAAGCAAATCAATAGGCCACTGGCGAATCTATGGGTTGGGTGTTAGCTGAATTAACGTGGCACCCAACCGCCGTTTTATTATAGGTATGAAATGGATACTCTTGATTGGTCTATCGATTGTAACCAAATATCATCATTATCGCCTTTTGATTTCAATAGTTTGTCTATAAAATCTATCGATCATCATCTTATTTCCGTAATGCTACTCTCAAAAGGTTGAAATAATCTGCAGGATTTATGGTGCTCATCTTTGACTTGCTAAAAATTTAAGTATTATCGAACATGCTCGTTGATCCCTTTATTTGTTCCTTCTCAAAAGAAGGTTCTCTTTGCATCTTAACACAACTTTGTATCATCAGGATGCATCATGAATTCATAACGATGTTTTAAAGGGAATTTAACTCAAAAAATTGATTTGAAATCGATTAAGTGTTTTGGAAACTGTGATTTAAAGGATAATGAGGAATGGAAATTTATAAACTGAGTTTATAAATAAAGTGGAATATTTATCAGTGGATAAATTTAAAAATATAAATTCACGATGGAAACTTATAAGTAGATGGAAATTATGTTTAAAAATAAAAGGTGATTTTATTTTTGAAGTGTTAAAAGAAATTTACGAGATTGGGACGCAAGTTAAATTGGAATAAATCAAGGATTAATAAAAGGATTAAATGGGCTATATTGAAATCGAAAGTGTATTTCCTGAAAAGCCAAGTATGTTTTCAAAGTAGCTTTTAAGTATAAATTAAAGTTTTAAAGTTGGTTTTAAAAAGAATGTTTTGGAGCGCGTAAATGCATAATAAATTAGCCGCTCGCTTATAAAACGCTAATGTGAGGTACGTCTACGCAAATAAAAATTAAGAAATGATAATATATTGTGATATATTTTGTTTTCCGACCATGTGGGTCGATGCATATATGTCTCTTGTGATATTGTAAAAGGCTCTCCGTACAAAAGAGACGAGCTGGATGGCGAGACATATCACTCGTACTTGATGTATATTCCGTTGTGCTGTATAAGCCGTGTATTCAGTTTGTGTGGACAAGTTAATATAACTGTCCAGTATTTGCTAGTGATTGGGTTGTACTCTGATGATGTAATGTATAAAACAGATATAGTTTCTTTTTGTGTAAAGATAAGTTATTATCTATTATATTTTGTTTCGTTGCGATTGTGAGATTCTGTTATTTGTTTTAATTCCTTCTTTCTTCTATCTTCTTTCTCTTTCCTCGGAAATCTGTCTTTTCCGGCACTCGATCGTCGGCATATTATACAGTGGCATATTTGTGTCGATTTTTGAGGGTCGAGAAGGATGGGTCGTCACAGAACGATGCCAGATCAAAAAGTTCATTTGAAACTCCAAATATTATCCACTCGGATTACATAATTTTACATTTGATCTCAACCAACCTTTCTGGTCTATTTCAAAATCCTTGAATTATTTTGCTACTTCACCTCTTTTTAATTGATTGTTTAATCTTGTCATACATCTTTTTACTTGGCTACAATCCTCTTGATTAGACTTGGTTTGGCCTATAGGCTTGTAACTTCATTCCAAATGAACTACCATTTTGTCTCATTTGCACATCACAAGTCCCAACACCTTCATACTGCATTCCATATCATCTTCGGATTCAGTCATTTTCCCGAGATGTCTTTCCATTCCTTGTGTGCTTTAGGCGAAATTCCTTTTTTGGCATATACTTCAACGAGGAACATCATAAATACAATTTCTTAGTGCTTCTTGATTACTGAATGTACTTCTTATCTCTTAGAATTATTTGAGAGCCCAGAATTATCCGAATCTCAGAATCAAAAGCTAAATAAATATCCCAATCATCCTTGCTTAAAACATAATTAATACGTTTTGAGAGAATGAGTACTTTAACAAGCTATGGTCGGTATACAACACAAATTGCTTTCCCAAAAGATGATACCATTAAATTTACAGAGCAAAGATGATTGGTACCAACTCCAAGTATTGTGTCACATAGCTTGCTTCATTCAGGCTTCACTGTCTTGATGCATAATGTGCAATTTGAACCTTCTCCCTAACCACAGTGCCAGTCTGGATCTATATACATCCGCATAAACTATTAAATCTCAATTTCCTTAAAACATTACAAGCATTGGTGCATATGCCAACAACTGCTTCAACTCAACAAATGCATATTCGAACGTATGATTCCAATCATATTTCACACCTTTCCTGGTTTGACTAGTTAGTGGGGTCGCTATGTTATATTAGTCTTTAATGAATCTTCGAATATAGTCTGCTAACTCAAGAAACTTTTGATTTCCACTACTGCATCATCGACTCTCTTCAATTGTTAACTGCCTCTGTCATCAGTGAGTTAATGGACATTTCTTTCTCTAAAATTACAGGTCCTAAACACTTAATTTTACGCTTCCAAAAACAACATTTGAAGAATCTTTTACTGATGATTTCATAGTGTTTCTAAAATTGCTTTAAGATGAACTACATACCCTTATTAACTTTCGAAGTGGAATATAATGTATTTTTTGAATACGAGGACAAACTTATTCAGATAAATCCGCGATATCATGTTCATGTTAAGGGCCACTAACTCAAAAATATCAAGTGATAAGATGTTATATACTAACGTTCCACAGGTCTTGAATTCGACGAGACATTAAAATGGATGTTTTACTTGAATAAAGTAGCACTTTTATTCTAAAAAAGGAAAAATAACGTATCATGTTCGTCATATTAACAACGTATGTTGAGGTATTCATCAATCTAAAAAGCATAACATTAACGGATAAGTTGCAGATTCTTCGTAGTAGATTGATTTTTAATCATGACTCATTTCATTTAACACGATTTTTTGATTTTCTTCGTAATCACCATTACAAAATATCACATTAATGATTTAATTATTTTAGTCAATATTATTTTAACATATCCCAGATTTGCATTAATTAATATTATGAACGGTCAAATCATGTCCAAACTTTCTACTTTGTATCAAAATGGAATAAATTTGATAACATTAATTCCAATAAAGCTAGTATGATTAAAAATTTGGGAAAAATCGCTTTATCTTTTCCGCATACCATGTTGAAACTCTAATGAAAACGGTGAAACTTTTCATAATATGTTTATAGTTTGATGTGGAAGATCGTTTGAGTAGTTGAAAATAGATGCCGAAATCAAATCAAACTAAAGTATTGAAAGGAATCATTTAGTTTCTAAGCTAGGGCTCAATAAATAATGATGAAATGATAGAAGCAAAAGAGATGGATTTTTTCTGTTAAACGGTATGAATGTAATTTTGATGCAAGTAAACGTATTTGAACACCTACGTCTCCTTGGTAACTTAAAGGTTATTAAGGCTCTGTTGGTTTTGAAATAAAAATTGTTGAATGTTTAATTAAATAAGCAATAAGAAGTTGTTAACTTGTTTGTTTCAAATAAGTGCTCTCATCAAGCTTTTTTATTCAATGAAATAAAATAAACAAAAAAAAATTTAGTGCTTATTATTGTGTTGTCACTTATTACTGCATTTTTCAGTTGTACCCATATGTAATAAAAAATGTTATAATTTTATAAAGTTTTTTTTGTTATATCAAGCAAATAGAAAAGTTCAAACATAACATCAATTTTGTTTTCAATTCTCTCCCCTTCTATGATGAAGTAGTCCTTTTGGTTTTGATTTTAATTTTACTTTGCAGTTTCCATTTACTGGAATTATTGGAAACAAATATACTAAAAACTAAAGGTGGAACCCAGTGCGAATATGTTGTTTCCTTCGCATTGCGAATATGCTGTTTCCGGACTCAAACCTGAACGTCTAGATCACCATGCAGATGATCTAACCGTTGCACCAAGGCTCCACCTTAAACAAATATACTAAAAACTAATGATGAAAAAAAATTTGATGGCAACCTACCGTAATGGTTTAATATAATTTGAAGTTAAGATATGATAATTTATAAATTGATTAATAAGAATGGAAATGAGATATATAACATATTTTTAATTCAAAAATAAATAAAATGAAATTGTAATAGAGATGTGAAAAAATTATTAAAAATTAATTTCAACAAGCTGAAAAATAACGACTTCCCTTGCTAAAATGAAAACTAAAACAAAATCTGCAATACATATGTGAAAAATCAACATAAATTTATGAATCGAAAAAAAGTAATATATTCTATAATAACATATTTCGGTACGTTCAACACATGTTAATAATGTTGAAAACGTTAATTGATAATTCAAATGCATCACAAGCTTCAATTGTTATAATAAAATATTTTCTTCTTGACCAAACTTTTATATTATAAATTTACGTTATCAAATTTTCTATTTCCGTCATATTTTGTAAATCTAGTAGTACTTAAACACAACAGCATTTGTTTTGTTCGTTTATGCATAAAATATAAAATATAAGATAAGATGATTAAGTGTGTTTTATATGGCAGTTGCACCGAAAGATAATTAATTTTAAAATCAAGGGGTAATATCATCAAAGTGGTAATTTAAGTTCATAAAACAAATTTCCAGTCTGAATGCAAACAAAAACAGTATTCTAAGTTTTTCAACCATCAACATTCAGCATTCATTATATTAAATAAGTGATCTGGTTAAAATCCCCTAAAAGATAATTCATATTCTCACTCCACATTAAAGTTTATTCTAACTTGGTTCCACCTTCTAAGTCGATCCTTCCACATGTTCATGTAAACTTTTGCATTTACCGTTTATAATGTTTTCCTCATTTTCATTAACTTCTCGTATTTGCATGAATTAAATTGCTTTGCTTTTCCTAAATTAACATCAACATTTATCATTTTAAGTTAAAGCAGCACGCTAAAAACTCTCAATTTTGACGATTAATATGAATGGTTGTACCAGCAGATTAATACAAAAAACAACAAAACTAAAGAACAACCAGGAAAGGAAAAAATAATAAGTAAGGAAATTGCTTTTGAGAACCACCTCTGCCAATGCCATGGAAAGAGCTGAAATTGTACCGGATAAATTATAAAATTCCACCAATAATTCTGGGGGCATAAGATGCAAAATTTACCAAAAAATAAGAATAAAAAATGATGGATGTACAGAATTACAATTCATTTTAACTTTTAATGCTAACATTGAAATTTAAAAATTTTAAAAGAAGAATAAGAGTAAACCCATTTGAACATTATCTATTGTGCATGTTTCTAAAAGACTAAGAGGATTTTACTGCATATATTGCTTATATAAGAAATACAACCGTATTTCAATTTTAAATGACCATGACAAAACTGTTTCTTATGATACAGGCTAATCCATCCCTACCAATAAATCAATCTTCCAAGATTTTGACAGGTTGTTTTCATTCAATTTCATACAATAATTCCCTCAACTGTATTTGGTGGCTTACATTACTGCAGAGTATTGTTGGTTTGAATACAGGTACATGTTAATCGTATACTACTAATATGCCTGAATGAAAGAACAATCAGGAGATACAATTCAAAGATAACTAATAAGCAAAACAAGCACCATATTGAAAGCTTTACTATAAAAATAATAATTCAGCTTACCTTCTGATCCTCCATGTCTGAATTTACAGCTATAAGTAAAAACAGCCTTCTTTATCCTACAAAATGAATGCATACTCAAAAATTTGGTTTGACTTGACATATTTTAATATCTAGCTTGAAAATTAGGTCACGGAGGGTAATGTCAGAAAAAAGGAGAAGACAAACATTTTTTTACGAATTTTCCATAAGAAGCTTCCATTGGGACTCTGATTGCATGTCCAAACAGATTCGTAAGTTAATCTACAAGATTCAGAAATTTCATATTTCTAAGGTTTGCGTAAATAACTGGAATAATGAATATTTATATCCTTTTAGCTATTTCAACTTGGAGAATGTGAAGTATACAACTTACATGATCATTATACTGAGAGATCCGATGACCGACTCAGGCGAGCTGCAAACGATCCATCAATTTTATGTTTGACTGGATTTGAAAAGTAGAATCCTTCCTCTGTGACAAAATTTGAGGGCACAAAGCGATCTACTGGATCTACAATAAATTCCTGGAAGACAATTCACATTACTACAACGTGTAACTTCAAAATGAAAAAGACTAAATACGCAAAAACGTTAAAGATATCACATTTCAACTGAACAAACCAGAACTGTTTCAATAAATAAAACAAAGGTGGCAAAAAAATTTCCTCCATGTGAGCATATATAGAAGGGGTCATCTTAGGAACAAATTTCTTTTGAACATAAATATTTCAAGAGACTGCGTATGCTGTGAACTATCATCTGGCATATAAAAGATCTTAAGGCTGTGCTTGTTTGTACTTGCCTTGTTTGAGTGTAAATAAAAAAGGAGAGAACCGGATAAAGGTAGCATATGATGGTACAAATTAGGGGTATCATTATATGTACTAGTACATGGCTTGCTGAACATGCGCGTATACTAGATGTAGGTTAAAGAAGAAAGAAAAGTTTTTAATCATTCAGTATTTGATAATTAACCAGAAATGCATTTTCTATACATATAAAGTTGTATTTATAACCATGAATATATTATAAATATAAAAGTATGTGTCAAAACCATTTAATATTATATAAGAATGAGTGTCCATAATTTACTAGATTAATCATCATATCTCATTTCAACTGAAATGACAGAAAATAAGCATATGAGGATAACTGAGATTTTTTAAAAATATGCTTACAGTTGAAATGTGGCGGTTTTAGTTGAAAGTTTTGAATTAAAATCACTCAAATGCAGTTTTGAACACTGTTGAAAGTTTTGGTTTTTAACAATAAATATATATACATACAGGGATGGAGCTAGGAATTTATTCTGACCTGTCCTAAGTAAAAGAAGAAAGAATGTAAAACAAAATAAACATATATAAGGAAATATTAACAGACTGGAAATCATATAGATATTAAGTACTACTGAAAGTTTACAAAAACGTGAAAATTCATGTATATCTAGCAAGGCATTACTTTCTGAGATTAGCACAAATTCATAACATGGGTTTAAGGATTTTGAATTAAAATATAATTCCAAATTTGAAGTTTTTATATGCGATATTTGTTTCAAACACCAATTTTTAACATAACATTCTAGATTAATTCAACTTTGCAGCTAACAGTTCGAATAAATACCGTGGAATAAGTGATAATCACTTTGGACAGAAGTTGACTACATGAGGGTTTAATTATAAGAAAATCAAGTAAACTAAGATGTGAAGTTTTGTGACAAGAAGTCACAAGTTCAAGCCCTAATAGCAACAGGAGGTCATAACACCATGTTAATTACTTGGAGCATGTGCGTGGGTTAGGTGCATATTTCCTCTGAGTTTACAAGCAAAGCTTGGTTATCTGAGTCCAGAAAAAACCGAGTAAAGGTATAATTTACTTTATAATGATAATAATTTACCATGTAGCATTGGAGAAGAATCATAAGAGCATTAAGAAATTAAACAAATTACTTGGAATTTCAACGGCAAACATTCCTATTTCAAATTTGGGTCTTTCTTTGAATTGCTATTGCATTGTTTTTTGTTATGAGGAAATTGACTAGATCTTTATATTGGTTCATATTTTGCGTTTGTTATCATGGAAAATAATGACCTGGGCTATACCCCAGTTAGCAATTGAAGCAAATCAGTCCCTCTACGCATATACAAATACAGATGTATTTCAGTTAAAATGCAAGAAAAATGATTATCAGGATCAAAACCATGAAGACATAGTTTTATAATAGGATATTTTATGTAACCACGTGCCAAAAAGAAGGTTAGACTTAACTCCCCAAATTTTATTTTAACATTTGAGATGTAAAATGTCAAAGATATGGTCTGATTTTAGTATATTTTTACGTACAATCCGCAAATCAAAAGGTAACTCTGATGTTTGAGAGCAAGCTTTTCAAAACAAGATTCAACTCGTAATGGTAAAGTCCAAACTTTAAATTGAAATGAGAATTAAATCATAGATCTGGATTCGAAAAGTCCGTATTTTAAGTTTTCTACACGCTTTAAAATTGATTTTGATGTTCAGCTTCTACATATAAACCTAAAAATCAATATTATCTCTTATTCCATTTCTATCTTTACTACTAATAAAAAGAATACATTGAATAAATTTACTCGGTGTCTTTCTGAAATTCCAAATATACATTTTACATCTCATAGAGAAATAGTATTCAAATATGGAAATATAGCATGTTAATTTCTAAGTACAACTATTAGTCACCATAGAGAACTACAGTGTGCGTTCACAAAATGAAGTATCCGAGTGTACCATATTGTCCGTAATTTAGGTGAAAGTTCATCGGTCGAAGTTTTGTCAGATGCCAAGTTAGTATGAAGAAGTTATTGCAGTCTGAACAAAAAAAATAGCGGCTTCTGCACTAGACGGAGTTCTAATATTGGGATGTAGTAGCTTGTTATTTTCTAAGTACAATTGTCAGTCCCCATGGAGAACTACAATGTACGTTCACAAGATGAAGTATCCGAGTGTTCCATATTGTCCGTAATTTAGGCCGAAGTTAATCGGTCGAAGTCTCACCGGATTTCGAGTTAGTTTGAAGAAAATATTGCAGTCTGAACAAAAAAAATAGCGGCTTCTCCACTAGGCGGAGTTCAAATATGGGAATGTGGTATCATGTTATTTTCTAAATAACTGTCAGTCCACTTGAAGAACTCCAGTGTGCGTTCACAAGATGAAGTATCCGAGTGTACCATATTGTCCGTAATTTAGATGGGAGTTCATCGGTCGAAATTTTGCCTGATTCCGAGTTAGTATGAAGAAGTTATTGCAGTCTGAACAAAAAAAATAGCAGCTTCTGCACTAGGCGGAGTTCAAATATGGGGATGTGCTAGCCTGTTATTTTCTAAGTACAACTGTCAGTCCCCATGGAGAACTACAGTGTGCGTTCACAAGATGAAGTATCCGAGTGTTCCATATTGTCCGTAATTTAGGTGGGAGGTAATCGATCGAAGTCTCACCGGATTCTGAATTAGTATGAAGAAGTTATTGTAGTCTGAACAAAAAAATAACGGCTTCTGCACTAGGCGAAGTTCAAATATGGGGATGTGGTAGCCTGTTATTTTCTAAGTACAACTGTCAGTCCCCAAGGAGAACTACCGTGTGCGTTCACAAGATGGAGTATCCGAGTGTACCATATTGTCCGTAATTTAGGTAGGAATTAATCGGTCGAAATCTCGCCGGATTCCGAATTAGTATGAAGATGTTATTGTAGTTTGAACAAAAAAAATAGCAGCTTCTGACCTAGGTGGAGTTCGAATATGGGGATGTGGTAGCCTGTTATTTTCTAAGTACAACTGTCAGTCCACATGGAGAACTACAATGTGCGTTCACAAGATGAAGTATCCGAGTGTTCCATATTGTCCGTAATTTAGATGGAAGTTAATCAGCCGAAGTCTAGCCGGATTACGAATTAGTATGAAGAAGTTATTGCAGTCTGAACAAAAAAAATAGCGGCTTCTGCAATAGACGGAGTTCAAAAATGGGGATGTGATAGCATGTTATTTTCTAAGTAAACTGTCAGTCCCCATGGAGAACTACAGTGTGCGTTCATAAGATGAAGTATCCAAGTGTACCATATTGTCCGTAATTTAGGTGGGAGTTCATCGGTCGAAATTTTGCCCGATTCCGAGTTAGTATGAAGAAGTTATTGCAGTCTGAAGAAAAGAAAAAAGCGGCTTCTGCCTAGGTGGAATTCAAATATGAGGATGTAGCCAGTTATTTTTTAAGTACAACTATTAGTCACCATGGAGAACTACAGTGAGCGTTGAAGTGGGGATATAGCATGTTATTTTCTAAGTACAACTGTTAGTCACCAAGGAGAACTATAGTGTGCGTTCACAAGATGAAGTATCCGACTGTACCGTATTATCCATAATTTAGGTGGGAATTGATCGGTCGAAGTATCGTCTAATTCCGAGTTAGTACGAAGAAGTTATTGCAGTCTGAACAAAAAAAACAGCGGCTTCTGCACTAGACGGAGTTCAAATATGTGGATGTGGTAGCCTGTTATTTTCTAAGTACAACTGTCAGTCACCATGGAGAAGTACAATGTGCGTTCACAAGATGAAGTATCTGAGTGTTCCATACTGTCCGTAATTTAGGTGGGAGTTAATCGGTCGAAGTCTCGCCAGATTTCGAATTAGTATGAAGAAGTTATTGCAGTCGGAACAAAAAAATAGCGGCTTCTGCACTAGACGGAGTTCAAATATGGGAATGTGGTACCATGTTATTTTCTAAGTAAACTATCAGTCCCTATGGAGAACTACGGTGTGCGTTCACAAGATGAAATATCCGAGTGTATTATATTGTCCATAATTTAGATGGGAGTTCATCGGTCGAAGTATCGCCTAATTCCGAGTTAGTATGAAGAAGTTATTGCAGTCTAAACAAAAAAATAGCGTCTTCTGCACTACGCGGAGTTCAAATACAAGGATGTGGTAGCATGTTATTTTCTAAGTACAACTGTCAGTTCCCTTGGAGAACTACATTGTGTGTTCACAAGATGAAGTATCCGAGTGTTTCATAGTGTTTGTAATATAGGTGGGAGTTCATCGGTCGAAGTCTCACCGGATTTCGAATTAGTATGAAGAAGTTATTACAGTCTGAACAAAAAAAATAGCAGCTTCTGCACTAGGCGGAGTTCAAATATGGGATGTGTTAGCCTGTTATTTTCTAAGTACAACTGTCAGTCTCCATGAAGAACTACAGTGTGCGTTCACAAGATGAAGTATCTGAGTGTTTCATATTGTCTGTAATTTAGGTGGGAGTTAATCGGTCGAAGTCTCGCTGGATTCCGAGTTAGTATGAAGAAAATATTGCAGTCTGAACAAAAAAATAACGGCTTCTTCACTAGGCGAAGTTCAAATATGGGGATGTGGTAGCATATTATTTTTGAGTAAACTGTCAGTCCCCTAGGAGAACTACAGTGTGCGTTCACAAGATGAAGTATCCGAGTATACCATATTGTCCGTAATTTAGGGGGGAATTCATCGATCGAAGTTTTGCCCGATTCCGAGTTAGTATGAAGAAGTTATTGCAGTCTGAACAAAAAAAATAGCGGCTTCTGCACTAGGCGGAGTTCAAATGTGGGGATGTGGTAGCCTGTTATTTTCTAAGTACAACTGTCAGTCCCCTTGGAGAACTACCATGTGCGTTCACAAGATGAAGTATCCGAATGTACCATATTGTCCGTAATTTAGGTGGGAGTTAATCAGTTGAAGTCTCACCGGATTCCGAATTAGTATGAAGAAGTTATTGCAGTCTAAACAAAAAAATAGCGGCTTCTGCACTATGCAGAGTTCGGATATGAGATGTGGTAGCCTGTTATTTTCTAAGTACAACTGTCAGTCTCCATGGAGAACTATAGTGTGCGTTCACAAGATGAAGTATCCGAGTGTGCCATATTGTCCGTAATTTAGGTAGAAGTTAATCGATCGAAGTTTCGCCGGATTCCGAATTAGTATGAAGAAGTTATTGCAGTATGAACAAAAAAATAACGGCTTTTGTACTATGCGAAGTTCAGATATGAGGATGTGGTAGACTGTTATTTTCTAAGTACAACTATCAGTCACAATGGAGAACGACAGTGTGCGTTACAAGATGAAGTATCCGAGTGTTCCATATTGTCCGTAATTTAAGTGGGAGTTAATCGGTCGAAGTCTCGCCGGATTCCGACTTAGTATGAAGAAGTAATTGCAGTCTGAACAAAAAAATGGCGGCTTCTATACTAGACGGAGTTCAAATATGGAGATGTGATAGTGTGTTATTTTCTAAGCAAGGTGTCAATCCCATGGAGACCTACAGTGTGCATTCACAAGATGACGTATACGAGTGTACCATATTGTCCGTAATTTAGGTGAGAGTTCATCGGTCGAAGTTTTGCTTGATTCCGAGTTAATATGAAGAAATTATTGCAGTCTAAACAAAAGAAAAAGCGGCTTCTGCCTAGGCGGAGTTCCAATATGAGGATGTAGCATGCTATTTCCTAAGTACAAATATTAGTCACTATGGAGAACTACAGTGAGCGTTGAAGTGGGGATACAGTCTGTTATTTTTTAAGTACAACTGTTAGTCACCATGGAGAACTACAATGTGCGTTCACAAGATGAAGTCTCCGACTGTACCGTACTGTCCGTAATTTAGCTGGGATTTCATCGGTCGAAGTATTGCCTAATTTCGAGTTAGTATGAAGAAGTTATTGCAGTTTGAATAAAAAAAATAGCGGCTTCTGCACTAGGCGGAGTTCAAATATGGGAAGGTGGTTGCCTGTTTGTTTTCTAAGTACAACTGTCAGTCCCCACGGAGAACTACAATGTGCGTTCACAAGATGAAGTATCCGAGTGTTCATATTGTCCGTAATTTAGGTGGGAGTTAATCGGTCGAAGTCTTGCCGGATTCCGAATTAGTATGAAGAAGTTATTTGTAACAACCCGCATATTTTACGATTATATATTGAAATGTTTTATTTAAATATAGCATCGTTAGTCGGATTCTAGTCCGAAATGTCACTTTTTGCAAACAGTCGAATTAGTACTCGAGACTACTTCCATTGAGTCCAAAATGGCGTTTGCGACTTTTTTGAGTATAACATTGATATGTTTGGAGTTGAGTGAATTTTGCTATTTTTCACTTAGGGCTTTGGGTTTGGGTTTCACCCCACTAACCCAACTCATCTTATATCCTAACTCCACCTCCTCTCCTCTTCATTCATTCTATCATTTCCTAACACTTCAAGCTTTAGAAAATGGGGGAAGAGAAAAGGAATTAGAAATTCCTAAGCCCTAGATTCATTTGCAAACTCAAGTTCTAGCTCCAAAATTTAAGAGAAGCTTAGTTAAGCATCATCTTCATCTTCTTCATCTCATTTCTTCTTCAATTTCAGAAATTTTCTAAACCCTAACTTAGGAAATGTTTTTCTTTTGAGCTTAGATTGAAGCTTCTTGGGTTATAATTGAAGAGTGATTGTTCTTGCATTGTTCTATAGCTTCTCTCTTGTGTTTTTGGGTTTAAAGGTGAGTTTTAAACTCACATCTATGTCTATATCTTTGATAGTTGTTAGGTAGTGATTCCTAACATCTATTTCTTGTCCATTTGCTTTGGATTGAATTGGTTTTATGAATATTCTCATTTTTGGCGTTTTGAAGTTAAATCTTTAAAAATCTTAGCTTTGATGTTTGATCATGCTTTTGGTGGCGTATCGAAGAGCCTATTGGGCTGGGTTACCGATTGGTGTAAACCCTTAGCGCCCATCGCTCGACCGATCGCAAATTGTTTGGGATTTTGCCCCTTGGGGGCTAGGCTGAGAATACTGGAATTTCCAGTACAGTCGACTGAACTAGAGGGTCAGTGGACTGAACTAGAGGGTCAGTCGACTGAACCGAACCCAGGAAAATTCCTGGGCCAGTATCAGTCGACTGACCACTCTGGGTCAATCGACTGAGCCTGAAAACCGAAAGTTTCCAGGCATGATTCAGTCGACTGACCACCCAAGTTCAGTCGACTGAACCTGGAAACAGAAAGTTTTCAAGATTTGTGTCAGTCGACTGACCACCCTGGTCCAGTCGACTGAATCTGCTGTCTCTGCATATTTTGCCTTTTGTGTTTGAATTTCCAATTTTTAATCGATTCTTGTTTCTCCAATTTGTTGTTATCACTTTTGTTGACTTTGATAACTTCTTTTTCGGAATTTTTGGGGAATATCCATTTTGATGGATTCGGTATCGATTTCTATGGATTTGATTCACGTCTTCGTATGTGAATTTTTGATGATTGATGGTTTCTACAATCAATTTTGTGATTTGTCACTTTAAAATGCAAAGGTTTCTATACTAATAGTAAATATTCAAACTCTTTCTCAAATATGATTTCAACTCTATTTTAATACAAAGCTCGTTTATAAAACCGTTTTCTAATCTATTAGTATATACAAACTTTTACCTCATTCGTGCGAGAAATCCAATTAAACGACTTAGCAAAACAAGTGGTATGAAACGCTTGCGTTTACTTTATCGGTTAATTCTTGGACTTGTTCGATTGAACTCTTGTGACAATTTTCGAGTGAAAATTTACAATTTGTTCGTAAATATTTAAGTTAAGCTAATGGTTATGGGACATGAAGCTAAACTCATCTATTTACTCGCTTAGTGTAATCGACACTTCTTATTGATCAATGATGATCATTTTGTGATTTAGACGAGCGATGTGCGATGTCTACTTGTTTGTGTGGGGACTAAAAACCCCGTTTGTGGAACTTCGGTTCAATTTGGTGGGGTAGCGACCCATGGTCTTCGGACCGTTTGTGGAGCTTCGGCTCAAAATTGATGGTTAGCGACCATGGAATAGCGTTCCGTTTGTGATACACGTGTTGGTGAGTTTTCATGCTTCCGTTTGTTATAGGCCTTCCCCCCTTTGTGGTTTCTGAATTTCTAGTTGATGATTTCTAGAATTTGTGGTTCGCCTCTTTTCGCGATTGATAATGATATGTTTGTCAATATTTGGGGTTTGGTGAATAAAATAAAGAATATGACATTCTTTTTGGTGCTTTGAGATTTTTGAAATATTGTATGATTTTGTTGTTGTTTAATGTATACTTGTCACAGTATGACATTTTTGTTATCATACGTTTTTGGATCATATCACTTATCTTATCTCATTTTATCTGATATATATAGCTAGACTGATCTGTTTATTATTTTCTTCTTAAATAATACTCGGGTCAAACCGATGTATTTCAAGTGCTTCTGCTTGACTTCTTATCAGGGTTAATCACCTGATTTTTGGGCTACTACTTTAGATCGGTAGTTTTTGTTATTATACATTTGAGATAGAGACATCCTTGATGTATAATTATCCTTTTGTCTAGCACTTGTATCTATTCTTTTGTGATGTAGTGGATCTTGTTTGACCACTACTTTGATGTACACTTCTATGTGATATATTCATATCTGTTTCCGCCTTTGTGATGTGAGTATCTGTGACTGATTTGTGTTATGTTTATTTCTATATTTGTTTCCGAAGTTCACCTAGCCACTGTGTGGTAGCTTTGAGTTTGCATTTGATATGTCGGATTTCCTCTTGAAATGAAATGTAAGTCATACCATCTGGCATATCGGTACTCGCACAAAGCAATTACACAGATGATCGCTCCTCAACAGCCTTATTCTTCGCGCTAGTCGACAGCATTACACTGTAGTGTCCTTGGCTAGTGTGAGTATAGAGATGGAGCGTCACATTATTGCAGTCTGAACAAAAAAAATAGCGGCTTCTGCACTAGGCGGAGTTCAAATATAGGATGTGGTAGCATGCAATTTTATATGTAAACTGTCAGTCCCCACGGAGAACTACAGTGTGCGTTCACAAGATGAAGTATCCGAGTGTATCATTTTGTCCGTAATTTAGGTGGGAGTTCATCGGTCGAAGTTTTGTCTGATTCCGAGTTAGTATGAAGAAGTTATTGCAGACTGAAGAAGAAAAAAAGGCGGCTTCTGCCTAGGCGGAGTTCAAATATGAGGATGTAGCCTGTAATTTTCTAAGTACAACTATTAGTCACCATGGAGAACTACAGTGAGCATTGAAGTGGGGATATAGCCTGTTATTTTCTAAGTACAACTGTTAGTCGCCATGGAGAACTATAGTTTGCGTGCACAAGATGAAGTATCCGACCGTACCGTATTGTCCATAATTTAGATAGGAGTTCATCGGTAGAAGTATCGCCTAATTCTGAGTTAGTATGAAGAAGTTATTGTAGTCTGAATAAAAAAAACCGCTTCTGCACTAGACGGAGTTCAAATATGGTGATATGGTACCATGTTATATTCTAAGTAAACTGTCAGTTCCCTTGGAGAACTACAGTGTGCGTTCACGATATGAAGTATCCGAGTGTTCCATATTGTCCGTAATTTAGGTGGGAGTTAATCGGTCAAAGCCTCATCGGATTCCGAATTAGTATGAAGAAGTTATTGCAATCTGAACAAAAAAAATAGTGGCTTCTGCACCAGGCGGAGTTCAAATATGCGGATGTGGTAGCATGTTATTTTCTAAGTAAACTGTCAGTCCCCATGGAGAACTACGGTGTGCGTTCACAATATGAAATATCCAAGTGTACCATATTGTCAGTAATTTAGGTGGGAGTCCATCGGTCGAAGTACCGGCTAATTCCGAGTTAGTATGAAGAAGTTATTGAAAAAAAATAGCAGCTTCTACCTAGGCGGAGTTCAAATATGGGGATGCTACTATCAAATCTACTTCCACATGTACAACTAAAAAAGCATGCACGTTGTGATTAAATGCACGCCCACCTGTGCATGCATATGTACTCGTATTTTATAAAGAAAATGTTAGAATTGGAATTGTGGACCAATATAAGCATATTGAGTATATGAATATGAATTGAACGATATGTCTCAATTGCGGTTCTAACCGAGTCTGAATCGAAAATTAAATCAAACCGGAATGGGAGAGATCTGATTTAATACGGGATTTAAATCGTAAGATTTTAATATTTTTGATAACAGTGTTTTGAGAGTTTTAAGCAAGGTTCGAGTCCTCGGTATCGACCTCGATTTTGTTCTTCTGTAATTTTAGGATTTTCGATATAATTCATAAATTTCGGGAATTTCGATTCCAGTCCTGGATCTCGTTATTAATTTTTTATATAATTATACATATATTTATTTAATTTATTGAAACGAAACATATAATTTATATTAAAGTGAAAAATAAGATATAAACGAACAATACTGATTATACATATTTGTAACACCAAAAAATGTTTAGTCGTTACCTTAATTTCAACTTTTTTTAGTTGCACCATTTATATGTTTTATGAATTTGTATGTTTATTAAATTAAAATTTCATAATTTAAATATTCATATATTCGAAAAAACTTTTTTTTTTGAGTTTGTTCTGTAAGATATTTTTTATTTAACCAGAGTTTCGGCATGGTTTCGTTTCGGTCCCTATAAAACCTAAACGGAACGACTGAAATCTCGATGTTTCGATCGAAACCTCAAACCTTGGTTTTAATTTAATATCTCAATTACTGTGGAATCTAAGGAATCTGTCAACGATTATTTTTTAAATTTTAGTTAAAAACAAAAATCATGAATCCACAAGTTGAATGACAGGCTGCTAAGGATGAGCGTTTGGTTAGTTTGGTTGGTCCGATGATGAAAATTGTTAAACCAAAATAAAACCAATAAGAAAGAAAACCATACTGACCGATTAAGTTTGGTTGATTTGATTGATTAACTAATTTAACCAAACTAAAAATATTTCACATTTTATATTTGTAATATTCATTGCACTTTAAAATAAAACATGAGAATATGATTAAAGTGTTTTTATTTAGTATTTTTGTGCTTTTTGATAGTAATTTGGACAGAAATATGATAAATAAATTTTATTTAGACAACTAAACTAATCTAAAAAATCATTAAAGCATTAGTAATTTTAACAATATAATAAAATTTGGTTAATTTGGTTAAACCGATAACCGAACTAAATTATTTTATGGGCCGATTGTAAACCAATCTGGTTTCAAAACCAAACTAAACAGATCAAAATAAACTGGTTCGGTTGGTTTATTTGGTTTTAACCAAAGTTTGCTCACCCCTACAAACTGCTACCAAGAAAAGAAAAAAAAACCTAAACTCAACCAACTAAATTTATTAAAATTATCTGCAGAAAGTACATTCAATCACCAAATGCTGTCAGTTTTAAAATACCTCCACATTTTTTCTATAATAATAAAAATACTATCACACCACACATAATTGACATAGTGACAATAAATAAGAAATCAGTTAGCACATACAAAAAAGTTAAAGAAGTGATGACAAAAATATGCCCAACAAAAACCCTTGCTGCACTTGCAAAACACATAAATGAGCTAATTAGGTATATGACTTAAATTAGTCTGCATTATATACACAATTAACTCTCTAAGTTTGAACAAATTACTAAAACCACCCTGATCTAATTTTGAGATTAGGTGGTCAATGGGTATGAAACTGTATCGCTTCTCACAGATGAAACAGTTTATACAGGCGCAGACTCCTTTTGCTACAGGTATATATTCATACCATCAGTATACTAAAAGAAAATCTAATAACAAAGACGTCTTTTTTGTTGTTGTAAAATGTAATACATCATATACACAAACAATGTGTGTATTGTATTCAACTTAACGACATGAGTCAAGCCAAACTATCAGCTTTTGTAATTTTGTTCCTCAACAGCAAGATTCAAAATTCCGGTTATAATTCCGTTTCGGATTACGGTAATTTTTTTCTTTAGAAAATACATTATATGTAGTGCATACATGTATTTGCAAAAATAAAATATGTACTCTACACGAAAAAATTGATTCAATTACTAATTTTTAGTGTTTTTCCTGCTGAACTGGATTGAAATAGACAAAAGTATATGATTTTTTCTGAAACTGTTTGATCATTTGTCCTTTTTTTATTATCTTGTTTGATTTATTGTCATTTTTATTCTTTTTCATGTTTATTCAATTTTATTTCTGCTGTTTTTTACTATTTTTTTAGCATTTAATAGAGCTAACCTGAAATTTAGAATGGATTCCATTTCGGGTATCACCGGGATCGGAAAGGAAATACCGGAATGACCGGAGTTCCAATGGAATTTTGAACCATGCTCAAAATTCCCCGACATTGTTAATGGAGGGTTTAGCAAATAATCAATTTGCATGTGGACTGCATTTTTCTTAGGGTGCTAGTCTCATTTTTCTCAAGGATTACAGAAACGCGAATATATGTAACCATCAAGATGGGAAGACATCAAAAGTTGAATACAGTTGTTGGACCTTATGAAAGATCCTCACTGTGTGTAAATAGGATGGTTAGCTTGATAATTGTCATACCTTGTGACTACGAAGAAATGATTTTATCCTATCCTCATTTTCCTCTCTATCAATCGAGCAAGTGCTGTACACAAGTATCCCACCTGGCTTTACCAACCTGTTATGTGCAACAGCATAGACAAATTTGTTGTCAAGTCAGTGCCGGTTCTGAACATTGGGTTGCCCCAGGCAGAAGTTGCAGAATAGGGGTTAAAAAAATTAGGTTGCCCATAGGAATCGTACTTTTGAACTCATGGAGAATGGATGGATGCACAACCAATTAAGCTAATGAATCCTTGTTCAATAAAGTACATCAACACATATTTGTTTAAAATCTAACATTCATAATTAGTATATTTTTTCGTTGATTGGTGCCCCCGTCGAGGGGGGTTGCCCCAGGCCGCTGCCTGCTCAGCCTGGCCCCTGAGCCGGCCCTGTGTCAAGTATGGACTACAAAAGCATACCTTGTTTTTTTTTTAACTAATTATAGTTTAAACATAAAGAACCATATAGCATACATAGATTAATCAATAGTATTGCTTATGAACAACCAACCTTACGATAAAGATAAATTGTACCAAAACTTCAGTAGATATATATCATTCTGCATGCCTAAATGCAACATGCTTAGGTGTGCACATGTTCTTTTATATGTGCATTTGTTTGAGGTCCAGTTCACATTCTAAATAAAATTATACTTGCAGCAGACATAGTGGTATAGGTATATGTATGTTCTATATAGAACAGATAACAAGGATTGGAACAAAGAAAGAAAAAACACTATTGGCCTAGTCCAACATACATTATTTAATACTGGATTCACTCAGAAAACTATAGCTAAAGACATCCTATGTAATTTAAAGCTGTCTCGGTGAATGACTTGAAAAATGAAATATGGCTACAGGCAATGCAGCCAGTTTTGAATATTGTATGCATACTGTATTTATTCTTTCCTTTAAACAATCTCTAATACATATATCTAAGCAGATTTTAAACAACTGAGTTTAAAGACTGCTCCATTCAGGTATTAGGTGGTTCCACCCCTTATTCTATTTAGGTAATCATGAGATTCTGAAGTTCAAAATGAATATGTTCTTTATAACAACTTAACAAGTGAAAGGCCAACATGGTTGGCTCAGTTGGTTGATAGTTCGAACTGCAAGACCAAAGGTCATGAGTTCGATCCTCGAAACCGTCACATGTTGGCACTGATTAACCACTTTAAAAATATAAAGAATATATATATATATATATAAAGTGAAAGCTGAAAATGTCACAAGTGGTACTATCATTTTATGTTATGAACTCAAATTAAACAGCACAAAGTAAATAAACTATCTGACAATTACTGTATAAAGGTAATAGAGAAGCAACAAAATAATCCTTACTTGGAAGCTGCATCGAGGAGATCATCTTGTAAGACTTTCAATTGCTCCATATCTTCTAGCCTTTTATTCCAACGCAGATCTGCCCTCTGAAAGATGAAAATGTCCAAGGTAAAGAGCAAAAATTGAGCTTGTGCATAAAGGTGTGTAATGAATTTGGATAAAGTAAAGAACATGTTTGTAACGGTTATTGAGGGTACATAAAATGATTGTTGTTATATTTTGATTTTGATTTATAGATATGTAATTGAGTTAGTACTCAAAAACGTATTACTGGTATATTTTTCTAGTTAAGTTTATGAAACATTATATGATAAATATTAGTAAGGGTTACGGGAAAAGTGGGTTGTTATAGAGTTGTGGATGCGAGGAAAAGATAAATGAAGGTTGTGATGAATTATAATGTCGGAAAGAAGCAATTGGGTGCAATAGAAGAGACAAGACCTCATTTTCAAATAGAAATAATACTTCTGATATGTTTGTGCAAGAAATAAGGGAGTGAGAAAACATGTGAGAGAATATATGATTAGATGGATGAACAGGTAAATACCAAATGCAAATAAGCTTGAATATATTATCTATGTTAGCCGTAACTAAAAATAAAAGAAAAGGTAATATGGACATAAATTTACCATATGCCAAATTTGTTATCGATCGCTATCTTTCCACCAACGTTCAAAAACCATTTTCCCATTAAACATCCCTCTGTCTATCCTTTCAAACATTTTTGATCTATTGTTTGTGACAAAGCTCTCTCTCCCTTGGTTACATTCATATTCTACGTCAACCGAGGAGATGGAGCTAAGGGTGAGCATTTGATTGGTTCGGTTGGTCCGATGATGAAAATTGTAAAACCAAACTAAAACCGGTAAAAATAAAAACCAAACCAAACCAACTGAATTAAGTATGTTTGGTTCGGTTAGTCATCCAGTTTAGCCGAACTAAAAACGATTTTATTTTTGGAATATTCATTGTACTTTACAATAAAACATAAATATATGGTTAAAGTGTTCTTATTTAGTATTCTTATGTTTTTTAATAGTAATTTTGACACATATATATAATAAAGGAAATTTATTTTGACCACCTAACTAATCTAAAAAAATCATTATTACATTAGTAATTTTTACAGTTTAATAAAAGTTCGGTTAATTTGGTTAAACGGATAACCGAACTTTTTTTTTTACGGACCAATTATAAACCAATCTAGTTTCAAAACCAACCAAAATAAACTAGTTTGGTTGGTTTATTTGGTTTAACCAAAGATTGCTCACCGCATCGGTTGTACTTGTAAGTAAAATATTTTGTCCTATGACATAATCAGTACCAAGGATGAGCTAATCCTATGATTGCTTTTATTAGAGAAGATCCAATATGAAACTAAATCAAACTAAGCTTCAGAATTGAGATATTTGGTTTGGTTTGGATGGTTAGTAAGAAAGCATACTGCATAAGAAAGAAAAGAATCATTGTTATTTGGGACTCAAGTCCCCATCCTTTGGACTTTCGAGTATCAAAGGTCTATAACACGTCCGCACACACGCTCGCCCACACACACACATATAGTTGAGTTAAACAAATAAATAAAATAAACATATAAGAGCATTATTATTTTTTCAGTTATTTTGGTTGCACCAATAAATGATCATGCTTACTGCTACAGATTTTGGGTGTGCAGACCAACAATTCTAAAGAGCAAGATAACAGAAACTTAGGAGTTAGGCCTTGTTTGGTTTGCAGAATTCAATTTGGGTTTTTATAACAACCTAGATGCATTGGGTTTTCAAAACGGTCAATTTGAAAAATGATTTTAGCATAAATTAAAATGGCTTTTTCTTGTTTTTGCCTTTTGAGAAATATCATAAACACGGAAAACTATGTTCACTCTTTTGTCTTCTCCTCTTTGTTGTAATGATTAGGATTTTTTCACCCCCTCATATTCTCCTCCGTCTGTTGAAAACTTGAAATACATATTGAAAACGCAAAACACAAAACTCAAATTTCAACCCTCAAGTTTTTTCTGTTCTCATTTTTACCCTTTACACCATGTTATATTGTTAGGTAGCTAAACCCAAAATCTTAACATTTTATTTTTACTGTACCTTTGACAGCACACCCAATCCAGAACATGGAGCATCCAACAACACTTTATCACACTTCACTATATTTTTTTCCTGTAAAGAAAATGTGATGTTTATAAGGAAATCTAAACAGCGATTTATGAGAAAATAATAGTATTTGCTAGGTTATCACCTGAAAATTATGAACACAGAAAATACACACATATGAAAATCACATATATATACACGAGCACGCGCACAAAGACATGCATGCGTGTGTGCATGTGCATATATATACATATACATACATACATACATATGTGTGTGTATTTGTGTGTGTGCGCGCGCACATACATGTACATGTATACATTTATATAGGTATGTATGTATAACCCCACAGTAGGCCTAGTGGTATGATATGAATTTGGAAGACAGGAGTTCACGAGTTTGAACATCAACAAAGGCGACATGTCACTCTGATTTACCTGGGAGTACATGATGTGAGTTATGTACATACTTTCTCAGAGTTTATAAGCACGTATTTTGTTCTTTGGGGTTTCAAAACGAAATGGAAAATCTATATGTCCGTATTTATTTATCACGAAATGTATGTATTTTAGTTCTGACTTCTACTTACAGCTAATAATCGAAGATCAACATGACAAGTGGTGATGATACCATCTACATCGTGCACTTTTGCATTTTCTTTCAGAATTCTCAACCGACCTTTGTTTACATCAACTGCCAATACGCGACCTGCATTTTTTATAATTCTGAAGTTTAGGTTGCTAAAAGTCGTATAAAAATGCACACATTTAGCTTGTATCCTTAAAAACAAGAAATGTTCTTCCATGTTCAAAGGTCAACGAGGATAGAAGTGTCAAATCTCACTCACAACCCACACAACCAGGATCTCCTCTTTTTTTAATAAATACTTGCAAAATCGTACTGGATTTCTTGTACTAATTCTTTAATGATTTGCGGTGAATAAGCTAAATTTATTATCTTTGGACTTATGAAAAAGAAGGACATGTTGGATATTTGCACCAATAGAAGGGTGTATCCTTCATGAAAAAGAGAAGGCTAATCTGGTCGATAGTAAAAAGAAAATGCAAATTTAACGATTGGGTTGCTTGGTGTGTATTAAACTATGTTGTTCAAGGCAGAGGGGAGTGGAGCAGTAGACGGTTGCCACAAAAATTTGATGCATATAAATTTTGCATTAAATAACTAAGCATAACTGCATATTGTATGAAATTGAATTGGTTTTGATAAAATCCTCATCTATTTATTAATTTACCATGAGTTATACACACTCACACATCAAACACGATTATAGTTTAAAAAAATACCACAGTTTTACATAATAAAATTCAAACAATAACTATAATCAAATATTTATATACCAAACAATCATGAAAGATTCAAAATAAAAAGTAGGATGATAGTGAACAAATCAATAAAAAAGTAAATTACTTTAGGGTATATTAAAAAAAATCAAACTTGAAAGATAAATAGAAACAATGTAGAAAAATGAAGAAATCGTTAAAATCAAATTTGGAGAAAGTGAGAAATTAACGAGCAACTTTTACTACAAATTTGTTTTGAATTATGAAGATGAATAGTTCTTAATTGATTGCCTGTATAATTCAAGATGAAATATAGAAATATGAATTAAATTTGACATACTATTAGAGTACGAAGAGATTAAACAAATAAAGTAAGTAATTCAGTACTTTTGTTGTAACTACATCTAATCCGATCAAAGTAAAAATAATAAAGTCGTACAATAAACACATATTTTCTTAGCATTCCAAGAAACCTTAGCACTTAGGTGGCATCTCAGAATAAAGCACTTAAATGTAGTAAAAGTTATCGACGTTAAATGTTTGAGTAGGTCAATATGCATTTTGAAAATGAGGTAGAAATTTTGTAACAGCACGTAAACTTAACATAAAATTAATTAAGAAAGATCAATTAATTAATTATGACGCTAAAAATGAAAATTTTATAAACGTCTAAATTTGACCACGAAACTTGCACCATTATGTTCGTGGCGATTTTCTGAACAATTTTCATACATAGAGCTAGGGCTGTCAATGGATACCCGAAAAATCCGAAATCCGTCCGCATCCGTATCCGAAAAGCGGATAATATCCGATATCCGAAAAAACGGATGCGAATGCGGATACGAAGACATCCGCATCCAAAAATTATCCGTCCGGTCTTTGTCGATATTATAGTACAAATTATGTGTATTTTAATATAATGAAAAATATTTATTTGTTGTTTTATCAAGTTAATAATTTATATTATATACATTTAATGCTTACTAACCGCTCAAAACTATTTATTATCGCCATATTTGTTTATATTTAACACTTTTATGATCAATTGGATTGAAAAAAAATGTATGTTAAAATTTAAATTTAAATTTATATTTCTTGATTTATCGGTCGTTAGCAGATAGGATAATTATCCGATATTCGTCCGGATCCGCGGATGCGGATATCCGATATCCGAAAATCATTTCGGATGCGGATATGGCACTATCCGCATCCGAAAGTATCCGTTGACAAGCCTACATAGAGCTTCGTGACCGGGGTCCAATTGAAGAAGTTATCGACGTTTGAAAATTTCAAAATAAATTAATTTGAGAAATATTATTAAAATTAATGTCAAAATAAACGGTAAATATTAAGACTTAACGTCTAAGTAACCGTTAATGTTTAATTAAAAATTAGGTAACAATAATTAAAGGTTGAAAATAGCGACCAGGACCATTAACCGGTCGACCGCCTCCTTGGGCCGATCGACAGCCCCAGGGAGACCGGTCAACCGATCAATGTTCAGACGGCTAGATTTTTTCCTGGCCTAAACGACTCAGATTGAAACTTTTTTAAATATTCTCGATCAACGGTCGTGACGCATCCAAGGAACTATAAATTTCTCTCATTCTTTTCATATAAATCTTAAGCCGTCAATTACACTCGGTCATTCTCTTTCTTCACAATAAAACTTCTTAAACTCCCGTTTCAAAAATAAATATATATACGTGCAAGGATCAAAGGAAGATTTAACGAAATCTAGCAAAAAAGAAAGGTAATCATACACACACACATTTCATAATCTATAATTTCCAGATCTGATATGCGTAAATAAATTTATTTTATAACAAAAAGGAGATAACTTGAAGAAAGGGAAAAGCTATAACATAAAGCAAATCCAAGCTGGTTCATTAGGAATAATCTGTGACTATAAGTGCAAATCTTAATTTTCCCCTAACAGTGTTAGCATCAAAATTGGTCACTAACACCCTTGAATAGAATTGTGTAGAGAGATTAATGAAGAAAGTAAATTAAAGCAAAGAAGTAACGCAATTGAGTACAAAAAAATAACAAAAACGAAAACACCAGATTTATACTGGTTCGGCGTAATTGCCTACGTCCACTTTGAATATGATCTTTATTACTTTTCTAATCACTTAAGTACAGATACAATCCGTAAACAAACAACTTGAATACAAGTTTGAATAGAAAAGAAGCGAGTACAGAAGATACCAGAGTCTCCCTGGAGTTCTCGAAAAAAAAAGCCCCTTCAGGATGTCCGAACCAGGTACACCGAGCCACTCTGACCGAACCAGGGGTTACTTGTAAATGACTCGAAGCATCTCCTTGAACAACTCGAAGCAAATGGTGTTGGAACTCGAAGCAAGGAAACACCAGGTAACTCGTCAACTCACTTTAGGATGCACTGTCCCAGGTACGCCGACCCATACGCGCCAATCATTATGGCCGAACCACAAGCGCCGAACCAGGCCCGACCGACCCATCTTGGCCGACCCATGCACGACCCTTCTTCCTTAACCGAGCGACACCTGCTGATCTACCTAAACCGAGCCATGTGTAACCTTCGTCTTTGACCGAGCCATGTATTCCGACCCACCTTATCCTTCATACCATGACCGAACGACATGGTACTCCCTCCTTTGACCGAGCCATACATACCGATCCTCTTAAGCTTTTGCAATATGACCTACCTTGATCGTGCCATGCATTTCCTTTCTTCTTAAACCGAGCCACGTACGACCAGCCACTTTGAGCGAGCGACCCGCATCTGACCGACCCAGTTCAACTCACTCTCCTTCGACCGACCCATTAAAACCGACCCAGCTAGGCCGACCCTATACGAGCGAACCACTTCAACTCACCTACCTTGGCTCGAGTCTCATCTAGATCTAACTATAACATTTGCAACTATCGCCTTGTAGCCGGGCAAGCTGCCGGGTAACATTTGCCCTCCAAAGTGCGTTGTGTGAATCAACATGACGCGCTTTGAATCAGCGAGTAATTCCTACTTTCAGAAGCTAGTCCATTCTGAGTGGCAACTTACTGTCACCTTTCATTGGCCTTTGACGAAGCTTTGTGTGGCCCGAACACGTTAATTGAACCCTGAAGAAACTCGTAAAATCTTGATTCAACTTCTCAAAAACCGAATGTATACAGCCTTTCGAAGGTTGGATCACAGTAGATTTTACAAATCCACGCTCCTTCACTTATATGGTAATATCTGTCTCTTTATCACATATGATGTCCAATCGTCAGTGTACATGAACTTATTCATGCATATATACATAGATATATCTTTTATTATTATTATTATTATTATTTTAAACAACAATGAGTGGATCGGCATATGAAAGGCCGACCCACTCGATCAGTTACTCCGGTAAAAGGTGGGTCGGCATGTCAACACCGACCTACACGATCGGTCTGAATAGCGTCTCTCTCCACCGACACACTTAAAATGCGTGGACTGGTTCTAAAGGCAACTGCCTGTTCGCATTCCCTTTACTGCATATAAAAACTCACTCCTCCCTCTTCCTTTAACTTTTTCACAAAAACTTCTAACTTATCTCTTCTCGAACCTTAGCCAACACTCCAACTTTCCTTTCTTCTCCCGAATCCAAGACACCCATTTCGCAACTCCAACTGCTAGCGAACCCAAACGAACCTCGACCCTAAATCCAACAGTTCCCATAAGCTTCAATCCATTCTTGTAGGCAAGGTTTTCAAAATGAGATTCAAATCGTAAATCGAAAATTCAAACGTTAAATCGAAACGGGATTTAAATCGTAAATCGTGGATTCAAAATATCTATATTTTAAAGTTTGCACACTTTGAAATTGATTTTGATGTTTGAACTTCTACATCTAAACTTAAAACTTCATTTCCTCTTTTGTTCCAATTTTATTTTGTTTGGAAATAATTACAATTGGAATTGTAGATCCAAATAAGTATATTGAATAATTAATTTGGATTGAATGATTTTTTTAAACTGCAGTATTAGCTGGGTTTGAATCGGAATATAAATCGAATCATAAAGGGAGAAATTCGATTTGAAACGGGATTCAAATCGTAGGATTTTAAGATTTTTGATAACAATGCTTGTAGGTATGAACCTTTCACTCGATTTATTTCTCTAAGCTAGGAATCTCGTGTGAAGTCGAGTTCATGGGCTATCTTCGGCTAGGTCCAGTAGGAATCAACGAAAATGAGGGGGGACGATTTGGAGATGGGACGTGCCTTAGGCTAGGAGCTTGTTTAAGGATTATGGAGGGAAGTAGCATAGCTCTAACCTTGAGGTCGGCGGTGTGGAGTGTTAGGAAGTGGAGTCGGCATGTGTTTGGAGTAGGGCTAGTTAGGTAAACCCTTGATGGGAATTAGGCTCGGTATTTCTGTGAGGAACTAGTTCGGTATCGAGGGAAGGAGAGCGGGTTGGTATCTTGAGTGAGAGTGTCGGTCGGTATTGAGAGGGAGAGTGGTGGGTCAGTATGAACTTAGGAGTGTGGGTCGGTATTTCGAGCGAGGGAGTCGTTCGGTATTAAGTGAGTTAGTATGGGTCGGTGTCTTGCATGATGGTATGGGTCGGCAGGAGTCTAGGAGAGTGGCTCGGTATAGATTGAGAAAAGTGGTTCGGTGATCAGAGAGAAAGAGGAGAGTGGATGGTTCGGTGGTCCTGTAGGGCAGTGGGTCGGTGTGTCTGGGTCGGCATTGGCAATCAAGACTGTTCTAACTCGAACACAGCATACATTCGGACAACTTACTTCCACAACCAAGCATAACGTAATGGACAATGACAAGTAACAAAGCACATAAGCCCAAGGACCTAATTTGTACTAACTACTCCATAGTTCGAATAATCTTAAATGCAAATTTAACCTGACAAGAGCATGTAATAGCCTTAACAGTATATGATGCCAATGTCTGACCCCAAGGCCTTTGCTACCAATCACAATACAAACTTCGGAGACGGTCAGCGATGACCGTCTCCAAGGATGATAACATGAAGCTCCATCACGTTATGCTAGCCTTTAGAACTTCAAATTTTTTGCACCTTTGTTTGAATCGTTGCACTAGTTCACACACAACACAAGGGACAACTTTGTCGTTATATCTAATCTAACACCACTTGTCTTTCGAGTATAGTTTAGACAGGTATCTATTCACCAACTGCTTTTTCGAAGATGTTTAAAAAATCAAGCTCCGCAACTGTTTCTGACAAGCCTGGGCCAAGTTCACAGCAAGAGGCAGTGGGGACATCAAGCTCATTGCTAGCTCCCATTCCCGGCATCCCAGACCCACCTGCTGCAATTATAGGTCCGGCTCCCGATGTCGTAGACGGGGTCGTTGTTCTGGATGACCCCATCAACTCTGAAGCCATGAAAGTCGGCGAATCTTCTCTCCGTCGATTGTGTTCTATCCACGGAATCCCCTTCGAAGACGTTCTGGTTCCGTCGGCACAAGATCGGCCTCACTTGCCCCCAGACGGATATACTACGTGCAACAAATTTATGTGATGGGCCGGAAGTGTGCCACCTTTCAATTCATTCATCCGTGAAGTGTTACAGTATATAAGGATTGCTCCAGCACAACTACACCCTAATAGCCATGCATTTATTCACGGTACATGCGTTCTTTTCATGAGCGTCTTAATCAGACCCCCAACTTCCGAGGATATCTGTTACATCTACCGCTTCAAGAGACGTACCGACAGTCCATCTTACATATTCCTCGAGCCACATCCCAAATGTCAAGTCCCGATGGGCGTGTGGAACAAGTTTTTTCAATTTAAACAAGAGTGGTTCTACGTACGATGTCCTCCTGGCTTTGCGAGAAGATGGCTAGAAGGACGTAAGTCTCATCTCTATCCTTATCTCTGTCCTAAGGCTTGGAGTGCACCTTTTCTGAACTTTTTTCAACTCTTACAGGTATCCGCCCACGACCCGAAGGCGCCAGGTATTCTGAGGCCGTCGAAGCCATTCGAGCTACTCCCGTGGAAGATCGGGACATTAAATCTGTAATTACCAACGAACTGCTCTCGAAGTTCGGATTACTGGGAGAGAGCCGCAGGACTAGCCTTCCAAGTGGCACCACAATTGCAAGAACAACCGCGGAAGCGAGTAAAGGACAAGCTGGTCCTTCGGTGCCCTCTGTCGAAGGGGCCCCCGATACTATCGAGGAAGGCGAGATTAAAGAAACTGAGGTGCTAGTGGCGACTGATGAGAATATAAGTTCCGACCAAGCGCTAGTAGCTGATGCACCCGGCGCCGACCAACCACCGCCTCCTTCGAAAAAGAAGAAAAGCTTAGCGTATAAGTTGGAAAAAAGAAAGGTCGGCGGAACTTCAAAGGTCACGATAACCCCTATTGGGAAAGGATCGTCTTCTCAAAAATTGGAAAGCTCACTTAAGGGACTATCTGACTTGACCATCCCCGACGATCTGTTGAATTATGACTTCAATAATCCCGGTGCAATGGAATTAAATTCGCCTATGAGAGGTGATGAAGGCGCCCAGCTTCATGATCAGGGAGAGAAAACTTCGATGAGTAAAGCAAAAAACACTGGTTCGTTAGGGGGATGCACTAGGACACACACGAACACTTACACTACACCATGCACCTGAATTCAATTCATCGTGTGACTTCTACTAATTCGTTCTTGTTTAATCTCACGTACAGGTGAAATGGGGTGCGCACATGGCATTGATTGTCTCCAAGGATCCTCTGTCTTCTATCATTCTGGTCGAGACTCAGGATTGGGTAAACGAAGAGATAGGGACGAAGGCGGAGAGAGAGACTGTCATTCTAGAGAGTCATCCTCCTCTTCCCGAAGGAGCTCCCACGGCCACTCTTCATATCCATATGATCCTCCCAATCTTTCGGCGAGTAGTGGGGACAAGTCTGCCCAAAAAGACTTCCGGTCCGAAGTCCCTCTGTAACAGTCCGATAATTTTAAACGAAATTTTAATTGAAAACAAAACATTTCGAAATATTTATTTAAATATAAATTGTAGTAATTTGTATAAAACGAAAATTTAAAACGTTACATTTCGTTACGTTTTGTTCGTTCTTAACTTTACATTAGAATAAAATTTTATTAATGATGATAATAGCTATTTTAAATTCGGTTTAAAAATATACGATATTTTAAGAAACCGTTAACATTTTTTTTTATTTTAATTTTTTTTAATAAAAGAAAAGAAATAAAACAAATTTGTACGTTACTTTGGGCGTTTTATAATCTCTCTTGTTTGTTTCCCTTGTTAAAATTGATTTTGTATGCGTTGGAAATTCAAAGTTTCAGCCGTTCAAATTCTTACCCAAAAGCGTGCACTAAATCATTTCATTCCTTTGGCCTTCCATTCGTGTCCAATATTTAATATAATTAATTTTCCTTAGATTCCTCTACCGTTTCAAAAACCTTTTATTTTTGCCTAAATTTCTCTAACCGTTCAAGACCCTTTCCTTTTACCTTCTCTACAAATCAGTGGATAGCTTTGACAGTCCTCGTTCAAAAAAAAAAATAATTCAAAACCCCAAATCATCTTCCTCTGCAATTTCTCTTGGGAAATCTAGTGAGTCTTTACAAAAGGTAGTGGTCCTCTCTTTTGTTCACTTTATTTCTTTTGCCTGTACCCTGTTTGTTACTTTATTATTGCTATCACCTTTCCCACTCCAACCGTGACCATCCCACCACGCCAAAGCCACAGCCAGTCGCCACCATTCCACCACCCACGTTCTTCTCCAGCCTAACCACTGCCATTTGCCTCCATGCCGACACCACGGCAGTCACCTGACACCCACCACGAGATCAAAACTCCACCCAGACCGAGAACCCTCGCTTGAACCACCTATTCGCCCAGACCGAGAACCCTCGCTTGTCACCACCGAACCCCACCACCAGACTGAGCCCCTGCCACGTCCCCTCCCTAGGCCGAGACCACCCCTACCCCACGCCCTGTTCGCCCCAAACTGCCTCCACGCTATACCTCATTCGCCACTAACCATCACAACCCTACGACCTGCCACCATCGACTCCATGCCGACACCAGCCTCGTCATCTCTACCTGACCCCTTCGCCAGACCCCAACCGTGACCAGATCACCACACAAACCGTAGCCAGTCGCCACGAACGAACCACCCACCACATCAACTACCTCCCCAAGCCTGCCTGCCCTCCTCCACGAACTCATGTCAGCCAACCCCTTCGTCAGATCAAACCCATGCCGAGACCAACCAGGTCAGACCAAGCCTTGCATATGAGAATAGTGATGAACTGTTTCGTCCCTTTTATTTTTTTTTGTTTTGTGTTGATTTCCCTGAACCAGTTTGAAAAATAAAAAGAGTAGTACCTGTCACCTTGTACTTTGTGGTAGTTCTATTGAGTTGTTTAGAAAAAGAAAGTTGCTTTTGTCACTTTATATTTTTCCAGACCGAGCTTTTTACTGAGAGGTGAACAATGTTTTGTTGTATGGCCTCTGCCTTGTTGAAAAAAAAATTTGTTGTTGTTTTGTTCCTTTGTAACTTTTGAAGTTATATAATTTCTTCTTTCTTCCGAAACTTTGTTTAAAAAAAAAAAGAAAAAAAAAGAAATGAACACTTTGTTTGGTCGAGCATTTGTTTCGAAGTTATAATCTAAAATTTTAAAAGTGATCGGGCTATTTCTGTCGATTTTTCAAACGTGTTACTTTTTCGTTGTTCGCTTCATTGAAAATTCGTTATTCGTGCGATCTTAGATTTGATTATTTATTGTGTTTTTGGTTTGAATCCAGTTGGCGCATCCGCTAACGACTGATCGTGCTATCCGCGTGCTTTCGATTTACATCGTATTTCTCTTTTCTTCGGATCTCCAGCTCCGTACAGGTGAGTAAATCTCACACGAATATCCATACTTATATGATTGTGAAACGACCGCAACTGAATGTGTAGAAATAAATAAACAAATAAATGATGTTATAACTACCTGTGATTTATTTATAGTTGATGTTAATTGTTGAAACTGCATATCGTATCATCTGTTACATTCTGTTCTTATTTTACTGTTATTGTATTCTGTTAAATCACACTGCAAGTTCCCTATAGAATAGAATCACTATGGGTTGAAATGATACATACCCGAACGGACTTTAGAATAAGGGAAGGTCGTTATGGGCTGAAATGATAGGCCTGAACGATTTTCAATAAAATTTTATTTACTTGGGATTGCGGGTTTGAAATGATAAAACCCGGATTTTTCTTTGTAAATTACGGATTGAAATGATATAGTATCCGTACCACTTGAATTAGGCTAGAAAATATTATACAGACCCGTGGTTATTTTTTTGTATTTTCTGAATATTTTTAAATAGTTTTAAAAATTGTAATAATATTAAATTGGTTTAAATCGAATTTTTAAGTAATTTATATAGAATAGAAATGATTTTTCCTATGTGATAAATATAAATAAATGGAGGAATATTGATTTTTAAACGAAACTTATATTTGAAATTGTGATTTAAAAGAAAGATGGAAACTTAAGTTAATTTAATTGAAATGAAATTTAGTTTTAAATTGGTAGAAAAATGAAGTTTAAGTTTAAATGTTGAAATGAACGTAATAAGCAAATTTGTAAGTTTGGTTTTAACTTGTAAAATTTCCCTTTTAATAAATTGTTAAAGGATTGAAAATGAACATTTTAAATGTATGATTTTATAAGTTTTAACTAGGTAGAATCTGTAGCACTTGTTAAGTGTTGTGGATTTTATAAATGAACCAAAAGACTAAAATGAACTAAAGCTATGATAGTACTTGGTAAGTGCTGTTGTAGCAGAAACTAAAATTTAACTTGAACTAATAAAAGGGCTACTGTAGCACTTGTTAAGGACTGCAGTAGACTGAAATATGATTTTGTTTTAAAACTGAACTGTTATAACAGTTATAAATATTGTTTTTAAAATTGTTCTAAAATATAACTTATCGCCACACTTTTAAATGCCGTGGAAGCTGAGAATCTTAGTGCTATTGTTTTAAGTAGATAAGTGAACTCCGAAAGGGTTAGATTTTGGAAATTTAATATTTGATTTTAAAAGAATAATGTCCTTGTTTTAAAGGGTTTAACTCGAAGTATATTTGATAAATTGTTTAAAAATCTATAACCACGGGTTATAATAACGATTGGTTGGCAAAGAGACCGGGATCGGATATGGACATACTCTCTGTCGATACCGAAAACCACTTTGACAACCGTGTACGCGGTGGAGATTCCAGAATGAAGTAGGATGGTGGCGACGTCCTTAAGGTATTACGTGGACCCAACTCCCGTGAGTTGGCATAAGGTGGCTAAAACAGGAGCGATCTCGGACCAGTGAGGTAGCACCTCTTCTCGGACACATTTCTTCGATATTATACTCTTACTTGTGATTTGACTAGATGGCCATCCTCCGATTTGGGAATGTTGTTCGAGGTGGAACGGTAGTGGCTGCTATGCGTATCCATCAGTCCGTGTGCGTAATTGGTATATCTACCCTGGCATTGCCTAGTTGTGTCGTGTCACCTACCATACCGAGCTTTACTACGATTATGATTTTAAGATCCGACCGCGTTAAGGTTCTCCATCCCCTTAACGCTATTTTCCGATATGATTATACTTTACTTATGTAGACACTATTATAATAGCGAATATTACTACATAGTAGATAGTTTAACGGATCCTTAGAGGATGGGCGGTCCCAAGCATCTTCTAAGTTACTTGTACCTTTACTACAGTTCATTTGAGTTGGTTTACACTGTATAAGTATGTATATCCTGACTCGAGTGTTATGTTTTATTTTACGCTCGGGTCAGCCTGAGTATTCACAGCTTTGGATTCACCTTTCTGGAGCTCGGAATCACTGGAGATTCTGCTTATCTAGTTATCTTCCTATTTCAGTTTCAGTTGTCTTATTTCAGCTTTTGTTTGGAGACTTGTGTATTTGAGATTTCTATTGTACTTGTTTCAGCACTGTATTGGGTTTCAGACTATGTATTTTGTATTTGATTTTAGACTATGTATTTTAGTGGCTTCATGAACCACTATGGTTATTTTAAATTCCGCTGCGAGTTATTCTGATATTTCTGTGTCTGTGATTCTGTGAATGATTTTATTTGCTCCAAATTTTATTACAATCTGTTATTTTGCATTATTCAAGTCTGACATGTGTGGATTATTGTCGATTTGAATGGTCCAAAATAGTGGGTCGTTACATTTGGTATCAGAGCTAGGTCTAGGCAAACCTTAGCCTATGGAGCAAAAACTCATTAGAGATAGGGTCGAAATACCCTAGAATGAGTAAAATCAAACTCAGAATCATTTCCTTGTGAGTGAACGTATTTTCAAAGTATAAAATGATTTTTAAATGATTTCTCAAATGATTTTTCAAAAATTATTTTGATATAAAGTTTTCTTGTTTTAAGAAGAAATTTTCTAAACTTCCTTCTTTCTGTATCTACCTTGTTAGGAATTTTGTTATTAGGATATTCATCCAAGTGACCTTATCGTATTTTATCTTAACTTATCTTTGTCTTCTCTGTACCTTGTCCTAAATTTGTTCTTGATATTTCCAGGATGAATCGTGGAAATGCTAGAGGTAGGGGTCGTGGTATTGCCCCAGTTCCTCCACCTGTTGCACCTGTTAAGTTCACAGTTCTTTGCAAAGAATTCTCTCAGCTCGGTGGCACTAAGTTCACCGGTTCAGAAAGTATCATCGAAGCCCAGCAATGGCTAAGAAGTTTGGAAAGAATCTTTACTGGTTTAGAGATCACTGATGCCCAGAAGCGTCAGTTAGCAGCATGGCAGCTGCAAGAGTCAGCCCTTGATTGGTGGGAGTCTGTTACGACTCACACTAATGAAGGTGATCTTTCGTGGGAGCAGTTCAGGTATCCTTTGTGTTAACTTGAATTTTTCCCATTTCCTTTTCTTTTGAACCTATCTTAAGTTTAGTTTCGGTATCTTCTTTCCAGGGAGGCTTTTGTGGCAAAATGGATGCCCGAAGCCGGGAAATCTCAGCTTTACCGTGAATTCATGGACCTCAAGCAGGGTACCATGTCCTTCTCAGAGTATGAACGGAAGTTCAATGAACTTTCCAAATTCGGTCCTGGTCTTATCGACACTCAGCTAAAAAAGAATGAGAAGTTCATTTCTGGAGCTCGGCCAGAGTTCTACGATCGCCTTATTTCACATGTTCATGGCACATTTACTGAGCTCATGGATATGGCTATTCGCTATGAGAACCCTACCTCCAAGGGTCCTGCTGCTTCTGGTACTCATGTCTCACAGTCTTCCTCTGCAAATTCCAAGAAGAGAAAGCCCAACTTCCACCAACAGAAGAAGAATTGGATCAAACATGCAGGCTTGGGATCTTCAGCATCTGCTCCTTCTCAGAGACACCCTATTGATCTTTCCTCCATTACTTGCTTCAAATGTGACCAAAAGGGACACTATGCCAATAGTTGCCCTAATCCGTCTGTTGCTGCTGTTCCTCCACCCCAGGTTACTAGGAATGATCTTTGTCATGTTTGTCTTCAGCCGGGTCATTTCAAGAAGGACTGCCCTTTATATCAGAAGGGAAGGCCATCTGGCGTATTTGCTGTCACATCTGCTTCATCACCTGCTCCTGCACCTGCTCCTGCTCCTAGCGATGGTCAAGGTACTCTTCAAGGCACCTTTACTTTATTTCATCATCCAGTTCGTGTTTTATTTGATACTGGGGCTTCGCATAGTTTTATTTCTGATGATCTGTGTAATAAGTTTGAACATCTCCTTTTTCTTGAGTATGCTTCTGTTCCTCTATGTGTTTCTAATCCTATTGGTGGTCCCGCAAATCTTAATAAGATTTGTAAACATGTGAAACTCCTCCATTCCGATCATAGTTTTAGTGGCGATTTCTATATCCTTGGTTTCAATGCTTTTGATTTGTTGCTTGGAAGTGATTGGCTTGATGGACACGATGCCCGTATCTCGTGTAAATCCCGAATTGTTTCTCTTAAGGATGATCGAGGAAATTCTTTGGTTATTCAGGGCCGTATGCCTCATGATTATGCTGGTAGCTTTATCTTTTCTCTTGATGCTTCTATTGATGATCTTCAGTCGATCCGTGTAGTTAATCACTACCCGGATGTATTTGGTGAAGTTACTGCTTTACCTCCCAAGCGGGAAATTGATTTCCGCATTGATCTCATTCCTGGAGCTCGACCTATAGTTCTTCCTCCTAGAAGAATGGCACCCCGCGAGAAGGTTGAGTTAAGGAAGCAAATTGAAGACCTATCTTCCAAGGGTCTGATCAGACCTAGTTTTTCTGAATGGGGAGCTGCGGTGGTTTTCGTCACCAAGTCTGATGGTTCTCTTCGGATGTGTGTTGATTATAGGGAGTTGAACAAACTCACTATGAAAAATAGATATCCAATGCCTCGCATCAATGACATGTTCGATCAGCTTTATGGTGCTACTGTTTTCTCTCAGCTTGATCTTGCCACAGGTTTTCACCAACTCAGAGTTGCTGAGGAAAGTATTCCTAAAACTGCTTTCCGTACTGAGAATGGATTCTTCGAATGGTTAGTCATGCCTTTTGGTTTGACTAATGCTCCCGCTTTCTTTGTTGACTTGATGAGTGTTTTCCGTGATGTGCTTAATAAATTTGTTCTAGTCTTTGTGGATGATATCCTCATTTTCTCTAAGTCTGAAGAAGAACATGAGTCACATTTGAAATCTGTTCTTGAGACTCTTCGAAAGCATCAGTTAAAAGCTAAATTTTCCAAATGCCATTTCTGGAAGGATGAAGTCCGATTTCTCGGGCATATTGTTTCTAGTAATGGAGTTTCAGTTGATCCAGTCAAGATCGCTGCGATCAATGTAAGTCTTTCTTTCCTTCTCTTTCATTTCAATTTACTCTATCTTTTCTATTATCCTTCTTTTTTCCTATTCTGTGCAGGATTGGGAAACTCCTAAGACTCCTACTGATATCCGTAGTTTTCTGGGCCTCGCCGGTTATTACCGGAGATTCATTGAGAATTTCGCTCGGATTGCTGCACCTCTCACTGCTTTAACTCGGAAGAATGCTAAGTTTATTTGGAGTAGTAAGTGTGAAGCCGCATTCAATGAGTTAAAAGACAAGCTTACTTCCGCACATGTTCTTACCGTTCCAAATGGAGATGAGGGATTAACGGTATACACTGATGCTTGTCGAGAAGGTTTGGGAGCTGTTCTGATGCAGGATGGTAGAGTGATTGCTTATGCTAGTAGACAGTTGAAGACTCATGAAGTAAATTATGCTGCCCATGATCTAGAGTTGCTTGCAGTTGTTTTCGCTTTGAAGCTTTGGAGACATCATCTGTTGGGTACCAAGTTCGAGCTTTTCACAGATCATCAGTCTTTGAGGTATATTTTCTCTCAGAAAGACTTGAATCAGAGACAAGTTAGGTGGTTAGAGTTCCTTGCTTCTTATGACCTCGACATCAACTATACACCGGGAAAAGCAAATGTTGTGGCGGATGCTTTGAGTAGGAAGAAAGCTTTGTTGTGTCAGATTGTTGTTTCTTCGCCTCTTGTGGATCGTATTATGGCTAGACAGGATGAGGATCAGATGCTTAGATTGATTAAGGAGAATGTTCGAAGTAGAGTTGGAGGTAGTAGTCTTGATGGTAGTGGAGCTCAGATTGACGATAAGGGTGTATTGAGGATCAATAATAGGATTTGTGTCCCGAATGTTGATGGATTGAGACAGGAGTTACTTCGGGAGAATCATCAGTCCAGACTTTCTATTCATCCAGGCGTGACCAAGATGTATCAGGACATGAAGAAGTTATATTGGTGGAAAGGTATGAAGCGAGATATTTCCATTTTCGTCAATAGGTGTGCGACTTGTCAGCAAGTAAAGGCAGATCATCAGAAGACCCCTGGTTTATTGCAGCCTCTTGAGATTCCCAATTGGAAGTGGGAACAAGTTTCTATGGATTTCATTGATGGTTTACCGAGGACTAGGAAGGGTAACGAGAGTATCTGGGTTATTGTGGATAGATTGACCAAATCAGCTCATTTCATTCCGGTCAAGTCTACCCGTTCAGCTTCTAGTTTATCTGAGATTTACATGAGGGAGATTGTTCGTCTCCATGGTGTTCCTCTCAGTATCGTTTGTGATCGTGATCCTATCTTTACCAGTAGGTTTTGGAAAGCCTTTCAGGATTCTTTGGGTACTCATCTAAATCTGAGCACTGCTTACCATCCACAGACTGACGGTCAAACGGAAAGGGTGAATCAGATTTTAGAAGATCTTCTTCGTGCTTGTGTGCTTGATTATGGAGGATCTTGGGAAGATCATCTCCATCTTGTCGAATTCACTTATAACAATAGTTATCAGGCCAGTATTGAGACATCTCCATTTTCTGCTCTTTACGGACGACCTTGTAGATCTCCTTCTTGTTGGATTGAAGCCGGTAATCGTTTGGTTCTTGGTCCTGAGATGGTTTTGGAAGCTTCAGAGAGAGTCGAAGAGATTAAGAGGAAGATGAGGATTGCTCAGGATAGACAGAAGAAGTACGCCGATCGTCGAAGACGGAGTTTAGAGTTTGCTGTTGGTGATTTGGTTTTCCTTAAGGTCTCTCCCTTAAGGAATGTTATTCGTTTTGGTCGTAGAGGAAAGCTTTCTCCTAGATTTGTTGGTCCTTTCCGCATTTTGGAAAGAATTGGTTCTCTTGCTTATCGTCTGGATTTACCCGAGAAATTTTCTGGAATACACAACGTCTTTCATGTATCTCATCTTCGTCGCTATATGCATGATCCATCTCTTATTATTCAGCCTTCTGCTCTTGATAGTTTGGATATTGAGCCAAATCTGACTGTTGAGAGGAAGCCACTTCGTATCGTCGATCGAAGTACGAAGCAGCTAAGAAGAAAATCTGTCAACCTGGTCAAAGTGCAGTGGAGCACTGATGAACGGGATTGCACCTGGGAGACGGAGGAGAGCATTCGTGCTTCGAATCCGGAATTGTTTATTTCAGGTACTTTTGCTATTCTGTATTATCTTTCTTTGTTTTCCTTCTTCGTTCCTTTTCGAGGACGAAAAGCTTTGAGTGGGGGAGAGTGTAACAGTCCGATAATTTTAAACGAAATTTTAATTGAAAACAAAACATTTCGAAATATTTATTTAAATATAAATTGTAGTAATTTGTATAAAACGAAAATTTAAAACGTTACATTTCGTTACGTTTTGTTCGTTCTTAACTTTACATTAGAATAAAATTTTATTAATGATGATAATAGCTATTTTAAATTCGGTTTAAAAATATACGATATTTTAAGAAACCGTTAACATTTTTTTTATTTTAATTTTTTTAATAAAAGAAAAGAAATAAAACAAATTTGTACGTTACTTTGGGCGTTTTATAATCTCTCTTGTTTGTTTCCCTTGTTAAAATTGATTTTGTATGCGTTGGAAATTCAAAGTTTCAGCCGTTCAAATTCTTACCCAAAAGCGTGCACTAAATCATTTCATTCCTTTGGCCTTCCATTCGTGTCCAATATTTAATATAATTAATTTTCCTTAGATTCCTCTACCATTTCAAAAACCTTTTATTTTTGCCTAAATTTCTCTAACCGTTCAAGACCCTTTCCTTTTACCTTCTCTACAAATCAGTGGATAGCTTTGACAGTCCTCGTTCAAAAAAAAAAAAAATTCAAAACCCCAAATCATCTTCCTCTGCAATTTCTCTTGGGAAATCTCGTGAGTCTTTACAAAAGGTAGTGGTCCTCTCTTTTGTTCACTTTATTTCTTTTGCCTGTACCCTGTTTGTTACTTTATTATTGCTATCACCTTTCCCACTCCAACCGTGACCATCCCACCACGCCAAAGCCACAGCCAGTCGCCACCATTCCACCACCCACGTTCTTCTCCAGCCTAACCACTGCCATTTGCCTCCATGCCGACACCACGGCAGTCACCTGACACCCACCACGAGATCAAAACTCCACCCAGACCGAGAACCCTCGCTTGAACCACCTATTCGCCCAGACCGAGAACCCTCGCTTGTCACCACCGAACCCCACCACCAGACTGAGCCCCTGCCACGTCCCCTCCCTAGGCCGAGACCACCCCTACCCCACGCCCTGTTCGCCCCAAACTGCCTCCACGCTATACCTCATTCGCCACTAACCATCACAACCCTACGACCTGCCACCATCGACTCCATGCCGACACCAGCCTCGTCATCTCTACCTGACCCCTTCGCCAGACCCCAACCGTGACCAGATCACCACACAAACCGTAGCCAGTCGCCACGAACAAACCACCCACCACATCAACTACCTCCCCAAGCCTGCCTGCCCTCCTCCACGAACTCATGTCAGCCAACCCCTTCGTCAGATCAAACCCATGCCGAGACCAACCAGGTCAGACCAAGCCTTGCATATGAGAATAGTGATGAACTGTTTCGTCCCTTTTATTTTTTTTTGTTTTGTGTTGATTTCCCTGAACCAGTTTGAAAAATAAAAAGAGTAGTACCTGTCACCTTGTACTTTGTGGTAGTTCTATTGAGTTGTTTAGAAAAAGAAAGTTGCTTTTGTCACTTTATATTTTTCCAGACCGAGCTTTTTACTGAGAGGTGAACAATGTTTTGTTGTATGGCCTCTGCCTTGTTGAAAAAAAAATTTGTTGTTGTTTTGTTCCTTTGTAACTTTTGAAGTTATATAATTTCTTCTTTCTTCCGAAACTTTGTTTAAAAAAAAAAGAAAAAAAAAGAAATGAACACTTTGTTTGGTCGAGCATTTGTTTCGAAGTTATAATCTAAAATTTTAAAAGTGATCGGGCTATTTCTGTCGATTTTTCAAACGTGTTACTTTTTCGTTGTTCGCTTCATTGAAAATTCGTTATTCGTGCGATCTTAGATTTGATTATTTATTGTGTTTTTGGTTTGAATCCAGTTGGCGCATCCGCTAACGACTGATCGTGCTATCCGCGTGCTTTCGATTTACATCGTATTTCTCTTTTCTTCGGATCTCCAGCTCCGTAGAGGTGAGTAAATCTCACACGAATATCCATACTTATATGATTGTGAAACGACCGCAACTGAATGTGTAGAAATAAATAAACAAATAAATGATGTTATAACTACCTGTGATTTATTTATAGTTGATGTTAATTGTTGAAACTGCATATCGTATCATCTGTTACATTCTGTTCTTATTTTACTGTTATTGTATTCTGTTAAATCACACTGCAAGTTCCCTGTAGAATAGAATCACTATGGGTTGAAATGATACATACCCGAACGGACTTTAGAATAAGGGAAGGTCGTTATGGGCTGAAATGATAGGCCTGAACGATTTTCAATAAAATTTTATTTACTTGGGATTGCGGGTTTGAAATGATAAAACCCGGATTTTTCTTTGTAAATTACGGATTGAAATGATATAGTATCCGTACCACTTGAATTAGGCTAGAAAATATTATACAGACCCGTGGTTATTTTTCTGTATTTTCTGAATATTTTTAAATAGTTTTAAAAATTGTAATAATATTAAATTGGTTTAAATCGAATTTTTAAGTAATTTATATAGAATAGAAATGATTTTTCCTATGTGATAAATATAAATAAATGGAGGAATATTGATTTTTAAACGAAACTTATATTTGAAATTGTGATTTAAAAGAAAGATGGAAACTTAAGTTAATTTAATTGAAATGAAATTTAGTTTTAAATTGGTAGAAAAATGAAGTTTAAGTTTAAATGTTGAAATGAACGTAATAAGCAAATTTGTAAGTTTGGTTTTAACTTGTAAAATTTCCCTTTTAATAAATTGTTAAAGGATTGAAAATGAACATTTTAAATGTATGATTTTATAAGTTTTAACTAGGTAGAATCTGTAGCACTTGTTAAGTGTTGTGGATTTTATAAATGAACCAAAAGACTAAAATGAACTAAAGCTATGATAGTACTTGGTAAGTGCTGTTGTAGCAGAAACTAAAATTTAACTTGAACTAATAAAAGGGCTACTGTAGCACTTGTTAAGGACTGCAGTAGACTGAAATATGATTTTGTTTTAAAACTGAACTGTTATAACAGTTATAAATATTGTTTTTAAAATTGTTCTAAAATATAACTTATCGCCACACTTTTAAATGCCGTGGAAGCTGAGAATCTTAGTGCTATTGTTTTAAGTAGATAAGTGAACTCCGAAAGGGTTAGATTTTGGAAATTTAATATTTGATTTTAAAAGAATAATGTCCTTGTTTTAAAGGGTTTAACTCGAAGTATATTTGATAAATTGTTTAAAAATCTATAACCACGGGTTATAATAACGATTGGTTGGCAAAGAGACCGGGATCGGATATGGACATACTCTCTGTCGATACCGAAAACCACTTTGACAACCGTGTACGCGGTGGAGATTCCAGAATAAAGTAGGATGGTGGCGACGTCCTTAAGGTATTACGTGGACCCAACTCCCGTGAGTTGGCATAAGGTGGCTAAAACAGGAGCGATCTCGGACCAGTGAGGTAGCACCTCTTCTCGGACACATTTCTTCGATATTATACTCTTACTTGTGATTTGACTAGATGGCCATCCTCCGATTTGGGAATGTTGTTTGAGGTGGAACGGTAGTGGCTGCTATGCGTATCCATCAGTCCGTGTGCGTAATTGGTATATCTACCCTGGCATTGCCTAGTTGTGCCGTGTCACCTACCATACCGAGCTTTACTACGATTATGATTTTAAGATCCGACCGCGTTAAGGTTCTCCATCCCCTTAACGCTATTTTCCGATATGATTATACTTTACTTATGTAGACACTATTATAATAGCGAATATTACTACATAGTAGATAGTTTAACGGATCCTTAGAGGATGGGCGGTCCCAAGCATCTTCTAAGTTACTTGTACCTTTACTACAGTTCATTTGAGTTGGTTTACACTGTATAAGTATGTATATCCTGACTCGAGTGTTATGTTTTATTTTACGCTCGGGTCAGCCTGAGTATTCACAGCTTTGGATTCACCTTTCTGGAGCTCGGAATCACTGGAGATTCTACTTATCTAGTTATCTTCCTATTTCAGTTTCAGTTGTCTTATTTCAGCTTTTGTTTGGAGACTTATGTATTTGAGATTTCTATTGTACTTGTTTCAGCACTGTATTGGGTTTCAGACTATGTATTTTGTATTTGATTTTAGACTATGTATTTTAGTGGCTTCATGAACCACTATGGTTATTTTAAATTCCGCTGCGAGTTATTCTGATATTTCTGTGTCTGTGATTCTGTGAATGATTTTATTTGCTTCAAATTTTATTACAATCTGTTATTTTGCATTATTCAAGTCTGACATGTGTGGATTATTGTCGATTTGAATGGTCCAAAATAGTGGGTCGTTACACCCTCGCGACCAACATTCTGGCTCCTCGAGTACTAAGCAAACCTGCGAGCCTCATAAGAAATCCGTGACTCCGGTAAGGCAGACTCCCCGGCTCCCTCTCACAATCCGACCGCGGTAGAAAAATTAGCCGAGCTCAGAGCTACGTTTCCGAAGATTTGTTTCGACGGACTGAAGTTTCTCCCCACAATTCATCGTATTGCTGGGCACGTCAAACAGAGCGCTATTGCTTGTAACAACGACGTGTATTTCCAGCACGACGCGTTCGTACACTTAGTGGAAAAAGTCTCGGAAGTCTCCATCGAGTGCCAGCATGAAATTGACCGCCTTAAGCTCGAAGCCATTCATGACAGAGATATTATAAAGGGTCAGGATGAGGAACTACTCTCATACAAGTCTCAACTCGAGATCGCCCAGAAGAATGTGAAGGAGACAGCCAAGACAGTCAGACGCTTAGAGGCCGGTCATAAAAAGGAGTTAAACGAGGCAGTTCAACGCAGCGGCGCTCTAGTTCTGGAGAAAGATTCTCTGCAAAAAGAGAAAGAGGCCCTCGCCTATCGGGTCAAAAAGCTAGAGGAACTACTTTCCAAAGAAAAGGAAGAAAAAATCGCTGCGCAGGAAGAATCACAAAAATACTGCGATGAAATCGTCGAGATGTGGAATCTTAAAACAAAACTCGACGAAGAGCTACTCAAGATCGAAGCGCTAAAAGATGCCGCTCGCGAAGAAGGCAGAAAGGCGGCGCTTTCAGAGGTAGACTCCCGAATTGAGGAAGCAACCGAAGCCGGCAGAGATGAGATTAAGTGTTCCTTTGACCCGCTCATCGTAGAGTACAATGCACGAGTCCTCATGCACCGTGATTTATCTTTCTTAGGCGATGGTTATCTCGAATCACTAGCCGAAGCATGAGATACTTTGGTAAAAATTAAGAAAGCGGAGCTAGGCGTTGAAGAGGTTAATGAAGAGGCTCTTGTGAGGGAAGTGCTCCGAGGAAATGAGCCTTCAGACTTATCTGCGGCAAAAGCCCTCTTTGGAAGAGACTCCATCCATATACTATTATTGTACGTAAGACATAATACTTATCGAAATGATTACTGTCCATATACTATTATTGTAAAACTTGAGGTTTTTATTCATCGGACATTGTTGTTCTGACTCCCTCCTTATTACAACATACATGTTAGGGACAACGATGAGTGTGGAGAAGATGGTGGAGACTTGGCAGGAAGTTATCTATTATAGTTATCTATTTATGCTATTATGATGTACCCAGACTATGTATCAGACATGTTTTATGAAGTATTGTGACATTGTATTCATGTGATTTGATTTTATGAGATGGTACTTATTTTATTATTATATTTTATCCCTTCCGTTGTGAGACTTTGAAAGAATAGATAGATAGTTTTGCATGTTGTTTTATCAATTATACCAACCATCAGTTAGCTCCAAAATGGACCAAAGGTTCGATGAGCTTTTATTGGGTCGAAAATTAGATCTTTCGAAGAGGGTTATTACAAATTATTGGGTCGAAAATTAAACCCGTTTCGAAGAGGGTTGTTACAGATTTCCTAATGATTTTGGAAAAGACTATATATTTTAACAATAAATTATGTAATATATTTCATTACCGCTTGTTCAGTTCGATAGTAACATGTGGTTAAAATATGAGTTTTCTCCCACTTATCTAGTTACATGTTGGCTTGTTACAAGTGATGAACATGGTATACATATGTCGATTGTAATTGCATGCATAAAAATTATTTATTTCCTTGAAGTCAGTTAGTTAGAGGTACACTAGGTACACTCATTAAGTGTATGAAGCAATTATCGTTATGAAATCGTGCTAAAGCATGTATAAGAAGAAAATAAATAAGATAGATAATTTTCTTAATTAAACCATCAAAGGAAGGTTTTTCTTACAACAAAAAACATAACAAAAAACCTACTATGGACTCGAACTTTTTGAACACTCGTTCCATCCATATGTTTAATGAGAACTACTAAATTATTTATTTGAACGATTTGATTATCACACGACGCATATACATTATCATAACTACATAACTCACGGACAATTATTTCTACCCAATTAAGGAAAATTAAAAAGACATTTATAACTATCCTTTAGCTATGAAAGTTACTGACAAGGGACTAAGTTTTCTTAACCAAATATTCTCTTAATGTAAAATTAACTGGTAGACTCGAAATTTCCAAATAAGTTTAATAAATAATATATGACAAAAATTCAAAGAAAAATAGAACATTTACTTTAAAATCAGGAAAAAAAATATTATTTTTAGATTTCTAAACAATATAATGACTTATTATACAATTCAATTTTTTAAGAAAATAAATATTCGAACTTTTCCATAGAAAATTTGCTTTTTCATCGAGAAAATTGCTTTTTATTAAAATAAATATTTATGCAATAACTTGTTATTTTAGCAATTTTTCATGAAGATTAATATTTTTTAATTTAATTTCTTTCAAAAAATCCGACCTCTTTAAACATGTCTAGAAAAGTTCAAGATCATTCAACATATATCTAATAAAATATATAGTTCCACCAAAAACAACTAAAAGAATTTTATTCTTTAAAAAAAAAAGTGCTAAACTTCAATCAATTGAATTTGAATCAAAAATTAAAATAATCAAAATCCTCAAAAAGGGTCGAGGCCCACTAGCTCAAGAGGTAAAGCGCTATGGACTGAGATTCTAGAGGTATTTGGGTTCGAACCCCCCGAGACATAAAACGAGTGCTTTAAAGTACCACCCTTGTTCTCAAAAAGAAAAAAGAAAAAAACCCTCAAGAAAGATCGGAAGTTAAAAAATCCCCAAAAATCTTTTTTCAAAAAAAAAGTCAAACTAGAAAGAAATTCAAATTTTGAGAACATTTTAAAAACTATTCATAAGATATTCAGAAACATTAAAAACCCAAAAGAACTTAAAAACAATCAATATAATTTTAATATGTTTCAAACGGAGATTAAAAAAACAGAACTAGAAAACAAAATTGAATTCACAAATCCACTCGATTTCAAGAAAAAGATCAAAAATTATAATCATATTCAAATTAATTCAAATAGTTTTATGTTTTCATTTAAAAAGTCAAAAGTTTATAGTATAAATATTATTTAAAATATCAGAATTCATGGATGTATATATATGACATTCTTAACCAAATTATATTAAAAAGTCAAAATTTTAATATTATTTCTCAAATGTAAAATTGTTTTTTGCACAGTTTTCCAGAAAAAACATCATTATTAAAACAAAATCGACAAATAGTATTTTTATACATCTTTGGCAGTAACCGGCAGAAAATTCAAAAAAAGGTCAAAAGCCCACCCCCCGGCCCCGCCGCCAAAGAGACAAATATATATAAACTGGAAAAGTATAACCAACGGAAGTATAGCAATAGAAAATTTGATCAGAGCTATGTTGCTTGAAAATCAGAGCTTTGGCGGTAAAAATGAAATGATGAGTATGGAACAAAAAGAGTGTGTGTGGATGTGTGTTTTCATTACAAATTAACCTTGCTTTTTCATGCGTGAAGCCATATAAAGAGTTTTTCCACCTGGAGCAGCACAACAATCAACTATGGTTTCACTTGGTTGTGGATCCAAGACGGCCACTACAAGACCTGGATAAATAGTGAATAAATTTGAAAACAAATAGCTCAAGGGTAAATGAAAATTTGGAAAACTAAATATTGCGACATTCAGTAAATTTCAGGCGATAACCATAAATTTTGTACTGTTCAGTGTTACTGGGAATGATCCACTCCACCATCACCCAACCCTCTCCCCACATTAGAAAACAACCCATTCACCTCATTCCACGGCCCCCGAATGTGGTACTTTGATGCTATGGAGCTGTACGCAACTATTTGATATTATCATTTTACTTTTTTAGCTTTAGGTGACTGAAGAAAAGACTAATATATAATAAAGTAATAAGCCAATGACTTGGGTAAATTATTGCAACTTAACACCATAGGTTATCACTTTATCTTGATATTCTAAAATTGTACCTGATTAAAGAAAAGGCTGATATATAATAAAATAATAAGCCAACGACTTGAATAAATTATTGTAACTCAAAAGCATAGGTTGTCACTTTATTTTGATATTCCAAAATTGTGACTAAACTATCTGTGTTTCTCTATAACATATATGTGCATGCACAGATAATGTTTGTAAGAAGATGTGAATAACAATATGATAAAAAAAACTTAGCCGAAACATGGGGGGGGGGGACTTCTAACGAAATTGCATTTACTAACACACTGTGCTAAGGCCATCTCCAACAGGAAGGAATTACACCTTGAATTTTCAGCACTTGCAAGTCTGAGTTCTCCAACAGATGAATGAAAACTGAAAATTCAGCTTAATCTTTTGTTCGAATATTTTTAATGGTTTGAAGTGGTTAAGAAATCATCCTTTCTTTCAACTCACACCTCATAAAGTAGAGCTTCTCCAACTGTGAAGTATTCAGCATTAATATTCAAGTTTGCATCTCCAACAAACAACTTCAGACCGAATATTAAGCTTAATATTCAGTTTAAGATTCGGAATTCTGAATTGGATTGGACGTTTATTTAATAGGCGCTTGAACAAGTATTTTAAACAAGCGCTTATTTAATAAACGTCTGATGTCAGGCGCCTATTAAATAAGCGTCTGACTTCAGACACTTACTTAATAGGCGTTTGACGTCAGACGCCTATTAAGTAAGTGTCTGAAGTCAGACACTTATTTAATAAGCGCTCATTTGTCGGAGAATTTAGCAAAACCCATCCCTTAATATTCAGATATCTGAATATTCAGTCTTTAAGCCGCTGGAGATGCTCTAAGATGTAATAGCAAATATTCAATACTTTACGGGTGAAAGCTCAGGTTGCAAAAAATATTACAGACCTGCACTCTCATCTTGGACTGAGCATAAACCTTCTTTCAGTAATCCAGCTTTAATGACATCCTGGGAATTAAGGTAAAATATATAAATTAAAAATATAACATTCAATGCAGACTTTAAGTCCCGTAACAATTCAAATGATATGTTTCCGACAAAATTGACTATGCATACAGCATTGTAGATGCATAATAGAATAGGTGATGTAGGACTAAGCATAAATCTAAACATATCTTGCATAATTGCATGTCTCTAACAAGCATGGTACTAAACTTCACAGTGATAAGTGCTATAACTGATTTAGAAAGCAATAATAATGTACAAAAGACTAAATTATAATACATTTGGTAAAATATCAGGTGAAAGATTGCAAATTTACCTGCATACCAGTATGTATTCGAACAAAATCATCAGTGTATGCAGACAACTCATGAGGAACCTGGGTTAACATAGATTTAGAGTATTAGCAATCTTTATTAATGGTTAAAATAGAAACACAATCCTTTGGTCCAACCGTGAACTATCCAAAATATCCTCATTATTAAGATTATAGATTCGAATCACGATGATGACAATATTTTTTTTTTTTTGAATTACCTAGAGAACAAAGCTTTACTTGTAAACTCTAGAGAAGTATGTGTCAGCCAAACACATAATCGAATGTCGAATATTTGTTACAGGGCTATCAGTTTTGGAGTTCGAACTCTTAACCTTTTGTCTCGCAGTTCGAATACTTGTTACAAAGAAAGTAATAAGTAGTACAATGAAAATAAATGACACAAGATATAGAGTGGTTCGACCTTAACAAAGATATACGTCCACTATGTTTAATTTTCTTATTGCTTTGTGATCTCGGTTACAAAAGAAGCTTTAATGGTATTACAAGAGCTTAGAGCTAATAAATATGTCTCTTAAGGGCAGAAAATTTGATCCTTGTAGAAGTGCATGGGATCTCTTTATTTATATCTGAAGAGTCACGTCTTGAAGGGCTCGGATGGTGACCGGCACAGATTCCACATTGGGAGAACGGCTCAAATGTACGCTAGCTGGCAGGTCATTCCATGGCGTGCTCGTGCCGAAATGACAACATTAACACATGGAGTGATTGCTGCATGGTGGTGTTTTTGTCATGCAGACAGTGAAGGACAGATACTGATTGATGCACAACAACATTTTTATCATATGAATAGTGCCGTTGGAGTGCTTTCGTTAGAGGAACAATACGGTGTCGATGCCTCTTTTGATAGGGGAGACCGGTAGATTTCATCAAAATACTGGCAAATCGCGACAAAGCGAGGCGGACAAGGATGCTGGCCGACAAGGGATCTAGTTGAAAAAGAAGAGAGGCGGACGGAACCTATAAGCGATCAAGTAGTCGAGTTGTGGCTCAGTCTACATGTGACGGGACGGGAAGGGAAGATGCTACTCGCAAGGCTTGATGCTCTTCATTGATCTGGAGAGCATGGCGGGCAAGGCTCTGGACAATGATGATGGGGCGAACGATCAGTCGTTTGCTAATTGGAATGTATAAGGCGGGCATGTTATTGGGTTGGAGGAGATATTGGTCGATATGTGCCTTGCGGACCTTTGTTGTTGGGCTTCAGACCTATTGGGCCCGCTTACTATTTTGCGAGAAAAATGAACAACAATTTCCATTTAAACATAAACAAAATCATTTTTTTGAAAAATATTACAAATGAAAATTAAGATTATATATACTTATACATGTGTGTGTATTTGTAGGTTACATTTTTCTTTCAATCTAGAATTCAATTTTCTGAAATCAATACCAACTATATAATTTTTATCAAATGAAAATAACCAATACCTCATTAATCTTTATGCATGTCATACGCAGAGCAGGTATCAACTGTACGGTTTATTTTGTCTTTATGCAGGGAGCACATTGATTGTATTAATCATTTCACCTCGTACATGGAACGCATTCCTTATGTACTAACTATTTTACCGTACACACACGGAGAGGGTGCCGTTAGATATTGAAGTAATAACCATTATAAATGTAGGTAGACCACTGTAATCATCGTTGAAGCCTAAAAATGGAGGCAGCTATTAAGCAGATTTCCATAGGATATTTTTGAAGATCTTATTTACTGTCATTTTAAACCAAATGCTTGTATGTAGTGTTAAATTCATGGTTAAGAAAACTAAACATTGAGGAGTTTTCCATAATTATCGATATTTATCGGCTTCCCAATTTCAGTGCAGATATCTAGTATACCAATGTTAGAAAATAACAAGGACAAATATTAGCTGTGTATTATCTGACCAGTAGCCAGATAACTGATCCCATTTTAGAAATAAGGAAAGTTTGCATCATAGCATGGCTCTGACCAAATGTTAACAAGGAAATTTTATTCAGGATTCGATAGGTGTACACAGCCTGGTTTCTTCTTGACAATGGTTTGTTTTGGATGGTATTACCAATGACGTAGCTAGGAATATGGGTTGATGGGGTCACGATTTGAAAAAGTTTAGCAGTTCGGGGAAGGTAGTCTCTGACTTTTTCTGCTAACTATTCTAAATAAAAAGAAAACTCATAACAAATTATGAAATAACCATAATTAAATAGTTGATATAATAATAATCCGATCTTTTAAAATATTTTGGTAGATGTTAAGAAAGAAATATTGGTTTCAATAATTCAAATTGATCCAAATTGATTGAAGCAATATGTATGTATGTACGTGTGTGTAGACACACACACATGGTAAATACTGAGCAACAAACTTGGTACTGTTTAATTCATTCTGCTTAACTCAATCAACAAACAATGCTTTGTTTAACTCAATTAGCAAGCGTTTGTTCAATTTATTCAAAAATGCACTCAGTTAACGAATCTATTTTAGCTCATTTTAGCAAATGCACTCGATTAGTTCATTAGCAAATTCGCTCAATTTGTTTAAACAGCATTAATTCAGTTTGTTTCAAGCAAGTTCATTTCAAGTATTAACTCGATTAGCAAGGATCAAGGTTTTCATATGAGATTCAAATCGTAAATCGTGAAGTTCAAACTTTAAATCGAAACGGGATTTAAATCGTAAATCATAGATCAAAAGATCCGTATCTTCAAGTTTTATACACGTTTTTACATTGATTTTGACTTCTAAATTTAAACCTAAAATTCAATATTCTCTATTGTTCCACTTTATTTTATTTAGGAAACATTAGAAGTTGAGTTGTGGATCCTAATAAGTATATTAAACATATCAGTATGGGTTGAATCATTTTCTGAATTGCGATTTTAACTAAGTTTGAATCGCAATATAAATCGAATCGTAAAAAAAGAGATCTGATCTGAATCGGGATTTAAATCGTAAGATTTTAGGATTTTTATAACAATGGCAAGGATTAAATTGTTTAACAAAAAATGCAAACAACTCATTTCAGCAAACAATGAAGAGAAAATTTCAAACAAAGTATTTCAGGAAAAATTCAGCAAAGATTCAAGCATTCTAACAAAGCATTTCAAGCAAACAATTTATTTCTAGAAACATTCAAGCAAAAATTTAAGAGAAAATTGAACTCGTTTGTTCAAGTTCAAACAAATTCGTTCAAATTCGAATAAAATTTGTCAAACTAACACATTCAAATTCGAAAATCAAATTCGGATTATTTGTTCAACTTCGAAGATGAATTCCAAATCGAAAGAATTCGTTCAAAACCAAAATTGGATTTGAAACAGAATTGGAAATGGTGGAGTTGACCATGAAGACCAATGAAGCGGAGGGCTTAAGTGATGATCAAGACATTGGTAGAGATTAGGGTTTTCTTTTGAGAACGCTAAAAAAGATATTAATACTGGCGTGGTCAAGTGACCACGCCAGCGGCTAGCTTAGATGTGCATCTGTTCTTGGTTATTACTATCTATACAAGTATATGTGCATGTGTGTTATGCATCCCATCAAAAAAATCGAATGCGATAAACAATTAAAATTAATTTCAATTTTAGAAGAAAAAAATGCGATGGGATATTGAGATTTTATTGAAAAGAAAACTATTTTCATATGCAATAAATTTAATATACCTAAGTAACCATTATTATCGTATGTTAGAGAACCATCTGTAACAATGTAAAGAGCGGTCTTTAATATCATACATGTTTCATAATATTATTTGCTCGATGTGAGACTATTCCTGACACGCTCCCTCATGAGTAACGTATCTTAAGTCAACATGTGGACATTAGGTGATGGGTGCGCACGTATGATGGTTAAGCACAAACACAAACTGAGCCGGCTCTGATACGTATGAGAAAACCATTTTATTATCACAAAAATAAATTCGAATGTGAAGAGTTTTTTTAATATTTATATAAAATCCAATTTACTAAATTTCTAGCACTCGACTGTTCTCAACTTTTTGATATTACATAATAAGGTTGTTGCATGCTTCTCACATTATTGACAAAGATCAAATAGTTCACCAAACATAATTTTATTTTTTTGCAAATAACGGATGAAATATTACGGGATGAGGTAATTAATAATTGACCTCATAAGTTTGTCCATATTCTATGTTAGAATTGTAAGGGTTGTCTCGCATGTTGGAAATGGGAACGACGATTTGAAAATGAAATAATCTCACGTTGCTAAATAACTTAGAGATGCAGCATATAAATATGAGTTGATAAACACGTAAGATTAAGGTTTTCTTTTGTTGCACTAGTGTGTGTCGACTCATATGCGTATGTCACATGTATGAGATGAGCGCGCTTGGTCCGACCGTCGAAACTCAACATGGTACCAGAGTAAAAGGTTACGAATTGAGACGTGCGTTACTCTCAAAATACTTGAATGTGATGCGATTAAAGGAAGAGATTGTTTGGGTTGTCTCACATGGTTGAAATTAGAACGATGATTTGAAAATGAAATAGTCAGACATTGCTAAATAACTTGAAGATATATTGTACAAATATGAGTTGGTAGGCAAATAACCACTGTTTCAAATATCGACCTTCTCGATCGATATCTCGGTTGAGATCTCGAGGGTAAGATTTAGTGAAATGAAACATAAAAAAATTTGTGAAAAATCTCGTTTTTCATATATCGACCGAGATCTCGATATCTTGGCCGATATTAAGTTTTTTCGATGACAATGTTTGCACCAAAATTGATCACAAACCCCAGAAGTAGTGAAAGCACGAGTGTTTACACACAAATCCTCAATATTCAAACACAGATCTCAGATCCAGACGATGTAGAGAGCAGAAATGAAGAAATAAGAAAATTAAAATGAGCAAGAAAACAAAGAACACAGGGTTTATAGTGGTTCGGCTATCTCCGGCCTACGTCCACTTTGAATTAATTCTTTTATTCTTTTTATATCGTGATTACAGTTACAAGCTTTTGAAAACAATTAACCAAAATAGCAGAGTCTCGCCTAGAAAAGCAGAAGAAGTTCCCCTTTTTAGTTGCCATGGGACCGCTACTTATAGGTGTAGATCCGAAAATATCCGCCTCAAAACCTGAAATACTTTTTCTCATGCGCAGGTGGGCCCACCAGATCGATCCAGAGTGATTTGGGATCAATCCAGGTACAATTCGTATCGATCCAAAATTAGCTCAATTGAGTCGAGATCGATCATGAACATTCTTGAGTGTATAAGGAAGCTCCTGTGAAAATTTCATAGCATTTGGAGTTGTAGAATAAGAGTTATGATCGATCTAAAATTGAGTTTGCATGAAGGCTGGAGTATTCGTATTAATCAGCTCGCCTCGATCACCTTCGTATCCATTCCATCCCCATATCCATAGCCGTGACCTTCGCATCGATCCGAGTTCCACGTCTTGATCCATGTTGAGCACTCCATCACTTGACCGGCTCCACTACTTCGTATCCATGCTTCATATCCATCCATCCAATAACTTTCGTATCCATTAACCCATTCCTCTCTTTGTATCGATTCCTGCTCACCTTCTTCATATCGGTCCAGCCTTTATCTGTTCGTACCCATCACATGTGCCTTTGTTCGTATCGATCCTAAGCGTAGCATTTTGTATCGATCGGGATCGATACGCACTGTGACCGATCCAAAGCAAAGTACCAAGTGCATTCCCTTATCCATGCCTGTATCGATCGATACGAAACCATCGATCCAAATTGAACTGTTGAGTCCATCCCTGATCGATACGAACTACTATCGGTCCAAAGCCATGTGTGTTATCCATATTCGCATCCATCTTGATATCCCTCGACCGATACGAACGACATCCATCGATCCAAAGTAACTCATGTTGATCGATACGAACCATATCAATCCGACGGTATCGGTGCTAACCATCTTTCTTCAATATTGATCCATCCATAACTTGAGCATATGAACTCCGATTGACCTGAAATTTGAAATGTAGCCTTTCCTAGCCTTGTCCATCATTCCCAATCGGTCTCACCTTGATCGAAGATTGATCCAATTTCGACGGTATCGATCATAGCCATGTTTTCCTATCGATCTTTAATCCCCATATCCATCCGTTTTAGCCAATTTTGTTGATATCCCAGCTTTGACCAAAAGGCAGGGTAACAGACAATTTGCATTTTGATGAAAATTAAAATTATGTGACAAATAGCATAACAAATATTTATATAGGCATGTAACCAGTCGAAATGGGGGTTTTCGACAACAGTAAAGGCAATGATGCAAATCAAATCGCCTTCAAATGCACATAACTCAAGATATGACTAGTTGCCTAAAAAATAATTTTGGGATTTATGCAAATTTTTCCAGTTGCATCCTATAAGGAGGGTCACTAAAAATATTTTAAAGGAAATTAGTTTTTTACAATGAAATTCGAAAATATAAGCTTGGGACCAAAATTTCACAAGACATAAATACCTCATTATTTATATTTCTGCATTATTTTTCACTTGACAAGAGAACTATATCGTAGGATGAAAAAATATTTAATGAGAAAGAGAAGATAAAAGGAAATTCAAATCTAATGTAGATCAAGGAAAACCAATAGGCAAATCCCTCACTCAATCTTGTCATCCATGACTAGATGTTATTTTCCTACCATACAGTAATATAATATAAATAGTTAATGTCTAATTGATTTTGAAATTAGAAGACTAGATTAGATAAGAAACAAATTTGATTGTGATTTCATTTTGATTTGATTTGTTATAGAATTAGGGAAGTTTTACTATATGTAATTTGATTGAATTTGGTAAAAAAAGTTTAATTTATGAAATTTGTCAACTTTGTGTGTTTAATTTGATTTTGAATCATGAGATGATTTAAATCAATTAGAAGTGACATTGGACGATTTGAAGTAGAAATAATGAAAAGGCAAATCAAGTGAAATTATTATTTTTCTGGTGGTAATTATAGATATTATTGTGCATGCAAATCAATTTTAGGAGTAACATATACCCCAAGATATTCCCGAAATGAACTTTATGATCCGAGATGAAAATCTAAGATGGACGTCCGATATGCACTTATCTCGTTCGAGATCTCCCCCAATATAAGATCGAGTCTCGAATTCCAAAGACGAAACGTAACCGAAATCCGAGGTTTAAAATCTTGCATGTAACATTGGAAATTCCTTTTGTTACACCACGTGCAGAAGATGGGAGAGCTTAATCTGACCGCCGAAATGAACTTTATGATCCGAGATGAAAATCCAAGGTGGACGTCTGGTATGCACTAATCTCGTTCAAGATCTCCCCCAATATAAGATCGAGTCTCGAATTCCAAAGACGAAACGTAACTGAAATCCGAGGTTTAAAACATTGCATGTAACATTGAAAATTCCTTTTGTTACACCACGTGTAGAAGATGGGAGAGCTTAATCTGACCGCCGAAACTCAACAAGTATAGTGTAAATCCATTTACCTTAGAAATTCATCTACAACGAGCTATTATTTTATCGATAATCTTGAAAGTAATTCCACTTGGAGAAATATACGGATGATCTCTTGGTGTACTTCAAATTTCTTATACTTATTTATCATTTATATCCGCTTTAGCTTAACTATCACAAGCTTCACTTTGCTAAAAGCATCATGCTTGATTCTAATTTAAAAGGGAAAGGCAGAAAATGCACAATTTCAAATTGTTAATTACATTATTTTTTTAAAGTAAATGGTGAGAACCAAACATTAACAGCTATTAAATTAAGAATTGAAGTTGTTTAGTCATTCCTGTTACTTTATAATTGGTTTCGGCTAGCTTCAGATATTAAGAAAAAAGATAAAGTATTTTTAACAAAATTACGCTATAGTACATAAAAACCAAATATTGACACAGCCACTGAGCTCTTACCTCCACTTCTCTTGCAGAGCAATAATTTGCAAAATGGATCGGAAAAATAAGAAACCAATAATGTTTTGCTGATAAGGCAACACTTGGATTTGAACTAAGGATAAAGAATTCGCATTTCATACCAACTCTCTTTTTTATCTTGAATCCTGTAGTACATATCCAAAAATAATAATAAATAAAACTATCTTTAGTGGATCTGGTTTCTATTTTATTGGATTTTTTATATCACAAAATAAACATCACTTATTGCCCTTCTGACGACATGTTAAGAAACTCGGGGCAAATTAGAACATCAACAATTTACTTTAAATTAGTCTTTAATTTAAAATTTCGTATTGATGGTTATCCTCCAATTCAACCAATCCTCAAGAAAACACAAGTTAGTATCATACATCAGCGGTTTACAATTTTTTAGCACAGATAAGAAACCTCTGAAAGTGAAGGTAACAGACATAGGTGTTCAAAAATATTACCTTTAAATTCTTCAGACGGGTGACTAGTTCATCCCTTGTATAACCTTTTGCAGTATTTACCCTGATAATATGTTTACAAATTAGAACTATGTAATAAAGTGAAAATAATGAGATCGTATTCGAACCTGAGGCTGAAGCTGGGATTACTATTATTCCAATTCATTAGTCTCACGGTTTCCTCATGCCCATGACATTTTATCCATCTCCTTACCATCCACTGACCACAAGAAAAAATGAATAGTATTAATAACTTGAGGCTTGTAATCCAGATTCACCAAATAGATATGCTATGTTATATTCATGCAATCATGCTCAACGTGACAAGAAAGTCCATGTTTAATTAGTTTGTGCTGAAATAAAACATTTGTCCATGTTGTTTTCTCTGTAATTTGCCATGCTAGGACCCTGAGCAAAATACTCTTCGTAAATCATTAACAGTTTCCAATTCCTTAACTTGTTAATATTGAAGCGTGTATCTGTGATCCATGTGGGATGCATTATTTTGTTACATGCTAACACTAGTAATTTATGCTGATAATAACAAAGCTTTCTAATTTCAATCATCGGTTAAAATGTCGGTTTATGAAGAGTAATAAACTAACGTCTCTAATTTGAAATTAAACATGGTATCAAAGCTCATGGTTCAATGGTCAAAAGGTGGTATGGATATCTTAAGAAGGACATATAAAGCATGATGAATAGCTAATTAACCAAAATTCAACCTCCAAACTTAAGGTTGACTTACAATAGTACATCATGTCAGGACACTTCAATGGCTACTGTTCATCAAGGAAAAAGTGTAGTCGCTGTTGTATGGATGATATGAGCCAAGACAGAGATGGTAGAAGATGTCTTGCATCGTGATATTTGCATTAGTGAAGGTTGGAATATGTATAATCTCCTATTAGAAAATCTAAGGAAAATTTTTATATGAGTTCGTAGCCTGTAACATTTAGGATCAAGACTTTCGAAACGGGACTGAAAATCATAAAGTTCAAGTTTTCAATCAAAATGATATTTATATAGTGGATCGCAGGTTGAAGGGATTCATATTATAATGTGCATATATACATGCATGCCAATGATTTTGCTCTACATAGGTTTATCAAATGATATTTAAGTACTTGAAAAGGTATAATCTTTCGTCTATATTTCTATAGTGAAAAATTTGCAATTTTGAAACTGATTTTGATCCTTGAGTTTCTACATCTCTAAGGCTTGCTTAATTTTCTCTTTTGTTTCATGCAAGTTGAGTACTAAATAGGAATTTAAGAATCACATCAAAATTGAAGAGAACCAATTCAAAACTAGGTTTAAATAGTAAGATTTTTGTCAACGGTGTGAGGAATCTTTTCTGTCCTAATATTATATGACAACTTATACACACACGGTATCTGATATAGGGTATCATTATGTGAAGACTTTTTGATCCGACCTACGTCAATATAGGATATCAAAAATAAACAACATAGTGTCTGACGATTACAATTGTCCTAATAAAAGGAGGAGTTAAAATATGTATCTGAAAAGTTCAAATATGGTTTGTGAACTCACAACTGGATGAGAATATATAGTGGCAAGGACACGTGCTTGGGCACGATCATCACCTTCAAGTTTTGGTGTTGGAAGTGAATCCGTCTCCTAAACAAGTACATTTAAAAAAGATAGTATACTATCAAAAAAAAATATTTAATAAAGCAATATATCAAGTTAAGTGAGCATAAAGTTGTGCTATGACAAACCTTAAGTAAAACTAGCTTCCGTAGTATACCATTAACCAAGTTTCCAGCACCGGGCCTTAAAGCAACTTTTGCAAGTTTAACATTCTTCAGTTCAAAAGGAAAAGCTATAATCAGTATAGAGTTAAGATTTAACCAGGCAAATCAGTACTTTGAACATGGAATGCAGTATGTAACATTCTTGCGAATTTTACATATTAGGTAAATATTAAATGCGTTATGGTTTAAAATAAAAGGAATGAAACCACATTGACAATTAAGCATGTAATGAAGTTAAGGGATTGGTATTTTAAATTAAATTTAGAATTTGGTTTGATTATATATAGCTTTTTGACATTTCATCAGATTCGAATTTAAAATTAATGCAATTGATTGACGCACACACAAAAATCATAGAAGAATAAAATTGTTTTTTTCTACTTTTATTCTTTTGATTAACAGAATAGGTTGGTATTGGATTACTAGTTTAATACCAATAAATATACTCATCGACTCAAAGTTAAAATACTGAATAGGAGAAAACACGCACGCACATGTGCGCACGCATGACATTTCATCAAGGTCAAATCTGAAATTAACGAAATTGATTGGTACATTAAAAAAATCATAAAAGAATAAAAATGTCCTTTTGTACTTTCTTCTTTTGATTTACATAATAGGTTAGTAGTATTTAATTATTAGTTTAGTACCCATACTGATGCTCATCAACTCAAAAGTTAAACATTGAATTGGAAAACACAAACGTCCGCATACGCGGGCACATAGTGACTCAGTCCAATCTATATGCTATGATATATTTACAGAAAAGAAAAACATACTCTAGCGAAATTTAGCACCAATTCTGAGATAATGTAAATCCATATCGGTGCCAGTATCCATGTTACTGAGTAATTTCATCATTCACTACTACTATTTCTGGTGAAACTAATGTTAGCTAAGCATACTATCTAACTCTATACTTGATATGGCCGAATCTTATGGATAAACACTAAACTATATAAGCTAAGAAAGAGAATCCCCAAAACAGATAAAACGATACCATCTACAGATGTTAATGTGGAAACATAGTAAACTGAGCCATGATCTTACTGGGATCAAAAATTCGCAGTTGACTTACGAAAAACTAAAATCAAGATTTGTATAGTTTCACCTCATCAACAACGGCATACGATGGCATACCCAACTTTACGATTTCATAGAATCCAATGCGAAGAATCTGAAAGTAGAAAACCCCATTTAGCATAACATTCTATTTAGGATTAGCAATAGGCGTAATACGACCTGCTTTTGACATATCATTTTTTGGTACCATATTCACTTCTTTAGGCTTCTATTGAATCAAGAAATAGGTTTGATCGTTTGAAAAGGGAAATGGATTGCCTATTTTTTATCACATGCACTATGTTGACATAGTGCCTAGTGCCCAAAATGAAAATGAATTCTTTTCTTGAAAAAGGTAATTTTTACTAATAATACTCAAAGTTATCAATGTGAGTGAGATCCAATTGTAGAGAAAGAATGCTAACCAGATTTATGTTGTACAAAATATAATTCCACGTATAAGTGTGATGCTCATCGTTTGCCTTTTTTTCAAGGATAAAAATATGTTGAAGTCAAGGCTTGGTCAATCATATTTTTGCTTTTATCGGGGGATCATATTCTTTTTTGAGCTCAATGAAATCGGTATGCATCTTTAAAAAAAGGAATTTAGATGTAACAGAAATTTAACCACAAAAACCCCCACCTGCTGCACAAACTGAAATAACTTTGTCCAACTTCTTTTAGTTGCATAGTTACTTTTTTATATCTCATGAAAACTATTAAAAACAATATACTTATGTGGTAAATTACCTGTAAAAGGAGTGGCTCCATGTCTCTAAATAACCTTTCCTCATTACATAAGGACATAATCAGATGGTCAAGATAGCGTTTCCATCTAATAGCACCTCCAACAACATCTGTCACCTAAGAAGGGTGAAGTGAAACATTTGTGAAAAATCATCTTCGTAACAGAAGTAATTCATTAAGTATTATCAAAAAAGACCCAACCTACTTTTGATACTGTTAGACAGTTCAAATATATATTGACATCTAACGGTCAAATTTCTATATTGGCACAAAACACGTCTATATTGGCACAAAACACGTTTGAGCAAAATGCCTTTTTGTTACAGTTATTACTATTCTGAGAAGAAAGAAAACTTTTTGAGATGTCATAATAGATTGATGTTTAAAGAAAGGTTGCATATTTCACACGCACGACACACACATGTGTGTGAAAGAGACATCTGTACGATATTGTAACTTACCAACTTAAAGTCCACTAAGAAATAATTTACAAATTTTTTATATAACTGTTCAATACATAATAGCATTGGATGGAAAATAACTATATTACCAGTCTCATATCTCTATCATCTAAATTATGGGTACGAAAACCAAGTGTCCTTTCAACATAGTTCATTTCATGCATAGCTGAACTGTTTCCCATCTCAGATAAAAGATCAGCAAATGCTCCTCCCTGCTCAATTCTCAATAACCTCACAGCAGCAACTATCTCCATCATCATTGATAAAAATAACAAGTATTAGTTGCCAATAAGAAAAATAATTTATAGTGCATGCACAACTTTAATCAGATAAACTTATCCCTTCACCAACTACTCAAAGTGACAAAACTTCAAATTTAAAGATTTACAGCATTAAAGCAATATTTAAGTAATTTATTTTTGTACAATATTACTTCGAGAAAGTAGGGGATATAAACGACCAAGAGAATTACAAAAGGTAACACCCCCCCCCCCAACCCCAACCCCCCCCCCAAAAAAAAACCACAATCCCCACACACACACGAAGATCTATGTGAATATTTATAAATAATGGAGGTACCATACATGAATTCTATAGAATGTAAAACATTGAATTAAAATCTTGACATGATTATTGAATAAAGCTTAGTATTTTATCAATATGGAAGAGCTTATTAATGTGAAACATGTATCTTTCACCCAACAATTAGTACAAATTTGATATGAAAACCTCTGCTATAAAAATCCTTCTAGACCCCCGCCTAGGTGTTAGGCTAGCCTTACGGCCTAGGAATTTGACTAGTCCGTCTAGATGAGACTTACTGCATTATCTAAGCATATAAACAGGTTTATAGCTAGGTTCGAGAACACGGTTTCGGCCTCGGTTTCGGTCAATTGATATTTCCTTGGTTTCGAACGATTTTGGAAATTTCGAAAATTTCGCTTTTGGTTTCGGTTTCGGTCCCGGTTTTGGTTTTTAATAATTTGTGAATGAAAATGTAATAATGTTCTTTATAAATAAAATTAAAATATATTCCATAAAAAAATAGTAATCATAACAAAATTAAAATTACACTAAACTAAATTACATTAAATTAAACTAAATCAAAATGCAGCCCGGCCCACAGTTTATTTTGTATATTTAGAGCCAAACCCAAAAACTATACCAAATCAAAAGCCCCATTCCTTTACATTCCAACCCACCCAAATTTTTGTTTAAACCCTAACCAGAATAAACGAAATATCATTAGGGCTCTGTCACACAAAATATATGTACTCTCGCTCTCAAAATCATTGTCGACAATGTCGACGCATGCTAGTGAAGAGGAAAAACCAAGAAAAAACACTGCGGCTAAAAAAAAACATCGTTTCTTTCAGATCGATGTCAAAGACGAAGAGCGCTGAAGCAAATACTTGATTTTGCATGGGTAATTTGTTTAATTTAGGTTGATTTCCATTGATTTAGGCTTTGATTTGGTTGGTTTTTGTTTTTTTCGAAACTCTAGCCGAAACCGATTTCTTTCTTCGGTTTCGGTTCGGAGACCAACGGTAGCGGTACGGTACCACCGAAATTTCGAGATACCGTCTGATACCTTACATCTTGGTTTATAGGCACCATCTATGCACCAATTTAGGCTTGATGCATCTTATAAGCATTAAAATCTTTATTTCAAGCGATTTTGTCTCCATGGTTGCTTCCAAATCCATCTAAATCCATGATATTCCATTGTGGATCAGTTGATACTAAACAAAATACCAAAATTTTATTCAAAATGCATGAGTTTATTAAAAATGTCTAGCTTCGATTAATCCCCGTCTAGGCGATTAATCCCTAGTCAATGCTTACCATCTAGCATCCGCCTAGCGATTTTTACAACCTTGATTAAAACAAATAGAAAAGACAAGTAGCCTTTTTTATTTTATCTCAAGAAAAAATTACAAGTACAATATTATATATCGACTCGAATTTATACAAAATTGCAACCTTTGCACATCATCCCTCTCTCCAGAAAGTATTGTTCGTAGAAGTTATACTGACTCTTGAAAACACCTACAATTTACTTTACTTTTATGCATAAAGACCTTTAGACTTTTTGCGTATTTCCTATTGAGTTCTTTAATGATTAATATTCTAAAATATATAGTTATAATGCTAGACGGAAGAGTCTAGAGATTACTATTCATTATAATCTAGAAATTATCATTCATTGTAATGTTGGAAACATCTAGACTCCTATTTAAAACATCATATCTCTCCTTAAGTATATCATATATTTCTTTCTTTGTGTATCTCTTGAATATTCTTTAATTAACGACCATTGTAGAATTTTAAGTTTTAGAAAATAGTTTATAAAAAGATGGCCTTATAATAAGATTTGAGTTAGACTGTCCTTGCAATCTCCAACCTTTAGTCCAATTGTCGACATTCAAATTGAAGCCCATCTCAGTCTAGACAAAACTTGTTGCACCCACAAACAATCCATTCTTCTTACATTCATCAATTACATATATTTTGGATCAGTTACATATTATCCAAGTTTCCACTCATTTGTTATGACCAATGCTACATGTATGGTTTCAAGTCAAAATTCAATTGTTTGTCTCAAAAGGGTATCCAAATTTGATATCTTCGGTGGTACGAATTATTTTCTCACCGTTGTGGAAACCCAAAAATATATTATTAAAGTCTCTACAATACCCACAAATGAGACACTCTATATCGTTTCCTGAAAACTTTAGACAAATAAGTTTTTTCAATCAAGTGAAACAGTTCACTTATTTTCTCCTTACGATGAGAACATGCAGCCAAGTGATTCTTTCGTAACTCCCTCTAGTAAAGTCCAATGACATTTTGGAGTAACTTTGGACTATATATCATATCATCTAAAGGGCATATTGCTCCATTAAATAATTTGAAATTCACTGTTTTTTACTCATGACATGAGGCTTAACGTAGTCACCCTAAGTCATGAATTTGGGCTTCGGGCTTCTTAAAACATATCAAAACGTTCATTATAAAGCATACATATGTGATGAGAACAACCACTATCTATTTTCTAATCACCTTGAAAGATAATGTTACATTTGGAAATTGTGAGAAATTCACCAAAATCTTTTGCTACACCTAAATAATTTGAAATTCACTGTTTTTTACTCATAACATGAGGCTTAATGTAGTCACCCTAAGTCATGAATTTGGGCTTCTTAAAACATATCAAAACATTCATTATAAAGCATACATATGTGATGAGAACAACCACTACCGATTATCTAATCACCTTGAAAGATAATGTTACATTTGGAAACGTATGTGCTTTACGAGACCCATACGTTTCTTGTTGTTCTTATTTATTTTTTTCTTTTGAAAATCCAATGTGCTAAAACCTTCTTCTTTAAGTTTGAGTCAAAACGTCCTGGGTTCAAACTTCAAACGTTTCAAACATTGTCAACCAACTTTCAAAAAAAATTGTCTGAAAGTTATATTTATGGATATATTAAAAACCTCTATAAACTCTGATTTAAATAATTATATCTTTCATTAAATATATCATATATTTTTCAACTATACAAACATCTTTTGAATTTTTTCCTATGCAAGAGCACTTTAGAACATTAATTTCTAGAGAATACTTTATGTATATGTGTGTGTATCTGTGTGTAGGTTAATATTAAATTTGGGTTGACCTATCTTTATACTTCAAAACTGATCAATCTTTGACATGTGCATATGTAATGGGAAATCAAATTGATGAATTACGATGTTTGCATATATTTGAAGATGTTGCACATGCAAGGTATGGCTTGGAATATAGTTTTCGTCTAGTTAGAATCACGTTGTGTATATGCAAAGAGTCAAGAATGCATGCACCCTTTGTTAGTGTAAAAAGAATGGAAAATTTTTTGATTTTGATGTCGAACTAGGATGAATCTGGATTTGGTAAGATGTGACTCATATGCGGACATCACATTTCACAAAAAGGCTATATATTGCATTTTTTGCCTTGAGGTGATGTGAACATAACCTTCTACGAAAAATGTAGCATTATAAACTGCATTATTATTATTACTTATATATGCAACGTAGACACTCATTTTGAGCAAAATGAAACAAAATTTCTATTTTGAGTGAAACGTATATGAAATATCATATTAAGAAGAAAATGAATGACAATGTCCACTGCCAAAAAAAATGTTGATGTCATTTTTAACAGCATGTTATTGTTGTTTTTAATCATAATGCGATCCATAATTTGACATTTTTGACATGTTTCATCATTCTGTCTTGAATTTAGGTTCAACGGTTTACATTATTATATTTTTTAAATGTCGATTACTAAACGAATTTTAGCACAAATTAGGAACATGTTTGGTGATTTTGCATGTTTTTGTTATACCACTGAACTTATGTTTGTTATATCGTAGATATGAGGAAGCTTTTGTCATCAATTATACAATAATGTTGCTTACCTTTTTTAGTTAAAGATTATTGTTTGTGTTCCTAATTTGCTTGATGAAGAAAGGTTTTATAATTTTGTTCAAGTTTTAGGTTTAAATGGTCATTATATCACAATGATATGGTCGTATATTATTAAGGGAATTTCAAAAGGGATCAAGTGTTGTACACTCGCATGAACTTTAATAAGGAGCATCAATTATGTAACCTCTATAAGAACAACAATGTTCTACCAACAACAACCATTTCAAGTACAAACATATTCCAAGTACAACTATAAATGTAGGTGGGATGATAGAGAAAATTGATGGTGTCACTTTTACCTACATTAGGGGCTGGTATCGTTTTTGGTGTAGAAGGTAAATTAGGTATGAGAGAGGTGGCCTACTTGTGTGCGTGATTGGGAAACCATTACAATAAAGGGAAAAAAGATATCTACACTTTATTCAAAGAACCAAATGTCTTGTATCAAAAATATTAAACCATTGATTTTTAGAAAGATCTCCACTTTGGTTCACTCATGGTTTTTAAAGCAAGATTCAAATCGTAAAGTTTAAAATTCACATCTAAACAGAATTTAAATCGTAAATTGTAGGTTTAAAAAAATACTATTTTAAGATTTGTACACTTTTTGAACTTGATTTTGATGTTTGAACTTGCAAGTATAAATTTAAAACTCCATTTTCTCTTCTTCTTTTTTTGAAAACGTTGTAATTGAAATTGCAGATCCAAATAAGTATGTTGAACATCATAGTATGAATTGAATAATTTTTCCAAGGTTCAAGATCTCGGTTTTGATCTTTTGTAATTTTAGATGTTTTGATCAAATTCGTAAACTTCAAGAATTTTGGTTCAAGTTTTGGTTTTGGGTTTCGTTATTTATCCTTTTCATTTAATTATCCATATATTTGTTTAATTTATTGAAATAAAATATATAACCTATCTTTAGCTGAGAAATAAGATGTAACCGAACAATCCTGATTAATTATAAATATTTATATCAAAAAGGTTTTTTTCGACTATTTTTAGTTACACCATTTATATATATATATATATATATATATATATATATTTGTTATTTTGTATGTTTCCTAAATTAAAATTTCATATTTTGAATATCATATATCTGAAATTCAAATTAATTTATTTTTTAGTTTATTCTACGAAATTTGAAACCAGAATTGTTTTTTTTCATTGAACGGAGTTTCGGTTCGGTTCTAGTTGAGTAGTTTTTTTCAATGAACTAGAGTTTTGGTTTGATTTTGTTTTGATCCCTGCTGAAACCATAATAGAATGATTAGAATCTCGATGTGTCGGTCGAAACTTTAAACCTTAAATTGTTCTCAACTGTGGTTTAAATGGGTTCAAATCGGAATGTAAATCGAACCGGAAAGGCAGAGATTTGATTTGAAATGGGATTTAAATCACAAGATGTTTGACAACAATGGGTTCATTTCTTAAATAACAAATTATAATATAATAATTTGCGTAGACTATTTGCTGCTTCGTGGAAGCATCAAAAAAACCTTTGAGTACACAGAACCTAAAAACTGGGCAATGCATTGTCCAATCAATATTCACATTCCTGCCATGAATAAAGAATAGCTTTAGGCATTATAATGCGTAGTCAACACTGCCTAACAAACCAAATATTTGAAAGTGCAAATTTCAAATAAAGTTCATTTCTCTAAATTGGGTGTATTGCGGTACAAGCACTTTTAAATAAGATGTTAAAAGGACTTCAATTTGTTTAGGGGGGTTTTTGTTGTTAGGAGGGTCATGGAAAAATCTGATAGGAAGCCAAATTTTCCAAATCGTGGTGTATTCTGCAAGGGCGGTAAAGTACTTGTAAAATTGCATTTTGGATATAGAGTGTATCTAATTTTGGAGTAACGTCGACAAACCATTCCGTGTTGACATACTAATACCATGGAGCGTTCCCCAAATACAATTTTAACAACAAAAAAAACCTAATCAAATTTACCTGCTCTATGCGGCGAAACATCCAGATTTAACTTGTGTGTCTTCCTCCTAACTTTCGCTAATAAAAAAGAACAAGAATAAATAAATAAAGGAAAATTCAAGTAAATAAGCATAAATTTAGCATATATCATAACTGTAACCTGGGGCGTTAGAAGAAGATTTTGACATATAAGCTTTAGTGCAGCATTGAAAAGAAAGGGAGAGTAATTCATTTTTACAAGATAGTGTTGATGGAGAAGCAAAGAGGAGAGAGAATGTTCCTTCCATGGATTTTCTGTGTATCTCAGAGAAGATATTTCACTCAGTGGTGACGAGCAATGGGCCGTGGTAGGATTCGCAAATATCAATGAACCAGAAAATTTGAAGCTAGTTAATTTTAGAAGTTACCTACAAATGCTCCTTGATTCTCTCCAAATCTAGGATGCGTTCCATTGGTTTCGTTTTGTGTTTTGTGTTTTTCGTTTTCAACATTAACGAAAAATAATTTAAAATTTTAAGCCATTACGATAATGATAGAACGACGAGAGAATGGAGGGACGGCAAAATGAATGGATTGTTTTTCATTCTTTTGTTATTCCTCACACACGAAAAACAAAATAAATCTGTTTTCAATGTTAGCTTCGTTTTTCAAATTGGTTGTTTTTTAAAAATACATATGTCATGTGCACATTTTTTGGACGAAAATACAGAACTAAAAATGATAAATCAACAGGACCATAGATATTTTATTGGGGCATTTCACCAGAAGGACAAACTTTGCGGTCCAATTAGTTTCTAGGACACACATTCAAAAAAAATTACTTTCAAGGCCAAAGTCAGCAGAATAATTACTTTCAAGGACAAAGTCAACAGTCCAATTACTTTCAAGGAAATAATTTTATAGGTTTTTAGGCCCTAGAAACTAATTATTTTGCGTTTTGTTCTTGAAAGTAATTATTTCAGTTGTGTATCCTAGAAATTAATTCCACCTACTAAAGAGGCCCTTGTGACTAATTTCCACTATTTTTTATTTTCAGAACCATGTAATTTACCACTTTACAGCTTCTCACACTATTTAACATTCAACTACCTAATTTTTTAACAAATCTACAATTATTTACAATTTCTTGACGGTTCTCTTCCAAAATTTTACAATAAAGTCCACACATTTAAATAATTACATAATCCAAACTTTAAACTAATTGATAAACTTAGTGAACTAATATTTATCAATAAATCCTAAAAGATGAAGGTTTCAATATGTATACTACATGCGCATCAACAAGTTGGTAAAAAAAATCATTTGGATGCAAATATATATATAAATAGCTTAAAATAAATTATATACGTTAATGACAATAACAAATTTATTTTATAATGTATTTATTAAATGAATTCTATATTGCACTGTAAAATTCTATTAACTTCAAGTACCTAAATTTTATATTTTTAACAATTACTTAGAAACCCGTCTCGATTATCTTCTAATATTTTACGTTCAAGTCCATATATTTAACTAATTGTGTAATCTTAAATTAAACTATTTGAATATATAAATATGATTAACTAATATTTATTAATTCTTCTAATAAATCCTAAAAATACGAAAATTTTAATATATACTATTCATATATACGAGAAAAATGATAAAATTATTTCTTTATTCAGATATAAAGATATTTAAATCACATAACAAAAAATGTATACATAAATAATAAGAACTCTTTTAATCTCTAATTCATTTATCTAAAAAAATACCGTACATTACATCACATAATTTCATTTTTAACAATCATTAAAAGATAAATTTATAATTTACAACATTACGATGCAAACGCACATATTACAGTGATAAAAGTTGGATTATATAAGCATTTTCACTTTCAACATGTTATCAAACCATACCCAACTCACAACTCAATTAAATACTACATGACATTATTTTAAAATTATCAAAGTTGTAAGTATGACTCTCCTGCAACAACATGAAATCTATGGTTAATTGTAGGGATAAAATTAAAATGAAAACTAAACAATGGATAAAATTTCACATGTAGCTAAGCTAACCATAATATGCTCTTCTCAATTACAAATATGTAAAAAGCTCTTTTCAATTTTCTCCAACTTTTTTACATTCAACTCCTTATCTTTAATTAGTTATGTCGATCGTTAATTCAATTTATTTAAACAAATTTAATTATTTGATGTTCATTAATCTATTTATAAATCCTTTGGAAAAAATGACATTCAATATATAGACAACAATCACATTAACAAAAATAGTAAAATTATTTATTAGGACATTAAGTTTTACCAAGATATGTAGTTAGCGAGAGTTGAACCCTCAACTTTATATCTGATCCTCACATGTTATTTTAATTTATTATTAATATATCACGGTAAATTTATTATATTGCATAATAAAATATATTTTTTAGCAACAACTAAAATATAAATACTATTTTTTAACAATGCTACCGTGTGCAACGTACAGGTTACACACTAGTTGTAAAATGTATAGCACTCCAAAAGTGGGAAAAGAGTTTTTTGAAGGGTCAATGTTGGAGTTGGTTGTTTTCGATAGGGATCAAACTCGGTGTAAATATCTGAGGTTGCATAAAATTTTACTCTTTGTTGGTATTTGGAATCTCTTTATCAACCCCCTTTATTTATTTAAATCCATTGCCTTTTTAAGAAAAGTTACAAGATAAAATTGCCCCTTTTACCTCCTTCTCTATCTATCGGGTGTTTTTATTCGTTATTTCAATCTTACGTGAAACCCACTTTTGAAACTTTAGTCAAAACTCTAAATTTTCTTCAGTTTGATCATCAAAATGAATTACTACAATAATCTAAAAGGGTAATCAAATTTTCTTCAGTGTGATTAAAAATCTCGTAAAATGAGACTACGGGGTTCACTACGTAATCTATTTTTTTGTAGTAAGTGTGATAATTTATTCAAGCAAAGCACTCATTTTAATGTCTCTAGGATTGAACACATGACATCTAGAACCTATGTCCAGAGTGTCATACCACTGGTCAGTTGAGCTAGTGGTCCTTGACGGGTTCATTATGTAATCTAGTAGAGCCGCTACATGGTAGCTTTGAATCACCATACAGTGCGGTTGCGTGGTAATTAAAATTACCTCTCAGTGTGTCTGGTTGATTCCACCAATTACCACTCAATTACACTACATCGTATTCTAAGTTTATCACTTATTTATCTTACATGGTAACTCAATATATGGTAATGTTGGCTTTTTTGAGTGGGTTAACTCACCAAATTTATGGATGTAGTGATTTTTTCGTTATTTTTAGGTAAATTTAGCAAAATGTTGAGTTCAAATAAATGTTCTAAATAAGAAAATACTGAAAATGGATGTAGGGACTTCCCAACCACTATAGAACTTTTTTGTATTTACTTTTAGCACTCGTCTTTTGTTTTCTTTTATCTTACCATAGGTATCTCACTCAAAGATCGAGTGCCTAAACCTGCTCTCAGTGTTGTGTTATTATATTTAAAAAACACATCATCAAACCTTAAAAAATACATTTCCATCTAAACCATTAATTCATTTTTTTGAAAAGTCGGTTTGTCCGACTTTCAATTTTTTTCTCTAACTTACATGGAAAATCATATAATATACACGGATAAGTCTCCACATCCCCTTACTTCGATCTCAGTCTTATGTTATTCCTACGTTAATTTTTCATTGAAAAATCTCAAATTAAAATATATTGTGTATCATTTAGAAATATCAACTCCTTTTAAATTGTATGTGAATATGAGCGACTAAAATTATTATTTTGAATGTATTGTAAATTTGAAAATTTTAAGAATTTGAAACAGATCCAAAATTATAGAGTACATCCACGAATAAGATATACACACATGCAAACGAAAAGTCAGCTCAACCTAACAGTTCTTAACATCGAAAAATGAACAAATGAATGACAAAAAAGTAAATGATGAAGGATCTTGCGACATTCTACTTTTCATATGCCATAAATATCCATATAATGTGAAGTACAAATGTGAACATAAACATATGATCACTTATTTTGATGGAAATGTTGTAAAGAACATAATAGTGCATTTGAATTTGTAATAGAAGCAGTGATGCTCAATTTGGCTAGCATAGATAAGGGCGCATGTTTCGTTAGGTCATGTTGACAAAAGCGAGTATGTGGGAGAATTGGAGGGTATGGTCAAATTGCATGAATTAAGAAAAGTGACTGTATTAAATCAACCACTATCTAAATATTTCCTTTTCTTTCATTTTCTTTTCCATTTACATTTCCATTATAAAATTATGAGAAAATAAGAAATAGGATATGATGGTCGAATGTGTGTAAGGTGCTAGAAGAGGGAGAAGCAACATCTATTCATTTCACTTGAAGCAAGGTTCCATTAACATATCTAAAGATTTAGTGAAGTGGTGCATCGTTAGAGTTGATTAAAGACAATGAGGGGTTAATCATCTTAGAGTTGTTCGAGTGAGTTATGTCTCACTCGAGGTACCTTTAAACTCCCATAATGGTGATGTTTATACATATATGTATATCTTAGGATTATATGTCGAGTATATATGATATTTGATGATTGTAGAAGCCCTATATTGGAGATATTTTTATGCACTAGGATCTAGAGATGCTGTTAGATATATTATAGGATCTTTGTGATGCTTTACATGTTTTATGTAATGGTTTGATGTGTGTTTAAGGAAGTAAGAACCATAATAATAAAATCTAAGCTCTATGTTTGATCTCTCATGCTTTTTGAGATGAATTGATGTATAATATGTCTATATTAGTGGCTAGAAAAGTTCATTAAAGAGTTCATCGGTGCTGTCAAGATATAAGTTTCTATCATCAATGGTGGGCAGTGTTGGCATTCAATGGTGATTTGGTTGAGTTCTAGACCTTATAACTAATGCTAATGCATAGATTGACCACTAGCTAAGAGGAAAATTTCCATGTGCGTGTATTAGTAGCTAAAATTATATCAAACTACTAAGGAAAAGGTATGATTGAATATAATGTTAATCTGTGTTGAGTTGAACCAAGGACAAGCATATGTGATGTGATGACAAGCTTTTAAGGGCATGGCAAGAATTTCCAATGAAATTCATGAAGGTACCAGGCCAGCCCGCAACGGAGTTAAAGAGTAAATTTCAAAATAAATAAAATATTTTGGATCTATTGGGCCTATGAAGTCTAAAGGATTTATTATATCCAATCTAATATTGTTTTAATAAAATCGTATCTTATTAATTTTGTCTTAGTTTTATTAATTTAATTCTAAATTAATTAACTGTGAGATAATTTTTTTTGAATATATCAAACATATTTGTACTTTAGTTGTGTGATAGAATTGCTAAACATAAGGTAAGTATGATTAATTGATGGCTATATATAGAAACAAATGATAATAAATCTAGATGCAATCACATAAGGATCTAATAGGGAAGAAAATAAAACGTGGCATCATTGACTGATTCCCCCTTCCCCCTTTAGTAAATTTAATTGATACAACATTTAATTAGCAAACAAGAGGTATTATGACACAATAACATAAACAACAAACAATAATTAATATGTATATATTATTGCCTCACTTTTAAATTAATTCGAATATTAAATGTTCGCATATACACACACATATAAATATAATTATGTGTATATAAAGACTAAACCAAAATTTTCTAATTAATTCAAAACAAACTTCCATACTACGTTAAAATTTCTGATGCATTTGTAAAATCATGTATACTTAAATTAGTTAACAAAAATACATATTTACATATAAATTAAGAGATTTAACCTAAATGAGTTTTTTTACAAAACAAAACTGGAACACAACAAATTAAGCAATATATTAACAATCCTTTAAAATACTTATATAAGGACATTTGATATAATAAATTGGGTAAAAATTTTAGAATATTACTGTACTCAATTTTGAAGATTAGATTTATTATCAAAACATTCTTTTAATCATATGTAAATTTATATTACAATTCATCAGATTAAAAATAAAACAATTTATTCAAAAAGAATTCAAATTGCATGATTATTTTTCAATTCAAGGTGAAGTGACAACATGTGTATACAATGTTTATGTTTCAACACAAATGCAAATAACATGTACGTACCAACTTTCAGATCTGAAAAATTACACTTGTTGATTTGATTGTTTAAAACATAGATCTATAATTAAAACATTGTTTTAATCATACACAAATTTATATTTTGATTTATCAAAATAAAAATCAAACCAATTCATTCAACAAACGATCAAAATTACATAAACAATTTCAAATCAAATATGGAAATATTATATGCATACAAACTATGATGATCATTTTGTATTTAATAGAACATTTAAAATACAAGATTCATCTTAGATCTAGCCAAAAGTCATACCTTGATTTATGCCTTCGGATCGCCAAGATCCACATCCAATACATACAAGAGACAGATGAACCACCTTTGTTTTAATTTAATTTTATGTTTCATTTTAAGTTGTTATTGGTTTTTATTTTCTTTAAAAGAAGATGATGGCAGCCATTGTTTTGGAGAGGAGGAGGAAGGATTTTATGTAAAAAGAAAGAGAAATGAGGAGATTTGTTTTTAATGGGATAAAAAGGAATCTTTTTTCCATTCTTCTTATCTACTTCAATCAATTAGTCCCTTTATTTTCTCCATGTATTGGTTTGTCCTAGCATGCATCTATAGTAGGCAAAGTTTTCAATAAAATAAAACCTTTATGTAATCTCCGTTTAAAGGGTGCACCGATATCAAATATCGATATTTGCAAATATAACTTTTATACGTACATTTAATTAATTACTAACAACATTCAAAACATCAGATAAATTAATTATAATTAATATTTCACCAATATTAATTAATTAAATCAGCTTATAACATTTCATAAATTAACTAAATCGTATGTTTTTTTGAAGAAATCAGAAATGCGGTTGTACGACTCAGAGATATGAATTCAATCGGTAATTAATATTGAACAATTCAAATATTAACATGCACACGTCATGTTTGCTAGTGGTGTGATGGTTTGGCCGAATTCATTGCTTATAGATCTTTTTGGTAAAATCCAATTTTACTTTTTCTTAAGCGGTACTTGGTAGTAACGATTATTTACACCAATTCTCTTTATCAAAACTATATCACATTAGGACTTATGGAATTTGGTTATGGTCAAAATTCCAATATTGTCCACATTCAACTTTATAGTCCAAACGCGAAGTCTTTGGTTCAATAATAACAACTATTATTAACTGAACTACTATGGCCAAAGATTTTGACTTTGAGTTGACTTTACTCGATTGTGATACTAACCCATATAACCGAGGAAATGAATCCTCTCTTGAATATTATTTCATTTCCAATACTTCCACTCGAACCAACTATAGTCATTCGATGGACGTAGTGCTACAATTTAACTATAACCAAAGTGGAGCTTTCATATTAAAGATCGACGGTATTCTCAAGTCGAGAGAACTATGTGAATTAGTCGCTTTGATATTTTCTATTTGACCTTGGTTATATTAACCATCAAAAAATTATTGAGTGAGTCATTCCATAGTTATCCAATAACTATTAATATGTAACCTCTTGTTGCCTCCATCAGCCACGAATAATACACTGTCCAATAAGAGCATTACGTGTTATAGTCTCAACGGTTACATCGATGTTCAGTCTCGATACATCTTGACAAAGAATATTTAAATGATGTGTTTATCATATTATGATATTACAAACATATCATTTATGGATTTTTTGACATATATACATACATTAACTAATTAATTATTTATAACATTTTATAATAAGTATATAACAGAAAAGAAACATCTTTTATTTTGAACAAGATTGATTATCGAGTCAGATTTATGTAACAAATTACATAATTGCCCTTAGGGCATACCCTTAATTCTATCAATTCCTCGATATATAATTTAAGTGCTCAGGAGTTCCATACATGGACACAAGGTGGTGCTCGAAGAATTTGTCAATGAGAGAAACAGATGTACCTGGATGAAATTTAGATTCGGAATGATCTATGTATGAAGAAAGAACAAGGAGAAGCCTTAGATGAAAGTAGTGCTTAGTCTATTACAAGGACAAGTGTGTGTTCTAGCTTCATAAATAGAAGCTTGAGGATAAGTGAACATATGATCAACCAAAGCATGAGCTTGGGGTTACTAGAGGTGATATATAAGATTATATCTAAAAATTATCCATGAGAATAATCACGTTATATGCTTGGATTGAATATATGGGTTTTGGTATTAAGCTTTGATGCTCTCATACAATTGCATTATATCACCTACTTAATTCATAAAGACTAGGTGATAGCACATGAGATGTAAGGATAAATGAGTATGAGGTAGGACAAGCATTGGTTGGTCTAGAAAGCATGTGTAATTGCATGATTTGCTCAATCTCGACATTAAAGATGATTTTATCTATGTGTTCAAAATAACCATGTTTCCTAATAAGGTGAGGTCTTCTTGGATAAGGAAGTAGAAGGTTGCAATCATTCAAGTGTTTAACAACAAAGATATGTAATCCAAGTTCTTTGAGTGTTTAGAGCAAGCTCGGTAACAAGGATTTAAAAATATGGACTAAACATGAGGAATAAAAATTTAATGGAAGTACAATGTTGCAAGGATTACTTTTGCGAACAAGTTCATAAAATATTTCGAAGGAAGGTCCAACGATTAAGCAATGACCTTAGGAAATATGGGTGGAATTGCAACAACCTACGAAGTGTCTAGCTCTAACCGAATTATTTAGATTACGACACAATTAAGAGAGCATAAGAAGGGGTTAAATTAATTTCTTACGAGTACGAGCTTAACGCAGACCCTGGATAACTTGTGGATGAGATGAGAATTTATTTAGGAGGACCTTATTTTCCTCGAACTTAGTGTTAGCCATCACTTGTTTGATTATACAAGATTTTAACCTTACTTTATGAAAAAACCATCAAAGAAGGAGTAATTAAAAGGTTTGGCCATCCTTAGATTATAGGTAGTAAATTTAGGATATTTAGCTTAATGTGTAACACCCCCACCTCTATACCCGTACTACCCAAGAGTATTGTATAATAATACTGTCAAATAATACGGAGAATGAGGCGATATGGGATACATAAATGAATATTCCCTTCGACTAACACCGGTACATATCTCAAATCATATAAAAACTCTCCATAGTTGTACACGGTCTCAGTATAAAGCAATAAATACATGTGCCTCCAGGACAGAACAATACACAATATATAAATAATGACAAGGAGAACACGGAGTCAAACGTAGCGATAATATATAATAATAATGCATACATCATTCCCATCATACATTAAATATGTATAATCAAAACATCTAATACATGAATCTATATACAACTCAATGTTATACAATGATAATATATAATAACAAAATTTAGGCTCCATTTATGCCCAAATATACAATGAAACATGACCTGAGTATTATAAATAACACACAGGTCGGACTATATCTATAATGATAGGTATATGAAATATGCAAAATCAATGAAAAGTATAATAATAATACTAATAATGACATTAACAAGTTCAAATATCTCAAAGTAACAACCACTATAATTTCACATAATAAAGTGTCATCGCCCATATAAAGGGTACCACTTAGAAATCACAAAATCAACGTCAAATGGGTGAATCATCCATATTTAGAAATAATTATCGAAATTAATATATATATATATATACATATAATGTGAGATAGCCTGTCAAATCATCCAAACCGTATCCAACATCACACTAACCATAAATATAAATCATCCACAAACCAAAGTACCAACAATAAAGTAAGACAATCTCAAAAATACCAAACCATCAAAGAGTATGGATATACGGGGACTGACTACACTTTAGACTCAACCAGTCTCTAGTCTAGTCAACTCATTATAGGAATGAGACATATACGTCAATCCACCACACACACATAACCTCGAACCAGAAAGAGGAACTGATAGAACAACATGCTCTAGGAACCCAGGTCTACTCGCCAACCGCGGAGTAACTATCTATTCCTATAGCCTTCAATTACCTCGATGGACATCATGACTCCATCCACCATCGGCTCGTCTACGCGTAGCCTCGGTCACGACTCTGCTTTGCCCTTAATGGTATAGGCTGTTGGGATAAGCGACGCAAAGGGCTATGGGCAACAACCCATCTACTACCAATATCGTGATGCACATCGAAGGGACATATAACTATAGTGTCGTGGATCTGGGGCGCGACCCTATGATCAGGCCATAAGGGTGGATACTGGCCAATCTGGTTCACTCTTAAAAAATAAAGGAATCTGGACACAATGTGGATGGTCATATAGTACTCATACCATATAACTACTCAAATCTCTAATAGTAGGCCGGCATGCGACTCTCATAAGCCAACATCTAACAGTGCAATACTTCTCATCGAGTATCACATATACACATGAGTGTAATCCCCGTTTGAGTGACATTTACTTACAATGAATAATCAAACAAATAACATAACGACATCCCATACCATCGCATGTTATTCAGATAATTATTCAAGGCTTATAAACCACACTAGATCCACACTAGATATCTCTATATGACAAGTCCGATGAATAACTGAAAATTGTTATCGAAAGTCTTATACTAGACGGTATCACTAAACTGTTTATTCAAATTTCTCGTCACACATAAATGAAATCTCATAAATCAAAGAGGAGGATGTCATCACCGTATCATCTTAAAATATAACTCAATCAATATCAACAGTGAATCACTTATGATATCAAAGTCAATATAGGAAAATGAAAAATCAGAAAATATAGAAATTATCCATAGAAATCCTAATTTAATTCAGAAATGTAATAATAATAAATATCAACAAAATCTTTCTTTTAAACAATTAGAGCAAGTGTTTATATATATATCCCACTTTAATAATTCATGGGTAACCTTATTATTAGTGAAATACACTTTATAATACCTAAAATATTAATCGGAAAATAATTCATATTTTCATAATTTAATAATCCTTTAAGTAATTAATTAAAACGATACTATAAAAGTTTCCCTTCAATAAATCAATAAATTTATATAAAACTTCTTAATTCAATTTCATATTCTAAAATGAGTAAAAGCTTTTAAAATATATTATATAGCAAATAGTACTTTAACGTTATTTCTATAACTCCATAACAAAATTTTGAATATTAAAAATTCATTTCCAGATCTCTACTTATATATTTAAATAAATTTTATAATAAAATATTAATTAACAGTACTTTTAAAATTTTCATAACACATTTTATAAAATAGCAATATATTATAATTTTTCCTTTAAAATAATTCCAAACTAATAATATATTAAAATATTAATTTAAAAAAATTATAACCGATAGAAAGCTATATTTATATTTATAATTCAAATTATACTAAAAAGTACAAAAATAGCTAATTGAATAAAATTTAATAAATTATTTATAAAATACATTTACTAAAATTTCAAATCCCTTAAATAATTTTTTTAAACTTTTCAAAACATCTTTTTAAAACAAAAATAAATAAATATCTAAATATATAAATTATGGAGTACAATTACTCCACAAACAGTCAACCAAACAGCACTATAAATATATCGCATAACCCGAGTCGAGTTCTGTCCAACTCCGGTGTTTCATAAAATACACACATCAGCATACAAATGAATATTTATTTTAATTCACAATGGGACAGAGTTCTGTTTGTAAATCGACACTTTCAACTAACACAATCTACTAATAATCACAACATCATCCATATCAACCACATTCACCACAATATAAAAAAAAAACAATTCAACCGTGCAATTCTCATCAATCGGGATAATATATATGTGTGCTCAACGCAATATAGATATAGTTGTGAGTTTAAAGAAAAACTCACCGAAATACGCAGCGAAGATTTTACTACCTCCAAAATTGCCAATTCACCTTCGCTATTTCGCAACCCAAAACTGGCTGCACCACCACGTTTCTGCTGCGCATGCACACGTACAGCTGTACCTTCATCATCATTATCAGTCATGCACACACCCTCCAGTTCGTTGTTCATACCCAGGTCACGATTGAATCCATGGCCATCAATGCCTTGAGCTACTCCTCCTCCCTAACCTGCATAAACCCAAGATTTGGTGCGACCTCCTCTTTCTTTTTTTACACGATTTTGATTCGAAAAGCTAGGGCTAAATTCCTGAAGGGGAGTTCGGGTGTTTGGGTTAAGTGAGGACGAAGAGAAATCTTCTAAAAAATTAAAGGATGGAAAGTGATTAAAATGGGCTTGCGTCTAATTTGTTAGATGTTGGCTTATAAGAGCCGCGTGTCGGCCTACTATTGGAGATTTGACTAGCTATAGGGTATGAATACTATATGACAATCCACATTGTTGACTTTAAAAATGGCGCCAACACCCCCAAACAGTATGAAAGAACCACAAATCCAGTAACAGCTCCCAAACAGAATGAAGTAGAGAATAAAATATAAAGGATAGAAAATTAAAATAGAAAGAAATGAACACATAAAGTTTTATAGTGGTTCGGCTGACTCTGGCCTACGTCCACTCCAATAATTTTCCTTTTATTATAATGTAGATTACAACTACATTCCGGATGATAGCCTTATAATAATAATTGAGGAAGAAGAGAGCTAGCCAGAAGCTCCCAGAATAAGTGTCATGCTCGCTGTATTTATAGGGGAAGACGTGCATGGATCTAGCTGAAAACTCGCCTACAAGACCTCGAGACCAAGACCCAACTCACCAGAGAAAACAAACCCCTAACTCCTCGATTTAAGGGATCGGGACCGATCCATCAAGATGGCCATGTGGGGCCTTACAATCGCTCTTGTGGATTCCCCTCTATGCTAGCTTCGCGTTTTTGCAATTGTTTTCTGATGTTGCCTAGATGAAATTTGGAGTAATCGATTGATTTCTTTTGAGTTGAACTGTCGAGTGAAGTGTCTATAGCCATAGTGATCTGATCCGATCCTCTGCCTAGGGGAAGGGATAAGTACCGATCCCATGCCTAGGGGAAGGGATAGGTATAGATCCCTTGCCTAGGGGAAGTACCAATCCATACTTAGCCATAGTGATCTGATCTGCCCCTGTATAGGGGAAGGAATACGTACCGATCCCCTACCTAGGGGAAGTACCAATCTATAATTAGCCAATTCTGGGATGCCATTCATTTTTATCTACTTGACTATCATCCATAGCCTTGCTTATACCTAATTCCTAAACCCGACAATCATCCCTCGGGGCTTCCTTCCTTGATGATCATGAAATCTGTTTAGTTAAATCTTTCCACATACTGCCCGGTCAAAAGACAGGTTAACACTTTGCCCCTCTAAAACATACCTTGCGGTAGGAAGGTGTGTTTTGAGTTGCCATAATTCCAAAGTCCAAAATCCATGATCCATTGCAGCTAAAATTTCTAATCCAAAATCCAATCATTTGTCAAACCAAATTTCCATAAGTCGTCCCGTGTTCGCCCAGGAGTTAGTTTTTACATGCCAAATACTCAATCTCTCTAGATTCTTAGTGAAACACGTGACTATTCTGGGTCGATAGTCAATTTCGAAACCATTCCAAATCCTTAGCCAAGTCTATATCCATCTAAAGCCGATAACCGAATCCATAATCTCACCGGATCGTTCGCCAAATCCAAAGCCCCAATCTCTCCGGGTCGTTAGCCAAATCCATGACCTCACTGGGTCAATATCCAAATCCATAACCATTTGAAATCCTGGAAGTCAGTAAGCCAATCCACGATCTCTTGGATCGTTATCCAAGTTCATGGTCTCTCCGGACCCTTGCTAAGCCCGACCCACTTGCTCTCCAGCGAGAGGACTTAACGATGAGTGAGTCGATCCTATCGCTCTTCAACAAAGCGACTCATTCCCCGCACTCCGGCCTTTTTGGGGGCATATATCGATGTCTTGATCCTCTTGGATCAATCATAGCCTCTTCGAGCTCTTGTTGGACCCCATCATGTCACACTCCGGTGAAAGGGAAACAACGACAAGTAAGGCGATCCTGTCGCTCTCTAGTGAAGTGACATTACTTCCTGCACTTCGGTTCAGTGTCCCTGAACATAACCGATGTCCTGGTCAGGTCTTCCTAGGCCGATCATGGCTGTAATAACCCAGAATTTTGGACATTTAATTTTAAATGTTTAATTAATTTTAAATTTTTAAATAATTGGATATTGGAATTTCATAACTTATAATTCAAGTATTGTAATCCTTTAAATATTTGAATTGTGAATTAAATATTAATTAAATGAATTTAATAATTTTATTTAACTCCTTTTAATTAATAAGCAACATTGATGGATTCAATTTGTAAATTTATTTACAAAAATAAATAGATTGGATAAACATCGATAATTTGTTTAAAAATATAAAACAATATTTAAATATGTGAAATTATCATCCAGGACACTGTCTCGGATTTTGACGAAACTAGTGTCATTAGATCCAGAATAATAAATTGTTGTACGCCGTCAAGTTTCGTAACGATCAGACATACTATGTGGTCGTGCGAGTTCGAAACGTTTAGCAATTAATTTCAAATATAATTTGATTTTAATAAGCTAACTTCCATATACTTTGGAATTGGGTCTCGAAAATAGTTCCATTGAGTTCAGAATAGGGGTATTTAGTATAGAATGCCAGTGAGCATGTCTCGATTAGAGTTCGAAATTTTAGGAGAATGTAAGGCTGGATATTTTAATATAAAGTAATATATACCCTACTTTATTCATCTTACCCCTCACATGATCTGACCCATACCTATCTCCTTACCTCCCCACATCCTCCCATCCTCCTCTCCTCTGTACTAGCATTGCCTGTAACCATAAATGAAAAGGTTTCCCTCTTCAAAAATTGAGAGCAAAATCATTTCTCAATGACAAATCTGTCATTTGATCCATTGAGCTTGTATGCTTGCGAGCTTCGATTCTATGCTAGTGCTATTGTGTGCGTTTGTGTTTGAGGTGGCTTAAATTTGTAGAGGCCGACCTAGGGATTGGCGATTTAGGCATCAGGAGGCTAAATGGAGAGTAGCTTTGGGTTTGTCGAGGCGAGAGGCGGATGTAGTCAAAGTTTTGTGGAGTGCAATACCTTGGGGTGTGTGTGATGTCATGGGGCTACTAAGGGACCCATCGGGTCGGATTCTGACCTAGGGTTGCGGGTTTGAGTTTGTGGGGACCGTGGCGAAGAGGACGCGTAGCGGAGTTCGTCGGTGGTGGCGGATCTTCATTCCGTTGAGTATTTAGCGAGTTAGGAGGATAGAGAAGGTTTGAAGAGGTGGGTTTGTGTATATCAGGTGCATGGCTGTGCATTTGGCAAAGGGGAAGAAGGATTAGTTGAGTGGTTGGTGGGGGGTGATTAGGTTAAGTAATGTAATTAACTATTTAATTATATTATTTAAATCCGAAAACTTATAGTTAGAATAACTTTTGCGTACGAGGTCAGATTCGAACGTTGTTTTTTGCATTGGAATCATAGCGATGATGGCTACGCAATGGAGTTGGTTTGGTTGGATTTGAAGCTAGTGGAATTTTTGGCTAAGATCGAATTCCCATTCGATATTAGTTCAAACTGGAACGCTTCGGCGAAAACTGGAATCAGTGTGAGTTTAACTCACATCCAAATTTATTATATCATATCTGCTATAAATTATTATTGATTGCTTGGATGTTAGTTAGATTGTTTGATTGATTGTTTGGTTGAATTTCCGTTTAGAAAATGGATGACATATTAACTTGATTGTTATGAACCCGTATGATTATATATAATGTCCTTAACCATTGGCTTGCAAGGAGAATTTATAGAGAGACCCTGAGGCATTTCTAGCTAATAATTATTTATTTTCATACTTATGCTATTATATTGATATTTAATTGAAATAAATCTTGATATTCCATTTAAATTGTTTAAGTGTCGCTATAGAGATTTTCGCTATATCGTCATTTATTGATTTTCATACCCAAAAACCCTATCGTGTGTGTTTTGAACTTGAGCTTGTATTTTAACAAAATAGATGTTTGAAATTCATTAATCATTTTGATTAATGATAATTTAAATTAATTAACATTTTAACTAATGATGTTTAAAATTAATTAATCTCTTTGATTAATGAGATTTGGATTTAATTAATCATTTTAAGTAATGATATTTGAATTTAATTAATTATTTTAGTTAATGATATTTGACAATTAATAATCATTTTAATTAATGATGTTTGAAATTTGTTAATTTATTCGATTAATGAGATTTGAATATTAATTAAGTCATTTTAATTAATGATTTTGAACTTTAATTAATCATTTTAATTAATGATTGTTTTAAATTTAATTAATTTTTTTAACTAATGATTTTTGAAATTTAGTAAATCATTTTAATTAATGATGGTTTATAGTTAATTAATCATTTTAACAAATGATGTTTTAAGTTAATCGTTTTAAATAATGAGGTTTGAATTTAATTAATCCAATTAATTTATGATTATTTGAACTTAATTAATTGTTTTAATTAATAGTATTTAAAATTTATTAATCATTTTAATTAATGATGTTTGAGATTAACTTTTCATTTTGATTAATGATTATTTGAATAAATCTTTTTAATTAATGATATTTAAAGTAAATTAATTTAATAAAAGTGATTAAAGTAAATTAACTAATTTAATGAAAGTGTTTTAAAGTTAATAAAATGATTTAATAAAGGTTTTTAAGTTAATTTACCGATGATATAAAAGTGTTCGGAAATAATTAACTATTTTATTAAAGATAACAGATTTGTTAATTTAAAAGAGATTATAAATGGGATTCCTTCGGGATAATTAATATTGTTTTAAATTTATAAAGGTATTTAATTATTATTTTTAGGATAATAAATATTGTTTTGAATTTACAAATGATGGTTTTAAATGAGAAAATCCTTTAAAAGGAATTATTATAAATAAATCTAAGTGTAAATTATTTGGGTTGTAGTAAACAATGTTTTAATGACATTTGTTTTTTACCCTTATTTTAATAGACTTGGTATTGTAAAATTTGTCTTTTAAAAGAACATTTTAAAAGGTATTTCTAAAAGTGTTTTACCAATACTGTAATATGAAAACCAAGCACATGTTCAGTTTTAAAAGGTAAAGTTCAATTCGTTTATGGAAAAGTAATTTCGTAAACGATATCGCTTATATGGAAAGGATCTAGTCATACTTTTAACAAAACACGTTGAGGCTTGGACCTATTTCTATCTCAAAAGTTAAAAATTTCATCAAGGGAATGCCTAGAGTTAACACTATCTCAACTTTCCTGGCTTCATTTTCAACCGAGAGATAGCACTTGTTTGGAATCGACGAGTAGTGTTAGATATATGATATTTAATTTCCATATACGATCATTTTAATTATCCCAATTGTTGATTTATTAATTATCAGATTCAGCTTTCTTCATGGTGTATCGTCACCTTAAAAACGATTTGCTGCTCTTTGAGCTTTGATATCCTTTATCGAAAATGACTAAAACCAAAACGCGAGATGAGGCCAAGCTATGTGGGGTTGCTCCCGTTAGGGTATTTTCACATCTCATTTAGATTGGATTCGATTGTACACTTAGATGTGAAATATTCGGATACTCGATAAGGTTTGGCGGGGTCCATCTTGGAGGTTTCCGAAAAGTGTCATAGAGTAAATGAGCTTCTCAAAAGTATATTACTAGAGGTATACTTCAAAGGCGGTGCACCTTCCTAGTCATTTGTTGGAAACTTTCCTTTCCTTATTTGATTCGAACCTTTGAATCTATTTTTATTTAATTTCAATAGGAAGAGTCAACCACTCTTCGTGGTGTTTAATTATTGGTTTTGTCCATCCTATCAAGTTTGGACTATTATCTTGTTTTATCCATTTTGTCTAGTTTGGATTTTTCTCGGATTATTTTCATTTTTTCTAGTCTGGTTTTTAATACTATTATGCCCATTCTTATTTGGATTTTTTTTCTGTTGTTTATCTCTACTCTTTCCTATATGGATGTTATTCTTATAAGGTAAAAACCCATTCTGCGTTAGCGGCGTGGTCTCACAGTGCTTTTATATGTTCTCCATCATTTGAGTTTTCTCACGCTGCTATTTCCAAACTGATCCAAGTGTTATTTTGTTATAATGCTCGGGTCAGACCGAGTATTTTCCCAGGTTGGCTTTGGTATTATGGAGATCTTGGAGAGGAGCTGGAGGTTCACCTATCGTAGTGTTTTATTTTCTGCTGTATTATATAGTATCCCTATAAGAAATTGTAAGGTCAGGATTTTATAACTGTCCAACTAATAAGGTTTGTTTTTCACTCTGATATACTATGTATTTTTGTAGTGATAGTTTTTGCTGTCCTTGTTATATTATCTATTGTAGATTCTGCTGTGAGATTCTAATTTTCTCTGTTCTTTTCTTTTTATTTACTTTAAGAATCTGCCCTTTCGACGATTGGATGTTCAACATTTGAACACAGTGGTCGTATTCGGTGTCGACTTTCAATGGTTGAAAAGGCGGGTTGTTACAGCTTGGTATCAAAGCTGAAGGTTAAGCGAGAACCTTGGCATTGGTAGGGATAACTCATTAGAGATAGGGTCAATAATACCCTATATTCAAGAGCGTATTTGTTAATGTTATAAAAAGTATTGTGTTAACTGATCTATTGAGTTGTTTATGAATTATGGTTGAGCCATGAGACGTCACGGTGTTTATAGGGATTTCTAAACACTTGACCAAGGCCAACAGACATGATATTGATTTTTGAAAATTTGGCAAATGAAATATTTTGCTTAGGATTATATATATATAAAGGAATAATTTTCAAAACTTTATATAGTTATAGAGTGTGATCGTTTGAATGTGATAATATTTATTTATTATCACTATTGTTTGATCAGCCATGCTCAATTAAATTTGGAGCATTGATTGTCATTGGTTGATTATTTATGTTTGGCTTATTTATAAGCATTTGTTGTTTGAATTTATAAACGAATCTCTTGTTAATTAATTTTCATAATTTGACTATAAAGGTGCTCAGAGAAAATGTTAGGTTGAAAATTCACCTTTTAATAATGGTGAGTTAAGAATTATATTTTAAAAAGTTGTTGAATATAATCTAAATGGTAGGATAAGACATTTAGAGAATAAACAGTTGAGAAATTATATTATAATAAAGAAGAGTTCTTATAATATAAGACGATTTTATATAAAGGAAATTTTACATAAATCTAGTTTATAAAATGTGTTTTAAAAAAAGGATTTTTGAATCTAAATCTCGAAATTTTTGAAAATAATTTCCAAAGGATTTTGAGAACTGAAATAGTAGTATTTTTTGAAGTAATTGAAAGTAAAAATATTTTGGGAAGTAAAATTTTAAATGGAATGCATTTTCTTTGGGATAATTCGGAGGAAAACGTCTCGATTAGTTTTGTGGTAATCTGAATAAACTTCTAAGTAACTGTTAGATGTTCACTTAGGGAACATTGTGGGGGTACTTAGTAAATTATTCTCTTTATCATTATGTGATCGAAATGAGTTCAAATCCAATGAACCCAAAGTGAGTTTTAATAAATAAATCGTTTGAAGTTATTATATAAAAATATATATAGTATGATTTTAAAGATGAGTTTTGAAGTTAAAAAACGAGTATTTAATTTTTAAGTTCCCTAAAAGTGAATTGATTTCAAAATAAATGATAAGAGATTTTTTTTGATAAATGAGATTTTTACCCTTAGACAAGGTAGGGGATAATTTAAAAATAGGTAAATTGGGTTAAATTAAATATGGAATTTTTGATAACATTGTTTTATCAAAAACCATAGATTTTATTTAAAACATCTAAGTAGTGTAACCAACTGGTGTTATTGGGCCAGTCTATAAACATCATTCATTGTAACACCTTAAGGTAAATTGGATAGGAAGGTTTTGATAAACATTGTTTTATTAAGACCATATAATTGTTTAAAACATCTAAGTAGTGCAAACTATTTGTTTATTGGGTCAATCTATAAATATCTTACATTTTAACACTCTAAGTTAAAGAGGTTAAGAAGTTGAATCAGTTTTAAAAGACCTAAATTTTGATTAGATCTTCACCTAAATTGTGAAAAGTAAAATAAATTTTGAATACCTTGGGATATATAAGAGTATTGTACAAGTAAATAAAGTGGAATAAGTTATTATTTGATGTTTTATAAGAAAACGACTTTATAAAATATTTTTAAACTTAGGTGAAAATTTATGAAATAATTCATAAATAATTTTAGTATTGAATAAAATACTAAGTGGAAATATAAGTGATTTAGAAAAAAAATTGATGTAGTTAAGAAACTAATAAATTTAGAGTATAACTTTTAATTTTGTTCGAATAAATTTGGATAATCTTCTAAGCAATAACCAAAAGCTGTTGAGCAAAATGGTATGCTTAGTGAATTATCTATATTTTTAGGCAATCAATAAAGTTTTGAACCTAAGCTAAGATTTGTTTGTAAATCAGTTGGCATTTTAAATAATGTTAAGTGTTAGTTTTTTTCCTTATGGAAATTGATTTATTGATAGTGTTATTTTATTCCTTTATGGAATTTGCTTGAATTTAATTGATTGATTGTGTGATTTTATATACTATAGTTTATAAAGTTAAAACTTATAAGCCAAGGTTTTTGAATTGTTGTTAGGATTTAAATCTTGGTGATTTAAAAAAAAGTGATTTTGGGAAAAAATTGGGAAATAAATAAATAGTTTGCTCTAATTGTTGTTTTAGGAGGAACCGAAATACCACTGGAAGCTCTATATTGTTTTGATTTTCGAGTTTAACATGTTTTGTTAGGAGGACCCCTTCCTTGACATTTTTGATTTTGGTTTTTGATTTACTTCTCTTTTGAGGAATTCAAAAATAAATTTTTGAACATAAAACCCGAACATTTAGATCTAAATTTATCATTTGAAATTATTGGATGCATGACATTTATTACTGAATATTCTCTATATTTTGTTGCCTATGATTGTGATATCATTGTTAGTTACATGTTGCTTTATTTTATGCTAGAGTTGCATATAGATTTATATCATGCTAGTTTTTGCATGTAGAGCTACATCATATTACTTTTGTCAGCTTGATTCTCTTTTGGATTTCGTAAGTATAGGTATGCAAGATGTTGCTATTTGATTCTTGTGCACCTACATTTGTACAGAGATAATAAATTACTTGCCAAAAATATATAACAAACGAAAAAGGGTATGTAATAAATTTAGAAATTTAAATTGGTTGATGATTTTATTCCCCAATTATGGGAAGCCACTTAGCTTTTGTTTTCTTTGGTTAGTTTGGAGCCCGTAGAGACAAATTTGTAGTTGTTCCAATCGAGTCGTGCAAAGGAGACGCTGCCAATTTTCCATAAAATTTTGAGATTTAATTAATAAGTTTAATAACTCATTCTAATTAATAGTTTTAAACTTAAGTGTTTGGAAACATCTTCTTCCTTGGGAATTTCGGGGGCGAAATTCTTTTAGGGGGGGTGAATGTAATAACCCAGAATTTTGGACATTTAATTTTAAATGTTTAATTAATTTTAAATATTTAAATAATTGGATTTTGGAATTTAATAACTTATAATTCAAATATTGTAATCATTTAAATATTTGAATTGTGAATTAAATATTAATTAAATGGATTTAATAATTTTATTTACTCCTTTAAATTAATAAGTAATATTGATGAATTCAATTTGTAAATTTATTTACAAAAATAAATAGATTAGATAAACATCGATAATTTGTTTGAAAATATAAAACGGTTTTTAAATATGTGAAATTATCATTTCGGGGTACTGTTTTGGATTTCTATGAAACTAATGCCATTAGATCTAGAATAATAAATTGTTGTACGCCATCAAGTTTCGTAACGATAAAACTTACTATGTGGTCATGCGAGCTCGAAACGCTTAGCAATTAATTTCAAATATAATTTGATTTAAAAAGCTAACTTCCGTATACTTTGGAATTGTGTCTCAAAATAGTTCCAATGAGTTCGAAATTGGGGTATCTAGTATAGAACGCCAATGAGCATGTCTCGATTGGAGTTCAAAATTTTCGGAGTATGTAAGGCCGGATATTTTAATATAAAATAATATATACTCTATTTTATTCACCTTGCCCCTCACATGTTCCGACCCATACCTATCTCCTTACCTCCCGACGTCCTCCCATCCTCATTTCCTCTATATTAACATTGCTATAACCACAAATGAAAAGGTTTCCCTCTTCAAAAATTGAAAGCAAAATCATTTCTCAATGAAAAATCATGTCATTTGATCCATTAGCTCGTATGCTTGAGAGCTTCGATTCTATGCTAGTGTTGTATGCGTTTGTGTTTAAGGTGGCTCGAATTTATGGAGGCCGACCTAGGGCTTGAGGGTATTGGCGATTTAGGCATCGAGAGGCTAAATGGAGAGTAGCTTTGGGTTTGTCGAGGCGAGAGGCAGCTGTAGCCGAAGTTTTGTGGAGTGCAATGCCTTGGAGGGTTGTGTGATGTCATGATGCTATGTAACATCTCAGGATTTCGACCCTTGAAAATCGACACTAGAATGCCAATGAGCATGCCTCGATTGGAGTTCGAAAATTTTGGAGTATGTAAGGCCGGATATTTTAATATAAAATAATATATACCCTACTTTATTCACCTTGCCCCTCACATGTTCCGACCCATACCTATCTCCTTACCTCCCCACGTCCTCCCATCCTCTCTATATTAACATTGCTATAACCACAAATGAAAAGGTTTCCCTCTTCAAAAATTGAAAGCAAAATCATTTCTCAATGAAAAATCATGTCATTTGATCCATTAGCTTGTATGCTTGAGAGCTTCGATTCTATGCTAGTGTTGTGTGCATTTGTGTTTAAGGTGGCTCGAATTTATGGAGGCCGACCTAGGGCTTGAGGGGATTGGCGATTTAGGCATCGAGAGGCTAAATAGAGAGTAGCTTTGGGTTTGTCGAGGCGAGAGGCAGCTGTAGCCGAAGTTTTGTGGAGTGCAATGCCTTGGAGGGTTGTGTGATGTCATGGGGCTGTGTAACATCTCGGGATTTCGACCCTTGAAAATCGACACTAATACGTCCACTGTATTGTGTGCCGAGCAATCCATTGCCAAAAAACCCGATTGTTAGGAGAAAAGAAAGAAGAGGAGAGAAAGAAAACAAACAACATAGAATCTCATAGCGGAACGAATAATCTATAATATACAATAAATCTTTACATAAATAAGGAATGTAATATACATACATCAATCAGAGTATACTAACATATTTCAGCCCGGACAATTATAACAACATGTCCTTACAATTGCTGATAAATACAACAATGAATGCAGCTGAAAACAATCATATACGTGAATACGTCTCTGGGCCTCTAGCTTATCTTCTAAAGCTCCAAAGCATCCAAATTAAATCTGTAATATGCTCGGTCTGATCCGAGCATTATATTAAAAAAACACCTGAGTCAGTCTGGGAAAACCAGCGTGAGAAAACACACCTCAATTGAATTTTAATGTTTATTCAAATCATTTGAAAATAAGGTATCTCATAAGACCACGCTGCACATAAACACGGACGGGTTTTTACCTTACGATAACCAAAACAATTTCTATAGAAAATCCATTGATGTTATAATAATATCTAGGGGTCAAAGTAAAATATGAATATAGCTGAAATGCTTGCATCTTGCATTTCAGCATTGTTGGACACAACTAAGTCCGTACGACGCTTATTAGAGAATGAATTCCATACAATGACTGGGCTACTAGGGTATCGCTTGTCACAATGCATCTCTAGATAAAATAACACCGAGGACCTCTCCAAGATCCCCTGCCAACACAGGACCGGCCTACCACTTGATTGGTAGTACCGAATATGAAACCCTCAGTTATTGGGCCCCGAAGCATACAAATGAGAGATAATATCGACTCTAGATAGGAATGATCATACTCTACTTAGGAGCGACCCACTTAGCCTTGCTTCATCTCCCCTGTTTTAGTCATTCTCGGTTGATGAGGCTTGAGGCTACGTTTTACTTTTTATATAGCACTTCCCACTTTGAATGCTAACACTACCCAGCCAGGAAACAATGCAATGCTATCATTTATCCATACAAGTTCATTCTAGGACTGAACGAAATGCTTTGAGAGCTCTGTCTTTAATTACATCATCTTCAAGATGTCATCAGTTTGAAATGCTTAAGTTTGGTCGAAGTGGTTTTCGGATAACATAGCCGATCCCGATCTCTTTGAAACAACATTTGATAGTTTTCGGTATACTCAACCCCGGTTCTTTAGGAAATAAACAGTCAAAGATAAGAGCAGAGATCACCTCCTAACTGTTAGTGGACGGATTTTCTTGTCATTTGTCCTAGAAAAATGAAAGGAGATTTATACGCACAGTACATCATCATCGAAGATGACTTTGCCATATAACTCATGTGTTTCTCCTAGCTATTTCCAAAATTAGGTTTTGGGTCCATATATGATAGTCGGTTATTTAACTATCCACAAACACACATCTAAATCAGCGGTTCAATTAAAAACGAAAAACCAACATTGGTTAAGCACATAAGCAATCATTAGCCTTTAAATTAATCTTCTCATTTATTGAAATTACTTTGTAAATTCCTTATATAAAAACACATTTACAAAGATATACCCACAAATCCTCTATTTCTAATACTTAGAAAATATCTATATACTTATACTTATATCTTAATAGTATAAGTATATTCACGAAACTCTGAGGAAGATTTTCTTTTTATACTATTCTAATCATTTATATACTCCATTATAAATTTCTAAAACCATTTATAACTATTGTATAAATCCCTGGAACCATTTGTAAAACTCTTTTATTCATTCCTAAAATCATTTATGACCTCTTTATAAGTCCATAAAACCATTTACAAAACTACTTTTATAACTCTATAAATCCATTTCTAAAATTCTTTTATAAATATCTAAAACCATTTATAAAACTCATTTTATCCTTTAACTAATCTACCTTTAAGTTTCCAAATCATGTTATAAAACTCCTTTTATAAAACTCAAGTCTTTTGATAAAAACTCTATTCATAAATCTTGAAAACATTTATAATTTTTTTAATCATTTACATTAACACTATTATATAATAATAATTGTTAACAATAAACATTATAAATAAATAATTATCATTAACTCCAAACATCTTAAAAATAATAATTTCAAAACATTATTAATAAAACAATAATAATTAATCTTTACCATTATTACAATAGTAATAATTAATTCCCAAAACATTATTAATAAATCATTATTAATTAATTTCAAACCATATTAATTATTTAAATAATAAACTTCCAAAATATTAAAATATTAATAAATACTTAAAACAACATTAAGTATAAATAAATAATCATTAAAATAATATTAAATAAAAATAATATTAAAACAATATTAAATATAAAATTCTTAAGAACAATATTAAATATAAGTAAATTACTTTACAACAATATTAATATAAATAAATAATTTAAAACAATTTCTAATATAAATAAATAATTAAAACAATTTTAAATGACTTAGAAAAGACAGATAATAAGGTTGGAGTAAAATAGAAATTAAATCCTTTTAAACAAAATATTTTCGAAACCCAATTTCAAATTTAAAATCATTCCTATCTCAAAACAATTCCAATTCAAATGGCAATTTATAGTATTTTTAAAATACTAATTTAAGGCCAATAGCTATCCAATGTTTAACCAATATCGATTATCGATTTCCTATCACTACTGGGTTTTAGTTTTAAACATAAACAATGTCATAACCAATAGTGTCCATAAATCTGGTTTCATATCTAATAATTCATATAACATGAATTTTATTGAAATTAAAATCAACAGTGGTGAGGAATCCCGTTGGAACCCTCCAACCTGTCCCCCTACATCACAAATGGTATATAATAATTATATAATATGGGTCATCCGCTACTAGGTGGGTATAAATATAATGGGTCATCCGTTCTAAGCGTGGGAATAAATCCAAACCAACTGATAAACTAGTAAATCATCCAAAAATACAATTAACAATTTTTATCAACTATATAATATTATTGGTTAACCAAAAAGGTGAGTTAAACTCACCATTATTCTAGTTGCCACCAAGGTGTTTCGATTGGAACTAAAATCGAACGACGTCCGATTTTAACCCAAATTTCAGCTGTCTCCAAATTCATCCAAACTATTTCCATCATGAAGCTTATGTCCATATGAGTGCAATGCAACAAACGACGTCCGAATCTGACCTCGTACGCAAAAGATATTGAATTTATAAGTTATCGTTTATTTTATATTCATTAATAACTTAATTTACTATTAATTACAATATTACCCCTAACTTCTTCTTCCTCATTTCACTTTTCCCGCTTCTATTTCTTGATGCTAATCCACCACATCGATCACTTTATCCACCTCATGCTCATTCGTTTCTCCATGATTTTCGAAACCGATGAATCCAGCGGGCTTCTCTTCGCAAGCTCCACCACCTCGACACTACTACATTACACTTGAATTCCCCTAGTAAAACCCAACATGCTCTATAGCATTCCATCCATACACATGTCGCACCACCTCCCAAGGGTCGATGACCTCCGAAACTCCAACCCGAGGTGCCATTTACTCCACTAAACCCAAATCCAAGCTTCGTTTAGCCTCCCATCGCCTAAAGCTTGCCAAACCCGGAATCCTAGCTCACTCAAAATGCATGGCCATTCCCAAAACTCCACTGCAGCTCACCATACCCATATGTAATCGAAGCTTATGCCAATACAAGTTCAAGGTCCAAGTTTTATAATTTTTAATCATGAAACGAGTTTGATTTTGTTTTGAGTTTGATTTTCTGTAAATGGAGAAACAAAGGAGATGGAATTTTTTTTATAGATGGGGAAGGTATGGCATAAGATGTGGGTGAGTATGGTGATTAAATAGGGTATGTACTATTTTAAATCCAAAAATGTCAAATCTAAGCACCTAAAAATCTCGAACTCCAAAAGAGGCATGCCGTTTGGCGTTCTATATGTAATACCTTATTCCTTACACAATGGAATTAGTATCGAGACATAATTCGATCATATACAGAAGAGATAGCTTTTCAAACCTATTTATATTGCATTAAGTTCTGAAATAAATTTCTAAGCGTTTCGAGCTTGCACGACCAAACGATACATTTAATTTCCACGAAATTCGTTATCATACAATAATACATTATTATGGACCAATGAAACTGCTTTTGTCAAAATCAGAGACAGTGCCTGGAAGGCTATTTTTACACGTTAATTAAAACGAGTTATTATAAAAACCAAATTAATCACTTTTAAATCCAAATTACAAGTTTACTATCTTCATTCTTATTTAAATAGAATTTAAATCAATTTTCGAAATCATTTTTATTCATATTGAGTTCAGGATTTAATTATTTTTAAACAATTCCAAATATTAAATTCACAATTTAATTATCAAATAAATCGCTATATTTGAAATTCAAGTTATTCAACTTATAAAATAAACTTTTCAATATTTAAAAGAAATTTAATACTCCAAATTCGACTAACTAAAATTCTGGGTCGTTGCAGGCTGCTAGGGTCTGTCAGGTCATATTTTGACCTAGGGGTGCGGGTTTGTGTTTGTAGGGTCCAGGGCGAAGAGGATGCGTAGTGGAGTTTGTTGGTGGTGGCGGATCTTCGTTCCGTTGAGTATTGAGTGAGTTAGGAGGAGAGAGATGGTTTAAAGAGGTGGGTTTGTGTATATCAGGTGCACGGCTGTGCATTTGGCAAAGAGGGAAGAAGGATTAGCTGAGTGGTTAGTGGGGGTGATTAAGTCAAGTAATGTAATTAATTATTTAATTATATTATTTAAATTTGAAAACTTATAGTTTGAATAACTTTTGCGTACGAGGTCAGATTCGAACTCCTTTTTTTGCGTTGGACTCGCAGCGATGGTGGCTACACAATGGAGTTGGTTGGATGGATTTCTAGCTAGTGAATTTTTGGCTAAAATTGTATGCCTATTCGATTTTAGTTCAAACTGGAATGCTTCTGCGAAAACTGGAGTCAATGTGAGTTTAACTCACATTCAAATTTACTATATTGTACCTGTGATGCTATAAATTATTATTGATTACTTGGATATTAGTTAGATAGTTTGATTGATTGTTTGGTTGAATTTCCATTTGGAAAATGGATGACATATTAACTTGATTGTTATGAACCCATAAGATTATATATAATGTCCTTAACCATTGTCTTGTAGGGAGAATTATTTATAGAGAGAACTTGAGGGGTTTCTCATTAATAATTATTTGTTTATATCCTTATGCCATTATATTGATATTTAATTGAAATAAATCTTGATATTCCATTTAAACTGTTTAAGTGTCATTATAGTGATTTTCGCTATATCATCATTTATTGATTTTCATATCCAAAAACCCCGTCGTGTGTGTTTTGAACTTGAGCTTGTATTTTCACAAAATAGATGTTTGAAATTCATTAATCATTTTGATTAATGATAATTTAAATTAATTAATCATTTTAACTAATGACGATTAAAATTAATTAATCTTTTTGATTAATGAGATTTGGATTTAATTAATCATTTAAGTAATGATATTTGAATTAATTAATTATTTTAATGAATAATAATCATTTTAATTAATGATGTTTGAAATTTGTTAATCTATTTTATTAATGAGATTTGACATTAATTAAGTCATTTTGCTTAATGCTATTGAACTTTAATTAATTATTTTAATTAATGATTGTTTTAAATTTAATTAATTGTTTTAACTAATGATATTTGAAATTTAGTTAATCTTTAATTAATGATGGTTTATAGTTAATTAATCATTTTAACAAATGATGTTTTATGTTAATCGTTTTAACTAATGAGGTTTGAATTTATATAATCCAATTAATTTATGATTATTTGAACTTAATTAATTATTTTAATTAATGGTATTTTAAATTTATTAATCATTTTAATTAATGATGTTTGAGATTAACTATTCATTTTAATTAATGATTATTTGAATAAATCTTTTTAATTAACAATATTTAAAGTAAATTAATTTAATAAAAGTGATTAAAGTAAATTAACTAATTTAATGAAAGTATTTTAAAGTTAATAAACTAATTTAATAAAGGTTTTAAAGTTAATTTACCGATGATATAAAAGTGTTTGGAAATAATTAACTATTTTATTTCAGATAACAGATTTGTTTATTTAAAAGAGATTATAAAGGGCATTAATTATCCTTCGGGATAATTAATATTGTTTTAAATTTATAAAGGTATTTAAACTGTTTTATTTTCTTTTGGGGTAAATATTGTTTTAAATTTACAAATGATGGTTTTAAATGAGAAAATCCTTTAAAATGAATTATTTATAAATAAAGCTAAGTGTGAATTGTTTGGGTTATAGTAAACAATGTTTTAATGACATTTGTTTTTGACCCTTATTTTAATGCACTTAGTATTATAAAATTTGTCTTTTAAAAGAATATTTTATAAGGTATTTCTAAAAGTGTTTTACCAATACTGTAACATGGAAATCAAGCACTAGTTCAGTTTTAAAAAGTAAAGTTCGATTCGGTTATGGAAAAGTAATTTCGTAAACGATATCGCTTATATAGAAAGGATCTAGTCATACTTTTAATGCTAAACATTGAGGCTTGGACCCATTTATATCTCAAAGGTTAAAAATGTCTTCAAGGTGGTACCTAGAGTTAACACTATCTCAATCTTGCCTGGCTTTATTTTCAACCGAGAGATAGCACTTGTTTAGAATCGATGAGTAGTGTTAGATATATGATATTTAATTTCCATATACGATCATTTTAATTATCCTTGATAGTTGATTTATTAATTATCAGATTCAGCTTTCTTCATGGTGTATCATCACCTTAAAAATGATTTGCTGCTCTTTGAGCTTTAATATCCTTTGTCGGAAATGACTAAAACCAAAGCGCGAGATGGGGCCAAGGTATATGGGTTGCTCCCATTAGGATATTTTCACATCTTATCTAAGATTCGGTTGTGCACTTAGATGTGAAATATTTGGATACTCGGTAAGGTTTAGCGTGGTCCGGCTTTGAGGTTTTGGAGAAGTGTCACAGAATAAATGAGCGTCTCAGAAGTATATTACTAGAGGTATACTTCAAGTGGGGTGCACATTCCTAGTCATTTGTTGGAAATTTTCCTTTCCTTATTTGATTCGAACCATTGAATCTGGTTTTATTTAAATGCAACGAGAAGAGTCAACCACTCTTTGCGGTGTTTAATTATTAGATTTGTCCATCCTATCAAGTTTGAACTGTTATCTTGTTTTATCCATTCTGTCCAGTTTGGATTTTGCTCGGATTATTTTCATTTAATCAAGTCTGGTTTTTAATACTATTTTTCCCATTCTTATTTGGATTTGTTTCCTGTTGTTTATCTCTACTCTTTACTTTATGGATGTTATTCGTGTGAGGTAAAAATCCGTTTTACGTTCGCGGTGTGGTCTCATAGAACTTTTATATGTTCCCCATTATTTGAGTGTTCTCACGCTGGTATTTCCAGACTGATCCGGGTGTTATTTTATTATAATGCTCGGGGTCAGACCGAGTAGTTTCCCAGGTTGGCTTTGGTATTATGGAGATCTTGGACAGGAGCTGGAGGTTCACCTATCGTAATGTTTTTTTCCGCTGTATTATATAGTATCCCTATCAATAATTGTAAGGTCAGGATTTTATAACTGTCCAGCTAATAAGTTTTGTTTTTAACTCTGATATACTCTATATTTTTGGAGTGATAGTTTTTACCATCCTTGTTATATTATATGTTGTCGATTCCACTGTGAGATTCTGGTTTTCTTTATTCTTTGTTCTTTTCTTTTTATTTACCATAACAATCTGCCCTTTTGACGATTGGATGTTCAACATTTGAACACGGCGGTCATATTCGGTGTTGACTTTCGATGGTCGAAAAGGGAGGGTCGTTACAATGGCCTCTTCGGACCCTTGCTGGACCCCATTCAGTCACTTTTCGGTGAAAGGGGGAACAATGATAAGTAAGTCGATCATGTCGCTCTCCGGCGAAGCGACTCACTTCTTACACTCCGGTCCCCGACTCTCCGGTTAGGGACATAACGCAATCAATTCCGTACTGACTTCTTTTCTTCGGCCTCGAATCTCCGGTTGAGGGCTTAATCCATGATGTACGAATCCATCCTGTCGCTTTCCAACGAAGGGACTCGCACCTTGCGTTTATCGCCCCGTCTCTCTGGCCAGGACAACCGCAACCTATTTTGTTCATCGTATTAATGTGGATTTAAGTGTTTTAAGATCCATTTATTAAATTTAAGTTTTAAACAACATAAGAACCAGAAAAACTAAGTGCTGCCTCTTCGGGCATGGCGGTTCATTGCCATTTAGAGCATTCCTAGGGATCACTCATGATCCCGTACATATGTAAGTGATTTAGATGCTTTATTATAGAGTTTATTATTAATTTGGTTCATGCCACCTCGATCAAGAGACGACGATCCGTGCCCTTAAGCTAGGCTCGCTCTGATTTATTGCAGATGATGGCTGCTCTTGTTCCATCCCCGCTGTTTGATTCCTTACATACTGTATTACTTGCCATCCCTAACATGTTCCTCAACCATATCCCGGAGGTGCATGCAATCATTAGTAGTATGACCATCCAGTTCGTGGAATAGGCAGTATTTTCCGAACTACGTTCCCGCTTCGTAGGATCCCTCCTTGCTGGTTTCCGATATGGGAGTTACCCCTTTGTGTCCAGATAAATTCATTCTAAGCTTTCCATCAAATTCGAATAAGGGGAGAACTTCGACTCCCATTCTTTCCTTTGCCTTTTTTTGATCCATTATAACAATCGTCCAACTTCCTTTTTCCCGTATCCTTCTTGGATCCTTCTCCAGATGGTCCTTCACCTCTTACGGCATTTGCTTCCTCTTTGTTGGTTCGTGCGTCCTCCTACCGCAAGGACCTCTCAGCCTCATGATAAAATTCCCTAAGACCATTGGTGGATCCCGCTCCAATGCAACCTTAAAATCTGTATCGTCGACAATCCCAGATATTGCTGCTATTAAGACCATCGATGGATCTGAATGATCCACCAATGCAACTGCCACATTAAACCATGTCAAGAAACTCCTTAGGGACTCTCCTGTCCTCTGCTTTAGCGTCATCAATGTCATCACATTCTTAGGTCTCGTGATATGGACCTTAAATTGCCTCATGAACTGTCTACTAGCTCGTTCCATGTCCTGATTGACCCATTCTCCAGCTGCCTAAACCAAAGTACAGTTAATTTCGTCAAGTATAAAGGAAAACATCTCGCCATGACTTCCTCTAATGCCTCCAACACTTCCATATGCCAGATATACCTCATCAAGTGCACTGTAGGATTCGACTTTCTGTCATACACCTCCAGTGTTGGTAGTTTGAACTATAGTGGGTTTCTAGCTTGCTTGATATTTGGAGTGAATGGACTCTACTAGATATCTTCCAGACTCTTGTTGGGCAATATGCCTCTCATTATCCAACATACCAGCTCAGCCATCCTTTCATTCTGATCCATAGGTGGCCTCTAATAAATATTACCAGCCTGCACCCCGACTCCGCCAGGGTATTTCGGAACATAATTCTCTGGACGTGCATCTGCATTCCGATCTACATAAACATGCACAGCATTGACCACTGGCCTACCAACATCCAAACCAACCTGACTCGGGGGCATGCCTCTAAGACTTGGGGGTTCGGTACCGACCCCACTAGGGGGATCGGTGTCGATCCCTTGATGTTGGCCGGGGACTTCCTCGGTTGCTCCGTTGTGATCTCATGCCTGTTGGCTCCATTTCCATGCTCTCTGTTCTGATTTTTTGCAGCTCCTGCTACTCAAACTTCTTGATCCAAATTGGCAGTAGCTCCTACTGCTCCTGCCTGTCCAATTTTCCTAAGAAAATTCTACATCATTTCCTCTTGCCTCTTCATCATCCTCTCCTGCATTACATCCATCATCGCCTCCATCTCATTCTTGGTGATGTAGACGGAGGGTTGATTAGCTCTTGAGGAAGCCTCCTGGCTTTCTCCATGGTGAATCCTATCCACAAGCGATATCCTTATAGGTTGCCTAACCAATGCTTCTAGATCCAAGTATTCAAGCTTCCAAATCCGCGGGTGCAAGTAATTCTCAATGAAAGCACCAAAATGTTGACTCAAAAATGGTGCCAACACCCCCAAATAGTATGAAAGCACCACAAATCCAATAACAACTCTCTAACATAATGAAGTAGAGAATAAAATATGAAGGATAGAAAATTAAAATCGAAAGAAATGAACACAGAAAGTTTTATAGTGGTTCGGCTGACTCTGGCCTACTTCCACTCCAATATTTTTCCTTTTGTTATACTATAGATTACAATTACATTCTGGATGATAGCCCTATAATAATAATGAAGGAAGAAGAGAGCCAGCCAGAAGCTTCCAGAATGAGCGTCATGCCCGTTGTATTTATAAGGGAAGATGTGCGAAGATCCAACTGAAAACTTGTCTACAAGACCTCGAGACCAAGACCTAGCCCACCAGAGAAAACCGGCCACTAACTCCTTGATTTGAGGTATCAAGGCCGATCGATCAAGATGGCCATGAGAGGCCCTACGATCGCTCCTATGGGTACCCCTCTATGCTAGCTTTGCATTTCTGCAGTTGTTTCTGATGTTGCCTAGATGAAATTTGGAGCACTCGATCTATTTCTGTTGAGTTGAGCTATCGAGTCAAGTGTCCATGGCCATGTGATATGATCTGCCCCCTGACTAGGGAAGGGATAGGTACCGATCCCCTGCCTAGGGGAAGAGATATGTACCAATCCCCTTCCTAGGGGAAGTACCAATCCATACTTAGCCATAGTGATCTGATCTGATCCTCTGCCTAGGGGAAGGGATATGTACCAATCTCCTGTCCAGGGGAAGTACCAATCCATACTTAGCCAATTCTGAGATGTCATTCCTTTGAGTCCGCTTGACTATCATCCATAGCCTTGCTAATACCTGATCCCCAAACCTGACAATCATCCCTTTGGGCTTCCTATCTTGATGATCATGAAATCTGTTTAGTTAAATCCACCCATATACTCTCTAGTCAAAAGGCGAGTTAACACACATTATGTCCAGCTTTCTTTATTTTTTGGGAGTGAACCAAATTAGCCAGTATCCACCCTAGCGGCTTGATCATGGGATCGTGCCCCAAATCCATGACACTATAGTTATATGTCCCTTTGATGTGCATCATAGTATTAGTAGTAATAGATGGGTTATTGCCCATATCCCCTTGTGTTGCTTAGGCCAGCAACCTATTACCATTAGAGGCAAAGCAGGGTCGTAACCGGGGTTACACGTAGACGAGCCAATAGTGGATGGGGTCACAATATCCATCAAGGTAACTGAAGGTTGTAGGAATAGACGGTTGCTCTGCGGTTGGTCAGTAGACTTAGGTTCCCAAAGCATGTTGTTCTATCAGTCTTCCTTTTTCGTTCAGGGTTATGTGTGTATAGTGGATTGACATATATGTCTCATTCCTATAATGAGTTGACTATACTAGACACTGGTTTAGTCTAAAGTGTAGTCAGTCCCCGTATATCCATACTCTTTGATGGTTTGGTTTTTTGAGATGGTCTTACTTTATTGTTGGTACTTTGGTTTATGGATGATTTATATTTATGGTTTGTGTGATGTTGGATATGGTTTGAATGATTTGATAGGCTACCTCACATTATATGTATATATATATTAATTTTGATAATGATTTCTAAATATCGATGATTCAACCATTTGACGTTGATTTTGTGATTTCTGAGTGATATCCTCTATATGGGTGATGACACTTTATTATGTGAAATTGTAGTGGTTGTTATCTTGAGATATGTGAACTTGTTAATGTCATTGTTAGTATTATTATTATTATATTTTTCATTGATTTTACATATTTCATATACTTAACATTATAGACATAGTTCAGCTCGTGTGTTATTTATTATACTTGGGTCTGTCCGAGACATTTCAGGTTCTGGGGACAAAATGACTATTTCATTGGATGTTGGGCATAGATGGAGGCTAGGTTTTGTTATTATATATTACCATTGTATAACATTCGGTTGTATATAGATTCATGTATTAGATGTTTTGATATTGGTATATATTTGATGTATGATTGGAATGATGTATACATTCTTCTTTTATATTTTTGCTGCGTTTGACTCTGTGTTCTCCTTGTCATTATTTATATATTGTGTATTGTCCTGTACTGGAGGCACACATGTTTATTGTTTTGTACCAATATCGCGTACATCTATGGTGAGTTTTTATATGATTTGAGATATGTACCAGTGTTAGTCCAAGGGAATATTCACGTGTGTACCCCATATCGCTTCATTTTCCGTATTATCCAACAGTATTACTATATAATACACTTGCGTTGTGTGGGTATAGAGGTGGGGGTGTTACATTTGGTATCAGAGCTGGTTTTGAACAATACATCATATAGAAGAGACACAAGTCAAGACCTAGACAGATATAGAGTTCTTGTCCCATTGGGTGTGTTGGATAGTTACTCTATATAAGAGGGATGGTAGGAGTATACGATGATTACTGGGGTAATCATCTGGGGACGTACTTGTTATTTTTCCTACTATACATACATACATACATACATAGATACATACATACATATATATATATATATTTCTACCTCATTTATATGTATTTGTTTTCGTGTGAAGTGGAAGTAGTTGAGTGAGGTTGTGAAGTAAGGAGTAATTGGCTGACAAGTAGTGTCGGTATTGATGATGATGAATAAACCTCTGTGTGGCTTGAATATGAATGTAGTAATCCAATAGTGATCAGAGTGTGCAACGGATGTTAATGAATAGCTTTCCGCTAAAGGCGTTTGTTTGCTAATTTGACATGTGTTTGGTTGAATTAATTTTTGTTTTTAATTGGCTTAGTCTGAAATAGGAAAACTGAGAGTTATCACTCTAAAATTTCAAACGCTACTTGAATCTAGATGGAGCCAAATATTAATAGAATCCAGCGGTTTCTTCACATAAGAAAGAAATTGCGAAGGGATATGTACATTTGTGTTATAATAGAAAAATAATAATATATACGTATATAACAAAAATGTGGGATGAAAATAAATAAATAAATTAATTAAATTGAATGCTTGCTTGCTTGTGAATGTATATGGTTGGTTTCTGGATGTTTGATTGCTTAATTGTAGTTTATTTAAGTATTAATGTAATTACCTTTAATCTGTGGATCTATTAAAAGTAAGTATATAATTTTGACTAAGTAAGAAAATTAATTATATAAATTAAAATCCTTAAAAAAGTTTGTGTATTTAAATTTGTGTTAATTTGTCTGTTTGGTGCATTAAGAATTCTGGTCGATGCGTCTGACCAAAATTATCAATGGGGATTCTTAAACACTAGGACGAAGTATTTCGACACAATGAGTTAATGTAACAACCCGTATATTTGGACCATTTAAATTGACAATAATCCACACATGTCAACTTAAATAATACAAAACACGAATCATTATGGGATTATAAATACATAAATGTAAATGAGAATCAATACAACATCACAGACACAGAACAGTCACAGAATAATGCAGCGGAAAATACATCATCATAATAGCAGTTCATGAAGCTACTACAGGAAATACAATAATGTCTCAACATAAAGTGACTGAGAGGAAATACATAAATGTCCAACAGACTAGTACATCAATACTAGAATGGAAATAAACTGATAAAGATAAATGCAAAGTCTTCAGCATCTTCAACCAACCTTGATCAGCAACTGGATAGCTTCAGACTGACCCAAGCATATACAAAAGAAACACTCGAGTCAGGACTCAAAATCTTATACAAGATAATCATGTTCAAGGAATAAAGTCCGTAACTCAAGATGAATAAAATAAACATCTCTAAGGATCCGATAAACTATCTATATATACAATAGAATATGATATGTAGATAATGTCTAATCAGTAAAGTACGATATTAAAATAGCGTTAAGGCATTACCATAATCCCCCTTAACACAATTTTATAATGTCATAGTCTATACAGCACCGTAAACCCCACCGTAAACTAGTGGTTATCAGAGGGTACCCCATAGGTATAACACAAAACAAATCGTAGTGGTCGAGAATATGATAATCAGTATGACAAGGTACATGAGGCGATACCAACTAGGATACTAGTAGTTGCGTGATTCGGACTGATGTTGAGCATAGCAGCTACTACCTCAACACCGCGAAACAACACTCCCAAATCAAGGGGTGCACCCAAATCGAATCACGAAAGTAATAGATATGGTATCGAAAAAGTGTGTTCGCTAGAGGTGGCGAACCTCAATGGCCCGGTGCGGCTCCTGTTTTAGTCATGTCAGGGGTCATCCAAAATCGTTCTCTTTCTTCAGTCAACGCGTTCACCAAACCATCCACTTTATTCTGGATCAACACTCCGCGTATAATAGTTATTAAAGTGGTTTTTGGTATCGACAGAGAGTATGTCCATATCCGATCCCGGTCTCTTTAATAACTACGTATTTATTACCCGATGGTCATTTAAGTTAAAGTTTAAACAAATCAAAGTCCAAAAGTCAAGTTGCAAATTTGACTTCAAAAATTTTACATTTTACAATTCAATTTATTTCAAATATTTAAATCATATTCCAAATGAAAATTTAGTTCAAACATTTGAGTTAACAATATAATTAAGTATTCAAGTTCAATTTACTAAGATCCCAATTTCACTTATTAAATTTAGTTCATAATCAATGGATTCAATTTAATGGTCAATTTAGTTCAAAACATTAAATCAAATATTTATTTCAATTCATATTTACATTCATCGTTATCATAAATTCGATTAAATCAATTTCATTAACTAAATTCCTTTTATCAAAATAGCTTCATTTGATTTATTTACCAAATTCAATTAAATTTCTATTTAAAGAAACCCAATTTCATTTATTTGGTTCCATGATTTACATAACACAAATAAGTTTATTTACGAGTTACAAATCAACTCAATTCATATTCAGTTTACAATGTCCTGATTTAATTAATTCATTAAATTTAAAATCATTTTAAATTTAAATTATCACTAAATTAAATCCATAAAACTTTAGTTAGTTTTGTATTACTCTTAAGTCAAATTTCATTTAATTTCAAATTTAATTTAAACAAGTTCCAAATCTATTTAATTTAAAACCGAGTTTTAAATCTTAATCTAACTAATCTAATAAAATTTTAAATTATTAAATTCCAAAACTTTACTTGTTTCTAAATCTCATTTCAATTATTCAACTTACTTAACTTTAAATTTTCCTAAATCAAATTACAATTTTTCAATTCATTTTATTCAATTAATTAGATTTATTAATTCGTTTCAATTAAATCCATTAATTTATTTCAATTAATCCATTAATTTATTCAATTAAATCCATTAAGTTCGTTACTTAGTTTCAAAACAAATTGTTAAGTTCATTCCTTAATTTCAAATAGATTTCAATTTCAAAATGATTTTCTTAACCAATCGGGTTCCTATTTTTATTATCTATCCTAGGCCAAGTTGTTTAATTGGGTATTTATCATTTCAACCCAACATCATTTAATATAAATCGTTCAGGTCTATCATTTCAACCCATAACGATTTATCCCTATTCTAATGTCCGTTCGGGTATGTATCATTTCAACCCATAGTGATTCTAAACTAACAAGCAAGTTGCAATTTCAATTAAATATATAAACAATGTAAATTCAAATAAGTACAAAATACTTGCATGGAACTTCACTATCATTTCACGTAAGTCAATGGTTATTTCTATTTAAATATTTACACATCATGTAACAATTTAATTGGTTTTGTGAATTAAACATCGTCATTTCATGTGATTAAATTAACAATTTAATCTTAACAAATTCAATCTTAACATAACAAATTTAGTGTCATAACTATTTACCATAACTAACTTCAAATCACAATTTAACATACATGGCGTCAATTAAGCAATTTAAATACTAACAATAGTCAATTTTTACTTGTATAGCAATTAACAGTTTATGTGAACAATTTTAACATCCAAATTAATATTAACAACATCTATCACTTGATTATCATAGCATAATAGATTGAGCCGTGAATGAAATATTCACCTTGCGTGGTTAGAGATTTGACGACGAAGCATGAAGACGAATAGATAAGAGGAACTAATAAGCACGACACAAAAGCGAACACAAACTGCAATCAAAAAATTAATTAAATTTTCAATTTTGTTCAATACAATATATATATATATAGATTTTATATATAATCATACCAAAGCAAAGAAACTAGATAGATCCGACAAGCTGAATGGAAGCCTAAGTCTCCGAAGCAGTAGCTGGAACAAAATACAGTAAAACACTGTATGTGAGCAACCAGAATTTCAAAGTTATATACTGCTATATAATATACAGTTTCATATATATATTTATATATAAAACGGAAGTGCACTGAACTACGGCTGCGGCCAAGGCGAGGCACAACAGTGACGGTGGAGCAGGGGACGTCGCAGTGGTCGGAGTGTAAAGCGGGCTGGTCGTTGGCGGTTGCGGGCTGGGGTCTGGTGGACAGTGGGCGGACGGCGGCGTGGGCTGTGGGGGACGGAGGCGGACGTGGGGCAGTGGGTTGGCTGGGTCTGGGTTCGGGTGGGTCTGGTGGACGTGGCAGTGGAGGGCAATGGGTTGGCTGGGTTTGGGGTCGGGGTTCGGGTGGGCGGACGGGTAGTGGGTAGGGCAATGGGGCGGAGGCGAACAGTGGGTAGGGCAGTGGAGAACGTGGTGGGCTGGACGGCGGATGGGGGCGTGGGCAGTGGGCGGACGCGGGGGCTGGATGGCGGACGGTGGCGTGGGCAGTGGGGAACGTGGCGGGCTGGACGGCGGATGGGGCGTGGGCAGTGGGCAGACGCGGGGGATGGACGGTGGATGGGGTCGTGGGCAGTGGGCGGACGCGGGGGCTGGATGGCGGACGGTGGCATGGGCAGTGGGGGACGCGGGTGGTGGGGAAGTGGAGGAGTTTCATTTGCTTTGGGGGAAGGGGGGAAAGAAGTACAAACTGATAAAAAGAAAGAATTATGAAGAGAAGGAAGAAAAGCTACGTACCAGAAGTCAGTGATTTGCAAACGAACAAGTGAATGCTCAGTATACCAAGTTTATACAGATGTCTAACATCCAAGGGTCACAATATTAATTTTCTTGGTAACTGCTGTGGCTATTGGGTTTTCAAAACTGAATGGTCAATAGTCCCTTAGAATTCTGAACGATGAGACAGTTGGGTACCGGTTTGTGCTGCGTAACGGACCAGTTTGTAATCCGTTAAACAATCATAATTCGCAACGCCGAACTCCGATTGACACAAATAAATATACCGTTTTGATCAGCGTGACGAGGCGAACACAACGGTATATAGATATCAGTGGTACGATTGAATTATAAAAATTCGATTTTTCTACTATGGAAAAATGCAGCAAAAACGTAGAAAAATAAGATCGATGGAGCTAAAGAAGTCCGAATTTTGAAAAACGAAAAATGACGTCTTAGTCAGAAGATGAATTAGAATTTTTCTATGTAAAAATATTCAGGTTTGAAAAACATTTTATTATCATCAATTTAACTGATATAAATTGAAATAAAATTACACTATAAAATAAACTTCCAAATTTTCTGATGAAAATTTACTAGTTGCTATGATTAATTAGACGCATTCCAAATATCAAATTTGAACAGCAACGGAAGTTGTTTGTGGAAATTTGAATTTCTACACTCAATAAATGATTTTAAAATTTTTAAACTGGGTCGGAATTTCAGGGTCGTTACATTCTCTCCCACTCAAAACTTTTCGTCCTCGAAAAGGAACACGGTAAAGAGTGGAAGAAAAGATAGAAGAGATACGATTGGATATAGAATAGATTATCAAAAAATATAGAATATAGAATAGAGTTTACCTTCCACAAACAATTCTAGATTAGAATCCCGAATACTCTTCTCGGTTTCCCAAGTGCAATCACGATCATCGGGACTCCATTGGACTTTGACTAGACTAACAGATTTCCTTCTAAGCTGCTTCGTATCTTGATCGACTATACGAAGTGGTCTCCTTTCGATAGTCAAATCTGGCTCAATATCTACTTCATCTAGCTGAGCAATTGGAATGGTCATGGATGGATCACGCACGACTTTCCGAAGATGTGAAACATGGAATATGTTGTGCACGCCCTCAAATTTTTCTGGTAATGCGACTCTATAAGCTAGTGTACCAATTCTCTTGGTGATAGTGAATGGTCCAAAAAATCTAGGAGCAAGCTTCCCTCTTTGACCAAATCGAATAACATTCTTCAAAGGTGATACCTTCAGAAATACCTCATCCCCAACCTGGAATTCTAAATCTCTTCTACGCCTATCTGCATAGCTCTTCTGCCTATCCTATGCGGTCTTCATCTTCCTTCTGATCTCATTAACCTTCTCGGATGCCTCCATAATCATATCTGGGCCAAGAACTAATCGATCACCAGGCTCAATCCAACAAGCTGGCGATTTGCATGGCCGTCCATATAAAGCTTCGAATGGTGCCATATCGATACTCGCCTGATAACTGTTATTATAAGTGAATTCAACCAAATGGAGATGGTCTTCCCAAGATCCACCGAAATCAATAATATAAGCTCGGAGCAGATCCTCCAAAATCTGATTCACCATCTCAGTTTGGCCATCTGTTTGAGGATGATAAGCTATGCTCAGATTCAGTTTAGTGCCCAAGACGTCCTAGAATGCCTTCCAGAATTTACTAGTGAATATAGGATCTCGATCGCATACAACACTAGACGGAACTCCATGAAGTCTAACAATCTCTCTCATATAAATCTCGGCCAGACTCGAAGCAGTACGAGTGGTCTTTACAGGAATAAAGTGAGCAGATTTGGTCAACCTATCAACAATCACCCATATACTCTCGTTACCTTTTCTGGTCCTCGGTAATCCATCAATGAAGTCCATAGAAATCTGATCCCATTTCCAACATGGAATCTCTAGGGGTTGAAGTAAATCGGCAGTCCTCTGGTGATCGGCCTTGACTTGTTGGCAAGTGGTGTATCTACTAACATATATAGAAATATCTCTCTTCATCCCACTCCACCAATATAAACGCTTCATATTACGATACATCTTAGTGACACCAGGATGAAATGAAAGTGATGATTGATGGTTCTCTCTAAGCACTTCTTGTCTCAATCCATCGACATTAGGAACACAAATACGGTTGTCGATCCTCAGAACTCCATTACTATCTACTTGTGCTCCCATTTTACTGTCAGCATTTCCAACTCTACCAAGAACTAACTCCTTCATACGATAGAGTAAAGTGTCCTCATATTGTTTAGCTTTGATACGATCCATAAGAGATGGAGAGATAACGAGCTGAAACAACATGCCTTCAATAAGATTACAACAAGACAATGCTCTGCTGCGGCTCAAAGCATCTGCTACGACATTTGCTTTCCCCGGAGTATAAGTGATGTCGAGATCATATGCAGCTAAGAATTCGAGCCATCAGACTTGTCTCTGGTTCAAATCCTTCTGAGAAAAGATATACCTCAAGGACTTATGATCAGTGAATAATTCGAATTTGGTTCCCAAAAGATGGTGCCTCCATAGTTTCAAAGCAAATACAACTGCAAGAAGCTCCAGATCATGTGTGGCATAGTTTAATTCATGGGTCTTCAACTGACGACCCGCATAAGCAATAACCTTTCCATTTTGCATAAGGACAGCACCTAAACCTTCTCGGCAAGCATCTGTATAGACAGTTAATCCTTCACTTCCCTCAATTACCGTAGGAACAGGGGCTGAAGTTAACTTGCGCTTCAACTCATTCAAAGCTACACTTCTAACTCCAAATAAACTTGACATCCTTCCGAGTTAAAGCAGTAAGTGGGGCAGAAATCCAGGCAAAGTGCTCAATAAATCTGCGATAATAGCCGGCTAAGCCCAAGAAGCTACGAATATCTGTGGGAGTTTTGGGAGTCTCCCAATCCTGTAGATTAATTGATTCAAATTAAAAGGAGATAAGATTGTTTGAAGCGGAACAGCGAATAAGATAGAACTTACATTGATTACAGCGATCTTAGCTGGATCGACCGAAATCCCATTTTCTGAAACAATATGGCCAAGGAATCTCACTTCGTCTCGCCAGAAGTGGCATTTGGAGAACTTGGCTTTAAGCTGATGGTTTCGGAGAGTTTCAATAACATAACTGAGATGTGTTTCATGCTCTTTCTCGTCTTTGGAGAAGACGAGAATATCATCAATGAATACAAGGACAAACTTGTTAAGGACATCACGGAAGACTCGGTTCATCAAGTCGACGAAATAAGCAGGTGCGTTAGTCAAACCGAATGGCATAACCAACCATTCATAGAATCCATTCTCGGTACGGAAAGCTATCTTATGGATACTATCTTCTGCTACTCTGAGTTGGTGGAATCCAGTGGCTAGATCAAGTTGTGAGAAGACTTTAGCTCCATGGAGCTGATCGAATAAATCATTGATGCGAGGCATCAGATAGCGATTTTTGAGAGTGTGTTTGTTTAGTTCTCTGTAATCAACACACATGCGAAGAGATCCATCTGATTTGGTGACAAATACAACTGCGGCGCCCCATTCAGAACAACTTCTCCTAATCAAACCCTTAGCAAATAGATCCTCAATTTGAGTTTTTAGTTCAGCTTTTTCTTTATGAGCCATCCTTCGGTGTGGAAGAACTACGGGAGTAGCTCCTGGAACAAGATCAATGCGGAAATCGATTTCCCGTTTAGGCGGTAGAGAGTTGACCTCTTTAAATACATCGGGAAATTGCTGAACGATAGGAGTGGAGTTAAGAGCATCTGGGTGGGCATCAAGAGAAAATATGAAGCTTCCAGCATATTTCTGAGGTGATTTGCATTCAATGACAAGTTGTAGACCCTTATCACTGACTAAAGAAATAGAACGAGCTTTGCATGAAATAACGGCATCGAATTTTCTTAACCAATCGGCACCTAATAAGATGTCAAATGCTTCGAAGCCAAGCACATAAAAATTACTAGTGAATCGATATCTTCCATACATAAGTACAACCTCATTACAAATTCTTCTAAGGTTGGCAAGTCCTCTAATAGGGTTGGAGACACATAAGGAAGTAGTGGTAAAAGTAGGTTCAAATTTGAGTTTACTACAAAGATCAATAGATATGAAGCTATGGGAAGCGCCAGTGTCGAATAATACTCTAATAGGTAAATCTTGTAATGAAAAAGTACACCGTAAGGTACCTTGGTCATCCTGGGCCGGTGGTGCAGATGGTGCAGGTGTGGTGATAACAAATACTCCAGAAGTGGTGCCACGCTTATGCATTAGGAAGTCTTTCTTGAAATGACCAGGCTGGATGGGGCGTGGGCAGTGGGCAGACGCGGGGGCTGGACGACGGATGGGGGCGTGGGCAGTGGGCGGACGCGGGGGCTGGACGGCGGACGGTGGCGTGGGCAGTGGGTGGACGCGGGTGGTGGGGCAGTGGAGGAGTTTCATTTTCTTTTGGGGGGGGGGGGAAGAAGTACAAACTGATAAAAATAAAGAATTATGCAGAGGAGGAAGAAAAGCTACGTACCAGAAGCCAGTGATTTGCAAACGAACTAGTGAATGCTCAGTATACCAAGTTTATACAGAGATGTCTAACATCCAAGGGTCACAATATTAATTTTCTTGGTAACCGCTGTGGCTATTGGGTTTTCAAAACTGAATGGTCAATAGTCCCTTAGAATTCTGAACGATGAGACAGTTGGGTACCGGTTTGTGCTGCGTAACGGACCAGTTTGTAATCCGTTAAACAATCATAATTCGCAACGCCAAACTCCGATTGACACAAATAAATATACCATTTTGATCAGCGCGACAAGGCGAACACAACGGTATATAGATATCAGTGGTACGATTGAATTATAAAAATTCGAATTTTCTACTACGGAAAAATGCAGCAAAAACGTAGAAAAATAATATCGACGGAGCTAAAGAAGTTCGAATTTTGAAAAACGAAAAATGACGTCTTATTCAGAAGATGAATTAGAATTTTTCTATGTAAAAATATTCAGGTTTGGAAAACATTTTATTATCATCAATTTAACTGATATAAATTGGAATAAAATTACACTATAAAATAAACTTTGAAATTTTCTGATAAAAATTTACCAGTTGCTATGATTAATTAGACGCATTTCAAATATCAAATTTGAACAGCAACGGAAGTTGTTTGTGGAAATTTGAATTTCTACACTCAATAAATGATTTAAATTTTTTTAAACTGGGTCGGAATTTCAGGGTCGTTACAGTTAAGGATAAATTTTCAAAAGAGAAAATTAAAATGCAAATAAATATTGTTTATGATAATATTGACTGTAATATAAATTTTCTAAAAGAAAAAAAAGAAAAGAAATGCTATTCACTTTGTTAATTAAAGCTTGTCAAGAAAGCATGAGATACCTTGAACGATCTAAATATGCTTAAAAATGTATTGGACTTTGAAGCCATCTGTCAACATTTATGCTCTGCTAAATTTGGTTGTATTACATATCTCATCGTATATTTTAGGACAAAATGGAGAACTCCTTATAAATCAATTAAAGAAAAGAACACAATGGCATGCATATGGTAAACTCCTATAATTATATAATATCCAGTTGTCAAACTAAAGTATTGCGAAGTAAAAAAAAAGTATGTTATAACATGCTTATTAGCAAATGATTTATGGCTCTATCTTGGTTGTAATGTCACTTTGAATAGAAGTCAAAATTTCAACATGCCTGTTTTTGCACTATAGAGATCTAATCAGATACTGAAGTTTTGTATTTAAATTAAGGTCGCGTTAACTATTTGAAAGTGTAAGTATATCATTACAGAAAAAAAATACATGCAAAACTGCTGCTGGTACAGGGCAGCAACACATATTTAAAAAAATAAAAAAAATGATTAAGGCGTAGGCTAGGACAATGCAATAGCAGTGTCTTGCTGCAAACCAGTTGCTGCGACATTCTGCTCGTTTTCTCCTTGTACTAAATTTTAAGTAACAACATATTTCAGATACATAAGCAACAACATATTTTTTGTATTCAATATTGATTTCTTGTGTCATTTAGTTAGAGAAATATAACTTGCAATATAAATCAACTGAAGTGCATTTGATTATATATATTTTATATTCAGGTTTGTGCGCTTACAAAGAACACAACTTTCATTAATATATACAGATGGATTATATTAGCAAAAGATGAACTATTACAACTGAAAGATACATGATATATATACATATATGTATATATATGTGTGTGTGTATACATATATATGTATGTATATATATAAGGAAATAAGAACAATAAGATATTGGTGTATGAAAGCTTTAACTGATATATGCAAGGTACTAGATTATAGGAACATGGTGAAATGCAGCTTTAGGTCTGAACATAATAATATCTTGAAAATTCATTTGATCCAACATAACTGAAATCATTTTATAAAAGTATAAGCATAAGCAAAAGTCGAAAGATCCAATGTGAGAAGCATCAAGACGCTTTACTTAGAGTAACATATAAAATTCACGTGGGTTACAATTACAAAAATGAAATTGATGGTCAGAAAAATTGTTAGGTGCTTGTATTTCATATGGTATATGTTAGAGTACATGGATTTAATTGTATAAAATTCTCCAGTAGACGTAAATAGTCTAAATTGTATTTTCGAAAATGCTCAGGTAACTGTGTAAAAAACCTACTTTGGAGGTACTACTTTTAAATTTACTATTGTATTGTTAGATGTTGGCTTATAAGACTGTCGGCGTACTATTAGAGATTTGAGTAGCTATAGGGTATCAATACTTTAGACCATCCATATTATGTACAACTTCCTTTATTTTCCGAGAGTGAACCAGATTGGCCTGGTCGTGTGGTCGGGTTCTAGATCCGCAACACCGTAGTTATATGTCCCTTCGATGCACATCACAGTATTGGTAGTAGTAGATGGGTTGTTGTCCATAGCCCATTGTGTCACTTAGGCCAGCAGCATGTTACCATTAATGGCAAAGCAGGGTTATAATCGGGGCTATGCGTACACGAGCCGATGGTAGTTGGGGTCACGATGTCCGTTGAGCTAACTGATGGCTGTAAGAATAGACGGTTGCTCTGAAGTTGGCAAGTAGACCTGGGTTCCTGGAGCATGTTGTTCTATCAGTCTCCTATTCTGATTCGGGATTATGTGTGTGCAGTGGATTAGTATATATGTCTCATTCCTATAATGAGTGGACTAGACTAGAGACTAGTTGAGTCTAAAGTATAGTCCATCCTCGTTTATCCATACTCTTTGATGATTTGGTATTTTTGAGGTAGTCTTACTTTATTGTTGGTACTTTGGTTTGTGGATGAATTATATTTATGGTTTGTGTGATGTTGGATATGATTTAGATGATTTGATAGGCTATCTCACATTATATGTATATATATATATTGATTTTGATAATGGTTTCTGAACATGGATAATTCACTCATTCGACGTTGATTTTGTGATTTCTAAGTGGTATCCTTTATATAGGTGATGACACTTTATTATGTGAAATTGTAGTGGTTGTTGTCTTGAGATATTTGAACTTGTTAATGACATTGTTAGTATTATTATTATACTTTTAATTGATTTGACATATTTCATATCACTTATCATTATAGACATAGTCCGACCCGTGTGTTATTTATAATACTCGGGTCAGTCCGAGACATTTCAGGTTCTGGGGATGAAATGACCGCTTCATTGGATGTTGGGCATAGATGGAGGCTAGGTTTTATTATTATATATTGTCATTGTATAACATTCAGTTGTATATAGATTCATGTATTAGATGTTTTGATATTGGTATATATTTGATGTATGATTGGAATGATGTATACATTCTTATTATATATTATCGTTGCATTTGACTATGTGTTTTCCTTATCATTATTTGTACATTGTGTATTGTTCTGTCTTGGAGGCACACATGTTTATTGCTTTGTACCAAGATCGTGTCTATCTATGGTGAGTTTTTATATGATTTGAGATATGTACCGGTGTTAGTCCAAGGGAATATTCACGTGTGTACCCCATATCGCCTCATTCTCCGTATTATGCGACAGTATTATTATATAATACTCTTGGGTAGTATGAGTGTGGAGGTGAGGGTGTTACATAACGTATATCGATGTATCAGCTAAGTACATACATTAGGCATCCAAAAAAACGAGGTCTTTTTTATGCAAGGGAAATAATAACAAAGAGCATGATTGAATGAGAGTGGCCAGGCCGAGTGCTCATATATCAGCTTATTTAATTCTACAAGTTTATTTCATTTACCAATGTATTTTACCCTAAGTTATTGTGCTAATTTATGTTTATAGAGGGATGGATCTGCTCATTTGATACACATGACTCTATTTATTCTAATATGGGTGAGATTTGTTAGTGTACCATGTGATCATGCGCACATATGTTGTTGAGTATATGAAATAGCTCATACAAAGATGTTTACCCAAATATGTTTACTTTCCCTCATTTCACATTTGGTACTTTTGAATTGGTATGTTACCCTGAAACTTTCAATAATAATTTTAAAGGGTTTTTTGGTCAATTTAATAAGGTCAAAAAGAAATTTTTTAAATAATGAAATTTGATGGCGAAATCTGTACCATTGCATAGATCAGATTTTTTTCAATTAGTTTCGACTGTAAGAACGTCAAAATCAAAGATCGTATGGAGGAGATATGAAAGATTCGGGTTATGGGTTTGTAGTGGGCCGAAGCAGGTTAGGATCCATTGTTTCAAATTTGAATGAAACGTTGTTTCCCTCCATTTGATTATATCATAAACTAATGTATGATCATTTTTATTTATCTCTTCTTCTTCTTCTTCCCCGTAGACTTCCTACTCTATGGATCTTTAAAACACCACAACTCACTCATTTCTCAACCAAAATCACAAATGACATATCAAAATGAGAGTGGGTCAAGGGTTACAAGTAGATACCAGTTTCAATATGAATTGAGATGATTTTCAGTCACCAAATTCGGGATAGCAGAAAGATCGAAGAGTTCTTCATTAAGTTCAGAATTATGATCTTCATTTCAATGAGAGGATCTCGTCTCTTTGGTATTTAATGAGATTAAACTATTATAATATTGTTTTTGATCTGGCCTTAGAATTAATTTTGAATTTATCAGGATATAATTATTGTTTAATTTCTAATTAGTGAATGATTAACAAATAAACCCAAATTTATTAGTAATCTACGTAGTTGATCCAAAATTTAACCAAAGTTGATGATATAAGATACTGGGACTGTAGATGATGATCAGATGACCCCATAATGAAGTATGATGAAGTTTAAAATGAATAATACTATGTAATGGTCAAAACGAAGAAGAAACATAACAAAAACGAGAAGAAGAGAGGCACGTCCATGCCAAAATAGATTGAGGCTGATCTACAGTTAGGATCACCCTTGGTGCATTGGTCACATGATCGGTTTGACCGATAGTGACTCTACCCGCAGACCGGTGGGGATCAATTGGGGCTAGGTTGAACATGGACCCAATAGGGTTGAGACAAATGGGGATCGCCTTTTCAAACTGGGTTTTTGTGTGACTCTTCTAGCTATTTCTGAGGCAACTATGCTAGTATGATCTTGACATGACAAAATATGCATTTGTGATTGCATGCATGACTATTAAAATGTGTGTAAATGGATGTATAATAAAGTAGTCGATGTCCATGGTTGTGTCGTATAGCTGTTGTGTAACAACCCGCACTTTCTGACACACTGATCCAAAGCTCAGTGTGGCTTCCGATCTCGTGTTGTGCCGAGAAATACAAGCTGTTGGGATTTTAAAAAATTATAGAGCATAATTATAAGAAGTTCTAAGACATTCTACACTTTCAGATCTCACAGTGGAAGGAATTAAAATGCAACTACAAAAAATAGACATCTCAGAAAAACAGTCTCTAAAATACTTGTTTTAAATATACACTATTTTCCAAAGTACAATATAAGCTTTACAAACATTTAATACAATAAGTGACTACAAGAGGAACGATGAATAATATGAGAACTCCAACGTGAAGCTCCTTTCTCCACGTACTATGCCCAATCAACTACTAACCTGTCATCCTGGGGTGGGGAAAAATGAAAAGGATGGAGTGGGTCAGACAAAAGTCTGGTGAATGAGTACAAGTTTAATATGTGATGGTCATGTGCAGTTAACTTCAAAAATATTCTAATTGACATAGGGTATGCTACATGTGTCTATGAATTTCTAAGGTCTACTACTTGTGTAGACCACTACAAGCATCGAACTATGGATCGAACCTCACACCAACGATCAAATAATGCTCCTAGAGCTACCCAATAAGAAATCACTACCCGTAAGATACTATGGAAACCCCTTTTCCCACCAATACTACTGTGGGAACTGCTCTCCCATGAATACATATAACCATCAATAAGCCTGGAGAGGGAGAACCTCGTAATGCAAGCTTGTTGTGTGACTCATCGTATGCACCCACTGTTCACCTCTCGATCGTGGTGGCTTTAACACTTCAAATTGAAACACTCCTTGCATACGTAGTATTCTTTGATACAGCTAAAACATCTTGACTTACTCTTTCCTTATTCTGAAATAGGTTTACTGAAATCATACTTTTTAACCTTCTTGACATAAAAGATTCTACAATTTAAACCACACTTGGGTGGAGAAACACAAGGCGATGTTCACCTTTCACTACTACAAGAAGTTCGATCTAGCGCTATATATTTTCAATTTTAACCATTGATTGAAAAGATCGTTAAATTCCCATGTTACTTCTTATCTCCGTCCCAACCATTTCAATATCCTCAAGTTCCATAGTCAATCTTGTCTTAGTGGGCTGTTTAATCCTATTTATCTAACTCCAATCTATTTCTTTTCTTTTAAGTTTTAGTGATAGTCAAAATATCAAAATCTCTGATTTTTACCATTACTATAAAACTAGTAAGTTTTTTTCAAAAAAAACCTTAAAACCCTTTATTCATTTTTAACACAACCATTTCCTTTTACTAGGGTCATAACATTTTCTTTAATTAGATTATCAAAATGTTTAACTTATCCTAGTAAAAATGTACATAAAAACACACCTTTCTAAAATCTTCTTTTATAAATAAGAAATTTTTCACAAAATCGTATTTTATATTAAATATTTTTTCCCAAAGAAAATTCAGTATTTTTAACTTATTATTATTATTTTAGGGATATAACAGAAACATTTGTAAAACATTTTCTGATACATAACTGTTTTTTTAATTTACAAAAAGGAATTTAAAAGTTAGACCTTACATACTCTTCAAATTTTTTTTCTTTTCAAAAGTTCTATTGTTAAAAGCAAAGTACACACTGAGGTAAGTACAACAATGTGCCCTAAAACAAAACAAAAGCTTTAAAACAGTTATCAAAATTAACTTTTCACCAAATTCTTTAATTTTGCTTTTTAAACAAATCCAATAAAGTTTATCTGACTATTTTATATAGAACCATAAACCAATTTTTTTCTATTAAATATCAGATACCCATTGTTTTTAACTTTTTAGAGAACATTTTCATTGGTTTATCACTTATGTTAGAGTAGACAATAACAACTAATTACCTAAGCCCACTTATACCTGATAATGCTTTAAGTGTATAAAGTTCTGTCTTCCTTATAAAAGATAGTTACTCAAGTTTATTTTCCAATACAGCGTCCAACTCAATACGGAAATGTTCCACCTATACTTTTAAGTAAGTATGAGTCCCTACAACTCCTATAAATATAAAGATAGGGTTTCTACTATAACTGGGAAAATTTTGCCCTAAGTTTGTAAAGTCCTTTTTCATGTTCCCTTTATGCTTTGTTGGCATCTTACTCTTATTATATGGGTCTCTTGGTACTAATCTTCTTCATTCACCCTTATTACCATAATATGTTTGCTATTGCTAGTTGGTATAGAAAACCTCCACTAGCTCTTCTTTATGGGGTAAACCACTATAAACATAATAAGTTTATTTTTTTCCACCTCAGCTATTATAACCTTATCATTTATCCTAACCCACAATTCTTTGCTTATCGAAGAGATATTCCAACAACTACCTTATGTTCCCACATGTATAGGGTGTTGTGTACTAATACATATATCAGAAAATCACAATTAGCTCTCCTAGTCAGATTTGGCTCATCTTATCTCCTCACTTATGGATACCGACAGAACCATATAGGGATGTTCACGCTCGGAATCCTAGCTGCCTTCTCCGAGCCATTCTTTTAAGACTTGTACTCATTCTTATCCGTTTTTGGGAATTATTTTCAACTTTCCTACGATAGTATAGGCGCAAATAAAATAAATTTCGATATATATATAAAATCTAAGGAATTTTTTTGAAAACTTTTATCTATATATATGTATATGTATATTTTCAAAACCCATTTTTGAAAACTTTTCTAAAAACATTTTGGAAAAACTTTTGAAAAACCACTTTTTTTTTCAAAAACTTTTCAAGTGTGTTTGCTCAATACATGCCTAAATCCTAGGGGATCTTAAATCTAAGCTTTAATACCAAATGCAATAACCCACACTTCTTGACACATTGATCCAAAGCTCAGTAGTGCTTTCGGTCATGTCATGCCAAGAAATACGAGCTATTGGGATTTTAAAATATTATAGAGCATAATTGTAAGGGCAAGTGTTAGACCAAAACCTGGTATAACATCCATGATGCAAATTATGATAAACCAACCCTTGATTCGAATGCGTGTGATGAAACGATTAAGCATGACATTATTAGTGTTAACCAATTAATGCTATCAAGGATAAGCTTATCATTTAAAATTAAGTGCAAGATGGTGTCATTAAAGAATGGATCTATAATGCCAATGGGCTCTTGATGGAAAATATTCGAAAGCCCGACTGTTTTCTTGGAATATGATATTCGAGATCTCCTAAGGTCATTTAAAATATTCGTGACTCCTTAAGATCACTTGGTGTATGTATTTGAGAATCCGTACGATCATTTGGAATTGTATACTCAAAGTCTCATATCATATATCCAAAGGAGATAAAGAAGACAAGTGGCAGATTTGTGCAATAGCCCATTAAGCATGCTAATAGACTAGGTAATTGGTCCTCATATTCAAAGTCCGATGTTCATATACAGTAGGCAAAATAGTATTGTGCATGTTAACACCCAATTAGATCGAAACTCTTCTGAAATAATCATATCGAGCTTTGGGCCTAAGGATCGTTGTTGTATACACGTCCATGTCAATAATGTACAAAGTGCATAGTCAAAATAGTAAGCATGTCCAAGTCCTTGTTTATATAAATTGTGCATGATTACAATCAAATAGGAGTTTTCTCCAATTCAATTTTGGATTTACAAGAATTTAGTTTTGAGAGTTGAGGAAAGAAATGACCGCCCCTCCATAGTGCCTCTAGGTCCATATTTATAAGGGATAAGTTGCGGCACGACAACTTGATGCTCGACATTCATGAGCTTCAGCATCATCAACGTCATGTGGCACTGAGCCTCGTCTTTGATGACCTTCGACAACCTCGAGTGCGTAGTTGATCCTCGACACTGCTGCAGTAGAGGTGGTATTCGACATTAATTAGGAGTGATGTTAGTCGAAAGCTATTACAGTATGAGTCGACGTTGATATGGAACTACACTGCTATGTGGTGGCACCTCTTTGTATAACGTCGGCCTTGATAATTCCTACGAACGTTGATATCTTTTGGCATCGTCGTCGCATGTTGGTATGTGATATCTTCTAAGTGCTGATGAAGTGCGGCACTTTTATAACACTACATTAATAGGTGTTGACATCAATAAGCATTAACATTGATGAGCGATGATATGGGAAATGATATGGATTAATAGCAATGTCAACATTGATGGAAGGCAGCATCACTTTGGAGGGTGACGTTGGGGTAAGGTGGCATTGGTCACAGGCGGTATCAATAGCAAACAACATCGATACAGGGCGGTAATGATTGAGTTTTAATATCCACCTCATCTTCGTAGGTGGACGGTGACAATGATGGAAGTTAGCACCAATGAGATGCGACATAGATCCCGCCTTTATAATGTTGATGCCTTACGCTGTTAGTTGTATGTGACACCATCACTTCCTTGGAGAGACACAATATTGTTTCCATGCGGTGTTGATAAAACTCGGTATTATTGGCTTCATTGAAGACATGTGACATTGAAGAAAGGCGACATGAAGATGGTGTGGCATGTACGAGAGTTTGTGTTGCCTTTATAAATGAGGAACGACAGTGTAGCCTTTCAACATTGGCAGTTGGTCTATTATTCTTTACTTTTGAAACAAATATCTTTGTTCCCATCCTTTGAAAATTATGCGGATGACATTTGCCCCCTCCTTGTATGAGTAAAGCTTTTTACTCTTTAGTGTAAAACTATGAATTCCTTTGCATTGTCCGATCCTTAGTGAGATCTCCTTCCTAGTGCTATTTTCCTATAAAATGCAAAACAAGCCATGATTTTTAATGTTAACCTTTTGATCTGATTTTGAGCAAACCTTTCAGGAGATTATAAAGGACCTATTGTTTGAAACCTAACGTTACTTTTGGAGTTTATTAAGATTAGAAAATTATCTAAAAAATAAAGATTTTCATGAATAGAAAACTAAACAGTCATTTATGAATTATAATTTCCTAAGTGGAAATACCATTGGATGGAGGACCAAAAATCCTTCTAGCAATGATAATAGAGGATCAACAGATCCATCCGACGATTATAATTGAAGTCTAGAAAATCCATCTGATAATAATATAAGGCCATAAATCCTTCTTGTAATGACAGAAGACCAGAAATCAATCTAATATTCATAATAGATGACTAGAAAACCATTTGGTAATAATAACATTTTGAATAGAAAACCAGGAACCTATTTGGTAATAACAGAAGACCAGAAAACCATCTGCAATAATAATAGAAGACCAGAAATCCAATCTAGCAATAATAATAGAAAACCAAAAAATCCATCTGGCAAATCCAATATGGCAATAATAATGGAAGACCAGAAAATCCATTTGGCAAATCCAATCTAACAATAATAATGGAAGGCCAGAATATTCATCCGGCAATTCCAATCTGGTAATAATAATGGAAGACTAGAAAATTCATTTGGAAAAAATAGAAGAAGACCAGAAATCCAATCTGGCAAATGGAAGACCATAAAATTCATTTGGCAATAATAGAAGAAGACTAAAAATCTAACCTGGCAATAATAATAGAAGACCAGAAAACCCATCTAGTAAATCTAATCTGGCAATAATAATGGAAGATCAGAAAGTTCATTTGGCAAATCCAATCTGACAAATCCAATCTGGCAATAGAAATGGAACACCAGAAAATTCATCTGCCAATAATAAAAGAAGACCAGATATCCAATCTGGCAATAATGGAAGACCAAAAAATTCATCTGGCAATAATATAAAAAGACTAGAAATCCAATCTGGCAAAAATAATGAAAGACCAGAAAATTCATCTGGTAATAATAGAAGAAGTCCGAAAATCCAGTCTGGCAATAATAATGGAAGACCAGAATATCAATCTGGAAATAATAGAAGAAGAGCAAAAATCCAATCTGGCAATAATAGTGGAAGACTAGAAAATTCATCTAACAATAATAGAAGAAGATCAGAAATCCAATCTGGCAATAATAATGGAAAACCGGAAAATTCATCTGGCAATAATAGAAGAAGACCAGAAATCCAATCTGGCAATAATAATAGAAGACCAGAAAATTCATCTGACAATAATAGAAGAATATCAAAAATCCAATTTGGCAATAATAATGGAAGACTAGAAAATTCATCTGGCAATAATAGAGAAAGACCATAAATCCAATCTAGCAATAATAATAGAAGACCAGAAACTCTATCTGGCAATAATATAAGAAGAGCAGAAATCTTTTTCTAGCAATAATAATAGATCTTACTTTATAAGATCACTTGATTTTCACTTTGGGGGCACAAACAACATGTTTGTGATTGAGTTCTTTTATCTTTCTTTGGATATTGGACACCTTTGTCCCTTTTTCTTTGCATCTCTCTTTAGTCTTTGGACATGTTAGTCCTTTTCTTTGTGCCTCTCTTTAGGCCTTAGATGTCTTAGTCCTTTTCTTTGCACCTCTCTTTGGGCTTTGGACGTCTTAGTCCTTTTCTTTGTCACCATCTTAGGTGATGATCTCAACTTGAATCGTACCCCTTATCACCGTCTTAGGTGATGATTTAGGTCTGTCGTCCAGTGCGTTTGGTTAGCTATCTTAAGCAGAACCAATGACTTACCCGACCTCCCTCCAGGAGGCACTTTAGAGAGGCCTTTGATGGTGGCGCTAAAGGCTGGTTTGGTGCTTTGGCCAAGCCATTTTAGGCGGGACCAAAGGCTTACTCCTTCCCTCTAGGAGGTTCTCCGGCTAGGCCATGTAGACAGGGGCAGAAGGCTTACAGATGCTTTGATCAGGCCTTTTTAAAGGGGACAAAGGCTTACACTGATCTCCCTCTAGAAGGTGCTTTGTCCAGTTCACCTTGGCAAGGGACAAAGGCTTTTGCCCCTTACTACCTTCTTAGGTAGTGGTTTAGGCTTTCCATTATTTTAGGAGAGTCTTACTCCTCAACCATGTAGATACACTTATCTGAACTTCTTCATTTGTGCATTGTTGGAAAACACAGTCGCAAATGTTCGACGTTTCATGCTCTGGGTATTACACCATCGGGTTGGCATAGTTTATTGGTTCCAGGTGAGATTAATTTGTGTATGATTAAGGACCCTTTCCAATTTGGTCCGAGCGGTCCATCCACTGGATTCTTGGTATTTGCCATAGCTCTTTGGAGCACTAGATCACTTTTCTGAAATGATCTTCCTCTTACTTTAGAGTTATAATATTTGGATATTCTTTGTAGGTATTCAGCTGTTTGTATAGTCGCTTCATCTCTTAACTCATTGAATAAATCTAAGGATCTCTCTTTAACTCTTGATTAAGATTAAATGCATATGCAATTCTTTGATGGGAAGGCACTTCGACTTCAATTGGGAGCATGCCGTAACATCCATATGTTAGGGAATATGTGTTATGCCCTGTTGCAGTTTTAGTATGGGTTCTATATGCCTATAGAACGAGAGGTAATTCCTCTACTTAATTTCCTTTTGCTTTGTCTAATCATTTCTTTAGGATGGTTTTTACGGTTTTGTTGGCAGCTTCAGTGGCTCTGTTTGCTTTTGGGGGAGCTACAGATGAAAAGTTCTTGATGATTCCATTCTTATTGCAGAATCGGGTAAATTCTTCACTTTCGAATTGACATTGTCGGATATTATCTTGTATGGAATTCCAAATCTAGTGACAATATTCTTAATTACGAACTTTAGAACTTTTCCCGATGTGATATTCGAAAGTGGGTCCACTTCTACCCACTTTGTGAAGTAATCAATGGCTATCACTACGTATTTAGCTCCTGCTTTGGATATTGGCAACGGACCGATTAGGTCAATTCCTTATACATCAAAAGGCCATGGGCTTGAGATTGAATTTCGCTTGACGGTAGACGTGGGATCTTAGAGAACTTTTGACATTTTTCACACCTTTTCACATAATCGATAACATGGTTAGTCATCAAAGGCCAATAGAAACCCTATCTCCTAACTTTCTTAGCTAACTTCACACCATTGGAATGATCTCTATAGAATCCTTCATGGGCTTCTTTTAGCAATTTCGATCCTGTTTCCAGTCCAACACATCTCAAGTAAGGGAGTGAATACCCTTTCTTATAATGTTTTCCGTTTACCATAATGAAAGTTGAAACATGGCGCTTTTTTCTCCTTGCCTCCTTCTTATCTGTTGGTAGCTTTTCTTTTGTTATATATTCAATGATATGTGTCATCCAATTATTCTTATATTGACCATTAGCTTCCGTACGAGGAGATTCTTTTTAATGAATCTCAGTTTCATCTCCTTTCTCCTTGTGCATTAAAGCTTGAGACCTGGTCAACACCAAGGACTCATTCTCTGGATCGGGGTTTTTCTCCTCTATAATAGGATTCGATTGGTAGCCTATTGGCACAATTCGGGCTTCCGGTGCCCCCGCGAGCTAGCCAAATTAGCCAAAGAATCAGCTTGGGAGTTTTTGCCTCTTGGCACTTAGTGTATTGAGAAATCTTTAAATTTGGTCAGCATTTTCAATATCTTTTTGACATTTAAGATCAGCTTGGTATCCTTCATATGATCCCTTTGGTTTAACTAGTTCACCATTAATTGTGAATCGCTAAAAATCTCAATTCTAGGAATCTTCAATTGGAGCGCTAGGGCGAGTCCTGCTATCATCGATTCATATTCCGCCACATTATTGGTAGCTGGAAACCCTAACTTCATTGTGTAATGCAAACGGTGCCCATCGGGGGCAATAATTACATATCCAGCTCTAGCCCCGTGTTCGTTTGAGGCTCCATCCACGAACAGCTACCACTTAGGCTTTGGGTCTTTTTTCTTCTTTGACTGCTCTTTAATGAATCCCAAACATTCATTAATGAAGTCAGCCAGAGCTTGCCCTTTAATTGCTACTTGGGGTAGGAATTCAATATCATATTGGCTAAGCTCTATTCCCCATTTTACTAACCTCCCTGAGGTTTCAAGTTTACTAAAAGCTTGCTTGAGTGAAAAGTTAGTTAAGACTTTAATCAGATGCGCTTGGAAATAGGCTCTCAGTTTTCATGCGGTGAGCATTAAACAGTATGCCAATTTCTCTATAACTGGGTATCTAGTTTCTGCATCTTTGAGTCTCCTAGTGGTATAATATACTAGAAGCATAGTTCCTTTCTCTTCTCTTATCAGTATAGAACTAACTGCATGTTCATAAACTACCATGTAAAGATAAAGGTTTTCTCCATCTATAGGACTAGAGAGAATTGGTGGTTCCTCAAAATGATCCTTCAACTCTTCAAAAGCTTTTCAACAATCCTCACTTCATTCAAAGTTTTTCTTCTTCTTCATCGCATCGAAGAATGGAATACACTTATCAATGGCCTTGGAAATGAATCTATTCAATGCTACCACTCTCCCATTGAAGCTCATTACATCTTTACTTGTTTTGGGCTCTGTCATATTATTAATAGCTTGTATTTGGTCAAGGTTAGCTTCGATTCCTCTTGTCAAACAATATATCCCAAGAATTTTATGGACAGGATCCCAAAAGAACATTTTTGCGGATTAAGCTTCATTTGATATTTTCGTAACACTTCGAACATCTCTTCAAGATCCCTTAGATGATTTCTTTCCTCTTGAGATTTCACCAACATATCATCCACATATACCTCAATTTCTGGCCAATATGTTCCCTGCAGATTCTACATACCAACCTCTGGTATGTCGCTCCAGCATTCTTTAACCCAAAAGGCATTACCTTATAGCAATACGTTCCTCTATCTATTATAAAGATGGTGTTTTCCTTATTTGGTTTGAATATAGGAATTTGATTGTATCCAAAATAAGCATCCATAAAAGATACGAGCTTGTGTCCGTTTGTCGCATCAACTAGTTGGTCTATCCTCGGGAGGGGTTAATAATCTTTTGGACACGCTTTATTCAAATCAGTATAATTGACGCACATCCTCCACTTTCCATTAGATTTTTTGACTAATACTTGGTTGGCTAACCACTTCAAATAATACTTCTCTGATAAATCAGTTTTCAAGCAATCTCTTAAATTCTTCTTGAAAAGCATTGGATCGAACTTTATCAAATTGCCTTTTCTTTTGTCAGATAGGTGTGATATTTGGGTCTATATTCAAGGCATGGCATATAATGGTCAGATCTATTCCAACCATATCTGAATGGGTCCAGGCGAATAGATCGTTGCTGGATTGTAGGAGTTGAATTAGCTCTGCTTTAAGTTTGCTATCTAGCTTTTTTCCAGCTTTCATTGTCCTTGTCGGATCAACTGGATCCAAGCATATTTCCTCAAGATCTTCTATGGGCTTCATTCTCTCTTGCTCACCTCTATAGTCTAATTCAATGACTATCTCTTCACCTTCTATTTCATCCTCTACCATATTTGTTTCCTTCCTTTTCCTTTTTTAAAGGAGTTAAACTTTCTAAGTGTACGTTTAATTTCTCTACAAGTTTCTATTTTTGCTTTGGATGATTGGTTTGAAAACCTTTCATCCAAAGGATGTATAATTTTAGTTCCAATAGATTTAATTTTCTTCGAGTCATAACAAGAAGGAAATTTCGCTCATATTGCTCGAGTGTGGCAAAATACATTTCACGAGTGATAAATTGCTCTCCCATTACTGTTCCCTAACCGCTTTTGGGTAAGAACTTCACAATCAATTATTTTGGCGAAACAAAAGCATCAACCTCATCCAATGCTAGCCTTCCAAATAAGGCATTGCAATAGGAAGGTTGGTTCATAATGATAAAAAGAGTCTCAAATGTCCTGGAGTCTGGTGGAGCTCCCATATGTACCAAAAGTCTTATCTGCCCAATATGAGTCGACCCTGTGTTATTGAATCCAAAAATGGGCTTAAAACTTGGCTCAAGCTTTTCCTCTAGGATTCCCATTTGGTCAAAGGCATGTTTAAAAATTACATTGACAACACTGCCAGTATCCATCAAGATTATAGTAACCACATAGAGTCCAATTTGCATACTGATAAGTGGATCGTTATGTGGATGACGAACCCCTCTCAGTTCCCATGGAGTAATGGTCAAGTTATGCATCTAGATCTGGAATTTGGGATTTTTGAGTGGTGGTTCCTCATAGAGAAAGAAAATCCCATCGTTTTCTTCTCTAATATAGCGAATTCTGGCTTATTTGCTGCTTCCCATTAGGTGCGGTCCTCCATGGATAACATCAATTCTGTTGAGGGGTGGAATAAAGTCTAGATGAACATTACCTTCTACTAAGTTTGCAGCATTTTTTGGTAGTCTTTGGTTGCCATTTTCAAAATGATCAATTTTTTTATTATCCTTAACGAACTGTTTTATGTGTTCAGAGCGAATCATTCGTTGAATTATGCCTGCCAACACTCAACATTCATCTATTTTACGTCCATTTACTTTATGATAGGCGCAATAGTCTCCTCCTTTTCTAGGTTTAGGATATGTTTTAGCTTTGTATGAATTTGGCATGTCGCCGCTTTCCTTCATTGCAGCAAATATATAAGGTATTGGCTTGTTCAAAGCAATGTGATTGGTACTACGGGCCTCATCCCATTTTCGCTTCTTTCCGTCGCGGTCATAGCCAGTTTTTCCCGCTTCTAGTTTCATCTGGCTTTTCTTCTTGGCATGATACATTTCATCCATATGGATGAATTTATCAACTTGAAAGTGGAAATCCTGTAAATCCTTGCATCAATGTATATGGAGTTCTCACCAGAATGGGGTTTGGTTAATCAGCCCTGAATGTACTGCCACCAACTTGTCCCTATTAGTCATGTATTTCGCCTTTAGTGCCTCTATATTGAAACTCTTAAGATAATCGCCCAACAACTCCCTCGGTTTTTGCTTGATATTGGCCAGCACCGTATAGTCAATAGTCGGATGTTTACAAGTACATAACTATGCAGAGAATTCAAAATGAAATTGCTTCCGGGAATTGATAGTCTTTTCTCGGTACTGTCTCTCCACTAGGATGCTGCTCCTTGAAAAGTAGTAGGCAAAAGCCTACGGTGCATAGCTCTAGATGCGTTGTATAAGTCCATCTGACTTTCAAAGGCCAACAAGTGATCGTTTGGATCAATCGCTCCATTATACCTGATAGATAGAATCTTGATACAAGAAGGAATTTTGTGGAAAGGGAGCTTCACGATGATTATCGTTGATTCTGTCATCAAGAGTTCTCTTTCCCTTGAGATTAAGCATATTTTTGCCATTTTTTCTCTATGTCCCATAAGTAGGCTTCATCACTCTGGTAGGTACTCCTATCTGTTTTATATTCCTTGGAGGTTGAACTTCTGGATTGTTCCATAGATTTCTCTATCATCTTTCCTTGGTAATTTGCTTTAGCCCATTGGCCAACATTTCTCTTTTGTGGAGTTAATGTGAGTTTGCCTTTACTTTAGTTCCTAAGCAAAGAGGCATCCAGGCCGCTTCTTGGAGATTCTACCTCATCTCCACCTGTGAGCTTAGAGGATTTTTGAGTAATGATTCCTTCTAAAAGTTCTTTCATCATTGACACTTGTTGTTCTAGGTCTTTAATCTTAGCTTCACTGTTGGTTAGTTGTGTCGACTCTGATGGTTGTCCGACTTCTACATTGTCTCGGTTGAAATTGGGTACAACATTTTCTTCCAACGTTGTTTGCTGTGCGACCTCTTCATTTGGAACATTAGTTTGCCTTGGATTTACCATTTTTCTAGAATAAAAAAATTCACTTAATTAGTTTGAGGAAAGGGTTAAATAAGACCGAAGGTTCAAGCCCTCCTTCTAGCGCCAAAAATGCTAGACCAAACTTGGTATAACATCCATGATGCAAATTATGATAAACCAATCCTTGATTAATAAATGTGATGAAATGATTAAGCATGACCTTATTAGTGTTAACCAATTAATGCTATCAAGGATAAGCTTATCATTTAAAATTAAGTGCAAGATGATGTCATTAAAGAATGGATCGGTAATGTCAATGGGCCCTTGATGACAAATATTCGAAAGCCTGACTATTTTCTTGGAATATGATATTCGAGATCTTTTAGGGTCATTTAAAACATTCAAGACTCTTTAAGATCAATTGGTGTATAAATCCGAGAATCTGTATGATCTTTTGGAATTGTATACTCAAAGGCTCATAACATATATCCAAAGGTGATAAAGAATACAAGTGGCAGATTTATGCAAATAGCCCATTAAGCATGCTAATGAACTAGGTTCATATTCGAAGTCCAATGTTCGTATACGATAGGAAAAATAGTATTGTGCATGTTAAAACCCAATAAGACTGAAGCTATTTTGAAATAATCATATCGAGCTTTGGGCCTAAGAAGCATTGTTGTATACACGTCCATGTCAATAATGTCTAAAGTGCATAGTCAAAATAATAGGCATATCCAAGTCCTTGTTCATATAAATTGTGCAGGATTACAATCAAATAGGATTTTTCCCTAATTCAATTTAGGGTTTACAAGAATTTAGTTTCGAGTGTTGAGGAAATAAACGATCGCCCCTCCACAGTGCCCCCGGGTCCATATTTATAGGGGATGAGTTGCCGCGCAACAGCTTGATGCTCGACATTCATGAGCTTCAGCATCGTCAATGTCGTGTGGCACTGAGCCTTGTTCTCCGATGACCTTCGACAGCCTCAAGTGCATAGTTGATCATCAGCACTGCTCCAGTAGATTATGGTATTCGGCACTAATTAGGAGCGATGTTAGTTTGAAGAAGTTACATTATGAGTCGACTTGATATTGAACTATATTTCTATGTGGTGGAACCTCTTTGTATAACGTCGGTCTTGATAATTCCTATGAACAATGATGTCTTTCGGCATCGTCATTGCATGTTGTTATGTGATATCTTCTAAGTGTTGATGAAGTGTTGCATTGTTATAACACAACATTAATAGGTGTTGACATCAATAAGCATTGACATTGATGAGCGGTAATATGGGAAATGATTGGGATTAATAGCAACATCGGCATTGATAAAAGGCGGCATCACTTTGGAGGGTGACGTTGGGGTAAGCGGCATTGATCACAAGCGGTATCAATAGCAAATTACATCGATACAGGGAAATATTGATTGAGTTGTGATATCCACCTCATCTTCATAGGTGGACGGTGACAATGACGGAAGTTGGCACCAATGAGGTGTGACATAGATCCTTCCTTTATAACGTCGATAGCTTACGCTGTTAGTTGTATGCGACATCATCACTTCCTTAGAGAGATACGATACTGTTTCTATGTGGTGTTGATAAAACTCAGTATTCTTGGCTTCATTAAAGACATGCGGCAATGAAGAAAGGCAACACGAGGATGGGGTGGCATGTACGAGAGTTTGTATTGCCTTTATAGACGAGGAACGATAGTGTAGTCTTTCAACATTGGCAGTTGGTCTATTATTCTTTACTGTTGACACAAATATCTTTGTTCCTATCCTTTGGAAATTATGTGGATAATAGTAAGTTCTAAGACATTCTACACTTTCATATCTCATAATGGAAGGAATTAAAATATAAGTACACAAAAATAGACATCTCAGAAAAATATTCTCTAAAATACTTTTGTTACATATACACTATTTTCAAAAGTAGGATATAAGCTTTACAAACATTTAATACAATAAGTGACTACAAGAGGAACGATGAATAATATGAGAACTCCGACATGAAGCTCCTTTCTCCGCGTACTATGCCCAATCAATTGCTAACCTATCATCCTGTGGTGGGGAAAAATGAAAAGGAGGGAGTGGGTCAAACAAAAGTATAGTGAATGAGTATAAGTCTAATATGTGATGGTCATGCCCAGTTAACTTCAAAACTATTCTAGATGACATAGGGTGTGCTACATGTGTTTTTGAATTCCTAAGGTCCATTACCTAAGGGTTCTTGATTAATACATATCTACACAACTACTTGTGTAGACTATTACAAGGATCGAACTACGGATCGAACCTCACCCTGACGATTGGATAACCCTCCTAGAGCTATCCAATAAGAAATCACCGCCTGTAGGCTACTATTGTAACCCCTTTATCCACTATACTTTTGTAGAAACCGCTCTCCCATGAATACCTATAATCATTACTACACTTGGAGAGGGAGAACCCCGAAATGCAAACTCGCTGTATGACTCATTGTATGCACCCACTGTTCACCTCTCGATCGTAGTGGCAAAATGCCTCTTATCGTACTATGCCAGCGTCTACATGTACCATGTTGCATCATAATCACACATACAAGAACTTCTATTAGCACCAGGCTCCTTTCTACTCTGTAGCCTCTTATCATGCTGCGCCGGGCTTGACTTTCCTTTAGAATCCCCAGTTAGCACTAGGCTCACTCACCTAGTGTCTCCATCAGTGCTGTGAGTCCACTATGGAACACCCCTTGAGCGTTTGCGAAATACATCCCCAAATCAACTCTTAGCTCTTATATGGGTACTTATCCATTACCCAAATCGCGATGACCTATTGTCCTTTAACAAGGAAATGACTTCCCCACAGTCTCTGGTATGTGTACTTAGCCCAAAATAAGCTCAAACAATCTATTCTCCACTTATATAATTTTTAACGAAATTATGTAATTTAGAATCTTTAACTTGGGCCTTAGGTGGAGCTTCAACATGTGCAATTTTTGTTATGAACGGTCGATCGCTATTCCCCTACGGTCGACCGCTAGGGTTTTATGGTCGACCGTTCACGTAGTAAAATTAGGGTTTTATGTAATTTTAATTATTGATTCTTGTTCATTGCTTAACTGTATGTTGTTAACAAATATTAGACCCTAATTACTAGGTGGCCGGTTTATATTCAATTAGGGGTGTTTTAATTTAGGGTTTGCAAGTTTAACAGTAAAAGAGGTTATACATCAATATTCAATTAGCAATTTACAGTGCTTCAATTCTAGTCTAGTTTGCATATTAAGATTTAGGATTTCATATAATTCAATTTAGATTTCTAGCACCCTAAATCAATAAATCTAACTACAATAATCATCATATCAAAGTTGTTCTCACTCACCTCAAGCCTAAGCTCTTCCTATTTTCTTTGTTTGAGAATCGCCCCTTCGAATGATAGCTCCGCTTACTCCGTCTAGATTCAGTTATTTGTGTTCTTCTAGGTTGATTTTATTTTTATTTTTAAGAGGGAAAATTTTGATAGAGTTTTGTTACTGTAAACCGTTGTATGAGAATTAGGGTTAAGTTAGGCTAGAATTTATAGGGTTTGCAAAATAATTTAGAGCGTTAGATTTAGCTTATGGAATATTTTATGTCATCAGGTTTTGTTCATCAAAACTTGGTCTGGAAGGAAGGATCAATGCCGTCAAAACAATGCTCAAAGCAATGCCTAGGTTCTCAAATTTTCAAGTTGCATAGTCGACCTAAGAAGGCCCAGGGTCGACCTATACCGGTCGATCATGCCCATCTAAGGGTCGACCTATGCCTATAAATATATATATATATATATATATTTCTTAAAAATTTATTTCAAATCTTTGCCGCTTGTAACTTGTCCATACGAACTCCGATTTCGAAGTGTTATATATGAAAATCATCAAAAAATTGCTACGAATGCAATGGTGTAAGTTTTGTAGCCAAATTTGGACGTTTGTGAAAATTTTCTTTTTAGTCCTTGTTTTTAATTAAATTTACTATAACAACCCGAATTTGTAACAGTAATAAATTGTATTAATAATAGTAATTTAGTGATTAAAATAGAATTTGGAGATTTATTTAATAAATTAGTTTAGAAATTTATTTAAATAAAAGAATTTAAATTATGAAAATAAAATAATTGAATTGGAGCAGGTTAAAATGTGAAAATTGTATTTTATAGAAGTGGTGAAATAATAGTATAACATGGATTGGAAATGAAGAGGTTTAGAATGTAATTTGTATTTATCTAAATTAAATAGAATTTAGTTTTATAAATAAAGGAAAATAAATATATATTTGTTTACTCTATATTTTCAAGGCCAAGCCCAACAATCCAAGCCCAAACTCAAATTTTCTTATTTCTAGAATTTTCTCCCTCTCCTCTTTGGTAAAATTATTCATGCATATTCACTTCATCGCCTCGTTTTCATTTTCTAAGCAAGAATAACGAAACCCTCATCTCTTTAAAAATAAAAATCAAATCAAATAAATTACCTAAATTTGTTAAAATTAAATATTGTATCCCCATACTTATATGCATCTATGGTGAGAAGTTAGCAAGGTGCTGTGTGTGCTTCGTGTGTGCGTGCATGTAGAGGAAGTGGGTGAAGAAGATGATGAACGCAACTTTCAGACGAGATTCTTCCCACAAATCTATGTTTAATCAAGATAAATTATATATATATATATATATATATATATATGTTTGTATGTTTGTGTATTTGAATTGTCCTTGTGTTTGTATAACAATATGTGCATCAAAAATTAGAAATTAATGGATCGAAGAATGCTTGACCTGGAGCTTAAATGCTCCAGGCCATGGCCGATTGGTGGATCGGCCAAAGGTGACCGATGCACAGGTGGAGGAGTTTCATGTGCAGTTTTGTGTGGCTGTGTGTGTAAGTGTGTGTTTGTGTAATCTAGTGGGATCTTGTGTGCGTGCATTTGTGTTGCTGTTGAATATGCGCGGCTGTGGTTATGTGTGTGTGAGTGTGTTCAGGTGTGTATACGGCAGAATGTGAGTGTGTGCATGAGCAGCAGCATGGGTGCATTTGTGTGAAGTGTTTGTGTTTATATGTATGGGCAACAATGTTTGTGTGTATCAGTGTGTTGAGTTTTTGTGTGCATTGGTGTATAGAAATATATGTGTGTGTGCACATTGCTGAGTTCTTATTGTGTGTGCACCTGACTGTGCTTGTGTGTGTCATGTACTGTGTTTGTGTGTGTTTTTAAGTATTAAAAGTATATAGATGTTTATTTTAAATTCTATAAATGATTATTATTTTTATTCGTTTTCTATGTTAGTGAGTGATAAATATGATAGATTATTCATTATTCACTAGTTAGGCAAATTTTATCTATGAGTTTATGAATCAATATTTCATTTAAATTCGAGAATATTGTTCATTATCATTTAAGAGTTATTAATTTGTTTAAAGAAATAGAAATGTTTATTTAAAGAACGTGTATATATATCTTGTTTGGAAATAAATAACTCTTATAATTAGTTAAGGTTTTCCAAGGTATTGTTTTGAAATTTTATAATATAATCGTTTATAAAACTATTAATGTATAGTATAAAAATGTTGATTATAGTTTTTGAGTTTTCTGATTTCTCATCTTCTCAATATGGATTTTGACGTTATAAGTGATTCACTGTTGATGTTGATTTGATTGGAGATTTGATATGATACAGTGATGACATCCTTTTGTATGATTTTGTTGCATTTAACTCTATGTAACGAGAAATTTGAATAAACAGAGTTACAATATCGTTTGGGATGTGGCATTCGGTAATATTTCCCCAGTTATTCTTTGGAACCATTATACAAGATACTAGATTGTTTGAGTGTTGTTTATAAGTAGTGAATAAACGTCTGAGTATCACATGGTGGTATGTGATGCTGTTGTGATATTTATTCGGTTATTCATTGTAAGTAGATGACACTCACATGACGCAAATAGAGTGGATAGTGTAAGATGATACACGTAGTGATATATGGCTCTGTGTCTATATTTAGTGAGTATGGCTCCATGCCTAATGATGACCATGACTTCATGTCTATATGTATTGGTTATATATGCCACTATTACGATGTGCTCATATTATGTTTTTTGGAGAGGAATAGATGGCTAGAATCCATCCTAGCGACCTGATCGTGGGGTCGCACCCCAGATCCGTGACACTATATTATATTGCTTTATGCTACTCCTATGCATGCGTTTGCCCCCGTGTCACCTAGGCCATTAGTCTGTTACCTATAGGGGCAAGAGTAGTGTCATCACTTAAGAGTCCTCGCATTGATTGTGACATCCCGAAATTTTGGCAGTATTATTTTAATAAATATTTAATTGAATTAATTAAAATACAGCTTATTACTTTAAAAACAAATATATATATGTGTTGTGAAGGGAATTTAATAACATTTGATATAATTGTAGTTTAAGTAATAATGTTTGAAACAAATAATTCTATTAATAATAAATAATAGATATAAATAGAAATATATAAATACAGGCATATAACTATAAGTAGACTATAATAATAAAATAAGTAGAAAATTAAATATAAACTTATTATCTCTAAAACAAATATTTATATGTAGTTAATGTAAATAAAACTATACTTTATAAATCGTTAAGAATAAAAGTAAATATAACATATATGGGTAAACAAATAACATCGCCAATAAATTGGTGTTAAGTGAAATATAAGGTAAATCATCTCATATCAATAGATTAAACCGTAAGTATAAATCAAACTGTAGTTATAAAATAAATGTAAAATTCATATTATCACTAGGAATATGTAAGTAATACAAGTATTAAGTAAATACAACAAGGTCAGGCTACACAAGAGAAATAAAATAAAAGAAGAGAAGTTGCATATGCTTAAGCTTACAATACAAGCCAGCTGCAACTATTTTATAAAAGTATATGTATAGTACAAGGGGTGATAATATATACAAGACAAACATAATAAATGAAGCCACAATTTTTATCTTCCCAGCCACCGTTTTGTATAAAAATCTCTGAACATATTTTTTTAGTACGCAAGAAAAATCTTGCTCTACATCTCAGCCTGAATACCTTCTTATATATCATATCATTTCATATCTTCCATTTTTCGTTCATCACTTAAAAACTGAGAAAAGAAAACAAAAGAAATTACAACAACCTAAACTAAAAATAAACTCAAATTCAATCTTATCATCATCTTGAAGGCTGGAAACATCAAACTGGAAGTCAGGGAAACAAGTTAACAAGCCTGCTTGTGATCATCTGGGAATTTTTCCTCTGTTCAACATTTTATTCTGGTGAGTAAACAACTTAAAGAGATTTAAGTATATTCAACTGATGATGGTTAAGCCTGAGTTTGGAATTGATTTTTCATGTATATACCAGAATATATCTTCATTTTGTAAATAGCAGGAGGGTGTGTATGTTGTTATGTGAGGAACTTCCCTGTTTCCAGTTTCCCAGTATTAAGTTGAAGAGAAAAATTTATATCAAATCAATAAACCTTTGTTAGACCTTAGTTATTAAAACAAAACAAAAAAATGCTTGTTTAAGAGTTAACTATTATTTAAAAATAATTTCAAGAAGAGAAGAAAAAAAAACATATGTAATTAGTGAAACCCGTTTTACAGAGGATATGCTAAATTTTGATAAAATTCGAGTAATTCGAATCTGAGATTCAATTTTATAATTTGAATCGACTTCGAAAGATAGGATTTTTAAGATTTAAATGATGATTTTAAAGCAAGTATTCAAGGTGCAGTTCGAACATGAAACATAGAGGCGTTTTTACCAATATCAGATGATCCAAACAAATTTAAATTTTGGGATTTGATGAGAGACAAGTTTGGGAATGTAGTAATACGGGAAAAATGAAAAAAATATTTTCGAATGCATGGATTTTGGAATCGGATCGAATGTAGGGTTTTGGACTGTGTTTTGGTCGAGTCTAGAATCGAGGCCATGGTGAAGCCTCTGGTGGATCGAGTACCACCGGCTTCTGGGGGATGGAAGAAATGACGTTGTCGGAGTTGTAACCGGAAGTGTAGACACTCCGGTGGACGAGATGGCCGTGACGAGGCGATTTTGGGTGAGCTTGAATATTCCAGTTTTCGACTGGAAATGTCGATTTTGATTCGAGCGATTATTTGTTGTTTGGGAGGTCGGGAACGATGATGGGGATGGTCGTCGACAGGTGGAGAGTAACGGCGATGGTCAGAAGGCCGTGGTTCTGGAGTGCACGTGCACGAAGGCGTGAATGTGTCCGCGAAGCCATGGTGTTTTCGTCTCGAATGGGACTCGAGTAAATGAAGAGTTCGCGCGGGTTGTTCTCGAGTCGTAGAGTGTTAAAACTGTACTTTAGTTTTGTTTCAGAAGAGAAAATTTATACTTAGGAAAAAAATTTGAAGAAGAAAGGAAAGAGCAGGAGTGACGCTCGGGGAAAAAGGTGTGTAGCTCGGGACAGACTCGAGACAGTTGAAGTTTGGCTCGGGTCCCTGTAAATACAAATTTATCAAGTATTCTATGATTTGTTCTGTCACATGCAAGTTTAAGTAAATAATTTTTTTTTAAAAATGTTAAGTGAATCATATCTAAATTTTAAGATGAAATAAAATTTAAATTTAGAAATGTTAGGAATAATTAAATGTTGGTAAATTCGTAAATTTAAGTGAATTAACAAATCTAAGTCAATTTGAAGTTTGAATTTATTTGTTCTAATTTAATAAAGAATAATAATTATTTGACAGGATAATTAATTATAATTAGTAAATAATTAAATGGGTACTTAGATATTTAAATATAACTTTAAGTAATTATTAATAATTAATGTAAGTTAATTGTTTTAGAATAGTGATTAATAAATGTAAATGAAGGTCATTAACTAGACTATTTTATAGTTAATCAATATAATTGATTTTTAAAATAGTTAATTGGATTTATTAATTGAATGATCAACATTGTAACTGTGTAAGTGTAATTACATATTGGGAAGTAATTAAGGAATTAATTACTTGAGTAATTGATTTATTTGAGTTAATTAATTTCTTTTAATAAATTTGAATTAATCAAATTTATGATGTGATAATTATAATTACTTAGAGAAGTAATCGGTAAATAATTACTGGAGGTAATTAAGGGGAAAATTACTTAGGGAAGTAATTAAATGTAAGTGATTAAAGAATTATCACTTGTTGTTATTAACGTAAGAACACCATTTACGTTTTGTAATTAATTATTGTTAAGTAAGCAAATTAAAGGTGATTTAAGAGATTAATCTGATTTAATTAGAAATGGGTGACTAATAAATCTTGCTTATGAATGTTTTGGGTGATATTACTGATATGGGATGTTGTGATATGATATGTTATCTTGAACAGTGGTTATGTAGTTATCTATCATTGATAAATTGCTGAGTAGAAGTGATATCTTGAATTTGAGACTTGAATTGTATTTCATTTAGATAACATGGATTAAATGACATGGAATTCGAAGAGACCGGAGTCGGGTATCGATGAATACCCGGAACCACTTCGATTTGTAAACTACAAAATTCTTTATTAACTGAATATGTGGTATTAAACAAGCTGGACTGAAGTAAGTTAAGTATTATGGATATTTAAACTGGATAACGATTCTTGAATATTGTTTTGAGATAAATGATCAATTTAAATAGGAATAGAACTCGTAGAAAAGTACGAGTTACCCTGGGTTGCAAATAAGTTATATAGTTTGGTATTTCATACTATGTGGGTTTACTCACGCTGGTTTCCAGCCTGACCCGGGTGTTACTTTAATGTAATGTTCGGGTCAGACCGAGTATTACAGATTTTCAGGTAAGGACGTTCTGGAGCTCAGAAGACGAGCTGGATGGCAGGAACGTATGGAGTATTTCCGCTGTGATATATTTTGTTTATCTGGGATATATTTGATTTGTATATGCTCAGTGTTGTGTATGAGAGTAACTCTGATGTATTATAAATGTAAATTGACAGATATAGTATTTTTGTAAACTGTTATTATTTGATATTATATTTTGATCCGCTGCGAATGTGAGAATCTGTGGTGTGTTTCTGTTTCTTCTTCTTATATCTTTTTCTTCTTTTCCTAACTATCTGGGATTTTCGGGATCGAAAATTCTGGGTCGTTACATTGATGAGCACACCCAGTGGATACGTGTCACGATGAGTGTGAGGTAACTAAAGATTGTAGAGACTCCGTGTCTCTAGAGCTTTCTTAGTTTATCGGTCTCCCTTCTAGTATCCTTAGTGCTATCAATCTCCCTTCTAGTTCTAACGGAGTAGTAGATTGGCATATATGATTGATACACCTTACTGTAGTATAGATATGGGTTTGATGACCCACATATTGTTATATAAATGGCTCTATATGAGACTTTTGTGTCTGTTGTGCAACTATTTCCCATCACGATATTTACAGATTGATATTATATGAGGAGATGAGATTATACCTAAGATACATATCCATTGTATAGTGGATTCTCGGTATTTGATAGGCCGCCTATCCTTTCTTATATATATATTGATGATGATGGTCTATTTATCGAGATTGAGAGTTATATTTGGACAATGCTTCATGCTAGCCTGATTATACCTAGTGATATCTCATTTATTGTTACTTATGGATTTGATGATGTTTTCTGGATATGTATGATTCACCCATCTATGTTGATTCTGAGATTTCTGATTTGATGTGTTTTCATATGGGTGATGGCATCTTTTGATATCAGAGTTGGTTATTTTATGTAGTTTTGAGTCATTATGAGATGTGATGCCACGAAGATTATTTATGGTATTATATAGACATTTCAGATAAACATTTCTATATCTATATACATATAGTGATATGTTCTCTGATGATTTGAGTATCTCTGGTAGTGATATCATATTATCATTTCCTATTTACACTGTGTTACCCTTAGTATGATACTTGATTAGACATAGTCTGACCCGTGTGTTATTTATGTAATACTTTAGTCAGTCCTAGACATTTCAGACATAGGGACGACATGACCGACATTTGTTTTATTAGGCTTAGAGGAGTCTTATATTAGGATTGTTATATGACATGTGTAAGACATTGATTCACTGTGTTATTAGATACTGAACTGTATATTGATTACACATTGTATTACATTGAGATTTTTGACATTTGAGAAGGGTTATACCCTTATTGAATTATTGTATTATACATTATATGTTATCATTGCAATTCTAACTTTGTGTTCTCTGTGATTTACTGTATAGTATGTATTGTTCTGTCTTGGAGACACATGTGTGTATTGCTTTGTACCAATACTGTGTACGTATAGGTGAGTTGTTTATTTGATGTTTTAATATGTACCAGTATTAGTCCAATGTAATATTCATGTGTGTATCCCATATAGCCTTATTCTCCGTATTATCTAATAGTGTTACTCCGTAATACTCTTGGATAGTACATGTATAGAGGTGGGGTGTTTACATTTACTTTTCTTATTAAATTTTTGTTTAAATTTTTGTTAAATTTCTAGGGTGTTACATGTTGACTGTTTAGTTGCTCCTACAACTTACTGTGGCGTCATAGGTCGCATATATCGAGTGCATGGATCATGTGACAATGGAGACGTCCATATTATTGGCTTATACGACCTTCGACGGACCATACCTATAATTATGCCCATAGGTTGAATGAGTAGGGAATGTAGGGCACATTTTCAAGAGAGTTAGAGGTTTGCCCTAGGGGCAATTCTGCAATTTATTGTAAGTTATTGACTCTGTAATAAAATCTCATTCAAAATAAAATGTGTTTGTTTTTTCTATATATACTTGTTATATTATGATAAATTCATTAAATGATTAATTTATGCATATTTAGTAGAAAATCCTTAAATGATAGTAATTATAAAAAGTTGTAATCGGGAGAAAATTATCATAATACTAAATCATATATTATTTTAAATATATTCCTGGTCAAGTTATTTCGAGAAAGGATATTAATACATTCGTTGAGAGCAGAGTACATAACGCTCTCCAAATGTTGGACAAAGTATTATTCATGGCTGCTGAGGGCACAAAGATGTTACGTGCTAATAATTATTGCATAATTATGTAATGACTTATTCGTGAATTTCCTATTGGTTAATAACAACTAGGTAAAGTAGGAAATTTCGAGTGACATATTACACAGTTCCCTCGACTTAAGAATACCGTTGAACTTCAATGTAGACACTCCACTTTGAATATAGTTAAATCATGGCATAACGACCATCGAGCGACTATACTTAGGTCCGAGTTGAAGCATTAGAAGTGAAACACTAATTAATAGAGAATTCGTCTTTATAGTTTTATGTGGTTAGTATCACGATCAACCAAAGTCGACTCAAAGTCAAAATCTCTGGTTAGAGTAGTACGATTAATAATAAATGTTATTGAACCAAGGATTTTGTTTGGACTAACCGAGTTGATGTGGAAGAAATTGGAATTTTGACCCAAAAAAATTCCATAAATCCTAAAGTGATATAATGTTAATGAAAATAATTATTGTAAATAATTGTTGCTAAAAGACACCACTTAAATGTGTAAAATTGGATTTTACCGATGAGGTTTGTAAGCGATAAATTAAGTAAAACTATCACACCACTAGCTAAGGTGACATGTGAACACTTGTATTTGAGTTATTCGAATATTAATCACAGGCTAAATTTATACATGTGAGTTACACAACCGTATCTATTCAGTCTTCGAAACATCGCTTGTTTTAATTGGTTTATAATAGTTATAAGTTAATTAAATTAATTAATATTTATGTAATATTAGTTATTATTTTATTTATTGTATTGGTGTGTTTTTTGAAAAATGAAACAACCTCTAGAATTGTTCGCGGTGCTATTTGTAGTTTATTGGGTGCATATATAAAAGTTTATATACGTACGTACCGATATACGATATCAATTAAGATTTAAATTAGATTGAAATTAAATAAATTTCTAAATGGGTTATTTGGATTTTCGATCCACCTTGGACTCAAGGATGGCCGACCAAGAAATGGGAGGGGGCAAGGGTGGGTCTTTGTGTTCGAATTAGTAAGAGAGGATGACGTAGATATTTTCTCTCTAGATATCACTACATATTCAGACTTTGGCCTCTGCTTTCTATACTACTTTTTACCTCCACTTTTACTCTCTTTAGGTCGCAAGCTCCTCCTTCCCATCTTCATTATTCTTACTTCATCTACATCCAAATAATATAATATTAGTAGATCTAGGTTGGCATGTCATTTGTTTGCACCAATAGGGGCACATCTGATAGAACAAGGAGATAGAATTGATCATAACATCTTTCTACTGCCTTATCTCCAATGGTATAATTCCATCTATATTATATACTGATATTTGTATATTGTGTATGTTATATCACCTTTTTATGTGTGTTATTGCATGTTATTTTTATTAGTATAATATAATATTTAATCCATGTGAATCATTATATTATTATAATATGTAGTTGATATAAAAAATTGTGTATAAAGTGATTCAATCGGAAAATTTTAATTTTTATGGTTTAAATTAATTTATATATATATAATATCATTTATTTAATTGTAAACGTAGTTTAGTAACTTAAGATTTATTAGTAAATTAAATTAAGTTAACATATAATGTAATTGATTTTAATACTTTCGGAAATAATAAAAACTTTTGGATGAATTAATATATAAAATTATTAATATGTACACATATATTGTATAAAATAAATATATTTGCTTAATTGTGTATTTTATAAATAATAAAATTTTATAAAATATTATGCAAATATTTTTTATTAAAATGCTTTTGAAAATTATTAAGAAAAACTTTCAATCGAATTAATTATTTTATATAGTTATTATATATAAAATAAACACATTTGTTTATTTATGTATTTTATAAATAATAAAATTTTATTTTCAGCTAAAAATAGAAAATATATTGTCAAACCATATATGCACACACATATTTAATTATATATTTATTTATTTATATATACATGTATTTATATATATTTAAATATCTACTTATATATATCATTTAATTAATAAAATGTTTATACAAATATTTTGAATAAATTTATTTTCAGATTTGATTATATATATATATATATATATATATAATTTTAAATATTATAAAGTTGTATTATGATATTTTGAAATTTATATTTTAGATCTAGCTTTAAATCTTGTTCACTAAGTCAAATTATATATTTTAAACTCAAAATTTGAAATTAATAGTAAAATTTGCTTTATATCTATTTATAAATAATTTTAGTTAATTTTTTGAAAAATAATATATATACACACACACAAACAAATTTTATTATGAAATATTTTATTCACGTAGTTAACATATATGTAAAAGCCAAGTATATACAAAGTAGATGCAAATCCCAATATTTATTTATGTATATATTAATCATGTGCTCTATCACATGTGCACATGATACACGTATGAGTATATAATGATATGCTCATAAAAATATAAAATATTCTTAATCAAATTAGAAAACTTAAATAAAATATGATTTTATTTTAATCAATTAGATTAGATACAATACAAACCTTTGGAATTCATAAGCCTAATATGATCCAAAATAGAAAAAAATTAAGATATGCCTATTTCACCAACTATGGACCGACCCTGTTCCATTAATGGTATTAGAATCCCGATAGTTTATGCCGTCTAAATTAGCAATTTCAGGGCCAACTAATAAAGCCAACCTAGAATTTGGGTGTCTAGAATAGTTATATCTAAGCTTAGCGTAGATAATCAAGTATTCTCACCTCCATGGCTATTAGCCCGGCTCGGTGATGGAGTAAGTACAAAAGGTTAGCCAAATTGTAAAGGCCCAAACTGATTTTGGCATTGGGCTAAATTTCAAAATTTAGTTTGAAAATTTAAAATACATTTCAAATTTAAAAGTTAAATTTAAAATATATTATATATTTTATAAATGTTATAAAATATTTCCCTTGTTTTTTAAAATAAATTAATAATTTAATTAATTGGATTAATTAGATAAATAATTAATTTAAATTAATTAATTAATATAAAGTATATATTGGTGTGCGTGTCTATATATAAATGTTATAGTTAAATATATATATATATATATATATCTTTAATTGTTTAAGGTAAATTATAAATAAATATTTTTGAATCTATTAAATTGATTATTTAAAATTTGTTTTAGTTAAAATGTTTATTAAATAAATAAGTTATATGTTAATTAATAAAGCGCGCACACGCACACACACATATATATTGATATATGTATATGATATTACAAATATTATAGTTAATATTCATCTTATATTGTTTTGGATGAATAAAATAAAATTTAATTTTTTTAATTAATTAGTTAATTAAATTAGTAGATTAAAATTAATTAAAGATGATTTAACTAATAAAAGACATAAGAATATTATATAAGTTAATTAAATTATAAACAGTTATAAATGAATTAAAATGATATAAAATGAATGTATAAAACTTAAGTGGAACTGCAAGAAACCCAACTTATGTTCAATGAACGAGTACATGTGTATTGTATGTATACCGTGATTTCAGATGTGTCCGACACTTAAATCATGAGAGTATTTCATAAGAAATACATTGCTCCCTATATCGATATCACTCGACATGCGCATGTGTTTATACACACACATGCATACATACACACACACATTAAGGATTATGAATCCTTAATATATAAGTTGTCTTCTACCATTTATATATTAATAGATTACTTTCCCCTTTTTAGTTATTGTGCAAACTCAAACTATAGATGCTATGTATAATACTATTAATATATTAACTAGATGTGGTAAGATACATGCTTGTATTTGTTCCCCTTTTTAGTTATTGTGCAAACTCAAACTATAGATGCTATGTATAATACGATTAATATATTAAGTAGATATGGTAAGATACATGTATGTATTTGTTGGGATTCCTCTAAAGTTTGTGCATTATACTTAGGTTGTTGCAAAATGGTAGGTACGAGTGAATAATCCCTTTTAATTTGTTAAGCATCCTCAAGATCGAGATAAGATTAGGACAAAGACAACAGGTTAGGAGCTGTATATGATACAACTGATAAGGTGTTATGCATCACATGCATCCCTATGATATGTTGAGCATCCTCAAGATTAGAATCCCAAGGCAAGCGAGTCCTAACACCTACTAAAGAAATAGAATTTTTTCTATGTTTTCTCTTAGGTTTTTAAGAAATATAAAAGTCTAGTGGGAGCTTATTAGATAAATGGAATGTAACATTTAACCTATCTAATAATATAAGAACATCTACTATGTACAAATCGTTCTAATCCACTGAAATTAAATTTGCAGTAAAATGACCAACCTAAGACTAGTTTAGAAAAATAATAAGCTCACTAGACCAAACTATACTGACTAACTAAGAGCAATTAAGATAACCCTCACGTATGAGCTTTTATGATTGTTTATTACCAAACCTTTAAGAGAAAAACTTGCCGAAAATACTGACCCTGAGACAGTGAAAGCTCACAATACTTTGGTAGCTTGTAGCGAAATCCCTCAAGATTTTGTACTATCTACATTAGACAAGCCGTTGCAAAGGAAACATGAAAATATGTTCGTCTACAAAATCTTCTAAAGCCTCAAAGCTTTGTTTGGGGAGCAATCTCATTCTACAAGGTATGAGATTACTAAGAAGTTGTTCAATATGACGATGAGTAAGGGAAGTCACGTTAAGGATTTCATTCTACAAATGGAAAGCTATATTGATGGACTTTTGGTATTAAGCGTTAAAATAAGCAAAAAACTGCAAGTGGATTTGATCATAGGCTCGCTGACTCTATAGTTTGAGCCATTCATATTGAACTACAATATGAATTGTTTAAATTTAACCTCGTTGAGCTACGCAATATGTTGATGTTGATTGAGGGATCGTTCAAGGATCAAAACATAGTGTTAGTTGTAAAGGGAAATGCTTCATCTTTGAAAGATTCTAAGAAGAGTAAGCATGGTAACAAGAAAGGTATGAATGATGCTCTTACCGAAAAAGGTGAATGTCACCATTGTTTTACGAATGGGCATTGGAAGCGCAATTGTCAGGACTATTTGAAGGTGGTTAAAGAAAAGAAGGAAAATGTTTCTTCCACTCCTAGAGGTGCGTTTATGATTCAAAATTGTTTTGCAATTTATCAATTATCTTGGGTTTTAGTACTAGATCTAGGACCCATATCTGTAATTCGTTACAAGGACTTAGGGGCAGATGACATGTGGCGAAGGGTGAAATAAGGTTTCAAGTTGTTGATCGATCTCTAATAGATACAACTGCAGTTAGGGACTATCACCTAACTTTACCAAATGGATTTTATTTAGTTTTGAATAATAGTTATTATGTTAAAAACTTTATTTGTAGTATTATATTAGTGTCTAGATTTCCTGAGACTGGATATAGTTTTTATCGTGGTAACAATCTAATGAACATTTTGTTTGATGGAAATAAAATCACCAATAGTGTTTTAGATAATGGCATTTATGTTTTTAATTTTAATCATATCCGCGATGTTATAAATCTTTTATTGACATTAATAGTAGTTACTTATTGCACTGTAGGTTAAGTCATATCAGTGACAAAAGACCGCACAAACTTAAAACCGATGGTTTTGTACCGTCATTTGATTAGGAATCATTTGACAATTTTGTGTCTTGTCTCAAAGGAAGAATAACCAAGCATCCTTATAGTGGGAGCAACGAAAGAGTTAATGAACTTTTAGTTCTCGTACATATTGATTTATGTGGCCCAATGCCTATAGCGACAAAGGATAATTCAACTTACTTTGTAACTTTTACTGATGATTTCTCGAGACTAGACCTCTTGGGTCTCGTAAATACCGATGTTGAATACCGATATTGAATTTGATGCTCACTAAATCTATGCCTATGATGCCATATGATATGTGGCATTTGAAGAAACCCCACCTCAATTATTTGAAGGTGTGGGGCTGTCCATCCTATGTTAATAACGTTGGCTCCAAAAAACCTGAGGCAAGATCAGTTCTTTGTAAACTTATAGGAATCCTAAGAATTTTGTAGGAAATATTTTCTATAACACTAAGGAACAAAAAGTTATTATTTGTCAAGCGTGCTGTCATTTTAGAAAAGGAATTCCTATCAAGAGAAATTATCAGCGAAGTTGTAGACTTGGATGAGATCCGAGAATTTAACACAGAGGCTGAGCCAGTGGAAGAATCAAATTCACCATTATACGATAATATACAACCAATTAGAAGGTCTAATAGGGAATCTTACGCACTAGAGAGATACTACGGATTTCTCGTGGATGGTGAGAAAGAGGACTGTGCCTTAGAAGATGACAATCATCTCTCATTCCAACAAACACGACAAAGTAAGGACTCTGCAATTTGGCTTGATGCTATGAAATCCGAGAGGTATTCCATATAGACAACAAAGCATGGACTTTGGCTAACATATCCGAAGGAATAAAACCCATTGGCTATATCAGTATGGATAATGCTTGCTACATTTTATCGCTATGAAATATGACAAGTGGATGTGAAAATGACATTTTTAGATGGTGCTTTAGAAGAGACCATTTACATGCCAAATCCTGAGGGTTTCGTGGTCAGTGGGAGCGAGGGAAAGACATGTAAATTGTTAAAATCAAGTTATGGTCTTAAACAAGCCTCAAGGAGTTGGAATAATTGCTTTGATAAAGTAATCAAACTGTTTGCTTTTTGTCAGAGCATGGAGGAAGCATGCATATAGCGAAAAGAATAGGGAAGTGCTATAATATTCTTAGTCTTGTATCCCTAGGCAAACCCCTCCGGGTTCTTCCTAGCTGTCGTCGTGTAAAATCTCTTAAGGCCACTTAATACTTCTTAGATAGGGAAGAGGTAGAAACTCCGACCATTTAATACCTTAACCCCGAAGCGGACTCCCCACAAGAGATTTCCACTAACGCACCTAAAAGATAATTTCGACCATTTAATACTTCTTAAATAAGGAAAAGGCAGACCCTAACAGCCATTTAATACCTTGACCTTGAAACAGGTCTGTCCTGGAATTACCCCATGTCTTTTTAAAGGAAATCCTGACCATTTAATACTTCTTAATAGGGAAGAGGCAGACCCTAACTGCCATTTAATACCTCAACCCCGAAGTAGGTCCATCTTGGGATTACCCAACAATATTTATGAGAAAGTACCTAAGTCATTTAATACTTCTTAATAGGGAGGATGCAGACCCTAAACCAGCCATTTAATACCTCAACGCCCGAAGCAGACTTCTTCTGGAATTTCCTCGTCCTTATGGCCTGTAACCCAACTACGACGTCTCATGTTAGTTTGACTATTTGTAGATGCTAGTATCCAGATTAGTTGAGCATACTTACCCTACAAAATTAGAACTAACCTCGCATCCACCATGGGTACTTATTATAGGCGATGTCCCACATCAATTACAAAAGTCACACTACTGATGCCACATTAGCTGGGCAAACTTCTGTTTGCTTTCAACTAACCTTGCATTCCTATAACTTACCATATTTCCATTTTCCAACATTTAATGTTGAACTATGCCAACACACACACACACATATATAATATACACTTACTCTTATTTATGCATTAAAAGGCCTTACAATGGATACTCCTTATTTTACCTTTATTTATGGATTAAATTCCATAATTGCTCTTAACCAATTTTATTTGATTTACTATTGATTACTAATTATCATTTATTAGTAAAATCTCCTCCTTAAATTGTTGGTTTCTTTATTTAATGCCTTATTTATTGCATACATTAAAAATTTGTATATATAATTGGTCAGTTTTAAAATTTAAAAGAATATGTTATTATACAATTATGTCTATTATTAAACTGTGACTAATTAATTTTATATGCATTTAAGTAATTTGTTTGTTTCTTATTCGAGGTGATATATTATTTTAATGTGTCAACAACTGCAATTTCTATTCAAATCCCAATCCAGTATAGCAAATTTTAATCATAGCTAACATCGTCAACAAATTAGCTATGCTAAGTAGACTTGTATGTGTTCAAAATGGAATCCAAAACATACAATTCATTTTACGTTAATGAGTAGGACCACGGCCTCTCTTTCCAAAGAAGCATATTTAATATTCCAATCTTTTATATTATGTTCAACTTTTTAAACGTATAGAGTTGAAATGACAAAGAAATCATATTTATTTTAATTGTCGAAATAGGTGCTGCAAACTATGGATAAGAGGAAAAATCCATTTTTCCCTACTTTGCATACCTATTTTATTTTTCTTGTTTTGGAATTCTTTATCCTTACCATCATAATTTGGAAAGTGGAATCAAATAGAATACAACTTACTCATATTGTATATAATAACGAATCCAATTCTACTATAGTAAAATAAAATAACAAGAATTCAAACAAATTTCACAATTCACATATTGTGGGGGAATTTTGGGTTTTTAAATTGTTACATTTTCGCATACAAAATTTCCCAAGGCTCAATAAAAATCTAAAAACAAACTATACAAATTTCTATTATGGAAAGAAAATGTAATTTCCACTCACTGATAATCCCCACTGAAATCTTCTTAGATTTGCTTTCGTGTTATTGCTTATCTCTTCCTCCGATTTATCTCCTATTTCTTTAGCTCGATTCCTTCAATCCTTCCCCTAATCCTTGAATGTATATAGTTATTATTGAATTTGAGTTTAAGAAATTTCTATGGAGGAAGAGAATTGGACATAATCTCGTTACCAAGTTTAGATTTGTGTAAAGAAAAATAAGGAGGGTAGCCTCTTATTTATAGTTACTTGGATGCGCCACAACTGTCGGATTCAAAACCTTTTAATATTTTCAAATTCGGGCTGTTTAGGCCAAAGAAAACCCTAGCCATCACCATTCGACCGGTCGCTATGAGCGGTCGACACGTAGCGGTCGACCGACCCATAAAGGGGTCGACCTGTGTGTCCCAGACAAATAACGTTAACGTTTACTTAATTATATTCATTACTCTAATTCATTTGAATTATTTTTGATCCGAAATATTCAAACGTCGATAACTTCTTCGTTTGAACTCCGATCGTGATTCTTTATATATAAAAGTTGCTTAAAAGATTACGTGAACGCAATGGTGCAAGTTTCACAGCCAAAATATGACATTTGCTCAATTTCCATTTTTAGCTTTATTATAATTACTTAATTCCTCTTAATTAATTTTATATTAATTTTGCGGGGTGTTACATATATGCAATTTGTCTTTATTATAACAAATTCTATTATGCTTTACTTACAAATGTTTATGTGGTAGCTTATAGTTGGCGCTAGAATGTATAGCTCAAATATAAATGTACAAGAATCCAACGAATGAATATATGATGAAAAATAAATACAATTTTCTATTCTCTAGCTCTCACTACTCTCTTCTTCTTCTTCACTTTCTTTATCCCTCAAATGAGATTCTTTGCATAGAAGTATACAAGAACTATCATTGGTGCTTTTATCGACTTGCCTACATGGTTGAAATAACACAAGCCCGAAACTGTGCCAACGATGACGTAATTCAACATATTCGCTAAACCACCGCCTAAAACTCCACCTCCATAGACACCCTACAAACCAACTTCACAACTCTACAAACATTCGTCGACAACATGACCCAACTACTCTAAATTCTATCCCTCAAAATCAACTCCATCACATCACAAACGACTAATACTACCAACTCCTCCACACGCCCATCCCACAACTCCATTCGACCTCCCCAACCACCTCCTCTCCTCACAACACCACTTCATAACCCTATTGCAATTCAAACACCCAAATGTGAGCTTACCATCTTTAAGGGATCCAACCCATATGATTGGCTTTTTCAAGCCAAACAATTCTTCGTTTACCATAGTACACCCGACGTACAACGCCTTGATCTAGCTTACTTTTATACGCAATTTCAAGCCCTCACATAGTTTCAATAGATGCACCGCAATAAGTAACTTTCTTCTTGGTATGCATTCACCATTGCCATAGAACAATGATTTGGATCCTCCTCCTTTATCAACCCATAAGCCACTCTATTCAAACTCAAACAAACCACATCCGTTGAAGACTACCAATCCCTCTTTGAAACATATAACCACCGAATTACAAACTTACCCCTCAGTGACATACTAAATTGTTTTATATTCAGATTGAAAACCCACATAAAAAATGAACTCCTCCTATTTAAACCTTCCACCATATTTGAAGCCATCGACATGGCTTAATTAGTTGAACCAAACAAACAAAATCTCGAAACCTATACAGTCGCCTCCCATCAAACCGCATATCACCTCCACCATTATTATCCTTACCCCCAATTCCACCACCAAATACTACATCCCAATAGCCTAACTCAACTTCCAAACACTATAACCATCCACGCTTCCTATCAAACGACTAACAACATCTAAAATGCTACATCATCATGCAAATGGGCATTGTTTCAACTATGAAAGCAAGTATACACCAAACCACAAATGCAAAAATCATAGAATCCATCTCTTCTTACCTAACAAAGAGGAAGTCGAGCTGGAGACGACACAACAACAGTTGGAAAATATCGAACAACCAGATCAGCACTCTACCGATGATCATGAGATTTCCTTTCATGCTTTACATAAGAACCCAGATCCGATCAAATTAGCGGTGAAGATTGTCAGCCACGAAATTGTAGCTTTGGTTGACTAGGGAAGTACTCATAATTATCTACATCTACGAATGGCTTGTTTCTTAGGTTTGGATATCGATCAACCCGAGGTATTTTCAATAATGGTGGGAAATGAAGAGAGACTAAAAGGCAAGGGGTTAGTAAGCATACTCCTATTCTTATTTAACAAATATTATTTTACATTGAGTTTCACGTTTTAGACTTTTATGGAGCTAATTTGGTCTCGGTAATACAATGGTTAGAGACTTTGGGTCCAATTACAACTGATCATAAAAACCACACTATGACTTTCTCTTACCAAAATAAACCTATAACCCTTACCGGCCTTTATAAACACCAAAATGTCACTGACAGACCCCTTTATCAACTCAAATAATTATAGTCCACATCTCCAATCGCCATTTATTTTCACCTTCAACTTGATCGCCTGAACCAATCATATAATCCAACCACTTCAATAATTCATCCTCCAATTTAACACATTTTAGACCAATACATTTCCCTCTTCAACACCTCATTTGGAACCCCTCCATATCATGAACTAGACCATCACATCAACCTTGCCGCAAATTCATCCCCAATAAACATCAAGCCATATTGACACCCTAATTTCCAAAAAACCAAAATTGAGTACGAGAGATGCTTAAATCCAAAATTATACAACCATACACAAGTCCATTTTCCTCTCCCAAACTACTTGTAAAGAAAAAAGGATGGTTCGTAGCGATTTTGCGTTGATTACCGAGCACTCGATGCTATCACTATCAAAGATAGATTCTGAATTCTCACCGTTGATGAGCTATTAGATGAACTTAATGGAGCTTCGTATTTTTATAAATTGGATCTAAAAAGTAATTATTTTCAAATCCTTGTACATTCGCCCGATATTTCCAAAACCGCTTTTCGAACCTATGACTACCATTGTGAATTCCTAGTTATTTCATTTGGATTAACAAATGCCCTTCCACCTTCCAAGCTACAATGAATAACATTTTTCGTGCTCACCTCTAGAAATTTATTCTTGTATTTTTTGATGATATCCTCGTATATGGCCCATCTTAGACCTCACATTTAGCCCATCTCCAAACCACATTAAATATCCTACACCTTAAGCAAATTTATGTTAATTTGGCCAAATGTGCTTTGCCCATTAACAAACTAAGCTATTCGGGGAATATCATATCTATGTAAGGTGTTAAAGTTGATCCATCCAAAATCCAAGTCATGATTAAATGGCCAGTTCCTTCCAAAACCACAGGCCTTAGAGTTTTTTGGGTTTAAAAGGCAACTACCGTAAGTTTCATTAAAAATTATGCAAACTTAGTAGGCCCACTTGTGCTTATTAAAAAATGATGCATTTCTTTGGGGTCTACAAGCCCATGTTGAATTTATCCAGTTAAAAGAAGTTGTCTCCCACACACCCGTTCATTATTTTCCCAGCTTTAACCAACCTTTCACACTCCACACTAACGCCTCGGGCATGATAATTAAGGTTGTTCTCTCCCAAATCAGCACCCTATAACCTTCTAAAGTAAGCATCTTCTTCCTCAACTATGATGCACATCTACCTACAGTCGAGAAATGTTTGTCATCACCTCCATTATTCGACGTTGGAGGAACTACCTGCTGGGTCGCCCCTTCAAAATCATCACCGACCACTAGAGCATGCGTCAACTTCTCACCTAAAGAATACAAACTCCAAAGCAACAAAAATGGGTCACTAAACTATTGGGATTTGATTTCGAGATCTGCTACAAACTTGGGTCCTAAAATACAGTGGTCGATGCACTATCCTGATGGTCCTCTACCGCTGCAAAATTCAGCGTAATATCTTCACTTACCTTTGATATTCTAGTCGAGATAAGAGCTACAACCATGTTTGATGCGAAAGCTCAGCAAATTATACAACAGCTTAAATTCCCAAATAGCTCATTTGCAGAATGGGAATATAAAGATGGCTTACTGTTCAAAAATGCTAGGATTTTTATCCCCACCTTTGATCTAAGACAATAAGTCACTAAAGATTTCCATTCATCAAAAATAAAAGGGCATTTAAGTATTCAGACTATTAGTGCTAGAACTTCTGCAAATTTTTATTGGCCTAACATGTCCAAAATAGTTGAAAGTTTTATTAAAAAGCGTTCAGTTTGTTTGCAAACAAAATGAAACCACTCACCCGAAGGATTATTACAGTCGCTTCCCATCCCATCTACAATTTTGGAAGACATTTCGATGATCTTCGTTACACATCTTCCATCATCGTCCAGTAAATTGGGTAATAGTCAACCGGCTTTCTAAATATGCAGACTTTTGAGCTTTAATTACCTTATTCAATATCCACCACTCAACTCGCCACTCACTTTGTACAAGAGTATGTATGACCACATGGATTTCCCCCTTCAATAGTATTAGAATAGGATCGGTTTTCCATTAGTCACCTTTGAACGGAGTTGTTCTGACTTCATGGTACCGAACTACAAATGAGTAGCTCCTACAATCCACAAACCAACGGCCAAATGAAAGCGGGAAATTGATGCTTAGAGAACTACTTACATGCCATAGTGGGTGACATGCCAACTCATTGGACGAAATGCCTACCATGGACGGAGTGGTGGTACAACACATACCGCCATTCTTTAGTCGGCATATCACATTTTCAAGCGGTGTATGGAAGAGCATCACCAATACTTTCGGACTACATTGGCGGCAATACTAACATCCAATTCTTGGACACATGGTTAGTAGATAAAACTCAACCCATTCACACTCTCAAACTAAACCTCTAAAAAGCTCAATCATGAATGAAAAATCTTGCGGATCAATGTTGCATGGACAAAGAGTTCAACATAGGCAATTGGATATTTGTCCGCCTACAACACTACCATCAACAAACTACGGGAAATACACATCACAAACTCTCCAAAAGCTAGTTTAGACCATATGAAATCATAGAGAAAATCGGCTCCCTAGCATACAAACTCTCCTTATCTCCAAATGCCCGATTCCACCTGGTTTTTCACATTTTCATCCTTAAGTTTTTGCCCGAATCCACAATCCACTACCTACTACTTTCATCGATGGACACCCTATTTACCAAATGGAAAAAAAATACTTGACTCGCGTACTCTTGGTACGGCTAAACCACCACCATATCAAATCCTAGTGCAATGAGGGGGGGGGGGGGGGGGGACTCTAGAAGAAGCAACATGGAAAGAAATCAATCGATTCATCACTAGCTTCCCAACCTTTGACCATTGGGACAAGGTCAATTTTCAGAAAGGTGGTTCGGTACAACTCGTGCACATCACAATGATATACATTGTGCACAAACAGGTACACTTGCTCCTTGGCCAAGACGCATCGTAAAAAGGCTTGCAAGACTTCATAAATAATTTAGAATCGTTCTAGGGCAGTAGTAACTGTTTTTTATTTCCATGCATATATGCATTTGTCTTTACTACAACAAATCCTGTTATGGTTTATTTACAAATGATTACGTGGCATCTTATAGTTGGCTGGCTCAACTATAAATGTACAAGAATCCCATAAATGAATATATAATGAAAAACTAATACAATTTTATACTCTCTAGATCTCTATACTCTCTTCTTCTTCACTTTATTTCTCCCTCAAATGAGATTCTCTACATAGAAATAAATAAGCACTATCATAATTCCTTGATGTTGTAATAAAGAGAGTGTAAAGATACAAAGTAGCCGACGGTGGGTACATTAATATAAAGGCAGTCAATACACCTCGTCCAAAATCCAAGCCATCAAAATACAATATTCGCCAAAAACAGACAACGACAATATAACCACTATGATAACCTATCCAATGCAACTGCAGCCTAAAAACACCCAAAATGCAATACAAAACCTGTTCGGTATGTTATACCACACAACATCAAATATGTCTTAGAAGAGGAATCTGGCACGAATGTTAATGGTTGAAACAGACGCCGACCCCCAATGTGTTCCAATGCTTGCTGGATTCTGGCACGGGGAAGTAGATGAATGGTACCGGTCAAACGAGTTGAGAAGCGGCAGAATGCAAAGATCGAAGATAGACGCAAGACTTGAAGCGATTGGAAGCGCGCTTGTTTAGCAGTAGATTGAAAGGAGGAGACCAAAATAGGATATGGGAAATAAGCGAAGCAGATTAAAGAAAATATGGAAGAAAATGGAACGGGGAGAGTGAAATGGGTGGAGCGGCAATGAAAATGAAAATGGAAGAGGCAGCCACAACCCTACTCCCCATTTTTTACATTGTTGGAGCTTTTACATTGATGATTGTTTGGTTATTAACAATGGACTTATTAACAATGGATATAAGTACAAGGAAGGAGCTAAGATTATTACTAGTCTAGCCTAAGCAAAAGAAAAAAAATACATAAAACAAAATAAACACATATGATGAAACAATAACAAAGTAACAATCATCTAGACATTAATTATTATTGGAAGTTTACAACAACAAGAAACATTCATGTATATTAAGTCACGTGCGCGTGTTTGCAGTTAGATTTCTATCCAGGTCCAAATGCAACTGTATATGATGGCATGTGATATCAATTGGAACTTAGGTAAATGAGGGTAAGCATATGCAATGCAAGGAGAAGCTTAGGGTCCATCTAGTTTCATTTGAGTTTTGTGTTTTGAGTTTTTAATATTCATTACAAAATATAAAGATAACGAATCATAAAATTTAAAACTTTAAACCATCACGGCGATGACGGAGGTACGATGGAGGATACGGGAAGACGACGGAGGAGACCACTACAAGACACACATTAAATAGCAGTGGGGAGGGGCGACGACCGTCGACGGCCCCGTCGACTAGCCATTATATAACCAATTAATTGATTTAATTTCCATTACGTTTTAAAAAATGTTTAAAAATACTAACTTAATTCTTAAAAATAAAAAAGATATTTTAGCATAGCCTTTCAACCTAAGGACGGCCTGTGATCGATTAAATTAGTATTTTCAATAATCTATCGTCGTGTAATTCGAATATTTATCGTTACTGAAAATCTAACTTGCACGACCAATCTATGCGACTTTAATCGGTCCATTAAGAACATTCGATAAAGTTGATTATGCATAAAAAAATTATGAATTGAATTTTTTTTTAAACCGTTGGGTAATTAATTATGAATTTTTAAATGTATTTAGTATAATAAAATTATATAAAATAAAATATTTCATAGAAAAATATATTTATTGGATTTTATGTCGATCTAAAGTACTTCAGACCTATTTCCAAAAGATGAGTAAAAAATAAACAATTGTAGGGTGTCGATCTTGAATTTTAAATTTATAGCCATTCGTCGATATTCGGGATAAAAACCCTTCGTTCGAAAGCCAGGTGACCTTTAAACGAGACCAAATGAGAACCGCTGATGCTTTGTAATGTGTTAATCTAATCCATATGGTTGTATTCATAAAAATGGCCAGAAAAAAATTAAGCTCGAAACATGTCATTTTGCTAGGAATTGTATATTTTGTAATGTGTTATACAACTCCCGACAAAATCACCTGTTTTGAGCTTAACTTTTTTTGGCCATATTTTTATGAATCCAACTGTATAGATTGGATTAACACATTACAAAGTATCAGAGATTCGGATTTGGTCTCGTTTGAAGGTCGTTTGGCTTTCGAACGAAGGGTTTTTAGTCCGAATGAAGACGAAGGGCTATAAATTTAAAATTCTAGATCGACACCCTACCGTTGTTTATTTTTTAATCATCTTGGAAATAGGTCTGAAATAATTTAGATCAACATAAGATCTAATAAATTTATTTTTCTATCGAATATTTTATATAATTTTATTATGCTAAATACATTTAAAAATTCATAATTAATCACCTAACGGTTTAAAAAATATTTTAATTCGTAAAAATGTTACACACAATCAACTTTATCGAAGTTGCTTAATGGATCGACTTAAAGTCGCGTGGATTGGTCGTGAGAGTTAGATTTTTAATAAAGATAAATATTCGAATTACACAGCGATAGATTATCGAAAATACTAATTTAACCAATCACAAGTCGTCCCTAGGTTGAATAGCTATGCTAAAATATCTTTTTTATTTTTTAGAAATTAAATTAGTATTTTAAAACATTTTTTGAAACATAATATAAATAACAGAAAACTAAAAAAAATACAAAATCGAGTATATAGAACACCCGACCGTGCCAGTTTCTTCATTCTCCAATCTTCCCCAGCTCTCCCAAAACGAAAAAATAAATCCCTAGCCGTCGCCACTTCCCGGAGCCAGCCACCACTCGTCGTCATCGCCATAGCCTCCACAATTTGTCGGAATCTCCTTTCTCCCCATTTTCATCTTAAATTTGGTAAAATTTTAACCCTAATTTCGGATTTAGGGCTAATTTTGTATTATTATGGGTTTAAATATGCTGATTATTGCATATTAGTTGGTGATGATTGTGTATTACTTGATTTAAGGATGCTTGTAAGGATGTAATTGTTTAATTTGTAATCATAAATTAGGTTCAATTTAAAATCCAAAAATTAGTATATAATTATTGATTAATATGTATGTTGATTAGTGTATATGATTGTTTATTATAGTTTAGAATAATTTTAGGGCTAATATGTATGGTTGAATAGTGAATATGTTAAATATAAAGCTTACGGTTAAACATAATTTTACGTTAATTAGTGTGTGTTAATTATAAGTGTTAGGGTAATTATAAAATAAAGTTACTTATAGTCATTAATTATCTTTAGTGATAAATTATTTTTAGTGATTAATTAATCAGTGCGTCATTTTGGAAAATTCAAATTTTAGTTTACAAAATAGTTAAATAAAAAATTTATAAAGTCAAATGAATTATAAAATATGGTTTAAAATTTAGTTAATAAAATATTAAAAATAGTTGAATAAATTATAAAATATGGTTTAAATTCAATTTGTAGTTAATAAAATAGTAATTTGTGTGTATGTCTTTTTGGAAGTAGTTTTAAATAATAAATTGCTTTTGAAACAAATATTCTACTATAATCGATTTGTAAAAATTAAGAAATAAATATAATGTTTATTTGAAAATAAGGGGTAAATATAATTTTAAAAAATACAACAACAACAAATTAAAGCCTTCAGTTCTAAAAGGTTTTAATTTATTTTAGAAAATACAACACCACCACACCTCTTGGATGTAAAGTTATACGTACGATGCAAAGAAGTGAAGTGCTGTCGAAATTTCTAACATATATCTTTAAATTAGGAAAAATGTTCAATTATTTTCTCAACCGTAGTTGGATGTATGAAGACCGAACTGGTATGAAAGGTTCAATGAAGGAAAATTTCTACAATAGTGTACAAGAATCTATTAGATTCACTAAATCTAATAATGGAAATGACATATAAATTCATTGTCCTTGTAGTAACTGCAAAAATGTGAAGCATTGGAAACTAGATATGGCATAGTACATTTGTGTCAAGATAGTTTTGTGCCAGACTATTATTTGTGGGATCGTCATGGAGAACTTATTGCACTAATCCTATAGTGTCAGAGGACGAGGTGAATGACGATTATGTTATGGCGAATCCAATAGAAGATTTGGTGGAAGATGCAGCACGATCAATATTCCCTACCGTTCAAGTTGATGATGAAGATGTAAATGTCAAAGAAGAACCGACTATGAGAGAATTTTTTTTATATGATTTATTGGATGCTGCTAGAGGCTGTTGTGGGATGGTTATAAAAGAGGAACCGAATTATCAATAACTATCAAATATATTACTATGAAATCAAAATTCAACTTTACAGAAGCTAGATTTACAGCAGCTGTACAAGCTGCAAAACGACATATGCTATCCAATAATCTAATGTGCGAAAGTCATTATAAAGTGAAAAACTTATGTCTGCTTTCAGTCTACCGTACCAAAAGAAAGATACATGTATAAAAGGTTGCATGTTGTATTGGAAAGATGATGTTAACCTTAAGAAATGTCAAATATGTAACAAGGAAAGATACAAACCAAGAAAAAAGAAACAAAAGGAAGTTCCATACAAGAGAATGCATTATTTACACATCACTCCTAGACTTCAAAGGTTATATGCGTCTTCTGCTACCACATCTCATGTGAGTTGACATAGTGTGAGTGCATAGAAATAGGGAACTTTGACACATCCATCTGATAGAGAAGCATGAAAATATTTCGAGAAGACTTATCCTACGTTTGCTATGGAGAGCCATAATGTCAGACTTGGTTTATGTACGGATGGATTTTCACCATTCTCTCAATTTGGTAGTAAATATTCATCTTGGCCTATTATCGTTACAACTTATAATTTACCTCCAAGGATGTATATGAAAAATCCATATATGTTTCTCACTATTGTCGTCACTGGTCCTGATGATCCGACACAAGGAATCAATGATTTTTTTGTAGCCGTTGATTGAAGAGTTGAAAACATTATGGCATGAAGGGGTTGATACATATGACATTTCTAGAAAAATAATTTCCGTATGTTTGCATCTTTGTTAATGGAGCGGAAGCAATGATGATTATACATGGGAGATGAAGGAGAGCATGAGGACTATGTGTCTAGAACTCTTTGAATGGTAAGATCCACCGTTTCTCGTATCTACTTTCACTATTGTATGTTATATTTGATAGGTTAGTATTTCGCATGCTAGGATAGGTTGTCTATACTATTGATTGCATGGCTGTTTGTTTGATATGTGTGATGGTTATTTATGTTTGGTAGGCATGCGGAATGACCATGGTTGCTTATACTTTGGATTATTTGGGGATTTCAAGGGTGAAATTCCTAAAAGGGGAAGAATGTAACAGCCCGTATTTTACGTATCAGATGATATTAATTTTTTATTATTTTATTCATATTAGGTCGTATGATTCTATAATTTTGGGATACGACTCTTAGGGACATTTTATACATCTATGATTTTTCTCGAAATTCTATGTGACCATTTGACAATGAAAATCTTGTTTACACTATAACTTTTGATAAGAGTCGAATTAGGGTCTCAAACTAGTTTCATTGCTCCAGGATGATGGTTTCTCATTCTGTAAAGTGGTCATAATAGAAAAACGGACTTACAACTAGAATATGCTTGTTTTAAATTTTTAAGCTATTGGCCAGAATTAATGTGTAATTAATTAAGCCCATTATTGAGCCATTAGTCTAATTAGAGAATATTATAAATAAAGGGCTGAAGAGTTAAGTTAAAACTTTTCCCTCTCATTCTAAATCAGGTCTAAACCCTAATTAGCCCTAGATCAATCCTAATTTCATCCGAAATCATCCAAATTGCTCTCTAAACAAACTAGATTATGGATTAGAGATTGGATCATCAATTAGAAGCTAGGGATCATCAAATTGCTTGATTTGGAGTGCTTTTGTTTGATATTTGGATTAGATCTATGTTTATTGGGTTTTTAATCCAGCAGAATTCAACAAAAGTTAGAACATTCAGACTAAGTCAAAATGACTTGAGACTTGAATAAGGCATCTAAAAGAATAGGGCTGGTGCTTTCACACTCAATCCAGGATGTTGATCCATTATTTGGGTTAACATTTTTGTGATTTCACTGAGAACCCAACTCAGGCTTAGATATAGCTATCTACTTTAGATCAGTTAGGTTCAGAAGTTAGATCCTCAATCTCTGCTTATAATATTTTCTATTGAGAATCAATGGCACCCGGAAGAAAGAGAACTACCTCCGAAAGATCCATAGGAGCTACCATTGCTAGAGAAGAAACAAACCCTCAACAAACTGAAGTCAACAACCCCAAAAATTTACTGTTAGGAGACAACTCTGGAGATCGGGTTCCAGGATCCTCCACATAGCATAAAGTTGTGACTAAGGGAGAATTGAACAAGATGGTTGATGAAATTAACCAGAAAATGGAAAACAATCAAAAGGCTCTTATGGAAAAGATAGATGCTCTCTTAGCACTCCAATCACTAACTACTCCCACAATGGTGCCCGAAGCTATGGCTACTACGAAGCAAGAGCATTCTTCTGCTTTTGGCTTGAACGAAAGAAACACAAGGCAAAAGCAAAAGGAAGTAGCGGGCGGAGCTCCAATAATCATGATGGAAGAAACCGTTAACACTCCACCCACTGTAAAAGCACCTGCCACAAACCCGAACTTAGGGGTGAAAACCCCATGGGGAGATATAACAATGGCTCTCTCCAGCTCTGAAGATGGCAAATAATTTGAGGAAGACAAATTGTATGAAAATGCTAATGTGCAAGATGCTATAAGAAGCTCTAAAACCCGTGCCGTAGCATAGTGCCAAGTAATGGATGAGGAACTGCTACTCAAATGGTACTCCCAAAGGCAGAAGAACCAAGAAGATATGACATAAACCAGGATCGATTATAAGGCGAAGCTCCATGGTATATTGTGACCACTTCCAACTAGCCAGCTTCTAATCCTATCATAGATCTTCCATCGTCGAATCACGAATGGTCGTCATTGAAAATCATCAAAAATCGTCAAAATGATCATTGAAAAACTCACTCCAGGGTTGACTCGAAGTCGAACTCAAGTAATCGCCTATTTGGCTCGAAGCAGATTCTGGAAGTCCTGACTTGAAGTCAAACTCGGGTAACCACCCATTTGACTTGAAGCAAACCTAGGAAATTCTGGTTCGAAATCAGACTCGAGTAAAGCCAAAATATCAAGTAAACACGCAAATGACTCCAAGCACCATTCGTCACCAATCCAGCACTTCAAACTCTAAGAAAATGGCAAATTTTCTCGGGTCAGACTCTAAGTAAAATACCACCGATCCATCAACGCCTATCCATCTTCTTTTGCCCATAACTCGAACATGCGAACTCCAAATGCCTTGAAATTTGGAATGCAACCTTATGGGGCCTTCCTTGTCGCCCCAGACCGATCTCACCTAGTTTGAAATTTTTTAGGGATCGTCACTGATCCATGACCCCATCCTAAGTGATTTACCATTCAATCGGCATTTCCAGTCATTCAAGCATAGAACAATCATGCATATATCATTCTCAAGCTATTTTGACCAAAGAAACTAGGTTAAACTGGATCTAGAGAACTCATACGGAATCAGATTAACTTGAAATTTTGAGGGAACACTTAGAAGACATAAAAAAGGCTTAGAGAAAAAATGAGCATGATTGGAGAAGATTTGATGGATCGTTGGCGATCCATTTTGATGGGTCACTAGCGACCCATGTAGGTTGGGTCCCACCACTTGAAATTCATAAGGTAGGTCCACATACCCTCTAGAGTGTACCTGCGAAGTTTCATCTAATTTTGTTAAGTGTTGAGCGAGTTATGGATGATTCTTCTTGACCAGATGACCCATGAAGACCGGTGATCAAACTAACTCCAAACGACTTCATACTTGGACAACATACTCAAAAGAACATGTTAATGGACCTCAGGGAACTTAAGCCAAAAATATGCTAAGTGGATGGATAGCTAGCAATCCATCCCCTATGGATAGCTAGCGATCCATCATGATAGGTCGGATCACCCTCAAACTTCCTATGCTCTTTTGTAGCACCAAGTAAAGGCTTTTGGTAGAAAATATGCTAAGTTGATGGATAGCTAACGATCCATCCCCTATGGATAGCTAGCGATCCATCCTCTATAGATAGCTAGCGATCCATAGAAATGACTCGGATTGATTTGAAATTTTCGATGGTGACTTGGCATAACAACTGGAATCTTCTACAGTTGGACTTCTGGCCCGATACTCACTGAATTCCCCTATAAATACTCATCTATCTGCAACATAAAGAGGATCTTCTAGACTGGCTGCTGGAACTCTGCAGAGATTATTCTTTACTCTTCTCCTCCCACACAATAGTCATCTAGGGGTTAACTGTGATTCTCCAGTGAACTCTTGTATTTGTGACTTGATCTAACTTAGAAGATTCAATCATATTGTAATCTGATTCAACTTGTAACATCAGTAAGTTAATAGAAAGTTATAAAGTGGACATAGGCTTCATTAATAGCCGAACAACTATAAATATCTTCTTGTCTTTTTACTACTTCTGCTCTTTATACATTACTTTCTATATTATTGTTCTGTAAAAATAGGGCTAGTGCTTTCACACTCAATCTAGGGTGTTGATCCATTTTTTAGGTTAACATTTTGTCTGGTCCGTTTTCAAGTTACACCTGTTTATAATGCCAACTATACCTTCCTACAACTATACAAATGATTCGAAATTGCTTTTTTATAGGTATGACTAGCATATGGAAGAAGCAAGGGCGACGAATGCAGTCTACTGCAAGGCCCTCAGGAATCATTAGAGGATGAAACAACCTACTACCCTGGAAGAATTCTATGGGAAGGCAAACCAGTTCCAGAGATTAGAGGTAGTTCAATTGGAAGAAGGCAAACCAGTTTCAGAGATTAGAGGTAGTTCAATTGGAAGAAGGCAAACCCGACAATTTGCCAAAGAACATACCAAACGGTGAAGGAGCTATAGGACCTCAGGGACCTTCTGCCCAAGCAAGGCCACAATGACCTAGTAGAAAAGTGCCTCGGCTAACTAATGAAATCAAACGAAAGGATGATTATCAAATATCACTCTGGCTAGCTAGCTACTAAGGAATGGGGAAGCAACCTAAAGCGATGCCTTCTCATCTATTTTTGTCTACTTTCATTTTCCAAACGAGCCGTACCAGGACACTAAGGGTATTGCAAATAGCACGGCAAAAGAAATGCTTCTATGCCCTCGATAAATCATGTCGATCCCCCTTTTGAGAACCGGTGTTGCTCTGGTAGCGTCGAGAAGGCTTGTCCAAAGGATCATCGAACAAACAGATCCGACCCCCTAGTCTCCAGAAACCGATAAAACTATGTTCCCACGAGCCGAATCCTAAAAAATCCTCTTGAAGTTGATGAATCATCGCTTTAATACCGTCGGGCCGTCGGACACACGACCTAGAACTCTTCTTGGAGTCGATGAATTATCGTTCCAAGGCCGTCTGATCGCCGGACATGCAACCAAAATTTCTCTTGAAGTAGATGAATCATCGCTTTAAGATCGCCGAGCTTTCGGACACACGACCTGAAACTCTTCTTGGAGTCGATGCATTATCGCTATAAGGCTGTCTGGTCGTCGGACATTCAACCAGAATTCCTCTTGAAGTCGATGAATCATTGCTTTAAGACCGCTGGGCCATTAGACACACGACCCAAATCTCTTCTTGGAGCCGATGAATAATCGCTCTAGGGCCGTCTGGTCGTTGGATATCCGATCAAAATTCCTCTCAGAATTGATAAATTATCATTCTAAGGCCGTTTGGTCGTTGGACATTCGACCACAAAAACTCCTTCATGAACTAAAGCGTCATGAAGGTCCTTCATGAACTAAAGCGTCATGAAGGTCCTTCATGAACTAAAGCGTCATGAAGGTCCTTCACGAACTAAAGTGTCTTGAAGGCGAAGTGGTAGATCAGTAGTCATCTGATCCAAAAATCCTTTACGAACTATAGCATCTCAAAGGCCAATTGGAAGATCAGCGGTCATCCCATCCAGAACTGCCCGAAGTTAGTGAAGTTATGCTCCGGGGCCACGAATCGACAATCACATAAGTCACTCCACAAAATTAACAGAATCATTTCTAACGACCAATGAGACAAACAGTGCTGAATTCCAGAGCTTTAAAGTCACTCAAAGAAACAAGTATCTCAAATCCATAATATATAAGTCTCTGAAGATAGAGGCTTTCCCATGCTTTAATCATCTAGAAGAAATAGTTGATTGGACCGCATGCAACAAAACGGGTTATGGAGAAACCCCAGATACAGTTTAAGCACGCGAACAAGCCTGCGGCATGAGGGGCACCACACATACTTGAATAGTTACATGGAAAGTCAAGACTAATCATATCACAGTTCTGTTATTCCCGATTGAAATTATGGCATTCTGACAACTATGGACTTAACGACCTAGCTAGTGCAACAAATGAAATAGAAGCATAATACTTGCTTACTTCTTCCCAACTCCTCCTTTACCACCCTTGGTGACTAGTTCCTTTTCCTCTTAGACTGTATGCCAGTTGAAGGCCAATTCTTTAAAAGCAGTTTAGACCAAAAACTGAGAGTCTTGCCCTGAACTCCCACAAGCTCTTTCTTCATAACCATCTCCATGTGGTCGGCTGTAGATCTCTCCACCATGGCAACTTTATCTTTTTGGACGTGCATATCTTCCTGAAATATGAGAGGATCGTCCAAGCCATGGTTACCCGATCCAAAAGCCACTTATCTCTTAGAACCGATGAAATCGCGTTCTTGCGAAATCATATCGCCGAATTGATGGGAAAACTCGATCCTTACCTTCTAAGAACTGGTATCGCTCCTCCAGCACCAAGAAGGCCCAAACCATTATGCGCATCCCACAAGCTGTGCCTAGAATCTTGAATCGATAAAACCATATTCAAGCAAATAACATGCTGAGTCGACATGGTCATATCAACTCAAACCCTGGATCGATGGAACTTGATCCCTATCTCCTCCAAAACTGATGTCACTCCGGCAGCACGAGAAGTTCCAAACCATTCCGGATCGACGGGTCGTATCGATCCCATAAGTCGTGCACTGCCATAAGCCGCGCATCACCGTTTAAGCCATGGAACCACATTATCGAAGCACGAACTCCTTACATTACCCAAAGGTTGGCAACATCGAGAAGTTCCAAACCGTTCTTAATCGACCAGTCGTAGCAATCTCATAAGCCGTGCACTCCCATAAGTCACATATCACTTCTTGAGCTGTGGAACCACCCTCTAGAAGCACGAACTCCTCACGTTATCTAATGATTGGCAATGTCGAGAAGTTCCAAAACATTTCGGATCAACGGGTCATATTGATCTCATAAGCCACACACTCCCATAAGCGCGCATCACTTCTTGAGCCGTGGAACCACACTCTGGAAGCACGAACTCCTCACATTACCCAAAGATTGGCAATGTCAAGAAGTTCCAAACTATTCCGGATCGATGGGTCGTATCGATCCCATAAATCGCGCACTGCCATAAGACGCGCATCACTTCTTGAGCCGTGGAACCATGCTCTCGAAGCATGAACTCCTCACGTTACCCCAAAGATTGGAAACATCGAGAAGTTCCAAACTATTCCGGATCGACGGATCATATTGATCCCATATGCCATGCACTCCCATAAGCCGCGCATCACTTCTTAAGCCGTGAAACCACGCTCTCGAAGCACAAACTCCTTACGTTACCCGAAGATTGGAAACGTCAACCAAACTGTTCTGGATCGATGGGTCGTATCGATCTCATAATTCGCGCACTCCTATAAGCCGCGCATCATTTCTTGAGCCATGGAACCATGCTCTCGAAGCACGAATCCTCACATTACCCAAGATTGGCAACGTTAAGAAGTTCCAAACCGTTCCAGACCGACGGGTCGTATCGATCCCATAAGCTGTGCATTTCATAAGCCGCGGACTCTCACAAAGCCACGCATTTTATAAGCCGTGCGCTCTCAAAAAGTCCCTCATTTCGTGAGCCGCGCACTCTCAAAAGCCATGCATTTCGTAAGCCGTGCATTTTCATAAGTCACGCATGTGATAAGCTGCGAAAACGCTGCTTGATATTGCTCTAGCATCATCAACGAACCGTTAAAATTTTCTAAGTACCGGTGTTGTTCCGACAACACCGGGAAACTTGTTTATTGCAGGATTAACAGGGATCAACTCTCGCTACCCGAAAGAACCGACATTGCTCCGGTAGTGCCGCAAAGTTCACAACCAAAGAAGTCGGCAAAAAATTCTAATCTTTGACCAAAGTTAATGTACAAAATGTCTAAATTCAAGACATCCAAGTCACGAGTTCCCAGAGATAGGAGCTTCGATGCATCTTTGACTGGGCGTATCCAGGGAGCCACCCAGAATATCAAGTCTCACATCAATTATTCATAATAATCAGCCTTATGGACTGAGGGGCACATAACACATTAACACTTGGTCAGGATAAAAAATCGATCCAACTTGCAATAAAACGAGGAACTTACCGTCGTCCAAAGATAGATGATGACATAAGGCATTTCCAGAATCAAATCATCAACGCACCAGTTTCCAAAGATAGAAGTAGGTGCTCGACTGAGGTCTCAAACACCAACTTGCAAAAAACTAGCTGTTATCCGAAGACAGACATTGGCAATGAGAGAATGCTCGAAATCGAGCGGCTAAACCATTGATTCTCGAAGATTGGAACCAACAAATAAGGTTTATATCCGCAATAATGCTATCAATCTAGCATAACGCATATGGCCTAAAAAAAGCAAGGTTAAGTGTCATAGATTCAAGACAAACACTACTGAACTCTACCGGTCTGTGATCAGGATAGGAATGAGCGCAGTCGTCCAGGGGAAATGTGACGACTCGCTCCACAATTTCTAATTTTATATAAGAACCTAGAATTTAACACCTAGAAATGAAGGGTTCATTGCCTAGAAATGAAGGGTTTTGTAGATAGAAGTTAGATCATAACAAAAACCAGTTGGAGGAAATCCAATTTTTCGTGAATAAGAATAACCATGGAATTGGTTAAGCAACAACCCTGCATTTCCAATGGTAACACTTAACGGTGATAAATAAGGCTAGGCAATGGAAAGGCCTATGGCTCCTATCTTTCCAGAACATGGCGTATCCTAAATTTAAGCAACGTTGAGAAAAATAGCCACATTGGGTTGAAAGGGATCTACTCAACTATACAGGATTGAATGAATGATTCAATCCTAACCAACATGACTTTAACATTGCCTAAAGACAGGCAACACTAAGAAAATACTTCTATAATCCAATCATCGAAGTGCAAGTTTTCGAAGACTGAAACTAGTGCCCACCTGGATTAAAAGCATTGCCGGATTGACGGGGAAAATCAATCCTAACCTCCTAAATATTGATGTTGACCCGGCAACGCTGAGGCCTTTTCTCATTTCCTTAGTACCGGCGTTGCCCCGGCAACGTCGAGAAACTTTCTATTTCATAAGTATCGATGTTCTCCCGGCAACACCAGGAAACCATCTATTTCCTAAGTATCGACATTGTCGGGAAATTTTCTATTCATTATGTACCGGTGTTTCCTCGGCAACGTTGGGAAAACTTTAATCTATAGGTTTGATGAGAAACATTCATCGTAGTAAACCATCAATGCACTAGCTTCCGGAGATAGAAGTTGGTCCTCAATTGAGATTCTACCCTTGTATTCAGAAAACTATCGTTGCTCGAAAATGGGCAACAATAAGATGACATAACCTTTTATAGGTTGCAGGATGGTTCGATCTTTCACCGCAAGAATCAGCCACTGCACAGGAACAAAGCAGCACCGAAAAGGAAATCTCAGGATTTAATTGCTCATGTGTTAATTTCTAGGGATGAAAGCTGGTGCACAACCGAATTTCTTGAATTCAACTAAGAAAGAATTTAGATAAAACCAAAAGATAGGCAACTTCAATGAAATTTTGCTTGGAAACAAGCGACTGAGTTATCAATTCGCAAAGACAGGAATTGGCATATGAACAGAACTTCCATGACGACAACGATCAAGTAAAGCATGCACAACTAAAGACATGTAGCGACAGTCATGGCAGGTCGGAACTAAAACCATCAGACTTCCTCAATCCTGGAATAAGATTGAGAGCCAGACTAGGGGCAATCTAATCATTTATCCTAAACCTCTCCATCTCTCACAATCGCCCAAATACAGACGTTCGAAATAGCTAGTCCCTCGAGCAAGGATAAACGCATAGATACTTGACCGAAATAAATGTTGCAAAGTCCAAACACAAATAACCACGAGGTTGGTTAGATAATGGTTCTGTATCACAAAACAGAGCATTCTGGCAAAATGAAGGATTTAACATTCATAAATCAACCGTCACTCGCAGTCTGGTGATGACGAGAAGGATCGATGACCTACTTATGTTCTAACTAGATCATTGGTTTCCAACTTGTAGGAATATTCCATTTCCCGAAGTTTGGTGATGCTAAGAAGAAACTCCCAAAATGAAACTATCGATAGAAATAAGATCTTGATTGAATCTTCAGCCCTACCTTCTAGCATCTCATGCTATTTAAAGATTCATAACATCAAGGAAAAATCCATAGAGTTAAGTCATCCACTCACGAGTTTTTGGAGATAGAAACTAATACATGATTAGGGTCTCAACACTGGACTTGGAAGAATTCACTCTGGCAAAAGATGACGGCGACGCATCATTCCAGCACATGTACCTAGAATGACATTAGATGACGATGTCAACTTGGAGGAATACAATTATAGTAAGGAAATAGACATCATTAAAAAAATTAGAGCTTGGAATCAAGTAGCAAAGTCCCTAGTTCCTGGATATAGGAGCTATCGTGTCAATCAAACTGGGGTAATCGAACGTATTGCCTAGGAAACCTAGTCTCCTAGAAACATACAGACTTAGTATTCAGAGAAATTGGCCCTATGGACTAGGGAAGATACACTAACACTTTGTTGTAACAAACTCAATTGAGCATAAGTAGGGATTAGCTACAGAACTAGCTGGACCAAGCTACCTTATAATTCTGAACAAAGCTATGAAATAGAATATTCTGAAATGACCGCAGAAGTATTACTTACATGTATAGAATTACAGTAAACAGGTATGCTGCAATAAACACAAGAGGTGCAACATCGAGAAAAAGCAATGCTCGGAATCAAGCAATTAAACCAATAGTCTTCGGAGACAGAGGCTGGTGTGCAGGTTGAATTTCGAAAAACGCAAAGGAAGGATAATCATAATCGAACAAGTCATGCGCTAGTTTTCGAAGACTGAAACTGTGCCTGATCGAACTTCAACTACAACTCTACAAGAGCATCCATGCCTTATAATTTAACTGTAATCAATCATCCCAATATGACAGGAATAATAAGCGAAGCCTATGTTGCGAAGGACCCAACTTCTGGAGGAGTGGAAATCCCTTTGCTAGACTAAAGATTGGATGACCGGAAAGTCATTTTCAATAATAACTTAGCATTCAACCCTATCGGATATGTTTTGCTTTAAATAATATCCTCGTATAACCAATGCCCGGAATCCAAGGGAAGTCGACGTATGTTGACCAGTCAGGTTCTAAGCGTTAACTGAGGCAAATGTAGTGTGTTATCTACATGAGAAGAGTCCAGTATCCCGAATACAACAAATGAACAATCTAGTATAGCTAGCTTGGTTACATTTGAAAAATAATCCATATCATCCTTTGAAATTATCTTTTCCACACTTATCAATCAACGATCAATAATGGAGCCACTGTTTGAAGCGATGCGGGAAGCTTTTCATTTCAGGATCACTGGGTACAGAAACGGAAAGAGCGATACGATTAAATCATCCACTATATTTGATTTTTGAATAAATCATCACATTAGAATTCAAAATGGCGACATGAACTTAACTAAGTCCTCGAAAAGAAACAGTTAAAGACAAAGAGCAAGACTTCACTCCAGAATGGCGTACTTTTGAGACAAAACCTAGCTTCACCGTCGGTCGAGTTAAAACTATATAGGTCGACTCCAAATCTACGTCGTGCCTCCTATTACTGACCTAAACCCTTGTGTAAACTACGGAGCAAAGATTGCATCGTCAATACTAGGAATTGAAATTCAGAAATATAAAAATGAACGGCTATCAAAAGTCAGTCAATTGAAAACAACATCTGGAGGTGGACTTCGATGATTCACTGAAATTCACAAAATAGTAATCTGAAACTCGTCTTGTTCCAGAGCACACTTTGTTTCTAACGAAAGCATACTCCGGGGGCAAATGTTAATTGGGTCAGCAGAATTCAACAGGAGTTAGAATATTCAGACTAAGCCAGAATGTCTTGAAACTTGAACAAGGCATCTAAAAGAATAGAGCTGGTGCTTTCACACTCAATTCAGGATGTTGATCCATTTTTTGGGTTAACAATCTGTATACAAATTTGTCGGATTTGGTAATAAGTGAGTAGTTTATGCCATCTCACTATACTACACATGTTTATATGGTAGAATTATAGGATTCAACATGTTTTAAATTGATTTTTGGTCAAAATATTTTTTAACTTCAATGATATGTTAATCTATGCATATGATATAAATTGATTAGAAATCACCTTGATTTATGTTCATATATTCATGTATATGTAGATCTATGATAGAAATTACCTTATTTATCTTATTTTGATGGATTGCAAGTTTGATTGGAAGAAATTGCTTGTTATTCTATGTTTGGATGATATGATTTGATGTTGTTTGCTAGCGTTGTGCATGTATAGGAAGATAGGTTAGAGAATTGGGCAAATCAGAGGCAAATTTGGTCGGAATTGGATGAAACTTGGAGGGGAAGCTCTGGAGTATAAGAGGAGCTTGGAGTTTAAATCGTAGGCCTAGATTCAGTAAGCATAGAAGTCGGTACCTACATGAGAGGTCGGTAGTAAGTTCTGTGGGTTGGTCCAACAAGTCGGCGGTTTTGGGGAATTCTAGAGCAAGGCTAGTAGAGGTAACCCAAGTCAAGAGATAGGTGATTGGCTAAGGGTTGAAGGATATACCGACTTGTTTCCTAGAATTTGAAGTAGGTGCTTTGGAGTGAGAACTGAGTTGTTTGGATTGATAGGTCGGGGTCAAAGCATCTAGGCATGGAGTACTAGAAGCAAGGAAGGGAAGGAAAGAAACTTATCCAATAATTGGCTAAGGGGTGAGGTCGGTAACTACATGAGAGTTCGATGCTTGTTATCCAGCCTTTTGACTAGGCAGAATCTGGATAGACTGGACATACAGAACTTGGAGCTATCAAGGCAGAAAGCCCGGAGAGATAGCCCAGGAGTCTAGAAACCAAGCACGGACAAAGTCACAAGACCAAAACCAAGACAACCTAAGGCAACAAGATAGTGGGATCCCCAAAGTTGGGGATCAATACCAAATCCCAATTAGGGATTGGTACCGACTCTAAAAAACAACTTAGGTGGACCCCATCTTCTGCCTACGTGTTTATCTTGATGCCAAGGCTCTGTGTCCAAAGTCATTTTATTGAATCAACGCAATTTTTCATCGATCTCCAAACACTTAAAACTACAACTTTTTTCTCCCATAACTCCATCATTTGGGCTCAGAAACAAGTTAATATTGGTGCAAACAACTATGGAATCTTTAAGCTAACCATAGGACAATCCAAAGCAAGAAGTCGAAGACACCAAAATGGTGAACTTGGGGATCGGTACCGACTCCCGCTTGGGGATCGGTACTGACTCCCAGATATTGCTGAGGTGGCGCCTACTATTTTGGGAGAATTGGTCAAATTCGGGCATAATGGCTTGGAGATATTTTAGACAAAATTTTAGGCCCCCTACCTCTATAAATAGGAGGGTAGGGCTCATCTTTCAAGATCTTTAGCTCTATTTCATTATTTCTTATATTCTTGTAATTCTGAAATTCTATGTGTTGGAGTCATACCGATCCCCAAGAACTTCTGCCTCCGAATTAGAAATAAACAATAAAACATCAAAGTGGACGTAGGCCTTACTTTGCCTAACCATTATAAACGATCGTGTCTTTTTTATTTCCTCATTTTCATTTACTTTTCTTCATTTATTCTCTATTACATAAACTTCTGGATGTTTGTGCCATTTTTGGTTCAAACATTTTGGTGCTTTCATTGAGAATTGAACTCAGGCCATTTGGATCCATCATCTACTATTGGATTTCCTATATCCAAAAGATAGATCTAATTTCTATCATTTAATTCTACAACTCAGATTTCCAACAAATCTATAAAAAGCTTTCTGCCATGGCCTTATCGAGATGAGATCGTTCTACCAATTCCAGGGCCATTACTGAAGTTGAGAATTGGAATCCTCAGTACAGAGATAGAGTTGTCCAACCAACTCAACCCGAGATCCAGACTCCAACTGACGTTGTGACTAAAGTGGAAATGGATAGGATGATGAAGCAGATGGAAGACAGATTCCAAGCTAGCCAACCTGATATGAATAACATAATGCAATAGAGCTTGAGGCTACTGAATGAGCTGTGACATCCCCCATTTAGAGGCCCAAAACTAAAGGCTACGGATGCTATAGTCATCCATAGTTATTAATTCTCGGTGACCAAATGCGGTAATGTTAGATACATTGATATAAAGTAACACATGGATATGAATTTTTTTAAAACCATTAAACGTCATATAATACCAAATTTGAGAACCATGTTCAGAGAAAATATAATTATTACAAAATACGTCAAGAGCGACATATGAAGATGCCCTTTTGGATGATCAGAGCTATACATAGGCAATTAAGCAACTTTGCCTTTACATCAAAACACAACGGAATCAAATAGAAAAGAACTCCTATTAGCTTGCTTGCCTTCTGCATGTCTCCGTAAGCTTATTCGTCTAAAGGAGAACCTGAAAACCTCAACTCTCAAACTATTCAAAATCAATTGAGCACTCGAGAGTTTAAGGGGAAAACATAAACTTCGAGTCGTACAAAATGCCTGGTATGAATAATAACCTACCATCTCGAACAATTTAGATATCCAGTGAGACCACGCTGCTTAGTAGAACGGGTTTTCCCCTCACTAGTATCTTGCCTAAAAATTTGTAATAACCATATACTGTGCACCTGCATCCACAATGGTTAAAAACATAACAATTTAAAATATCATGTTGATATGCAACCATGCAAAATATCCTGGATTTTCCATCCCTGTTCATTTGACTATCTATCTCAGTTATAGTTTCTAGGGTCAATATTAACCTAATAGTTTTCATGGGCTGACTAATAACCTGTTCAAAGCTTATGGACTATCTGTTCGGTCTCATAGTTTTCATGGGATCACTAAGAACCCGTTCAAAGCTTATGGACTATCTGTCCGGTCTCATAGTTTTCATGGGATCACTAAGAACCTATTGGCCCCTGCAAATAACTTCATCAAATTATTTCATGGGTTCTCCCTGAACCTATTGGTATCTCTAATAACTTCTTTCATATCATAGTTTTCATTGGTTGACTATAAACCTCTTGATCTCTATTAATAACTTTATCAGGATATAGTTTTCATGGGATCATTATGAACTTATTGGTCCATGCCAATAACTCTTTCCAAACATAGTTTTCATAGGATCACTAAGAACCTATTGGCCCCTGCCAATAACTCTTTCCAAACATAGTTTTCATGGGTTTATTATGAACCCGTCTAAACTAACAACTTCTTGATCAGTCTTTGGGCATCCTATGTTCTGGTCTACCTGACCTCCTGGATGTAACTCTATTCATTCATGAGTTAACTCAATTTATATTCACTACTAGGCCAACCTAGCTGGTTATTCTGCCCTTTCAACTCAAAATACGTTTATGGGTCCATTATATAGTGAATATGTTTATAGAAGAAGCAAATACAATAACATAACAATACCAACATTTATGGTTTAATATCCTTGAAATCATTTGCACATGAAATATGGTTAATCCCTTTAACCCATTATTTTCATCAAGGAATGCTTCTTCAAAAACTCCAAAATTAAAAACCATTTCAAAGCTCTTTTATATTACCATGGCTTTTCCTATAAAAATGAGATTGGGTTCTTTGTTTGAAAACTAAGGCTTTCGAAACCTTAGAATTTTACGAAACCATTAGAATATATCTCTCGAAAGCATTCAAATATTCTTTTCAAAACACTTAAACATATGCCTATCGAAACACTTTAAAACATCTCTTTCGAAAGCATCAAAGTCTTCCTTTCGAAACCATTAAAACATTCCTTTCGAAAGTATTAAAGCATATCTTTCCAACTTATAGAAGCAGAACTTCAAAACCATTTGAAAGTACCTCTTTCGAAACTATTGAGTTTAATCTTTTGGGTCAAAGTGAACATAAGAGAAAGTACCCCTTTTGAAACCATTAACCTTCAAGTAAAAGAGTTTGTGGAAAACAGATGGCTTTGGAACCATCCTTTCGAAAGATTTAATCTTTTAAGTAAAACAATTGGAAGGATAGATTCAAAACTCCTTTCGAAACCATTGCCTTCGAAACCTTTAGTTTAAATGGCTACTGGAGCCCTTTAGAAAGCATTGGGAAGCGGCTTGTTATATTTATAAACCAAAAGCTTGCCTTTCAAACTCGTTGAAAACTTTCTACCTATTCGAAAGGTATGAAGATGACATCAAAGTTTGACTTAGTTCAAAACTACCCTTTCGAAAGCATCTCTTTAAAACATAATATCGACAACTCATTCAAAAGCTACCCTTTAAACAAATAGGTGGCAACCCCTTTGAAAGCTATATAAAAGTAATTCAACCCTTTCGAAAGCATCTATTAAAAGCAAGGAAAATGGCATCTTTTTTGAAAGCAAAACAAAGACCTTCGAAAGATAATTAAAATGGCATTGACCCCTTCGAAAGCATGGTTTCGACTCTATACCTTCCGCCTTTCCCCAATCCACTACATACCAAAGCATTGATACCATGTGTATTGGTTTCGACTTGGTTGGGGGCAGAGGTATAGGGTCGAAAGGTAGCAAACGGAAGTGGCGATGCAGTAAATCTGTGCAAAACTGTTTTGTTTCCTTTTTAAGTAAATTCTTTTCAACTAACTTGCCTATGTGTAAAAATATAATTGGTTGCCATAAACTTTACCAAAAATCTTTTCTAAAAGACTACCGAATTCATCCAGAATTAATTAAAAATAATTAACAAAGAAGCCATTACCTTTAACAAAACAATTAAGACATTTAAGTCCTTCAACTTAATTAAATTAATTTCCATAGTAAACCACTTAGGAAAAATATCCAAAAATAATCATAATTCACTTTTGATATGTTATCTAACATATAAAAATATCAGACCCAAAATCCTTTATATAATTGCCGAAATAAATTTTAAACCCAATTATTTATTGCTTCCTTCAAAAATTCATAATAAATTATCCATAGCTTGGATAATTATGAAAATTTAAACCCATCTCCAAAATAATGTTTTACATAACATATTAAATCTCATGGCATTCGAAACCCAATATATATATAATTTTAACCTTAAAATCGAACCAAACATTTATCAAACATTCTTGTTTAAAACAAACATGGCATATAACCCAAGCATATCATCATTAAAATCATCAAAACGGGTTTAAATATAAAACCCAAAATCAAATGTTCATGAAAACAAAAGTGAGATGGTTTTGATTATTATTCACCTTGCTTTGAATAAGGAACTTGAGATTTTGATCTTGATTAATCCTTCTTTGCTTGAATCCTAAGCTTTAGTTAATTTTTTAATCTCTTTTCCCCTAGTTTGTGGCCGGCTTTGAGCTCTCCTTTTCTTATGTTTTTTGAATTATGAACGTATGGAACGAAAATGGGAATAAGGGTTTAAGGGTTAAGGGATTATGGTGGACAACTATTTCCCATAATACCCTTGCCTTATTCTCTTGTTAGTTAACCTATAAAACCATTTCATAAACCCATCCTTTTGATTTTATTAAGTTAAGCATGACCTCTTATTAATTTTCAAATCTCAATTCCCTCATTACTCTAATCTTTATATCATTCTATTTTATTTATCCAGTTAATTCTCTTGAATAATGTTATTTAAAATTAGGGGTGTAACAGGCTCCCCTCCTTAAAGAATTTCGTCCTCGAAATTCAGTAAGGATAAATACTAAGCATAGCAATCATCTATAACAACTCCTAACTACCATACCAGCCTACCTGACTAGCAACAGTCTATATAAAGCAAAATATAGAACATACCCTCACAGCAGATCAGGATAAGTATCTCTAATCCTGTCTTCTGTCTCCCAAGTACAGTCTTTCTCATTGTCACTCCACTGAAATTTCACCAACTTGACCATCTTGTTTCTTAACCTCTTCTCATATCTCGCTACAACCCGAACTGGTTGTCTAACAAAAGTCAAATTCGGATCTATTATCAAATCTTCCAATCCTATCGGAGGAATAGTAGTCTCTAGATCCTGCACATACTTGTGAAGATGAGATACATGAAACACATTATGGACACTTGCCATATTGCTCGGAAACTCTACTCTGTATGCAAGCTTTCCACTCCTCTCTATAATTAGGAACGGACCAACATACCTCGGTGCTAGTTTCCCTGACTTTTCGAATTGTACAACACCCTTCATCGGTGATACCTTAATGAAGACTCTATCTCCAACTGATTATTCTAGATCTTTACGCCTCTTATCTGCGTAACTTTTCTATCTAGACTGAGCTTCCTTCATCCTTTCTTGGATCAACTCAATCTTCTCTGTCGCCTCTCTAACCAGATCAGGACCCAAGACTAATTTGTCTCCAGTCTCTAATTAACATGCTGGTGATTTGCATGGCCTTCCATACAAAGCTTCAATAAGCGCCATTCCTATACTAGTATGGTAACTGTTATTATAGGAAAACTCAACTAAGTGTAGGTGACTTCCCAAGATCCACCAAAGTCCAACGCACAAGCTCTTAACAAATCCTCGAGTACCTTATTGACTCTCTCTGTCTGCCCATTCGTTTGAGGGTGATACACATTACTCATCTTGAGCTTGGTACCTAACACATCCTGTAGACTCTTCCAGAATTCACTAATAAACAAAGCATCTTTGTCACTGACTATACTACTAGGAATTCCATGCAGTCTAACTATGCTCTTCATGAACAACAACTAAAACAAGTGTCGTCCTGGCTGACTTAACTAGAATGAAAAGGGCACTCTTGGTCAACCTATCCACTATGACCCATATACATTCATTTCCTTTATTTAACCTTGGAAACCCGTCTATAAAATCCATGGATATCGAATCCCATTTCCTAATTGGTATTTCCAAAGGTTGAAGCAATCTACTCGGCTTCTGATGTCCGGCCTTCACTTGTTGACAGTTCACACACTGCCTAACCCACAAGCCAATATCCTTCTTCATACCTTCTCAGTAGAAGCTCCTCTTCATATCCTGATACATCTTGGTTCCTTGAGGATGAATCGTAAATTTAGATCTATGACATTTCCTAAGAACTTCTTTCTTTATGTCCTTTGGAACACACAAACGTCCCTTCTTTCTCAACCATCCCCTCTGGTCAAGATTAAAATCCTTCAGATTATCAATCTCTGATCCAAACCCAAGTATTCTAATCTTCTCGGCTAATAATGGGTCCTCTCTCTGCTTAGAAGTAATCCTTTCAATCAGTACGGGTCGAACTTCCAAACAGGACAACATGGAGGTGCTCTGACTAGAACTAGCAGTCGATCTTAACTGCATACTACAAGTAGTCAAAGCTTCTAAATATTTCTATTCTGCCAACATGGCTAACACCACATTTTGGTGTTTTCTGCTAAGAGCATCCGCTACTTTATTTCCTTTCCCGGGTGTATACTTTATATCAAAATCATAAGTTGCTAAAAACTCCAGCCACCTCTGCTGTCTCATATTCAACTCCTTCTGAGAGATATCTTAAGGACTTATGATCTGTGTATAACTCAAATCTCTTCCCTAAGAAATAATGTCTCCATATCTTCAATGCGAAGATCACCGCAGCCAACTCCAAATCATGAGTAGGATGTCTTACTTTATGCGGTCTAAGCTATCGTTAAGCGTAGGCAATGACTTTACCTTTCTACCTCAACACAGCTCCTAATCCAGTTCCACATGCATCGGTATACACCACCAACCCTGGATTTCCATCCGAAACCACTAACACAGGTGCATTGGTCAACAAATGCTTTAACTTAAGGAATGCTTTTTCACATTTGTCAGACCAAGTAAACTGCACGTCCTTCCTAGTTAACTTAGTCAAAGGCGCTGCTATCCGCGAGAAATCCTTAATGAATCTCTTGTAATAGCCAGCAAGTCCAAGAAAACTTATATTCTCAGTCACCGCCTCTGGTATCTTCCAATCTTTAACGGCTTCGATCTTATCAGGATCGATTGATAAACCCTTCTCTGAAACCACGTGACTAAGAAACTTAACTTCTTTCTTCCAGAAATGACACTTGGAAAACTTCATTTTCAGCTGATGCTACCTTAGCGTCTCAAGCACTACTCTAAGATGATCTTCATGCTCTCTTTTATCTTTAGAGTATACTAAAATGTCATTTATAAATACCAATACGAACCTATCCAAGTACTCTCGAAAAACACCCGTTCATCAAATCCACGAAGAAAGCTGGTGCATTCGTTAACCCGAATGACATTACCAACCACTCGTACGAACCATACCCAGTCCGAAACGCCGTCAATGGAATACTGTCCTCTGCCACTCTTAACTGATGGAAAACTATCGCCAAATCCAATTGGGAGAATACTCTGGCTCTACACAACCGATCAAATATATCATCAATTCTCAACAAAGGATACTTATTCTTGATCGTCTTCTCATTCAACTTATGATAGTCGATGCACAACCTTAACGAACCATCCGATTTCTTTACGAACACCGCAACCGCACCCCAAGGCGAACTGCTTGGTCTAATAAAATTTCTCCCTTCTAGATCCACTAGCTGCACCTTCAATTCCTTCATCTCGATCGGTGTCATCCTGTTAGGTGGTCTACTTATAGGTTCTACTCCTAGCACAAGATCTATCTGAAACTCAGCGGCTCGTTTCGGTGGTATTCCTATAACCGACTCAAAAACATCTGCAAATTCTCTTGCTACCCGAACCTAACTTAACTCTCCTTCTACTTCCATAGCACTCAACAGAGTACAAGCACTCTGCTCAGAATCTTCCACTGAGAAAATAATTCGGTTATGACTATCAGGGTGTCTCAGCGATATTTCCCTATCCTGGCAAAATATCCTAGCCTCATATTTACCCAACCAATCCATACCCAAAATAATTCCAAAGTCTACAAAATCAAAAACATACAAACTACATGCAAACTTATGACCTAATAAATCAAGTTCTAACTGGTCACATCTCATTCCCAGAGTTGCATACCCTCCTATCGAATTCGCAACCCTTAAGGAAGTAACAAGGTATGTGGGTTCTAAATATAACCTATCAACCAAACACTGAGATATAAATGAATGCGATGCACCGGTATCAAATAGTACCCTAACTAGTGTACTTTGAATCAAAAGTGTACCTTCCATCACAGTCTTTCCCTTCTCAGCAGCAGTTGGCCTAGCAGACGATGGTCCAATAGCAAAGACTTTTCCCCTATCCGTCCTGACTGGTTCTCGACACTGATTCTTATAATGCTCAATCTGGTCGTAGTTAAAGCACTTCACACCCTTCTTATCTGCGACCTTCTTCCCCTTGCCTGTTCAACATTCATGAGCATAATGACTCTTCTTATCGCACTTGAAACAAACCAGATTAGCCTTTGCCTTCTTGGCAGCTTCTCCCATCTAGGGTCCTTTCTTCTTAAAGAGATTCCTCTTCTTACCTTGAAAACCCTGGGTTTCAACCTGCTTCTCCTTCCCATAAGTAGCAAGCATTTCCTCATTCCGGATTGCCATCTCTATAACAACATTACTAGGATCATGAAGATGTGGTAGGGTCGCCCGAGTAATCTCGGGTCTCAACCATCGGATAAACTTCTTATTCCTCTTGATGGTGGCGTCAATGGTAGCATATCCGTATTTGGATAACTCATCAAACTTCATGGCATACTCAATCGCCGACATCTCACCTTGCACTAAGTCCATGAACTTTCTCAGCAATACCGACTTGGTAATTTCTGACAGAAATCTCTCTTTAAGTCTCCTTCGAAATTCTACCAAAGTCAACTCTTCCTAGGGACTCCAACAGTAACACTATTCCACCAATGAAGTGCTGCTCCCTGCAACTGTCTAGAAGAAAGCCTCCTTTTCTACTCATCGTTTAATCCTAAGTCAGTGGAGATCCTTTCACAATGCAAAAACTAGTTCTCAACTTCAATAGCATCCTCCGTTCCCAAAAACAACTTCCCACAAAGACTAGTATAATCCCTGCTTAGCTTGGCATAGGTGTTGCTAACTAGGGCCATGGGATTAGCTCCTACAACATTCCTAGCATTACCCCCAACTACTTCTGCGGCAGCTATTGCTTGCACCGGATTGACAAAGAACTGATACATCATCCCCATATCTACTAGCAGATTTCTAGCACCTACGTTGGCATCTACATTTTGATTAGCATTTTCCTGTCAACCCTGGTTTATCCTGTTGGGTCGAGCATTTCCATTTGTTGTGTTGCTTCCTCCACCGAGATTTCCTCTTATGTTTCCTTCCTCCATATCTTCCTTTCTTGTAAATCTACATACGAGCCTTAGCAAGATACAAAAGAACGGTCTAAGAGAGAGGGGAATGCGTACATATATATATATATATATATATATATATATCAAATACAAGTATGTTACTATAGCATTAACCCAAACCCCGATCTTATTTTTCGATTCAATGGATTATGTTTCGAAAAATATTTTTAAGCTTAAATTTCTTTTAAGTTTTCATAAACCTATGCTCTGACAACAACTTGTAACATCCCCCATTCGGAGGTCCAAAACTAACGGCTACGGATGCTGTAGTCATCCATAGTTACTAATTCTCGGTGACCAAATGCGGTAATGTTAGATACACTGATATAATAGAAACACATGGATATGAAATTTTTTTAAGACCATTAAACAAATTTCTCATTCCATTTCAATCATATTTCAAATTCATTATGTAATCCCAAATTCTAGAACCATGTTAAGAGAAAATATAATTATTACAAAATACGCCAAGAGCGACATATGAAGATGCCCTCTTGGATGATCAGAGTCTATACATAGGCAATTAAACAACTTTGCCTTTACATCAAAACACAGCGAAATCAAATAGAAATGAACTCCTATTAGCTAGCTTGCCTCGTGTATGTCTTTGGAAGCTTATTTGTCCAAAGGAGAACCTAAAAACCTCAACTCTCAAAGTACTCAAAATCAATTGAGCACCCGAGAGTTTAAGGGGAAAACATAAACTTTGAGTCAGACAAAAAGCCTGGTATGAATAATAACCTATCATCTCAAACCATTTAGATATCTAGTGAGACCACACCACTTAATGGAACGGGTTTTCCCCTCACTAGTATCTTGCCCAAAAATTTATAATAACCATATACTGTGCACCTGCATCAAAAGTGATTAAAAACATAGTAATTTAAAATATCATGATGGTATGCAACCATGCAAAATATACTGGATTTCCCATCCCCATTCATTTGACTAGAGATGGTTTTGATTATTATTCACCTTGCTTTGGATAAGAAACTTGAGATTTTTACCTTGATTAATCCTCCTTTGCTTGAATCCTAAGCTTTAGTTAATTTTTTAATCTCCTTTTCCCATATGTTATGGCCGGCTTTGAGCTCCTCTTTTCTTATGTTTTTTGAATTATGAACGTATGGAATGAAAATGGGAATAAGGGTTTAGGGGTTAAGGGATAATGGTGGACGATTATTTCCCATAATACCCTTGCCTTATTCTCTTATTAGTTAACATATAAAACCATTTCATAAACCCTTCCTTTTGATTTTATTAAGTTAAGCACGACCTCTATTTAATTTTCAAATCTCAATTCACTTATCACTCTACTCTTTACATTATTCTATCTAATTTATCTAATTAAATCTCCTGAATAATGTTATTTAAAATTATGGGTGTTACATGAGCTGACTCAAAACAGTCACAGATGGAATAGAAAGGATTCCAGCTTAAAATCAGAGAGTTCTTCTTCATCTAAGCAAAGACGAAGGGAAGGAAGGCAGATAAAAACTCAATACGCTGCTAGAACATCTACATAAGGAAGAGGACGAGCCCCAGGCTCAAATTTAGGGATCGATACCGACCTCTACTTAGGACTCGGTACCGACCTCCAAAATGGTGGGCCTAGGGCCTATGCATTGGAAGGCGGTGTGGAAGTCATCCCTGGACGTGCTGCTGAAGGTTTGAATTTGGAAAATCACAATATTACTGATAATGCTGCTTATGGGAATCAAATAGGGGGGAATGCTGGACGAATGGATCTCGCGAGGTTTGGGGAGCTTAGGTATTGAGCACCTTCTCGAGAGCAATTGCCGGGATGAACACTTGGGGCAGGACCCGATTACCGTCATTCAGTCGAACCTGTTGATTTGGACTATTTGGAGGATATGGTTAGAAGGTTGGTTAGTGAAAACAAATCCAAAACTAATGATGATTGAGGAACTTATGCTAGTCGGAATCCATTTATAGTGGACGTCCTTCACGCAAGGTACCCTCGATATTCAACATGCCAACGATGGATCCTAAGCAACACTTATTAAGATATGAATGGCACATGGATTCAGTCAGGGCTTCGAATGCTGTGAAGTGCCTCTATTTCCTAATTTTATGAGAAAGGGTGGCTACGACGTGGTTCACTCGGCTTCCGCCAAGGTCCATATCATCTTTTAGCGAATTGAAAATTCATGGAGCAATTCCGTTTACACACCTCACGTCTGAAACACATGTTGTCATTGTCTAATGTATATCAAGTTAAAGGAGAATCACTAAGGGACTATTTAAATCAGTTCCACATGGTTGTAATAGAAATAACTGATCCAAAGGAAGATATGTTGTTGATGGCGCTTTGTAGAGGAGTTCACCTCGACTCAAACTTTGGGGATTAGATAGAAAGGAAGCAATCGTTGACAATGAAAGCTTTTTATAGAAAAGCTAATGAGTATTTGTGTTGAGAGGATGTGCATAAGCATCCACGGAGGACTGATGTTGGATGTTTGAATGAGCCAATTCAAAGTAATATTGTTGTAAAGCAATTTGGAGGGAGCTCTGGGATTGTTGATGTGAAAGTTAGTAATCGGAACAAAGGAGGAAAACAAAGCAATGATAGGGCAAGAAAAGGAAAGCCAGATAGCAGGAGTCGTTTTAGAGGTCCCAAGTATGATAATTACATTGAACTAAATGATTCGATACAGAACATATATCTAGCTACTAAGAATACCAAACCGCATAGGAAGTCGGCTCCTAGAGAGTCAATTGAGAAGGAAAAGAAGTTTCCATAAGACTCACGGTCATAATACTAATGAGTGCAGGCACTTGCGCGACATGATTGAAGATTTAATAAGAAAAGAAATTGCAGTAATATGTGAAAGCCTTGCAGGATGGCAGGTAAGGAAATTCTAGTGCTTCTGGGTCGTCTTCCCAACGAGGCCATGTTGAGAATGGTGCTGATGCATTAAGGGGCCAGGAAAATGATTGGTGATTAACACAATCATCGGTGGGCCTCATCCTACCGATAAGAGTTTTATGGAAATGGATATATACATTAGAGCCTTAAAGCATGCTGAGAATGAAAGTTTTTATACTGTTGAGGATGGAGTTCCGAAAAAACAATCTCGAACCATGATAGACTTGGTGAGGCTGACCACAGGTGAGTGCAGGTCATGCCATTTTTAGTGTTGGATATTTATTTTGCTTATAATGCATTCTTAGGCCGACTGGCCCTAGCCGAATTTAGAGCGGCCATTGCTCCCTGGTGTTTAACTATGGAATTCCCTATAGACAATGGAGTAGGGATCATGCATGAAGATCAAGTGGCTTGCCGTGAGTGCTATGCCACTGAACTGAAGGAAGCAAGGCATAAGGAGAAATGAAAGAATGTAGAAGGGGTCCTCCGCATAAAGGCTTTGGATGCATAGAAAGTAGAAACCACCGCTTAAGCCTAGGCTCGGGCAAACTAGCCGGCTCTATGATGACATGAACCGATGAAAAGAGCCAAAGGGCGGACGAACAACTCCCGTAGAGTTGACATTCGTTGTTCCAGTCAGTAGGGATGACCCAAGTAAAGTCCTGAAGATTAGATCTCAGCTTGGTATTAGTGTGATGAGGGAGTTGGTTGGTTTTCTCTGGAAAAACCTAGACGTGTTTGCCTAGGCACACTCAGATATGTGTGGGATCTCGCCTGGGATAGCGAGCCATGCACTAAACATCAATCCCAACTGCGTTCCTATGAAACAAAAATGCCACAGCTTGTGTCCAGAGAGATCCGCTGCAATTAAAGAAGAAGTGGATAAGCTGAAGGATAACGACTTCATCCGCGATGCCTTATTCCCAAATTGGGTATTTGACCCTGTTTTGGTAAAGAAAGCGAACGGGAAGTGGAGGACATGCATTGACTATTCAGATCTAAATAAGGCATGCCTGAAGGGCAGCTTCCCGCTGCCAAGGATAGACCAGTTGGTGGACTCGACTGCCGGACATGAACTATGGAATAATTATATAAACACAAACATGTCATATATACATATGTAAAATATGGAATGACTATACATGCACGGATCTGATGGATTATGTACAAAGTCTTTATAGAAAAGGGAGAGTGACTTGCTATTTTGATGAAAATTTTGTAAGGTTGGTACATTACCCGTGGATTACAGATGACTCGCTTGTTATGCTCTCTTGTATTCATTTGTAACACGAAGGGCTACAATAAGAATTGTGCTTGATGATTTAAGCTCCATGACTATTTTAGTTTATATAATACTTTTTATTATTGAATTGCACATGTAAGTGAGCTTCCATTTCTTTTACTTGTATTTTATAAATTCTCCTTACCTTCAAATAAAGGTTGAATATTAATTTCAACTGATATTGTTAAGCTTAATTTCTTGGTTTTTTATCATATAAATACATTCGATAACCATTTCAGACTAGGAGAATCAGTACAACCATGATAAAATAACTCATTGCTCAACATCATGTTTAGATTTTAGACCACTCTTCTTCTCTTTATTAATACATAAAAGACGATATAATAAGAACCACTTATCATTGGTCAATGACCTCTAGCTCAAGTGGTTAGAGGTATGATGCTTTAGACAAAGGTTCTAGAGGTCATGGTTCGAGTCCCTGAGACATCATAATGAGTGCTTTACTTGAATAAAGTACCACTCTTGTTATAAAAAAAGAACTACTTCTCATTGAAGGAACAAAGTAATTAATTTTTCCAAGAAGTCTAAAACACTCTGACCAACATCGTTGTAAAGAAACAGGATAAAGAAAATAAGGAAACTTGAGCATTTCACTCCTCAATCTTTATAATGCATTGTACTATGCATATCTTTATTTAATTGTTGCAATTTTATTCTGTTGTTTTGTACCAAAATTATGTGCCATTGGGCTTTGTCCCCACTTTTGTGCTGAAAAAAGTGGCAACTGTTAGTATACTGACATTTGGCTGCTATTGTTTAGTCTTTAAATGATAAAATTCTTCTGATCCAGTACTAATTTGTTTTTGGTAAAGTGAGAACAAGGATACATTGCTAGAAATAAATAATTGATGTCTTGATTTCCGTAGTCTCTCATTCGTCCTCTGTACCTACTTTTTTAGGTTGTTCTTTTTGGTGTTGAAGTCTATACATGCATAGTCAATGATATCCATAATATAGAAATATCGTTGAATATCTTATAATTCTATTTATGGAGTTAATAATGAACCCACTAAAAGTAAAAAAGAAAGAGACTCTAATATATATAATAAGATTCTTCGCGAATCGACGACTGCAATTCAACTCATGAATTGTGGTAATGCAAATTTATAATGGGATGAAATCACCTCAACCAATTTTTGATGTCTCGGTGTGCCCAACAAATCAGCATATGACACATATACATTTATTTTACAAATAAACCCCTTAGTAAAAGTTGTTTGGCCTTATTTGCAAAATTTAAAGTGCTATTAATGGCTAGACACACCAAAACACCAAACTTTGAGTTTAGGTGATTTGCTCCCCTTTATAATGAGTAGGCCATTTAAAACCAGAAACCCATGTGATAAAATGGTTTGCTAATAGGGTTAATCCTACCCACCTAAATAATTAGTAAGTTGACATGATAAATGAGTCGGGTGATATTTTGATGGGTCAAATTAATTAAATGCATTAGGCATACAAAAATTTGATGTCTTTTTATGCAAGGGAAAGGATCACAAGGAGTATATTCGAATGGGAGTACTCGGGGATGAGAACACATATTGCATTAAGTTATATTTTGCAAGTTTATGATTATACGCCTAAGTACTTTACCTTATGGTTTTGTGCAAAGTTTGTGTTTATAGCATGATGGGTGTACTTATGTGATACAGAAGACTCTACTCATTCTAATAAGTGACGTGGATGAGTTCTACTCATTATAATCGGTGACAAGGACATGTAAGTTCATGTAACGACCCAACTTTTACTACGCCTTAAATATATGTTGATCAACACATATGCTTCACAGTATCGTAGTAGGTGTACTATCAGATAACTTTAATAAAAAATAAACTCTAAATTTTGGCATGACCTCCGTGCATAACTTATAGCGAAAAGACAATATGTAATATGGCAAGCAAATTAAGCATGAAGTCACGATCAATGTGCAAAGACATGATAGCCAAATATTCAAAGGCATGACACACACACACACAAACATATATATATATATATATAAGACAAGATATGGATATCAAACTAATAATGTCATAGTAGAAATACATCAGTTCACATAGACTCAATACATACATAGTAGTGAATTGATACATCAAGTACAATAAATAGTGCCATACACTAATAAAATACACACACATGGTCATATATGAGCAAAATATAAGTAAACAAGCAATGCCTCATATCTCCCAAAAGTCTTAACTCTTCAGCTATTGTGCCCCAAAATGCACCTATTAATCAAACTGATCGTAGGAGTAATTAAAAGTTTTGCATATAGGAAATAAAAGAGAGAAAATAAGGGTCAGGTAGAATTTTGGTGAGCGCAACTAGCCTTGTAATGTTGTAGTTAAATGCTGATATATAATTCTTGGATCTTTCACATAATGGTTTGGCTAAATTCTAATTGATGAGAATCTTATGGGTGTATTTAAAGAGGTTTTGTATTTACCTGCTCATTAAGAAATTGAATTCCATACCGTTTGCAACCAAATTGGTCACAAACACCCGAGAATAGATTTGAGTAGTGAAGTCAATGAAGAAATCAATTGGAAAATGAGGAATAACACTATATATTGCAAGCAGGATTCAGTAGAAAGTAAAAACAACAGGATTTATAATGGTTTGGCGTTGATTGCCCACGTCCACTCTGAATGCTCTTTTTATTGCTTTATCAATCACTTGATTACAAATACAATTCACAAGGAATAGCTTGGATACTAGTTATAACAAAGAGAAACTGAGTATGAAAAATGGCAGAGTCTTCCCGTGGTTGTCCAAAAAGATCCCCAAAAGTGGCCCCCTGCCCCTGTATTTATAGATGGAGGCAGCCTTCAGCCTGATTATTCGGGCCCATAGTGAAAAATGCTTGGCCCAACTCACTACATAGACCTACATCATTATGTGGACCTGACCACCTCTGTATGCCGACCTGAGCTCTAACACACGCAATGTCGATCCGTGCCTCATCACATAGTATGCCGACCTGGCCTTCATGTCTCATGCCGACCCGGTGATCTTCACACCCTATGCCGACCCGAAGTCACCCACGTCTTATGCCGACCTGATCTTTGTAATGTGCAATGCTGACCCAATCCCTGTACTATGCAATGCCGACCTGATCCCTGTACTATGCAATGCCGACCTGAATTTCATCATAGGTAATGCTGACCTGGCCTAATCGGAATGCTTTGCTGACCTGAGACCACTTTATACTTTACCGACCCGAGCTGTACTACACCACATCCAATGCCGACCCGAGATCTATCACAACCCACTCGCTATGCCGACCCGATGGAACTCATCTGTTATGCCGACCCCATGAATGCCTTTCTATGCCGACCCATCCACTACCAGGCTAATCTTCATAATCCCGACATTCTACTATATTCATTCGTCAAACTTATCGACCCTGGGCTAGACATAGCTGCTTAGAAATCACCTCCTGGTCATATTGATGTCGTCTCTCGACCATTCTTCCATCAGTAGTCAATTCTGATCTCTGTAATTACCTTTGTATAGCCAGGCCAAGGCACCGGGTAACATTTCCCCCCTAAAGTTGGCGCGCTTTGAATTAGTGAAAAATCCATGTTTCCAGAAGCAAGCTCGTTCAAGTCATTGGCTGACCGCTGTTCTTCGCCCACCTTTGACGAAGTCTTGCCCCACTTGAATGTGCGAGTCCAGTTGTATGAGCCCTTATGGTTTTCTAGTTTAACCTTTCAAAGGTCAAATTCATAAGAACTTTTTCAATCTCACGATCATCCACCATCTAAGTATATCCCCCTCTCCTTTTTATTGTTTAAACATACGTTATCATTCTACCATTTTATCTTATTTTATTATTATTAAATATATTCATTTTATTTTATATTATTTTACTTTATTTATTTATTTTTTGAAAAGAGGGGTCGGAATTTGGTATGCCGATCCCTTGATGGATTCACATAGGCTGGAGCCAGCATACACAATGGCCGACCCCTTTAACTATGGCAATCGGGTCTCTTGGAAGAGACCGGTTCAGCTTCCTATTCCCCTTCCATATAAAAACCTAAACTCACGTTCCTCTCCTCCTTTACTTTCATTTTCTCTAAGTTTTATTCCCTACTCGAACCACCAAGCTCCTCCGTTGCCGAACCGTTGTCACTATAACAGCAAGCTCTCTTTTCATCACAACTTCCTATCAATCCTTAATCTCGAATCCCAATGTCTACCCTATTCAATTCGAAACAACCACTTAGGTATGAATTCTTGTTTCACTTTGAATTGCTGAGTCACATCCTTCGAATTTGACCTTGTTTGAGAGTCGCGTAGGCACTTTTCATCGAGAAGAGGAGGAGGAGAAAATAAGGGAGAGAGAAAGAGAGTAGAGGAAAGGGTGGAAGAAGAGGCTTCGGTGTGAGGTGGTGTTGGTTAGGGAGAGCTCGGTATGGGCTGGAGTGTTGTGGCTGGGCGAGTGTTCGGAGGAAGCATAGGGAATGGGGTCGGTGTAGGTTTAGGGATCAGTGTGTGTTATCTTAAATGAGAGTTCAGTGATGATAGGGCAGGAGATGGGGTTGACATAGTTAGGTTTAAGGAGAGGGATCGATGTAGTCTAGGATGGATCGACATAGGTTTTTTTTATTCAGACGAAGGGGTCGGTATTTTCCATAGGATTATAGGGATCAGTATAGTCCAGGACAGGAAGGGGTCAGTATCTTTCTAGGGTAGGTGGGATCGACATGTGAGTTGGAGAGAAAAAAGGGATCGGTAGAGAGGTCAAAGGAAGGGATCGACTATGGGATAGGAGCAGGGGTCGGCATAGATGGATGGGATCGGTGTTGACAAACCAAAACTTTTCTAACTCGTGCTATCTAAATATATGAATGCACATTCCCTTGCCCAAGCATAAAGTGACGAATATGACATGACCTAGCATATATGAACCAATGGACTTAACCTGAACTAATAAATTCTCAATTCACTCAACATGACTTAAGTATAAAACTAGCCCAACAAACTTGGGCAACGGACTTAAAATTCAGAATGTTGACTTCCGATCCTAAAGCTTTCGTCGTCGACCACCTTTCACGTTGTCCGAGATGGTCAACGATGACCCTCTCTTTTGGACGAAACCGCTGAGCTTAAACGCTTTACTCTTATTTTTCTGGTCTTTAACAGTTCATATTTATTCTAACTCTATTGCACTAGTCCACACACAGCACGGGGGGACGGATTATTATTTCTAATTATTGATTATCTATTGAGTATAGCTAGCCTAGATATCAAGTTATACAAAGCGTTCTCCCACGATGTCTTCTAGATCAGATAAGAAATCGAGTTTTTTCACTCTGTCCGACAAGCCTGAACCAAGCCAGTAAAGAGATGTCGTAGAGACATCAGATCCATAGGGAGACCTTTTTTTCGATATCCCAACTCTTTCTGCAGATTTTATAGACCCAGCTCCCGATGATGTGGATGATGCCATCGTTTTGAATAATCCAGTTGATTCACAGCTTCAAAAATCGGCGAAGCTGCCCTTCGTCCATTGTGCTTCATCCACGAAATTGCTTTTGAAGATGTCCTGGTGTAACGACCCGTAAATTTTAAATAATTTTATTTATTTTATTTATATATTTAATTGTAATTTTGTGGAATTTTAAACAATAAAATTTTGAAATATAAATTTGATATTTGAAATACGTATATTTAAACATAACAACTGGTAAATTTTCATCAGATAATTTGGAAGTTTATTTTCTAGTGTAATTCTATTCCAATTTATATCAGTTAAAATTGATGATAATAAAAGTGTTCCAAAACCTAAATATTTCAACATGAGAAAATTTATTTAGAACACTCTGAATAAGACTGCGTAATTCGTTTCACAAATTTTGGACGTTTCTAGCTCCGTTTGGATTTTTCCGTACGGAATAGCAACGTATATCAGTGTCCGTATCGACTTTTGATAGGATGGTCATACCACTGATATTTGTATACCATTTTGATCGTCTCGTCGTGCTGATCTCTACGATATAGTTATTTCTGTATTTTGAGTTCTGGTACGCGATGAAAACAATAAACTGTTCGTGGTAATGGTACCAGTGACTTTACAATTTCCTTCGGTTTCAAAATTTGAAACGTACAGGCTGGGCCACACTATTAAATTGTTTGATGAGGCGGCTGAATCTTAGCATGACTGTTGCCATTCCTAGCATTCAAATTATTTATAGTGGTTCGTTCTCTTACGTTATTCTTGCCTATTCTTTTCCATATTTGTGAAGCCTGCTCCTATAGCAATTCATCTTCTCCAGATTCCACTTGCATGGCCACACTAGAGCCAAAGCCCACGCCCACACCCCGCTTCCACCTTCCCCGTAGCCGATCATCCTCCGCACCTTGTTTCTCATCTCCGCCTCAACCGAGAACCCATCAACCTATGCTCCAGCCGACAGCCATCATTCTATGCGTGCAACTACAGAATGTTCTCCTTCCTCCTTCTCCTATTTTTCCTTTTACTCGAACCTACCTTGCTGTGCTTTTCTTCCTAGACTTGCATGTTATTCAAGGTATTTTATCTATATATTGTAAAGCTATGATAGCCTATATAAAATTTATATATTGTGTTAGTTTTCTATCATATAAGTCTGGTTATATGAACGTATATACTCAGATTTTAGCCAAGTTAATTTACACATAGTGTATATATATATATATAAAAGTTTGGGTTGCATGAGTTTATGTATTTATTTGGCTACTGTTTATATGTATATTAGTAAGTTTGAAAGCAGTATTTTGTAAAGAAGTATGGGTTTGTTATAATTTTTTTTTAGATATGTTGAGATTTGGAATAGTTTTATAATAGTTTGATATATAAATATACTTTTGAGTCTCGTATATATTTTATAGTATACAGGATATTAGTTGTACAAGATTGGTAGTTTATATGTCGAGTTGATGGGTCTAAGTAAGTTTCTATTTAAGTTGCAGTAGCTTGATGAATACGTATATATAAGTTGATTTATAAAATTGGTATATGTCAGACATGATTTACACATGACTGTTTTGGCATTGTTTAAGTATTGTAAAGTATAAATTTATATACTAGTCTATATCTACAATATATTTAGTTAGTTATAGGTTGCCTGTTAGTATAAATAGTATTGTATAATTTATATAAGTTATGTAAGAGGATGTCTTATATTATAATTATATAGTGTTGTTAGTATATATTGGAGTCTGCATAAAGTAAATTATCTTGTTTTCTAAGAAAGGAGAAACATATATAATATGGAGACTTTATTATTTTATGTACTTTAAATTGAGTATTGGTTTTAGGAAACAAATAATATGCATCTGTACTTGATTTTTATGAGCAATTATAAGGGACCGTGTATTATTATATCATAAGGTAAATTATATTTTGTCTTTATATGTTGCGAGTATTCATATAATAACTATTTATAAGTAATGTGTAGATATATAATCTGTTACATTCACGTATATAGGTTATAAATATTAATGTCAATATGTATATATTTAACTTGTATTTATATCTCGATGTTTGGTTTATAAATATATTGTTACAGTGTTATATATTCCCAAATATTGATTTTAAACGTTTGATTATATATATATATATATAGTTTTAAGACGCTTGTAAACTATATTAGTTTATATATATATATATATTTAATTCAATATGTGTTTGAAATTTAAATTATGATTTTATATAAATAGTTATATATAGTTATACATATAAGTCATTTATACCATCTATCTTCATCAATCCGATTCTGATTTGTTTTATCAATTCCTATTATCAGCTCTATGGTCGAATTCGTGCCCACTTTGCTTTACTTTGGAATTCGCAGCTTGTTCTGTGGTCTATTTTCTCTAGTCTCAAAAGGTGAGCAATCACTTACGATTAACGTTCTTATATTTATTAAATTTGATTTCAATTGAAACGACAATTGAAATATGCTGCTGCTAGTTATTTACATTATTATATATATGCCATTATCTGTATTTGTTCACCTGTGACATCTGACACCATTATCTGCTATTTATATTGATGATATATGCATGTTACTGTTGTTATTTTATTATCATATCTGTTATCACTCTGCAAGTTCCCTGTTAGTATAGAATCACTATGGGTTGAAATGATACATACCCGAATAATATCTAGAATAGGAGAAAATCGTTATGGGTTGAAATGATAAACCCAAGCGATTTTCATTGAACTGAATTTGGGATTGCGGGTTGAAATGATTTATACCCGTATATATATATTTAAATTGTGGATTGAAATGATAAATATCCGTATCACTTGACCATAGGGTAGAAAATTATATACAGACACCGTTGGTCTATATATAAATATTTTGAAAATGATTTCTATAGTTTTGAAAAGAAATATATGGTTTTGATAAATATTGATTTTTAAAGATTTGTTTAAGTTGATTTAATAAAGTTGATATATAATATGTTTAAGTATTTATTTAAAATTTATATTTTCGAATATAGAGTTTGTAATGATTCGGGTTGTAAAGATAAATTTGAAATTGATTTGAAATTATATTTATTTAAGAATTATACTTAAATAAGTTTGATTTGAAATTTATTGAATTTGAAATTTTAAAGAAGTGTTTACAACTTGAAATTTGATTAAAGGTGACTTAAATGGATATTTCAAACTTATATAAATTTAAATGGGATATTTTGTGAATTGAAGTTGTATTCAAATGATACTGAAATAATTAAGTAAATATTTCAAAACTAAATAATATAAAAGTGAATTGATATATATATATATATATATATATATATATATAATTATCGAATTTAGTTTTGAAATGTGGAATATTTGAAGCTTTGAAATATAATGAAATTGAAATGGTTTATTTATGGTTCAAATCGGTATTTGAAATCGATATAACTTGAAAATGTTTAATTGAATTGGAATTGAAATTGATGATTTAGATTTGATTAAGTTTGAATTTGGAATTCGAATTGATTTGAATCGATTTTGAAAGTCGAGGAAACTATTTTATTTTATAAAGTAATTTTAAATTATATTTAAACTATTGATATTTTACTTTATAAATTATTTTAATATAAACTATTTTAATATAAATCATTTTTAATATAAATTATTTTATTATAAACTATTTTAACTTATAACTATTTATATAAACTATCTTATTTATAAACTATTTTATTATATGTACTAATTTTAATATCTAAACTGTTTAAGAGGAAAGTGTTATGATTTCCAAAATGCTATAATTTCAAAAGTGTTATGATTTCCAAAATGCTATGATTTCAAAGCTGTGATTTTCAAAGTGTTTTGATTTTAAAAGACTATGATTTCGAAAGCGTTATAACTTTGGAAAGTGATATGATTTTTGAAAATGGATATATTTGAAATAGAAATAATATCGTATTGATTTGGGTTTTGAAATGAAAATGATATTTTGGTTTTGAAGTACAAACTATTTTGAAATGACCGCGGTGTTATAATAACGTTTGGTTGTTAAAGAGACCGGGATCAGATATGGGCATACTCTCTGTCAATACCGAAAACCACTTTAACAACTGTGTACGCGGTGGAGATTCCAGAATGAAGTAGGATGGTGGCAACGATCCTATTGAGGTATGAACGTGGACCCGACTCCCGTGAGTTGGCATAAGGTGGCTAAAACATGAGCGATTCTCGGGCCAATGGGGTAGCACCTCTGATCGGACGCATTTCTTTGATACCATTCTATTACTTTGTGATTGATTTGGTGGCCACCCTTCGATTTTGATTGGGAGTGTGTTCCGAGGTGGGCGGTAGTGGCTGCTATGAATTTCCACCAGCCCGGATGCATAACTGGTATATCTACCCTGGCATTGCCTCGTTGTGCCGTGTCACCTACCATATCGAGCTTTACTACGAGTTTCTATTTGTGTCGTAGCTATGGAGTATCTTCTCGTAGCCTCTCGAGGTATGCAGGTATTGTATAGACTATTGGCACTATTATGTGTTAAGGGCTATATGGGTAACCCCTTAACGCTATTTAAAATTAAGTTTATTTTACTATAGACATTATTATAATAGCGTATATTATTACATAGTAGATAGTTTAACGGATCCTTAGAGGATGGTTATCCCAAACATCCTTTGAGTTACTTGTATTTCAGTTGATATTTCACTTGAGTTAGATTTATTGATATAAGAATGTTAATCCTGACTCGAGTGTTTTGTGTTTTGCTTTACGCTCGGGTCAGACTGAGTGACACAGCATTCGAGACTCACCTTTGGAGTTGAAGCTTCACTTGGAGATCCAACTATCTACCCAGCTTTCAATTATTCAGTTGATTCCAGTGATGTATTCAGATTTTGTATTTGACTCTTGTATTGAGACATCTATGTATTCGTGACCTCTGTTGTATCTTGTTTAACTCTGTTATCTATATATATAGTAGCTTCATGAACTACTATTCTTTTGTTTCCGCTGCTTATTGTTATATTACTCTGTGTCTGTGATTTTGTGATTATTTATTTACTGTATATGCTAAGTTTTGCCAAATTTTATTTACAATCCATTGTTTTGAATTATTCAAGTCCGACATGTGTGGATTTATTGTCGATTTGAATGGTCCAAAATACTGGGTCGTTACACCTGGTCTCATCTAGACAAGATAGGCCTCATTTGCCCCCAGCCGGGTACACCGCATGCAATAAGTTCATGTGCTGGGCCGGGTGTGTGCCACCTTTCAACTCCTTTATTCGCGAAGTGCTGAAGTATATGGGAATCGCTCCCACTCAATTGCACCCTAACAGCTAAGCCTATATCCACAACACTTTCTTGCTTTTCATGAGTGTTCTATTCTGTCCGCCTACTCCCAAGGACATCCGATATATTCATAACTTCAAAAGACGAGCCAATAGTTCTTCGTACGTCTTTCTTGAGCCACTGCCCAAATGTCAAGTCCTAACGGGCGCATGGAACAAGCTTTCCTTGTTTAAGAAGGAATGGTTCTATATGCGATGTCCTCCCGGCTTCGCGAGAAGGTGGTTGGAAGGACGTAAGTACTATCCCCATCTTTGCCCTTAATTCAAGGACTCAAATCACATCTTTCTTCTTAATCACACGAATTCTTTCAACTCTTTCGGGTGCTCGCTCTCGGCCCGAAGGCGTTAGATATTCCGGGGCAGTTGAGGCTATCCGTGCTACCCCGGTAAAGGATAGAAAGATCAAACTCCTCATTACAGATGAACTGCTCTCACTATTCGAGCTTTTAGAGGACGGCTGCAGAATCGATCTTCCAGGGAGTAGAGCGATCTTAAAGGTTATCGCCGAGAGGAGGAGAGAACGTGACGACCCCGTGGTGCGCCCTGCTGAGGGGATCCAAGAAAGCACCGAAGAAAGGGAGATAAAGGAGACCGAAGACGCAGGACTGATAAATGAAGATGCAGGCCTTAGACAAGTGCCGACAGCCGATGTGCCACTACAAGCCAATCGCAGCCTTCCCTAAAAAGGAGAAAAGGTTTGGCATATAGAATCAAGAAAAAGGAGACCGGGGAGACCCAAAAATTCATCATAACTCCAATCGAAAAGGTTTCATCTTCTCAACAAATGGAGAGTTCGTTGAAGGGACTTTCTGACATCTCCATTACGGGCAACTTGCTAAACTACGACTTCATCGCCCTTGGTGTCGAAGGGCTTAACTCTCCCGCAAGAAGTGGCGAAGGCAGGCAGCCACCCAGTCAAGGAGACAGAACTCCTATGAGTAAAGCAAACGTCACTGGTCCATTGGGGGGATGCACTAGGACACACATAAGCACTTACAGCCTACCATTCACTTGCACTTTACTTTTGACATAACAATTACTAATATGTTCTCATTTGATTCTCTTACAGGTGCAATGTCTTACTCACACGGTTTCGATCGCCTCCGTGGCGCTTCTATCTTCCATCGTTCAAGTCGGGACTTCGGGTCTGGAAGACACCGAGAAAGAGTTAAAGGACGTGAGATCGATTATCATTCTCGAGAATCATCCTCATCCTCCAAAAGGAAATCTCAAGGACACACTTCGCGTCAAAGCTATCCCGCCAATCCTCCTGCACGCGGTGGAGATAAGCCCATACATCGAGGCTCTCAATCTGACACTCCCCGTGATCATCATTTCGGCTCCTCAAGCACTAGGCAGTCCCGTGAGCACCGTAAACAAACATTGATTTCATTGGAACAAATTCCCTCGGTTCCTACTCACGACTCGACTACGGTAGAGAAGTTAGCCGAGCTTAAAGCTACCTTTACAAAGATTTTCTTCGACGGGCTAAAATTCCTCCCGGCCATACACCCTATCCTTGGAACCGTAAAAGAGAACTCATTGGCTTATGTGAACGACGTGTATGTACAACACGAAGCATTCATTCATTTAGTCGAAAAAGTCTCCGAGGTTTCTATCGAATGCCAACACGAGATTGATCGCCTCAAGCTGGAGGCCATCCATGACAAAGACATTATTAAGTTCCAGGATACCGAGCTGCTTGCACTTAAAGCACAAATCATTGAGGCAAAGAAGAATGCGAAGGAGATGGCTGAGGCAGTCAGTCACTTGGAGGCTTCACATAACAAGGAATTGGACGGTGCACTCCAACGTAGTGGCACTTTGGTTTTGGAAAAAGACTCCTTACAAAAGAAGAAAGATATTTTAGCACGCCGCGTGGAGGAGTTGGAAAAACCTCTATCTCAGGAGAGGGAGGAGAAAGTCGAGGCGTAAGAGGAGTCACAGAAATATTGTGAGGAGATCATCGAAACGAGAAATTTGAAAGCGAAGCTCGACGAGCAACTCTCTCGGATTGAAGCACTAAAAGAAGCCGCTCGCGAAGAGAGTTGGAAAGCAGTGCTCGCGGAAGCCGACTCCCAAATCGAGGCTGCGACTGAGTCCGGTAGGGAGGAAATCAAGTGCTTATTTAATCCACTCATTGCTGAATATAATGCAAGGGTTCTCCTTCACTGCGACTTAACTTTCTTAGGCGAAGGTTATCTTGAGTCGCTTGCCGAAACTTGGGATACTCTCATCAAGATCAAGAAAGAGGAGCTGGGGGTGGCAGAGCTTGACGAAGGGGCACTTTCATAGGAAGTGCTCCGAGGAAATGAGCCATCCGACTTGGCTGCCGCAAAGCTTCAATTCGGTAGAGCTCCCAGACCGCCTAAGGAAAAAAGAAGATATCGTTAGATCATCTGGCACTGAGCCCCAGGGTCCTTCTCCCATTCAACCGGCTGTGACTTCATCTTCTCAACCTCTCGAGCAACATGTCAGTTATGACTTGGAGAAGCCTGGACTCGACATATATACGTTATATCCAATCATTGAAGGGAGTACTCCAATGACCACCGAAAGCCAACCGGATGCTGGTACTGCCTTGAGCCCTTTCTAATCTAAAAATTCATTGTTATCGGCAAACAACGGTCATAATATAACACATGCTTTTCATGAAACCTTATAGGTCATCCTGGACCTGAATCAACTCCAAGGAGCGACGTCGTCACGGAGCAGGAGGGAAAAGATGCTGAGGCTCCAACTGTCGGAGATATTCTTGGGCCCGATGCTCAAGTGATTGGGGCATTAGATGAGGATAAACCCGAAGACCCATCACTCATAGAGGAGCATGATGATGTTATAGTTATGGGCGCTTCTGAGCACAGCGCTAAGTTCAACCTGAAGGAGCGGATTGAAAAAGAGGAGAAGTCAAGGCTTGAAGTTAAGGGTGATCTTGATGTGGTGGAGGTTGATGATCCCCTTAATAGGCCTTTACAACTCATCCCTCATGGTGGGTCTATTCCCATCACGGTTCCTCCTCCTTCCTCAAGTACCTCTTCCCAAGGCAGCAAGGGGTCTCAAAAGAGAGGTTTGATCGAAATGACTCCCGAGAAGCCAAAGAAGGAGAAGAAGACGAAGAAATAGTTGGGGTCTTGTAATATTTTGCTTAGCCAAATAAGTTAAACTTGCGTAGTTGTTTTTCCTTCTTTCTTTTTCTTTTTAGTAGCACATGTACGGGCATGGGCCCCAAACTTTTGGATAGGTTGCAAGGAATTTTTGAAACTGTTAATAAAATTTTTGTTCCTTGGCTGACCATTGAATAAATTACTATTCCAATAGTAGAGTAACTTTTTCCGCTCCAAGTGTTTGTGACGATTTTTCTAGGTTTTGCTGATAATTTATTATCTTAATCTTAGAGCTCCTCCGCAGACTTCATCGGAAGTCGCCATCGGTACCAGGTCGGAATCGTAACCAACGGTCGTATTCCATCGCTGACAGTTTGAGCATCTCTCGTCAATCTTAGACCGGAGTCTGTGGGATAGCGGACGGTTGAAAGTTCTCTTGTCCATCCGCCGGTTTGGACACTTGGCATTTTTTAGCCCGCCTCGTGGACTTAGACACTTTTTCTCACATCGTTTATAATTTAGTCCGCAATCGGGGACTTAGAGATTTTTTCCAAACGTTTATACTCTAGCCCACGCTCCGGGGACTCAGAGTACTCTAATCCACACTCCTGGGACTTAGAGATTTTTTCAAGTCATTTATACTCTAGTCCACACTCCGGGGACTCAGAGTACTCTAATCCACACTCCGAGGACTTAGAGAATTTTCAAGTCGTTTATACTCTAGCCCACGCTCCGGGGACTCAGAGTACTCTAATTCGCACTCTGGGGACTTAGAGATTTTTTTCTAGTCGTTTATACCCTAGTTCGCGCTCCGAGGACTCAGATTACTCTAATTCGCACTTTGGGGACTTAGAGATTTTTTCTAGTCGTTTATACTCTAGCCCACGTTTCGGGGACTCAAAGTACTCTAATCCACACTCTGTGGACTTAGAGATTTTTTTCTATATAACTAATTGATATTTAGTTCTATATGTGCGTTCATACACCACAGATGTTAGTATTAATCAATCCTAACACATAATCATCATAATATAAAACAACAGTAGTCCACATAAAAGTAGCTTCAAGCTTTTATTCATCATAAAAATTGGGACAGAATAATTTGTCTTATTACATATCAAAGACAAAATCGACACAAAGCCAATAATGAAAACAACTATTACTGAAATGCAAAAGAAACAATCTAGGTAAAATAGCGATGCAAATGTTCGCTATTCCACGCTCTGGTAAGTGTTACACCATCAATAGTCGCTAGCTTGAAAGTTTCTTCTTCAAGCCTTCGTTCGATGACGTACGGCTCTTCCCATGTAGGGTTCATGTGCAATGGGGCCGGAAAGATTCGTTTCAGAACAAGGTCGCCAACATCAAAGGTTCTTGGTTGGACTTTCATATTATAGTATCGGGCGACTCGGTGTCGGTGTGCAGCCGCTCTCAAATCAGCTTCCTCATGCTTTTCGTCAATAAAGTCCAATGACTCCAATAAGATATCCTGATTTGTTCTGGGATTGTAGTAAGTTACCCAATGTGAAGGGACTTCGAGTTCCACGGGTATAACTGTTTCGACTCCGTAAGCCAAGGCGAATGGGGTATGGCCGGTCGCTGACTTATGAGTGGTCCTGTATGCCCAAAGTGCCGTACAAAGTTCGTCCACCCACTTGCCTCTAGCCTTTTCCATACGTTTTTTCAAGATGGACTTTATGATCTTGTTTACAGCTTCAACCTGCCTATTCGCCCGAGGGTGAGCGACTGCTGTAAACCTTTTCTCAATACGATACCTTTGACAAAACTCCTTGAACTCAGCACAATCAAATTGAGTTCTGTTATCAGTCACAATAGTTTGCGGGAGACCGAAACGACATACAATGTTTCGCATAAAAAAATTAATGACCTTTTTGGTTGTGATTGTAGCTAATGGCTCTGCTTTGGCCCACTTGGTGAAGTAGTCAACCACGACAATTGCATATCTCACACCACCTTTGGAAATTGGCAATGAGCTGATAATATCAATTCCCCATATCACAAACGGCCATGGACTAAACATTTGCGTGATTTCTATTGGCGGAGCTCTTGGGACTTTCGCATATATCTGGAATTTGTCACATCGTCTCACATATTCCGTGGGGTCTCGTTTCACGGTTGGCCAGTAGTACCCATAACAGAGTATCTTTTTAGCTAGCATCTGCCTTCCAATGTGGTCGCCAAATTCTCCTTCATGGACTTCTTTCAAGACCCACTTTATCTCGTCATGGGCGATGCACCTAAGTAAAGGAATGGAGAATCCCTTTCGATACATAATTCCATCTTGCATAATATACCGTGAGACTTTGCAAAGGACTTGTCGCTTTTTGCTCCTTTTCTTAGGCAAGATTCCACGTAGCAAGTATTCTTTAAATGGGGACATCTATGATTCCCTTTCGATTTCCGTTCTTGGTACATGATCCACTTCCATCGCATTTATACTCAGGGTATATAGGGTCTCGACTGGAACCAAGCCCATCTGTTGTGCATCGCCAGTGCTTGTGAACTTTGCCAATGAGTTAGCTTCCCCATTCTGCTCGCGTGGGATATGCGAAATGTCATAGTATTCGAGGTCTGCCAACAATTCTTGAACCTGGGTAAGGTATGGGGTAAGCTGTTGTCCCTTTTCCTGGTAGTCCCCTCTAACTTGGTACACCACCAGCTGCGAGTCATAAAATATTTCAATCGATTTCACCCCGAGCTCTTTAGCAAGCTTCAATCCAGCAATCAACGCCTCATATTCGGCTTTATTGTTCATAGCGGGGAAATAAAGCTTCAAAGCATAGCAGATCGATCGGTTCTCGGGGGTTACAAGAACGACCCCAGCTCCAGAAGAATGATCATTGGACGCTCCATCGGTAAATAGTTTCCATCGTACATCAGGAACCACATCACTTCCACTCGGCTCACCCTACATAGTGAACTCTACTATAAAATCCACCAATGCTTGTCCCTGGATAGCTCTTTGAGGCAGATAGGTGATGTCGAACTGGCTGAGCTCGATGTTCCATTTAAGCAACCTCCCAGATGTCTCGGGCCGCTGCAGGATCTGTCATAAAGGTTGGTCGGTGTAGATGTTGATTGGATGTGCCTGTAAGTACGGGCGAAGTTTGCACGACGCGATCACCAAGAAGTATGCCAACTTCTCTATCTTTAGATGATTTCTTTCAACCCCTGTTAATCGTTTACTGATGTAATACACCGGTCTCTGGATCCGGTCCTCCTCACGAATCAGAGTGGCACTTATGGCGTGTGGCGATACAGCTAGGTAAATATACAGCTCCTCATAGTCTACGGGATTCAAAATAGGGGGTCTCTCCAGATGATTCACCAAAGCTCAGAACGCGCCTTCATAGTCTTGTGTCCATTTGAAATTCCTCTTCCCTTTCCTTATCTAATCAAACAAAGGAATGAACTTATCGGTTGACCTAGAGATAAACCGACTCAAAGTAGCAACCTTCCCGTTCAGGCTTTGTACTTGCTTAATAGTTTTGGGTGCTTGTATATCCCGAATGGCTTGAATCTTTTCTGGATTCACTTTGATTCCTCGTGCGTTAACAATGAAGCCCAGAAACTTTCCCGATGCAACACCAAATGAGCATTTCAACGGGTTGATTTTCATGCTATAAAACCGAAGGATATCGAACATCTCCACTAAGTCTCGAATGTGGTCGTTTGATTGCTGTGACTTCACGAGCATATCATCCACATAGACTTCCATCGTCCTGCCGATCTGATCTTTGAACATTCGGTTAACCAAACACTGATAGGTTGCTCCCGCATTCTTTAATCCAAAAGGCATCACCACATAACAGTATAATCCAACATCTGTGATAAAACTGGTGTGCTCCTGATTCGGGATGTGCATTGGGATTTGATTGTACCCCGAGTATGCATCCATAAACGACAATAATTCATGTCCCATGGTCGAGTCAACCAGCTGATCGATTCTAGGCAAGGGAAAATTATCCTTGGGACATGCCTTGTTCAGGTCCGAATAGTCAACACATGTTCTCCACTTTCCATTTACCTTCTTTACCAATACAGGGTTGGATATCCATTCGGGGTAGAGGGCGTCGCGAATAAACCTGTTGGATTTAAGTTTATCCACCTCCTCCTTAAGAACGGAAGACCTCTCCGGGTCCATGCCTCGTCGTTTTTGTTTTACTGGGACATACTTCGGATCAATATTCAGCATGTGGCTCACAATGGCAGGTGAGATCCCACACATGTCAGAATGACTCCAAGAAAATACATAAAGATTTGCTTGGAAAAAATCAGTAAGTTCCCTCATCATAGAAGGGCTAAGTTGCGATCCGATTTTCAACACTCGTGATGGATCATCGTGGTTGACTGTGATATCGATCGTCAGTTCAGCCAGTGCTGCCTTGTCCTCCTTGGGTTCCTCCACATCGTCTTTCAGATCTATATCTCTATACAACCGACTGTGTTACCTAAGCCAAGGCTTAGGCACTATTTTTCAATCTTCAGTGACTTGGATGCGAACAGATTTGTTCACACCCTTTTCCTTTTCCTTCCGCTGGGCTTCTCTCAGATCAGCCACATAACACGCACGACCAGTTGCCTGATTGCCATGCACAACACCGACTCCATTATCTGTAGGAAACTTCAAAGTCAAGCACCACAGGGCAAGAGCTGCCCTAAACTCAGCCAGGGCTGAACGACCCAGAAAAACATTATACGGCGAATCAACATCCAAAACAATGAACGGTAGGATCCGCACCCTCCTACGTTGACCTTCACCCAATTCAACCGGTAACTCAACAGAACCTACCGCTTCAGTAGCCACACCATTAAAGCCGTGTATACGAGCTTTGGATGGTTTCAAATCCTTAGCTTCCATTCTCATTTGATCGTAAGCTTTCTTAAATATGATGTTCACAGAACTTCCACAATCAATCAATATCCTTCTCACCAGCACAGGTCCAATCGTGGCAGAGATAACCACCAGATCAATAGTAGGGGCCTCCACTCCATCGGTATCTCTACTTTTGAACACTATATCATCCGTCATCATATGCTACTGCTTTGCCGGAGTTCCATCCTCCGTGTTTGAACAACATTTAAAGTCCAGATGTCTCATCGAGCTTGCATAACACTCCATTTCCTACCAACTTCTGTCCCAAGGATGCGGTCCACCAACTATTGTTTTTATTACAATCCTTCCACCAGCCTGAGCGGGCTCCTCTAACCGACATGGAGTTTGTCCTCGGTTGGGATCAGACGTTCCTTGTCCGCCATCCTGCGGATCCTTAACAAACTGCTGCAACTTTTTCTGGCGAATTAATTTCTCAATGGCATCATAAAGGTGCCTACACTCATCAGTGTTATGTCCGTAGTACTCGTGAAACCGACAGTACTTCCTAGTTTGCTTCTGTTCTTCAGTCGATTCCTTCGGACGTGGCTTCCTATACTGGAAAGTGTTATAAGTGGACAGGTAGATGTTCTCTAAAGAGGCATTCAAGGGCGTATAGTTGTTATAAGTAGGAATTCGTGGCTTCCACTTTTCGAACTCCCTCTTTCGATCAGAATTTCCTTCTCTACCCCTTTTCTATTGACCCGGCTTGTTTTGGACGTTAACTTGAACCTTTCCAGAGCTCTCACCGGATTGCTTTACTGCAATGTTGCTTTGTACCGCTTCCCCGCTTGGTCCTATAGTAGTGCTCCTTCTGGACAATCTGGCCTCCTCCTTTCTCATGAACTAGTGTGCCTTTGCGTACAAGCGCTCCAACGTGGCTGGTGGTTTTCCAGCTAGCCAATCACTGAATTCGGATTCAGGGTCAACCCCTCTTGTCACAACCATAAGTATGGCGTGGTCATTCGGATTACTAATCTTAGTAACAGCAACATGAAACCTCTGTAAATAATCTTTTAGTGATTCACCCAGAGCCTAGATTATGCTGGATAGCGACATCACATCTTTGGGGCGAGTAGCGTGAATCCGAAACAGCTCGACGAATCTTGTAGCCAGCTCATCAAATCTCGTGATTGACTGTGGAGGTAACCTTGTGAACCACATTGTAGCAATCCCAAACAGAGTTATAGGGAAGCATCTGCATTTGGTTGCATCATTTGCTCTAGCTGAGTCCATCAACCATTCATACCTTATAATGTGCTGTCGAGGGCCAGTCTTCCCTTCGTAAGCAGGCATCGTAGGCATGCTAAACCTTCGGAGGTATTCAGCCAATGAAATGTTATCGGTGAACGGAGTATAAATCCTAGAGACTCCCCAATCATCATTAGCCAAGCCCTGGTTTTCCCCCCTCAGCTGCCTGACCATTGCGGATAAGTCTGGAGTCTGGATAGGGGGTGCCAGGTTGGGTTCCATCCTGTGTAAATGTTCTGGCCGGTGTCTCCGGGGCATCTCATGCCCTCTTGGACTATTATCCTCCAGATGCGTGTCCTGAGGATTCACTTCATTATCATTCTGAGGAGGTAATTGGTCGGCATTCAAGTGTACTTCGATGCCTAAGTTCCCGGTTCTAGGGTGAGCATAACCCCCAAGCACAGTTGAGGAGCCATCCTCATGGTTGGGGGATCGATACCGACCCCTAGGGAGGGTTCGGCATCGACCCGATTTTGTTTCCTGTGGTGTTCTGCCCTATGTTGCTCCTTTGCTCCAGCTCGTGTCATTTCAATTCTATGGCACCTTCTCCTGTGGTGCCCGTCTGATGAAGTTGAGCTATTAGACTTCGAGTATGAAATAGGACTTCCTCCGACATATTGACGCTGCTGTTGAGCAAGCTGGTTCATCATATTGGCATTTTCCTGGATTTGCTCGTTTAGCTATCTCTGGCTTTCCATTAGCTCCCTCATCAGGTCATTGAATTTGGCCATGGCAACGGAATCAGCAGGATTCTGGGCTGCAACGGGTTCCACATTCGCATTAGTTGGCTGGTTGCTCGGCCCTCCTTGTTGGACACTAGTAGTTTCGTTGGCGTTGACGTTGTGGGAGGTAGATCTGGGGCACCTTACCATCTTAGAGTCTTTTGCTTAGATCTTGAAAAATCTGAATAGTAACTGCAAACTTTTGAGAATGAACCCAGATCTCCTTTGGGGGATTTCTTCAATCCAGTTGCAACAAAGGTGATCCTATTGCCTGAGAATCAAAATTTCTCAGTGAAAGCACCAAAATGTTTGCAACCAAATTGGTCACAAACACCCGATAATAGATTTGAGTAGTGAAGTAAATGAAGAAATCAATTAGAAAATTAGGAATAACACTATATATTGCAAGTAGGATTCAGCAGAAAGTAAAAACAACCAGATTTATAGTGGTTCGACGTTGATTGCCTACGTCCACTCTAAATGCTCTCTTTATTGCTTTATCAATCACTTGATTACAAATACAATTCATAAGGAATAGCTTGGATACAAGTTAGAACAAAGAGAAACCGAGTATGAAAAATGGTAGAGTCTTCCCTTAGTTGTCCGAAAAGATCCCCAACAGTGGCCCTCTGCCCCTGTATTTATAGATGGAGGCAGCCATCAGCCTGATCATTCGGCCCCACAATGAAAAATTCTTAGCCCAACTCACTACATAGACCTACATCATTATGCCCATCTGACCACCTTTGTTTTCCAACCTGAGCTCTAACATACGCAATGCCGATCCATGCCTCATCACACAGTATGCCGACCTGGCCTTTATGTCTCATGCCGACCCGGTGATCTTCACACCCTATGCCGACCCGAAGTCGCCCACGCCTTATGCCGACCTGATCTCTGTAATGTGCAATGCCGACCCGATCCTTGTACTATGCAATGTCGACCTGATCCCTGTACTATGCAATGCCGACCTGAATTCCATCATAGGTAATGTCGACCTGGCCTAATCGGAATGCTTTGCCGACCTGAGACCACTTTATACTTTATCGACCGGAGTTGTACTACACCACATCCAATGCTGACCCAAGCTCTATCACAACCCACTCGCTATGCCAACCCGATGGAACTCATCTGCTCTGCCGACCCCATGAATGCCTTTCTAAGCTGACCCATACACTACTAGGCTAATCTTCATAATTCCGACATCCTACTATATTCATTCGTCAACCTTATCGACCCTGGGCTAGACATAGCTGCTTATAAATCACCTCCTGGTCATATCGATGTCTTCTCTAGACCATTCTTCTATCAATAATCAATTTTGATCTCTGTAATTACCTTTGTATAGTCGAGCCAAGGCACCGGGCAACACATACTAATTGAAAAGAAAATCAAAGCTGGTTGTTTTATCCATTTGACACATAACTGTAAGAGAAATAAAAGAATTAGAAACTCAAATTTCCAAACTTTCTTAAAAGAGTTTCATATGAAAAAGTACATCAAAGTAAGAAGAACTTGTTGTGTTCACCACTAAAGTGGATGAATCCTTGAGGTTATGCGTCAACTAAAAAAATTGAATAAGTTGAAAAGAAAGAGCAAATATCATTTTCCTTATATTGATTATTTGTTCGACCAACCCGGAAGAGCAAAGATTTTCTCTCAACTCGAATTGCTATGGGTTTTCATCAACTAAGGGTTGCTTGAGGTAGTATTCCAATAACTGCCTTTAGAACTCCCAAGCATCCTATGAATGGTTGGCAATGCCATTCGGTCTTACAAATGCATCGACATATTTTCCAAATCTTATAAACGGTGTCTTTCGGGATCAACTTAATAAATTCGTTGTGGTATTTATGGATGATGATTGATCTTTTATAAAGGTAAAGAATAACACAAATTGCATTTGAGGGAAGTGTTAGAAATGTAGAGGCAAAGACCCCCGAATGCGAGAATTTCTAAATGTTTCTATTTGAGAACAGAAGTATGCTTCATAAGCCATGTTGTATCTAAGCAAAGAATTTTTATGGATTTGATTCATAGTTTTCTTGGTGGGATATCATTAAAAGTTCATTAAGTACTTTATAAAGGCTACTATACCTTTGGTCCTATTAACTAGGAAGAACCAAGTTTTTTCTTGGGACGCATATATTGAAGGCTCATTTATTAAGATGAAGCAATTATTAACTAGTGCTTTGATTCTTGTTATACTAAAAGGAGTTAAACCGTTTACCATCTACACTTAGTGTAACGACCCGCCAATTTATCACTTTGATAAATTGTATTTATTTTTAAATTTATGCAGATAAAAGGATGATAATACAGATAATATTGTTTCAAATGATAATAAGTAATAGTAACCTTAATTTGAATAAATATTTTCCTCGAAATTTATATCGATAAAATGACATTGTATTTAAAAAATTTATTAATTTAAATTTAAATCAAGATTTAATGATTTAATAATTATTTTAATCATCCAAATAATTATTTTAAATGTTGATAATTCATTTTGAATAGTTATAAAGTGATAATCAATCATTTATAATAGTTTTATAAAGATATATATTTGATTTGAAAATATAAGGAAAAATTGATAATGCTTTATCGGTTTAATGGAAATTTTTGTAAATAAATTTTAATATTAATTTATATGGTTTTATAATTCAAATGTGGTCATTTTACTTAGTTTAAAATGATAAGAAATTTATTTTTGAATTTTGTTTACAAATATATGTACGTTAATAAATAAGTGAAAATGTGACTAATAATCGGCTCTCCGGATTTCAACGATTTAACGAACAAAAGTTGTTTGAAGACGTTCGAAGTGTTATGCACCTACATGTACATACATATATATGTCACATGCACATGATAACATACACATACATACATAAATACATGCATATATATAAATATTACAAAAATGATTTAAAAATTCCTAAGCTTAACCTTTAAGTAACTATAAAGCAAACATCACTTCATAGTACCACACCATCACCTCACATCAACCATCACTTGGATTGGGGGGGGGGGGGAGCCGTGCGCTAGAGGCTAGGGGAGGGATGTGGGCTAGGGGTATTTAGGTAATTATGCAATATAATATTTTATTTTAAGGTTTTCTCTATAAATACCACCCCTCTTCTCACAAAAAATCCTAATACCACTCCACTTCTTCTTCCTCTTCTTTTCAAGCTATCTAAGAGCCTCTTTAATGGCTCCTTATTCATAAAAAATATACTAGAAAAGTTAGAAAAAAAAAATCAAATAAAAGAGGAAAATGTATACACTATTTTATAATATCGATCAACTTCAAAACTAGTTCTAAACACCTCCTTTGCTCTTCCAAAGTCCATGACCACCACCCCACACCACCTAGGTCATGAGTACCAAGGCTAGGCCGAGCCACTTCAAGGGTCCAAAGCTCGATTTTGTGGAATTTAATTTCGTGATAGCAGAGCTATAACCGATTTTCTATTAGCTCGAAGGGAAAATGAAGGTGAGAACTCCTAAACTATTATATTTTATTTTGGATGATGATATGATGTTTGCAATGGATGCTTAAATATGAATGTTAAATATATATGCAAGTCATGGAAATACACATCGATAAGCACAAAGGAAAATCACTTTCCTGGTTTGAAAAGGCAGTAACTCCACAACAAATGGTTTGAAGAAGGTGATAAGAATACTAAATTTTTCCATGACACATTAAAAGTCAAGCATGCCAGAGAAAATATTTACAGCATAATGGATGAACTTGCCTGTTTCGGATGAAGAAATTAAGTTTGCCCTTTTCTCCATGAACCAACATTCTTCTGGTGGTCCTGATGGATTTAATGTTGCTTTTTACATTGCTTTGTGGCCTGTGCTTGGACATGAGTTCTGTCAAGCTATCCATAATTTCTTTAACAAGTGTAAAATTCTGAGAGAGGTTAATTCCACTAACATTGCATTAATTCCTAAGGTAACTCCTCCTTCCAAAGTTTCTTCTTTCAGGCCTATCTCGTGTTGTAACGTTCTGTACAAATGCATTTCAAAAATTGTAGCATCTAGATTAGTATGTGTTCTGCCTACTATAGTGTCTCTCAACCAAGCATCATTTATCCCATCTAGGAATATTCTTGATAATGTTCTTCTTGCCCAAGAACTGTTGAAAGGATATGGAAAATGTAATGTCTCTCCAACTGCTGCTCTTAAAATTGATATATCTAAAGCTTATGACTCTATTCATTGGGTTTCTATTGTGAGGATTATGGCTATGATGGGATTCCCTAAAACCTTTGTTTCTTGGGTATATACTTGCATATCTACCCCGTCCTTCTCTGTGATTGTTAATGGTAGACCTGTTGGCTATTTTGGTAGTCAAAAAGGAATAAGGCAGGGAGACCCAATATCTTCTTATTTATTTCTTTTGGTTATGGAAGTCCTCAATGTTACTCTCAAGAACAAATTCTCGCAAAAGCTCATTAAGTTCCACCCTAAGTGCTCTCTCCATAAAATTTCATCTATTATGTTTGCTGATGATATGATGATATTTTCTAAACCTGAAGCTTCCTCTTTAAGTGAAATATTGAATGCTCTGCAGTCCTTTTACCTTATGATAGGTCTATCCATTAACCAATCCAAATCTTCCTTGCTAATTGCTGGTGTCTCTGATGATCATGCAGCTAGTTTGTATCAACTCAGTAGGTTCTCTAGTATGCTCTCTGATATGAGGTATCTAGGTCTTCCCATTATTACTAAAAGAATTTCAATTGCTGATAGTCTTCCCCTATATAATAAGATTACTTCTGTCATGAATGCTTGGGAAAATAGGAGTATGTCTCAAAGTGGTAGGCTTGTTCTCATAAAATCTGTTGTGTTCCCTTCCTTGGTCTATTGGGCTCATTCAGTTATCCTTCCAGGTAGACTCCTACACCTTGTTCGGTCTGCCATGTGTCGATTCTTCTGGACTGGCAGTATTCACAATAAGAAACTTTTGCCTTGCTCGTTTTCTAAGTTTGAGACGACTTTAAAGTTGGGTGGTCTGGGTATTTTAAATGCAAAAATGTGGAACATAGCTGCTATCAGTAAACATTTTCATGATGTCATAAATATGAAAGACAGTCTTTGGGTCAATTGGACATGGAAGTATAACATCAAGCAAGGGAAGTTTTGGATAATGGACATAGCGCAAGACAGTAGTTGGTCCTAGAGGAACATCCTTAAACTCCGAGATGTCTTTCTTCCCATGATTCAGTATCATGTCTACCATAACTCTGATATTAGTTTTTGGGATGAACCTTGGGTTAGTACTGGTATGATTCTATCTAGATTGTTTGATCATGCTATGATTGTACAGTCTGGTGTTAATCGAGAAGCTAAAGTTAGTGATTACTTCAATGATGGAAGAATTCAACTACCTTACAATAGTAGTCATGTGGTTAGGCAACTTTGGTGTTTAATTCAGAGCAGCAGTTACTGTTATGATCCCTCTTTATTTGTGTCTTGGAACAAGAAGCTACATTGTATTAAGTTGGTTTATAATCACCTAGTTGGTAACATTGTCTTGCAAGCTGCAAAGTGGTACTCTGTTTTATGGACTTCTGACTCTACCCCGAGAGAAAACCTTATGTTTTGGAAGGTTGTTAGCAGTGCTCTGCTCACCAGAACTGTGTTAAATAGTTATGGGTTTAGTTGTTGCCCTGAATGTGTTTTTTGTGAGCAGTATGTGGAGACAGTTGAGCATCTTTTCTTTGACTGCCCTAAACTGTATGAACTGGTTGATAGAATTGCTTGTAAAATACAAAGCTCTGTTGCCTCTGCTTTTTCAGTTATCAACTGGAACATTATATTAAAGGCAACTAGGTGGAAGACCAACAAATTCAGAGTTTATTGATTTGCATTAAAATTTATATGGATGTGATATGGAAGGAGAGAAATTCTATCGTGTTTGATAATAAGAGAAAGAGCATTGGAACACTTTGGTCTGAAGTGAGGGAAAGAATATACTTGCAACTGAGAAGGAGAGAGTGCCTTTTCCCTGAAATTATGATCAGCAGTTGGTGTCATTGATTATTTGTTCCTTGTTTGTCTTTTTTCTTCTTTGTTTTCCCTGTTTCTTTTTGATTCAAAGCTTGTTTTGAATCATTTTTATTGTGCTTGCAATAAACTGGTAAGGGCCCAGTTAACCCCGCTGGCTTTGCCAAAAAAAGAAAATCACTTTCCTTGATTTAATGAATTGGTGTATATGGAATGTTAAACTTCTTAAAAATGGTGTAAAAATGAGTTTGAAATATTTTATAAACATTTAAAAGTGTTTTGGTGAAGTTTCAATGAGAATGGAAAATTTAGTCAAAAACAGGCGCATCGCGTAACGGCAGTTCGCGATTTCATGCTATAAAAGTCAAACAAGTGTAAAAATTGAAATATAGTTTGGAATTCTTCGAGATAAGAATTTTCCGAACTATTATATCCATAGATTTCCAATGAAGAAAGAAAGTAAAGATTTCGATAAGTAGATTTTTAGATATGAGCAAAGCAAGCTTTTTGAAAAATCGCGGTTTTGCAGTTCGGAATCCAAAATTGAATTTCTAAGAAAATGATGTTTTAAAATTGTTTAAAAATGTGGAATAAATCTTATAAATCTTTTAAAATGTTTTAAAAGTGATTTGAGTAATAATATGAATTTTCAAGTGATAAAAAGTCATTTTGATCAATATAGCTTAAAAAGCACTTTCTGTAGCACTTTTCCACAGCACTTTTCTATAACTTTTGAAATATAGTTTTAAACTTAACAATTCTTTTCCAAATCTTTTATAAATGTTTTTAAATGGATAATTAAGTATTTAAATAATATTTTGGGGGTTTTATGGTTTATTTAAAAGAGTTTAAATAAATGGTATAAAGAAAAGCTATTATAAATAAAGTGGTTTAATCTTGGTTCTTAAAGCCGACGAGTAGACTAGATTTTTCTATTCGTGAGATCTGGATGTGAGGTTCTTAAACTAAGGAGATGTTCAGGAGCAACCAGTGCCCTGGCTCACCTGGCCTCTTCCTTGGGCGAGGGATAGATAAGGTCAAAATGTCGGAAACGAGTTAAGCATAAAAAGACTAAATTTTCCAAATTTAAATTAAATACAACTTTGATTTTATGGAGATGATCTTCTTATACTTAGTGTTAAAATCCAAAGAGGGAACTCGTACTATTCATGGAATTTAAAAGGTAATTTCGCCGTTATTCCGCCCATAGTATTTGTTGAATACGGGAATTGATATTGAGTAGAATTAGATGATTTTTATAGATTCTGCTCACTTAATATTTTCTGGTTTTGGAATTAACATCTTAGATAACATGGTTTTAACTAAATCAAAAGTATGAGTTTTGAATTAAGAAATCTTTGTTAAGATTTAAATGAAATAATTTGGAATAAATTTAATTCCTATACTTGAAATTTATTAGTTTGGATTTATAGTAAACGATGTCTTGAATAACATCTTTTTTGATCCATTTTAAAGGTTATGATTGGGAAATCTTTGTTAAGATTTAAATAAATGATATGGAAATATTTTCCTAAGAAAAATGAAATGATTTTAAATTATTTCAAGTTTAAAAAGGGTTGTAAGTAATCAAAAGATGTGATAAGAGAGGTTTAATGATTCTGTATATACCGGAAAGAATGTTTTAGATATATATATATATCTCCAGGAGGGATTTTGATAAAAAAGAACTTAATTAATCAAAAGAATGATCCCCTATTCACAGAACCTTCTTTTATCGATGATTGGATCGAAGGAACCGAGGTCGGATCTGGGGTAATTCCTATCCGAAAACCACTTCGAACCAATGTATGCGTTCAAAAAATGAAGACTTGACAAAGAAAATGAAGGATGAAGACCGAAGATTTTCAGGGTGAAAGGACTGCTTGTTGATAATTCTGGTTAGCTCCCAAATACTAAAGTAGCAGTGGTCCCTTCATTTCTGAAACTCTTTGGGTTGCAAGGACTTTTCGCTACTAATCCTAGGGATAATTCCCAATAGGATGTAGTAGGAGAGTGCCTTCGGTTTTGTTCAGTCCCAGTTGGAACTTGTATGGATGGATGTCTGACACTGCATTCTTGAGGTTTCATCGTTGACTTTTATAACCATATGTTTGTACCAAAATTGGGCACAACACTCTTCGAAAGTCTTTGAAGAGATAAAGTGAAGAAATTAAATGAAAAAAGAGGAATTATCTAACAAAAACTCCAAATTTCAGAAATGAGAATAATTAAAGTGCAAGGAGACACAAGAATTTAAAGTGGTTCGGTGTATAGCCTACGTCCACTATGATGTAGTTTGCTTTATTGTTCTTTCTTTGAAGATTACAAGTGAATTCAATGATTTACAGCAGTCAATTGTGATTTGCAGCAGTGAATCTCGTTGGTACCAGCAGCAAAGGAGTTCAGATTTGGATCTGGTGGAGTCCGGGCGTTGGAGATCTCAAAGAGGAAGAAGAACCTCTTTTCTGTTGGCTTTGGGGGTCTATTTATAGGTGTAGGAGGCTAATATTTGCTCAGATCTCGGGAGACCCTCTCTGGCACATGACCAGGCCCGTACGCCCAAGCCCGTGAAGTTTCGGTCTGATCCATGATCGGCACGAATAGATTTCGACTCGCTCAAGATTTCATCCAATGGAGTCGAAATTTGGCGTGGACATTCTTCAGCATGCACGTAGTCTTCTGTGAAAATTTTATAGCATTTGGACTTGTAGATTGGGAGATATGATCGATACGAAATGGAGTTTTTGGCAGGCTGCTTCCTTCGCCTCGCTTCCGTTTCGACTCACTTCCATTTGACTCGATGACGTGGCACTTCCTGGATCGCTCCGCCTTTGACGTTGCTTTGAGCGAGTCGAAGCGCACACTGATTTGAGCGAGTCGAAGTGTACGATGATTGATCGAGTCGAAGTGCATGGTTCGATCGCTTTGAGTAGTGACTTTGCCAACCGGAGCTGAATTCGATGGAGTCGAATGGCTATTTGAGAGGAGCGAGTCGAAGCGTGCACTTTCGATGGTTCCAAACTGGAGCGAGTCGAAGAGAGCCGTTCTAGAAGGTTTGAGCAATGGAGTCAAAGTTGACCAATGGTTTGAAGTGAGCGAGTCGAAGAAGGCAGCTGAGCGAAGCGAGTCGAAATTGGTACTTCAGATGGCAGTGAAGTGAGTCGAACAGGAACGAGTCGAAGTTGGCATCTGAGGGAACCGAAGCGAGTCGAAGGGAGCGAGTCGAAGGAGCGAGTCGAACGGTAGCTGATTTTCGTCCAATTTTGTATCCTTCATAACTTGAGCATACGAACTCGGATCGACTTGAGATTTTGAACGCTGGCTCCAATGCTTAGCTCGTTATGTCCTACCAATTTTGGCTCGATCCAGACTCGGACAAAATTCATCGATATCCGTAGCGAGCCCGTATATAACCGATCTCTGGGACGGGTCGTCACTGGTTACTAGTCAATTCCTTGGTGTTACGGCCTTGCCAAAAGGCAGGATAACATTTGCCCCCCAAAGTACGTCTTGTGAAAACATGATGTGCTTTGAAGTGCTGCGGTCTTTACTCTGAATAGTTATCGTCTTTCGATGAAAGTTGTAACCTTTGACCGTTCTTCTTGATAATGTAAACTATTGACTACCGACCGTTGTGCCCTATATTGTTGCAACTGATTGCTATATGCTAGTGATAACCCGTTTGCTGTTGTAATCATTAATGGATGAATTTCTAATTCCTGAAAATCTGGAATACTGAATATTAGTCCGACATTTATGCATATATGTTAATCTGACTCCCGCTGACGTTTGTACATTCTCGAGTCATTGTCAGTTTATTGTTTTTGGATTCCGTACTGATCCTCTCCTGAACCGATGTGAAATCCATTGTAACAATGTTCGACGGTTGTTTTTGAATGTCCCTTCGTAACGATCCTCTCCTGAATTGTTGCGATGGATTGAAACATCGAAGATAATTTTCATTAGATTCGTGGATGCGAAGTAAGCATGTTGAGTTGATGACGGACTCGAACTGAGCGAGTCGAAGTGGAGTGAGTCGATGTTATCTCCCTGATGGAGTCGAACTGGTCGTTCGACTCGGTCTTTGGTTTGAATCGTAGAGGAGTCGGAGTCAAAACACACAGGAGGCAGAGGAGCGGGTCGAGACGTTCACTGATTGAGCAAGTCGAAGTGATGTCTTTTATGGCTGCATGAGGGAGTCGAACTAGTCACGGGGATGGAGTCGAAGGAGCGATACGAAAAGGAGCTCCGCATCAGTGCACTGAAGAGGGAGTCGAAGCACGTGCTCGACCCTACTGGAATTCGAATCGGTTATTCCCCTTGCTTTCGACTCCATATAAATATCTGGCACTTAGCCGCTTTTTCACTTTTTACCTTTCATCTTTATCTGCCTTGCCTTCGTATCGTTCCAGAGCATTTCACGAGAAAAACCTTTGCCTTCGAATCGATTCCTATCTTCAACCAGTTGAACTAACTGTCAGATCTAGGTAATCAATAAACGAATCCACGCGTAAACGATGAGGCTCGGGTTTTCTTATCAAATCAATCAAAGTTGTGGTCGATCGAAGGCTCTTTGGCCTCCGCTTCGTGTCGATGGAGTATAGGTTTCGAGATGATGAGGAGATGGTCTTCGTATCGATCGATGGTGGAGCTTCGCTTTGCATCGAGCGCTCTGAATTCATGGATCAATACGAAGGGGTCGCGCCTGATGGACTCGAAATGATGGCCTCGAATTGAGTCGAAGAGTATGCTTTGAAACGGTTCGAAGTGGAGTGTCTTGGGAGCGAGTCGAACTGCATAGTTTTCTATCGAGTCGAAACAGGGGTTTTGAATCGAGTCGAAGCAGGGGCTTCGAAGCGAGTCGAAACGCGGGGCTTTGAACCGAGTCGAAGCAGAGGCTTCGAAGCGAGTCGAAATGTGGGGTTTTGAACCGAGTCGAACTGCGCACCCTGAACAGTCGATTCAAACTCGCGCCTTTCGGACTTGAACCGGAGCGATTGTCTTGAACTTGAAATTTTGATGATTGACCACTGATTTAATTTTGACGATATCGAAAATCTTAGTGCCTTTGACCACTTAACTCTGATGAGCATCAGATTTGCTTAACTGGACCTAATTGTTTCACTGCACGCCTGATTGCCTATTGAAGTTCGTCGATGAAACTGGAACTTACCTAAATAATAACACATTTTAACTTGGACTGATAGCTAATAACTGGATGGCGTGGTTGTGACGGTCAGCGATGATGGTCCTTCCGACTGAATTTTGAAGTCTCGTTGTTTACACGTTTTCTTTAATCCGGTTGATCTTCCCAAATGACATACAGTACTGCACCGCACAGCACACACTCACACACTTTACACTGTGGGATGGACAAGTGTTATTTGTCAATTTAACAATGATTTTTTATAAGCTAGCCAGTCATGGACCCTTCAAGTTCTCAACAGCCGGAATTCCCAAGTTCTGTTCCTCCAACTATAGAGATACCGGTTATAGAAGCCGAAGTTATTGAGCAAGCTCCAGACGAGCGTCTAGGGGCTCGGTTTATTTGTAGTCCACCCGATTCGGTGCCTTCGGGTATTTTTGAAGACATGTTAGGCCAGATCTGCTTAAGGCATGGTTTGTCGCTTGACGACGTGCTACTTCCTGGGCCGAAGGACATGCCACATTATCCCCCGGAAGGGTTTACTGCTTTCAACCGTCATGCTTGCACGGCGGGAACGCTTCCTCCCTTTAATGACTATATAAGGGAGACGTTGTTTCTTGGCATAGCTCCATCTCAGCTACACCCCAACGGGTATGCCTTATTGAACAACATCTTTGTTCGCTTTATGGAGATCCTCTTTCGACCGTCGAAGCCGATCGAGATCCGATATTTATTCAATGTCAAGAGCCGTGGAGACAGCCCCTCTTTCACCTTCCTGGAAGCGGTCAGGAGCTGCCACATTGTACAGGGCTCCTGGGGAAGGCTAAGTTATTACAAATCCGAATGGTTCTACGTTCGGTGTCCCCTGGATTTGCTAGGCGGTGGTTGGATAGACGTAAGTGTTGCCACTTCTCTCTTGAATCATTGAGATACTAGTAACCGACTTCAAAAACTGACATACTTCTCCTTTCTTATAGCCGCAATCTCTCGCCCCGATGGCGCGTACTTCAGAGAACTTGTTTGGATTCTTCAAGCGTTTCTGGGCGAAGAGAGGCACATATACTTAGTCCTGACTGACAGGAATTTGAGGACTGTCGGGCTGATAGAATGAAGACAGAGCATACATCTAGAAGTGATACATAGAGCAGCCTCGAAGAAATGTGTGAAGCGCAAAGCGCCCATGGTTGTGATTACCGAGGAAGTTGATCCAGAAAGAACGCCTACCGATACTGAACTTCCGGCCGGGCCTCCTTCCGATGTTTAGAATTCCGGAGGAAGAAGAAAAGGCAAGGCCGCTGCTCACAAATGCCCTAAATCTAAGAGATTTAAATCCGTGGTCGTGTCTTTACCTTCCCAGGGGATTAGAATTTCAGAGGCTCCTCCCCCTCAAGTGGAGAGTCCTTTTGCAGGGCTTGATGATATCCCGATCCTGGATTTCGTGTCGTCTCCACACGACACTGGGATGGAAGGGCTTGATAGTGCTTTTGAACCGAGCGGGTCGCTTGCTACGAGTGCGGCCGACATTTTCGGTTGGTCGGGGGATTGCACATGCATACACTTCACTACACTACATGATTCACAACTGTACTTCACCCGACTTAGGAAGTTACTAACTCTTTCTTCGCTTCTCATTTTCAGGTACTATGTCCGGAAGGGGATCTATGCTCGGTAATAATCGTTCTGCTCGAAAATCTTCTGGTTACTATGATTCCCGTAGGAGGGATTCAGACAGAGATCGCGATCGCGATTATTCTAACCAGGATAGGTATGGGCGTGACAGGGAGAGAGAATACCGACACCGGTCTAGATCACGCTCTCCTCCCCCTAGACTTCCATCTCCTCCTCCTGTTCAAACTTCATATCCACCAGAGCCTCCTCGTCATAGGCCGTCCTCTCATGCTTCTAGGTCCCAAACTCATCTTCAAAGAGTTGAGACCACGGCCTCCATGATTACAGAGCAGGTCCCAACCGACCCTATAGGAGAAGGGGCCCTTAAGCTGGCTCAAATGAGAAAAGACTTTCCGAATATATGCTTTGATGGCTATGTCTTCCTGCCACACTTAAAAAGAATTCCGTCTGGAGTGGAGAACATGATGCATGAATACGTTCATGACATATACACCCAGTACCGAGAGTGGGCAAAGGCTGCTGAAAAAGCTTCTAAAGTGGCCTTTGAACGGGCTAAAGAGATCGAGAAGATGGAGACCGAGCTCGCAAAAGGGACCGTATTATTCAGGTACTTTCCTCCGAGTCCGAGTCTTCTTGGAAATCTGAGGTTGAGGCCATTAAGAAGGCTGATGAAGCGAAGGTGGAGATGGAGAGGTTGGGGCAGACACACGTTGCCCTGGTGGATGAGATGGGCCACCGGAACACCAAAGTCATTGCTGAGCGGGACGCGGCGGTCAAGGAGCTTAATGAACTCAAGGCCAAATTTGCTGCTATGGCCAAGGAAAAAGATGACGCAAACAACGCAGCCCAGGAGGCGTGCGAACAAGCTGTCCTGCACAGGGACGAACGGGATGCGGCCATGGCTAAAGTCCAGAAAGTGGAGACTGAGGTTGAGGAGAAGGTGAAGCTAGCCGAGTCCAGGCTAGAGGCCAACATTGAAGACCTCCTTGCTGTTTACAATGCTAATGGGCTGAGGCACAGGGGTCTAGCCTGGCTCGATGACTTTTCGACTCATCTCTACAATGCTTGGAGCCGACTAGTTGAGGAAGAAAAAGAGGCACATTAGGGCGAGTCCATAGATGAATTCAAACTCGAGAACCGCATTCTGATTGATGATGAAAAGAAGGTTCTCCACGAGTCGATGATTCTGCGTGAGAAGGAAAAGCTTGGCGCCCAGCATTTTGAGATGGGAGAGGGTTCTGGAGTTGACCATCATGAAGCAAGTATCGAAGTTCCCGTGTCAACCCATCCCAGATCCTCGTCTATGGCCGATCCCTAGGCTATTCCTGCTTACAATCCAGATCAGCCACAGATGCTTCCGGCTGCTGCGCAAGTTACCGATGCCGCCCTGCCGCCTACAAGTCGAACCGAGGAAGGTATTCTGGACATTCCACTTCTCTTAAATCGGAATCTTTGATCGAGTTAAGTCCTAACAGTTCTTTTATTCTTTGTCCAGTGATCGATGCTGCACCGACCATGCCTCCTGCCACTCAAGAATCATATCAAATGCAAGAGGCTATCGTGACCAAGGCAACCATCGTGAGTACAGCTGCCCCGCTTGACGATCTATAGGGAGGTACGATTGTGTTTGATGATCAGTTAATGGAGGAACTCTTTCGTCGTCATGGCGATCCTTTAGCTGACTTATCATTCGTCATGGGCGGAGGAGTTCCTGCCACAAGCTCTTCGATGCCGACCACTGACGCTCCCAGCGAGGCTCGTTCGGGTACTGAAGAGGAAATCATGGCGCAAATTGCCGCTGAAATGGACACTGCAGCGCTTGGTGGCAGTGTTGGAGGTGGGACGGCGGCACTTGGTTCAGCTCCGCTTAGAACGATATCGCCTGGCGGTACATTTTCAGACACTAGCGTGGCCATGACGTCTTCCACATTTGACCCTGTTCCTCCGACTCCGCCAGCAGGGAGCATTCTTATTCACACGAGTTCGGAGGAGGATGTTGACATAATGCCTTCGCCTGAAGACCAACCGTCGAAAAGTACAGGCTTGAAGAGGAAGATTGGCGATGGCTCCAGCGAGTCCGCACTGAAGAGGAAGCCAAGGAAGAAGAGAGAATAGGCATGATCATCTGGCGTGTTTTTTGACTTACATTTTGCTGGCCGTGTATAGATGCGGGTTCGGCCCCTGCTAGTAGGAATTTTTTGGAAACTTGTACACGAACTTCTTCTATAATCAATTGAAATGACACTTTTCTTTTTTGACTTCTCTTCTGTCATTGCTTATTTGTCTAAGTGTTTAAATATCTGGAGTGCACTTGTGAAGTTTCAGGTTCCGAACCAAGTTTATTTTAGTTCGCCAAGTTCGGAAACTGTGGACATGGCTTGTGATCGGGAAGCGAGTTGAATCCCGACGTCGCATCGCTTCAATTAATGGTTGATGCTTAAGTCCTTCCCCCCAGTCTTGGGGATGAGTTGTAAACCGTCAGTCGATGATCGCTTCTTACTTATAACATGTTGAGACTTGTGCCACCGAACGGATGTCTGAAGCAGGCGAAGATTGAGTAATGCATCCATGCTTGTTCGATTGTTGATGATCATATCCGTACTTTGGTGATTCTTATTTGCTTACTAGCGGTCGGTCACGCCGGCTTAAGTTTTAATCATATGTCTGTGGTCTGGAGCCTAGAGTTGTCATTTGTACTCCGACTCGCGTTCTAGGAGTTTGGAGTTGGATGTTTATACTCCGCTTCGCACTCGGGAAATACAGAGTTGATGTTTATACTCCGACTCGCGCTCTGGGAGTTCAGAGTTGAATGTTTATACTCTGCTTCGCACTCTAGGAATACGGAGTTGATGTTTATACTCCGGTTTGCGCTCTGGGAACTCGGAGTTGAATGTTTATACTCCGCTTTGCACTTTGGGAATACGGAGTTAGAGGTTTATACTCCGCTTCGCACTCTGGCAATACGGAGTTGAATGTTTATACTTCGGTTCGCGCTCTGGGAACCCGGAGTTGAATGTTTATACTCCGCTTCGCGCTCTGGGAATACGGAGTTGAATGTTTATACTCCGACTCGCACTCTGGAAGTTCGGAGTTGAATGTTTATACTCCGCTTCGCACTCTGAGAATACGGAGTTGGAGGTTTATACTCCGCTTCGCACTCTAGGAATACAGAGTTGAATGTTTATACTCTGGTTCGCGCTCTAGGAACCCGGAGTTGAATGTTTATACTCCGCTTCGTGCTCTGGGAATACGGAGTTGAATGTTTATACTCCGACTCGCACTCTGGGAGTTCGAAGTTGAATGTTTATACTCCGCTTCGCGCTCTGGGAATACGGAGTTGAATGTTTATACTCCGCTTCGCGCTCTGGGAATACAGAGTTGAATGTTTATACTCCGACTCGCACTCTGGGAGTTCGGAGTTGAATGTTTATACTCCGCTTCGCGCTCTGGGAATACGTAGTTGAATGTTTATACTCCGCTTCGCGCTCTGGGAATATGGAGTTGAATGTTCATACTCCGGTTAGCGCCTTGGGAACCCGGAGTTGAATGTTTATACTCCACTTCGTGCTCTGGGAATACGGAGTTGAATGTTTATACTCCGACTCGCACTCTGGGAGTTCGGAGTTGAATGTTTATACTCCGCTTCGCGCTCTGGGAATACGAAGTTGAAGGTTTATACTCCGCTTCGCACTCTGGGAATATGGAGTTGAATGTTTATACTCCGGTTCGCGCTCTGGGAACCCGGAGTTGAATGTTTATACTCCGCTTCGCGCTTTGGGAATACGAAGTTGAATGTTTATACTCCGCTTCGCACTCTGGGAATTCGGAGTTGAATGAAGGATTGTCGTGTATCAATCCTTTTTTGACTTTGATGTGATGGCTTGCCCCCGAGCTCGGGTTTCACTTAGTGAGTGATTGGTTGCACCGTAGTCACTCTCTATTTGAATAAATCCCACCGTATGATGAGACTTAGCTCTCCGTGCATAGTGATGGTCATATGAAGTATTTCAAGTAAATCACAGCTCTTGCTCGAAGAGGTTGCATTTTATTGCTGAAATAAGAAAGTATGGCAAAGTCAGTTGCCTTATTACAAGTTCTAATTTTGAAATGCAGAAACAAATTGCAGAAAATGAAAGTAAACTAAATGGATAGAGATAGCCTGTCAGGTGTAATAATGGCGAAGGCTCTCGCTATTCCAAGCTCTTGGCAGGGTAAGACCGTCGACGGTCGATAATTTGAATGTGCCATCTCCGAGCCTTAGTTCAATAACATACGGTCCTTCCCATGTCGGCTTCATATGTGAAGGAACCAGATAGATTCTTTTTAAGACGAGATCGCCTAGTTTGAAGGTTCGCGGACGGACCTTGGCGTTGTACAATCGGGCGACTCGACTTCGATGCGCAGCTGCCCTCAAATCAGCTTCTTCACGCTTCTCATCTAATAGATCAAGAGATTCAGCAAGTAATATAGCATTTGTCTTTGGATCATAGTATGTCACGCGATGAGGAGGTACTTCTAGCTCGACTGGAATAACGACCTCTGAACCGTAAGAAAGAGAGAACGGAGTGTGGCCGGTCGCGGTCTTGTGGGTTGTTCGGTAAGCCCATAGAGCCATAGGAAGTTCATCGACCCACTTGCCCCCGACCTTTTCCAGTCATTTCTTTTGGATGGACTTTATAACTTTATTAACTGTTTCGACCTGCCCTTTGCTTGAGAATGCGCAACTGCGGAGAATTTCTTTTGGATGTGAAATCGTTCGCAGAAATCTTTGAATTCAGCACTGTCGAATTGGGTTCCGTTGTCTGTAATTATGGTATGTGGGAGACCGAATCGACAGATGATGTTACGAACCACAAAGTTGATTATTTCGTTGTAATGGTAGCGAGAGCTTCGGCTTCAGCCCACTTTGTAAAGTAATCAACTGCGACGATGGCGTACTTCGCACCACCTTTTTCCAAAGGTAGAGCACCGATGATGTCGATGCCCCCACATTGCGAATGGCCATGGGCTGACCATTTGCGTTATCTTAGTAGGAGGAGCTCTAGGAATTCAGGCATATTTCTGGCACCTATCACATTTCTTTGCATAGTCTAACGCATCGCGATTCACGGTTGGCCAGTAATATCTATACCGAAGTATTTTCTTGGCAAGTGCTTGCCCCCCGGTGTGATCGTCGCATTCTCCCTCATGCACTTCATGCAATACTCGTTTGATTTCATCATGAGCGATACACCGGAGTAGAGGGAGAAAGTACCCTCTTCTATACATGACCCCTTCTTGAATGACGAATCCTGAGGCCTTTCGGAGAACTTGTCTCTTTTCACTCCTGCGTTCCGACAGGATTCCATGTTCGATGTAATTTTTGAGCGGAGTCATCCATGAGTCCTTTTCGGGAACGGTTTCGCATACCCTGTTTATTTCTGTCCGATCGATACTTGGGGAAGGTAGCGTTTCTACGGGAACGAGTCCCATTTGCTGAGCTTTGCCCGTGCTGGCTAGCTTTGCCAATGAGTCGGCCTTTTGGTTGCGCTTCCGAGGTATACAATAGATGGCGTAGTAATCAAACTGGCTCAGTACTTCCTGAACTCGAGCTAAGTAAGCAGCCAACCTTCGATCTCTTGCCTGATACTCTCCCCATACTTGACACACAACCAACTGTGAATCACAGTAGATTTCCACAGCGATGATTTTTAGATCTCTGGCGAGTTTCAAGCCAGCTAAGAGGGCCTCGTATTCAGCTTCATTATTCGTTGCATGAAAGTCAAACTTCAAAGCGTAGCATATGGATCGGCCTTCGGGGGTTTTGAGTACAACACCACCGCCCGAACACCGGTTGTTTGATGCACCATCAGTATACATCTTCCAGACAGATTCGGGGGATTTACTGGTTTCGGGCAAGCCCATTGGAACGGTGAATTCAACTATGAAATCAGCGAGGACTTGTCCTTGGATTGCTCGCCTTGGAATGTAAGTAATATCAAACTGACTCAGTTCGATGTTCCACTTGAGTAGCCTACTAGGCGTCTCAGGCCGCGAAAGGACCTGTCGTAACTGCTGGTCGGTGTAGAGAATAATAGGATGTGCCTGGAAGTATGGTCGGAGTTTTCTTGATGCAACGACAAGGCAGTAAGCCAACTTTTCTAGCTTTGGATAATTTCTTTCAGCCCCAGTCAATCGTTTGCTGATGTAGTACACTGGCTTCTGTATCCCATCTTCTTCTCGAACCAAGGTAGTGCTGATTGCGTTTTCTTATATCGCCAAGTATGCGTACAACTTCTCATGATCAATAGGCTTTGACAGTATCGGCAGTGTGAACAGATGTTGGACTAGTGCTTGGAAAGCGCCCTCCCATTCTGTGGTCCATTCAAAGTTTCGTTTCCCTTTTCGAATCAGATCGAAGAAAGGAATGCATTTTTCAGTGGACTTTGAAATGAACCTGCTCAATGCTGCTACCTTTCCATTGAGACTCTGGACTTGCTTTATAGTTTTGGGAGTTTCAAGATTTCCGATTGCCCAAATCTTTTTGGGATTGGCTTCGATTCCCCGGGCGTTAACGATGAACCCAAGGAACTTTCCGGATGCAACTCCAAAGTGACACTTCAGTGGGTTGAGCTTCATCTTGTACTCCCGAAGTATGTTGAACATAGTTTCCAGGTCTTTAACATGGTCAGTGGAGAGTCGTGACTTCACAAGCATGTCGTCTACATATACTTCCATGGTTTTTCCGATTTGATTGGCAAACATCCGATTAACCAATCGTTGATAAGTAGCTCCGGCGTTCTTGAGTCCGAATGGCATAACCTTGTAGCAGTAAAGTCCCAGGTTGGTCACGAAGCTGGTATGCTCCTGATCGGGTAAATGCATTGGTATCTGATTGTAGCCGGAGTACGCGTCCATGAAGGATAAGAGTTCATGCTCAGCTGTTGAATCTACTAGCTGATCGATTCTGGGAAGTGGAAAACTATCTTTGGGACATGCTTTATTTAGATCGGAATAATCGACACATGTTCTCCACTTTCCATTCGGCTTTCGGACGAGCACGGGATTCGACACCCATTCAGGATATAACGCATCTCGAATGAATCCGTTTGCTTCAAGCTTTTCTACTTCTTCCTTAAGGGCGGCAGATCTCTCTGGATCCATACCGCGCCTTTTTTGTTTGACCGGGACATGCCACGGGTCAATGTTCAGAGTGTGGCTTGCGATGTCCGGCGAGATTCCGCACATATCAGAGTGTGTCCAAGCAAATACATCGAGATTTTCCCGCAGAAATTCAACCAATTCCTCTTGAGTTTGCTGGCTTAGTTGAGACCCAATCTTTATCATTCTTGAATCATCGTCACTGTCAACTGGGACATCGATCGTCAGTTCAGTCGGGGATGCTTGACTTTCTTTAGGTTCTCTTTCATCTTCAGTTTCTCTTGGGTCAAGATCCCTGAGGAATTGGCTGGGGTTCCCGAGTGTTAGTTGTCAATTATCAGTGAAACAGACGCAGAGAGATTCCTCTACACCCTTTCCTTTCTCCTTTCGCTACGCCTCCCGCAACTCAGCAACATAACAGGCTCTGGTAGTGGCCTGATATCCATGAATTATTCCTATTCCATGATCTGTGGGAAACTTTAAAGTCAAACACCACGGGGCGATGGCTACCCTAAATTCAGCGAGGGCCGGTCGGCCCAAGAAAGCATTGTAAGGGGAGTCTATGTCCAAAATGATGAACTGCAACATCCGTACTCTCTGACGTTCTCCAACTCCCAACTCTACTGGCAGTTCCACCATCCCAGTGGGGATTGTGGCACTTCCGTTGAAACCATGAACTCGAGATTGACAAGGCTTCAAGTCTGCGGCCTCCATCTTCATTTGATCATAAGCTCGCTTGAACAAAATATTCACAGAGCTTCCACTGTCAACTAAGATCCTTTTTATCCAAGCAGGACCTACTTGTGCTGAGATGACCAGTGGATCGATAGTGGGAGCTTCGATTTTATCTGTGTCTCTGCTTCTGAACACGATGTCATCCGTCATCATTTTCTATTGCTTGGTCGGAGCCCCCTCATCAAAGCTACTGCAACACTCGAAGTCCGCATGCCTGATAGAACTGGCATACGACTCTATTTCCTTCCAGCTTCGATCTGCTGGGTGAGGACCACCACTTATTGTATTGATGACCAACCTCCCGTCCGCACGAGCGGGTTCTTCTTGTCTTTCCTGGTTCGGTGCACGATTCTGATTTGATGGGCCCGCACCACCGGATTGCGGCGCCCATACATACTGATCCAACTTTCGTTCCCGTATCAGTTTTTCAATAAGGTCTTGTAAGTGACGACACTCATTGGTGTTGTGGCCATAACTTTCGTGGAATCTACAAAATTTTCCCGTTTGGATTTGTCTCTCAGTCGGTGGTTTTGGGGCAGGCTTCTTGAGTTGCATGGTATTGCAGATCTGCAAATATACGTTTTCCAATGACGTGTTTAACGGAGTGTAGTTATCATACATGGAAGTTCTACGTCGTGGACCACGATTCTGATCGCGTTTCTTGTTTTGATTCCCATTGTCCCTTTGTTGATTTTGTTTATTTTGTACATTCAACTGAACTTTCCTAGAATTATCTCCGGACTGTTTAATAGCGATGTTACTTTGGATTCCTTCGATGTTGGGCCCTGCATCATCCTGTTTCCTAGACTGTTTTGCATCCTCCCTTCTCAAGAATTGGGCTGCCTTGGAATAGAAACGGTCCAATGATGCAGGTGGTTTTCCAGCTAACCAATTTCCAAACTCGAAATCAGCATCAATCCCCTTAGTCAGAGCCATCAGGATAGAGTTGTCGTTAGGATTGCTTATTTCTGCACACACAGCATGGAACCGCTCCAAGTAACGTCTAAGTGTTTCTCCAGGAGCTTGTGTAATGCTAGACAGAGTGTTAACGTCCTTAGGCCTCGCCACGTGCATACGGAACTGTTCGACAAACTTGGTGGCCATTTGGTCAAAGTTAGAGATGGATCGCAGTGGCAAACGAGTGAACCACATAGTAGCGATGCCCCCTAGGGAAATGGGGAAACTATGGCACTTTACTGCGTCATCAGCTCTAGCAGCATTCATCAGCCATTCGTATTTCAGGACATGTTGATTGGGGTCAGAACTTCCTTCATAAACTGGCAAAGCTGGCATCCTAAAGTGCCGAGGTGGTTCAGAATATAAAACGTCATCAGTGAAAGGGGTATGACATCGGGAGATTCCCCAGTCGTCATTAGAGAGACCCTGACTTTCACGGATCATTTGGCGAATCATTGCTGGTATATCTGGTGTTCGGACACTTGGAGCATGTTGTGCCAAGGTGTGGTCGGGTTCCACAGCGTGAGTCTGGACCGGACGCGGTCGACGGTCCGTGCCTCGCCTCCTTGGTTCAACATCTTCAGGGACATAAGGCTCAGGAGTCTGCTCTCGTTTGCTACGTTGAGGATCAGCTTGGTTTCTAGCGTCACCTCCCCGTCCGGCAGTGGTGGTAGTAGCAATGTTGTCGGTAACTTGATAAGAAACAGCTCCTCCTCGAGTTGAAGGTTCTGTGCGGAGACTAGCGGATGGTCCAGCTCTAGGTTGCCGAAGGTTCGAAACAGGTTGGTGTCCCATGGCCTAGGTGTAGCTTCCACCTAACTGTGGCTGTGTGGATCTAGTTTGGCCATCGGTGGAGGCTGAACTTTCTGTGGAAGAGTGAGAACCTTGGTCTCTTCTGGATCTTCTTCGCCTTTGGCGGTTTAGCTGGTTAGTCAACTCCGTGTTGGCGCGTAGTTGTTCATTTAACTGCTGTCGACTTTGGGTCAACTCTTGAAGCAATGTCTGGAATTCTTGTCTAGTGATTGGACCTGATGGATCTAGAGGTCCTGCAACATTTTGGTTGGAGGGAGGTGATTGCACGGGATTATGTCGGTCTCGTGCTCCTTGATCAACAGTTGTAGCAGTGGTACATGTGCTCACCATAATGAATTGGTGAAGTCCTTTCCTAGATCTGATTACAAATCTAAATAGAATGGAAGGGCTTCAAAGTTCTAGATCTGGATCTTCTTCTTAGATTTATGCAATCCAATATAGATAGGAGATCCAAAGAGCAGGAGAATAATTAGTTCTTCTCAGTGAAAGCACCAAAGTGTTTGTACAAAAATTGGGCACAACACTCTTTGGAAGTCTTTGAAGAGATAAAGTGAAGAAATTAAATGAAAAAAGAGGAATTATCTAACAAAAACTCCAAATTTTAGAAATGAGAATAATTAAAGTGCAAGGAGACACAAGAATTTAAAGTGGTTCGGCGTATAGCCTACGTCCACTATGAAGTAGTTTGCTTTATTGATCTTTCTTTGAAGATTACAAGTGAATTCAATGATTTACAACAGTCAATTGTGATTTGCAGTAGTGAATCTCGTTGGTAGCAGCAACAATGGAGTTTAGATCTGGATATGGCGAAGTCCGGGCGTTGGAGATCTCAAAGAGGAAGAAGAACCTCTTTTCTGTTGGCTTTGGGGGTCTATTTATAGGTGTAGGAGGCTAATATTTTGCTTAGATCTTGGGAGACCCTCTCTGGCATGTGACCAGGCCCGTACGCCCAAGCCCGTGAAGTTTCGGTCCGATCCGTGATCGACACGAACAGATTTTGACTCACTCAAGATTTCATCCAATGGAGTCAAAATTTGGCGTGCACATTCTTCAACATGCACGTAGTCTTCTGTGAAAATTTCATAGCATTTGGACTTGTAGATTGGGAGATATGATTGATACGAAATGGAGTTTTCGGCAGGCTGCTTCCTTCGACTCGCTTCCGTTTCGACTCGCTTCCATTTGACTCGATGACGTGGCGCTTCCTGGATCGCTCCGCCTTTGACGTTGCTTTGAGCGAGTCGAAGCGCACACTGATTTGAGCGAGTCGAAGTGTACGATGATTGATCGAGTCGAAGTGCATGGTTCGATCGCTTTGAGTAGTGACTTTTCCAACCAGAGCTGAATTCGATGGAGTCGAATGGCTGTTTAAGAGGAGTGAGTCGAAGCGTGCACTTTCGATGGTTCCAAACTGGAGCGAGTCGAAGAGAGCCATTCTGGGAGGTTTGAGCAATGGAGTCAAAGTTGACGGAGTTGACCAATGGTTTGAAGTGAGCGAGTCGAAGAAGGCAGCTGAGCGAAGCGAGTCGAAATAGGTACTTCAGATGGCAGTGAAGTGAGTCGAACAGGAACGAGTCGAAGTTGGCATCTGAGGGAACCGAAGCGAGTCGAAGGGAGCGAGTCGAACGGTAGCTGATTTTCATCCAATTTTGTATCCTTCATAACTTGAGCATACGAACTCGGATCGACTTGAGATTATGAACGCTGGCTCCCATGGCTTAGCTCGTTATGTCCTACCAATTTTGGCTCGATCCAGACTCGGACAAAATTCATTGATATCCGTAGCGAGCCCGTATATAACTGATCTCTGGGACGGGCCGTCACTGGTTACTACTCAATTCCTTGGTGTTACGGCCTTGCCAAAAGGCAGGATAACACCATACATCTATTTGGTGGCGAAGAAAGAAACTTCTCTTAGCTTAACACCCTTCTCTGAGACGTATGAGCTCAGAGGTAGTATGTTTATGGAAGTCAATAGTGATCGATGGAATAGCAATGTGGCATTCAAAGTGAAATGTGCAAAGTAAAAGGTAACCGTTACCTAAGGTCTCACACCCTGAAATGACCAAAATAGGGTAGATGCGGCAAGGCTATGTGGTTCGCAACTATTAGGATATGATTATCCCCTTCTAGATATATTTATTCCCGCTATGACATTCGAGACTTATATTGTTGTGGATGTATGCTGTGAGGGCCCTCAGATAGGTTGGTAATGACTGAGATGATGACATATTCGGTACTATCTAGGAAGAGGTAAGCCGGTCTTGTGTTGGTAGAGGACCATCAGTTGGGCCTTGGTACATTCCTCTAGAGATGTACTGCCGGAAGGTAGTCCCTTCACTTGGTCATTTGTATGGAAACCCACAATAAGAGCCCGTACGATTTTAGATGTAGAAAGCCTTGTATTACAAGGTGGTATGCTGGAATTTAATAATGTAACAATTTCGGCTAAGATTAATAAGTTTATTTGAAAATGTTTTTCAAAGATATGTCATTAAAAATAATATCAAGTGATTTTACATAATAATGATTTGGTTATCATAAGGTAACAACCCGTCCAGTGTTTATGTGCGGCGTGGTCATATGAGATACCTTTTCTTTTCAAAATGCGTATTTTGAGTTCTCACACCAGTCCCATGACTAACCCAGAGTTTATTATTCTTTCCCTTAAACTCTAGGTGCCCTAATTTTCCCAGGCAGCCTAGTAGTCAGGTTTAGTTTAGAAGAAAAGTTGGAGGGAGCTCGAAACATAGAGTCAGAAGATTTTACTGAAGATTTTTATCTATTTCCACCACACTCTTGTACTATAGTATTCCGCATTTGTAAGGACGGGAATTTATATAAATGTATTTTAATTTCCGCTGTAAAGTTTTTATTGAAATAACGTATGTGAAATTCTATTTTGTCTTTATTTTTTTCTTACCATTGAGAATCCGCTTCTCCAGCACTTGGATTTATGGCACATGAATACCGAGAATGTATTAGTGTCGATTTTTGAGAGTCGAAGAAATGGGTCCTCACACTTATGCTTGTGGTATGAGATTCGGTACTGTTCTTATGTAAGAAGGCAAAGCGGTTTCATATGCAATTAGGCAACTCATGACCAATGAAAAGAATTATTCTACTCATGATTTGGAGTTGACGACCATTGTATTTGTTTTGACATAGAGGCACTATTTGTTGGGTGAGAGGTTTGATCTATTTACTAACCATAAATATTTAAAATATATATTCCTTCAAAAAGATCTCAATCTTAGGCAACAAAGGTGGACGTAATTTCTAGTCTGGTATGACTTTGGTATTTCCTATAATTTTGGAAAGGAAAATGTTGTAGCAGATACATTGAGAGGGAGGCATGCGGTGTTAGATTATATGCTTGTTGAGTGCAAGGGTCCAGAGTATATTGTGGAGTTTGATTTTGACCTTCTTATAATGCGTTGCTAGGTTATTTTTCAACACTAAAAGTTAGACCTACACTAATCGATCGTAATAGTTCTAATCAAAGGCTTGTTGCAAGTTTAGTAGAGATATTAGACCGAATTGGGAAGGAATAGAAGTCTAGTCATATATATCTGTATGTTATTAATGAAAAGAGTAGACTTCATAGAGACGCTAGATGTGTTCTCGAGGTTAAATATCCTATTTATTGATGAATTACTTCGAGAGTGCCATTTTTCTAGGATAACTATTCATCCAGATGGAAACAAGAAGTACACTGATGTGAAGTGCATATATTATCCAAATGTATGAAATGACATGTTTTAGAGTTCATAAAGAAGTGCATGACTTGCCAATGAGTCAAAGCCAAACAAAATAGTATGGTGGTTTGTTATTAATTTTGGAGCTTCTAAATTGGAAGAGGGAACATATCTCAATGGATTTCATAGATGGTTTGTCATGGAGGCGAAGGAGAAATGAGAGGGTTTGGGTCATTATTGATCGCTTGAAAAAATGCTCATTTTGTTCCGGTGAATGTTTCTAGGAACACATCATTTTTCGCATCGTTGTATGAGTGGGAGGTAGCGAAGTTGCATGGTTTCTCTAATATTGTGGGTGATCAAAATCCACTCTCCACGAGTGAGTTTAGGAAGAGCTTGCAACATGAAATATGCATAGAATTGAACTTGAACATGACCTATCATCCTCAAACAGATGGCCAAATTGAAAGAGTGAACTGTGTGCTTGATGACTTCTTAAGAGCTTGTATACTTGACTTTGGAGGATCATGGGAGGGTCACTTGCCTCTTATAGAGTTTGCATATAGTAATAACTATCAAGCTAGTATTGGCATGACATTGTTTGAAGCATTCTATGAAAGGTCGTGTAAGTCACCTACATGTTGGTGGAAAACGACAAATAAGGTAATGCTTGGACCAAATATTATCCATATGATTTCGAAGAAGGTCGAGTTAATACGGAAAAGAATAAAAATGTCTCAAGATCGATAAATGTCTTATCCGATAAAAGTCGCATCAATCTTGAATTCAAAGTGGGTAATATGGTATTTTTCAAAACATCACCATTGAATAGAATCGTAAGAGTTGGCAATTCTACGAAACTTGCTCCTAAATTCATTTGACCGTTTCTTATTATAGAATGGACCAAGAAGCTTGCATATAGAGTTGATCTTCTTGAAAATATGTCCGAAGTACATAATGTATTTCATGTCTCACACTTATACAAATGTTGTGCATGACTCAAGTGTAATAGTGGAGCCAAGTCAATTAAAGCAAGTTGATGTTGAACTGGAGGTTTCTATGCCTAGAGGACCTATTCGCATTATTGAGTGTAGTGTTAAGAGACTTCGAAACATGTTGTTAAGTTTTTTTGAGTCCAATGGAGCGAAGATTCTAGAAATAACACCTAGCAACCAAAAGAGAAGATTCGTGCTTCTGATCTAGAACTTTTTACCGATATGATTTCATTTTCTCTATGTAAATTTTATTTCCTTATTGTTGATTATAATTGTGTGCTAGTATAGAACTTGCTTTGTATTGCTATGTTTAATTTGCTATGTTTGATATTTTGATGCCAAGTGTTAGTGATGTTGTGCATGTGGGTAAATGCGATACATTGTTTCACTCTTGATAATTTCACGGGCGAAATCCGTTTAGGGGAGAAAATTCAACGATCCATATTTTTAGGCTTAGTAATGCAGATGATCAAATCATTTTTAAATTAAACGACTAAAATGAAAAAATGACTTAAAAAATAATTTTTTAAATATGAATATTGTAAGACTCGAAACCTATTTCATTGTGTTTATAATGTCATTTACATATAAAAAACATATAAAGTTTGTTAAAATTTGATAAACTTGATAAAAAGCAAAGAAAAGAGAAGATAAAGGTAAAATGGTCATTTGACTAGAATTGACCTTATATTTCTAAAATGAAGTCCTTCATTCATTGTATCCCCCCTCCTCTTCTTCTTCATTCTCTTCAAATAAAAGAAAACTAGGGTTTTCAACTTTAAATTAATACAACTCCCCCATTTTTTCACTAAAAATTACGAAATAAATATTGAAATTCAAGTTTTGAGATTCTCTGGAAAAGTAACAATCTGTATTTTTAAAGGACTAGAGATTTATTAATTAACTTAAAATATTGATTAATATAAGTCAAACGTCCAAAATGCTAACTTTCGAATATGAACAAATTAGGAATCGCAACCTCTTCCATTGAGTCTGGAATATTCGTTCAAGGGAGTTCTGAGTATAAACATCGATAAGTTTGATGTTACATCATTTTCAAGATTTATTTGCAGCAAAACATATTATACAGATATACATAGATAAAAGGGCTCAGTGTAATCTCGGTTGACAGTTCATGTTCTTGGAAAGAAAAAACCAATACGAACAGTCGAAGAATTTCTAGAATTGGACGATATGATGGCCAATACAACTTCAAAATGCATAGAAATAACATCTTAGGACTCTGTCATGAATAGTGCCATATAATGTACCATCATTGTAACACCCCGTAGTTTTGACGATTGTTAATTAAAAAAAAATTAATTAATAAGTAATAACACCAAAAATAGAATTTTATAAACGTTGAAATTTGGCTATGAAACTTACACCGTTAACTATTGCTTAACGTTTGTTGTTGCTTAACGTTTAAGTAATAGTGGTTAACTTTAACTATTGCTTAAAATTTAAGTATAATTAATATTAATAGAATCGGTTAAAAAAATTTAAATAACGTAATTAGGAAAAACAAATTAAAGCTGATAGAAATAGGTAACTGGTCGACCGCTAGCGGTCGACCAGTGGTGTACAAGCGGTATATCGCTTACAGCCCAGATTTAAAATAATTTAATCTAACCGACGGCATTGATTCGAACCCTTATAAATATGGGCCTAACCCCTCACTTTTCTTCTTGTATTTTCTGAAGCAACGTCGAAGCTCTGCTATCCACAAATTCTTAATTCTAAATATAGTTGTAGTTTATATATGTATATTATATTGGAGAATAGTAGAGGATAATTGAGAAGAAGAATAGGGTTAAATCAAATCGTTAAAGTCAAGGAAAAATATAAATCCAAATCTAAAATCTAAATTAAATCCAAATCTCTTCTTTGATCTAGATTTTTGATATATATATGTATGCTTGTGGTATAGTTATTCAAATAGGGAGAATAAGGAGAGTCAAACTGGAATAATAGGGATTAGATCTGGAGATTTAGAAAGCTAAAAAGGTGAGTGAGAAATTATATATTTTTATATAATATTGGATTTATATTGTTGTAAATCTATTTCTGTATACCTAAATATAAACTTGAAGTTGTAGGCTAAAACTGTATACGTGTAATGAATTTATAAATCGTACTTACATATTCTATGATTGATAACTTAATTTTAATATTGCATGTATGAGAATATGGAAAGTATCGAGTAGTGGTAGTACCTGAAATATATAAATTACGTAGTAGTTCCAGATTTGTAGATTTAAATGTCTTATGCAAGTAAAACGTAAATTAGAGTTGTCACAATAAATTATGGGGATTTAGATAGTATTTTAATTCATGAATGTAGCGTGTTACGATGTAAAATTCTATGAATTATCAAGTTCAGATTCATAAATAAAAGTGTATCGTTTGAAATAACAAGCAACACGCCTAAAAGAAAGAGATCTATAAAATAGGGATATTTTACCGTATTTTGTACTATCTATTTCAATAACTACAAAATATAATTCCTGTAATTGCAAACGTAACATAAATTCCCTTTTTGGATAAGATATAGACATTTGCAGTGTTAACCTTTCCTTTTGAGGGAGATCTAATTCCAGTGCATTAAAATGCAGAAATCCCTAAGTATGAATTGAAGTTGTGATAATAATAATGGTTAAACTATATATATATGCAATAGAGATAAGATGGAACCAAATGGTAAACGATAACAAGGTAGGAAAGTAAAAACATGAATAAAGACAAGAAGTATATCTAATATACGGGTATGGAAAGTCCAGTAAACAATGGAGGGTGGTAAAAGTTAAAGAGAAATAGAAACAAAAAAATCAATAATGAGAAAGGAAAGTAAACAGGAAAAGATATTTAGATCTTTTAATGAAAGCGGTAAATAACATTAAATTGATATTAGAACGATAAGAAGTAAACACATGAAAAAGTAAAGAAATATTATAAAACATTGAACATTAGAGACATAATAATTAAATAAGTATGTGTGTGTGTGTGTATACACACACGTAGCCTCAAATATGCATTTATGACGGTTGTGAATTATTAAAGTTAGCTAATAACTTAGATATATAAGAATGACATAGTCACTAAAATGGGTTGGAATGCGAGGTCAGTAGTGTTACACAACAGAAGTATGCCAACCGTAAAGGGCTACCAGCGGTTGTGCATATATTATCTTGATATGGGACATATCCAAACATAGGACCCGTAGAATTATATACACTCACGTAAAGGTGAAGGAATACCCCAGTAGGGTCTGCATCAACCTTTTAGTAAGGGTATGCTTTGATTACATTAGGCAATCTAAATGGGATGGTGAGAAAGGCATGGTGCTATATCAGTGTATTTGGTACTATATTAGGGAGTAGGAGTTGTACATAGGTCGAGAACGTCATCAGTCATTAGTGATCAGCGGAAAGACAAGGGTTACACCTAAATGGGCTAAACCTCATACTAGTGTAGGTCACGTTTAGGTCATGCACCGCCACAGTTGTTTATTAGGAGGCAAGGCAAGATAACCCTTAAGTTAGGTCTTTCAAAACGAGTAGGGTAATCCGAGAAGATGAGTTTTGCATAGACCGTGGAGTTGAGTCCATAATAAGGAGCAGATAAGTAAGTAAATTCCTAAGGCGAGGTATAATACGACTAAACTATTATGACTCCATTATTAGGCACTAAAGGAGTCCTTGGTATGCATGACGATGAGAACGTGATACTGCATGGATGATGGATTTTGAGGCTGGGTTACTGATACTGATGGGGACAATATCTTGGCCCAAACGGGGACTATGGTACTGATACACACACACAGAGAGACTTATGTAATTATGGTCTACTTTGGGTGTGGGATACACACACACACATACATACTTATGTAGTTATGGTCTACTGGGTAGTAAGGCGTATCGTACGCCTACATGGAGTCGATACAACTAAGTAAAATAAAAGACATAACATGTGATGGAAGACAATCGACATAAACTAGTGTTATGTATAAAGTATGTAATTTACCAATCACCAGAACATTGTTCTGACCCCCTCCTCATTGCAACCCATATGATAGCTTTAGAGGGACAGTTACTGGTGCAAGGCAGGAATAGTGGAAGGACAAATTTCCTTATGCATGCTTGACAATGACAAGGACACTTAATTTTAGAGGTGCCAGCCTTGGTCAATAACTCTATGTTTTGTTATACTTTAACATTCCGTTGTGAGTTTATATCAATAGTGCTATGATATGAATTTAGTTATTTGCAGGATACCAAACCATCGATCCATACTTTAGTTGACTTGGATTTTTGATTTAATGAAAATTCGGGCCCGTTAGGGTGTGGGTTGTTACATTAGGTATCTGTGCTTAGGTTAGTCGATCTTAAAAAATTAGGAAACATTGAGTGAGAATATTTTTATTTTTACCTATAATTATAAATATATTATATGCCAAATCTATAATTTCGACTATAGAGTAGGTACAATCATAATATGAAAAGATGGACAAGTCAACTTTGAGTCGGGACAATGGGCAAAGTTAAAGATTGTACACTTACCTCGGTTACCCATACGGGAAATAGGTCATATGGAAAGGCATTGACTCAAGAAGGGCATGAGTGCAGCATATGGAAGGTCGCTAAAGGTGGATAGTACGTGACTCCCTAGTTAGGCCCCGATAGCCCCAATGGTTGTAGGTCCCCGCAGGATTGTCGATTGATGTTGTAAATTAGGTCCAGAGAAGGGGAAAGTAAGAATCTATATGTTATAGAAATCTGGAAGCAAGAATTAAATATGTTCATGAAGGAAGGTGTGCCGCTGTCACTCCAAGATGATAGCCGGATTTTTAACATTTTAGGAGAAGATAAGTCAGTATGTAAGTAGAAAAGAAGAAAAGACAAAAAGAATGGACAAATAAAATCTACTCCGAGTCCGACCCCATATAAAAGAATTTAATATAAAATTTGAAATGATTTTAATATAAAATTTAAGAAAAATATATAAATAATATATTTGCAATGATTTTAAAAGGAATTATTTGAAGGTAGAAAAACCCTATTTTTGAAAAGTAAATATTAAATTTTGGGAAAATAAAATATCTAGGTATTATTTAAATAAAAAATTTAGTAGAAATAAAATTGGAAATTTCAAAAAATGGGGTTAATAAAAAGATAATTCTTTTGTAAAAAATTAAGAAAGCGTATATAGCTCGTTGATTTCTCCGAGATGAAAAAATTTTAGGTTGTAAAATTCTCTTTATGGGTGGACAATAGGATGTGGTACAAGTTTAAAATGGAGTAAATAGAACAGGGAAAAAATGATTAGAACCCGAAAATAAAGCATTAAGCGAAAGTCAAAACAATGGTTCAACTAAGAGGAAAGTAAATTGAGAGGAAAGCTATATATATAGAAGCAATTTTAATAAAAGCTGTTTAGGTAGAAGAAAGTTAAATAGTAGTAATATTATTGAAAATTTATACAAAATAATGTTAGTAATTAGAAATAATGTTAGGAGATTATATAAAAAATAATGCTAGTGATCTAATTAGAAGCAACATAGGAAATTAAATGCAAAATAAAGGAAAATGGATACTTTTCATAGTTGTGCGCATTGGTTGAACATATCTTTTAAAAGTCCCCTTCATTAGAGCCTCCGCTAAGGTTGAAAGTGAAAATAGCAAAAGTAATAGGAAAATAATATGATGGAAGTTTCTTTGTCTACTTCAGTTTTTATTGTTAAAAGTTATAAAAGATGTTTTAGAAATACTATAAAGTGCATTTCTGAGAAAACAGGTTTGGTATAGCAATTGAGTTTTTAAAGGCAAAACTTAATGAATGGTTTGAGTTAAAATATCTCTATTTTAAAAAGTAAAATCCTTATTGTTGAAAAGAGCTTTAAAAGAAAAAGTGATTTGAATGACCATTCATGTAATAAAACTTGACTCCTATTTGCAAAGAAGGAAAAGATCTTTAAAAATATAAATTGCTAACATTTTCTGTTAGACTTAAAAAATAAACTTAATTGATAGATCCTAAATTTTAATTTTAAAAGTTATAACGCCTATAATTAACATTGGTTAAAAGAAGAAGATTTTCATGGTTACCTTTTGAAACCAAGCTAATGAAGGATTTAATAAAAAGTTTCTAAATTTTTACTTTTAAAATATTAGGTTTGGGATTAAGTGCTTCAAAATTTAGAAGTTTTAATTTTTGAAAAAAATAGCGCAAACCAAACCAAAATTTTAAAATGGAGTAGATAGGGATGACTGCCTAGGTAAGACGGGGTAAAAAATAAGGCTATGAAGTGGTTAGTGGTGGTTGCTCATAGAGTAGCAATAAGGAATCCTCGTAGAGTTTAAGGAATATTGGTAAGAACCTAGGAATGTTTTATTAGACATGTGCGCAAGCCATAAGAAGAACCCATAAAGTAATGATGAATAGTATCAAAGTACACTTCTACGAGTTCTAGAACAAGCTCGCAAGAAAGGTCAAGGATGAAGAAAATAAATACCAAAAATTTGAGAATACTATCAAGAGATTTGGATTAAAAGAAGATAGTAACAGAGGGTAATAAGATCACAGACACAAATAGAGGTCGCTGGAAACTCAAGGTTAAGGAAGACAAGATAGATGGTGGAAAAGTTATTCCGCCAAGTCAATTTGCCAATGATTTATTCTAAATGTGCATAATATATTTTTTACCTACTATAGTGTGGGAATTCACAGTTTATCCCATAATTTGCTGTGACAATGGAAGTATTGGATGTCCTTAATTATCATAAGCCAAAAAGAAGTTAAGCCATGTGTGTTACAGTAGAAACGCACATTTAAAAGGTCCATTCAATTTAAATAAGGAGCGATAGGGCCACAACATCATTAATGTCAGTTGATGTTGAAGGGAAGCTTCTAGTAATTGTTTCCTTTAGGTTTTGGGTTGTAAGCATTAGTTATTTATGTTGTATAAAACGCGTACAATATTATGAGAGATGCTCCTTTCGAAATTTGTTTTCTGGGTTGACCGCTATATTAATTGGAAAACCATGCAAGCAAGGAAACCTCATGTAAAGTATGATTGAAAGTTTATAAAGTAAATTATAAAATTTATTAGCTACTAAAAGAATGTAAAGTTAATTCCTAAAAAGCGCTAAATTTTTTGAAGATAAATTTTATTGAGCTAAGAACAGGGAAAAATTGTTACGATACCATGGGTCACTATCCCTACGCCTTAAAAGCCAAATTTATAAATGAATTTATGTGCTGGTTGTTATTTTAAAATAAATGAAAAAGTTTTTGAAATTTATATTTACCATGTAATAGAATAGAGTCCATTACAAACGTTATACTCTTGGCTAGACCCTGACTGTGTAGTATATGACATGAATTGTTTTGAAAGAAAAAAGAACTATTCTTTGAGAAATTTTGTTCAAAATCCTTTGATTTTCAAAATAAAATGCTGTTATGAAAAGCTTTAAAAAACGAACCTTTGAAGATTTTCCAACTATATCAAAAATTTAATTTGAAAGAGATTTGAATAGAAAAGAGGAAAATTTCTAATTTTGAAATGCCACATGCTTAACATAGGGGAAAAGTTGGTGGGTTAACAAGTATGAATTTTACTTTGCAGCAGAAGTGATAGTAAAAGTAAAAGGTAGTCAGTGATAATGGGAAAACTCCGTTTTAGCTATGAAATCTCTTTTTCCATACCTTATCATTAGGTGAACCAAACTTATTTTAAAATAACTCTGTTTTAAAATTTTAAAAATAAATTTCCTTATGTGGATTGTACTTGGAAAGGTTAAAAAAGGATTGTGGGAAAAAGAGAAGTTCCAAGGTACAGTGGAAAATGGTACACAAGAGAATGATAGAAATATGGAATTCTCCATCTAACCCCTTTTTTTGACATAAGTGTATAGGTTTAGTGTTTGCGCCAAAAATGGTCACAAACACCCTGTTATAAGTGAAAGCACCAATGTCCAATATTTAGATCCAAACAGAGAAATACATATTCATAGATCACAGAATAGATTGTACAACAGTAAATGAACATGCAAGTTTTATAGTGGTTCGGCAAACTCCGGCCTACGTTGACTCCAATAATATTTTATTTATACTGTAAGATTACAAGTACAGTAGTTTTTGCCTTAGAAAATTAATGGAGGAAGAGATAAGAAGTAATGAAGGAGAACCAGCCAAAAAGTCCATTGCGATGAGCCAAGTCCACTGTATTTATAGGTGAAGACGTGCATGTATCGGGCTGAAATTTCGCCAGAAAAATCTCCAGATTCGTACGACCTGGTCCACCAATTTTCGAATCGATCGCACACCATTGGAACGATCGGTGCCGATCGTTCATATGAGCTCCAATTGGGGTGCGATCATTTTTGAGGGTGCGACATGATGTAAGCTACTTGCTCTTCAAATTTTGTGCAGTTCCGATGTATCGTTGGTGAGATATCGCGTTTTCCATGGAGTCGAGTTGAGTCGTAATAAATCAAGTGCGATCATTCCATGCTTCATCCTTTTAAGCTGCGATCGATCACGTGGGTTCCCCATGATGTTAGCTACTAGCTCTCCAAATTTCATGCAATTCCGACATATCGTTGTGAGATATTACGTTTTTCGTGAAGCCGTGTTGAGTTGCTTATGCTGAAATATTCCGATCATCCTAGAATGATACATACCGATTATTCCAACTTGCTCCAAATGACGTGCAATCCATTTTAGGGACTCCTTTCTTCAATATATTGATGTTCCCAAAGTTTCATGGGTAATGGGGTTGTAGATCTTGAGTTATTGATCGATCATCGCTGATATATGTTTTTTTATGGATCGATCCATATGTATCATGACCGATTCATCCAACTTCATCGTGGGGCCCGTCGATCGATGGTGTGGGTCCCTCATGGTGCGGTGTAGTTCTCCTCCAAATTTCATGTCAATTGCCTTTGTAGATTTCGAGTTATAGATCGATCATCGTCAAAATTTGCCAAAACGGTCGTCGAAAAACCCACTTCAGGGTTGACTCTAAACGAGACCCGAGTAATCACCCTTCTGACTCGAAGCATGAAAAACGATCGATGCCAATCGTTTTTCTCCAAGCAACAATCAATCTGACTCCAAGCACGAAGAATGACCGGTGCCGATCATTTTTCTCCAAGCAATGATCATTCTGACTCAAAGCTGACTCCAAGCAATTGTGTGTCTAACACCAAGCACGATCGAACACTTCAAATTCCTGTGACTCCAAGCGAACCATGTGCCGACTCCAAGAAAGTAACAAATTTTCCTGGATCCGACTCCAAGCAAATTACGGTTGATCTGTTGGTACCTATCCATCTTCTTTTGTCCATAACTCGAGCATACAAACTCCAATCGACTTGAAATTTGAAATGTAACCTCATGGGGCCTTCCTTGTCACTTCATTTCGATTGCACCTTGATTGGGACAAAAATTGAGGCCCGATACGAATCCGCTTGACCATCATCTATAGTCTTGTTTATAGCCGATCTCCGAGCCTGATAACAGTCTCTCCGAGCTTCCTGCCTTGATGATCATAGATGCCATTTAGCCAACTTTTATGATATACTGCATAGTCAAAAGGCGGTTTAACATTTAGAAAACCCGATTTTCAAAAGTTTGGATGTTATAAAATTGTATGCTAGGTACTGGATGGTAGAGATTGGATGCAAAATTGATTGAACTATACTTTTACTCGTAGAAGCGTGCGAAAATTTTGATGTGAAAATAAAGATTTCGAATTTCAAAATATGAAAACATATTGAAATGCCAGTATATATATGTCCTTTGCATCATATTTTCAATTTTTTTAAGAGATGCACTTATATAGGAGGCGTCAATTTTGAATTATTTTACAAACTTGCCATATATATTATGATACACCATGCACTTGTAAATTATTGGTTGCAAAACTGGTTGCACACTAATTATTGGTTAGTTTAGATTGGTTGCGCATTATGTTACATGATTCAGTCCTTGAAGAATTTCGGGGATGAAATTCTTCGAAGGAGGGAGAATGTAACACCTCGTAGTTTTTATGGCAATATATTAAAAATAAATTAATTAATAAGTAATAGCATTGAAAATAGAATTTTAGAAATGTCAAAATTTGGCTAAGAAACTTGCACCGTTGGTTTCATGGCGATTTTATGATTGATTTTCATGTATAATGTTTTCCAATCGGAGCTCAAACGAAAATGTTATTAAGTTCAAATATTTTGGATCTTACATAATTATATATGTAATTAAGGAAATAAATGTAATTAACTAACGATGGTTAACGTCAACGGTTGCTTAATGTTTAAGTATAATTAATGTTCATCGAATCAGTTAAATATATACAAAATAATGTAACTAGGGAAACAAAATTAATGCTGATAAAAATAGGCAACTGGTCGACCCCTAGTTGGGATCGGTCGACCGCTAGCGGTTGACCGATGGTGCACAAGTGGTCGACCGCTTGAGTATGTCGGTTGTAGATTGAACCTAGGCCAAACAACCAAGATTTAAAATAATTTAATCTAACTATTGGCATTGATTCGAACCTCTATAAATACGGGTCTAACCCCTCACTTTTCTTCTCATATTTTCTGAAGCAATGGCTAAACTATGTCATTTTCTCTTCCCCACAAATTCTTAATTCTAAAGTTTATATACGTATATATAAGTGGAGAATAGCATAGGATAATTGAGAAGAAGAATATGGTCGAATCAAATCGTCAAATCAAGGTAAGTTATAAATCCAGATCTAAAATCTAAATTAAATTCAAATCTCTTGTTAGATCTAGATTTTTGATATATATACATACATACGTACATATATATACGCTTGCGGTATATGTACTTAAATAAGGAGAATATGAGGAGTCAACCTGAAATAACATGGATTAGATCTGGAGATTTGAAAAGCTAAATAGTGAGTAGAAAATTATATATTTTATATAATATTCAATTTATATTGTTGTAAATCTATTCCTGTATGCCTAAATGTAAACTTGGAGTTGTAGGCTAAAACTGTATGTGTGTAATGAATTTATAAATCATGCCTACATATTCTATGATTGATAACTTAATTTTAATATTGCATTTATGAGAATCTGGAAAGTTTTGGGTAGTGGTAGTCCCTGAAATTTATAAATTACGTAGTATTCCATATTTGTAGATTAAATGTTTAATGCAAGTAAAATGTAAATTAGAGTTGTCACAATAAATTATAGGGATTTAGGTAGTATTTTAATTCATTGGAATGCAGTGTGTTGCGATGTAAATTTCTATAGATTATCAAGTTCAGATTCATAAATAAAAGTGTATCGTTTAAAATAACAAGGAATACGACTAAAAGAAAGAGATGTATAAAATAGGGACATTTTTACCGTATTTTGTACTATCTATTTCAATAACTACAAATATAATTCCTTGTAATTCCAAATGTAACATAAATTCCCTTTTTGAATAAGATATAGACATTTACAGTGTTAACCTTTCCTTTTGAGGGAGATGTAATTCCAATGCATTAAAATGCAGAAATCTCTAAGTATGAATTAAAGAATTGAAGTTGTGATAATAATAACGGTTAAGTTGTAATATATATATATACACATATGTGTGTGTGTATGTGTGTATATATATATGCCATAGAGATAAGATGGAAACCAAATAGTAAACGATAACAAGGTGGGCAAGTAATAAAACGAATAATGGCAAGAAGTATATCTAATATACGGGTATGGAAAGTCCACTAAACAAGGGAGGGTGGTAAAAGTTAAAGAGAAATAGAAATAAAAATTCAATAATGAGAAATTAAAGTGTTAGCGCAGAATTTTGTCTACACCACACCCTGAGATCCGAAGGTAGAGCTATGAAAGCTGGTTGAGTTATTGATCCCGATTATGTGATTACTGAGATGCGATGTAATTAAGCTAGGGTTATGGAATGTTGAACTATGGAGTCATGATGATAGATGAGGGGAAGATAAATATTGAAAGTAAATAACACCGAGACTTTTATAGTGGTTCGGGCCGAGAGTCCCTACGTCCACTGTCCTTTTCTTATTTAGTCACTCTTATATTGTCGAGAGGCTTATTACATTGAATCTAGGCATTTCCGCCATTAATGAGTTTTGAATAGAGCTCTAATATAGGAAAGTACACTATGATTTTGTATCAGTTCTTGCTCGTGCCAGAAGATCCTTGTGTCTTGGGATTGCCTCATATTTATAGCTGATTTGCTACAACGTCACTGGTAGAAGGTTTGCTATTTGGATTTCCGAAGTTGTTTATTGAGCGGATATGATCTGAGCTTGTGCTAAACAACTAGTGGTGCTACTTAAGGGACACAAATTAATGACTTGGTTCCCGCCTAAATGGCCTTTTGTATCTGGGTTGTGCTTCATCTTGTTGGCCATCTCGACCGTAGATCTTACCACCTTGAATTGATGCTTTGGGCTTTATACCAGCTATTGGGCCGCCTCTTTTGACTTTAGGAAGATAATCGTTGTTTTTTTGGTATTGGAAATCTTCGGTATAACACATGCCCCTCAAAGTTTACTTCATATGTGAAATATGGAGTGAACTTTGAAGTGAGCGGGTTAGTTCATTTTCCTTGATTATCTTTGGAGCCCAGTCATCTCGATTAAGGTCGCTCTTAATTTGCTGCCTAGGGACAATAACTAAGCTGGTTGCTTCAGTCAAGTTACGAATAATTAAAGGTATTGAAAACCGAAAGGTGAAAATTTTAATTTGGACCATGTGGTCAAAAACTTCAAAATTATATTTGTCACTTGAAGCCATCTAGGCTAGCGATGAGTGAAATTGTTTAGGACCGAGAGGCAAAATCTAAATCGGGACTATAAGGTCAAACTTTTGAAAAACTATACTTGCTACTTGAAACCATCTAGGCTAAATAGTAAGTGAAACTTTTTTGGTGTTGAAAGGTAAAATCTAACTTGAGACCATGAGGTTAAAACTTTTGCTATGCTTGCCACTTGAAGCCATCTAGGCTAAGTGGTAAGCGAAATTACTTTGGTGCCAAAGGCAAAATCTGTTTTGGGACCGTAAGGTCAAAATGTTTGAAACTATGCTTGCTACCTAAAGCCATCTAGCCAAAGTGGTAAGCGAAATTACTTCGATGTCGGAAGGCTAAATCTAATTTGAGACCATGAGGTCAAAATGTTTGGAACTATGTTTGTTACTTGAAGGCGTCTAGGCTAAATGGTAAGCAAAATTACTTCAGTGCCGAAAGGCAAAATCTGATTTGGGACCATGAGGTCGAAAATTTTGAAACTATGCTTGTCACTTGGAGCCAATTAGGCTAAGTGGTAAGCGAAATTACTTCGGTTCCGAAAGGAAAAATCTGATTTGGGACCATGAGGTCAAAATGTTTGAAACTATGCTTGTCACTTGAAGCCATCTAGGCTAAGTGGTAAGCAAAATTACTTCAGTGCTGAAAGGAAAAATCCGATTTAGGACCGTGAGGTCAAAATGTTTGAAACTATGCTTGTCAGTTGAAGCCATCTAGGCTAAGTGGTAAGTGAAATTACTTAGGTGCTGAAAGACAAAATCTGATTTGGGACCATGAGTTCAAAATGTTTGAGACTATGCTTGTCACTTGAAGCCATTTATGCTAAGTGGTAAGCGAAAATACTCCGGTGTCGAAAGGAAAAATTTGATTTGGGACCGCGAGGTCAAAATGTTTGAAACTATGCTTGCCACTTTAAGCTACCTAGGCAAAGTGGTAAGAAAATTTATTTTGGTGCCAATAGGCAAAGGTTAAACTAGACCGTAAGGCCGTGGAGATTCTTGCTTCGCGAGACCTATGAAGCATAGTGGCCGAGGTTTGATTCTGAAAGGATGGGTCCTGATTCTGCATTTAATGCTTATGACAACTGTCATGATTCTATTAGTTTCTCTAGAAAAGTGATTCCTTTTCCTTTATCTGTGATGATTTGTACCTGATATTGCCACGTTTATTCTATGGTTAGGATCTCACCGACTAGATAATCTCCACAGTTGGTTCTGGGATTTAAATAAACTCTTCCTTCTTTCTTATTCTTATTGCTAATAGTTGCCTTCGCTATTAAAGCTTGGAAACCTTCACAGATTACAACAAATCTCTAACTGAAATAGTAAGTCTTTGATCTTTCCTATGATTTTTATAAGTATTTTTTACCGTTATCACTATCTGCGAGCATTTCCCTCTTTCCGATCTTACAATAAATTTGTTTTCGATCACCATTGAGATATTAACGATTGATTTTGATTTGGGGCATTGATCGATTGGTTAATCCATAATGCCCGTTATCCTATAGATTATGATTTGTCCACAGACCGAATTTTTCATTAACTTGGGTCGATAATTGCCTTACCGACAATTTATTTTTTGAGAGAATTCTAAATTTTGAGTTTTGAACTTAGGCTGTAGGATCCAATTTTAGGCTTAATTCCTTTTGTGAACCATAAGACCTTAAACCATTCCACTGGAAACTTCGGAATTCTTACTGAATAGTTAGCTTAACGTTAATCTTCTCTAGACTCTTTAATGGATAAACCGATAACTTATCAGAAGGAGTTAGAGAACTGGATCAAGAGCTGTGGGAATGTGGGGGTTGAGGTTAGGGCTCCTAGCCTAGACGATGACTGGAGTGAACCCTCTAAAGGGTTCTTCACTTGGACATTGGATCATTTAGCACATGGAATATTGCTTCCTCTTGCCCCCCTATCTGTCAATATTCTGGAATTTTATGGGCTTAATCAGATTCAACTTGGGGAGGTCTCGTATAGCACTTTATCTACTTTAGCAATTTTATATCAGAAGAGAGGGTACCAAAACATGACCACTTCCGAGATTCATTACTTATACAACTTGCATAGGTCACTTAGTAAGTCATTAATTTCCATGTATTTTCTTCAATTTTGGAAGAACATGCCTTTGATTAAACCGCTTAAAGTAATAACTACCCACTGGTTCTACTTGAGGACATATGATCCTTGAATCGTTACTGAGTTATCGAAGACTTGTAAGTTTTCAAACTTTTCTTTTCTGAAATACTCTTGCTTCTAAAATTTGATCACATCATTCCCTAATATCTTTTTTTGATCTCTTTAGCTAAACTTGGGAGGGCTAAGGCTCCAACCCTCGGGGATCTTTTCAACTCTAGGTATGAGGAGGTGATTAAAATTTCAAAAGGGGAAAGGCTAAAACATGTTGTTCTTACCGAGGCCATTCTCAAGGCTTACGGATTATTATTGCCTTCGGCTAGGGTTCTTGGATACGATGCCCCTGCAACTGAAACCATGCCCCTAGATGTGATTGATCTGTGCAATCCTGACGAATCCACTAACTCCAAAAACACCGAGGCCGAAAGGCAAAATGTTGTAACCGAGGGTAGACCTTAGTTTTAAATATCTTATAGGATGTGTTCGACATATAAATTTTATGAAATATAACTTACTTAACTAACCCATTTCCTCTTTTTATGTGGCAGTGGCTTCTGATAATATATTCGAAATAGGTGGGTTACTATTGAACAAGTCATCCTCTTCCATTTCTTCTCGACCAAAACCAACTCTCGAAGATCCATCCGCAACTAAGAAACATAAGAGGAGCATCCTTTCTTCTAAAGCCACACCTCCCCCAGACACTCTTGTTTTAACTTCCTCCTCAATGGATCAGGTCGACCAGGTGATTGAGGTAACTCGTTCTGCTATTGATGATCATTTACCCAAGGTTGTGAGGAACTCTCGAGTGGAGTTAGCCGATTACATTGGTAGTTTCGGGAGGATAATGAGTGTGGGGATAGAGGATCACCTTAGGGTAAAGGTTTTCTTCTTTTTTGTGAAATGTTTATCTCTTTAGTTCTGCACCAAGGGTTTCAGAAGTTGAAGGGAAAGTTGGAGACAATTTGCCGAATATAAAGAGAATGACGAGTCTATTTGGGATACAGTTTGTTGAATACAAGAAGGAGGCCGAGAATGAGCTCAAGATGAGAGGAAAAAGAAGCTTCTAGAGCTAAAAGCTTCCAAAAGAAAAATTACAGAACTAGACAAGGCTTTAAAAGAATGGAAGGCCAAGCATCAAAAGACCGAATAAGAGTTAGTGGAAGCCAAGAAAAGGGTCTCGGGCTTGGTTACCAAGGAAGAGGTTGAGAAGGTGGCTACTGCCCGAAGCCTTTGGAATCCTTTACAATGCATATAAGTACAGCCGGGATAAAGGTGTGACTCTCTCTACGGGTTTCAATCCCATTGGTAAAAGGATTGAAGAGATCTTTTCCCAAAAGTATGAGAAAGCGCAAGCTTTGACAGGTGTTAGCACTCAAAGGATGATGAGGGTAGAAGAGAGGTACACCATGATTCTGAATCTCAAAACTCTCATACTGATGATGTTTAAATTTTTAGTTTGTAACAACTCTGATACACTTTATTTATGCCTTTGTTTGTGGTAATTATTGACTTTTATGGTATTTCTATTTTGTGTTGAATTATTCCCTTATTGTCTTCATTTTGCCTATTCTGAAGTACGTTTCCCGTAACCGTGTTTAAACAAAGAAAGTCAAATTTCACCTCTCACTATATAGCATTATGGAAGAGGAGCCAAACTAGAAACTTGAGGTTGTTAGTAATCATAGGCACCTTTAAAACCCAATTAAAATCTGTAGACTAAGAAACTTAAACTTGTCCAATAAGATCGAGGAGGTACAGAGGACACATGACTGGTCATGTGCCCAAACGATTAAGTCCCTTAGGCTTAGAGGTACTAGATTAACCAACCAAATCTTGGATCTTAAGAATAAATTAAAACTCACTTTAGATGACCGAGACGAGGTCTTTCAAGAGTTTTCTCTACTCTCTAAACTGCATCTAGGAGACTCGCAGTTGAAGAACAAAAGATTATCTTTCCTCAGAAGATTCTATGATCCAAGGCTAACTATAACACCAGGAACTCTTCCTGGTTACCGAAGTGTAACCCCACCTCCCTTAGCTACTACCGAAGGGAGGACTCCTAAAAGTGAACATGTTTCAGAATATGTTCCCTAATGTATTCCACAAGCCAACCTTAGATTGCCCCTAGTAGACTCTTCTCCATCGGAAATCTCTGTACAAAGGGTGGTTTCGGGAAGGACATCACTTTTTCCAATATGGCCAGACCCTCGGGGTCTATGCTGATACAAGAAGTAGAGGCCTTAAGATCATTTTAGCTACTAAGGAGAAATTTGCCAAACTCAGAGGACCATGAATTCTATACTTTATTTTTCTACTTACTATCTATATTAATTCTCTATGGAATGAAATATAATTGTTCTTATGATGACTTGTCTTTTATGGTTCTAACTTAAATCTCTTTTTAAGGGCAATCATGTCCCAACTACTTAAGGTTAGAGAGAGAATTTGCCTCCATGCAATGTAGTCTTGATGATAAGATAGCCGAATTGATGAAATATAGTCCTGATCTCGATGCTAACATCCATGATGTCTTGAAAGATAAAGAATCTTTGAAATGAACTCTTGGGGAACCATCCAAAAAGATGTATGTCATCCCGGAGGCAGTGCTGGTTACTGGTCAAGCTCCAGAATTAGTAGTTTTGGGATTGTGGGAGTGGCGACTACTCTAAGGCAGTAGTTGGATGATGCTCATTGAGAGCTTTTGACAATCAAGCTATGAGAACTCGAAGCTGATGGTAAGCATACCAACGAAGTTACGGTTGCAGCCCCTTCGGCTTGAGGAAGAGGCAGGGGTAGAGGGTATGCTGCTTTGGGAATTCCTTCTTCTCATAGGACTACAATTGTCTCTTTCGGGTCTCGTTCCCAACACTCCCAACCTGAAGGGAGTTCTTCTTCGACCGTGGTGCCTAATGCATCAAACATTCTTGTTTGTACCAGGAATGGTCGAAGAATCTCGTTCAGGCAATTTAAAAAGGAATGGATATCTAAGGTATATGACAAGATGGAGGAGCATTTCAAATCTCGCTTAGAGGGGGACCGTGAAGGAAGCCGAAAGTAGGGCTAGGAATGTTTATGAAGGCTTATGAGACACTGTTCTTTTTTTGTATATTGTGTTCCAAATGCACTAACAATCACTTGGATAATCTGTCTATAACATTGAGGTCCGATTATTGTCTTTTTGGTTGACTAGCTATATCAACTCGAGCCATTTTGCTTGTCCTTTTTAATTCCACCTTGGGGTCCTTCTTTCCTCTTGGCATCTCGTCGTATTGGGGTTTTCGATGTCTATTCTTACTAGCTTGATGCCATCCTCACGGCTCGGATTGGTATCCTTACCCAATGCTCATTTTTATTAGAAACCATCCTCTTAAAACTCTAACCTTATTAGGAATTCTATCCGATTTTGATCTTATGCATGATCTTCTCAATCATGGCTCACTATTATTGGGAACCTACCCAATATTCTCATCTACCTAGGGATCAACCCAATGCATAGTACTACTTGACCATGACTCACTATTATAAGGAATCTACCTAATATTCTATTCTTTACTAGGAATCTACACAATGCATGACACTTCTGGTCCATAGCTCACTATCATCAGGATCTACCTAACACTCTAATCTTACTAGAAATCTACCTGATGCATGGCACTTCTCGTCCATGGCTCACTATCATTGGGAATATACCCAATATTCTAATCTAACCAGGAATCTACCTAGCACATGGTACTATTTGACCATGGCTCACTATTATTGGGAATCTACCCAATATTCTAATCTAACTGGGATCTATCCAGTGCATGATTCCATTTGACCATGACTCACTATCAGCATGCATTTTACTTTTTGACATCTTTTAAAGCCAAGGTGATATGGCCTCACACTTTGTAGCGCATCACTGTAGGGCTGCTCTTATGGCTAGGTCTACCAACTTATCGTTGGGTCCAATTCTATAACCACTTTTGGCAGGAATCGACCATCTACAACCACTTTTGGTGGGTGTCGGCCATCTCCAACCAATTCTGGCTGGTGTCAGCCACTTACATCCACTTTTGGCTGGTGTCAGCTACTTAAACACATTCTAAGTTATGGGTTATATGGAAAGTTGATTGCAACTTGGTAAAAGAGAAATAAGAGTGCTTTCAAATTACTTTGTAAAAGACTTTTGAAATTGAGTAGTTAGTAGGTCTCATTTCTTGGTAGAAAACATATTTGATTTAAATTTGACAAAGAGAATTGTTGAGAAACTTAACATCTTTAAGAAAAACTTAAAACTTTTTATTGACCTCGTTAGATCAATAGAAGAGTTTCGGCCCTTGGACTCGAAATGCAGACAAGCCAATCAAAATAACTAAAAGAGTGAGATACTAGATATGATTTCATGGGTACTAATATCTCGCCTTTTGGCAAGGCCATAATATCATCGAATTGGCTAGGACCGGATGGTTATCAACCTTAGGAATCGATTACATACAATACCATAGACGATGGTCAGGCAGATTTGGACTGGGTCCCAATCGAGGTGCAATCAGCATGAAGTAACTGGCATAGCCTCTTGAAGTTATATTTCAAATTTGGAGTTGATCAGAGTTCGTATGCTCGAGTTACAGACAAAGCAAGGATTTGTATGGATAAATCGAGAACGATCCATAAAACAGCTCAAATTATCGGAGAATGATCAATATCTCAAAATCCACAAGGCCAATTCATTTGAAACTTCCAGAGCATCAACAAAATGAAGAGTGGAGCCTAAATAAATGATTGCAGGTCACAAAGTGAAGATTTGAGGATGGCCGATCATTTTTGCCAAACCATCAAAACGATCGGCATATTTCAGTGCACAATCCAAGTATAACAAAGATCGATCCATATCTTCCAGTTTACTACTCAGAATGATTCCATATTTTAGAAGCAATGTCAAGAGGCATGTGGGATCTCTCAAAAATGATAGCGCTTGAATTGGAAGCAAGAAAAACGATCGGCGAAAGTTTAGCCGATCGTTCCAGATTGTCAAGTTTAGTCCATTGATCGTTATGGTGGGCCCCTATGGACCTAGAGAGCCTTCTGCCGAAATCTTAGCGAAATATCTCAACATCTCTCTCTATAAATACAAGCCTCTTGGTTCATTTTTAGTATCTTTACGCTGCTGATTAGAGGAGACTTCATTGTAAACAAGTGCTATCTTTATTTCTCCATTGTAATCAGATTGATAAGTAATTAATAAAGGCTAAAACTTCAAAGTGGACATAGGCATACAATGCCGAACCACTATAAACCTTTGTATTCCTGATTAGTGCTCTTTATTTGTTGTTTGCTTAATCTTTTCCTTAGTTTAATTTTATCTTCTTCACTTACTTCTCTACTAAATCTATTCTTAGGTGTTTGTGACCAATTTGGGCGCAAACATTTTGGTGCTTCCATTGAGAGCCTTGATTCTCAATTTTCTAGGACCCCTTTATTGCTACTAGATTGGATAAATCCCCTAAAGGAGATCTGCTATAATCTTTAAAAAATTGCTCGTACTATTTAGATTTGTAGAAATCTAAGCAAGGCTATCAATAATGGCAAGACATACTAGATCCACTTCTCATAATGTGGAAGGAAACGAGAATACCAGCATTCAACAAGGAGATCCAAGCAATCAACCAACAAATGTGAATGCTGATCTGGTTGAAGTTCGGAATCCTACTAATGCTTTTACAAGAGCTAAATTTCATAATTTAATGAAAGAGCCGATGGAGAGCCATCGACAGCTAAATCAAAAAATTCAGACCAATATCAACTTGATGAACCAAATCAATCAGTAGCAACGGGGCAAAGCTAGAAGGGATCCCACCCCTTACTCGGCATCGGAGAGCTTTAGTTCATAGAATAGATATCATGAACATAGGCGCCGCATAACTGATTGATATCATGCAGAAACTTCAGGGCATCAACTAGTAGACCATCATGGTTTTCCAGGAATGGTCAGTGCTAATCCCTCCGCTAGAGAAGGAAACTTACCTATGCACGCTAGGATTCAAACCGAAGCTGCTACGGTTAGTTTGGATGATGGAGTCTGATTCAATGCTGACCGGGTTCTTCCCTAGAATGATGATGAAATGAATGTACAAGATGCACATCGGGAAGATAGTGAACCGAGAAGACGTGAAATGGCCCATAGACATCGACTGGACCATTCATGTAAGGTGGAACATGACCGCCGCTTGGCACCAGCCATCCAAACCCTAGACTTATTGGCAATGGTTAGAAAGTTGGTGAGGGAGAACAAGGGCTTGACTTATGATGATTGGGGAATCTTGAGAAGCCATACCCCGTTCACTGATAATGTTCCGCACGTGGAATACCCAAGGAGATTCAACATGCCATCGTTGCCTGCCTATAAGGGAAAAACCGACCCTAGGCAGCATATTATAAGATACGAATGGCTAATGGATTCTGCGAGAGTCGATGATGCGACCAAGTGCAGATGCTTTCCCATAACTCTCTCTGGAATAGCGACGATGTGGTTCACGAGACTACCCTCGCGATTAAGTTCTAGATTCGAAGATTTGGCAACTAAGTTTGTGGAGCAATTCCGGATGCATGCGACTCATCCTAAAGACGCGGTGTCCCTTTCCAGCGTGATTCAGGCTCTGGGAGAATCATTGAAATATTATTTGGAGAGATTTCATAGAGCTGTTACAAAGGTCAGTAATCTGAATGATCATGCGATACTCATGGCCGTGACGAGGCGGATTGACCTAGAATCTGATTTTGGTGATTGGTTAGCTGGTAAGCCGCCCACAACGTTGGAGCACTTTTATGCAAAGGCGGCTCATTTTTTGATAAAAGAGGAAGATAGGTCACCATAAAAAAGTACATTGTAGGACAAAGTGGAGAAGGAGTACAGAGTAACATTGCAATAAAACAGTCTGATGATAGTTCTGGGAAAGTCCAAGTGAATGTTCAGAATAAACCAAATCACAAAAGAGAAGCGGAGATAGAAACCGAGAACGAAAGAGAGATTCTGAAAGGTTGAAGCCTAGGATTCCAATGTATAATAATTACATGCTGTTGAATACATCCTTGGAGAATATTTATCTATCTACCTGCAATACCATGCAGTATAGGAAGCCGCCTCCAAAAGAATCAACAGAGAAGTAGAAACTGACCGGGAAATACTGTCGGTTTCATGAGTGCTACGGGCACAATACAAACGAATGCAGGAATCTCCAGGATGTTATAGAAAAGCTGATTCGAGAAAGGAAATTACAACAGTTTGTGAAAGACCCACATGATGGCGAGCAGGGGAATTCCGACCCCAACCGAGGACAAGCACCGCATAGAGTTGAGGAGCCTGCGCGGACTGGTGGAAGACTGGTGATAAATACGATAGTCGGAGGACCACACCCAACAGATAAGAGTTGGCAGGAGATGGTTCGCTATGCTAGCGCAATTAGGCATGTGGACTTTGAATGCTGTTCAAATAGGAGAGATGGAGCTCCGACAAAACAGCAACGAACAATGGTGGATAATATTGTGTTTAGGAATAGAGATGCAGACAAAGTAGAGACTCCAACAATTGACCCAATGGTCATTTCGGCCATGATTGGCCCCGCTTTGGTAAGAAGGATATTGATTGATTATGGAAGTTCAATAAATATAATCTTCAAAAAGGCTTATGATTAGATGAGGATGGAAGCAAAAGACTAAAAACCATCTAAGGCTCATATTCACAGTTTTAACGGTGTTGCAACTAAAGCAGTTGGTTATGTGGAGTTACCTGAAGAATTGGGAGAAGGTGAACGAAGGAGAGTGTGGATCTTGCCGTTTGTTGTTTTGGACGTTGACACTCCACACAATGTTTTTCTGGGTCAACCGGCCCTAGCTAAATTCTAGGCAGCTCTTGCCCCATGGTGTTTGACTTTGAAGTTTCCAACTGATAATGGTGTAGGAGCTATTCATGGTGATCAGGCAACTGGATGTGCCTGTTATGTAGCTGAGTTAAGGGAAGCTCAACGCAAAGAAAAAGGTAAAGGCGTGGACAAGATGGTCCGCATCCAAGCTACCGAAGACTGACAACTAATGCCTAAGCCTTGGCTCAGGCACCACAGTCAGTTCTACAGAGATATAGATCCAAGAGATGACGAAGAGGAGCCCAAAGAGACCAAGGCTGCGTCGGTTGAGCTGACAATCAATATTACGGTCAGCCACAACAACCCATCACGAGTTCTAAAGATTGGATCATAGCTCAGCTCCCCGATGATGAAGGAACTTGCTGGTTTTCCCCAAGCGAATCTAGACATGTTCGCTTGGACTCATTCTGATATGTGTGGAATCTCGCCTGCCATTACGAGCCATGCATTGAATATCGGCCCGAGGTATGTCTCGATAAAGAAAAAAAGGCGCAGCATGGATCCGGAGCAATCTGCCACTCTCAAAGAGGATGTGGATAGACTAAAAGACAATGGGTTTGTCTGCGACACCTCTACCCTTAATGGGTATCTAATCCCGTGCTTGTAAAGAATGCGAATGGAAAGTGGAGAACATGTATTGATTATTTAGATTTGAACAAGGCGTGTCCAAAAGACAGTTTTCCCCTTCCAAGGATCGACCAGCTAGTAGATCTAACCACGGGATACGAATTGTTATCTTTCATGGATGTGTACTCGGGATATAACCAAATTCCGATGCACATTCCCGATAAAGTGCACACCAACTTTATTACCGATGTTGGAATGCATTGCTATATAGTAATGCCGTTTGGATTAAAGAATGCAGGAGCAACTTATCAACGCTTAGTCAACATGATGTTTAAAGATTAGATTGAAAAGACAATGGAAGTATATGTGGATGATATGCTTGTGAAATCACGATGATCAAGCGACCACATTAGAGACATAGCAGAAATGTTTGACATCCTTCAATATTACAAGATGAAGATTAATCCTTTGAAGTGTTCCTTTGGAGTTGCATCATGAAAATTCTCGGGCTTTATTGTCAATGCCCGTGGAATAGAGGCTAATCCTGAGAAGATTCAGGCTATCCTTGATATCCAAGTGCCAAGGACTATTAAACAAGTGTAGAGGCTGAATGGGAAAGTTGCTGCCTTAAGCCGATTCATCTATAGAGCTACCAATAAATGAATTCCTTTCTTTGATTTAATTAGTAAAGGGAAAAGGATCTTCGAATGGACATAAGATTGTAAAGACGCATTTCAAGCTCTGGTGAATCATTTGGAGGGACCCCCCATCTTGTCAAAATCGGTGGATCATGAGGATCTGTACATTTATTTTGCCGTATCGGCACACACTGTGAGTGCTACATTGATTCATGAGGAGGACCGAATCTAGAGGCCGGTATATTACATTAGTAGACGACGAACGGGAGCTAAAAGGAACTATCTGAAAATAGAGAAACTAGCATACTGCTTATTAATTGCATCACGGAAGCTTCGTCATACTTCCAGGCACATCCAATTAATGTTTACACCGACCAGCCGTTACGACAGGTCCTACAACGACCTGAGACATCTGTAAGGTTACTAAAGTGGAATATAGAGCTCAGTCAATTTGATATTACTTATCTCCCTCGGAGGGCTATCCAAGGTCAGGCTTTGGTAGATTTTATAGCTGAGTTTACTATGCAGGATGATCCTTTGGAAGGCAACGAAATCCCCACAATACGGTGGAAATTGTATACTGATGGAGCGTCTAACGATCATTGTTCTGGAGCTGGAATAGTGCTTGTAACTCCTGAAAATCGATCAATCTATTATGCATTAAAGCTTGATTTCCCAGCGACAAACAACAAAGCTGAGTATGAAGCTCTGATTGCTGGACTTAAACTCGCTAGCGAAAATGGGTTAAAATCTCTCGAAATCTTTTGCGATTCGCAGTTGGTAGTGTATCAAATTAGGGAGGATTATCAGGCTAAGGGACAACAGTTTGCCCCGTACCTTACCCAAGTCCAAGAGTTGTTGGCAGAATTGAGTACTATGACATTTCGCATATTCCACAAGACCGAAACAGAGAGGTTGATTCATTGGCAAAGTTTGCTAGTACTGGCGACGCACAGCAGATGGGTTTGGCGGTTGAAGTATTAAATGCCCTAAGTATAAACATGATAGAAATCGACCAGACACTAGAAGCAAAGCTTGAAAGGGAATCGTGGATGACTCCAATCAAAGACTATTTACTACATGGAGTCCTAACAGATAAAGGAAATGAAAAGCGATAAGTCCTTTGCAAAGCTTCATGGTATATCATGCAAGAAGGAGTTATGTCCAGGAGAGATTTCTCTGTTCCGCTACTCTGATGTGTCGCTCATGATGAGATAAAACGTGTTCTAAGAGAAGTTCATGAAGGGGAATGTGGTGATCACACTATGTGGCAAACTCTGGCAAAGAAAATACTCCATTAAGGGTATTATTTTGCCAACCGTAAATGCCACTGATTATGTAAGACGATGTGATAAGTGCCAGTTATATGCAAAAATTCTAAGAGCTCCGCCAACGGAAGTCACACAAATGGTCAGCCTATGGCCGTTTGCCATGTGGGGGTATAGACATTACCAGCTCCTTATCAATCTCTAAAGGTGGCGCAAAGTACGCTATCGCTACAGTTGATTACTTCACCAAATGGGTTGAAGCAGAATCTTTAGCCATGATCACAACCAAGAAAGCGATTAACTTTGTTGTTCGAAACATCATATGTCGATTCGGTTTACCACGAACTATTGTAACAGATAATGGGACTCAATTCGACAGTGTTGAATTCAAAGACTTCTGTTGAAGGTATCGTATTGAAAAGAGCTTTGCAGTAGTCGCTCACCCTCAGGCAAATGGACAGGTTTAAGCTATAAATAAAATCATAAAATCCATTTTGAAGAAATGATTGGAAAAGGCCAGAGGCAAGTGGGTGGACGAACTCCCTACAGCACTTTGGGCTTACAGGACCACCCACAAGTCCGCGACTAGCCATACTGCATTTGCCCTTACTTATGATTCCAAAGCCGTCATTCCTGTTGAGCTCGAGGTTCCTTTTCATCAAGTGACTTACTACGATCCCAAATGAATAAAGATCTTCTTTTGGAACCTCTTGACTTTATTGATGAGAAGCATGAGGAAGCCGATCTGAGCCCAGTTGCAAATCGACACCAAATCACGTATTACAACATTAAAGTCCGACCTAGAACCTTTGAAATCGGCGATCTCATTCTAAAATGGGTTTTTCATACCCCATTGCACATGAATCCGATCTGGGGAGGACCATATGTCATTGAATAGAGGCTTGGGGAGGGAAATTTCAAGCTAGCGACTGTCGATGGCATCACACTTCCAAGGGCATGGAATAGTGAGCATTTACGACGCTATTTCACTTAGCTTATTTCTTTTTCATTTTAGTTGTATTTGCTTTAGCATTTGATTTTCCAGAAATGTAATAAGGCAGATTATGTCATTCTTTTCCACTCAGCAAATGAAGCCTTGGACTCCATTGTATTTATGTTTGTTGTAGCACTGCGTATCAGTTACATGACGAGATTGAAATAAAATAAGAGCGGTCATGACACGACAGATCGCTCGCTAAATTAAACCCCTAATTCCTGGAAGGAAATCTATTAATTACGTAAAATATGATCTGACTACTCTCCGAAATAACTCTAAGTCCCCAGAGTGCGGATTGGAGTATAAACATGAATCGGTTGTGAATCGTCAACTCGCAAAATAACTTTAAGTCCCTGGAGTGCGGATTGGAGTATAAACATAAATCAGGTGTGAATCTTCCACCGACGAAATAACCCCAAATCCTCGGAGTGCGGATTGGAGTATAAACATGAATCGGGTGTGAATCATCCAACCGCAAAATAACTCTAAGTCCCCGGATGGTGAATTGGAGTATAAACATGAATCGAGTGTGAATCGTCCACCCGCGAAATAATTTTAAGTCTTCGGAGTGTAGATTGGAGTATAAACATGAATCGGGTGTGAATCGTCCACCCGTGAAATAACTATAAGTCCTCGGAGTGCGGGTTGGAGTATAAACATGAATCGGGTGTGAATCGTCCATACGCGAAATAACTACAAGTCCTCGGAGTGCGGGTTGGAGTATAAACATGAATCGGGTGTGAATCGTCCACACGCGAAATAACTCTAAGTCCCCAGAGTGTGGGTTGGAGTATAAACATGAATCGGGTGTGGATCGTCCACCCGTGAAATAACTAAGTCCCCGGAGTGCGAATTGGAGTATAAACATAAATCGGGTGTGAATAGCCCACTCGCAAAATAACTCTAAGTCCCCAGAGTGTGGATATGAGTATAAATAAATATATGAGTATAGTTCAACCACTCATTATTCCATAAACTTTGGATTGAAAACGACAGCAGGAGAGTAAACTCACCAAGGATGGAGTTCGACCATCCACCACCTAGTCCAGCTAACCAGAGACTAGGAAAAAGAGTATAATTACCTAAACCGCTGAGTTCGACAAGCGTAGCATTAAAGCTCGAGCCTAGTGTTTGATATGATTCGAGGCCACGACGTCAGGGAGGCCTTAGGATGGATGAATCGAGTCGACATCCAATCCAATGAGCAAAGAATCACAAGTACATAAAATGAAAAACATGATAGCTCGAACATTTGAACAAGTGAATACAAGAATCATTCACAAGGATAAAAGAATTCTTATTTACACTAAACTTGTTGTACATTATACAAGTTTATCCAAAACGCAAAACAAAAATGGAGGGTCATGCCCAAACAAACACGACCAACAAGAAGGAAAAGTAATCATCTAAGCTATCTACATATCACCCCAATCCGAAGATAATTTCTTGGATTTTATATCTTTCCTTTGCTTCTTTTGAGTGGCTCCTTACAAACTACTGCTCGACCCTCTCATCGACCCTTTTCGACTCGGCTTCTGTTTGAAGAAGTATCCTTAGTCGTATGAATCAAGTCAGTATCATCTTTGGAAGCAGGAGGGATGGAGGCACTCTCAGCACTAGAAGCAGGGGGAAGGGGATCATCTGGAGCGGGACAGGAATCAGTTCATCGGAAGCCCGAATCGATGGGCTCATTTTTCACCTCCTTTTTCAATAGTTTTTCCCTCTCAACACGCTCTTTCATGCTTAGCTTGCCAGTGGGGTCGGAAGAACCTATGATCACAACATCTTCATCAAAGGAAATTTAATGGTATGGGTCGCTCCCTTCCTTGAACAATGCCTCCATGAATTGATCATCAATAATAAAGGCTTCTTCTTGAGCACTTTGAGCAGCAGCCGAAGTTGTGACTTTAATGGATTCTGTTGTGGTCGCTTGTTACTCCAACTGAGACTCTTGTGAGGCGAGAGGAGCGACACCTGATTGATTCAAAGTTGAGAAAAAATAGGCAAAAAGATTAGAAAGATCAACTTATAACATCCCAATTTTATGAAATACGGGAAATGTTGACGGAATACCTTCCTCGGTATGGCTTCGAGGTTGGGTCGAAACATCCTCAGAACTGCGCTCGGGAATTGGAGAAAGTTGTGGCTTGTCTAGATTATACTCGGGAATGGTTGAAGAGCCTTCTGCGGAGCTAGGGATGACTTTGGGTGCCGGGGGCAATTCAGTTGTAATATCGGGTTGCACTGACCCGGATCCTTCACCTAGTTCATGTGAAGAAGCAACAACAGACCCTTTTTGGAGTAAGAGCTGGATATCGTGCAATGTTTTGAGTTCGTCACCCAGTAGCATTTCATTTTCAAGCCTAGACAAGTCGATATCCTCTGAGTTAGGAAGTTTTATCTCTTCTGCAACGAGAAATTCCCAAGTGCGCCAGAGCTGGTAGGGATAATCTTCACCGAGCCATATCAAATTCCTATGCTTGAGAACGTTAGCATTGTAAAGAATGAGAAGCAGATCAATCTCATTCATTATCTCATCCCTAAATTTGTCCTTGGTAACTTCTACTTCATGCTGTATAAGTACATCGACATTCTTGGCCCTTTCAACAGCCTTGTCCCTCTCAAGTCTGACGTTTACCAGCTCATCAGAAGCATCTTGAGCGATCTTCTGGGCATCATCTTTTTCTTTATTTACATACTCAAGCTTGGCCTTGAGATCCGCTATCTCCTTCAAGGCTGCAGATTCATTATTCCGAGCTGTTTCTCGCTCAAGCGCTATCTCTTGATTTCGATGATGCAACACTTGAACCATATCAAGATGGCCGGATTTCATCTCTTCCATGGATTTCACAGCAGCATTAGCTTTTCCTCCGGCTTCTACTAAGGAGGTTCTACAGGCTTCGAGCTCGTTTGTCAAAGCATTAATGATTCTTCTGTCTAGAGCTTCTTGGCATTTTAGTTTTTCAATCTTTGTCGCGTGCTTAAAGGAGACTTTCGACATTTTTTCTGCTGCCTTCATCCATTTGCAATATTGCATGTGGATGGTGGTGACACAGTCAATAGTCATCTTTTGAACATGGTCCGAAACCCTTTTATGGTTGGGAAGAAAATAGAACCCTTCAAAATATAAGTTCGAAAATTCTTCGTGGAGCTGTGCTATACGAGCAGTTGGATTGATCGTAGAATCTTCAGCAGCAGCTTCAACTTCAGTACTTTCTTTGCCAGGCCTATGGTTGGAAGCATGTTCACTATGGCGACAACGATCGCTCGGCCGTTGAGAATGAGATGGAACTAAAAGGCTGAGGAGGCACTGAAGTGGTATGAGGACCATGAGAGGGATCGATAGGCAGGTCCCTGCGATCAGCTGGCTTTTCGAGACACTTTGAAGGAGGGGGTCTCGATCTCGATCGATGTTTGTCTTGGGGTGGCTTAACCCTATCACCCTTATCTTGATGACCGCAGTCCCGGCTGGGCCAATAACTAGAATCGTAGTACTCTCGACTACCACAGTAAGAACCATAGTGTGAACCTGATGATTGGTGGTGTATATCCCGGAGGGAATCAAACATGTTCCTCTTCCTCACCATCATTTCTGCAAAGAAAAATATAAATTAGTCAACTTTAAGTGTTAATGAGCATAACGTCAAGTATAATGCAATGTTGAGGGGTGCAATTGTGTGTAAGTGTCCTTGTGTAACCCCTCGACAAACCAGGTGTAGAAGCCTTGCTCATTGGTGTGACTTCTCCTCCAGAAGTAGGAATCTTAATGCCAATTGGAGATTCCTAACCCTCGATGCACACATCAGTAAAATGAAAAGCGTCAAGATCATGCGAAATCGGTAGGCCAGACAAAGAGTCAAGTGGTAAACTTGAACGCTCTGGCGGTTGGGAAGAAGATTCATTTTGAACAATTTTAGGAGCCATCGAAGACTTGGATTGATCAGAGAGATGACTTTTTGGGAATTTATATATGAACATTTTCTTCTTTCTCTTATCAGGAATCGACGGTTGTGAGGTCTGCAAGGATCTAGCATCAACCCCAAGACCAGATTTGTCGTCATTGTGACCGGGCACATCGCCTCTATGTCCTCCGGCATTAATATTAGTGAATTCTTGAGCGCCCGTGACTGGGAGCACCATGGGATCGGCTCGATTGTCCCTTTAGATGATTGCAACCCATGGTCTTATCCCCACCGTCTGAGCAACTTTGGGTAGCCCCACACTGAGGCCTTCTTCTATCAAACAAAAAGTAACGAGGCGTTCTTCCATAAGAAAATATTCGATATTCCTACCTTCAGGCGAAGCATTTTTTAGAATTTTGGCCGCATCTTCATAAATATTTTTGCTAGCCGAGTGACGAAACCTGTAAAGGAATAACACAGTCAGGAGTACGACATGGATATCGTTTTTCCATGCTAACATGAAAATAGTGAATAACACTTACGTCTTTCCAGCCATCGTCGAGCGAAACCGGGCGGGCAAAGAATGAAGAACCATTCACTTTCAAAGGCGCTTAACTTGTTCCATGCGCCAGTCAAAATCTGGCAGATCTTCACTGATTCAAGAAATGTAAATGAGAGACTCCTTGTCCGTCGCTTGAAAATGAAAATGAATCGAATATCTTTGATGGTTGGAGAATGGTGCAGAAACTTCATAAATACCATATAAGTGCAATTAAGAAGAGTGTAGCCATTTGAGTGGAGCTACGCTAGAGCTATCCTTAAATAATGAAGAATTTTCCGAACGTATGAATTAAATGGCGAGATGCATCCGACCTAGCACATGAACTTATTACATGTCGTATACCCTTCTAGGGGTCCGTAAGCCCTATCATCCCACGACGGAACAAACACATCATCGAAAGGAATTCCAAGCTTATGCAGATTCAGTGGAGGGCATCTTCCTTAAGTTTAAGAAGCTACCGAATCAGAAGGGTTCTCCAGAATAACTACGCCCTCTAAAGTGTCGGGAGCAGGATCGATAACCTCCGGTGGAAAGATGGGAACAACATCAAAAAGTCAAATTGAGGGCTCGAATTTTCCAGCTATTCCAAATGACGACTAGACGGCGGACTATCGGATTCAGTTGTCGAACTTGATTCTACGTCAGAGTTATCCTGTTGGGAAGATGATCCAGCTGGCATAGATGCAAGGCGCCCAGAACGTATAGAGCCCATTGCTATTAAACTTAGTAAAAATCATGGTTAGATAAAGTAACATATTCCCCCCAATGTATAGTGAGTTCTAGTGTGGTGGGGGTAAAATGCTATATAATACAGTAATAAGTTGGGCAAAACTGAAGATAGAAAAGACGACGAGACTTCAAGGTTCAACCGAAGAGACCGTCATTCTCGACTGTCTCAACCATTTCTATGTATCATCGGGAAACGATGCAGCTTGAGTTTCATGATCAATCATCAGCAAGCAAAAATTTGGTTTTATCTAAATTACTGATGAGCTTTAAATCAATAGTCAAAGGCATTGGTTTGTGTCATAGTTCTAAGGTCATTTGTTACCAAATATGCAGTTCAAATCGTATGTAGGCCATATGCAGTCCTAATGTCCGTTCAGGTAAGCAAGGCCAATGCTCATCATTTAGTTCAAGTTAACTTATTTAAGTTCCATTTTTTTAAAAAAAGAGAGTTTATTTGCAAACAAGGCCGATCATTCGTGAATGCATTCCCACCGATCGTTTCCCAAGATAGCGTCATTCGATCGTTCATAGTAGCCATTTCGATCGATTGTTCTTGTGGGCCTATAAGGCCAATCATTTTCTTCATGCCTTCAACCGATCATTCCACTTTGTCCTATCCACCTCAAGATCCTCCAACTCCAAAGCATTGCCGATCGTTTATAGGCAATTGTCAAGCTTCAACGTCCCAGGGTTTCGTCGATCATCCAAGAATGATCGTGGTGGATCGATCGTACTCCTCCTCCATTTCCACTACATCCTCCTCCTCAACAAACTACCGGTTAAGGCCACAATGCTATCATCCCTCATCAATACAAGTTACTCACTTTCTCCAGAAACGATCATATGAATTAGAGAAGATAAAAGCTTCAGCCAATCGAATTGATTATCACAACACTAATGAAACTCAAAGTCTCGTCCTCCAATCATAAAGCAAGCTTAAATTCGTTCTACCTAAGTTTGAGATTTGGGAAAGGAGGAAGATTCAAAATTGATTCGAAGAAAAATTCAAAGGAGGACGATAATTTTAGGGATGCAGATCGTTGTTTGGATTGGCAAGAAAAAGAAAAGGAGGCTTGTTTTCTTTGCTTTGAAATGGAACGATACGAAATGAGCTGAAGGAAGAAGAAAAAGCGGTTAAGTGTTGGTGATTTATATAGGAAGGGTGTAGGCCGATCGTTATTGGCCCCAAGATTATGCCGATCATTCCACATACAAACTATATGTCGATCGTTCCACATCCAGGCTACATGTCGATCCTTCTATATCTAGGCTATACGCCAATCATTCTATATCCACAACCTAGCATATGCTGATCATTTCATAACCAGGAACGATTCAAAATTTATTTTCTAAAAAAAATAGGATTATGGATTAAAAATAATAATAATAATAATAAAAAGAGAATATGCATGAAAGAATGACGACCGTTAGAAACTGTTTATAGAAAGTTTTTTCTTTAAACTTGACAACGACTCGTGAACGTGTAATCGTGATCTGGAGTTAGGTACAAACACGTATACGTACAAGTATATGTTTCACAATTTTATTTTTTGAAGTCGACAAAAACCTAAATGATCACCTAGAATCGACCAGAGGAAAGCTAAATCTAAGTTGCTGAAGCTTAGAAATTGCCAAATTCAAAACATGATGATCGTTAACAAGCCAAGATCCCATGTTTATACCATTGGAAATCGACCAATCATCACGATGAATAACGAAAATACGACCTTCGACAAGATAACAACTCAATGAAAGGATAACGACTATTTAATGAACCAGATGGGTTTCTTTCAGACGATTCTAGCTTGCGACGATTCAAAGCACGTCATGTTTAAAACAAGACGTGCTTTGGGGGGAAAATGTTATCAGCCTTAGGAATCGATTACATACAATACCATAGATGATGGTCAGGCAGATTTGGACTAGGTCCCAATCGAGGTGCAATCAGCATGAAGTAACTGGCATAGCCCCGTGAAGTTATATTTCAAATTTGGAGTTGATCGGAGTTAATATGCTTAAGTTACGGATGAAGCAAAGATTTGTATGGATCAATCGAGAACGATCCATAAAACAGCTCAAATCATCGAAGAACGATCAATATCTCAAAATCCACAAGGCCAATTCATTTGAAACTTCCAGAGTACAACAAAGATCGATCCATATCTCTCAATTTACAACTCAGAACGATTCCATATTTTAGGAGCAATGTCAAGAGGCATGTAGGACCCCCAAAAACGATCACACTCGAATTGGAAGCAAGAAAAATGATCGGTGAAAGTTTAGCTGATCGTTCCAGATTGTCAAGTTTAGTTCACTAATCGTTATGGTAGGCCCTTATGGACCTAGAGAGCCTTCTGACGAAATCTTAGTGAAATATCTCATCATATCTCCTTATAAATACAGGCCTCTTAGTTCATTTTCAGGATCTTTACGCTGCTGGTTAGAGGAGACTTCATTGTAATCAAGTGCTATCTTTATTTCTCCATTGTAATCGGATTGATAAGGGATTAATAAAGGCCAAAACTTCAAAGTGGATGTAGGCATACAATGCCGAACCACTATAAATCTCCGTGTTCCTGATTGCTACTCTTTATTTGTTGTTAACTTAATCTTTTCCTCAGTCTAATTTTATCTTCTTCACTTACTTCTCTACTAAATCTATTCTTAGGTGTTTGTGACCAATATTGGCGCAAATAGATACCGAAACTGGATTGTACTTACCAAAAGAGGAAAGAGCTAAACCCGAAAGGAGTGCCTTTGGTAAGATAAGAAATTTCTTCAAATATTAAGATCCATATAGCTTCCTTTATCTTCAAAAGGGGGAATATATATATAGTCAAATGAGTCTACACGAATTTCTCCTGAAACGTAGAAACAAAGTTAAACATGTATAAAGATGAGATATTTAAGTAACTATTTAATAAACTCAGTCAATAGTATGAAGCTTTCTATGGCTTGAGAAAGTCTTCGACACTTGTCTGTTTCATGCCCATTCGCTTGATGGTAAACATAGTAGTTTCTTCCTTTTGGATCTTCTTGGATAGTTTGAATAATGGATCTCTCCACATGTTTTTAGAAAGATCCGAGATAGACTTCGATTGAGTGGAGTAAGGACTTGGTCTCGTTTGACCTTCTTCCGAGATCGAAGAGTAAAGGTAAGAGGGATGGCTCTTTTAGTAGAAAGATATAAACCTTTATTTGTCATTACTACGACACTTAAGTCCTTAATTTTGTTTGCCATAGCCTTGACCGTCCCTCGGAGTTGATAAAACTCTTGGAGGGACTCCTAAAGATACTCCAAAAGCTGTGTGATCTGGAGAGCTTGAAGCTCATAGACGTGATCATACTCCTGGTCTTGGTCTTTTTCCAAGATGAGGACGGTGAGACGCTCATCATTGTCTTCTTTAATAAGCTAGATGCGAAGGTTGAGGAGTTCCTCATTATCAAATTCAGTCATGGTTAGAGGGATGGTGTCACTAGACTTTCGAAAGGGGACAAATGACGGAAGTTTGGGCCCTCCTTCCAGCGCCAAAAATGTTAATGTAGAATTTTGTCTACACCAACACCCCGGGATTCGAAGGTAGATCTATGAAAGCTGGTTGGGTTATTATCCGGATTATGAGATTACTGAGATGTGATGTAATTAAGCTGGAGTTACAGAATGTTGAACCATGGAGTTATGATGATAAATGAGAGGAAGGTAAATTTGAAAGTAAATACCACCGAGACTATTATAGTGGTTCGGGCCAAAAGTCCCTACTTCCACTATCCTTGCCTTATTTACTCACTCTTATATTGTCGAGAGGTTTAATACATTGAATCTAGACATTTTTGACATTAATGAGTTTTGAATAGAGCTCTAATATAGGAAAGTACACTATGATTTTATGTCTGTTCTTGCTCGTGATAGAAGGTCCTTGTGCCTCGAGATTGCCGCCTATTTATAGCTGATATGTTGTAATGCCAATGGTGGAAGGTATGCTATTTGGGTTGCTGAAATTGTTTATTGAGCGGCAATAATCTGAGCTTGTGCTAAACATCAAGTGGTGCTACTTAAGAGATGCATATTAATGAATTGCTTCCTGCCTAAATGGTCTTTTGTATCTAGGTTGTGCATCATCTCATTGGCCATCTTGACCGTAGTTTCTTACCGCCTTAAGTAGATGCTTTGGGCTTCAAACCAGCTAATGGGCTGACTCTTTTGGCTTTAGGAAGATAATTGTCATTTTTTTGCTATTGGGAATTTTTGGTATAACAGAAAGCAAACAAGAAAAGATATTTAGATCTTTTAATGAAAACGGTAAATAACATTAAATTGATATTAGAAGGATAAGAAGTAAACACTTGAAAAAGTGAAGAAATATTATAAAATGTTGAACATTATAGGCATAATAATTAAATAAGTATATGTGTGTGTATATAGATGTATAAACGTAGCCTCAAGTATGCATTTATGACGGGTGTGAATTATTAAAGCTAGCTAATAACTTAGATAGATAAGAATGACATAGTCACTAAAATGGATTGGAATGCGAGGTCAGTAGTGTTATACAATAGAAGTATGCCCCCCGCAAGGGGCTACCAGCGGTGGTGTATACATTATACTAATGTCAGACATATCCAAATGTAGGACCCGTGGAATTATATAAGCTCACGTATAGGTGAAGGAATACCACAGTAGGGTCTACTTTAACATTTTAGTAGGCTTTATTACCTTGATTGCATCGGGCAATCTAAATGGGACGGTGAGAAAAGGCTTAGCGCTATGTTTGTGTATTTGGTACCATGTTAGGGAATATGAGTGGTACTTAGGTTGAGAACATCATCGGGCCTGAGCAGTTAATGGAAACACGAGGGTTTCATCTAAACGGTAACACCTCTTACTAGTGTAGGTCATGTTTTGGTCATGCACTGCCATGTTTGTTTGCTAATTTGTTCGTTAGGAGGCAAGGCTAAATAACCCTTAAATGAGGTTTTTCAAAATGAGTGGGGTAGTCCAAGGAAATGAGTCCCCCATATTTCATGGAGCTGTGTCCATAATAAGAAGTATACAAGTAAGCAAATCCCCAGGGCAAGATAAAATATTTCTAAACAATTGTGAGGCCATATTAGGCACTACGGGAGTTCCATAGTATGCACGACGACGAGGATGTGATACTGCATTGATGATGGATCCTAATAAGGTGTTGGGTTACAAATACTTGTGTGGATAGTATTTGTAACATCTTGGCTTTCTACACTGTATAAATAAATAGTTTTTTTTTTAAATTAAAAGCGTTTGAATTCGAATTGTGATGATTATATTTTGGAAATAAATTTTTAGTTAATTAAATTCAATTTAATAGAGGATTTTTGTTTTAATAAATTAAATTGAATTAATAAACTCTTTTGGAATAAATTGTTGAAATCAAATAAGATGTTTCAATCAATATAAATATTTTATAGTGTTGGAATAATTGAAAAACAAATTTATTTTGTAATGGAATAATGAACGATTAAACAAATAAGCGGGCATTAGATCGAATAAGATTGTGCAGTTATTGTTATACTCTAGATAGTGAAATATAAAAGTAAATTAAAATTAAACTTGTAAATAAATTAAAAGAGTGAATAATGGACAATGTAAATTAAATATAACCGCCCAAAATTAACAAAACCCAAACCCGTTTAAATTCAGACCCTTACCCTTTTCTCTCGAAACCTCTTCTACTTTCTAATATAAGCCGAATCAAACCCTTAGGATATTTTTAGCCCTAAAGCCTTAAAATCAAAATCATGAAGTATATTTAAAAAAATGAACGAATGATCAAATCACGCTTGAACGCTCGTCATCGACGGAGTATGGGGAGGTGAGCTACACGATGTGAGGGAGGAGATCGCAAACTGAAAATATGATGCGTCTTGGAAGACGGCTGGCGGCATAGGGGAACAAGCAACCTAGTCACGATTTAGTGCTGAGGGTATGCACAATTTGGGACGGTCGGCGATAGAGGTGAATCAGAGACGGTGGCTAGTCGATGATTGAGACGGAGCCGACGTTTTAAGGAATGGAGTGGGCATTCTGAGCGAGCAATGGATGAGCGCAATTATTGTAGGTGATGAGTTTGGAGCAACGTTGATACCGAAAATTGATTGAATTTGGGCTGTTGGTATATGTGCGTGCAGTTGAGGGCTAAAGCTCACGTACTGTTGAGGATCGCTAATTGGATAATTCAAACATCATTTCGATGAGTTAATCCCATTCACAACTATGTCTATTTCTTTTTATTTGAGCGTATTCCCCCATAAAATTGTTTAATTTGTTTGGTTGTATGGATGGTTGGTTTATTGGATGAAATTAGTCGTTGTTGATGATTGATGACTGATGTTGTTGGAATTGAACGGTATTGTGTTGTGAGTTATAATTTACTTAATGTTCTGAAAATTGTTGCTAGATTGTTGATTTGTGATTATCGAGTAATAATTAGATGTTCGCAAATAATTGAATGGAATGTGAAATTGTTTGGAAATGAGATAAATAAATAAAAAGATGTAAATATAAAACAAATAAATTACTTTGAGAATATTTGGAGTAAATAAATTATTTTGAGAATGATTAATGAATTTTGAGAATGTTGTTTAATTTAATATTGAGATTATTTGGAATTAATGGAAAATTTGAACGAGGAATGATTTTAATATATATATATAAGTAGAATAATTTTAGTGAATTTCGCAAATGGAAATATTTTGGAAAACAATGATTTTGAAATTATATAATTGAGTTTGAAAAATAAAAATGAATTGAGAATATTCTTTTGATTTGAAGTTTTTTAGAGATATTTGAAAATATAAACTTCTTTATAACATTTTATAATATATTATTATTGAAGTAGAGGTTTGAGACCAAAGGATTTGGGATTTTTAAATTTATTTATTGGTTTGAAATGAATTCTCTTTGGAATAAATCCATGATTTTAAATATGAGGTTTTGAGAATTTATATTTATTTTATAAAGAAAGGGGAATAAATTAGAGGGGGATTTATTTAATAAATTGAGAATTTGAAAATAAATAACGATTTTAAATAATGATTTCAAAGTGATATATTTGGGTTTGCAAATATTTTAAATCGAGAATATTTCCAGTGAGATTTTAAAAGTTACTAGAAAATATAAATTCCTTTGAAGTATTCCTATATTATTAAAAAGGACATTTGAAGTGAAAGTAATTTTGAGGTTTTAAAATTTATTTGCGGGTTTAGATAAAAGGTTTCTTTGAAACCAAATAAATTATTTTAAAATATGGATTTTTGAAATTAGATGCAAGAACCAATTATTTTAAGAAGAGGGAGATAAAAAAAGGGAATTTTGATGTTAAATTAAATTGAATTATTTTTATAAAAGGAAGAAAAAGAAGTGAAATATATTTAAATAAACATTTCATCTCGTTAAATATTGATTGGTTAGTATATTGATGAGTGAATGTATGATTTGGTTGCTTGTTATGAACGAGATAAAGTTATAATTACCTATTGTGTTGAATTATAAAGTAATAAAAATGAAGAATAATGAATTAGGAATCAATTTAAGTGAGAGTGACTTAATAAACGAAGCGTAAATTTGTTTAATGTTGATTAACTGAGGTTGTTGTGTATATAATTATATTTCATGAGGTGCTATGGGAGTCCGTGTGGGGTGTATTTATTTATTCAACATAAGTATAATGTCGAATAATTCATTGAGGACCGAGTATTTGATATTTGGATATCGGTGGATTATTCTATGATATACACCCATATTGATTGATATTATTTGGATTTCTGACTTGATGTGTGAGGTAAATTATATTATTACTTATTTTAATTTAAAGCGGGAATATGATTATCTCTTCTTTTGAGTGAAACGAGGAGTACGAATTCCTAACAAGGATATGACGGTTAGAAGTATTTTTTCTAGCCCCATCCTAGCTTGACCGACCGTGGGGTCGCACCCCGATGGTTGTGGCGACATGGCCCCCTCGTCGCATGATCACAGTCTGTTACACGGGCCAACGGGACAAATTCAGAATGAGGTGAGAAGGTTGATGGGAACAAGGAGGCGTGGAAGCAATGTGCATTTATTGTGTAGCTAAAGACCGGTGAGGATGCTCACAAGAATATTACGGGTTGGGTCTCACTTTGCACCTAAGAAACATCGAGGCTCGGGTGTAGACTCGGCTTCTGGCAATAGCAATAATAACAACACATATAATAGCAGTAGCACTAATGAAGTTAATAATGAAGAATAAAATGAGTAACTTAATACTGCTAAATAAATATGAATAATTGATGTCTGTGGTGTGCTGTTTGCGATGTATGTTGTCCATGATGTGTGATGTGCATGATGTATGCAATGGATGTTTGGATGTTTGATGGGTGATGGATGTCGTTTGATGTGTCATGGATGTTTATTATTCCTTTGGATTAATTTCTTATTATGCTGTGTATATTATTCCTTGAGATATCGTTTATGTTCTCACCATTGAATCTAGACATAGTCTAACTCGTTTATTATTTATATAATAATCGGGCCAGTCTGAGACATTTTAGGTTCCGAGACGATGAGACCAGATTGGCTTATTGGGCTTAGTTGGAGGATATAATATGAGTTATATTGTATATTATAATATGGACTCGTGTATGTTTCTGATGTTGGATTAAATGTATCAGATTTATATTTTATATAATTATGATATAGTGGGAATTTGACTTTTTGTTCCCACTCAGACTTATGTGATGTATTATATTTTTATCGCTTCATTGATGACTCTGTATTCTTTGTGATTTATTTTATATTGTGTATTGTTCTATCCTCGGGCACCACATGTGTTTATTGCTTTGTACCGAGACAGTTTACGTCGAGGTGAGTGATTTTTATATTATGAAACGTATTTAGTGTTAGTCCAAGGGAATATTCACGTGTGTTTCACCCACATCACCTCATTCTCCACGTTACTCGATAGTATTACTCAGTAATATTCTGGAGTAATATGGGTATTGAGGTGGGGTGTTACATTGTTGGTATCAGAGCGGGTTTTGAACAATACAGAGTATAAGAGACATGAGTTTTGGCCTTAGATGAGACTTAGTGTCCCTGTCCCTGTGAGTGTGTAGTAGATTATCCTTTAAATTCAATTGATAGTAGGAGTATATGATGATTATGGAGGGTAATCATTTGGGGACCTATTTGTATTTTTCTTATTATATAATCTATTTTCTACATTTTACAGAGTGTGAATATCTATATGTGATGTGGAGGAATAGATGGAGGTTGAAGGGATAGAAGAAGTTGGTCTGACCAGTAGTGTCGGTATTAAAGGTTAATGTTAGAACTCTGTATGGCTCGGAAGTGAGAAGGAAGTTATTTGTTTAGGTAAACTGCAAAAGATCCAGTAGTAATCAGAGTGGCACAGCGGAAGTACATAGATTGCTTTTTCCTATGTTTTTGATTAATTGGTTGCCTTGATCGAATAATTAGTGTATTAATTTCTTTACGTAGTTGCATTGCTTGATGGCGGGTGGTTTGAGGGATTCATTTTGAGTGCGGTAATCATTAGAAACCATCACTCAAGTTAGAATTCCATATGAATTTGGAAGATTTTGAACCCAATGGTGTCTTCGGTTGCGAAGCTACCGCAAGTGATAATGGAAATAAATTTAAAAAAATAAAACACTATACTTCTATATAAAATTAAAATTAGATTAAAATGAACATGAAAATAAGAGCTTGCTTGTTTATTATTATAGTCAGATGATTAATGATGTTAGGAATTTTATAGGTCGAGTATTTTTTAATATTCTTGATTGACTATTTATAAACTTTTGATACAAGTAGGCATATGTTAATTTAAAACCTTTTAGGAATAGTATATATATGATTTGGAGGGATGTTTTATTAGAAGTTAGCAAATGTTTTTATAAAAGAATTTTTGAAGTTAAATTTCGTGCTTATCTGTTTGTTGATCTTTTAAGAATTCTGGTCGATGTGTCTGGCCAACGTTATCGATAGGGATTCCTAAACACTAGAACGAGACTTATGGACACAAGATTTTGATGAGTGATGAATTATTATTACTGAAGTAGAGGTTAGAGATGAAAGGATTTGGGATTAAATTTATTTATGGGTTTGAAATGAATTCTCTTTGGAATAAATCCGTGATTTTAAATATGAGGTTGTTTGCATTAGAAATTGGCACAAACACCCAATAGAGATTTTGTAGAGGGATAAATGAAGAATAATAATTGTAAATAGAGAAAATATAGCAATAAAGTAATACAAAACAAGCTAATTACAGAGACACATCAGTTTATAGAGGTTCGGCGTTGTTTGCATACATCCACTTTGAAAAGATAGCTTTATTAATCACTTTGTAAACTGAAGACAAGAGGGATCGGATAAAAATACTTAGTTACAAAAGAATACAAAGCAACAAGCAGCATAAAGATCCTGAAAATGAACAATCAAGCCTATATTTATAGAGGAAAACGGCGAAATATCTCTTTGAAAATTCAACAGAATGCTCTCCAAATCCATAGAGGTCCACATAAGGGAATGCATGACCTAAATCCCAAGAAATAAGGATCAGGCCGAACCCTATGATTGGTGATTTTGGGGGTGCGATCCCTATTGGAGCTTCTCCATGTTGTATTATGCTTAGCCTCCAAGTTTCATGTCAATTGGACTTGTAGATGTTGAGTTATTGATCGATCATTGTTGCAATGTGTTGTGTAGTCTGATTCTGCCCGATCCCTCTAGAGGGAAGAGGGTCGATCCCTCTTTCTTATGACTTTTGGAGTGCGATCCCTAATGTGGACTCCCTAGGGTCCCTTCTTCTTGTTCCTAAAGTTTCATGTGTATCTGACTTTTGGATTTTGAGATATCGATCGTTTTCTATTAAGTTGAGCTGTTTAGCTAAAGTAATCTGATCCCTTTGGTAGAGAGGGATCGTACACGATCCCTATGTGAGAAATGCAGATTAAGGATCTTAAGGCTAGAATTAACACTAGAGGGGGAGGGTGAATAGTGCTTTAATAACTTTGTTAAACTTTTTGAGTTTATCTTAATTTGTTAACAATGTATACACTAATCAGACACAGATATGAACACAGAATCAAACACAGATGCAAATATAAAGTAAAAGCAGTAAAGGAAAGAACACACCAGATTTTATACTGGTTCGGAGTTACCCTACATCCAGTTCCGCACAGCCAAGTACGGATTTTCTTTCAAACTCAATTCAACAATTACAACCCTCGGTTTCAAGGCTACGAGGTACACCCTCCAGAATCACAATCCTCTGGGTAGAGATACTTGATTTCCGGGGCAATAAGTTCACCCAATTGATTTCCAGGGCTACAATCACACCGTCTCTCACTTGATTGATTTCCAAGGCTACAATCACACCTTTTCTCGCTCAATTGATTACAAAAAGTCTATAACTCAGATTAGCACTTGGATCTTGTAGAGATAGTGGAGAGAATCAAAACCAGAAATAATCGAGTATGATTCGATGTTGATTTTGGCAGAGTAATGGTATGATTTTGTATTAAGAAATGTGGAAGAAGAAGAGAAGTGAAAACCAGAAAAAAGTGATTAAAAATTCGTTGAAACTGACCCCTATTTATAGAAGATCAACAGCCATGACCATTCATGAAGAGTTATGGCGAATAGACACTTCTTTTGAAATTTGAATTTGAACTTCAACTGTCACCATGTCGACATAGTGCCTAGGGGCATGTCGACACCCCTCAGCCAAAATTGATGTTTTGAATTTCTATAAAAATAATATTTATCTTATATAAAAACTATTTAAAACTTTATAAATATTCTTGAATATAGTTGAAATTCATAAGTAAATATAAAGAACAATATATATTTTATTTAACTATAATTTAAATCAAAGTATAAATAATTTAAAAGTTAAATATATTATTTGAAAAGATAGTTAAAATCAGAAGAAATTTTGAATCTTAAAATAAAGATGTTTTGAGGCTAAAATTATTTAAAAACGGAATCGAGAGTTTTGAATCTTTTAAAAGAAAAGTTTTGAAATCATTTCGAAAACAAAATAATTTTGAAAAATCATTTTGAATTAAGATTAGTGGATACAAAACAATGTCCCACTAGATTTTCGTAGGTTCCATCCCTTTAACGGGCTCGAAGTGGATTCCATTCCACGAATAAATTGGATATTAAGATGCCAGTGCTTTTCTACGAGTTTTAACAAATATTCCTAATCAAACAAACTTAACCTTGAAATCTTGAACTCTTGATAATCTTGATAATCTTGGTACTCATGAGTCTTCTATCTCTATATCCTGAATCTCTATACTGTACAATATTCATTCTTGATACCTGCATGGTTAGATCCTGCATATACATATATATCTAAACTTGTAATGTTAGTATTTATATTTTATAATCTATTCTAAGGTTGTTGTCATCAAAACCATCATCTCATGGACTAACACCCTACTCTAGATTAGGCTATATTCCATGCTTAGAACCTTCTCTATAACATATCTCTTTATTCCATTCGATCACGACTTCATATTATCATTTGCACTTGATTTCTCGACCCCACAATCATCACTCTGGGCTACTGGCCTTAATGACAGTCGAGTCTAACTTGTCCAGTCAGTTTTAATATAGCCAGGTCAAAATGCTGGATAACACTTGCCCCCCGAAGTACGTCTTATGTCAAACATGACGTTCTTTGAATCGAAGTAAGTTAGAGTCGTCGGGAAGAATTCCTTTCAATTTTCTGTACAGCCGCTATCCTTCCGATGAATTGTCTTTTCCGAAGAGTCGTATCTCTCTCTTTGTTTGTTGTGACGCTTAGTCGATATTTGTCAGTATAAAACTGGAGTGTAATCTCTTAATTATTATCTGTGCCTGGTTCCATTGAGCTAGTAGGGCTTGGTTATCAGATCCAGTCTCTTCTCTAATAACTGCAGGTGAGAAATTATTTTTTGTCGATTTCAAAAATTGAATTTTTAGGATATACACGTGCATGTTCAGGTACACATTCTTTTCGTTGGCTCCCGGATGCGTTTGCACGCTCATGGGTCATTGCTAATCTTCGTTGAATTAGATGCAATTTCATTACATTTATATCTATTTATGTATTTTATATATATATATATATATATATATATATATTTCAAAATAGGGGTCAGAATTCCTCTAGCTGATCCCTTTCTCTCCCATCTTTTTTTTATATGTACATAGGGATCGGATTGGATCCCCAAGTCGAGGGATCGTACTCGATCTCTTTTTATGTTGGGGACTTAATCTGTTTGGTTTCGTGGAGAAGAGGAAGGCGGGCTGATCCCTCAAGCCCCATATATAAGGCAATATTTCTCTTCTCCATCCTTCACTTGTTCAATTTACTTCATTAGCTCGCTTCTTCATTTATCTCCTAGCTTGCTGCCAATCCCTCTCCTTCCATTATAAACTCCAAACCCTTTCCTTCAAATCAATCATCGCCTCCTTCTTTAGATCCGCCATCCTCCCCTACTTTGGACCACTACTCCGCCTTTGATTTGAATCGAAACCCAACATATCCCCTCGAGTAACAATCGTATTTCATACATTTAGGTAGTTTTTCAATTTGCATTTAACTTTGATTCATGATGAGATGATGGTTTTGGTCGTGCTACTTGTCTCGAGCTTAGGTTAAAGTAGGTGGACGAGAATGATGCACTGTCGGTGGAATGGTAAAGTAGAAGAAGGAGATTCATGGAAATGATGCATGGAAATTTGATATGTGGAGGGGTCGGTAGAATTCGAGTTTGGAGGGATTGGTGTAAAAGGTTGAAGTAAAGAACGAGAAAGGTTGAGTATAGGGATCGGTTGTAGATGCTAATTGGCATAGGCATGGGGTATAGAAGTTTGAGGAGGGATCAATGTTGTTGTAGCATAAAGGGATCAGTCAAGTTAGCCTTGGCATAAGGATTGGCTATGTTCATTCATGACATAGGGATCAATGTTGTTGGAGCATGAAGGGATCAGTCATGTTGGTTAAGAGGGATCGATAGTTTTCTTTATGAAAGGGATCGGCTGTTAGGACTTAGCCGATTTTAGGCCCTTAAACCGAACTTGAACACTTAAACAAACCAATCCATGTAGACTTGTTCAAACAATTAGAACCAATCCCATCTTAATGAACTTGAATGTGTGAAGTTTAACGGACAACGGGACTTGCATATCCGACTTTGAACTTGAATATAAACGATCACATTTTTGGAACTTAGATATGAAATGTAACTTAGAATAAAGATTTCAACAATGAACTTCAAACTTTAACATGACAATGGTCGATCCCAAAGTTTGCATAAACGATCAATTTAAATGCCAGTTGATACGGTCGGCAATGACGGTCACTCTGGTCGGAATCCAAAGTCTCGTCACTATTTTTGCTTTTAATTCGGAATTGTGTATCTTTGCACTTCACAAAACTGTATCACACTAGTTTACACTTAGCATGGGGGACAAGTTGATTTCTCTAATCTTGATTATCTACGAAGTTTAGTTGATATGGACTCCAAACATTTAGGGTGTTTAGCCGCAATGTCTTCCTGTCAACCTTCACAACATAACAATCCAGGTGCCAAATCGAGCTCCGCGACTGTATCTGGTAGACTTTCTCCCAAACACCAAGCTAAGCAACCAGAGAGTTCTGGTCTGTTGGTTGACCTTTCTTCTGACGTTCCCATCCTTTCGGTGGAAGAGGTAAATCCTGCCCCCGACACTTTAGAGGGTGCCGTATTTTTGGATGACCCGGGGATTCCCAAGCCTCTAGAATTGGCAAGGCCGCTCTCCGTAGGCTGTGCTCTAAACACGGAATCTCGTTTGGAGAAGTATTAGTCCCGTCAAGGAATGATAGGGCCCACTTGCCCCCGGAGGGGAATACGACATGTAATAAATTTATGTGCTGGGCTAGATGTATGCCGCCTTTTAATTCATTTATCCGAGAGATGCTAAATTATCTGGGTATAGATCCTGCTCAGGTGCATCCGAACAGCGACGCTTTCCTTCATGGTACCTTCTTGTTATTTATGGATATTATGTTCCGTCCGCCATATCTTGAAGACATCCGGTTTATCTACAATTTTAAGCGACGGACGGAAAGTCTTTCTTATACTTTCCTCGAGCCCACGCCTAATTGTCAAGTTTTGACTGGTGCTTGGAACAAGCTCAGTGTCTTTAAGCATGAATGGTTCTACGTTCGTTGTCTGCCCGGCTTCGCAAGGCGATGGTTAGATGGACGTAAGTATTGCCTTCATTTTATTTTCAAATTCTTAAGCACTAGTCATATCCAGAACTAACAAATACTCTAAAATTTTACAGGTATCCACCCACGACCCGAAGGCGATAATTATTCAACGGCGGTCTTAATGATCTGCGCTACCCCAGTCAAAGATAGGGACATTAGATCACTCGTAACCGATGAGTGGATATGTCTTTTCGGGTTGCTGGAAGAGGGTCGCAGCATCGGACTTCCAGGAAGCATTGCACCATGAAGGAATATTATGGAACAAGAAGGAAGCACTAATAACCCTATCGTGCCCCTAGTCGAGGAGGCTCAGGACAATGCCGAAGAAGGCAAAATTAGAGGTGATGAAGCCAACGAGCTTGGCAATGATGAGGTAGGTTCGGCCAACGCGCCTATGGTCGAATCATCACCCAGTCATGGTCCGGATTTGGGTAGGCATTAAGAAAAGGGTGATAGCGGGAAAGAAGCCATCATTCAAGGGAATCTTCATCCTCTAAGCACAAGTCAAAATCTCAATCATCTCGTCGCCAAGAAGTTTACCCAATCCTTCTGTATACAGCGGTGATCAGACTTCTTCTCATGTTCCTCCCACAGTTTTGCCACCCGAGCACCACTTAGGTTCATCTGGTTCTCGACAGCCTCAGGATCGCTGGTCGAACAAACGTCTTATTATTACATCTGACCCAGCTTTGACTACTACAGCTCCTGAGGCCTCTACAGCAGAACAATAGGTCGAACTTAAGGTTAAATTTCCAAAAATCTGCTTTGATGGACTAAAGTTTCTTCTTTCTATCCATACAATCCCAAGAAAAATTAAAGCAAGTTCGCTTGCATGCATCAACGATGTGTTTTTGCATCATGAAACATTCCAACACTTAGCTGAGAAAATCTCTGAGGTATCTGTTGAATTGCAATATGAAATCGATCGCCTTAAGCTATAGGCGATCTATGATAAAGATATGATTAAACTCAAGATGAAGAGATTGCAGAGTTGACCATGAAGTTAACCGCAGTAGAGAAAAGTACTAAATAAATTTCTGAAGCGGTTAATCGTCTAGAAATGGCTCACAAGAAGGAACTAGACACTACTATTCAATGCAGCTGTGCACTTGCCTTAGAGAAAGATGCTCTTTAGAAAGAGGACACTCTGGTCCTTCACATTAAAGAGCTCGAGGAACTGCTTCAAAAAGTGAAGGATCAAAAATATGCCGCTTAGACGGAATCCCAAAAGTATTGCGAAGAGGTCATAGAGGCTTGTGAGCTGAAAATTAGACTTGAAAAAGATCTTGCTTAGATTGAGGCCACAAAGAAGAGGTGAGGGAAGCTAGTCATTAGGAGGTCAGATGGCAAATTGAGGCCTAGTTGGAGGAAGCAAGAGGGGAAGGTAGGAATGAGATCAAGGACATATTTGATCCTTTGATCGTTACAATGCCAAGGTCCTTATCCACCATGACCTAAAATTTCTGGGAGAGGGTTACCTCGAATCGCTTGGCGAGGCTTGGGACTATATCATCGATATAAAGAAGAGGACTCCTGACAAAACCGATGTTGATGAGGAGAAACTGGCACAAGAAATTCTACATGGATCAAAACCTTTAGATATTGCCGCTATTAGGCTGAGATACTTTGATATTTTGGCACCTTTTGGCAAAGGAAAAGACATCTCTGAAGCTTTAGGGTCTGATCCCAAAGATTCCTCTTTAGTTCAACCAGCTGGCACATTGGTTTCTCTTAGCCCAGGAAAAGACCCAAGCTACGATTCAGATATACCTGGTTATAAATCAACGGCGCTGATTTCTATTCAAGAAGGAAGCACTTCGGCAACAACCGAAAGTCAGCCGGATGCAGATATCCTGCTCTTTTCTCCACTACTTGAGAGGTTTCGTTCCTCATGCCTGATAGATCTGGGCTTATTCACTTGCTCCCACAAACCTACAGGTCTTACAGCTCCTAGTCAAACTCTGAGAAGTGGTGCCACTATGGAGCAACAACCGACACTTACTGAAATTTCAATGGATACCGACATTCCAGGGCCCGATGCTCAAGTTATTGGAGCTAGTGCCGATGAAAGGGCCGATGATCAGCCCCTGAATGATCGATCTGATGATGTTATGATTACCGGCGCCTTCAAACACACCACTAAGCTCAGCTTGAAGGAGCGCATCGAGAAGGAGGAGTTGCTAAAAAAGAAAGCCAAAACCGAGCTTGTTGATGCAGACGTCGATGATCCAAACCTCATCCCACTTCAATTCACCTGGTGAGTCCATTCCTGTGGGTAACATTCCTCCCATTTTCAAAGGTGACACTGATCCGACTCTCGTATCCAAGAATGTTTCTCTAAAGGGAGGTAAGAGCGGTAAGGGATCAAAGAGAGGAACAGGGGAAGGCTCGAGTGGGTCCACTCCTAAGAAACTCAAGAGGGAGAGGAAGTAGAAGAAGTAGCCGTCATGTCGCTTAGTTTGCAAATAGTTTATGTAGCCGTCTTTCTTTTTGTTAGCCGTGTTTGTGTGGGTACGACCCCCGGTTTTGGATAAACACTTGTACTATGATTTCCAAGTTAAAAGTTCTTTCATTTTTTGTTGAACTCTTATGTGAATTAGTTTAAGTAGTCGATCTATAACCTTTTCATTTAATGTACTCGTAATTCATTGCCCGTTGATTTAGATAATCATCCATTAATTTTACTTAAGGCCCCCATGTGGTCGTGGCCTCAAGTTGTACCAAACACTGAGCTCAAGGCCTAGTGCTACGCTGTTGAATTCAGCAGCTCAAATGATTATACTCCTGCCCCTAGTCTCAGTTTAGAGGAGTTAGATAGTGGATGGTCGAATTACATCCTTAGTGAATTTATACTCCAACTGTCAATTTCAGGTAAGAGTTTATGGAATAGTGAGTGGTCGAACTGCACTCATCTATTTGTTTATACTCATATCCACACTCTGGGGATAAGAGTTTGTTGGCAGGTGGTCAAATCGCACCAAATTTTGTGTTTATACTCCAATCCACACTCTGGGGACTTAGAGTTATTTCGAAAAATAGTCAAACCGTACTTTCTTTAATTGACTGATTTACCCTTAAGCCCGGGGTTTAACTTGGAGAGCGATCGGTCGTGTTACGATCGCTTTTTGATTCATGTTTATCCCATCGCTTGATGGGATTAATTTGATTATCGGATGGTCAAGTCACATCCATTTCTTGTTAGGTCCTCCGCCTATCGGGTTATGAGCGAGAATCATCAAACGAACGGTCGGACCACATTCATTTTATTTAGCCTAATCATGAACTTGTGTAATCGGCTGGCTCCAAACTCCAGGAACTTGCTTGGACATGTTAATATTAGTTAGTTGGGTATCATAACTAATATGTGATGCTATAGAAATCACAGAAATGAAGGAAATTATTTTACCAAATGGAAAGAAATGATATAATTTATCTTATAACATATCTTGAAAATCAAATGCTAAAGCCAATTCGAAAATTAAATACAACTGAATGAAAAAGAATAAACTAAGTGAAATAATATCGTAAATGCTCGCTATTCCATTCCCTTGGGAGTGTGACGCCATTAAGAGTCGTTGGCTTGAAAGTTCCTTCTCCAAGCCTCTATTTAATGATATGTATGGTCCTTCCCAAGTAGGGTTCATTTGTGACGGGAAAGGAAAAATCCGTTTCAAGATGAGATTGCCAATTTTAAAGGTCCTAAGTCGAAATTTAGTGTTGTAGTATCGGGCGACTCGGTGTTGATGTGCAGCTGCCCTCAAATCAGCTTCTTCACTTCTCATCTACCAAGGCTAGAGATTCTAAGAGGAGATCTCTATTCGTTCTTGGGTCGTAGTAGGTCACTCGATGGAAGGGACTTTGAATTCAACAGGAATGATGGCTTCGGAGCCGTAAGCAAGGGCAAATGGAGTATGGCCAGTCGTGGACTTGTGCGTGGTTCTGTAAGTCCATAATGCTATTGGGAGTTCATCCGCCCACTTGCCTCTAGCCTTTTCCAAACGTTTCTTCAGAATGGACTTTATGAATTTTTTCACAGCTTTAACTTGTCCATTTGCTTGAGGTGAGCAACTGCCGTAAATCTCTTTTCAATATGATGTCGACAGCAGAAGTCTTACAATTTAGCGCTGTCGAATTAGATTCCATTATTAGTTACAATGGTTCATGGAAGGCCAAAACGATAGATGATGTTCCAGACAATAAATTTGTTTAATTTCTTTATCGTGATCGTGGATAAAGGTTCTGCTTCGGCCCATTTGGTGAAGTAATCAACTGCTACGATGGCGTACTTCGCCCCACCTTAAGAGATTGATAAATAACCGATAATATATATGCCCCATATGGCAAACAGCCATGGACTAGCCATTTGAGCAACTTTTTTCGGAGGAGCTCTCGGAACTTTTGCATACATCTGGCACGTGTCGCATCGCTTAGCGTAATCATTGGACAGTTGGTCAGTAATATCCATAACGGAGTATTTTCTTTGCTAGAGTTTGCCCCCGTGTGATCGCCACATTCCCCTTCATGAACTTCCCTTAGGACTCGTTTTATTTCATCATGAGCGATACACTGAAGTAGGGGAACAGAAAATACCCTTTCTGTACATGACTCTTTCCTGAATGATATATCGTGAAGCTTTGTGGAAGATTTGTCGTCTTTCATTCCTCCGTTCGAGAAGGACCCCGTAACAAATAATATTTAATCGGAGTCATCCACAACTCCTCTTAGGCTCCGTCTCCAGCACCCGATAGATTTCCTTCTGGTTTATGCTTGGAGCATCTAGCACTTCGACTAGAACCAAGCCCATTTGTTATGCATCCTCGATGCTAGCAAACTTTGCCAATGAGTCGGTCTTTGTTTTTAACTCGGGGAATGTGCATGATGTCATAATACTCAAAGTCAGTCAACAGCTCTTGGACTCGGATAAGGTACGGAGCTAGTCATTGTCCTTTAACCTAGTAATCTCCTCTGACTTGGTATACCACCAACTGAGAATCACAAAAGATTTCAAGAGATTTTATTCCCAGTTTTCTGGCAAGTTTGAGTCCAGCAATCAGAGCATCATATTCGGTTTCATTATTCGTTACAGGGAAGTCAAGCTTCAAAGCGTAGCAAATTGATCGATCCTCCAGAGTTAGTAGTACAATTCTGGCTCTAGAACAATGATCGTTGGAGGCTCCATCCATATACGTTTTCCATCGAATGGTAGGGGCTTCACTGCTCTCTGGGAGATCATCCTGTGCAGTGAACTCAGCTATAAAGTCCGCCAGTGCCTGTCCCTATATAGCTCTCCGAAGGAGATAGGTAATGTCAAATTGGTTCAGCTCCATATACCACTTAAGTAACTTCCAAACGTCTTAGGTCGTTGTAGGACTTATCGTAATGGTTGGTCGGTGTAGATGTTGATGGGATGAGCTTGAAAATAGGAGTGGAGCCTTCATGATGCAATCAATAGGCAGTATGCCAATTTCTATATCTTCAGATAATTCCTTTCAGCTCTTGTTAATCGCTTGCTAACATAATAGACCGGTCTATGGATATGATTCTTCTCGCGAAGCAGTGCGACACTTATAGCATGTATCGACACGGTCAAGTAGATATACAAGTCTTCGTGATCAACCGGCTTTGACAAGATGGGAGGTCTCTCTAAGTGGTTCACCAGAGCTTGGAATGCGTCTTCACATTCATGTGTCCATTCAAATTTCCTTTTCCCTCTTCTAATCATGTCGAAGAACAGAATGCATTTATCGATGGCTCTGGAAATAAACCGGCTTAGGGCGGCAACCTTCCCATTTAGGCTCTGTACTTGTTTGATAGTCTTTGGCGCTCGGATGTTGGGAATAGCTCGAATCGTTTTGGGATTAGCTTTGATGCTGTGAGCATTAACGATGAAATCCAAGAACTTTCCCGATGCAACGCCAAAAGAACATTTCAGAGGGTTGATCTTTATTTTGTAATATCGGAGGATATCAAACATTTCTACTAAGTCTCTAATGTGGTCGCTTAATTGTCGTGACTTTACAAGCATATCATCCACATATACCTCCATTATCGTTCTAATTTGATCTTTAAACATTCAGTTAACTAGGCGTTGATTGGTTGCTCCAGCATTCTTTAACCCGAATGGCATTACCACATAGCAGTTCAATCCAATGTGGGTAATAAAACTGGTGTGCTCCTGGTCTGGTATGTGCATCGGGATTTGATTATATCTAGAGTATGCATCCATAAAAGAGAACAACTCATGTCCGGCGGTTGAGTCCACCAGTTGATCGATCCTCGAAAGGGGAAAGCTGTCTTTAGGGCATGCCTTATTTTGATCCAAATAGTCAACACATGTCTACCATTTTCTATTTGCCTTTCTTGCAAGTACAGGATTAGATACCCATTTTGGGTAGAGGGCATCGCGAATAAACCCATTGCTTTTGAGTCTATCCACCTCCTCTTTAAGGGCGCAAATCCCTTCGAATCATGGTGTGCCTTTTCTGTTTCACCGGGACATGCCTCGGGTCAATATTTAATGCATGGCTCGTAATGGCAGGCAAGATCGCACACATATCATAATGAGTCTAAGCGAACACGTCAAGATTCACTCAGATAAAATCGGGAAATTCTTTCATCATCGGAGGGGGGGTTTGAGCTGTGATCTGATCTTTAGGACCCGTGATGTCGATCGTCAACTCAGCCGGTATAGCCTTGTTCTCTTTGGGCTCCTCCTCATCATTCCTCGGATCTATGTCTTTATAGAACTAACTATGGCGCTTGAGCCAAGGCCCAGGCACTGATTTTCAATCTTTGGTGGCTTGGGTGCACAGAGACTTGCCTACACCCTTACCATTCTCCTTCCATTGAGCGTCCCTTAGCTCAACTACATAGCAGGCACGTCCGGTCACCTAATCACCATGTACAACTCCAACGCCATTATCAGTTGGGAACTTCAAAGTCAAACACCATGGGCTGCTCGGAATTTAGCTAGGGTCAATCGACTTAGAAAGGCATTGTATGAGGAAAGTGCGTCTAACATAACAAACAACAACATTCGCACTCTCCAGTGGTCGCCTTCTCCCAATTCTACTGGTAACTCAATAGATCTAATGGCTTCTGTCGCATTGCCGTCAAAGCTATGAATATGGGCTTGGCACAGTATCAGATCTTTGGCTTCCATTCTCATCTGGTCGTACGCCTTTTTGAAGATAATATTCACCGAGCTGCCACTGTCAATCAAACTTTTCTCACTAAGGCGAGGCCGATCATGACTGAAATCACCATTGGGTCGATCATCGGTGCTTCTACCTTATCTACATCTATGTTTCTGAATACAATGTCATCTACCATTGTACGCTGCTGTTTGGTCGGAGCTCCATCTTCTATATTAGAAAAACACTCAAAATCCACGTGCTTTATTGCGCTAGCTTAGAGCTCCATCTTGTACTAACTTTTGTTGACTGGGTGTGGTCCTCTGGCTATTGTATAGATAACTAATCTTCCACCAGTCTGCACAGGCTCCTCAGCCATGTGTGGCGCTTGTCCTCGGTTGGGGTCGGATGTCCCATGTCCGCCATCCTACGTGGCTTTAACAAACCTCTGTAGATTTCTTTCTCAAATCAGTTTCTCGATAACATCCTGGAGATGCCTATATTAATTTGTGTTATGACCATAGCATTCGTGGAACCGACAATATTTTCCAGTCTGCTTTTTTTTCTCTATTGATTCTTTCGGAGGTGGCTTCCTATACTGCATATTATTGCATGTAGACAGGTAGACGTTCTCTAGAGATGTATTCAGTGGTGTGTAGGTATTATACATTAGAATCCTAGACTTTCCTCTTCCATAATCCTTCTTTCGTTCATGTTACCTATCACCTCCTTTCTTTTTCTTATTCGGTTTATCTTGGACATTTACTTGAACTTATCCGGAACTCTACTCGGATTATTTCACTGCAATGTTACTCTGCACTCCCTCTTTACCCGGTCCTACAAAATTCTTCTTCCTAGAGTGCCTAGCATCCTCTTTCCTCAAATACTAAGCTGTTTTGCATAGAAACACTCTAACATTGCAGGCGGTTTATGCTAGAGTTGTGTGCATACGGAACTGCTCCATAAATTTTGTTGCTAAATCGTCAAATCTAGATATTGGTCGTGGGGATAATATCATAAACCACATCATCTCTATGCTAGAGAGAGTAATAGGAAAACATATGCATTTTATGGCATCATCAGCTCATGTAGAGTCCATCAGCAATTCATATCTCATGATGTGCTGCCCAGGTTCGGTTTTTCCCTTATAGGCAAGCATTGACGACATGCTAAATCTCCTTAGATATTCCGCGTGTAAAATATTGTCTGTAAACGGGGTATGGCTTCTTGAGAACCCCCAATCATCATTGGCCAAACCTTGGCTTTCCCTTACTAGCTGTCTGATCATAGCCATCAAGTCCGGCATTTGGATAGTTGGAGCCAAGCGGTAGTCGTGCTTCACCTCATGTGAATGGTCTGGTCGATGTCTACGGGTCGTTCCATGCCTTCTTGGCTCAACACCCTCTTGATGTGCGTTCACATTACCATTATTTAGGAGAGGTAACTGATCTGCATTTACTTGAACTCCAACATCTAGATCAACCATGATGGCTCCAGTTCAAGTTCCATCAGAATAAGGTAAGGCTCCTCCTTTGTAGGAGGATCAGCCTCAGTCCCTATAGAGGGATTAGGTCCGATCAGTCCTGGCAGCCCAGGAATGGTTGTGTGTTGATGTCCTGATGCTTTTGCATGATATCTGTTGGTTCTGCGACGTATGTGCCAGTGATGGTCATTTGATGAAGTTGAGCTCTCTTATAAAGAATAGGGAGTTGACTCCCTCCTAGTTTTCCCGCGTTGTTGGTCCTTGAGTTGATTCATTAGATCGATATTGGCTTAAATCTGCTGGTTTAACTGTCAGCGGCTATCCATAAGCTCTCAAATCAGATTCTGGAAATCAGCTCTTATGATGGGATCAGCTGGATTTTGGACATCAACTGGACTGGTAGCATTAACATCTACTGGTAGATTACTCTAGCCTCCTTGTATGATGTTGGCGTTCTTGTTTCCTTCTACGTTTTGAGAGGTAGATCTGGTGTTCCTAACCATTGTTGATAGTTTTCCATGGACTTTTGCAAATCTGAATAGAACGAACAATCTATTAAAGGATAGTTCTTGATCTTTTCCTGGGATTTATGCAATCCAACAGCAGCAATGGGATCCAAATAGAGCCAAGAATCTTGGTTCTCAGTGAAAGCACTAAAATATTTGCACCAAAAATTATCACAAACACCTAATAAGTTTTTGTAGAGGAATAAATGAAGAATAATAAATATAAATAGATAGAATATAACAGTAAAGTAAAAAGAAACAAGCTAATAACAGAGACACAGCATTTTATAGTGGTTTGGCATTGTTTGCCTACATCCACTTTGAAAAGATAGCTTTATTAATCACTTTGTAAACCGAGTACAAGCGGGATCAGATGAAAATGCTTAGTTACAAAAGAATACAAAGCAATAAGCAGCGTAAAGATCTTGAAAATGAACAATCAAGTCTGTATTTATTGAGGAAGAGGCAAAATATCTCTTAGAAAATTCGGTAGATGGCTCTCCATATCCATATAGGTCCACATGAGGGATTGCATGGACCAAATCCCAAGAAATAAGGATCGGGGACGAAACCTATGATTGGTGATTTTGGGGGTGCAATCCCTATGGGAGCTTCTCCATGTTGTATTAAGCTTAGCCTCCAAGTTTCATGTCAATTGGACTTGTAGCTGTTGAGTTATTGATCGGTCATTATTGCAATGTGTTGTGTAGTCTGATTCCGGCTGATCCCTTTAGAGGGAAGAGGGTCGATCCCTCTTTTCTTGTTCTTTTTGGGGTGCGATCCCTAGGGTGGATTCCCTAGGTTCCCTTTTCTTGTTCCCAAAGTTTCATGTATATCTGACTTCTTGATTTTGAGATATCGATCATTTTCTGTTAAGTTGCACTGTTTAGCTGAAGTAATCTGATCCATTTGGTAGAGAGGGATCGTACCCGATCCCTATTCTATATTAGACTATATTCCATACTTAGAAACTTCTGTATAGCATATCTCTTGATTTTATTCGATCACAGGTTCATTGTATCATCTACACTTGGTTTCTAGACCCTACAATGTTGGCTCTGGTTACTGGCCTTGATGACAGTCGAGTCTAACTTGTCCAGTCAGTTTGAATACAGTCGGGTCAAAATGCTGGATAATAGAGGTTTTGAGAATTTATATTTATTTTATAAAGAAGGGGGAATAAATTAAAGAGGAATTTATTAAATAAGTCTATAATTTGAAAATAAATAAGGATTTTAAATAATGATTTCAAAGCAGTATATTTGGATTTGCAAATATTTTGAATCGAGAATATTTTCAGTGAGATTTTAAAGGTGATTGGAAAATATAAATTCCTTTGAAGTATTCCTATATTATTAAAAAGGACATTTAAAGTGAAAGTAATTTTGAGGTTTTAAAATTTATTTATGTGTTTAAATAAAAGTTTTCTTTGAAACCAAATAAATTATTTTGAAATATGGATTTTTGAAAGTAGATGTGAGAACCAATTATTTTAAGAAGAGGGAAATAAATAAAAGAGAATTTTGATGTTAAATTAAATTGAAGTGCTTTTATTAAAGGAAGATAATGAAGTGAAATATATTTAAATAACCCCTTCATCTCATTAAATATTAATTGAGTAGTATATCGATGTGTGAATGTATGACTGTTGATTGCTTGTTACGAACGAGTTGAAGTTATAATTACCCATTGTGTTGAATTATTAAATAATAAAAATGAAGAATAATGAATTAGGAAGCAATTTAAGCGAGAGTGACTTAATAAACAAAGCAGAAATTTGTTTAATGTTGATTAATTGAGGGTGTTGTGTATATAATTATATTTCACCGGGTGCTATGGGACGTCTGCGTGGGATGTATTTATTTATTCAATACAAGTATAATGTTGAATAATTCATTGAGGATTGAGTATTTGATATTTGGATGTCAATGGATTATTCATTGAGGATCGAGTATTTGATATTTGGATGTCAGTGGGTTATTTTATGTTATACACCCATATTTATCGATATTATTTGGATTTCTGACTTGACATATGAGGTAAATTATATTATTACTTATTTTAATTTAAAGCGGGAATATGATTATCTTCGCTCTTGAGTGGAACGAGGAGTACGATGTCTCAACGAGGATGTGATGGCCAAAAGTATTTTTGCTAGCCCTATCCTAGCTTGACCGACCGTGGGGTTGCTCCACGATGGTTGTGGCGACATGGCCCCCTCATCGCATGGTCACAGTCTACTACACGGGCCAACGGGACGAATTCAGAACGAGGTGAGGAGGTTGGTAGGAGTGAGAAGCGAGGAGGTAAGGAACCGATGTGTGTTTATTGTGCAGCTAAAGACTAGTGACGACGCTTATAAGAATATTATGAGTTGGGACTCACTTTGGACTTGATAAGCATCAAGGCTCAGTTGTAGACTCAGCTTCTAGCAATAGCAATAATAACAGCACATATAATAGCAGTAGGACTAATGAAGTTAATAATCAAGAATAAGATGAATAAACTTAATACTGCTAAATAAATATGAATAATTTATGTTGGTGGTGTGTTGTTTGCGATGTATGCAATGTGTGATGTGTGATGTGTGCAATGGATGTTTTGATGTTTGATGGATGTTTGGATGTTTGATGGGTGATGGATGTTGTTTGATGTGTCATGGATGTTTTATTATTCCTTTGGATCAATTTCTTATTAGCTGTGTATATTATTCCTTGAGATATCATTTATATTCTCACCGTTGAATCTAGACATGGTCTGACCCATTTATTATTTATATAATACTTGAGTTAGTTCGAGACATTTTAGGTTCAGGGACAATGAGACCAGATTGGCTTATTGGGCTTAGTTGGAGGAAAGAATAAGTTATATTGTATATTATAGTATGGACTCTTGTATGTTTATGATGTTGGATTAAATGGATCATATTTATGTTGTATATGATTGTGATTTAGTTGGAATTTGACTTTTTGTATCCCACTCTGACTTTACATTTTTATTGCTGCGTTGATGACTCTATGTTCTCTGTGATTTATTTTATATTATATATTATTTTATCCTCAGGAACCACATGTGTTTATTGCTTTGTACCGAGACTGTTTACGTCAAGGTGAGTGATTTTTATAATATGAGACATATTCAGTGTTAGTCCAGGGAATATCCACGTGTGTTTCACCCACAGCGCCTCATTCTCCGTGTTACTCGAGAGTATTACTCAATAATACTCTTGGGTAATATGGGCATAGAGGTGGGGTGTTACAGTATGTTGGTCTAAAGGGGAACTATGATACTTATATATTTATATATATACGTATGTAGTTATGGTCTACTTTGGGTAATGGGGTGTATCGTATGCATGTGTGGAGTCGAGACGACTAAGTAAAATAAAAGATAGTAACATGTGATGGAAGGCAATCAACATAAACTAGTGTTATGTATAAAGTGTGTAATTTACCAATCACTAGAATGTTGTTTGACCCCCTCCTCATTACAATCCATGAGATAACTTTAGAGGGACTTGTATTGGTGCAAGGCGAGAAAAGTAGAAGGACACATTTCCTTATGCATGCTCGACATTGACAAGAATACTTGATTTCAGAGGTGTCGGCCTTGGTCAGTAACTATATGTTTTAATATACTTTACCATTCAACTGTGAGTTTGTATCGATAGTGCTCTGATATGCATTTATTTATTTGTAGGATACCAAACCAATGATCTGTACTTTGGTGGACTGGGTTTTGATTTAGCAAAAATTCAGGCCCGCTGGGGTGCGGGTTGGTACAATTGTAAAGAGAAAAATTAGATGAAGCGAGACATCAAGAATCATCGTGATATGACGCTCCTATATGTCGTGTGAACTCGAAATGTGTTTGAAAACATATTAAGTTTATCAATTTAAAAATAACTAACCTAATTCTCTATCTACTCCTTTATATAAAACAATCTCAATCTTCATACTTGGGCCACCATAAAGCAAACATACTCTCCTCTTTGCACAATTTACCATGCAACTCTATTCGTAGAGAGAGGAAAGCAAGTATGACAACGAGTTTAGGTAGTCAAGGTGTAGCTTGTGGTGCTAAAGGGTGAAGATCCAAAGCTAGTTCTTCGCACCTGGTGGTCATGTCTGGTTCTGGTATATGAGGTCTGAGGTGGAGGTAGGGGTACAGTTAGACTTATCTTCGAGAAGGGATGAAGATGGAGTAAGCCAGCGACATTCTAGGTCATCATAGAGGCAGCAAGGGAAATAAGGGTTCCTTGGAGTTTGAATTGCTAGCGGGAGCACAAGAAACGAGGCAAGATGAGGGTTATTCAATTGGATAGCGGTGGTCGAGGCGCTTGAAGCGTCGGTGGTGGCAGCCAACTCGATTGTCGAAGGAGGAAGCCCCGACTCAAAGATACAGTCGACTAAAGCAAGATTTTTTATTTAAGAAGATAACTAACGAGGTGATTAATTAGGCTAGGAAAATTTTGTTCAAACTCTAAGAAATATTATACCCACACCAAAAATTTTAACAAATCATTATACACCGATTTTTACTTTACCTATACGATAAAATTTACTACACTATCCTTACCTTTCAATAAAATTACATTCCTTACCTTATTCTTTATTTTTTTCTCTTTGAAAAAGTTTTCAAATTTGAATTCAACATAAATTCAACTCTATATGCTTAAGTAAATTTTCACATCTTTTAATTTATGTCAATCCTTAATTTATAAGAACAACCGAATCTACTTCACAAATCATTATCTCAATTTTGTTCATTTGAAAAGAAAAAAGGAAAAGAATAGATAATAATATTATTATCTCTTTTATTCAATTCTATTTCAAGCTTGTAGTGAAAATCATAATTAAAAACTATTAATATTTCTTGTTTTATATATAACTTACGGTTTTGATTTAATGGGTTATAAAAAAATTGTTAATGTTATAATGAAGAAGAAGGACAAATTGTCCTAAAATTAAATTTTAAAATACAGGTGTAGGTTAAGTAATTTTCGGTGTTTGTATAGAATTAGGCGTTAGGTTAATGAATAAGTAATTAAGATGATTAATTAATTGGTTAATTTACAAAATTTGCATTCTTATAAAATTCGTAAATTTTGCATATGATGTCCAATCGAGATGCAGTTTTCACAATTGTGACCTTATGAGATTTTTTATGACATGTCATAGCTTATGTTAGGGTTTGGACTATTGGGAAATGCTAATGAGGTGAGTGAAAAAAATTCTCTGTATTTAACAATGTGCATAAATCTGCATCTTCACCTACATTGTATTATAAGGTCATGATGACACAAAATGAGGTATATAGTACATATGTGTATGTACATATATGTGTGTGCGTGTCTGGGTTTGGTATGGTCAATTCGACATAAGCTAGTTATTTTTTATCTTAGGTAGATATTTAATACATGATTTGGACATATATGTTTATTCCTCTATTAATGATTGGTTGAATTATTTCTATGATTGTATGTGTGAACTGTTGTTGATGTTAAGATGATGGGTTGTTACTTTGGTTATTGATTGGATACATATAAGTATATGTGCACGTTACGTGTGTATTAATTTTATTTAGTTGGACTGGTTATTACACACACATACAAAAACATACACGCAAACACACAGACACACACATGCACAAATGTATTCGGTTTATGTGATTTGTATATATATTTGTTAATATGGAGTTTAAGCAGTTGTGTATATAGTTTTTGTGTGCCCAACTTGGGGCTACTGGAAGGTGCATGAAATATTATATATATTTAGCGATATGCGGCTTAAGCATTTATGTATAATTTCAGTAAGTCTGACTTGGTGTGACGACTGCCTTACACATTTGGTACTCAATAAACATGAATAGTGCATCGTGGAGGTACTCGGCCGATGGAAGATGATAGCCAAGGATGAAAAGAAACAAAATCCAAACACAGAACCAGTAGAACATCTCACAGACAAAATATAGTATAACAACATAGATGTAAAACAGGCGAGACAGTAATATAATCGAATGAAACGTAAATAGAAGTATCAGAGTGCATGGGTTCATAGACTATACGAAAACTGAAATAAAGAGTTTATACATTCCACATCTCCAAAATAAACTCTAATACTGTCTCTAATAATACAAGTACTGACATAGCTCCATAGTACTGCATAGCAGAATATAATCGATAGTAAGCTCTAAATATAGATATACGAAAGCGTAGCCTCCTGCTCGTACTCCGTATATCTCCATGCGCCATCCAGACTTGTTATCCCTAATCTACTCATTTAAGAGTACCCAAGGTAATAAGAAACAAAGCATAAAACCTCGAGTTAGATAACAGTCTGGTCTGAGTGATATATCATCTAAAAAATACTATAAAAGTCGTATATAGTAAATATGGACATAAGGTATGAACAACCATACCTGACCTATCCCTACATCCAAAGAGTTAGCACATAACGATCGATATATGCTAATCTACTATCAAAGCCATATAAGTGTATCGCAATCAAATTACAATGTCCAATGCCTAGGTATACAATCGAAAATACCTACATCGTGTGACAACAACCATGGCAACCATAGCATCCATTAAACAATCCTCACCACCACTCGTGTGCGCTGGATATATGATAATTCGTATAGCATAATCACAAACCAAGGACCCAATAGTAATCCCGGCTTGATTGGTGCTCGAATCCATGCCACTCCGAAAGGATAGGAACCAGGCCCACATTGCAAAGCCCAGGGTAATCCACTATCGCAAGCTTCAAACACATCGCAAATCTAGGTGGGCATCCCCACATACCCCTTCTTTACGAGCACACTAGAAACCGTCGAGTTATCAATGACCCCTTTGCATGCATCACCATAATTGAACTCAATCGTTATTCCATCCTAGTTATCTCCACAGTAGGACACCATCGTAAATCCCAATCGCAAGTCCTCATTACTAGACTTTCCCATGTGGATCGCCGCCACGACTCCCATCGTTAAGTTGTCATCTTCAAAATGCCTCTAGACACCCATCACAAGTTGTAGAGCCATTATACTATATCCCGAAGTCATCATGTCATCGACATCGAAGCACCATGCCATTGCTTCACTAGTCACTGCACGAAGTCCAAGGTCAGCCCAAGTCGTCTCGGAGTTATCCACCCTTACTCCTCATCAACTCGTCAGAGATCCCCAAACTCTGCCCACATGTCCGAAGTCTATTACCAAACTCCATGGTCCACCCCTGCTGATCCATTCTACGACCGATCCAAGCTCTATGTACAAATCCCTTACTGTATATAAAAAAAGAAGAGATCTGATGAAGATTGTCAATTGCGTGTCAAAACCAAAGGAGGCAAAGCTATGGATATACTATAAGTTGAAATCTTAGCTTTTCTATTTTAGTAATTGATTAGTATAGTTTGGCTTTGAATATCCCTTGGGGAGTTTTGGTTTGCGAAAACATCATATTGTAAACCCCCAAAACTCCTTCAATGCGAAATGTCAATTCTATGTTGGAATCTCAATTGTTTATGTCAAAATAATGGATATAGTGTAGATTTGCAGTTTTGATAGTTTTACCTTCTATTCCAGTCCTTATTCTTTTTCTTTGAATTTGGTTAAAGGATTTTGATTAAGGAATAGTATGTAAGATACGAATTTTATTCGTAGTTTGCACTGCTTATTTCCATGAATTACATAGAAATTCCTTTGTTTATTTTTATATGAAAAAGGAGTTGAATGGAGCCCATTGAATAGAACTTTTGGATATGAATTTTGGTATTGTTGATAATATGGGATAAGACTTGTATAATTGTTGAATGAGTTGACATTTAAATGTTAGTTTAGGGTCTAAATTCCACATGTTAGAAATTACTAGGTGCATATATATATATATATATATATATATATATATATATATATTAGTACAAGTAACGTATAATTGCGTAGTTCAATAGGTTATTAATTTTATTAAAATCCCCTTAGAAAGGTAATTAATGTTAAAGGCGAAATAAGAAATATCTCTTAAAAGGCCTTGATTATGGAAACAGTGAGATGTGTGATAATATATATAGAGAATGATATAGATTATGACTAAGTTATAAAAATGCAAGGTCAGATAAAAGCACATGGAATTCTACCTAGCTAATCTGGCTACCAGCAATGTGACTTTAGGGATGATGTGAGACATCGCCTATAATAAGTAACAACGATGACGTGAGGTTAGTCCCAAATTTTGTAGGGTAAATCTGCTTATCTAATTTGGCTACCAGTACCTTCGAATAGTGGAGCTAATGCGAGACATCACAGTGGGGTACAGGTCATAATACGAAGGACCTACTTTAGAGATTGAAGGTAATAAGTAGTTATGTGAGGGCCGGCCTCTTCTCTATGTAAAAAACAGTAGATGGTCGGGATTTTAGGTTAGGCGCGGTAGAGGATGTCTCGGAAAATGCCCACTTCAATAGGAAGTATTAAGTGGTTGAAGAAATTCCATGCAATGTCAACTACATAGTTACTAGTGAGGAGCCTGTCATGGGATTATAGGTAGTAAATGATGTGGACTGCCTTAAATAAGGTATTAAATGGTCGAAGTTTGTCTAATTCCAATTAAAAGGTATAAAGTTACTTGAGTACTATCTCTTACATTGATAGGACATTATGGATGATAGATATGGATTATTGGGTTGATAGCAAATTGGTTATGAGCTTATATTTGGAAAAGCCTTTTATTTAAGTTCAGAAAAGCCTTTGGGCTTATATTCGAAAAGACTTCTGATGTTGGTAGAGTGTAGCGACCTAGAAATTCGAACACTATGTCTTCGAATATCGATACATTTTAAATGTTTAAGTGTTATAAATATGATTTTATAACCTTGTCTAACATAATTTAATTAATAAATAATGATAAGAAACTTTTTTCTGAAATTTTTTTACAAAAATATATTCTTCGAAGAAAAATCGATGATGTGACCGAAAATCGATTTATCAATAAACAGTTTTTCGATCAATATAAATTGTTTGAACTATCATGCACTTAACAAATGATCAAATGAACACATTAGCAACTAATTAACACACTCCCCTCTTCATAAAGCTTGGAATGTTCTAGAAAGTTTTATTAGGATAAAAAATATTACATGGTAAGGGTAAAATGGTAAAATGAATAAAGGACAAGTGACATAAAGTTGTTATGATAAGAAGCAATAAATTTCATTAAGGTTTTGAGGGCTTTTTGGTCTTTTCCCATCATCATTCCTAAGCCTATATAAGGACGGGTACACCCTTAGGAAATATATCACAAAATTCCTAAGCTTTGAGCTTAAATTTCAATGTCTTCATCATCATCATCTTCTTCTTAACTTTCTAAAGCAAATAGATTCCAAACCACCTCAATTTTGGAGTGAGACCTTACCACCACATAACAACACCTTTCTCCTAGTTATATTTTGAAAAAGCAAAGCCAAACTCACCCCACACATTAAGGCCATGAGCTAGAGGAGGCTTGGAGCAAGTGAAGCAAGGAAGAAAGAGGAAGGAAAGGAGGTTGCTAGCTTGGGTTTGAACTTGAGCGCTTAAGCTTGGTTGTTTGTTGGGTTTACGGAGAGCTAAATCACCACTTGGATTGATAATATAACTCATCTATGATTATATTTTATTGTGTTAAAGTTGTTTGAATTTTTAAGTGACATATGTTGAAAACAGTGATTTCGATTATTGTTTTGAAAACAAGTGGCACATAGGATCCATATATGGACTTGAATAGACTTATATGACATATTACTAATCCTTGAACAAAGCACATAGGTTGTGGTTGTACATAGGTTGAGATATGACTTGGATTTAGAAGTTCACTTATAGCGATAATCACTATAGACACAGTTTGAAATTGTCTTGTTTTTGAAAATTTTCATGAAACTTTATAGAGAGATCCTTAAGGGTTTATCAACATATTTGAAATGTTTTATAATAAAAGTTTTGAACAGTAAAAAGTTAAGTAACATCTCGAAAACGGCCAAAACATCACTAGTGCAAAACTGCCCCGTTTAACCTTGATTTTTGGACTTCTATCATTTCAAAAAGGACTTTAATTTCAAGTGCTTTGTTTTATTATTTTTAGAAGTATTGCCTAACTCATATTAGAGTATTCTAAAAGTAGTTTGAGATATTTATGAATTCTTAAGAATTATTTATGAATTTTTGAAGAAGGAATTTTTAGAATAAAACATGTTCTTTTTCCAAGTTTGGTTGATTTTTCAAACTTGTTATTTTTAAGTAATATTTTGGATAAATGTTTTAAAACCTATTATAAGCATTTACAAGTATTTTAAATGTTTTCAAAAAGGGGTTAGTAATTGCTTAATGGCCAAATAGATAATTGTTTAATTACTTATTAGAAAAGTAATTAACTATGCTTAACACTAATAAGCCGACGAAGTAATAATATCTATTTGTGAGAGTTAAGATTGATGTTGAGTAAGGATGGAACAATAGAGCTATAACCTACTGGGCTTCCCTCTTAACCAAGGAATGGGTAAGTGGAAAATGTCGAAAATGTGTTAATCGTGTTGATTTCTTACTTGTTTATGAAAATCATTACCACTATACTTAACACTAAAAGCCGACGAGGTAGACTTGTCTATTTGTGAGATTCAAGAATGAAGTGTCTAGGCAAGGCTTTGAGCAACCAGTGCCTACCTAGCTTCACCCTTGGACGAGGGATAGTTAAGTTGTAATGTTGGAAATGAGTTAAGCGTACGAATATTGATCTGTATAAATAAGTGTTTTGACTGGATAGTCGATAGTTGACTATCGAACTTAGACTAATATTAACTTAGGAAGTAATCAAAAGACTTTATGATTTCATACCAATAAGAACTCCCAGGGAGGAGTATTGGTACGAAACGTCTTTAGCTTTCACTTACTTCTAAGAGAACAGGAATTGAGTTAATCGGAAATTCTTCGATTAGTTTTGAAAAGTCCGGGATCGATAAGTATTTTACTTACCGAATACCACTTCAAAACTAGTATACGGGTTCTATATTTTGGAAATGTTTAAAGAAGGGAATCTATATGGAAATTCTAGATCTATTTAAGATGCTCGAGCACATGTAGTTTTTCGTGATCTATTCAGTATGTGGGAATCCATGTGTGATTCCAGGATCTGTTGAGATATGGGAATCTATGCATGGTTTCGACATTTGTTCGAGATGTGAGGATCTAATTTAGGATTTGTGTTTTGTTCGAGTAATGAAGACTCATGTTAATGATGTCGAACGTAACATCGACATCGAAAATTGCTAAAGACAGAGTAGGCTGTACAATTTGGGGTTTGGCTGACCCACGAAAGGATATTATCAACTCCAGATCTTGAGTATGCTTATCGATATGTTGGTACCAGGAGTCAATGGTATTTGGTTCACGTTGTTCATGTTTATGTTCGAGCATGGGCCTTTGTGATTTCCTTATGGTATATTTTATCTAGAGATATATAACATTTGGTAAGTAACTTCTGATCCATGTGCATGGAGTTCGGATTCGGCTTCCCCGAAGGGATCTCCGCGGAAAATCCATTAAGCGAACATACCTTAGCGGTTTTGAGTGTAACCTAAATATGTTGTGGTGTGACCAATGTAAGCATCACAGCTATTTGATATGATTTATATTTTATACCCTAGACATTATCTATTATATAACTATATTAAACTTAATAAATGGTTGGTTTCTTTTGAGGGAAAACTATTACAAGAATTCATACGGTCTCAATAGTTACTATTACATGTAATCATATATCTCGATTTTTCTCATACCAGACTTATGTTTGACGCTTGATTTTGTTTTCCTTGAATTCCTCGGATACTCTTTCGAGTAGGCTGAGTATCAGGTTTTACCTTGGATGCTTCAGAGTTCAAAAGACGAGCTGGAGGCGTCCATTATCTACCTAGTTCTATTTCAGTTGTTTCGTTTTAGCTATGTGCATATATCAGCATTGTAAGGATAGATAATTATAACTGTCTAGGCTGATGATAATACTTAGGTTTTGTAACTCTGAAAATCCTATATTCATAGTAACTCTTTGTACTGTTCTTTATAAATTACCATTCTGTTGTGAGATTCTGATGTTGTGTTCCTCCTTTCTTGTTCTATTTTCTTTTTCTTTTTATTTTTACCCTAACCTTTTGTCTTTCTGTCAGTTGGATGTTCGACACATGAATACCATGGATGTATTAGTGTCGACATTCGATGGTCGAAAAGCACGGTTATTACATTTGGTATCAAAGCACAAGGTTGAGCGAACACCTTGGCTTTGGTTAGTTATGGCTCATTAGAGGTCGCGTAAGCGACACCCTAGAATGAGTCGAGTGTATACGAGAAAGCGTATTTGCATTTTCTATAAACCTATACCCCTTTTTCAGCTTTCCTTAGGAATTATCTCTTTTTTGAAATAACTTTAGCCTTTTATATCCTAAATATATTCTGCTATGTTCAGGCTGTGCAGTTAAAGCGCTCGACAAATTCAATGCGGCGGAGGTGCAAAAAGTCATAGGGGGGATACAGCGAGGATATAGCGGGATATAGCGGATGACTCTAAAATAGCATATAAAACTCATACTTAATGTTTTTACAAATATATTGAATGTTAATTAAATGAAAAATTAACATTCAATTGAATTATAATTAATACATAAATAATTTTAAGTAAAAACATGTGTGAATATACTGTAAATAAACGCAAAATTATTATATAACATAATTTAATTTAGTAGAATATTAGAGTATTTTCATTTTTGAAATAGTAAAAATTCAATTAAATAAATAAATTTCATTATTATTATAATGTATAAATGTCATTTTTCAATTCATTTCTTTTAAAGAAGATATAGCGGAAGTAGCGGAATATAGCGGGAATAACGAGATATAGCGGAAATAGCGGGTCTTAAAGTGGAAAGGCTATATTTGGGGCTATATGGAAAAATCATAGCGGTAGAAATCCGCTATGGGATATAGCAGGGTTATAGCGAGGTAATAGCGGGGCATTAATTGCACAGTGTTCAGGTTATGCATCATGATACTAGGGCTATCAATGCTCAAGGAGGTAGAGGTGGTCGGGGTAGTACTGTCATAATAGTGGAGATCGAGCACCAAGGAATGTTGCTCCAGTCGAGGAACCAGGGTGGATATTGCAGAGGAGATCGTGCAAGTTAGGCCTCAGGTGAACTTTGCTTGCTCTGCTGCGATTATGAGAGGTTGGGAGGTAAGAGGTTTGGTGGTACAGAGACGATCATAGAAGTCCAGACTTGGATTAAGTTATGTGACTGTATATTTGGGGATATGGAGTTAGATGGCACGATGAAGCATCGGTTGGCATCACGACATCTGACGGATGCGGCCATGGATTAGTGGAATACTATTACTGCAATTGTCCAAGAGAATGACTTCTCTTAGGCCCAATTTAAGGAGGGTTTTGAGATGAAGTTTGTCCCGAAAGCTAGGAAGACTTTGTTGTTTAGGAGCTTCCTCGACTTGAAGCACGGGGCCATGACAGTGGCATAGTATGATAACCGAGTCATTGCTTTATCTAGATTTGGGCCTTGTTTGGTAGATACGCCCTTGAAGAGGAATGATATGTTCATCGCAGGGATGCATCCGAAGTTCAAGGGAAATATGACTAATCACATCTTGGGTCTTATGTGAATCTGGTGAACATGGGTGGAGGTTTGAGAGCTTGGCTCCGAAGCCATCCATTGCTGCACCAGTTGGAAACAAGTGAAAGTTTCCTCTACCTAGGGATATTTCTGGTCTCGCTTGTTATAAGTGTGGGAAGAAGTGGTATATTATGCGGAACTGTACATCATTTAGGGTGAAACAAGTGGTGAAAGCACCGTTGGGTAAGGCGCCTATTGCTAAGGTAATGAAGATAGAGCCACAGACAGCCAAGGCACAGTTTGCACCCAAGAGCTGCTACAACAGCATATGTCAAGCCATTTTGCTAGGGAGTGTCCGATGTTTTATAAGAGAGAGCAGCCTCGAGCTTTTGCACTAGCTTCAGCACCTTCCAGTTCTCCCGCAACAAAGGGTAAGCAAGTTTTGGAAGGTATTCTATCTATTTTTTGCATTCCTATTCATGTCCTATTTAATAATGGTGCTTCTTTACGTTTTATTTCTCGTACTCTTGTTAACAAACTGAAACTTGAACCAACTATAGCTTCAGATTCTATTTGTGTGTCGAATCCTGGTTGAGGCTTGACCAATCTTTGTATGGTTTGCTAGGGAGTTCCGATCTCTAGTTTTAACCAACTCTTTCCTTGCGATATGTATGTCCTGGGTTTTGCGGGTTTTGATGTTCTACTTGGGATGAATTGGAAATCGTGGAATAAAACAGTCTTGGATTTTGATCAGCAAACCGTGGTATTGAAGTAGGGGAGGAAGGTATTGATTGTAGATTATGAGGGACCTAGCTCACTTATGACTAGTTTCCTTTATTCTCTTGATGTGGCGGAGGAGGAGTTGGGTTCAATACCTGTTGTTCAACAATTTGCGAATATCTTCGAAGATGTGTCAGGTTTACCACCTCATAGGGAGATAGAATTTCACATTGATTTAGTAAAGGATGCAAAGCCTATCATATTGCCGGTTCGTAGACTTGCACCAAAGGAGAGGATGGAGCTAACAAATCAGGTTAGTGATTTGTTGCAGAAAAGCTTGATCCGACCAAGTCTTTCAAGTTGGGGAGCACCTATCTTCTTTGCTACAAAGGTGGACAATTCCTTAAGATCGTGTGTAGATTACCATGAGCTCAATAAGCGGATTGTTAGGAACAAGTATCCTTTGCCTAGGAATCTAGGATAGATGACTTGTTCAATCGGCTCTATGGAGCTCGAGTATTTTCTCAGCTTGACCATGCTGTAGGGTTTCATCGGTTGAGGGTGGCAAAGGAGAGTGTACCCTTGACCGCGTTTAGATCCGACCAGTTTTATGATTGGTTAGTTATGCCATTCGGCCTAACCAATGCTCCAGGATATTTCGTGGACCTAATGAATTGGGTTTTCTGAGATGTGTTGGATAAGTTTGTCCTTGTTTTTATCGATGGTATTCTGGTCTATTCCATAATCGAGGATGAACATTCTTACCATCTAAGGATTTTTCTAGGAACACTATGAGAGCATGTGTTGAAGGCTAAGTTCTCAAAGTGCCATTTTTGGTGTTCGGAAGTTAGGTTCTTGGATCATGTTGTTTTGGTAGAGGGTATTTCTGTTGATCCCGCGAAGGTTGTGGTCGTTCAGGACTGGAAGAAGCCAGAGAGTGCAACAGATATTAGAAGCTTTCTAGGTCTAGCAGGTTATTTTAGGAGATTCATATAGGATTTCTCAAAGATCGCCTTTCGCATAACGAATTTGACGAAGAATGATGTCAAATTTGTGTAGACGGATAAATGCGAGCAAGCATTCTTAGAGCTAAAGGAAAAATTGACTAGCGCTCCTGTTCTTACTATGAAAGATGGAGGTGAGGGTTTGACTATTTACACTGATGTGTGTGGAATGGGTTTAGGCGCTGTGTTGATGCAACATGGGAGGGTTATTGCTTATGTGAGTCGGCAGCTCAAACAGCATGAAGCGAGGTATGCAACTCATGACTTGGAGTTGTTAGCAGCGATATCTTCATTAAAGATGTAGAGGCATCATCTGCTAGGGGAGAGGTTCGAGTTATACATGGACATAAGTCTTTGAAGTATCTTTTTACGCATAAGGACTTGAACATGAGGCAGCGAAGGTGGTTGGAGTTCTTGTGGCCTATGATCCAGATATTCTGTATACTCCGGGGAAAGCTAATGTCGTAGCTGATGCGCTCAGTGGGAGGTATGTAGTTATAGCGAATATTGAGGTCATCCGACTCTGATTAGTCGTACCAAGGGGAATCAGCTTAGAGATCTTCATTTTTCTAGGATAGCTAAGAATGTAAGGGGAATGTGGAGGTGGCCAGGATTTGAGGTGGATAACCATGGCATTTTGAGAATGAACGGTAGGTTATGTGTCCCGAACGTTGATGGGATTAGGCAGGAAGTTCTGGTAGAGGGTCACCATTCTAGGTTGATGATACATCCTGGGGTCACTAAGATGTATCAGGACATGAAGAGGATGTTCTGGTGGGAGGGTATGAAGAGTGATGTTTTTATCTTTGTAAGCAGGTGTGCTAACTGCTAATATGTAAAAGGTAGTCATCAGAAGACAGTTGGGCTCCTTTAGCGACTTGAGATTCCAAAGTGAAAGTGGGAGCATATTTCTATGGATTTCATCGACAAATTGCCTAGGTCGAGGAGGGGTAACGAAAGTGTGGGGGTTATTGTGGATCGATTGACCAAGAGCGCGCACTTCTTACCTGTTAAGACTATGAGGACAACTTCTAGTTTGGTTAAGTTATATATTACAAAGATCGTCAGATTGCATATTGTTCCATGTGATATTGTGAGTGATAGAGATCTGATATTCACAAGCCAGTTCTGGAAGGTTTGCATGAAGCATTAGAGACCAAGCTTAGTTTGAGTACCTCTTACCATTCATAGACAGATGGGAAAACAAAGAGGGTGAACCGAGCATTGGAGGACTTGCTTCGAGCATGCATCTTTGATTAGGGCATTCCTAGTAAGAGCACTTACCACTTGTTGAGTTTTCATACAACAACAATTATAGCCCAGTATCGGAATGACACCATTTGAAGCATTGTATGGAATGCCTTGCAAATATCTATCGTGTTGGGTAGAACCTGGAGATCGTCTTGTGCTTGGGCCAGATATGATCCAAGAGGCATCAGATAAGGTTATAGAGATTAGGAAGCGAATCAAGGAAGCATAGAATCGACAAAAGGGTTGTGTAGACGAGAGGCGTAGAGACTTGGAGTTCTCGGTTGGAGACTTTGTATTTGTAAAGGTTTCTCCGGTGAGAGGTGTAGTTCAGTTTGGAAGGGATGGGTAGTTGGCTTCTCGTTATATAAGACCATTCCTGATTCTTGAGAGGATTGGTACACTCACATATAGAGTCGAGTTATCAATTAGGCTATTGGGTGTGCGCAATATATTTCATGTATCACATTTACGTAAGTTTGTGCATGATCCTTCAATGATAGTAGAATCATCATAGCAAGAGGACTTGGAGATTAAGCCAAATATGACTGTATTGAGGTAGCTTGTTCGTATTGTCAATAGAGATACGAAGTAATTGTGGACTAAGGTTGTAAAATTAGTCAAGGTACAATAGAGCAAGGATGCTCGAGATTGTATGTGGGAGATTGTGGATAGTTTGAAGGAATCTTATCCGAATTTTTTCTTAGACTAGAGTTTTCTTACCATAGTTTGTATTTGAGTTGTAGTTTAGTTTTTATATAGTTTCAGAAGTGCTATATATATATATATATCTTGTTCTTCTATCTTCTTTGATTATCATTCTTGTTTGAATTTCGAGGATGAAATGTTCTAAGTGGGGGAGAACGTAGCGACCTAGAAATTCGAATACTTCGTCTTCAAATATCAATACATTTTCAATAATGTTTGAGTGTTATAAATATGATTGTATAACCTTGTTTAACATCATTTAATTAATAAATTATGATAAGAAACTTGTTTTTGAAAAGTGTTTACAAAAATATATTCTTCGAAGAAAAATCGATAATGTGACCGGAAATCGGTTTATCGATAAACAGTTTTTCGATCGATATAAGTTGCCCGAACTATTGTGCACTTAACTAATGATCAAACGAACACATTAGCATCTAATTAACATGCTCTCCTCTTCATAAAGCTTGGAATGTTCTAGAAAGTTCTAATAGGATAAGAGATATTGCATGATAAGGGTAAAATGGTAAAATGAATAAAGGAGAAGTGGCATAAAGTTGTCATGATAAGAAGAAATTAATATCGTTAGGGTTTTGAGGGCTTTTTGGTCGTTTCCTATCATCATTCCTAAGCCTATATAAGGACGGGTACACCCTTAGATATATCACAAAATTCCTAAGCTTTGAGCTTAAATTTCAATGTCTTCATCATCTTCTTCTTCTTAACTTTCTAAAGAAAATAGTTTGCAAATCAATTCCAAATCACCTAAAATTTGGAGTGAGACCTTACTACCACATAACAACACCTTCTACCTTGTTAAATTATGAAAAAGCAAAGCCAAACTTAGCCCACACATTAAGGCCGTGAGCTAGAGGAGGCTTGGAGCAAGTGAAGCAAGGAAGAAAGAGGAAGGAAAGGAGGTTGCTAGCTTGGGTTTGAACTTGAGTGCTTTAGCTTAGTTGTTTGTTGGGTTTAAGGTGAGCTAACTCACCACTTGGATTGATAATATAAATCATATATGATTATATTTTGTTGTGTTAAAGTTGTTTGAATTGTTAAGTGACATATATTGAAAAAATGATTTGCAAATGTAGTGGCATATAGGATTTCCAATTGGATTTTTGTTTTGAAAACAAGTGGCATATAGGATCCATATATGGACTTGAATGGACTTATATGACATATGAATATGCCTTGAACAAAGCACATAGGTTGTAGTTGAACATATGTTGAGATATGACTAGGATTTAGAAATGCACTTATAGCGATAGTCGCTATAGACGCAGTTCAGAATTATCTTGTTTTTGACAATTGCTATGGAACTTTATAGAGAAATCCTTAGGGGTTTATCAACATATTTGCAATTTTTTATATGTATGTTTGTTTATATCAAAATCTTGAACAGTAAAAAGTTAAGTAACATCTCGTAAATGGCCAAAACATCACTAGTGCAAAACTTCCCCGTTTAACCTTGATTTTTGGACTTCAATTGTTTCAAAAAGGACTTTAAGTTCAAGCGATTTATTTCATTCTTTTTAAAAGTATTGCCTAACTCATATTGGATTATTTTAAAAGTAGTTTGAGATATTTATGAATTTCTAAGAATTTGTTATGAATTTTTAAATAAGGAATTTTTAGAATAAAACATGTTCTTTTTCCAAGTTTTGTTGATTTTTCGAACTTGTTATTTTTAAGCAATATTTTGGATAAATGTTTTAAAACCTATTATAAGTATTTCCAAGTTCTTTAAATGTTTTCAAAAAGGGGTTAATAATTGCTTAATGACCAAATAGACAATTGTCTAATTACTTACTAGAAAAGTAATTAACTATGCTTAACACTAATAAGCCGACCAAGTAATCTTATCTATTTGTGAGAGTTAAGATTGATGTCGAGTAGGGACGGAGCAATAGAGCTCTAACCAACCAGGCTTCCCTCTTAACCAAGGAATAGGTAAGTGGAAAATGTCGGAAATGTGTTAATCGTGTTGATTCCTTACTTGTTTATGGAAATCATTACTACTATACTTAATAGCAATAGCCGACGAGGTAGAATTATCTATTTATGAGATTCAATAATGAAGTGTCGAGGAAAGGCTTAGAGCAACCAGTGTCCAAACTTACCTGGCTTTACTCTTAGGTGAGGAATAGTTAAGTTGGAATTTCGGAAATGAATTAAGCATATGAATATTGATTTGTATAAACAAGTGTTTTGACTGGATAGTCGTTTAGTCGACTATCGAATTTGACCTAATTTTAACTTTGGAAGTAATCAAAAGAATTGACGATTTCATACCAATAAGAACTCCCTGGGAGGAGTATTGGTATGAAACATCTCTAGCTTTAACTTACTTCTGATAGAATCGAAATTGAGTTAACCGGAAACTCATTGATTAGTTTTAAAGAGTTCGGGATCAGTAAGTGTTTTACTTACCGAATACCACTTCAAAACAAGTATACGGGTTCTGTGTTTTGGAAGCAGTAAAAGAAGGGAATCTATATGGAGATTCAAGATCTGTTTAAGATGCTCGAACACATGTAGTCATTCATGATTTATTTAATATGTGGGAATCCATATGTGATTCCGAGATCTATTGAGATATGGGAATCCATGTGTGGTTTCGACATCAGTTTGAGATGTGAGGATCCAATTTGGGATTCATGTTCTATTCGAATAATGAAGACCCGTGTGAAAGATGCCAAACATAACCTCGACATCGGAAACGGCTAATGACAGAGTAGGCTGCACATTCTGGGATTTGGCTGACCCATGACGATATATTATCAACTCCAGATCTAGAGTATGCTTATCGATATGTTGGTATCGGAAGTTGATGGTATTTGGTTCGCGTTGTTCACATTTATGTTCGGGAGTGGGCCTTCGTGTTTTCCTTATGGTATATTTTATCTAGAGATATACGACGCTTGGTAGGTAACTTTTGATCATTGTGCATGTAGTTCGGATTCGGCTTCCCCGAAGAGTTCTCCATGGAAAATCCATTAAGCGAACGCACCTTAGCAGTTTTGAGTGTAATTTAATTATGTTGTGGTATGACCAATGTAAGCATCATAGCTATTTGATATGATTTATATTACACCCTAAACATTATCTATCATATCACTATGTTAAACTTGATAAATGGTTGGTTTCTTTTGAGGGAAAACTATTAATGGAATCCGTACAGTATCAATAGTTACTTTTACATGTAATCATACATCTCGAGTTTTCTCATACCAGACTTATGTCTGACGCTTGGTTTTTGTTTTCCCTAAATTCCTCGCATACTTTTTCGGTTAGGCTGAGCATTAGGTTTTACCTTGGATGCTTCAGAATTCAGGAGACAAGCTGGCGACCTCCATTATCTATCTATTTCTATTTCGATTAGTTGTTCCGTTTTAACTATGTGCATATATCAACGTTGTAAGGATAGGTAGTTATATCTGTCAAGGCTGATATAGTACTTAGGTTTTGTGACTTTGAAAATCCCATATTCAGAGTAACCCTTTGTACTATTCTTTTGATATTATAAATTACCGTTCCGTTGTAAGATTCTGATGTTGTGTTCTTCCTTTCTTGTTCTATTTTCTTTTTTACTTCTGTCTTTTCGGTAGTTGGGTGTTCGGCACATGAATACCGTGGATGTATTAGTGTCAACATTCGAGGGTCGAAAAGATTGTCGTTGCAAAGAAAATGTAAGACATATTTTAATTTGAATTATATTGTCCAAGTATTAATATAGTAAGGCTTGAAATTTTTATTCACCGGACATATGTTGTTCTAACTCCCTCCTCATTACAACATAGGTTAGGAATGACGATGTTGAAGGCGGAGACGATGTTGAAGGCGGAGACGATGATGAGACTTGTGGTAGTAGCCTATTTATTTACTTGTTATTTTCTACAGTTTTGATGTACCCATGAAATAAAAAAAAATGTTGTAATTTTGGAATATTGTATCATAAATATGTTACGGTTATTGTTGGGTTTGGTATTGTGGATATTTTTTTATGGTTTTGAATGACATTTCAAAATTTGAATAAAAGGGGCAGTGTTGTTATTATTATATTTATCCTTGCGTTGTGAGATTCCAAATGTATAGATAAATAGCTCTGTATTGTTCTTTTTACCAACCAACAGCCAACTTTGAGATGGTTCTAAGTTTTGATAGGCCTTTTCTGGGTCGGAATTTGTGCCTATTTCTGGGCGGGTTGTTATAGGGCTACCGAAAGGTACACATAATATTATATATATTCTTATTAATACACTGTACATTTATATATAGTATCGGTATGGCCAACTTGGAGCTACGAGAAGGTGCAAAAAATATCATATATATATATATATATATTAATACGTTGTTTGAGCATATATGTATTTTTTCGATATACTCGACTTGGGGCTACCAGAAGGTGCACATAATATTTTATACATATTTATTGATACGAGGCTTAAGCTTTTATATTTCTGTATGCTTGAATCGAGGGTACCGATTAGTGCGAGGTCCTTCTAGAAATGAATCGATGATCCGCACACGAATGATAATACTTTGGTGTTATATATACACATGGGAAGGTGTATATGCAGATATGGAAGGTTACATATGGTTCTGATTTGTTTGATAAAGGCAACTGAAGAAATTCAATGTTAGAAAAATGAGTATGTTTTACCATGAATGATGACACGACAGGAAGACTTAGTTCTGTAGCTAGGGGAGAGATTGGGATGTCATTCTAAAGTAGGTCATATACTTCCCATAACATAACTAGGTGTTACAATTGAGACCTACTAGTCAACATCCCTGGTGTTAAATGGGAGTCACGAGCAGTTTGTGGCTTTAAATATGTCTCCTTTTGTAGCTAATTGGAATTTAGCATACAAATATTGGCTATGGATATTTGTATGGCATTAGCATAAGGTATTGCTCATATACGATTCTTACGGGGGTTTTGGGTATAGGAATGCTTGAATATATTATCATTGTTATATAGTTGTATTTTCTTTACATTTCATATTAGACCGGGAGTGGAGATCTATGACATCGTTGGTTACAGAGTGTAGTATTACCCGCACTGGTTTATACCGTTATCAGCAGCATAACTTGTTATAGTATGTACAATTTCAAGTGATATAATCACTACTATGTATTATCCCGACTTCTTGTTATAGGGATAGGGCAGGATGAGGTATGATTTATATTACCTATAGATCCTTGCTTATGTTTATTAGTTTTATATAGGTTACATGTATATACTGTACTTAGATATAGCCCACAAGACTTTTGTCCGACCCTCGTTTTCTCTATTTTTCCTTTTTGAATAACTTTTGGTTACTCTCACGAGCAGGCCTAGAGTAAGGTATTTGGGGGCACGTTAGTAGGATAGGTAGATCTTTGGGAGTATGGAGACTGTGATCTTTCGGACCATGATCTTCAGTTATCAGTATAGTGTTCTATGCACTTCATAGATTATTTGTATATGATATCATTACTGTATTTTATGTATCATTTAGCACACAGTTTGTATTGAGACGATGTATTCTTATTATATTGTTATATTATTTTTATTCTCATACCATGCTTTATATATAATGTCTCTCGTATTTTAAATGCATATGTATTTGTTGGTATGATGTATATTATGATTACGTAGTGAGATTATATCAATATATCAAGTAAGATAGTTTTATTTAAATTTAATTTGAATGGTCTGTCATTTATGGAATTTGGAATCATATGGGGTTGTTTAGCAGTGATTTAGGGTAGTGTAATTAGCAGTTGTTACACTTGTAGCAGAGCTTAGGTTACTAGTTTAGGTAATCAATGGGCCGAGTAATAGTATAGTATGTCCAAGGAGTATTATTTTTTGAAGAAAATGAGTGGTCCTCTATTCGAAGAGGAGAGCGCTTATGCATTTCATTTTACACTTAAAAATGGTCTATAAAATTTAGTTTCCTATGTACAACTAACCACACATGTACTTTAGCTTTAGGTGGAGAATTACCTTTCTAAATATATCCAAATATATTCGACCTAGTAGCCAAAAAATTCAGAAATTTATAAGAAGAGTGTTGTATAAACTTTATTATTATCCCAACACCATATTTGATGTCATTCTCATTATCAATGTTATATAATTCTAATTTAGCATGGAGTAAAGCAAATTTAAACAATGTATTTCCAGCTAAAGTACGACTAAAACTAAATTCCCATGAAAACCTAAATTTGGTCCATATATTTCAGAAATCAATACATTTTTAAAATTACATATTTCATAAAGTTATTTAAATTTCACTTTAAGTGGAATAACTGATATCCAACTATCATACCAAATTTATATGTTATTCCCTGAATGTACCACATTATTAGTTCCTAATTTGTAAATATCATAACATTTTATTATCGATTTCCAAAAATGTCAAATATTATTTGTATTATTAGAAGATATATGTTATAAATTAAATGTACCACCATACCATTGATTTAAAATTATTTCTTTCCAAATAAAATTTTCAATATTTTCATTAAATTTTCATATCCATTTTCTTAATAAAGACGTATTTAAATTATGTAAATTTAAAATACTTAACCCTTACTCCTCTATAGATTTACATTACATTTAATTAGACATTTTGGACTACTATTAGGATTATCACCACTCCTAAAAAATCTCTCCTTATTTTATCTATTTTATCAATTACCCATTATGAAATGTGATAAAATGTATATGGGTAATGCTGATAAAAAAAAGTTGATAAGGATTATAGTCTATCCTACTTGCTCTTGATAAAACTTTACCATTCCAGTTAGATAATCTTTTGTTAATTTTATCAAATATTATTAACCAGTCATCATGTTTGAGTTTAGATGGCCTTATTACAAAACCTAAGTATTCTATGGAAAATTTAATAATTTTACAATTTAATGTACAAGCAACTTGATTCTCTATCTTATCAATATCATTCAATAATAACATGGAACTCTTATCAAAATTAATCCTTAATACATAAAGCAATTCAAAAATATATAATATAAACTTAAGTGCTATATTATGTAACACCCCATAAAATCAACCATAAATAAATTGAGTAAATTAAATTAAATAAGATAGGGTTGAAAATGGAAATTTTATAAAAGTTGGAATATAATGAAAGTTATTCCGCTGCATTTGTGGCAAAATTCTCAACTGTTTTCACATATAATATGCTGAAAATAGAGCTCAAACGAAGAAGTTATGAGAAGTTTGAAGTATTTAGATATAAATTAATTTAATTTGAATTCAAATTCAAATGTGTATATAAATTTAGGGTTTGAATTTCAAAAATTAACTATAGGTTTACTTGGGGGTTTAGTGAAAGTTAAGTTAAACAATTAATGTTAAAATTTAATTTGGGAATAAAATAAACGAGTAATGGAAATAAATCAGTGCACCCCAGAACAGTGGAGATGTCAACATCTCCAACCCAAGCGGTTGACCCATAGCGGTCGACGGGTCAAGGGGGCGGTCGACCCCTATTCAGGGAGGCAGATAGGAATTTTTCGTGTTTAAATGCTCCATATTTATCCATTTTTCACCTAACTTTGTCCTACGGTTCTGGTGCATTTGAACTCCTATAAATAGGACCCTAACCTCTCCACTATTTATTCATAAATATTTGGGGAATTCCTCGAACCTCTACCATTCTTGTCTCTCCAAATTAGATTCAGAAACTCCATTAGGAATTCAGGTAAGAATTCAATCTAGTTTTCTATTTATTTCTTCTCCTTTAACCTTATTCTTATTCTATTCTTCTCCAACTATTCTGAATCTAATAAATATATATACCTCTCGCTTGCTATAAATACACGCGCGCACGCACACACACATATCAAAAGAGAGATTCTTGAAGGGGTTGTAAGGCATGCAAATCCAAGGAAGCTAAAGCGAAGGAATTCTATGAGTGGAAACCTTAGTATTTCTTTTTTAGTAATTGATTAGTACAAATATATGGATTTGAATATGCCTTAGGGATTTTGGGATTGTGAAAACAAAATAGATAAAATCCCCCAAAATTTCTTTTTATTTCAAAATGTCAATTCTAGATGGAGATTCTCAATTATTATGTTAATTTGAAGGAATTTATGTTGTTTCTGCAATTTTTGATAATTTCATAGTCTATTCCATAACTCCTCATTCTTTGATTCAAATTATGAGTCTTCAATAATAAAATAAGGGTGTAGAACACGAATTCTGTTCATAGTTTACACCACTTATTCATTATAAAATTCCTTCATTTATTTCTTTGTAAAAGAGGAGTTGAATAGAATATGAAGTCAAGATTGCAATTCCTATTGTTTAGGATATTCCATTGAACTGATGTAATAAATTGGGTTTCTATTTCTATTTACAAGTCTATTTATTTCAGTTTGGATATAAATATTTAATCCCTTATTATGGATATTGAAATCTTGGAAATCTAAAGGGAAAGGACTTGCATTACTATTATGGTTAAAGGAATTGACATTTAATGCTGGTTTAGGGCATATGAACCACATGGTTAGAAGTTATTAGGTGCGAATATATATTTATTTCTATTAGTGTAATAAACGTATAATTATGGCATATAATTGCATAGTCAATTAGGTAATAATTGTCATAAATTGTCCCTTAGGAAGGTAATTAATATTTCAAGGCATAATAAGGAAGATTCCTTATAAGGCCTCAATTATGAAACAGTAAGATGAGTACTATATATGGAGAGTATTTAAATTATAGCTAAGTCACAGGGATGCGAGGTCAGTCAAAAGACATACAGAAGTCTGCATAGCTAATCGGCTATCGACAGTGTGACTTTGGGGTTGATATGAGACATCTCTCATAATAAATATTTATGATGACATGAGGTTAGTGTTGAAACTTCGTATTTACGATATTTCGTAATTACGATATTTTGACTATGACAACTATACAAGTCATTATTATATACTAACTTGTGTTTGCAGGAATTAATCAAGACCGGATTCAAATAAGCTTCAAATCTTATATATGTATGTATCGAGTCTGTGTCTAGAGTTTACTCATGTTAAAATCTCTCCTATATGATATATATTTCAACACATTTTTCATTTCATTAGCATACTCTCATAATCATTGCATATTCTCATTTTTAGTTTACATTCAGACGTCTGAATGTACCAAATCAGACGTCTGAATCTGGAAAAATGAATATTGTTTAGTACAATATTCAGACGTCTGACTTGTTAATTTCAGACGTCTGAAAATGGTTATTTTTAGCCTATTTCCTTTCTGGTTTGAGCTCGTGCAATTTCAGAAGTCTGAATTATTCAATTTAGAAGTTGAATATCTATAACGGCTATATTTTCAAATAGGCACTTCCATTCGTGAAGAGATGCGTTCTTCATTTCAATAGATATGACCATAACTCTTCATGAACATATGCACCTATTTATAATCTATATAAACACATTAGAATCATGTTTCCATAACTCAATTCAATCTATTCTTACTCTACTATCATATTCTTTGATTCTAATACTCTTGTGCATTCAATTTTATACAAATTCATTATATTACTTCCTTATTCTTCACGTATTCATATATATATATATATCATAACGGAGAAGATTATAGGAAGGGTGTACCATAATTGACAAATTCGTGTTATTAAAGAACACATAAAGTCAAGAAAACTTTATTTGTAAAAGACTTGTTCTGCTGCTCAGGCAAAGTGAAGTCCTCTTCTACTACTGAGGTGCAAAATCATGTTCCGTTGCTCAGGTGTTGTAAACCTATTCCTCCGGGTTAAGCGAGGGTTATAGTTAGTTGAAAGTCCAGAAGGAGTCTGGGACTGGACGTAGAATGGGAAGTTCGAACCAGTATAAAAATTCTTGGTGTGCTTGTTTTATTTTACTTATTCACATTGCTATAGTATCTTAGTTTATTTCCGCACTAGTATAGTATAATTCCATATAGCATGATCCACACTATCTTTTCATTTGGTATCAGAGCAAGGCATCTAATAACCGTTACAAAGTTATTTGATATTTTGTTAATATGGAAAAGAACACCAGCACTAGCACAGTCACTAACACCATTTTTGTAAAAGGTCAATCTACTGCACGACCTCCACTATTCAATGGCATGAATTACAACTATTGGGAAACTCGAATGCATATTTATATGCAAGAAAATGGTTTTGATTCATGGAATATCACTCAAACTGAGTATAACATTCCTACAACAGAATACTCTTCATGGTCAAACACACAAAAATTAGATGCTACTGCAAATGCCAAAGCTATGAATATGTTATTTTGTGCCTTAGACAAGAATGAATTTAATCGAGTTAGTATGTGTACAACTGCTTATCAAATATGGAGAACACTAAAAGTTACATATGAAGATACTAACAAGGTTAAACAAAGCAAAATTTCTATGTTGAAAAGTCAATTTCAAAATTTTAGAATGAAACATGATTAGTCTATTAGTGATATGTACTCTAGATTTCAAGATATTTATCACTCTCTATTAGGACTAGGAGAAAAATTTACTGATTTTGATATTGTATCAAAAATCCTAAACTCTTTAACGGATGAATGGGAAAGAAAGGTCTTAGCCATTGAAGAAGCAAATGATCTTTCTACTATGAAGCCAGAAGAGTTAATAGGAAATCTAATGTCCTACGAAGTGAATTTGCAGGCTAAAAGAGTACAAGCGCAAGACAAAAAGAATATGGCATTTCATGCAGAAAAAGAAGAATCAGATTCGGATGAAGAATACTTAGCATTCATTGCTAAAAACTTTAAAAAGTTTTTGAAGTACAGAAAAGGAAATCGAAACCACGGGAAAAGAAATTTCAACAACAATTCAAATAAGCCATCTTCATCAATACTAGAATGCTTTAACTGCCACAAGAAGGGGCACATACAAAAAGATTGTCCATAACAGAAGAAAACATATCACAATAAGAACCGAATAGACAAGTTTAAAAGAAAAGCATTTTCAGTAACATGGGATGACTCAGATTCTTCTTCTTCAGAAAGCAGTAGTGACAGTGAAAATGAACAAGCAAATGTTTGTTTCATGGCTACAGAGAATGAGTTAAATGATCTTACTTTTGATGACATGATTGAAATAAATTCTGAATTATTAGATACTTTAAAAAGTCTCAAAAGAAAATATAAAGAGGCTCTAGAAAATCAGAGAAAAGCAGAATTCGAGAGAGATATGCTTAATGATGAAAAGAAGATATTAGAAGAAGAACTTGGAAAACTTCAAGATACTTTTTCTAATGATAACTCTCAACTCACCTTATTGAGTCAAGAAATTAAAACTCAAAAGGAAATGAATGATGCTCTTATCTCTGAAAATCATGAGCTAAAAACCAAGATCAAAATGATTGAACTAGACAATACTAGCCTCAAAACAAAGTTAGAAAGCAATACTAAAAATGTGACTAACTTCAATAAAGGCAGAGAGAACCTATCTAAGATTATTGAGAATTCCCAATCTGTTTTAAATAAGAAAGGACTAGGTTATTCTAAGAAATCAGTAGCTCCACCCAAAAATAAACAAAATAGGAGAAATATTTCTAAACCCAAGTCTACCATAGTTCAACCAAAAAGGAATCAAAATTCAAAAAACATAAAAATATGGGTTCCTAAAACAAACAACAGTTTGATTAGGAATAAATATATAAAATCCTTTTTGGAAAATGTGCATAAGAGTCAAAATTATTTATACAAAGGGAATACTGAATCCTCTTGGGTTTGGTTTCCTAAGACCTAACTCTTAGGACCCTATCAAAAAGTGGGTACCAATGTTATTCTTTTATTTTTTACAAGTCCCACTTAAGAAAAGAGGAAAATGGATACTCGACAGTGGTTGCTCAAAACACATGATAGGAGACAAAAATATGCTAACAAATATTACATATTCAGATGGAGGCTCTGTCGCATTTGGAGACAATTCCAAAGGTTATATCATCGGCAAAGGCGATGTGAGAAATTATGGTATATCTAATTCACCTCTCATTTTCAATGTTTTACTTGTCAAAAACTTGAAGCACAATTTGTTAAGTATTAGTCAATTATGTGACAAAGGATTCAAAATACATTTTCTGAAGATAAGTGTAGCATTTATGATCACAATAAAAATCTTATCTTTGAAGGAAATAGAGATAGAAACATATACGTTCTGAATATGAAAATCAATCATAATTCAGATATGTGCTTAATAGCCAAAGAAAATGATCCTTGGTTATGGCACAAGATATTCTATCATATTAACTTCAAAGCAATAAAAAAACTTTCTAAAAATGATTTAGTCAAAGGATTACCAAAAATGAACTTCAAAGTTGATCATATTTGTGATGCATGTCAATTAGGAAAGTTAACTAAATCATCTTTCAAATATAAGAAAGTTATTTCTACATTACAACCACTTGAATTACTTCACATAGATTTATTTGGACCTACTCAAGTATAATCCATAAATCACAATAGATATGTGTTTGTAATTGTAGATGACTTTTCTAGATATACTTGGACCATATTTATGAAAAATAAAAGTGATACTTTTGACCATTTTAAAGTTTTTGTCAAAAGAATCCAAAATTTGAAAGGATTAAAAATAAAGAATATTAGAAGTGATCATGGAGGAGAGTTCGAAAACGAAGCTTTTGAACATTTCTGTAAAAGGAAAGGAATTTTTCACAATTTCTCATTTCCTAGAACTCCACAACAAAATGGAGTTGTATAATGGAAAAATAGAACATTACAGGAATGTGCAAGAACTTTGTTAAATGGAAGCACACTTACAAAACATTTCTGGGCAGAAGCTGTAGCAACTGCTTGTTATGTTTTGAATCGTGTTTCTATACGACCTCTTACCAAAAATACTTCATATGAACTTTTTCATGGAAGAAAACCAAATAATTCCTATTTTAAAGTTTTTGGATCAAAATGTTTTATATTAAATAGCAAAGATCAGCTTGGCAAATTCGATGCGAAATCCGATGAAGGTATCTTCCTAGGATATTCAGATCGAAGCAAAGCTTATCGGGTGTTTAATAAAAGAACTAATACTATTGAGGAAACTCTTCATGTATCTTTTGATGAAAATTTTCTACAAAAACCAAGTATAAGAGATGATGAAGAATTTCCAGATAATATCACAAATATTGACAATATAAATTTTGAAAATAATGAAAACATAATTGATAATTCTAGAGAAAATGAAAACGTTATTCATAACAACAATGAGTTAAGATCTCCACCAAAAATATTACGGGATCATCCTGTTCAAAATGTTATTGGAGAAATTAATTCAAACGTCCGAACTAGAAGTCAATTAAATCAAATGGGCCGCATAGCATTTCTTTCCAATATCAAACCCAAAAACCCTAAAGAAGCATCTACCGATGACTACTGGATAATTGCAATGCAAGAAGAGCTAAATCAGTTTGAAGGCAATGAAGTTTGGGAGTTAGTTCCTAGACCAAGTGATCAAACTGTTATTGGTACAAAACGGATCTATAAAAATAAAGCGGACGAACAAGGTAACATCACCAGAAATAAAGCAAGGTTAGTCACTCAAGGTTATAATTAAGAGGAAGGAATTGACTACGAAGAAACGTTTGCTCCTGTCGCTAGATTAGAAGCAATGCGTATCTTATTAGCCTATGCATGTTTTCATAATTTCAAACTTTATCAAATGGATGTTAAAAGTGCTTTTCTGAATGGTTATATAAAAGAAAACGGGTACGTTGAACAACCTCCTTTATTTATCCATGAGAAACATCCAGACCATGTTTATAAACTTAAGAAAGCTCTATACGGTTTGAAACAAGCACCACGTGCTTGGTACGAACGACTTAAGAGCTATTTACTATCATCTGGATTTCAAATTGGAAAGGTTGATCAAACACTTTTTATTAAACATTCAAAAAGGGATATTTTAATTGTTCAAATTTATGTTGATGACATCATTTTTGGTTCTACCAATGAAAAATTATGCCAGGACTTCTTCGATATTATGACCAAAGAATTTGAAATGTCCCACATGGGAGAATTATCATATTTTCTTTGTTTACAAATCAAACAATTACAAAATGGTATTTTTATTAATCAAGAAAAATATTGTAATAATTTAATCAAAGGCTTCGGAATGGAAAATACTTCTGCCAAACCGACTCCTATGAGTACAACCACACATCTCGATAGAGATGAAAAAGGTAAAAGTATTGACCAAAAATTATACCGAAGTATGATTGGATCATTACTATATTTAACGGCCAGTCGTCCTGACATAATGATGAGTGTTTGTTTGTGTGCTAGATTTCAAGCCAATCTAAAGGAATCACATTTAAGAGTAGTCAAACGTATATTACGTTATCTTAGTAATACCAAGGACTTTGGACTTTCCTATCCAAAAGAGTGTCCTTTCGAATTAGTATCATACAGTGATGCTGATTTCGGTGGATCTCGGACAGATAGAAAAAGTACCAGTGGTACGTGCCATTTTATTGGAAAATCGTTAGTTTCTTGGTTTAGTAAGAAATAAAACTGCATTTCACTTTCTATATGTGAAGCAGAATATATTTCTACTGCATTAGCTTGTGCTCAAGTTATCTACATGCAACAGACACTTAGAGATTTTGATATAAATTTAACAAATTCAACAATATATTATGATAACTCGAGTGCTATTAATTTATCAAAAAATCCAGTCAATCATTCACGAACGAAACATATTTATATTCATCATCATTTTCTTCGTGATTGTATTGAAAAAGGAATAATAAATTTAGATTTTGTTTCATCCGAAAATCAATTAGCTGATATTTTTACGAAACCACTTCTTGAAAATATTTTTATAAAACTAAGACGAGAACTTGGAATTGTCTCGTTTAAAAACTTATAATTTGATTTTCCGAGATATATTATTACTAGCATACTATTCTTTTTCGGCATGATCTTAAGTACAAGTTTAATGTTATTTATGTTCCAATTTTACAAGTTACATTATGAATTGCCTTTTCACTTTGTCTTTTTTTAACCATTCATTTCCTGCAAAGAAATTGTCCATATTTTTTGCTATTTTTTTTAAATCTTTGGAGCTTATTTATTATTGGTTCTCATCCACCAGTTTACTTTCCAATATATCTTTACCTCTCACCTATAAAATCCTCCTTTCACATTATTTTTCCATATCAGCTTCCTTGTTTTGTAATTCTATCTTCAATTATTAACAAAACCATGGTTCTTTCCAAATTACTCGCAATTTTCTTTTATTCTATGGCGTCGAATGGCTCTACTTCAGAAGAACCTTCTTCTGTAGAGTTTTCTACACCATCATCAGCTTATTCTTCCGATTTACCAACACCAACCCCCTGCTATGAACCTGCCCGGCATGTATCTCCGAATAATCATACCGGTCATACTCCAGAAAAGAAGAAAGCTCGTCATTTCTTGTTCTTCGGTTCTCCGCAAACTAAACAAAAAATTGATGATATTTATCATTATCAACGGGAATCGATAGGACTTCAACGAGAAATGTACTATGAGCAAAAAGTTAATTCACAACGTCTTAACTTTCTGGAGAACCTTGGTTGGAAAATCTGCGGTTCATCTAAGTCTAATGTTCATCAACCTACATCATCTTCCCATCACAATTCACGGAATCAGACATCGCAACGTTCTCATGTATCACCAAATTCATGGGAACGTGGCAGTAACTGGAATTCTTTGGAATCATCTAAGGGAAAGATGAAGATAGAACTAGAAGAGCCTAAGACTCCTAGAAATCATCTTCCTCATCATAGACACAAAATCGTCAATTGATTTTAAATGTTGATTTTGTGTTTTTAATTGTATTTTTTTAATAAACAACTTATGTATTTCATGTTTTTAATAAATATGTTTATTCTTCACAGGAATACATTTTTCTTGAAATTCAGACGTCTAAAATGGTTAAAATAGACATCTGAATATTGTCAAATAAATATTTTTGACTTCAGATTCAAACGACTAAAACACCCAAAATAGACGTCTGAATATGCCCAAAAATGAACTATTTGCATTCTGTTTGAATTTTTTTGATTTCAGACGTCTGAAATACCAAATCCAAACGTCTGAAAAGTACTACCAATTCAAATTTTAGGGGCTTTTCAACATTTTTCCCCCCACCTACCATCTTAAATCCATTCAAATCCTCCTCTATACCCCATTTCCAGTAAACCACTTCATTTTATTTCACCAAAAACCACCTTTTCAATCTTAAAAACTCAAACTTTATCATCAAATCTTCACAAATGGCTCCAAGACCAAAGAGATCTAGGGCTTCAACTTCCTCATCCACTCCTAACTTTGATCAATGGCTTTGGAATGACGAGGCAAAACGACGTTTTGCTCAAATGGATAGATCCAACTTCTTTCCCGGTGCCTTTATGAAATTTGAAGAATTTGAGCCTTATCAAATTCGACAAATAGCTCGCTCTAATGGGTTAGAATCTCTTCTTTCATTTACTGCCAATAATGTAAAGATTAATCATCTATTGGTCAAGCTTTTTTATGCAAACATGAATTTGGATCATCACCATCCTCACAATCTTGAAGATTGTATTTGGACTATAGTTTGTGGTACTAAAATTTTCCTTCCACTTGTTCGTCTTGGAGAAATCCTTCAATGTCCTTTAACCGGAACCGATTTAGATGATATTGAGGTCTCTCTATCCTTGGACGAACGAGATGATGTTTCTCATCGCTTTCTTTCTGACGATATTACTAAACTCACCTCTATTCAACTTCGGCCACAAGCCCGTATCATTCATAGAGCTTTGATTCGCTCCGTTTTACCTCGAACCAGTAGCTATGAAGTTGTTAATAAGCGCAACTTTCAAGCTCTCTATGCTATATACTCCGGACAATCCATGGATTGGGGCCGTGTCATTATGGAAGAGTTTATGGATGTGAATCGCCGTCGTCATTATAAAAATTTTCACTATGGTGCTTATATAATGAAAATTCTCCAAAACTATGGTATTTCTTTTCCTGAATCCGAATTTTCAACAGTTAAAGAGCTTGGATCCAAAACCTTAGGACTTATGAACTTACCGAAACGTCCATAAAGTCTAGCTTTTATATCATTCTAAGAATGGACCGCCAACCGTGATCAAAATCGACCTCAACCTCCTCAACATCATCATCCTGTTGCTACACAAGTTCAAGAGGAAAATGATGATGAAATAGAAGTTCTAAATCTCGAATCTACCTCATGACAAGCTTTGGTTAATCTTTCCCAAAATCAAGCCAAGATTAAGATTAAAATGGATAAGTTCGAAAGGCAAACCAATAAAAGGTTCAACTCCATTCGTGGTTTTCTAAATAAAATTTGGGAACGTATTGGTTACTCTTCCTTGACTTCTACCGAAGCTTTTGATCCAGCCCCTTTTCAATAGTCCTCTAGCTTCGACACCAATGATGATGATAATGAAGACGATGAAGAAGAAAATGATGATGAGTCAAGCGAAAAGTTTTAAGGTAGTGGTATGGTTGTTTTCTTATCTCAAAACATTCGTAGTTATATGCTTTTTGTTGTGTATGTATTTTTGTGGTAATCTCGTACTTGCTATGTTGGTTTGTAAAATTAAACTTCTATGTCTCTTTTGGAATAGTGTTGTATGTTAACTATTCTACAGTATCTATGCTATTCTTGCTTACTATCGTTCATATGATATGTGAGTATTTCATATATATTATGTTTCCTTTTTGTCGATGTCAAATGGGGAGAAGGAGTTTAAATACTACCATCGACAGGGGGAGCTTATAGTAAGGGGGAGTACATATAATTCTATTTCCTGTTTATATATGTTCATATTGTGTATATACTTATATAGTTGTCATCGTCAAAAAGGGGGAGAATGTTGAAACTTCGTATTTACGATATTTCATAATTACGATATTTTGACTATGACAACTATACAAGTCATTATTATATACTAACTTGTGTTTGCAGGAATTAATCAAGACCGAATTCAAATAAGCTTCAAATCTTATATATGTATGTATCGAGTCTGTGTCTAGAGTTTACTCATGTTAAAATCTCTCCTATATGATATATATTTCAACACGTTTTTCATTTCATTAGCATACTCACATAATCATTGCATATTCTCATTTTTAGTTTACATTCAGATGTCTGAATGTACCAAATTAGATGCCTGAATCTGGAAAAATGAATATTGTTTAGTACAATATTCAGACGTTTGACTTGTTAATTTCAGACGTCTGAAAATGGTTATTTTTAGCCTATTTCCTTTCTAGTTTGAGCTCGTGCAATTTCAAAAGTCTGAATTATTCAATTCAGAAGTTTGAATATCTATAACGGCTATATTTTCAAATAGGCACTTCCATTCGTGAAGAGATGCGTTCTTCATTTCAATAGATATGACCATAACTCTTCACGAACATATGCACCTATTTATAATCTATATAAACACATTAGAATCATGTTTCCATAACTCAATTCAATCTATTCTTACTCTACTCTCATATTCTTTGATTCTAATACTCTTGTGCATTCAATTTCATACAAATTCATTCTATTACTTTCTTATTCTTCACGTATTCATATATATATATATATATCATAAAGGAGAAGATTATAGGAAGGGTGTACGATAATTGACAAATTCGTGTTATTAAAGAACACATAAAGTCAAGAAAACTTTATTTGTAAAAGACCTGTTCTACTGCTCAGGCAAAGTAAAGTCCTCTTCTGCTGCTGAGGCGCAAAATCCTATTCCGTTGCTCAGGTGTTGTAAACCTATTCCTCTGGGTTAAGTGTGGGTTATAGTTAGTTGAAATTCCAGAAGGAGTTTGGGACTAGACGTAGATCGGGAAGTTTGAACCAGTATAAAAATTCCTGGTGTGCTTGTTTTATTTTACTTATTCACATTGCTATAGTATCTTAGTTTATTTCCGCACTAGTATAGTATAATTCCATAGAGCACGATCTGCACTATCTTTTCAGTTAGTCCCTGTGACGCCTCACCCCGAGACCGACACTAGCAGATAGAATTACTATGTAATTCTCTTTGTTAATGTAGGTCTCGGGGTGGGTGTCACAGTCCCAAATTCTGTATGATAAATCTGCCAGCTAATTGGCTACTAGTTCCTACGAATGTCAGACTAATGTGAGACGTCATTATGAGTATGAATCATAATTCAAAGGGCATGCTTCACGGTCTTAAGGTATTAAGTGGTTGTTTGAGGGCATGCTTCTTTCCCCATGAAGTACTAAATGGCCAAGAGGCTAGTTTTAGGCACGATAGGTGGGATCTCGACAGGGGTCCGCTTTGGGATGAGGTATTAAGTGATTGATTAAGGGTTCGCCTTTCCATAAAGAAGTATTAAGTGGCCCAAGAGATACCATGCAATATTAGCTATATATTTACCATTGAGGGGTCCGCCTTGGGAATAGGTATTAAATGATGGGGTCTGCCTCAATTGAGGTCTTAAATGGCCAAAGTTTGCCTATTTTCCAATAAAAGGTATTAAGTGACTTGGATACTATCTCTTGCATTGTTAGATATTTATGATGTGGGATTTGGGTTAAGGGATTTAGAATCCTGCTTCGAGAATGGAAGATATTAAGTGGCTGATTGTGGACCCACCTTCTTCCCTTATAAGAAGTATCAAATGGTTTTATGTGCATAAGACATATTCTTATTTTGAAATATATTGCCCAAGTACTGAAATGGTAAGACATGAGGTTTTTATTCACCAGACATTTGTTGTTCTAACTCCCTCCTCATTACAATACAAGTTAAGGACGGAGTGATGATATCGACGATGCTTAAAGGTGGAGTGGCTTAATCTTATGGCAGTTATTATTATCTTTTATGATGTTTTATGTTGTACCCATGTATTTTGGATAAATGATGTAACGAATTTTACTTGACAGTTTGATAATGTTTTGTATTATGACATTTCAAATGGTTTTAAAATAAAGGGATACAATTGCTATTATATTTTATTTCATCCGCTGTGAGTTCTGAAAGAATAGTTATTGCTCTATACTGTTACTTCTTTTTCCAACAACAGCCAGCCTTAGAATGGATCTAAGTTTCGACGGGTCTTTTCTTGGTTGATATTTAGGCATGTTCTGAGGTGGGTTGTTACACTTGGTATTAGAGCCTAGGTTACTCCATCAACGGGGAAACTATACGTATGAGTGGCGTACTTGTTATTTCTGAAAAGGTTTTTCAAAGAATTTTCAAAAAAATTCTTACTATACACACACACCCCCAATTTCCTTGAACATACTCACACACACACTAGGCAACCCTTTTTCTTTCAGCATATAATACTATCTTAGGAAATCGTTACTAAAGATTCAACCTATAGATAGTTAATATGGATGATAATCAATCTTCTTCCGGAATTGGGATCCATGCCCGCTGAAGACCTCCCATTCGTGGAATGATCAAATTGCTTAAACAATATCTTAGGACTATTGAAAAATTTCCCATTTCTCCAGCTACACTGGTGGCACCTACATCTTCGCTTGCCAATGCAGCAACCCATCCTATTGACTTTCCTAAATTGTGTAAGAACTTTCTTAATATAGGAGGAAAGAAATACTCTGGGACCAAGGGATATCTGGAAGCTAAAGCATGGGTTAATGACTGTGAGAAAATATGTAGGAAACTTGGTTAGGAAGATCAGCTAAAGAGGAGGATGGCAGCTTGGCACCTCAAAGGAGAAGCTCTAAATTGGTGGAAATTGGTAACCAAGAATAACGCTGGAAGGATTTTCTCGTGAGATGAATTCAAAAATAGATTTGATATAAGGTTTATGTCTAAGGCAGAATTGAGTCTACAATTAGAGAAATTCATTCAGCTTAGGCACAGAGACTCCACTCTAAAGGGGTACATAGCTAAGTTCAAAGAGCTGGCTAAATTCGAGATAAGGTTGATAGATACACCTATGAAAAAGGCCAAGAATTTCGTGAAGGGCCTAAATTCTCTGCTGAGAGAAATGTTGTTGACCCAAGTACCCATTGGTGCCATGTATGAGATGTTGTTGGAGATAGCAGTGCTACACATGACCAACGTGGACGATAAGAAGACAGAAAAGAAGAAGGTTGCACCTACCCAAAAGCAAGGAGGGTCCAAGAAGGGAAGCTTTTGGGCTAACAAGAAGTCGAAGGGGAAGTTTTAGAAGGATGGTAAGGTGTGCAAGCGATGCCAGAAGAAAGGTCATGAGGCTAAAGATTGTACGGTGAATTTGATGAAGGAAGCTTTTAAAGGGAAGTGCTTTAATTGCCACAAGGAAGGGCACCTTAAGAATCAATGCCCTAAGTTGGTAAAGGAAGGATCAGGCAGACAAGCTTATGCTATTGACGCCGTCCCTATTGCAAGTAGACCACCAATAGACCGAAGGAAGACATCATTAGAAGGTATAACTCTTACTTTAGGGGTTACAACCCGTACCCTATTTGATTCAAGGGCATCACATTCCTTTAAAGCTAGGAATGTAGTAAACTTCTTAAACCTTCAAACCCAAATTGTCACCAGCCTAATAGTGGTCTCTAATCCTATTAAGGGTTCGACACATCTCTCTTTTATTTACAAAGACCTAGTGATGGACATATTCGATGTTGATTTCATATGTAATGCGTACGTTCTAAATTTTGAGGGGTATGGACTTATCTTGGGTATGGATTGGTTAGCATATTGTGGAGCAATTCTTGATTGTGATAGGAGGGTTGTACGATTAAGAAGTTGTGGAGGCTGTGACCTAGAAATTCTTTGTACACCCCAAGACTTAGTCAAGTTAAGCCATCTATATTCACTAAATCTATCTATTGGAGAGCAATCATTCGTACCCGTTGTCTGTGAATTTCTCGATGTCTTTGAGGAAGTCTCGGGTCTCCCACCCCAAAGGAAGATCGAGTTCCGAATAGATTTGGAAAAGGACACAAGGCCAATTGCCCCGCCTTTAAGACTCATGGCCCCCAAAAAAGAAGAGAATCAGATAAGCAAGTCTTTGAGCTATTAAAGAAAGGATTCATCTATCGAAGTACTTCAGAGTAGGGAGCCCTTGTTGTTTTCGCTACTAAGGTAGACGGTTCATTGAGACTTTGCGTCGACTATAGGGAATTGAACAAGTTGGCAAGGAAGAATAGGTACCCTTTACTTAGGATAGATGACTTGTTCGATCAGCTTGGAGGAGCTAAAGTCTTTTCTCAACTAGACTTAGCAACTGGATTCCATTGATTGAGGATTGCAAAAGAAAGCAAGTGGAAGACCACATTTTGCACACCAGATGGACTCTATGAGTGGGAAGTGATGCCTTTTGGATTGATGAATGCCTCCGCATACTTTGTGGATTTGATGAGTAGGGTACTAGGGGCAACTCAATAAATTCATCGTTGTGTTCGTATATGATATTTGGGTTTCCTATAAGGGCAAAGAGGAGCATAAGGACCACCTAAGAGAGGTAACAAGAACCTTAAAAGGCATTAGCTTGAGGCCAAATTTGCTACACTACAACAAAACAGGCTTTTTACAACGGGCAATGCCCGTTGTAATATGTGTTCCACAACGGGCAGCCGACCGTTGTAATAGGCGATGTTGTAATAGATCGACCATATTTTACAACGAGCAATGCCCGTTGTAATAAACTTTTTACAACGGGCAATGCCCGTTGTAATAGACCTTTTTACAACGGGCAATGCCCGTTGTAATACACCTTTTTACAACGGGCAATGCCCGTTGTAATACATGATATTGCAACGGTTTTTGACCGTTGCAAAATAAATGCAAATTTTTAAAAAAAATTACAACAGCATATATCCATACTAATAATGAATAATTTAACAAAATTATTGTACTAATGACAACCATATTTATTCATATTTACTAAAAATATCCAAAAAATATTAACTAGCTGCATTAGCATTATGTACTTCAATCTACTGTGGAATATTCAATAGGTTCCACTTTTACATTTTGCTAAATAAAGGTAGCAACTCATTTAATAGCGTTGGTTTATCTCTTCGGAGAAGAAGGTTTTCTACTTTTCTACGATTGGATGTCTAAGATACGCTGGCTCTTGATTTAATCTATTTTCGACGGATTCTAATGTTGTACTTGGTCTAGGGTGTATAGAAGAAATTTGTGACTAAACCATTATCTTTTACAATCAAGTAAAAAAAATTGTGACGTGCAGTTAACCCCTGTGATCTTAATACTCGATTAAGTAATTAATCTCAACTATAGGGTTTAATTTGTACTTACAGACATATAGTTATGTGTGCCAATGAAAGTATCACGTTGTCCAGAAGAATTTGAGAGAATGGCGCTCACACCAAAATTTTTGCAGGGAACGGGCAAATCTAACCACATTTTTATACGATGGCCGCATAGACATATGGTACCGATATTTTTATCATCTCCCAACTAAATTGATGAGCAGAGGCAGTTAGTTTGAGTTCAAGACTTACATTTGATTACCCATTCGCTGTAAACTCACAGGAAGAAAAAGGCTACATTATATGGTATATAATTCACAAATATAACTTAAACATTGGCATTGGATATTGTCTTCACATAATATTGGGGGATTTGACCAAAATTTCCTACTATTCTAGTAGTAACCCAATAGACAGATATCTGTTACTCCAAAACTTAAAAGAAATTGAAGGATGCCGCATAACATAATCCAACAACATACATATCATCAGCGCCATATCATATTATACCAAAAAATGAACGAAAACAGTACATTTTTAGTCCAAAAATATTAGATGCACAAAGTGAATTAGGATTTTGGAAAGAAGAATGAAAAGAAGCTGCAGCATGAAGTAGGAATCTCCAAGGTATGGACTTGCAAAAGGAGCTGCTACATACATTCAAAAAATAAAATTGATCATCATTAAGCAATAAACTTCTTACTGAAAATCCCAAGTTCATCCTCTTTCTTGTGCCTTCTAAAATACACTAGTAGTTTGCATAATTTTATCAGTTGCCTTAGATTGCTTAAATCCCAAGTTCGAGTTATTCAATGCCTTCAAGCTGCCTCAGCATTTGACATATGAAGGTCTAGTAAACTTTTTAAAAAACCATTGCCGTGAACATTAAAAAGATCAGAATATAATCAAGAGATCCAAAAACATGAATAGTTGTAAAAAAATCAAAATAAAAATCAAAGGAGGCTTGGATATGATGATTCGTCATTGGCACTGCATCTAAACCCTATTTACTACATTGAAACCTTCATAAACAGTTGAATCGTCATTATCATTATTAGTATAATGGCAACCACAATCACTTGTTAACTGAACATTCTGATAAGAGAATGGCATCGGAGTTGCTCTAATACAAGTGACACAAGGAAAATAACATAACAATACAAGTCGAACTCGATCGAGAAGCAGCCGGTTTCGAATCAAATGACAAAGCAAATTCGCGGCTTCAACAAATCGAAATCCCTAATTTTTCGAGCAAAGAAAAGAGGAAAAGAGGAATGAGAGTATTCGCGGAAAAGAAGAAAAGAGGGCCGGCCTCAGTAATTTTCGTTGGGGTGCGTTGGTCTAAAATTTAGGGTTACCTATTACAACGGGCATTTTAAGCCCGTTATAAAATTGGAACCTATTACAACGGGCTGTTTTAGCCCATTGTAAAATTGGCACCTCTATTACAATGGGCACTGTGTGGACGTTGTAAAATTAACATCTATTACAACAGGCATAAAATGGCCGTTGTAAAAGCAATCTATTACAACGGGCAATCTTTGCCCGTTGTAAAAAAGACGTTATATAAGAAATCTTTTACAACGGGCCTGAACTGACCATTGTAGTAGCTAACTATTACAACGGGCAGAAATTGCCCGTTGTAAAAAAGACGTTGTAATAGAGTATTTTTGTTGTAGTGCTAAATGCCACTTTTAGAGAAAATAGGTTAGATTCCTTAGGCATATTGTTTCTGAGCAAGGACTGGAAGTAGACCCTGCTAAGTGGAAGCTGTTCAAGGATAGAAGGGTCCTAGAAATGCATCGGAGTTTAGAAGTTTTATCCGACTGGCAGGCTACTATAGAAATTTCATCAAGAACTTTGTAAGAATAGCAGCCCCCTTAACCTATTTGACTAAGAAGATCCTAGTCTTTTCTTAGGACGACAGATGCACTAAGGAATTTGAGAAGCTTAAGGAGTTATTGACTAGTGCATACGTGCTCGCTATTCTCGATGGGACCAAACCATTTATGGTTTTCACAAATGCTTGTGGCACAGGGTTAGGAGCAGTTCTAATGCAAGAAGGAAAAGTAGTTGATTATGCTAATAGGTAACTGAAGGATCATGAGAAAAGATATCCAATTCATGACTTAGAGTTGGCAGATATTGTCTTTTCCTTGACCATGTGGAGGCATTATCTCTTGGGAGAAAGGTTTGAGTTATTCACTGACCATAAATCAATCAAATACTTGTTTTTTCAAAAAGATTTAAATCTTAGGCAGCCGAGATGGATCGAATATATAGCATCGTTCGACTTTAGTATTCAGTACACCCTTGGAAAAGGAAACGTAGTCGCCGACGCTCTTAGTCGAAGGTATGCTACCCTAGGTGTTATATATGAATGGAGGCAGTCAGAGTTCCTCTCAAATTTTAACTTCCAAGTTCCAACTGCCCATAGAACCCATTCAAGGGTTTTTAGCAGTTATGGAGAGTAGGCCAGCCTTGATAGACCGCATAAGGCTCGAGTGAGTGAAGGATGAGAAGTTAGTAGAGATTTTGGAGAAGTTGAGAAATCAAGAGCATTTTCCCCATGCTAGTAGGTATTCAGCTGATGAGAAGGGATGCTTAAGAAGGGATGGATGCCTTTGTGTCCCACTGACTGATAGTTTATTAAGAGAGGTGCTTATAGAATGTCACCACTCAAAGATGACCATTCACCTCGGAGGAGACAAAATGTACAAGGATATGAAGAGGATTTTCTTTTGGCCTGGAATGAAGAAGAGTGTAGCTGAGTTTGTTGCTAAGTGCCTGACATGTCAGAGAGTAAAAGCTGAGCAAGGGAAGACTAGAGGATTACTATTACCATTGGAAATTCTGACTTGAAAGTGGGTGCATATTTCGATGGATTTTGTGGAATGATTGCCTAGAAGTCAGAGGGGTAATGAAGCTATTTGGGTTGTTATGGATAGAATCATTAAGAGTGCCCATTTTATTCCGATTAAGAACAATAGAACTACCACTTCTCTCATGCAAATCTACATCAAGGAGGTAGTTCTATTACATGGAATTCTAGTGAGCACAGTTAGTGATAGGGACCCCTTGTTCACTAGTGAGTTTTAGAGGAGCCTACAAGCAGCTTTGGGAACTTCTTTGAATATAAGCACTACATATCACCCACAAACTTATGGTCAAACGAAGAGGGTGAATAGGATTTTGGAAGACTTGTTGAGGCTTGTATTTTGGATTTCGGAGGACATTGGGAGCAGCACCTACCATTGGTCGAGTTCGTGCATAATAATAGCTATCAAGCAACAATTGTTATGGCCCCTTTTGAAGCACTTTATCGGAGGCCATGCAAATCACCAAGTTGTTGGTGCAAAACCACTGACAAAATATTACTCGGACCTGATTTGATCTATGATACCATGGAAAAAGCGAAGTTGATCAGGCAATAAATGAAGACAGCGTAAGACCATAAGAAACCTTATGAGGATAGAAGAAGGAAAAAGCTTGAGTTCGAGTTTGGAGATATGGTATTTGTCAAAGTCTCCCCTTTTAGAAAAGCTTTTTTAGGTTTGGAAAGTTTGGAAAATGGGTGCCTAGATTCGTTGAACCATTCAGAGTTTTGAAAAGGATAGGAAAACTTGCTTATCGCGTGGAGCTTCCTGATAGATTGGCAGGAGTCCACAATGTTTTCCATGTTTCTTACCTTAGAAAATGACTTTAACACCGCTATTAGAGTTGAGCCTAATTAGTTGGGGGAATTAAAGACGGATACAACAGTGCCCCGTGCCACCACACGCATTGTGGAGCACGGAACTAGGAGACTCCGTAACAAAATATTTAGGCTAGTCCGAGTATAATGGGGAGACAACTCGGCGAAAAGCACATGGGAAACCGAGGAAAAGATGAAGATCACTCATCCAGAGCTTTTCAGGGTAAATTTTATCTCCAAAATTAGGATTTTGGTCGCATCGTGGTTGCTAGATTAGATGGTAAGAGATGGTTGCCACGCTTTTTTTTCACAATCACTTTACACTAATGTAGAAATTTTTATGCATGTTTAGTGTATTTGCATACATAATTGCATGATACAATTACATAATCATGCTAGGATTGAGCTCATTTAAGTATGTCTGCAGTACATAATCACATTGCACTTTGGTTTAGTATATGGTTGTGTAGATAACTTGGTTGTGTAACATGGATTTTATTGCGTGTTATGCTGTTCGCCCCTTGAAAGATTTTAGGACGAAATCCTGTTTAAGGGTGGAAGAATGTAACACCCTGTAAAATCAAACATAAATAAATTGAGTAAATTGAATTAAATAAGGTAGGGTTTAAAGTGGAAATTTTATAAAAGTTGGAATTTTACCACGAAAGTTAGTATGTTGCGTTCGTGGCGTAATTCAGATCTATTTCCATTATAATATGCTAAAAATAGACCTCAAACGAAGAAGTTATGAACATTTGAAGTTTTCGGATTTAAATTAATTTAGTTTGAATTCAAATTCATATAAGTATTTAAATTTAGGGTTTGAATTTCAAAAACTAACTATAGGTTTACTTGGTAGTTAAGTAAATGTGAAGTTAAACAATTAACGTCAAAAGTTAATTAGGAAATAAAATAAACGAGCAATGGAAACAAATCAACGCACCCTAAAACCATGGAGAGGTTGGCACCATCGACCGAAGCGGTCAACCCCTAGTGGTCGATCGGCCAATGGGGGGCGTTCGACCCCTATTCAGGGTGGCGGCTAGAGTTTTCCACGTTTAAACACTCTAGATTTATCTATTTTCACCAAACTCCATCCTAAGGTTCTAGTGCATTTCAACTCCTATAAATAAGACCCTAACCTCTCCATTTTTTATTCATAAATATCTAGGGAATTCCTCGAACCTCTTTCATTCTTGTCTCTCCAAATTTTATTTAGAAACTCCATTAGGAATTCAGGTAAGAATTCAATCTAGTTTTCTATTTATTTCTTCTCCTTTCAACTTACTCTTATTCTATTCTTCTCCAACTATTCTGAATCTAATAAATTTATATACATCTCCCTTGCTATGTGTATATATATCAAAAGAGAGATTTTGGAAGGGGTTGTAAGGCATGCAAATCCAAGGAAAGCAAAGCTAAGGATATTCTATGAGTGAAAACCTTAGTATTTCTTTTTCAGTAATTGATTAGTGTATGTATATGGATTTGAATATGCCTTAGGGATTTTGGGATTGCGAAAACAAAATAGATAAAATCTTCTAAAATTCCTTTTTATTTCAAAATGTCAATTCTAGATGGAGATTCTCAATTATTATGTTAATTTGATGGAATTTATATTAGTTCTGCAATTTTTGATAATTTCATAGTCTATTCCACTTCTCCTTCTTCTTTGATTCAAATTATGAGTCTTCAATAATTAAATAAGGGTGTAGAGCACGAATTTTATTCGTAGTTTACACCACTTATTACATACAAAATTCCTTCATTTATTTCTTTGTAAAAGAGGAGTTGAATAGAATATGAAGTTAGGATTGCAATTTCTATTGTTTAGGATATTCCATTGAATTGATGTAATAAGTTAGGTTTCTATTTCTATTTACAAGTCTATTTATTGTAGTTTTGGATATAAATATTTGATCCCATGTTATGGATATTGAAATCTTAGAAATCTAAAGGGAAAGGACTTGTATTAGTATTATGGTTAAAGAAATTGACATTTAATGCTAGTTTAGGGCATATGAACTGCACGCTTAGAAGTTATTAGGTGCGAATATGTATTTATTTTTAGTGATAAATGTATAATTATAGCGTATAACTGCGTAGTCAATCAGGTAATAATTATCATAAATTCCCCTTAAGAAGGTAATTAATATTTTAAGGCGTGATAAGATTTCTTGTAAGGTCTCAATTACGAAACGGTGAGATGAGTATTATATATATGGAGAGTATTTAAATTATGGCTTAGTCATAGGGATGTGAGGTGAGTCAAAAGTCACACAAAAGTCTATCCAGCTAATCTGGCTAGTAGTAGTGTGACTTTAGGACTGATGTGAGACATCTCCTATGATAAATATTTATGATGACATGAGGTTAGTCCTAATTTCTGTATGGTAATTCTACCTAGCTAATCTGGCTACTAGTACCTACGAATAATCGGACTAATGTGAGACGTCGTTATGAGTATATGCCATAATACGAAGGGCCCGCTTCAGGGTCTTGAGGTATTAAGTGGTTGTTTGAGGCTCCACCTCTTTTTCCCAAATGAAGTTTTAAGTGGCCAAGGGGCTAGTTTTAGGCACGATGGGTGGAATCTCGATAGGGGTCCACTTGGGGATAAGGTATTAAGTGACTGATTGAGGGTCTGCCTTTCCATAAAGAAGTATTAATTGGCTCGAGAAATTCCTTGCGATGTCAGCTAGATAGTTACCATTGAGTGGTCCGCCTTGGGAATAGGTATTAAATGATGGGGTATGCCTCATTTGAGGTCTTAAATTGCCAGAGTTTACCTATTTTCCAATAAAAGGTATTAAGTGGCTTAGATACTATCTCTTGCATTGTTAGATATTTATGACGTGGGATTTGGGTTATGGGATTTAGAAACCTGCTTTGTGAATGGAAGGTATTATGTGGTTGATTAAGTACCCGCTCCTTTCCTTATAAGAAGAATTAAATGGTTTTATGTACGTAAGGCATATTCTTATTTTGAAATATACTACCCAAGTACTGAAATGGTAAGACTCGAGGTTTTTATTCACTAGACATTTGTTGTTTTGACTCCATCCTCATTACAACATAGGTTAAGGATGGAGTGATGACGGTGACGATGCTTGAAGGTGGAGTGGCTTAAGCTTATGGTAGTTATTATTATCTTTAATGATGTTTTATATTGTACCCATGTATTTTCGATAAATGATGTAATAGATTTTACTTGAAAGGTTGATGATGTTTTGTATTATGACATTTCAAATGGTTTTGAAATAAATGGGTTTTAATTTGCTATTATATTTTATTCCATCTGCTATGAGTTCAAAAAGAATAGTTATCGCTCTATACTACTGCTTCTTTTTCCACCAACAACCAACCTTAGAATGGATCTAAGTTTCGATGGGTCTTTTCTGGGTCGAAATTTAGGCATGTCCCGAGGTGGGTTGTTATATAATATATCTGGGTAAATGAGAATTAAAGACCATGGTATCATTTGCAAACTGAAGAATGGAAAGACCGCTACTCACAGTCTCACCTCCAACATTGTTTAAAATCCTATTACTAGTATCTAATTTGATAACCCTAGAAAAAACATCAACAGCTAAGTTAAATAATAAAGGTGACAATGGATCACCTTGTCTAAGACCCCGTTTCGATTGTATTTTATTCCCCAATGTACCATTATCTATAATACTAGAATTTCCATTTTTAAGTAATGACATAATCTAGCCTACCCATCCAAGACTGAAACCGTTAGCTAATAATAGATCCTTAAGTAAATCATCATCAACAGAATCAAAAGCTTTTGCAAAATCAAAATTTAAAGTCGTACTTGTGATTATTTTTACAACAATAATTTATAAATTCCTGAACAGCTGTTACCCCTTCTGTAATGTTTCTACTCTTGATAAAAGCAATTTGAGCATTATCGATTAGTTCATTCATTTTAACGATTAATCTATTAGCAAAAAACTTTGAAATGATTTTAAAAGAATAGTTTAATTATGGAATAGGTCTAAAGTCTTTCAACTCATTTGCTCCCACTTTTTTGTGAAACAAGATTACATTAGCAAAATTAAACCTACCAAGTTATAATGTACCATCATAAAATTCATTAAATATTTTTATTATATCGTATTTTAAAAAATTCCAAAAAAATTCATAAAATAAAATAGGAAAACCATCCGGACTAGGCGATTTATCATTAGGTATGTTCTTTATAGCCTTTAAATTTTCCTCTTCCGTTAATGGGTTATCTAATCCCTCTAAATCCATTCTAATGTGATTAGGATATAAAACGTCCCATTTAGCCTTATCTTATGTTCAATCTTAGTTCCTAATATTCCTTTATAATAAATAGTAAAAGCACCATTTAAATCTTTTTGATCAAAAATCTTAATGTTATTAACTAAAATAGAATTAATGGTGTTACTCTGTTTTCTATCACTGGCTACTTTATGAAAATATTTGGTGTTCTTATCTCCCTCGTCCATCCATTGGATTATAGATCTTTGTTTCCACATCACTTCATTTTGTCTTAGAATTTTGTTTAATTCTTCTTTTAAATTAGAAAGCACATTATTCTCTGAAATATTTAAATTTCCATATTCTTCAATTTTATTCAATTTTAAATTTTCATTTAATAATTTTTATTTTTTAAATGTAATGTTACTAAGAACGTCTTTATTCCATTTCTTAAGAAAAGTTCTTAAATCTCTAAGTTTACTTACAAATATTTTAGCAATGTTATCCGAGATTTTATAGTTATAACTACCAATAAAAATCCACTTGTTTACAATTAATTCTGTAAAATTGTTTTCTAACAACTACATCTTTTCAAATATAAAGATTTTATTACCAGTATTATGGCTATTACAAGATAAAACAATCAGACAATGATCCGAGTAAATATTCCGAAGCCCAACAATCTTACAAACATGATATCATCTTCCACTTCATCGCTAATAAAAAATCTAACTAAAAATGTCATCAATGGGTCTTATTGATTATTAGACCAAGTGAAGTATCTATTATTTAATTGTAATTCAATTAAGTTACATTCCACAATAAGTTGATCAAACTCCTCAATGGTTGAAAAATCATCTTCCATAGGACATCTTTCTCCTGAAAACCTAGTGACATTAAAGTCTCCACCCATCACCCAAGGGCCTAGAGCAAGTGATCTAAACTCTAGAAATTAACTCCAAATAACCCTCTGTTATGTCCTACGATTATTTAAGTGGATCGATAGAGCCAGGTGTAGACATGGTACCTTGAGTATGGCTACATAAATACTCGAGGATGCGAAGTACACATAGATAATGATGCCACTTAAGAGATAGATACTCTGCAATGGATGGAACATTGAGAGAACGTATTTATATTTTGTTATACTTTTATTATATAGGATATGTAGCCATCAACTACGCTATCTCGAGTTATTCTTAATCGTTGTTAGTATTCCTCCATGACATGTTGCACTGTAGAGCTGGAGACATACGAACCAAAGTGGGGCACTTGAAAACATTGAAGTTAATGGATTAAGTATTATACTCCCTATACCAAGAGTTGGCATTGTAAAGTCAAGTAAGAAGCTTCCTGATTCTTGATAGCTAGCCTGTTGCAGGGTGGATTCTTTTCGTTGTACCCAGGCTTGCTTGAGAACCTGTAATCATATCCTTAGACACTAGGGATTAGGTAGGATGTAGAGAGGGGGCGAGTGTAGAATGACTTTTAGTGAGATCGAATTGATGGTATTTTATAGAAGAGGGACCCATAGTAGTGCTGAATCTCATAAGGGATCGACCAATCTTAATAGCGTATGCTCTAAGGAGAAGTTAAACAATATCGACATTGGTTCGATGAGAGTTGTAGTTGTTCTTGGGTTATTAGTTTTGTTTTCACGTGGGACATGGGAAACGGGATGACATTAATGATGGTGTTAAAGGGATGGAGTAAACACCAATGGAGAGTTAGTGGTATATGTAGATTCATGTGATTGTAGACTTGGATTCATTCGGGCAAAAGTAGAGAAGATTTATTGCTCACAAGCAAAAAGCAACCCGAGGAACATGGACGAAGAAGTCCAGTTTGAAATATAGAAATGGTTGCTAATGTGTTCATATAGGAAGTGTTACTCCTTTTAGGGAAGGATTCATGTTACATATCACTTATGGGATCGCTAGGAGAGTCTCTTCTCATAGTAGGATCTCCTTCGATGATAACTGAGGTGATTCATATTCCTTACTTCCCATGACTTTGTCATTTTCGGCTTTGCTTTGGGAAAGCAAAGTTGCAAATAGACTTAGCTTAGGAATGCTACATTTGGTTCCGTGTTCGTTAGCGATCGAGATTCAAAAAATAGTTGCTAGGATTCTACACCTAAATGGGAACGTGAACCAAAAGTGCTAACATACTTAAAAGGGAGATGATATGAGTTATAACTGGGAGCTGAAGTCAAGTAATCGAGTCATGACCGAATGAATGTGGTAGCATTCAATAAGATTTATTGGTTGCTCAATAAGGAGTAATAAGAGAACAAGTGATGCTTGGACTGATAGACATATTCACTTTTATATCTTGTGGTTTAATTTGGCCTTGAGTTGCCAAATCACATGTTATACGACTAGTTAAGTTGGAGCTAGAAAAAGATCGTATTGTAGTAGGTAGGATATTGACTTTAGTGTTAAATGGCTCCTAGAAACCAATTCATAAGAGTTAGTGGTATATGCTTATGATGCTACCAATACGATAAGAGTAACTAGAGGTAGTTCTCACTAAATAGAATTTGTTGACAACTAAAATTAGTTAAGCTTAGGGGAAGTTTGAAAGAGGATTTCCTGATTAGTTTTGTTAACTTGGATAATCTTCTACATTGCGATCTAATGCTTTATTAGATAAGCATTTCGGTACATTTAATAAATTATCCTTGTTATCATTATGTAGTTGTTATGAGTTCAAACTCGATCAAGCTATAGGTTTATTGTAAGTAAATTAACAAATCTATGATTTAATAAACTTCCTTCTTGTAGAAAGGGGTTTGATTCAGAAGGATGATAGAGTTGGCATAGGGATTGTTGGATTTATCCGGTAGTCATAAGAATTGATAATCTAAAATATAGAGTCAAATTACCTTTTAATAACAGGCATGCTTTGTCTTACATATATCTCGCATAGGAGGAATTGCACGACTTAGCTGTTGTTGTAAGGATGAATGAACTCATTGATTATGAAGTGGAGTATTTTGTTGTTTTGAAGTTGTGACTTGTTTGTTGATTGTTGTTTGGTATAGCCTTAAAGTTGATCATTATTTTGTTGTCATGGCCTAGTTTTTTATTGTTGTTTAGTTATTTACTTAGATATGGTTACTTGTTTGTTGTTGTTTGTACACTGGTTGTGGTTGCTTGTAATTTATTCGACTTTGATTTGAGATATATATTAGTGAATAAGTTGGTGATAGAAAACACATATACATAGGTGGCTTATTCGACTAAAGCTAAAAACATGTAACTGAAAAAGTTGGTAAGCATTACATTGATTAGTAACTTGAAATGGTTAATAATAAATCAAGTAGATGTCATGATAAAGAGGTTATGGCCACTTAATAATTTCAAAACAAACTGGAAGTCTTTTGGAAAGCTAGTGAACGAAGAAACTATCTTCGAATGAACTAGACTAGCTTGGAAATGAATTGCGATGAAAATGAGTTCTAAATATATGTACAGTAATGGGATATTTTAGAGATATTGTAAATTGATTCATTTAGGTAAGGATAATTTATTAGTTAAAGAATGGGTTTTTTAAAGAAATTTTAGAAGAGGATTGAATTTTTTTTAGTAATACACATATGAAAGTATATTCAAAAATGAAGTTATTTAAATGTATAAGAAAGGAATCATGTTGCTGGATTTTAAACTATGTATAAAGGAATTATGGAAATGCTTATATACATATTGGACTGTTTGGTAAATATAAATGAAGAAGAATACAATTTTGATACATGTATGAAGTATAGAGTGTTTATAAATAATTACAGAGGATAACATTTATTTTGATGCATACGAAGGATTAATTTAGTAAATTAAGATGGGTTTTTATCAGAAAAAATGCATGTTATATTATGCATATATATATATATATGGAATTGTATATGTGTATGAGTATGAGTATGTATGCTTTTATGTATGATGATTTAGTTGTATGGAAATGGACTCACAGAAATGTGTAGATGTTTTTACATACTATACATGTTTAAAAGCGTTCCTTTGTGGAAGCAGATAGTTAAGCTACTTGAAGTAAACATGCTCTTATGAAATAGCTTTGTTGACTTGTGTTGTGATTTAGAATACTAGTTGAATATTGGTATGTATGTGTATGTTTGTAAATAAAATATGATTATACCTACAATACAGCAATTGAGTATAAGTTAGGTACATAAAAGTAACGGCATGGCTATGTGGAAGCTTTCTTGCTTTAAGTCACATCTAAATTGTAAGTTGTTTGTTAATAAGTTGCGTAAAGAAGTACAAATGATAGATATGGTATATGTTATGATGTGTATTGGATATATGTTGCTTGATATGATATTTATAGTTGGCTATGCCATATATTACAAATTGGGAAGCACAGGAAAGCATGTCATACAAAGGATATGATACCGAATTTTTCCATGACTAAATGTTGATTTGTTAGGAATTAAAGCGTTTATAACTTAGCTTGGTAGTATGTGACTTGTCTTAAATATATGCTAGTGATTGATTGGTTGGTTTCTTACAGATATGCATGGTATAGGGCATAGGACTTGTTGTGGGTCGCCATGTTAGTTGCTTAAATGCTAGTGTTGACATATGTTATTATTGGTTTAGGTTTTGAGTGCTAGGCTAGTCTAGTTATGTTGCTCCGCTCTACAGGATTTTGAGGATGAAATTTATACGTGCGGAGAATGTAACAAACCGTATTTTCAGTGGTTTATAGATTTAGTAATAAGCTTAAAATAATAATTAATTTAAATTGAATGTTCAAAAAACTAACTTTTGAAGATGAACAAATAAGGACTCGACGCCTCTTCCTTTGACTCTAAAATATTCAATCAGGAGATTTTTTATTATAAACATCGATAGGTTTAATGTTATGTCATTTTTGGGATTTATTTGCAGTTATACATATTGTATGTATATACATGCATAGTTGGGCCTGGTGGAATCCTAGTTGACAGTTCAAATTTTTGGAAAGAGAAAAAATACAAGTTATGCAGGCGAAGAATTTCTTGACTTGAACGATTCGATGGTCAGTGAGACTTCGAAACGCATTAAAATAGCATCTCACGACTCTGTCATGAATGGTTCCATATTACATACTATTGTGAAGAGAAAAATGAGATGAAACGAGATCTTGAAGAATCATCATACGATACTCCTATAAGACTTGCAAGCTCGAATGTGTTCACAAAATTATTAAGCATACTAATTTAAAAATAACTAACCTAATACTCTGTCTCCTCTTTCATATAAAACCATCTTCCTCTTTGTACTTCAACCACCATGAAGCAAGCATACTCTCCACTTTTCGTAGTTAGCCACACAACTATATTCATCAAGAGGGGAAAGAAAGGATGACAATGAGTATAGGTAGTCGAGGTGGAGCTTGTGGTGCTAGAGGGTAGAGGTTTGACATTAGTTCATCATGGATGATGGTCAGGTCGAGTGATGGTAGAGGAGGTCAGAAGTGGAGGTAGCGGTATGATTGGACTCGTCTTCGAGAAAGGAAGAAGATGGGGTAGGTCGGCGATGTTCTAGGAGGTCGTAAAGGCATCCGTGAGTAAGTAAGGTTCGTCGAAGTTTTAATTGCTGGAGGCAGCATAGATGACAAGGTGAGATGTGGGTTATGTCATAGGATAGTGGCGGTGGAGGCGATTGAAGCGTCAGTGGTGGCGGTCGACTCGATAGTGAAGGAGGAGGAGGCGATGACTCAAAGATACGGTTGGATAAAGCGTGAATTTTGATTTGCTATATGATCACTAAATATGCTAGAAATCATGTTAAATATCCAATGTTGCTTTGCTTAGGGCTTGAGTCGTGAACTTGAATTGGTATTCTAGAGATGAGAATATTATTACATTGAATGTTTAAATGAATTATAGAATGAATGAGTTAAAAATCTTGACATTAAATATTAATATGTTTGGTTTGAATTGGGATGATTGATTGGTTTGGAGTTGATAGAGTAACTAAGGGATGATTCATGACATTGGTAAATGATATTGTTGAATGAAAGTAGAAATTGGAATAACGGTCAAGTAGTAAACTCAAACGATAATAGAAATGGTTCACCTTGTCAAAGTAGTTCACCGAGTATGATGCTATACTCGCTTGAATGTCGAAGACTTATAATAAAGGTGTGAGTCCGTGTCTAACAATGCTACTACAAAATGGATCGGTAATACAAAGCTACACTTCGATGACATGAGAAACAAAGGCGAACAAGAAAAGGTGAGAATAATTTCCACAAAGGGAAAATTTCCCATCTAGGTTTGAGTTTGGTGACAACAGGCACTCAAACGCCTGAATGGGAAATTTTAGAAGATTGAAATTCAAGGATTTTATCTTGCATGTTTCCAGTGTAAATATGGAAGATTCAAACATCTACAATTCAGATTTAGACATCTGAAATTCGATTTACGTTGAAATAAAGGTTAGACATATGAATACCCTATTCGAACTCCGGACTACTATGTCGAGGTTTATTGGGTTTTAGAGTTTGTGATATTGGGAATTCGGAGTTCGGGTTTGTTTTAAGGACCCATGTAATGCTAGTAAGGTCTAAAGTGATTGTAGATCAATATGATGAGTTCGAGGACATCAAGTTATGTTTTAGGTAATAGAGTTAAGGGTATGCCCTAGGGGCAATTATGTAATTTATTACATATATCTAAGTCGATAACCAATCTTGTTCAAAATAAAAGGATTTTTCGTTATATTATGTACATAATATGTTGTATTAATTATTTATTAAAAGTATATTTAATATAGAAAATCTAGAAATGATATATATTGTGATAGTAGTTACAATGTGTTGTAATCATGAGTGATTTATCACAATAAAATAAACATACATTTTTAAATATTCCTAATCAAGATGTATTGAGACTAGATATTAATACATTCATTGAGACTAGAGTATGAAACGCTCTCTAAACATTAGGCAGTGTATTATTCATGGTTTCTGGAGGCACCAAGGGTTACGTACTGATAGTTATTGGATAAATATGGAATGAATCACTCGATAATTTTCTATTAGTTAATATAACTAACGTAAAACTAAAAATATCAATGTGATAATTTTACACAATTCCCTCGACTTGAGAATACCATTGAGCTACAATGTGGAAATTCCGTGTTGATTATGGTTAAGTCAAGGCACAACGTCCATCGAATGACTATAGTTGAGTCGAGTGGAAGCATTGAAAGTGAAACACTATTCAAGAGAGAATTAGTCTCCTCGGTTATATTGGGTTAGTGTCACGGGGTCAACTTAAGTCAAAGTCTTTAGCCAGTGTAGTACGGTTAACAATAATTTTTATTATTGAACCAAAGATTTTGTGTTTGCACTTACAATATTGATTATGGACGACGTTGGAATTTTGACCATTACCAAATTCCATAAGTCCTAATACGATATAGTATTGACGAAGAGAATTGGTGTAAATAATTGTCACTACCAGGTAACGTTAAATAAGTAAAATTGGATTTTACTAGATAAGATGTGTAAGCAATAAATTTAGCCAAAATGTCACAGCACTAGCTAACATGATGTGTGAATGTTAATATTGGAATTGTTCGATATTAATAGCTGATTGAATTTACACCTTTGAGTCGCACAACCGTAATGACGAATTCCCCAAAAAACCACTTGATTTAATTAATTTATAAAATGTTGTAAATTAATTAAATTAATTAATATTTAAGAAATATTAATTAATATTTAATTTAGTTGATGTTTGGAAGTTGTTTGTAATTATTTGAATGCATTTATAAAAGTTATATTTACATGCATCGATATACGATATCGATGTAATTTTAAACGAGTTTAAATAAAAGATAATTGCATGAAGTGATTTATGGAAATTTTATGTCACTTGATGACATGTAATTTTAGCCATACCATGTGAAGAGAGAGGAGTGGAGAGAGAAAGAGAGATAATCAAGGGAACTAATTAGCGAAGTTTTAACTAAAAAATCAGAAATGTTTCATTCTTTCCATTAAAACAAATCCACTAATTTATTTCCTACAGATAATTCTTTCTTTTCCATTCAAGCACATGAATGTTTTTGATACGTTCATTATGTTACATATTTATTTAAACTAAATTTAAAATTCCTTTATACCAAATGAAATAAAATATGATTTTATTTAAAACATTATTAGATTGGATATAATAATATTTTATACTTCATAGGCCCAGTAGATCCAAAATAGAATTTTTTTTAATGTATCTATTTCACCAGCTTTCAACTAGCCCGGTTCCAATAATATTATCAAAGCGAGGTTGGTTGAGGCATCCACTGGTACATTGGATGTCCCAGGTTCAATCCCTGCAACTAGCATGATAGGGATTTCTCATGCTGTGATCTGGGACGAAGTATTGCCTCTTACCCTTAAATGTCCAATGATGGTTGTGCAAGTAGAAAGGTTGCATTTAAAATTCGCTCGTGGAGTATCTAGTTGAGCCACCCCAAAGGAGTTTGGGCTAAGCTACAATGGTATCAGAAACAAATAGTTTATGCGATCTAAATAAGTCATGTATGAGCTCACCAATTTAGTAGGGTGTTTAGAAAAGTTGTGTCTAAGCTTGAGTTTGGATAATCAAGCACCCTGCCTTTCCTGGCTACTGGCCTGGTCCAAAAATTGAAGTGAACCCAAAGGTTACCTCTAATAGAAAAGACACAATTTAAATTGGGCCTTAGGCTAAATTTCAAAATTGTTTTGGAAACTAAAAATAAAAATTTTAAATAAGAAATACATTAGAAATGTTATAATGTGATTTTAAAATTGTTTTGAAACTAAAATAATATTTCAAATTTAAAAGTTAAATGTAAAATAAGAATTACATTTATTTGAAAACGGGTTCTTTGTATTGATGTATAAAGAACATCTAGGGTTTTGCCTCTCTAAAAAAAATTACCAGGATAGGAAGGAAAATGGGTGCAACAACCTGTCATATAAATGGATAAGATAGTATATAACAACTCATGCACAAATGCTGAAAAATAACACTTCGCCTTCGTACAAAGCCTACCAACACAACCCAAAATAACTTACATTCAAATAAACTTTAAATCCTAATCGCCGTCAACCATTATCATTGAGTTCTACTCCCTAATTTTGCAGGAAATCTAGTTCTTCGTTGCTATAATCCCTTCGATTTTACGATCGCACCACCTGACAGATCACCTCCCTTTCTATTATTCAAGCTCATTGCAGTCTCGTAGTCTCCTTTTCGTTGAAAATCCTCCTATTTCGTTCTGCCCAGATATGATAAATTATTGTGACAAAAGCTATGAATTTTGTAGTTTGCATGATGTTCTTGTAGATGAAACGCAGCTTGAAGTCTCGTATTTCAGCGATTAAGTCAATCGAACAGGACGAAGAGATCCCCAAATTCAATATGATGTAGGACACCAAATACTTACTGTATCCACACTAAGAACAGATGGTCATGGGTCTCCTCCTTGCTGTGGCACAGCGTGCATCGGTTGTCGATCTGCATAACCTATTGCGACAGTCGATCCACCATAGGTGATCTCTTATTTATTGCCTTAAAAGCACACATCGACATTTTCTTGTTTATTCCAGATGACCTGATGCCATTCTACAGTAGGATTTGTAGTACATACCTCATTCCAAACCGATGTAAGGTCGAATTTTGCTGAACCAGTTACCTCCCAAAAGTCCTTCTGTCCATGTGGCAAAATGGTGAGTGACTGTATAATTTTAGCAACAATCTTATATAGTACATTTGCACAAGTAATAGATCTATAATCGAAAAGTGACTGCGGCTTATCTTTTTTTGGAATTAGTGTAAGGAAAGTATGGTTTAGTCCCTTTGTCAGTTTTCCTCTTTGAAATATTTTTGTTCTAACCGAGTGCAGTTCATCTTTCAGCAGGTCGTAATGTAGCTTATAGAATTTTGCTGAGAAGCCATCTTGGTTAGGACTCTTCGCATCATGAATAGAATGCAATGCAAGCTTTATTTTTTGCTCAGTACTCGAAGTAGATAAGTATCGCTTTCCCTCATTGTTGATGATCATTTTGGGGTCAATTGGTGGAAATACTTAAATTAGTGCCATTATATAGATGGGAGTATGGTTCAAGGATTCCTGAACTATTGATTCCTTATCATAAACATATTCACTGGTAGGTGAAAGTAGAGCCTGAATATGATTTTAGTGTTTCCTCATTGACATATAGGCAAAGAAAAACTTGGAATCTGTGTACCCCTCCACCAAACCTTAGAGTTTTACTTTTTTGCATTAATTGATCAAACTGCAAGTTAATCTATTTTTTAAGTTCCAAGTTAATTTGTGGCATACTATCATATAAAGCAAGGTCCTTTGGATCACTATCGATTTGTAGAAATGCTTGGTTGTAGTCATCAGATAACCTTTTGAATGCATCAGTTTTCTTTAATTGTCTGTACATTGCTTTAAGATTTTGCTTCACTTTTCTTAGTTTAGCTATAAAATTGTGTATGAAGTCCCACCAATCATTTGCTTTGAGCCACTCATGTATGCACTGCAAGTACCCATCAATGTTGCACCAAGTGTTTATATACCTAAAGGGAATATTTTTACTATGAGGTTTGCTATCGTTGAAAATAATTAATATAGGTGTGTGGTCACTGTGGACTGTTGGCAAAGTGATGGTGCTTGAGGCTGGAAAAATTTGTATAAAATTTTCATTAACCAGAACTTTATCAATATTGCTTGCTATGCCTCTTTTCCTCTAAGTATATTTGCATCCCTACAATGGTCATTCAACAAATCCACACTGTAAAATACCATTTTTAAATCCTGTAAGATAAGAAAAAGGTATAGCCAGTCCTCCCTTCTTATCTTTAGAGTTAAAAGCATTATTAAAGACCCCAAATGCATTCAAAGGAAAGTGAATTAAAGAAGCATTGAGAATTAAGTTACCCCAAAGCTTCTCCCTTTCCGGATAAGAATTACTGGCACACATGGATGTAATTACACACTATAAACCTCCAGCATTAGTCATAACAGCAGTAATATGTTGATAACTTTTGTCTGAGATGTCAGTAGCCCAAATGTTAACATCGATGATGACCGGTACCCATTCTTTTGTGCCTATATCATTATTGGGGAAGTTGGATATAATTCTATGAATGCCTGAGTCGTTTAATTTGGTCTTATAAAAGGCTATCATTGATGGTCTGTGATGCTAGAGAAATTTGAGTATAGACTGCATCTTGCTATCTGTATTCAAACCTCTCACGTTCCATGCACGTACACTAATTTTATTGTGGTAGAGCTCCTTATTTGTCTTTTAGGAGAAGCTCTACCACAATATGTTGAGCCACTTCTTCTATAAACTGCTATGGTCTTCCAATATTTCCTAAGCAAGAGAAAACTCTGTAGAGTTATCTGAAGTTGTTTCATGATTTCCATCAGGTTGGTTTTTATTATATGCAGATGATATTGGTGTTCCAGCACTTATAGTCGAAGAGGGTCTGTTCTCACTTAGTGGAGGGAGATCACTTATCGAAGGCACTTCGGTTGAAGAGTGAAGTGTGGAGGGTCAAGCATCATCCGACGATACGTAGAAGAATCTATTGGAGATAACAAATTCAGTTTTCTCTTTACCCTTCTATAATTTCTCTCTATTCTGCTGTCCTATTTCTGTAGTATCAAATTGCTGATGGATGTGTACATTACTTTCCTCCACATGTTTAAGAGGAGAGGTGGATACCTCATGAGATAGTTTTGATTTGTTATTATATGCTGGTTGCAAATAATCTGTGTTCTAAGTTTTTGGTTTCCACGATTTTTGAAATGTGATACCGCATTTTTTGGTGCTATGTCCAAACACAAGACAACCATTGCACGGTCTAGGTTTATATTCATAGGTAATCTGAATTTCAATGACTTCCCTGTCATGATTTAGCCCTTGTACTGTAGAAGGATATGTAAAATCTTGCTCAATTTCAACTAGTATTCTAGTGAAATGTAATCGAAATTCCTTAGTTGTATTATTATCCATTTGAAACGGGTTACCCAGAGTACTTGCAATTCTGCTTATTGCATCTTTATTCCACAATTCAAGGCTTAGATCTTGCAATTTAACCTAAATTGGTATAGAGGAAAAGTAATCTCTAGTTAATTTCATACCCAGCTTCCATAATTTTAGAAAGATGATTCTTGAGTTAAAAGTGCAAGGGCCAGATTTGATTATTCTGGTACAATCTTCTTGCTTTTCAAATGTAAGAATAATAAAACCACTCTGCTTATAATAAATGTCGACAAATCCAAGTTGTTTCCAAACGTTATCAACAAATTTGATAAACTGGTTGCACAGAGGTCTACCACCACCAATGACATAAGCAACAATCAAAATTTTCCACTTAAGTTCTTCAATTTTTTTATTGGTTTTAGGAATTAAAAACGTTAATTTACCATTCTCTGTACATGGTGGAATGAACTGTAAATCCACATCTAAAGCAATGTCTTCCTTGCAGTTGAACCCTTTTATTGTCTTTTGTTAGTATCTTAGGTATTGGTTTTGATGATAATAACTATAGCATTATATAAAATATGAATACTAATATTTTATTAAGTTATATATAGTATATAGTGCAAAATATTAAATATGATTTGATTAAGAAGACTGTACAATATCAAGAGTAGATTCAAGACGCTGATATAGACATTCAAGAGTTGGAGAAATAATACTAGTAAGTATTGAAGAGTTCAAGATTTCAAGGTATTCTAGATAAGTTATAGAGTCATAGAATTTATATTAAAAACTTGATAGCACTTTCCTGATCTCTCTCTCCTTCTCTAATTTTGTTTTAATTTTTTTTTCAAACATCCTGGTTTTAAAATAATATTTTCAAAATATTTCTCAAAATGATTTTCAATCTCTTATACTTATAAATATATTATTTTAGTGCTTTTAAGTGTATATATATTGAATTTTTGTTTATACTTTAATAAGTTATAATTATACTGATTTTATATATATATTATTTACATTATATTAAAATTTTCGAAATTATTATATAAAGTTTTATTATGATTAAAATATGTATAAATTATGTTTGAATGATTTACAAAGTATCAAGCTATTTTACAAAGCAAAGAGTTTTCAAAATAATAATGTTTTTAAAGTATTTTTAAATTTTAAGGAGTATGCTGACATACTCTATGTATGTAGGTCGACATAGCGATCGATTTTTTCAAAATTTAAATTTCAAAAGAAGCGTATTTTCGTCGTATCTCTTCACGAATGGATATGACCATTATTCCTCTATAAATACCAGATTTCCAAACGAATTTTTAATCATAATCTTCTTATTAATCTCTCCTCCTTGCACTCTCTCATTTTCTAAATCAAAATGTACTCAAACTCTGCCGAAATTCAACCGGAATCAAATTCAATCATCACTAGTTTGATTCTCCTTCATCTACTCTATGATTTCTCTCATCTCTCTCACTTAAACCAAGATAAAAGCGCTATTCAAGAGTTATATGATCAATTGTAATCAAGATCGAAGATCTGAGTCTGTAAAACTCTATCAAATCATACTGCTATACTTGTGGGTGTGATTGTAGCCCGTAAAATCAATTGAGTGTGCTTAGTAGCCCGTAAATCTAGTGGGTGTGCTTGTAGCTCGGAAATCAAGTGACTCTACCTAGAGGTCGGGATTCTGGAGGATGTGTCTCGTAGCCTTGAAATTGAGATTGTATTTGCATTTACTAGTTGAAAAGAAATCTGTACAAGGACTTGTGCGGGACTGGATGTACGGCAACTCCGAACCAGTATAAAATCTTGGTGTGTTCTTTCCTTTTTACTTTTACTGCATTTACTTTTATTTGCACTTTGATTCTGTGATTGTTTCTATGATTATTAATTATATCATTCCAAGTAGAATCTTAAAAAATTTGAAAAATATTCATATAATCCATTAAACACTATCCACCCCCTCTAGTGTTAATTTAACCTTAAGGTCCATATTCCGCAGACACACATCTTTGCCCATGAATGCCTCCAGCCGTTGACACAGGTTTGCCGTTGGTTGCTTGTTGTGGATGTTAATCTGGGGTTTGGGCGAAATACCATCAGGAATGACTGTTCCTGCCTCAATCGCTGTGATCGCCATGATCTCAGTTTTTTTAAGATGATACTTCTAATGTCTTGATATATGTGTATATATATAATAAGAATTACATTATAAATGTTATAATATGATTTTCAAAGTTGGCTTTGACAAAAATGCATATTATAAATGTTATAATATAGTTTTCAAAAATAATTTGAAATTATAATAAACATATTTCAAAAAATTTAATATTTATTAATAAGATTAATAAATTGATTAAATTATTAATTAATTAAATTATATACATCTACAATATATATAGATATATGTTACATTATCTTGAATTGTCTAAGATGATATAAGTATATATGTACATACAAAAGGGATTTTCAAATTAATATTTAATTAAATTGTCTAATTAAATAAGTTAACTAAAAGTTAATTAACAATTACACACACACACACATGTATAACCATAAATGTTATGGTATACATATTCAATTAAAATGTTTAATTGAATAACATAAAATTAATTAAAATGTTAATTAATTAAATAAGATTTAATTAATGTAATGTACATAAGATTTTTATATAAGTTAATTAAATTATAAAAGTTATATAATAATTAAACTTACATAATATGAATGTATAATACAAAAGTGGAGCAGTGAGAAAAAAATCCCAAATAGACTCAAGGAATAAATACATGCGTATAGTATGTATATCGTAATTTCTGATGTGTCCAACACTTGAACCACGAGGATATTTCATAAGAAAAACATCATTCCAAAAGTCAATATTACTCGATGTAATATATTAAAGATTATGAATATTTAATATAAAGTTGTACTCCACCATTTATATATTAATAGATTGTCTGCATACTCTCTAGTTGTCGATATTCCTCAAGCTAGAGATGTTATGTGTAGCATCATTAGTATATTAACCAGACGAGGTAAACTACATGCACGTATTTGTTGATATTCCTCAAGGTACATGCATTATACTTAGGCCGTCGCAAAAGGTAGGTATGAGTGAATAATCTCTTTCGATTTGCTGATATTCCTCAAGGTTGAGATGAGATTAGGACAAAGACCATGGATTAGGAGTTATATTTGATACAACCAGTAAAGTATTATCCATTGCTTATAGGTATATGATATGTTGATATTCCTTAAGGTTAGAATCCCAAGGCAAGCAAGTCCTAACACCCACTAGAGAAATTAAATGATTTCTATGTTTTTCTTAGGGTTTTGATAAACATAAAAATCCACTGGAAGACTTATTAGAGAAATAAAATGGTAGCATTTAACCTTTCTAATATTGTAAGAACATTTGCTATATAAAGTTATAATAATCTACATTGATAAATTTGTGCAATTACTATAATTGAAGAAGTGGTTATCAATTAAGATATACAAATGAATTGGATTAAAGATTGACAAAAGAAATATATAATATACTTACTAACAAATATTTTTTGCATGTTATTGTTTTAATACACATGCAAGCGCCTTATTTTATAATTACTAAATACAATCGTAAATGGTCATTTACGTGTTTATTTGCCCGAGACTATGTTTTGTCCTTTATGAATTTCAAACTCTTAAAGCAATACTTGAATATGGATGTTTGATCCATGTACAATCACATATTAATGTTATATAGTGAACGGTCGTAATTCATAATATACAAAACTCCGATGAAATTGCTTCACTCGAAATAAGCAAGTAAACCATAATGTGAGATCATATATTCAATATGATTGATTGCAATAATGATCATGTCGTGTTAAATGTAACACTAGACTAAAAGCTACAAGATAGATATAAGAACTCGATCACTGAAATGTCACTTTGATCAATTTACAAAATTTGATATTCTTAAATGTTAGAGATGATCAAATGCAATTTTGTAAAAGGTTCGTTACGATATTATAGTAAGGGTTTCCTTTTAAATGGTTCTCCATTTAAAAAGGAAAACAAATGTATGAGGGTTGATGTAACTTAAGGTATAGTTGGGATAAAGAGAGTGAACGGTTACTTCTGCTTCATAAAGAAACATTGAAAATGAGAATGGTAAAATAATAATTGATACTTAACATTGGAATGAGAATTATGATTTCTATTCCAAAATGTATTTTTTTATTGAAAATTGTTTTTTATGAAATTTATTCCTTTGAGTTTAAGATATTTGATCTGAAAACTGATGATTGTAAGATGGTTATAGTAGATGGAATAAATAACCTAATTTAAGTGGTTAAATGGACTATCGTATTTCGTATGTTATTATAGTAATGGTAGAAATAGTGGGAGAATGCAATATAGGACTTGTTAGTCGCATCAAGTTACGAAAAATGTTTTCGTAAATCATACAAAATATTATTTATGAAATAATAGTTGTTTTTCACTATTGATTGAAAAATAGACACGGTTTTATTTAAATATGAATATTGTGAATAACCGTTATATAATAAAACTATAATAGTAATATATTTTTTCATAACAAAAGTGATGCATTGGAAAATACATAAGTATCTCAAATTATTTGCAATTATTTTGGAATATGGACTAAGCCGCAGTTTTGAGAAATAATTTATGATTATACGATTATGAATCATATGGTACTAGAAGTTATATCTCAGATAATTAAGGGCAAAGCAGCCATTCAATAGGAGCATTATAAGAGTTGATGAACTCTACGAATTGATACATATAGATGTATGCCATCAAAAGTTTCAAACGATTTCATGTACTTTGTTGTATTCACCGATGAATTATCACAAACATGAAAATGTGTACATGATACACATGTGATATGTTAATGATGAGTTCATAGAGTAAAACAGAAGTACATAAAATAATGTGCAATAGAAAATAAAATAATTCAATTTGATCAAATATGCGTGTATATTGGAAAGGGTTACGAACGTACCTAAAAATGAATAAAGATTTAATCTCAAAATTCATTCCTTCTTATGATACATAATAATGTATCGATGAGGAGTAATCTAACTTTTTTGAATGAAGTAAGATTAATTGTAAGTGAAGCAGAGTTAACCTTCTTTCTATAAGGTTGTTTACTTAAGAGTAGTACAAAAGTTTAAAATTAATTTTATTTAAATAACAATTTACAAAATCAGACAAGATAAGAGTTTATAAGAAACCCCAACATATCATAGGCCAAGGAGTTGGCAGACTGTGCAAGTTGAAAGACTGCACGTTATAATTGTGCATGAGGGATCTTGTATGAGTCACCTTAAAAGTGGTTTGGGAACGATTGTTATTAGATGACCAATTTATATTTTAAACATAAGTTTTGTAAACTAAAATCAAATCAAATTAATATAAGGCAATTCATAAAATGTTTATGAATACCTATTCCGTTGCACTGAGAAATAATTGTTATTTCAAGATATACCAACTTCGTTGTAAAGAAATTTCTTTGGTAAATTATTCGTAGTAAAATGGATTTGGATACGATCCAAGGATATAAATGATTGCCAGGAATGAAATGAAATTAACCAAACCTTAATTAACACTATGCATTAGAATGTTTAACAAATATCTTTCACATTGAAGAGAAACTATGATTTTCTTATCAATGTCGAGAATAAATAATCCTTAACGGTCAATTAAACCATTAAGAGTACCGACTCTACCATATGGTATGATGCACAAATCTGAAAGGATTTCAAGTACATTATCAAAATGTGATTCGATAGTGTACCCGAAGGAATATGATTCATCGACCGCAAATGTGTATTCAAGAGAAAAACTAATGCAGTTGGGATATAGTGAGCAACATTGATAAGAATAAAATTGTAATTTTCAATTATTGAAATTAATGTAACAGATTCGTCATTCAATATGCCCATGATGATTCAGATTTTACTCATAAAATTATCACATGGTATGACTTTGTGTTTTGGTACATATGTGTTGAAATGGAAAATTCTAAATAATGATTTGGAATAGACTGTTTGCACATAACAACCAAAATGTCTCGAAATCAGTGGGAGCAATATTGAGTTTACGGGTTTTTCAAATATGATCTAAGAAATGATACAAAAGTATTACTATATAAGTATCAAAATTGAATAACTATTTTGAAAGAAATATCGAATAGTTTTATTTTCAGTCAAAATGCACAAGAAGCGTGTGTCCATAAGAAAGAACATTAAAAGGTATATAGATATTTCTAAAATTATAAGTAAACAACATACTACTGATTGTTAACGGTGTACTTAAGTTAAAATCGGTAACAGTCTGGTTGTTTAATATTCGATATTTGATTTGTAAATTATATCTTTTATAGTAATTATAAAGGATGCTAGGAATGTCCCAAACGAAATGCGAAGAGACCATATTAAAATATTTAAAATGGAACATCTAAGATGGATTCTTGTGTATTGATAATATGAATTTTCATACTTGTTGTATTGTCTACAATATCATATCTTGCTTATGTATTTGATGCATGAAAGGGATATCAAACCCAAATTAAGATCACTAAATGGTAGTTTAAAGTATTCTCGAGTATATACAAAATACTAGAGAACTGTTCACATAGAAATAATGAACTCCTAATAAAGAAGTGTTCAGACTCAAACTTTATAAGTGTTATCGAGTATAATATATCGATATTAAGTAAACTTTAATAAATAAACTTTAAGTTGGAATTATTCCAAACAATAAGTAGTAGCTAATTCAACCAAAGGATACTATAATATAAGAAGTATAATAAATTCATAAATTTATAACTAAGCTGTGGGTGATTCCGAATGTTGAGAATCCCATGACATTGTTGTATGATAACTATGTCGCAATACAGTTTGTAAAGGAACCTAGAACCCACTAGAAGTTAAGCGACATACTCCTAATAGTTCCACATGATAAAGTCAATTTATCAGCATCAGATAGAGTTGATTGACAGAGTAGATAATTAAAATAATATAGCATACTCATTCATTAAGGGACTGACCCGGTTGCTTTTGAGAAAAATGATCGATGAAGTTGGAATAAGAATCCATAATTGACCTCAAGTGCAAGTGGGAGATTGATAGAGTTACTAGTATGCCCTAGGGGCAATTATATAATTTATTACATATATCTAATTAGGTAACCAATCTTGTTCAAAATAAAAGGTGTTTTCTTTCTATTATATACTTGATATAATATGTTACATTAATTATTTATTAAAAGTATATTTAACATAGAAAATCATAAATGGTATGTTTTGTGATAGTAGTTACAACATGTTGTAATCATGAGTGATTTATCATAATAATATAAACATACCATTTTAAATATTCCTAGTCAAGATGTATCGAGACTGGATATTGATACATCCATTGAGAATAGAGTATGTAACGCTCTCCAAACATTGGGCAGTCTATTACATCCGTTGGGATTGGATCTAATAATCTTCTAGACTTCATAGGCCCAATAGACCCAAAATAGGAATTTTTTTAAATCTACATATTTTACCAACTTCCGACTGGCCCGATTATAACATTGGGAAACGTGCGGTTGATGTTGGATGAGATAGAGACAGTGACAATGGTTTGAGATGCGATTCGACTTTTGTAGATGTTTTTATAAAGTCGTACGGTGGTTTTGATATGTGACGACTAGGGAGTTGAGATATATGATTCCATATAATACTGCGTATATGGAGTAAGTTTGTACCCACCGGTTGTATAATTCCTTGCGATGTTGCGTATATGGAGTAAGTATGTATACCCTAGCTATATGATATCATTATTGTGTTTTTTTGAGACATGAAGATTAGTGAATTGAGATATATGATACCAATATTGCACAAGGTCTTGTTGCATCGGTTGCATGTCTTTGGGAGGCATCGATTTGTGGATAGAAGACGTTTTGTCGTGTAACACTCTATAAATTTATGTAGTTAAATAATTAAATCGAAAAGAATAAAATCATAATTTCACATAAATGACGAAATAATAAATTTTTACAGATGGTGGAAATAGGATTCAAAACCTATTCCATTGCGTTCGAAATGCCATTTACAGTCAAAAAACATATACAACTTGCCAAATTTTATCGAACTGGCTAGAAATGAAAACAAGTTGTCCCCCAATGGCATTTTCATAATATATTAATATTGAGATTTTACGCTAAACATGTGTTATTTCAGCCTATAAATTGAAGGTTAAACTCTATTCTCTATTCCTGCTTGAGCCTAAACATTATAAACTAGTATCCATCTTCTTCTTCATCATCTTATCTCCAAATAAAATCAAACCAACTTCACATCAAACCGAATCCAAATAAAATAAAACAAAATAAATATAAAGCCGATTACTATAAAAAGAGCTATGCAAATATACTGAAGCTATTGAGAAATTTGGCATTAAAGGCAAGTAATTTCTGGATAGCGAAGAAGAAGGAAGGTTAACCTTGGATCGGAGAAGATAAATTACTAACCGGTGAGTGGTATTCATCCTATTTGTGTATATATTAGTAAAATATAGTAATTCATCCTTTATGGTCATAAATCATGTTATAAATGGTGTAATTGAAATTCTAAAAATGATTTTTTATAAACATGATTAGGATGTAGCACGCTTGGCTATATAATTAAAAAAATAGATTTTTATCGAGTGTAGTTAGCAAAATTTGATCGTTCTCTAATTAAAAAGTTTCAAATACAAAAGTGTTCCGAATTAGACATATTACATATTAAAACTGCAGTTCTCGACAACTCGAATTCACTGGTGGTGTTCGTTCTTCGATTGGGTTTACGAATTGATCAGAAAATATGTCGAAGTTTTGATAAATGTGGACAGTTTGTTTCGATCCAACGGTGAAACGACGATGGTACGATGATTGAGGGACTTTGTTTTATAGAGAAGCTGTAACGCCCCACTCTGAGATCCACTGTAACAACGAGTATTACGGGAGTAATACTGTCTGTTAAAGCGGAGAATAGAGTATAGTGGAAGCGACCATTTGTAATCAAGCTATAACTATCTACTGAATACGTCGAAAGGATGGTATCTATATATATTTTTCTCAAGTGGTTCGACATATTCGATAAATACTTATAACGAAATTACAATGGCTAAAGATCTACCAGGACAAAGCATAATAATAAATGATAAAACATCACAGAACAGAATCACATAACAGATATAAAATCCCAGAACAATACATCATCAATACAGATCCAAATACTATAAGTGGGTACAAAGCCACTGCTCACACAGGTGAGTCAAAAATATGTACATATCAAAGTCTGAATAATAACAGAGTAGCGGAATAGTGGATAAATAAAAGCGCTATCTATCAGCATAGCAGATAATGTCCAAGCGGAAGCACAGAAGCTAAGTCCAGAGACCTAACCTGAAACAACTCGGTCTGACCCGAGCGAAAACACTCGGGTCAGGCTAGCTAAACAATCAGTAATAACTGAGATATATAATAATAATGCGGTACATAAATAAAACAGTACTTATCCAAAGAGAAGTATATTATGAACCACATGAATGTAATGACGATCCCTAATCATCAATAAACAATAAAAATCTCCAAAGAGAAATCAACACCAAAGTGTAGAATAAATAAAATCGCCTCATATCATCGGCGTAGCCAAAGCTATAAAAAGATGCCCATAGGCAATAATCTCAAGAGTGACCAGAGTCTGTAATCAATGCCCAAGCAAAGATCGATGCTCCAAAGAGCAATGGGGATATACTGAAAAGTCAATGAAATCCAATACTGAAAAGCAGTGTCCAGAGACACCGTGAATCCACAAGGCAATCACACTTATATCGTATGGTTCCATAGAACCAACACCGAATGGCGGTACTCGAATGGATATGAAAATCATCAAATAATACCAGTATTGCACGTGCACCGACCGGAGTCGTTGTTGTCAAGTACTGTAGAGTTGTGATCGATCACTCGCACAGATGCGGAACGCGCGAGACGGCAAGATCCTTCCCAGAAGGATAAAGGCCCAGAGGCGCATGCCGAAAAATAAACTGCTCCAAAGAGCAGGTGTCCAGAGATGGTTGCTCAGAGGCGTGGTGACCCAGAGGTCCAGTACTGGCCGCCCAGAGGCTAATGTGTCACAAACTTCTTGGAGAGGAACCCGTAAAGTGTTAACAATGAGTCCCATATCCCACGTTCGCACTAAACGGTTTCCTAACCAATAGCAAGCTCACACTCCAAACAAGAAAAAGTCCACCTCGTATCATCGGTAAACTAGACCCAAAGGTCAAAACGATCAATCGAATAGGTCGGGCATTAACCGGAAAGAAAATACACACGGTTGCATAGGCCGGAGATTTCCTAACCGTTTAAGCACCTTTCCACTTTGCTCGACGTGCTAAAAAGTGAGTGTGAGATTTTTATTATAGAAAATAATGGTTTGAAACGGATTTATAATTGATTTTGAGAACACTTTAAAACGGCTTTTGAAAACTCTCCTATTATGGAGTAATTAATTTAATAATTAAAAATAATATTATATAATAATTTCAAAAGCCATTTAGGAGTGAAAAATCTTTTGAAAATGATTCATAAAACCCGTGTACGAAATCTAGAGTCAATTTTAAAGAAATCAATAAATCCAGAAAATCACTGAAAAATATTCTAAGTGTTTGTAAACATTCAAAAACAGCTGCGAACCCAAGTTCGGAAATTTATTTGGACGAGCAAACGGTGTCCAAATGTCATGAAAATTTGCAGGCATGTAGTACAACATCCCTACTTTAAGATGCAAAAAGAATTTCTGGATTCCGAGTTGAGACGAAGTGGCAACGACATCTCAAAGTTGGACCTAGAAAAAGATTCATACTGTTTACCAACAGCGACCAGAGTTCAACTTCGACACGAAATTCGAAGTTCCAAACAAACTCCGATATTGCCCAAACTTTCCAGAGATGGAGTTCGAAACTCCACCTTTCCAACGAGACCAAAAACGTCGAATTCCGACTTCGGATGCGATCGTGGCGGCATCGCGAAGTGGAGGTAAACAAAATCTGAAAACATATATATATTTTTTTAGAGCCCAGCCCGCCTGGGCTGGGGTCCATCCAGGCCCCAGCCCACGCGGGCTGGGGTTCTTCAGGCCCCAGCCCGCCTGGGCTGGGGAAGCCCCATCCCATGCGAGCTGGGGTCTGGATCGGCCCCAGTGGGCTGGGGCGCCCCAGCCCATGCGGGCTGGGGTCGGATTCCTGCCCCAGCCCAGGTGGGCTGGGGTCGGATTCCTACCCCAGCCCGCCTGGGCTGGTGGGGGGGGGGGGGGGGTTCGGCCTAGTCCGCCTGGGCTGGGCTGGGAGGTTTCTGCCCCAGCCCGCCTGGGCTGGGGGGGGGATGTGTGCCAGCCCACTAGGGGCTGGCCTGCTACTGGCTAACCCAACTGGGCTAGCCTGCTGTGCCTGGGTGCCACCCAGGCCTGTTTTGGGCTCTCAGGCCCTGTTTCAGCCTATTTCCAGCCTGCACATTTCCATCCAGCAGTTTTTTGTGATTTTAGGTGATTTGGGGTGTTTTGTTCAAGTTTTGGCATCAAATTTTCATCAAAATTAACTAGCAATAATCACTAATAGATAGTAATTACCTCAATGAAGCAAAGGATCAAATAGTTTGTGTGCAACAACCAAAGCAAGCTAAAATTCTCAACCCCAAGGCAAAAGATCAAGCAACTTCAAGGACCCAAAAATCAAAAAAAAAACAAAACAAAGATTACAACAGGATGGTAGAGATAAAATAGGGATTAAGATGGATTAGAGAATAGGGGAGATTGCATTACCTTTCAAAGATTAAACTAGTCTAATTATGAAGAGAAGGAGATGGGTCTTCTACCAAAGGGAGGCCATTAGTTATGTTTAGATCTAGGTTTAGGAATTATGAAGAGGAGGGTTAGGGTTTATGGAAGGGGTTTGAGATATTATATAGAAGTGGGTAGGCTAATGGGTCATGTTAGGAGGTTTTAAAACTCATTAGGACTTAGTTTAATTTCTAAGGTTATCATGTGAACAAAAATCCTAAGTGGCATCCTAGTTTTAATCAAAACCATATAATTGTCTCATTAGCCAATTAAACCCATTATCACATTTAAAAATTCCCCTTTTAAATATTAAATTCCAAAAATATTAATTTCCCCATTTTAAACCCAAAATACTTTAATTTGCAAACCAATTGCAAATTTAAATTCCCAATTTTTTTTGTTTAGCTCCCTTTTCAACTTAAAATCATAATTTTAATTTATTATTCGGTAATTGCAATCTCAGGGTTATTACAGACTCCCTCCCTTAAGAAAATTACGTCCCCGCAATTCCTTAAATATAGAAGTCGTCTATAACATCTAATCCACAAAAGGAATACAGAAGATAAAATATAGATGCTCACCCGTGCCGGAAGATGAAAGAAAACCAGGATAAGTACGCTCGATAAATTCTCTGGTCTCCCAAGTGCAGTCCTTAGGATTAGACGACCATTGAATCTTCATAAGCGGAACCTCTTTGTTTCGAAGACGTCTGATCTCCGAATCAAGCACACGAAGAGGTTGCTGCTCTATAGATAGATCGGGTGAGATCTCCAAATCGGGCACGATATGAGGCTCGATGATAGAATCAGGATTGCGGACACACATGCGAAGCTGGGAAACATGGAACACATCGTGCATTTCGGAGAAGTGAGCAGGTAGAGCCACACGATAAGCAACGGGGCCGATGCGTTCCGTAATAGGAAATGGTCCGACATAACGAGGAGCCAACTTCCCTGTAGAGCTGAAACGCACAACCCCCTTCATGGGAGATATCCGAATAAAGACATGATCACCAATGGAGAACTCAAGAGGCTTCCTACGACTGTCCGCGTAGGATTTCTGACGGTTCTGCGCCTCTTTCATTCTCTGACGAATAAGAATAATCTTCTCAGAAGATTCCCGAACTGAATCTGGACCAAGAAGGTGCCTCTCACCAGATTCTAACCAACAAGCAGGAGAGCGACATGGCCTTTCGTAAAGAGCCTCGAAAGGTGCCATGCCGATACTAGACTGAAAGCTGTTGTTGTAGGAGAACTCTACAAGCGGTAAGTGATCCTCCCAACTACCTCCGAAATCCAGAATACAACAGCGCAAAAGATCCTCTAAAACACGATTCACCCTCTCCGTCTGACCGTCGGTCTGAGGATGATAAGCAGTCGAGAGATTCAGCTTTGAGCCCAAAGCTGACTGTAGGCACTTCCAGAAGTGACTAGTAAAGATAGTGTCTCGATCACAGACGAGAGCTAGGAATGCCATGAAGTCGAACGACTTCCTTCACATATAGCTTGGCAAGCTGAGGAGCAGTTCGGGTGGACTTAATAGGAATGAAATGAGCTGATTTGGTCAAGCGATCGACTATGACCCAAATAGAAGTATGGCCTGACCTCGATCGAGGCAGACCGTCCATAAAATCCATGGATATCTGATCCCATTTCCATAATGGAATCTCTAGCGGCTGAAGAAGACCGGATGGACGCTGATGCTCAGCTTTGATCTGTTGACAAGTCATGCAACGGCTTACATAACTTGCAACATCACTCTTCATGCCCTCCCAATAAAATAGGCGACACATGTCGGCATACATCTTACTCGACCCGGGATGTATAGTGTACTTAGTGCGATGACACTCGTCTAGAATGTCACGCCTAAGTGATAAATCAGATGGTATCAAAATACGGTTCTTCCTACGAAGACACCGATGAGAATCAATAGAATAATCCAACAGTGTCTCATCACTGGATCCCGACTCAAGGAGATGAATATAATGCAATAATTCTGGATCCTGCCACTGAGCATGGGCAATGCGATCCAATAGAATAGGTCGAGCTTCCAAGCTGAATAACAAGATCCGAGGATCAGAAGACGGAGCTCGATTTCTAATATCACACATAGAAAGAGTCTCAAGAATATCCCACTCGGCTATCATCATAGAAACTACTGCCGAGTGTTTGCGACTGAGTGCATCAGCCTTGCCAGGGGTATATTGAATGTCTAAGTCATATGAGGCGAGAAACTCAAGCCATCGCTGCTGCCTCATATTGAGATCCTTCTGACTGAATAAATACTTCAGCGACTTGTGATCGGTGTAGAGAATGAAACGTTCGCCCAATAGATAATGACGCCACGTCTTCAAAGCAAAGACGATAGCTGCTAACTCAAGATCATGAGTCGGATAGCGAACCTCATTCGGACGTAGCTTCCTAGAAGCGTAAGCAACCACCCGATCCTTCTGCATAAGCACAGCAACGAGGTCACTACCACAAGCGTCGGTGTAAACAACAAGATCCTGGTTACTCACAGGAACCATAAGAATAGGAGCATGGGTGAGAAGTTCCTTCAATCGCTGAAAGGAAGCTTCACACTTATCAGACCAAATAAAACGAACCCCCTTACGAGTCAGAGTCGTGAGGGGAAGTGCAACTCGAGAGAAATCCTTGATAAACTGACGGTAATAACCCGCCAGCCCAAGGAAGCTGCGAATATCATGAACGTTCTTGGGCTGCTTCCAATTCTGAATAGCTTCGATCTTGGCAGGATCGACAGAAATACCCTCAGATGATACGATATGGCCCAAGAACTTGACCTTGCTCTCCCAAAAATGGCACTTGGAGAGCTTGGCCTTAAGCTGATGCTGATGAAGAGTATCCAAGACGATCCGCAAATGATGAGCATGCTCTGCCTCAGATCTAGAATAAATAAGAATATCGTCGATGAAAACCAAAACGAATCTATCGATGTATTCCCGGAATACTCGATTCATGAGATCGACGAAGAAAGCCGGAGCGTTCGTCAAGCCGAACGGCATGACCAACCACTCAAAAGAACCATAACGAGTGCGAAATGCTGTAAGAGGAATGTTGTCTTCGGCGACTCGTAGCTGATGGAATCCGGTGGCAAGGTCGAGCTGAGAGAAGACCTTCGCACTGCTCAACTGATCAAACATATCGTCTATCCGTGGCAATGGATAACGATTTCTGATGGTCAACTCATTAAGCTTGCGATAGTCAACGCAAAGCCTAAGAGAGCCATCGGGCTTCTTAACGAAGACCACAGCAGCGCCCCATGGCGAAGAACTGGACCGAATGAACTGCTTCGCCTCAAGCTCTACTAACTGCTTCCTGAGTTCCTCATTCTCTTTAGTAGACATCCTCGTGGGAGGACGCCCAACTGGGTGGGAGCCTGGAATGAGATCGATGCGGACTCAATGGCTCGCTTCGGTGGTAAACTAGATACTGGCTCGAAGATATCGGGGAAATCTCGAACAACTGGAATACGAGATATGTCTACCTCATCATCTCGTGAATCAAGAGAAAATAAAGTAACATCAGAAGCCCAACATCTTGAAGAACAATAGCTAACGGAGAGGACGAGTCAGGGTGATGAATGAATAATATCCGCTCCGAACAAATAATTTTGGCGTTGTGCTGAACGAGCCAATCCATGCTAAGAATCATATCAAAGCCCAAATACTCCATAACGTGGAGATTTGCACGGAAAGAAAAGCCACAAAGATCGATATCTACATTCTCACAAAGCAAGCTAAGGGTCATGGATCCACTAATGGGATTCACAATCCTTAGTGAGGAAACCATACAAGTAACATCCAAGGATAAAGTATCAACTAGTTCCTTTGATACGAATGAGTGAGAGGCACCCGTATCAAAAATAACTCTAATAGATCTACCATGAAATAAAATAGAGCCTTCAAGAACGGAAGGATGTGTACCTTTAGGCTGAGCAGAAGTGGTAGGAGCCTTGGCAGCATTAAGCCTGCCAGGCTTGGCACTAGTTGGAGCAATATGGTAAGTGGAGATCATGTGTCCCTCCTTCTTACAGAAGGTGCAATAGAGAGGTTTGGGACACTCTCGAATAAAGTGATCTGGAGAACCGCAATTGAAGCATTTCTTCGGAGGACGTGTCCCACTAGGCTGAGTAGAAGTCTGGGACTGAGTTTAAGGCTGAGAACTAGAGCTGATCGCTTTCTTCTTCTTGTGCTGAAAAGAAGAGCCAGACTTGCCAGGAGGAAACCTCTTCTTGGTGGGGTTTGTGGAACCCACACCACCATCATCACTATGCTCCATCTCGACTGACTCAAGATGTAGAGCTGCATCGACTAGCTTCTCGAATGAGAGCTCAAGCTGTAGCATAAGTTGCCTCTTCAGATATTTCTTCAAGCCCTCAACAAATTTGAGGTTCCTCTTATAAGGAGTAGCAATAAACTCAAGGCCGTACTTGGACAGGACCTCGAAGGAAGAGACATAGTCGGATACAGAAGACTTCCCCTGCTTGAGATCAAGAAAGCGGCGAGCAAGGGAGTTCTTCTCTGACTCTGGGATGAATTTGAGCTCAAATCTCTCACGAAACTGAGCCCAAGTAAGGTGGTCTCATTGATCTCGGCAATAAGGAGTTCGTACCAATCCAGGGCACGACTCTGAAGCTGACTAGAAGCAATAAGAACACGGTCATGATCCGGGATATCCATACGAGTAAAAATGCGCTCGCATATCCGAATCCAAGCCTGGAACTTTAAGACATTCTCGGAGCCACTGAACGGCTTCCCTCCGAGATGGGTAAAATCACTGCAGAGACGCGCAAAAGCAGACTTGCATGGAGCATCAGCAACTGGGGTTGGAGACTGAGAATGAGACTGGGAATTCCGAACCAGCTCCATGATCTGGTCGGTGGTCATGAACACGCCCTCTGGATGAGTGTTGCTGGACTGCCCAGCAGCACTGGTCTGACGTGTGGTTCTCCCTCTTCCCCTTCCAGACATACTGAAAGTCAAACGGGGATTAGAGTTAGACATGATTCAATGATAGATAATTAATTAAGGAATACTACGGAATATAACAGATTCCTACACATATTCCTAACTTATCTATCAATAGGCACAAGGAAGGGATTTGATTTAATTCGGATCCAATTAAAATGTATTGTACTAAGTGTATCTGTTCTGTGTTTATTATGCTTATTCCTGAAACCAGGCTCTGATACCAAGCTGTAACGCCCCACTCTGAGACCCACTGTAACAAAGAGTATTACGGGAGTAATACTATCTGTTAAAGCGGAGAATAGAGTATAGTGGAAGCGACCATTTGTAATCAAGCTATAAATATCTACTGAATACGTCGAAAGGATGGTATCTATATATATTTTTCTCAAGTGCTTCGACATATTCGGTAAATACTTATAACGAAATTACAATGGCTAAAGATCTACCAGGACAAAGCATAATAATAAATGATAAAACATCACAGAACAGAATCACATAACAGATATAAAATCCCAGAACAATACATCATCAATACAGATCCAAATACTATAAGTGGGTACAAAGCCACTGCTCACACAGGTGAGTCAAAAATATGTACATATCAAAGTCTGAATAATAACAGAGTAGCGGAATAGTGGATAAATAAAAGCGCTATCTATCAGCATAGCAGATAATGTCCAAGCGGAAGCACAGAAGCTAAGTCCAGAGACCTAACCTGAAACAACTCGGTCTGACCCGAGCGAAAACACTCGAGTCAGGCTAGCTAAACAATCAGTAATAACTGAGATATATAATAATAATGCGGTACATAAATAAAACAGTACTTATCCAAAGAGAAGTATATTATAAACCACATGAATGTAATGACGATCCCTAATCATCAATAAACAATAAAAATCTCCAAAGAGAAATCAACACCAAAGTGTAGAATAAATAAAATCGCCTCATATCATCGGCGTAGCCAAAGCTATAAAAAGATGCCCATAGGCAATAATCTCAAGAGTGACCAGAGTCTGTAATCAATGCCCAAGCAAAGATCGATGCTCCAAAGAGCAATGGGGATATGCTGAAAAGTCAATGAAATCCAATACTGAAAAGCAGTGTCCAGAGACACCGTGAATCCACAAGGCAATCGCGCTTATATCGTATGGTTCCATAGAACCAACACCGAATGGCGGTACTCGAATGGATATAAAAATCATCAAATAATACCAGTATTGCACGTGCACCGACCGGAGTCGTTGTTGTCAAGTACTGTAGAGTTGTGATCGATCACTCGCACAGATGCGGAACGCGCGAGACGGCAAGATCCTTCCCAGAAGGATAAAGGCCCAGAGGCGCATGCCGAAAAATAAACTGCTCCAAAGAGCAGGTGTCCAGAGACGGTTGCTCAGAGGCGTGGTGACCCAGAGGTCCAGTACTGGCCGCCCAGAGGCTAATGTGTCACAAACTTCTTGGAGAGGAACCCGTAAAGTGTTAACAATGAGTCCCATACCCCACGTTCGCACTAAACGGTTTCCTAACCAATAGCAAGCTCACACTCCAAACAAGAAAAAGTCCACCTCGTATCATCGGTAAACTAGACCCAAAGGTCAAAACGATCAATAGAATAGGTCGGGGATTAACCGGAAAGAAAATACACACGGTTCCATAGGCCGGAGATTTCTTAACCGTTTAAGCACCTTTCCACTTCGCTCGACGTGCTAAAAAGTGAGTGTGAGATTTTTATTATAGAAAATAATGGTTCGAAACGGATTTATAATTGATTTTGAGAACACTTTAAAATGACTTTTGAAAACTCTCCTATTATGGAGTAATTAATTTAATAATTAAAAATAATATTATATATTAATTTCGAAAGCCATTTAGGAGTGAAAAATCTTTTGAAAATGATTCATAAAACCCGTGTACGAAATCTAGAGACAAATCTCAAAGAAATCAATAAATCCAGAAAATCACTGAAAAATATTCAAAGTGTTTGTAAACATTCAAAAACAGCTGCGAACCCAAGTTTGGAAATTTATTTGGACTAGCAAACGAGGTCCAAATGTCATGAAAATTTGCAGGCATGTAGTCCAACATCCCTACTTTAATATGCAAAAAGAATTTCTGGATTCCGAGTTGAGACGAAGTAGCAGCGACATCTCAAAGTTGGACCCAGAAAAAGATTCATACTATTTACCAACAACGACCAGAGTTCAACTTCGACACGAAATTCGAAGTGCCAAACAAACTCCAATGTTACCCAAACTTTCCAGAGATGGAGTTCGAAACTCCACCTTTCCAACGAGACTAAAAACGTCGAATTCCGACTTCGAATGCGATCGTGGCGGCATCGCGAAGTGGAGGTAAACAAAATCTGAAAACATATATATATATTTTTTTTAGAGCCCAGCCCAGCCCGCCTGGGCTGGGGTCCATCCAGGCCCCAGCCCGCCTAGGCTGGGGAAGCCCCAGCCCATGCGGACTGGGGTCCGGATCGGCCCCAGCGGGCTGGGGCGCCCCAGCCCATGCGGGCTGGGGTCGGATTCCTGCCCCAGCCCAGGCGGGCTGGGGTCGGGTTCTACCCCAGCCCGCCTGGGCTGGGGGGGGTTCGGCCCAGTCCGCCTGGGCTGGGCTGGGAGGTTTCTGCCCCAGCCCGCCTGGGCTGGGGGGGGATGTGTGCCAGCCCACTAGGGGCTTTCCTGCTACTGGCTAGCCCAACTGGGCTAGCCTGCTGTGCCTGGGTGCCACCCAGGCCTGTTTTGGGCTCTCAAGCCCTGTTTCAGCCTATTTCCAGCCTGCACATTTCCATCCAGCAGTTTTTTGTGATTTTAGGTGATTTGGGGTGTTTTTTTCAAATTTTCATCAAAATTAACTAGCAATAATCACTAATAGATAGTAATTACCTCAATGAAGCAAAGGATCAAATAGTTTGTGTGCAACAACCAAAGCAAGCCAAAATTCTCAACCCCAAGGCAAAAGATCAAGCAACTTCAAGGACCCAAAAATCAAAAAAAAAACAAAACAAAGATTACAACAGGATGGTAGAGATAAAATAGGGATTAAGATGGATTAGAGAATAGGGGAGATTGCATTACCTTTCAAAGATTAAACTAGTCTAATTATGAAGAGAAGGAGATGGGTCTTCTACCAAAGGGAGGCCATTAGTTATGTTTAGATCTAGGTTTAGGAATTATGAAGAGGAAGGTTAGGGTTTATGGAAGGGGTTTGAGATATTATATAGAAGTGGGTAGGCTAATGGGTCATGTTAGGAGGTTTTAAAACCCATTAGGACTTAGTTTAATTTCTAAGGTTATCATGTGAACAAAAATCCTAAGTGGCATCCTAGTTTTAATCAAAACCATATAATTGTCTCATTAGCCAATTAAACCCATTATCACATTTAAAAATTCCCCTTTTAAATATTAAATTCCAAAAATATTAATTTCCCCATTTTAAACCCAAAATACTTTAATTTGCAAACCAATTGCAAATTTAAATTCCCAAATTTTTTTTTGTTTAGCTCCCTTTTCAACTTAAAATCATAATTTTAATTTATTATTCGGTAATTGCAATCTCAGGGTTGTTACAGAAGATTATGTAGGTGCTCTCATTGGCGTGCATCAGGTTGGGAAATGACATAAGCAGCAACTGGAAGGGGATGATGCAGTGATTCTAGTGGTGCCCTCCGATCGATGAACAAAGCTCTATGGTAGAGGCGCTGGCAAATTGAAGGTGGCATATGGTTGTGATTGTTGAGATAGCGGGTTAGACAAATTACTGTATGAACGGGAAAAATAATAACAATAATTAAGTTAAAATTAAAAATTACCATGATGTCCTACTCTTCAAACTCTTATAAACTCTTCCACACAACCTCCATTTCATGTGCGGTTCACAGCATTAGGATCGTAGAGAGACGAGAATGCTTTGGTATGTTGTTTGCTGTGTTTTTGAGATACTTTATAATAATGTTTTATTTTAATAGATTTGTTACATAGGTTCCACTAGGGCGTCTCGATATGCGTATGAGGCCTAGGTTGTACTAGCAGCGATTGACGATGATGGGTTGGGGCTTTACCTAGTAGCTTCGCAAATGGTAGGGCGATGAAGAATTTTGGGCTTGATTCTAATAGTGTCACAGACCGTTAGGTGAATAACTATCATGGACTTGACCTCAATATACGATAGTCTGAGAAGCTGAGCCTTCAGTATATGATAGTTAGTCTGAGGAGCATAGTCATCAATATATGATAGTCCAAGGTGTTTTCCTCAATATACGACAGTCCAAGGAAGTGATTCCTCGGTATTCAATTTGATGATACAAACACAGTTTGAGGAGCTGAGTCCTTAATATACAATTTGGCGATAACGGGTTGAGACTTTAGGGTCAATCATGGGCATGTGATTAGGCAAGGAATAGATTTTACTGAGACCTTAGCATATGATGTCACTACAGTATTATATTATGTTTAGCTGACTTGTTAGGTGCATATGACATGGGTTAAGGTATGGTTTTCGAGCATAAGTGTTGTTTTACTAGCTTATTAGTATTATACACTTATATGATGTGTTTCACTCACCAGACGTATATCTCACCCCCTTATATCATTTTCTTTTTTTAGTTATACTCTAAGAGGTCAATAGAGAGGACTGGTGGTGACTAGAAAGCGTGATGGTATGATAAAGGCCCGACATTTATTTATTAGCTATCTACAATTTTATTTCAATTATTCTCAAACATTATAGCGTTTCCATTACCAATAGAGAGATGTTGTAGTTGGAATTTATTTGATATTACATTATTACATTTGTTTAGGATTGTATTATTAATTATGATACTTTATTTCTTCCGCTGTAAGTTTCAGAAAATACATGATATTGTAGATAGCTATATGTTATGTTTTACATATTTTACCTTAAAATAATCCACTATTTGCGAGGTCTGCAATGTCTGCATCATTTTATGTGTGAATCAAGACGTCATAGATAGCTGGCTATCACCTTTGGTATCAGAGCTTAGGTTAGATGATTCCTACAAAATTAAAGCGTATAAGAGAGCACATTTGTGATTTTTATTATTCATATTATTATAGTATATATATTATTTTACGCCACACCTCATTTATTTTGACTCATAGAGGTGGTTGTTGGCTTATCCATTATAAAAGCAAACAACTACAAGTTAAATAAATGTTGAGATTTAAATAGTTCTAGATGGAAGATAAATCCATCACATTTGTTGTAATTTACTCCATAGAGAATTGCTAAAATGAGTGTTTATATGTCAAGTAGTAGTGGAGTAAATTATGGGATTAGGGAGGAATATGAAGAAGAGCAGTACACTTAAGTCCATAGAATATAATGTGTTGTTGGTGAGGCGTAATGAGGGTACTTAAGCATTTTTTTAGATTGCATGACCTAGTTGAGTTTGTATAAGTTATGGTCTACATCAATTAAAGTATTTAAATTAATTGAACTGTTTTCCTTAAAATGTTATAAATATTGATATTTGAGATTTTTGTACAAAAATAATGATAATAAAGAAGTAATTTTACATAACTATTTTTAGAGATTTTATTTTTGCTTAGTGTAAGGCACGTTATTACACTTATACTTTAATGTATATTTGTTTTTGATAAAGAAAATTTTAAAAGTGAATTGCAAAGTAGGTAAAATGCATGCTTTTAAATGCCTTTTATTTTATTTGCCCTTTAAAAAAATATATTACATTTTCTTTACACTTTTGTAAACATTTCTTATTTGTAATAGTAAATTTAAAAAGGTACGATTTACATGCCTCTTTCTCTAAGTTAAATTAAACCACCTTGGATAGAGTTTAAATTGAGAAAAAAAGAAGATTAAAAAATTATTATTTTAAACTATAGAATTTCCCTATTTTAGTGTGTATGTATTTTCGAATGGAAATTAAAGGATTTGGTAAGCTCTTAAAAGTATGCATTGATTAAGTATTTAAAATTTTAGAAATTATTCCAGAGTTCGACGTGAATATTTCTAGTAGCCAAAAATGAATTTAAAAATATATTTTTTGTATATACATTAGGTATTATTTAATGATAATTGAAATTGGCTAATTATTAAATAAAATGATATATACTTATACACGATAAATTGGTTATAAATTATATGAAATGATGTCAAAAATAGGGTATGAGTATTACAGAAAATAACCAAAAGTTATTTCAAATATGATTATATTTAGAGTAGTTAATATTGAATTTAGTAAAGCTATAGAGAATTTAGTTTTGGAAGTGAAATATTTTTAAGGATGGATATTTTTATGAATTGTTAAAAAGAAAGTAGCTTGAAAAATTCAAATATATTTGGGTTATGAAATGATTTAATATGAAACGTTTGAAGCAAAATTTTCTAAAAATATGTTTAAGTACAATTTAAGTAATTTATTTTGGAAAAAAATTGCGATGATCAAAATTAAATATAGAATATAGTTAATGGTGAAGTTTATGATTTTCAAATCTCATTAGTTTTGTGTAAAATAAGATTTGAGATCAACGATTTTGATTAAAAACTGAATTAAAAAGTTATTGATATTTTCAATTGAAATTTGATTGGAGCTAGAAAAGAATTGCACATCCTATTAGTTTTGAATTGATTATGGTGAACTAGCTAGGATAGTCAATATGCCAGTGTGCTAAAGACTTGCCATAAATGGGCGTTATGAATTTGTGATTTAGGGATTTGTACTGAAAATTAATAAGGATGTTATTTATGAATTTTGAAATTTTTTGAAACAATAAGGAAAAATCTATTTTGAATTGAGAATTTACTATATTTAAATAATTTGATTTTTGGAACACTGTTTAAATTTAAGCAAATAACAATATGATTCCTTTATGGATCTTATGATTTTTTTTATTCAAGTAATAAAAAGAAGAGGTATTCTGAGAATAATAATAACAAAGTGATATTTTCCATGAATATTCTTAGGATAATATTACTATTTTTATGCCAATAACACTAAAAAGGATTTTTGGGATTTACAGAAGAATGTTGTTATTTTTGAATTGGATAATAATAAAGTGGTTGTAAAAAGATAATAATTTAAATCAATGTTATTGTTTGATGTAAATTGATAATAATATTATTGTATTGAAGGAAATTTGATGAACATTATTATTTTTGGATTAAGTAATGATGTTTGAAATATTTCAGGTAATATGTTAAAAACAAAGGATTTTTGAAGTCTATTATGGATTTAGAAAAAAAGTATACTATTTTGAGATAAGGGAGAAAAAGTATTGTTATAATAAACAATACTGAGATGATATATACTTAAGAAGGAAATAACGAGTTTAAAATTATTTTTTTGAATTGTTGAGGCATATGTGATTAAATGTTGTTTGAAATTAACATATATGTTTACGTTAAGGGCAGGGATATGCTTATGTAAGACGTGGTAGGCATGAGAGTGCGGTTAAGTGAAAAGTTTCCTAAAAGGTTAAATAATAGAAGATTGGTTGTGTAAGACAGTCCTCGATAGAGGATGGCTACACTTGTTTATGTAAAGTGATTTTGGAGTACGGTGATGTACATATGGTACTCTAGTCATTTTTTGGTTTATAGGACTTCCAATCATGTGGAGTTAATATTATTTTTGAAGTATCTAGTGTTGGATGATTTCAAGATGTGAAGTAAATGTCTTGACTTGCACGTAGTAAGGTATGAAGACGGCTTCAAGGAAATGTAAGATTTGACAATTTGGAAGAAAATTGACAAAGAGGTGAGATTAGTTCTTTCCAACCGTCATCTAATTTGAAAGAACTATCTCTTAAAGTCAATGTTCAAAAATAGTGACTTTTTATGCATAACCTACTTTCAGTGTCCAATGCATGTGAAAAATCAGTGAAGAGTGCACAACCTAGTCTATGAGTTTGCTATAGTAATATTGTGTTCATTGAAAATATGAGATCATCCATTCGTGATGTTTGTAAATTAGATAGTGATGGAATAGGGGGTTCGCCTAAGTATTCTAAATGTTAGTCCACTTAGCAGGGAGACAATGTCCGTTATTTTGTTGTCGTGCCTATGGATTTAAAGAAGTATTTTAATGAGGTATGTCAAAATATACAAAGAATATTTTCAATTGCCTGAGGATAAAGAAGCAAGTGACGAAGTTTGTTGTAAGGTAGTTAACGATGGAGATATGCCAGTAATGAAGTCTATTTAAATTAAAGTAATACTTGGACAGTATATGATTAGAGACACATCAATAAAAGTTGAAGTGGTGCACAAAGAAATGGAAATCGCATAGGATAGCATACATAGAGAGCTTGCAGTAAGTGGCATGGTGTAGGTGGAGGACTCGTGTGACGACCACCCTACACAACTGATACCCAATATACTTATAGAGTGCACTATGGGGGTACCCGATCGATGTAGAACGATACCAAGGGTGTAAAGCAAAGAAAAATCCAAACACAGAACCTTTAGAACATCTCACAACACATAGACAAAATATAATAACCAAATGGATGTAAAATAGACTAGATAGTAATATAATAAAATGAAACATAACTAAGAACATCAAAGTGCACTAGGTTTATAGATTATACAAAAAAGATGAAATAAGGAGTTTATACATTCTAAGTCTCCAAAATAAACACTCTAATTGTCACTCAAAATACAAGTACTGACGTAGCTCCACAGTACTATATAGTGGAGTATAAGCAATAGTAAGCTCATATATAAAAGCTAGCCTCCTGCTCATACGCCGTGCAGCTCTATGCGTTATCCTGACATGTTATTCCTAATTTACTCATTTAAGAGTATCTGAGATAATAGGAAGCAAAACATAAAACCTTGAGTCAAACAACAGTCTGGTGTGAACGGTACATCATCTCAAAACATTATAAAAGTCGTATATAGTAATAAGGACATATGGTATATAGAATCATACCTGACCCGTCCCTACATCAAAAGAGTTAGCACGTGTTACTGCATATTCGGGATCCAAGAAATGTTGTTGAGATGGCCTTGAGGAATGAAGAGTGCAAGCTTTACTTGAAAGAAATAAGGCCAAAGAAGCTCAAGAGGACAAGAGAAAATGTTTCCACAAGAAAGGAGCTCGAAAGGGTGGAGCTGTTAAGAAGGGAAAGGTAAAAGTGGTCTGTTACAAGTGTGACAAGAAAGGACGCTATGCCCATGAGTGCGGATAGGTAAGGGAAAAAAAGCTGCTGAGAAGAAAGGAATAAAGTGTTTCAACTGTGATTAGATTGGGCACTATAAGAACCAGTGCAAGGAGCCAACCAAGGATGGGAAAGGCAAGATGTTTGCGTTGGAACCAGCTACCACAAGATCAACAGTAGAGGAGAGGGGAAAAGCTGTGTTGGGAGGTATGCTTTTGATTCATGGTGTATCAGTTAGAGTTCTATTTAATACTGGTGCATCACATTCTTTTATATCTCATGGTTTGGTAGATAAGATTAACCTAGAATCTTCATACCTAGTTACTTCCTTAAGGGTTGCAAATCCGATAGGAGGGTACGTAACACTTGGGATGAAGTATGACTACCTAGAGTTTGATTTGTTAGGTCATACCTTTGTTTTCAGTTTGCATGTGTTTGATTTCGTAGGGTTCGGAATTATTTTGGGTATGGATTTGTTAAGTAAGTACGATGCTAGGATATTTTGCCAGGATAGGAAAATACCAATTAGACACCCTGAGTGTAGTGATCGGATTGTATATACCATAGAAAACCTAGTTGTGAGGTGAATGCTTTGTTGGGTGTTGTGGAGATAGAGGATGAGTTAAATCGAGTTTTCGTGGTTAGAGAATTCGCAGAACTTTTTGAACCTGTAGTAGGATTGCCACCGAAATGAGCCATTGAGTTTTTGATAGATTTGGTCCCGGGAGAAGAACCGGTAAGTAGACCGCCAAGCAGAATGACACCTACCGAGATGAGGGAGCTGAAGGTTCAGTTGGTGGATTTGGAAGGCAAGAATTTTATTAGGCCAAGTAGTTCACCTTGGGGAGCAGCCACAGTGTTTGCTAAGAAGCCGGACGGATTGTTAAGGTTATGCATCGATAATCGTAATTTGAATGAGAAGATGATAAAGAATCGATATTTGTTGCCTAGAATTGATGATTTGTTCGATCAGTTGAGTGGAGCCAAGGTATTTTCTCACTTGGATTTAGCAATAGGTTTCCATCATCTTAGAGTAGCAGAGGATAGTATTCCTTTGACGACATTTAGAACCAAATATGAATCGTACGAAAGGTTAGTAATGCCGTTTGGACAAACTAATGCGTCAGCATTCTGTATAGATTTGATGAACCGAGTTTTCCGAGAGCACTTGGACAGGTTCGTGTTAGTTTTCATAGATGATATTTTGATATACTCTAAGAGTGAAAGAGAGCATGAAGTTCATCTTATAGTGGTGTTTGAGACGTTGAGACAGCATCAGTTGAAACCAAAGTTTTTGAAGTGTCATTTCTGGAAGAAGGAAGTAAAGTTTCTTGGTCATGTAGTCTCGGAGAAAGGGTTGTCAGTAGATTCGACTAAGATCGAGGCGGTGAATAATTAGAAGAGATCCGAGATAGTAACTGAGGTAAAGAGTTTTCTTGGATTAGCTTGGTATTATCGAAGATCCATTAAGGATTTTTTGCGGATAGCAGCACCGATGACCAAGCTAACGCGAAAGGATGTGAAGTTCATTTGGACCGATAAGTGTGAGGGGGCATTCCAGAAGCTGAAACACTTATTGACTAATGCACCTGTGTTAGTTGTTCCAGAAGGGAATCAAGTTTTAGTAGAATACACAAATGCTTGTGGAACTGGGTTAGGAGCTGTGTGAATGCAGAGAGGTAAAGTGATTGCCTATGCTTCTCGACGGCTTAGACCGCATGAGGTTAGTACCCAACTCACGATTTGGAGTTAGCTGCAGTGATTTTTGCGTTGAAGGTATGGAGAGATTATCTTTTGGTAGAAAGATTCGAGTTATACACGAATCATAAGTGGCTAAAGTATCTATTCTCTCAAAAGGAGTTGAATATGAGACAACATATGTGGTTAGAGTTTTTAGCCGCTTACGATTTTGGTATTGAGTACACACCAGGGAAAGGCAATAAGGTTGCAGATGCACTTAGCAGAAGACATCAGAATGCAGCATTGGCGATGATAGCTGAGTGGAAGGATTTGGAAGCGTTGACGGCATGTTGAGTACAGTGGATATTTGAAGCTAGATCTAGTAAGGAAACTATTATGTTGTCATGTTTAGAGGATCGACCATTGATAATTAAAAGGGTTGCTTCTAAGCAAGGAGAGGATCCAGTATTAGCTGGGCGGATCAAGAAGTTAAGGGATGGAACAGAGAACGATGACTTGAAGGAAACGGGTGGTTGAGAAAGAAAGGAAGAATGTGTGTTTCGAATGTAGGAAGCATTAGAAAAGAAGTTTTGGAGGAATGCCATCGTTCGAAGTTCACCATTCATCCAGAAGGAACTAAGATGCATCAGGATATGAAGAGGAGTTTCTTCTGGGAAGTTATAAAGAGGGATGTAGGCTTGTGGGCGAAGCAGTGTTTGAACTGTCAACAGGTAAAAGCCAAACATCAAAAACCAAGTGGGTTACTTCAGCCTTTTGATATTCCAGTATGGAAATGAGATTCATCTCGATGGATTTTAGACGGGTTGCCAAGAAGGCAAGGTCAAATAGAGGAAATGAAAGTATATGGGTCATAGTGGACAGGTTGACCAAGAGTGCCCATTTCATTCCAGTCAAGTCAACCAGGATGGTACCTGTTTTGGCTAAGTTTTTTTATGGAGAATATAGTTAGACTTCATGGAATTCCTAGTAGTATAGTAAGTGATAGAGATTCCTTATTCACTAGCAAATTCTGGAAGAGTCTACAGGATACTTTAGGTACCAAGCTCAAGGTGAGTACCGCTTACCATCCCCAAACTGATGGGCAAACGGAAAGAGTTAACAAAGTCTTGGAAGATTTGTTACGAGCTTGTTTGTTTGATTTTGGGGGATCATGGGAAGACCGTCTACACTTAGTCGGGTTTTTGTATGACAACAACTATCAGGCTAGTATAGGGATGGCATCATTTGAAGCTTTGTATGGATGACCAAGCAAATATCCCATTTGTTGGTCCGGATTTAGTTAGAGAAGCTACAGAAAAGGTTGAGATCATTCGAGCTAGGATGAAGGAAGCTCAGTCTAGGCAGAAGAGCTATGCTGATAGAAGATGGAATGACTTAGAGTTCTCAGTCGGAGACCATGGTTTCGTCAAAGTGTCATCGATGAAAGGTGTAATTCGATTCGGGAAATCGGGAAAGTTGGCGTCGAGGTTTGTAGGACCATTTCCTATCATAGAGAAGATCGGGAAACTCGCGTATAGAGTAGAGTTACCGAACAGTTTAGCAGGAGTCCACGATGTTTATCATGTTTCTTATCTAAGGAAGTATATTCGAGATTCAAAGACTACTATTGCACCGACTGTGTTAGATGACTTAGTTATAGAGCCGAATTTGACTATAGTTAGAAAGCCAGTTCGTATAGTCGCAAGAGATAAGAAGAGGCTAAGGAACAAGACAGTCAGATTAGTTAAAGTCCAATGGAGCGACGATGAGAGAGACTGTACTTGGGATACTGAGAGTGGGATTAGAGAGCTTTTCCTGACTTGTTTCATGGTATGTTTTACCTTTATGATTGATTTGATGTGTACCTTATCGTAATTTCAAGGACGAAATTCTTTAAGGAGGGGAGTCTGTAACACCCCTAATTTTAGATAACATTATTCAAGAAATTTAATTAGCTAAATTAAATAGAATAATGTAAAGATTAAATGGTTAAGGGATTGATATTTGAATAAATAAGGGGTAGCCGTGCCTAGTTAAGTAATGAATTAAATGGATTTAAAATGAAATAGGAGAGGGAAATTAGATAAGGGGCAATATAGTAATAAGCTACATCTTATACCCTAAACCCTTCATACCATAACATTTTTCACATTCACAATCTAAAACACTAAACCTAGAGGTCAGCCACCATTAAAGAAGAGTAAAGGGAAAAAAAAGCTAAATCAAGAGGAAAAGCTTAATTAAAATTCAATCCAAGATCAAATCTCAACTCCTTAACAACAAAGCTAAAGGTGAGCAATATGTTACATCTCATATTTTGATGTTTTCAGTTTCTAAGATTAGACTCGAATGATTATGCAAAGTATATTGCCATGTTTTTAATGATAATTAGATATATATATATATGCTTGTTTATGAATTATGCTTATTCATATTGATTTTATGATATATTTTGAATTGAAAACCTATCAAATGACATCCAAATGCCTTGCGATTTTAGTATATGGTCAGAAATGATATTTTAGAGATGAGTTTCGAGTTTTATAATTTTATAAATTAATGTGGATTTATTATTAATTTTCTAGTGAAGAAAATGGATATTTGGTTTTAAAATTAATTACGACAATTATATATATATATATATATATGTTTTGGGTCAGGAATTTAAATATGTTAGAAAATATATTAAAAGTGATTTATGAGAATTTTTATAGAATTTTCCTAAGTGTTTTAATAAATATATAAAATTATTTAAGGTATGGGAATTAAACGTTTTATATGTTTATAAAAGAAGGGGCTATTTGCAAATGATTTAAAATGTTAATTTCTGTAAGTCGGCAACACCTTTTAGAAATGATTTTGAAAAGTTAAGGCAACCAATTATAATGTGACAAATAAGCAGGTTAGTTGAAAAGAATTGCCTTTTTAAGTTAAAAATCAGGTTTTATATGGTTCGATGCTTCACCATCTTCGGCAGCCACCTTTTGACTTAGTACCTCCGCCTCCATCACTGATGCAGCGCAATCCACATTTGTCAAAGGTATAAGTCGAGACCAACTCAAGGAAGGTAAAGACATAAGTCGAGTAAGTAGTGAGGAAGGTGAAGGCATAAGTCGTAACCGACTTAAGGAAGGAGGTATAAGTCATGACCGACTTAGGGAAGGAGCTATGAGTCATCAACAACTTAAGGGACATGCTGGGTTACGACCTAAGACTACGGGAAGAACAACACCAGTTGAAAAATGCGAAGGTTTAAGTCGTTGCCGAGTTAACGACTTAGTTTTAGTGAGTGTACGACTTAACAAAGCAGGGAATAAGTCGTTGCCGAGTTACAACTTAGTTAAGGCTCGTAAACGACCTAACGAGTCAGGAGTTAAGTCGCTGAGGATGGAAACCGTTGATTCTCTACCGAGTTAATCTATACCCTTGATTTCTTTAAGTCGCCGCATGCTTTTGAGTCGCTAGAGCTGTTGCCGTTGATTCTCTGCCGAGTTAATCTGGACCGTTGATTTCTTAAGTCGTTACTAAGTTGAGTCGCGTAGAATTGTTAAGTCGGCAACGACTTAAGTGGTTGTCTGTTTGTATTTTCCTGTCTTTAAGTCGTATGTCGACTGTTTTAAGTCGTATGCATTGTGTTGTACTGGTAATATTGTTAAGTCGTTATGTTGTAACTGTTTGGGCTTAAGTCGTCACCGAGTATGATAGGTCGTAGATCGTAAGTCGGAACCGACTTAGGAGTTGTAATTTTTTTTTCTGTTGCATGTTGTAGCCTATAAATAGGCAAGTTGTTTCATTTGTAAAGGTTGTTGATTTTTGAATAAAATTCTCTTTTGATTGCTGTGTGCTTTCATCTAAATTGGTTGTTGAGCGTAATCTCCTATCTCCTCTTTCGGTTAATCGAGTGCGCTCGATTCAACGATTGCAGAAGCCGATTCGCGAAATCAAGTGCGCTTGATCAACGCTTGAAGAATTGAAGATCTTTGAACCCGGTATCGTGCGCGATCAACGAGTTTGGGATAGCTAGAATTCGGTATCTTCGGATCAACGAATTTGGGCATTTCAGTACCTTCCAATCCACTAATTACTACATTCATCGAACTACATTTGTTTTTGAAATATCCGCTGCGTCAGTTTTTGGTATCAAAGCTTGTTCTAGCCAATCATAGCTAGATCGAGACTTGGAGCCTAATCATTTTGAAGCTTGAAGTGTTGAGCCATGAGCAAGTGAAGTTGTTCGACTTTGTATTGAAGTTTAGAGATCGGATCTTATCATTTGGAGAGGTTGTGTTCATCGTGTTCATCGCAAATTGCAACAAAGTGGAAGTTTCCGATCCATTCCATTTTGGATCAAAGTTCGAATTGTGTTTGAATTTGAAGAGTTTGTAAAGTTTCAAGTATGCCGCCAAGGAGAGCCAATCGACATCAAAACGTTGAAGCTTTGTATCGAAGAGAAGAGGCTGATGAGATGGAGCAAAGAATCAATGAAAACTTTAGTGAAAAGCTTAACGAAGGGATTGGACGATTAGAGAAGATGATGTTAGAGATGAATCAAAATCGGAGAAGGGTTTCACCTGAATCTAACCATGGGGGTAGTAGAGTCTCGCCACATTCCAATCGAGACAGAAGTGTTGAAAATGATCAAGGGCGTGGGAGGAACGTGAATGATCGTGAACGGAGGAATGTAGATAGAAGGGATGATGATGGAAGACGTAATGGTAGTAGAGATGTGGGTGGACGAGATAGACAACGATATACATCTAATTTTGAAGAGGAGTATGATGGTGGTAGTGTTCGAGGACAAGGACGAGGACAAGGAAGAAATTACTCTGAGTATGATCACAAATGGGAGATGAAGACTGAAATTCCTGAATTCAAAGGTGGTATGCAAGCGGAGGAATTTCTAGATTGGATGGCTAATGTTGAAGAGATTTTTGACTTCAAAGAAGTTCCAGAACATCGTAGAGTAAAGTTGGTTGCTACGAGGTTGAGGGGTAGAGCTTTGGCATGGTGGCAGCAAACCAAACTTACACGTGAGCGGATGGGGAAGTCAAAGATTGAATCTTGGGAGAAGATGAAGAAATTGATGAAAGCGACATTCTTACCTTATAATTATCAATCGCTTATGTATCAGAGGTTGCAGAACTTGAGACAAGGAACGAAATCTGTGAATGACTATGCTGATGAATTTTATCAACTGATTGCAAGAAACGATATTATGGAGACAGAAGAACAGTTAACAGCCAGATTTGTTGGAGGATTGCGAATGCAGATTCAGGATATGGTTAATATGTTTGATCCCAGATCTGTAGCGGAAGCACACCAGAAAGCGTTGGCTTGGGAGAAACAGGGAAGACGAGGAGGAGGTGTGTTTACAAATTCCAACAATCCAGTGAAGGGAGTTAGTGGGAGTTCTAATGTTTCAAAAGCTGTTGCGAAACCAGTTGTGAATGAGGTTGGGAAGGCGAAAGTCAATAATGGTTTCAAATGTTACAATTGCCAAGAGTTAGGCCACAAAAGTAATGAATGTCCAAAGCCGAAGAAGAGAGCTATGATAGCGGAGGTTGAGGATGAGGATGAAGAAGCTGAATGTTCCAATTCACCACCTGATGAGGAGGAAGAAGAAGTGTCGGGAGACGAAGGTTATAATCTCATGATGAAGAAGTCCTGTTTAACACCAAAGCAAGAGGAGGATTGTAGTTGGTTGAGGAACAATATTTTTCAGTCAACATGTACTATTCTGGGGAAAGTTTGTAAATTTGTTATTGATGCTGGAAGCTGTGATAATATAATTTCTTCTGAAGCTGTGAGGAAGTTGGCATTGAAGACTGAGAAACATCCAAAGCCATACAAGCTAGCTTGGTTGAGGAAAGGCGGGGAGGTGAAGGTTGGACGAAGGGCTCGTGTGAATTTTTCAATTGGAAGAAATACAAAGATGAAATCTGGTGCGATGTGGTAGATATGGACGTTTGTCATTTGTTGTTGGGAAGACCGTGGCAGTATGATAGAGCAGTACAACATGATGGGCGTACCAACAGTTATAGTTTCATGTTTGAAGGTACAAAGATTACTCTAGTTCCAAAGAAACGACAACAGGAGGAAAACAAGTTGGAGGAGATTGAAGAGCTTAAAACTTTGTTATCTTTGAAGGAGTTTGTAAAGGAAGTAGAGGAGGAGCCTGAAGTGTTTTTGTTGATTGGGCGAGAAAGCAGTGAAGAGGTTGAAATACCAGAAGAAGTGAAACCAGTTTTGAAAGAATTTGACGATGTATTTCCGGAGGAGTTACCAATGGAGTTGCCACCATTGAGGGATATACAACATCAGATAGATCTTGTTCCAGGTGCTGTGTTACCACACAGACCACATTATCGAATGAGTCCGAAGGAACATGAAGAGTTGCGGAGGCAGGTAGAGGAATTGCTAGAACAGGGGCGTGTGCAGGAGAGTTTAAGTCCTTGTGCTGTACCAGCTTTATTGGTACCCAAAAAGGATGGAACGTGGAGGATGTGCACTGACAGTCGAGCATTGAATAAGATTACTGTGAGATATAGATTTCCAATGCCGAGGTTGGATGACTTGTTAGATCAAATAAGCGGAGCTACTATATTTTCGAAGATTGATTTGAAGAGAGGATATCATCAAATTCGTATCAGACCAGGTGATGAGTGGAAGACTGCTTTTAAAACCAGGGAGGGTCTATACGAATGGTTGGTTATGCCATTTGGTTTATCAAATGCACCAAGTACATTCATGAGGGTGATGAACCAGATTTTTCGACCATTCATTGGGAAGTTTGTGGTGGTGTATTTCGATGATATTCTGATATATAGTGGAAATCCTGAGGAACATTTGAATCATCTGAGGGAAGTACTGATGGTATTGTGACAAGAACAATTTTATGCTGCAACGAAGAAATGCGTGTTCATGACGCATAACGTTTTATTTCTTGGATATGTTGTATCGGAAGAAGGAATACAGGTTGACCAAAGTAAAGTCGAAGCGATTAGAAATTGGCCACAGCCCAAGACGATAACGGAAGTTCGTAGTTTTCACGGGTTGGCTTCATTCTATCGAAGGTTTATTCCACACTTTAGTAGTGTGATGGCACCTGTGACTGATTGTATGAAGGGTAAACAGTTTTCATGGTCAGAGGAAGCAGGAAGTGCTTTTGGAAAAATCAAGGAGTTGCTGACGTCTGCACCAATTCTAGTGCTACCAGATTTTCAGTTAGTGTTTGAACTACATACTGATGCATCCAAGGTTGGAATTGGAGGAGTACTGAGTCAGAGGGGACGTCCTATTGCATACTTTAGCGAGAAGTTATTAGGAGAAAAGATGAGATACAGTACATATGATGTGGAATTTTATGCTGTTGTGCAATCTATTAAACACTGGAGACACTATCTATTTCAGAAGGAGTTTGTTCTTTACACTGATCATGAGGCCTTGAAGCATTTACAAGGGCAAGACAAGATTTCAGCGAGAAATGCATCGTGGATTGCATATCTGCAACAATTTTCTTTTGTTGTTAAACACAAGTCAGGGGTGACGAATCGCGTGGCTGATGCTTTGAGTAGGAGGAGTCATTTGTTGACTACACTAAAGGTTGAAGTGACGGGGTTTGAAATGTTACCAGAATTATTTGACAATGATCCTTACTTTGCAAAGTTTGTTGATAAAGTCAAGGATGGGGAGACAGATGAGTTTATAATGATAGATGGTTTTCTGTTCAAAGGAAATCGATTGTGCATACCGGAGGGTAGTTTGAGAATGAAGATCGTAAAAGAGCTACATGAAGAAGGACAAGTGGGTAGAGACCGTACATTACAGTTGATTTCACAATCTTACTTTTGGCCATCGATGAGGAAAGAGGTGGAGAGGTTTGTGGAGCGTTGTCATATTTGTCAGGTTTCGAAAGGAACTGCGACTAATGCTGGTTTATATATGCCGTTACCCGTGCTTGTAAAACCATGGGTGGATATCAGTATGGATTTTGTTTTGGGTTTGCCTAGAACTCAAAGGGGAAATGATTCTATATTCGTTGTGGTAGACAGATTTTCGAAAATGGCACATTTTATTGCTTGTAAGAAGACGGCGGATGCTGTTCATGTTGCTCAGTTGTTTTTCAAGGAGGTCTATCGACTTCATGGATTGCCAGAATCTATTGTGTCGGATAGAGATACTCGATTTCTGAGTCACTTTTGGTTGAGTTTGTGGAAAATGGTGGGAACGAAGCTGAAGTTTAGTAGTGCTTATCATCCGCAAACTGATGGACAGACTGAGGTGGTAAACAGATCATTGGGGAATTTGTTACGATGTCTTGTACAGGACAATCTGAAGAGTTGGGACATGAAGTTATGCCAAGCAGAATTTGCTCATAATCATGCTGTAAATCGAAGTACTGGGTTCAGTCCATTCCAGATTGTATATTCTAGTATGCCAAAAGGACCGTTGGATTTAACGGTAATACCACACTCGAAGGGGACAATTAAGAAAGCTGCTGATTTTGTTGAAGGATTGATAGAGTGTCATAAAATCGTTCAGGAACGATTGAAGAAAGCAAACGAGAAGTATAAACGATCTGCAGACTTGAAGCGAAGAAATGTTGAATTTAATGAAGGTGATTTGGTTTATGCAGTGTTAACAAAGGATCGTTTTCCAATGGGCGCTTATAACAAGTTAAAAGCTAGAAAAATTGGTCCTGTAGAAGTTGTGAAAAGGATTAATGAAAATGTTTATAAATTGAAGCTGCCAGAAGATGTGTACACTTCTGATGTGTTCAATGTTAAACATCTTGTACCATATCATGGGGATGAGCGCGCTGATGTGGAAGAATTTACAAATTCGAGGTCGAATTTTTCTCAACCTGGGGAGGATGATGCAGCGCAACCCACATTTGTCAAAGGTATAAGTCGGGACCGACTCAAGGAAGGTAAAGACATAAGTCGAGTAAGTAGTGAGGAAGGTGAAGGCATAAGTCGTAACCGACTTAAGGAAGGAGGTATAAGTCATGACCGACTTAGGGAAGGAGCTATGAGTCATCAACGACTTAAGGGACGTGCTGGGTTACGACCTAAGACTACGGGAAGAACAACACCAGTTGAAAAATGCGAAGGTTTAAGTCGTTGCCGAGTTAATGACTTAGTTTTGGTGAGTGTACGACTTAACAAAGCAGGGAATAAGTCGTTGCCGAGTTACAACTTAGTTAAGGCTCGTAAACGACCTAACGAGTCAGGAGTTAAGTCGCTGAGGATGGAAACCGTTGATTCTCTACCGAGTTAATCTATACCCTTGATTTCTTTAAGTCGCCGCATGCTTTTGAGTCGCTGGAGCTGTTGCCGTTGATTCTCTGCCGAGTTAATCTGGACCGTTGATTTCTTAAGTCGTTACTAAGTTGAGTCGCGTAGAATTGTTAAGTCGGCAACGACTTAAGTGGTTGTCTGTTTGTATTTTCCTGTCTTTAAGTCGTATGTCGACTGTTTTAAGTCGTATGCATTGTGTTGTACTGGTAATATTGTTAAGTCGTTATGTTGTAACTGTTTGGGCTTAAGTCGTCACCGAGTATGATAGGTCGTAGATCGTAAGTCGGAACCGACTTAGGAGTTGTAATTTTTTTTTCTGTTGCATGTTGTAGCCTATAAATAGGCAAGTTGTTTCATTTGTAAAGGTTGTTGATTTTTGAATAAAATTCTCTTTTGATTGCTGTGTGCTTTCATCTAAATTGGTAGTTGAGCGTAATCTCTTATCTACTCTTTCGGTTAATCGAGTGCGCTCGATTCAACGATTGCAGAAGCCGATTCGCGAAATCAAGTGCGCTTGATCAACGCTTGAAGAATTGAAGATCTTTGAACCCGGTATTGTGCGCGATCAACGAGTTCGGGATAGCTAGAATTCGGTATCTTCGGATCAACGAATTTGGGCATTTCAGTACCTTCCAATCCACTGATTACTACATTCATCGAACTACATTTGTTTGATACCAACTATAACGACCCGACTTTCTATGTCCAGAAAGTCGCATCATTATGAAGAAAGAAAGGGGTAGAAAATAGAAAAGAAGAGAAGAAAGAAAGAAACAACAACAACGATCTCACAGCGGAACGAATAAATTATATTAATAACATAAACTATTACATAGTATACAACAATTTACAGAGTTACACAGCATATACATCACTTACTAGACAGTTATAAACATCTGTCTAGACATTACAACTTAAATACAAGACAAGACACTATCACAGATATCAACACAGCGAAATACTATATCTACGAACGCCGAAGCCTCCTGCTCCATTGCTCCTCCAGAATATTCGTCAAAGCTAAACCTGAATCCCTTGGCTACTCGTAAAAATTTGAGTACCCAAGTGTTTATATCCGCTGCGTCAGTTTTTGGTATCAGAGCTTGTTCTAGCCAATCATAGCTAGATCGAGACTTGGAACCTAATCATTTTGAAGCTTGAAGTGTTGAGCCGTGAGCAAGTGAAGTTGTTCGACTTTGTATTGAAGTTTAGAGATCGGATCTTATCATTTGGAGAGGTTGTGTTCATCGTGTTCATCGCAAATTGCAACAAAGTGGAAGTTTCCGATCCATTCCATTTTGGATCAAAGTTCGAATTGTGTTTGAATTTGAAGAGTTTGTAAAGTTTCAAGTATGCCGCCAAGGAGAGCCAATCGACATCAAAACGTTGAAGCTTTGTATCGAAGAGAAGAGGCTGATGAGATGGAGCAAAGAATCAATGAAAACTTTAGTGAAAAGCTTAACGAAGGGATTGGACGATTAGAGAAGATGATGTTAGAGATGAATCAAAATCGGAGAAGGGTTTCACCTGAATCTAACCATGGGGGTAGTAGAGTCTCGCCACATTCCAATCGAGACAGAAGTGTTGAAAATGATCAAGGGCGTGGGAGGAACGTGAATGATCGTGAACGGAGGAATGTAGATAGAAGGGATGATGATGGAAGACGTAATGGTAGTAGAGATGTGGGTGGACGAGATAGACAACGATATACATCTGATTTTGAAGAGGAGTATGATGGTGGTAGTGTTCGAGGACAAGGACGAGGACAAGGAAGAAATTACTCTGAGTATGATCACAAATGGGAGACGGGGATGAAGACTGAAATTCCTGAATTCAAAGGTGGTATGCAAGCGGAGGAATTTCTAGATTGGATGGCTAATGTTGAAGAGATTTTTGACTTCAAAGAAGTTCCAGAACATCGTAGAGTAAAGTTGGTTGCTACGAGGTTGAGGGGTAGAGCTTTGGCATGGTGGCAGTAAACCAAACTTACACGTGAGCGGATGGGGAAGTCAAAGATTGAATCTTGGGAGAAGATGAAGAAATTGATGAAAGCGACATTCTTACCTTATAATTATCAATCGCTTATGTATCAGGGGTTGCAGAACTTGAGACAAGGAACGAAATCTGTGAATGACTATGCTGATGAATTTTATCAACTGATTGCAAGAAACGATATTATGGAGACAGAAGAACAGTTAACAACCAGATTTGTTGGAGGATTGCGAATGCAGATTCAGGATATGGTTAATATGTTTGATCCCAGATCTGTAGCGGAAGCACACCAGAAAGCGTTGGCTTGGGAGAAACAGGGAAGACGAGGAGGAGGTGTGTTTACAAATTCCAACAATCCAGTGAAGGGAGTTAGTGGGAGTTCTAATGTTTCAAAAGCTGTTGCGAAACCAGTTGTGAATGAGGTTGGGAAGGCGAAAGTCAATAATGGTTTCAAATGTTACAATTGCCAAGAGTTAGGCCACAAAAGTAATGAATGTCCAAAGCCGAAGAAGAGAGCTATGATAGCGGAGGTTGAGGATGAGGATGAAGAAGCTGAATGTTCCAATTCACCACCTGATGAGGAGGAAGAAGAAGTGTCGGGAGACGAAGGTTATAATCTCATGATGAAGAGGTCCTGTTTAACACCAAAGCAAGAGGAGGATTGTAGTTGGTTGAGGAACAATATTTTTCAGTCAACATGTACTATTCTGGGGAAAGTTTGCAAATTTGTTATTGATGCTGGAAGCTGTGATAATATAATTTCTTCTGAAGCTGTGAGGAAGTTGGCATTGAAGACTGAGAAACATCCGAAGCCATACAAGCTAGCTTGGTTGAGGAAAGGCGGGGAGGTGAAGGTTGGACGAAGGGCTCGTGTGAATTTTTCAATTGGAAAGAAATACAAAGATGAAATCTGGTGCGATGTGGTAGATATGGACGTTTGTCATTTGTTGCTGGGAAGACTGTGGCAGTATGATAGAGCAGTACAACATGATGGGCGTACCAACAGTTACAGTTTCATGTTTGAAGGTACAAAGATTACTCTAGTTCCAAAGAAACGACAACAGGAGGAAAACAAGTTGGAGGAGATTGAAGAGCTTAAAACTTTGTTATCTTTGAAGGAGTTTGTAAAGGAAGTAGAGGAGGAGCCTGAAGTGTTTTTGTTGATTGGGCGAGAAAGCAGTGAAGAGGTTGAAATACCAGAAGAAGTGAAACCAGTTTTGAAAGAATTTGACGATGTATTTCCGGAGGAGTTACCAATGGAGTTGCCACCATTGAGGGATATACAACATCAGATAGATCTTGTTCCAGGTGCTGTGTTACCACATAGACCACATTATCGAATGAGTCTGAAGGAACATGAAGAGTTGCGGAGGCAGGTAGAGGAATTGCTAGAACAGGGGCGTGTGCAGGAGAGTTTAAGTCCTTGTGCTGTACCAGCTTTATTGGTACCCAAAAAGGATGGAACGTGGAGGATGTGCACTGACAGTCGAGCATTGAATAAGATTACTGTGAGATAAAGATTTCCAATGCCGAGGTTGGATGACTTGTTAGATCAAATAAGCGGAGCTACTATATTTTCGAAGATTGATTTGAAGAGCGGATATCATCAAATTCGTATCAGACCAGGTGATGAGTGGAAGACTGCTTTTAAAACCAGGGAGGGTCTATACGAATGGTTGGTTATGCCATTTGGTTTATCAAATGCACCAAGTACATTCATGAGGGTGATGAACCAGATTTTTCGACCATTCATTGGGAAGTTTGTGGTGGTGTATTTCGATGATATTCTGATATATAGTGGAAATCCTGAGGAACATTTGAATCATCTGAGGGAAGTACTGATGGTATTGCGACAAGAACAATTTTATGCTGCAACGAAGAAATGCGTGTTCATGACGCATAACGTTTTATTTCTTGGATATGTTGTATCGGAAGAAGGAATACAGGTTGACCAAAGTAAAGTCGAAGCGATTAGAAATTGGCCACAGCCCAAGACGATAACGGAAGTTCGTAGTTTTCACGGGTTGGCTTCATTCTATCGAAGGTTTATTCCACACTTTAGTAGTGTGATGGCACCTGTGACTGATTGTATGAAGGGTAAACAGTTTTCATGGTCAGAGGAAGCAGGAAGTGCTTTTGGAAAAATCAAGGAGTTGCTGACGTCTGCACCAATTCTAGTGCTACCAGATTTTCAGTTAGTGTTTGAACTACATACTGATGCATCCAAGGTTGGAATTGGAGGAGTACTGAGTCAGAGGGGACGTCCTATTGCATACTTTAGCGAGAAGTTATCAGGAGCAAAGATGAGATACAGTACATATGATGTGGAATTTTATGCTGTTGTGCAATCTATTAAACACTGGAGACACTATCTATTTCAGAAGGAGTTTGTTCTTTACACTGATCATGAGGCCTTGAAGCATTTACAAGGGCAAGACAAGATTTCAGCGAGAAATGCATCGTGGATTGCATATCTGCAACAATTTTCTTTTGTTGTTAAACACAAGTCAGGGGTGATGAATCGCGTGGCTGATGCTTTGAGTAGGAGGAGTCATTTGTTGACTACACTAAAGGTTGAAGTGACGGGGTTTGAAATGTTACCAGAATTATTTGACAATGATCCTTACTTTGCAAAGTTTGTTGATAAAGTCAAGGATGGGGAGACGGATGAGTTTATAATGATAGATGGTTTTCTGTTCAAAGGAAATCGATTGTGCATACCGGAGGGTAGTTTGAGAATGAAGATCGTAAAAGAGGTACATGAAGAAGGACACGTGGGTAGAGACCGTACATTACAGTTGATTTCACAATCTTACTTTTGGCCATCGATGAGGAAAGAGGTGGAGAGGTTTGTGGAGCGTTGTCATATTTGTCAGGTTTCGAAAGGAACTACGACTAATGCTGGTTTATATATGCCGTTACCCGTGCCTGTAAAACCATGGGTGGATATCAGTATGGATTTTGTTTTGGGTTTGCCTAGAACTCAAAGGGGAAATGATTCTATATTCGTTGTGGTAGACAGATTTTCGAAAATGGCACATTTTATTGCTTGTAAGAAGACGGCGGATGCTGTTCATGTTGCTCAGTTGTTTTTCAAGGAGGTCTATCGACTTCATGGATTGCCAGAATCTATTGTGTCGGATAGAGATACTCGATTTCTGAGTCACTTTTGGTTGAGTTTGTGGAAAATGGTGGGAACGAAGCTGAAGTTTAGTAGTGCTTATCATCCGCAAACTGATGGACAGACTGAGGTGGTAAACAGATCATTGGGGAATTTGTTACGATGTCTTGTACAGGACAATCTGAAGAGTTGGGACATGAAGTTATGCCAAGCAGAATTTGCTCATAATCATGCTGTAAATCGAAGTACTGGGTTCAGTCCATTCCAGATTGTATATTCTAGTATGCCAAAAGGACCGTTGGATTTAACGGTAATACCACACTCGAAGGGGACAATTAAGAAAGCTGCTGATTTTGTTGAAGGATTGACAGAGTGTCATAAAATCATTCAGGAACGATTGGAGAAAGCAAACGAGAAGTATAAACGATCTGCAGACTTGAAGCGAAGAAATGTTGAATTTAATGAAGGTGATTTGGTTTATGCAGTGTTAACAAAGGATCGTTTTCCAGTGGGCGCTTATAACAAGTTAAAAGCTAGAAAAATTGGTCCTGTAGAAGTTGTGAAAAGGATTAATGAAAATGTTTATAAATTGAAGCTGCCAGAAGATGTGTACACTTCTGATGTGTTCAATGTTAAACATCTTGTACCATATCATGGGGATGAGCGTGCTGATGTGGAAGAATTTACAAATTCGAGGTCGAATTTTTCTCAATCTGGGGAGGATGATGCAGCGCAACCCACATTTGTCAAAGGTATAAGTCGAGACCGACTCAAGGAAGGTAAAGACATAAGTCGAGTAAGTAGTGAGGAAGGTGAAGGCATAAGTCGTAACCGACTTAAGGAAGGAGGTATAAGTCATGACCGACTTAGGGAAGGAGCTATGAGTCATCAACGACTTAAGGGACGTGCTGGGTTACGACCTAAGACTATGGGAAGAACAACACCAGTTGAAAAATGCGAAGGTTTAAGCCGTTGCCGAGTTAACGACTTAGTTTTGGTGAGTGTACGACTTAACAAAGCAGGGAATAAGTCGTTGCCGAATTACAACTTAGTTAAGGCTCGTAAACGACCTAACGAGTCAGGAGTTAAGTCGCTGAGGATGGAAACCGTTGATTCTCTACCGAGTTAATCTATACCCTTGATTTATTTAAGTCGCCGCATGCTTTTGAGTCGCTGGAGCTGTTGCCGTTGATTCTCTGCCGAGTTAATCTGGACCGTTGATTTCTTAAGTCGTTACTAAGTTGAGTCGCGTAGAATTGTTAAGTCGGCAACGACTTAAGTGGTTGTCTGTTTGTATTTTCCTGTCTTTAAGTCGTATGTCGACTGTTTTAAGTCGTATGCATTGTGTTGTACTGGTAATATTGTTAAGTCGTTATGTTGTAACTGTTTGGGCTTAAGTCGTCACCGAGTATGATAGGTCGTAGATCGTAAGTCGGAACCGACTTAGGAGTTGTAATTTTTTTTCTGTTGCATGTTGTAGCCTATAAATAGGCAAGTTGTTTCATTTGTAAAGGTTGTTGATTTTTGAATAAAATTCTCTTTTGATTGCTGTGTGCTTTCATCTAAATTGGTAGTTGAGCGTAATCTCCTATCTCCTCTTTCGGTTAATCGAGTGTGCTCGATTCAACGATTGCAGAAGCCGATTCGCGAAATCAAGTGCGCTTGATCAATGCTTGAAGAATTGAAGATCTTTGAACCCGGTATCGTGCGCGATCAACGAGTTCGGGATAGCTAGAATTCGGTATCTTCGGATCAACGAATTTGGGCATTTCAGTACCTTCCAATCCACCGATTACTACATTCATCGAACTACATTTGTTTTTGAAATATCCGCTGCGTCAATCACCATCGAAACCAATGCACATGGTATCAAAGACTTAGTACGCAAGGACATTGGCGAAAGGTATGTGGTCGAAACATGAGGTTCCGAAGAGGTCAAAGCTTTACTTTGTTTTAAAAGAAAATGCGCCTGCTTTGCTTTCGAATGGAATGCTTTCGACTTAGTTAACTTTCGACTTGTTAAATGGTTTTAAGGAACGGTTCCGAAAGAGGTTACGCCTTTTGTTTTATAAAGAAGTTTTCGACGGGTTCGAAAGCCCTAGCCGTCGCACCTTACCTTTCGAAGCAATGCCTTCAAAATGGTTTCTTTGTTTTAAAACTCAAGCTGTTTCTCCAATGCTTTCGAAGGGTTGTTTCATCACCATCACTTCTTTACTTAGGAGATTGCTTTCAAAAGATTTAATTGTTTTAAGACCCTTTTTGATATTATGAAAGTTAAACCCAAATGTTTCAAAAGGAATGGTTTCGAAAGGTTTTTCCACATGTTTTAACTTGAACCCAATGCTTTCGAAAGGATTGTTTTTAAGTAGTATACTTTGATGCTTTCAAAAGGTAACTAGTAAAGGTTTCGAAAGGAATGGTTTCCTGTATTTTCGAAAGGTTTACCTTAGTTTAAATGGAAGGTTTCCAATGGTTTCTAAAGGGATATTTAAAGGATTTTAAAAGAGGATGTCTAAGGTTTATAAAGCTTTCGAAGAAGGTGTTTTCAATGTTTCGAAATGACAACTGTCAATGGTTATGTTTGGCCTTTAGGACTAAGGTTATTAAGTAAAGTAGTTTACTATTATCGAAAGGGGTACTTTCAATAGTTTCAAAAGGGGTACTTTCATTGGTTTCGAATAAGATTGTTTAAAGGTTTTAAGCAAAGGTTTTGAATGTTTTCATCAACAATGTTTTGAGTAAAGCATATATCATGGCAAAGAGATTTGAGTAAAGCAAATAGTTTATTTTCCTTATATAAGTATGATTTAAAGGGTTAGACCATTTTGAAACGGTTTTCAAGGAAAATTTAAAGGGTAGTCAACCCTAAGTAAAATGACTCAGATATTGTATTCCAGATGGGATTGGTATAGGGTCGCGCCCTATACATTAGCTATTAGCCCCTAGTTAATTTAGTCCAAAATTCCAATGTGTAGGGCTTAGTCGAAGGTAAGACTTAAATGATGGTTGCACACAGAAAGGAATATATACATGTGCAGAGATAGGTTATTGGTGAGCCCGCAAAACCATTAGGATCAGGTGACCCTTGGAGAAGTAAGTTAAGGACAGACCGTCCAGAAGTATGTCTAACAATTGTTAGATAATTTGTTTAGTTTGTCTGGTAGGCACGAGCCAACCAAAGGTTAGTAGTTAGCCAATAGCTGGTCCATTTATTACCTGTTTTGAGCATATATGATATTTGCTATTATTAATATAATCAGTATGATTAACTAGTTTGGTTGTAGGGTTTTGATTTGCAAAAAGATATGTTTAAAGGGATATATCAGTGAGGGGAAACCCGTTCTGCTAAGCGGCGTGTTCTCACTTAATATCAAATATCCGAGATGTCCAGTATTATTCACACCGGGCTTTATATCTAACATAAAGTTTTTGTTTTTCCCCTTAAACTCTCAGGTGCTCAAAATTGATTTGAGTAGGCTGAGGGTTGAGGATTTTTAGGTTTTAGTAGGTGGACAAATAAAGCTTTCGAAGACAAGCAGGAGGCTGAAGTTAGCTATGTGGGAGTTGTTATGTTTTATTTCCGCTATTTTGTATTAAGTCCGTTATGACTATTTAGTACTCTGGTCATCCAAGGGGGCATCTTCGTATGTCGCTCTTAGCGTATTTATGTAATAATTATAATTGATTTGAACCTGGGAAACGATTGGGATTATGTAATGGAATATGAAACATGTTTTGTGAAATGTAATCGGAAAAGTTGTTTTCTTTTAAATCTGTGATTTTGTTTCATATTCATGTGCTTCTGATATTATGAATACCATTAACGTTATCTTATTTTGTCGCCGGAATTTAATACTATAGATGACTACAACATCTGTAGCGCTTAGCTTTGGGCCTCGAGATAGGGGATGTTACAAAATCTAGACGCTATCACATAAGGATCTAATAGGGAAGGAGATGAATGGTGACATAGTTGATTGATTCCATCTTCCCTCTTTAGAATATTTAATTGATACAATATTTAATTAACATGCAAGAGGTATTATGACACAATAACAAAAACAACAAATAATAATTAATATGTATATTTTATTACCTCACTTTTAAATTGTTTGGTAATAATAAAAAAAGTTTAAATCATGCTTTAACATTTTGAAATACAAACATTAAATGTTTATATGTACACACACACACACACATATATATATATATATATAAGTATGTATATTTGTATATATGTATATTTGTGTGTGTGTGCGTGCGTTTATGCATATAAAGCTTAAACCAAAATTTCTAATTAATTCAAAACAAACTTTCATACCGCATTAAAAAAAATTAATGCATTTTTATACCTGAATTAGTTGATTAAAATACATATATACATATAAATTAAAAGTTTTAACCCAAATGAAATTTAGTTTTTTTTTCAAAACAAAAGTGGAACACAAAAAATTAAACAATATATTAACAATCCTTTAAAGTACTCATATAAAGACATTTGAGACAATAAATTGGGTAACATATTCAAAATATTATTGCAATCAATTTTAAACCTTGGATTCATTATTGAAACATCATTTTAATCATAAGTAAATTTCCGTTATAATTTATTAGATTAAGAACAAAACAATTTATTCAACAAAGTATTCAAATTGCAAGATTATTTTCAGTTCATGGTGAAGTGACAACATGTGCATACAATGTATCTGTTTCAACACAAATGTAAATAATATGGACATACAAACTTTTAGATCTGAAAATTTACACTTCGGTTTGAGAGTTTAAAACATAGATCTATAATTAAAACATTATTTTAATCGTATATAAATTTTTATTTTTATTTATCAAATCAAATCAATTCATTCAACAAACGATTCAAATTAAAAAAACAATTTCAAATCAAATGAGGCAATAGTATATACATACAAACTATGATAATCATATTATATTTAATAGAACATTTAAAATAAAAGATACTTCTCGGATCTAGCCAAGAGTAACACCTTGATTTATGCTTTCTCCTAAGATCGTTAAGATCCACATCCAGTCCTTACAAGAGATGGATGAACTACATTTGTTTTAATTAATTTGATGTTTGATTTTATGTTGTTATTGGTTTTTTTGTTTAAAAGAAGATCATAGTGGCCATTATTTTGGAAAGGATGAGGAAGGATTTTATGTAAAAAGAAAGTGAAATGAGGAGAGTTGTTTTAATGGGATAAAGGAATCCTTTTTCATTCTCCTTTTTTAACTTCCTTATTTAATTCAATCAATCAATCGCTTCATTTTCTCCATGTATTGGCTGGTCCTAACATGCATCCATAGCAGGCAAAGTTTCCAACAAAATAAAATCTCTATGTAATAATTTATTTCAAACCCTGTTTAAAAGGTGTACCGATATTGAATATTGATATGTGTGAATATAACTTTTATACATGCATTTAAATAATTACTAACAACCTTTAAAACATTAAATAAATAAATTATAATTAATATTTTATAAATATTAATTGCTTTATCCAATTTATAACATTTCATAAATTAATTAAATCACGTGGTTTTTCAAAGAAATCACAAATGCGGTTATGCGACTCAAAGGAGCGAATTCAATCAATAATTAATATCGAACAATTCAAATATTAACATTTACAAGTCACCTTAGCTAGTGGTGTGATAGTTTGGCTGAATTCGTCGCTTACAAATCTTTTTACTAAAATCCAATTTCGTGTTTTCTTACAAGGTACCCGGCAGTAATGATTATTTACACTATTTCTCTTCGTCAAAATTATATCACAATATGACTTATGGAATTTTAGTTTTGGTTTAAATTCCAATATCATACACATTCAACTTTGTAAGTCCAAACATAAAGTCTTTGGTTCAATAATAAAAATTATTATTAACTGTACTGCTCTGCCCAAAGATTTTGGTTTTGAGTTGACCACAGCTGACCGTGATACTAACCCCATACAATTGAGGAGACGAATCCACTATTGAATAGTGTTTTACTTCCAAAGCTTTAATTCAGACCCAACTTTAGTCATTCTATGGACACCACATCATGATTTAACTATAATAAAAGTGCAGTGCCCACATTGAAGTTTAATAGTATCATCAAGTTGAGAGAAGTGTGTAACATCATAATTTGAAGATTCTCTATTTAACTTTAGTTATATTAACCAATAGAAAAATCTTGAGTGATTCTTCCATAGTCATCCAATAACTATCAATATGTAACCTCTTGGTGCTCCCAGCAGCCATAAGAAATATTGCCCAATATTTGGAGAGAGTTATGTACTCTAGTCTCAACGGATAAATCGATATCATTTCTCGAAAAATCTTGACTAAGAATATTTAAAACAATATGTTATTTTCAGTATGATAAAATTATCATGATTACAATACTTTATAATTACTATCACATAATATCTCATTTAAGGATTTTCCATCTATATACTTTAAATTAATTACTTAATTATTTATATTAGTATATAACAAGTATGTAATAGAAAGAAAAACACCTTTTTTTATTATGAACGAGAATTGATCACAGAGTTGATAATTTATAATAAATTACTGAATTACCGCTAGGACATACACCTAACTCTACCAATCTCCCACTGCACTTGGGGTCAGTTATGGAATCACAATCTCATCCCTTTGATTAGCTTCTCGAGAGCCAATCGAGCTAGACCCTTCATGAATGGATCGGCTATTCGTCCTTGGTATCTACCCTTTGTATCATGACCTCTTTCTTTTCAACAGATTCTCTAATTAGGTGGTACTTTCGAAGAATATGTCGTGGCTTCTTATGTGTTTTGGGATTCTTTGCGATTTGCATTGCCATATTGTTATCACAAAATAATGCTATCAGATTCTCTTTATTAGGAATTGCTCCGAGCTCACTTAAAAACTTGTGCATCCAGACTGCCTCTTTAGCTGCTTCATTAAGGGCAATGTACTCGGCCACCGTCGTGGAATCAGCTACCGTTTCCTATTTGGAACTCTTCCAACCGATGAACCCACCATTCAGTGTAAGACATAACCTGACACTGACTTACTATCGTCGATATCATTGTAAAAGTTAGAGTCATATACCCCTTCATAAGGAGGTCTTCATTTCCTATATATCAGGAATCATTCCATAGTATTTCTTAAATACTTCTGTATGCACCCTGATGCGTATGCCACATCTGGTCTAGTTCATAGCATAGCATACATTATGAAACTGATTGTTGAAGCATATAGTATCCTCTGTTAGTCCCTGAGAAGTTGGTTTTGATGACAACAACCTTAGAATAAGATTATACAATATAAATACTAACATTATTGTTTAGATATATATGTATATGCAGGATATATATACAGGTACCAAAGAATGAAGACTATACAGTATAGAGATTCAAGAACTGATGAACTCAAGATCGAAGATATCAAGATTCAAGACTCATGAGTATCAAGATTATCAAGAGTTCAAGATTTCAAGATAAGTAATTCAGTTAGGAATTTTGTTAAAACTCCTAGAAAAGCACTGACATCTTAAAATCCATTTTATTCATGGAATGGAATCCACTTCGAGCCCGTTAAAGGGATGGAACCCTAAGTAGGATGGAACCAACGAAAAATCTAGTGGAACATTGTTTTGTATTCACTAACTTTTATTCAAATGTTTTACAAAATTATATCTTATTTTCAAAATGATTTCAAAATCTTCCTTTTTAAATCAAAAACATCTATCCTAGTTTTAAAATACTTTTAGCCTCAAAATAATCTTTATTTTCAATATCAAATTATCCTTGGTTTTAAACTATCTTTTAATTATAATATATTTAACTTTTAATATTTATACTTAGATTTAAATATAAAATTATAGTAAAATTTTATATATACCATAATATTATTCTCTATACTTATTTATGTATTTTAACTATATTTAAGTATATTTATAAAGTTTAAAATAGTTTTAATACAAGATAGAAGTTATTTTCAAAGAAAAACAAATTACCAAAAATAACTTAGGCTTGTCGACAACCCCAAGGACCCCTTGTCGACAAGGTGACAGTTTATTTCAAAAGTTTGAATTTCAAAGGAAGTGTCTATTCGTCATATCCTTTCACGAATGGACATAGTTGTTGTTCTACTATAAATAGGGGCTGTTTTAAATGAATTTACAATCATATTTTCTCTGATTTCATTCCTCTTCTTCTTCCACATTTCTTTATATACATTTTTACCATTACTCTGCCGAAATCACCATTGAATCTAACTAGATCATCTCTGGTTTGATTCTCTATCACTATCTCAACAAGATCCCAGTGCTATTCAGAGTTATAGACTTCTTTGTATTCAATCGAGCGAGAAAAGGTGTGATTGTAGCCTGGAAAATCAATCGGGTGAACTTGTTGCCCGTAAAATCAAGTATCTCTACCCAGAGGATTGTGAATCTGGAGCGGTGTACCTCATGGCCTTGAAATCAAGGGTGTAATTGTAAGAATTGATTTTGAAAGGAAATCCGTACTTGTGTTGCGGGACTAGATGTAGGGTAATTCCGAACTAGTATAAAATCCGATGTGTTCTTTCCTTTATTGCTTTTACTTTATATCTGCATCTGTGTTTGATTCTGTGATCATATCTGTGTCTGAATATTGCATACATTTGTGTTCAAATTAATATAAACTCAAAAAGAATTAGTAATTCCTTAAAACACTATTCACCCCCTCCCTCTAGTGTTAATTCTAGCCTTAAGATCCGTAATCTGCATTTCTCACATCCTCTTCATAAGCTCTTTCTCCTCATTAGCTTGAGGAGCATCCTTCTTAGAAAGGATGATTCTAGATTGTGTTGGAATATTTCCATGCTTGGAATTCTCTATATCGAACTTTCTTAGTTTGGTATCTACGTACAGGGATTAGGACAATCCCAACAACCTCTTAGATCTACTTCTATAGATCTTTACACCCAGTATGTAGGCTGCTTCTCCCAAATTTGTGATGGAGAAGTTCTTGGAAAGATAAGCTTTCACTGATTGCAATAATGAAATGTCATTGCCAATCAATAGAAGATCGTCAACGTATAACACTAGAATACGATAGTGTTGTTATGTTCCTTTTGGTATACGCACGCTTCCTTTGTGTTCTGATAAAAACCAAACTATTTGATTACTTTTCAAAACACTTTTTCCAACTCCTTGGAGGTTGTTTAAGTCCATAAATGGAATTTAACAACTTGCAAGCCTTGACCTTACTCCTACTGACTTCGAAACCCTCTGGTTGTGAGATATAGATGATATCTTCTAAATCTCCATTTAGAAATGTCATCTTTACATCCCTTTGTCATATTTTGTAGTCATAGATTGTAGCAATAGCCAGCATAATCCGAATGGACATAAGCATGGCTATATGGGCGAAAAAGTTTCGTCATAATCAACACCTTGAATTTGATGAAACCCTTTCACAATTAGCCTAGCTTTATAAGTATCCACTTGTCCATCGACATTTAGCTTTTTCTTAAAATCATCTGCAGTTGATGGATTTTATCCCTATGGGGTACGGCGTACAAAGTCAACACTTTGTTTTCATACATGGAATCCATCTTGGATTTCATTGCTTTAAGTCAAAATGTAGAGTCTTTACTCTGCAGTGCTTGTTGGAATGATAGAGGAGTGTTGTCATCCAAAATATAATCCTTCTTCTCGCCATCCACGAGAAAATTGTAGTATCTCTCTAGTGCACGAGATTCCTTACTAGACCTTCTAATAGGTGACGTGTTTTTGTATACAAGTGTACTTGGTTCTCCCACTGATTCAGCCTCGGTGTTAGTTTTCGATCTCATCCAAGTCTAGAACTTCGCCTTTAATTTCTTTTGACAGAATTTCCTTTTATAAAAAGAAAACATGTGTGGAAACAATAATTTTTTTCCTTTATGTTGTAGAAAGTATATTCCCTAAAATTATTGGGATATCCTATAAACTTACACAAGGCTGATCTCGCCTCAATCTTATTGGGACTAATGTTCTTAACGTAGATTGGACAACCCCGCACCTTTAAATAATTGAAGTAGGGTTTTGTAGTACCTTAAAATTTCATATTTAACTTAAGTAATAATAATAAATAAATTCAAAATTGAACAGGAGGGTATTTTGGTAAATTTTAGTTAGAGGGGCAATATAGTAATTTATACAGACAGTTGAATTTGTTGATGGGAGTCGCATCATTGTGTAGCTCTCATTTTTCTGGTTAAGATGGAATATTCATTTATTTAAATCAAATGTCATATGAGTTAGATATCATTGATTAAATGAAGTGTGTTGGATTCGTGTGCGGACAGCGAGCCAGGCTGGGTTGAATTAGGATAGTTTTGTAATTCAAATTCAATTAGACTTCATTTTAGTTTTTCCCTCCAAAGCTCATTTTAAAAAGTATGTAACTTCTTTCTCATTTTTAAACCGATCCGTATAATCTTCCTCAATCCAGTTCACCGTCAAATTCTCATTTCTCAATGAAATTCGATGAGACAAAGTGCGATGGAATCGTGGCAAGATTATCTATTATCTGAAGTAAGAATCGAAGGCTAATTCGGAGATTTGGATTTCTAGAAATTCCACACAGCGGGCAAATTCAGGTTCTTTGGTTTGATTTTACTAGGTGTGGCTTCTCTTGCCCAATGCTTTGATAATGGTATAACATGGTTTAAGGCTAACTTACGATTTAAGTACGATGTATACAAATATAAATGATGAACCTAGAAACTAAGAAATAAAGAAGAATGTACTTATTTTCAGAATATTTCTAGAAACCTAGTTTGATATCAAGTCTAATTGAAAACCTTAAAGAAACCTAATTTGATGTATATGAACATGTTAGGACCCTAAAAATACTGTGATTATTGTATATATAAGACATGGAATCGTCCAAACTAAAAAAGGAAGTAAAAATTGAAATCTGGAGCAAAAGAAAACAAAATAATTTGGAAAACTCGTAACTGGAACATGCACCGGTGCATCGGTGGGTGCGCACCGGTCTACCAGTGGACAATCCAATTGGGTTGTTTTTGGGCTTTTGAATGCCCAATTCGATGTGGGAAGCTTTGACTTTTCTGCATGGTGTTTCCTAGCGACCCTATAGTCATGTCTTAACATGTATGTCCATTGTTTCGATATGTAGTTTAGAGATAATGATGGTGTATGGTTGTAGTGTATGTAGTTTTGGACGAATGAACGGAATATGTAAAACTTGGCGATGATGATGAGATACGATTATAGTACGTATGGCTTTGAATTGCATTGTTTGACGATGTAGGGTATATAGTTTTGGTGATGGATGAATACCTAAATCTTGTAGCGCACCCGTAAGATTCTTGATTCATGGTATTAGTGAGTGGTTGCTGTAGAGCAATGAGGCTGGTCCAGGAGAATTTTGATGCAGACAAAAGTCAACTTGTAGCGCACATGGTGAGACCAGGCATGAGTCCAATGAGTATTATTATCCTTTACTTTAGGCGGCGTGGTGCCAAGACCGAATAGTAGATGTAAACATGTAATACTTCATCACAGATGGCGAGACTGGATTACGTAGATGTGAAATCCTTTATCACAGGCAGCGAGACCGATTTCATATAGGGGATCGTTTACCGTAGTAGTTCGGCACCAGATCATCTTTAGATAGTATAATATTACTCTCTAGCATGCGGGGCGGGACCAAAAGTTATTATACTTTAGGCTTATATCATGATATTGTTAGTCCTTGAGATGACGGTTTTGATGACAACAACCTCAGAATAAGATTATAAAATATAAATACTGACAATATAGTTTAGATATATATATATATATGTATATGTAGGATTTAACCATGCAGGTACCAAAAATGAAGACTGTACAGTATAGAGATTCAAGATATCAAGATTGAAGACTCATGAGTATCAAGAATATCAAGATTATCAAGAGTTCAAGATTTCAAGATAAGTATTGAGTCTAGAATTATGTTAAAACTTCACAATAGCACTGAAATCTTCACTCCATTTTTCTTTTGGGATGGAACCCATTTCTACCTTTTTAGTGGCTTACAAACCCACAACAAGTAGCTTACAAACCTACGACAAGTGGCTTACAAACCCACGAACATCTTGGTTTTGTACAAGTTCTCGAGTCCTGATATGATGAGATATTCTGCAGGAAGAAGCTTGCAAAACTACTTCAAAATGGTTTTCAAAACTACTTCGGAATGATTTTCAAAACTGCTTTTCAAAATGTTTTAGCCTTAAAAATTATCTTTTCAAATGATTTTCAAAAAGATGTTTTAGCCTTAAAATATTCTTGTTTTTAAATTTCGTTTGTTTTAAACTATCTTTTAATTATAATATATTTATACTTAGATTTAAATATAAAATTATAGTAAAATTATATATATATATATATATTATTCTCTATATTTATCTATGTATTTTATCTATAATCAAGTATATTTATAAAGTTTAAAATAGTTTTAATATAAGATAAATGTTATTTTCAAAGAAAAACAGAACATCAAAATTTCCTTTGGGATGTCGACATGCCCTAGTACCCCATGTCGACATAGTGACAGTTAGATTCAAAAATTTGAATTTCAAAATAAGTGTCTATTCGTCATAACCTTTCACGAATGGACATGGCTGTTGTTCTTCTATAAATAGGGGTTAGTTTCAATGAATTTTTAATCAGATTTTCTGGTTTTTCACTTCTCTTCTTCTTCCACATTTTCTTATTCAAATTCCTATCATTACTCTGCCGAAATCAACATTGAATCTAACTAGATTACCTCTGGTTTGATTCTCTATCACTATCTCAACAAGATCTAAGTGCTATTCAGAGTTATAGGCTTCTTTGTAATCTATCTAGCGAGAAAAGGTGTGATTGTAGCCTTGGAAATCAATCAAGCGAGAAAAGGTGTGATTGTAGCCTTGGAAATCAATTGGGTGAACTTGTTGCCCCAAAAATCATGTATCTCTACCCAGAGGATTGTGATTCTGGAGGGTGTACCTCGTAGCCTTGAAACCGAGGGTTGTAATTGTTGAATTGCTTTTGAAAGGAAATCCGTACTTAGTTGTGCGGGACTGGATGTAGGGTAACCCCGAACCAGTATAAAATCCGGTGTGTTCTTTCCTTTACTGCATTTACTTTATTTCTGCATCTGTGTTTGTTTCTGTGATTATATCTGTGTCTGAATATTGCATACATTTGTGTTCAAATTAACATAAACTCAAAAATATTTAGTAATTTCTTAAAAACACTATTCACCCCCCCTCTAGTTATTCCTAGCCTTAAGATCCATATTCCGCATTCCTCACATTTGGTATCAGAGCAAGGTTTTCAAAAGTTTCATAATCTGAATTTTGAAAAGTTTTCTAAATAGCTACCAACACTGGTACTATTTCTAACACTAGTTCATTTGTAGAAGGTCAGTCTACTGCCAGACCATTACTTTTTAATGGCAGTAACTATGCATATTGGGCATGTAGGATGAAAATATATTTACAATCTGTAGGATTAGATACTTGGAATATCACACAAACTGAATATTCTGAACCTACAACTAATTTGGCACAGTGGACTACTGAGCAAAAGACTGTTGCACAAAATAATTCTAAAGCAATGAATATTCTATTTTGTTCACTTGAAAGAAATGAATTTAATAGAGTGTCAGTTTGTAAGTCTGCATATGAAATCTGGAAAACTTTGCAAGTGACTCACGAAGGAACAAGCAAAGTTAAACATACCAAAATTTCCATGCTCACAAATCAGTTTTAGGTATTTAAAATGAATACTAATGAGTCTATTTCAGATATGTATAGTCGATTTCAAGATATTGTGCATTCTTTAATATCCTTGGGAAATGAATTTTCGAAAGAAGATCAAGTCAGAAAAATTTTAAATTCTCTCACTCCAGAATGGGATCAAAAGACACTTGCAATTGAAGAGGCAAATGACATCAGTACTTTAAAGGTAGAAGAATTGATTGGAAATCTAATGTCGTTTGAAGTCCAAATGATCGGGAGAAAGAAAGCAAAGCATCTGAAAAGAAATCAATGGCATTCAATGCATTAACTGACGGATCAGACTCAAACAATGATAATGATGAAGAGATAGCATTTATGACCATGAATTTTTGGAAATTCCTGAAATATAGAAAGATGAATAATCTCAAGAGAAACAACTATAAGAATTCTGGAAATCAAAATACAGTGCCAAACAATGTCAAATGTTTCAACTATGATGAACCAGGCCATATCAAAAGAGACTGTCCGTATCCAGAAAGACAGAATCCTCCTATAAACAATGATTTAGTAAAGAAACGAAAGCGTGCATTTGCTGCTACTCTAGATGACTCAGACTCGTCCTCAAGCGATGATGATCAGAAGACAGATAACTCAAATTTGTGTTTCACGGCAGTTCTCGACTTCAACAAATTCAAGGAAACGGACTCAGAAAAAGGTACACATTTACAATACAATTGATTGAAATTGCATGCTTAGAATTAGATGATTGATTGCTTGATTGATTGATTTTGAATTGGTGTGTTGATTGAATTTTAAATTTATTTTTTATTTTTTATTATTATAATTTTATTATAATTTTTATTATTTTTAATATAATAATATTTTCTGGAATATACTATAAGAATACTCCAGATATATATATACATTAAAATAATAAGTATATATATATTACAATACTTAAGAAAAATAAAGCATAAAAATTCATAGGCATATGTCGACATGGTCCCTACCCTGATGTCGACATAGGTACCAAAATTTGAAATTCAAAATTTGAATTCAAATGGTTGAATTTTCCTCCATCTTTTCACTTCATTCAATACTCTGAAAAGGCATCTTTTGACCAGAGAACATGTCTTTCAAAAATCTATTTATTCACTATCTTTTATCACAACTTTTCACTTTCATTTTCAAATTCAAACTCTCTCTTCATAACTTCAAGCTCTATACTCTCTACTTTAATGGCTTCTTCAAGCAACCCCTCCACCATGAGACTTTCCAGAAACTTGAAAGAGCAACTCCTCAATAATCCGGAGGCAATAAAAGCATACATCAATTATGCTAATTATGGAAAAGTCCATCCCGGAAAGTTTGCTATTTTTCAAGATTTTGCTTCTTATGAAATTGATACTCTTTTTGCAAACAATCAAATTCTTAGTCTTGTTGATTCTTCTCAAAATGATTTTGTTTGTTACCCAAATCTTGTTAAAATTTTCTATGCAAATCTCAATCGAGAATTTTATCAAGGAAATGATAATGAAATTTGGAGTAGTGTCAAAGGCACTAAAATTATTTTGAATTGTGATCTTTTGGGTACCATTCTCAATTGCAAAAGCACAGAAATGGATCTTTCTAGTTTTAAAATCGATGAACATGATCGTGAGACATTTCATCATATTTTTGAAGGAGATGAAAACTTTGAATTTAAAAACCGAAACTTTCGTCCTAAAGCAAGGATTGTCAATCTTCTTTTACAACATACTTTGACCCCAAGATCGGGAAATTTTAATAATCCTACCTCAAAAGTTTGCAAAGCTCTTTTTGCTATTTTCAGAATTATGATATCAATTGGGCGCAAGTTATTTTGGATGAACTTCGTTCTAAAAATTTTGAAATGGGAGAAAACACTTTATATCATGGAATTTACCTTACTCGGATTTTCAACTATTTTGAAGTAAATTTCAAAGGAGAAGAATTTATTTCAAGAAAAGTTTTTAATATTTCAAACATTTCTCTCATGAAAATCCCATATGTTTTTCAACCTTATGAAAATCTTGCCGAAAAGGAAGAGCGCTTGGCTCATGAAGAAATGGAAGAGGAAGAAGAAGAAGAAGGGGATGAAATGGAAATAGAAGAAGAAGAAGATGGAGAAACATCCTTAGAAAGTATTGAATATCCCTCCAATCCTACCAACAAAACCCTTCTCAAAAACTAAAAGATTATTGTTGAGAATCAACGGGTTCTTAAAAGATCCGTTAGTAAGAAGTTGGACAAAATATCATCCAAGATGAACAAGTTTTTCTCCAAAGTCAGCAAGAAACTTGGATTATCTTCATCTTCATCATCTTCTAACTAGTTCTATAACCTCATATCATGTCGAATTAGTTTAAGTTTGTTTTTGAGTGTTTATGTAGGTTTTTATGATTAATCATTGTATCACTCTTCTATGCAATGAAATTGAATTTCCTTTCTGTTATCTAGCTTATCTTATCTCTTGAATAAATGTTAGTATATTATATAAATATATATATACACCATTATTCACAAAATAAAATTATCATCAAATTTCACTGCCTCATGTCGACATCCCCCCTTGACCATATCGACATATACTGGTTAGAAATGACACTTCATCTTGAATTTGAAATTTGAATAACTACCATGTGTCTATTCATTTCAAACGAATTTCTACACCTATATATACCCATTTCTTCTAGAATTCATTACTGAATATTATTTCTTATCTATTCTATCTCTCATTCTTCTCACAATTTCAAAAATGGCTAATCCAATTCATAACTTATCCGAGAATCTTGAAGAAACTCTTAATTCATTCAAGAATATTCTCTCATTCATTCTTCGTAACCAGCGACACTTAGAATTGGGTCAAATGCGGATGATCAAGGAACAAGAAAGGCATTTCGAGGCAATTCGATGGATGATTTCTTCTCTACACAAGGATGATAACGAAGCACATCCTCCTGTCTCTCTCACAAATGACAATGAAAATTGGGATGCCATCAAAACAGACCCTATTTTCAAAGAAGAAGGATGGGTGGAAGTTCCTCGTAACGTTTAATTTGATTGCTTTATTTTTACTTTGTTTGAATTGATTGCTTTGATTGACATTGATTGTTTTGATTGATTTGATTAAATACTTGGTGTGGATTGATGAATGTATAAATATACATTGATATATTTATAATCGTTGTTTGAATATCATGTCTATAAGTATAGTTATTTCTTAGTATACTCTATTATATGGTTTATTAATGCAGGTGCTTGAGTACAAGAATGGGAGGAGTTATATAGTTTGGAGTTAGTTTGTTTTTGTTGATGAAAAAGGGGGAGAAATATAAAATAGGAGAGTTAGGCATAGATTAAGGGGGAGTTAATAGAATAGAAGTAATATTTTATAAACAAAGGTTGTCATCATCAAAAAGGGGGAGATTGTTAGTCCTTGAGATGACGGTTTTGATGACAACAACCTTAGAATAAGATTATAAAATATAAATACTAACAATATAGTTTAGATATATATATATATATATATATGCAGGATTTAACCATGCAGGTACCAAGAATGAAGACTGTACAGTATAGAGATTCAAGATATCAAGATTGAAGACTCATGAGTATCAAGAATATCAAGATTATCAAGAGTTTAAGATTTCAAGATAAGTATTGAGTCTAGAATTATGTTAAAACTTCACAATAGCACTGAAATTTTCACTCCATTTTTCTTTTGGGATGGAACCCATTTCTACCTTTTTAGTGGCTTACAAACCCACAACAAGTAGCTTACAAACCTACGACAAGTGGCTTACAAACCCACGAACATCTTGGTTTTGTACAAGTTCTCGAGTCCTGATATGATGAGATATTCTGCAGGAAGAAGCTTGCAAAACTACTTCAAAATGGTTTTCAAAACTACTTCAGAATTATTTTCAAAACTGCTTTTCAAAATGTTTTAGCCTTAAAAATGATCTTTTCAAATGATTTTCAAAAAGATGTTTTAGCCTTAAAATATTCTTGTTTTTAAATTTCATTTGTTTGAAACTATCTTTTAATTATAATATATTTATACTTAGATTTAAATATAAAATTATAGTAAAATTATATATATATATTATTCTCTATATTTATCTATGTATTTTATCTATAGTCAAGTATATTTATAAAGTTTAAAATAGTTTTAATATAAGATAAAGGTTATTTTCAAAGAAAAACAAAACATCAAAATTTCCTTTGGGATGTCGACATGCCCTAGTACCCCATGTCGACATAGTGACAGTTAGATTCAAAAATTTGAATTTCAAAATAAGTGTCTATTCGTCATAACCTTTCACGAATGGACATGGCTATTGTTCTTCTATAAATAGGGGTTAGTTTCAATGAATTTTTAATCAGATTTTCTGGTTTTTCACTTCTCTTCTTCTTCCACATTTTCTTATTCAAATTCCTATCATTACTCTGCCGAAATCAACATTGAATCTAACTAGATTACCTCTGGTTTGATTCTCTATCACTATCTCAACAAGATCTAAGTGCTATTCAGAGCTATAGGCTTCTTTGTAATCTATCTAGCGAGAAAAGGTGTGATTGTAGCCTTGGAAATCAATCAAGCGAGAAAAGGTGTGATTGTGGCCTTGGAAATCAATTGGGTGAACTTGTTGCCCCAGAAATCAAGTATCTCTACCCAGAGGATTGTGATTCTGGAGGGTGTACCTCGTAGCCTTGAAACCGAGGGTTGTAATTGTTGAATTGCTTTTGAAAGGAAATCCGTACTTAGTTGTGCGGGACTAGATGTAGGGTAACCCCGAACCAGTATAAAATCCGGTGTGTTCTTTCCTTTACTGCATTTACTTTATTTATGCATCTGTGTTTGTTTCTGTGATTATATCTATGTATGAATATTGCATACATTTGTGTTCAAATTAACATAAACTCAAAAATATTTAGTAATTTCTTAAAAACACTATTCACCCCCCCTCTAGTGTTATTCCTAGCCTTAAGATCCATATTCCGCATTCCTCACAGTTATATCACTATCATAGTAGGATACCTGTACTAGATTGGCTTCACTCATTCAAAAGTATGTCTGACCCACTCCTATATTTTTCTATCTATATTGTTCAGGTTGACGGATTTTCGAGACATGATGTACCAGGAGCGAGATCTATTATGTTGTAAATATTATATGTAAAAGTTGTATAAATAATCTGTATCTTAAAGACATGATATGACAGTGTATGGAGTTGATTGGGTTTGGTTCGTACAAACTAATGTTGTGGTGGTACGAGATATGTAACTAAACATATATATATATATATATATATATTTTGTGGAATATGATATTTTGTGTAACCATTCGTTGTGAGACTCTGAAAATAAGCAGTCAATATTGTTTTTGTTTCTTGCTTTCCCTTATGTCAGTATGCATCATCACCTTAATGACTCGCCATTTCGGAACTTCATGTATAGTTACGAGGTTCGAAAATGGCGGGTTGTTGCTGGTTTCTTTCTGTGTCACATTTCATATGGCGTCTTAGGCGCAGATTTAGTGGGTAATAAATTAAACACATGCGCTGCGATTTCCAACACATATCCCTAACTGGACAGATGTAACTCAGCCTTATTATCATTGAACGAACCATATCTGATAGGGTTCTGCTCCTTCGCTCCAAAACACCGTTGTGTTATGGAGTGTAGGGTAGAGTAACTCGAGAGATAATCTCATTATCCTTTAAGTACTATCGGAGTTCTTGTCCAATGTACTCACCTCCTTGATCAGATCAAAGTATTTTAATCCTACGATTCATCTGATTTTCAACCTCGTTCTTATATTCAATAAATTTCTCATAGACATTAGATTTTTTCTTCATAAGTTACACATATCATAATCTTGAGAAATCATCCATGAAGGTTACAAAGTAAGAACTATTATCCTTAATGATTATAGGCATTGGGCCACATACATCACTATATACAAATCCCAAGAGTTCATTAACTCTTTCATTACTCCCACTGAAGGGGTACTTGGTTATTTTTCCTTTGAGACATGACTCATATGTATCAAATGATTCAGAGTCAAATGATGATAGAAAACCTTCGGTTTTCAATTTTTGTAGCATTTCACACTTATATGACTCAGCCTATAATGCTAAGGATAGTTTTTATATACGTCAACATTAGAAGAATTACTCATAGTATAAACATAATTAGTATTAATCATATAAATGTCATTATCTAAAATACCATCATAGACTTTAGTACCATTCAGCATAATGTTCTTAACATTATTAGCACAGTGAAATATATAACCAATCCTAGATAATCTTGACATAGAAACAATACCACAAATAAAGTCTTTCATATAATAGCAATTACTTAATATTAAAGGTAATCCATTTGGCAAAGATAAATGATAATCTCTAACCATCGATGCATCTACCAGAGATGCATCAATAACTAGAAGCCTTATTTCTTCCTTTGCCATGTGATGTATGTCCATGTAATAAACTATTGATATGAGTTCCAGATCCAGTATCCAAAACCAAGATAACTTATTAATTGCAAAAATATTTTTAATCATAAATGTACTTGGTGGAGCAGAAGAACTAATATCTTTCTTTTCTTTAACTATCTTTATGTACTCCAGACAGTTCCGTTTCCATTGACCTTTCTTGTGACAATGATGTCGCTCACCCTTGTCAGCACCAACAATTTTCATACTTTTCTTGTTAACCCTCTTTTGCTTCTTTTAGCCTTTCAAAGATGACGTGATCCCTTTAATAGCAAGTATGGCTCTTTGATCCTTGGATGAAAACTCGGCCAACCTCAACATATGTAAGAGCTCCATGAGGCTTATGTTCAACTGGTTCTTATTATAGTTTAATATGAACAGCCCATACCATAGAGTAAAAGAACCAAGAATCAAGTCTACTTGCATTTCGTTGATTATAGTTACATCTAATTGTGAAAGTCTATTAATATAGCCTTTCATCATTAGAACATAATCATCCACTTTCTACCCCTTGGTCTTTTTGGTATTGAACAATTTCTTCGAAAGTTCGTTCCTTGTAGAATGGGACTGTTCACCAAAAAAAGCATCGAGACTATTAAAAATCTTATGCAAAGACATGTTTTCATACCGCCTTGCAATGGCTTGTCTAACATAGACAACACGAAAACTTGGGCGACCTCGAGGTCCGAAACCCATTTCTCATAAGCAAGCCTAAGTTCAGGGTCTGCATCATTAGTGGGTTGTCTTTTGGAGGTGCAGTTATCGATAACCAAAGACGTTCATAAGTCAATGTTTTCTTAATCACTCTTAGCCAATCGACATAGTTGGGTCTGGTAAGTTTGTCATTTTCAAAAACCAATTTAGGTGTAGACATTTTCTGCACGTTATAAATTGATTGATTAAGAAAATATCATAGTAGATGTTCTTATAATACTAGTAAGGTTAAACTTTGTGTTTTATTTTGCTAATAAGCTCCCACTAGTCTTTTATATTTCACCAAATCCTAAGATGAAACATAAAAGTCTTTCTACTTCACTAGTGAGTGTTAGGACTCATGTATCTTGCGATTCTGACCTTGAGAAAAGCTTAACAAAATCGTACTCCCATATACGATGGATAAAACCTTATCGGTTATATCATTACAACTCCTAGCCCATGGTTCCTTGTCCTAATCTCATTCTTACCTTGAGGAAAGCTCAACAAATAAAAGAGATTACTCAGTCGTACCTACCGATTTGCGATGACTTAAGTATAATGCACATATCTTAAGCGAAGCTCAATAAATATGCCCAATTATCTTACCTCGTCTATTTAATAGGTTAACAATACTACACATAACATCCTTGGTTTGAGGAAAGCTCAACAACTAAGGAGTATGCAAGTAATCTATTAATATATAAATGGCAGAGGAAAGCTTTATATTAAAGAACCATAATGTTTAATATATTATATTAAGTGATGTCGAATTATGGAATAATGAACTTATGAAATACCCTCATGATTCAAGTGTTGGACACATTAGAAATCACAGTATATGTACAATACATATGTATTTATCCCTTAAGTCTGATTAGGGTTTCTTTATTGTTCCACCTTTAATATGTACAATCATATTATATAAGTTTTATTATTATATTACTTTTATATTTTAATTTACTTACATAATAGTCTTATGTATAACGTTATATTAATTAAATGTTGTATTATTCAATTATAACACTTTATATTGAATATGTATACTATAACCTTTATACTTATGCACATAGATCTTTATGTATGTATTAAATTGTTATTAATTAATATTTAATTTATTTATTTAATTAAATGATTTTAATTAATTATTTTTAATTTTGAAATTTTCATATATACTTACATCATCTTATATAGTTCAAGATAATATAACATATATCATTATATATGTTATATATATGATTTCATTAATTAACTATTTAATTAATTAATTTAGTTAATCTAATTAATAATTTAATTAGTGTTCAAAATTATTTGTAAATTTTCAAAACAATTTTGAAAATACTATTATAACATTTATAATATACATTTCATTTTAAACTTAACTTTTAAATTTAAAATTTAAAATTTTATTTTGATTTCTGTTACACCATAATTTCTACCATGTATAAATTACAAATATTTGAAAAGAAGGTTCCTTTGCTTGTAATTCCAAGGCCCATTGTTTAGTTTCCAACAAGAGCATAAGTACGGAACTCAGTACCCGAGAGCATGTGATCCAAGAGCATAAATTAAAACGTCAACCAACTAAAACAAGAAGTTTAATTGAGGGCAGCAGTTTTCAAAGCCGAAAGCCTTTCAAAAAGTATTAACAATCAACGGCTCAGATAGCCTCAGACCAAGATCAACGGTCAACATAAATGAAAAGAATCAAAGAAGCTTTATATAAAAGCGTCACATCAGCAATCCATGTCAAAATACAATCAACTAGATGATAACAAGCATTCAAATCTAAGTCACACATAGCAACCTAAGTCATCGATCTAAAGAAAAGGCTCTCCACCAATGGCGTTACGACATATTGGCTATAAATATGCGGTAATCCCAAGATATAAGGGATCTTCAGGCATGAAAAAGAACTGACATAAAATCACAGTGTACTTTCCTATATTAGAGCTCTATTCAAAACTCATTAATGGTGAAAATGCCTAAATTGAATGTAATAAGCCTCTCGGCAATATAAGAGTGACTAAATAAGATAAGGACAGTGGATGTAGGGACTTTCGGCACGAACCACTATAAAGTCTCGGTATTATTTACCTTTCGTACTTTAACTCTTCTATATGTGCTATTATTACCATACAGTTCAACATCTCATACTCAAAGCTTGATTACATCACACCTCGACAACCTCTTGGACGGGTCCAATATTCCAATCAGTTTTGGAAGATACACCTTCCGATCTCGAAGTGTTGGTGTAGATGAAAATTTACATAACATTTTTGGCGCTAGAAGGAGGGCCCAACCTCCGTCATTTGTCCCCTCTCAAAAGTCCAGTGACGCCATACCTCCAACCATGACTGACTTTGAGAATGAGGAACTCCTCAACCTTCACATCTAGCTTATTAAAGAAGACAACAATGAGTGTCTCACCGCCCTCATCTTGGAAAAAGACCGAGACCAGGAGTACGATCCCGTCTATGAGCTTCAAGCTCTCAAAATCAAACAACTTTCGGAGTACTTCAAGAGTCCCTCCAAGAGTCTGCTCAACTCTGAGGGATGGTCAAGGCTATGGCAAACAATATCAAGGATTTAAGTGTCATAGTAATGACAAATAAAGGTTCATATCTCCCCACTAAAAGAGCCCTCCCGGTTTCCTCTACTCTTCGATCATAGAAGAAGGTCAAACAAGACAAAGTCCTTACTCTACTCAATCAAAGTCTATCACGGACCTTTTTGGAAACACATGGGGAGCTCAATTATCCAAACTATCCCCCATCCATTAAAGAAGATCCGAAAGAAAGAAACTACTGTGTTACCGTCAAGAAAATGGACATAAAACATATGAGTGTCGAGGACTTTCTCAGGTCGTAGAAAGCTTCATACGAAAAGGGAAACTGACTGAGTTTATTAAATAGTTACTTAAATATCTCATCTTTATAAATATCTAACTTTGTTTCTATGTTTTAGGAGAAATTCATGTAGACTCATTCGACATATACACCTCCTTCTAAAGATAAAGGATGCTATATGGATCTTACATTCGAAGAAATCTCTTATCTTACTGTTAACCCACCTTTTGGCAAGGTCATAGATTGGCGGACTTAACTAAATTGACTACTCGTTCGTCGAGGTTGGTTCATGAAGGATTTAGTCAACTGGATGGATAGACAGTCAGTCAGGGATGGTTCAATATGCATGGCTCGGCCTAGGTAGGTTGGCTGATGTCGCTCGGCATTTGGGTGGTTCGGCAATTGATGGTGGCCCGACATTTGGATGGTTCGGTCGCAGGTGGCTCGGCATTGGTGGGATGGTTCGGTGTTAGAGGCGGCTCGGCATGGTTTGGGTTGCCAAGGTGATGTGGGTCGGCAACGTACCTCCTTCGGCATCAGAAGTCGCTCGGCATTGGACGTCGTTCGGCATTGCACATCGCTCGGCATCAGAAGTCGCTTGGCATTGGACGTCGTTCGACATTGCACATCGCTCGGCATCAGAAGTCGCTCGGCATTGGACGTCATTCGGCATTGCACATTGCTCGGCATCAGAAGTTGCTCGGCATTGGACGTCGTTCGGCATTGCACATCGCTCGGCATTGGAAGTCGCTCGGCATTGGAGGTCATTCGGCATTGGTGGTCGTTCGGCATCAGGGAGGTATAGGTCGTTCGGCATTGTTGGTCGTTCGGCATCAGGGAGTTATAGGTCGTTCGACATTGGTGGTCGTTCGGCATCAGGGAGGTATAGGTCGTTCGGCAGTGGTGGTCGTTCGGCATCAGGGAGGTATAGGTCGTTCGGCACTTGGGTGAGTGTTACTTCAACCGGAGTTTGGCTTAGGCTTTAGGTCATGTTACTTCGAGTCGCGGAGCATTTCACTTCGGGTCATTACCATGGTTACTTTCGGTCGACCGATGGACGACTTGGGGTTGGTCGAGGTGAAGGGTGTGAACTCGGCCGAAGTCTTAATGGGCTTGTATCACTTGAGAAGCCCAATTACCTAGTTTTGCCTATAAATGCAGCATGTGAGGGTTCAGAAAAGGGATCTTCTTCTGGCTGCTCTCTTACTCTCTCTTTTCTAAGGCTAAGGCAACTCTGCCATTTTGTAACTGTAATCGATTATTACAGCAATAAAAAGCAAACTTCTGGAGTGGACGTAGGCCGAAGTTAGCCGAACCACTATAAAATCTGTTGTTCTTTACTGTTTTCATTCTAATTTTGACTGTTCTTCACATTATTACTCTCTACATACACACTATCTCTTAGTTGTGACCGGTATTTGGTGCTTTCATCTGGATTTGGGTGTTAGTGACCAATTTTGGCGCTAACACTTTGGTGCTTTCACTGAGAATGCAAACACTCGGGAAATTTGGAGTTAGGAACTTGGATCCTAGAAAGCAATGGCTAAACCACTAATAAGGAAGCAAGCGGCGGAAAGGAGCAATCAGGAAGGGAGTCAAGCGGCCTCTTCTGGAGTTGGAGAGGATCATACATCCATCTATATAACTCGGTATGAGATGCAGGTGATGATGAATTCTATGCAGGAGCAGATGATGAAACAGCAAGAGGAGATGATGCAGGCTCTTCTTAGGCAATTTGGACAACCAGGAAATGCAGGTGCTCAAGTTCTTGGAACTGGACCAGAGGAACTCAACCAGAGGACAGATGGAGTGATTCGGCAGGGAGCAGCTCCCAATCAACAAACAGCAAACAATCTAGATGGACCTAGACTCGGGGGCACACCACCAGGTAATGCTGGACCAGTTCATTGAGGGATACCGGGTGACGCTATGCGGCCTGACGTGGATAGGAATACAGGGGTACATGATGAGGAATATGTGCCAGAATTTCCTCGGGGACTTGGGGAGTAGTCTGGAAACATGGATAGGGGGCAACCCTTGGTTGGAAACACTGTATTGGATGACATTATCAAGCAGACTATTTGCGGAGGTTTGACAAACAGGGATTCAGAGGGAGTTAACAAAAGTCCGTTTACCCGGAACATTAGGACAGCTAGGAATCCGCTCGATTTCAAACTACCCACTCTGGAAGTATACAACGGGAAGGCGGATCCCACCGACCACTTGATGAGGTACACTAGGCATATGGAAGTGCTGGGGGCAACGGAGGAGGTTATGGCCCGATGTTTCCCCCTGTACTTGACTGATATTGCTGCTATATGGTTTATACAGCTGGAGGATGGATCCATTGGAACATGGACGGAACTGGTGGACAAGTTCTTAAGTCAGTTTCGAGTTCACATAAAAAGGCCAAAGAACGTGATGATGCTAACGTCAGTCAAACAGGGGGCGGATGAATCGCTCAGGACATTCTTAACTCGGTTTAATGCAGCAGTTGCTTCGGTGGATCGGCCGGATCCATCAATGGTTCTGATGGCTACGGTATCATGAGTCAGAGATAATTCGGATTTCAAAGTATCGTTGATATGGGACCCACCATTGGATCTTGGGGAATTCTTTCATGAAGCTGAGAGATTTCTTCGACAAGAGGATGCATGTTTGGACATGAGGTCAAAGGAAGTAAACATAATTAAGGATGGAGGACTACCCGACGAAAGCTCGAGTGGGGGCAAGGATAAAGGGAAAAGGAAGCGCTGGGGAGAACCAGAGTTCTCCACTTACATAGGATTGAATGCAACGTTGGAGCGGATATTCTTGGATACTCGAGATCGCCTTCCATATCAAAGGCCGGCGAGGAGGGAGCCCTCAGAATGAGAAAGGGCGTCAGGAAGGCACTGTCTTTTTCATGACCTGGACGGGCATGATACTAACAGCTGCCGGCATTTGAAGGACATAATCGAGGAGCATATAAGGAATGGTCAGTTGCGACAATATGTCGGAACTCGGAATGCGGTAGTGGAACATAAGCAGCCACCACCTACCTTGAATGACGAGGGCATGAGGCCCAGGAATGGTGGCCGATTGGTCATCAACTAATCTTGATGGTTTGGAATAAGTAACAAACTCCGGGCAAACGGTTAAATCACTTACTCATGTACGGGGTCGGAGATAACCCTCAGGCATGCTCTGAGATGATGGCTTACCGAGATGCCCTGGTTTGTGAAATATGTTTTTTCCTTTGACTTGGACATTTGCTTTTTCTGGTTTGGTTTTGGAGTTTGGTTTGAACTCCCCGTTTTGCTTGTTTCCTGGTTCGGATTCGGGTTTGGATATTTGTTTTTTTGGTTTGGATTTTTGATATGGATTTCTGGTTTTCTGGTTGAATTTGGATTTTGGTTGAAAGGTCATCGAGCATGGACTATGCTCGGTAAGGGTTCGGAGAGACCGGGATTTGGCCTAGGACTTAGGCCCCATATTTTCTCCTATGTAGGTCATCGAGTATGGACTATGCTCGGCAAGGGTCCGGAGTGACCAGGATTCGGCTTAGGACTTAAGCCATGGCATTATTTGACGTTCAGGGACACTGAACTAGGAACACCATGGAATTACTTAACATAGATCGTCAAGTATGGATTGCGCTTGGCAAGAACCCGGAGAGGTCATAGACGTGGTTATTGGTCGTTGCATATGGATGGATTGGAACTTGGTTGTCGAGTTCAGATGGATATGGATTTGGCTAAGGATTTGGTTACTGGATTCGGAATTGGATATCGACTCAGAGTAGTCGTAGATCCGGATAAGGATACAGCGATGGCACCTCGATAAAATGGATTGGGTTACAAATTGGAAAGTATGGATGTGGATAACATACGGACTTCGAATATCGGACTTCAGACTATTCAAAACACACCTTTCAAAGCAAGGCATGTTTTGGGGGGCAAGTGTTAACCCGCCTTTTGGCAAGGCCGTAGATTGGCGGACTTAACTAAATTGACTACTCGTTCGTCGAGGTTGGTTCATGAATGATTTAGTCAACTGGATGGATAGACAGTCAGTCAGGAATGGTTCAATATGCATGGCTCAGCCTAGGTAGGTTGGCTAACGTCGCTCGACATTTGGGTGGTTCGGCAATTGATGGTGGCCGATATTTGGATGGTTCGGTCGCAGGTGGCTCGGCATTTGTGGGATGGTTTGGCGTTAGAGGCAGCTCGGCATGGTTTGGGTTGGCAAAGTGATGTGGGTCGGCAACGTACCTCGTTCGGCATCGGAAGTCGCTCGGCATTGGACGTCGTTCGGCATTGCACATCGCTCGGCATCGGAAGTCGCTCGGCATTAGACGTCGTTCGGCATTGCACATCGCTCGGCATCAGAAGTCGCTCGGCATTGGACGTCGTTCGACATTGCACATCGCTCGGCATTGGAAGTCGCTCGGCATTGGAGGTCGTTCGGCATTGGTGGTCGTTCGGCATCAGGGAGGTATAGTTCGTTCAGCATTGTTGGTCTTTCGGCATCAGGGAGTTATGGGTCGTTCGGCATTGGTGGTCGTTCGGCATCAGGGAGGTATAGGTCGTTCGACATTGGTAGTCTTTCGGCATCAGGGAGGTATAGGTCGTTCGGCACTTGGGTGAGTGGTACTTCAATAGGAGTTTAGCCTAGGCTTTAGGTCATGTTACTTCGAGTCGCGGAGCATTTCACTTTGGGTCATTACCATGGTTACTTCGGGTCGACCGATGGACGACTTGGGGTTGGTCGAGGTGAAGGGTGTGAACTCGGTCGAAGTCTTAATGGGCCTGTATCACTTGCTGTGCAGTTAATGCCCCGCTATTACCCTACTATATCTCATAGAGGATTTCTACCGCTACGATTTTTCCATATAGCCCCAAAATATAGCCTTTCCGCTTTAAGCCCCGCTATTTCCGCTATATCCCGTTATTCCCGCTACATTCCGCTATTTCCGTTATATCTTCTTTAATAAAATGAATTGAAAAATTGCATTTATAAATTATAAAAATTATGAAACTTGTTTATTTGATTTAATTTTTAATATATTTTTAGAAATGAAAATACTCTAATATCCTACTAAATTCAATTATGTTATATAACAGTTTTATGCTTATTTAAAGTATATTCGCATATGTTTTTATTTAAAATTATTTATGTATTAATTATAATTCAATTGAATGATAATTTTTCATTTAATTACCATTTATATATTTGAAAAAACATTAAGTACGAGTTTTATATGCTATTTTAGAGCCATCCGCTATATCCCGCTATATCCTCGCTGTATCCTCGCTATGACTTTTTGCACCGCCACCGCTTTGAATCCGCCGAGCGCTTTAACTGCACAAATCACTTGAGAAGCCCAATTACTTAGTTTTGCCTATAATACAGCATGTAAGGGTTCGGAAAAGGGATCTTCTTCTGGCTTCTCTCTTACTCTCTCTTTTTTAAGGCTAAGGTAACTCTGCCATTTTGTAACTATAATCGATTATTACAGCAATAAAAAGCAAACTTCTGGAGTGGACGTAGGCCGGAGTTAGCCAAACCACTATAAAATCTGTTGTTTTTTACTGTTTTCATTCTAATTTTGACTGTTCATTACATTATTACTCTCTACATACACACTATCTCTGAGCTATGACTGGTATTTGGTGCTTTCATATGGATTTGGGTGTTAGTGACCAATTTTGGCGCTAACACTTTGGTGCTTTCACTGAGAACGCAAACACTCGGGAATTTTGGAGTTAGGAACTTGGATCCTAGAAAGCAATGGCTAGACCACCAACAAGGAAGCAAGCGGCGGAAAGGAGCAATCAGGAAGGGAGTCAAGCGGCCTCTTCTAGAGCTGGAGAGGATCATACATCCATCTACATAAATCGGGATGAGATGCAGGTGATGATGAATTCTATGCAGGAGCAGATGATGAAACGGCAAGAGGAGATGATGCAGGCTCTTCTTAGGCAATTTGGACAACCAGGAACTGCAGGTGCTCAAGTTCTTGGAACTAGACTAGAGGAACTCAACCAAAGGACAGATGGAGTGATTCGGCAGGGAGCAGCTCCCAATCAACAAACAGCTAACAATCTAGATGGACCTAGACTCGGGGGCACACCACCAGGTAATGCTGGACCAGTTCATGGAGGGATACCGGATGACGCTACGCGGCCTGATGTCGATAGGAATACAGGGGTACATGATGAGGAATATGTGCCAGAATTCCCTCGGGGACTTGGGGAGTAGTCTGGAAACATGGATAGGGGGCAACCCTTGGTTGGAAACACTGGATTGGCTGACATTATCAGATGGACTATTCGCGAAGGTCTGACAAACAGGGATTCAGAGGGAGTTAACAAAAGTCCGTTTACCCGGAACATTAGGACAGCTAGGAATCCGCCTGATTTCAAACTACCCACTCTGGAAGTATACAATGGGAAGGCGGGTCCCACCGACCACTTGATGAGGTACACTAGGCATATGGAAGTGCTGGGGGCAACGGAGTAGGTTATGGCCCGATGTTTCCCCCTGTACTTGACTGATATTGCTGCTATGTGGTTCAAACAGTTGGAGGATGGATCCATTGGAACATGGACGGAACTGGTGGACAAGTTCTTAAGTCAGTTTCGAGTTCACATAAAAAGGCCAAAGAACGTGATGACGCTAACGTCAGTCAAACAGGGGGCGGATGAATCGCTCAGGACATTCTTAACTCGGTTTAATGCAGCAGTTGCTTCGGTGGATCGGCCGGATCCATCAATGGTTCTGATGGCAGCGGTATCAAGAGTCAGAGATAATTCAGATTTCAAAGTATCGTTGATACGGGACCCACCATTGGATCTTGGGGGAATTCTTTCATGAAGCTGAGAGATTTCTTCGACAAGAGGATGCATGTTTGGACATGAGGTCAAAGGAAGTAAACATGATTAAGGATGGAGGACTACCTGACGAAAGCTCGAGTAGGGGCAAGGATAAAGGGAAAAGGAAGCGCTGGGGAGAACCAAAGTTCTCCACTTACACAGGATTGAATGCAACGTTGGAGCGGATATTCTTGGATACTCGAGATCGCCTTCCGTATCGAAGGCCGGCGAGGAGGGAGCCCTCAGAACAAGAAAGGGCGTCAGGAAGGCACTGTCTTTTTCATGACCTGGACGGGCATGATACTAACAGCTGCTGGCATTTGAAGGACAAAATCGAGGAGCATATAAGGAATGGTCAGTTGCGACAATATGTCGGAACTTGGAATGCGGCGGTGGAACAGGAGCTACCACCACCTACCTTGAACGACGAGGACATGAGGCCCAGGAATGGTGGTCGATTGGTCATCAACTAATCTTGTTGTTTGGAATAAGTAACAAACTCCGGGCAAATGGTTAAATCACTTACTCATGTACGGGGTCGGAGATAACTCTCAGGCATGCTCTGAGATGATGGCTTACCGAGACGCCCTGGTTTGTGAAATCTATTTTTTCCTTTGACTTGGACATTTGCTTTTTTTGGTTTGGTTTTGGAGTTTGGTTTGAACTCCCTGTTTTGCTTGTTTCCTGGTTCGGATTCGGGTTTGGATATTTGTTTTTTTGGTTTGGATTTTTGATATGGATTTCTGGTTTTCTGGTTGAATTTGGATTTTGGTTGAAAGGTCATCGAGCATGGACTATGCTCGGTAAGGGTCCGGAGAGACCGGGATTCGGCCTAGGACTTAGGCCCCATATTATCTCCTATGCAGGTCGTCGAGTATGGACTATGCTCGGCAAGGGTCCGGAGTGACCAGGATTCGGCTTAGGACTTAAGCCATGGCATTATTTGACGTTTAGGGACACTGAACTAGGAACACCATGGAATTACTTAACATAGATCGTCAAGTGTGGATTGCGCTTGGCAAGAACCCGGAGAGTTCATAGACGTGGTTATTGGTCGTTGCATATGGATGGATTGGAACTCGGTTGTCGAGTTAATATGGATATGGATTTGGCTAAGGATTTGGTTACTGGATTCGGAATTGGATATCGACTCATAGTAGTCGTAGATCCGGATAAGGATACGACGATGGCACCTCGATAAAATGGATTGGGTTACGAATTGGAAAGTATGGATGTGGATAACATACGGACTTTGGATATCGGACTTCAGACTATTCAAAACACACCTTTCAAAGAAAGGCATGTTTTGGGGGGCAAGTGTTAACCTGCCTTTTGGAAAGGTCGTAGATTGGCGGACTTAACTAAATTGACTACTCGTTCGTCGAGGTTGATTCATGAAGGATTTAGTCAACTGGATGGATAAATAGTCCGTCAAGGATGGTTCAATATGCATGGCTCGACCTAGGTAGGTTGGCTGATGTCGCTCGGCATTTGGGTGGTTCGGCAATTCATGGTGGCCGGCATTTGGATGGTTCGGTCGCAGGTGGCTCGGCATTGGTGGGATGGTTTGGCGTTAGAGGCAGCATGGCATGGTTTGGGTTGGCAAGGAGATGTGAGTCGGCAACGTACCTCGTTCGGCATCGGAAGTCGCTCGGCATTGGACATCATTCGACATTGCACATCGCTCGACATCGGAAGTCGCTCTGCATTGGACGTCGTTCGGCATTGCACATCGCTCGGCATCGGAAGTCGCTCGGCATTGGACGTCGTTCGGCATTGCACATCGCTCGGCATTGTAAGTCGCTCGGCATTGGAGGTCGTTCGGCATTGGTGGTCATTCGGCATCAGGGAGGTATAGGTCGTTCGGCATTGTTGGTCGTTCGGCATCAGGGAGTTATGGGTCGTTCGGCATTGGTGGTCATTCGGCATCAGGGAGGTATAGGTCGTTCGGCATTGGTGGTCGTTCGGCATCAGGGAGGTATAGGTCGTTCGGCACTTGGGTGAGTGTTACTTCAAGTGGAGTTTGGCCTAGGCTTTAGGTCATGTTACTTCGAGTTGCGGAGCATTTCACTTCGGGTCATTACCATGGTTACTTCGGGTCGACCGATGGACGACTTGGGGTTGGTCGAGGTGAAGGGTGTGAACTCGGCCGAAGTCTTAATAGGCCTGTATCACTTGAGAAGCCCAATTACCTAGTTTTGCCTATAAATACAGCATGTAAGGGTTTAGAAAAGGGATCTTCTTCTGGCTGCTCTCTTACTCTCTCTTTTCTAAGGCTAAGGCAACTCTGCCATTTTGTAACTGTAATCGATTATTACAGCAATAAAAAGCAAACTTCTGGAGTGGACGTAGGCTGGAGTTAGCCGAACCACTATAAAATCTGTTGTTCTTTACTGTTTTCATTCTAATTTTGACTGTTCTTTACATTATTACTCTCTACATACACACTATCTCTGAGCTGTGACTAGTATTTGGTGTTTTCATCTGGATTTGGGTGTTAGTGACCAATTTTGGCGCTAACACTTACCAAAGACACTCCTTTCGAGTTTAGCTCTTTCCTCTCTCAGTAAGTACAATCTAGTTTTGGTACCCTTGAAATTCTATTTAGTATCTCTCTCTTTTAGCTATTTTCGATTGTCATGTCTACATTTAGTGTCCAAGGGCCGAAACTCTTCTGTTGATCTGATGAGGTCAATAAAGTGTTTCACTTTTTTCTTAAAGATGTTAGTTTTCTTAACAATTCTCTTTCTCAAACTTATATTAAATATGTTTTCTAGTGAGCAATGATACCTACTAACTACTCAATTTCAAAAGTATTTTGCAAAGTAATTTGAAAGCCCTCTTATTTCTCTTTTACCAAGTTACAATTAGCTTTCCATGTAACTAGTAACTTAAAATAGGTTTAAGTAGCCGGCACCAGCCAAAAGTGGATGTAGATGGCCGACACCCGCCAAAAGTGTTTGTAGATTCTCAATGATAGTGAGTCATGGTCAAGTAGTACCATGCGCTGGGTAGATTCCCGGTTAGATTAGAATATTAGGTAGATTCCTAATGATAGTGAGCCATAGACGAGAAGTGCCATACATCGGGTAGATTCCTAGTTAGATTAGAGTGTTGGGTAGATTCTCAATGATAGTGAGCCATGGACGAGCAGTGGAATGCATTGGGTAGATTCCTATTTAAGAATAGAATGTTGGGTAGATCCTTATAATAGAGAGCCATGGTCAAGTACTATGCATTGGGTAGATCCCTAGTTAGATGAGAATATTGGGTAGGTTCCCAATAATAGTGCGCCATGATCGATAAGTATTATGCATAAGATCAAAATTGGATAGAATTCCTAATAAGGTTAGAATTTTAAAGAGGAGAGTTCCTAAATAAAAATGAGCATCGGGTAAGTATCCCAATCCGAGTCGTAAGCATGGCATCAAGCTAGTAAGAATAGACATCGAAATCCCTAATATGGCAAGACTCCAAGGGGCAAGAAGGACCCCGAAAAGGACAAGCAAAATGGCTCGAGTTGAAAGAACTAGTCACCCGAAAAGACAAAAAAGGGACCTCAATGTTATAGACAGATTATCCAAGTGATTATTAGTACATTTGGAACACAATATACAAAAGAAAAAAAGAAGGGGCAGTGTTTCATAAGCCTTCATACACATTCCTAACTCTATTTTCGGCTTCCTTCATGGCCCCCTCTAAGCGAGATTTGAAATGCTCCTCCATCTTATCGTACGCCTTAGATATCCATTCCTTCTGAAATTGACTGAACGAGATTCTTCGACCTTCCCAAGTACAAACAAGAATGTTTGATGCATTAGGCACTAGGTTCAAGCAAGAACTCCCTTAAGGTTGGGAGTGTTGGGAACGAGACCCAAAAGAAACAATTGTAGTCCTACGAGAAGAAGGAATTCTCATAGCAGCATACCCTCTACCCCTACCTCTTCTTCGAGCCGAAGGGGCTGCAACCATAACTTCATTGGTATGCTTACTATCAGTTTTGAGTTCTCGCAGCTTGATTGTCGAAAGTTCTCGGCGAGCTTCATCCAACTGCTAACTAAGAGTAGTCATCGACTCCCACAACCCGAAACTACCGATTCTTAAGCCTGACCAATAAATAGTACTGCTTCCTGGATGGCAGACATCTTTTTGGATAGTTCCTCAAGAGTTCATTTCAAAGAATCAATATCTTTCAGGGCAGCATGAATGTTAGTGTTCGTCGATGGAAATTCTATCGGATTAGAAAACTGTCGAAATAAAATTTATACCGCAAGCACATGGCATACTATCGTAGTACGTAGTGAGTACGGGTCGATCCGCAGGGAATTGTTGATTTTAAATTTCCTATTCAATCAAATTATACCAAAGTCAAAAGTGTGATTAGCTAAAAATGTATAAAACTAACAAAAGAAGTGTAACAACCCTGTATTTTGTGATTATTTTAATTGTGTATTTTAATTATTTTAAATTGAATTTCCTGATTTAGAAACTTTATTTTATTTATTTAAATGGATAATTTTTGTTATTTTAAATATAAAATTTTGATTTTGATATGAATTAGAATTCCAAACATGACTAAATAGAATATTTTCCAGAAAAGTGAATTTTGGTCAATATGGTCAAACTTTGACTTTTAATTTAAAATTTTGAAAGTTTGAAAATTTAAGTTTTATCTTTTATTATGAAAGTAAATAAAATTTTAAGAATACTGCTTTTCGTTTCGTTGAAATCCGATTTATATTGTGAAAGTTATGCCTTTTTAACTATTGAGTGTAATTTCTGTATTTAACAAAATTGTTTATTTTAAATTATATAAATAATATTTTATTTGGTCATGTAATGTTCTAATTTATATTCATATGGGTAAAATAACATGTTATGTATATATTTTGGTTTTAAAAACATTTTTCAAAGTGTAATTGACATTTTCCAATGTCAGTTGTATTCTGTTTATAATTTCTAATTTCCAGTTTCATTTAATTAAAGAAATTCTTTGTTTATTTTCTATTTTCTTAAGACTTTATTTTATTTTCATTTACACTTCATTTTGTTCAGCATTTATTTTATTTTACTTGACTTTTATTGGTTTAGAAGTAAAGTTATAATATTTCTAAAACTAGTGATATTCTATTTGCAATTTTTAAGTCCTATTTTGAATTTTTAAACAATTTCTTTATTCTTTTTCAATTTTATCTAAATTTAATTATTTATTACACTTTAGAAATGATAAATGAATTATTTATTTCAAAGTTTTTCTTTAGAATATTTTTAAAATGAAGTAGATATTTTTCCAAAGCCAATGATGATTTAATTGTAATTTTTGAACCCTGTTTTGAATTTTAAGCAATTTCTTTAATTCTTTTTCCATTTTCTATTAAATTTATTATTTATTTTTATTTTATATTACTTTGTTTCTGTTTTTAAAAGTAAATTACTGATTTTATTTTTGTTTTAAATTGAATTAGAGAAAGGAAATATGAAAGGTTTTAAAAGCTTTGCTAACTTAAGTCTTTTCATCTCCATTGTCCTTTCATTTTCCATAACGCTTCATTTATGTTGTTTGGCCGTGTACTACTCATTTCTTGCTGTGTATTCTTTCTCATTTCACGTAAAGAAAATTTATTTCTCATCTCCATTCACGGCCAAGCAAAAATATTGGTAATGGCCTCTTGTTTTTTCACTTTTCTTCTCATTTTCATGCTTTTTGCCTTGTTTTCTTTGATTCTTTTGTACTTCCTCCACTTCATAGCCACATCCACCACCCCTACACCTCTTCCCTGCCATCATCACCACCTACTCCTTCAGCCTTGACCATAGCCGAGCCCACCATGATGATAAAATCCACCAAAATGCAACCTAAAGCCTTGAAAGCATGTTGTTTGACCACCCTTTGTTCACCACTTCCATTTCCACTACCACCATCACCTTAGGCCACCACCACCACCTCTGTCCAGACCTCCTCTCATCACTCCAGCCCCTGACCTAACCCACACTCCACTGGCCAACCCCAAACACCCCATGGCGGAGCCTCTTTGTTGAACCAAATCTCCACTAGTTTTCCTAGAAACCCCTTCACCTTCTCTAGTTGTAACTTCCACCACTTGTTTAGCCTTGTACCCGTACCTTTTTCAGACCCATACCTAATCCAAACCATGCCCAAACCTGACCTTATTGATCCCCTAGGCCATGCAAACAAGTAGAGAAAGCAAGGCAAAAAGTTTCGTATTCAAATCGCTTTTTGTTTCATAGTTATTCAAATTCAATCATATTGATTTTTAACTATTGTTTTGGTTTTGTTTTTGGGTTGTAACACAAGATCTATAACTTGGATCTCGCTCTCCACTCAAGTTCATAGCTTTGTCATTGTGTTCTGTTTTGTGTTGTGTCATTTGAACTTGCATCTCCAGCAAAAGAGGAGAGTATTTCTCACCAGACATTTTGTACTTATATAATTAGTAAATTGACACCCTGTGAATCTGTAGAACTATATTATCATGTTATACCTGACTATGCTATGATCATATGATGTTAAACCTGTTTATTTATCTGTCATATCATCTGTTACTGATATATGTAGTTAACTGTTCATTATATCTGTTTATCACCCTACAAGTTCCCTGTAGATTAGATCACTATGGGTTGAAATGATACATACCCGAACGGACTTTAGAATAGGGAAAAATCATTATGGGCTGAAATGATATGCCTGAACGATTTTTATTTATTTTATTTTAACTTGGGATTGCGGGTTTGAAATGATAGAACCCAGATTTTTGCTTTTTAAACTGCGGATTGAAATGATATATATCCGTATGACTTGACCTAGGTTAGAAAACTATATACAGGCCCGTGGTTATTTTTAAGGTTTTGGAAAATGTTTAAATAATTTTTAAAGGTGTAAAAATATGAAAATTTGATTTAAATTGAATTTTTATAAGTTTAAATAGTGAAATTAGGAATTTTCTATAAGTTAAAAATGTTGAAATGAATAGAAATGGAATTTTTGAAAATATAACTTAAGTTAGAAAATTTTGGAATTTTGGTTAAAATGAGAAAATAAGTTATATAAATAAAAATGGAAATTTGAAATTTATTGGAAAATGGAAATAAAATTTAAGTGTTAAGTTTATTTATTAAAAATGTGAAGAAAAGAAATTTACACTTGAATTTGTTAAATAATTCATTAAAATTTGATTTAACTATAACAGATTTATTTAATAACAATCATGTGTTAAATGATATACTATATAAAAAAAATTGAATGTTAAAAACATGATTTTTATAATGTTAAAAGGGTTTAAAATGAATTTTATTATTGGCTGGAAATACACTAAAATCTGAAAAATACTTTTAATAGCATTCAGAAATGCTATGATTTCAGAATTGAACTAAAACTTAGTAAAAAGAGGCTATTACAGCATTTCTGAAATGCTGTAGTGCTATAGTGAATGTAAAGGCTAAAGAACTTAATAAAGGGCTATTACAGCAGTTCTGTAAACTGCTGTAGCCGCCTGCTGTCTTTGCTGAAATTAAGTAAAACCCTTGTTTTTGAACCTGAGCTATTACAACATTTCTGGAAATGCTGTCTCTGCTATTTTAAACTAAATTTCAACTAAAATGAGATATAACAGCAGTTTTAAAGTGCTATCTTTGCTGAAATAAAATGTTTTCAAATATAACTTATAACAGCTTTTCTAAATGCTGTGAAAGGCTAAAATTTCAATGTTTATGAATTTTGACCTAGTAAATGAACTCAGAATGATTTGAAACTTTGGAAATTGAATACTTGACTTGAAAGAATAATAATTTGACTTTTAAATGGTTTAAGTGGAAAACTATTTAAAGGTGATTTGATAAGATAATAAATGAATGATTTTAGAATTTTAAAGGGTATTAAATTTGATAATTGAATTTGAATTCAAATAATGATTTGAAAGGAAGTTTTGAAAGGATATGATATTGTAATATATTGAAATGGTTTGTAAATGATTTAATCTTTATTTTGATAAAGATTTGGATTTGAAATGATATTAAATTTTTGAAATATAAAATATTATTTTGAAATACTGTAACCACGGGTATACTTCTCTGTATGTCATTTGATTTCCTGATGATGGCTGTGATGCACATTAACACTGTTAGTTGCATGGTTTATTTCGATATGGACATTTCTGTGATATTTTTATTACTGTTTAATTGATGGTTTTGATGGATCCTTAAAGGATGGGCGATCCCAAGCATCCTTTAAGTTATTATGCATTGCTATTACAGTTCACTTGAGTTGGTTTACATTGTATAAGTATATATGTCCTGACTCGAGTGTTTTGTGTTTTACTTTACGCTCGGGTCTGCCTGAGAATCACAGCTTTGGATTCACCTTCTGGAGCTAGAGTTTTGTTGGAGCTTATCTGTCTATCGGTTCATCGACTTCTATTCCAGTTATTTCCTATTCAGTATTGTTTCTGTATTATTGACTTATGTATCCTGACTTCTATTGTATCTATTTTGACTATGAGATTTTATATATGTTTTGAGAGTTGTATATAGTAGCTTCATGAACTACTATGGTATTTTATTTCTGCTGCGAGTTATTCTGATATTTCTGTGTATGTGATTCTATGAATGATTTTATTTGCTCCAAATTTTATTACAATCTGTTATTTTGAATTATTCAAGTCAGACATGTGTGGATTATTGTCGATTTGAATGGTCCAAAATAGTGGGTCGTTACAAGAAAATTGAAAAAAATATGAGAGTGTTAAGACAATTTAGAGGTAATTTCTACTCTCTAGATCACATAAATCAACAAAATGAAGTTATGATCTCTCTTTTGGTCATTAGTGAGATTAGTTGATGTGCTTATCATAAGTATGGTATATTTGTGCTATTAATTAGCCCAATATAAACCATCAAACTATAACACAACCGCTGATACATATTTAATTCTCATGAAATATGACAACAAAGTTGAAAGCAAAATCTATTTTAAGCATGGCCTATTAACTATTGTTTAGAAATATAGGCCATCAAGTTTCAGTTTCAACATTCACTTCTTTGCCATAATCATATATAGATGAAGATGCAATTTGTGATTCATATGACTAAGCATAGCCTATTTGTTTTGAACAACATAAGCTATCAAACTCAATACTAAACACAGAATTACATAAACATCATTTTTCCATGAAGCACAAAAAGAGAACATAAACATTAAAATGTTGCATCTACATACTAGAGAGCTTCATTACCCCTAAATTGAAGGGTTTAGGCTCTCATATTTGTTATCAAATCAACAAATGTAGCTTGCAACATAGAATAAACAAGAAGAGAAAGAGAGAAAAATGAAAAGAAAAACTAATCTAATTGCATAAATAAATAAATCTACACTACTAACATGAAAGGAAATAAACAAGGAAAGGAGAAGAACATGTATTAACTTGCATAAAAGAAAAGTACATAAAAGAAATGGCTAAGTAGCCATGAAAAGAAGGAGAGCACTCATTTTATTTCTAAGGTAAAACTAAAGAGAAGAGAGCCTAAGAGAGACTAAAGAAGATGAGAGGATTACATGAAACATAAGGGGTATTTATACATGTATGAAACCTTAATCCATATTTTTGGGGAATGTCCAAATTGCCCTTGAGGTAGTGTGGCCACCAAGTAATCATTAGCATGTGTTAATTCTCCACTTAAATGTGCATGAAGCTTTAATGGTCTTTTAGCATGTGCATTAGCTCCTAATTGAAAATCAAGGTAAGTGGGTAGGTAGGATCTTTCATGTTCATGAGTTTGAATTATTTTCATCTTTATCCACTATGTTTCCTTTTGTGCATGCATATCTTCATGAAACCACTTGTAATTTTCATCCAATTCTCCTACAAAATAATATAGAAATTTCCAATTAAATTTTCTCAAATTAATATATGCACAAAAATGACCATTTGCCCCTATATGAAGATGAATATGTGATGTTTTGAAAATAATTTGAATTTTCGTTTAAACATGTGAAATACCCAATATGATCGTTTATTTAATTTAATTAGATTAAATATGGCCGTAAAAAAATGCACATTTACGTGCACATCAAATACCTCCACACTTATCTTTTTATACGTCTTCGAATAAAGAAAAACTAAGATAAATCCATTTTCGTAGGGGGCACGATTGCATTGAGCGTATGCAACAAGCCGTTAAACCTCTAGGTGTCCTTGGTAGGACGAGTGTTGTCTCGTGAGGGTTTTCAGCAGATACTACCCACAAAATCTAAATGCAGGATGAAAATATTTACAAAATGCAAGGTTTATTTACAAAGAGATGAATGCGAATTTTTGAAAATATTTACAATGAAGGATTTACTTTTAAATTGACACAAATAAGTTAAATATAGGTTCTGGTCATTATCTTGAAATTTAAGTCATTTACTCGTCAAAGTTTCCAATAAAAACAAAGTTATCATAACAAATAGACTATAGTTTAACTCGTTATTTCGGTTGATAACAAAGTGTAATTATGAAATGGATCCTTAGTTGATTATCAAAGTTTATCAAAGTAGTATTTTCATTTCTTTTCAATAATAAGTCAAATCAAATAAGTTAAAATAGTGCTTAGATTTCAATTGCTTACTCTCTCTTATTTTATTTTTTTTGAAAATTTTATGGATATTAACAATATATACATATGCCTAACTCAGATAAACTGAGGCCAGATATATTACCCATGCACTGCCTTGTGGACTTACGTGAGGGGAATACAGAGCGTGGCGAGTGAACACACAAGTGTGAACACTTATCGACTGTAGGCATTATTAATAAAATAATTTTTATATACACACACCTAACTCAAATAAACTGATGCAGATATACCGATCGTGCATTGCCTTTCGGGCTTATGTGAGAAGGGTACAGAGCATGGCAAGTGAACACACGAGTGTGAACACATGACTCTAGGTGTTTATTAAAAAAAAATACATATATACAAAAAATATTTTTTTTAGAAGAGAGAGTTTCGCACTATCATCTTAGCACCATTTAACTTAGAAGACCAAAAAAAATGTTATATCTTTACTTTAAATCAAACTCTTTTTAAAACAAAGATTTTCAATTAGGATGTATTTCACAATTAACATGTATGAATCTTCCTATATACTAGTTAAACCATTGTTATTTGTAATCAAACTTCATTTTTATTTTTGTTAAGACAAATATATTTTCAAAAATTTCAATTTAATTAATCAAAACGACATATTTATCCTATAGTGTTTCTTTAAAAATAAATCAAAAACGCTTAAAAAAAATTTGAGATTTTTATTTATATTTTGGAAAGAAAAATTAAAAATAAACCATGAAAATTCGAAAATGATAATGAGTCTCCCACCACACTTGATTTTGACTATGTCCCCACAGTCAACCCAAGTGGAAGGAGAAGAATAAAACAAAAATAAAAAAAATGACCTATATTTACATGAAAATGAGCGGTATTTACACGAGATCAGAAAGTATATCGTCAAAAAGTAAATGAAACATTCTTCCAAAGACCGATTCATTTGTCTTGTCAAGTATGCGAGACACAGCTTAAGCTCGGAAAACCAAACCATAAATGATTTCAAAGTTGAATGTTGATTTGGGAAAATGAATGTCGTTTTATTAAAAATCTTACGAGTTGTTTCCTTTTCGATGATTTTCGGGGTTGATAAAACGATTGATTGAAGTTCAAGTTTATTTTTACCAAATTGAAATTCAAATTTATCATTGAAAACTTCTTCAAAATTGTTGATTTCAAAATTAAAATAGTGATTTAAATCTTCCCCTTCAGAATTCGAAAATTCCAAAAAGTTCGTGTTCATTAAATTCGTCTTCCTTTATTGAATTATCAACAACTTCACTAAATGTGTCAAGTTCAAAATCCAAAGTTTCCGTGTTCAAATTTTCGTGATTGGAAAATGGAAGATCGAATCTTAAATCGAGTTTCTCACCCTCAAAAGAATTGAAATCCAACTCAATTACCAGTTTTTCAACAACTTCATTAAGATCGTCATTTTCAGTTTGAAAAGTTGTTATTTGAAAATCATTAATTTTGGTAAAAGATGGATTATCGTTTAACTCGTCACATATTGGGATTTGGTTTTGTTTCTCACGTTGTTTCATATATGTTTCAAACAACAGATCCATGTGATCATTATAGATTTCATTCATTTGTTCAACAAAATCCAATTTATAGTTATTAACTTGAGAATTTTCTATTTGGATTTGTTGAGAATTTTTTTCAATCGTAACGTGGTTAAGATTATTCCCATTGCCAAATTCGTTTGAAAAATTGTTTCCATTTTCATTTTGAGTTTGAAATTCGTTTTGGAGTTCGAAATTGAATTAGCATGGGTTATAATCGAAATCGTTTGAATCTTGAATTGAATTCAAATTTTGAAATCCTTGACTTGAGTTATTACACAAATATGAATTACATAAATCATTTATACTTTGATTTTGTTGTGTAGAGAATTCAAGTAAAGATGAAATGCTATTTTCAAGAGTAGAGGGTTGGTCATCGTTTTGAAAACTTTGTTGTTCAAAATTCGAATTGTTTAAAGAATAGTTGTCGTTAAAATATCCATATGAATTTGGAGTGAAATCATATGGATTATATTGATTTTGACAACTATTGTAAACTTCAAGTGAATATGGAAATTCGGACATTTTCAAGAATGTTTTTGGTTTTTTTTATAAAGGAAAAATATTTACAAAAAGAATTTATTTTTCAAAAAAGGGAAAATTGATTTTTTGTTTTGTTTTTGAAAAGATTTTTTTTGAATTTTTGATTTTCTAAAGAAAAAAAACGAAGTAATTTTTTTTTGGATTTTTGGAATTTTGATTATGAAAATTTTCAAAGGAAAAAGAATTAATAAAAAACTAAGTTAAGAAATATTTACAATTTTTTTAGTTTTGGATTTTGAATTTTTTGTTTTTTTTAAATATGCATGAACTAATGCAACTAAATGAATGCAAGGTTATAATTACAAATTATTTATCCTAAGTAGCTCCTAACCCAAAATTGTATAATCACACATTGTCTTAAATCAACAAGATAGTTCTCATCCAGGTAACGGACAGGATTTATCGGTGCACCATGAATCACCGTAGCAATGCAGCCGAAAGTTTAAGTACCTTCAGAGAAACAACCACTATAATATTTACGAATCACCGTAATATTTATAAATGGTTATTGCTCTGCCGTAGCCTAGACACCAAGAAATTAAATTATTTAAAGAAGACAACTTGTCAACATACAATTAAGGGTTATCGATGTCTAACCGTTATTATTAATCAAAATTCTAAGATGAAATGCAAAGCATAAATAAAAGGGTACTTTTGGCATAGGTCCCTGGTAGGTTTCAAAATACACGAAAAGTCCATGTCTTAAAACTTTATAAATTAGGTCCCTATTTTTCTAAAATCAACAAAAAAATAGCAAAAAACATCGTAAAAAATTGCCAAACTTCAAAACTTATTTCAACATATAATCATCTTCATATCAATGCAAGAAAAACACAAAAAAATCATCAAAACCCAAAAAAACAACAAAATTCGCACTTTGGGAAATTCTGCAATTTTTCTTGAAATTGCCGATATTTCAGCAACTTTAGTAAAAAATTGCGTTGTTTCATGCAATTTTTTCTGTTTAGTTCAATCTTTCAAATTTACCATCTACATTTATTCAAACAACACATTATTGCACAACAATCAAGGAAAAAATAATGAAATTGCGTATAATTGAAAAATAATCAATATTGCATAGAACACACAGCTTATTCCCAATAATTGCAGCGAAAAATGCAATAATTCATAAAAGTTGCATACAAATCAGCAATAATAAGCCAAAAGTACCTTATTTTATGGAATATCTGGGCACATATAAGTAATAATGTAGAATAATTGCACATATTGTTGCACTAATATAAATTTTAGTTGATTAACAAAATATTTTCTTTGTGCGTCGGTAAAAAAAACATATTTTTTTGGAGAAAGAGACTATTTCAACTTGATGTTTTGATTTGCATGAGGAGATATATATGCAGCCTCCACCGGGTCTATCTACTCCGTCATCTATGGGTTTCCGGCCCTTTATTCAATGAGTCGGCGCTTTATGGTCTCAACGGGCTCCTCTCGCTTTTCTCGCTTCCATTCCTCTCCTTTCAGTCAGAGTCAGCCAGGTGCCTATAGAGTAAGCGCTAAGAAGCTCATCCCGAGTCGTCCCGTTGGTCCCCTGCCCTAAGCCAGTTTTAACTGTTTACTTATCTGAATTGATGAGAAAGAAAGCCTTGCTTGAAGCTCAGGAAAGTCCGTCTCCTTTCTCCAACAGAATCAATGGTAATATAATTATTCAGCAACAATTGCATGATTATCAGCAATAATATTCAATTGTTGCTGACATTTCAGCAACAATATTTACTATCAGCAAGTATTCCTGAATAGTTGCTGAAATGTTAGCAATTATTCTACAGCAAAAACAGGGACCCGCTTTAAAATAAAACGTGTATTAACAATGCAACTACGAATGGATTTTTGTTTTTTTTTGTTTTTTAAAAATGTAAGCAAACAACAATGCAAGATAAATAAAAACAATAGATAGGTGTTAAAAGCGGCAAAAAAATTTATAAGCAAGCAAGCAGTAATTTTTAGCAAGCGGCTCCTTCCTTTATCTGCTTTGACAACCTAAAATAAAAACAAGATATATACAATATTATTTATTTATTTATTTATTAATATAAGGATGTCACTTAAAACAATTTAAAACAAATCAAAACAAATTGAAAACTCCATTTTTTTTTAAAAAAGATGAAACAAAACTAAAATCAAAGAAAGAAAAAAAATTAAGCTAACCCAATTTTTTTTCCAAACAAAGTAAACTAAAGAAACTATAATAAAGTAATTGAAATCCTTTTTTTTAAACAAACTAAAACAAAATAACTAAAACAAAAGAAACTAAAATAAAGGAAAACCAAAATGCGGCCCGGCTCACTACTTTAGTTAACAAAACACACTCCAAATCAAAATCAAATAAAAAGAACACACTCCCAAATATTCTCGAATGCGATTTTTACAGCAATTTTGTAAATCAAAACTTCCAATTCAAAATAAAATTCGAGTTCGTCGTATGATTAGTTTGAAGGTCGCGGCGTGGGGTAATTGTAGAGGTGGTTCGAAGGCGAAGCGATTGGGATGCAGGAGGTGATTGGACGATGGGTTTGGTTGTTAAGTCGATGAGATGGAAGGCGATTAGCATAGAGGGTTTTGGATTTGAGTGCTTGCCGAGGTCGCGGTTGAGGTGAGTCGATTTGGGTTCAGGCGATGTTGGGGTTTTGGGAGTTCAATTCAAAGTCACAAATTGGGGAGTCTGGTTGCGTGTGGAGTTTCGAACTTGAAGATTGCAGAGGTGGTCGCTGTTTGAATTGCAAGGTGGTTCGAGGATGGCGGTGATGCTTTCAGGTAGAAGAGAGGTTGGAATGGAGACTGAGATGATCGAGCGATTTCTGGAGGACTGGAAATGAAGTATGTAAATGTTTCTTTTTTTGGACAGTTTTGTAGAGGGGAGAGGAATGCAAATGTTGATGAATGGACAAAGGAGTTTGTATGTGGTGGAGTTTCTGATGTTGAAATGGCTATGTGGGGGATGAGCAGGGCAGAAGCTTGTATTAGCAGTGGATATTGGGTTGTATGATGCAAGTTTGTTTGAATGGTGATATGGTATGGTGCAGCTATGGATGTGTATACGAAATAGTTTGAATGGCTGCTGAAATGGTTCATCTATGGTGTTATGGATATGTTATAGTTGAACTGTTAGTGGCAGGTTGTGATGTTGATGTGGTGGTGAATTGAAGATGGCAGCAGTGGAGTGTGGTTTGAGAAAGTGATGGTAGGGTCACAGGTTGTGAATATGCAGGGTTTGGTGATTGCTTTGGTTTTGTGGTTGATGGCAGAGATGTTATGAGTGGTTGAATGGAAGGTCAGTGTTGGGTTTTTATTGGGTGGTGGAGGAAGAAGGCAGTAAGAATTTGTGAGGTAGAGGAGCGTTGTGTAGTTGAAGTGGCTATTGTGGAGAAGTTTGTATGTATAGGTAGTTTGCAGTTATTGTTGCTCTGGTGATCAGTCTAAGGGTGATTGTGTTGAAGGGGTTATGTACAAGGGCAGAAGTAATGAACATAGAGGCAGAGAGTAAAAATAAAGGCAATGCAATATTTTTTTTCTTTTTTTTATGTAAGTTGTAAAATGAAATGTAAATTGTAAAATGAAATGGAAATAAAATGTTTTTGTTTTTGAAATTGTGAATGTTTTTTTATAATAGAAAAGCAAAAGCAAGTGCAAATAAACAACAACAAGCACATAAACAAAATTGAAAATAAAAATCACACAAACACACAATTTTTTTTAATTGCAAACACACATAAAATAAAAACACAAAAAAAAATCAAACAAAAATAATTCGAAGAATAGAAAATTGAAATCAAAACAATTCCCCAGCAACGGCGCCAAAAATTTGTTCGTCGACGGAAATTCTATCGGATTAGAAAACCGTCAAATAAAATTTATACCGCAAGCGCACGGCGTACTATCGTAGTACGTAGTGAGTACGGGTCGATCCGTAGGGAATTGTTGATTTTAAATTTCTTATTCAATCAAATTATACCAAAGTCGAAAGTGTGATTAGCTAAAAATGTAAAAAAAACTAACAAAAGAAAATTGATAAAAATATGAGAGTGTTAAGACAATTTAGAGGTAATTTCTACTCTCTAGATCACATAAATCAACAAAATGAAGTTATGATATCTCTTTTGGTCATTAGTGAGATTAGTTTATGTGCTTATCATAAGTATGGTATATTTGTGTTATTAATTAGCCCAATATAAACCATCAAACTATAACACAACCACCGATACACATTTAATTCTCATGAAATATGACAACAAAGTTGAAAGCAAAATCTATTTTAAGCATGACCTATTAACTATTGTTTAGAAATATAAGCCATCAAATTTCAGTTTCAACATTCACTTCTTTGCCATAATCATATATAGATGAAGACGCAATTTGTGATTCATATGACTCAGAATAGCCTATTTGTTTTGAACAACATAAGCTATCAAACTCAATACTAAACACAAAATTACATAAACATCATTTTTCCATGAAGCACAAAAAGAGAACATAAACATCAAAATGTTGCATCTACATACTAGAGAGCTTCATTACCCCTAAATTGAAGGGTTTAGGCTCTCATATTTGTTATCAAATCAACAAATGTAGCTTGCAACATAGAATAAACAAGAAGAGAAAGAGAGCAAAATGAAGAAAAAAACTAATCTAATTGCATAAATAAATAAATCTACACTACTAACATGAAAGGAAATAAACAAGGAAAGGAGAAGAACATGTATTAACTTGCATAAAAGAAAAGTACATAAAAGAAATGGCTAAGTAGCCATGAAAATAAGGAGAGCTCTCATTTTATTTCTAAGGTAAAATTAAAGAGAAGAGATCCTAAGAGAGACTAAAGAAGAGGAGAGCATTACATGAAACATAAGGGGTATTTATACATGTATGAAACCCTAATTCATATTTTTGGAGAATGCCCAAATTGCCCTTGAGGTAGTGTGGTCACCAAGTAATCATTAGCATTTGTTAATTTTCCACTTAAATGTGCATGAAGCTTTAATGGCCTTTTAGCATGTGCATTAGCTTCTAATTGAAAATCAAGGTAAGTGGGTAGGTGGGGTCCTCCATGTTCATGAGTTTGAATTATTTTCATCTTCATTTGCTTTGTTTCCTTTTGTGCATGCATATCTTCATGAAACCACTTGTAATTTCCATCCAATTCTCCTACAAAATAATATAGAAATTTCCAATTAAATTTTCTCAAATTAATATAGGCACAAAAATGTCCATTTTGCCCCTATATGAAGATGAATATGTGATGTTTTGAAAATAATTTGAATTTTTGTTTAAACATGTGAAAATACCCAATATGATTGTTTATTTAATTTAATTAGATTAAATATGGTGGTAAAAATAGCACATTTACGTGCACATCAGCTAGCATCGAGATCAGGACTGTATTTCATCAATTCGGCTATCTTATCATCAAGACTCCGTTGCACAGAGGCAAGCTCTCTCTCTCTCTCTCTCTCTCTAACCTTAAGCAGTTGGGACATGATTTCCCTTAAACAGAGATATAAGTTAGAACCAGAGAAGGCAAGTCATCATAAGAACAGTTCTATTTTTGTTTGTACCAAAAATTGGTACAAATACCTAATAGTGATTTTAAAAATAAATAAATGAAGAATATAAAATGAAAACAGAGGAAATAAGCAATTAAATAGTAGAAAATCAAAGCAATAACAAGAACACAATGATTTAGTGATACGGCGTTGTTTGCCTACGTCCACTTTGAATAGATAGCTTTATTAATCACTTGTAAACTAAGTACAATATGGATCAAATGAAAATCCTTAGTTACAATAGAGTACAAATTAATCAGCGGTGTAAAAGTCCCCAAAATGAACAAACAAGCCTGTATTTATAGAGGAAGATGACGAAATATCTCCCTAAAAAATTGGCAGAAGGATCTCCAAGACTATATGGACCCCTCAGAGGGTTGCATGGCCCAAATCCCAAGGAATAGGGATTAGTGCCGATCCCAATTTTGGAGGAATTTGGGGGTGCGATCCCTATGGTAGCTTTCCCATGTTGTGATATATTTAACCTCCAAGTTTCAGGCCAATTGGATTAGTAGAACTTGAGTTATTGCTCGATCTTTGCTACAATATGAGTTATTTCCCGATTCTAGCTGATCCCTATTGAGGGAAGAGGGCCGATCCCTATTGCTTCATCCTTTTGAGGTGCAATCCCTAGGGTAGGCTTCCTAGGTTCCCCACATCTTGCTCCCAAAGTTTCATATGCATTAGACTTATGGATCTTGAGATATCGGTTGTTTTCCATTGAATTGTACTCGCTTCCCTAAAATATATCGATCCCTATGTTGGAGAATGATTATAGCCGATCCCTTCTATATTGAACTATATTCCATACTACGAACATTCTACATTGCATATCCCTCTGTTCAACCACGGCTTCATATTACCATCTGTACTTGACTTCCGGACCCCACAATCAATTCTCTGGACTTACTAGCCTTGATGATAGTCGAATCTAACTTGTCCAATCAGTTTGAATATAGCCGGGTCAAAATGCCAAATAACACTTGCCCCCCAAATACGACTTGCGCCGAACATGATGTGCTTTGAATCGAAGCAAGTTAGAGTCGTCGAAAAGAAATCCATCATGTTTTCTGAACAGTCGCTTTCCTTCCGTCGAATTATTTTCCCAAAGTGTTGTATCTCTCTTTGATCGTCATAACGCTAGGTCGATTTTCAGTAATATAAGTTCAGGATTATATTTGATCGGTTGATATGTATATCCGGTTCTACGAGACTAGTAAGCTTTGGCTACCTGATCTTGTCTCAACCTTGAAAGCTTCAGGTTTGAATTCAATTTCTATTGGTTTCAAAAATTGAACTTTTAGACTATACACGTGCACGTTCAAGTACACATTCTTATTGTTGGCTCCCGGATGTAATTGTACGCTCATGGGTTGTCGCCAATTCTCATTAAACTAGATGCAATTTCATTTCTTTTTGTATATATGTACTTTTACATAATTTTTATGTACATGCTTGCATGCACATAGGGCTCGTAGCTGATCCCTTCTTTCTTTCTCTTTTTTTCTTTTCTATCTATGTAGGGATCGACATTCCTTTAGCCAATCCCCCTCCTTTTTTTATGTTGAGAGGGTTTGGATGGATCCCCAAGCTAAAGGATCGTACCTGATCCCTCCTTGTCGTGTTGGAAACTCAACTCATTTAGCTTCGTGGAGAATTAAACCGCGGGCCGAACCCTCCTTTCCCATATATAAGCCTAAACCTTTCTTCTCCATCCGTTACTTCATTTCATTTTCATATTTTCTTCAAGCTCGATCCCGAACCCTCCCCTTCCAACTGGAAAATCCAACCCCTTCCTTTTGAATCAAACACCGCCTTCATCCGTAAACTCACCTTTCTATTTTGCTTTAGATCATCACTCCATCTTCAATTTGAATTGTAATCCAATATCTCCCCATGAGCAACTCGTTTTCTATATACTTACGTAGGTTTTCTTTCCTTTAACCTTTAACTTTGTGACGAGATGATGGGTTCTATTTGTGATAATCGTAGGTTAAGTTTGGAGGAGATGAGATTGAAGATGGCAATGCAGGGTTCGGCGAAGTGGGAAAGGAGGAGAAAGAAAAGTGTGAAGGATGAATGAAATGGAGGGATCGGTGAAGTTGCTGCTTGAGGATGGAGGGATCTATTTAGTGATTACACGGTATAAGGATCGGTTGGAGTATAACTTGAAAGAGGGATTGGTGGTTGAGCGTATGAGGACGGATCAGTTATAGGTTTCTTTTTAGAGAGGGATCGCATGTTTTGTTAAGTAGAGGAGGGATCAGCTGGAATGTTGGTGAATTATGAGTGCGGCTAAGTGGAGGGATCGGTAGTGGTGTGTTTGTGGATGGAGGGATCGGTAGTAGTGTGTTTGTGGATGGAGGGATCGGTTGTTTTAAGGGAAAGGGATCAGCACAATATGGGTCGGCTATTTTTAGGTAGAGGGATCAGCTATGGGTGCTTAGCTGATTCTAAGATTTGAATTAAACTTGAAAACCAATCCATATTCATTTGCATGAACAATTAGAACCGATTCATCCCAATGAACTTGAACATATGATGATAATGAACAATAGGACTTGCATATCCAATATCAAACTTGAAATTGAATGACCAAACTCCTAGGACTTAGAATATAAACTAAAACTTAACTCATGGCTTTTAATAATGGACTTCACATTTTGATATGCCGATGGTCGATCCCAAAGCTTACACAACCGATCAATCAAAACGCCAGTTGAGACGGTCACTCTAGTCGGAATCCAAAGTCTCGTCACTCACTTTTTCCTTTTATTTTAAACAGTTTATCTCTGCACTACACAACACTGCACCATACTAGTTTACACTTAGCATGGGGGATGGGTAAAATTTTCTAATCTCGATTATCTACTAAGTTTAGTTGATATGGGCTCTAGATGTTCAGAGTGTTTAGCTACAATGCCTTCTGGACAACCTTCACAGCTTAGCAATCCCGAAGCTGAATCAAGTTCTGCAGTTGTTTCTGGCAGACTTTCCCCTGATTGTCAAATTGAGCAACCGGAGGTTTTCGGCCCGTTGACCAACCTTTTCTCTTATGTTCCCATCCTTTCGGCGAAAGAAAGAAGTCCTACCCCCGACACTATAGAAGGTGCTATATTTCTGGATAAACTGACGGATTCCCAAGCCCCTAGAATTGGCGAGGCCGCTCTTCGTAGACTATGCTCTAAACATGGGATTATGTTTGGAGACGTTATAGTTCCTTCAGTAAATGGTAGGGCTCATTTGCCCCCTAGGGGGAATATACAACATGTAGTAAATTTATGTGCTGGGCCGGATGCATGCCGCCTTCCAATTCTTTTATCCTAGAGATGCTGAATTATCTAGGAATAGCTTCTGCTCAGCTGCATATGAACAGCTATGCTTCCTTCATGGCACTTTCCTACTATTCATGAATGTTCTGTTTCGTCCACCATCTCCCGAGGACATCATGTTCATTTACATTTTCAAATGACGGATAGGAAGTCTTTCTTACACTTTCCTCAAGCCTTCACCTAACTGTCAAGTTCTAACTGGCACTTGGATCAACTTCAGCATCTTTAAATACAAATGGTTTTACGTTCGTTGTCCGCCTGGTTTTTCGAGGCGATGGTTGAAAGGACGTAAGTGTTGTCTTTACTTTGTTCTCAAATTATTTTTTCCAAGTCGTATCCTTAACTAGCTAATACTTTGAAAATTTACAAGTGTCCATCCATATCTAGAAGGCGATAATTTCTCAAGGGCGGTTTCTGCAATCCGGGCAACCCCAATTGAGGATAGGGACATCAGACCCCTCGTAACCGATGAATGGTTGTCCCTCTTTGGGCTATTAGAAGAAGGCCGCAACATTGCTCTTCCAAGAAACGCTGCATGACCAAGAAATGTGGCGGAACAAGAAGACGATGCTAATAGCCCTATCGTGCCCCCATTCAAAGGGGATCAGGACGACGCCGAAGAGGGTGAAGTTAGAGGTGTCGAAACCAAAAAACCTGGCGATGCTAATGCGTTTATGTTCGAACCATCATAATGCGCATAATCTCACATGCCAACAAGGAGTGGGAAAAAGCTCGCATATAAACTCTGTGGGAGAAAAACCGCTAAAGAGCCAGAGTTCATCATCACCTCAATTGATGAAGAGTCTTCTTCTCAACATTTAGAAAGCTCATTGAAAGGGTTCTCGAATCTCCCGATCCCTGATGATATCATGACTTATGACTTCCCTAACATCAGTATTAGGGGGCTCAATTCTCCCACCAGGAGTGGTGATGTCATTCCTCCCACTATCAAGGGGGAGAAAACTCCTATAAGCAAGGTTGCAGCAACTGGTCTATCGGGAGGACACTAGGACACTAACAATCATGTGCACTTTACTGCACGAGTTCCATCTATCTTTTATCCTCAACACAATATGGATCCAGTCGCGGTCCAGACTCGGGTAGGCATTGAGAGAGAGATGATGGCCGGGAAAGAAGTCGTTGTTTAAGGGAGTCTTCATCTTATAAACATAAGTCCCAATCTCAATCGTCTCATTAGGAAGTTCAATCCAATCTTCCTGTACATAGCAGCGATCAGACTTCTTTCCATGCTCCTCAAATTATTGTGCCGCCTGAGCAGTATTCTAGTTCATCTGGTTCTAGACAGTCCCGCAATCGTAGGTCTAGCAAATGCCCAATTGTCACTTTTGATCCAACTTTGCCTATCGCAGCTCATGAGGTTTCCGTGGCAGAAAAATTGGCCGAACTTAAGGTAAATTTTCCAAAAATTTGCTTTGATGGCTTAAGTTCTTTCCTTTTATCCATACAGTTCCAGCGATGCTAAAGCGATTTCCCTTGCATGCATCAATGACATTTTTGTGCAGCATGAAACATTCCAGCATTTAGCCAAAAAAATCCCTGAGGTGTCCATTGAGCGACAATATGAAATCGATCGTCTCAGGTTAGAGGCGATCCATAACAAAGACATAATTAAACATCAAGACAATGATATCTCGGAGTTGACAACGAAGCTAACCATGGAAAAAAGGAGCGCTAAAGAAACATCTGAGGCGGTTAGTTGTCTAGAAGCAAAAAGGAACCGGATGCCTCCTTTAACCGCAACGGTGTGCTTTCTTTGGAAAATGATTCATTGCAAATGACAAAAACATTTTGGCCTACCGTGTTGAGGAGCTTGAAGAACTCCTTAAAAAAAGAGAAGGAAGAAAAACTCGAAGCTCGGTAGGTGTCATAAGATATTTCGAAGAGGCCATCGAAGCCTGGGGACTAAAAATTAAGCTTGACGAGCAACTTGCTCAAATTGAAGTCCTCAAGGAAGAGGCAAGGGAAGCGAGCCACAATGAGGTTAGAGAGAAGATCGAGGCCCAGTTAGAAGAGGCCAAAGAAGCTGGTCGAAATGGGATTAAGGACATGTTCATCCTCTGATCGTTGAATATAATGAAAAAGTCCTAATCCATCGTGATCTGAGTTTTCTTGGAGAGGGTTATTTCGAATTGCTTGCCGAGGCTTAGGAGTATATTGTTGAAACGAGGAAGAAAGTCCTTGGCGAAGCTGATTTGGATGAGGAAAAACTGTTGCGGGAGATCCTTCATGGGAATGATCCTTTAGATCTTGCTGTTGTAAGGCTCCGATACTTTGATATTTTAGTACCCTCTAGCAAAGGGTAAAACATCGCTAAGGCTTCATAGTCTGATCCCAACGGTCCCCCTTCACTTCAAACAGCTGGAGCATCGGTTTCATTTGGCTTGGGACATGATCTGAGCTATGATCTGGATAAACCTGGCTATCAATCAAAGGTGATGACTAATATTCTAGAAGATAGCACTCCGATGACGACTGAAAGTCAGCCGGACACAGGTATCTCGCTCTACTCTCCATTATCTGAAAGGTTTTGTTCTTCATGCCCAATAGTTCTAGGCTTATTTGCTTGTTCCGGTGAATCTGCAGGTCTTTCGGGTCCCAGCCAAACTTCAGGAAGAGGTGCCGCAGTGGAGGAACAACCGACATTAACTGAAATTCCGACAATGATGGACATTCCAAGGCCCGATGCTCAAGTTATTTGAGCACTTAATGACATACAAGCCGACGATCAGCCACTGCCAGAAGAATCTAATGATGTTGTGATCACTAGTGCCTCTGAACACGCCAATGAGCTCAGCTTAAAGGAGGGCATCGAGAAGGAGGATTCATTAAAGAAAAAAGCTAAAGCTGAACCCGCTGATGTGGATGTCGATGATCCACATCTTGTTCCACTAAAAGTCATTCCACCTGGTGGGTCGGTTCTCGAATAACTCCCTCCAACCTTTGAAGCTCTCCTGCCAAGGATGGTTAAGGATCGAGGAAAAGGACAAGCGGAAGCTCAAGTGGTGCCACTCTTAGGAAATTTAAAAGGGAGAAAGGGCAAAAGAAACAGCCGTCACTTCGAATTAGTTTGTATATAGCTTGTATAAACGTTTTTCTTTTAGTTGGTTATGATTGTGCGGGTACGGCACCGTTTTTGAATAAACTTGTACTATAATTTCCAAGTTTAATGTGTAAATAAAAGTTCTTTATTTTCTGTCGAACTCTTATGTGAATTTTATTTAAGTAGTCGAGCTATTACTTTTCCATTAAATGTACTTGTAATTCGTTGCTCGTTGATTCGGATGATAGTCCGTTAATTATATCCTAAGGCCTCCATGCGGTTATGGCCTTGAGTCATACAAAACAGAATTCGAGCCTAAGTGTTACACTGTCGGATTCAGCGGTTTAAGTGATTATACTCTTGCCCCTAGTCTCAATTAGTGGAGTTAGATAATGGATGGTCAAACTCCATTTTTAGCGAGTTTATACTCTTCCTGTCAATTTCAGGTCGGAGTTTATGGTGTAGTAAATGGTCAAACTACGCTCATCTTTTTGTCTATACTCATTTACGCACTCTGGGGATAAGAGTTAGTTGATGGATGATTGGATCGCACCCAATTCATGTTTAGACTCCAGTCCGTGCTCTGGAGACTTGGAGTTATTTTGAAAAATAGTCGAACCGTACTTTCCTTAATTGATTAATTTCCCCTTAAATCCGGGGTTTAACTTAGCGAGCAATCGGTCGTATCATGATCGATTTCGATTCATGTATGTCCCATCACTCGGGGGGTTTAACTTGGTTATCGGATGGTCGAGTCACATCCATTCCTCGTTAGGTATTCCGTCCATCGGGTTGTGAACGAGAATCATCAAATAAACGGTCGAACCATTCTCATTTTGTTCAGTTCAATCGTGAACTTATGTAATCGGCAAGCTCCAAACTCCGAGAACCTGCTCGAACATGTCAGTATTAGTTAGTCAGGTTTTGTCACTAATATGTAATGCTACAGCAATAACATATATGAAGGAAATCTCAAACTTTATTTGACGAACAAAAAAAATTAACATAAGTTGTCTTATTACATATTTGGAAAATCAAATGCTAAATAAAATTCATAAATTGAATACAAATAAATAAAAAGGAATAAACAAAGTGAAATAGCATCGTAAATGCTTGTTATTCCATGCTCGTGGAAGTGTGATGCCATCAACAGTCGCTAGCTTGAAAGTTCCCTCTCCAAGCCTCTGTTTAATAACATACGGTCCTTCCCAAGTAGAATTGATGTGTGATGGGGCAGGAAAAACCTGTTTCAAGACGAGATCGCTGATTTCAAAGGTTCTAGGTCGGACTTTAGTGTTGTAGTATCGGACGACTCGGTGTCGATGTGCAGCTGCCCTCAAATTAACTTCTTTGCGCTTCTCATCTACAAGGTCTAGAGATCTCTATTCATTCTGGGATCGTAGTAGGTCACTCGATGAAAAGGGACTTCAAGTTCAATAGGAATGACGGCTTCGGTGCCGTATGCAAGGGCGAATGGAGTATGGCCAGTCGCGGACTTGTGGGTGGTTCTATATGCCTATAATGCCATTGGGAGTTCATCCACTCACTTATCTCTAGCCTTTTCCAAACGCTTCTTCAGAACCGAATTTATGATTTTGTTCACAGCTTCAACTTGTCCATTTGCTTGAGGGTGCATAACTGCCGCAAATCTCTTTTCAATATGATGCCAACAGCATAATTCTTTGAATTCAGCGCCATCGAATTGGGTTCCATTGTCAGCTATAATAGTTCATGGAAGGCCAAAACGACAGACGATGTTTCGGACGATGAAGTTGATTACTTTCTTTGTCGTGATTGTGGCTAAAGGTTCCACTTCGACCCATTTGGTAAAGTAATCAACTACGACGATGGCGTATTTCGCACCACCTTTTGAGATCGATAAGGAACCGATGATATATATGACTTATATGGAAAATGGTCATAGACCGACCATTTGTATGATTTCTGTCGATGAAGCACTCAAAACTTTTGCATATATCTGGCACTTGTCGCATCGCTTAGCATAATCAACAGCATCTCGGTTGATAATCGGTCAATAATACCCATAACATAGTATTTTCTTTGCTAGGATTTGCCCTCCAGTGTGATACCACATTCCCCTTCATGATCTTCCCTTAGGACTTGTTTTATTTCATCATGAGCGATACACCGGAGCATGGGAACGAAAAAACTCTTTTGATACATGACTTCTTCCTGAATGATATACCGCGAAGCTTTGAGAAAGACTTATCGCCTTTTATTCCTTCATTCAAGAAGGACTCCCTGTAGCAAATAATCTTTCATCGTAGTCATCCATGACTCCTTCTCAGGCTCTGTCTCTAGTACCTAGTCGATTTCCATCTGGTTTATGCTCGGAGTGTCTAGTACTTTGACTGTAACTAAGCCCATCTGTTGTGCATCCCCAGTGCTAGCAAACTTTGCCAATGAATCAGCCTCTTTGTTTTGATCATGAGGAATGTGTGTGATGTCATAATACTCAAAGCCAATCAGTAGCTCTTGTACTTGGATATGGTATGGGGCGAGTCGTTGTCCTTTAGCTTGGTAATCTCCCTTGACTTGGTATACTACCAACTATGAATCGCAATAGATTTCAAGAGAATCTATCCCTAGCTCTTTGGCAAGTTTGAGTCCAGCAATCAGAGCTTTGTACTTAGCTTCATTGTTCATTATAGGGAAGTCAAGCTTCAAAGCATAGCAAATTGATCGATCTTCCGAGATTACTAGCACGATTCTGGCTCCATAACAATGATCATTGGATGCTCCATCTGTATACATTTTCAACCGAATGGTAGGGGCTCCACCGCTTTCTGGGAGATCATCCTGTGCAGTGAATTCTGTTACAAAATCCGCTAGTGCCTGTCCCTAGATGGCTCTCATAGGGAGATAAGTAATGTTGAATTAACTCAGTTCAATGTTCCACTTGAGTAACCTTCCAGACATCTCAGGTCGTTGTAGAACCTGTTGTAATGGCTGATTGGTTTAAACATTGATGGGATGAGGCTGAAAATAGGGGCGAAGCTTTCACGAAGCAATCAACAAGCTATACACTAATTTTTCTATCTTCGGATAGTTCCTTTCAGCTCCTGTTTACTGCTTGCTAACTTAATAGGCAGCTCTCTGGATCTGATTCTCCTCGCAAAGCAGTGCGGCACTTACATCATGTACCGACACGGCCAAGTAGATATACAAGTCTTCATGATCCACCGGCTTTGACAAGATTGGAGACCTCCCTAAGTGGTTCACCGAAGCTAGGAATGCGTCTTCACAATCCTACATCCATTCAAAGTTCCTTTTCCCTCTTCTAATCAATTCGAAGAAAGGAATGCATTTATCGGTTATTGTGGAAACAAATCGACTTAGAGCAACAACCTTCCCATTTAGACTTTGTACTTGTTTGATGGTCTTCGGCACTTGGGTGTTGCGAATTACTTAAATCTTTTCAGGATTAGCTTTGATTCCACGAGAATTGACGATGAAACACAAGAAATTTCCTGATGCAACGCCAAAAGAACACTTCAGAGGTTTGATCTTCATTTTGTAATATTGGAGGATGTCGAACATTTCTGCTAAGTCCTCGATGTGGTCGCTTGATCGTTGTGACTTCACGAGCATGTCATCTACGTATACCTCCATCATTTTTCATATCTGATCTTTAAACATTCGGTTGACTAGGTGTTGATAGGTCGCTCCAGCATTCTTCAATCCAAATGGAATTACCACATAACAATACAATCCAACATCGGTAATGAAGCTGGTGTGCTCCTGATCGGGAATGTGCATCGAGATTTGGTTATATCCAGAGTACGCATCCATGGAAGATAGAAACTCGTATCCTACAGTTGAATATACCAACTGGTCGATTCTTGGAAGGGGAAACTTTCTTTTGAACACGCCTTCTTCAAGTCCGAATAGTCAATGCATGTTCGCCACTTTCTATTCGCCTTTCTCACAAGTACAAGATTAGATACCCATTTAGGGTAGAGGGTGTCGCGAATAAACCCATTGCTTTTGAGTTTATCCACCTCCTCTTTAAGTGCAGCAGATCTCTCTGGATCTATGTCGCATCGCTTTTGTTTCACCACAACATGCCTCGAGTCGATATTTAATGTGTGGCTTGTGATGGCAGGCGAGATCCCACACAGTCAGAATGAGTCCAAGCGAATACGTCAAGATTCGCTCAAAGAAAACCAGCAAGTTCTTTCATCATCGGAGGGCTAAGCTGTGATCCAATCTTTAGGACCCATGATGAGTCGTCGTGCTGACCGTGATGTCGATTGTCAGCTCCGCCGGTGCACCTTGGTCTCTTTGGCCTCTTCCTTGTCATCCCTCATATCTATGTCTTTATAGAACCGACTGTGGCACCTAAGCCAAGTCCCAGACGTTGGTTGTCAATCTTTGGTGGCTTGGATGCGGAAAGACTTGTCCGCACCCTTACCTTTCTCCTTTCGCTGAGCATCCCTCAACTCAACCATATTGCAGGCACGTCCAGTTGCCTAATCTCCATGCACAACTCCAACACCGTAATCAGTTAGGAACTTCAAAGTCAAACACCATGGGACAAGAGAAGCCCGAAATTTAGCTACGGCTAGTCGACCTAAAAAACATTATATAGAGAGTCAACATCCAAGACAACAAATGGCAACATCCGCACTCTCCTTCGGTCACCTTCTCCCAACTCCATGAGCAATTTGACATAACCAATAGCTTTTCTCGCGGCACCATTAAAGCCGTGAATGCAGGATTTAGACGGTTTCGAATATTGGCTTCCATCCTCATCTGATCGTAAGCCTTTTTGAAAATTATATTTACGGAACTTCCAAAGTAAACCAAAATCCTCCTCACTAAGGCGAGGCCGATCATGGCAGAATGACCATTGGGCCGATTGTGGGTGCCTCCACCTTATCTGCATCTCTATTTCTAAATACAATGTCATCTGCCATTGTACGCTGCTGTTTTGCCGGAGCTCCATATTCTGTACTTGAATAGCATTCAAAATTCATATGCTTGATCAAGCTAGCATAGCGCTCCATGTCATGCCAACTCTTATCAGCTAATTGCGGTCCTCCGACTATCATATTGACCACTAATCTTCTACCAGCCCGCGCAGGCTCCTTGGCCCTGTGCGGCGCTTGTCCTCGGTTGGGGTCAGATGTCCCCTGCCCACCATCTTACGGGGCTTTAACAAACTGTTGTAACTTTCTTTCCCGAATCAGTTTCTCGGTAACATCCTGGAGATGCCTACATTCATTCATGTTATGACCATAGCATTCGTGGAACTGGCAATATTTTCTAGTCTGCTTCTCCATCGATTCATTTGGAGGTGGCTTCCTATACCGCATAGTATTGCATGTAGACAAGTAGACGTTCTCTAGAGACATATTCAGTGGTGTGTAGGTATCGTACATGGGAATCCTAGGCTTTCCTCTTTCAGAATCCCTCTTTCCCTCATGGTTCATATCAGCGCCTTTCTTTTGCTGATTCAATTTGTTTTGAACATTCACTTGGACTTTCCTGGAACTCTCCCTGGATTGTTTCACTACAATATTACTCTACACTCTCTCTCCACATGGTCCTAGAACATTCTTCTTCCTATGGCATCTAGCTTCCTCTTTCCTCAAATACTGAGCTGCTTTTGCATAGAAATGCTCCAACGTTGCAGGTGCCTTGCCAGCTAACCAATCGCCAAAGTCAGATTTTAGATCAATCCCTCTTGTTACCGCCATCAATGTTGCATGGTCATTTGGATTACTGATTTCTATGACGGTTGTATGAAGTCTCTCCAAATAGTCTTTCAACGATTCTCCCAGAGCCTGGATTACGCTGGATAGGGACATTAATTTTTTGGACGAATTGCATGCATACGGAACTGCTCCACAAACTCTGTTGTTAAATCATCAAATCTAGAGATTGGCTGTGGGGTTAATCTCGTAAACCACATTGATGCTATGCCATAGAGTGTAATAGGAAAACATTTGCATTTTGTTGCATCATCGGCTCGCGCGAAATCCATCATCCATTCATATCTCAAGATATGCTGCCTGGGGTTGGTTTTTCCCTCAAAAGTGGGCATTGACGGCAAGTTGAACCTCCTTGGATACTCTACATGTAGGATATTGTCCATGAACGGGGTATGGCTTCTCGAGATCCCTCAATTGTCATTAGTCAAGCCTTGGTTCTCCCTTACTAGCTGTCTAACCATCGAACAAATCCACCATTTGGATAGTTGGAGCCAATCGGTAGTCGTGCTCCATCCCACGAGAATGATCTGGTCGATGTCTACGGGCCGTTTTGCGCCTTCTTGGCTCAACATCCTCTCAACGTATATCACGTACGTTCACTTCATCATCATTCCAAGGAGGTATCTGGTCTGCATCTACTTGAACTCCAGCATTCAAATCAGTCATAGCAACTCCAGCTTGTGCTCCAACATGAAAAGGCATGTTACCTCCTTTGGAGGAGGGATCAACACCGATCCTTATGGAGGGATCAGCACCGATCGGTCTTGGCAAGCCAGGTTGGCTTGCTTGCTGATGTCCAGAAGCTTCTACGTGATTTTCGTTGATTCTGTGATGTCTGCGTCTGTGATAATTATCTAATGAAGTAGAGATCTCTGATGCAGAATAAGGGGTTGGCTCTCTCCTAGTTTTCCTGCGTTGTTTCTCCCTGAGTTGACTCATTAGATCGATATTGGCTTGAATTTGCTGGTTCGATTGTCGGTGGAAATCCACTAGCTCTTTCATCAGATTCTGGAATTCAGCTCTTGTGCTGGAATCAGCCAAATTCTGGACATCAATTGGATTAGCAGCATTCACGTCCATTGGTAGATTACTCGGGCCTCCTTACTAGATGCTAGCATTCTCATTTCCTTCTGTGTTTTGAGATGTAGATATGGTATTCCTAACCATTGTTGATTGTTTTCCTTAGACTTTTGCAAATCTGAGTAGAATGAAAAAGCTTCTTGAAGATAGTTATGGATCTCTTCAGGGGATTTATGCAATCCGGTAGCAGTAAAGGGATCCATAGAGCTAAGAATCTTCTTTCTCAGTGAAAGCACCAAAATGTTTGCACCAAAAATTGGCACAAACACCCAATAAAGATTTTAAAGAGAAATAAATGAAGAATATAAAATGAAAATAGAGAAAATAGTAATTAAATAGCAGAAAATCATAGCAATAACAACACAATGATTTATAGTGGTTCGATGTTGTTTGCCTATGTCTACTTTGAATAGATAGCTTTATTAATAACTTTGTAAACTGAGTAAAATAGGGATCAGATGAAAATCCTTAGTTACAATAGAGTATAAAGTAATCAGCAGCCCCAAAATGAACAACCAAGCCTGTATTTATAAAGGAAGACGGCGTAATATCTCCTTGAAAATTCAGTAGAAGGATCTCCAAGACTATATGGACCCTTTAGAGGGATCACATAGCCCAAATCCCAAGGAATAGTGCTCGGTGTAGATCCTTATTTTGGAGGAATTTGGGGATGCAATTCTTATGGTAGCTTTCCCATGTTGTAATATGTTTAGCCTCCAAGTTTCATGCCAATTTGATTAGTAGAACTTAAGTTATTGCTCGATCTTTGCTACAATATGAGTTGTTTCCTGATTCTAGCCAATCCATATTAAGGAAAGAGGGCCGATCCATCTTTCTTCATCCTTTGGAGATGCGATCCCTAAGGTAGGCTCCCTAGGATCCCCACATCTTGCTTCCAAAGTTTCATACGCTTTGAACTTATGGATTTTGAGATATGGTTGTTTTCTATTGAATTGCACTTGCTTCCCTGAAATATGCCAATCCCTATGTTAGAGAATGATTATATCTGATCCCTCCTCTATATTGAACTATATTCCATACTTCAAACATTCTGCATTGCATATCCCTCAATTCCCTTTAACCACGGCTTCATATTACCATATGTACTTGACTTCTAGACCCCACAATCAACGCTTTAGACTTACTGGCCTTGATGACAGTCGAATCTAACTTATCTAATCAGTTCAAATATAGCCAGGTCAAAATGCCGGATAATAATTTCATTCCACGTTGAATTAATATAGACAATAAGTAGAAAAAAAGAAGAAGAGAGTACATAATTTATGGTCCTCTGAGGTAGGCAAATTTCTTCTTAGTAGCTAAAATGATCTTAAGGCCTCTACTTCTAGTATCAGTAAGGGACCCCGAGAGTCTGGCTATATTGGAAAAAATGATGTCCTTCCCTAAACCACCCTTCGGTGCAGAGAGTTCCGATGGAGAAGAGTCTACTAGGGGCAATCTAAGGTTGGCTTATAGAATACGTTGGGGAACATATTCTGAAACATGTTCACTTTCAGGAGTCTTCCCTTCGGCAATAACTAAGGGAGGTGGGTTTACACTTCGGTAACCAGGAAGAGCCTTCAAAGCTATAGTTAGGCTTGGATCATAGAATCTTCTGAGGAACAATAACATTTTGTTCTTCAACTGTGAGTCTCTTGGATGTAGTTTAGAGAGTAAAGCAAACTCTTGAAGACCTCGTCTCGGTCATCTAAAGCGAGCTTTAATTTATTCCTAAGATCTAAGATTTGTTTGGTTAATCTAGTACCTCTAAGCCTAAGAGACTTAATCGTTCGAGCACATGACCGGTCATGTATCCCCTATACCTCCTCGATCTTATTGGACAAGTTTACGTTTCTTAGTCAACTAGATTTTAGTTGAGTTTTAAGGGTGCCTATGGTTGCTAACAACCTCAAGTTTCTGGTTTGGCTTCTCTTCCATAACACTTCATAGTGAGAGGTGAAATTTGACTTTCTCTGTTTAAACATGGTTACAGGAAAAGTGCTTAAGAATAGGCGCAACGAAGATAGTAATGGAATAAATCGACGCCAAATAGAAGTATCACCAAAGTCAATAATTACCACAAAAAAGGCATAAAGAAAGTGTATCAAAATTATTACAAACCAAAAATTTAAACATCATCAGTAGCAGAGTTCCGAGATTCAGAATCATGGCGTACCTCTCTTCTACCCTAATCCTCCTTTGAGTACCCAACACCCACCGAAGCTCGCGCTTTCTCATACTTCTAGGAAAAGCTCCCTTTAATCATTTTGCCATTGGGAGTGAAGCCCATAGAGAGAGTCACACCTTTATCCCAGTTGTACTCATATGCATGTAGAGTATTCTAAAGGCCTTGGCAGCTGCCACCTTCTCAACCTCTTCCTTGGTAACCAAGCCCGAGACCCCTTTCTTGGCTTCTGCTAACTCTTTTCGGTCTTCTGATGCTTTGCCTTCCAGTCTTTTAAGCCTTATCTAGTTCTATAATTTTGGTTTCGAAAGCTTTTAGCTCCAGAAGCTTCTTCTTCCTATCATCTTGAGCCTCCTTCTTGGCCTTCTCCTTGTATTCAACAAACTGTTTCCCAATAGACTCAGCCTTCTCTTTATATTCGGCCAATTGTCTCCCAACAGCATCATTCTTCTCCAACTCTCTCTTCAACTTCTGAAACCCTCGGTGCAGAACCGAGAAGTCATCTAAAACATAAAGAAAGAAGGTTATTACGGAAACTAAAGATATGAAAATTTCATAGAAAAGAAGGAAACCTTTACCCTGAGGTGGTCCTCCGTCCCTGTGCAGTTAAAGTGCTTAGCGGTTCTATAGTCGGGGAGGTGCAAAACGTTATAGCGGGGATATAGCGGAAAATAGCGAAGGTGCAAAGATCTTCACTATATATAAAACCAAATATTTAAAGTTAATTTATACTCATTCTCACACCATTTGTGTAGGAAAAAGAAATAACTTTTAACCTTATATAAAAAAACTAAAGAATATCATGATTTACACAGACTAGATTTGGTGACTACAATAGATTTCTAATTTATATTGAGCACCTATGCCTTAAAATTAGGTATTTAACCAAACTTTACTGATTTAATTTAAAATAAAACCAGTCAAATCAATCTTTGTATATTAATGTTGCTAAGGCGGTTGTTGAAAAGCCTTGATTTAGCGGGTGTAGCGGAAAATAGTGGGGTTTAAAGCGAATCTACTGTTTAATAGCGCTAAATTGAAATAGCGTAGCGACTAGAGAGCGCTATGCGCTATAACAAGGATTTAGCGGGGCTTTAGCTGGGTTTAACTGCACAGCTCCATCCCTATACTTATCATCCTTCCAAAACTAATAATGTCATCAACTAACTCCACTCGAGAGTTCCCTACAACCTTGGTTAAATGATCATCGATAGCATAATGGGTTACCTCAATCACCTGGTCCACCTAATCCTTTGGGGAGGAAGTCAAAACAAGGGTGTCTAGGGGAGGTATGACTTTAGCAGAAAGAATGCTCTTATTACGTTTCTTAGTTGCGGATGGATCTTCTAGAGCTGGTTTTGGTCGAGAAGAAGTGGAAGAGGATGACTTGTTCAATAGCAGCCCACCTATTTCGAATATATCGTGAGAAGCCACTGCCACATAAAAAGAGGAAACAGGTCGGTTAAGTAAGTTTATATTTCATAGAAGTTAGATACTAGAACACATTCTATAAGATATTTAAAACCGAGGTTTACCCTCGGGAGCAACATGTCACCTTTCGGTCTCAGCGTTTTTGGAGTCATTGGATTCCTTAGGATTACACAGATCAATCACATCTAGGGTCATGGTTTTAGTTGAAGGTGGATCGTATCCATGAAACCTAGCCGATGACGATATAACTTGGAAGCCTTGAGATTGGCCTCGGCAAGAACAACATGTTTTAACCTTTCCCCTTAATGGAATTTTCATCACCTCCTCATACCTAGAGTCGAAAAGATCCTTGAGGGTTGGAGCCTTATCTCTCCCAAGTTTAGCTAAAGAGATAAAAAATGAATATTAGAGAATAATGTGGTCAAAGTTTAGAAGCAAGAGCATTTCAAAAAAGAAAAGTTTGAAAACTTACAAGTCTCCGGTAACTCAATAACAACTCAGGGATCATCTGTCTTTATGTAGAACCAGTGGGTAGTTGTTACATTGCTAAGCGGTTTAATCAAAGGCATCTTCTTCCAGATACAAAGGAAATGCACCAGAACTAATGAATTAATAGGTGACCTATGCAAGTTGTATAAGTAATGAACCTCGGAAGTGTTCATGCTTTGTCACCCTCTCTTCTGATATAAAATCGCTAAAGCAGATAAAGTGCTATACGAGACCACCCAAAGTTGAATCAGATTAAGCCCATAAAATTCCAGCATGTCGACAAACAGAGGGCAAGAGGAAGCAATATTCTACGTGATAAATGTTCCAATGTCCAAGTAAAGAACCCTTCAAGGGGTTCACACCAGTCGTCGTCTAAGCTATGAACCTTAAACTCAACCCCCTCAATCCGTAACTCTCGATCTAGTTCTCTAACTCCTTCTAATCAGTTATCGGTTTATCCATCGAAGAGTCTAGAGAAGATTAATATTAAGCTAACTATTCAGCAAGAACTCTGAAGTTCTACCGGAAAAGTTTAAGGCCTTATAGTTCATAAAAGGAATTAGGCCTAAAATTGGATCCTACAGCCCAAGTTCAAAACTCAAAATTCAGAATTGTCTCAAAAAAAAAACTGTCGATAAGGCAATTATCAACCCGAGTTAATGAAAAATTTGGTCTGGGGACAAAATCGTAATCTACAGGATAACGGGCATCACGGATTAATCGGTCGATCAATACCCAAATCAAAATCAATCGTTAATATCGCAATGGTGATCGAAATCGAATTTATTATAAGATCGAAATGAGGGAAATGCTCGTAGATAGCGATAACAGTAAAAGATACCCATAAAATTATAGGAAAGATCAAAAACTTACTATTTCAATTGGAAATTTGCAGTAATCTGTGAAGGTTTCCAAGCTTTAATGGTGGAGGCAACTGTTAGCAAGAAGAGTAAGAAAGAAGGAAAGAGGAAGGTATATTTAAATCCAAGAATCAATGGTGGAGATTATCTAGTTGGTGAGATCCTAACCATAGAATAAATGTGGCAATACCAAGATACAAATCATTATGGGATAAAGGAAAAGGAGGCACTTTTCCAAAGAAACCAATAGAATCGTGATAGTTTTCATAAGCATTAAATGTAGTATCAGGACCCATCCTTTCATAATCAAACCTCGGCCTCTCTACTTCACAGGTCTCATGAAGTAAGAATCTCCTTGGCCTTATAGTCTAGTTTAACCTTTGCCTATTGACACAAAAGTAATTTCTCTTACCACTTAGCCTAGATAGCTTCAAGTGACAAATATAGTTTCAAACATTTTGACCTCACGGTCCCAAATCAGATTTTGCCTTTCGGCACCGAAGTAATTTCTCTGACCACTTAGCCTAGATGGCTTCAAGTGACAAGTATAGTTTCAAACATTTTGACCTACGGTCCCAAATCAGATTTTTCCTTTTGGCACCGAAGTAATTTCGCTTACCACTTAGCCAAGATGGTTTTAAGTGACAAGCATAGTTTCAAACATTTTGACCTCACGATCCCAAATTAGATTTTTCCTTTGGCACCCAAGTAATTTCGCTTACCACTTAACCTAGATAGCTTCAAGTGACAAGCATAGTTTCAACCATTTTGAACTCACGGTCCCAAATCAGATTCTGCCTTTCGGCACCGAAGTAAGTTCGCTTACCCATTAGCCTAGATGGCTTCAAGTGACAAACATAGTTTCAAACATTCTGACCTCATGGTCCCAAATTAGATTTTGCCTTTCGACACCATAATAATTTTGCTTTCCACTTAGCTTAGACGGCTTCAAGTGACAAGCGGGTTTTCAAAAGTATAGACCTCGCGATCCAGTTGAAACCATGCTTTCTAGCCCAATAGTTAATTTCAAGCAAAATAGCCCATTTTTCTTATAACAGTAAGTGATTATATGCATTATACCGCCACTAATAGTTTTCAAATGTTATTCCTACGTAAGACCGGATCTAGATGAGTACATCATGGTATTGAGGTGTTTTCGCCTCTAGGCACTAGTTTCAATTTCCAAAAAGCCTTTAGGCAAAGATAAATTCCAAATTACTTTCAAAACCCTCAAAAAAAGGTTAAAGCTTTATAAATTGTCCAGGAAAAGCAGTATTTCTGAAAGTTCTCAGGATACTACTTTGCCCGAAAACTCATAGTCAACTTTCATGATGAGAACGGAACAAACAAGCCGAGTAACAAACCTGACATGACACTTCTTTCCAAAGTCCACCTCATATCAACCATATAAAGTGAACTTTGGATGGCATTGTAACGACCCTAATTTTGGTTAACATTATTTAGGACACTTAATTAGTTAAATTAAATGAAATAATAAAATGGTTAAGGGATTGAGATTTGTGTTAATAGAGGTAGCCGTGCCAATTTAAAATAATGAACTAAGGGAAACTAAAATAAAATAGGTAAGGCAAATAGATAAGGGGCAAAGTAGGAATAAGACATGTTATAGTACCCTAGACACTTCATGCCCATTCATTTTACACATTCAAAAAAATATATATAAGTGAGGGCGACCATTATTAAGGGAAAACAAGAAGAAGATAAAAGGAAGAAACTTAAGCAACTTAATCCAAGATCAAATCTCAACTCCTTAATCACGAGTTAAAGGTGAATAATAGGTTACATCTCATATTTTTTATGTTTTTGGTTTCTAGGTCAGATCCGAACCATGTTTTTTATTGTTAAAATGGATATATATGCTTGTTGATGGTTTATGCAATTTCATATGGATTTTATGATAAGTTTTAATGTGAAAATCATATTAAATGACATCCAAATGCCTTGCAATTTTTATATAAGGTCAAAAATAATATTTTGGAGATGGGTTTCAAATTTCATAATTTTCTGAATTAATGTGGATTTATTATTAATTTTCTAGTGAGGAAAATGGTTAATTGGATTTAAAATTAATTACGGCTAATTTATATATATTTTGGGTCAGAAATTTAAATATGTTAGAAAACATACTAGAAATGATTTATGGGAATTTTTGTAGATTTTTCCTAAGTGTTTTATTAAGTATATAAAATTATTTAAGGTATGAGACTTAAATGTTTTATATATTTATAAAAGGAGAAGGGGCATTTTGTAAATATTTTAAATAATTAATTCCAAAAATTTAGCAGCCCTTTTAGAAAATAATATGGAAAAGAAATCAACAACCAATCATATGTTGACAAACAAAGCAGGTTAGTTGAAAAGAACTACTTTTTAAAGTTAAAATTCAATTTTAACCATACTTTTGTTGTTTCACCACTTTCGGCACCTACCTTTCGACTAGGTACTTCCGCCTCCAACCAATTCGAAACCAGTACACATGGTATCAAATACTTGGTACGTAGTGGATTAGAGATAAGCGAAAGGTTAGAGTCGAAACAGGGGTTCCGAAGGGGTCGAAGCCTTATTTTGCTCTTAAAGGAAATGTGTCTGTTTTGCTTTCGAAAAGAATGCTTTCGACTTAGATAGTTGTTGACTTGGTCAAATGGTTTTAAAGAATGGTTCCGAAAGAGGTTGCGCCTTTGTTTTATAAAAAAGCGTTTGAAGGGGTCAAAACCCCTAGTTGTCACATCCTACCTTTCGAAGCAATGCCTTCGAAAGGGTTTCTTTGTTTTAAAACCTAAGCCGCTTCTCAGATGCTTTCGAAGGGATTGGTTTCGACAACATCCACTTCTTTTACTTGGGAAATTGCTTTTGAAAGAGTGCTTTTGACTTAGTTGTTTTAAGACCCTTTGTTCTATTGAAAGTTAAATCCAAAGGTTTCGAAAGGAATGGTTTTAAATGGTTCCGAAAGGTTGTTCCACATGTTTTACTTGAACCCAAATGCTTTCGAAAGGTTTGATTTATGTATAGAGCTTATATGCTTACGAAAGGTTTAAGCTAAAGGTTTCGAAGGGGTTGTTCCCCAATGTTTTTGAAAGGTTTTAAAAGGAAGATTTCCAATGTTTCGAAAGGCATGTTTAAAGTTTTTTGAAAAGAGGATGTCTATGGTTTTATAAAGCTTTCGAAAGAGATGATTTCAATGTTTTCGAAAGGTTTAATGTAAATGGTTTCAAAAGGTATGTTTTGGCCATCGGCCTAGGTTATAAAGTAAAGTAGATTACTTGTATCGAAATGGGTACTTTCAATGGTTTCGTAAGGGACACTTTCAAAGGTTTTGATTTTTCATCAACAATGTTTTGTGTAAAGTTTATATATAACATGGCAAAGTGATTTGAGTAAAGCATAGAGTATATTTTCCTTGTTTAAGTATGATTTAAAGGGTTAAATCAATTTGAAATAAATGTTTTCAAGGAAAATTTTAAGGGTAGATGACCCTAAGTAAAATGACTTAGATATTAAAATACCAGATGGGACTGGTATAGGGTCGCACCCTATACTTTAGCTAGTAGCCCCTAGCTAATATAAGTCCAAAGTTTCAGTGTGTGGGGCTTTGCTACAGGTAAGACTAAAATGATGTTACACACAGAAAGGAATATACAGAGTGAGGATTGGTTATTGGTAAGCCCGCAAAACCATTAGGATCAGTTGACACTAGAAGAAGTAACTTAAGGACAGACCGTCTAGAAGAGGAGTATCTAATAGAAGTTAGATTATTTTTTTATTTTGTCTAGTAGGTCCGAGTCAGCCAAAGGTTAGTAGTTAGCTAAACAAAACTATAATGTTCGGACAGATAGTCCATTGATTACCTGTTTTGTATGCTACATGATATTTATATTATTGTTTTAACCAGTTTGGTTGCAGGGTTTTGATTTGCAAAAGATATGTTTTTAAAAGGATATTAGTGAGGGGAAACTCGTTCCGCTAAGCGGCGTGGCCTCATTTAATATTAGATAACCGAGATGTATAATATTATTCACACCAGGCTTTATGTCTGGCTCGAAGTTTATGTTTTTCCCTTTAAACTCTCGAGTGCTTAAAATTGATTTGAGTGGGTTAAGAGTTGAGGTTTACAGGTTTTAGTAGGTGGATGAATAAAGCTTCCAGAGACGAGCAGGAGGCTGATGCTAGCTATATTTAGGAGTTGTTTTGTTTTATTTCCTTTGTGTTTTATTAAGTCTGATATGACTATTTAGTACTCTGATCATCCAAGGAGGCATCTTTATATGTCGCTCTTGGCGTACTTATGTAATAATTTTATTTGATCTGAACTTGGGAAACGATTGGGATTTTGTAATTGGGTATGAAACATGATTTTGTGAAATTTAATAAGAAAAGTTTTTTTCTGAAATCTGTGATTTTGTTTCATATTCATGTGCTTCTGATATAATGGATACCATTAACATTAATATATTTTGTCGCCGAAAGTTAATACTATAGATGACTGCAACATCTGTAACGCTTAGCTTTGGGCCTCAATATAGGGGATGTTACAACTTGGTATCAGAGCATAGGCTTATGAAAAACTATAAACTAAAATGATTTTTGAAAACATAATACTAAGGAATTATAGAAAAGATTGGGGTATGGGATAACGCTATAGTAACGTGCTTGTATTTGCTATATATAAGTATACGCTTTATCTCTATTCTCCCATCTCTCTTAGGCTATTCTTCTGTATCTCACAAAGACTCGAATGCAGATATGATGCTAGAAGTGGAAGAGTTAACCTTAGTGGGGGAAGCGACACAACTAATGGAAATGCCCGACTTAATACCAGGAGGAATCCAGGTCAGGCACAAGCTACAAATGTGGGTGCTGGAGTCCCGTAAGTAGACATGGGAGCAATGTATCAGTTCTTTGTAAACATGATGCAAGAGGGAGTTGCTGTTGGAGTAGTTGGAGGAGGAAATCAAGAAGCTCTGTTGGTGAATAACTATGCTGTTTTGAGTAGAGATTATGCTCTGCTAGGAGGAAAGCCATTTATTGGTATTGAAGACGCAATTGAAGTGGAGAATTGGTTACTTCATTGCAAGAGGATTATCGCTAATCTAGGGCTCATTGATGAGCAGAAGAGAAGGCTTGCTTCTAGATAGCTATAAGAAGTTGCACTGTATTGGTGGAACAGTGTTACTATTGTAGTTAATGAAGAGACCATGACTTGGGATGAGTTCAAAAGGAGATTTGAGGAGAGGTTTATGTCGGAGATTGCGAAGTCTACTCTGCTCAGGAAGTTTGCCGAGTTAGCACAGGGAGACATGACTGTGCTGAAGTATGAGGCGAGGTTTGAGGAGCAAGCAAGATATGGCTATGCTACTGTTGATACTGTGATTAAGAGGAATGAGAAGTTCATTCGTGGGTTGAAGCCTGAGCTTGCTAAGGCTACATTACTGCATATCAGAGATCCATGTGATGTTGTAGTGGAAATGGCTTTGAGGAATGAAGAGATGCTTGATTTTCTTAAAAGGAATAAGGAAAAGGAAGTTCAAGGAGGGCAAAGTTAGAAGATAAAGTTTTCCTTAAGAAAGGAGCTCAGAAGGGTGGAGCTGCTAAGAAGGGAAAGGCGGAGGTTGTCTGCTATAAATGTGACAAGAAAGGCATTTCGCAAATGAATGTCGCTCAGGAGATGGAAAGAAGGTGATCGGGAAAAAAAATATTATATGCTTCAACTGTGATCAAATTGGACATTATAATAACCAGTGAAGGAGCCAGCAAGGATGGAAATGGCAAAGTGTTTGCATTGGAGCCAGCTACCTCGAGGCCAACAGTAGAGGAAAAAGAAAATATTGTGTTGGGAGGTACGCTTACGATACATGGTATGTCGATTAGCGTTCTATTTGATACCAACGCATCACATTCTTTTATATCTCATTGTTTGATAGATAAGCTTAACCTAGAACCCTCATACCTAGTTACTTCCTTAATGGTTGCAAATTCGATAGGAGGGTATGCGACTCTCGGGATGAAGTGTGACCACCTAGAGTTTGAATTGTTAGGTCATACCTTTGTTTGCAGTTTGCATGTGTTTGATTTCGTAGGGTTTGGAATTATTTTGGGTATGGATTGGTTAAGTAAATACGATGCTAGGATATTTTTCTATGGTAGGAAAATATCGCTTAGACACCCTGATTGTAGTGATCGGATAGTATACTCCATAGAAAACCCTAGTTCTGAACCCTAGTTTTGAGGTTAACGCTTTGTTGGGTGTTATGGAGGTAGAAAACGGGTTGAATTGGGTTTACATTGTTATAGAATTTGCTGATGTCTTTGAACATGTAGTAGGATAACCACTGAAATAAGCTATTGAGTTTCGGATAGATTTGGTGCTAGGAGCCGAACCGGTGAGTGACCGCCAAGCAGAATGACACCTACCGAGATGAAGGAGCTCAAGGTGCAGTTGGTGGATTTGGAAGGCAAGAATTTTATCAGACGAAGCAGTTCACCTTGGGGAACAGCCGCATTGTTTGCCAAGAAGCCGGACGGATCGTTAAGGTTATGTATCGATTATCGTAAACTGAATGAGAAGACGATAAAGAATCGATATATGTTTCCTAGAATTGACGATTTGTTTGACCAGTTGAGTGGAGCTAAGGTATTTCCCAGTTGGATTTAGTGACAGGGTTCCTTCAACTTAGAGTGGCAGAGGATAGTATTCCTTTAACGCCAATTAGGACTAGATATGGATCATATGAATGGTTAGTAATGACGTTCAGACTAAGTAATGCGCCAGCATTCTTTGGAGATTTGATGAACCGAGTTTTCCGAGAACACTTGGATAGGTTCGTGTTGGTATTTATAGATGATATTTTGGTATACTCTAAGGATGAAAGGGAGCATAAAGTTCATCTTAGAGTGCTGCTTGAGATGTTGAGGCAACATCAGCTGAAGGCAAAATTTTCAAAGTGTCATTTCTGGAAGAAGGAAGTGAAGTTTCTTGGTCATGTAGTCTTAGAGAAATGGGTTGTCTGTGGATCCGACTAAGATCGAGGCTATGAATAATTGGAAGAGACCCTAGACAGTGACTGAGATAAAGAGTTTTGTTGGATTAGCTGGATATTATCGGTGGTTCATAAAGGATTTTTCGTGGATAGCAGTATCGATGACCAAGCTAACGCAGAAGGAATGAAGATTTCCGATGTCATCTGTGAGTCAAGAGTTTCACATCGATTCACAGGTCCTATCAAGTCACTTCACGGGCGCATGCATGTACGTGTATATGCGTGTACGTGTGAAGCAACCAAAACCAAAGACGTCTGATTGGAGATAGCAAAATCGGACCTTTTGAGGCCAAAAAGGTCGGTCTTCATCGTTCGATTTCCCTAGGCTTGCTTAGGGAAAAAAGGCTGATTGAAGTTTGTTTGGACCGATAAGTGTGGGGAGGCATTCCGGAAGCTGAAACACTTATTGATTAATGCACCTGTGTTAGTTGTTCCAAAGGGGAATCAGGATTTAATGGTTTATACGGATGCATGTGGAACAGGGTTAGGAGCTGTGTTAATGCAAAGAGGTAAAGTGATTGCCTATGCATCTTGACAGCTTAGACCGCATGAGGTTAGATACCCGACTCACGATTTGGAATTAGCTGCAGCAATTTTTGCGTTGAAGGTGTGGAGACATTACCTTTTGGGAGAAAGATTTGAATTGTATATGGATCATAAGTCGCTGAAGTATTTGTTCTCTCAAAAGGAGTTGAATATGAGACACCAGAGGTGGTTAGAGTTTTTAGCCGCTTATGATTTTGGAATTGAGTACACGCTAGGAAAAGGCAATAAGGTTGCGGATCCACTTAGCAGAAAACATCAGAATGCAGTGTTGGCAATGATAGCCGAGTGGAAAGATTTAGAAGCGTTGACGACATGCAGAGTACAGTGGAGATCTGAAGCTAGATCTAGTATAGAGACTGCTATGTTGTCATGCTTAGAAGTTCGATTGGTGATGATTGAAAAGATTGCTTATAAACAGATGGAGGATCCATTGTTAGTCGAACAGATCAGAAAGTTAAGGGATGGAACAGAGAGTGATGACTTGAAAGATTTCAGTCTTGACCAAAATGGGTGGTTGAGAAAGAAAGGAAGGTTATGTGTTCCGAATGAAGGAAGCATTAGGAAGGAAGTTTTAGAAGAATGTCATCATTCGAAGTTCACTATTCATCCGGGAGGAACTAAGATGTATCAGGATATGAAGAGGAGTTTCTTCTGGGAAGGTATGAAGAGAGATGTAGGCTTATGGGTAAAGCACTGTCTCAGCTGTCAACATGTGAAAGCCGAACATTAGAAACCAAGTGGGTTACTTCAACCTTTAGGTATTCCAGTATGGAAGTGGGATTCGATCTCAATGGATTTTATAGACGGGTTGCCAAGGTCTAATAGAGGAAATGAAAGTATATGGGTCATAGTGGATAGGTTAACCAAGAGTGCCCATTTTATTACAGTTAAGTCAACCTGGATGGCACCTGTTTTAGCTAAGTTGTTTATGAAGAATATAGTTAGACTACATGGACTTCCTAGTAGTATAGTAAGTGATAGAGATTCCTTATTCACTAGTGAGTTCTGGAAGAGTCTATAGGAGATTTTGGGAACCAAGCTCAAGATGAGCACCGCTTACCATCCGCAGACAGATGGGCAAACGGAAAGAGATAACAAAGTCTTGGAAGATTTGTTAAGAGCTTGTGTGCTGGATCTTGGAGGATCATGGGAAGACCATCTACACTTAGTCGAGTTTTCATATAACAACAGTTATCAGGCTAGTATAGGGATGGCACCGTTTGAAGCTTTGTATGGAAGGCCATGCAAATCTCCAGTTTGTTGGTTAGAAACCGGGGATAGGTTGGTTCTTGGTCCGGATTTAGTTAGAGAAGCTACATAGAAGATTGAGTTGATTCGAGCTAGAATGAAGGAAGCTCAGTCTAGGCAGAAGAGTTATGCTGATAGGAGATGGAAAGACTTAGAATTCTCAGTTGGAGATCATGTTTTCATCAAGGTATCACTGATGAAAGGTGTAATTCATTTCGGGAGATTAGGAAAATTGGCACCAAGGTTCGTCGGACCATTTCCTATTATAGAGAGGATCAGAAAACTTGCATATAGAGTGGAGTTACCGAATAGTTTGGCAGGAGTTCACGATGATTTTCATGTTTCTCATCTGAGAAAGTGTGTTCGAGATCCGAAGACTACTATAGCACCGACTGTGTTAGAGGACTTAGTAGTGGAACCGAATTTGACTATAGTTAGGAAGCCAGTTCGTATAGTCACAAGAGATGATAAGAGGCTAAGGAAAAGATAGTCAGATTAGTTAAGGTCTAGTGGAGCGACGATGAGAGAGACTATACTTGGGAAACTGAGAGAAGAATTAGATATGCTTATCCTGATTTGTTTTATGGTATATTTTACCTTTATGATTGATTTGTTGTGTACCTTATCGTAATTTCGAGGATGAAATTCTTTAAGGAGGGAGTCTGTAATGACCTTAATTTTGGTTAACATTATTTAGGACATTTAATTAGTTAAATTAAATGAAATAATGAAATGGTTAAACAATTGAGATTTGTGTTAATAGAGGTAGCCCTGCCAATTTAAAACAATGAACTAAGGGAAACTATAATGAAATAGGTAAGGCAAAAAGATAAGGGGAAAAGTAGGAATAAGACATGTTCTAACACCCTAGACCCTTCATGCCCATTCATTTTACACGTTCAAAACAAAAACAAAATATAAGTGAGGCCGACCACCATTAAGGGAAAACAAGAAGAAGATAAGAGGAAGAAGCTTAAGCAACTTAATCCAAGATCAAATCTCAACAACTTAATGACAAGGTAAAGGTGAATAATATGTTACATCTCATATTTTAGATGTTTTTGGTTTCTAGATCAGATCCGAATATTTTTCAAAGTATATTACTATGTTTTTTATTGTTAAAATGGATATATATGCCTGTTGATGGTTTATGTTATTTCATATGGATTTTATGATAAATTTTAATGTGAAAATCCTATTAAATGACATTCAAATACCTTGCAATTTTTATATAAAGTCGGAAATAATATTTTGAAGATGGGTTTCAAATTTCATAATTTTCTGAAATAATGTGGATTTATTATTAATTTTATAGAAAATGGTTAATCGGGTTTAAAATTAATTACGGCTAATTTATATATATTTTGGGTCAGAAATTTAAATATGTTAGAAACCGTATTAGAAATGATTTATAGGAATTTTTGAAGAATTTTCCTAAGTGTTTTAATAAATATATAAAATTATTTAAGGTATGAGACTTAAATGTTTTATATATTTATAAAAGGAGAAGGGGCATTTTGTAAATATTTTAAATAATTTACTTCTAAAAATTCGGCATCCCTTTTAGGAAAGAATTTGGAAAAGAAATTAGCAATCAATCATATGTTGACAAACAAAGCATGTTAGTTGAAAAGTATTACTTTTTAAAGTTAAAATTCAGTTTTAACTATACTTTTGCTGTTTCACCACTTTCGGCACCTACCTTTCGACTAGGTACTTCCACCTCCAACCAATTTAAAACCAATACACATGGTATCAAATACTTGATACGTAGTGGGTTGGAGATAGGCGAAAGTTATAGAGTCGAAACAGGGGTTCCGAAGGGTTCGAAGCCTTGTTTTGCTTTTAAAAGGAAATGCGCCTGCTTTGCTTTCAAAAAGAATGCTTTCGACTTAGATAGCTTTCGACTTAGTCAAATGGTTTTAAAGAATGGTTCGAAAGAGGTTGGCCTCTATTTTATAAAGAAGCTTTCGAAAGGGTCGAAACCACTAGCTGTCGCATCCTACCTTTCGAAGCAATTCCTTCGAAAGGGCTTCTTTGTTTTAAACCTAAGCCACTTCTCCAATGCTTTAGAAGGGAATGGTTTCGACACCATCCACTTCTTTTACTTAGGAAATTGCTTTCGAAAGAGTGCTTTCGACTTAGTTGTTTTAAGACCTTTTGTTCTATTGAAAGATAAACCCAAAGATTTTGTAAGGAATGGTTTTAAATGGTTCCGAAAGGTTGTTCCACATATTTTACTTAAACCCAAATGCTTTCGAAAGGTTTGATTTATGTAAAGAGCTTTATGCTTACGAAAGGTTTAAGATAAAGGTTTCGAAGGGGTGGTTCCCCAATGTTTTCGAAAGGTTTTAAAAGGAAAATTTCCAATGTTTCAAAAGGCATGTTTAAAATATTTTGAAAAGAGAATATCTATGGTTTTATAAAGCTTTCAAAAGAGATGATTTTAATGTTTTCGAAAGGTTTAATGTAAATGGTTTCGAAAGGTATGTTTTGGCCTTTGGCCTAGGTTATAAAGTAAAGTAGATTATTTGTATCGAAAGGGGTACTTTAAATGGTTTTGAAAGGGGTACTTTCAAAGGTTTTGAATGTTTTCATCAACAATGTTTTGTGTAAAGTTTATATATAACATGGCAAAATGATTTGAGTAAAGCATAGAGTATATTTTCCTTGTTTAAGTATGATTTAAAAGGTTAAATCAATTTAAAAGAAATGTTTTTAAGGAAATTTTTAAGGGTGGATGACCCTAAGTAAAATGACTCAGATATTAGAATACCATATGGGACTGGTATGGGGTCGCACCTTATACTTTAGCTAGTAGCTCCTAACTAATACAAGTCCAAAATTATAGTGTGTGGGGCTTTGTCACAGGTAAGACTAAAATGATGTTATATACAAAAAGGAATATACAAAGTGAGGATAGGTTATTGGTGAGCCCGCAGAACCATTAGGATCATTTGACTCTAGAAGAAGTAATTTAGGGACAGACCATCCAGAAGAGGAGTATCTAACAGAAGTTGGATTGTTTTTTTATTTTGTCTGCTAGGCCCGAGTCAGCCAAAGGTTAGTAGTTAGCCAAACAAAACTATAGTGTTCAGACAGATAGTCTATTCATTACCTAATTTGTATGCTTACATGATATTGATATTATTGTTTTAACCAGTTTGGTTGCATGGTCTTGATTTGCAAAAGATATGTTTTTAAAAGGATATTAGTGCGGAGAAACCCGTTCCGCTAAGCGGCTTGGTCTCACTTAGTATCAGATAACCGAGATGTATAGTATTATTCACACCAGGCTTTATGTCTGACTCGAAGTTTATGTTTTTCCCCTTAAACTCTCGGGTGCTTAAAATTGATTTTAGTAAGTTGAGAGTTGAGGTTTACAGGTTTTAGTAGGTGGACGAATAAAGCTTCCGGAGACGAGCAGGAGGCTGATGCTAGCTATATTTAGGAGTTGTTTTGTTTTATTTCCGTTGTGTTGTATTAAGTCTGATATGACTATTTAATACTCTGATCATCCAAGGGGGCATCTTCATATGTCACTCTTGGCCTATTTATGTAATAATTTTATTTGATCTAAAACTAGTAAACGATTGGGATTATGTAATTGGATATGAAACATGATTTTGTGAAATGTAATCAGATTTTTTTTTTGAAATCTATGATTTTGTTTCATATTCATGTGCTTTTGATATTATGGATACCATTAACATTACTGTATTTTATCGTCGAAGTTAATACTATAGATGACTGTAGCATCTGTAGCATTTAGCTTTTTGCCTCAAGATAGGGGATGTTACAGGCATGTGTTACACCATAATTTATACCAAGTATAAATTACGAATATTTGAAAAGAATGTTCCTTGGCTTGTAATTCCAAGGCACATTGTTTAGTTTCTAACGAGAGCATAAGTATGGAACTCAATATCCGAGAGCATGTGAACCGAGACCATGTGATCTGAGAGCATGGATCAAAGCGTCAACCAAGATCAAGATCGTTATTCATCTAAAACAGGAAGCTTAACCGAGGGGAGTAGTTGCCGAAGCCAAAAGCCTTTTAACAAGTATCAACAATCACTGGCTCAAATAGTCTCAGACTGAGATCAAGAGTCAGGATAAACAAAAAGAATCAAAGAAGCTATATATAAAAGCGCCATGCTAGCAATCCACGTCAAAATGCAATCAACTAGATGATAAAAAGCGTTAAAATCTAAGCCCCACATAACAAGCCAAGTCATTAATCCGAAGAAAAGGTTCTCCACCAATGGCGTTACGGCATATTGGCTACAAATAGGCGGCAATCCCAAGGCACAAGGGATCTTCTAGCACGAAAAAGAACTGACATGAAATCATAGTATACTTTCCTATATTAGAGCTCTATTCAAAACTCGTTAATGGCGGAAATTTCTAGATTCAACGTAATAAGCCTCTCGGCAATGTAAGAGTGGCTACATAAGGAAATGATAGTGGACGTAGGGACTTTCGGCCCGAACCACTATAAAAGTCTCAGTGTTATTTACCTTTCGTACATTAACTCCTCTACATGTGCTATTATTGCCCTACAATTTAACATCTCATGCTCAAAGCTTAATTACATTACGCCTCGATAACCTCTTTGTCGGGTCCAATATTCCAATCAGCTTTCGAAGATACACCTTCGGATCTCGGAGTGTTAGTGTAGACGAAAATTTACACTAACAATTTCAAAATAGATTTTGAAAATTAGCCCAAGGCCCAAATAAAATTGAACCTTTTCTATTGGGGATAACCTTTAGGCTCACTTCACCTTTCGGGCCAGGCTAGTAGCCAGGTAGGGCAGGGTACGTGATTATCGAAACTCGGCCTAGACACTATTTTTTTTAGACAATGAACTAAATGGGTAAGCTTAATTAGTTGACTCTAATATGACTAACTTAGACCGCAAAGACTATTGGGCTCTAATACCATTGTTGTAACCGGGTCAGTCGAAAGCGGGAGAAATTGGAAGATTTCAAAAAAAATCCCATTTTGGATCTATGGGCCTTTGAAATCTAAAGGATTTATTAGATCCAATAAAATATTGTTTTAATAAAAATCATATTTTATTAATTTATTTCTTTTTACTAATTTAATTCTAATTTAATTAAGTGTGAGATGTGAAAAAGTTGGAATATATCAAATATATTCATACTTTAATTATGTGTCAGAATTGTTAAACATAAAGCAAATATGATTAATTGGTGACAATATATAGAAATAAACAAGAATAAATCTGGATGCAATCCCATAAGGATATAATATGAAGGAGGTGAAAAGTGGCATCATTGATTGATTCACCTTTCCTCTTTAGCAAATTTAATTGATACAACAATTAATTAATATGCAAGAAGTATTATGACATAATAACAAAAACATTAAACAATAATTAATATGTATATATTATTACTTCACTTTGAAATTATTTGATAATAACAAAAAAAATTAAATCATGCTTTGGCAATTTGAAATACAAATATTAAATGTTTATATACGTGCGCGCGCACAGATATATATATATATATATAAGTATATGTATATATATATAAGTATATGTATATAAATATAAATATTAAACCAAAACTTTCTAATTAATTCCAAAAAACTTCTGTACCGCATTAAAATTTTCTGATTCATTTGCAAACTTATGTATACTTGAATTAGTTGGTAAAACACACACACACAGACATATATATATTAAAAGTTTTAACCCAATCTAAATTTAGTTTTTTCTCAAAATAAAACTGGAGCAGATCAAATTAAAAAATGTATTAACAATTCTTTGAAATACTCAAAATATAGATTTAAGATAATAACTTGGGCAACAAATTTAGAATATTATTTTAATCAATTTTAAAGCTTAGATTCATTAGCGAAACATTGTTTTTATCATAAGTAAATTTCTATTAGAATTTATTAGATTAAGAACAAAATAATTTATTCAACAAAGTATTCAATTTGCATGATTATTTTTAGTTCTAGGTGAAGTGACAACATGTGTATACAATGTTTTTGTTTCAACACAAATGCAAATAATATTTACATACAAACTTTTAGATCTGAAAAGATACACTTTGGTTTAAGAGTTTAAAACACAAACCTATAATTAAAATATTTTTTTAATCATATACAAATTTCTGTTTTAGTTTATCAAATTAAAAATCAAATCAATTCATTCAACAAATGATTCAAATTACGTAAACAATTTCAAATCAAATGAGAAATAGTATATCCATACAAACTATGGTAATCATATTATATTTAATAGGACATTTAAAATAGAAGATACCTCTTAGATCTAGCAAAAAGTCACACTTTGATTTATGCTTTCTCCTCAGATCGTCAAGATCCACATCCAATCCTTGCAGGAGATGGATGAACCACCTTGGTTTTAATTTAATTTAATGTTTGATTTTAAGTTGTTATTGGTTTTTATTTTGTTAAAGGAAGATAATGGTGGCCTTTATTTTGGAGAGAAAGAGGAAGGATTTTTTGTAAAAAGAAAGTGAAATGAGGAGATTTGTTTTTAATGAGATAAAAGAATATTTTCTCATTCTCCTTATTTAACTTTCTTATTTAATTCAATCAATCACTTCATTTTCTCCATGTATTTGCTGGTCCTAACATGCATCCATAGTAGGCAAAGTTTCCAACAAAACAGAACCTCTATGTAATTGTTTATTTCAAATCCCGTTAAAAACTATACCGATATCGAATATCGATATTTGCAAATATAAAATTTATATATGCATTTGAATAACTACTAACAACATTCAAAACATAAAATAAATTACTTATAATTAATATTTCATGGATATTAATTAATTTAACCAATTTATAACATTTCATAAATTAATTAAATCTTGTGGTTTTTCGAAGAAATCACAAATGTTATTGTGCAATTAAGAGCTATGAATTCAGTCAACAATTAATATTGAAATTTTTTATTATTAACGTTCACACATCACCTTAGCGAGTGGTGTGACAGTTTGACCGAATTCATCGCTTATAGATCATTTTGGTAAATCTGATTTCAGGTTTCTTAAGCGTATCTGATAGGAACGATTATTTACACTGATTTTCTTCGTCAAAACTACATTACATTAGGACTTATATAATTTGGTTTTGGTCAAAATTTCCAATATCATCCACATTCAACTTTGAAAGTCCAAAAACTTGGCCCAATAATAACATTCATCATTAACCATACTACTCTGGTCAAAGATTTTAACTTTGATTTGATAATAGTTGACCGCGATACTAACCTTATATAACCGAGGATATGAATCCTCCATTGAATAGTGTTTTACTTCCAATGCTTCAACTCAAACCCAACTTTAGTCGTTCTATAGACTTCATGCCAAGATTTAACTATAATCAAAGTGGAGTGTAACAACCCTCTCTGGAGCAGGCCTAATTTTCGATCCAGTAAAAGCCCATCGAATCTTATGTTCGTTTCAAAGCTGGTTTTTGGTAGGTAATATTGATACAATGGATAATATAAAGAGCTATCCATCTATGCTTTCAGAATCTCACAATGAAAGGGATAAAATATAATAACAAAAATAAGTACCCATTTCATAAAAACCAAATCTCAAAAACACAACATCCCAAAATATCCATAATACAACATCTCAAAACAAAACATCAACATGTCTGAAATCTGGGTACATCCGAATACATTAGAAACGTAAATAAATAATTAAACCGCCATAATTCTTCACCGCCACCTTCATCTTCTTCATCAGTGTCATTCCCCATAACCTATGGGTTGTAATGAGGAGGGAGTCAGAACAACAAAGTCTGGTGAATGAAATACTCAAGTCTTACCATAATAGTATTTGGGCAATATCATTTAGATAGTATTATGTCTTATTTATCATATACTTAACCTACTAAGTACACCACCAGTTGTAAGCCAAAGGCTCTTCAAGTCCATCTCTACAATGTACCTCAACGCTAGGCTAAGGGCCCTTTCCATTCAAACTTTATAACTCCAACGCGAGAGCCATGCAACTGCAGGGTCTAATGACCCATCTCCATCAATCATGCCCTAACGATGCGAGAGAAAGCACCTTAGCCACTTAATACCTCATTAGTGTGAAATAGGCAGACTCTGATCAATTAATACCTATACCCTAGGTAAATCCCTATCATTTAATACCTAGACCTAAGCCAGACCCCTCTCTAGTACTCCCTAGCTGACATCATAAAAAATCCCATAAGCCCACTTAGTACTTCTTTTATGGGAAAGAGGCGGACCCTACAATAGTCACTTAATACCTTAACCCTGAAGAGGATCCCTCTAGAGATTTCCTACTACTGCACCCTAAAAGATGATCCTAACCATTTAATACTTCTAGAATGGGAAGGAGGCGGACCATACAACAACCACTTAATACCTTCAACCCAAATCAAGCCCGTAATAGGATATCCATCTAATGACCCTAACCCAAACTGTGACATCTCACATTAGTCCGACTATTCATAGGTGCTCGTGGCCAGATTAGCTGGGCAAGTTTACACTATAGAATTGAGACTAACCTCGTGTCGACCGTGGGTACTTATTATAGTCAATGTATCACATTAGTCCAGAGTCACATTACTGATAGTCAGATTAGCTGGGCTGACTTTAGTGCTTTTGACTGACCTTACGTCCCTATAACTTAGTCATATTTCTGCTCTCTGAACTTACTATATATATAATATACCTCACTCGCATTTACGCATTAGGGCCATATAAGGAACCTCCTTATTTCGCCTTTAATTATGGATTAATTTCCATAATTATCCTTAACTTCCTTCTTATAGGGATTAGCGTTATATATTACCTATTTATTTTACACATTTACCACTTATACGTTACTACTTTATTTATACCTAACATAAAATATTAGACTGACTAGTTTTTATTAAATATTCCTAAGCGTGCATAAATTTATTTCTATACTAAGATTTTCGCTTCTTATATTAATTGTTAAAATGTCAAAAGTTCCATATTCATGTAAGTTTCGGTTCCATTACAAAATAGCTAATATCCTTAGCTGGACAAAATAGACTTGCATATATATTCAGAAAGGAAATCATACTAAACTTATTTTACATTCACATAATAGAATCAACGCCTCTATTCTAAGGAAATAAAATTTTACAATTTAAACCCTTTTATATTCTATTCAACTTTTACATATACAAGCTTGAAGTGGGAAAAGAGCTTCATATTTTCCTAAATTACGGAAATAGGCGGCGCAAACTACAAATAGGAGAATCCATATTTTGCAACCATTTTATAGTTCATTTTCCATTTAGTACCCTTCACCACAACAATAGAAATCAGAAGTGGAATTGAATAGAACAAAAATTATTCAAACTGCAACAACAAATAGCTTTCTACTATACTAACATAAAACAATTGAGGTTCCAACTAATCCAAGAACTAACATTTTATTGGGAGAATATTGGAGTTTTAGATTTAAGGTTTTCGTATACAAAATTTCCCAATGCATAAAAAATCCAAATTTTTACTACACAAATTACTAAAAAGAGAAAAACTAAGATTTCCACTCATATATGGCTTTCCTTGATTTCCTTTGGATCTGATTTCACGCCTTCGCCTAATTCCACATTAAGTTATTTTCTTTTGAAATATACAACAATTCAATTGTGTATAAATTAGATTTAGAATTCAGAGATTAAGGATGAATAAAAAATAGAAAAACGTGTATATATATAAACTTGTTACATTGCTCCGATTGATTTCTTCCCTAAAAGTTGAATCTTGAATATAAAAAGCTTATGGAGGAGGAAGAGAACTAACAAAGTTTCGCTAGTGTTGCTATTTTCTTGTGAATAAAAGTGAGGGGGTCAGCCTCTTATTTATAGTGGTTGGAATGCGTTAGAACCGTTGGATCGAGAATATTTTTATTAAATTAAATTTGGATCGTCTTTGGCCTAAACAAGCCCTAGCCGTCATATATTAACCGGTCGATTGAGCAAATAAAGGCGGTCGACTGGTCTTTTATTTCTAGGAAAATTTATTACTGGCGTTAATTTTAACATTTTATTATTTATTTCTTTTTTAACGCTACCATTAAGGTTTACTTCAACGTTAAGTCTACTTCTTAACGATACATTATTTATTATCATTTTGAATTTCAAACGTTAACATTTAAAAAAATTATATTTAAATTTGTTTGAATTATTTTGGAAAACTTCAAACGTCGATAACTTTTCTGATTAAACTTTGAGCGGGAAACTTTATATATGAAAGTTGGTCAGAAAATCAACACAAACACAATGGTGTAACTTTCGTGGCTAAATTCCAAAGTATGCAAAAGTCCTCTTTTTAGCCTTATTATTCATTAATTAATTTCCAATTAACTTTTACAGTGTGTTACATTGAGTGTCCGCATAGAAGTTTAACAGTATTCTCAAGTCGAGAGAATCGTGTAACATCGTCACTTCAAGATTCTCTATTTGACCTTAGTTATATTAACCAACTGAAAACTCTTGAGTGAGTCATTCCATGGTTCTCTAATAACTATGAGTAAGTAACCTCTTGGTGCCTCCAACAGTCATGAGAAATACACTATCCAATATTTAGAGAGCATTACGCACTTTAATCTCAACGGATGAATCGATATCCTTTTTTCAAAATATCTTGACTAGGAATATTTAAAACGGTATATTATTTTCAATGTGATAAAATTCTCATGATTACAACACTTTGTAATTACTATCACGTAACATATCATTCAATAATTCTCTATCTTCTTCTTCATTTTATCTCCTAATAAAATCAAACCAATTTCACATAAAATCAAATCCAAATAAAATAAAATAAATATAAAATCGATCACCATAAAGAGAGCTACGTAAATATGCCGAAGCTATCGAGAAATTTAGCATTTTCAAAGCAAGGAATTTCTAGATAGTGAAGAAGGAAGAAGGTTCACCTTGGATTGAAGAAGATGCATGGATAATCAGTGCGTGGTATTCATCATATTCGTGTATATACTAGTAAGATATAGTAATTAGTCTCGTATGGTCATAAATCATGTTATAAATCATGTAACTAAAATTCAAAAATTGATTTTTTTCATAAACATGGTTAGGACATAGTACATAATGGCTAGATAATTAAAGAAATAGATTTTTATCGATTATAATTAGCAAAATTTAATTGTTTCCAAATTAAAAAGTGTGAAATACAAAAGTATTCCGAATTAGACATATTATATATCAAAATTTAATTCTCGATGACGAAATTAACTAGTGGGATTCGTTTGTCCATTGGATGTTGGATTGATCATAAAATGAATTGAATTTTCGAAAAATGTGAACTATCTGTTTCAATCTATCGGTAAAACAACCACGATATGATGATTGGGGGACTTTGGTTTATAGTGGAGATTATGTAGGTGCTCTCGATGGTTCCTGATTTTCCAACAAGGCCACTAATAGCCGTAGATCTGACGAGATAGGTATCGGAGGCGAAATTGGTCGGCAATAGGTTGGGCGATGACATAGGCGGTGATTGAAAGAGGATGACGCGGTGATTCCGATGGTGCCCTCTGATTGTTGAACAGAGCTCCTTGGCGGTGGTGCTAGTGAATTGAAGGTGGCATCTAGTTGTCGAGATAGCGGGTTGGACAAATCAGTGTAGCGAATGGGAAATAATAATAATAATAAATAAGTTATTTAAATAAATAAATTACTATGATGCCCTAATCTTTTAAACACTTATAACTCTTACATACGACATTTGTTTCATGCGCGGTTTGCGGTATTAAGATCGTGGTGAGATAAGGAATGCTTCGGTATGTTGTTTGCTGTGTTTAAAAATACTTCAGAAAAATGTATTATTTTAGTAGATTTGTAATGGAGCGTTCCACTATGACATTTCAATATGTGTATGAGTAAATTGGTCCTTTGTTGTGCTACTAGCGATTGACGACGACGAGTTGGTGCTTGATCTAGTAGCTTCATAAATGGCGGAGTTTTGGGCCTGATCCCAATGGTGTCGTAGACCCTTATGCGAATAACTAGCAATGACTTGACCTCAATATACGATAGTTCGAGGAGCTGTGTCCTCAACATATAATAGTACGAGGAGTTGAGTCCTCAACATACGATGATTTGAGGAGCTGAATCCTCAGTATTCGATTTGGCGATACAACGCGGTTAGAGGAGCTAAGTCCTTAGTATACAATTTGGTGATTGTGGGTTGAGACTTTGGGGTCAATCATGGGCTTGTGATTAGGCATGGAAAAGATTTTACTGATACCTTAGCATATGATATAACTGTAGTATTATATTATGTTTAGATGACTTGTTAGGTGCAAGTGAAAAGGGTTAGGGTATGGTTTTCGAGCATAAGTGTTGTTTTGCTAGCTTATTAGTATTATACACTTATATGATGTGTTTCACTCATCAGATGTATGTCCGACCCCTTCGATTATTTTTTTTGGTTATACTCTAATAGGTCGATAGAGAGGACTGGTGGTGACTTGGAGGCACGATGGTACGATGGAGACCCATACATTTATTTATTAGCTATACATTATTTTATTTCATTTATTCTCAGACAATATACTGTTTTCGTTACCAGTATAGAGGGATGTTGTAGTTGGAATTTATTTTATATTACATTCTTATATTTGATTGAGATTCTTTTATTCCTTATTATATTTTATTCCTTCCGCCATGAGTTTCAAAAAGTGTAAAATATTGTAGATAGCTCTGTTTTGCCTCAAAATGATCCGTCATCTGTAAGGTCTGCGATGTCCGCATCATTTTATGCGTGAATCGAAGCATCGTAGATGGAAAGTTGTTGCATATCTGGTGGTAAAGGCGATAGACCTTGGGATATGTTGTAGCAAGGGTTATAGGTCGTGAACTATTTGTCCAGTCCTTATGGTAAAACAAACGGTAGTAGTAAGGCACATGTATATCGATTCATTTACGATACTATTGTAGGTGGCGGAAGATGTCGTGAAGTGTTATAGTATCCGTCTTACAGTATTATTGATCATGCTTAGTGGGTCTTGGCCTTACCAAGATATCTGAGGCCCACTAGCCTAGTGTGTCACGTTCGAATCATGATCAGTGTCATGATGATTACTATATGATAGACTTAATTACTATGTATTGTGTGCTAATATAGTATAAATGTGCTAACTTATTGAATTAGGTGAAGATGTAGATTGAGGAATGGTTTCATTACCCCGTTTATTAATATTTGATATTGTACATGATATAGTGTATTGGTAATCATGCAAATTAGTAATATTTTTTCATCCGATTTTACATCCAACCCTCTCTTTGTTGTTTTTTTATTAATTACTGTTTGAGTAGGCTGATCGAGATTGAGGATTCTGCTCGTTAGAGGCGAGTTATAGAGTCACAACTAATTATAGCTATGATTAATCCAGTACTTTTAGGATATTGACTTGTTAGACTGTATATATATTGATTTTGAGATATATTTTATATGGGATTTGATGTATCACATGTACATTGTAGTATGATCTTGAATCTTATGTCTCTTGATATTATACGCACTTAGTCAATTTATGTTGATATTATTTTTATTTCTTTCGCTATAAGATTTAGTACATATATAAATTGTGATAGATATCCTAAGAGTTGACGTTTTAAATTCTACTATTAACAGGACGCCATCCTAGATACTTATGGAATCTGATTGTTTATATGCGTGGATTATGTGTGTCACAAAGGTCGTTACAAGTTGCAACATCAAAATTAGAGCCTTTTGTAAACGGAAGGGTAGAAGTCATGGCCAGTGGCATTAATATAGATTTTGGTGTAGAGTAGATTGGTGGTGGGAAAAAGTTATAAATGTGGCTATTGGATGACAAAATCTTGTCAAAACTGGAACTTGGAAGACAGTAAATATTTAGTAGGTAAATATTGACAATGCAAATAATTGCTGGAAAAATATTTGATATGCAAAGGTTAATGGAAATATTATTTTTCTTTATTCATTTCCATAACAACATTCATAATGTACCGTGCAAATATTTTGCATATATTTCCAGTTCAACAACAATAACTAAGTACTACAATTTTTTTGCATGAAAAATAATTGTCAAGCAAGCAATTACCTAACAAATATTATGCATAACACAATAACTATTGTGCATGATAGATATTCGCTCTGTAAACTAACAGTAATTTCCAGATATTAAAATAAAAAGTTTTCACTACAACAAAATTTGCTTTTCACGGCAATGGTTCTCAGCGTTCTAATCACATATGCAGTCAAAGTGATTTAAACAAAAAGAAAATTATGACCAAACGCTGTATGATGGTATCAAGAAAAATTATAAGGCAGAGTAATGAAATTATATGGCGGGCTTTCCTTTGATTTTTGCGGCCAAATCTTTTTTATATTATCTCTTCTTCCTCTCGTTTCCAAAAGCAAAGTGGCGACGAAACCCTAGAACGATTCTCATCGGTGCCAACCTACGGAAAAGCAATCGTTCGGCCTCATCCTCTACGTTGGACTCATTTTTTCACTCAATCAAAACTTTCCTCTAAGCAATTGTTTGGCCTCCTGAAGAAATCGTTCAACCTCCTCCTCCTTGCTGGATGGAATCGTTCAGTCAATTATTTTCCTCCATTCTAATGTACTCAATTTTCAGGTGAATAATTTGTTTTGTAATTCATCATGATTTATCATTTTTGTAATTTTCAGGCAACATTAAAATTTACTTACTATATTTCTTTTTTCCCCTTTCAAAAACATGGAATTGAGTTACCGAGCTCTTTCACAGACAGACGTAAAGTAAAATTGCTTTCGAGGTGAATTATTTGTCTGTTATCTGAGTTGTTCTCTGTATTTCCTCTACGTGTGAAAAAATGCAGTATACTTAAAGAAGTTCTCATGGCTAATTTGAACTAAACTAGAACTGAGTTAAATTATACCAAGTACCCTCCTTGATCATGTCATAGAATTTTGTTTCTTTTTTCCTTTCAAAGTTCAGTTACTGAGTTCTTTAATTAGCAGACACAATGTAATGTGTTTCATGTTCCTTATCCCAAGGAAGTGTATTCAACGAGGATGTTGTTTTAGATGATGCGGCTATGTAACCTGAAATGACTTTTGTGCATAGATATAAAAAAGAATTGCATGATATGTCTTTTTTCATAGATATAAAACTACATGTTATTGATTTACCACCTTCCAAACGTTAAAAAAAAGATTAAAGTTGGATCTAACAATTGTTCAAGGTTAGTTGCTGATAATGATTTAACAAGTTAATGAGGTGTTGGTAGATTTAAGCTTCTGTTTTCCAGAGGGAATCTACTTAAATCTTTTTCATTCAGAGGATATTATTTGTCGTTACTAAAGCATGATATCTATTGTTGTTGACATGCAAAATTTTGTTACTAGTTTTAATATTTTGATCGGTATATTGAGATTAACTATCCTTAAACTTATCAACGTAGTAATGCTCAAAGGCTAAAAAATCTCATAAAGTGCTTTATGTTGTCATCAACTTATTCTTCTGTATTCACCAGATTTGAGTCAAATAACGACACTATATTTCACTGATATATAACAGTTTTACGGTTTAGTTATGTTTTTTTCCCTTTCGATTATTAACTGGATGCATTCTAGCCTCATCTCCAGTATCTCGTAAGTTCAATGTAATAATTAAATTTTGAATAATGTGCATGAAATTTTGTTTTTGTTTTGGAGTTGGAACAAGTGGATGGTTATTTTGTAGCTGTCTGGTGTTTTAAAGATCAAAAATGCAAAATTAACAGACTCTGATTTTGTTAAATCATGTTGTTTGAGACAGCATAAGCGGAAGGCCCGTGACTAAATTATTTTATAGACAATGATGGACAATGAACTATACAAACTATAAACATATCAAAAAAATAATATCATTTTTGTGCATTTTCAGTCATTTCTTTTATAAGTTGTTTGATAATGCTAATCTCTTGTGATATTCCATAACACTAATGCTTGATAGTGCTGCAGGTCATGTGCTGTCGTGTTCTATACTCGACCGGTCTTCGACTAGTCACTTACCTCCACTTCCCCATTAAGGTGTAAATTTTGCCACACTTGTCAAGTGCTTTGGAGAGCCAAGATGAATATCCCCTGCTGTGCTATTTGCAATATAGTTTACTCTGTGCCTCTATCTGGTAATCTCTATATTTTATTGAAGTCTAATTAAATAATACAAATTGGTATGTACAGAAATCTTAGTTTATGACAGAAACGAATTAACATTTCCTTTTCTATTTTTTGATAAAGACAACATATAACATGATTTGGAGACTATTTTTAAAAGGTCCTAAAATACCATGCTTAATATCTGGAATATATTTTGTTGATGCTATTCAGGACATGTAGTGTTTCTAACACATTAGGTTGGAAGCTGGCTTAGCATATGGGCACGTAATGCACTGGTTGTGGGAAATAAATAACTGTTCCACTCATTATCTCTCCCTAGTACATGTGTCCATTGATTAGTTTTATGTAAGAAATTTGCATTAGTAATATAAAATGGTTTTTAAACATATATTTTTCATACAACATAAGATATACCTTAACGTCTATGAATGAAAGTACATCTTGAATCCTCTGCTGATTTAGTTTTCCTTCTGTTTGAAAAACTAGTACTCATGTTCCTACCAACATTAGCATGGCTACATGTCTTTGCTTTTTTTGATTTTTTTTGTTTTTGGCTTTTAATTGATTAACCATGTTATTGAAGGCCAGGTTTTCAATAACATCCGAAGGCATTAAAGCTTTAAACTCGAAGGGCATTTCATATGATCTGGTTTTTTCTCATGGACCTCAATTTGGTTGTATATTGAGCAGTAGATGATTGATCAGGGGTTGACTCGTTGTTTGCTTCTATGGTGTAGACATTAGCATCGATCTAAGAGACATTCGAAGCTGCATCATATTTGGCAACAGAATTGTTAGTAATCCTGTCTCGTAAGTGTTCTGTTTGTAACTCGGAATTTTCCTCATTTAGTTGTGATATAGACTTTGAACTCATATTCTATGTATTTGAAACTATAAACAGTTTGCTTGAAGCACATCGAGTCTCTAAGCTCTTTTGTTTGGCATTATTTAACTATTTTATAACTAAAATTGTAATCCATTCAACTATTTATAAATATTTAAATATTTTATTAACTAAAATTCTAATTTTAACTATTTATAATTCATTCAACTACTTGAATTTTTATTAAACTATTTATTAGTTAAATTTTAAATCATATTTTATAATTTATATAATTATTTAATTTTTTTATTTAACTACTTTATTTAGTAAAACTTTTATTTAACTATTTCAATCAACTAAAAATTTTAAAATTCAAAATTTAACTATTTAATTAACTAAAATTTAAATTTTCAACCATATGTATAATCAATCACACGACTAACATTTAGAAATGTTACCACGTCAGACATAGCTTATCATTTAGAAATAGCTTGACTATAGGATGGATTGCTATTCAGAAGCTATTACTTCCTCTAAAAATTATTTATCTAAAAAATGGGGGTTGTGGGTTTTTTGGTTAAAATTATACAATGATAAAGTTCCATTTGTTGGCGTGTTTACTATTTTATACTGGCCTTATTATGCAACACAAGTATATTGTTTGTAGCAATAATCACCTCCTTAAGGCTTATTAAGTTGCTATGAATTAATATAATGAGTTTAGTTTGATTATGTTTTTTATTTTAGGATCAACATAGTTTCTGGTTAGGTTTCCTTTTTCTTTTTTTTTACTTTGTTTAAATTGAATGTTTTAGCTTTGTGCATTCGATAACTCATCTATATTCCTCAATTTTTGTAGAGTATTTATTTGTTATTTTTATCATCATTTTGCTTATGTTGGTGGTGGCAACTAGTATGTGAGAGCAAACAATGTATATCCAAGGTTCATACTTTATGTTATTGGCAGGTAATATGAAAGATAGCTCTTAGTTTTAACATGTTACTCAGTTTATGGGTAAGCATGCCTATAGGAAATGGTGTAAATGGATGAACCCTTATGGATTAAGGATATAGGCAGTAGGAAAGAGAAACTGAATTATGAGACTTACATGCATGTTTTTCCTTAATGCATTGGAATGAAGCCTGCTGAGTTTGTTTATGAGACCACAAGGGATACGGGCACGTTGACCATCAGGTGCATGGAATTCGTCGAAATTCTTATGGATTTTGTAAGTTGAATTTGCATTTTTTTTAAGTTTATTATTTTTCATTATGTAGTTGATAGCGGACATAATCTAATTATTTCAAAAACAATGGGCTGAAATGTTTCCAAGCATGATCACAAGTGCAACAGTCATCGACATAATCACTGGTGCTATTACTGGGACTAGAGATGGTGTACTTCAAGAAAACTTTGAATTCGTTTATACACTAAAATTATTAATTATCATTCTAACTTATTCAACTATTTGCTCCATTTTTAAAGGAAAAAAAAAAGAAATGTACACTTTGTGATTTGAGGAAGAAAATGTGTGTAGAAGATAGCAATTTGATCATGCTTTTGGAGTGATAAATTAACCCTATTTTCAACAAGTACATTTTTTCTTAGCTTTAATACAAACCAATGGTTTGCGTGTGTGTTGCATGTATTTGGAAATAATTTACCATTATCTTAGCCTAAATCCAATTAAATTTTGCACACAGTTATAAGTCTTATCATCACCATATCCCTAGTCAAACTAGAGATGGTTACTAATGACATATTTGAACCTCTTTCTTGCTTCATATAATAACATTTGGCCATCTGCAATTGAATTTTAATAGTAAAGCAATGCACACTGTATACACAAGGGCATAAATGGTACATAACTGATTATGCATTATGCAATCAGTGGGGGAATACGATCTCATAATTATTTTAATGACATTGCTATTAATAATAATCATTTCTGGTCACAGAAGTATATGCTGCAAGAGAGAAGAATGGTATTTACATACCAAGGGATCGCTATCTGCAAGAAGAAGCAGAGAAAAAGGTTACTTCATCATATACTTCTACATTTTCTTTTCGATTTGTTAACATTTTGTAAATATGTATCATATTGAAAAAAAAATGTGGTGTGATTGTATAGGCCATGACAGAAAAAATTGAACGCATGGAGCTGGAATCAGAGTCAAAGGATAAGGTACTTAATTAAGCTTTATTATACTGAAGAGTATAAATAACTTTGGCAATTTGATCAATGTGTTGTGTACTGCACAACAATTAGACGGGCTTCAAGAGCTCTACAATTCTCAACAACTCCTAATTGCAGAGCTTCGTGAGAAACTTGAAACAACATAGGTGACATTGATTTTACGAGTGTTTGTCCTTACTATGATTTTTATCACTTTCAGTTGTTTGTTTTCTTGTGATATTACCACAGAAAAAGTTAGAAAACACTAAATATGCTTTGCTAGACCTGGAAGAAAGATATCAGCAGGCAAACAACACGATCAGTGAAAAAGAGTTTTTGATATCTAACCTCCTCAAATCAGGTAAATACAGCACCCTTATAGTTTTTAAACTACGTACATTTACCCCACCGCTTTAAGTACAGTACCATATTCACAACTAGTATAAAGTGCAGTGCCTGTATTAACTAATGTATTTATTTTTATCACGAATTGTCTGTATTAACTAATGTATTACAGGGCATCTCAACCATTTTGCAACCCTGTAATTATGATAACCATCAACAATTCATAACATACAACTTTGAATCATATGTTATAAGTTAATATGATGGTGATACGTAAAGTTAAAATTTGTATGTGTGAAGTTCGAAAAATGTAGTATAGTGGAAAGTTTCTCAAATTAATTCAGGTCATAATTGAAAAGTTCTAAACTACAGATCTGAATGAAAAAAACATAGATTATTAATCTTAATCTACTGAGATAATGATACGTATATGGATTAATTTGATGAATGACATACCTCTTGCTCAAAAACACTTAAAAACTGAGCACACTTTGTAGCTTGTTCTCCTGGATACGTCCTAACGATTTCATATACAAATGGTAATCTTGTCCAACCATTTTTACCGCTCTCTGGACCAAACATTGGGTGTATATCTGAGCGTTCTCTCAGTTAAAAAGTGAGCTATGCTCAGTTGAAAACTGAGCAAGAATGCTAAGTAGAAAATTGAGCATGTGATCTGTTGAAAACTGAGCCCATGCTCAGTTGAAAAATGAGCGAGTTTGCTCAGTTGAAAACTGAGCATATGATTAGTTGAAAACTTGTCAAGTTTGCTCAGTTAAAAACTAAGCATGTTGCTTTGAAATTATTTAAAACTCGTAAGCACACAAAACCATTTAATTATCTTACATGTTTAATGTTTTTAAAACTTGCACATTTTATGATTTTTTTCAGAGGAAAAAATTTATGGATGAGCACAACTCTTTGACAGAGCAAATCTCCAAACTAAATGAGTTACTGCCAAGTAAAAAGCTTATGTTCAAGGTATCTTCTTCCCTTCAATTCTGTGTTTTTATCGATCAGTTCATTTTATATAATGGTATTATTCATGAAATATTTGGAATTATCTTGACGGACTTACAAAATATTCAAGAAATGAATCGTTAACAATGACCATCTTATATGTTGATATAGTAGTTTTCCATTTTGTTTGATAAAGTTTCCAAGTGCGAGTGTGTGCGCACATGTGTGTGTAATAGTTATGATTTAGGAGAGGAGAGTTTTATACTGTAAAACTTTCGGCAATAGTGAATAAATAGGGATTACTCTTGTTGAGAGCAATGAGAAAAATTAACAATAGCGAGCACATATTCATATGTGTCAAATTGTTTAGCATTGCATATATTTAACATTAACCAAATTAAGCTAAGAATCTATGAACTTCTCATTTTCTAGTTCATAAATCTAATGAGGCACAAGTTAGGCATTGCTAAGAAGATAACGCATTTGTGATGTTTTATTTTTGGTTTCACAAACATGATAAATCCACACATATTGTAAATGGTAATAGTATCTTGATAAACATAACCAAAGCTTGAAAACGTATTATAAAATTATACATATGAATTAACATATAACAAATAACATAATAAATGTATATAATAAGTATATGAACTAATACAAATTATATATATATAATAAATATTATATAAGATACATATATACTATATCATATATCTATACATATACACGCAAATCACATAAATTTAATATGTAAATTGCACGCGCACACAAATTAAATAAGTATATGAAAAATAATTAAGTTTATGTGTGAAAATATATACTATTATAAATTATATTACATAGAGTATATCTTTATAAATTATACACGTATACATTATATAAATTATATATTTGAATAAATATAAATTACATATTTATATGTTAATCGTATAAATTATACATTTAAATCTCACACATATATATTGCAAATAGCGTTGGTGCATGTGTGTATTGTAAATAGTAATACTAGTTGGAAGAGTAATAATAATATTTTGATGAGCTGAACCAAAGCTTGAAAATGTATTATAGAATTGTGTATTAATTAATATAAATTACATATGAATTAATATATAACAAATTACATAATAAATATATATAATAAGTACATGAATTAATACAAATTATATATATATATAATAAATAAATATTATATAAACGATACATATCATATCATATATCTCTACATGTAAACGCATATATATCATATCATATATCTCTACATATACATTCAAATCATATAGATCATAGATGTTAATTACATATACATACATGTTGTTACTGCTTGCATTTCATGTTCCAGACCACATTTCATGTTGTTACTGCTTGCATCGACTATGTTCAAAATTATATTTTATTGTATTTTCGATTTATTTTGCTAATTTATGAACTTTTACTTTACAGGTGGATAGGTAAAGCGCCGCAATAAGTTATGGGTTTGAAGTTATTTTTGATGCAAGAACTACATTTTTGGTTTGTATGTATCACTACTTTTGGTTACTAGCTGCCACTTGTTCTACATTTTTTATGAAATATTATGGACGTATTATATATGTTTTGATGTAAGAATATTGCATATTTTGATTATGTAATATTACATGTTGATTATGAGATGTGCAATTAATATAATATTTGATTATGAAATGTGCGTGTTGATTTAACCGTGTTGGTATATAAATTGTGACCGATGTATATAGAAAAGTAACAAATAAAGGGGGAAATGTAGAAACAGTAAACGATAGCATTTTTAAAACGTTGTTAAAACATTCCACAGCGTTTTTAAAACGCTGTTGAAAGTTTTAACAGCGTTTTAAAAATGTCGCTAAATTGTATCTAAAAACATAGAGCACGATCTATTGCAACAACGTAACGCTGTAAATAAATATCACAGCATTGAAAAAACGCTATAGAATCTTATCTTAGCATGAAACAAACGCTAAGAAAGATCTATAACTGCACCCAACCAAACGCTGTTAAAAGATTTCATGACATCAGAGAAACGCTGTTAAAAAGGACATTTAACAGCGTTTATTTCTTGTCATTGTATATCCCTGACATATAAATGCATGTCGATATACAGCATACGCAAAAACGCTGTTAAAAGCTTTTACAGCGTTTTTAAAACGCTGTTAAAAGTCCTGTTTGTTGTAGTGTTTGAGTATTTCGATTTGAGTATAACATTCAGGAAACGTTTAGTGAATACACACACATATGGTTTTAATATTATTTTAAACAACAATATTATAAACGTGAAATAAGGTTTGGTTACATTGTTTTTACGAAAGAGATGGGAGATTGATGTTTTTTCAAGTGGAATAAGTACGGATTTGCTGCGGAAACAACAGTGACCGCGTGATCACTTCCACTCTCTTGGTATCCTCCCGAAGATCCAATTTCGTACCTCTCATCTCCCTTAAATCCGGTCCTTCTAGCATTGTCCTTTTTCAAAACAAGGATTTCAGCAAAATCTCCCTCATACTAAGTGCTTGCCTAGTGGTACAGCAGTATGTTAAATTTTGACGATACTATATGTAGAGGTGAAGAGGACGGAAATAACTTGATATCGGTGAAGATGGTTTGCGAATCGGAACTCGGAGGAGGAAGATATCGCATGTTGAAGTAGAGAGTTATGTATTGCTAATTCAGATGTCTGAGAGACCTATCAGACGGCTGAATGACTCAAGAAACTATCCTTAAACTTTCCAGTGTATTTTGGATGTTTTCCGATGACTGAAATAAGGAGACAAACGGTTGGTGGTGGAGTCAGATGTCAGAAGTAAGGAACTTAGACATCAAATTACCTGTTTTAAAGACTTCTATGGATGAAGTCAGACATCTGAGTTTGGAGTTCAGACATCTAATCGCTGTTTTGGGGACAGTTTTGCCCAGGCTGCTACGTATCATTTGTTAAGGCCTCAAGAGGCGAATTGGGTATTTGTTAGGCGATTTTTCATCATATATAAGGCTATTTCATATCTGAGAGGAAGGTGTTCATTCAAATAGAAAAGAGAATTCTCCATCAAATTTCCTTCAATTCTTAATCTTCACAAACCAAATTCAATAGAATTTAGAGTGATCATTGTTATTAATCTCTTGTACTCTTTCATTATTAGTAACAAAAACGTTCTCTCCAAAGTGGATGTACACTAACATGACATCGGTGGAACCACTATAAATCTTGTATGCGATTTACTTTCATTATCGTTATTATCGCTTGTTTTGATTTTGATTTGGTTTTATTTGGATTGGATCAAAATTTAATGTTGAGGTATTGATTGGTTGTTTTTGTACATCTTGCAACGATCTCGTTTTTGCACGGCGTTTGGAGTTTGGATTAGAGTGGTCTCGAATTTAAGTTCCATAACATTTGGTATTAGAGCTTTGGAATTTGTAAGGTGTTTGTAGAAATGCCGAAATCGAAAAATATATCGAATAGCCCTTCAATTGTTGGTCTAAGTAATGTAGCGCCATATGTATGTAGATCGTGCGTGGTTTTGGGTTCACAATTGTTTATAAATAAGTGAAATGGCGATAATGATTTTGAAAAATGGTAATGGAAGATGAAAGCAGTTCTTAGACGAAATCGTGTGCATCGGGTTGTGTTTGACACACATTAGTTGCCCGTGGATATGGAGAGAGAGGAAATGAAAGAGTAGGCATTCACTACACTTCAACGTGCTATGAGTGAGAATGTAATCTCCTAAATAAGTGATGAAACTATAGCTAAGGGTATTTGGGATAAGTTAGAGGAATTGTATATGAAGATATCTCTAACTAATCATTTGATCTTGTTGTGAACATTCTTCACCTATAAGATGAAGGAGGGAACTTCGCTAAAGGAGTAATTGAATACCTTTGATGGTTTGCTAATGAAGACAAAGGCGGTAGACTTAAAGATTGAGGAAGAGCAAAAGGCGATGATCTTGTTATGTTCGTTGTCGGATTGTTATAAGGGTCTCTCAAATAGCTTGATCTATAGTCATGATACTTCGACTCTTAGTGATGTCAAAGCGGGTCTTCTTAGTGAGGAGTTGCGAGATCAAAAGAAGGAGTTGAGTGATAGTAGTTGTGGTGCTAGTAGTGGTCATGGTTTGTTTGTGGAGAAGGAGAGAAATGAGAAGGCAAAGGTCAAGGAAGCCCGGTTGAAGAGGAAAGTCGAAGGAAAGAAATAACAAGTGCTATATTTGCAAGAAGCCCGGTCATTGGAAGAACGAGTGTCCGAACAATGACAAAAAGAAGAAGGAAGTAGCATCTTCATCATTGGCGGTGGAGAGTGATGTTGGTGAGGTAGATGAAAATGTATTGATAGTGGTAGCATCATATGTTTCGGGTGGTAAATAGGTACTCGATTCGGGTGCATCTTATCATATAATGCCCAATAAGAATTGTTTTTCCTCTTATGTCAACAAAGAGGGAAATTCAATTGTTATGGATAGTATATCAATGGGCATCGATTTCGTGCGAATTAGGATGTTTGATGGTGTAATTCGTATGCTCACTAATATACGCTATGTTCTGGGTCTTCGTAAATCTCTTATTTCCTTGGGGCAATTGGTTTATTTGGGATGTAAAATCATTATTAAGAGTGATTGCTTGCGGGTTTCGAAGGGTGCACTTATGGTGATGAAAGGTGTTAGAGCTCATGGAGTTTATTTTCTTTAAGATGTGACTATTAAAGGTGAAACTTGTGTAGGTGTTGATGTTAATACCTCAATTATTGATTTTGATGACAACAACCATATACAATCATATAAAATACAGATACTAATGTTTTGCAAAGTTATATAGTATATAGTGCAGAACATTACACATGTGTTGAATTGAAGACTGTACAATATAAAGACTCAAGATTAAATATATCAAGACTCATGAGTTCAAAGATAAACAAAAGAAGATCCTAAGGTTATAATTTAGTGTATAGAGTCAGTAGTACATATTTTAAAGTCCTTGATAGTAATTTTTGATCTCTTTCTCCAAATTATGATCTTTGATATTTTTAAACAAAAATAAATTATTTTAATTTCAAAACTATTTTATACAAGTTTCAAAATATTTAACAAAACTACGTTCATAATATTTTACAAAGTATAGGATTTTCAAAACATTTTAAAAAGAAAATAATTTTCATTTTGAACTAGCATATATTGACATACATGTATAGGATATGTCGACATACATGCTGCCAAATGGTTTTTCAAATTTTGAATGAAAGTGTCTATTCGACGCAACCTTTCACGAATAGAGACATCTGTTCATTTACTATATAAAAGGGAGTGCAAATGAAATTTTTGATAACTAATTGCTTATTTTCTTCTCTACTCTTACTCACTTGAAAAATATATTCTATTCTCTTCAAAATTATATAGAATCAATTCATACTTCATTGTACTGATTCAATACTACTTTCTCATTGTTTTGGAAACATCTCTCTCTAAATTCAAAGATCAAAGTGCTATCAAAGAGGCTATGAGATCCACTGTATCCAAAGTACAAGAATTTGTCTTTGGAAAAACAATCAACTCTATTTGTGTTTGCTTAGATTTGCTTGTAACCCGTTCAAATCAAGTAGGTGTTCTTAGTAGCCGTTCAAATCTAGTGGGTGTGCTTGTAGTCCGGTTAAATCAAGTGAGTTTACCCCAGACTTGGAATATAGGAGGGTGTGTCTCACAGCCTCGAAATCCAAATTGTATTTGGGTTTGCCTTCTGCCTGGTTAAAGATTGACATTTGAAAAGAAATATGTACAAACAATTATAGGGGATTAGATGTAGGCAAAATTTGAACCAGTATAAAAACCTTGGTGCCATCTCTCTAACTCTTTATTTTACTTTACTAATTTTATGTAACATCCCATGAGTTTTAATAATGAATTAAAATGTTAAAAATGTAAATTTACATAAAAGGACGAAATAGTATATTTTCACAAATAAGTGAATTTGATAATTTTGACTTTTCCATCGTATTAAGTAGATTTTTCTAGCCCAAATTCATATATAAATTGTCAGAAATGGATATCGTATAAAGAAGATACGAAGCATTTACTGTAGCTTGCATTTTGTGTCTATTTTTAAAATATTGGATTTATGCCAGAATATGGTAAAACTTAATTGTTAAGAAACAAGTTAAATGTGCATTTAAAAGATGAGAAGAAAAGAGTTATTATGCGCATAAATATGAAAATGCTTCAAGTGGGAAGTATTAATTACTGCACTTGAAAGATTGAATATGTTAAAAAGAATGGAACGAAAATAATTAATGCAAAGAGAGAGAGAAAGCATTAATTACCCTTTTTGGAATTATTTGGAATTAGGATAAATGTGTATATATTTAAATAAAGGGTTATTTGAAAGGGAATGTGTAGATAAAAAATGTTAGTTATTAATGCATATGTATATATGTTTAAAACGGTTAATAATACTTGCATGCATTAATAAATCTGATTTATCAAATACAAATTAGGATATGAATTAATTAATTTACTGATTGATTAAGGGAAGCGTTTCTTGAAGAAAAAGAAAAGATAAGAAATTAAGATATTGATAGTTATTCAATAGGTTCCTAGTCAGTCCATGAAAACTAGGATAAGAAATTAAGATTGACAGTTAGTCAATAGGTTCCTAGTCAGCGCATGAAAACTAGGATAAAAAATAAAGATATTGGAGTTACTAATAGGTTCTTAGTAATCCTATGAAAATTATGAAATCGGACAGGTAGTCCATAAACATTTAACAGGTTATTAGTAAGCCCATGAAAATTAATAGGTTAATAGTAACCCTAGAAACTATAATTGTGACAGATAGTCAGAATTAATGGGGATGGGTAATCCAGATTTAATATACTTATTTGCATATCATCAGATTATTTTGAATTGTTTTTAACTATTTGGGATGCAGGAGCACAGAGTATGGTTTTATAAAAAAAATTAAGATACCAGTGAGGGGGAAACCCATTCCGCTAAGCGGCATGGTCTCACTTGATATCTAAATGGTTTGAGATGGTAGATTATTATTCATACCAGGCTTTATCTCAAAGTTTATATTTTTTCCCTTAAACTCTCGGGTACTCAATTGATTTTGAGTAGTTTGAGAGTTGAGGATTTTAGGTTCTTTTTAGACGAATAAAGCATCCAGAGACGTGTAGGAGGCAAGCTAGTTAATAAGAGTTCTTTATATTCCGCTGTGTTTTGGTTGAAAAGGAAAACCTTTTTTATTGCCTTATTATATACTCTGATCAACCAAGGGGGCATCTTCATAAGTCGCTCTTGGCGTATGCTATAATAAGTATATTTTGTCTGAACATAGTTACGATTGTAGGATTATGTAATGAACTTGAAATGTTTTTGAAATGGAATGTGGAATGTGTTTTGATGATTTAAATTTTTTCCATATTCATGTGTTTCTATGTATCAATGTACCTAACATTACTGTATTTGGTCCTCGAGGATTAATAACTATGGATGACCGCAGCATCCGTAGCCGTTAGTTTTGGGGCTCCAAGTGGGGGATGTTACATTTTATTTTTATCTATGATTGATTGTTAATATAGTTCTGTGTTGTTAATCTGTGATTTAATATCAATCTTGAAAAAAAATTAAAAAGATTTACATAAGTTAGAAAACACTATTCACCACTCCTTCTAGTGTTAAATTAGCTTTAAGATCCATAATTCTGCAGCCCACATTTGGTATCGGAGCATTAGGTTTTCAAACACTCGTAATTTAATTTTTGAAAAGTTTAAATGGCTAGCAACACTGTTAGTACATTTGTTAACACTTTTGTCGAATGACAATCTACTACTAGACCCCCACTTTTAATGATAGTAATTACACTTATTAGTAATATATGATAAAGATTTATCTGTAGTTTAATGGTTTAGATATTTAGAATATTACACAGAATAAGTAAACACAACCATAAACTAACTTTTTACAATAGAATGCTGACCAAAAGATAGTTTCACTTAATAATTCTAAGGCTATGAATATTTTATTTTCCTCATTAGATAAAAAATGAATTTAATAGTCTCTATCTGCAAATCTGTATATGATATTTGGAGAACATTGCAAGTCAATCATGAGGGCACTAGTAAAGTCAAACAGACTAAAATTTTCACTCTAACTAATCAGTTTCTGTTATTTAAAATGAATCAAAGTGAGTCTATTTCTGACATGTACTGTAGATTTCAAGATATAGTACATTCTTTTCTAAAGAGGACCAAGTTAGAAAAATCCTCAATTCACTCTCTTTAGACTGGTATCAAAAGACACTAGCAAATTGAAGAGGCTAATGATATTACCACTCTAAAAATTGAAGATAATTAAATGCCTTATGAAGCACAATTGCAGGACAGAAGAGAAAACAAGGCAATAGAAAAGAAATTCATTACATTCAACGCAATAACCGACGATCAGGATTCATACAATGACAATGATGAGGAGATAGCTTTCATGACCAGAAATTTCAAGAAGTTCCTGAAGCATAGAAAGATGAACAACTTTCGAAGACCTAAAAACAAGACTCCTAAAACTGGAACTGCAATTAGATGTTTCAACTATGATGAACTGACCATATGCAAAGAGACCGTTCGATTAGAATAAATCAAGGATCTCACCAGTTACTGAATCATTCAGAAAAAGAAAGAGGGCTTACACAACAATATTAGATGATTTAGATACTACTTCAAGTGACAATAAACCATTTACTGAGAATGCAAACATGTGTTTAATGGAAAAAGTAGATTAATCAGAACATATCAAAGAAATGGAGAAAAAAGTGGTACTTTTTACATTTGATTTTTATTTCATTTTTTGGAATAAAATATAGATTAATAATAATATTGGATGCATACAAGTATATAGATATATATATATATATAGGAATATTTTACATTAGTTTTAATTTGAATTTTACGGCCTGTATGTCGACATATCCAGAGCCTATATATCGATATATCTGCCAGAATTTTGAAATTTCATTTCAAATTTTGAATTTTCCTCTCTTTTGCATTAACTCTAATAACTGAAAAGGCATCTTTTCAAAACTGAAATGTCAGTTCTCTATCTATTAATTCATCATATCTCTATCTATTTATTCACTCACTTTATTTCAAAATTCAAAATATCTCTTCACTTTCTTATCGCTTCAAAAACTCAAAAATGGCCTCCTCAAGCCAACCACCAAAAACCATAAGGCTCTCAAAAAGAATCAAAGGTTTTCTTTTCAATGACAAAGAAGCCATTGACACTTATGTTGAATATGCTACTTTTGGAAAGATTTTTCCCGGAAGATTTGCTAAGTTTGGTGATTTTTCTTCTTATGGTCTTGAAGAGCTTTGTTTTTAAAATAGTATTCTAGGTTTAATTGACTCTTCCCAAAATGATTTTGTGCGTTATCTGGAATTAGTTAAAATGGTTTATGCAAATTTGAAAGGATAGTTTTTTTTCAAAGAGAAGAGGGACAAGTTTGAAGTAGTGTAAAAGACACTACTATTGTTTTAGATTGTGAAATTTTGGATCAAATACTTGGTTGCATATTTAGTGGAATTGACATCTCCACTTTAAAATTGACAAACAAAATCAAGAAGTTTTTCATGATATTTTTGAAAGTGACGAATAATTTAATTTCAGACACAAAAATCTTAGATCAAAATCAAGACTTATGAGTCTCATTTTACAATGAAGCATCAATCCGAGGACAGGAACTTAAAATAACCCAAATTAACAAGTTTTTAAAGCTCTTTTTCCTATCTATGGAAATTACAATATCAACTGGGTACAAGTCATTTTAGATGATATTATTTAAAAGAATATTTCTAGACATGAGAACACGCTTTACCATTGTGTGTATCTTACTAGAGTGTTCGAATATTTTAGTGTTGATTTACAAGGAGAACCCACCTTGCCTCGAAAAGTTTTCACTAAGGCCAACATCTCTCTCATGCATACTCCTCCTTATTTCGAACTCTATGAAACTATTGCTGAAAAAGAAGAAAGATTGGCATGGGAAGAGGAGCAAGAAATTCGACAACAAGAAGAAGAATGCAACGAAATATAAATTAAAGAAGAGGGTAATCAAGAAGAGGAAGATGAGGAAATGAATAGTTCCTTAGAAAGCTTCGACAAACTTCTCACCATTCCAATAAAGAGATTCTAAAGAACTAAGTGAAGCTTCTCAAAAACCAAAAGAAGCTTAAACGTTCCTTTAGTAAAAAGTTCACTTCTCTCTCCAACAAAGTGGGCAATTACTTTGGAAAAATCGTTAGGAAGCTTGATGGAAACTCTTCATCTTCATCGTCATCCTTTTAGATCTAGTTATTCTTTGTACCTTTGTTGTGTGTTTATCTAGTTTTATTTCGTGTCATTTTCATGTATTTATTTTATTTTTTCTTTGAAATCCACATATTTATCCATTCTAAGTAATGAAATCTATTTCTTACTGTTCTATATAGTTCAATTGGTCTTTGGAAATTATAAAAATATAATGGTATTAAGTAAAAACAAAAACTAAATCAAAAAATTAAATATTGCAAATTCAGGCATATATGTCGACATATATATGACATATGTCGACATATCCTAGCCGTTGGCAAAATTTTGAAATTTAAAAATGTTATAACTACCATCTATTCAAATATTCCAAACGACTTTTCACTCCTATATAAGCCTATTTCTTTCAGGAAAGTTTACTCATCATTTCATTCTCCATTCCCTTTTCATTCTCAAACAGTTTTTAATAAAAATGTCTTCTCCACACCAAAAACTTTGTGAAAATCTTGAAGAAACTCTCCGATCATTCAAAGATATCCTCTTTTTTATTCTAAGGAACCAAAGACATTTGGAATTAAACCAATTGCAAAGGATAAAAGAGCAAAAAAGCACTTTAATGCTCTTTGATGGTTAATCTCTTTCATGATCAAAGATGATTAAGCCAACAACTCAGAATGCTCAAACACCAAGGACAATGAGATTGGGATGCAATCAAAACAAATCCAATCTTTAAATTTGAAGGTTGGATTGAAGTCCCTAAGAATGTTTAGACTTCAACTTGTTTTAATTCGTAAGTGTGTATATTAAACTTATTTTTCAGTAATATGTAAATAATTTATTTTGATTTAAGTGTGGATTGTAAAATAATTAAGTATGGTTTATTAGGATGGGATTTGGTTTGGATTGTTAGTATTTGATTTGATTGTATATGTTTGGAATGATAGTTTGATTTGTGTATTTTAATTTAAATAAATAAAAATTATTTTACCTAAGTTTCCATAACTTATCTTATTTACTTAAAAGTCTCCATATGTTAATCATCATTTATAATCATATGCTTATGTAAGTCTCAATTATTTTTATCCAAAATTATTGATTTTGACTTTACAGTTTATAAGTATTTCATTTAGGGGGAGTTTTATTTTTTACCCATTTTTGTTGATGACGGGAGGAGAGAAATATAAAATATACACATGCATATATTCAGGGGAAAGTATGTAACTCAAAGGGGTTATATCATATTTTATATACAGGAATAAATATTGGTTGTCATCATTAAAATGTGAAAGATTGTTAATACCTTGGTTATTGATTTTGATGAAAACAACCATATACAATTATATAAAATATAGATACTAATGTTTTGCCAAATTATATAGTATATAGTGCATAATATTACACAGGTGCTGAATTGAAGACTGTATAGTATAAAGACTCAAGATTAAAGATATAAAGACTCATGAGTTCAAAGATAAAGAAAAGAAAGTCTTAAGGTTATAGTTTAATGTATAGAGTCATTAGTATATATTGTTAAAGTCCTTGATAGAAATTTTTGATCTATCTCCAAATTCTGATCTTTGATATTTCTAAAAAAAATTATTATTTCAAAAATATTATATAAAAGTTTTATAAAGTTCAAAATATTTAAAAAAAACTATATTCAAATTATCTTACAAAATATAGGATTTTTAAAACATTTTAAAAAAGAAAACAATATCACTTTGAACTAGCATATGTCGACATACATGTATAGGATATGTCGACATACATGCCTTCAAATGATTTTTCAAATTTTGAATGGAAGTGTCTATTCGACACAACCTTTCACAAATGGACACGTTTGTTAATTTACTATATAAAGGGGAGTTCAAACGAATTTTTGGATGACTAATTACTTATTTTCTTCACTCCTCTTACTCTCTTGAAAAATCACTTGAAAAATATACTCTATTCTCTTCAAAATAATATAGAATCAATTCATACTTCACTGGATTGATTCAATACTACTTTCTCACTATTTTGGAAATATCTCTCTCTTAATTCAAAGATCAAAGTGATATCCAAGAGGTTATATGATTCATTGTATCCAAAGTACAAGAATTTTTCTTTGGAAAAACCATCAACTCTATTTTTGTTTGATTGGGTGTGCTTGTAGCCTGATTAAATCAAGTTGACGTACTTAGTAGCCCGTTCAAATCTAGTGGGTGTGCTCATAGCCCGGTTAAATCAAGCGGGTTTATCCGGACTCGGAATACAGGAGGGCGTGTCTCATACCTCAGAATCGAGATTGTATTTGGGTTTACCTTTTGTCCGGTTAAAGATTGGCATTTGAAAATAAATCCGTATAAGAAATTGTATGGGGTTTGATGTAGAAGAAATCTGAACCAGTATAAAATCTCTGGTCTCATCTCTTTAACTCTTTACATCACTTTACTAATTTTATTTTAATCTATGATTGCATCTGTGATTGATTGTTAGTATGATTATGTGTTGTTAATCGGTGATTTAATATCAATCTTGAAAGATAATTAAAATGATTTACATAAGTTAGAAAACACTATTTACCCCTCTCTAGTGTTAAATTAGCCTTCAGATCTATAATTTGCAACTCATAGTTGATAGTTCTCGTAGCTTGGATGCGACAAGTTTGTGGCAATTGAGATTTATGTCATGTCTCATAGAGGAGTTTGGATATTCTTCGAAAATGGAAGACGATCGATGAAGGGATTTTCAACAAACTTGAGTTTTGTGAAGAATGTGTCATGGGGAAACAAACTAAAGTATCATTCGATGAAGGAAAGCATGATTCAAGAGATGTTCTTAAGTATGTTCACATAGATGTTTGGGGTCGGACGGGTAGCTTCTTTGGGTAAAGCTCGTTATTATATTCTTTTATTGATGACTTTTCTTGAAAATTTTAGGTATATGTAATGGAGGTCAAGTTAGAGGCATTTGCAAAGTTCAAAGTATGGAAGGCTCTTGTTAAGAATGGGAGTAGTAAGTCTTTGAAGGTGTTAAGGTCCGACAATGGCAAGGAGTATGTTTTCAGAGAGTTGTTTAATTTTTACAAGCATCATTGTATTCGAAAGAATTTTACTACACCCGAGGATTCACAATCAATGTTGTAGCGGAGAGAATGAACCATATTCTACTTGAGAAAGCTCGATGTTTGAAATTGATATCGGATTTGCTGAAGGGATTTTAGGCCAAAGCTTTGTCAACCCCGGTGTATATTGTAAATCAAATTCCATGCTTGGCCATTGATACTAAAATTCCGAAGGAAGTGTGGAAAGGGAAGAGCATTGACTTGAGCTATCTTCGTGTCTTTGATAGTCCGATTTATGTGCATGATCCGAGAAATGATAAACTGAGCCTAGAGCTTTCAAAGGGGTCTTACTTGGTTATACGAACGGTGAAAAAGGCTATCGGATTTAGAATCAAGAAACGAAGAAGGTTGTAAATTCATGTCATGTTACTCTTGATGAATCGGCCTTGTTCAAGGAAAATGAGATTTCATCGAATCTTATGGATTTGGTTTGTGATAAATCATAGGAGATGGAAGTTGTTTCCACTTTTCGTCCAAGGAGTAGAGTTGTTGGAGATGCTTGTGTTGAGGAAGTAGTTAATGTTACATTACATAGTCCATATGTATCCTCTAGTAGTGTTGGTGATGTGCACAACTCTAGAGATGATTCGGTTCAAGGTGGATCCGAAAGGTGTTTAGGTGATAGTATTGCAGCTCGGATTAGTCGTCGTGTTATATGACCACTCGAAAGGTATGGTGATTGAAACTATCTTAGCTTTTGTGATAATTTGGATTATGCTCTTCATGTAGTCCAAGATGAGCAGATGGACTTTGATGACGTTATGGATTCGACTGATAGTTCGAACTGGATTTGCGCCATGGAGGAAGATATGCAATCTTTGTTGAAGAATCAAACTTGAGATTTGATTCCGCTTCCTAAAGGAAACTGTACAATTGAATGTAAATGGATATATAAGGTAAAGGATGATGAAAAGTACAAAGCTAGATTAATAGCTAAGGAGTTTGCACAAAAGAATAGAAAGGAGTATGATGAGAATTTGCACCGGTTGTACGCCATATTTCAATCCGGATTTACTTGCTATAGTTGTTATTGATGATTTGAAATTGAAGCAACTTGATGTGAAAACCGCCTTCTTGTATAGTGAATTGGATGAAGATATCCACATGGAGCAACCGGAAGGTTTTATTGAAGATAATAAGTTAAATTTGGTTTGCAAGTTGAAAAAAATCACTATATGGTTTAAAGCAATTACCTAGACAATGATACAAGAGATTTGATCATTTTATGCTTGAAAATGGTTTTGATAGAAGCATCAAAGATGCTTGTGTATATTCAAGGGGTTAGAAAATGATTTTTGGGTATATTTACTCTTGTACCTCCAATCCTAACGAAGTCATTCCTCCGGAATCCAATGAACAACAACGATTACATAGAACCAGCTTGTGAATTTTCAGCACCGTAGTAGAATCATTACTAACTATTAATCTACCCTCCCACATTGATTCGGGGTTGACTAAGTGCGAAAAGACAGTGCAAGCTTTGTTATGCCGAAACCTAAATGTAAAGTCGGCAACACTTCTAAATGCCACTTCTTCTCATCGCATCCATCTTTAGGACGATATAGTCACAGGTTTTCACAACTCAGTGTGTGAAAGATTTGTTCTCGGGTATACAGCTTCTATCGTAGTACTAATTCGAGAGGGCTTAGTGTGGATGACATGATCATTGCTTCTAAAGATAAAAATGAAATAAACAAGTTAAGAAAATATATTAAAATTGGAATTTGATATGAAAGATCGCTTGGAGAGGCAAAGAAAATTTTGAACATGGAAAGTGTTTTAAGTTGAAACTGACTCAAAATGAGTATATTGAGAAAGTGCTTTACCAGTTTGGCATTGAAAATGCAAAGGCGTCTAATACACTTTTACATTTGCATTTGAAGCTTTCGATTAAGGGACCACCTATCTTGAAGAAAGACAAGGCTTATAGCAAGAGTTCCATATGCAACTGCGGTTGGAAGTTTAATGTATGTCATGGTGTGTACAAAACCCGATATTGCAAATGCCATCGGAATGGTTAGTTAGTATATGGCTAATCCGAGAAAATTGCATTGGAAAGTCATGAAGGTTATTTTGAGATACCTTAAAGGTACTTCACATCATAGTCTTGTGTAATTTGGGGGTAGTGAAAGAATGAACTGAAAGTTAGTTGGTTATTGTAATTCGGACTATGCTGGTGATAGGGGTCGGAGAAAATCAACTTCTGGATATGTCTTCACACTTGGTGATACGACCATAAGTTGGAGATTGAGATTGCAAACCGAAATTGCTTTATCCACTATGGAGACAGAGTTGATAGCCGTGGTGGAGGCGGCAAAAGAAGAAATATATTTGAGGCGATTGTTATGTAACTTGGATCCTGAACACAATAGTATCGATGTTTAATGTGATAGCTAAAGTGCTTACATTTGACGAAAAATTTGGCTTTTAGCTCTCGGACTAAGCATATATAGGTGTGAGAGTCATTTTTGGTAGCCATGGATGAAGATAAACTTGTTCATCTTTGAAAAATGCACACAAAGGATAATGCGGCAGAAATGTTTACAAAAGCATTGTCGGTTGGAAAGTTCGAGCATTGCTCAAACTTGATTCGCTTGTTAAAGTGCTAGATGCCATGGGGTGGCACGGTTGAGAGAGTAGTTTGGTTATTAATGATGAAGAATATCGATGAAAGATAGTGGTTTTATCTTATTGATAAGTACTTGTTTGCACTCCAAAGTACTTTTATATTTTGGTAAGATGATTTTAGTTTTGGATACTTTAACACTTTGTTAGTTGGTGGTGACTTTATCGGAGCTTGTTGGGGGGGGTGTAATGGGTGGTGGCTTTGTCGGAGCTCATTGAAAAGTATTCAAGCATTACGAATATAGAGTTTGGTGATGTCTTTGTGTCATTGGTTTCTAGTGGTGTATGAAGATGGATATAGTGTCGATGTGGAGTATTGAATTTTGGCGACACTATATGTAGAGTTGAAGAAGATGGAAATAGCTTGATATCGATGAAGACGGTTTGCAAATCGGAGCTCAAAGGAGGAAAACATCACATGTTGAAGCAGAAAGTTCCGTTTCCTGTAAATTCAGATGTCTGAGAGACCTACTCAGACGGCTGAATGACTCATGAAACTATCTTGAAACTTTGCAGTGTATTTTGGACATTTTCAGACGACTGAAATAGGGAGACAGATGGCTGGTGGCGGAGTCAGGCATCTGAGTTTAGAGTTCAGACATTTGATTGTTGTTTTTGGGACAGTTTTTCCCAAGCTATTGTGTATCGTTTGTTAATGCTTCAAGGGATAAATTGGGTATTTATCAGGTGATATTTCATCATATACAAGGCTTTTTCGGATTTGAAAGGAAGGTGTTCATTCAAATAGAAAAGAGAATTATCCATCAAAGTTTCTTTAATTCTTAACTTCCACAAACCAAATTCAATAGAATTTTGATTGATCATTGTAATCAGTTTCTTGTACTTCTTCATTATTGGTAATAAAAAGACTCTCTTCAAAATGGATGTATCCTAATACGGCGTTAGTCGGTTCTACTATAAATCTTGTATGTGATTTACTTTCGTTATTGTGTTTATTGCTTGTTTGTTCTGTGATTTGGTTTTATTTTGGATTGAATTGAGATTTGGTGTTGAGATATTGATTAGTTATTTTTTCACAACTTGCAACAATATAGTTTTCCGCGGTGTTTGAAGTTTGGATTAGTGCGGTCTCGAATTTAAATTCCATAACACAGTGGGTATTAATGCTACCACACATAACTGCATGCATAAGCAAGCAGCATTGGGGATAATAATACTACCCACTGCTGGGATGCACTAATCAGATGGAATAGATTACATTTGTTTTTGTAGCGTCTATATCAAATTTTACATTATATTGGTGCTACATCTCAAGTTATCACTATTTTTTAGTAAAGTTCTATAAACTATTGTCAATGACATATCCGTCTTTTAGAATGTTAAGATATGTCTTAAAGGAGTTGTGAAGTGTCTAGTTCCAGAACAATAGACTTTCTGTTAACAAAAAAACTAAAATGTACGGAATTTCTTAATATGATTAATCATGTATGTTACTAGTGCGACTCATTCTCAACAGTAGACGACAATTGAACAGGGAAGATGTTTCTGTGCATGTTTGCATTGTTTATGCAAGAGAGACTCAATTGTATATGCAGCAAGTTGTTTAATTCTATGAATGTTTACTATGTGTATGCAAGAGACTCATTATATATACAGCAAGTTGAACCGTTCTTTGCTTAACCGTTCAAATGCTTTTGTCAATGTACAACATATACATAAAAAAAACTATTCACTGATTTATTCTTACCTACCAATATCAGTTCTCTCCCCATCTTCCGTTTCTGTCCCAAATAAAAGCATATAAAAGCGATTAGAGAGAGCTAGATAGATCAGGAGGAGAAGAAATGGCCGTAAGTCATATCCTGTATTTGTGATTCTTCGATGTACATATTTTAAATTAGCTACTCTTTTCATGCATGTGTTCTAGTCCCAATAGGAATTTGTGTATTGTTGGATTATTTGTTCTTGTGATTGGAAGAAATAGTTTGGAGATGAAACCTTGTATATTCTTGACTGTCTAACTATGTTGTAATATAGGTAACATAGGTTATTGATAGCTTGGGCTTTGTCTGATATGTTTTACTAATTAAGCAAAATTTAATTGTAGTGCTTAGCTAATCAACTAAATGTATGTCTGAGAATCAAAACACTGACATTTTAACTGTGTATAGAAAGCTCGTATACCGCAATTTGGAAAATGGGAAAGCGAAGGGAATCAACCTTACACCCACTACTTCAATGTTGCAAGAAAGGAGAAGATAGAAGGAAAGGTAATAATGAACCCAAATGACCCGGAGCAAAACCCAGAATCATTCGAGCAGGAACAATATCCAAAGCAAAAGAATGTCAATATCCGTGCACAGTCCAGTTATCCTCCAAGATCAAAGCCTCAGCGTAAGGCAAGCAGAGACAGCATAGATTCAGAAATTCAGTCTCAACAATCGCCTTACCGCGACTTTAATCGAGCAAAGCAACATGATGAAAACAGAGGTTCTCTAAGATCGGTTCCAAATACCCCAGACAGATCCAGAGCACAGGTATGTTCCCTATTATTACTTCTTCTATATGTTCTGTGAGCAAATGAAAATATGTTTATTTGTTTCGAAATGATAGTAAAGATCACGGTTATATGCATAAAATATATTATTCATGTGTTTAAATACCTGTATTTATATGTATTTTAAAACTTGTCTTATATTTTGTACTTAACCTATAAATAAATGCTAGCGATAATTTTAGATAATTCTTGAAAATTTAGCAAAGACGTAGTCTCCCATTGAGACTTTGGATTATAAAAGAATTATGTCAGTTCATGGGTTTCATGTTATATTTTGAGGAGTTACAAAAATGAAACCCCTCAAATTTTCAAACGAAGAATTGATTTAGATGTTTGTTTAATAAATGCCTAAATCGATTATAAATTCTGAACCATATGACTGAATTTGTAACCAATTATAAAATCTACCCTCGGGAGATTTCGGGTATGTATATTATATTTTGTAGCATGCATGCATACCCTTGTTAGAGATGCTCTAACGATGGTATCAGAACCTTGAATTGATTGGAATTTAACTAAGGTATATACAGGGCCAAAATGGAGCAGCGGTGCCAAGATTTGGAGACTGGGAGAATAATCCGGGAGCAGGAGAAGGATACACTCATATATTCCAAAAAGTGAGAGATGATAAGCAAGTTGGTGCACCTACTAACGGCCCTTCTCATAAAAACACTCCTAAACTAGTTACCAGCTACGAAGACAAGGTCACATTCTCTTCTTTTCTTATTCATTCATTCCTTTTGATTGTATTTTATTTTATACTTGTAAGTCCAATTTGATTAATCCCCTTAAACTGCATGAGGCGGCAAATGAAACAATTATATTTTCTTTTGTATAATTCAAAGTTCAGTGTATTTTTTTTTAATTTAAATCATCACAATTCAAATGAGTCTATTATTCATAAATTATATTAAAACAATTACCTTAACTGGAAGCCGATGCTAGGGAAAAGATGGAAAAGGAAAATGACAGGCAAACAGCATACATAAAGGGCGAAGGGCACTACTGTTTTTTGCTTCGTCCGATAAAATCAACGTCATATTGTTCTTTATATATAATAGAATAGATTTGAGATTTAGCTAATATGATTCCACTTTGCATTTCTTTTAAACGGGCATATAAATAAGTAATGTAAATGCCCGTTCATCATGCATATGCCGTTATGATAATCGCGCTATATTAACTGTTTTCAGTTATGTTGATTTTCAGGGATGTTGCTGCTGCTTTGGATTCTTCAGAAAATGAGGTGGTGTAAAGAGGACATAATTTTTGGTCAAAGGCTACCAAAAGATCATAGTGTGCATTTATACGACTATAGAATATATTAAATATTTATTGCTTCGCGGCAGTCCTAGGTTCATGTATCCATTTGTGTATACATTTATGTGAGAAAAATAGTGCATATTATATAAATTTGACATTTGTGCACACATATTCTATTGCTACTCGTGTGGGTTCATAAAGAACAATACTTTATTGAACAAAGTTGATGTCCATTTACTCTCAGTGATTTACATTCCATCTGAAGGTAACAAGAAAATGCTGCTTCTTTTTTTAACAAACCTGTAAACCATAGACAAAAGTGTGAATGCTTTTTACACACATATAAGCATTATTTAAGAATAACATGTACAACAAATACTAACAAATGCAAACATTTTTCACTATAATCACTGTAATACATATACCGTACATTCGTTTGAAAAGAATGAACATAAACATATTAATGCAAAATTTATTGATCATCTGATAAAGAAATTGTAACAAATCAGGCTTCAGAATTTTGAACCGGAAAATTATATATTTGTACTCCAGCATGAATGGAGTATTTTGTCAAGGCCGATTTATGTCAAACAATTGACGACAATCCTCTTCAACATATAATTTCCTGAAAGCAACATAAAATAATGTTAAAATCCAGAAGAAAGAAGAGTAGCCATAGATAAATTTATTAATTAAGTTTCCAGCAAATGCAAAGTATGATCTGAAAACCCTAAAAATAAACTAAACCAGGATACAACACATGTTTTCGTTTTGCAACCAGATGTGACAATAATTTAGGCAAGATGGGAACGAATGGAACACCGTCCCGAATAAATAATCACAGTTGCCAAATTAAATGATTAGGAAAATTTAAAGTTTATTCAACCACTATTGTTCTATCCAGAACACAAATTTAAAATTTTCAGGTTTTTGTTCCTCGGAACCAAAAGTGAAGGGCCCGTTTAGTTTGACAATGAGTTTTGTGTTTACATTTTCAACAGTATTTCAATATGAGCAGGAGATGAAAAGACGGTTGAAAACAATTAATATGGAAAATGGTCCCAACTTTTAAAATTGAAAATGATTTTTTTTTCCGCCTTCTGGTAAATACCAAAAAAAAAAAGCTCTTCCCCTTCCTCGTCTTTGTAGTGAATTGTGATAACTAATATTTTCCAATTCCTCGTTCTCTCTCGCGTCATGATATTTATGCTGAAAACACAAAACTCGTTTATAAGCCAAACAGGCACAAAATTCTCTCTTTCCCTCTCACATATTAGTAGCACAGTTTTGTTTGGTTCTGAATTTGAATCTCATTAATCACATTCAGACTTGGTCACAATAAATAGAGTCGACTTTATGACCAAATATGAACTTTGTCTACATATTTTGAATCTATGCAGTTAAGATTGGATAAACATCGACAATAGCTTGCATCTCAGACTTCAGGTATTGTCATACAAACAAATTAAGAAACCCGTTAAACCACCACAGCAACCAAATATGAAGTATATGGAAGATTATCAATACTTAGAGCACCTCCAAAGCCTAGAGATTACGACTACGTAATCCAAACCCCAAATTAGCTTCCAACTGTTGATTACGATTCGTAATGGGGCTAATTTGGTTGCAAATTTGTAACCAAAGCTAGGCTCCTGGAGGTCAGGCGCCTGTTTAATAAGCGCCGGACTCTGTTTAACAGGCGCTCAACCCGTCTCTCTTTTGGAAGAACCACACATAATCGTGTCTAGAAAGGACGCAATCATAATTTGTAATTTGTAAACTGTTAGAGATGCTCTTACATCAAAATAATATAATTCTAAGGGCCACTAATTCTTAAATTCAAGGCCAATAGTACCCTTGGCTTAGGCTCTGTCTTCTTACATTGTATGGACTGAAAATTTTCTATGATATATGCATTATTCTTGGTGCAGTTTTAACACTTTATCACTGTAAGCTGTAACTTGGGTGGTCTCAATTTCTTAGGATTGGTTCTGCTGCTCCTTTTATTTTGTCAGGGAAGTTCTCTGAAAATCCTAGCGTATTCATCCTCCTCAATTATTAGCAAATCAAGGATTCATCTGGTTTTATTATTGGATGAAACTGCTATGCTAATACAATCTAGACTGACTTTGAATCTTACAATATGTAATACCAAGGTGATCATTTCGATTCTCAATGACTATGCAAGTCACAAAAAACTAGTTTATATTATCTTTGAAACTGCAAAAGAGACAAAGAAAACTTACGCCAAATCTTCATTAGTCTCTGCTTTAGTTATGGACTTTCCTTCAGATTGCTCGAGAGATGTGTAGCGAATTATCATTTCTTTCAATGTATATTTTGTGCTTTTAATATCATTGTCCCACAAGATGCTCTGTACATAAAATGAAAATAGATAAATTAACAAACCCCTTCGCTAAGAATAGCTGCAAAATAAAATTACCATTCTCATTGTACACCAAGTAAAAAAAGTATCCTCGTTACCACTATACTACTATGTTATTCTAAGAAAACAAACCTTTTGCACGTACTCTCGCTTGATATCAAACACGGATGATTTGCCTTTTGCACAGAAAACTGAAGCATTCCATAGTGCACCTCTAGCTACCATTACAGATGTGGCACCTAAAATGAAATATCATACATTCTGATAAGAAAATAATCTCCGGATTATAATGAATTATTAAGCATGGAAATTTCATGAAAATTTTACATATTACATAGCATAGTTATTATTGCACCACAAAGAATTATCAGAAACTAATGAGATACACTAACGTAAAAAGGCAGCAAAGTGGAAAAAATTTGACGCGACAAAAATGATGGTAAAATGAAATATTATGTGCACTTTTAGAGTCACGTGTTGTAATACATAATTTGATGACAACCAATATCTATAACGAAAAATAAAAGCAGTTCTGCAAGTACTATTGCTACCTGTAGCACTTCTGATGCGTTCAATATCTTCATACTCAAATACATCTCCATTGGCTATGACCGGAATTGATACTGATGACACAACATCAGCAATTCCACTCCAGTTAGCAGGATCTCGTGGTCTGTCTTTAACCCTTCTGCAAACATACAAACGGCTTTTTTTTAGTACATGTGTAGTTACACCCTTTTCACCTTTTTTGGGTATTATCAAATTCAAAGTTTGATGCAAACAGCTGCAACTTCATAAAGCATACATCATATACTGATAATCTCTAAAATTCATATGATCTTTCAAAAAATGGTTCGGTTATTAATCACATTATATAGTGTATTTCATATCATGTGAACTGTATACGCATGAACTCCATAGAATATATTTGTAATAGTTTTGAATAATTAATCGGTATTGTCCATTTAAACTTTGTTTGAAATTTTAAAGTAAAATAAGTGTTTAATTGAATGAAATTTGTCGTTTAACAATGGTTTTTGTAGAAATTAACTACCAGAACTATATCTTAACTTCCAAAAATAGTAGGACCAATCAATGACTCTTAACTCCGCATAGACCAGAACAACCATTTAAACCAGTCCTAAATCTTGCCCTAAAAAAGGTGATATTGAATTACCATGTTAAACTCTTGAATTCAACTCTAAAAAATATTTAAAAGAGTCCACAGACAACAGCGATCCTTAATTGTTATAAAAAAGACGTCGGATTAAAACTTTCAAGTTAGAATCGACAACCTATAGCATGAAGAGGTTGCTGACAGCATATAACATGTACCCCAAACATCAACCTCTAAAGGCAATGTCTTTCCATTTATAAAAAGGATTGGCCAGAATCCTTCTCCTTGTCACCCTTTAATGATAATGGAGACAAGATTCAGCTCTATCATGTTTAGTTACCATTTAGCAATAGCCCAACAGAGTGGCATAAATAATTTCATTGAAATAGTAAAGTTTAGGTTGTTACGATAATGAATCACAAAGCATCTAAAGCAACTGCTAATTTACGTTTTATTAATGGCTAACGTGAAGAGAATACCTTCCATGAACAGCTAAAGCAGAAACTCCAGTTTTTTCAATTTTCTGTGCTAAATCAACTGTTTCTCGTGGTGAACTAAGCAGCCGAATTTTACATGTCACTGCTGTATGCAAATTCCTTTTTAATGTGGTCAAAATCTAGAGAGAGAACATAAACATCAGCAGCATTAAGCAAATCATGATAGGAACTTCCAACTATGAGGAAAAACTATTAACTTATGAAGTACATCATGAATTAGTTCTGGTTTAGAGAGTAAAGCAGCACCCATTCCTCCGCTAATAGAGAATGACTTTGGGCATCCCATATTGATATCTATAGCTGCTACATCTCTGCAACTGTAAAAGGAAGACCTGTCAGTACTCTTATATACGCGATGAATTGGCTGAAAATGTAAAAATTCGAAAGAAGAATAATGACCGTTGCCTTAATTGAAATTTGCATGAAGCATTTTCTGCTGGTTCTGGTTGACAAGATAATTATGAATTTGTGATTTAACAAAACATAGCTGGCTGAATGATTCTTCCGTACCAAAATAACATTTATAGAATACAGATTACCTACAAAGATGCCTTAAATCGATTTAGATCCATGCCTGCTATCGCAAGGACTTGACAGATTTAGATGTTTAACTCGCTATAAGAGCACAATCGGTAATGATTTGTTTGCTCAAAAAATTGCACTGAACTAGCCACCGTGTATCCAGATGCGCCTTGTTCATTTCTCCATTGTTAGTATACTCTTCTCCATGGCTAGTATTAAATTAAAACGGCAAATTGTTTCGATGTTCTAATAAAATGGCAAACGCTTTGCCGTTTTAAAAAGGGCAAACGCTTTGCTGTTTTAACACCCCACCCCGCTCCAACGACTATTGAAACAAATACTTTCTTCCTCATCACTTATAAATCATACCATAACCTTTTCATTTACCACAACCTTTTCATTTACCACAACATCATTTTTTTACACTGTCTTCTACCACTCAATTTATCCAAATATAAAACAATGTTGTAAACCAACAAAAAGTCCGCAAGCACAAATTGTACAATCTAACAGAGAAGATATCACGCGGATGAGAGAAACAGGTATCTTGTTTGCTTCAAACAAACACAAGTATGTTTGTTCATATTGCGTGGATGTTCAACATGTGTACAATTTAATGTATTACGCGGATGAGTGGAACATGTACTGACTATTTAAATGTATATTTTGTGTGAAAGAATTCATATAATTTTAATGGCAAACTCTGCTTATACTCCACAAGATTAATTAGGGTTGATAAAAGTGTATATAGAAGCCGATCGTAAACATATGCAAGAGGAGATTAACCAAGATTTACTGATTATCATTATCGAAGGTTTAACACTTATCCAGATTGTAGGTCAAGGCGAATGTATATAGATATTAGAAGTACTTATGCCACGTTTACCAGGGCTTGTCAAAAATACAGGAAAAATTTAGTTAAATTGATAAAGGAAAACGTTTTTCAGTTATCTCGAATAACTTACAACTCACGTTATCGATTCGAATATCGTACAAGCTTTGGTGGACATGCTGCATATGAATTTTTATCAGCTATATTGGGCAATTTGAGTAAGAATAAAGTGTGCTCATTTCGAGATTTTTTATGTATTTTCTAAATTATATGTTCTAAGCTCTGTTTGATTTCTAAGTCATGTATTTTCTAGGTTCAATACAATCATATTTAATAGAAATATATGAACATAATTAATAACAATTATGACAAACATATATAGCCCTACGTAAAAATATAACGCAGCATACACCATGACATGTCGTTCTGCAGCAATGTTATCTCACTTTCAAGTTTCGTGGCCTAATCAATGGCTCGTTGAGGTAATGGATTGTCAATCCATTTCTATGACCCATAACTGTTTGGGAAGTTGTAGCATCTAAAGTGGCGGCACCAATGTCATTTCCATTTCTACTGACGAAAAACAAAACTGACATTCCACATTTACAGTAAACTGAAGGAAAATCAATCTTTTGTTATCTTTCCAATTATTGGCTTCGTTGTTCCTGTCATCTTTGTCCGCGTCTTTATTGGATTCTCCGTTATTCTGCCTGTCATCTTTGCTCTACTTGTATTCTCAATACATGTAGCTCCCTCTAATGCTCTCTTAAATCTTTGTAATATTGCATATCGTTGTACCATTTGATCTCTTCTACGGACTGTCTCTTCCAAATATCCAAAACATCCGGAGTAATCACCAAACAAACATTATTATTATATTAAACGCATTTACAATTGCCTTGGATAGTATACTTGCATCATATGCACCGTAAAATGACTTGAAACTTGTTCGGTCGATTGTGATATCTTATCGGTAATTTATTATTAGTCATAGTAACGGTAACGTGCAAGTTTGCTACACTGAGATTGTGGCTGGTTTGGATTTCCATAGCACTATTATGTACGGCTGGGGTACTTCTATATTGACCTACTTGTACCACTGTTTGGATGCGCAGTGTGTTGTTTCGAAGTTCCAAGTTTCACTATTTGATTTTTGGAAGTTATTTCAGTGTTTGTATTTTGAGTATTCCCACGACTTCTACCTGATTGTTTTGGTCCTACAACCCCGATCAAATCGACATATCATACGCTGACTTATATAATTTGTATACGAGACTCCGCCATACTGAATATGTAAAGCATGGACGTAACACTGACTGTTATGAGGATATGTTGCAATGACGGGGCGGTCAAGCGCAAAGTGATATCTTGCAGACACAGGCATAGTCATAAACATAAGCAACATAGGTATATCAACTAGCCTAATTAGAGGCTGCACGGACTTGACTACATGCTGAGGTGGAGGTGAAACGGAAGAGATTTTCTGACTATGTGATGTACATTGATCGGATATTTGGGAGGGACGATGACTCACGTCGTTGTAGTTTCCATCCATGTAGAGATGATTAGATTCATGTTTTATGTAATTTCATTTATGTACCTATGATGTATTATGTACTCTTGTTCATGCTTTATGTACTCTGGTTCATGTATACTGTTATCATGATCTCCCTTTGTTTGTACTCTATGTATTATTTATTATGTAATCTCGTTCATGTTTGTTGTGAGCATGATTATTTTTTCCCACTACTCGTGACGTATTTGTATTATGTTCTCTGATTTATGCATCTTGTTACCATGATCGTCTTTTCTATGTATTCGTGACAAGATTTTAAATCTCGGCAATCTCGATCGAGATCTTGTTTGAGATCTCGTTTTCAAGATCAACAATTCAAAACAAGAAAACTTGGATACATCTCGCTGCAACTGGATCTCGGACAAGGTATTCAATTCTCGGTCGATATCTCAACCGAGCTCGATTTACGAGATCTTGGCCGAAATGATGTGTTTTTGAATTTTAGTTTTTTAATGGACTAGGCCTGAAATATATGCCTTGTTGCCTAGGCCTAAAATTCATGTTTTGTTTTAATAAACAAGTTGGACTTCCAACCATTCATTTATTTTACTCTCAAGTCACGAATACATGTCTAGGGTTTTTCTTTTTCAGTTGAAACGTTGATTTTTCTTCCTAAAATGCAGGCTTCGTCCTCAAATCCGGTAAGCTTTTATGTTAACTTCTTTTTTTTGCAAAAACTTTTTGAACCCTAATTATTTTGTACTATTTCCTTCTCTAGTTCATCTTCCATTCAAATTTCTGTAAAAAAAATTTATATTTTTTGATTCTTTTTTTGTTATATTATTTTTTGAAATAAATTCACTATTGATGACTTCCAATTTCATAGCAAAATTCAAAAATTTGTACTTAATCCAATTTTTGTGTTGCGTCTTTGTATTTTCTACTTAATTCTATGTTTTTACTGTGAATTTGTTTTTTTTCAAGATTAACTTGAAATGACAACGCCTTTTGCTGATTCAAATCACTTTTTAAGAGACGTTGAGAGGTCTTGCTGTTAGGTTATTTTTCATTTTTGTTCAACGTAGTTTGTCAGCTAATATATTGTATATTTGCATAAATATATATTCTTGTTAAAAAGAATGATATTAGTGATGTTAGTCTGGTTAAAACAGTACTAAATTACACACTCTATTAAAAGAAATTGAGTAATGAATTCAACATTTCAGCTTTATATATTTTTGTTTAATAAAGTGTGCTTGTTTGCTTGAATGTAAACTAATATTGAAAATATCAAATGGTTCGAGATTGAAAACCTAATAAGTTAAATCATTTTTGTAATTAATATATATAACTTTAGTTGCATATGTATACCAATATTAAAAATATCAAATAGTCTGAGATCGTTTCGAGATGTACTTCAGTTACCAAGATGTAATTTCGAGATGAACACCCGATATACATTTATCTCGTCCGAGATCTCACCAGATACGAGATCAGGCTCTTAAAATCTCCCGGACGAAACGTGACTGATATCCAAGATTTAAAACCTTAACTCGTGATGCATATTAATGTCATGCGTATAATACTAGTTTACATAATGTTATTAAATGTCTTCACATGTACTATGGCCATTATTGAGTTTTCTTCTCATGTAGTTTAGCCTTTAGTATACTATCAAGCGATGAGTCATAATCAGCCAGTGACTTGTCTTCTCATATGTTGTAGCAATTATTGGATTGTTGCAGTATTATAAATATTACCTCCCAAACAAACTTCTAACATCAGAATACTCAATTCTAATATTCAATATTCCAAGATGATGATTACAATCATATTTCTTTTCCTTCGTCATACGTCAATGAAAGTCCATTAATTCATGATATTCCTCCAACTTCATCATCCCATGAACCATAGACCGAGTGGTACATTGATATGACAAGTAGAACAATGGAGAATCCAACAAAAACGCAGACAAAGACGATAGGAACAGCATGGCCATCAACTAAGAAGATAGCAAAAGGTTGATTCTCCTCCAATTTACCGTAGACGTTTTTTTTTAAATAAGAGTGATACTTTATTTAAGTAGAACACTCATTTTGATGTCTCAGAAATTCAAACTCATAACCTCTAAAATTTCGATCTAGAGCATCATGTCATTAACCACTTGAGCTAGTTGTCCTTGATAATTCATTGTAGATGTGGAGTGCTGGTTTTGTTTCCCATCATCAAAAAACGAAAATTAAATTGATCGTCAACACTTTAGATGCTCCAACTTCCCAAACGATTATGGACTATGAAAATGAACTGACGATCCATTACCTCAACGAGCCGTTGATTACGCCACGAAACTTAAAAGTGAGATAGCACCGTTGTAGAATCGATTTAATTTACTACAATTTCAAGGTGATCGTAGACACAACCGATCTACGACATTGTGTCATGGCGTACGTAGTGTTATGTTTTTTTATGTAGAGTTGTGTATGCTTGTGTCAAGGTTGTTGTTATTAATTATGTTCATGTATATCCATCCAATAAGGTTATATTGGACTTAGATAATACATAATACTTAGAAAACACATAAAATTTGGAAAATGTATAAAACTTAAAAAAGGATGAAAAGTTTTGAAATGAACACACCTTATTCTCACTTAAATTGTCTAATATAGCTGACCCAAAGTTCATACTTCATATGCAGCATGTCCACTAAAAATTGTACGATATTCATCCAGCACTACTGTCTCAGTGGTTAGGCGCCCTGACGTTGTCCATGAGATCAAAGGTTTGAATTCTGCATAGCATGTGATTCGAACCATTGGACATATTGATTTGTAGTATGTTATATACTACGTTAAGACTTGTAGTACAATTATATACCACCATCTAAGTACCAAATTTAAAAAAAAACTGTTTGATGATCAAACCGATAAAATAAGTCGTAATTTGTTCGAGACAACTAGAAACCGTTTTCTTTTATCACTTCGGTTATAATTTCCCGATATTTTCAACAAATACTAGTAAACGTAGCGTTAAATACTTCTAGTATCCATATACAGTCATCTTGATCTACAGTTCAAATGATTGTTATGAGCTTCGTTAACAGTAATCAATAAAACTTGATTAATCTCTTATTCCATATGTTTACAAGCGGCTTCTATGTACAGTGTTATCAACATCAAATAACCTTATGGAGTTCAAACGGAGTTTGTCATTGAGATTTTATGAATTTTCTACATGAAATACACATTTAAATAGTTAGCACATGTTTCATTCATGCGATATCTTCAACGTTCGTTAGATTGTACACATATCAAACATCCATGCTATATGAACAAACACACTTGTATTTGTTTGAAGCACACAAGATACATGTTTCACTTATCCATATGATATCTTCAACGTCTGTTACATTGTACACTTGTGCTTACGAATTTCTTATCGGATGACGACATAATTTTGTTTTTAATAAAATTAAGTAACATAAGATATAGTAGAAGAAGAACGATGTTGTAGTAGATGAGGAGTTGCATGAGAGAGAGAAAGTATCTGTTTAAATGATCGTTAGAGCGGGCTGTTAAAACGCAAACCATTGCCACTTTGACAAAATTAATAAAACAGCAAAGAGTGCCGTTTTAATAAAATGTCAAGCTCTTTGCCGTTTTAATTTAAAACAACAAACTCTTTGCCGTTTTAATAAAATGGCAAATTCTTTGCCGTTTTAATTTAAAACAACAAACTCTTTGCCGTTTTAACACTCAGTGTTCCCGACCAGTTTACCAGCTACGGAAAAGAGTGAAATTAACCATGGATAAAAGAACAAGTCACATTTGAGTGCACGGTGGCTAGTTCAATACAACTTTTTGAATAAATAAATCATTACTGTCTATATTCTAAACAACAAACACCTTTTTTACACCTATAAGTATCAAAGCATTAGTAATTTTTCTTTCACAAACACCTCTTTTACACCTACAAATATTAAAGCATTAGTAATTTTTCTTCCACCGTAAAAGCTATATAAGAGTACTTAAAACCAGCCAATTCTTTTCACCAAAACCTTGAAGCTGCATTTAAAGCTTGTGTACCCACTATTGGCACCCAAGTTTCTGCTTGCGGCCACCATGGTCGGCGACCAACCAGCGTGTGAACCTTGCTTGGTTCGGCGGTTGTTAGCCGATCATAGATAAAAGAACAAGTCACATTTGAGTGCACGGTGGCTAGTTCAATACAACTTTTTGAATAAATAAATCATTACTGTCTATATTCTAAACAACAAACACCTTTTTTACACCTATAAGTATCAAAGCATTAGTAATTTTTCTTTCACAAACACCTCTTTTATACCTACAAATATCAAAGCATTAGTAATTTTTCTTTCCACCGTAAAAGCTATATAAGAGTACTTAAAACCAGCCAATTCTTTTCACCAAAACCTTGAAGCTGCATTTAAAGCTTGTGTACCCACTATTGGCATCCAAGTTTCTGCTTGCGGCCACCATGGTCGGCGACCAACCAGCGTGCGAACCTTGCTTGGTTCGGCGGTTGTTAGCCGATCATAGTGAAAAAAAATTAAAAAAAATTGCACGTTGGCAGGGCCGGCCCAGGGGCAAGCCCACCAAGCTCTGGGATGGGGCAGCCCACTGAGCCGGGCAACAGAAAAAATCTGTTTTACTTCAAAGTTACAGCTCAATAGCAATCTCCATGTTTGCGATGCTTGAACCCAAAAAACTAGGGTTTCAAAAATCAACGCCTTCTAAATAATCATCGCTGCATACTCGGCTATTCCATCAGCCATCGTCGGCTCATCCTTGCTTCATACGCGATATTTTCTACTGCTGATTTGAAGTCCTGCTACTGTCTCTTTATACTGCCACTGCTAATTAAGTATGCGAATTTCTTGTTTTGAGTTGTCTAATTTTCTAAAATTGAGTCGCCCTTTTACTGCTTTAGATTTCATTAACATTGAAAACGCCTGAAGCTAATAACTTATTAGTATTTAGTTATAAACAACTAGTTTTCTGCAAATAATCGTTTAGGAATTGAAATTTGAAAGTCGAAGCTAAAAAACTAATAATTATTTAGGAACTGATACTTACATCGATGTACTATTTTTCCTGCAGTGTGTGTATGTCTACCTGCAAACATTTCGACAGAACCCAATATGATTTGCATGTACACTTAACTAGATACACTAGTTTGTAAACTTGATACATTTAGTTAAAAATTAAATACACTGTTTTGTAAACTATTTGAGACTATAAGTATTGCAGCCCACTTAATGTGGCAACTTTTGTATAAAAAGTTGGCACTTTGTTATGTTATAGTTTTATATGTGATTTTATGCTTATATATAAAAAAGAAAATTTAAAAAAATTGACATGTTATATAGTAAGGGGCAAAAAAATTCACATTGGGCTTGGGCAACCGATTCTTTGGGCCGCCCCTGCACGTTGGCCACTAGCGAAACGCGGGTGCTGATACTAAGACACTAAAGCTTTACACCTTTGCGCCTACACAATTGCATTTATCAATGACAACAATGTGGCATTATCACAAACTTTCAGGAAGGTATATGTTATATGTTTTTCTCCCTTTCATTTAATCATTTCCATTAGGGTCGTATTTGTATATTAAACTAGCAAATTTCGTAACTTTCAATATCCATTTGCTGTGCATTGGCATCATTTACTTGTGCAAAAGTTATTCAAGTTGATCAATTTAAAGCTTATAAAAAGAAAAAAGACTCGGTCCTTCAAAAAATATGTCACAACCAAACAGAAATGTATATTTATATTAATTTTATATAAGAAAGCAAAAACTCACACAATTTGAGCTGCATGTAGAGCTCTAACAGCATCAGAAGTACCCATCTGAAAAACAACTCGATCCTTCTCTTCTTCACAAGTTCTAAACACAACGCTATTGGTCCCTTTCTCAACAAAATCAACACTTTTGAGAAACTCGTTAACTTTACGCTCGCATTTGACCATTTTATGATCAATAATTTCTTCGCCATATGTGACGTCAGCCCCATACTCAGCTGCCAACATTCTGAGTGGCAACGTGCCCTAATACAAGATACAAATCAACAATTTTCGCAAATATACTCACAACAATTCAAGAAGAGTGCGAATTTACCGCTCGAACCATTGGAGCAAGAACTAGCTTGTTATTGTAATCCATTTCTGGTTTGATTTTGGAAAGTTCGGATTGCAAATAAAATTATGAAAAATGAAAATAAAATAAGATTTGTTTTTGTGAACTATGCTTTGTTTGAGAAACACTGTTGCTTTGACTGCGTCTATCAACTTTCTAAGGCGATGCAAAATCGGGTGCGCATTTGTACACCCGATTCAACTTTAATTAATTAAAAACAATTAATGACATCATTATTTCATAAGCAAGACAGACAAATTATAAGAGGATTTTGTTATGATCTAAAATAGTCGACTGGTCGACCATTTTTAAAGTGTGATGCTAAAAGCACACAGAAATGTGTTGTTTAATATCATTACTAAAGAGTACCATTCATAATAAAATTATATGCTAGTTCATACCAAATAGCATAAAAATGAAGCATCCAAATCATTTAAACCCTAACTTCCGTTGTTCTTCTTCTTCAACCAAAACTCATAGCATAATTACCTCATTTGCATCAGTATACTACTTTGCATCCGTTTCATAATTTGAATTATTCAAATCCATCGTATCATATCAATTAACTAACAAAATCAATGACAAAACTTTAACACTATTTGTAAATACAATATAAAAAAAATTGATATAACCCTATCAAAAATATCGATTGACAAAATAAAAAAAACATAAAAAAAAATATTTTTAATCAAATTTACCTTGTTTCCCACTATAGAAGATTATCCACTATATTATTTTTCTTCTTTTGATGTTCAACTTACTCCTTAATTAGAATAGTGCTCATTCTCACTGGATTAGTGGTCTAAAATTTCTATAATTGAAATTTTGAAGAAAAGACTTTTAACGCAACTGCGATGTTTTTTTGGCGTGTGCAAAATCGATGATTAATGACTGTGTGGAGAGAAAGAAGAGGTATTAAGTTATTAAACATGATTAAACTTTAATATGGTAGCAGCACATTTATATGTGCTTTTAGTTGCATATTTTTTAAAAGGCGGTTAATTAATTTACAAAATTATTCTCTATTCGTCGTTCTCTTTTAATTTACAAAATTATTCTCTATTCCTCGTTCTCTTCATTTTTTTCATTTCTCGTTCTTTTATTCAACTCATATTCTTTGTTGTCGCCAAAAAAGGAAAACACTGTTATCATAAAAAAAATGATACGTTTTTGTAGTGTATTAAGAATGAAATAAGTTTTTTTTTTTTGTTTTGTAGTTTAATTTGATACTGTATAAAATTGTTGTTATGATTTGAATGGTGATAATTTCAAACTAGGTATTACATAATAGAATTAGGCTATCAATATTAGCCGTATTTATACATGTGTGCTATCAATATGTATATATAGTTTATAAAGTAAATATATTTAATATAAAGAATTTATAAATTCAAACTCAATTATTAGATTCAAAATTTAAAAATTAGATCCAGATCTAGATCTACAAAATGAAATATATTTAGATCCAAATCTAGATCTACAAAATGAAATATCTAGTAATTTCAAATTCAAACCAATATACTAATTTTATACAAATACATATATACATATATATAATTCGAATATATATATATATATATATGCATGTATGTATGTATGTATGTATCTGTGCGTGTACTATATATATTAAATAATATTTAGAAATACTATATCTCTACTATTAATAATGATAGTTCAATTAACATGCAATCAACCGTGTCTTTTTGAAATTCCAATTTTACCCTTCCATTCTTTCGGATATTGGAATTTCAACCATCACCAAATTCCATAAGTCCAAAGTGATATGGTTTTGATGAAGAGAATCGGTGTAAATAAATGCCACAACTAGGTAATGCTTAATAATGTAAAATTAGATTTTTACCGAAACTAAGTAAGCGATAAATTTGGCGAAATGTCACAGCACTGCTAAGTGACGTGTGAACATTAACATTTGAGTAGTTCACTATTAATCATTGACCAATTTACACCTAATGAGTCACAAAATCAAAATGATGAATTCTCCTTAGACCAGACGATTTAATTAGTTTATAACTTTTATAAATTAATTAATATTTATGAAATAATAATTATAAAAGTTAAATATGATTTGAGGAATAAATATTATCGTATATATTTATAATAGTTAATATATCAATCGATATGCGATATCAACAAGCAATTAAATTAGATTTAACTAATAATATTTATTTGGGCTTAAATGTGTTGTTAGCCCATGATATTAAGATGTTAATTTCAGCAGCAACATAAACTATAAGGGATGGCTAAAAGGCTAGAGGTATTTGAAGATGGATGGCTTAGATCTAGTGAGACTTAGTATGAGATATGATCCATATTTGTCTTTATTTCATCCACTGTAAAAAGTCCTCTAACCCTAATTGTTTTAGGACTTTTTGGTTGCCTCTATTCCTCTATTGTTGGCCGATCTATACCTCAAGGAGTCCAACAAAATTCAACTCAAATCAATTCGAAAGGTGATACCTATTAGATAGTTAAAGGCCTACGATTCAAGGATTAGCAATACGCCGAATCGAGAAGATTTCAAATGAGAGAGAATTCATCATTAAAAGGTGTGCTTAAAGGCATTAGTATTAGGTATGTATTTACTATACTATCTAATTTATAATTTCTGAATAATAGCATATTATTCATAATATACTTACATGCATGCATGCATGCATGCATGCATACATACATACATACATACATACATATATATATATATATATATATATATATATTGTTAGTTAGGTGACGATTCTTATACGTATTAATGTTGTCACATATTAGATTGGTTATATGTATATATATTAATCAAAAAAATAAATTTCATTTTATGTTGATCTGAAGTGCATAGCGGCATATATTTTATTTTTAACTGTTATCATTTTATTAATTAATATATATGTATATATTAATATGCCATTTAATTTTAATTATATGACTTGAATCTATTTATATCATCATATCATGTAAATAATTGATTTATATTTTATAAATGCATATTTACAATAATTATAATTTTTGGTGACTGCAAATTATTTTTTAACAATTATTTACTATTATTTATTATTTTTAAATCAATATACAAATTATACAATTCATATAAAATAACATGTGTTTCAGAAATTAAATTATAAATTTTATAAAGTTATTTATCATCATATAAACTCTCGGCCAAAAAACCAGAATTTTAAAATCAATTTTTATATTTTTAAAAAATCATTTTTATATTTGGTCGAAAACCTTTAATTAATTAAAAATCATATTTTGACTGTGAAAATTCTAGAATTTTTTTCTAACCTTAAATATCATGCTTGATTTTCTTTAAATTTAAAATTCGAACAATATAACACAAAAATATTTATTATTATTATTTTATTATATTTATGCTAATTAATATATATATATATATATTAATAAAATAAAATTATAAATAATTTTTTGTGTGTTATGCATTCAATTTGGAAAAGTAAAAAAAAAAAATTTCATAATTAATATATACACACACACAAATACTTATTTAAACATTATTAATACAGTTATATATATATATATATTTAAAATTTAATAATAATTTTGTTACTCTAATACATACATGCATATGTACATATATATATATATATATGCAAAATGATTTAAAAAGAATTGTTATATATTATGTACATACATATATATATTATTTAAATTTTAATACTATAATATATATGTATATAAGTCATTAACATATATATATATATATCACAAGTTTTTAATATTTATATAAATAACAAATTTACATACATACATGTATTTGAACAACATTTAATACATATAGGATGAGCTAACATGTCTATCGCGATGTAAATCCCAACATTTATATATGCGTATATTATATCTTGCATGGATTATTATGTTACACATACCTAAGGGTTTCCAACACAATTCGAAGATGTTTTTCATGCTCTTCCTCGGTTTTAGAATAAACAAGAATATCATCTATAAAGATGAGAACAAATCGATCGAGGAAGTCTTTGGAAACTCGATTCATAAGGTCAACAAAATAAGCTAGAGCATTCATTAAACCAAATGGCATTACAAGCCATTCATAAGATCCATAGCGAGTACGGAACGATGTCAAAGGAATGCTATCCTCTGCAATACGAAGCTAATGAAAACCGGTTGCTAAGTCTAACTGTGAACTTGTCAATCTTCTATTTAGTTCATTTGTATATTTTAATTGCTTAAATTTTATCAATCATACTAAATGCACAAGTTTATTAGTGTATATTATTATAAAATTATATAGCATATGTTCTTACAATGTTAGAATGGTTAAATGTTACAATTTCATTTTTCTAATAAGGCTCCCACTAGTCTTATATGTTTCTCCAAACCCTAAGATGCAACACAATTTTTTTTCAACTTTACTAGTAGGTGTTAGGGCTCATATATCTTAGTATTTTGACCTTGAGTTTTCTCAATAAGTCATAGCCCCACAAATGATAGATAACTCCTTATCAGTTGTGTCATATACAACTCCTAACATATGGTTCCTTGTATAGTATATGTGCCTTGAGTTTGCTCAACAAATACACATAGTTATTTTACCTCGTCTAGTCAATATGTAAATAATACTACATATAACATCTCAGCCTTAAGTTTGCTCAACAACCAGAGAGTATGTAAGTAACTTATTAATATATAAATGGTAGAGGACAACATTTATATTAAAGGTTCATAATATTCAACATATTTAATTGAGCGATATCAACTTAAGGAAAAATTTATTTCTTATGTAATACCCTTGTGATTCAAGTGTCAAACATAACAGAAATCATCATGTACATACATTTACGTATGTATTTATTCCATAAGTCTGTTTGGGTTTCTTTAATGTTCCACCTTTGGTTTATATATTCATATTATATAGGTTTAAGTATTGTATAACTTTTATATTTCATTAACTTATATAACAATTTTATGTATAACATAATATTAATTATGTTATCTCGCCTTTTGGCAAAGCCGTAACACCAAGGAATTGACTGAAAACCAAAGACAATTTGTCCCAACGATCGGTTATACACAGGTTCGCTATGGATACTGGCAAATTTATTCCGAGCCTGGATCGAGCTACAACTAACATGGTATGATAAGCAAAGCTATAAAAGCCAACGTTCCAAATTTCATGTCAATCGGAGTCCGTATGCTCAAGATATGGATCGATCAAGATCAAGAAAGAAAACACCCGCTCGTATCCCTTAGTGCCTACTCCTCTTCGTATCCATCATGTATTTTCCGCTTTGTATCCATCAGTTGAAGATATTTCATATCGGTTCCACTCCTACACATTGCGTATCGATCATCCATCAACACAGTTCGTATCGATCGGCTAACGATCGATACGAGATATGCAACCAAGCAATCGATACGCAATAGCACCTGAAAACATCGATATGAAACTAACTACCCAGTGATCGATACGAAACGTATAAGTGAATATCGATACAAAAGGAATAAGTACGTATCAATGAAAACTGAAGTAAAAGCCATCGATACGAAGCGGCTTTGATCATCGATACGAAGAAGATAAGCTAACATCGATACGAAATAAAGTGTAGGTCATCGATAGGAAAAGAGAGTGCCCAAACCAATACAAAGTAAGCATGGAAAAGTGGAAGAAGCACTCACTCGACATGAAAAGTGGATCGCATCTGGATCATAGCTCCACGTCATCGAAGTGCAGCTGATCGATACGAACTCCTATCAATCCAAAGTTGATCCATACGTATGTGATGGATACGAGGACGCCAGCCTATTTGCAAATCCAAACTTGGATCGATCATAACTCAAAATCTACAAGTCCAAATGCCACCAAATTTTCATAGGAGCTTGCATACCATCTCAAGAATGTCCATGATCGATCTCAGCCCAAAAGGACCTCATCTTGATCGATACGAATGGTATGCATATCGATCATGGATCGATCCCAAATGACCATGGATCGATCTGGTGGGCCCACCCATGTGAGAGAAGGAGTATTCCGAGATCTGAGCCAGATATTTTTACCCTACGCCTATAAATAGCAGCCATATGCCTCCGGAAAATGGACTTTTGGCTCCATTACGCCGATACTCTACCGAAGACCTTTTCTAACTTGAGCACTTGAGTGTTTACTATTGTAATCAGATTGTAACCTTTAATAAAACAGCAAACTTTCTATAGTAGATGTAGGCCACAACGCCAAACCACTCTAAATTCATGTGTTCTTGCATTTCTATTTGTCTGTTTTGGCGTGTTTGTTAGGTTAGCCTCTTTTTACATTTATATTCTTCATTTTAATCTCTTCAAATACGGCCGAAGAGTATTGTACCCAATTTTGGTACAAACACTTTGGTGCTTTCACTGGGAAAACCCAGTTTTTCTCCTGCTCATTGGATCTACTGCCGTCGTTGGATTGCAAGAATCTATGGAGGAGATCCAGATTTAACATCTAGTAGTTCGTTCCATCCTATTCAGATTGCATCAGATCTAGGAAAGAGCTACGCCAACCATAGTTAACACAAGGGCTGCTTCAACTGCCGCTAATCTAGAAGGACGGGATGGACAGAACCCCGCACAACTGCCTGCTACATGTCAGAATTCGGCTAGACCCTCAGATCCACAAGGCTCTGTCACTAGGGAGGAGTTTCAGATGATAATGCAAGTACTAACTCAGAGCCATCAGGAGCTAACGCAATAAATCGGTGCCAACATGAAGCTGGCCCACCGACTGAACGAGGAGAGACGAAGGAGATCCAAAAGGGATCGTGCTTCCTATTCATCCACCGAAAGCTCAGCTTCTTCTGATTTCAACCATAGATCTAAACGTCCACGGCTGGATGGAAGCTACGCACAAGCCTCTGGGCATCAGCGTATTCTGAATCTCAGATAAGGTGGAGCTGGTCCCCTCCACGGGGCACCAGGCTGGACCGTGCTCCCGAGGAGGGGCACCTCCTTATCACACTACTGATAGACATGCAGCTCTGCCGCGACAAATATGGAAGCTCAACTTTATAATAAACCAAACCCAACCTTTCATCAACATAATCATGCTCCTGAACCCTATGTGCCCGAAGATCTGGAGCCAAGGAGGCGAGGCACGGTCGACCGCCCCCGAACCATCCTCGCAACGTGGAACCCGACCACGCCTTGGCCAAAATGTCCAAATGCCATACATTCCAACCATGATCCGTCAAATGATCCACGAAAGTCAAGGCCTCACCAACGACAACTGGGGAATCTCCCGAAGTCATACGCCATTCACTAACGACATCCTTTATGCTGAACCACCACGCCGATTCAGAATGCCGACTTTACCTGTTTACGAAGGGAGTTCGGACCCTAACCAACACATCCTGAAGTATGAATGGCTCATGAACACCGCACGAGCTGTAACAACCCGCATATTTTACGATTTTATATTTAAATATTTTATTTAAATATAACGTCGTTAATTGGATTAAGTTCGAAAAGCTACTTTTTGCAAACGATCGAATTAGGACTCGGGACCACTTCCATTGAGTCCAAAATGGCATTTGCGACTTTTTTGAGTATAAGCTTCGATAGGTTTGGAGTAAGTTGATTTTTGCTATTTTCTATTGGGCTTTTTGGGTTTGGGTTTGACCCAACTCATCATATAACCTAGTTCAGCCCCTCTCCTCTCCTCTTCACTACATTCTATTTTCTTAAACACTCTTGCACAACTGAAAATGGGGAGAGGAATGGGAAATTAAAACACCAAGCACTAGTTTTCAATTGCAAACTACAAATTCTTGCTCCAAACTCTTGGAAAAGCTAAGGTAAGCTCCATCTTCATCTTCTCCATCTCTTCTCCTCTTCAATTTCAGAAAATTCCTAAACATAATTTAGGAAATACTTGTTTTAAATCTTAGATTGAAGCTTGTAGAGTTGAAGTGAAGAGTGATTGATCTTTTCCTTGTGTTTGTGCTTCTCATCTTTGTTTTTGAGTTAAAAAGGTGAGTTTTGAACTCACATCTACTTCTCTTGATATCATTGATGTTAGGTATGAATTCCTAACGCTTATTCATGTTCAATTGCTTTTGGTTTGAATTGATTTGGTGACCATTTCCATTTTTGGTGTTTTGAAGTCAAAAACTCTAAAAATCATAGCTTTGATGTTGAACATGTTTTTGGTGGTGAATTGGAGAGCCAATGGGGCTGGGTTATCGTTTGGCAAAATCCCCTTAAGTCCATTGCTCAACCGGTTGCAAATGGTGAGAGTTTGCAATTCCATTTGATAGGCTGGAAAACAATTTTAGCTACAGCCAGTCGACTGGCCCCTGCAGTCAGTCGACTGACTGCAGGGTCTGAAAACTCTCGGGTTATGGTTCAGTCGACTGACTGCAGAAGGCCAGTCAACTGACCTGCTTGTTTTTACCTATTTTTCACCATTTTTCTTGAATTTCCAATTTTAACCGATTCGGGTTGTTGCAATTAGTTGTTATTGCATATTTGACTTTGATAATTCCTTTTTGATTTCGTGCACGGGTCTTTATATAATGATCTTTGTAAAGTGTATTAAAACTCGTTTCTCCAATTTAAAATTTCTATTTAAAATACACACACAATTTTGCACTTCGAGCGAAGAGGGAGGAGAATCAAATGATTAAATAAAACGCGTGCTATGAACACGTGCGTTTATCTTTTCAGTTAATTCCTAATCTATTCGTTAGACCGTTTTGACCTTTGGGTCTGGTTTACCGATGAAATGAGGTGAACTTTTTACTGCTTTGAGTGTGAGATTGGCTAACGGTTAGTAAACCGTTTAGTGCGAACGTGTGGTATGGGACTCACGTTAACATTTCTCGGGTTCCTTTCTGAGAGTTGTGACACATTACGCCAGTTAGTGGTGTCCAGTACTGGGCCTTCGGACCTTCACCACTATGGTTTGTTGCCTTCGGGGTTTGTTGCCTTCGGGCTTAAGCCTTCGGGGTTTGTTGCCTTCGGGTATGTTGCCTTCGGGCTTAAGCCTTCGGGTTTGTGCCTTCGGGTTTGTTGCCCTATAGTATCACTTTTGGAGTTGGTCATTCGTCGTCGCTCGAGTGATATTTGGGTTTGTGCCTTCGGGTTTGTGGATCCTTGTTATACAGTACTGAGCTCGAGCATCTTTTGTTTCTTTGACAATTATATTTCCCTAGTGTATCGCTCTTCGGTGTAGGTTCTTTGAACCACACGATATGTAGCTATTACCTTGTGGAAACTTGTGTTACCATTGTTGGTATTTGTTAATTGCCTTCTAGGCTTGATTTGGGATATGTATGTCCTTTGTTTATTTGAGTTGCCCATGATATGAGGCTTATTTTGATTCATCTTATGTTAGATGATTTGGATATCTTTTTTGGAGATAATTATGGTACTTTATGATCTTGTATGTTCATTATCATTTAGTTTATCTAACTGATTTGTTTAGCTAGACTGACCCGTGTATTTTATACTCGGGTCAGACCGAGATGTTTCAGGTTAGGTACTTTGGACTTGGCCTATTTTGCTTCCACATGGACTATTCTGCTAGCTCCTTTTTGTCATAGATTTTTGTGTAGTCCTTTCTGACTGTAACTCTGATATGTATTCTATTGACTCGCCTATATATTGTGGTTTGCTTTACCACTTGACATGTATCATTTTGTAAACTCTGTGATGTATCTGTATATGTGAAAATGTCTGTGATGATCTACTGTTCTGTGATGTGTATTACATTTGAGTTGTTATATTTTATTCTGATAGATCCTCAGCCACCTATGGCTTTGTATTAAGTATTTATTGGATATGTCGATCCATTTAAGTAAGAAGTGGCATTGTCGGCGTATTCAACAGATAATTAAGACGAGGCTATAGATGGTCGCTCCTAACCGGCTCTATTCTCCGCATTAGCAGACGGTGTTACCTTGTAATACTCTTTGCTAATGTGGGTCTCGGAGTGGGGCGTTACAGCTTGGTATCAGAGCGAGGTTCAGAACAAAATATGATAAACATAGAACAGAGACACATATTACGGTACATTAAAGTGTTGTACGAATGTTACGAATTTTTGAATCATCGTGCCTTTATTCTTTCCTTGCCTTTGGGGTAGATAGAATTTTTGGGAATACGTCTACAAATGTATTTTTCCGTAGTATTCCATATTTGAATTAATGATATCTACCTTGTGTATAATCTTTATCTTATCTTATCTTTCAGCTAATGGTCGGAAGAGGCCGAGGACGACGCTCGGATGCTGGGCAATCCAGTGGCTCGCATCCGGACGACGTTTATATGTCTACCGATCAGTTCTTGGAGTTATTCAGGAGCACTCAGCCTCCAGCTCCTATTCGTGCATCTCCTCCACGCAAGTCTGCCTTTGCACGCCTGTGTAGTGATTTTTCTCATCTTGGTGGTAAGCCATTCAAAGGCTCCGAGTCTGTTCTTGAGGTCCAAGCTTGGATTCGCACATGCGAACGTATCTTCTCTCGCATGGATCTTTCTGACCATGATCGAGTTCTAGTAACTTCTAGCTTATTGCAAGAGCATGCCCTTGATTGGTACGAGCCTCTTATATCTGAACTTGATGAGTCTGTTCTTTCTTGGACTCAGTTCCGGGAGCGATTCGAACTTAAATTCGTTCCTGAATCTGAGAAAGTTCTATTAGCCTCTCGCTTCCTTAAGTTGAAGCAAGGGAAGTCTTCCGTTTCTGAATATGTTGCATCTTTCGAGGCCTTATCTAAGTATGGTCTTGAATTCATTAGCACTTCGTATAAGAAGAATATGAAGTTTGTCTCTGGTCTTAAGAAATATCTTAAGAAGTCTTTAATGCTCCAGCTTAAGCTTTCTTTTGAGGAGTTGGTTGATTCGGCACTTCATCTCGAGGCCATCGAGAAGGAGTGCGATAGTGGTGATGATGTTGAGGTTCGCAAGAACCCCAATAAGAAGAAGTTTCCATTTCATAAGCAGGGATTTCTTCCTTCCAAGAAGAAGAAGCCCATTGAATCTAGTTCTAACTCTCAATCTGCTGGAACACCTTCCAATCGGAAGTGTTTCAATTGTGGTTCTCCTTATCATATGATTCGAGCTTGTCCTAAGCCTCTCTTCTGCCATTATTGCAAGAAGGAAGGTCATCATGTTTCCTCCTGCCCTACTGTTCCTAATGAAAAGTCTGGCAAGCTTTTTGTTGCTAAAGCTTCTGGAGGTCCTTCTCAGCCCAGAGGTATATCTCCATCTATTTTGGAAGGTTCTATTTTATTTCATGACCATAGTATTCGAGTTCTTTTCGATACGGGTGCTTCGCATTCTTTCGTACATAAAAAGCTCATCGATGATTTGTCTTTGGATGTTTCTTGTATGATTACTTCGTTGAGGATTGCGAATCCTATTGGGGGATCCGCAACCCTTAGCATGCTTTGTGATGATGTTGCGATTGTTTTATGTGGATTTTATTTTTATGCGAATCTGCATGTTATTTCTTATTTGGATTTTGATATGATTTTGGGTATGGACTGGCTAGTGAGATACGATGCCAGGATTATTTGTTCTGAAAGAATTTTATATCTTCGACATCCAGATTCGTTTACTCTGCTATCACTTGTTCTTCGGAATGTGGATAATTCCGAGATGGCTTTATATTCTTTTGACTCATGAGATGATGATGATATATCTTGTATTCCTATTGTTTATGACTTCTTGGATGTTTTTGAGTTGGTTTCGGGTTTGCCACCCAAGCGGGCAATCGAGTTCCGCATTGATCTCGTTCCAAGCGCGCAACCAGTTGGGCGTCCTCCCACGAGGATGTCTACAAAAGAAAATGAGGAACTCAAGAAGCTGCTTTTAGAGCTTGAGTCCAAGCAGTTGATTCAGTCCAGTTTTTCACCGTGGGGTACCGCGGTCGTCTTCGTGAAGAAGTCCGATGGAACTCTTAGGCTTTGCATCGACTATCGCAAGCTTAATGAGTTGACCATCAAGAATAGGTATCCTTTGCCGAGGATCGATGATATGTTCGATCTATTGAGTGGCGCTAAGGTCTTCTCTCAGCTCGACCTTGCCACTGGTTTTCATCAGCTCCGAGTCGCGGAAGATAGCATACCCCTTACAGCTTTCCGCACTCGTTATGGTTCTTTCGAGTGGCTCGTTATGCCGTTCGGTCTGACGAAAGCCCCGGCTTTCTTTGTTGATCTTATGAATCGGGTATTCCGGGAATATCTCGATAAGTTCGTCCTTGTGTTCATTGACGACATTCTTGTTTATTCTAAGTCGGAAGCCGAGCATGCTAATCACTTGAGAATTGTATTAAGTACTCTTCATCGCCATCAGCTAAAAGCCAAATTCTCCAAGTGCCATTTTTGGGAGAATAAGGTTAAGTTCTTAGGCCATGTTGTATCTTCCGATGGCATCTCTGTCGATCCCTCAAAGATCGAAGCTATCCAGAATTGGAAGAGGCCTGAGAATGTTCATGAGATTCGTAGTTTCCTTGGATTGGCGGGTTATTACCATCGGTTCATTAAGGATTTTTCCCGTGTTGTGCTTCCTCTCACCAGCCTTACTCGGAAAGGCATTCGTTATATTTGGTCCGACAAGTGTGAAGCTTCCTTTCAGACATTGAAGGAACTTCTCACTAATGCTCCTATTCTTGTGGTTCCCGAAGGGAATCATGATCTTGTTGTCTACACCGATGCTTGTGGTAGTGGTCTCGGTGCCGTGCTTATGCAGAAGGATCGAGTAGTTGCTTATGCTTCTAGGCAACTGCGTCCGAATGAAGTTCGCTATGCCACTCATAATCTTGAGTTAGCCGCTATTGTCTTCGCCTTGAAGATTTGGCGACACTATTTATTAGGTGAGCGCTTCATTCTCTATACCGATCATAAATCCTTGAAGTATTTGTTCACTCAGAAGGAACTCAATATGAGGCAACAGCGTTGGCTCGAGTTTCTTGCCTCCTATGACTTTGATATCCTATATACCCCTGGTAAGGGTAATCGTGTTGCTGATGCGCTTAGTCGCAGACATTCGGCTGTCGTTTCTTTGATGCTTGCCGAATGGGATATGTTGGGTACGTTTCTATCACTACCAAGTCCAGATGAGAAAGGAGCCACCGAACCGTTCGGTGCCAAGCCAACAGAAGAAAGTAAGGGACGAACCAGCCTCTACCGGACCAATACCTATTCAAGCATCACCGAACCAACCCCATAGCCGGACCAACTCTCACCGAACCAACTCCATAGCCGGACCAACTCTGTGCCGAACCAACTCCATAGCCGGACCAACTCTGTTCCAGACCAACTCAATGCCAGACCAAATGCTACCGGACCAAGACATGCCAGGCTAGATCACATCAGCCCAGGCCCACCAGCGGCTATATACATCCAAGACCCATGCTCCCTACCTCACTCTATAAATAGAGGGGCAGGGGTACAACAATGGGGACAAGTTTGAGAGCTCAAGCACGGAGAGAACTTGCAAACAACTTTCTTTTACTTGTACCAAAGCTTTGTACTTGTAATCTAAACAAGAGAAGAGAAATAACATATAAAGTGGACGTAGGCACATTCTGGCTGAACCACTATAAATCCGCGTGTCTTTTTACAGTTTAGCCCTTGCTTTTCATATATTTGCATAAATCACCCAAACCACTAAGAACAACATAAGATCTACTAAATCATACGACTTTGAGGTGTTTGTCCATTTTTTGTGCAAACATTTTTGGTGCTTTCACTGAGAGCTAGAAGCTCGAAGCTTCAGCTTCTTCCACTTAACGTTTTTCCTAACAACATCATCCACCGTTCGGAAAACATGCCTCCCAAGCAGAAAAAAGATGTTAACAAAGGAAAAAACATCGCTTCCAGCAGTCTTCCAGATCCAGCGGTCACGGATCAAGTAAATCGTCCTCCTCTAGCGGCAGTACCGAATGAAGGACAGGCTAATCCGACCACTCCTACCGTAGAACAGCCCGCAGCAATTACTAGGGCAGATCTAGACAGGGTTGTGGTTGAAGTAACTAATCGCTTCACGTCCCAGCAGGAAGCCTTGGTGGACCATCTCATGTCACGCTTAAGGGATGCTGAAGAGTCCAACCGCAACACTGAATCATGGGGTGAGTCCCAGTCTGGAGGGTCTCGGAGACAACAAGGATCTTTCTTCTTCGAAGGAGCTAACGGCAGAAGCAGCCATGGTGGGAGTCGAGATCGAGCACAGCCCGAAGTTAGGCCTGAAGAAACACTTGGAACCGAACCCCACGGGGGAGGTACAGGGCGGAGGTACAGGGCGGAGGTCAACTGTAGCTGAGCCTGTCATACTGCCTAACCACGGAAACGCCAGTGACCGGGGCCGAGCTAGAGTCCAGCCCGAAGTTGGACCCGAGGAAGTGCTTAGATCAGAACCCAGTAGGGGAAGATCAAGGCAAGGGCCAACTATGGCTGACCCTAGCATGCTCCCAGAAGACCAAAGGCAGCCACCGGAAAATATGTGGAATGATAGACGATACCATCCCTACAGATCATCTGGATGGGATCAATCCCACAGAACAGGGCCAAATTCGTTTCTATCTGCTCCAAATTCAGATGAAAGGATGGCACGCTTATTCAGAGAGTGCATCCAACAGGAGCAAAGAGATCGAGGGATAGGCGCTAGGGTAACCAGCCCTTTCGCCCGCAACATCGAAATTGCTATCACCCCCCGAGAATGGAAGATGCCAACAATGGAACCTTACAAAGGAACCTCTGACCCCGTTGTACACTTACAGAGGTACACACAACATATGCTCATGAGTGGAGCGACAGAGGGAGTACTGTGCAAATGCTTTCCGCTCTTCTTAGCAGATCTCGCTACCTCCTGGTTCTATCATCTACCCCAGGGATCCATCAGCTCGTGGGAAATGTTGAAAGAAAAGTTTATCAGTCAGTTCCGCATCCATGTGGAACAACCTAAGGACGCTTATTCCTTATCCAGCGTCAAACAAAAACCTGGAGAGAAACTGCAGCAATACCTAACCCGCTTCAATGCCGCAGCAGCCGCAGTCCAAGATGCCGATGAGAAGCTTATCCTAATGGCCCTTTGTAGTGGTGTGCATCCAGACACTAAATTTGCTAGAAGGTTGACAAAAGAAAAACCAGCTACTTTACCCGATTTCTTCCATGAGGCTGGGAAATATATGAGGCTTGAGGATGCTGCCGTTGAGGGGAAGTCAGGACAGCAAAATAAGGCAACTCACAGCAACGCCCCTGCTGTGGCAAGGGACGTCCGAAGAAATGATTCCAGAGACAATGCTGGGGGCAAGATGGGAGAAAAGCGCCTATATCGGCCAGGACCGAGATTCGACACTTACACTCCTTTGAACGAGACCGTCGAAAATATCTTCCTTGCCACCCAAGGCAAAATTAGATACAAACGCCCACCATACAAGAAGGAATCAGATAACGCACAGAAGTCTGGAAAGTTCTGCCGCTTCCACGAATCTCATGGGCACGATACCAATGAATGCCATCATCTCCGGGACTTGATTGAGGAACACATCAGATAGAAGAAACTGGAACGCTATGTAAAAGGTCAAGACAGGGCTCCAACTCCTGCCAATGAGAACCCAAGGCTACCCTCACCGGAGATCGGCAGAGGAAACCACAACACTAGCGGCTCTAGTCAAGAGAAGATAGTGGTCCATACCATCTCGGGAGGACCGCACATCGCAGACAGGAGCTGGAAAGAGATGGAAAGATATGGAAAGTCGCTCAGAGACAATAAAGACTGTGTCAATTCAGTTATAGAAGAACGCCACCCGAAAAGGAAAGAAAGTGATGACATCACATTCGGTAAGCGTGACCTAGAAGGAAGGCAATACCCTCACATGGATCCCATGGTTATCTCTGCCCGGCTCGGTCCCGCTGAAGTTTACCGAATCTTAGTGGACACTGGAAGCTCAGTAAATATCCTGTTCAAACATGCCTTCGACAAAATGAAACTATCAATGAAGGATGTATCTCCCTGCGATAAACCACTACACGATTTCACTGGAGATGCGAAGATGCCCCTCGAGCAACTGGACCTCTTTGTTGAGATTGGAATCCATCCCCGCTCCATTGTACGGAAACAGACGTTTGTGCTAATAGAAAACCATTCGGCCTACAACGCCTTCTTAGGAAGGCCGGCCTTGTCTGACTTCCAAATTGTCCTAGCCCCATGGTGCCTAAAGATGAAATTTCCAACGGACAATGGAGTAGGGGAAGTAGAAGGAGACCAGGACATTGCTCGAGACTGCTATGTGACCAAACTTCGCAACAACCACAGGAAAGATAAAGGGAAGGGTGTAGAGTTTGCCCTCTGCACGAAAAGTCTAGAAGCATAGCAACTAAAGAAAGCCCCTCCTCTTCGATATACCAGCGACCCTTTCAATGAATTAGACCCTAGGGACAAAGAGGAGGAGGCCACCGCCGATCCTGCAGAGGCTATGGAGTTTGTATCTGTAGACAAGCACGACTCAAGAAGACTATTAAAAATTGGGTCCCAACTAAAAGCAGAGTTGAAGGAGCAACTCATTGACTTTCTCCGCCACAACTTGGATGTATTCGCATGGTCACATGCTGATATAACCGGAATCTCCCCCGACGTAGCATGCCATGTACTAAACATTGATCCTACCAAGGCGCCCGTAAAATAAAGAAAGAGAAGTATGGGGGCAGAGCGATCGGCAACCCTCGATGAAGAAGTAAAGAATCTACTCGCCGATGACTTCATACGAGAAGCCATCTACCCGGAATGGATCGCTAACCCGGTGCTGGTAAAGAAGGCTAATGGGAAGTGGCGAACATGCATTGACTTCTCCAACCTAAACGACGCCTGCCCAAAGGATTGCTTCTCACTTCCCCGAATCGACCAACTTGTAGACAGCACAGCCTGGCACGAGCTCTTATCTTTTATGGACACATACTCAGGGTATAACCAAATTCCTATGCATGCTCCCGACCAAGACCACACTAGTTTCATCACCGACCGGGGTTTATGCTGCTATAAGGTAATGCCTTTCGGACTTAAAAATGCAGGAGCCACCTACCAGCGCCTCGTCAACAAGATGTTTGCGAGGCTAATAGGGCAAACTATGGAAGTGTACGTGGATGACATGCTGGTAATGTCAAGGAAAACCGACGATCACGTAAGCCACCTAGGCGAGATGTTCCAAGTACTTCGACAGTATGGAATGAAGTTGAATCCTCTAAAATGCTCCTTCGGAGTGTCATCAGGAAAGTTCTTAGGATTCATCGTCCATGCCAGAGAGATTGAAGCAAACCCTGAACAAGTCCGAGCGCTAAGGGATATCAAGATACCTTCCACTCGGAAGGAAATGCAAAGCCTGAATGGAAAAGTGGCCGCCCTAATTCATCTCCAAAGCAACAGACAAGTGTGTCCCCTTTTTCGAAGCTCTAAAGAAAGACAAAGGAAAGTTCGAATGGACCGACGAATGCCTGACCGCTTTCCTTAACTTAATCGAACACCTCCAGAAACCACTGGTACTCTCAACTCCAAGCGAAGGCGAAGAATTATACCTGTACCTTGCTGTGTCATCTCACGCCCTAAGCGCTTCCTTGGTAAGGGAAGACAACCGCACGCAGCGGCCAGTTTACTTCGTCAGTAAGAGGTTTACGGGGGCAGAAGTCAGATATCCTAAACTTGAGAAGCTAGCATACTGTTTACTAATCACATCGCGGAAACTGTGTCACTACTTCCAGTCCCATTCCATCAAAGTTCTGACCGATCAACCACTGAGGCAGGTACTCCATCGTCCCGACACTTCTGGGCGACTACTTAAATGGTGCATTGAACTAAGTCAGTATGATATCACCTATCACCCTCGCACCGCCATCAAGGGACAAGCCATGGTTGATTTCATTGCCGAATTCACTACCAACGAAGATAAGGAGCAATTGGAAATAGCAGAAGACATCAAGTGGAATCTCTTTGTGGATGGTGCATCAAACGAACAAGGCTTGGGGGCAGGTGTGGTAATAATCACTCCCAGGGGAAATAAGCTGCACTATGCTATAAGGTTGGAATTCGCTGCCACCAACAACGATGCAGAATATGAAGCAGTGATAGCTGGATTAGAACTTGCCATAGAAATCGGAGCCAATTCTTTGTGCCTTCATAGCGATTCTTAACTTATTGTTAATCAAATACTAGGAGAATTCCAAGCTCGAGAAGAACGACTCATAGCATATTTAAAGAAGACCAAGTTACTTCTCAGCCGATTGGACCACTACTTAGTCAAACACATCCCTCGGGAAGAGAACCAAGAGGCCGACGAATTGGCAAAGCAAGCAAGTATGAGAGACATCGCCATCTTCGGAGCAGTAACCATCTCAAAGCAACTGACCCCAAGTTTTGAGCAAGTAAATCTGATAGCTGCAACCGAAGAAGCAACTTGGATGACTCCCATCCGAGACTACCTACAAAGTGGCACACTACCCAACAGGCATAACGAAGTCAAGAAAATCTTAAGGAAAGCTTCCCGCTACACAATACAAGAAGACATCCTCTATCGGCGCGGATTCTCTAACCCGTTATTAAGGTGTGTCGCTGGGAGGGAAGCCAAGGAAATCTTATTCAACATTCATCAGGGAAGCTGCGGAGATCACACCGGAGGGCAAACATTAGCAAAAAAGATACTCCGGTATGGATATTTCTGGCCCACCTTAAGCAAGGACGCCTTAGATTTTGTCAAAAAGTGTGACAGATGCCAGAAGTTTGCTAAGATTCCACGGCTACTAACAACTGAGATTACTCAAATGACCAGCCCTTGGCCCTTCGCAATATGGGGAATTGACTTAATCAGCGAGCAACCAATGGGCCGAGGCGGGGCCAAATATGCTATAGTGGCAGTCGACTATTTCACCAAATGGGTGGAAGCGGAACCTCTGAATAAAGTATCTTCAGCAAAAGTTATTAACTTCTTGATCAAAAATGTTATGTGCAAGTACGAAGTCCCACTCAAAATCATATCAGACAATGGACTTCAGTTTGATAACGAGGAATTCGCCAACTGGTGCCAAGAGCACGGAATTCACAAAAGCTTCTCATCCGTAGCGTATCCCCAGGCAAACGGACAAGTCGAAGCCGTCAACAAAATTCTGAAAACTCTAATAAAAACGAAGCTCGAAAAGTCAAAGGGCGCTTGGGTGGATGAACTTCCTACGGCACTATGGGCCTATCGCACATCTTTCAGAACATCAACGGGGCACACTCCTTTCTCTTTGGCATACGGATCGGAGGCTATGCTCCCAGTTGAAACCATTGTGCCTTCCCACCGTAGGATCCACTATAACCCAGAAGAGAACGAAGAACTCCTTCACATGTCTTTGGATCTAGTTGAGGAGAGAAGAAATGATGCAGTCCTTAAAGCAGCAGCCCACAAACAAAAAGTGGCGGCACAATACAACTCCAAAGTCAAGCATCGTACCTTACAAGAAGGGGATCTTGTCCTCAAGCGAATCTTCCCTCGCCCCGGAGCGCTAGACCCAATCTGGGATGGACCATATGTAATTCATAAAGATCTCCACAACGGAGCCTATATTTTGTCAACAGTGGACGGAGAGGTGTTCCAGAGGGCATGGAACATCCAACACCTCCGTCGATACTTTTCTTAACTTGTATTGCCCATATGAAGTGAATTAACAAAGAGAATCAGTGGACGTAGGCATTTTCGTGCCGAACCACTTTAAAAAAACCTTGTCTCTTTTTTAACTTGTTCCTTTATATCTTGGCTGCTTGTTAACTTTATCCTTTTCTGTTGAACAAAATCATGTGCATACAGCGTTTCAATTCAAAGCACTCCACAGCGCAACTTCACCTGGACAAGACCTAACAGGTACTACGCGAATCTATGCCCTCGCCAATGAGACACTTTTGCTCCGGCATCCCTCTACTGCGGGTTAACTCATTGCTCGCGACGGCCCTTAAAGCCAACTGTAATGAGCCGATTATAAGCCACCGAGAAGGCCGACTATAGCCGAGGCAGCTCATTACAGTGTTCGGCTCGCCGGCAACTGTGAACCGACTATAAGCCCCAACATAAGGTGTGGCCAGCCAGGGGCAGTTCACGGTTGACGATCGGCACCCACGCTAGCCGGCCATAGTAAATCGAATAATACCCACGATTACGAGCCATAATGGCCCGGGTAGTTACTGTGCGCGATCTCGGCTCCGATGTGTCTTAAGTGCGGCTGTGGTAAAAAAGAATTAACTCCCCGCGGAGGCGTAAGATGGGTGACAAATGTCTCCAAGACCCACAGCTAGGGAAAGTGACTACAAAGCCCGTTTGCCACGAACTTAAGCACATCGAAGGCCTTCCGTGATTGGAAGTTTTACTTTTTCACATATTTCAATTTTACTTAAGCAACTTTTCTCCTATCCTCTATAACGATCCCTAAAGCACAGGTCACAGAATAGGAGGCATTCGCAAATGAAACCGGATGGCCGGGCACTCGACCACATTTTCACACTCAGTCACGCTAAAGCCGCCGTCTACAACTAAAGCAGGAGGGACGATATTTTATTTTTGTGTGCCTAAAAACATAGCTATAGTTTATTCGCACCTCACGCTAACATTGCAAGTCATAAAATTATGTTTTAAAACAAGAACCTGACATCAAACACAGTTTGATTACAAGAATATGCATAGCTATATTTCTCATACAACGTGTTAAAATAGCAACAAACATTCAAAAGACGACAAGATCAGCTTAAGTTAAAAAATTACCACCTAAGAGTTGCTTTACTAATTTAAGACTAACATATACAACCATGTCAAGCCCACAAAAAGAATTTTCCAGGCCTAATCAAGGAGCCGGCTGCGTCGGGGTCTTGCCCTTGTCCTGTTGCCCACCTATCCGGTCAGAAAAATAAATCATTAGTGATAAGCAACAGAGTTGACAAAAGAAGAAAATAAAGAAGAAGAGGTTACCAGCAACTTCCCCTTGATCATCTTGGTCGTCATCCCTTACTTCCACGCCTACCTCCTCAGCTGCAAACAACCGCATCCCCTCCTTCACCGCTATCTTCTCCTCCTTGGTAAACTGAGTGGTAACCACATCCATCCTAAAGGCCGCTCCACCTTCCTTATCTGCCTCAGCCTTGGCCTCCTCTAAAGCCCTGAGGTAAATCCTAGCCATAACCCGGGGGTAGTCGTCCATCCAAGATAAGTTGCCCTGTTTCCAAATGCGAAAGTACATATCCTGCAGCATGTCATCCATCATCCCCTCATTTTCCTCAAACTCCCTCATACGGGCCTCAGAAACCGATAGCCTTGCAATGGCAGCATCCCTTTCCAGTCGGTATCGCGAGCAGTCAGCCTGAAGGGACCTCCTCATCACCTCCATCTCCTCCTTTAGCCTGACCTGAGCAAGCTCTGCCGCTTCAAGCTTCCCCGACAGCTCCTCTACCTGCTCAAGATCCGCCCTCCGAACCTCGTCCACTGTCGAGATGGCCATATTTATCTGCTCCTTGCAGGCAGCCTCCATCTTCCGCAATTCTGCCTTACTAGCCTCCTCCATAGTCTTCCTCAACCGCCCAGAGGCGGTCTCATGTTGAGAAATCTGAATGGCCTGATCAGCAAGCTGTTTGGCCTGATCCGAAACCATCAATCGTAGTCGGATGTTGGCACTCCCAATCTCCTCTCCAGCCTTAACCAGCCGGGCATGATGCCCCATTAGCTTCCTAGTCTCCTCCGCCACCCGATCAATATTAGCCTTGGCCTCGTCTCCCATGGTAACTATCCGAGTAGTAAGTAAATCGAGATCTAAGGACTTGGCCTCATCAAGCACCCGTACCATGGGATTGCGGGGAAGAAGGTGCTCACCGGTAACCTTGTCAAAGGTAATATCATGAGAACTTGGATCCAGATCAGGATGACCCGTAAATGGATTACGAGCCAAGCCAGGATGATCAATCTGAGTAACGGTAGGATTTTCAGACGGGTGCGGAGAGAGTGCGAACTCAGTATCCTCCTCCGTGATATCATGAAGAGGCTGAACTGGGGGCTGAGGACCAAGTGAAGGTTCGGATAAGGGATGACTCCTCTTTCTCTTTTGAATAACCTCTTCAATAACCCCGAGAAGAGGACGGTAGCCGACTACATCCCCGAAACGGTGGGTCGAAGGCTTCGGCTTGGCGGAAGCTTTGGAGAGCTTGTATTGTTCAAGCCTGTGCCGAAGATCCGAGGCCTTGGCCGTTTTACCTACTCCTGATATGAAGAACAAGTGTCACAAGCTTACACTGATCCATAATTCGAGAAACGCGATAAATTAAAAGGTAAAAGAAGGAAGGAAACACATCTGTTATACAAACCCTGGGGAGGAGTAGGATACTGCAATGAGTCCTGGATTTCATTCCAGGACAGAAGCGGATCATAAAATATTCCTAAGTCCCTATCATAAATGGAGCCGGCAGGTGTCAAAAGTTCACCTTGAGTCGTCGGAGCCACCTTGGCTGGAATAGTCTGAGAAGACTCGCTTGCACCGGTCCCGGCCTTGTCAGCTTTCCCGGATTTCTCTACCAAAGCCGGTTCTCCGTCCAGCCCCTCGAAAGCTTGGTGGTATGCATCATCCGTCCACTCCTGAATCTCGCCTGCTTGCCCAGGAAGCAAGGCCCCGATGCCATCGCTACCGTCACCACCTTCCCGGTCATCTCCACCCTCACCTCTCTCCTCCTCCACATCTTCCTTCCCCGGAGTAAGTGGACAAGTGCTGGGGGAAGGACCATCCGACTTCTTAAGCTTCTTACCTCCGACCACTGGAGATTTTGAGAAAGGTTTCCTCTTGCCACTCTCTACTGTGACACCTCCCTTAGCTTGAGCAGCTGCCCTCTCCTCCGCCGTTTCCCTCTGCTTGACTACTGACTGCTATGGAAGGATCAAATTATACTCCAGAAGGGTCGCATTTCTGATCAGGTAAGCAGCCGATCTATCTCTCCCGGGGATAGCTTCTATCTCGGCCGCCGTCTGAACCAGGCGGTCATTCTCCACAACCGCAAAACCACCTGTCGCTAGCAAGAAATAAAAGCACGTAAGATAAAGCACTGCAGTTGTAACGGAAATTATAAATAAAGCTTCACACTTACAGCCGGAGGTGAAGCGACGAATGGAAACAGAGTCACCCCTGATGAAGAACCATTCTTTCTTGAACATACTGAACTTCGAGTATAAGTCCACGACGGGCTTAAAGGATACGTCAGATTCCAAGCTGATATAGGGAGACCCCTTCTTGTAGCCTCTCAAGTTGTACAAATACCGGATCTCCCGGTTGGAAGGAGGACACCCATATCTCCTCTGGAAGATGACGAAGAGACTTAACAGAATGGCATAAGAGTTGGGTTGAAGCTGGAATGGGGCCACCTTTAGATATGTAAGAAAGCTGACTACCCAAGTATTAAGAGGCGGGATGGCACCACACATGCAGTGGTATCTGCTGTAGGCAAAGTACCCTTCAGGAGGGTCATATGGCATAACTTCTCTCCCTGGCAACAGCATGCGCGCTCTATCGATTCCGAAAGAACGGGAGATGACATCAAGCTGCTCCTCCTTGAGGGAGCTGGGAAAGCAATCGGGCGGGGAGTTCAGAAGCTCCTGAGGGCCGTACCCGTCCACCAGTGATCTCGGGGCAGTTCCGTGACGTTCCGGTCCTGACTGAGCAGGGGGCACTGCGGAAGATTCTCCTTCGCCCTGGGACTTCTTTTTATCCGATCGAGTTTCTGCTTTGCGAGACATTATCTGCAACATCGGAAAAACATGTTGTTAAAACAGAGGATATAAACAAGCAAGTACACGTAGTCCGGAATTTCGCTCGTGATATGAAAAGTGAAAAAATCAAGTGTGTAAAGTTCATTCGGCACCCATACTACGAGCCCATTCGGCATTCTCATCTCGAAAAATTCATCCGGCTTTTCTCAGTAAAGGCTCATTCGGCATTCACAACTAAAGTTAATTCGGTACGTAGGACACACAAGTTTCATTCGGCGAAGGGAAGTTAAGTACCTGATTCGGCAGGCTAAAGCGGTTCGGCAGTAGGATAAAATCTAATTCGGCTATGTGACTGATTTGGCTCGGCTGTCTCGTTCGGTAGAAGATAACAAAGGCTCTAGTTCCATACTTATAGGTGAAGGTAGACCTCCGGACCAACCGGTTCGGTACTAAAAATCGAATGGGAATGTCAAAATTGGATAACCTGAAACAAAGCACGACATATATTAGCATATGCCCTACTTTGGGGGGCAAATGTTGGGTACGTTTCTATCACTACCAAGTCCAGATGAGAAAGGAGCCACCGAACCATTCGGTGCCAAGCCAACAGAAGAAAGTAAGGGACGAACCAGCCTCTACCGGACCAATACCTATTCAAGCATCACCGAACCAACCCCATAGCCGGACCAACTCTCACCGAACCAACTCCATAGCCGGACCAACTCTGTGCCAAACCAACTCCATAGCCGGACCAACTCGGTGCCGGACCAACTCTGTTCCAGACCAACTCAATGCCAGACCAAATGCTACCGGACCAAGACATGCCAGGCCAGATCACATCAGCCCAGGCCCACCAGCAGCTATATACATCCAAGACCCCTGCTCCCTACCTCACTCTATAAATAGAGGGGCAGGGGTACAACAATGGGGACAAGTTTGAGAGCTCAAGCACGGAGAGAACTTGCAAACAACTTTCTTTTACTTGTACCAAAGCTTTGTACTTGTAATCTAAACAAGAGAAGAGAAATAACATATAAAGTGGACGTAGGCACATTCTGGCTGAACCACTATAAATCCACGTGTCTTTTTACAATTTAGCCCTTGCTTTTCATATATTTGCATAAATCACCCAAACCACTAAGAACAACATAAGATCTACTAAATCATACGACTTTGAGGTGTTTGTCCATTTTTAGTGCAAATAGGATATTCTTGAGACTCTATCTTTTTGTGATATTCGTGATCGAGCTCCATCTTCTGATTCTTCGATAGTATTATTCAGTTTGGAAGCTCGACCCTCTCTATTGGTTCGTATTGCCGAAGCTCAGCGGCGTGATCCTGATCTTGTGCATCTTATTCAGCTTTGTGAGACTGAACCCCGTGATGAGGCGTTGCGGGATTTCAGCATTGATCTTCATGGGTGTCTTCACAAGAAGAACCGTCTTGTTGTGCCTTATGATTCTGCACTTAGGCATGACATTCTTGACGACTGTCATCGGTCTAAGTATACTATTCATCCTGGCAGTAGTAAGATGTATGCCGATATGCATCGCCTTTATTATTGGGAAGGCATGAAGCGCGATGTGGCGAGTTATGTGAGTAATTGCATGACTTGTCAACGTATTAAAGCCGAACATCAGCGCCCTTCTGGTCTCCTTCAGCCTCTTGAGATTCCTTTGTGGAAATGGGATCAGATTTCGATGGATTTCATTGATGGCCTACCTCGTACGAGATCGGGCCATTCTAGCATTTGGGTTATTGTTGATCGCCTCACCAAGTCAGCTCATTTTATTCGTATTAAATCTAATAGGACTGTTTCTCTTTTGGCTAAGTTATTTATCAAGGAAATCGTGAGACTTCACGGTGTTCCTAGTTCGATTGTGAGTGACCGTGATCCTTTATTCACCAGTCATTTCTGGAAGAGTCTTCAGCAAGCTTTGGGAATAAAGCTTAATTTCAGCACAGCTTATCATCCGCAGTCTGATGGACAGACTGAATGGGTGAATCGTATCTTGGAAGATCTCCTCCGTATTTGTATTCTTGATTTCGGAGGTAGTTGGGAGGATCATCTACCCCTTGTAGAGTTCTCCTACAACAATAGTTTTCAGTCCAATATTGGTATGGCTCCTTTTGAAGCCTTATACGGAAGGCCATGTCGATCACCTTCTTGTTGGTTGGAATCTGGGGAGAAGCTTATTATTGGCCCAGATTTTGTTCATGATTCTTCTGAGAAGATTGTTCTTATTCGTCAGAGAATGAAAGAGGCACAAAGCCGCCAGAAATCCTATGCGGATAACCGTAGGAAGCCTCTCGAGTTCTCGGTTGGTGATCTCGTCTTTATTCGCGTTTCTCCTTTGAAAGGGGTTATGCGCTTCAGTGTGACAGGGAAATTGGCTCCTCGCTTTGTAGGACCATTTCCTATTACTGAACGTATTGGCCCTGTGGCTTATAGAGTTTCACTTCCAGCTCATCTATCCGGAGTTCACAACGTGTTTCACGTCTCTCAGCTTCGGAAGTGTCTTCGAGAATCGAATTTTGTTATCGACTCTCCTGATTTGCAAGGGCTTGAGATCTCACCAGATTTATCTATTGTGCAGCAGCCTGTTCGCGTACTTTCCACGGAGGTGAGACACCTTCGAAACAAGGACGTGCCGCTCATTAAAGTTCAATGGTCCGCTAATCCCAATGACTGTACTTGGGAAACCAGAGAGTTTATCGAGCGATCCTATCCGGGTTTTCTATCTTTGCTTAGCACTGGTGAGAATATCTTTTTATCTCAAGCTTATTTTTCTTGTCTTGATGTAAGTAAGTATGTAGTTGTTGCAAATTCTTCTCTAGTTGTTGCAAATCCCAATGATGTAAGTATCCGGGTTTTCTATCTTTGTTTTCTTGTCTTCTTGTTTTCTTGTCTTCTTGGATGTAAGTATGTAAGTATGTAGTTGTTGCAAATTCTTCTTGGATGTAAGTATGAAAGGGGAGATCTGTAACAACCCGCATATTTTACGATTTTATATTTAAATATAACGTCGTTAATCAGATTAAGTCCGAAAAGCTACTTTTTGCAAACGGTCGAATTAGGACTCGGGACCACTTCCATTGAGTCCAAAATGACGTTTGCAACTTTTTTGAGTATAGGCTTCGATAGGTTTGGAGTAAGTTGATTTTTGCTATTTTCTATTGGGCTTTTTGGGTTTGGGTTTGACCCAACTCATCATATAACCTAGTTCAGCCCCTCTCCTCTCCTCTTCACTACATTCTATTTTCTTAAACACACTTGCACAACTGAAAATGGGGAGAGGAATGGGAAATTAAAACACCAAGCCCTAGTTTTCAATTGCAAACTACAAATTCTTGCTCCAAACTCTTGGAAAAGCTAAGGTAAGCTCCATCTTCATCTTCTCAATCTCTTCTCCTCTTCAATTTCAGAAAATTCCTAAACCTAATTTAGGAAATACTTGTTTTAAATCTTAGATTGAAGCTTGTAGAGTTGAAGTGAAGAGTGATTGATCTTTTCCTTGTGTTTGTGCTTCTCATCTTTGTTTTTGAGTTAAAAAGGTGAGTTTTGAACTCACATCTACTTCTCTTGATATCATTGACGTTAGGTATGAATTCCTAACGCTTATTCATGTTCAATTGCTTTTGGTTTGAATTGATTTGGTGAACATTTCCATTTTTGGTGTTTTGAAGTCAAAAACTCTAAAAATCATAGCGTTGATGTTGAACATGTTTTTGGTGGTGAATCGGAGAGCCAATGAGGCTGGGTTATCGTTTGGAAAAAGCCCCTTAAGTCCATTGCTCGACCGGTTGCAAATGGTGAGAGTTTGCTCTTCCATTTGATAGGCTGGAAAACAGTTTTAGCTACAGCCAGTCGACTGGCCCCTGCAGTCAGTCGACTGACTACAGGGTCTGAAAACTCTCGGGTTATGGTTCAGTCGACTGACTGCAGAAGGCCAGTCAACTGACCTGCTTGTTTTTACCTATTTTTCACCATTTTTCTTGAATTTACAATTTTAACCGATTCGGGTTGTTCCAATTAGTTGTTATTGCATATTTGACTTTGATAATTCCTTTTTGATTTCGTGCACGGGTCTTTATATAATGATCTTTGTAAAGTGTATTAAAACTCGTTTCTCCAATTTAAAATTTCTATTTAAAACACACACACAATTTTGCACTTCGAGCGAAGAGGGAGGAGAATCAAATGATTAAATAAAATGCGTGCTATGAACACGTGCGTTTATCTTTTCAGTTAATTCCTAATCTATTCGTTTGACCGTTTTGACCTTTGGGTCTGGTTTACCGATGAAATGAGGTGAACTTTGTACTGCTTTGAGTGTGAGATTGGCTAACGGTTAGTAAACCGTTTAGTGCGAACGTGTGGTATGGGACTCATGTTAACATTTCTCGGGTTCCTTTCTGAGAGTTGTGACACATTACGCCAGTTAGTGGTGTCCAGTACTGGGCCTTCGGACCTTCACCACTACGGTTTGTTGCCTTTGGGCTTAAGCCTTCGGGGTTTGTTGCCTTCGGGTATGTTGCCTTCGGGTTTGTACCTTCGGGTTTGTGCCTTCGGGTTTGTTGCCCTATAGTATCACTTTTGGAGTTGGTCATTCGTCACCGCTCGAGTGATATTTGGGTTTGTGCCTTCGGGTTTGTGGATCCTTGTTATACAGTACTGAGCTCGAGCATCTTTTGTTTCTTTGACAATTATATTTCCCTAGTGTATCGCTCTTCGGTGTAGGTTCTTTGAACCACACGATATGTAGCTATTACCTTGTGGAAACTTGTGTTACCTTTGTTGGTATTTGTTAATTGCCTTCTAGGCTTGATTTGGGATATGTATGTCCTTTGTTTATTTGAGTTGCCCATGATATGAGGCTTGTTTTGATTCATCTTATGTTAGATGATTTGGATATCTCTTTTGGAGATAATTGTGGTACTTTATGATCTTGTATGTTCATTATCATTTAGTTTATCTAACTGATTTGTTTAGCTAGACTGACCCGTGTATTTTATACTTGGGTCAGACCGAGATGTTTCAGGTTAGGTACTTTGGACTTGGCCTATTTTGCTTCCGCATGGACTATTCTGCTAGCTCCTTTTTGTCATAGCTTTTTGTGTAGTCCTTTCTGACTGTAACTCTGATATGTATTCTATTGACTCAGCTGTATTTTGTGGTTTGCTTTACCACTTGACATGTATCATTTTGTAAGCTCTGTGATGTATCTGTATATGTGAAAATGTATGTGATGATCTACTGTTCTGTGATGTGTATTACATTTGAGTTGTTATATTTTATTCTGATAGATCCTCAGCCACCTATGGCTTTGTATTAAGTATTTATTGGATATGTAGATCCATTTAAGTAAGAAGTGGCATTGTTGGCGTATTCAACAGATAATTAAGACGAGGCTATAGATGGTCGCTCCTAACCGGCTCTATTCTCCGCATTAGCAGACGGTGTTACCTTGTAATATTCTTTGCTAATGCGGGTCTCGGAGTGGGGTGTTACAGCTTGGTATCAGAGCGAGGTTCAGAACAAAATATGATAAACATAGAACAGAGACACATATTATGCTACATTAAAGTGTTGTACGAATGTTACGAATTTTTGAATCATCGTGCCTTTATTCTTTCCGTGCTTTTGGGGTAGATAGAATTTTTGGGAATACATCTACGAATGTATTTTTCCGTAGTATTCCATATTTGAATTAATGATATCTACCTTGTGTATAATCTTTATCTTATCTTATATTTCAGTTAATGGTCGGAAGAGGCCGAGGACGATGCTCGGATGCTGGGCAATCCAGTGGCTCGCATCCGGACGGCGTTTATATGTCTGCCGATCAGTTCTTGGAGTTATTCAGGAGCACTCAGCCTCCAGCTCCTATTCGTGCATCTCCTCCATGCAAGTCTGCCTTTGCACGCCTGTGCAGTGATTTTTCTCATCTTGGTGGAAAGCCATTCAAAGGCTCCGAGTCTGTTCTTGAGGTCCAAGCTTGGATTCGCATATGCGAACGTATCTTCTCTCGCATGGATCTTTCTGACCATGATCGAGTTCTAGTAACTTCTAGCTTATTGCAAGAGCGTGCCCTTGATTGGTACGAGCTTCTTATATCTGAACTTGATGAGTCTGTTCTTTCTTGGACTCAGTTCCGGGAGCGATTCGAACTTAAATTCATTCCTGAATCTGAGAAAGTTCTATTAGCCCATCGCTTCCTTGAGTTGAAGCAAGGGAAGTCTTCCGTTTCTGAATATGTTGCATCTTTCGAGGCCTTATCTAAGTATGGTCTTGAATTCATTAGCACTTCGTATAAGAAGAATATGAAGTTTGTCTCTGGTCTTAAGAAATATCTTAAGAAGTCTTTAATGCTCCAGCTTAAACTTTCTTTTGAGGAGTTGGTTGATTCAGCACTTCATCTCGAGGCCATCGAGAAGGAGTGCGATAGTGGTGATGATGTTGAGGTTCGCAAGAACCCCAATAAGAAGAAGTTTCCATTTCATAAGCAGGGATTTCTTCCTTCCAAGAAGAAGAAGCCCATTGAATCTGGTTCTAACTCTCAATCTGCTGGAACACCTTCCATTCGGAAGTGTTTCAATTGTGGTTCTCCTGATCATATGATTCGAGCTTGTCCTAAGCCTCTCTTCTGCTGTTATTGCAAGAAGGAAGGTCATCATGTTTCCTCCTGCCCTATTGTTCCTAATGCAAAGTCTGGCAAGCTTTTTGTTGCTAAAGCTTCTGGAGGTCCTTCTCAGCACAGAGGTATATCTCCATCTATTTTGGAAGGTTCTATTTTATTTCATGACCGTAGTATTCGAGTTCTTTTCGATACGGGTGCTTCGCATTCTTTCGTATAGAAAAAGCTCGTCGATGATTTGTCTTTGGATGTTTCTTGTATGATTACTTCGTTGAGGATTGCGAATCCTATTGGGGGATCCGCAACCCTTAGCATGCTTTGTGATGATGTTGAGATTGTTTTATGTGGCTTTTATTTTCGTGCGAATCTGCACGTTATTTCTTATTTGGATTTTGATATGATTTTGGGTATGGACTGGCTAGTGAGATACGATGCCAGGATTATTTGTTCTAAAAGAATTTTATATCTTCGACACGATATTTAGCTATTACCTTGTGGAAACTTGTGTTACCTTTGTTGGTATTTGTTAATTGCCTTCTAGGCTTGATTTGGGATATGTATGTCCTTTGTTTATTTGAGTTGCCCATGATATGAGGCTTGTTTTGATTCATCTTATGTTAGATGATTTGGATATCTCTTTTGGAGATAATTGTGGTACTTTATGATCTTGTATGTTCATTATCATTCAGTTTATCTAACTGATTTGTTTAGCTAGACTGACCCGTGTATTTTATACTCGGGTCAGACCGAGATGTTTCAGGTTAGGTACTTTGGACTTGGCCTATTTTGCTTCTGCATGGACTATTCTGCTAGCTCCTTTTTGTCATAGCTTTTTGTGTAGTCCTTTCTGACTATAACTCTGATATGTATTCTATTGACTCGCTTGTATATTCTGGTTTGCTTTACCACTTGACATGTATCATTTTGTAAACTCTGTGATGTATCTGTATATGTGAAAATGTATGTGATGATCTACTGTTCTGTGATGTGTATTACATTTGAGTTGTTATATTTTATTCTGATAGATCCTCAGCCACCTATGGCTTTGTATTAAGTATTTATTGGATATGTCGATCCATTTAAGTAAGAAGTGGCATTGTCGGCGTATTCAATAGATAATTAAGACGAGGCTATAGATGGTCGCTCCTAACCAGCTCTATTCTCCACATTAGCAGACGGTGTTAAATTGTAATACTCTTTGCTAATGTGGGTCTCAGAGTGGGGCGTTACATGAGCTGATGATGTGGTCAAGTGTAGGAGCTTTCCTATATCTCTAGAGGGCATCGCACCCATGTGGTTTACTCGTTTACCACCTTGATCCATTTCATGCTTTGATCAGTTGACTACCAAGTTCGTTGAACAGTTTCGTATGCACATCACGAGGCTGAAGGATGTTAACACCTTATCCAGCGTCACTCAAGCTCTAGGAGAGACACTCGGACGTTATCTGGAAAGGTTCCATGCCGCTTGTGCGGAGATCATCAACCCTAATGACAATTCTATATTGATGGCACTGACTAAAGGGATCGATCCTGATTTTGAATTTGGTAATTAGTTGGCTGGGAAACCTCACGCGTCATTGGATCATTTCTATGCTAAGGCGGCCTAGTTCTTGAGGAGAGAAGACGCTAGACCATCTAAAAAGCAGGATGATGCGGGGCCCAATGTCGAAGGCATTCAAAGTAACGTTGTTATGAAACAAACCGGTGAGAGTTCCGCTAAAGTGCAGTTGAATATACAGAATAAGCAGAGTCGGCAGAAAGGCAATGGAGGTCAGGGTAAGAAGCGAGATCAAAATTGCAGACCACGACGCAGAGCTCCCATATTTGACCAATATACCCCATTGAATACATCCCTGGAGAATGCTTATTTGCAAACCTGTAAAATTGGACAGTATAAGAAACCGGCTCTGAAATAATCGTCTGAGAAGCAGATTCAGCCTGGGAAATTCTGTAGATTCCACGATTGCTATGGTCACAATACTATGAGTGTCGCCATTTACAAGACATCGTTGAGAAGTTAATCCGAGAGAGAAAGTTGAAACAATTTGTTTGGACGCCGTAGGCTGGAGGTGCAGGCCCATCAAACCAGAATCAAGTTCAAAACCAGGCTAGATCGGAAGAACCCGTGCATACTAGCGGGAGGTTGGTTATTAATACAGTTAGTGGTGGTCCTAATCCAGCTGATCGGAGCTGGAGGGAAATGGAGTCATATGCCAGTTCGATTAGGCATGCGGACTTCGAGTGTTGCAGTAATGTTGATGATGCGGCTCCAGCGAAACAACAAAAAACGATGACAGACGACATCGTTTTCCGGAACAGAGACGTTGATAGAGTTGAAGCACCCACTATCAATCCACTAGTCATATCGGCTCAAATAGGTCGTGCTTGGATGAAGAGGATCTTGGTAGACAGTGGAAGCTCCGTAAATATTCTTTTCAAACGAGCTTATGATCAGATGAAAATGGAAGTGAAGGACTTAAAGCCGTGTCAATCTCGCATATATGGTTTTAATGGGAGTACAATGATACCCTCTGGGATGGTGGAGTTGCCAGTTGAGTTGGGAATCGAAGATCGCTGGATAGTCCGGATGTTACAGTTCGTTATGTTGGACATTAATTCTCTGTATAATGCTTTCTTGGGCCGACCGGCCCTAGCTGAATTCAGGGCAACCATTGCCCCCATGGTGCTTAACTCTAAAGTTCCCACTAATAATGGGGTTGGAGTTGTTCAAGAAGATCAGGCGGCTAGACGTGCCTGTTATGTTGCTGAGCTACGGGAGGTGCAGCAGAAAGAGAAGGGCAAGGACATAGAGGAATCTCTCTACGTCCGTTTCACTGAAAATTGGTAGCTAACGCCTGGGTCTAGGTCCGGGTGCCACAACATGTTTCTGAAAGATCTTGATCCACGAGATGACGATAGTGTAGAGGAAGTCAAAGATAGTTAGGCTTCCCTGGCAGAGTTAACGATCAATGTTCCAATTGATGATTATGATGACTCCAGAATGATAAAGGTCGGATCTCAGCTAAGCCAACAGATAAGAGAGGAATAGGTTGAATTTCTCTGGGCAAACCTTGACGTATTTTCTTGGATGCACTAAGACAAGTGTGGGATCTCGTCGGACATCGCAAGCCATGCATTGAATATTGACCCACAACATGTCCCGATCAAACAAAAAAGGCGTTGTATGGATCCAGAGAGATCTGCCGCCCTGAAGGAAGAGGTAGATAAACTCAAGTCGAACGGGTTTATTCGAGACGCATTGTATCCAGAGTGGGTATCCAACCCAGTGCTTATCAGGAAATCCAACGGGAAATGGAGGACTTGTGTGGACTACTCAGATTTTAATAAAGCATGCCCCAAGAACAGTTTTTCACTTCCCAGAATTGATCAACTTGTAGATCCAACGGCTGGACACGAACTCTTATCTTTCATGGATGCATATTCCGACTACAATCAAATACTAATGCACCTACCTGATCAAGAGCATACCAGCTTTGTCACCGACCTAGGACTCTATCGCTATAAAGTGATGTCGTTCAGACTCAAGAACGCTGGGGCAACTTACCAAAGGCTTGTGAACCGAATGTTCGCTAACCAAATCGAGAAAACCATAGAGGTGTACGTAGACGATATGCTTGTAAAGTCACGGCTGCCCATCAATCATGCCAAAGACTTGGAAATAATGTTCAACATCTTCCGATAGTACCTAATGAAGCTCAACCCGTTGAAATGTCACTTCAGAGTTGCATTCGAAAAATTCGTTGGATTCATTGTCAATGCTCAAGGAATTGAAACCAATTCTGAGAAAATCTAGGCGATTCGGAATCTCGAGACTCCCAGAGCTATAAAGCAAGTATAGAGCCTCAACGGGAAGGTAGCAGCCTTAAGTAGATTCATCTCCAAATCCACGGACAAGTGCATTCCCTTCTTCGACCTGATTAGAAAAGGAAAATGCAATTTCGAATGGACGGCGGAGTGCGAAGGCGCATTCCAAGCATTGGTTCAACATCTGGCAGCGCCACCTATTCTGTCAAAGCCGGTTGATCATGAAAGGTTATATATCTATCTGGCGGTTTCGGTGAATGCGATCAATGCTGCATTGATTCGGGAAGAAGATTGGATACAATGACCGGTCTATTATATAAGCAAGGGATTGACATGGGCGGAGAGAAACTACCCAAATTTGGAAAAGTTGGCTTATTGCCTAGTCATTGCCTCAAGAAAGCTCTGTCCATATTTCCAGGCTCATCCGATCACAGCCTACACCGACCAGTTGTTACGACAAGTCCTTACGCGGCCTGAGACGTCTGGTAGGTTACCCAAGTGGAACATCGAGTTGAGTCAGTTTGATATTGCTTATACACCAAAACGAACCATCCAATGACAAGTTCTGGCAGATTTTATAGCTGAATTTACATCGGAGGACTTTCCCGAAACCAATGAATCTCCCAAATACATATGGAAGCTATACACTGACGGTGCATCAAACGACCACTGCTCAGGCACTGGAGTTGTACTCTAAACCCTAGAAAGGTCGATCCATATGCTATGCTTTGAAGTTTGACTTCCATGCGGCTAACAACGAGGTCGAATATAAAGCTTTACTCGCCGGACTCAGACTTGCCAGAGACTTGAGAATTATTGCTGTGGAGATTTACTGCGACTCGCAATTGGTCGTATGCCAGGTTTGGGGAGAATACCAAGCAAGAGACCGGAGGTTGGTCGCTTATCTTGCCCGGGTCCAGGAAGTGTTGAATTTGTTCGACTACTATGTCATCCCCTGTATACCCCGGGAGCACAATCAGAAGGCCGATTCTTTGGCAAAACTGGCCAGCACCGGTGAAACATAGCAAATGGGACTCGTCCTCGTTGAGACATTTACCTCTCCGAGTATTGATCAGATGGAGACGGACTGGATGCATGAGACAAAGCCCGAGAAGGAGTCATGGATGACCCCGTTCAGAAACTATATTGAACATGGAAATTTGCCTGAGTGTAGAAGTGGGAAAAGACAAGTTCTTCAGAAAGCTTCATGATTCATTATCCAGAATGGAGTCATGTACATGAGAGGATACTCTATTCCTTTACCCTGGTGTATCGCCTATGACGAGATCAAACGAGTGTTACATGATGTGCACGAGGGAGAATGCGGCGATCACACTAGGGGGCAAGCCCTTGCTAAGAAGATACTCCGATCACACTAGGGAGAATGTGAACCAAGATGCATTGGATTATGCCTAGAAATGTGATAGGTGCCAGAAACATGCTCGAATTCCAAGAGCCTCTCCTATCGAAATTATTCAGATGGTCAGTCCATGGCCGTTCGCCATATGGGGCATCGATATAATTGGATCTTTACCTCTGGACAAAGGTGGTGCGAAGTACGCTATCGTTGCAGTTGACTACTTTACCAAGTGGGCGGAAGCCGAGCCCCTTGCTACTATTAAAATGAAGAAAGTAATCAACTTTGTTGTATGCAATATTATCCATCGATTTGGCCTCACGCATATAATTATCACTGACAACGGAGCCCAATTCGATAGTGTCAAGTTTAAGAATTTCTATCAACGTTTTCACATCCAGAAGAAGTTCTCGGCAGTTGCTCACCCTCAAGAAAATGGATAGGTCGAAGCTGTTAAAAAGTTATTGAGTCCATTCTGAAGAAACGAATGGAGAAGGCTGGAGGCAGATGGGTCGATGAACTTCCCATGGCCTTATGGGCATATCAAACCACCCACAAGTCCGCAACCGGCCACACTCCATTTTCACTTTCCTACGGCTCTGAGGCCGTTATTCTAGTTGAATTGGAAGTACCTTCTCATCGTGTGACATATTATGATCTGAAGACGAATGCCATATTACTTTCTGAATCTATGGATTTATTGGATGAGAAACGTGAAAAGGCTGATTTGAGGGCAGCCGCACACCGAAGTTGGGTCGCCCGATTATACAATGCTAAGGTCCGACCCAAAACTTTTGAACTTGGCGATCTCATACTCAAGAGAATTTATCCGGTCCCTTCGCATATGAAACCAACATGGGAGGGACCGTATGTCATCGAACGGAGACTTGAAGACAGCACATTCGAATTATCAACTGTTGATGGTCTCACTTTGCCGAGAGCTTGGAATAGCGAGAATCTCCGTTGCTACTACACATAATAAGCTATTTGCTTATTCATTTAGTCTGCTTTTCATTTGAAATTTGTTTATGCATTTCGAAATTTGAACTTGTAATAAGGCAACTGACCTGGCTGTACTTTCTTATTTCAGCAATAAAATGCAAACTCGTCAGGCCAGAGTGGCGATTCTTGAAATACGTCATGCGACCATCACAATGCACAGAGAGCTAGGTTCCATCCTATGGTGGGACTTATTCAAATAGTGAGTGGCTGTGGTATGACCAGTCACTCACTAAGTGAAATCCCGAGCTCGAGGGCGAGCAACTACATTGAAGCCAAAAAGGATTGATACACGACAATCCTCCAACGAACTCCGGTTACCAGAGTGCGAGCTGGAGTATAAACTTCAAATCCAAAACGTGGGCTTGAGGAGGGTGGATCCGTCCACCCACGACTTCGCCCGTGTATAATCTAAACTCGAGGAGGATGGACCAGTCCATCCACGACCTCGTCTCCATTTTTACAAGATCGGGGAGGATGGACCCGTCCATCTACGACTTCACTTGCATACTCAGGGTGGATGTTTCCAACCATCCACGTTCCTAATCAACTTCTCGTTCCCAGAGTGTGAACAAGATCGCAATACTTAGGCAGATGTGACTGACCGTCTACCAATCAACTCCAGATTCCCAGAGTGCGAACTGGAGTATAAACATCAAAAGGGTGTGACCGACCACCCACAAATCAACCTAAGTCCCTAGAGTGTGGACATAATTCTAAGTATTAAACGGGTGTGACTGACCACCCGTAAAACAACTTAGGTCCCCAGAGCACGGACCTAATTCTAAACACTAAATGGATGTGACTGACTGCCCATCAACCAACTCCAGATTCCCGGAGCGCGACCTGGAGTATAAAACATAAAACGGGCATGAATGACCGCCCATAAAACAACTCTTATCCCCAAAGGATGGATATGCCTCCAAGTACTAAACAGGTGTGGCTGACCACCTGTGAATTATCCCATGTTCCCGGAGCGTGGACATGATCCTAAATGACGAGCAGGTGTAACCGACCGCCAACACTTGAGCTCAATCCCCAAAGTGCGGATGCAAATACCAATAGATGAGCGAGTGTGATCCGACCACTCGAACTCGTCTCGCTTCGACTTCGTTCCAACTTAGTTAAATAGAGGTCAACAAAGGCGAAGAGTGTCCGTCGACCGACTACTTCAATTTTCCTCAAGACTGGGGGCATAGCTCAAGTACCAGCCATTGACCGAGACAGTGTAACATCAAAATTTGACTCGACATTTGGTTATGACCCGAAGCCACGACTTCGGGACTTAATGACCAAACTCAAGTTTGACTCAAAAAACTAAAAGCCTCACGAGTATATTGAATGGAAATTAGAGCGCTAAAACACTTAAGCAAACAAACACAGAGTTATGCTGAAAGCAAAATGAAATTTCATTTCAACTATTCTTCGGGAAAAAAGGATAAGTACAAAAATTATTTCAAGAATTCCTATAAGCAGGGGCCGAACTTGCATCTATGCACGGCCTATGGAAAGAAAAAGGAAATACTTTATGAAATTCCTATCTATCTACCAAAAGAGGGAATAAGAAGACACATCTACCCTTCGGCTTCTTCTTCTTCTTCTTCTTCTTCCTCCTCGGCGTCGACCCACTAGAGCTACCGTTCGGATGCCTCTTCGAGCTTTTGGCTTTTGCTGGTTGGTCTCTGGTCGGGGGGGGGGGAGGGTTACAGAGGTCTCTTCCTCCGAACTCATTGGGATCGGGATACTTTCTGAATACGGAGCCGGAGGAACGGTAGCACTTTCAATGTGAGAGAATGGGGGAGGCATGCTAGTGTCAACGATTGTGCCGCTAGGAGAAATCATACTCATGAGGACCGGACCAGGACCCGCCATACCACCTCTAATACTACTAGCCTGTGCGGCTCTTTCCATTTCAGCATTGATCTCTGCCATTATCTCTTCCTCCCGAACTACTTGGGCTTCCACGGGAATGCTGCTAGTTGGGCCCGAAGAGCTAGCCGTAAACACACCTTCACCCATGACGAATGGCAAGTCGGTAAGTGGATCACTTTGATGGCCAAGGAGTTCTTCCATCATCTGTTCGTCAAAAATGAAAGCGCTCTCGTGCACTTCCTCGGTTGATGCAGCGGCCGTTGTCGTGGTTGCCTCCGTCGTAATAGCCTCATGCTCATGGTGCAGCTCTTGGATTGCAGGAGGCTCGACCGGTACGGATTCTATAGCGCTCCCGACTTTGAATGGATGCAAGAAGTGTTCAGAGTACCTTCCTCAGATTGGCTTACGTGCGGGGCTGGTGCGCCTTCGGAGCCATGCCCGTGCACAGGAGACAAACGTGGCTGATTAGGATCATACGCAGGAATAGTTGGAGGGTTAATTGTAGAAGTAAGCTCGGGTTGAGTTGCTGCAGGCCTTTCGGAGCTTGCTTCGTGGTGTTCAACTCCCGACCCCTTTCCAACATCCGGATATTGGCTGGCAAGTTTTTCCTTCTCAAAAGTAACAATGGCATCATGAAGAACTTTTCTCTCTCTTTAGTTAATATCCGGTTCTCCAGCTCAAAGTCGTCGATAGATGTAGTGTGATGGTCCGCCTTTTCATCCTCTATCAAGCGGCACCAGGCATTGTATAGATGAAGCGGGTAGTCGTCGAGCCAGCTTAGGTTGCGTTGTTTTAGGATATTGACATTATAAGTAACTAGGAGGTCTTCCATATCACCTTCCAACCTGGCATCTGCCGCTCTAACATCAGTTTCAATTTTGGCCTCGGTTTCTTGGACCTTTAACTTGGCTGCATCCCGCTCACCCCTGAGTGCTACGACCTGCTCACACACCTCTTGGGCAGCTTTGTTAGCATCGTCTTTCTCTTTGACGACTTCAATAAATTTGGCTTTAAGCTCTTTGAGCGTGGCATCTCTTTCCGCTATAACGGTGGCGGTTCTGTGGCCCATCTCCTCGACCAAGGTCAGGTGCTCCTGTCGCAACTTTTCTATCTTCTTGCCTATCTCATCGACTTTCTTAAGGGCCTCCGTTTCCGAGTTCCTTAAAGTGTCATTCTCGGTGGTAAGCACTTGCACTATGCGATCTTTTTGGGCGAGATCTTTCTCCAAATTTTCAATTGTCTTCGCCCGATCAAAAACCACCGCTGAAGCTTTCTCTGCGGCCTTCATCCACTCTCGATATTGGTTGTAGGCATCATATACATAATCATTTATAGTTTGTTCAGCCCCATCGGGAATTCGCTTTAAGTTTGGGGGAAAGTGAAAGCTATCAAAGAAAATATTAGGGAAATCCATTTTCAACTGAGCTATTTGGATGGCTCCCTCTCCCATGGGCTCCATAGCCGCTGATGTAGTGACGACAGGAACATCTGTCCCAGTTCTACGGTGCTGCTCGCCAGATCTTGAAGTTTGTGGAGGCACTGGTTGGCGTGAAGTTTCAGTAGTTTGTTTTTCGGAGCTGGAGGGTTGCGTTGGACCTCTAGGTGGCGGAGAGCACGACCATGAATGGCGTCTATACTGCCTCTCCCTCTCCCTATCTCTTTCCCTCTCGTAACGCTCCCTCTCTAGACTGGAGTAGCGGCGATCGCGTTCTCTTTCGGCCTCATGGCTGTGAGAATCAGAATATGAGCTAGATGAATGGCGCGTAGAATGAAGACTACCGAGCATAGATCCTCACTTCGACATCGTATCTGCAGACTGAAAAGAGAAACGAAGTTAGATATCTCCAGAGTTTTGAAAAACATGTGATTGGAGATTGTATGGTGCCATGAAGTGTGAGCATATATGTGCAAACCCCCCAACCGACCAATTGTGGCGGCTCCGCTTGCAAGAGTCGGCTCCCCTACATCTAAAGCGCTCCAGCCTGCCTGAGTTTCCAACCCGAAGTCTTGAAATGAAGTCAGATCGTCTGGGATTGGGACATCCGCCAATCCTTCCAACAAGCTCTGCATTTGCGAAGGAGGAATCTCCTGACTAGTAGCGGGCAAAGACACCACGACTGTTTTGCACCTTAGAGATTTATGGACAACAGTCTTGCCTTTTCTTTTTCCCGATGCTTGATTGTCCTGCGAAGGCACAACCACGGGCTCGTCTCTAGCTGGCGAGGTCTCATCATCGCCTTGTTCGGTTATAACAATTCCGGGAGCTCTCCTTCTCATTTGCCTCGTCGGAGCCATCCTAAGAACTCTAACAAGTCCAATGCTCTAGTCTCTATCAATCAACCCCACGATAATCAGATTTTTGTCTGTGAGGACTGCGTCAATTTCTTTGTACGTGGCTGGCACTTCTTGAAGGACCCTTGCTATCTTCTTAAACTGAGCTCCTTCAGGCCGTGGAATCGAAGCTATAAAAGAAAGAAAGTGTTAGACTAGGCATCGACTACTATTATCCAACTATCAACAGAGAGATTGGAGCTCTTACGTCTGCCTAGCCACCGACTAGCGAACCCCGGTGGGCACCGAACGAAGAACCATTCGGTCTTAAAATAACTCAGCTTGCTCCAAGCCTCGACCACGACTTGACAGTTCCTAACTGCCTTTAGGAAAGAGAAGGAAGGGTTGTCCCCGCGACTGTTTACATTGAATAAGAATCTGATCTTTTCTACCACCAGACGACGGAAGAGGTGCTCCATGAAGATGACAAACAAACTATTGAGCAAGGCATATACAATCGGGTGCGGCTGAGATGGAGAGATCCTCGAGAAAAGTAAAACTTCTCGGATGAACTGGTTGAAAGGAGGAAGTGTCCCGACTACACACATAAATCTGCTGCAGGCTGTGTACCCTTCCAAGGGGTTATGCACTTTATCTTCCGGCCCAGGCAGTAAGACATCTTTCACCGTCAACCCGTGCCTTAGGAAAATCCTGCCTAACATGTCTTCAGAAATGTTAGAGCGGACATAATCTTGTGGAGTGGCGATGAATTGTGCTCCTGGCAGCTCATCCGGGGCATGGCTAATAACTTCGGCTGTGATAGTCGGCATTTCGATTACAGGAAGAGGCGGACTCTAAACGTCCTATGATTGTGAACTTCCGGGTTCCATAGCTATTGAACTCAGTAAAAATCATCATTAGATGATAATAAACCTGTGTTCCCCCTAGTGTGAAGTGCGTGAATGTGTTGTGCAGTGCTACATAATACTTAAGAAATTCTACGGAATTTCTGAGATGTTCAAACGACAAGACCTCGAGAGTCAACCGGAGTGACCGTCATCGCTGACCATCACAACTGTGCCATCCAGACTTTAGCGAATGATCCAAGTTAAAGTTCATTAGGTTTGTCAAGTTACAGTTCCATCGACGAGCTCTGAAGGGCAGTCAAATATGTAGTGAAACGGTTGAGTCCGATTATGCAAGGCAGAAGCTTGTCGGAGTCAAATATTTGATTAAACTAAGGTTTCGTATCCATCACAGTTTGTACTTGGATCGATCACCAAAGATCAATTCGTATCGACCATGGAACAACATTTCGTATCGGTCACCCAAAGATCAATTCATATCGATCGAAGTCCTCTGATTCGTATTGATCACCAGGTCCAGGATTTGTATCGATCACTACGTATCGATACGAATGGCCATCGTTAATTGATCAACACGAATACCCACCAACTATTGATACGAAGCGATTCATTCATTCGATACGAAGTTTCATCATATCCCGATCGATACGAACTCGCTCATCATCCATCATGAATACAAGTCTTTCCTTTGTATCCCTCTGCACTCCTTCTTCTCCAAACAACACAAATGCCATTCCAACCTTCCACTACATTGCTCCGACCCATTTACGACCTCCTCATCACCAGAACTGGCCACGGCCATGATTGGATCGGCAGTCAAACTCGAGTCTCATCGTTTTTAATGTCAATTTATTGATCAAATACATAATTTAAAGATTTAGGTCGAGTGATAAAAGAGTTGTGTTGATTTGGGGACGAAGGCAATTCATATTTCTCGATTTTTCAATCGATACGAAAGCAAGAGAAAAGTGAAGACAAGTAAAAAAATTCTACAAGTAAAAAATTTCTAAGTCCTAAAAGTATTTATATGGATACGAAACCAAGGAAAGGAAATGATTCGCCTCCCAGTTATGTTAACCGGTATAAAGTAGTATCCCATGTCATCGATATGAATCGTACTTCGTATCATCCACCATCGAACTAAAGTAGCAACTGTTCGTAACCATCGACTCAAATCAGTCCAAAGCAAGCTTTTCGTATCCATCAAGCCATCGATACGAAAGGCACGGCAAAGGCCTTTTGAAGCTACTTAAATCCATCGATACGAAATGACAATTTCGTATCCATCACTTTGAAGACCACTAGGATTCGTATCCATCCATACACAGCGTTTCAGAGGACCACTAATTGGTATCGATGGCCATCGATACGAAATGCCTATCCCAACTTCTCAAATCGATCCAGGAGAGGATCGATGTGAAGGGATACTCTAAAACGACCATCAAACATTGTTAAAACTCGAATTTCACATCGATCCCAGCGAAGATCGATACGAAACCCGATTCAAAAAAAAATACTTGACAATGACTAGTGGACGTGCAAACGTTAACGGGAGTCAGGTTGACATACGTGCATGTATGACAGACTAACATTCAACTTTCAAAATTCATAGGAGTTGAATGCTCACCTAGTGACAATTACAACAACGAACAACAAATTGCTAACACTCGACACTCAGTTACAACAATGCACTGCATAATTATTAGCAGTCAACAGTTCAACATTTATATTACTGGAAATCGATCAAAGGTTACATCTTTTGACGAAAAGGCAACAACTATTCAACGAATCAGATAGGACTTTTCAGAATGAAGATTGCAGCTTTTCAAAGCACATCATGTTCTCACAAGACGTACTTTGGGGGGAAAATGTTATCCCGCCTTTTGGCAAGGCAGTGACACCAAGGAATTAACTGGAAACCAAAGACAATATGTCCCGACGATCGGTTATACACAGGTTCGCTATGGATATTGGCAAATTTTTTCTGAGTCCGGATTGAGATACAATTAATACGGTACGATAAGCAAGGCTATGAAAGCCGACGTTCCAAATTTCAAGTCAATCGGAGTCCGTATGCTCAAGATATGGATCGATCAAGATCAAGAAAGTAAACATCGGTTCGTATCCCTTAATGCCTACTCCTCTTCGTAGCCATCAAGTATTTTCCGCTTCGTATCCATCAGTTGAAGATATTTCATATCGGTACCACTCCTACACATTGCGTATCGATTATCCATCAAAGCAGTTCGTATCGATCGGCCAACGATCGATACGAGATATGCTACCAAGCAATCGATACGCAGTAGTACCTAAAACATCGATAGGAAACTAACTACCCAGTGATTGATACGAAACGTATAAGTGATATGATATGAAAGAAATAAGTATGTATCGATGCAAACTGAAGTAAATGCCATCAATACGAAGCGGCTTTGATCATCAATATGAAGAACATAAGCAAACATCGATACGAAATGAAGTGTAGGTCATCGATACGAAAAGAAAGTGCCCAGACCGATACGAAGTAAGCATGGAAAAGTAGAAGAAGCAGTCACTCGGCATGAAAAGTGGATCGCTCCTAGATTATAGCTCCACGTCATCGAAGTGCAGCTGATCGATATGAACTCCTATCAATTCAAAGTTGATCTATACGTATGTGATCGATACGAGGACGCCAGCCTTTTTGCTAATCCAAACTTGGATCAATCATAACTCGAAATCTACAAGTCCAATTGCCACCAAATTTTCACAAGAGCTTGCGTACCATCTCAAGAATGTCCATGATCGATCTTAGCCCAAAAAGACCTCATCTTGATCGATACGAATGGTACGCGTATCGATCATGGATCGATCCCAAATGACCATGGATCGATCTGGTGGGCCCACCCACGTGAGAGAAGAAGTATTCCTAGATCTGAGCCAGATATTTTCAGCCTACGCCTATAAATAGCAGCCATATGCCTCCAAAAAATGGACTTTTGGCTCCATTACGCCGATACTCTGCCGAAGACCTTTTGTAACTCGAGTGCTTGAGTGTTTACTGTTGTAATCAGGTTGTAACGGTGTAACCTTTAATAAAACAGCAAACTTTCTATAGTGGACGTAGGCCACAATGCCGAACCACTCTAAATTCTTGTGTTCTTGCATTTCTATTTGTCTGTTTTGGCATGTTTGTTAGATTAGCCTCTTTTTACATTTATATTCTTCATTTTAATCTCTTCAAATACGTCCGAAGAGTGTTGTGCCCAATTTTGGTACAAACAAATTAAATATTATTTAATTAATTTTATATTATTATTCCAATATAACTTTTATATTGGACATGTATACTATAACCTTTATAGTATATACTATAGCCCTTATAGTAATACATATATATCATATATATATATATGTATGTATGTATGTATGTATGTATGTATATGTATATGTATGTATGTATGTATCTTTAATTCAATAACTTAATCTTTAATTAATTTATTTAATTACTTTTAATTAAATTACATTTATTTCAAATATCATTTATATGTACATACATGTATATTTATAATATTTAAACATTTTAAGAAAATATAACATATATCACTATATATAATACATGCATGTATATGTATAATTAATTAATTAAATTATTTAATTTATTTAATTTATCAATCTTATTAATAAATTTGTTTTCAAAATTATTGTTTAAATTTTAATTAATCTTCAAACTCTTCGAAAAATTTATTATCTTTTCAAACATTTTGAAAACTTATGTTATATTATAACTTTTATAATAAACATGGTTCGTTTTAAATTTAACCTTTAAATTTGAAATCCTTACTTTAATTTTCAAAATAAATTTGAAGATTAGCACAAAGCTTAATTTAAATTGGGCCTTTTCTATTAGGGGCAACTTTTGGGCTCACTTCACCTTTTAAGTCAAGCCGTTAACCAAGTAGGGCATGGTACTTGATTATCCAATTCTAATCCTAGACATACCTTTCTAAACACCGTACTAAGTGGGAAAACTTAATTAGTTAACCCCAACAAGACTAATTTAGACCGCATAGACTATTGGGCTCTGATACCATTAAATGAACCGATCCAATCGGAAGCGGGTGAAATAGGTATATTTAAAAAAATTCTATTTTTGATATATTGGGTCTACGAGATTTAAAGGGGATTTAGATCCAATCTAAAATATTTTTAAATAAAATCCTTATTTCTTAAAGATTAACAAGAATTTAATGTTTACAAAAATTAAAGTATATCAAATATACTCTTATATATGTATTTATGTGCGACTGCTACTTGTTGAATTTAATTTAGAGAAGGAAACATTTCATTTCCTTCACTTAATTTATTAAATTAATGAGGGAGACGTATGATTTTAATTAGAGAGAGAAAACTTTTCATTTCTTTCCCTTTAGTTAAATTGAATAATTTATTAAACGACATTAATGACAAGAATTATACTTGACATATGCTGTGAGTATATCCAAATATACTCTAATGCAAACTATGTAAGTGCAATATATCATATTGTGTACACAGTTAATATGTACGTATTTGGGTGCTGCGATATACACCACAACAGACACATTTACCATTTATATATGCATTAGCTATCCAAAACATCATTTAAAATTATATGTATATATATATATGTATGTATATTTAAATATATTTCAAATACATACACACACACACACATATATATATATATATGTATGTATGTATATTTATGTATTGTTAATGAATCCTTTAAAAAATATAAATAAATTCACCCAAGTCAACTATTATGGATTCAAGGTTTATTAGCAAACATGTAATGATTTAATTTAATAAAACAATTTGAAAATAGATCTTAATCTATAAATCCAAATATAACATATATGTATATGTTAATAATTTAAAGTAAGATTAAATGTAACACCCCAAAAATTTAAGTGGAAAATTTAAATAAAAGACTTTAAATATAACAAGGGGGAAAATGAAATTTTTGCAATTGTCCGATTCTGGCTACGAAACTTGCACCCTTACGTTCGTAGCGATTTTCTTGACAATTTTCATATAATTTTTTTGAAATCGAACCTAGTATGAAAAAACTATAAACATTTGAAAGTCGAGAAGAGAAATTAATTAAATAAACAATTAAGAAAACGAATATTCTAAAATTAGGAAGCTCCACTGGTCGACAGCGTTACCCATACAGGTTGACCCCAAGCGTTCGACCGCCTCAAGGTAAGTAGTCGACCGGTTGACGATAAAATGGTTAAGGTTTGGTTAGGTCAATAGCATGGATTTGATCATACATTTTAATCACCGTTTCAGATTTGATCGTATATTTTAAATGGTTGATATTAGTTTGAACCCCTATAAGTACACAGCTAATGTAAACCCTAATTCACAAATTTTAGTCGGTACATGCAAACTCTACCAGATTCTTATCTCTCCAAACCAAATTTTCTTCAAAACAAAAATTAAATTAGAAAATCTAAAGGAGAAGAAGAGAAATTAAATCAAGGGAAGATCTACCATACAGGGTGATTCCATACGCTAAAAGAAAATGGATAGCTTTGATTTGAGGTGGGTGGATTCATTTTTAGTTAGATGATTTATATGCAGCTAGTTTTAGTATACTTAATTTAACTTTGATTGTTCAAAATTAAAACTAAGAATTCTATTTATTTAGATTTGAGATTAAATAGTAAATATAAATTGATGTTAACCTGCAAACTAAGAAACTAATAAATCTATATATACCTCTTTGTCAAATTGATAAGAATTAATACAACATATTGATGATGATGCTAAACCTAGGTTAAACTTGTTTGTCGTAAATCAAAATTGAACATGTAGTTTGATAGTTGCAAGTGATAGATTCACCAATTAGGTTAACTGTTATTGATTCATAAGTTGGGTTAACTATAACTGAAATTAGAAGTTTACTGCAATCGATTTGGTAACAACAATAATTAACAAAAAAACGATGAAAATCCTTAATTAGAAAAAACTAAACAACGACCACCGGTCGACCGCGATCATTGGAGTGCTCGACAGCAAGCGGTTGATCGCTCCAATAGTAAGTGGTCGACCGGTAAGCATTTCTGAGTGCAGTATGAACCTTGGCGAAGGCCAAAGTTAGAAATAAAAATAATAGTTTATTTATATTATATATATATATATGTTAGTATAAGTAGGGAAGCTAGTTCCCTATGTGGTGACACTATGACATTGCGGGACTGGATAAATGCTATTTATCCATTAGGGGTCGATATTCGGCTAGGGTGATTCTATCGCAAATTGCACTCATATGAGGTTCTACGATGGACGTGCAATACTGATGATGACACCCGATAGAGTGTGCGGCCCAACACCAATGGGAGTTCCTTGGTCTTTACGCTGACGCGACGTGATGTTATGTTATTGATGGATCTCGTCTTAGTGCGATAAGAGGCGTTACATTACCATTGAGAGGTGGAGATGGATGCAGCGATAGTGAGACACTTCGGGCATTATGAGCTCCCTTTTAATGTGTAACTAGGATACGTATAGTCGTAGTGTGGGAATATAGTCCCATGGTGGAAATTGTAGGGAAACATATGTTGGATTAGTTACGTGTAGTCGCAGTTGTAGGAAACTTAGTCCCATGGTTGAAAATTGTAGGGAAACCCATATGGAATAGTTCTAGTAGATATTAGCCGATAATTAGTTCTCTTGAGGTTCGATTGGTTGTTCGACCCTAACTATTAGCATGCACAAGTCGTTAGTGTAGGTGTGTATTGAGTTAAACCTCTTAAACTAAGAACCAAGTAATTCATGGAAACTTATAGGACATCCAAGGTCACATAGAGTATCACTAAAGTCAACAACATGTGATCGCCATATATTAATAATGTACTCATTCATCAGACTATTGTCTGACCCACCCCTTTTCCTTTCATTTACCCTACCATAGGAGGACAGGGCAGCAGGTTGTATGCCCAAGGATAGTACTTGGAGAGACGAGCTTAGCATCGTAGTTGCTTTTTATTTCCTATCACTCTCCATGTATTGTTTACCGTACATAGTATATTATCAGATTATTTGATGTATTTTTATATACTATGGAGTTGACTATATACTATTTTGAGACTGTGTTTGGATTTTCTGAGATGACTATTTTTCAGTATTTATATTTTCTACCTTTTGCGGTGAGATTTGAAAGTGTAGTATATCTTAGATTTTATCCTTGTATCTTTAGTCTCTAAAATATTTAAAAACCAAGATAGCTCATACTTCTTGGCACCAACGTGAGTCTGAAAGCCGCCCTAGACCTTGGATCGATGTGTAAGGAGGTGCGGGTTGTCATAGTTGGTATCAGAGCCTTGGCATGAAGTTCCTTAGGAGTTAGGGGCGTATTGAGAGAAAAGTCTTGAAATGTTTTTCAAAAAAAAGGTTTTCGAATGTTTTCCAAAAAGCTTCTCAAAAGGTTTTCAAAATGGGTTTCCAAAGTGTGTGTGTGTATTTATATGTAGATAAAATATTTTAAATGTTATATATATATAAGTGTAATGTGAATAACTCTTTCCCTTATTCTTGGCCAATACCATTTATGGAAAAGTTGTTAATAAACTCCTAAAATCACAGATAGAAAGGATGAGCGATCCAGTTGACTCTGGTGATGTAGTTGAGATTTCGCATGTGAACATCTCGATTTGGTTCTGTCGGTATTTGCAAGCAAGAGGACAAGCCAAGCTTAACCTAATAGAGGACCTACAGAGTGAGCACCAGGTGCATTTCCTGCCCACCGACCTACCATCGACTTTGCCAAGCTATATAAGGACTTTGCGAGCCTTGAAGAGAAGCCATATATGTGGACTAAGTTATATATAGATTCGAGGACATAGATTCATACTTGCGAGAGGATTTTTGGATTAATGGGTCTTAGGGATGACATTAGGAGGCAGCTTGCTACTTGGCACTTACAGGGGGATGCTCTTAATTGGTGGGATGTAGTGGTTGCTGAGACAGGTGAGGGGGAGATTACTTAGGGGGAGTTTAGAAGACATTTTAAGGTGAAGTTTTTATCCAAGGATGAAGAGGGAGTACAGTTGGAGAAGTTTATTCATTTAACAATGAGAGATGTTAATGAAAGAATATGTTTATTAGTTCAATGAGTTGGCTAGGTTTGGAATGGAGATGATCAATACCCCTTATTAAAAGGCTTTGAAGTTCGCAACAGAACTAAATCAACCTCTTTAGGATTTTCCCCTTAGACATATTCCTATAGGTGCGGCTTTCGAGGGAGCTCAAGTGCACCTCTCTTTGCAGATATAGGGAAGAAGGTCGTAATCGTTGGTGTGTTGACTTTACCTAATTTACCTATTCGTAGCTTATTTGATACGTGGGCATCTACTCATTTATCTCTAGTAGACTTGTGGATGAGTTACACTTATATACTAACATAGTTACAGACACTATAGTTATATCAAACCCTATAGGATGATCAAATTATTTGTATTTGATATGTAAGGATTTGAAATTATTCATTTTAGGGGTCGAGTTCGATTGCAATGCTTTTATCTTAGGATTTTCTTGATTTGGTTTGATTTTGGGCACAAATTGGATGATGATGTATGGGGAAATCCAAGATTGTGATAGGAAGGTTGTTAGGATGGGTACTTATAGTGATGCAGTTTAGAGGTTTAGTTATGTTGAGTTACCTATATTTATTATACCTATCACATGACGAGTTAGATTTAGTGCCTATAGTTATAGACTACCCAAATGTTTTTTCCGAAGTTATCGGTCTCCCCCTCCAGATCGAGATCGAATTCTGGATTTATCTTGTGGAGAACACCAGACCTGTTGCCTTATCTTTGAGGTATATAGCTCTGAAAGAGGATGCGAGTTAAATAGGTAAGTGAATGAGCTGTTAGAGAATGGCTTCATTAGGAGGGGTATTTTAGAGTGAGGAGCAATAGTTGCCTTTTCCACCAAGGCAAATGATTCTCTGTGGCTTTGCGACGATTATCAAGAGCTAAATAAATCGACAAAGAAGAATCGTTACCCATTGCCCTGCATAGACAATCTCTTTGATCAGTTGGTTGGAGCGAAGGTGTTCTTACAGCTTGACTTGGCTTCCGAATTCCACCAGTTGCATGTAGCTGAAGGTAGTATTCAGAAGACTGCTTTTTGTACAACTGACAGACTATATAAGTGGTTAGTCATGCCCTTCCGACTAACCAATGCACTCGCCTATTTTGTCGATTTGATGAGCCGAGATTTACAGGATTGCTTGATAAGTTCATGGTGGTATTTGTAGACGACATATTAGTCTATTCAAAAAGCAAGGATGAGCACAAGTTGCATTTAGTAGAAGTGCTGAATACACTCCATGAGCATAAGTTGAAGGCAAAGTTTTCTACGTATCACTTTAGTGCGAGGAGGTATGCTTTTTAAGACACATTGTCTCTGAAAGTGGGCTGGCGGTCAATCCTAGTAAAGCAGTTGCAGTACATGATTGAATGTGCAAAAAATGCCATGGAAGTGAGAAGTTTTCTTGGTTTGACGGGCTACTATGGGAAGTTCTATATGGACTTCGCTAAAATTTGTACCCCTCTAACCCGCCTTACCAAGAAGAATTTGGTTCCTCATAGGATGTGAAGTGCGGGGATGCTTTTATTAAGCTAAAAGAGGTGTTGACTAATGCACCTATTCTAGTATTACCCAATGGCATGAAGGCATTCATAGTATATACCGATGCTTGTGGTACGGGATTGGATGCAGTGTTGATGCAGGAAGAGAGTGGTAAGCTATGCTAGTCGAAAGTCGAAAGTCCATGGGAGAAACTATCATACCCATGATATTGAGTTGGCAGCCATTATCTTTGCACTCAAGTCATGGAGACACTAACTATTAGGAGAGCGGTTTGAGCTGTATATGGATCATAAGTCTCTAAAGTATTTATTCTCCAAAAAGGATTCAAACTTAAGGCAACAGAGGTTGATGGTGTTTCTGACATCGTATGATTTTGATATTTCATATACTCCAGGCAAGGGCAATGTTGTAGCCGATGTCTCAAGTAGGCATCATGCGGTGTTGAGTCCTTTGTTTTTGCAGTGGAAGCATTTGAAGTTCATTTCTACGTTCGATTTATGACCATCGTCAGATATCACTTTGGGATTGTTAGCAGCTTTGGATGTGCAACCTACACTTATGGATCGCCAGGCCTGACCCTGAACCTAGGCCTACTAGGCAGTGGCCTAGTGCCCTCGATATTTAAGGGCCCCAGAATGAAATATTTTTTCTATATATATTATGTTACTCAATTGTAATTGAAATTGTGTTTGGCTTATTGGATGGGTTGTCGAATACTTCATAGGCCACCCTGGTTCGAGCCTTGGCTTTTACCCATTATTTTTTCTTCCCCAGCCACTTTTTGATATTTGTTGTATTTGGGGCCTCATAAAATTGATTTTTGTTGCAATTCAATTTTTTTGGCCTTGCTCTAACCACTCAAGGTCAGGCCCGTGGACCATATTAGATCCAGTCAGAAGCAAGACAATAAGCTCTTGGATATTTCTGAAATGGTTAGTAAAGGAGACCAGTTGAGTCATTTGAGGCATTATGCCATTGACTCGAAGGGAAGGATATAGAGAGATGGTGGGTTATATGTTTCTCTCGTTATGGATTTGATTGACATGGTACTAGCAAAATCTCATCATTCTATAATGACCATTCATCCTAGTGGAGATAAATTATACCATGACATGAAGAGCCTTTTATTGGCCAGGTATAAAAAAGCATGTGGTGGAGTATGTGGCCTGATGTATGACTTGCCAGAGGGTAAAGGCAGAATAAAATAAGCCAGGAGGATTGTTGCAGCCATTGAATATTCCTCAGTGTAAGTGGGAGAGTATTTCTATGGACTTTATCGATGGACTACCTAAGAGTAGGAGAGGGAATGAGAGTATTTAGTTCATAGTCGACTGACTGACCAAATGCGCTTATTTTATTCGAGTTGGGAGTACAAGGACTGTTATGTCATTGGCGACATTATACGTTAGAGAGATCATTAGGTTACACGGAGTTCCTTCTAGCATCGTTAGTGATAGAGATCCACTTTTTACTAATGAGTTCTGGAGGAGTCTACAGGAGACTTTGGGCACTAAGTTGAGCTTGGGTACCGCTTATCTCCCGTAGACAAATGGATAGATGGAGAGGTTGAACCATGTATTGGAGGGCTTACGTTGGATGTGCATATTGGATTTTGGAGGCTCTTGAGAGGATTACTTATTACTAGTGGAGTTCCTTATAATAATAGCTATAAGGTGGTATTGGGATGACACAGTTTGAGGTATTATTTCGTAGACCCTGTAGATCACCGCCATTTTGGTGGGTACTGCAGAAAAGATTATTGTTGGACTATATATGGTGAGGGACACGTCATAGAAAGTAGACTTGATCCATAGGACGATGTAAACCGCATAGGATAGATGGAAGTCCTACGCTGAAAGGAGACGTATGAAGTTAGATTTCACAGTGGGCGATATGGTTTTTATAAAGGTCTCACCACTTAAGCATGCTATAAGATTTGGTAGTTCGAGAAAGCTAGCACCGAGGTTTGTAGCGCCTTTTTCGATTATTGGTAGAGTTGGGAAGTTAGCTTATATAGAGAAGCTTTATGAGAAATTAGCAGGAATACATGGCATTTTCCATATGTCACACTTGTGGAAGTGCCTACATGATACAGCCATTGTAGTCGAGCAAAGTCAGCTAGAGGAGGTGGAGGTTGAGCAGGAGTCACTTGTTCGCTGTGCACCTACCTGTATTGTTGAGCATGGTATAAAGCGACTCTGCAACATGGTTATCAAGCTTGTTAAGGTCCGGTATGGAGACAATCCAGCAGAGAGTACATGGGAGCCGAAGAAGAGGATCCGAACTACCTACCTACAACTCATTTCTGGTACATTTCCATTTTAGTCGAATAAGTATAGACTACTTAGGTGTTAGGTTCTAGCTTAGTATGCCCCATAAGTAGGGACCATTGGATGTTAGGAATGATTGTGAACGTGTCAATATGTCATGTTTTGCATGATGGATACTAATGGATGTATTTGTTTGTTCTTTGCACACATAGGCAAATATATTCGTGACTTAGCATACACACACCCCCCATCACTTGTTTATTTCATTGAGTTATATGCATATGGATTGAATGGTTGCACATACATATGAAATTTCCAGTATACTATATAGGATGTTGCATACATTTGGATACATAGCATAAGCACTTGCATTTTAGAAGGTCCACTAGATCATGAGACCGCGTAATTTTTGCATTATTATAGGTTCATATGCATTCCATGCATGTATGTACATATTACATTAGGAATTTTACTAAGGACAATGATTGCCAGTAGATGATGGATGAGTAGATGGTTGTAGTTATTGACTTTGTACGTATGGATTACAATTTTCCATCCTTGGAGATTTCGGGGACGAAATCCTTTTAAAGGGAGAGAATGTTACACCCCGAAAATTTAAGTGGAAAATTTAAATAAAAGAACTAAATTTAAATATAACAAGGGAAAAATGGAATTTTCGCAAACGATCGAATCTGGCTACAAAACTAGCACTATTGCGTTTGTACGGTTTTTTAGACAATTTTCATATATAACGTTTTGAAATCAGAGCAAGTATGATGAAGTTATAAAAGTTAGAAATTCAGGAAGAGAAATTAATTAAGTAAACAATTAAGGAAACAAATATTCAAAAATTAGGAAACTCCACCAGTCGATAGCGATATCCTGATTGGTCGACCCCTAAAAGTCAACCGGCTTAAGGTAAGCGATCGACGACAAAACGGCTAGGGTTTGGTTAGGCCAATGGCCCTGATTTAATTATATATTTTTATCACCGCTTCAGAATTGATCGTATATTTTGAACAGTCGATATCAGCTTGAACCCCTATAAATACACAGCTAACGTAAACCCTAGTTCACAAATTTTAGCTGATACGTCCAAACTCTACCAAATTCTTTTCTCTTCAAACCAAATTTGTTCAAAACAAAATTAAATTAAGAATCCAAAGGAGAAGAAGAGAAATTAAATCAAGGAAAGATATATACTAAAGGGGGTGATTCTAGGCCTAAAAGAAAAAAGGATAGCTTTGATTTGAGGTGAGTGGCTTCATTATTCGTTATATGATTTTATCTAGTTAATTTTAGTATACCTTATTTGATTTAGATTGTTCAAAATTAAAATTGAGAATTTTGTTTACTTAGACTTGAGATCTAACAGTAAATATAAATTTATGTTAACCTGCAAACTAAGAAATTGGTAAATCTGTATATACTCCTTTTGTCAAATTGATAAGAATTAATATAACATGTTGATGATGATGCTAAACCTAGGTTAAACTTGTTTGTTATAAATCAAAATTGAACATGTAGTTTGACAATTGCAAATCATAGATTCACTAGTTGAGTTAACTGTAATTGATTCACAAGTTGGGTTAACTGTAATTGAAGTTAGAAGTTTACTGTAATCGATTTAGGAACAACAATAATTAACAAATAAAAACAAACGAAAATCCCTTATTAAAAACACTAAACATCGACAACCAATCGACCATGCTCATTAGAGTGGTCGACTGCACTAGGAGTAAGCATTCGACCGGTAAGCGTTTCTAAGCATCGACAACCAAGTTAGAAATAAAAATAGTAGTGTATATTATATATATGGATGTTAGTATAAGTAGGGAAGCTAGTTCCCTATATGCCGACACTAGAATGTTATGGGATTGGATAAATGCTATTTGTCCAGCAGGGGTTGATCTTTTACTGGGGCGATTCTATCGCAAATTTCACTCATAAGAGGTTCTACAGGAGATGCATAACACCGATGATGATTCCTAATGGAGTGTGCGACCCGACACCAATGGACGTTCCTTGGTATCGATGGTGATGCAATGTGATGTTGTGTCATTGATGGATCCCTACGCGGTGCAATAAGAGGTGTTACATTACAATTGTGAGGTGGATACAGATGCAGCGACGATGAGACACTCCGACGAGTCGGCATTACGGGATCCTCCTCAATGCGTAACTAGGATATGTGTAGTTGTAGTTATGGGAATATAGTCCCATGGTGGAAATTGAAGGGAAACCTATGTTGGATTAGTTATTTGTAGCGGTTTTTGCGGGAAACGTAGTCCCATGGTTGAAAATTGTAGGGAAACCTACGTGGAATAGTTCTAGTAGCTATTAGTCGATCATTAGTTGTCTTGATGTTCAATTAGTTGTTAAACCCTAATTATTAGCTTGCATAAGTCGTTAGTGTAGATGTGTATTAAGAAGAACCCCTTGAATTAGGAAACAAGTAATTCATGGACACTTGTAAGATATCCTAGGTCACATAGAATATCATTACAATAAATTGCATATGATCACCATATATTAATAATGTGCTCATTCAACGGACTTTTGTTTGACCACCCATTTTCCTTTCTTTTTTCCCCACTACAGGAGGACAAGGCAGCATGTAATAGGCCCAGCGATAGTTATTGGAGAGGTGAGCTTAGCATTAGAGTTGCTTTTATTTTCTATTACTCACCATATGTGGTATTTACCGTACCTAGTATTTTATCAGACTATTTGATGTATTTCTGTATATTGTGGATTTGACTATGTACTATTTTGAGACTGTGTTTGGATTTTCTGATGACTACCTTTCAGTATTTATATTTTATGTCTTTCGTTATGAGATCTAAAAGTGTAGAATATTTTAGATTTATCCTTGTATCTTTAGTCTTTGAAATGTTTAAAAACCCTAATAGGATTCGTACTTCTTGGCAACGACGCGAGTCCGAAAGTCGCCCTAGACCTTTGATCAGTGTGTCGGGAGGCGCGGCTTGTCAAATAAAATATAGATATTTAATAATTAATAATAATTTACCAAAAGTATATTTTATTTAATAATAATATTATGCTGATTTATGTTAATTTATACATCAATACGATACTCGTTTACTATAAGTAAAATATGTAAAATAAATCGTATTTTTTTATGAAACCATTAATTGTACAATATTTTAAAATTATTTTAACATACATATACATGTATATATGTACACACATATGTATATTATATACATGTATGTATCTCAATATAAACTATCATTGACAATTGAACAAATAAAAATACAAAACAACAAATTAATTACCGGATCTGTATTTAGATCAAAATCAATAGAAATTATCAATGAAAATCATTAATATAAATTATCAACATCAAATCAAAAACCAATTTAAAGATAACATGTTGTAATACTTTAAGATTTACACTTGTATATTTATAAGGGATAACAAATGCATATATAAATCCATCAGAATGAATCAGCCAATAGATCTACAATATCATGGAATATATAGATAAAAAGTAATTGAATTTACCTTGTTGATGTTGCCTTTTTATTCTCACCTTGAAGCACCACTTTGTAATTTTTTTAGTCTGATTTGATTTTATTTTGTTTTGGGAATTTTTTGTAGCTTAGAGGCCATGATTTTTGGCAAAGAATGTTAAAAATTGAAGATAGAGGCTAGAGTTTAGAAGAAGAGTGAGTAAGAGAGGCAAGTGAATGAAAGGTAAGGAATTTATAGATAGAACCTTTCTTAACCTCCGCCCTTCATTTTCACTATTGGATTTCAAGCCTTATTTTTTTCTTATGGCCATTTATGACTGAGGCTAGATAGGCCTCAAAATATTCCCAAACCCATTTCGTAATTAATCTAGTTAAATCCAATTTAAACATTTTATAAATATTATATATCGATACTTACATATATAAATTTTATATACGCACTTTATCAAATATTAAAGGCATTCAAACAAATCAAAAATAAATTTTTTAATAATTTATATTTCATAGATATCAATTAATTTAATTACAATTATTATAAATTAATTAAATCATGTGGTTTTTTGGAGCATTTATCATTAGGGTTGTGCGACTCAAATGTGTAAATTCAATCAACGATTAATAATGAATAATTTGACATTCACACGTCATCTTAGCAAGTGTTGTGACATTTTGGCCGAATTTATCACTTACACATTTACTCATTAAAATCTAATTTTACTATTATAAGCGGTACCCGTAATAATGATTATTTACATCAATTCTCTTGACCAAAACTATATCACTTTGGGCTTATGAAATTTGGTAATGATCAAAACTTCAGTATCTTCCATATTCAAATTTATAGTCCAAACACAAAGTCCTTGGTTCAAAAATAACAATTATTACTGTTAAGCCACCTTTTGGAAAGGCATCATATAGGCAGATTTAACCCAATCGACAGCACAATGATCAAAGATGGATTTTCACTGATAATAAACATGATCACGAAGCCAAAATATAGCATAGTTGGTGAACAAACAACACAAGACGTTTAAAAACATAGTTTCAACAAAAATTGAGTCGTTTCAAGTTGCTTGGAGTTGGCTCCGAGTCATCCCTAGGCTTACTTCGAGTTTCCAAAGGGTTTACTTCGGATCATAGAAGAGCTTGCTCCAGGTCTTTGATGGGCTAGCATGTTTATAGGTTGCTTCGAGTCACTGGAGGGTTTACTTTGGGTCAAGGAGGCAACTTCTTCGAGTCGCAACCACGTATCAACCTTCGTATCCATCCCCATGTCATTCGTATCCATCCCGCGAACATCCATTCATGTCCATCCACTTAAGCCACCCAGTTCACACCCAAGTGGCCACGGCAACCGATCAACAACAAAAACCATACTGGTTTCGTATCAATGCAATTCGTACCCATCGTGTTGCACTCGATCCCTTTCGTATCCATCAGAGACTATTCACTCGTATCAACGCATGTTTCGTATCGATCCATTTTAACATATGCCTCGTATTGATCACCTAGGCCATCGATACGAAATTGCTATGCACTTCGTATCGATCACTTTTCACCGATACGAAACCAACATCAAGTGATCGATACGAAGGCTATATGCCAGCATCGATACGAAGAGAATACGTAATCGATACAAAAGACAATGCATATGATGGATACGCAATGTATGGTACGAAGGAGGTTACACTGAAGCAATACAAAGTAAGCACGTTCGAATGAGGAAGCAGTCAACTCGACATGAAAAGTGGATCGATCCTAAAAGATAGCACAGCGTCATCTAGCAACCACGTGCATCCTATGGATATGACCGAGAGCGATATGAACGTATCGATACGAGCTTGGCTACACATTGAAGATCAAAACTTGCATCGATCATATCTCATAATCTACAGGTCCAAATGCCACCAAATTTTCATAGGAGCTTGCGTACAACCTCAAGAATGTCCATGATCGATCCCAACCCAAAAAGAGCAATTTTGGATCGATACGAATTTGGTACGTATCGATCATGGATCGAGTCGAAATGTCAGTGGATCGATCACATGGGCCCACCCACGTGAGAGGAGTCTTCCGAGATCTGGGCGAGATATTTACAGCCTACACCTATAAATAGCAGTCCAAGGCCTTCAAAAAAGGGATCTTTTGGCTCTTCTACGTCGATACTCTATAGGAATCATTGTTGTAACTCGGTTGTACTGTTGTAAACCTCTGTAACCAGCGAGTTATAATCAATAAAACAACGACTCTTCAAAGTGGACGTAGGCTACAACGTCGAACCACTATAAATCTTGTGTTTCTACTGCTTTCCTTTTAAATTTTGAGTGTTCTTCATATTTATATTCTCTACATACTTGCTATGTAACGAGCCGTAAATTTTAAATAATTTTATTTGTTTTATTTATATAATTAATTGAAATTTATGAATTTTTAAACAATAAAATTTTGAAATTTAAATTTGATATTTGGAATGCGTCTAGTTAAACATAGCAAATGGTAAATTTTCATCAGATAATTTGGAAGTTAATTTTTTTGTGTAATTCTATTTCAATTTATATCGGTTAAAATTTGATGATAATAAAATGTTTTCGAAACGTGAATATTTTACATGAAAAATTTGTAAATCATCTTCTAAGTGAGATGTCATATTTCGTTTCTCCAAATTTGGACTGCTATTACACCGTTTATCTTATTTTCGACAGATTTGCAGCATTTTCGGTACCGATATCGACTTTTGATAGGATGATCGTACCGCTGATATCTGTATACCGTTTTGATCGTCTCGTCGTGCTGATCTCTATGGTATATTCAATTGTCAATTTTGGAGTACGGTTCGCGGTGCAATCTGTGAAACGCCCAGCGTATCGGTTCCGCAACCGAGTCCTTTTGATTTTCCTACCCTCCCACTATCCACCGTGTCATCCAACAAGCTTTGTTAAAAACTGTTCGTTGCCGTCTTGCCTTCATATGTTTTATAGCATTCATGTTACATTGAGAATCTCACTCATCCGATATCATTTATTCCTTGTGCCTCTTGAAACTACACCCTTCTCTATTCTTTTTTGTTTGAAAATAAAAATAAAATATAATACATCTATAGTTTTATATCTGAAGCCACTATTGAAAGCCTCCTTCATTTTCTTTACCTGTTCCTCCTTTATCACCGCATCCACTGTCGTTTTCACCGTTCCCAAACCGTCGCTATCGAATCACCATCTCATGGCCATCCTCCGGATTGTCACCGCCATGCCATCCCAGCCAAGCATGCTGCCTCCTCGAGCTCGCTGACCCATGGCCTTCCATTTGGCCAGTCACCACACCCTCCCATAGCCCATGCTAGCCTTCACCGCCTTTTCCGCTGCCGCCTGACACCCTACCACCAAGGCAGCAGCCATCATCGACCAAGCAAGGCCGCAACCTCTCTTCCCATCCGGTCTCTTCTTCTTTGCTTGCTTCCTCCCTCTTCTGTATTATATAAAAAGGTAAACAAGTTTTGTTTATATACATAAAGCTATATGAGTGTTTATATTATATATATATATATAAGATTTCTGTCATGCTCAAATACCTAAGTTTTGTAGATTATTAGCTTCTACGCATGTGTTGGTATATATTTGTTTTTTTGTTGTTTTGATTTTTTTTCTTTTTTCTTTTTCGCAACATGTTTGTATTTATTAATACAAGTATATGTAAACAACTTGTTCATATGTTGGTGTACAGGTTTATAATTTTTGTAGTTATATAAGTAAACTGTTAGGACAATTTATATAATGCCTAAATGCTAGTTTTTCCAAGTTATATAATATGTTGTTTTGTTTATGTGAGTCTGCATGCATATATTGTAAAAAAAATTATAGTCTGTATGTATTGGTGAGCTCATGCATTCAAAATATTAGTTTTAAAGAAGGGTTTCGTGCACCGTATATATAATATAATATATATATTTTAATATATGAGTTAAAATTTATAACGATCTTGGCATATATATATTTTGTTTAAGTATAGTCTGCGTATTTGTTAGTCTACATGTATGTTGTTTTCTAAAATTAAAATAAAATATAGAGATTATTTATTTATGTGTTTTGGTTTACAAAGATAATAGGAGAGCCTTGTTTTCAAAGTCTAATATGCATTTATGATGTAATAATTTGAGAAAATATATCATTCTATATATATCAAAGATTGATTTGGAATTTTATACTATTTTAGTATTTGTCTAAGTCAGAATTTTTAAGGAAATATATATATAATATAATAATAATGTATACTTTCAGTTTATATCAAAACCGATTATCTTGTTCTCATCGATTTTTATCTATCAGCTTTGTCATCAATTCGTGCCAGTCTAGCTTTGCTCTGGGATTCGAGCTTGCATTTCGTAACTCAACTTCATTGTCTATCCTCTAACCTCGAAAGGTGAGCAATCACTCACGATTAATGTTCTTATATTTATTAAATTTGATTTCAATTGAAATGACAATTGAAATATGTTGCTGCTATATATTTACATTGCTATATATATGCCATTATCTGTATCTGTTCACCTATGACATCTGACACCATTATCTGTTATTTATCACTGATGATATATGCCTGTTACTGATTGTTATATTATTGTCATATCTGTTATTCCTCTACAAGTTCCCTGTTAGTATAGAATTCACTATGGGTTGAAATGATACATACCCGAACGATCTGTAGAATAGGAGAAAATCGTTATGGGTTGAAATGATAAACCCAAGCGATTTTCATTGACATTGAATTTGGGATTGCAGGTTGAAAAGATATATACCCGTATATATTTAAATTACGGATTGAAATGATAAATATATGTATCACTTGACCATTGGGTAGAGAATTATATACAGACACCGTTGGTCTATATATAAATATTTTGAAAAATGATTTCTATTGTTTTGAAAAGAAATATATGGTTTTAATAAATATTGATTTTAAAGATTTATTAAAGTTGATTTAATAAGGTTGATATAATATATTTAAGTATTTATTTAATATCTATATTTTCAGATTTATAGTTTATAATGATTCAGGTTGGAAAGACAAATTCGAAATTGGTTTGAAATTATATTTACTTAAGAATTATACTTAAATAAGTTTGATTTCAAATTTATTGCATTTGAAATTTTAACGATGTGTTTACAATTTGGAATTGATTAAAGGTGATTTAAATGGATATTTCAAACTTATATAAATTTAAATGGGATATTTGTTTATTTAAATTTGTAAATTAAAGTTGTATTTAAATGATATTGAAATGATTAAGTAAACATTTCAAAACTAAATAATAGTAAAGTGAATTTTATATATATATATATATATATAAAATTATCGAATTTAGTTTTGAAATGTTGAATATTTAAAGCTTTGAAATATATTGAAATTGAAATGGTTTATTTTGTGGTTCAAATCTGTATTTGAAATCGATATAATCTGAAATAGTTTATTTGGAACTGAATTGAATTGAAATCGATGAATTGAGATTGAATTAAATGTGAATTTTGGAATCCGAGTTGATTTGAATTGATTTATGAATTTGTGGAAACTATTTTATTATATAAAGTATTTTAAATTATATTTAAAACTATTTTATATTATTTTATAAACTATTTTAATATAAACTATTTTTAATATAACTATTTTTAATGTAAACTATTTTTAAATATAAACTATTTTAAATATACTAATTATTTTTATATAAATTGTTTTAACTTATAACTATTTTATATAAACTATTTTGTTTTACAAACTATTTTATTACATATACTACTATTAATATCTAAACTGTTTGAAGGGAAGTGATATGATTTTCAAAGTGCTATGATTTCAAAATGTTGTGATTTTCGAAGTGCTTTGATTTAAAAGACTTATGATTTCGAAAGCGTTATAACTTTGGAAAGTGATATGATTTTGGAAATGAATATTATTTTATGTAAGAAATGATATCGTTTTGGTATGGTTTTAAAAATGGAAATGTTTTTTATTTGAAATATAAACCATTTTTGAAATTTATAACCATGGGTTATAATAACGATTGGTTGTTGAAGAGACCGGGATCGGATATGGACATACTCTCTGTCGATACCGAAAACCACTTTAACAATTATGTACGCGGTGGAGATTCCAGAATGAAGTAGGATGGTGGCGACAATTCTATTTTGAGGTATAAACGTAAACCTAACTCCCATGAGTTAGCATAAGGTGGCTAAAACAGGAGCGATTCCAGGCCAATGAGGTAGCTCCTCTGATCTTACACATTCCATCATATACCATTCTATTACTTTGTGATTGATTGGGTGCGCCCCTTGATTCGGGAGTGTGGCTCGAGTTGGGCGATTGCTGCAGCTTTGCGTTTCCAACAGTCCGGATGCGTAATTGGTATATCTACCCTGGCATTGCCTAGTTGTGTCGTGTCACCTACCCTAGCGTGCTTTACTACGAGTTTGATTTGTGTCGTACCTATGGAGTATCCTCTGGTAGCTCCAGTTTACGGAGTATTACGGTACTGTATAGACTATTGGCATATCTAAAAATGTGTTAAGGTGGAAAATGTAAAGCCTTAACGCTATTTTTAAATAGTATACTTTACTGTAGACATTATTATAATAGCGTATATTACTACATAGTAGATAGTTTAACGGATCCTTAGAGGATGGTTATCCCAAACATCCTTTGAGTTACTTGTATTTCAGTTGATATTTCACTTGAGTTGGATTTATTGATATGAGAATGTTAATCCTGACTCCAGTGTTTTGTGTTTTTGATTTACGCTCGGGTCAGACTGAGTGGTTCAGTGTTTGAGACTCACCTTTGGAGTTGGAGCTTCGCTTGGAGATCTAGCTATCTATCCAGCTTTCAGTTATTCAGTTGATTCCAGTGATGTATTCAGATCTTGTATTTGACTATTGTATTGTGACATCTATGTATTCGAGATCCCTGTTGTATCTTATTTAACTCTGTTATATATATAGTAGCTTCATGAACTACTATTCTTTTGTTTCCGCTGCATTATTGTTATATTACTCTGTGTTTGTTATTTCGTGATTATTTATTTACTGTATATGCTAAGTTTTGTCAAATTTAAATTAACAATCTAATATTTTGAGCAATTCAAATCCGACATGTATGGATGCGAATGGCTGAAAATTTCAGGTTGTTACATGCTATCTGTGATCTTTGATTGTGAACGGGTGCTTTCATCGACAATTGGGTGTTTGTGACCAATCTTGGTGCAACATTTTGGTGCTTTCATTGAGAAGGATAACATTCAGGGATTCTACAACTTGGACTTTGGATCTGAAAGCTTAAAGACTTAGATCTGGAAAGCTATGACGAAGCAATCAACAAGGAGACAAAGAGCGGAGAGAAGTCAGCATGAAGGAAGCCAGGAAGCATCCTCAGGAGCTAACCAGACTTCGACCTTCATCACCAGAGATGAGATGGAGATGATGATGGGGGCTATGCATGAAGAATTGTTGAAAAGGCAGGAGGAGATGATGCAGAATATTCTCAAACAGTTTGGATAGGCTGGAACAGCAGGAGTAGTTGGAGTTCAGATCCCCGGAGCTGGACCAGAAAGACTCAACAGGCGATCGGATAGAGCAGGACCATTAGGAGCAGCCCCTAAGCTAGGGGGCACTCCCCAGGAGCATGTTGATCCAACCTCAGGTAGGATACCAGGCAGAGCTATTCAACATGGTGTTAATAGAGGAATGGATGCTCTTCCAGGAGAGAAGATCCCAGGATTCCCTCGTGAACTCGGGAGGCAGATCAGAGGCAACATAGAAGGATTACTGCTTGGAGACTGTGATAGATTGACAAAGATGGTCAGGCGAGCAATGATAGGCGGATTAGTGAATAGAGATATGGAAGATGTGAACAGGAGCCCCTTCGCTCCTGCAGTTAGGCAGGCCAGGAATCCACCAGATTCAAGCTACCAATACTAGAAATGTACGATGGAAGGATGGATCCTGATGTTCATCTGACAAGGTATATGCGACACATGGAGGTACTGGGGGGCATCGGCGGAGGTCATGGCCCGGTGTTTCCTTTTGTATCTGATGGACATAGCAGCACTGTGGTTCAGGCAATTGGAAAGCAGTTCGATCGGAACATGGACTGAGTTGATCGAAAAGTTTATGAGGCAGTTCAGAGTTCACATTTTGAGGCCCAAGAATGTGATGAGCTTGACAGCACTAAAGTAGAAAACCGAGGGGGGGGTCTTTGAGGAGTTTTCTGACACGATTCAATGCAGCGGCAGCATCGGTGGATCTACCAAAGCCATCCATGGTTTTGATGGTAGCTGTATCTGGCATAGCTGATGGCACATAATTCAAAAATTCATTGACAAGGGATCCACCCATGGATCTAGGAGAGTTTTACCACGAGGCAGAAAGGTTTCTGCGACAAGAGGATGCAAATGCTGAGAGAGAGGAAGGAGAGGGAGTTGAAGTTTATGCAGTCAAAAGCGGAGATCCGCCCAGAAAGTATTCAGGCAAGGAGAAAGGGAAACGGAAAACAGAAGATAGTTGTGATGAGCTAAACGGGACTTTGGAACGAATCTACCAAGACACTAGGAGGCAGGTTCCCTACCGGAGGCCAATGAGGAGGGATCCGACCAACAATGAGAGGAAATCAGACAAGTACTGCTTATTTCATGAGCTAAGTGGCCATAATACGAATGATTGTACACACTTGAGGGATGAGATTGAAGGACATATCCATAACGACATGCTATTACAGTACGTGAGGAGGCGAGCAGCGATGGTGGAGCAAGAGCGACCACCATCTGCATCGAGAACTGTGTGATTTAATCACTTCGATATTTTCTGCTTAGCCTTAGTTATATTAACTAACAAAAACTATCGAGTAAGTCATTTCATAGTTATCCACTAACTATATGTACGTAACATCTTGGTGCCCTTAGCAACCATGAGTAATGCACTACCCAACATTTGAAGATCGTTATGTACTCTAGTCTCAATGGATGCATCGATGTCCACTCTCGATACATCTTGACTAGGAATATTTATAATGATGTGCTTATCATATTATGATATAATACTCATGGTTACAATTATTTGTAACTATTATCACAAACACATCATTTATGGACTTTCTGACATATATACTTAAATTAACTAATTAATTATCTATAACATTTTATAACAAGTTTATAATAGAAAGGAAACACCTTTTATTTTGAATAAGATTTGTTATCGAGTTAGATTAATTTAACAAATAACATAATTAACTCTATCAATGTGGATAGTGCATTATTTGCATAACAGAACAGTCAATCAATGAAAATCTTCTTTACAAGCCCGCTTCTTCTCATGGCCATAGGCTTGGGGACAAAATGTTACTCAAATTTTTTGTAACTAAAAAGATATACTAACCAAGGTTTCTTAGCTTAATCCGCTCCGGTTCGGATCGACTTAGGTCCAGGTCAACCTACCACATGCTACTCAAGAATCAAAAACAGGTCAACGGGTCTCCTTCGACTGCCATCCTAGTTGGACCCTGTCATCCCGACCTCTCCATTGCACTTCCAATCGGTCCCCTCGCCAGTGCACCCTAAAGAAAATACCAATGACCAGCTTGTCAAGCATAGCAAGACATTCGCACTACTCGGTCTGATCCCCATCGTCCGGCCCCTCTTATGACCAGTTTGGTCCAAGATGGCCCGTCTACTGGGCACCTCCCTCGGTTGATCCACCAATCAACATGCCTTTAGATTGCCTTGAGCATGGCCTACCAACTCGGTTCCGGTGTAGCCTCTTTAAGCAATCTTACAGTTTGTCCTCCGTATCATTTTAAGCAGTGCTGCCAGAACCGCCCGACTCGGGCCTCTCCTACAACACTACCCTTAGTAGTTTCCCATCGTTTTCCATATCCTTGGGAAGAGGCTGACCTGCCAGGTCTGCCTCGCTACATCAGCATGCAGGAAGGACCAACAAAGAAGTACAACCAAGTGTGTTTTCTTCTAACACGTAGCATGCCGTGCAACATGCTACTGTGCATGAACATTACCAAAAGTAAGAGCATATCATGTATTACCGGATTTTTCATGTTGATGTTGAACTCAGCCCTTATTCCCTACACTTCATTAACTATCCGTCATTAATTTGATATACAATGCATCATCTTTCTAACCGGTTTTACGGCATCATCTCAGCCATCCCAACATCAGTTTCAACCACTATAAATACCCATGCATGACAGCTTCAAAGGGGTTGTTGGTCGCCACCTGCCAAGAGTCGACTATTCGATTGTTGATCATCACCCGTCAAGGGTCGACTATTCGGTTGTTGGTCGCGACCCGCTAAGGATTGACTATTTGATGGTTGGTCACCACCCACTAAGGGCCGATTTATTCGAAGGATCCATCAGTCACTCACATTCCCACATCCTCAAATTAGCATCAAGCAGCATATCCTTACAGCAGCTCACTGTTTATAGTTCTAAGCTCAGCAAGCCCTAAAGATTAGCAGCAATATTAGTGTTGAGCCCCCTTTTATCTTATTGTATCTCTTGTAATTCCTTATAATTGTAAGAGATCCATATAATAAGAGGAATTTATAGTGGACATAGGCAGCTTTGCTGAACTACTATATATCATGTATCATTTACCTATTGAATGCTCATTTTAGCTCTTAAACTGGATGATTAGCAAGTAACCTTTGCTTTTTGTGGTTCAATTCCAATGTTGACAAAAAAAATACGATCAACGGTTTATTTTAAGGTTTCTCCCAAGTTTTCAAAAGCCTGACTTCTCTTTCTGGAATGTCGAGTCTTTGTCAAACACGTAAGAGGTCAGTAAGTGAAAGCCTAGATGGTGAGTTAGAGGATTATCTATCACAAAGACTCCTGGAGGTGGCAACCCATGTAGAGGAGGAATAACTACTATGGAAGAGCAATAAAAGCGAATGTGCTGGGCTAATATATGGACCAATGACAGGTGCTGATATAAAAGCTGGCATGAAGCTAGTAGCGGTTGCAGGAGATGTCGAACTTGATGAAGCAGCTGTCATGGCAGTGAGTTCATTGGATCGTTGACTATTCATATATGAAATCTAAAGCTGGATACAAACTCAGAAAGATGGATGCCATATAAGGCACGATTTGTATTCTATATAATTCATATATATGCATGTGATTGTTGCGAATATTTTTCCATGCTGTGGTCGATATATAATGCCTAATAAATGTTGACGTGCGATGACCTATCAAACTCTATACATCGACTTGGGATAGGTAGTGTTCTAAATGCGCATGTATGTCATATGTCATATATGACATGCAATAATACGATGAATGATAGGAAACTTGACTCGTGCTTGAAAATTTGTTGGAGCATCGACAGCACTTGACTAAGGGGAAGTTAGTAGCGAGAAATGGGTAAATGTGTGAAAAATGACTAAGTGTTGCTTTTATAGGAAGAGCCATCGATTGGTACCTATTGATCAAAAATCTATGGCTTGGTACTTTCTCCGAATAACTTCATCTTATGGAGTTTATAGCTAGGTTTTAGTGGATTATGGACTGTAGTCAACCCATGGTAAATAAATTTTTGCTTGAAGAGACGAATTCTTTTGACGGTAGGGATCTGGAAATTACACTGATCGGATAGACGTGACTCAATGATTGTGAGAAATTAGACCGTTCTTTGAAAGAAATATCCTTTCATGAAAATGGTTCGAGTAACGGATGCGTCTAATCGACTTGGGATTCTACTGTTTGTCTGTTGACAAAACACATTTTGTATGCATAGAAGTGTACTTTGTGGGTTAGTGTTATGCGTGATTTTTCACACATGAAGAGTCGATGATGTTCGATTTCAAAATGATAAAGAAATTGATGCAAAATTTATAGATGATAGAGTGCAAGATGGTATCGAGAAAAAGTTGAGAAACTGACTGAGATCATTGATCGATCGATCAATGGCATAAATTGGTACCGACCGATATGTTAGTCAGTTCTTTGATGGAATCTGTTCGTGGATCATGTGGTTTGAAGCTAAGTCATGAAGCAATGATGGATTGATTGACACATGACTACTGTTTCCTGGAGATTTGACCAGGCAACTAGTACTCGGCTTCCAGTGGAACTCAGCGTCAGGGAGTGTTCGGCATCAAGGAGTACTCGGCGTAGTATTTGGCGAAGTACTCGGCATCCATAGTACTCGGCATCCATAATACTCGGCGTCAGGTAGTACTCGGCGTAGTATTCGGCATCGATTAGTGATCGGCATCAGATAGCACTCGGCATCAGGTAGTGCTCGGCTTCAGATAGCACTTGGCATCAGGTAATGCTCGGCATCATCTGGAACTCGGCATCAACTAGTACTCGGCGCCCAGTAGAACTCGACGACAGTAGAACTCGGCGACAGTAGAACTCGGCGACGGAAGTACTCGGCATCCGGAAGACGTTCGGTGTGCATAACTACTCGACGTGACAGTATCGTTCGGCCTGAATGCATCGTTCGGTCAGAGAGCATTGTTCGGTCAAGAGCTTCGGACAGAGACACGTTCGGCTTCAACTGACAACCATTCTGCACTTCCCACACATTGAATATACCGTTCGGCATAGAGAGGATTGTTCGACATTATAGCGTTCGGCATACCTGGTTCGGCATGCAGCGACCACTGCACCTGGGCTAGAGTGTTCGGCTACCAAGCCCACTCGGGAAGTCCAGCCCATCTTTGTCTATAAATAGAGGGGGAGGGTCACAGCGAAAAGGGATCTTTTTTGGAGAACACGGGGGAGACTCTGCCATTTTTGAGACTCATCTTCTCTACTTAACAACTTCATTCAAGCATTTGATCTACAAATTGTATTTGTAATCAATCATTAAGAAGATCAATAAAGTTTAATCTCAAAGTGGACGTAGGCAATTACGTTGAACCACTATAAATTTGGTGTTCTTACTTTCTGCATTTAAATTAGCATTGTCTTCTCTGCTTAATTTACCTTCATCACTTATTTCTCTACACAATCTTTTTCTACGAGGTTAGTGACCAATTTTGGTGCTAACACTTTGGTGCTTTCACTGAGAATTGAATTCTCAGACCTTAAGGATCTACTTTGAAGCTACTGGATTGAGAAAATCCCCCAAAGAAGATCCGAGTCATTGACAGGACATCCGTTGATTCTACTCAGAGTTCATACCAATAACTCTACAATGGCGAGACCACGTACCAGGTCAGCTTCTCATAATGCGGATGCCCATGAGACTGCTAGCGTGCAACAAGCAGGACCTAGCAATCAGCCAGCAATTCTGGGTGTAGGAATTGCCGCCCAGGACCAAACTCCAGTTGTCACCAGAATAGAGTTCAACGACTTGATGAGAGAACTCAGGAAAAGCAGGAGACAACTAGGAGAGTAGATGCTAGCTAACGCCAACCTGATGGCACAACTCACTCAACAGTAGCAACAGAATGCTGGGGGCAATCCCGTTCCCTATTCCTCATCCGACAGCTCAACTTCTTCTGATGAACCTCCCAGGTGCAGACGCCGTAAGACTGAAGCTGCACGGATGGGTGCTGCTGCCCAAACAGCTGGAAACCGCGACCAAGTCGGAGCTGGGAACTTAGGAACTGGAGTACAGGTGGAAGCTGGAGGCCCAGACCATCAAAATGCTAATGATGTCGAACCTCAAGACGCACGATTGGCAGATCGCCAGGAGAGGAGGCATCAACATGGACAGTCACGTAGAATGGACTCTAATCTCCCACCTTCCATACAGACACCAGACCTGACAGCCATGGTCAGGCAATTGATGAAAGAAAATCAGGGCTTGACGAATGACGATTGGGGAGTATCAAGGAGTTACACTCCGTTCACAGATGTTGTGTTACAGGTGGCGTACCCTAGAAAGTTTAGTATGCCAACTATCCCTGCGTACGAGGGAAAGACTGACCCCAGACAGCATGTCATGAGGTACGAATGGATGATGGATTCAGCTAGAGCAAATGATGCCACCAAGTGTAGATGCTTTCCAATTACTCTATCTGGGATCGCTACTATGTGGTTTACCCGACTTCCTCCGTGGTCTGTATCCAATTTCGAGGAGTTGGCAAAGAAGTTTATTGAGCAGTTCAGGATACACACTACTCGTACGAAGGACGTAATGTCTCTGTCAAGTGTAATCCAAAGTCCCAGGGAGTCATTGAAGGAATATTTACAAAGGTTCCATGTTGCGGCAACTGAAGTCAGTAATCCCAATGATCATGCAATTCTAATGGCTGTGATGAGAGGTGTGGATCCGGAGTCTGAATTTGGAGACTGGTTGGCAGGAAAACCTCCGACCACACTAGAGCGTTTCTACTCAAAGGCACACCAATTCATAAGGAGAGAGGAAGCCAGGTGGGTAAGACGAGATAAGGCACCAGGACCTATCCAAGAGTCTATGAAAAGCAACGTTGCTGTGAAGCAGTCCAGAGACAGCTCAAGAAAGGTCCAAGTCAATGTCCAGAACAAGCCTGGGCAGTCTAATGAGTCCGGAGGAAGAAATCAAGGGAAGAAGAGAGAAGCGGGGAAGTGGAAATCGATAATTCCAAGCTACAATGAGTATACTCCGCTGAATGCGCCTCTTGAGAACATTTACCTATCTACCTGCAATACTTTTCAGTACAGAAAGCCACGTCCAAAAGAATCAACTAAGGAGCAGAAGCGAACTGGGAAATATTGTCGCTTCCATGAGACTTATGGGCATAATACGGAAGAGTGCAGACACTTGCACGACGCTATCGAGAAGTTGATCAGGCAAAAGAAGTTGCAAGAATTTGTGAAGGATCCACAGGAAGGAGGATAGGGAACGTCCAACCCAGGTCGCGCACCGGCCCTGCGTCACCCCGAGGAGCCTGCCCGAACCGTGGGAAGACTAGTCATAAATACTATTATCGGCGGACCTCACCCCGCGGATAAGAATTGGCAAGAGATGGAGCGGTATGCAAGCTCCCTGAAACATGCAGATTTTGAGTGCTGTTCAAACGTGGAGGATGGGACTCCTGCCAAGCAGCAGCGCGTAATGACAGACGACATAGTGTTCAGAAACAGGGATGTTGATCAAGTGGAGGCTCCAACCATCGACCCGATGGTCATATCTGCGACGATTGGACCGGCATATGTGAAGAGAATTCTGATTGATTACGGAAGTTCTGTCAACATCATCTTCAAAAAGGCTTATGACCAAATGAAAATGGAAACAAAGGACTTGAAACCGTCCAAGGCTCGTATCCACGGATTTAACGGCGCTGCGACCGATGCAGTGGGGTATGTCGAGTTACCAGTTGAACTGGGACAAGGCGAGCATCGGAGGGTGCGAATTCTACCCTTCGTAGTTTTGGATGTGGATTCTCCATATAATGTCTTCTTGGGCCGGCCGGCCCTGGCTAAGTTTAGGGCAGCATTGGCCCCGTGGTGTTTAACTTTGAAGTTCCCAACTGACAAAGGTGTAGGTATTGTTCATGGCGACCAAGCAGCTGGTCGTTCCTGTTATGTGGCTGAGCTCCGAGAGGCCCACCAGAGGGAGAAAGGAAAGGTTGCGGACAATCCCGTCCGCATCCATAATACGGATAATTGACAAGTAGTGCCCGAGCCCTGGCTCGGGCATAACTCTCGGATCTTCAGAGACATAGATCCGAGAGACGACGAGGAGAAACCCATGGAAGAAAAGGCGGCACCGGCTGAACTGACGGTTGACATTTCAATCAGCCAAAGCGACCCTTCGCGATTACTGAAGATCGGATCACAGCTTGGCCCCGCAATGACTGAAGACCTTAGTGACTTCCTCAGGGCGAATCTTGATGTTTTCGCCTGGACGCATTCTGATATGTGTGGGATCTCTCCCGCCATCACGAGTCATATGTTGAACATAGACCCGAAATACGTCCCAGTTAAACAAAAGAGGAGTGGAATGGACCAGGAGAGGTCCGCTGCTCTCAGAGAGGAGGTGGACAAACTCAAAGCCAATGGGTTCATCCGCGACGCCCTCTATCCTGAGTGGGTATCGAACCCCGTACTGGTGAAAAAGGCAAATGGGAAATGGAGAACTTGCGTAGACTATTCTGATTTGAACAAAGCGTGCCCCAAGGACAGTTTCCCGTTACCAAGGATCGATCAGTTGGTCGACTCCATCGCAGGACATGAGCTGTTATCATTCATGGATGCGTACTCGGGGTACAACCAAATCCCGATGCATATCCCGGACCAAGAACACACCAGCTTCGTTACAGATGTCGGGCTATATTGCTATGTAGTAATGCCCTTCGGACTGAAGAATGCAGGAGCGACTTATCAACGTTTGGTGAATCGAATGTTCAAGGACCAGCTTGGTAGGACAATGGAAGTCTATGTGGATGACATGCTCGTGAAGTCACGACAGTCAAACGACCACATTCGAGACTTGGCTGAAATGTTCGACATACTCAGGTATTACGGGATGAAAATCAACCCTCTGAAGTGTTCCTTCGGCGTTGCATCGGGGAAGTTTTTAGGATTCATCGTCAATGCTAGGGGAATTGAAGCTAACCCTGAAAAGATCCAAGCTATTCGAGATGTGCAAGTACCCAGGACTATAAAACAGGTACAGAGCTTGAATGGAAAAGTAGCTGCGCTAAGTCGATTCATATCAAGGGCAACTGACAAGTGCATCCCTTTCTTTGATATAATAAAGAAAGGGAAAAGGAACTTCGAATGGACGTCTAGTTGTGAGGAAGCATTCCGGAATCTGGTGAGGCATCTGGAGAGTCCACCAGTGCTGTCAAAACCAGTAAACCACGAGATGTTGTACGTATACTTGGCTGTATCCCCACATGCAATAAGTGCGGCTTTAGTTCGCGAGGAGGACTGAATCCAAAAGCCGGTGTATTATGTTAGCAAGCGTTTAACGGGGGCAGAAAGAAATTACCCTAAAATCGAGAAATTGGCCTATTGCTTGGTGATTGCATCACGTAAGCTACGCCCATATTTTCAAGCGCACTCAATCAGTGTTTATACCGATCAACCCCTGCGGCAGGTACTCCAACGACCAGAAACTTCTGGAAGATTGCTAAAATGGAACATCGAGTTGAGCCAGTTTGATATCGCCTACTTGCCACGGAGAGCCATACAAGGGCAAGCGTTAGCAGATTTTATCGCTGAGTTTACCATGCCCACAGAACCAGATAATCACGATGCCATTCCCCCCGTTCGATGGAAATTATACACTGATGGGGCATCCAACGACCGTTGCTCCAGCGCGGGTGTAGTTCTTATAACTCCGGAAAACCGATCAATCTGTTATGCTTTGAAGCTTGATTTCCCGGCTACGAATAACGAAGCAGAATATGAAGCATTGATTGCTGGCTTGAAGCTCATCGAAGAACTCGGGATCAAATCAGTTGAGGTCTTTTGTGACTCATAGTTGGTGGTTTACCAAGTGCGGGGAGATTACCAAGCCAAGGGACAGAAGCTTGCTCCGTACCTTGTTCAGGTCCAAGAGCTACTGTCGAATCTCGAGCATTATGACATTTCGCATGTCCCGCGCGAACAGAACAAAGAAGCCGACTTGTTGGCTAAGTTTGCAAGCACAGGCGATGCACAGCAAATGGGATTGTATCCCGTTGAGGCCTTGCACGCCCCGAGCATAGACGAGATGAAAGTTGATTGTATATTGGAAACGGAAATCGAGAAGGAATCGTGGATAACCCCATTCAAACTGTACCTGACGACCGAGACTTTACCAGAAAAAAGGAGCAAAAGACGCCAGGTCCTTCGAAAGGCTGCGCGATACGTGATGCAGGATGGATTAATGTATCGAAAAGGTTTCTCAGTCCCATTATTACGGTGCATCGCTCATGACGAGACAAAGCGGGTCTTAAGAGAGGTTCACGAAGGAGAATGTGGCGACCATACTGGGGGGCAAACGCTAGCAAAGATGGTCCTCCGCTACGGATATTACTGGCCGACCGTAAATCGGGACGCTGCGGACTACGCAAGAAAATGTGACAAGTGTCAACGATATGCGAAAATCCCGAGGACTCCATCAACGGAACTCACGCAAATGGTTAGTCCCTGGCCGTTTACAATCTGGGGAATCGACATAATCAGCTCTTTGCCTATATCCAAAGGTGGTGCGAAATATGCGATAGTTGCAGTCGACTATTTCACAAAATGGGCTGAGGCAGAGCCTTTGGCCACAATCACCTCTAAGAAGGTCATTAACTTCGTTGTACGAAACATTATATGCCGCTTCGGCCTTCCTCGCTCCATCATTACAGACAACGGGACGCAGTTTGAAAGCAGAGAGTTCAAAGAGTTCTGTTTAAAGTATGACATCGAGAAGAAGTTTGCCGCCGTTGCACACCCAAAAGCTAACGGACAAGTCGAGGCCGTTAACAAAATAATCAAGTCCATACTAAACAAGCATCTGGAGAAGGTTGGAGGCAAGTGAGTAGATGAGCTCCCAACAGCACTATGGGCTTATAGAACTACCCACAAGTCTACGACCGGCCACACTCCATTCGCCTTGGCATACGGCTCGGAAACCGTTATACCTGTGGAACTTGAAGTTCCATCACACCGAGTGACGTACTATGATCCCAAGACGAACCAGGACCTCTTGTTGGAATCACTGGACTGCATCGATGAAAAGCATGAAGAGGCCGAATTAAGGGCGGCAGCACATAGGCACCGAGTCAAGCGTTACTACGATGACAGAGTCCGCCCAAGAACTTTTGATGTAGGTGATCTCGTTCTGAAACGAGTTTTCCCGGTTCCATCGCGCATGAAGCCCAGCTGGGAAGGTCCATACGTCATTGAACGGAAGCTTGGAGAAGGAACATTCAAGCTAGCGACCGTTGATGGCACGACACTCCCCCGAGCATGGAACAGTGAGCATTTGCGGCATTATTACATTTAGCATGTTTTCCTTTCTTGTTTTAGGCACTGTTATTTCCTATGTGTTTTCGTTCAGTTTTAGCTTAGTTTCTTTTTAACTATGTAATCAAGCAGTCTAGTTGTTTTTCATTAATAAAGGCTTGAAGCCGTATTTTCCACAAATCACTAATGTTTCTATATCTCATGATCGGATGACAAGTTACATTATCCTATACGATATACAGACTCGTATAAACAATCTCAAATCTCCGAATCCCCAGAGCGTGGATCGGAGTACTCTAAGTCCCCAGAGCGCGGACTAGAGTATAAACGATTCCAAATCTCCGAATCCCCAGAGCGCGGATCGGAGTACTCTAAGTCCCCAGAGCGCGGACTAGAGTATAAACGATTCCAAATCTCTGAGTCCCTAGAGCGCGGATCGGAGTACTCTAAGTCCCCGGAGCGCGGACTAGAGTATAAACGATTTCAAACCTCCGAGTCCCCAGAGCGTGGGTCGGAGTACTCTAAGTCCTCGGAGCGCGGAATGGAGTAAATCTCTGAATCCCCAGAGCGCGGATCGGAGTACTCTAAGTCCCCGGAGCACGGACTAGAGTATAAACGATTCCAAATCTCCGAATCCCCAAAGCGCGGATCGGAGTACTCTAAGTCCACCGGAGCGCGGACTAGAGTATAAACGATTCCAAATCTCCGAATCCCCAGAGCGCGGATCAGAGTACTCTAAGTCCCCGGAGCGCGGACTAGGGTATAAATGATTCCAAATCTCCGAATCACCAGAGCGCGGATTGGAGTACTCTAAGTCCCCAGAGCACAGACTAGAGTATAAACGACTTCAAATCTCCGAATCCCTAGAGCACGGATCGGAATACTCTAAGTCCCCGGAGCGTGGGATAGAGTATAAATGATTTCAAATCTCCGAATCCCCAGAGCGTGGATCGGAATACTCTAAGTCCTCGGAGCGTGGACTGGAGTATAAACGATTTCAAATCTCTGAATCCACTGAATGCGGATCAACTTACTTTGAATCTCCAGAGCGCCGATTCAGAAAGGAGTCCAAGTACTCGAGAAACGTGGAACAAGAAGTACGCCGTGTCTGGAAATGTTTGAACAACACGAGAGTAGACTGGGAGATAATGCAACTCGTAACAAGTGGAATCATGACTACAGTTAGTCAACAAACCAAAGAAAAGCAATAGAATCATTCAAACGAAAAAGAAACTAAACTTTATTCAGTAGTTCAAAATGGGGTTACACGGTTACTCCTACAAAACTCAAAGTTCAGAACCTATCTATACAAACTGCAAGCCACAAAAAATAAAAGCAACGACAAGACTTAAGCAAGAAGCTCGTCGAACGAGTGTATCGATTACTTCTTCGTTTTCTACTTCTTGTCTTCCTTTGTTTTTTCCGATGACTCCACTCCTTCACGCTTTTTCTTGGATTTCTTACTTGCTAAAGAAGCGGAGTCAGGAGTAGGAGACGGAACATCTAGTGGTTTGGACCTGCCCGGGAGAATGATTTTCAAAGGTCTGTTCCGCGGGTCGGTAAGTTCCAGTATTTCAGGTTCAACTTTGACCTCGGCCTTTTTCTTCTCCTCTTCGGCGAGGCGGTCCTTCATGCTCATCTTTGAAGTATGCTCGGAGGCGCCGGTAATCTCGATTTCATCGCTCCCTTTGGCAGGGGACGAAGTGTCAAGCTTGTCATCATCTAGCGCCCTGATCACTTGAGCGTCAGGGCCAGGAGTTACTCCCGCGTGAGCAGCATCGCTTGTTTTCTCCGCCTCCTCCTAGGCGTCATCGCTCCTCGGAGTTGGCTCGGGATCAGAGCACCCTGCATGAAAACATAAAAAACAAACGTTAGAATGAATGAATACTGGAGAATGACAAGGTCTTTTGACTTCTAGAGAAGAAGAGTTTCCTACCGGGTTCTGGTTGGCTATCGGTTGGGCGTGGGGTTTCACCCTCCAGAATAGGAGATAGCACGTGAACGCCGAGCCCGGGATCTTCAGGATCATAGCCGGCATGCTGTTCGAACGGGTCAAGTGTCGGCCGACCGGCCGGTTGAGCAGCGGGAGGAGCAGCAATATGAGGAGCCGTAGTCTCAGCCCCAGACGGGCCAGCTTCATCGCTTTTCTCTTTTGGAAGGGGAGAGCCTTTGTTATAAAGCGCCAAAGCTGCGGACAGATCCGTTGGCTCATTCCCCCTAAGAAACTCCTTCACCAAGGCATCCTCATCGACCTCTTCAGAGGCTGACTCGATTTTCCTGATCTTTACTAAGGTTTCCCAGGCCTCAGCTAGGGATTCGAGATAGCCATCGCCTAAGAATGTTAAGTCACGATGCATAAGGACGCGGGCTCCATACTCAGCAATCAACGGGTCAAACATGCATTTGACCTCTTCCCTGCCAGCTTCTGCGGCCGCCTCAAGGCGAGAGTCAATCTCCTCCGCAGCTTTTCTTTTGCCCTCCTCACGGGCTTTATCCTTCATTTTCTGAACCCCAGCAAGTTCGTCATCAAGCTTCGTTTTCAGGAGACGAGTAGCAACGATTTCATCACAGTATCGTTGTGATTCTTCTTGAGCAGCTACCTTGTCCTCCTTTTACTTGGAGAGTAATTCTTTCAGCTCTCCGATTTGTATGGCGTGCGCGTCCCTTTCTTTTTGAACGGAATCTTTTTCTAGGGCAAGGGCACCGCTGCGCTGAACTGCTTCATCAAGTTCCTTCTTGTGAGCCATCTCTAAACGAGTAACTGCCTATACTGTATCTTTTGCGCTTTGTTCAGCGGCTTCTAGCTTCGACTTGTACGAAACGAGCTCTTCGTCTTGGTGCTTGATGATGTTCTTGTCGCAGCCAGCCTCCAATTTCAGGCGGTCAATCTCATATTGACGCTCAACGGACACCTCCGAGATCTTTTCAACCAAGTGTACAAACGCGTCATGTTGAACATAGACGTCGTTATTGCAGGCAATGGCACTCTGCTTCACGTGCCCGGGAATATGGTGAATAGCCGGGAGAAACTTCAAACCGTCGAAGCAAATTTTTGGAAACTTGGCCTTAAGATCGACCATCTTTTCCGCTACAGTTGGATCAACCGCGGGAGTAGGGGGAGGAGGCTTTGGAAGTTCCGCTCTTTTTCGTTGCTCCCGCACTTGCCTTGTACTCGATGTACCGGAGTGTTGTTCTCGAGGAGCATCAGATTAGTGACCCTTCTGTGAAGACTTCTCCTTATCCGGCTCAGTTGGAGGAAGAGGATCGCGGGACTATGAAGATTGAGAATATGCCTTCTTACGGTGAGATGACTCGCGGGGACGATTGTCTCTATCTTCATAATCATCTCTGTCCCTGCGTCTGCCTGAACCTGAATCCCGTCCAGAATGATGAAATATGGAAGAGCCATGAAGGCGATCGAATCCATGAGAGCGTCCCATGTCACCTGCAAAGAATGGAGATAACAACGAGTTAAGAAAAATCCGGGAAATAAGAAAGAACTTGAAGTGTATGATGGAATGCGTATGTGCGTGTATGTCCTAGTGTTCCCCCCTACAGACCAGTTCTTTTATCTTTACTAATCGGAGTATTGTCTCCCTGGACTGGGAGTTGAACTCCCGCATTGCCTCTAGCGAGCGAAGAATACTTGAGGGCTTCAGGATCGTCAAACCCGTAGTTAAGTATGTCATCGGGGATAGAAAGATTCGACAAGCCCCTTAGAGAACTCTCCTGGTGCTGTGGGGACGCCTCTTTCTCTGGCGGGACAGGCGTATCTTTTGAAGTGCCGCCAACTTTCTCCTTCCGAATACTGTATCTTAACCTCTTCTTTCCCTTCGAAGGGGAGGACGATGTTTCAATGTCGTGAACTTCGACCGCCGGATTCCAAGCAGGACCCACATTCTCGCCTTGGGTCTCAGGGGCTTCGTCCTCTTTGCGCTCACCTTCTTCGTGCGTATCGGGAGTGCAGCGTGATGACGATCCAGCCTGTTTTTTCCCTTTACCGGATGCTGGCTTGGGAATGGAGACGCCCTCCGGGAGGCTGATCCGACGACCTGGGGCTAGCAAGCCGAACCTTGACAATGATTCGTTTGAAATGATGACCCGAATGTCTTGTTCCTCGGCAGGAAGAGCTCTAATGGCCTCGACGGCCTCAGAATATCCCCGGCCCTCCGGACGCGGGCTGATACCTAAAAAAGATGAAACGGGGAGTTAGAAAAGGCATGATTCCGATTAATCGCGAATGATGATTCAGTGGAGAGACTTACTGCCTCCAACCCATCTCCTCGCAAAACCAGGAGGGCAACGCACGTAGAACCATTCCTGTTTGTACAAGGCGAATTTGCTACATGCCCCTGTCAAGATCTGGCATTTGTGGTATGGCTCAAGGAACATGGGAAGGGCTGTCTTTCCGCCTCTTGATCATATAGATGTATATGATGTCGCCAGGAGTTGGAGGTCTGGAGAAGACAGCCATGAAGAGTAGGTAGGTCCCATGTAGAAACGCGTGACCATTCGGGTGCAGCTGCGACGAGGCAATGTCGATGTACTGTAACACGTCCCGAAGAAATAAGTTAAATGGAGGCACGCTGCCCATCCAACATATGAACTTGTTGCAAGTGGTATATCCGAATGGGGGCAGGTGAGGACGGTCATGTCGCGAAGGGACTAGCACATCGGCGAAAGGAATCCTGTGGATGGAACATATCCGTTGGAGTGCGGCTTCATTGATCTTCAAAGCCTGTGAATCGATCGGATTGTCTAGTAGAATAGTTGCCTCCAGGACATCGGGTGCTAAGTTATGAGCAGGAGAAGTCGACGGATTAGAAGTATCAGCGGCTTCTCGCCTTGATGATGGCCCAGGCCTGTCAGATATAGTGGCGGAGCTAGACTTTCTTGACATCCTCAATAAATAACGAACCTGGCTAAGTGCCTGAGAAAACTATACTTGAAAAACGTCGAGCGTTAGAATTAACAACACGAATTTTCCCCCCACGTGATGTGTGAACTAGTGCAAGCAATCGTGTACGAGCAATAAGAATCTAGAGATTTCAAAGATATAAAAATGGGCTTCGAATCATCGCTTTCGAAGACCGTCATCGCTGACCGTCTCAAAAAGCCCGCCTTGTGATGGTTACAGTTTCAAGTTTGGGAAACGAATGTTAATCTAAGCTCAGATCTATGTCTACTGAAGCTATGGGGTTAATGATCCGGATCAGTTTCATGTGATAGTGTGCTTAGGTCCAGGTCCTTGTTTTTGCTATATGAATATGCAAGGTTAATAAGTGTTCGGCCTAAGCATCGTTCGGCATGTTAATTGTTCAACATGTATACTGTTCGGCGATCGTATTGTTCGGTCTAAGTTTTGTTCGGCAATCGTATTGTTCGGTCTAAGTTCTGTTCGACATTTGGAGTGTTCGGCCTAAGCATAGTTCGGCATGTCAGTTGTTCAATATTTATGTTGTTCGGCCTTGATATGGTTCGGCATTTAAGTATTGTTCGGCCTTGATACGGTTCGGCATTTAAGTATTGTTCGGCCTTGATATGGTTCGGCATTTAAGTGTGTTCGGCTTGGGTTCGGTTCAGCATTCAAGTATTGTTCGGCCTTGATACGGTTCGGCATTTAAGTGTGTTCGGCTTGGGTTCGGTTCGGCTAAGTTATTGTTCGGCATTTAAATAGGTGTTCGGCTTTGGTTTGTTCGGATAAGTTGTTGTTCGGCATTCCTTAGTTTGTTCGGATGAAATACTGTTCGGCAGCCCTCCATTCCACCATTCGGCGCATGACAACATACGTCGAACCAGAGCTGTGCCATCCAACACCCTTACCACCTCCAACATTTTCATTTCCTTTTTAACTTCGGTCCGGCGCGAAGAAGCTAAATCCAATAGCCATATGTGCAAACACTCCAAATCATTCCTCCTCGCCTCGCATCATCGTTCGGCAATAAGGACAACCTACTCGAAAGCTTTCTACATGACACACTTGGCCATCTTGTTTGAAACCTATTCGAGTTGTACAAGGAACAGTACCTAGTTTGCAGATTGAAGCTTAGGAAGGAATGGTCAGGTTTTGAATCTGATCGGCTGGCGAGAATTGCAAATCTTTGAAGAGTGGCAGAAGTAAAAAGGTAAAGGAGAGGAGACGGGAAGGACCTGGTTTTATAGGGGGAAGATAGAAGTTGAAAAGGCTATACCCGGTGGAACCGGTCAAAGTCGTAGCGTTCGGCTTCAAAGCGAAGTGTCACTCGGCGCATGAGGATTGTTCGGCTTCGAACGTATCGTTCGGCGTTCATGCCATGCTCGTCACACACCTCCGTCACAGATATTCTCAAGGAGGCATCACCAAGGGAAGTTAAACTAGATTCAAAGCGCATCACGTTAAGTCACGTGATACACTTTGGGGGGCAAGTGTTTCCTGGAGATTTGACCAGGCAACTAGTACTCGGCTTCCAGTGGAACTCAGCGTCAGGGAGTGTTCGACATCAAGGAGTACTCGGCGTAGTATTTGGCGAAGTACTCGGCATCCATAGTACTCGACATCCATAATACTCGACGTCAGGTAGTACTCGGCGTAGTATTCGGCATCGATTAGTGATCGGCATCAGATAGCACTCGGCATCAGGTAGTGCTCGGCTTCAAATAGCACTTGGCATCAGGTAATGCTCGACATCATCTGGAACTCAGCATCAACTAGTACTCGGCGCCCAGTAGAACTCGGCGACAGTAGAACTCGGCGACGGAAGTACTCGGCATCCGGAAGACGTTCGGTGTGCATAACTACTCGACGTGACAGTATCGTTCGGCCTGAATGCATCGTTCGGTCAGAGAGCATTGTTCGGTCAAGAGCTTCGGACAGAGACACGTTCGGCTTCAACTGACAACCCTTCTGCACTTCCCACACATTGAATATACCGTTCGGCATAGAGAGGATTGTTTGGCATTATAGCGTTCGGCATACCTGGTTCGGCATGCAGCGACCACTGCACCTGGGCTAGAGTGTTCGGCTACCAAGCCCACTCGGGAAGTCCAGCCCATCTTTGTCTATAAATAGAGGGGCAGGGTCACAGTGAAAAGGGATCTTTTTTGGAGAACACGGGAGAGACTCTGCCATTTTTGAGACTCATCTTCTCTACTTAACAACTTCATTCAAGCATTTGATCTACGAATTGTATTTGTAATCAATCTTTAAGAAGATCAATAAAGTTTAATCTCAATGTGGACGTAGGCAATTACGCTGAACCACTATAAATTTGATGTTCTTACTTTCTGCATTTAAATTAGCATTGTCTTCTCTGTTTAATTTACCTTCATCACTTATTTCTCTACACAATCTTTTTCTACGAGGTTAGTGACCAATTTTGATCCTAACAACTACAAAATTGGTGCAAGGCAGGAAATTCCTCTACCTACTACTATGGATCTGGATAAAGAATTTTTTGACAGAGTTCTAGAGAAGGATAGAGTAATTCAGAACTCCAAATGTATTTCTCTGCGCTTATAAATACAAAGGAACGTCATCAAAGAATGTGTTCCAACTTTTTCACTAAGTAGAGAGTCTGCCACCAAACTCGGTTATGGATCATATTTTTAGTTTATTATTCTAAATTTAAAGTTTGTGAAGGTCAATAATAACAACGGATTAATGTGGACGTAGGCAATGCCAAAATACTATATAAACGTGTGTCATTTACTTGCTTTCCTTTTGCCATTTTTTTTCACAAAAATATTTTTTGATTGATCTATATCTGAGATTTTTAAGTTGAATTTGCATTTACTATAATGAGAAGATAAATCCTTGTACTAACAACATTCAATGATTGCATATCGAATCGTTGTTTCTCCATAGATTCTATGGGGTGTGACCGTGTGAGACCAATTTTTTGGCCAACGGGTACAAATAGCAAAGTATACGTATGTGTCCGAGTCTGCTGATGTCATTTCTGTTTTTCTTTTTTTCCGGAGCATCATCCATCTACTGTGATGCTGGAATCAGTTTTCAGTTTTGTTTCTAGTGTTGTTGCACAACTAAAAGATTTATTAAGATTGTCTTGTGACAGAATTAGAAGATATCTTCCCATATATATGACAGGCTTTCTATACATGTTGAGTTTAAAGTTGGTTCTTATATTTTAAAGACCCAGTGCTATTTATGCAACAATCAGTATTCATACTATTTGGAAGGACAATACACTTTGTTTAGCCATTAATCTTGGTAATTAGTATATTATTTATTTGTTACTAGAGTCATAAGCATGCTTCTTTATTTCAGGCTTGTTATTACGCAGCCTTTTTTCTATCATCAACAATAAAAGTCTCAGCTTCTGAAAATGTATTTCATTCAGTATTAACTAGCTAATTCCTTCACCAACCATGTTTTCTCAAGACTAAGAAATTATACTGTTTAGCATATGTTTGATAATTATGTTTGTGATGAGATATGTATTTCTTCAAAACCTTAAAAGTTAAAATATAGTTAGCCATTCATTAGGCATCTTCAAGTAAGAAAAATAGATGTCGAATTATTTTTTATATTTGCAATCTCTGATAAATAGATAGAACTATTTATACCTCAAAAATGCGTATGGAATTATAATGCCTCGTTTCTTCTTCCAAAGCAACATTTGTTATCACATCTCTCCACCTTACATTGCCTCATCCCATGCCATCCAATAAGACCTTGCCATGTGGGAACTGCCATATCAACATTCATGCAATAACCACCAAGCTTTTCTTATGTCATCTCAATACCAATGAAACTGAAAAATATCATCCACATTTAAAACTACGCACATAAATGAAAATACTTATAAGTATTAGCTTCATAATAGTAACAATAATCAAAGTAGTAGACACAGTTTAATACTTTCTACCTTAAAATTACACAAGAAACTACCAAAAAATTGTGAAAATATAAAAAGCTTTTAAGTTAGCCAAAATCCTAACCAAAGGTGAAGGGGATATATACATATCTCTTCTTCATCTCTCAAATTTCTTCTTATCACATTCTTCACAAGTTATAAACAAAACAGACAGAAATGGCTGTCTGCACAGTGTACACGACAACACCTTCTACTCTCAACTCTTCCACTTCGGTTTCTAGCTCGACCAAAACATACTTAGGTTTCAACCAGAAGCAAGTCATCTTCTTCACAAGTGGAAAGAATTACAAGCTTGGAGTGAGGACTAGAAGTAGCATCACTTGTGCAGCAGCCCAGCAAACTATTGTGATTGGGTGAGACAGTGTAGTGTTTCTTCTTCTTTTCGAATATTCATATAAACTGGACACCATCCTTAAACTTCTAAATGTCACATACTTCGGATAATTGGCAAAAATGTATACAATTGTCATTGGAACTCCACCCTTGCATATCCTTATTAGCATCTCTTCTTTGACCAGATAAACTATAGTTTGGAGTGTGTACCTTTGTTTCCCTTAAATTTCTTATAAGGTAGACAGTTTAAATGAATGTCTAGTGAAAATAAAATAGTATCTTATATATGTATTTCAGATTAAAAAGTGCACATTGAGCTAATATGAGTGTATAAATACAGCCTGGCAGCAGACTCAGGATGTGGAAAGAGTACATTCATGAGAAGATTAACAAGTGTATTTGGAGGAGCAGCAGAGCCCCCAAGAGGAGGAAATCCAGATTCAAACACATTGATTAGTGACACGACAACTGTGATATGTCTTGATGATTATCACTCACTAGATAGAACTGGTAGAAAAGAGCATGGAGTTACTGCTTTAGACCCAAAAGCAAACAATTTTGACTTGATGTATGAGCAAGTTAAGGCTATCAAGGATGGATTTGCAGTTGATAAACCCATCTATAATCATGTTACCGGACTTCTTGATCCTCCCGAGGTCATTAAGCCACCAAAGATTCTAGTTATCGAAGGCTTGCATCCTATGTGAGAATTCATCAACTATATATATATATATATATATATATATATATATATATATATATATATATATATAAAGTTAAAATTGATTAGTTTTATGAATAAATCTTATTTCTTTTCATTGAATATACAGGTACGATTCAAGGGTGAGAGATCTATTAGACTTCAGCATTTACCTTGACATTAGTGATGATGTTAAATTTGCCTGGAAAATTCAGGTTAGTAACCGATTCATATAAAATCTTATCATTTTCTTTGGTTATATCAAGTTCTGATTGTAATTTTTGGGACATGAAGAGGGACATGGCCGAACGTGGGCACAGTCTTGAAAGCATCAAAGCTAGTATTGAGGCCAGAAAACCCGATTTTGATGCATATATTGGTACAACATTTACACATATCTTCCTTTTACCAACACATATTTAATCACAATGAGGATAAAAAAAATTTCCATGCACAAAATTTTCACTTATATGTTACTAATTTGCTAATATTGGCAGATCCACAAAAGCAATACGCTGATGCAGTAATTGAAGTTTTACCGACCCAGTTAATCCCCGATGACAACGAAGGGAAAGTGCTACGGGTTAAATTGATCATGAAAGAAGGGGTTAAATACTTTAACCCGGTGTATTTATTCGACGAGGGTTCTACAATATCATGGATTCCTTGTGGTCGGAAACTATCGTGTTCATACCCGGGAATCAAATTTGCATATGGCCCTGACAGTTACTTCTCAAATGAGGTTAGTCCCATATGGTGACATATTTCAAAATGTTAACTGTCATATATATGATGAAATTTACATTGACGACAAAATGCCGCTTATCCTCAGGTTTCAGTCCTAGAAATGGATGGACAATTCGACAAATTAGATGAGCTGATATATGTGGAAAGCCATCTTAGCAACCTGTCCACAAAGTTTTATGGTGAAGTAACACAGCAAATGTTAAAACACGCTGATTTTCCAGGAAGTAATAACGGAACAGGTCTTTTCCAGACCATTGTTGGATTGAAAATTCGTGATTTGTTTGAGCAAATTGTTGCTGAAAGAGCCGCTGCTGGGGTTCAGGCTGCTAAAGTTTAACAGTTAAGGCATACAAAGAGTTATCTGAATCCTATATTCGTTCTATTTCCATTGTATTGGTAAGTATACGTATGTCTTCTGTAGGCCCTGTATTATAAGAGAGAAGAAAAATGCAATGCAAAATCCATCATCATATGTATATTTTTATCTGTTTCTCACATCCCTGTTAATATATGCAAATCAGTTTTCTTCCCATTGTTTTTTTATCTAACACTTGAATTGGTTTAATTTGGGCTGTGGTTGTTTTAAACTCTGAATATTGTTGCTGAATGCCGAGTGTTCGGTATGGAATGTTGTACATGTTTTGTTTATGTTTTGACTATTTATCGATGTGAATTTGTTTTATACAATGTAATTATTATTTTGGCTAGAATGCCATGTTATGCTGAAAATATTGGGATAATTATATCTACATACTTTATGATATATCAACCCACTTATTTTTATTTATCAAACCAACCTTCGGGTAAGTTTGCTTATTGTAGGCTTTCAAAACAAAATAGTGTAATATCAAAAAAATAAGAAATATGCTTTTAACATGTCTCCTTAAATCCTCCAATGCTATTACTTTGTTCTCTCCACTAATATCTCCTTAAATCTGTCAAATTCTAAATTTTTTCTACAATAAATTAATAATTTTCTCCTCTTGCAGCCATGGCTGCCATGATCATAAAAATTAATCCTATTTTTGTCGAAAATCCTGATCAAAATTTGAGGGACTCTTCAATCCCTCTCCTTGATTCTGCGGCCTCTCCTCCTCTTCCTTCTTTCTCAAATAAAAAAGAAAAGCCTCCTGACCAAGAAAACGATGGTTTTCAACTGGTCCGATACCGCCGCAAGATTCCACCTGCGAGATTTCAGAGGCAAACCCAAGGACCTACCGTCTCTCTTCCCGCAAGATCAGTGCCCAAAGGGCAGAGTATCAACTAGAGATATAATCATCAGCGGTTAGGGAGCAAACAGGTCCTTAACGCCTCAAGAACTCACTCAACCGAAACAACGAACATAGCAAAACCATCTTCTTCTTGGGCAGATCTGGTTAGGAAAGGTGGGCTCAATTCAATTGCAGATTTGGGTTATTCAACGCCTATTAAATTAGGTGATGAAAAAATTACTATTGTTAAAGAAGAGATCAGCCGAAGAACTGAGGATAAATGGAGTAATTCTATAGTAGCTTATGTGTTTGGAACACGGCCCTATTATCATCGTTTCAGGGATTTTGTGATTAAAACATGAAATTCAGTCGACAAATTTGATATATATACGAGAAACAATGGTTTCTTTATCATCAGATTCCCAAATGAATCTGACCGCAACAAAGTTATTCAAAATGGACTATTCTTTATCAGTGGCAAGCTTATAATTTTGAAAAAATAAGACAAGAAAATGATTCTTGATCGTGATCTGCTATCTACTTATCCAATCTGGATAAGATTGCCAGAATTAAATCTCAGATTATGAGACAGAGAAGCATTTGCTGCAATAGCTAGTGTTGTAGGCATCTCAATAAAGCTAGATGAGCCTACGACCAATGAGACTAGGCTCAGCTATGCAAGAATCTTGTTTGAAATCAAAGCCAACGAAGTTCTACCAGATTTTGCCTGCATCACTATGCATGATGGTAAAAACTTTACATAGAAAATCAAGTATGAATGGATCCCACCAAGGTGTATGAAATGTGCTTACTTTGGACATCTCATTGAAATCAGTTTGGAAAGAAAAAGAAAGTATGAATCCCAATACTGTTTTGAGAAAATCGTCAGATTCAGAGAATCCGAGAAATGTGCAAGATTCTTCAAATAAAGAAAAGAATGATCAGGTTAAAAACACTGTAATCTTTGAAACTAATAATCTTTCTGAAATTCCATCAATTCTTGATAATAATCTAGCTTCAGAGAAAATTCAATCCTTTGGAAAAAAGAAAAACATTTCAAATCCAGAAATCTCAAAAGACGATATGGATATTATATGCATTGATGAGCAAACAGAAAGTCCATTTTTGCAAGCAAATTCAAAAAATATAGAAGAGAATGAAACATGCTTCAATGTAGCCAAGGATAATGAACAACAAGTGGGTAAGGATGGCTCTACTGTTAAATCAGCTCCGAATGGCAGCATGAAAGAAAACACAGAGAAAAATCAACAATGTCCTAGGGATAATAATGTACAATTCTTAATTCTTCCCTCCAGCAGGAAGAAACCAGTTTAGTTACACACAAAAATATCTCAAATGATATACAAAAGGAAAATTCTGCAATCTCGATTAAAAGCTGCCTGCATAGGGGCTCAGCCATCCTTGAGTCATTGATTGAAAATGCAGACCTTCTTCTATCCTCTTCTTCCTCTCCTGTCAGCAATAAAATGAAAAAATCCAGAAAAAAGAACATACAAGAAATTATGGACAACGATAATGTTGACTGCATTAATTCAAAAGGCTTGGAGAAGAAATACATCATCAAAAATCCAGAATGGGAAGAATTCTTAAAAGTTAAAAGTAAAAAAGATTGTAAGAAAAGAGGAGGGAAAATTTCTGAAAGCATAGAAGTTACCAGCAATCTTTCACTTTGCTGCTGTGATATCCTTGCATATATTCTTTTTTTTTCTTTTTTTTTATGTCAATAATTTCTTGGAATGTAAGGGGACTAAATTCCCCTGAAAGGAAATCGGATTTCTCAAAATTATTGCTATCTTATAAACCTAGCATAGTTGGTATATTAGAACATAAACTTAATGAGAGCAATATAAATGTGACGACCGCCCATGACCCCTGCACCGAATCTAGAGATAGTGCGCTGTAAAGTGTGCCAGGTAGCCATGGACGATTGCCAGGGTAAATTAAAACAGTAGAATCTATCGTATTACTCACAGCGCATGGACAAAATACAATAGAATATATATATAGTGAAGCTTCACAGAATAGAATCTCATCAATAAAAACTTCATAATAGTTGAATACAAACATCTGAATAGTCAATACATCAAGCCTCACTACATAACACTCAGAGAATATACAAGCAGCGGAACATCCAGTACATATAGTAAAAAGATAATATGCAACCCTCCAGCTCGTCTTCTTCATCAGCATCGTAGAAAGCAAGAACAACACCTGTCACCTACTACCTAGTCTGCCCGTCCCAAAATGGACGAACAGCCCAAGGCAATAAGAGTTAAAACATAAAGCCTTGAGTCAGACAACAGTCTTAGTGAGCGGTAAATTAGCTAACAACATACCAAAGGAACATAAAGGAAAAGAAATAGGAATACAACCCTCCCACTCCACCTCTTTCTACAGTGATAGCCCCCAGACACACACTAAGCAGAAGCAAACATAGCAAAACATACAATTTAAAGTAAAGCAATTATCACTCGAGTCAAGGGCGATGTTTTCCAAGTACAAACCCCCAAGGCCTAAACCAAGATCAGATAAGCACCCAGAAAATACCGCTCTTGAGACCGAATGACGATACAACCAAACATCCATGACTCTGGCTATCACTGTTATCATTGCTTCGATATCATCGTTAATTGAATGACCGGCTCTTTATTTCATCCGTCCGTCAAGGGCTAATGGAAACCCCGGTTCTAGACATAACTCCGCACGTCGTCGTGACCCGTGCCTAGGACTATCGAATCTGCCCAAAGTACTCGACTACCAATCAGTAACCTTCAGGGACTATCGAATCTGCCCAACGTACTCTTGCTTTGAGCATGTTAGAACCTTCAACAACGATGAGATCTCAGCCTTCTAGTCATCCTTCTCGACGACTATTTCCATACTAGCTCAAGCGCCTCTCGAGCAAATCATTATCCTCAAACTCGAACCATTTCACCGAGTTATCAATCTGCTTGGAATGATCCCGTTTGGATTAGACCAAGGCTATCTCATATCATACTTCGCCTCATCATCATCATCATAGCAAAGCTTCATCTCAACACCATCATCAAATCTATCCATATGAGCTTCATCATCCGCTACATATGCCACGAGCAGCTTTTCCAATTCAAGAGCCTTTCCCTTAGCTTTTGAATCATCTTCGATCATCTTCTCTAAATCAAATCATCAATCATCTAATTCATAGCAATCAATCAAATCAAACATTAATCCAAGTAAACAAGCATTCAAATATGATCTAAGTAGACAATTATAACAATAATGGCAATTTCGTAATTAAAGAGTCAAAAGTCTAACAAGCATGAAAACATGAGCAATATCTCTATAATCTTGATGAATGAACTTGCATAGGTTAACATGTAGTAAAATGGATGCCAAATCATTATGAACAATGGATCTATATGGATCTATACTTAGGATTAGGAAAATGCATGGAAATCACTACTTTAGCACAAAATCAAGCCAACGATCCGATATACTCCTTTGGATCCGTGTGAGAGATAATCACCACTCACCAAATCACCTAAACAACCCAAAAGCAACACACTTCAGATCTGGACAGCGAAGGATCTAACTCGATCTATCACAAATCCGCTTCAAACGATGAAATCTCTCTTCGAAGAATGTAGATCTTCAATCTAAGCTCTTCGATCTTCGATTTGATCTTCGATTTGGATGGAAGGAAGCACAAGATTAGAGTGGAGAAAAGAAGTGAAGAAGTGTAGAAGTCGAGCTCTCAAAATGGCAGCACTTCGTCGCTTCGAAATCCGGATCCCAAAAATGAAGAAGAACCCTCCTATTTATAGGCTGAAATCCACCTTAGGTCGTTCGCTCGGAGTTAGGTCGTTCACGACCTAAGAACCCTTACGACCTAAAATCTTCGACCTAACAGCCCCAAGCCTCTACGACCTAACCAGATGCGCTTCCTCGCGACCTACGACCTAACCAGATGCGCTTCCTCGCGACCTACGACCTAACGACTTAGCGCATGCGCACTTCTTCGACCTAACACATGCGCATCCGCGACCTAACTGCTAAGCCCTTACGCGACCTAACACTCACGCGACCTAACACACACGCGACCTAACTGACTAATGGCCTAGCGACCTAACTATACTTAGCAATCTACCTTAGGTCGCTTACGACCTAACTTCAACACAAGGTCTCACGACCTAACTCCACACAGGTCATACGACCTAACTACTCCTTCCTTAGGTCATTGCCGACCTATCCTCCTATAGGTCGCTAACTCCTATAGGTCGCTAAACTTCCTTAGGTCGCCTAATTCTATAGGTCGCTAACTCCTATACGTCGCTAACTCCTATAGGTCGCTAAACTTCCTTAGGTCACCTAATTCTATAGGTCGCTAACCCCTATAGGTCGCTAACTCCTATAGGTCGCTCCATCCTTTTAAGTCGCTCACTCGACCTAACCTACCCCACGACTTAAGCCACCACACGACCTATCTATTACACGACCTAACTTCTTAGGTCGCTCCACTTCACTAAGTCGCCTACCTCATAACTCGCCAACTTCCTTAGGTCGCTCCAAACCCTCATACGACCTAAGACTTAGACTCTGGATGACTTATCAACAATGCGACCAAATGTCAATTGTTTTACGATGTTTCGATCCGTAAAAATACAGGTCGTTACATTCTCTCCCCCTTAGGAATTTCGCCCCCGAAATTCCAAACAAACAGAGCAATCAAAGACTATTCTGCATGCCTACCATCCATAGCAATCAACAAACCATGCATCCAATTCTAGCTTAGCATGCAGAATTCTAAAACTTAGAACAAGTTACAATGTCGTTAGATGACACGACACCCTAGGGCCATACCTTGAAGAGTTCAGGATGAGCTGCTTTCATCCTCTCTTCCACCTCCCATGTACAGTCGTTATCATCATCACTCCATTGTATCTTGAGCAACTTAACTACCTTCCTCCTAAGCTGTTTCGTGTCGGTTTCCACAATACAAAGAGGCTTACGAGGTCTCTTATCGACTGGATCAACTTCGAAATCTTCACAGCTATCAGTAGAAACCACTGTATTCGAGTCGTGCACATACTTCCGTAGATACGATACATGAAAAACATTGTGCACACTCGACATCTTCTCTGGTAACCCTAATCTGTAGGCGAGCTTTCCAATTCGCTCAATGATCGGGAATGGTCCAACAAATCTCGGAGTCAATTTTCCTTTCTTCCCGAATCGAATAACATTCTTCAATGGAGAAATCTTCACAAAAACCATATCACCTACGTCGAATTCCAAATCCTTACGATGCTTATCGGCATAACTTTTCTGTCGGTCTTGGGCTGCCTTCATTCGTTGCCGAATGATCTCTATGCAATCCGAAGTCTGACGAATCATCTCTGGCCCAAGCATCAGTTTTTCTCCGGTCTCTAACCAACATGTCGGAGAGTTACACGGTCTCCCATACAATGCCTCATACGGTGCCATACCAATGCTTGACTGGTAACTGTTATTATACGAAAATTCCACCAAATGAAGATGATCTTCCCATGATCCTCCGAAATCCAAAACACAAGCTTTGAGGAGATCTTCCAAAACTCGGTTGACTCTCTTGGTCTGACCATCTATTTGGGGGTGATAAGCTGTACTCAAACACAACTCGGTTCCCAAAACTTCCTGGAAGCTCTTCCAAAATCCACTAGTGAACAATGGGTCTCGATCGCTCACTATACTCTTCGGAATACCATGGAATCGAACTATCCACTTAACATATAACTCAGCCAACTTTGATGCAGTCCTAGTCGATCGAACAGGAATGAATCTTGCACTCTTAGTAAGACGATCTACAATGACCCAAATCCCTTCATTTCCCGTTCTTGTTCTAGGTAGTCCATCAATAAAATCCATCGATATTTGCTCCCACTTCCATGTAGGAACTTCCAATGGCTGAAGCAATCCACTTGGCTTCTTCTGCTCGGCTTTTACCAACTGGCAGTTCATGCACTTGGAAATAAAATTTCCAACATCCTTCTTCATACCTTCCCAGTAATAGGTTCTCTTCATATCCCGATACATCTTGTTTCCACCTGGATGAATTGTCAACTTCGAGTGATGACTTTCCTTCAGCACCTCATTCCTCAATTCATCCACATCGGAAACAACTAGTCGTCCTTGTTTCCGAAGCCAACCTTCTCGATCGACCTCGAATCCTTTATCCTTTTCTGGGTCCAATCCAGATTCCAAATCACGGATAACCTTGACAATCTTATCATCTCGCTTTTGACTCTCGCCAATTCTTTCCACTAGAGTCGGTCTTATCGATAAGTTTGCCAACATCTCAGGTTCCAATTCACATCTAGGCCTGAAGTCAAATCCAGCTAAATACTCGAGATTCTTCCATTCTGAAAACATGGCTCCCAATCCTGCATGTCTTCTACTTAACGCATCTGCCACTGCGTTACCCTTTCCTGGAGTATAAGCTATACCAAAATCATATGATGCTAAAAACTCTAGTCACCGTTGCTGCCGTAGATTCAAATCCTTTTGGGAGAAAAGATACTTCAACGACTTATGATCTGTAAACAACTCGAATCGAACTCCCAATAGATAATGTCTCCACATCTTCAGAGCAAAAACAATCACCGCCAACTCCAAATCATGAGTCGGATAATTCCTTTCATGCGGCTTCAGTTGTCGACTTACATACGCAACGACTTTATCCCTCTGCATCAGCACTGCTCCAAGTCCAGTACCACATGCGTCGGTGTAAACCACCATCTCATCATTCCCACTTGGAATAGTCAAAACAGGAGCACTTGTCAGTCGCTCTTTCAGGATTCCGAAAGCTTGCTCACACTTAGCATCCCATCTGAACACTTGGTTCTTTTTCGTCAATCCTGTTAACGGTGCAGCTACCTTGGAGAAGTCTTTGATAAACCGACGATAATATCCTGCTAATCCAAGAAAACTTCTCACATCAGATGTATTCTTAGGTCTAACCCAATCCTGGATTGCTGCCACCTTAGCGGGATCAACCGCTATTCCATTTCCAGAGATAACATGGCCTAAGAACCTCACTTCACTCTTCCAGAAGTGACACTTCGAAAACTTAGCCTTCAGCTGATGTTTCCGCAAGATTTCCAAAACAATACGCAAGTGCGTCTTGTGCTCTTCTTCAGTTCTGGAATAAATCAAAATATCATCCACGAACACTAGCACGAACTTGTTCAACTGATCTCTGAACACTCTATTCATAAGATCCACAAAATATGCTGGCGCATTATCAATCCAAATGGCATTACCAGCCACTCAAAGAAACTGGATGGTGTCCTAAAAGCAGTCTTCGGCACACTATCCTTAGCCACTCTTAACTGGTGAAATCCCGTTGCCAAATCCATCTGAGAAAACACCTTCGCTTCGTGAAGCTGATCAAACAAGTCATCTATTCTCGGCAATGGATACTTGTTCTTCTTAGTCACTTTATTCAGCTCACGATAATCCACACACAACATCAGTGATCCATCTGCTTTGGTTACGAACACAACTGGTGCACCCCATTCGGACACACTACGCCGAATGAATCCTTTCTACAAAAGATCATCAACCTGCACCCTCAACTGTTGCTGCTCCCTAGGCGCCATCCGCCTAAGAGGCATCACAACAGGTCTGGCTCCTTCAACTAGATCTATACGAAACTCGATCTCTCTATGCGGCGGTAACCCTTTGACCTCGTCAAAGACATCCTCAAATCCATTAGCGATTGGCACAGATGACAGTCCATCCCGTGGAACAACCAGCGAATACATGAAGCTCATGAAGACGCCTTCCTCATGCTTACATCGTATCACAATCTTTCGCCCCTCCACATTCTCGACTGTCACCTCCAACCTATCACAATCAACCTTTGCCGCATACTTCCTAAGCCAGTCCATATCCAAAATAATTCCGAACCCCGCAAAGTTCAGAACAAAACAATCACAAACAAAAGAGCAATCATGACTCGATACAATCAGACCACGGCATAGCATACACAAACAAGACGAACCACCAACTGGATTAGTCACAACCAATGGCCTATCAACAATATCCGGTTCTAAACCTAACCGGCCTACAAGTTCATTACAAACAAACGAATGCGACGCCCCAGTATCAAATAACACTCTAACTGGAACACCACAAATGGAGAGAGTACCCTGAACCACCATGCTCTTTCCTTTCTCTTCAGCGGTAGGAGCTTTCGAAGACGATGGAACAACTCCCAAAGCATAAGCTTGCACAATCTGCTTGTCCTTTCACAGTTCTGGACAATTCCTCTTGATATGCCCCGGCTTGTCACAGTTGTGGCATTTCATCGGCACCTTAGGATTCTTGCAATCCTTGGAGAAATGGCCCTTCTGCTGACAATTGAAGCAGGTCACCTCGCCCTTCGGCTTCTTCTGGCCATCCTTACCCTTTTGCTGCTACTGCTTCCTCTTCTTGTTTCCACCCTGCTGTGGTTTAGACTCTCCCCTGGTCACAGCAACAACTGATCCCTCTTTAGGAAACAGATTCTCGTGCCTGAGAGCTTTCTCCACAAGCTTCTAAAATGGATCGTCCAAATGATCCACCAACTGCCTCCCAAGATAACTGTCCAAGCCTGTCACAAACTTCTCATTCTTCTGATACGAAGACTCAATATATGACCGGGCATACTTGGACAAAGCTTCAAACTCAGAAACATACTCAAGAACTGGTCTTCCACCTTGCTTGAGCTCCACAAACTTCTTGAACAGAACAGACTTCTGAGCTGTAGAAATGAACTTAGCTTCAAATCTGACTTGGAATTGCTCCCAAGTAATCTCTTCCTCTGGAGTATCAATGGTGATAGAATTCCACCAATCAGAAGCTCTTCCTTGAAGCTGTCTTGACGCAAGCTTCCTTTTAGTTGCATCATCGATTCCCAAATCACCAAAGATCCTTCTACAAGCATCTATCCATCTCTGGACTTCAATGGTTGGTTCTGTTCCCAAGAAAACCTTCCCTCCAAAAGCAGTATAATCCTTACACAGCTTAGCAAAATCCACCGGTTTTGGAGTTTGAACTTGAACTCCAACATCCACCGATGGCCCCGGAGCTGGCATCCTTCTCATGATCGAAGTCATCATAGCTTCGAACATAGCAGCATAATCAGCAGCCCCTTCAGTAGCACGGCCTTCCCTAGCAGCTGGTCTCCCTCTTCGACTCATCCTTAATATCTATAAAAAGGAATGATTAGCACACCTAGAGAAACAACTGCATAAAGGACTCAAACTCTACTAAGCTACTATATTATATATAGTAATCATCCATCAAAATACAATTACGTCTCTCATACGTAGTTACATCAGCGAGCGTTGGGTAAAATCGATTAACCAATGCTCTGATACCAAATGTGACGACCGCCCATGACCCCTGCACCGAATCTAGAGATAGTGCGCTGTAAAGTGTGCCAGGTAGCCATGGACGATTGCCAGGGTAAATTAAAACAGTAGAATCTATCGTATTACTCACAGCGCATGGACAAAATACAATAGAATATATATATAGTGAAGCTTCACAGAATAGAATCTCATTAATAAAAACTTCATAATAGTTGAATACAAACATCTGAATAGTCAATACATCAAGCCTCACTACATAACACTCAGAGAATATACAAGCAGCGGAACATCCAGTACATATAGTAAAAAGATAATATGCAACCCTCCAGCTCGTCTTCGTCATCAGCATCGTAGAAAGCAAGAACAGCACCTGTCACCTGCTACCTAGTCTGCCCGTCCCAAAATGGACGAACAGCCCAAGGCAATAAGAGTTAAAACATAAATCCTTGAGTCAGACAACAGTCTTAGTGAGCGGTAAATTAGCTAACAACATACCAAAAGAACATAAAGGAAAAGGAATAGGAATACAACCCTCCCACTCCACCTCTTTCTACAGTGATAGCCCCCAGACACACACTAAGCAGAAGCAAACATAGCAAAGCATACAATTTAAAGTAAAGCAATTATCACTCGAGTCAAGGGCGATGTTTTCCAAGTACAAACCCCAAGGCCTAAACCAAGATCAGATAAGCACCCAGAAAATACCGCTCTTGAGACCGAATGACGATACAACCAAACATCCATGACTCTGGCTATCACTGTTATCATTGCTTCGATATCATCGTTAATTGAATGACCGGCTCCTTATTTCATCCGTTCGTCAAGGGCTAATGGAAACCCCGGTTCTAGACATAACTTCGCACGTCGTCGTGACCCATGCCTAGGACTATCGAATCTGCCCAGAGTACTCGACTACCAATCAGTAGCCTTCAGGGACTATCGAATCTGACCAACGTACTCTTGCTTTGAGCATGCTAGAACCTTCAACAACGATGAGATCTTAGCCTTCTAGTCATCCTTCTCGACGACTATTTCCATACTAGCTCAAGCGCCTCTCGAGCAAATCATTATCCTCAAACTCGAACCATTTCACCGAGTTATCAATCTGCTCGGAATGATCCCGTCTGGACTAGACCAAGGCTATCTCATATCATACTTCGCCTCATCATCATCATAGCAAAGATTCATCTCAACATCATCATCAAATCTATCCATATGAGCTTCATCATCCGCTACATATGCCACGAGCAGCTTTTCCAATTCAAGAGCCTTTCCCTTAGCTTTTGAATCATCTTCGACCATTTTGTCTAAATCAAATCATCAATCATCTAATTCATAGCAATCAATCAAATCAAACATTAATCCAAGTAAACAAGCATTCAAATATGATCTAAGTAGACAATTATAACAATAATGGCAATTTCGTAATTAAAGAGTCAAAAGTCTAACAAGCATGAAAACATGAGCAATATCTCTATAATCTTGATGAATGAACTTGCATAGGTTAACATGTAGTAAAATGGATGCCAAATCATTATGAACAATGGATCTATATGGATCTATTCTTAGGATTAGGAAAATGCATGGAAATCACTACTTTAGCACAAAATCAAGCCAACGATCCGATATACTCCTTTGGATCCGTGTGAGAGATAATCACCACTCACCAAATCACCTAAACAACCCAAAAGCAACACACTTCAGATCTGGACAGAGAAGGATCTAACTCGATCTATCACAAATCCGCTTCAAACGATGAAATCTCTCTTCGAAGAATGTAGATCTTCAATCTAAGCTCTTCGATCTTCGATTTGATCTTCGATTTGGATGGAAGGAAGCACAAGATTAGAGTGGAGAAAAGAAGTGAAGAAGTGTAGAAGTCGAGCTCTCAAAATGGCAGCACTTCGTCGCTTCGAAATCCGGATCCCAAAAATGAAGAAGAACCCTCCTATTTATAGGCTGAAATCCACCTTAGGTCGTTCGCTCGGAGTTAGGTCGTCCACGACCTAAGAACCCTTACGACCTAAAATCTTCAACCTAACAGCCCCAAGCCTCTACGACCTAACCAGATGCGCTTCCTCGCGACCTACGACCTAACCAGATGCGCTTCCTCGCGACCTACGACCTAACGACTTAGCGCATGCGCACTTCTTCGACCTAACACATGCGCATCTGCGAACTAACTGCTAAGCCCTTACGCGACCTAACACTCACGCGACCTAACACACACGCGACCTAACTGACTAATGGCCTAGCGACCTAACTATACTTAGCAATCTACCTTAGGTCGCTTACGACCTAACTTCAACACAAGGTCTCACGACCTAACTCCACACAGGTCATACGACCTAACTACTCCTTCCTTAGGTCATTGCCGACCTATCCTCCTATAGGTCGCTAACTCCTATAGGTCGCTAAACTTCCTTAGGTCGCCTAATTCTATAGGTCGCTAACTCCTATACGTCGCTAACTCCTATAGGTCGCTAAACTTCCTTAGGTCGCCTAATTCTATAGGTCGCTAACCCCTATAGGTCGCTAACTCCTATAGGTCGCTCCATCCTTTTAAGTCGCTCACTCGACCTAACATACCCCACGACTTAAGCCACCACACGACCTATCTATTACACGACCTAACTTCTTAGGTCGCTCCACTTCACTAAGTCGCCTACCTCATAACTCGCCAACTTCCTTAGGTCGCTCCAAACCCTCATACGACCTAAGACTTAGACTCTGGACGACTTATCAACAATGTGACCAAATGTCAACTGTTTTACGATGTTTCGATCCGTAAAAATACGGGTCATTACAATAAATATGTTTCATAACATATTTCTAAATAACTGGAATATTATTCATAATAATTCTATGGAGAGTAATGGTAGAATAATTGTAATTTGGGATCCCAACATTTGGGAATTATGCCAATATTCTCTTAATTTACAATATATTCATTGTTTTTAAAAAAATAAAGGGGGACTTCAATTAAATGTGACTTTTGTTTATGCTTCGAATTTTGAAAAGAAAGATTTTTATTATGGAATAACTTGGAACAGTTAAATAATAATATCAGTAATCCTTGGATTATTATAGGGAATTTCAACACAGTTATGAAAGCTACTGAATAAAGAGGAGGAATTCCAATTCCATTTAAGAAATTAGAGTTCCTCTCTAATTTTATGTTTAAACCTAGTTTAATTAAACCCTCTATTAAATAAATAAATTTACATGGAAATCATGTGAGTTTAGAAATATCCATTGTAAACTGGACATAATTTTAATAAATCAATTTTTCATTAAAGAATTTCCTAACTTTAAATGCTATACTTTACCTCAAGCAACTAGTGATCATACTCCTTTACAACTTATTTTTTCTCAAGAAACCATGATCAAGAATAACTTTCCTTTCAGATTTAAAAATGAACGGATTTTTGATAAAGAGTACAAATTGCTTGTTCAAAACTGTTTTCAGTTTTCAACTGAAGGGTCTGCTCAGTATAAGTTTAGGAAACTCTTACAACATACTAAGGCTAAACTGAAAGACGGGAATAAAAGTAATAACAATAATGAAATCAATCAAATTAGAGAGGAATGTGTGAGATTGCAAGATAGTATTGACCTAGATTGCTCAGATCTCATTCAAATAAATAATTTTTTTCATATGCAAAGAAAGCTATCCAAATCTCTTCATATTGAAGCTGTCAATTTAAGGTAGAAAGCCAAAATAAATTGGCTTACTAGTGGGGATCTGCCTAGTAATTTTTCTATGCCAAAATGTCCAGCAGAAAATACTATAATGACATAGGAAATTACTTAATGGCAATGGAACTATCATTAATGAAGCTTCACAATTTGAAAAGGAAGCAATTATGTACTTCTTCGACCTGTTTAACTCTAAAGGGAGCCCAGGTACATTTCCCAATACCACTCCTAAATACTTACTACATGCAAATAGTGAGGAAATATTGCTTGCTCCAATTTGTTTAGATGACAACAAAAAAATAGTTTGCTCTACTAAGGATGACAAAAGTCCAGGCCCAGATGGTTTTGGGGCCAAATTTTATAAAACCCATTGGTAAGAATTAAAAAGTATTATTTTTGAGGCTGTTAATGAATTTTTCTCTACTGGAAAACTTTTGAAAAATATTAATCATACTTTTATTACTTTGGTGCCAAAAACAAAAATTCCTATTTGTCTCATGGATTTCAGGCCAATAGCATGTTGTAACTTTTTTTACAAAATTATTACCACAATTTTAAGTAACAAAATTAAAATATTTTTAAAATACTTAATTTCAGAGAACCAAAGTGCTTTTATCCTAGGCAGATTTATTGCTGAGAATACTTTACTGGCCCATGAGTTACTAAGAAGTTCAATCAGACTGGGAAAAATAGTATGTGCATTAAAATTGATTTACATAAAGCATTTGACAAAATAAATAGGAATTATATAGTTTTTATGATGAGACAATTAGGCTTCAATGAAAAATTTTGTAACCTAGTTAAAGAATGTAATTGTAATGTAACCTATTCCATTCTCATTAATGGTTCCCCTTGCGGGTTTATTCGTAGTAATAAAGGAATATGACAAGGTGACCCTCTGTCTCCTTATCTATTTACTTTAGCTATGGAATATTTTACATTGCAAATGGAAAAGAAGCAATTGAATAAATATCTAAAACCAGTAAATTCAATTACTCCTTGTATTACTCATCTATTATAATTTTCCTGAATGCAAATATTCAAAATGCGGAAATCATTAAAACTATTTTTGACAGCCTCAAATATTATGCTAGACTTCAAATTAATGAAAATAAGACAAGATCTATTTCAATAAAACATGCAAAAGCAAGAAGGAGATTCTCAATGTTTTAAAGTTCCAACAAAGTGAACTTCCTATCAAATACCTAGGACTCCCTCTCAGCTGTAATCAAATCAAAGATAGAGACTATGCTAAACTACATGATATTATTCAAAGTAAACTTGATAATTGGTCTAGCAAATTACTATCAATTGCAGGAAGAGTTGAACTCATCCACACAGTCATCATAGCTGTTGTCATGTACTGGATGCAATCTCACAATATCCCAATTAAAGCTATGGAAAAAATTGAAAAACTGTGTGCAAACTTCATTTAGAATGGGAAATATCATAAAATTTCTTGGAATACAATCACTAAAATAAAGAAGGCAGAAGGCTTAGGAATAAGAAACTTTGCTGACATAAATAAAGCCTACAAGTACAAACTATTTTGGAAATTCATTGACGGTAATTCTCTTTGGGCCAAATGGATGAAAGCTAAATATGTCAAAAACAAGAACTTTTGGTCCATGCTAATGGAAAATCATCACTCTCATGCATGGAAAAGCATTCTTAAATGCAGAGAAATAGGTACAAAATTATTAGAAAGAAAATTCAAAGAAGGCAAACAAACCAGTCTCTGGTTCGATCCATGGATCAATGGAAAATCTTTGATCAATTTACTTGGTTGGAACAATCTCTATCATTTAGGGGGAGCCAATACAAAAGTAGAAAGCATTATTCAAAATTCAATTTGGAATACTCAACCTCAACCAGTAGCATCTACATTAAACTCCACAATTAATAAAATAGAAATAGATCCAAGTCAAGATGAAGATATTTGGATTTGGAAATTATCATCAAAAGGAAAATTCTCATTTAAAGACACTTGGGATTTCATTAAAGGGGAGGAAATGGAAGTAGACTGGTTCAAAACAATCTGGAATATAGCCAACTGTCCAAAATGGCTTTTTGTACTTACTTTGTAGTTCTAAATCGATTGCCAACTAGAGAAAGGTGTGCAAAATGGGATAAAAACAAAGGAAATACCAACTGCCTTTTTTGCAAAACAGAAACTGAAAATATAGATCATCTTTTCTTTTATTGTCGGTTTTCAAGGCACATTTGGTTCATAGCCAAAGGAAAAATAAATCTCAATCAACATTTGGCTCTCCAAAACATCAGAGATTGTGTCCAACATATTCAAAAAAAATTAAAGGAAGGAAAACAGAATTCAATAAAGCAAGTGTAGTTCTAACTACAGTTGTATATTTTTTATGGAAAGAAAGAAATAAGAGACTGCACAATAGTATTGAAACAGATTGTCTACAATTGTGGAAAGCCATTGAAATAGAATATAATATCATTCTCCAAAAGGCTAGCAAGTCAAACAACCTCAGTAATCAAAGCTATAATATATGTGATTCAGACAACTTCGAAGAAAAAGTTGAAGAGTACTTACAAAGGGGGAAATTTCCCTCTGAGAATTTCCTTCAATTAAGCAACAATTGCGAAGTCAAGCAAGCCAACAAATCATCATGATTGTAACTGTATCAAAGCTCCAGCTGAAGGCGGTCATTCCATAATCCAAACCAGAAAATTTTCCTATAAGGGAAGTAAACAAAGTTTTGTTAGTTTTAAAACAAATAACGTAAATAATTTTCTTACCAACAATGTGTTTTGCTTGCCTGATTTAAATAGGAGCTACCGCTCTTTCAACTTCGAACTTGTGTAGAATGGTAACTTGCATCTTAAAAACAGAGACAATAAGTCAAGAGTTGATCACTTAAAATCCAAGTCTAAGTACAAAAGCAATCACTTATCTGCTTGGATTCAAAATGAAAGCACATGCAATACAACTGATAATGGCCCCTTTGAGTCTCAATCTAAGGCCTACAAGGGAAGTAACAAGGCTATTAATAAAAGTAAATTCATTAATAATGCTGATTCGTATGCTAATCACAATATATCTTTACCTGAATTGAAGAGGAGATGCTGCATACGCTACAGTAATCTGGTCTAAGACAGCAATTTCCTTATGGCCATCAATGACCAAAGATTAGGAAACTCCTTTTATAAAAGCAAGCTCAAAAACCAGGTTTATCACTTATCTGTCTAGGATAGAGGCGAATCTGGCAAATCGCAAGATCCAGATTTTGATGCTTCTGCTAAGGATTTTGCAGATCCAAAGGTTGATGATGTTTTGGCTAGCAAAGCGACTCGCTTCACGGAAGCTGAAACAAAAGCAACTCGAAAGGATCTCCACATGAAAGCTTCAGATTTTGTTTCTTCTGCTAAGGATTTCTCAAATCCAAAGCTTGATGATGCTTTGATTAACAAAGCGACCCGCTTCATGGAAGCTGAAACAAAAACGGCTCACCGGAGCTTTTTTTGCTCAGATCCAAAGCTACAAGGACTGAGCTGCAACGTCATGAAGGAGTGGAAGCCTCATTGACACTCATTCTTCTTTAATTTAGAGTATCGAGTCGATAGTTTCTGATCCACCATGATTTCTTAGTGGAGAGGTAGTTTTTTGGAGGCATTGTTTTTAACCCTAAATGAATTATGGCTTGTTTTTTGTTGGCTATACTGGGATGGTGTGAGTTGTAATTGGGTATTTTACCCGCTCTCTTTTTTCTGGGCTTAGGCCTTTCTAATAAAGTTTCAAAAAAAAATTCTACTATATTATTATTTAATGTTTAACTAAAATCAATGAACAAACATACTAAATATTTGTTTTTGAAATTATGTAATTGAATGATCGTTCTTCACTGTTATACAGTTGTACTAGATATATAATTTAGAGTAATATAAAGTTCCGAAGAAACACAAAAAAGAAAATGACATCAGGATTTATCTCAATCAAACATCTACGTCCACTTTGAGATAACTTTTATTCTTTTTATTATGATTACAATTCAGAGAGTAGTGACAACCAAAAGAACAAGAACATAAGAAATTTTGAGAAGTAATAGAAAAGTGAATAAAAAAAATGTTCATGGTGTGTTTTTTCAACTCCAGTTGCCCTACCCTTCCTTCTACCTTGCCTCCTTTCCAGCTTTCCTCAGCATACTTCTTCTGGATGCGTCATGCCACGTCTTTTAATCCTTCTAAGGAAATCTCCTCCATTACTTCTCAAATGAACACGTTTGTCTTTGTCGTCAGTGGCCTTTGGTCGATGGATGTCTTCCATTGATGCTAGGAATTTCACTTTGGGCATCGGAGGTAAAGAATATCCCTTTATAGCAACAGATCGTTCTTGGTGCGTTTCCCTGGTAGGTAGTTGCTCTGTGTGGCCATCAAGAAGGGATTCATCCATAAGGAGAATGGTATGATTTTTGTCATGTAGCGGTCTCTAAAGAGATAATACTTCAAGTGTGAGTTCTTTGATGCCTCTTGGATTTACCTAGCTGGGTTACCTATGTTCCTTTATGGTAATGATGAACACAAGTCAATTATTTTTCTACTGTGTGACTTTGCGGTGGCTAACTACTATGGGAGGGCAATGGAAGATCATTGGATTACTTTTGTAAAGATTAAGTTGGATAAGTTAGACCAAGCTCCCAACGCTCTGGTGAATCAACCCTTCGACACCACCTTTATGATTAGTTACGAGCATTGGGCTCATAATCATCCACCTATTAACCTAGTTGACATCATTTTAGGGAAAGTTGATAAGCTTAAGTTCTATTTTGAAAAGACGATGTTCTTATTTAGAGAGGTGGGGCTCTAGATTTGGGCCAATATCTCATCTTCTCCTTAAATCTTTGTGGATGATGTCATGTTAGAGGAAGCTTTGCTCTAGCAACATAGGGATGAAATTGCTTTAGCGAAAAAACGGTGACCATTGCAGCTTCTGATGAGGAAAATGTTCAAGCCCCTGCCCCAAATGTATGTGGCCTCTTTTCATGGTGGCCGCCTCTTGCTTTGGATGGTACTCTGCCTCCTCTTTCATTCGAAGATAGGAACTACTTTCTTTATCAGGATATGGATCTTAGCTACCAAATGAACCCAGGCTCTGAGGTGATCCAGGACAACCAAAGGATGCTAGACATTGAGATGGGGTTGCAGCTTTCCAATGCACCTATGCATACCCAACCTCCAATGCCCGATGTACCTGCCAATGTGTCTATTATCAAAAGAAGTGGATGGTAGATGGAAAGGAGCGGTGGTTACCCCTGGAAGGTAACATCTTTGTTCCTAATCTTTTAAGTACCTTTAACTCTGCATACTTAGTCTCTATTGCCAGTTCATTTGGCAATGATTTGTCATCCCCTGATTTCTTTGTTATTAAGGATATAGAACATAAGGGAGCCTTTTCTTCTTCATGAAAATCTTGACCCTGAATGTCTGGGGTTTAGGTTGATTGGGCAAGCTGTTTTAATCATAAATTTCATTAAACCATTGCATTTGGACATTATTTTCATTTAAGAGTCTAAATTTTGTATTCCGAGTTTAAATTCTTTGAGGACTCTAGAGGTAATTTTATTACTAGTTGGGCTTGTCTTAACTCTGTCGAGTCTAAGGGGGAATTACAATGAGTAGGGGCGAGTCTAAAATGTCCTTGGTTAAAAATTTAAAATTGACCAACATCCTTCACATTATCCTTAAGAATATCTCATCTGGTATCCTATATTTTTATTTGATCGTTAATGATCCCTACATGTGTAACGACCTGCCTTTTTGGACAGTTTAAATCGATGATAAACCACAAACGTCAAACTCAAACCATACAAAAGGGAAGATTGTTATTGGGGTAAATAAGAAAAAAGCAGAGAAAGAAAAAAAATACAGAATCTCGCAGCGGAATGACAAAATATAATAATCAAATAACAGTTCATGAAGCTGTTTTATAAATACATTTGATTATTCTTTTACAACACAAAAATCAGAGTTACATAAAACAGGAATAAAGAAATAAATAAATGCAGCGGAACAACATGATGTAGTGGAATACATATCATAAATAATAATAGTACAAATCTTCGTCTTCGTTCTCGAGAAATAAGGTCTTCAACCCTGAAATGCTCAGGCTGACTCGAGCGAATTGAAAAGACAAAACACTCGAGTCAGAACTAAAAGATCTTATGTAAGTTAAGTCAATGGTAAATATGAGTGTGACGACGTCAGAGATGTTTACGGGGTTTGACATCTCCTATCCAATGTCTAACGCGAGTGCAATAAATTAAGAGATGTTCGGAATTTCCATCTCCTAAGGGTCCGTTAAACTATCTATTATGTAGTACAATACGCTGTTATAATATGTCTACAGTAAAGTAAAAGTATTAAAATAGCGTTAAGGCGTTACCCATATCCCCCTTAACACATTTATATATTCCCATAGCCTATACAGTACCATACGCTCCTCCGTAAACTAGAGGTTTACCCAGAGGGCACTCCATAGGTATGGTACAAAACAAACTCGTAAAGGCGCGATAGGGCATGTGAACACGGCACTCGAGGCAATGCCAGGGTAGATATACCAATTGCGGATCCGGACGGGTGGTAACGCATAGCATCTACTACCGCCCACCTTGGAACACGCTCCCATAATCAAAATCAAAGGGTGGCCACCAAATCAATCACAAAGCAACAGATATGGTATCGAAGAAATGTGTCCGATAAGAGGAATGACCTCACTTGGTCCGGCATGGCTCCTGTTTTAGTCACATCTAAGCTAACTCACGGGAGTCAGGGTCACGTCATACCTCATACAGAAATCATTCGCCAAACCATCCTACTTCATTTCTGGAATCTCCACCACATGCATAGTTGTTAAGGTGGTTTTTGGTATTGGCAGAGAGTATGACAATATCCTATCTCGGTCCCTTTAACAACCAAATGCTTATTACACACCGGATGGTTCTTTTATATTTTAAAAAGTCAAGTCGCAGTTTGTATCAAAATATCATATTCAATTTCAAACCATATCTCTTTCGAAATCATATTCACTTTCAAACTATATTCACTTCCAAAATCATATTCGTTTTTTGAAATTCACATTCATTTTGAGATTATTGATAAGTTATGTTAATTAATTCTCTATTTCAAAATCATCTTATTCACTCAAATATGTCATTTCACAAAAAGGTATCAGTTCCAAATTCCAACTTAGGTTGTAACATCATTAAGGATTTAAATATAAATACTTTAACTATACACAGTTTGCAATTTTAGAAAATAGTTTAGATAGTCCTAAATAGTTTAATAGTTTAAAAATAGTTTAAATAAATTAACATAGTTTAAATAGTAAAATAGTTTAAATAGATTTAAATTTGATTTAACTAGATTTAAATTTATTTAAATAGATTAAATATAGATTAAATAGATTTAGTTAGGTTTAAAATGGTTTAAATAGATTAATTTTAGACTAAATAGATTTAAATAATATTAAGTGGATTTTTAAATAGATTAAATAAATTTAAAGTAGATTAAATAGATTTAAATTATATTAAATAGATTTAAAATAGATTAAATAAATTTAATTAGTTTAAAATAGGTAAAATAGATTAAATTGGATTAAATAGGTTATAATAGATTAAATAAATTAAAATAGTTTAAATTGATTAAAACAGTTTAAATTAATTTAAAATAGATTTCAAAGTTACATCCAAACATTTCCAATAACTCAATTTTCGATAAATTCATTTATATTTGACACTTCCACTTTGAAATTCCAATTTAAATCCTTTGAACAATTCAATAAATCAATTCCAATTTCAGCAATAATGCTTGGATTATCGAAAATAATTCAGTTTATATAAATCAATTTCTACTTCAAAATGCCCGTTAACTGAATTCAAAATATAAAGATATAAAAATAATTAATTCAACCAATTCGGTGTCACGTGATACATATATTTATCATTTCAATCCGCAATTTAAAATTTTTACGGTTATATATCATTTCAAACCGCAATCCTGAATTTAAATAAAATCCATAAAATTGCTCGAGTCTATCATTTCAACCCATAACGATTTTTTCCTAATCTATAGATCGTTCGAGTTTGTATCATTTCAACCCATAAGGAACTTGCAATATTATAACAATATAAAATACAACATCCAGTCATCCAATATCAACAATCAAACATACAACACAATCATCATCCAAATCAATTAATAACATCAATAGATAACTGATAATTAATACAGCTATTAATTTGACAATTTAAAATTCAATATTAAATTAAACGATGATTAAATGCAATAAAAGTCAAATTTAACCAGAATGACAATGTAACAACCCGCAAATTCGTAGTAGTTAATTATCGTCATTAAATGATAATATCAATAGCTGATTGTTATTGAGATTTTAATCGATTGAAATTCTTTCGTATATTCATCGTTGTTGTACGGGCTTTAAAATTTGTCTTGGCCCATTTCTTTTGTTGCCGTGATTATCAAACCAAACTCGGTCCCCCTTTGTAATCCATCCATTCGTTCGAAACCCAAAACAAAAACAAACGAAAGAAAATAAAAATGGTGGCTCGTCTTCGTTCCTTTTCACGAAACTAGGGCTTCAAAAATTAGCGGCTGCTCGTTCATCCCTCTCGTTCGTCTTCGTCTCCAAAGTAGGGCTTCAAAGAAATTGCAACTCGATTGTCCTCTCAGCGGATTAGGGCATGTTCGTCTCGTTCGCCCTCTTCGAATTTTGGGCCCCTGTCGATTTCAATTGCGGGATTTTGTTGATTCTTCGAAGCAAGGTGAGTGGATATTCCCTCACATCTAATTTAATCTCATAAAAATGCGATTTTGTGAATTGATTTACATGGCTTTGACGGTTTTTGATCTTGTTTGAACGATGTTGTTTTTGTAGTAGTCTGCATTTTCATGTTTGGTTCGATTTTGGGTTACTCATGGCTTTGTTGATTTTTGAAATCGAGTTCGACACTGTTATTTTGCTCGACTTTGTTTATGCGATATTTTGATGCATTAGCCAAGTTTTGAAATTTGACTTGTTTCTGGTTCTGGTCATCTTCTCTGGCCATTTGCTTTTGTGACAATTATCTACTCGAATCATCACTTGACTACAGTCATTTTCACTGTTGTCTTTGATGGTGAGCTTTAGTCTGCATTCCAGTTTATGGTTCTCTCTGACCATCTATGTTTATATCTGACTTTGGCTTCTCTGTTATATGTTGCGTGAACTTCTGGTGTTTATCCCTGACTTTGGTCATCTTCTGGCCATCTGTAAATTCTGCGACCTGTAGTTGACTTTGTAGATTGATTTTTGATTCCTTAAACAATTTTAAACTGTTTCACGTCTCTGACTAACTTCTCTGTGGTATTCTTGTTATTGACACTGTTGACTTTGATGATGAACTTCTTGTTCATCTCTTATGTCCACTGTTTCACTTGTACATGTTCATTGCACTTGAATATGTTGCATTTTCAAATTGCTGACCATCCAGACTTTTCATATGTTCTCTGTTGTACATGTGCACTGTTGGGCCTGCACTTGTATCTCCTGTGCACTTTGTGCCTTGTCTGTCTGCACTTGTCTTGTTGAACTGTTGTATTCAAACTGTGATTGCTTGATGTTTACTAGGACTTTTGAGTCAGTGACTTTAGACCTTCATTTACAATTTGAGTCACGTTGGCGTTGCTGGTCTTGGTTGCAGTCTATACTTTGCACACTTTGTAGCCTGGGTTACTGTTCGAGTTCATTTGCATTTGAACTACTCTCTGGAGTGGTCGAACACTTGTAGTTGAGTTGCAGTTTTGTTCTCTGATTGAGTTCTTTACTTGGTGTTATTTGATCTAATTCACCGTTGTACCCCTGATTCAATTGCCATGTGCAGTTTGTAATGTACCATCACTTGTGTACATATTTCGTATTCTCTTAGATAAAGTTTTATGCTGCTGCACTGCCTTTGTTCTCGAATCCGATACATTGCATTGATGCTTTGTATCTATTTGCATTTGGTCATTGTGCTTCACCGATGACCTTAATTCCTATGGAGGCTGATCTGCGTCTTTTTCTGTTGAGTGTTGTAGTGCCATATCCTTGGTGCTCTCACCTTCAGTTTGCTAATTCATTGTTCTTGCTTGTGTAGTCTTTGGTTTATAACTTGCTTGATCCAGTGTTTTGACCTGCTTGGATATTGAACGGACAGTTGCATTCCTGTCATTGACCACTTGGACTTACTTTGTTTTTAGTTGATCTCTGATGGCACTTCCACCTCGAACTGCTTGCAAACTGTCTTGTAATCCACTGTTTGATCTGTTGCATTCAAATTGTTTGCAACTGTGTTGAGTCACGCTAGTGTGACTTGACCTTTGCAATTTCGACGTACGGTAGTGGCGAGGCAGTGCACGCGTGCGTGTACTGCAGCCACACCGAGATTTAATTTGATCTGATGTCATCTGTTTCTGTTTTATTAAGCGTATTTTGAAATGGTTCATTTTGATTTGTGTGGGATTTATTGACGTTCGGATTCATTGATCTTCTGAGTATTTGATACACTATATTGGCGAGGCAGTATACGTTAGCGTGTACTGCAGCCAATCATCACTGTTGTTTTAAATTGACATTTTCAATTGCTTAAACTGCTTTGGATTTCTGTTTTGTGGATTAACACTGTTTAGTGTTATATATGCCGTTATCCAATTCTCGTATCGAGAGTTGGATATACGAGATTTTCTGTGACTGTCATCTATATTGAGATTGATTATTATTGCTTCTATGCGCTAATAACTGAGTTTGAATTAGACTGATCCGGGTATTATTTTCTTTTGAATGTAATACTCGGGTCAGACCGAGTATTTACAGGTTGTAGATTTTTAGCTTTGGGTTGCTGCTAGAGCTATGAAGACTTTTTATATCATTTGAAGTGGTCTTCGTCTTGTTGTAGTAGACAGTGTGTCTGTTTTAAGATGATAATGTATTCATGTATATTAGTCGATAATGTACTTGTATATATAACCTCTTGAGTCGACAGTTGTAGTTGTATCATTTGTATTGTGTCAAATGTATTGTAACTGATATCAGTTATTGTATATATATGGGACTTTTCGTTCCATCTTTATTCCGCATTTATGTTATCTGTGTTATTTTTATATCTATTGTCCTAAACTATTATAGCCACTGTGTAGTAGCTTTGAGTTTGTATCGGTATGTCGGATTTCCTCTAAAGATGAAATGCAATGTTTTATTATCTGACATATCGGTGCTCGCACAAAGCAATTACATAGATGGTCGCTCCTCAACAGCCTTATTCTCCGTGCTAGTTGACAGCACTACACCGTAGTGTTCTTGGCTAGCGTGGGTATAGAGGTGGGGCGTCACAGCTTGGTATCAGAGCCTAGGGTTTAGGACAATTATAAAACATAACTTAGATGGAGCATGTGTTACAACTATTTGTCGATGTTTTATCTCTCATCTTTACATATGACTATTTTTGACTGTTAGGTATGAATTCCTAACGCTTATTCTCGTGTTTTCGGCTTTGAATTGATTTAGCCGATGTTGATATTGTTTTAATTTGGCATATTAAAGCCATTTCGACTTTTGGACTTTGTTCCACTTTTGTTCTATGCTATGAGTGTCATTGTGTACCTGTTACACTGTGATGAAAAATAGCTGGACCAGTTGCAAATTGAGTGATTTTGATTTCTCATTCACATCTAGTTTGAATCTCAGCGATTTTGAACTTGATATTTTGTGTTTTCCTCATCTGGATTTCCCTTCGACTTCGGTCACTTTGTTTTTGAGAAATTGCTAATTTCTTGATTCTCAAGACTCTGATTTTGTTTGCCGTTGGTTTCTTCGATAATGATGATTGATTCATTTTGTACTCGACTGCGGCTATTAATTGTTGACTTCGACATTGACTTGATTCTTACTTTTGTTGAAGTCATTTATGCATTTCTGCTCGTTTTGCTTTGTTTTTCCAGTTGATAATCGATTCTTCTTTTCTAATTAGTTGTTATCCCCCTTGTCGATTTTGATAACTTCTATTTCTGGAATTTTTGGTATTCCTACTTTGATGAATTTGGAATCGAATTCTTTGGATTCTATTCACACCTTCGTATGTGAATTCTTGTGATTGATTGTTTCTACAATCATTTTTGTGATTTGCCACTTTAAAAATATAAAGGTTTTCTATACTAATAGTAAATATTAAAATCCTTTTCTCCAAACAGTTTCAAAACTGTTTTACTACAAAACTCTTTTTCTTAAACGGGTTTCCAATCTATTAGTATATACAAGCCTTTACTTCACTTGAATGAGAAATCGACTTAAACGACTTAGTAAAACGAGTGGTATGAAACGTTTGCGTTCACTTCGTCGGTTAGCTCTTGGACTTGTTCGATTGAACCCTTTTTGTGACAATTTCCTAGTGGAGATTTACAATCTGTTCGTAAATATTTGGGTTAAGCAAGTGGTTATGGGACATGAAGCTAAACTCTTATATTTACTAGCTTAGTGTAATTGACACTTCCTTGTGATCATGACGATCATTTTTGTGATTTAGACTAGCGATTGAGCGATGTCTCTTCGTCTACGTGGGAGACTATACCCCGATCATGTGATGTTTCGCCATCACATTCGTCTACGTGGGAGACTATACCCCGATCATGTGATGTTTCGCCATCACATTCGTCTACGTGGGAGACTATACCCCGATCATGTGATGTTTCGCCATCACATTCGTCTACGTGGGAGACTATCCCCCGATCATGTGATGTTTCGCCATCACATTCGTCTACGTGGGAGACTATACCCCGATCATGTGATGTTTCGCCATCACATTCGTCTACGTGGGAGACTATACCCCGATCATGTGATGTTTCGCCATCACATTCGTCTACGTGGGAGACTATACCCCGATCATGTGATGTTTCGCCATCACATTCGTCTACGGGGAGACTATACCCCGATTATGTGATGTTTCGCCATCGCATATTTCTTTGTCTGCGAGGGAGACTAAACCCCGCTTGTGTGATGTTTCACCATCACATAGAAATGGGGTAGCGACCCATGGTCTTCGGGCCATTCATGTGGAGCTTCGGCCCAAAAATTTAATGGATGGCTACCTTGAGATAGCGTCTCGTCTTGTGATACCGGTGTTTTGGAGTTTTCATACTCCCGTTTTCTGATAGGCTTTTTCCCCCTTATTTATGTGTTTTCTGGATTTCTTGTGATGATTTCTGGAATTTTGTGCTTCACCAATTTTCGTGATTTCTATTGATATGTTTATCAATTTTTGTGCATTGGTGAATTCATGTGTTATTGACTTGTTATGAATACAAGTTTAGGGTATGACATCCCTTTTTATCTTTGAGAAGATTCTTGTGACATTTTTGATGAATGAAAATTCATTTGGTATTATATTTTGATGCCAGTTATTTTGATGAGACTTTGACGTGTCAACTTCGGTAACCGTCAATTTTGAAATGGATTTACAAGCGGTTCTCCCGCAACACTGATATTGCTAATTTAATCGCGTGTTTTCAAAATTCTTTAGTTTTAAAAGTTGTTTCAAAAATATAAATTAAAATTGTTTTCAAAATTTTTACAGTTTACATTTTCAAAGGAACGAGGAAGCGATTTAAACGTTTCAGAAAAATCGAGGACTATGACCCCTTTCTTTTACTGATTCGCTTAATTCCGGACTTGTCCGTTTGAGAATGTGAAATGTTATTTTTAAACACACAATTCTGCACTTTCAAGGAAACGATAAAGAGATTTAAACGATTTAGCAAAAGTAAGGAGTATGGAACCATACTTTTACTACTTCGGTTAATTCCGGACTCGTTAATTAAATATTTTCCAATTTAATTATCGTCTGAGATAATTAAATATTTTTCGATTTGATTAATCGAATATTTGTGTTTCTGATTATCGTTTTTGATAATCAGATATTTGTGAAATTTGATTATCATTTGTGATAATTAAATATTTTCCAATTTAATTATCGTCTGAGATAATTAAATATTTTTCGATTTGATTAATCGAATATTTGTGTTTCTGATTATCGTTTTTGATAATCAGATATTTGTGAAATTTGATTATCATTTGTGATAATTAAATATTTTCCAATTTAATTATCGTCTGAGATAATTAAATATTTTTCGATTTGATTAATCGAATATTTGTGTTTCTGATTATCGTTTTTGATAATCAGATATTTGTGAAATTTGATTATCGTTTGAGATAATTAAATATTTTTCGATTTGATTAATCGAATGTTTATGATTTCTGATTATCGTTTTTGATAATCAGATATTTGTAAGATTCGATTATCGTTTTTGATGATTGAATATTTGCGATTTTGAGATTTGAGCTTCGTCTTTTTCTCTGGCAATTCAAGTGAGTAATCTGATTTACTCACATTCAATTCGTGCTCTGTATGTGATTTCAGCTTTGTTTTCCTTTTCTTTTAAATGCTGGAACTCGATTGATTCTTGCTTTTGATAGTCGTCTGATTTTGATTTCTTGATCCCCATGATGTTGATTCTTTTGATTTGAATCAGTCGAACCTTTTGATTTCATATCTAATACTTTCCCTGCTGGCATTTGCTTTGCTTATGCATTCGACATTGTTATGCTCTTATGGTTGTTACCTTTTATCCATTTATTCCCTATGATTGCGTGGACGCAATTTCTTTAAGGAGGGGAGTCTGTAACAACCCGCAAATTCGTAGTAGTTAATTATCGTCATTAAATGATAATATCAATAGCTGATTGTTATTGAGATTTTAATCGATTGAAATTCTTTCGTATATTCATCGTTGTTGTACGGGCTTTAAAATTTGTCTTGGCCCATTTCTTTTGTTGCCGTGATTATCAAACCAAACTCGGTCCCCCTTTGTAATCCATCCATTCATTCGAAACCCAAAACAAAAACAAACGAAAGAAAATAAAAATGGTGGCTCGTCTTCGTTCCTTTTCACGAAACTAGGGCTTCAAAAATTAGCGGCTGCTCGTTCATCCCTCTCGTTCGTCTTCGTCTCCAAAGTAGGGCTTCAAAGAAATTGCAACTCGATTGTCCTCTCAGCGGATTAGGGCATGTTCGTCTCGTTCGCCCTCTTCGAATTTTGGGCCCCTGTCGATTTCAATTGCGGGATTTGGTTGATTCTTCGAAGCAAGGTGAGTGGATATTCCCTCACATCTAATTTAATCTCATAAAAATGCGATTTTGTGAATTGATTTACATGGCTTTGACGGTTTTTGATCTTGTTTGAACGATGTTGTTTTTGTAGTAGTCTGCATTTTCATGTTTGGTTCGATTTTGGGTTACTCATGGCTTTGTTGATTTTTGAAATCGAGTTCGACACTGTTATTTTGCTCGACTTTGTTTATGCGATATTTTGATGCATTAGCCAAGTTTTGAAATTTGACTTGTTTCTGGTTCTGGTCATCTTCTCTGGCCATTTGCTTTTGTGACAATTATCTACTCGAATCATCACTTGACTACAGTCATTTTCACTGTTGTCTTTGATGGTGAGCTTTAGTCTGCATTCCAGTTTATGGTTCTCTCTGACCATCTATGTTTATATCTGACTTTGGCTTCTCTGTTATATGTTGCGTGAACTTCTGGTGTTTATCCCTGACTTTGGTCATCTTCTGGCCATCTGTAAATTCTGCGACCTGTAGTTGACTTTGTAGATTGATTTTTGATTCCTTAAACAATTTTAAACTGTTTCACGTCTCTGACTAACTTCTCTGTGGTATTCTTGTTATTGACACTGTTGACTTTGATGATGAACTTCTTGTTCATCTCTTATGTCCACTGTTTCACTTGTACATGTTCATTGCACTTGAATATGTTGCATTTTCAAATTGCTGACCATCCAGACTTTTCATATGTTCTCTGTTGTACATGTGCACTGTTGGGCCTGCACTTGTATCTCCTGTGCACTTTGTGCCTTGTCTGTCTGCACTTGTCTTGTTGAACTGTTGTATTCAAACTGTGATTGCTTGATGTTTACTAGGACTTTTGAGTCAGTGACTTTAGACCTTCATTTACAATTTGAGTCACGTTGGCGTTGCTGGTCTTGGTTGCAGTCTATACTTTGCACACTTTGTAGCCTGGGTTATTGTTCGAGTTCATTTGCATTTGAACTACTCTCTGGAGTGGTCGAACACTTGTAGTTGAGTTGCAGTTTTGTTCTCTGATTGAGTTCTTTACTTGGTGTTATTTGATCTAATTCACCGTTGTACCCCTGATTCAATTGCCATGTGCAGTTTGTAATGTACCATCACTTGTGTACATATTTCGTATTCTCTTAGATAAAGTTTTATGCTGCTGCACTGCCTTTGTTCTCGAATCCGATACATTGCATTGATGCTTTGTATCTATTTGCATTTGGTCATTGTGCTTCACCGATGACCTTAATTCCTATGGAGGCTGATCTGCGTCTTTTTCTGTTGAGTGTTGTAGTGCCATATCCTTGGTGCTCTCACCTTCAGTTTGCTAATTCATTGTTCTTGCTTGTGTAGTCTTTGGTTTATAACTTGCTTGATCCAGTGTTTTGACCTGCTTGGATATTGAACGGACAGTTGCATTCCTGTCATTGACCACTTGGACTTACTTTGTTTTTAGTTGATCTCTGATGGCACTTCCACCTCGAACTGCTTGCAAACTGTCTTGTAATCCACTGTTTGATCTGTTGCATTCAAATTGTTTGCAACTGTGTTGAGTCACGCTAGTGTGACTTGACCTTTGCAATTTCGACGTACGGTAGTGGCGAGGCAGTGCACGCGTGCGTGTACTGCAGCCACACCGAGATTTAATTTGATCTGATGTCATCTGTTTCTGTTTTATTAAGCGTATTTTGAAATGGTTCATTTTGATTTGTGTGGGATTTATTGACGTTCGGATTCATTGATCTTCTGAGTATTCGATACACTATATTGGCGAGGCAGTATACGTTAGCGTGTACTGCAGCCAATCATCACTGTTGTTTTAAATTGACATTTTCAATTGCTTAAACTGCTTTGGATTTCTGTTTTGTGGATTAACACTGTTTAGTGTTATATCTGCCGTTATCCAATTCTCGTATCGAGAGTTGGATATACGAGATTTTCTGTGACTGTCATCTATATTGAGATTGATTATTATTGCTTCTATGCGCTAATAACTGAGTTTGAATTAGACTGATCCGGGTATTATTTTCTTTTGAATGTAATACTCGGGTCAGACCGAGTATTTACAGGTTGTAGATTTTTAGCTTTGGGTTGCTGCTAGAGCTATGAAGACTTTTTATATCATTTGAAGTGGTCTTCGTCTTGTTGTAGTAGACAGTGTGTCTGTTTTAAGATGATAATGTATTCATGTATATTAGTCGATAATGTACTTGTATATATAACCTCTTGAGTCGACAGTTGTAGTTGTATCATTTGTATTGTGTCAAATGTATTGTAACTGATATCAGTTATTGTATATATATGGGACTTTTCGTTCCATCTTTATTCCGCATTTATGTTATCTGTGTTATTTTTATATCTATTGTCCTAAACTATTATAGCCACTGTGTAGTAGCTTTGAGTTTGTATCAGTATGTCGGATTTCCTCTAAAGATGAAATGCAATGTTTTATTATCTGACATATCGGTGCTCGCACAAAGCAATTACATAGATGGTCGCTCCTCAACAGCCTTATTCTCCGTGCTAGTTGACAGCACTACACCGTAGTGTTCTTGGCTAGCGTGGGTATAGAGGTGGGGCGTCACAGACAATTTAACATACCAAACAACAATCAATAAATTTATAGTCACATTATAAATTTAATTTAACCAACATAAGATAATTTAGAAGTTGGGAGTGTGTTAAAACACTCACCTTTGATTTTAAATTGATTTAAAATCAAAAATAGAGCCCAAAATCTAACAGTCTTAGAATACGTCCAAACTAGCGTCAATATGTTAGGAATTTCTATATGATCCCAATGAAACAAACCACATGCAAATCCGAGTAGGTATTCAAAAGTTATTAAGGTTAGAACGATTATAAAATTCAAAATTTAATTTAAATTAAATAAGGGTAAATCTGTAATTAGCTTACCAGATAAACCCTAACCCTATCTGAAACACGAGCATGATCGTCCATCGACCATGAACAGCCGCCACCTCACTTCAATTGTCGCCGCCGCCAGGGGCCTCGACCACCAGATCAGGCAATGCCAACGCTCCACCACAACAAGCTGCGCCTGGCCAAGGTGCCGCGACCACGAAAGATGCTCCAGGCGCACGCGCCGCCATGCCCCACGTCATACGTCAATCATCAATTTCTGGCAATTCCGATGACCATCTCGACGAACTAACCGTACAGATGCGTGCTGCACATCGACCTCTACGACACTGCACTTCCCGATCGCCGCATCGACGAAGATCCACCTTCCAACAAGGCAATAATCCATGAACGGCCGAGAACAAATCGTTGATTTTCTGCCAAACGATGATTTAGATGCAAAAACGAATTCCACCAGAGAATTGCGCTCGTCGAGAGCTTCAAAATGATATATAATTTGATAGGGCTTGGAGGAGTTTTATTTTTATATTTGATTTTGCTTTGCAATTGAATCTGGAATTGGTTTTGGATTGTCTGCCATTGGAAAGAGAGAAGCAGATAGAATTGTACGTATAGACAAATGGAATAAGAAATAGCTAGGGTTTATAATAGACTATATATAGGCAGATCAGAAATACAACGAATGGACTAGATCGATTTGAAAGTTGAATGATAAACGACCCGAAAGCCCGTTTCGTTTCCAAAACGAAAATGGGCCATCCCATATATCAAAATAGATGTTTTCGATATTTTTAAACTCAATGGAGCAGGTTTCAGGTCCTAATTCCATCGTATGAAGAAGTTAGCTTAAAATCAGCTTATTTCCAATTGATTTCAATTAAATTGATTTCTAGGCGTTTCGAGTCCGTACGACCAAACGACAAGTCCGATCGCTACAAAACTTGAAACCTTACAATAATTCACCGTTACGGATCCGATGAAACTGGTTTCGTCGAAATCCGAGACAGTAGCCAAAATGGCTATTTTCACGTTAATTAAATAAATTAATATTAAATTAATTAATCACTTTTTAATTCAATATTTATATACTAACCAATTTCATCATTTTTGATTACTTAGACATTTATAATAACTTAAAGCAAATTTACATATCAAATTCAGTGTTCAATATTTCACTAATTACAGCGTTCAATTTCAACTGTAATTAAATCCAATTAATTATAATTTAATCCCAATAAATTGATTAAATTTGATTTCAATCTTTTTATTTCATCCAATCATTATTTTATGGACAAAGTTACATTGGTTTATATCTTATTACATTTAGTATTCCACAATTACCATATTTTATTTATTAATTTCAGTTTTCCAATTATATTGAATTTTTGTCGATTTTCACATTAAATAGAATTTGAAAATCCCAATAAGTTGGTTTATCTTGATTTCACTCTTTTATTAAATCAGTGATTGCCTTGTGAATAAAATTAACATTTTTATACATTTTATTACATTCACAATTTGCAGTTATCGTCTTAACTCACTTTAATGTACATTTAATTTACAGTTAATTGCAATTGATTAATTAAATTGGTAACAAATAACAATTGTCACCATTCCTACATTTAATAACATTTGTAAGTTTATTATTTACAACAAAAGTTATAATACTACTACAACACTAATTTTATTCAATTACAATTAGTTACATCTATTTCATTGATAAATCAGCATTTAACTATCAATTATTCTTTTAATCCAATTAACAATTAATACATACTTTAGTATAATTTATTGACAATCTATATCGATTATAACTCTTAAATTCTTTTAATTAATTGGGATTTCATTTAAAGCAGTTATCAGTTACCTAAAATTAATACTATTTCACTTTATTTCAGTTATATGCTTATTATTAAATCATAAATTTTTATTTCTTCCAACATTAAATCACAAAACCTTATTAAATTAACTATTTTTAATTTATCGAAAATTACGGGTCATTACACTCTCCCCCACTCAAAACTTTTCATCCTCGAAAAGGAAAAAGAAGGGAAAAGAGGGAATTTAAATAATCAATATATCTTATTCAAAATATTAAATTTATAAACAATTAATTTACATAATCAAATAATTTAAATAAAAAATATAAATGTATAAACAATTAAATCCTTCATATATAAGTAAATAAAAGTTTGAAAAACATTTTTACTTTCACAAAATTTTCTAAGTCCAAAATTCACAAAAAATTTCGGCAGAATCTCCTTTGTACGGAGAGGTCTGGAAGATAAAATAATATCAATAACAACAATATATATCATATATTATAAAGTAAAATATCCTAAACCATGGGAAAACAATATAATATCGCTAGTAAACCGTAATCCAAGAACATACCTATTTGTCGGGCAATTAACGCTTATTTTATGAAACAAAAAACAGTGGCTATTGCTTCCATACCTGTATTTCACTTATATAATCCGGAAGAGCTAATAATTATATAAAAGTGAAATATTTAAGTTGTCTCAACCAATAACAAAACAAATCAATACTTCATAACAGCAATCACTTGCAAACAAACAGTACAAACATCATTTCAACAAAGAAAGCAATCATCCATCCATTGCAACCAAAAACAAATGGTTTTGTTCGGGTTCAGAACTTCTAATCATATAAAATGATAAATAAACTATGAAGTAAACCATACACTCAACAGTCTTAGATAAAACTTATAGATTATTTATACATCTTTATACAAAATAAAAGTATCCTTTCCCAACCAATCCATAAGCCCAACAAACAATAATTTCAAATAATATTTAAGTTCATTCTTACTCTTTCTTTTTCACATTACTCACTATTCATTTTCATTTGTTCATACAATGCTTGTTTAATTTCTTTACATTTGTCACTTACAAAATTCATTTTCCATTCATCCATACAATACCATTTTTCTTTCATTACTTACCTTCATTGCTTACATAAGTTATTTCCATTTAAATTATTTGGATCATAAATGAATTCATTATTGAAGTATTATATACATTTTATTTCAGTTTACTTCACGTTTACAATTTAGCTTGATCTTCCTTTTTTCATCATTTGCCTTTCTTTTCTCATTCATATAATGTTTATTTTCATTAATTTACATTTGTTATTACTTTCCAAGGTTCATTTCTCCTTTATTCATACAGTGTCATTTTCTTTCATTTTATTACTTCACATTCATTGCTTAAATAGGTTATTTTATTTCAATTTATTGGATTGTACATTATTAGGTATGATTCTTTACAATTCAATTCACCATTTATAGGTTATTTCTTTTTCACATTCATCCTTCCATATTTAAAGTATTACTGAATATTAATTCCATTTCTAAATCATTTAAATGTTTCCTGAAATTGTAATCATTCAATTTATATAGTACTCATTTTAATTATAAATGGTTTTAATATTAATTCAAGTTTATAATTATTTACTTACAGTATTCACCTTTACCATTAAATCCGATTATAAATAGCTTACAATGTTAACCTAAGTTTACATCATTTCCTAACATTATTCACTTTATTACATTTAATTAGTAGCATTTCAAACTATAAACTTCAGTTAATAACAATTTATAGCATTAGAATTCTTATTTATAAAAGTAAGTCTATTGAACATTTTCATTTTCTAAAGTTTTACCTATATAATATTCTATTACATATCCTTATTAACATTTCAACTTTTAATATTTTGGTAAGTTATATATGTCTTTTAGAATGCAATAGAAAGTTACACAAGTTATCATTGTTCAATTTTTTCCAAAGTTCATTAATTCATCTTCTAAACTTTTCATTATTCTTAAGTTTACAAGTTTCCAATTTTTCATATATACCATTTATCACTTAGCATCTAATTACTTATATTTTTCTTCATTCTAGAAACTTTCAATTATTAAAATAATTAAGATTTTATTCATTTCAATAATTGAAACATACTAATTATTAGAAAATTTAAGAACTAAATTCCGGGTTCATTTTAAAATAATATATATATATATATATTCATCATTTATTGATCAAATCATATTTAGGAATTAACATTTTAGAGTCGTTTATCAGAACAAGGTGTAGTAAAACTACTAAAACCGTCTACCCACTTTGAAACTCGAAAATGAACATCGATGATGCGTGCACTCATCACCGAATTATTTTCCAGCGACAAAGAGGAGAGTACAGAACTTATTTCCTTCTAAAATTCCTTTTAAAACTTTTCTTTCAAATCATTTTGAAATATTTATATCTAAAAGTACTTCCAAATAATACTAATATTATATTCCAAAAATCCTTTGAAAGAAATTTCAAAAATCCCGAAACTAAAGTTCTAAATTTCTAATTTATATTCATTTTACTTGTAAGTTCTACTTTAAAATCAATATTTATAAAATTTCTCTACCTAACAAACAACGTATTACATCCAACTATATCATTTATAAAATTTATTATTTTATATACAAAATATATAATAGGAAAAATTATTTCATTTACCTATATTTCAAAACAAGTATTGTGTCGCTTTGTCCTATTAAGTGTTTAGAAATCCCTATCGATGCCATAGCGTCATATGTATCGACCAGAATTTATAAATACAAAATGGAACAAATTAACACAATACAAAACCCTTTTATAACACTAAAAAATACGCTCTCTCATATATATACACTCTACAACTCATTCTAGGTTATTCCTACCCTATTTCTAAAGAGTCAGACCCCAAAAAGCTAAGGTTATCGCTAAACCTAGCTTTGATACCAACTGTAACGACTTTCCTTTTTGGACGGTTTAAATTGACGTTAAACCACACAGATCAGACTCAAACCATAAAAAAGGATAGATTGTTATTGGGGTAAATAAGAAAAAAGCAAAGAAAGAAAAATACAAATACAGAATCTCGTAGCGGAATGACAAAATATAATAATCAAATAACAGTTCATGAAGCTGTTTTATAAATACATTTGATTATTCTTTTACAACACAAAAATCAGAGTTACATAAAACAAGAATAAATAAATAAATAAATGCAGTAGAACAACATGATGCAGTGGAATACATATCATAAATAATAATAGTACAAATCTTCATCTTCATCCTCTAGAAATAAGGTCTTCAACCCTGAAATGCTCAGGCTGACCCGAGCAAATTGAAAAGACAAAACACTCGAGTCAGAACTAAAACATCTTATGTAAGTTAAATCAATGGTAAATATGAGTGTGACGGCGTCAGAGATGTTTACGGGGTTTGACATCTCCTATCCAGTGTCTAACGTGAGTGCAATAACTTAAGAGATGTTTGGAATTTCCATCTCCTAAGGGTCCGTTAAACTATCGACTATGTAGTACAATACACTATTATAATATGTTTATAGTAAAGTAAAAGTATTAAAATAGCGTTAAGGCGTTACCCATACCCCCCTTAACATATTTTATATATTCCCATAGTCTATGCAGTACCATACACTCCTCCGTAACTGGAGGTTTACCCAGAGGGCACTCCATAGGTATGGTACAAAACAAACTCGTAGAAGGCGCGATAGGGCATGTGAACACGGCACTCGAGGCAATGCCATGGTAGATATACCAATTGCGGATCCAGACTGGTGGTAATTTATAGCAGCTACTACCGCCCACCTCGGAACACACTCCCATAATCAAAATCAAAGGGTGGCCACCAAATCAATCACATAACAACAGATATGGTATCGAAGAAATGTGTCCGATAGGAGGAATGACCTCACTTAGCCCGGCATGGCTCCTATTTTAGTCACATCTAAGCTGACTCATGGGAGTCAGGGTCACGTCATACCTCATACAGAAATCGTTCGCCGAACCATCCTACTTCATTTCTGGAATCTCCACCACGTGCACAGTTGTTAAAGTGGTTTTTGGTATTGGCAGAGAGTATGACAATATTCGATCCCGGTCTCTTTAACAACCAAACGCTTATTACACACCGGATGGTTCTTTTATATTTCAAAAAGTCAATTCGCAATTTATATCAAAATATCATATTCAATTTCAAACCATATCTCTTTCGAAATCATATTCACTTTCAAACTATATTCACTTCCAAAATCATATTCGCTTTTTGAAATTCACATTCATTTTGAGATTATCGATAATTTATGTTAATTAATTCTCTATTTCAAAATCATCTTATTCACTCAAATATGTCATTTCACAAAAAGGTATCAATTCCAAATTCCAACTTAGGTTGTAACATCATTGAGGATTTAAATATAAATACTTCAACTTTACACAGTTTGCAATTTTAGAAGAGAGTTTAGATAGTCCTAAATAGTTTAATAGTTTAAATAAATTAAAATAGTTTAAATAGTAAAATAGTTTAAATAGATTTAAATTTGATTTAACTAGATTTAAATTGATTTAAATAGATTAAATATAGATTACATAGATTTAGTTAGGTTTAAAATGGTTTAAATAGATTAATTTTAGACTAAATAGATTTAAATTATATTAAGTGGATTTTTAAATAGATTAAATAAATTTAATGTAGATTAAATAGATTTAAATTATATTAAATAGATTTAAAATAGATTAAATAAATTTAATTAGTTTAAAACAGGTAAAATAGATTAAATTGGATTAAATAAGTTATAATAGATTAAATAAATTAAAATAGTTTAAATTGATTAAAAATTTAAAATAGATTTAAAAGTTATATCCAAACATTTCCAATAACTCAATTTCCGATAAATTCATTTATATTTGACACTTCCACTTTGAAATTCCAATTTAAATCCTTTGAACAATTCATTAAATCGATTCCAATTTCAGCATTAACGCTTGGATGATCGAAAATAATTCAGTTTATATAAATCAATTTCTACTTCAAAATGCCCATTAACTGAATTCAAAATTTAAAGATATAAAAATCATTAATTTAAGCAATCCGGTGTCCGTATATAATTTTCTACCTTAGGGTCACATGATACAGATATTTATCATTTCAATCCGCAATTTAAAATTTTTACGGTTATATATCATTTCAAACCGCAATCCCGAATTTAAATAAAATCCATAAAATTGCTCGAGTCTATCACTTCAACCCATAACAATTTTTCCCTAATCTATAGATCGTTCGGGTATGTATCATTTAAACCCATAGGGAACTTGCAATATTATCACAATATATAATACAACATCCAGTCATCCAATATCAACAATCAAACATACATCACAATCATCATCCAAATCAATTAATAACATCAATAGATAACTGATAATTAATACAGGTATTAATTTGACAATTTAAAGTTCAATATTAAATTAAACCATGATTAAATGCAATAAAAGTCAAATTTAACCAGAATGACAATTTAACATACCAAACAACAATCAATAAATTTCTAGTCACATCATAAATTTAATTTAACTAACATAAGATAATTTAGAAGTTGTGAGTGGGTTAAAACACTCACCTTTGATTTTAAATCGATTTAAAATCAAAAATAGGGCCCAAAATCTAACAGTCTCAGAATTCATCCAAACCAGCGTCAAAATGTCTGAAATTTTGATACGATCCCAACGAAACAAACCGCTTACAAATCCGAGTATGTATGCAAAAGTTATTAAGGTTAGAACGATTTTAAAATTAAAAATTTAATTTAAATTAAATAAGGGTAGATATGTAATTAGCTTACAAAATAAACCCCAACCCTATCTGAAACACGAGCATGATCGTCCATCGACCATGAACAGCCGCCACCTCACTTTAATTATCGCCGCCGCCAGGGGCCTCGACCACCAGATCAGGCAATGCCAACGGCTCCACCACAACAAGCCGCGCCTGGCCAAGGTGCCGCGACCACGAACGATGCTCTAGGCGCACGCGCCGCCGTGCCCCACGTCATACGTCAATCATCAATTTCTGGCAATTCCGATGACCATCTCGATAAACTAACCATACAGATGCGTGCTGCATATCGACCTCTACGACACTGCACTTCCCTATCGCCGCATCGACGAAGATCCACCGTCCAACAAGGCAATGATCCATTAACGGCCGAGAACAAATTTTTGATTTTCTGCCAAACGATGATTTAGATGCAAAAACGAATTCCACCAGAGAATTGCGCTCGTCGAGAGCTTCAAAACGATATATAATTTGATAGGGTTTGGAGGAGTTTTATTTTTTGATTTGATTTTGCTTAGCAATTGAATCTGGAATTGGTTTTGGTTTGTCTGCCATTGGAAAAAGAGAAGCAGATATAATTGTACATATAGACAAATGAAATAAGAAATAGATAGGGTTTATAACAAGCTATATACAGGTAGATCAGAAATAGAACGAATGGACTAGATTGATTTGAAAGTTGAACGATAAACGACCCGAAAGCCCGTTTCATTCCCGAAACGAAAATGGACCATCCCATATATCAAAATAGATGTTTTCAATATTTTTAAACTCAATGGAGCAGGTTTCAGGTCCTAATTCCATCGTATGAAGAAGTTAGCTTAAAATCAGCTTATTTCAAATTGATTTCAATTAAATTGATTTCAATTAAATTGATTTCTAAGTGTTTCGAGTCCGTACGATCAAACGACAAGTCCGATAGCTACGAAACTTGAAATCTCCCAATAATTCACCGTTACGGATCCAATGAAACTGGTTTCATCGAAATCCAAACAGTTGCTAAAATGGTTATTTTCACGTTAATTAAATAAATTAATATTAAATTAATTAATCACTTTTTAATTCAATATTTATAAACTAACCAATTTCATCATTTTTGATTACTTAGATATTTATAATAACTTAAAGCAAATTTACATATCAAATTCAGTGTTTAACATTTCACTAATTATAGTGTTCAATTTCCAACTGTAATTAAATCCAATTAATTATAATTTAATCCCAATAAATTGATTAAATTTGATTTCAATCTTTTTATTTCATCCAATCATTATTTTATGGACAAAGTTACATTGGTTTATATCTTATTACATTGGTATTCCACAATTACCATCTTTTATTTATTAATTTTAATTTTCCAATTATATTGAATTTTTGTCGATTTTCACATTAAATAGAATTTAAAAATCCCAATAAGTTGGTTTATCTTGATTTCACTCTTTTATTAAATCAGTGATTGCCTTGTGAATAAAATTAACATTTCTATACATTTTATTACATTCACAATTTGCAGTTATCGTCTTAACTCACTTTAATGTAACATTTAATTTACATTTAATTACAATTGATTAATTAAATTGGTAACAAATAACAATTGTCACCATTCCTACATTTAATAACATTTGTAAGTTTATTATTTACAACAAAAGTTATAATTACTACTACAACACTAATTTTATTCAATTACAATTAGTTACATCTATTTCATTGATTAATCAGCATTTAACTATCAATTATTCTTTTAATCCAATTATCAATTAATACATACTTTACTATAATTTATTGACAATCTATATCGATTATAACTCTTAAATTCTTTTAATTAATTGGGATTTCATTTAAAGCAGTTATCAATTACCTAAAATTAATACTATTTCACTTTATCTCAGTTATATGCTTATTATTAAATCACAAATTTGTATTTCTTCCAACATTAAATCACAGAACCTTATTAAATTAACTATTTTTAATTTATCGAAAATTACGGGTCGTTACAACTTGCCTTCGAAGAGATTGGCTCTTTGAAAAGACTGCAAAGATTTTGCCAAAATATGCTTACTTCATCGGTGGGGACTTTAATATCATGAGATTCCAAGGTGAATGAAATAGTGGTAGCTTTCCCCCTAACATGGATTTCTTTAACTACTTTATTTCCCTATGCGTCCCATAGATATTCCTTTAAATAATCATACCTCCCCAGGTCTAACAAACATGATCACTCATTGCAAAGCTAGGTTGCTTCTTTATTAGCCTTTACTAGGAGGATTCCCATTATTTAACCTCTCAACATGGTCTCCCCTTAATTTTATCCGACCACTGCCCTGTCATTCTTCATAATAGAGACGATGGCTCCCGTCGTCCTCCTTTTAGATTTGATTTCTTCTGGACTCTAGAGCCTAGATTTAACGACATTATGGAAAATATTTAGAACTCCTTCCAAGTCTCCAATTCTGCTACTAAGATATTTATTACTGAGTTCCCCCTGTTGCATAAGGCCTTTCGTAGGTGGTGCATTAGAATCTGGGACAGCCTTAGGCAAAGTAAGGAGTATAGCAAAATTTAATTTTATATGTAAACATAAAGGAGGAGCTTGCACCACCGTCCCACTTTGATAAATCACACCTCCAAGATCTTGAAATAGAGCCAAAGAGGTTGATGTATCGTGTTTATATTTCCATGCTAGCTGGCTCAAGGGTAGGGACCTCAACACTGCCTTTTTCATTGTGTTTATATCAAAATTTGGCACAAACACCCAAGAAAATAGAGTAGAGAATAAAATGAAGAAATATAAATAAAAATGAGGTAAAAATGACCCACACAGAGTTTATAGTAGTTCAGCCAACTAATGCCTACATCCACTTAGTTTTTCTATTGATTATATGGCTGTTTACAACTTCTGTTCTTATGGATCGGTATGGATCCTCGAAATTACAAGAGAATTGCAAGAAATTTGTAAACAAGCAAAAAGATCCTTTGAAATGACCCCCAGCCTTTTCTCCTCCATGATTTCCACCACGTTCCCCACATCCCAATAGCAGTTGAGCTCAAGAAAACATGGCCAGGTCAACAAATGTGATGGATCGGTATCGATCCATAAGATCATCTTATGGATTACTTCAGTTGCCTTGTTTAGATGCGACTTGTTCCTAGCTTCATGTTTTCAACCTCGATTGCACTTTTAGAAGCTCATTTCTGGGTCAACAGGATGGATCGATGGTGGAATGGAGTTCTTGATTTCAGGTGCTCGAGATGTTCGAAGGAAAAGCACATTTGATTAATCGAAAATGGCTTGAAATTGGTTGCTGCTATCAGAGCTCGAGAGTATAGGAGATTGGAGATGATTTAGGTGAAGTTCCATGGATCAATACCAATCCATGGGAATGGATCGGTACCAATCCATCACTTTGGTGGATGTGGTTTCTTTAACTTCCATAGTTGCTTCGTTCTAGCTTTACGGTCTTCGTTGTACTTAGTTCCCGGGCTTGGTCGTTATCTCTTTGGGCTTCCTACCTTGTTAATTTTCAAGTTCCACTCTGCTAAGTTCGTCCAAATATTGCCTGGTCAAAAGGTTGGATAATACTTGCCCCTCAAAGTACATATTGTTTCCAACACAATATGCTTTGAATCAAGACATGTCGGGATTGGCATAATGGACTCCAATCCATGCTTCAAAACAATTGCAATCCTTCCCCCGAACCATTTCAGTGAAATGCTGTGTCTCTGGCTGTTCGTTGCGATTCTTCATTGGTTTCTGTCACTATAAAGCTGGAGCATGTTCTTTTAATTCATTATTCTGAATTCAATAGCTCCAAGCAAATTCCTTTTTTGGATTCTTTAGGTTTGAATTTGCTGTCTTGCAGTTCCGGTTGTTAAGTATCAAATGCATATGTACATATGTACTTAGACCATTTTCCACATTCCTGATTTCATGCACGTACACACACTTGCGATATCTCATGCACATATGCACTTTTTTTATTATGGTTCGGTACCGATCCACAGGGATGGATCTGTACCAATCCAATACTTGTAAATAACCATGATTGTAGCCTATTTTGTTGGTTCGAGCCTTATATAATTTGACCCAATTTCTATCTCCTTCTTCACTTTACTTGCTTTCGAGAACCTGAGCTCCAGCCCCCATTACCGTCTTCCTTAGAACCTAATCGAAGTCTACAACACTGCCGCCTACTCTAGGACGCTGTCGCCATCATTGGTCGCCTCGGCCTTCAACCTTTAGCCGCCACCTACCACGGCTAAAGTTGAACCCTAAATTGGACCCGAGCCATCTCCTAAACCCAATCCACACACTTGATTTCATTAACCCTTTTGGAATTTGCTGCTTTAGGTAAGTGGTAGCATCGACAATCAATTTGGGTGAACTTCATAACGTCGGTCGTGCATTAGAGATGGAAGAAAGAGGAGACTGCTGGGATTTTGACCAAAGCGATGGATCATCACCGATGCAACACTTGGCGAAATCCTACCTCGATGCGCTTGAGACGAGCTTGTAAAAATGATAAATGTTTGGGTGCCCTCAAGTGATATTTTCCAATTTCCATCGTGTTTCTAAAGCATGGCTGATGATGTGAAGTTCGTTAAGGACGGTCAGCGATGATGGTCACTTTGGACAATGTCCTGATTTTCAAACAAACTATTGCATGGTACTAGATACTGACACCGCACAATACTACACAACACTATAACTTGCATCCCACCACACTGGATTTTTACTATAGCAAGGGCACAGTCTTTTAATCTTTCTGATGCAAGTTGTTTCTTAAGATTTGATTGTTATGGGCTATCGACGTTCCAAGCATCTTCTGCCTTGGTTGTAGGCCCATAATCTCCTAAATATGCTGAGACGGATATTGAGGCAAGCTCGACCACAGTCACTTCCACATGACACACTCCAGTGTTGTAACACCCTGCGTTTTTACAGTAATTAATTAAAAGGAATTAATAAATAAATAATAAATAGTGAAAATGGAATTTTTAACAAATGTTGGAATTTGGCCAGGAAACTTATACAATTGATTCATGGCAATTTGTTTTGATCAGTTTTCATAAATAAACTTTTCCAATCGGAGTTCAAACGAAAAAGTTGTTAGCGTTTGAATTTTCATAGTTGGAAATAATTATATATGTACTCACGGAAATAATTTATAATTGATTAATGCTAATTGAATGCTATTAAAATTAACCATTACTTAAACATTTAGTAATCAAAATTGGGTAAGAGATAACATGAATTGGTTAACGAAGGAAATAAATCAACAAAAGAAAGATACGAACCAAATTTCATGAAATTAAACCATATAGGTCAACCATAAACAAGCTAGGTCGACCATGGGCGGTTGACCTTGAGGGTTAGGCGACCGACCCGCCTTTTTTTGGTGGTGGCAGTTGGTTTAGACCATGTGTCCTAGATCTGATTTAATTCAATCGACGGTTAGAGGTGATTTGAACCTCTACAAATTAGGACTTAAGGTTTCACTTTCAACTCATTATTTTTCTAATGAACACGGAAGCTCTGTCACTTTCTCTTCTCCTCCAAAAATTCTAAATACTCGAAAATTGAATAAATTACATGTATACACTTTGGAAAAGAATAGAAAAGGATAGAGGATAGAAGATAGATTCAAATTAGATTTCCACATTAAAGGTAAAATTTTAGATCCGGTTCTAATTAATAAATCCAAATCTCTTCTCTCTAATCCTATTTCTAATGAGATCTTTATAAATATTATCTGTGGATCCAAATAAGGAGTCAAAATGTGGAGAATATAGATAATAGGGTTAGATCTGGATCACATGTAAAGATTTGAGAGCGTTAATTGAAGATGAGTGGGATTATATATTTTTATATAATACTATATTATACCATTACAGATCTATTCTTAATGCTTGAGAATTGAATTTAAACTGAAATGAATTCATATATATGAAATGTTGAAGATTGTAAACTTGCCTATAAATTTCTATCAATAATTAAAGAAGCATAGTGATTAGTTCTATTTCTGTAATTACGTAATGATTAGTTTTATTTTCGTAATTATGTAATGTTTAAATTTATATCTGTAATTTCGTAATGATTAGATTTAATTCTGTAATTGTGAATTGATTTTAGTTATCAGTTTTACGATGGATTAATTATTTGAAATATAATATATAGAGATTCCATTTTATTTGATATTAATGAATAAGACTAAAAGTAAAGTTAATTGGACTTTTGGAATTTTAGTGATATTTTAATGTATTGAAATTTGTGTTGCTGCAAGTAGATTTCCATATATTATCAAGTCTAAATTTACAAAAGTGAGATGTTTGAAATGACAAGGAATAAATATATGGCTATAAAAAAGGGATACAAGATAGGGATGATTACTGTAACGACTCGTAAATTTTATTAGTTTTAATAATATATTTAACTGAATTTTGTGAAATTTTAAATAATTGAACTTGGAAATGAAAACTTAATATTTGGAATACGTATATTTAAAAATAGCAAATGGTAAATTTTCATCAGAAAATATAGAAGTTTATTTTCTGGTGTGATTCTATTTAAATTTAAATCAGTTAAAAATTGATGATAACAAAATATTTTCCAAACCTGAAATTTTTATACAATAAATTTGTAAATCATCTTCTAAGTGAGATGTCATATTTCGTTTCGTCAAATTTGGACTGCTATTGCTCCGTTTATCTTATTTTCGACAGATTTGCAGCATTTTCGGTACTGATATCGACTTTTGAACGGATAATCGTATGGTTGATAGCTATGTACCATTTTGACCGTCTCGTCGTGCTGATCTCTACGGTATATTCAATTGTCAATTTAGGAGTCCGGTGTGTGTTGCAATCTGCAAAACGATTCCGTATCGGTTCCGTATTAGAACTCTTGTATCTTTTGTCCTTTCAATTGCCTACCGTATAATTCTATCAACCACTAGTCATTAATTTTCTTGAATTCAACATATGACTTTTGCACTTCCATCTGTTCAAAATAGGTTGCTCATATTCATCACTTTTATTTGCTTCTCCTCTTTGATTTTTGGTTCTTCTGAAGATAATATACTACAATTAAATAAAGTATATTTTAGCTTGTAGCCTGCACGTCACTTCCATCTCCTCAAACCATCTTTCCTCCTTTACTAAAAAAAAATTAAGCTTTATAATATCTGAAGACTTCCACTGTGCTGCCACCACTTCACGAGATTCACCCTTCTTCGTTCGGCCTCCATTGCCTCATCCTCGCTAGCAACACAGCCAACTGACGCTGCAAGCCTATAATCACCACCTTTGGCCGAACCTATCCCGAGCTTTCCTGCACCTTCCTTCCACCGCTCGGCCTTTCCGTGCTCACCACCGCCTAGAACTCCAGCCCACCCTCGCCTCGAATTGCATGCCACCATCTCCATTCCTTGGCCGTAGCCAAGCACGCTGCACGTATATGTACGCAGCAAAAAATTTTCTCTGTTGTTATTATATATATAAGCTATTTTATATTATATAAGTACTGTATGTATAAGAGTGTACTGTTTTATATATGTACAATGTTTGAAAAAGGCTGTAGCTAGTTACTGGCTACGTTGTTATATATAAGTTTTATAAGTAATGTGCAAATTTGTTGTTTATATATATAAATATATATTAGTATTTATATTGTTTCTGTTAGTTATGGATGTTAGTTTTAACATATAACTATAATATAGCTATGTATTTGCAGGTGTGCAATTCTGTTTTATTATCATTCTTCTTACAGCTTTGGATTATAATTTATATATATATATATATGATATGTATGATAGTAAATGTTAAATTTTAAAAGTATATGTGATTGTATATGAGCCTATGTATACATATTGTTTCCATTTTCACCAGTTCCACAGCCTGCTCACGTCTTATATATAGGTTGATGTGTAAACAGCTTGTAGCATTTTATATAATGTGCATATATAGGTATGAAAGTTTATACGGTATATAATTTATAAAGTATGCAAAGTATTTAATATGTGTGGTATATAATTTATAAAGTATATAAAGTATACAGTATATAGTTTATATATATATATTTATTTGATATGTTGCAATGAACATACATTACATATGTAAGTATTTTGTATTTTAATAAGGATATATATATATGTGTGTTTATTTCAAATTATATATGATATATATGTTTGATTTTAATTTATGTGTTATAATTTAAACAATGATTTTTTATATATATATAATTTAATATTTGTTTGAAATTTAAAATATGATTTTGTATAAATTGTTATATGTTTAGTTATGCATATGCGTTCACTTATATCAACTATCTTCATCGATCCAGTTTTGATTTGATTTCGTCTATTCTCATTTACCAGCTTCGTTCGTCGATTCGAGTACAATCTTGCCTTGTTTTGAGAACTGTGCTTGGATTCGTAACTCATCTCATTCTTGTTCGTCTCTAACCTCAAAAGGTGAGCAATCACTCACGATTAACGTTCTTATATTTAATAAATTTGATTTCAATTGAAACGACAATTGAAATATGTTGTTGCTAGTTATTTACATTTTTATATATATGCCATTATCTGTATCTTTTCACCTGTGAAATCTGACACCATTATCTGTTATTTTAATTGATGATATATGTTTGTTATATTATTATCATATGTGTTATCACTCTGCAAGTTCCTTGTTAGTATAGGATTCACTATGGGTTGAAATGATACATACCCGAACGATATATGGAATAGGATAAAATCGTTATGGGTTGAAATGATAAACCCAAGCGATTTTCATTGCATTGAATTTGGGATTGCGTGTTGAAAAGATATATACCCGTATATATTTAAATTGCAGATTGAAATGATAAATATCTGTATCACTTGATCATAGGATAGAAAATTATATACACACACCGTCGGTCTATATATAAATATTTTGAAAATGATTTCTATTGTTTTGAAAAGAAATATATGGTTTTAATAAATATTGATTTTTAAAGATTTATTAAAGTTGATTTAATAAAGTTGATATATAATATGTTTAAGTATTTATTTAATATATATATTTTCAAATATAGAGTTTATAATGATTCAGGTTGGAAAGATAAATTTGAAATTGATTTGAAATTATATTTATTTAAGAATTTTACTTAAATAGGTTTGATTTGAAATTTATTAAATTTGAAATTTTAAAGATATGTTTTATAACTTGAATTTGATTAAAAGTGAATTAAATGAATATTTCAAATTTATATAAATTTAAATAGGATATTTTGTTTATTTAAATTTGTAAATTGAAGTTGTATTTAGATGTTATTGAAATGATTAAGTAAATATTTCAAAACTAAATAATAGCATAGTGAATTTGATATATATATGGAATTATCGAATTTAGTTTTGAAATGTGGAATATTTAAAGCTTTGAAATATATTAAAATTTAAATGGCTTATTTTATGGTTCAAATATGTATTTGAAATCGATAATTTGAAATGGTTTATTGAGAAACTGAATCGAATTGAAATTGATGATTTGAGATTTAATTAAATTTGGATTTTGGAATTCGAGTTGATTTTGAATCAATTTGTGAAATTTGAGGAAGCTATTTTTTTATATAAAGTATTTTTAAACTATATCTAAAACTATTTATATTTTACTTTATAAATTATTTTAATATAAACTATTTTCTTATAAATCATTTTCAATATAAATTATTTTATTATAAACTATTTTAACTTATAACTATTTTACATAAACTATTTTTATTTTATAAACTATTTTATTATATACTATTATTAATATCTAAATTGTTTAAGGGTGGAAGTTATGATTTCGAAGTTAATGTTTTCCAAAATATTATGATTTCAAAGTGTTTTGGTTTCGGAAGTGTTATAACTTTGGAAGTATTACGATTTTGGAAATGGATATATTTTAAGTGAAAAATAATATTGTATTAATATGGTTTTGAAGTGAAAATTATATCGTTTTGATATGGTTTTGAAATGGAAATGATATTTTAGTTTTGAAGTATAAACTATTTTGAAATGACCGCGGTGTTATAATAACGTTTGGTTGTTAAAGAGACCGGGATCAGATATTGTCATACTCTCTGCCAATACCGAAAACCACTTTAACAACTATGTACGCGGTGGAGATTCCAGAATGAAGTAGGATGGTGGCGACGATCCTATATGAGGTATATACTTGGACCCGACTCCCGTGAGTTGGCATAAGGTGCCTAAAACATGAGCAATTGACGGGACAATGAGGTAGCTCATCTTATCGGACACACTCCATCGTATGCCATTCTATTACTTTGTGATTGATTTGGTGCGCACCCTTGATTCGGGAGTGTGGGTCGAGGTGGGCGATTGCTGCGGCTCTGCATTACCACCAGCCCGGAAGTGTAATTGGTATATCTACCCTAGCATTGCCTAGTTGTGCCGTGTCACCTACCCTAGCGTGCCTTTTTACGAGTTTTATTTGTGTCGTACCTATGCAGTATCCTCTGGTAGCCCCAGTTTACGGGGTATTACGGTACTGTATAGACTATTGGCACTATAAAATGTGTTAATGGGGATATGGGTAATGCCTTCACGCTATTTTAATAGTTTACTTTACTTTAGACATATAATAGCATATATTACTACATAGTAGATAGTTTAACGGATCCTTAGAGGATGGTTATCACAAACATCCTTTAAGTTACTTGTATTTCAGTTGATATTTCACTTGAGTTGGATTTATTGATATAAGAATGTTAATCCTGACTCGAGTGTTTTGTGTTTTGCTTTACGCTCGGGTCAGACTGAGTTGTACCAGTATTCGAGACTCACCTTTGGAGTTGGAGCTTCGCTTGGAGATCCATCTATTGATTATGCTTTTAGTCATTCAGTTGATTCCAGTGATGTATTCAGATCTTGTATTTGGCTATTGTATTGAGACATCTATGTATTCGTGATTTCTGTTGTATCTTGTTTAACTCTGTTATATATATAGTAGCTTCATGAACTACTATTCTTTTATTTCCACTACATTATTGTTATATTACTCCGTGTCTGTGATTCTGTGATTATTTATTTACTGTATATGCTGAGTTTTGCCAAATTTTAGATTAACAGTTTGATATTTTGAGCAATTCAAATCCGACATGTATGGATGCGAATGGTTGAAAATTTCAGGATGTTACATGTGGTATTAGAGCTTTGGTTTTTGGTAAAACTCAGCATATGGAGTAGATTTAATTACGGAATCACTTTCGTTCGTGCTTAAATCCCTTCTTCTTTGATTCGGTTTCCTTTGAATTTTGGAACTCTCCCATTCATTCTGAAATCCATTCTTGTCTCCCCTATCCAAATTCTTCTTGATTCTGGAGTATCCCATGGCTCCACTGAATGATTTGTAAAGGGGTGGAACTCATTTACAATAAGCATTGATTCACCGAAGATTCCTGTATCCTCGGTTTACGGTGCTATATAGTTCTTGCTATGCCTAAATTCTATCGATCGAATGTCGATTTTCCTCAGAATTCTGCATCAATCTTATTCTTGAAGTCTCGGTTGACCGGATAAAGTCACCTGTGATTTATATAAGTCTATCCATTCTTTTCTCTCTTTGAAATCTATTTATCTCCCTATCGATCCTACCTTCTTGTTGAATTCTTTTGGTTAGGATCCCTCTATATTTGGATCTCTATCCTTGTTTTGGAATCCATTCTGGGATCATCGAGTGAGGGATCAGAGTGTATTTGTATTGATATTAAAATGTTTTATAGTGTGTTGTTTGAGTTGTTGATGTTGATTTGGGTTTTCGATCGATTCGTCTGATCAACGTCATCGATAGGAATTCCAAAACACTTGAGCAGAGCAAACTGACACAAATTGTTTCAAAATGAAATAAATTTGTATGATTATATTATAAATATATAAGTAAAAATTTTCTGGAATTTAATAAGTAAATTAAAATAGTTGTTTAAAATGATAATATTTGATTATCATTTATTGTTCTATGAATGAATTTATAAACATGGTTTATAAATTGATTTGTAATTGAAACGAATTTAAATCAGGAATTTGAGAATTTAATTTCCGATGATCTCAAACTCTGGTTTTAAAGTTTTAAAATGTATATTATTTAAAATATTTTCGAATAAAAATATTGTTTTCAAAGAATTTTAAAATGTTTAAATCAGTACTCTTCTTTTTGTCGCTGGAAAATAATTTCGGTGATGACGGCCGCATCATCGACATTCATTTTCGAGTTTCGAAGTGGAGAGGCCACATCAGTAGCTTTGCTACACTTTTGGGAATTAATTTGATTTGAATTTCTAAAGTATGACTTGATTTATAATAGATATATTATATATATAGGTATATGATTATAGATTTGATTTGATATATATTGTGTGTGTGTATATATATAATATACTTATATCTAAATGGTTTGAATCAAAATCGGAAATTTAATCTAAAATTCTTGAATAAATATTTAAATTTGAAATAATTGAATAAGGAAATTTTTACTTGTATAATACCCAATTTCATTCTAATATAACTTACCTAAATTGTTCAGAAGTTGAATATGTAACTGGATAATATACAATACAAAATGTCTTTATAGATAAAATTTGAGTGTTTATAATAAATGCTATACACTTAATTTTTGATTATAAAAATGTTAATAAAGATAAATAGAATAATAAGTTAATTGAATAATAAATGAGATAAATTAAATTTTTGTTTTGAGAGAAAGCTTTTTGAATCAAATATTAATAAATTAAAATTAAATCAACTTAATGAAAAACCTTGAATTTAAAATCAATTGTTGAATATAAATTAATTTTAATTTAAATTTATATAGTTTTAAATTAATTGTTTATTTTGTTTTCAATCTATTTTCTTTCTGGTCGTTTCTACTCTCCTACCTCGTTCCTTTTCGGGGACGAAAAGTTTTGAGTGGGGGAGAGTGTAACGACCCGTAAATTTTATTAGTTTTAATAATATATTTAACTGAATTTTGTGAAATTTTAAATAATTGAATTTGGAAATGAAAACTTAATATTTGGAATACGTATATTTAAACATAGCAAATGGTAAATTTTCATCAGAAAATATGGAAGTTTATTTTCTGATGTGATTCTTTTAGATTTAAATCAGTTAAAAATTGATGATAAAATAATATTTTCCAAACCTGAATATTTTTATACAATAAATTTGTAAATCATCTTCTGAGTGAGACGTCATATTTCGTTTCGTCAAATTTGGACTGCTATTGCTCCGTTTATCTTATTTTCGACAGATTTGCAGCATTTTCGGTACTGATATCGACTTTTGAACGTATAATTGTATCGCTGATAGCTATGTACCGTTTTGATCGTCTCATCGTGTTGATCTCTACGGTATATTCAATTGTTAATTTCGGAGTCCGGTGTGTGTTGCAATCTGCAAAACAATTCTATATCGGTTCCGTATTAGAACTCTTGTATCTTTTGTCCTTTCAATTGCCTACTGTATAATTCTATCAACCACTAGTCATTAATTTTCTTGAATTCAACATATGACTTTTGCACTTCCATCTGTTCAAAATAGGTTGCTCGTATTCATCACTTTTATTTGCTTCTCCTCTTTGATTTTTGGTTCTTCTGAAGATAATATACAACGATTAAATAAAGTATATTTTAGCTATAGCCTGCACGTCACTCCCATCTCCTCAAACCATCTTTCCTCCTTTACTAAATTTTTTTTAGCTTTATAATATCTGAAGACTTCCGCTGTGCTTCCACCACCTCACAAGATTCACCCTTCTTCGTTCGGCCTCCACTGCCTCATCCTCACCAGCAACACAGCCAACTGACGTTGCAAGCCCAAAATCACCACCTCTGGCCGAACCTATCCCGAGCTTTCGTACATCTTCCTTCCACCGCTCGGCCTTTCCGTGCTCACCACCGCCTAGAACTCCAGCCCGCCCTTGCCTCGAACTGCGCGCCACAATCTCCATTCCTTGGCCGTAGCCGAGCATGCTGCAGGTATATGTACGCAACAAATTTTTTTATCTGTTGTTATTATATATATATATAAGCTATTTTATATTATATAAGTACTGTATGTATAAGAGTGTACTGTTTTATATATGTACAATGTTTGAAAAAGGCTGTAGCTAGTTACTGGCTATTTTGTTCTATATAAATTTGATAAGTAATGTGCGAATTTGTTGTTTATATATAGAAATATATATAAGTATTTATATTGTTTCTGTTAGTTATGGATGTTAACATATAACTATAATATAACTATGTATTTGCAGGTGTGCAATTCTGTTTTATTATCATTCTTCTCACAGCTTTGGATTAATATATATATATATATATGATATGTATGATTGTAAATGTTAAATTTTAAAATTATATGTGTCTGTATATGAGCCTATGCATACATATTGTTTCCATTTTCACCAGTTCCATAGCCTGCTCACGTCTTATATATAGGTTGATGTGTAAACAGCTTGTAGCATTTTATATAATGTGCATATATATGTATGAAAGTTTATACAGTATATAATTTATAAAGTATGCAAAGTATTTAATATGTGTGGTATATAATTTATAAAGTATATAAAGTATACAATATATAGTTTATATATATGGTATTTGATATGTTGCAATGAACATACATTACATATGTAAGTATTTTGTATTTTAATAAGTATATATATGTGTGTTTATTTCAAATTATATATGGTATATATGTTTGATTTTAATTTATGTGTTATAATTTAAACAATGATTTTTGATATATATATATATATATATATATAAAATTTAATATGTGTTTGAAATTTAAAATATGATTTTGTATAAATAGTTATATGTATAGTTATGCATATGCGTTCACTTATATCAACTATCTTCATCGATCCAGTTCTGATTTGATTTCATCTATTCTCATTTACCAGCTTCGTTCGTCGATTCGAGTACAATCTTGCCTTGTTTTGAGAACTGTGCTTGGGTTTGTAACTCTTCTCATTCTCTTTCATCTCTAACCTCGAAAGGTGAGCAATCATTCACGATTAACGTTCTTATATTTATTAAATTTGATTTCAATTGAAACGACAATTGAAATATGCTGCTGCTAGTTATTTACATTTTTATATATATGCCATTATCTGTATCTGTTCACCTGTGACGTCTGACACCATTATCTGTTATTTACATTGATCATATATGCCTGTTATATTATTATCATATCTGTTATCACTCTGCAAGTTCCCTGTTAGTATTGGATTCACTATGGGTTGAAATGATACATACCCGAACGATCTGTGTAACATCCTGAAATTTTCAGCCATTCGTATCCACATATGTCGGAAATTGAATTGCTCAAAATATCAGATTGTTAATTTAAATTTGGCAAAACTCAACATATACGGTAAATAAATAATCATAGAATCACAGACGCAGAGTAATTTAACAATAATGCAGCGGAAACAGAAGAATAGTAGTTCATGAAGCTACTATATATAACAAAGTTAAATAAGATACAACAGAGGTCACGAATACATAGATGTCTCAATACAATAGTCAAATACAAAATCAGAATACATCACTGGAATCAACTGAATAACAGAAGGCTGGATAGATAACTAGATCACCAAGTAAAGCTCCAACTTCAAAGGTGAGTCTCAAATGCCGAACCACTCAGTCCGACCCGAGCGTAAAGCAAAACACAAAACACTTGAGTCAGGATTAACATTCTTATATCAATAAATCCAACTCAAGCGAAATATCAATTGAAATATAAGTAACTTAAAGGATGTTTGGGATAACCATCCTCTAAGGATCCATTAAACTATCTACTATGTAGTAATATACGCTATTTTAATAATGTCTATAGTAAAGTATACTATTTAAAAATAGCGTTAAGGCTTTACATTTTCCACCTTAACACATTTTTAGGTGTGCCAATAGTCTATACATTACCCCATAAACTGGAGCTACCAGAGGATACTCCATAGGTACGACACAAATCAAACTCGTAGTAAAGCACGCTAGGGTAGGTGACGGCACAACTAGGCAATGCCATGGTAGATATACCAATTACACTTCCGGGCCAGTGGTAACGCAGAGCCGCAACAATCGCCCACCTCGAGCCACACTCTCGAATCAAGGGTGCGCACCAAATCAATCACAAAGTAATAGAATGGCATACGATGGAATGTGTCCGACCAGAGGAGCTACCTCATTAGCCCGTCAATTGCTTTTATTTTAGCCACCTTACGCCAACTCACGGGAGTTGGGTCCACGCATATACCTCATATAGAATCGTCGCCACCATCCTACTTCATTCTGGAATCTCCACCGCGTACATAGTTGTTAAAGTGGTTTTCGGTATCGACAGAGAATATGCCCATATCCGATCCTGGTCTCTTTAACAACCAAACGTTATTATAACACTGTGGTCATTTCAAAATAGTTTATATTTCGAAACCAAAATATCATTTCATTTTAAAACCAAATCAATACGGTATCATTTCTATTTCAAATATATATTCACTTTCAAAATCATAGTACTTTCAAAGTTATAATACTTTCGAAATCAAAACACTTAAAATTATAATACTTTGGAAATCATGACATTTTGAAATCACAGCACTTCGGAAATCATAACACCTTGAAATTATAGCATTTTGGAAATCATAACACTTTGAAATTATAGCATTTCCCTTAAACCGATTAGATATCAATAATAATATATATAATAAAATAGTTTATAAAATAAAATAATTTATATAAAATAGTTATAAGTTAAAACAATATATATTAAAATAATTAGTATAATTAAAATAGTTTATATTAAAATAGTTTATATTAAAATAGTTTATAACATAATATAAAAATAGTTTTGAATACAATTTTAAAATAATTTATATAATAAAGATAGTTTCTACAAATTCACAAATCGATTCAAATCAACTCGACTTCCAATAATTCATAAATTCCAACTCAATTCAATTTCTCAATAAATCATTTCAATTTATACCGATTTCAATTATAGATTTGAAACACAAAATAAACCATTAAATTTCAATATATTTCAAAGCTTTAAATATTCCACATTTCCAAAACTAAATTTGTTAATTCCATTTATATCTCAATTTAATTTCATTACATTTAGTTTCTGAAATATTTATTTAATCATTTCAATAACATCTAAATACAACTTCTATTTACAAATTTAAATAAACAAAATATCCCAATTAAATTTATATAAGTTTGAAATATTCATTTAAGTCACCTTTAATCAAATTCAAGTTATAAAACACATCGTTAAAATTTCCAATTTAATAAATTTCAAATCAAACTTATTTAAGTATAATTCTTAAATAATTAAAATTTCAAATCAATTTTCAAATTTACCTTTCAACCTGAAACATTATAAACTCTATATTTGAAAATATAATTTTTTCCATAAATACTTAAACATATTTTATATTGATTAAATCAACTTTATTAAATCTTTAAAATCAATATTTATTAAAACCATATATTTCTTTCCTAAAAGCATAGAAATCATTTTCAAAAAAATTATATATATATAGACCAACGATGTCTGTATATAATTTTCTATCCTATGGTCAAGGGATACAGATATTTCTCATTTCAATCCGCAATTTAAATACCTACGGGTATATATCTTTTCAACCTGCAATCCCAAATTCAATTCAAATGAAAATCGCTTTGGTTTATCATTTCAACCCATAACGATTTTCTCCTATTCTACAGATCGTTCGGGTATGTATCATTTCAACCCATAGTGAATTCTATACTAACAGGGACTTGCAGAGTGATAACAGTAATGAAAATAATATAACAATCAGTAACCGGCATATATCATCAGTGATAAATAACAGATAATGGTGTCAGATGTCACAGGTGAATAGATACTGATAACGGTATATATAGCAATATAAATAACATATAATGGTGTCAGATGTCACAGTTGAACAAATACAGATAATGGCATATATATAGCAATATAAATAACTAACAGCAGCATATTTCAATTGTCGTTTCAATTGAAATCAAATTTAATAAATATAAGAACGTTAATCGTGAGTGATTGCTCACCTTTCGAGGCTAGAGACATTTGATGATGAACCGAGCTGCGAATCTAAGCAACGAATTCCAAAGCAATGCTAGATGGACATGATTCGACGAACAAAGCTAATGGATAGAAATTGATGAGAACAAATATATTTATAGATAAAATTTAAAGTCTAATATTAACTCATTTTAAAAATAAGATAAAAATAAAAATCTTTATAATATACTTGAAAAATCAAACATTATCAAAAATCAAAATTTATATTATTTCTCTAAATCAATACTTATATACATATGCATATTATGTTTCGAAATATTTATATATAAAATATGCATTATCCCTCCAAAATGTCAACATAACATATCATATATATCATAACTTATATATATATAAAAATTTAAACACATATAAAATACATTATATATATTATATATAAATAGACACGTCGAAATTTCTATATTACTTTGAGATCAAACAAGGACTTAAATAATCTGTTATAACTATATATACTTTAAAATATATAAACTGTATAACTTTAATAACTATATATATATACACAACAAATCACTAGCTTAAGTACACCCTTTTATACTTTATATATAAACAAAACTCATGTTCCATTATGACTAATATTATATATATATATATATGACTGCCGAAGCTTTATGTGTATAAGCAAACATATATATATATATATATATTAAAACAACCCTTATAACAACACTTATATATATATAATATAATGTAATATATATAAAAAAAACATATATATACACACGCTCAACACCTACATGTATACAACCAACTCAAATTTCACGACTCGCATAAAATACAAATAAGAACTGACGTATCATCATGCAACCCTTATATAATTTACATATTATTATTCACTAAAAATAGCATCATAACATTGTACATAAAATCTTTAATATATCAATAGAACGAACATGCTAAACTTATAATATAATATATATAGTAATACTTTAAACATAAATATGTATATATCTTTAAAACCGATCATCCAAACGAAATCAAAATATCAACATATTTTGGATATGCCGAGCATATAATGCCCTAAATACTATTACATATAATATATAAAACAAATATACAGTACATACATCATATATATATATATATATAGCTTCTGGTAAAATCTATATAACAACATACATAGCTAATATCTATGTAACCTGAACCATATTGTACTCATCCCAAAATTTTTATAGTGCAACATATATACGCATATAGCTAGATATATTATTATACTATATATATAACAACTTAATGAACTTACCGAATATACACAACCGAATATACCGCAGAGATCAGTACGTCGAGACGATTAAAACGGTATATAGATATCAGTGGTACGATCATCCTATCAAAAGTCGATATCGGTACCGAAATGCTGCTAGTTTGTCAGAAATAAGATGAACGGAGTAATAGTAGTCCAAATTTGAAGAAACGAAATATGACGTCTAACTCAGAAGATGATTTACAAATTTTCTATATAAAAATATTTAGGTTTCGAAACCATTTTATTACCATCAATTATTAACTGATTTGAATTGAAATAAAATTACAAAAAAAAATAAACTTCCATATTATCTTATGAAAATTTACCATTTACTATGTTTAAATAGACGTATTTCAAATATTAAATTTTTATTTCAAAATATTATTGTTTAAAATTCCACAAAATTTCAATTAATTAAATAAATAAAACCACTAAATTTTATGGGTCGTTACAATCTGTAGAATAGGAGAAAATCATTATGGGTTGAAATGATAAACCCAGTCGATTTTCATTGCATTGAATTTGGGATTGCGGGTTAAAAAGATATATACCCGTATATATTTAAATTGCGGATTGAAATGATAAATATCCGTACGACTTGACCATAGGATAGAAAATGATATACAAACACCGTCGGTCTATATATAAATATTTTGAAAATGATTTCTATGGTTTTGAAAAGAAATATATGGTTTTAAAAATATTGATTTTTAATATTTATTAAAGTTGATTTAATAAAGTTGATATATAATATGTTTAAGTATTTATTTAATATATATATTTTCAAATATAGAGTTTATAATGATTCAGGTTGGAAAGATAATTTTGAAATTGATTTGAAATTATATTTATTTAAGAATTTTACTTAAATGAGTTTGATTTGAAATTTATTAAATTTGAAAATTTAAAGATATGTTTTATAACTTGAATTTGATTAAAAGTGACTTAAATGAATATTTCAAACTTATATAAATTTAAATGGGATATTTTGTTTATATAAATTTGTAAATTGAAGTTGTATTTAGATGTTATTGAAATGATTAAGTAAATATTTTAAAACTAAATAATAGTAAAGTGAATTTGATATATATATATATATATGGAATTATCGAATTTAGTTTTGAAATGTGGAATATTTAAAGCTTTGAAATATACTGAAATTAAAATGGCTTATTTTATTGTTCAAATATGTATTTGAAATCGATAATTTGAAATGGTTTATTGAGAAACTGAATCGAATTGAAATTGATGATTTGAGATTTGATTAAATTTGAATTTTGGATTCGAGTTGATTTTGAATCAATTTGTGAAATTTGAGGAAGCTTTTTTTATATAAAGTATTTTTAAACTATATCTAAAACTATTTATATTTTACTTTATAAATTATTTTAATATAAACTATTTTAATATGAACCATTTTCAATATAAAATATTTTATTATAAACTATTTTAACTTATAACTATTTTATATAAACTATTTTTATTTTATAAACTATTTTATTATATACTATTATTAATATCTAAACTGTTTAAGGGTGGAAGTTATGATTTCAAAGTTAAGGTTTTCCAAAATATTATGATTTCAAAGTGTTTTGGTTTCGGATGTGTTATAACTTTGGAAGTATTATGACTTTGGAAATGGATATATTTGAAGTGAAAAATGATATTGTATTAATATGGTTTTGAAGTGAAAATGATATCGTTTTGATATGGTTTTGAAATGGAAATGATATTTTAGTTTTGAAGTATAAACTATTTTGAAATGACCGCAGTGTTATAATAACGTTTGGTTGTTAAAGAGACCTTGAACGGATATTGTCATACTCTCTGCCAATACCCAAAACCACTTTAACAACTGTGTACGCGGTGGAGATTCCAGAATGAAGTAGGATGGTGGCGACGATCCTATATGAGGTATATATGTGGACCCGACTCCCGTGAGTTGGCATAAGGTGGCTAAAACAGGAGCAATTGACAGGCCAATGAGGTAACTCCTCTTATCGGACACACTCCATCGTATGCCATTCTATTACTTTGTGATTGATTTGGTGCGCATCCTTGATTCGGGAGTGTGGCTCGAGGTGGGCATTGCTGCGGCTCTACGTTACCACCAGACCGGAAGTGTAATTGGTATATCTACCCTGGCATTGCCTAGTTGTGCCGTGTCACCTACCCTTGTGCGCCTTTTTACGAGTTTGATTTGTGTCGTACCTATGGAGTATCCTCCGGTAGCCCCAGTTTACGAGGTATTACGGTACTGTATAGACTATTGGCACTATAAAATGTGTTAAGGGGGATATGGGTAACGCCTTAACGCTATTTTAATAGTTTACTTTACTTTAGACATATTATAATAGCGAATATTACTACATAGTAGATAGTTTAATGGATCCTTAGAGGATGGTTATCCCAAACATCCTTTAAGTTACTTGTATTTCAGTTGATATTTCACTTGAGTTGGATTTATTGATATAAGAATGTTAATCCTGACTCGAGTGTTTTGTGTTTTGCTTTATGCTCGGGTCAGACTGAGTTGTACCAGTATTCGAGACTTACCTTTGGAGTTGGAGCTTCGCTTGGAGATCCATCTATTGATTCTGCTTTCAGTCATTCGGTCGATTCCAGTGATGTATTCAGATCTTGTATTTGGCTATTGTGTTGAGACATCTATGTATTCATGATTTCTGTTGTATCTTGTTTAACTCTGTTATATATATATATAGTAGCTTCATGAACTACTATTTTTTTGTTTCCGCTGCATTATTGTTATATTACTCCGTGTGTGTGATTCTGTGATTATTTGTTTACTGTATATGCTGAGTTTTGCCAAATTTTAAATTAACAGTTTGATATTTTGAGCAATTCAAATCTGACATGTATGGATGCGAATGGTTGAAAATTTTAGGATGTTACATGTGGTATCAGAGCTTTGGTTTTAGGTAAAACTCAGCATATGGAGTAGATTTAATTACGGAATCACTTTCGTTCGAGCTTAAATCCCTTCTTCTTTGATTCGGTTTCCTTTGAATTTTGGAACTCTCCCATTCGTTCTGAAATCCATTCTTGTCTCCCGTATCCAAATTCTTCTTGATTCTAGAGTATCCCATGGCTCCACTGAATGATTTGTAAAGGGGTGGAACTCCTTTACAATAAGCATTGGTTCACCGAAGATTCCTGTATCCTCGGTTTACGATGCTATTTATTTCTTGCTATGCCTAAATTCTATCGATCGAAAGTCGATTTGCCTCAGAATTCTACATCAATCTTATTCTTGAAGTCTCGGTTGACCGGATAATGTCACCTGTGATTTATATAAGTCTATCCATTCTTTTCTCTCTTTGAAATATATTTATCTCCCTATCGAGTCTACCTTCTAGTTGAATTCTTTTGGTTAGGATCCCTCTATATTTGGATCTCTATCCTTGTTTTGGAATCCATTCTGGGATCATCGAGTGAGGGAGTGTATTTGTATTAATATTAAAATGTTTTATAATGTGTTGTTTGAGTTGTTGATGTTGATTTGGGTTTTCGATCGATTCGTCTGATTAACGTTATCGATAGGAATTCCAAAACACTTGAGCAGAGCAAACTGAACAAATTGTTTCAAAATGAAATAAATTTGTATGATTATATTATAAATATATAAGTAAATTTTTTTTGGAATTTAATAAGTAAATTAAAATAGTTGTTTGAAATGATAATATTTGATTATCATTTATTGTTCTATGAATGAATTTATAAACATGGTTTATAAATTGATTTGGAATTGAAACGAATTTAAATCAGGAATTTGAGAATTTAATTTCCGATGATCTCAAACCTTGGTTTTAATGTTTTAAAATGTATATTATTTAAAGTATTTTCGAATAATTTTTTTTTTCAAAGAATTTTTAAATTTTTAAATCAGTACTCTTCTTTTTGTCGCTGGAAAATAATTTCAGTGATGACGGCCGCATCATCGACATTCATTTTCGAGTTTCGAAGTGGAGAGGCCACATTAGTAGCTTTGCTACACTTTTGGGAATTAAATTGATTTGAATTTCTAAAGTATGACTTGATTTATAATAGATATATTATATATATAGGTATATGATTATAGATTTGATTTGATATATATAGTGTGTGTATATATATATAATATACTTATATCTAAATGGTTTGAATTAAAATCGGAAATTTAACTCTTAAATTCTTGAATAAATATTTAAATTTGAAATAGTTGAATATGGAAATTTTTACTTGTATAATACCCAATTTCATTCTAATATAACTTACCTAAATTGTTCAGAAGTTGAATATGTAATTGGATAATATACAATACAAAATGTCTTTATAAATAAAATTTGAGTGTTTATAATAAATGTTATACACTTAATTTTTGATTATAAAAATGTTAATAAAGATAAATAGAATAATAAGTTAATTGAATAATAAATGAGATAAATTAAATTTTTGTTTTGAGAGAAACCTTTTTGAATCAAATATTAATAAATTAAAATTAAATCAACTTAATGAAAAACCTTGAATTTAAAATCAATTGTTGAATATAAATTAATTTAAATTGAAATTTATATAGTTTTAAATTAATTGTTTATTTTTTTTTCAATCTATTTTCTTTCTAGTCGTTTCTACTCTCCTACCTCGTTCCTTTTTGGGGATGAAAAGTTTTGAGTGGGGAGAGTGTAACAATTCGTAAATTTTATTAGTTTTAATAATATATTTAACTGAATTTTGTGAAATTTAAATAATTGAATTTGGAAATGGAAACTTAATATTTGGAATATGTATATTTAAACATAGCAAATGGTAAATTTTCATCAGAAAATATGGAAGTTTATTTTCTGGTGTGATTCTATTTAGATTTATATCAGTTAAAAATTGATGATAACAAAATATTTTCCAAACCTGAATATTTTTATACAATAAATTTGTAAATCATCTTCTGAGTGAGAAGTCATATTTCGTTTCGTCAAATTTGGACGGTTATTGCTCCGTTTATCTTATTTTCGACAGATTTGCAGCATTTTCGGTACTGATATCGACTTTTGAACGGATAATCGTATCGTTGATAGCTGTGTACCGTTTTGATCATCTCGTCGTGCTGATCTCTACGGTATATTCAATTGTTAATTTCAGAGTCCGGTGTGTGTTGCAATCTGCAAAACGATTCCGTATTAGAACTCTTGTATCTTTTGTCCTTTCAATTGCCTACCGTATAATTCTATCAGCCACTAGTCATTAATTTTCTTGAATTCAACATATGACTTTTGCACTTCCATCTGTTCAAAATAGGTTGCTCGTATTCATAAATTTTATTTGCTTCTCCTCTTTGATTTTTGGTTCTTCTGAAGATAATATACAACAATTAAATAAAGTATATTTTAGCTTGTAGCCTGCACGTCACTCCCATCTCCTCAAACCATCTTTCCTCCTTTACTAAAAAAAATTAGCTTTATAATATCTGAAGACTTCCACTGTGCTGCCACCACCTCATGAGATTCACCCTTCTTCGTTCGGCCTCCACTGCCTCATCCTCGCCAGCAACACAGCCAACTGATGTTGCAAGCCCAGAATCACCACCTCTGGCCGAACCTATCCCGAGCTTTTGTGCATCTTCCTTCCACCGCTCGGCCTTTCCGTGCTCACCACCGCCTAGAACTCCAGCCCACCCTCGCCTCGAACTGTGCGCCACCATCTCCATTCCTTGGCCGCAGCCGAGCACGCTGCAGGTATATGTACGCAGCAAAATTTTTTATCTGTTGTTATTATATATATATAAGCTATTTTATATTATATAAGTACTGTATGTATAAGAGTGCACTGTTTTATATATGTACAATGTTTGAAAAAGGCTGTAGCTAGTTACGGGCTATGTTGTTATATATAAGTTTGATAAGTAATGTGCGAATTTGTTGTTTATATATATAAATATATATAAGTATTTATATTGTTTCTGTTAGTTATGGATGTTAGTTTTAACATATAACTATAATATAGCTATGTATTTGCAGGTGTGCAATTCTGTTTTATTATCATTCTTCTTACAGCTTTGGATTATGATATATATATATATATATATATATATATATATATATGATATGCATGATAGTAAATGTTAAATTTTAAAAGTATATGTGTCTATATATGAGCCTATGTATACATATTGTTTCCATTTTCACCAGTTCCAGAGCCTGCTCACGTCTTATATATAGGTTGATGTGTAAACAGCTTGTAGCATTTTATATAATGCGCATATATAGGTATGAAAGTTTATACAGTATATAATTTATAAAGTATGCAAAGTATTTAATATGTGTGGTATATAATTTATAAAGTATATAAAGTATACTGTATATAGTTTATATATATGGTATTTGATATGTTGCAATGAACATACATTACATATGTAAGTATTTTGTATTTTAATAAGTATATATATGTGTGTTTATTTCAAATTATATATGGTATATATGTTTGATTTTAATTTATGTGTTATAATTTAAACAATGATTTTTGATATATATATATATATATATATATATAATTTAATATGTGTTTGAAATTTAAAATATGATTTTGTATAAATAGTTATATGCATAGTTATGCATATGCGTTCACTTATATCAACTATCTTCATCGATCCAGTTCTGATTTGATTTCGTCTATTCTCATTTACCAGCTTCATTCGTCGATTCGAGTACAATCTTGCCTTGTTTTGAGAACTATGCTTGGATTAGTAACTCATCTCATTCTCGTTTATCTCTAACCTCGAAAGGTGAGCAATCATTCACGATTAACGTTCTTATATTTATTAAATTTGATTTCAATTGAAACGACAATTGAAATATGCTGCTGCTAGTTATTTACATTTATATATATATGCCATTATCTGTATATGTTCACATGTGACATCTGACACCATTATCTGTTATTTACATTGATGATATATGCCTGTTATATTATTATCCTATCTGTTATAACTCTGCAAGTTCCCTGTTAGTATAGGATTCACTATGGGTTGAAATGATACATACCCGAACGATTTGTAGAATAGGAGAAAATCTTTATGGGTTGAAATGATAAACCCAATCTATTTTCATTGCATTGAATTTGGGATTGCGGGTTGAAAAGATATATACCCGTATATATTTAAATTGCGGATTGAAATGATAAATATCCGTATCACTTGACCATAGGATAGAAAATTATATACAGACACCGTCGGTCTATATATAAATATTTTGAAAATGATTTCTATGGTTTTGAAAAGAAATATATGGTTTTAATAAATATTGATTTTTAAAGATTTATTAAAGTTGTATTAATAAAGTTGATATATAATATGTTTATGTATTTATTTAATATATATATTTTCAAATATAGAGTTTATAATGATTTAGGTTGGAAAGATAAATTTGAAATTGATTTGAAATTATATTTATTTAAGAATTTTACTTAAATAAGTTTGATTTGAAATTTATTAAATTTTAAATTTTAAAGATATGTTTTGTAACTTGAATTTGATTAAAAGTGACTTAAATGAATATTTCAAATTTATATAAATTTAAATGGGATATTTTGTTTATTTAAATTTGTAAATTGAAGTTGTATTTAGATGTTATTGAAATGATTAAGTAAATATTTCAAAACTAAATAATAGTAAAGTGAATTTGATATATATATATATATATATTTGGAATTATCGAATTTTGGTTTGAAATGTGGAATATTTAAAGCTTTGAAATATATTGAAATTGAAATGGCTTATTTTATGGTTCAAATATGTATTTGAAATCGATAATTTGAAATGGTTTATTGAGAAACTGAATCGAATTAAATTTGATGATTTGAGATTTGATTAAATTTGAATTTTGGAATTCGAGTTGATTTTGAATCAATTTGTGAAATTTGAGGAAACTATTTTTTAGATAAAGTATTTTTAAACTATATCTAAAACTATTTATATTTTACTTTATAAATTATTTTAATATAAAGTATTTTAATATAAATCATTTTCAATATAAATTATTTTATTATAAACTATTTTAACTTATAACTATTTTATATAAACTATTTTTATTTTAAAAACTATTTTATTATATACTATTATTAATATCTAAACTGTTTAAGGGTGGAAGTTATGATTTCAAAGTTAAGGTTTTCCAAAATATTATGATTTCAAAGTGTTTTGGTTTCGGAAATGTTATAACTTTGGAAGTATTATGATTTTGGAAATGGATATATTTGAAGTGAAAAATGATATTGTATTAATATGGTTTTGAAGTGAAAATGATATCGTTTTGATATGGTTTTGAAATGGAAATGATATTTGAGTTTTGAAGTATAAACTATTTTGAAATGACCGCGGTGTTATAATAACGTTTGGTTGTTAAAGAGACCAGGATCGGATATTGTCATACTCTCTGCCAATACCGAAAACCACTTTAACAACTGTGTACGCGATGGAGATTCCAGAATGAAGTAGGATGGTACGACGATCCTATATGAGGTATATACGTGGACCCGACTCCCGTGAGTTGGCATAAGGTGGCTAAAACAGGAGCAATTGACGGGCCAATGAGGTAGCTCCTCTTATCGGACACACTCCATCGTATGCCATTCTATTACTTTGTGATTGATTTGGTGTGCACCCTTGATTCGGGAGTATGGCTCGAGGTGGGCGATTGCTTCGGCTCCGAGTTACCACCAGCCCGGAAGTGTAATTGGTATATCTACCCTGGCATTGCCTAGTTGTGCCGTGTCACCTACCCTAGCGCACCTTTTTACCAGTTTGATTTGTGTCATACCTATGGAGTATCCTCTGGTAGCCCCAGTTTACGGGGTATTACGGTACTGTATAGACTATTGGCACTATAAAATGTGTTAAGGGGGATATGGGTAACGCCTTAACGCTATTTTAATAGTTTACTTTACTTTAGACATATTATAATAGCGAATATTACTGCATAGTAGATAGTTTAACGAATCCTTAGAGGATGGTTATCCCAAACATCCTTTAAGTTACTTGTATTTTAGTTGATATTTCACTTGAGTTGGATTTATTGATATAAGAATGTTAATCCTGACTCGAGTGTTTTATGTTTTGCTTTACGCTTGGGTCAGACTGAGTTATACCAGTATTCGTGACTCACCATTGGAGTTGGAGCTTCGCTTGGAGATCCATCTATTGATTCTGCTTTCAGTCATTCAGATGATTCCAGTGATGTATTCAGATCTTGTATTTGGCTATTGTATTGAGACATCCATGTATTCGTGATTTCTGTTGTATCTTGTTTAACTCTGTTATATATATAGTAGCTTCATGAACTACTATTCTTTTGTTTCCACTGCATTATTGTTATATTACTCTGTTACTGTGATTCTGCGATTATTTATTTACTGTATATGCTGAGTTTTGCCAAATTTTAAATTAACAGTATGATATTTTGAGCAATTCAAATCTGACATGTATGGATGCGAATGGTTGACAATTTCAGGATGTTACAATTACAGTGTTTTGTACTGTTTATATCAATAAATACAAAGAGAATTCCATGTAATTACAAACACCATGCAAACCACCTCTTTTGGGTATGATATGGAAATTTACTATGTAACAATTAGTTGATAAAGTTTAATTCTAATTTATTAAATTATATTAAATCCTAAAGTTGGAATACTTAGATAAGAATGAAACAGAAAGGTTAAAGAAATGGAAACTAATGAAAAAGGAAGGCAAGAGAAATAAGATAAATTAATGAAATGGATCAAGTCTTATAATTGAATGAAAAGGAGTAGAAACCAAAGTTAAACTAATGAAAATCGTAGCAAAGATATTAATGACTTAAATAAGAGGCGGTAAATGAAATTAATGAAATAAAAGATAAACGCATAGTTAGACTGAAGACTTAAAGTCAAACATAGAAGTTGTTGAGGCAAGAAAGGGAATAAAAGAAGAATAAGTATACATAAGTCTAAAATATGTATATAAGTAGCCTCGAATATGTGTTTATGATGGGTGTAAATAATTATAAGTTATCTGTTATAATTAAAGTGGAACAATGTCTGAAGGTCGTTAGACTGGATTAAGGTGCTAAAAACATATCCAACCAATAGCACCTGTGGTGAGTGTACGATTTCGTACTAGAGGGATACCTCAAGGTTGGTACTGTGCTTATTATGTTGATTATAAATTGTCTATCATAATTATAAATATCTGTTATAATTATCTCAAGGCAAAACGTGCACAGTTAAATTAGGTCTGCTTCAAGTTTTATAGTGAGGGTATTGCCTTGATTGCACTGGGCAATCTAAATGGACGGTGAGCGAGATTAGATTTATGCACCAGGGCATAAAAAGTTTGGTTGCCCAGGTGCCAAAATTAGTTGCAATAAGTGTATGTATACCGACGTACTTGGGTTCCATAAACTAGAGCATGAGTTGCATATTTTTGTCGAGCTCGGCATTGGTCCTTTGCGATCAATGGGAAGGATAGTGTTATACAATGCCATAGTTGTTTGTTAGTTTGTTTGATAGGGCAATGCTAGTTAACCCATACAAAGATTCCTTCAAAAAATAGACAGGGTGGTGGTCCATGGAGCCTAAATTCCATAAGGTGGTTCATGAAGCCTAAATTCCATCAGGTGGTTCATGGAGCCTAAATTCCATAAAATGGTTCATTGGGCCTAAATTTTATAAGGTGGTTCGTAGAGCCTAAATTCTACAAAGTAGTGAGGTGGAGCCTAAAATACACAATATTAGAAGAAGATGAAGGTATGCGTAAGATCGGCGTACTGAAAAATCCCCAAAATATTAAAATCTCATGAATTGGAGATCGTCGGTGCGCATGGCACCATTTCCTTGGTGATACAATGGCGATGGATCTTTATAAGGTGCTGAGAGATTGATACTAGTGGGGATAGTATCTAGGTCCATTTGTGGACTTGTGGTGTGTGTTTGTGTGTGTGTGCATATATATATATATGTATGTATATATATACACACTTATATAAACATAAATCTACATGGGGTAGATGGGCAAGGTTCGTACGTAGCAATGGAGTCGTTGCGACTAATAATAAAATCTGACATAACATGAAATAGTGAACAATCGGCATAAGCTAGTGTTATGTATAAGATGTATAATTTACTAGTCACCAGAACGTTGTTTTAATCCCCCCCTCATTACTACCCACAAGACTTAGAAGGGCAGTTGCTGGTGTTGATTTGGAGCAATTGTTTGCCTAAGGCTCTTGACATTTAAGATGTCAATTTTTTATCAGTAACTATATTGATATATTATATTTTCTTATTTCTACTATGAGTTATTACCATTAATGCTCTGATATATTTTCCTCTTTGAAGAATACCAAACCAACGATCTGTATTTTAATGGACTTAAATTTTCGGTTTAGCAAAAATCAAGGCCCACTAAAGTGCAGACTGTTACATTTGGTATCGGAGGTTAGGTTAGTTGATTCCTGAAAATTAGGAAACATTGAGGGAATTTTTTTCGAATTTGACTATAAATATAGTCTATGCTAAAATCCTAAGAATTACATCTGTATAGTAGTTGCATATGGATATCCTTAGAACTAGATGGTACTTGACTCCCTAGTCGGGCTTTAATAGCCAAGTGATTATTGATCCCTATTTTTGATTGCCGATTGATGATGTACAATAAGTCCAGAAAATGGAAAATAAGAGTCCATATGTTATAGAAAGTGGAATATGGAAAACTTTCTGAAAAGGGTGTGAAATGGTCACTCATAATTTATGAATGGATTTTTGGATTTGGAAAGAGACAAATCAGTTGAGGGAAAGAAAGATGTTCTTAAGAGAATAGTCAAAAGTCCACTTTGAGTCCAACCCAATAATAATTTTTTTTCTAAAATGAGAAAAAGTATAAATTGTATACTTTAAAAGGACTTTTAATGAAAAGTTAGCAAGTATTGAATTTTGGAAAAATAAGTAAGATTAAAATTTAGAATATATATATATATTAAAGGTTTTGTAAGAAAAAAATATATATATTGATTTCAGTAATGGAAATTTTTGTCAGAGGCTGTTTTCTTTTAAATGGAAATAATGGAGCAATATAGCTCATGAATCTTTCCTTGTAATGAAAAAAAATTTTAAGTAGAAAAATATTTAAATGGGTGGACAATATAAGTGGTATGGATTTGAAATAAAGTGATTAGCTTAGAAAAGAAGATAAATTGAGATGTAAGTGACCGCACTATAATAGTTTAAGTAAAAGGATAGTAAATTTAGGACAAAAATAGTTGAAATTACTGTAGTTTAGGTTGAAGAGTTGAATGATAGAAAACTTTGAAATATAAATAAAGAGATGTTTAATTTATTTTAATTAGATTTGGATTTGACATATTTTGATTCATTGGAATGAAAAGGGATAACAAATAATTTTCTATGAATCAATCAAGTTACAAGTAAAGTTGTTTTGTTTGAAATAATAAGGAATGTAAATGCAAAGGAAGAGATGTACAAAATATGAAAATCCCTATTTTGTACTATATATTCCAATAATGAAAATGAAATATAATTCCTTGTAATTCACATGAAATACGAATTCTCTTTTAAGTGATTCATAGAGAATTACAGCGTTAAAAATTCCCCTTGAGGGAGAAGTAATTCTAATGCATTAAAATATAGGATCATTAACTGTAATAATTAGAAGTAGTATCAGTAAATTATATTAAAACGATGCTAAGAATCTGATTAAAGAAGCTAAACATAGGAAAATACATATTTTCCATTGTTATGCGCATTTAATTTAGGTATCTTTTGAAAGTCCCCCTTTTATGGTAGTTGAAACTCTTTCAAATATTGAATGTAGGAAGAGTATGAGATGTAAGGAAATAAAAGAATAATAGTCATCCTTATCTACTCCATTTTTTTATAATTTAAGAGTTATGAATGGTGTTTTGGAAAGATGTAAAGTATATTTTTGAAAGGAATGGTTTTGTGGAAATATATAAGTTTTCGAAAGAAAAACTTAATAAATGACTAAATTGAAAATCACAAATTTTTAATCAAAGTTGAAAAGGTCTTTAAAAAGAAATGGCTGATTTGATTTTAAACTTTGAATTGTTAACGTTCTCTTTTAAGTTCAGTGAATAAGTTAAATTCAATTATCTTTAAACATAAAGTATTTTTGAATTTAATAAAAGTTTTATAGTATCACTTTTAAAGACAAGAGTTTTGGGGTTAGATGTTTCAAAATTTTCGAAGTTTTCATTTTTGAAGAAAAATGATAAAGACCAAACCGGGATTTTAAATATGGAGTAGATAGGAATTAGTGCCTAGGTGAGACGGGGAAAAGAATAAGGTTATGAAGGAGATAACGATGACTACTTTTGGAAAAAATAGCAAGGAATCCTTGTAGAGTGTGAGGACACTAGAAAATCTAGGAATATTATGTTGATACGTGTGTAAATCATAGGAATGATATTAAAGTGCACTTCTATAGGTTTTGGAATATACTTGCAGGAGGCTTACGAATAAAAGAAATACCAAGCATTGATAATACTACTAAAAGAATGAGATTAAGAAGGTCTTTGCTTAGGGATGACCTATTAGGAAGATCCATTCTAATTGTGGTAGTAGTTAGTGGTGTTGTGTTTTTTCCATTATAGTTTTTCTTTTCGTGGGTTGTAAGCATTAGTTGCTGCTATGAGCGGCGTACTATTAGGGAAATGTTCCTTTTATGTGTTTTCTGTATGGACCGCTATGATTGAGAAAACAGTAGAATAATGAAATTCATGAAGTCACTTAACTAATGTAAAGGAAAAGAAAATAGTTGGAACTGGAAGTTAAGTAATAAATTTTAAAAAATTATTTGACTAACTACTAAATAGAAGTAAAACGAAAAATGTAAGTTCCAAAAATAGGAATTTTTTGGACGATAAATTTCAAAAGATAGTGGACAAGATTACGAAGAGGTGAGCCACGGATCAAGGTTCATGTTCCTCAAAGACAGAAATTTAAAATTCAACATGTTTGTTAGTTGATATTAGTAAAGGTGGTTTTGAGAACTAAAAATTTTACCGTGCAATTTAGTCGAGTCTGTTATGGACAATGAATGTTATCTAAATCCTAATGTCAGAAATGCGGAAAAGTATTTATAAAATGTAATTATGCATATATTTTGAAAAAAAGAAAATTTTATGAAAAAATTATTTATGAAAAGTTTTTATTATAAATAATATGACTTTGAAAAAAATACACATATCGTTGGAAAGATTTTAAAAACTAAAGATTTTGAGTTTTAGAAATTTTGGAATACCGCATGATGACATTGGGAAATAGTCGATAAGTTGATTTGTGTAGTTTTACTAAATAGCAGTGTTTGTAGTAAAATAGATATGGTGAGTGACAAGGAAGCTCTTTTATTTGTGGAATCTTTTCTAGGATATCTTGTCGGTAGGTGAAAATTAAAGAGATGATTTTTGAAACATCAATGTTTTTGAACTTTAAAAATAAAAAGTTACTTATGCAAGTTGTACTTGGGATGGTAGGAAAAAACGTTAGGGGGCAAAGGAGTAGATTCCAAGGTACAGTGGAAAGTGGTTACATAAGAGGATGATGGAAGAATGGAATTTTCCATCTTGACCCTATCTAGGCATAGGAAAATAGGTTTAGAAACTGGATTTTTCTAAAATATGGATGTTAGCAATGGTGTGTTAGGAATTTGGATGGTAAAGAATGGATGAAAAATTAGTTGAACTAAGCTTTTATTATGTAAGTGCAGGAAAATTTGGATAAAAAAACATTTTTGTTTTTTCAAAAAGTTGCATTCATGTAGAACTGTCAGTATATTTATGATGTTTGCATTATATTTTTGAAAATTTATTTAAAATAAATCATTCACATAGGAGGCGCCAATTAAAATTTTTTGTACAAGCATATCACATGTATTGTGATGCACTGTGCACATGTACACGGATTGTTGTAAAGTTGGTTGTAAACTAAGTGATTGTTAGTGTAAAATGGATTTGCAATGGTTTGCATGATTGAACCCTTGTGGAATTTTGGGGACGAAATTCTTTTAAAGGGGTAGAATGTAACACCCTGCATTTTTATGGTAATTAATTAAAAGGAATTAATTAATAAATAGTGAAATTGGATTTTTTACAAATGTTGGAATTTTGCCACAAAACTTATACGTTAGATTCGTGGCGATTTTCTGATCAATTTTCATATAAACTTTTCCAATCGGAATTCAAACGAAAAAGTTATTGGCATTTGAATTTTCGTAGTTGGAAATAATTACATATGTAATTAAGGAAATAATTTGTAATTCATTAATGCTAATTAAACGCTGTTAAAATTAACCATTACTTAAACATTAAGTAATCAAAATTGGGTAAGAGATAACGTGAATTGGTTAATGAAGAAAATAAATCAACAAAAGAAAGATACGAACCAAATTTCACGAATTCAGACCATATAGGTCGACCGCAACTAAGCTAGGTCGACCTTCAGGATTAGGCGGTCGACCTGCCTTCTTTTGGTAGCGGCAACTCGTTTAGACCGTGTAGCGCACATAAGTCAAAAATATGTATATAAGCAGCCTCGAATATGCGTTTATGACGAGTGTGAATAATCATAAGTTATCTGTTATAATTAAAATGGACCAATGTCTAAAGGTCGTTAGACTGGATTGCGATGCTAAAAACATATCCAACCAATGGGACTCATAGTGACTGTACGATTTCATACTAGAGGGATACTCCAAGGTCGGTACTATGCTTATTACCTTGATTATAAATTGTCTGTCATAATTATAAATATATATTATAATTGTGTCAAGGCAAAATGCACAGTTAAATTAGGTCAGCATCAAGTTTTAGAGTGGAAGTATTGCCTTGATTGCACTAGGCAATTTAAATGGATAGTGAGTGAGATCAAATTTATGCAATGGGGCACAGAAAGTTTGGGTGCTTAGGTACTAAAATGTGTTCCAGTAAGGGTACGTATACTGGCATACTTGGGTACTATAAACTAGGGTAGGAGTTGCATATTTCTTGAGCTCGGCATCGGTCCCTTGCGGTCAACGGGAAGGACAGGGTTATGCAACGCCACAGTTGTTTGTTAGTTTGTTTGATAGGGCAAGGCTAGTTAACATATACAAAGATTCGTTCAAAACTTATATGGGGTGGTGGTTCACGGATCCTAAATTCCATAAGGTGGTTCGTGGAGCCTAAATTCCATAAGGTGGGTCGTAGAGCCTAAATTCTACAAGGTGGTGCATTGGAGCCTAAAATCCACATTATTAGAAGCAGACAAAGGTACGCATAGAATTGGCGTACGTGAAAAATCCTTGAAATATTAGGATCTCGTGGACTGGAGATCGTTGATGCGCACGGTAGGATTTCCTCAGTGATACAATGGCGATGGATTTTTACGAGGGGCTAAGCGATTGATACTGGTGGGGATAGTATTTAGATCCATTAGTGGACTTGGGGTATGTATATGTATGTATGTATGTATATATTTACCTATATCAACATAAATCTACATAGAGTATATGGGTACTGTTCATACGTAGCAATGGAGCCGTAGCGACTAATAATAAAATCCGACATAACATGAAATAGTGTATAATCAGCCTAACCTAGTGTTATGTATAAGATGTATAATTTACCAATCACCGTATAATTTACCAATCACCAGAGCGTTGTTCTGACCCCCTCCTTATTGCAACCCACGGGATTTAAAAGGGCACTTACCTGTGTTGATTTGTAGCAATTGTCTGGCTGAGGCTCTTGACATTTGAGATGTTAATTTTTGGTCAGTAATTATATTGATCTATTCGATTTTCTTATTTCCACTGTGAGTTATTACCATTAGTGCTCTGATATATTTTTCTCTTTGTAGGATACCAAACCAACGATCCGTATTTTAGTGGATTTGGGTTTTTGATTTAGCAAAAATTTGGGTGCACTGAAGTGGGGTTGTTACAAGTGCCATCCATACCTCGACCTGTAAATCAACCAGTTGAGCAGCCTCTCCTGGAGGTTCCTCATGAACCTATAATGGGGCCCACAGTTGAAGATGCTCCAGATACTCTTAAGGATGCTGGAATACTAGACGATCCTATAGATTCCATAGCCTTAAAGATTATAGAGGGATCGCTTAGAAGGATCTGTGAGCAAAATGGCATCCCGTTCGGGGACGTGCTGTTTTCTACTCGCCACCAACGGGCACATCACCCCTTAGTTGGGTATACCACATGTAATCTATATATGTGTTTGGCGGGGTGTATCCCATCATTCAACCAATTCATTCGGTGAGCATTTCATAGGACTGGCTCCAGGTCAGCTACACCCCAACAACTATGCCTTCCTACATAGTGCGTTCATCATTTTTGCTCGTTGCTTTTGTCGTATTCCAAGCAACGAAGAATTTTGATATCTATATAGTTTCAAGCATCGCAAGGGAAGTCTTTCCCTTACCTTTTTGGAACCATCCATGAATTGTAGAATAGTAACTGCAACCTGCAATAAATTGAGTTATTTTAAAGATAAATTTTTCTGCTAGTTATCCAGACGTAAGTTTTGCTATTATTCTTTTCATCTGAGATTGATTCATAGCTTTGTTTGCTCAGATCGTTTTCCTTTGTTCTTTCAGATGTCCCAATCAGGCTTAGCAATGCGGCCCTAGCAGAGACTCTCTGGTTTCTACATGAAGTCCTAGAGGCAGACAGGATGGTGATGAAATTGTTACTAATGAAAATCTCCGAACATATAATTGTTAGAGGTAGACCGCATTGTCGGTCATGTTTTGGTTGCTCCAAAAAGTGAGGAGGACAGCTCACCATCCGGAGATGGTGGAGACTCAGTAGTGCCTCTAGTTCAAAGTCCGATTACCAAGATCTAAGGAGCAGGAGAACACATTGATGATGGCGAAGGTGGCGGAGCTGGCCGTGATGACGATGATGTAGGCCATGAGCCATCCGTTGATGAGGGCGAAGATGACCAACAACCTCTTAAAAAAAGAAGCCTCAAGATCAAGATCGTCACAAGAAAGACTCCAACCCCGCCTCCGCTAGCCACGGTTGCGTTTGAAACTCCTGTACAGCCCTTTGAGGATATATATGCTGGTCCGGGGGCAATTCTGAATGATATTTCTTCCCATGGCCTTGGCAACATGGGTGCCGGTGATATTGGGTTCCCTATCTATTTCCAAGAAGATATGCCTTCTAGCCGAGCAGGAGGGATTACTCCCGTCAGCAAAATTATAACCCATTTTCCATTGGGGGACACTAGGACGCTTACACACACACATGCATTCACTGCACTCTTCTCAGCTCGTATCGTGTTCTTTCCTATCAAGGCTGATTCATCTTTGTCTTATTTTCATGTTCAATGGAACAATGTGGTAGGTTCAAATCTCGTGAGGACTAGATGGTCTATCACCCAAGACATAGCTAAGTACGCATCCCTACAATGCCAGCTATGATTCCAGTTCTAATCGGCATTCAAGTCGTAATAGAGGAGGTCGAGAGAAGGATTATCAGTCACATGACTAGTCGTCAAGCATCGATCCAGATCCAAGATGCCCCAATCCATGGGTTCAGACAAGCACTCCAACCATTACGATGACGTTCCTCGCAACGACATCTCCCACGGTCCTCCTTCAACCTCCCTTTCTACCAACTAGATAGCACTATCTCACACTTCTTGGCATTCCGATCGATCATCAAAGCCTATTGCTCCCAACTCTTCTTGGTAGAAAACTTATTAAAGGCCTATTGAGTGACCTATTGTCACAATAGAGCAGCCGGTCGCGTCCAATCCTCAGATGGCTGAACTGCAATGCTGCTTCCCAAAGATCTCTTTCGATGGTATAAAGTTTGCTCCTAATTTGAATGATATTCCCTCGGAGGTCAAAGCCATAGGGTAGCATATGTTAGTGAAGTTAGTACCTTAGATTTTGGTTTTGATAATAACAACTACAGGACATTACGTAAAATATGTATACTGATGTTTTATCAAGATATATATAGTATATAGTGTAGGATATTAGATAGAAATTGATTTAGAAGACTGTACAGTATCAAGAGTAGATTCAAGATGATGATAATTGAAGACTCATGAACATCAAAGAGTTCAAGATATTGCAAATAAGTTATAGAGTCATAGAATTTATAATAAATCCTTGATAAAACTTTCCTAATCTGTCTCGCCTTCTCTAATTTTGTTTTAAATTGTTTTTCAAATATCCTGGTTTTCAAATAATCTTTTCAAATATTTTCTAAAATGATTTTCAATCTCTTATACTTATAAAGATATTATTTATGTTTTTAAGTTTATATATATATATTGAAATTTTGTTTATACTTTAATAAGTTATAATTATATTGGTGTATATACATATATATATATTATTGAATACTCTTATTAAATCTTTCCAAATCATTTTATAAAGTTTTATTAAGTTATATTTTGATTAAAATGTGTATAAACTATATTTTAATGATTCTATAAAGTATTAAATTATTTTATAAAGCAACGGATTTTCAAAATAGTATTTGTAAAGTGTTTTTCAATTTTGTGAAGAGTATGTCAACATACTCTATAGGCATATGTCGACATAGTGGCCGTAATTTACAAAATTCAAGTTTGAATGGAAGCTTCTTTTCGTTGCACCTCTTCGCGAATGGATTTGACCATTGTTTCCCTATATATACAAACATCCAAATGAATTTTGAACATCTACTTTCTCATTCTTCTCTCCTCTTTCCACTCTTTCATTTTCTAAATCAAAATATATCCAAACTCTGCCGAAACTCAACCAAAAACAAACTCAATCATTACTAGTTTGGTTCTCCTTCATCTACTCTCTGATTTCTCTCACCTCTCTCATTCAAACCAATCTCAAAGTGCTATTCAAGAGTTATAGGATCAACTGTAATCCAGATCGAAGATCTAAGTTTGTAAAACTCTATCAAATCATACTACTCTACTTGTGGGTGTGACTATAGCTCGTAAAATTAATTGGATGTGATTATAGCCCGTAAATTCAATAGTGTATGCTTAATAGCCTGTAAATCTAGTGGGTGTTTTTATAGTCCAGAAATCATGTGACTTTACCCAGAGGTCAGTATTCTAGAGGGTGTGTCTCATAGTCTTGAAATCGAGATTGTATTTGCATTTACTAGTTGAAAAGAAATCCGTACAAGGAATTGTGTGGGACTGGATGTAGGGTAATTCCAAACCGGTATAAAATCCTGTGTCCATTCCTTTTTACTTTTACTGCATTTACTTTTATCTGCACTTTGATTCTATGATTGTTTCTATGATTGTTAATTACATCATTCCAAGTAGAAACTTAAAGAATTTCAAAATATTCATAACATCAATCAAACACTATTCACCCTCATATAGTGTTAATTTAGCCTTAAGATCCCTATTCCGCTGACTCACATTTGGTATCAGAGCAAGGTTTTCAAAGTATTAATCATCCCATTTTTGAAAAAGTTTAAATGGTTACCAACACTGGTAATAGTACTGTTAACATTGTTAATACACTTGTTAGCAACTCATTGTCGAAGGACAATCTACTACTAGACCTCCATTTTTTAATGGCAGTAATTACATAAATTGGTCATGTAAAATGAAAATTTATTTACAGTCAATTGGTTTAGATACTTGGAATATCAGACAAACTAAGTACACTGAACCCGAGACTAATTTTGCACAGTGGACTGCTGACCAAAAAGCAGTTGCCGAAGTAACTCTAAGGCTATGAATATAATATATTGTTCACTAGATAGAAATGAATTTAATAGAGTATCTATATGTAAATCTGCATTTGAAATTTGGAGAACTTTGCAAGTTACACATGAAGGCACTCAATTATACACATAGATTTTGAGTATTGTTAATACACTTCTTTTGATCAAGAGTTGTCTTCTCTCTAGATGGATGCATCTCTTAGCTATTAACAAATACCTATTACTAGAAGCCATAACTCTTCATACACTATATAAAAATTCAAGAATCATTGATCAAATTACCTAATTTTCTAATCTCTCTTGATCTATAGTGCTTTGCAATCTTGAGTTCATTATTCACAAATTCTCATACGATTATTGCTTACAAATTCACTTCTATATTCTTCAAGAAATATTAATCTTTCTAATCTTCATACACACACAATTATACACATCAATCTTGAGGAAAAGATTATAGGAAGGGTGTACTACAAGTGATAAATCTGTGTCACACAAAGTCAAGTTAAATCCAGTCTGTAAGAAAGTCATGTTCAGTTGCTCAGGCGGTCAAGTCCTGTTCTGTTGCTCAGGCGGTCAAGTCTTGTTCGGTTGCTCAGGCGGTGTAATACCTATTCCTTTGGGTTAAGTGAGGGTTGCTAGCTATAATTCTAGAAGGAGTCTGGGACTGGACGTAGAACGAGAGTTCGAACCGGTATAAAAATCTCTGATGTCATTTTACTATTTACTTTTATTTTTATTCCGCACTATTTATTTATTATATTCCATATTACTCGATCCTATAGCACAGTCACTTTTATTTGGTACCAGAGCCTGGAATTCTATCAATCGCCACAACATCATAGAATAATGGTCAGAAAATGATCCAATTGAAATACAATAGGCAAAATCCCCGTCAAAGCCACCAGTGAAGACTACAAAAAGGTACTTTCTAATTTACAAATTTCAGTAAATGGTAATAATGAATTAGTTAGTATATGCGATAAAATCTCAAAGCATAATTTTCTTATTTTAGAAAAGATTAAATCAATCAAAATTGAAAATGAGAAATTGAAAAATGAGAAATTAGATTTAGAAAATCAACATGGTGTTTTAAAAAATAATTTTGAGGCTCTTAAAGATTTTCTGGATGAACAAAAAACTATGTTTGAAAAAGAAAACGAAATTTTTTCAAAAGAAATTATGGATTTGAAAAGGCAAAATGATTTATTACAATCATCTTTAGATAATTTAGAATCTCGAATTTTTCTTCTCGAAAACGAGAACTATACGTTAAAAATGGAGAATTCTAAATTGAACAAGCAAATTGATATTTTGAAAAATAGTAATATTTCTTTTGAAAATAATAATTGTGACTTTAAAGCTAAATTTGATAAACTTAACACTGAAGTCACAAAATTTAATAAAGGTCAAAAGGATTTAAACATGATTTTATCTAGTTCTAGACCTTTACATGATAAAAGTGGTTTAGGATATAATAAAACTAATTGTAGAAATAGCACTAGATACTCTTTCACGTATAGTACAAATGTTAGTGCTAGTACTAAATTTCGAGTAAAGTCTAAATCCAATTTTTATAGAAATTCAAATACTGCTATGACCATTAATGTTTATAATTTCTCTAGAAGTACAAAATCATTGACGGGAAATATGAATAAAAATTATCTAAGTATTTGGGTTCCTGTTAATTAGAAAAATAGAGAAAAATACATTAATGATTATTTTGATATGGTAGTTAATAATGAAAATTATATTTATAAAGGTTCAACCACACCCAAATGGGTATGGTTTCCCAATACCTAACCTCCCAGACCCTAATATAGTAAGTGGGTACCAAAAATAATTATTATTTATTGCGGGTACTTGGAGAAACAAAAGGAAAAGGATAGATTTTGAAGGATGTTCCATACTCTTAATAGAATTATGCGCTTCAATGAAATATGGACTTCAGCAAATATGTTTGATGTGTTTCAGTGTTATATATGCTATGTTTTTTATTATATAGATGTGTTTCCGTGTTATATTACTCGTATTTTAATATTCTCTACTTTGAGCGCTCTCCTTTTTGTCGATGACAAAGGGGGAGAAAATATAAATTATTGACAGGAAATATAGCATAGATTCAGGGGGAGAATACTATATCAAAGTTGCAGGCATATATTCAGGGGGAGAGATAAATCATCAAAGCTTGCCAAAGATTCGCTCGTAGCAAATGGAGTTGTCATCATCAAAAAGGGGAAGAATGTTGGATCATAGGTTTTGAGTGCTGACAAGATACAATAATTCATGAATCTACAACTACGATAACATCAGGACTTATCGAATCAAAATATTGGTTCGTCTTGTTATATATCTTAGGTAGAGTCAATAAGTATATATAAAGGGTAGTTTAGAGCTTTGTTAAAATCTTTCCTCAAGGTTCATCACTCACAAATTCATATAAGACTTACATTCATTTTATATATTTCATATACACACACAAATAGTTTTATTGCATAGAAGTAACAGCACTCAGTCGACTGACCTACTGTAAACAGTCCACCGAGGCTGTATAAAAATGTTTTTAAAACCACTGACTAGTCGACTGAACACACCAGGTCAGTCGACTGAGTCTGTGCATATTTTTGTGCATGTTTTGAATTCAGTCGACTGACCAAGCATGTCCAGTCGATTGAAAACTGCAACTGTCAATTTTTTGAATAGACACTTCTTTTGAACAAGAGTTATCTTCTTCCTGGATGGATGCATAGCTATTAACAGATACCTATTACCAAAAGCCATAACTCTTCATACAGTATATAAACACTTAAGATCATTGATCAAATTACCTAATTTTCTAATCTCTCTTGATCTATAGTTCTTTTCAATCTGAGTTCATTATTCACAAATTCTCATACGATCATTGCTTACCAATTCACTTCTATATTCTTCAAGCAATATTAATCTTCCTAATCTTCATACACACACAATTATACACATCAATATTGAGGAAAAGATTATAGGAGGGTGTACTACAAGTGACAAATCCGTGTTATTCAGAACACACAAAGTCAAGTTAAATCCAGTCTGTAAGAAAGTCCTGTTTGGTTGCTCAGGCGGTCAAGTCCTGTTCTGTTGCTCAGGCGCTCAAGTCCTGTTCGGTTTCTCAGGCGGTGTAATACCCATTCCTCCGGGTTAAGTGAGGGTTGCTATCTATAATTCCAGAAGGAGTCTGGGACTGGACGTAGAATGGGAGTTCGAACCAGTATAAAAATCTCTAGTGTCATTTTACTATTTACTTTTATTATTCCATATTACTAGATCCTATAGCACAGTCTCTTTCACTTACTCTATCTCCATCCATTCATTTTTCATTTTCATTTTCAAAGTCAAAAATCATAAACTCTTATCTCTTTAATGGAATCCTCAAGTAATACAAAGGCAACTATCAGGCTTAATTCTAAGAAAAAAAAATTAATGATCAAGAAGCCATGCAAGCTTATATTGAGTATTTATCTTTTGGAAAAGTCTTTCTTGGATGATTTGCTATTTTTGAAAATTTTCCTACTTATGATCTTTTTAATCTTTGTTTGCAAAATGAAATTCTTATTTTAATCGATGCTTCTCAGAATGATTTCGTTTTTTAGCCAAAATTGGTGAAGATGTTTTATGAAAATTTAAATGGAAAGTTCTATGGTGAAAGAGAAGGATAAGTTTGGAGTAGTGTCAAGTGGACACAAATTGTTTTAAATTGTGAACTTTTGGGTCACATTCTTGGATGCAAATATAGTGAAATGGACCTTTTAACTTTTCAAATTGATTTTCAAAATCGTGAAGTAATCCATGACATTTTCAAAAGTGATGATGATTTGAATTTAAAAACAAAAACTTGCGTCCAAAAGTAAGAATTTTAAGCCTTATTTTGCAACAAAGTATCACTTATAGAACATATAATTATAATAACCTGACACAAAAAAATTTCAAAACTCTTGTCGCCATTTATGGTCAATATGACATAAATAGGTCTCAAGTCATTTTGGATGAACTTTTTACTAAAAATCTTTCTAAACATCTAAACACACTATTTCATGTTGTGTATATTACTCGTGTTTTCAATTATTTTGGTGTTGACCTTAAAGGAGAGAAAACAATTCCTCGAAAAATATTTGACAATGCCAACATTTCACTTATGCATATTTCACCATTTTACGAGCCTTATGAAATGCTAGCAGAAAAGGAACAAAGGTTGGCTTGGGAAGAAGAGAAAGGAATAAGAGAAGAGAAGGAAGAGGAACACGAAGGAGAGTGTAACATCCCCTATCTGGAGGCCTGAAGCTAAGTGCTACAAATGCTGCAGTCATCCGTAGTATTAACTTCCGATGACCAAATACGATAATATTAATGGTATCCATAATATTAGAAGCACTTGAAGATGAAATAAAAACATCACAGTTAAAACATTTTTCTGATTACATTTTAGAACAACATTTCATATTCAAATTACATAATCCCAATCGTTTCCCAGGTTTAGGTCAAATATAATTATTACAAAATACGCCAAGAACGACATATAAAGATGCCCCCTTGGTTTACCAGAATACTATATAGTCATAACTGACATAATACAACACAGCGGTATCAGACAAAATAAAACAGCAACTCCTAAATAGCTATCTGTCAGCCACCTTCTCGTCTCTGGAAGTTTTATTCGTTAACCTACTAAAACCTATAAACCTCAACCCTCAGCCTACTCAAATCAATTTTGAGCACCCGAGAGTTTAAGGGGGAAAACAAAAACTTCGAGTCGGACATAATGCGTGGTGTGAATAATACTATACATCTCGGTTATTTGATATTAAGTGAGACCACGCCGCTTAGCGGAACGGGTTTCCCCTCACTAATATCCTTTTAAAACATATTTCAAATCATAATCATGCAACCAAAACTAGTTAAAACTGTAAAACATTATCATGTAAACAGACATATTAGGTAATAAATGAACTACCTGTCCAAACACTACAGTTTTGTTTGGCTAACTACTAACCTTTGGCTGACTCGGGCCTACCAGACAATATGAATAAAATAATCTAACACCTGTTAGATACTCCTCTTCTGGATGGTCCATCCCTAACTTATCTTCTCCCAAGATCATCTGATCCTAATGATTTTGCAGGCTCAATAATAACCTATCTATATACAAATATATATTTCCTTCTTTGTGTAATCATAATTTTAGTCTTACTTATGACAAAGCCCTACACACTGGAATTTTAGACTAAATTAGCTGGGGCTAATTGCTAATGTATAGGGCGCGACCCTATACCAGTCCCATCTTGTATTCTAATATCTGAGTCATTTTACTTAGGGTAATCTTCCCAAAATTTTCCTTGAAAACCTTTTCATCTCAAATGATTTAAAACCTTTAAACCAAACTTAAACAAGGAAAATATATACTCTATGATTTATTTAAAATCACCCTGCCATGTTATATATAATTTACTCAAATCTTTGTTGATGAAAACATTTAAACCTTTGAAAGTACCCCCTTCGAATCCATTGAAAGTACCCCTTTCGAAACCAACCAAACCCCTTTCTTTCACCTAGGCCGAAAGGCAAAAAACATTCCTTCCGGAACCATTCATATAAACCATTCGAAACCATTGAAAATCCTTTCCTTCAATAGCTATAAAACCTTAGGCATCCTTCTTTAAAACACTTAACATTGCTTTTCGAAACCATTGGAAAACCTTTCCTTTTAGACCGTTCGAAACCATTGGGAACCACCCCTTAGAAATCTTTCCTTAAAACCTTTGTAAACAACAAACCTTTCGAAAGCATTTGGGTTCAATTTAAAACTGTGGAAACACCTTTCAAAAACATTTTAAACTATCTCCTTCGAAACCTTTGGGTTCCACCTTCAACAGAGCAAAAGGGTCATAAAACATTTAAGTCGAAAGCACCCTTTCAAAGCAATTCTTAAGTAAAGAAGTGAATGTTTCAAAACCAACCTTCCGAAAGCATTGGAGAAGCGGCAAGTTTTAAAACAAAGTATGCCTTCCGAAACCATTATTGGTTGCTAATTTTCTTTTCTAAAAGTGATGCCAATATTTCAGAAATAATCAATTTAATTTATTTATAAAATACCCATTCTCCTTTTATAAATATATAAAACATTTAAGTCCCATACCTTAAATAATTTTATATATTCATCAAAACACTTAGGAAAATTCTACAAAAATTCCAGAAAATCATTTCAATATGTTTTCTAACATATATTAATTTCAGACCCAATTCATATATTATTTAGCCGTAAATAATTTTAAACCCAAATAATCATTTTTTAGAAAACTAATATAAAATCCACACTAATTAAGAAAATTATGAAAATTGAAAACCATCTCTAAAATATCATTTCTGATGTAAATATAAATTCGCAAGGCATTTGGGCATCATTAAATAGGGTTTTCACATTAAACATATTATTAAACCTATATGAATTATCATAAATAATCAACAAGCATATATAAACATTTAATCATTCAAAACGTGGCATAAACTGGCAAAATACTTCGGATTCATCTTAAAACTGAGAACAATTAAAAAAATGAGATGTAGTTATTATTCACCCTTGGCTTTGAGATTATGGAGTTTGAGATTTGAATGGATTAAGTCGATTGATCTTCTTCCTTTAGCTCTTTCTTCCTCTTGTTCTTGCTAACTGTGGCCGGCCTTTACTTTAATTTGATATTGTAAATGAACGTATGAATGAATTCCTAAGGGTATTAGAATACTCTTTTTCCTATTTTTCCCTCAGCTATTTCCCTTATTCATTTAATTCATGTTAGCTCATTTTAATTTATTCATTAACATGACACAACTACCCCTATTAATCACAAATCTCAATCCCCTAATCATCACATTATTTTATTTTATTTAGCTAATTAAATATCCTAAATAATGTTACTAAAAATATGGGGTGTTACAATCTCCCCTCCTTAAAGAATTTCGTCCTCGAAATTACCATAAGATACCCAACAAATCAAACATAAACGTTAAACATACCATTAAACAAATTAGGAGAAGCATCTCTAATCCTGCTCTCAGTCTCCCATGTACAGTCTCTCTCATCATCGCTCAACTGGAATTTCACTAATCTGACTGTCTTGTTCCTTAGCCTCTTCTCATCTCTCGCAACTATCTGTACTGGCTTTCTAACTATAGTCAAGTTTGGTTCTACTACCAAATCATCTAACACAGTCGGTGTTATAGTAGATTTCGGATCTCTAACACATTTCCTTAGATGAGAAACATGAAACACATCGTGGACTCCTTCCAAACTGCTCGGTAACTCTACTTTATATGCGAGTTTCCCGATCCTCTCTACAATAGGAAATGGTCCCACGAATCTCGGTGCTAACTTCCCTAATTTCTAGAATCTAATCACACCCTTCATTGGTGATACCTTAACAAAACATAATCTCCAACTGAGAACTCTAAGTCTTTTCGTCTCTTATCAGCATAACTTTTCTACCTGGATTGAGCTTCCTTCATCCTAGCTCGAAACAACTCAATCTTCTCTACAGCTTCTCTAACCAAATCCGGACCAAGAACCAACCTATCCCCAGCCTCCAACCAATAGACTAGTGATTTGCATGGCCTTTCATACAAAGCTTCAAACGGTGCCATCCCTATACTAGCTTGATAACTGTTGTTATACAAAAAATCGACTAAGTGTAGATGGTCTTCCCATGATTCTCCAAAATCTAACACACAAGCTCTTAACAAATTTTCCAACACTTTGTTAACTCTTTTTGTTTGCCCATCGGTCAGTGGATGGTAAGCGGTACTCATCTTGAGCTTGGTTCCTAAAATCTTTTGTAGGCATTTCCAGAACTCGCTAGTGAATAAGGAATCTCTATCACTTACTATACCACTGGGAATTCCACGAAGTCTAACTACACTTTTCATAAATAACTTAGCCAAAACAGGTGCCGTCCTAGTTGACTTTACTGAAATGAAATGGGCACTTTTGGTCAATTTTTCCACTATGACCCATATACTTTTATTTCCTCTGTTTGACCCTGGCAACGCGTCTATGAAATCCATAGAAATAGAATCCCATTTCCATACCTTACTAGAAGAAACTCCGCTTTTACCTCTTGGCAGTTCAGACACTGCTTCACCCATAAGCCAACATCCCTCTTCATACCTTCCTAGAAGAAACTCCGCTTTATGTCCTGAAACATCTTAGTTCCTCCCGAATGAATAGTGAACTTCGAACAATGGCATTCCTCCAAAACATCCTTCCTTAGTCTCCCACATTCGGAAAACATAACCCATCTTTCTTTCTCAACCATCCATTCTGGTCAAGACTAAAATCTTTTAAGTCATCGCTCTCTGTTCCATCCCTTAAATTTCTGATCCATTCAACCAATACTGGCTCCTTCTCCTATTTAGAAGCAATCTTTTCGATCATCATCGATCGAACTTCTAAACAAGATAACACAACAGTTCCTTCACTAGACCCAACTTCAGATTTCCACTGCACTCTACAAGTCGACAATGCTTCCAAATCTTTCCACTTTGCTATCATTGCCAACACTGCATTCTGATGCCTTCTGCTAAGTGCATCTACCACCTTATTACCCTTTCATAGTGTGTACTCAATTCCAAAATCATAAGCGGCTAAAAACTCTATCCATCGTTGTTGTCTCATGTTCAGCTCCTTCTGAGAGAACAAATACTTCAACAACTTATGATCCGTATAAAGCTCAAACCCTCTCCTAAAAGGTAATGTCTCCACACCTTCAATACAAAAATCACCGTAAGCGTTGGATATCTAACTTCTTGCGGTCTAAGCTGTCGAGAAGCATAGGCCATCACTTTACCTCTCTGCATTAACACAGCTCCTAATCTAGTTCCACACGCATCTGTATAAACTACTAAATCCTGATTCCCTTTCGAAACAACTAATACATGTGCATGGGTCAATAACTGTTTCAAGCTCTGGAATGCTTCCTCACACTTATTTGTCCAAACAAACTTTACATCCTTCCGTGTTAGCTTAGTCATCAGTGCTACTATCCGTGAAAAATCCTCTATGAACCTCCGATAATATCCAGCCAATCTAAGAAAACTCTTTATCTCAGTCACTGTCTCGGATCTTTTCCAATTATTCACCACTTCAATATTATCTGGATCGATGACAACCCCTTCTTTGAAACCACGTGACCAAGAAACTTCACTTCCTTCTACCAGAAATGGCACTTGGAAAACTTCGCCTTTAACTAATGGTGCCTCAGCATCTCTAGCACAATTCTAAGATGAACTTCATGCTCCCTTTCATCCTTAGAGTATACCAAAATATCATCTATGAAAACTAACAAGAACCTATCCATGTGCTCTCGGAAAATTCGGTTCATCGAATCCACAAAGAATGAAAGTGCATTAGTCAGTCCGAACGACATCACTAACCATACGTATAATCCATATCTAGTTCTAAACGCCATCAAAGGTATACTATCTTCTGCTACTCTAAGATGATGGAAACCTGCTTCTAAATCCAGCTGAGAAACTACTTTGGTTCTACTCAACTAATCGAACAAATCGTCAATTCTAGGCAACGGATATCGATTCTTTATCATCTTCTCATTCAACTTATGATAATCGATACATAACATCAACGACTCGTCCAACTTCTTAGCAAACACTGTGGCTGCTCCTCGAAGTGAACTACTTGGCCTAATAAAATTCTTGCATTCCAAATCTACCAACTGCACCTTTAACTCCCTCATCTCTATAGGTGTCATCCTGCTTGGCAGTCTACTCACCTGTTCTGCTCCAGGAACCAAATCTATCCAAAACTCGATGGCTCATTTCGGTGGCAATCATACTACAGGCTCAAAAACATCCGCGAATTCTCTAACCATGAAAACGCGATTCCACAACACCCAACAAAGTATTCACCTCGCAGCTAGGGCTTTCTACGGTATATACAATCCGATCGCTACAGTCAGGGTGTCTAAGCGATATTTTTCTATCATGGCAAAATATCCTAGCATCGTAATTATTTAACCAGTCCATACCCAAAATAATCTCGAACCCTACAAAGTCAAACACATGCAAACTGCAAACAAAGGTATGACCTAACAAATCAAACTCTAAGTGGTCACACTTCATCACAAGTGTTGCATACCCTCCTATCGGATTTGCAACCCTTAAGGAAGTAACTAGGTATGAGGGTTCTAGGTTAAGCTTATCTATCAAACAATGTGATATAAAAGAATGCGATGCACCAGTATCAAAAAGAACGCTAATAGATATACCATGAATCTGAAGCGTACCTCCCAACACTGCATTCCCTTTCTTCAGCGCTGTTGGTCCTGATGTAGCTGGCTCCAATGCTAATACTTTTCTCCTTCCATCCTTAACAGGCTCTTTGCACTGATTCTTATAATGATCAATCTAATTGCAGTTGAAGCATCTAATATTCTTCTTACCGATCACTTCCTTCGCTTTTCCAGTATGACACTCATTAGCAAAATGCCCCTTATTGTGGCACTTGAAGCAAACAACCTCAGACTTTCCTTTCTTCATGGCTCCACCTTTCTGAGCACCCTGCTTATGAAATAATTTCCTTTTCTGACTCTGCCCCACCTGGACCTCCTTTGCCTTATTTTTCTCCAGAGAAGAGAATATCTCCTCATGCCTCAACGCAATCTCTACTACAACATCACAAGGATCCCAAATATGAGATAATGTAGCCCTTGCCAACTCAGGCCTCAACCCCCTTATGAACTTCTCATTCCTATTCATCATCGTGTCCAAGATTGCATGTCTATACCTTGACAACTCCTCGAACCTTCTAGAATATTCCAACACAGACATCTCCCCCTACTCCAACTCAACAAACTTTCTGAGCAAAAGCAGACTGCGCCATCACAGATGAAATACCCCTGAATTTTAATTAACATTATTCGGGATATTTAATTGGATAAATTAAATAGAATAATGTGAATAAGTAGGGAGATGAAATTAATAAATCTAATGGCCATGTCTAAATGAATGAACTAAAATAAGACTTAACCAAATTTAGAAGGAGGAATTTCCTAAGTGGTAAACTTGGAAATGGGTCTACATTTCTTAGTATATATCTCTTCCTCCACTTGAATAAATTTCCACTTTCTCATTCTTAACTCCTCATCACTTCGGCTGGCCATTAAAAAGCATCAGGGAGAGTTTAAATTGAAGAATAAGCTAAGGAATTAAAGCTAGTAAAGTATCTCATTCTCCAATCAACTAATCAAGGTGAATAATCATGTTTATCATCTCATTTTTTGCTGTGTTTAGATCGGTTATAGGTTATACCCGATTTATGTTTGTGATCTTGGTTAGGATATAACCATTTAAACCTTTGTTTGGATAAGACATAGGTGTTCTGAAATGTTAATGGGATAATTAACACGTTTTCATTCGGTTTTGGCTAAATTCCGAGTTGTTTTGACCTTTTTATGCTTTGAAATTTTAATATGATGGAGTATATGATTTATCAGATTTTTGGTGATTTTTGGGAATTTTTCCTTAGTGATTTACTAAGGTAATAAAATTATTTAAGCCCAAGGGCTAAACTAAAAAATGGCTTCCGTGTTTATTTAAAACCAGAGGGAAATTCTCTTTTGGAAATATTTAGGGAAGAAGTACAGTGTTTTAAGAAAAAGGTTGCCTTTTGTATAATTTTCACTGTTCGGAAGTACAGGAGAAGGTTCCTCAGCCAATCAAAATTAGACAAACAAGATAAAAACATCACTTCAGTGGGCCTAGTTCTGCCTTCGACTCTAACAAGCCCGCTTTTACCCTTTCGATGAAGTCGAAAGGTACCTTTCATCTAAAATGGAAGGTAAACAGTTACCTTCCGCCCAAAGTCGACAGGTAGGCGGGGGCCGAAGGGAATAAGAGGGTGAAAGGATGGGGAGGCTGCTTCTTTTACTTTTGGATAGAAATAAAAATTGTTTTTGAATAAGTTAAAAGGGGATCCTTCGACTCTATCATTTTATAAAAGACTAAAATTTTATATTCAAGAAGGGTTTCGAAGGGGACCTTCGAAAGCTTAAACCTTCAAGAGTATTGTTTTAAAATGTTTTCTAAAAAGGTCTTTTAATAGCTTTCGGCAAGCCGAAGGGTTAACCTTCCGACATGGTCGAAAGTATGCTTTCGAAGGGTTGGTTCCAACACTAACACTTCATTGTTTTTGAATGAGTTCGAAAGGTTTGATTTCGAAAGGTTTTGATTTCGAAAGGTTTAGATTTCGAAAGGTTTGATTTTGAAAGGTTTAATTTCGAAAGGGTTTGAGTTCGAAGGTTTTGAGTTTGAAAGGTTAGATTTCGAAAGGTTTTAAAGGGGTTATCTTCAATGATTGCCAAAGGTTTTGATTTCGAAAGGTTTTAATTTCAAGGTTTTAACTTCGAAAGGGTTTGATTTCGAAAGGTTTGATTTTGAAAGGTTTGATTTCGAAAGGTTTGATTTCAAAAGGTTTTGAAGGGGTTATCTTCAATGATTGAGAAAGGTTTTGATTTCAAAAGGTTTTGATTTTGAAAGGTTTGATTTTGAAAGGTTTTGAAGGGGTTATCTTCAATGATGCTTTCAAAAGAAAGATTTCCAAAGGGGCTAATTTAGAGGGTTATTTGCTTTTGAATGAGACTTCATTCAAGGGTTTTAAAGGGCTGTTTTTAGCCATTTTTCTTAAGTAAAACTTTGCTAAGACAAAGGGGTTACTTCGAAGGGTTATAGCATAAAATACTTATCTTTGTTTGAATATATAAGTGGGATCCTTATATAATATGAATGTTATAAAACCTTGGGGACACTGGGGTGGGTTTAATGTTTTCATTACATAGTTTGGGATTACAAACAGAAATATGCTTTCGAAAATATACATTGGGGCTATCAATGTGTCTTTATTTAATTTAACCTAATTGGGGCTACCAATGGGAATAGGTTAAACAGGTGGAATAACTGGGGAAAATTATATAATCATGGGGATCATGAGTTTTTATAAATAATCATGGGGATCATGATATTTTTATTGGCCAAGTGATGGGTTCTTGGTTAACCTAGGAAAATCATGGAATGTGCGTTGGATAGCCCACATCAAAATTTTAAAGTAAAGAATGTTTTGCCAGAGGTGGTTAGCCTAGGGATTTGGCACCCAAGGGTTCATAGTCATCCTAGGAAAACTATGGAGTGTGCAGTGGATAGCCCACACCATCTTTTATAAAACAATGTACGATGGATAATCTTCATTTATTTTGAATGGATTTGGGATGGATAGTCCTATTAAATTATGATGGATAGTCATTTTAAAGATTTTAGAGGGGAACTCTAATAAATTGATTTTAGATGGGAAATTTAATAGATTGCTTTTATATGGGATATCTAATAAATGGGTGGATGGGATATCTAATAAATACGATTTATGGCTTTATTTCATATTATGTTAAGACTAATCATTTTGGGTTCAGGGGCATAGTAAATGATTTGCATGTTTTTTGGATACCAGTTAGGGGGAAACCCATTCCGCTAGGCGGCGTGGTCTCACTAGATATCTATTTATGATAGAAGATGATATGGGATTATTCATACCAGACTTATTGTCTGACTCGAAGTTTGTATTTCTCCACAAACTCTCGGGTACTCAAAATTAATTTGAGTAGTGTGAGAGTGGGAGACTTTCTAGTTTTGGACGAATAAGCTTCCGGAGACATGCGGGAGGTAGTGTTAGCTATGTAGGAGCTATTTTGTGTATTCCGCTATGATGTACTAAGAACTGTAAAGTTCATATTTATTAGTTCTATGATCATCATAAGGGGACATCTTCATATGTCGCTCTTATCGTATTTTGTACATGTATATGTGATTTGAATGTGGTTAACGTCTGGGATTATGTAATTAAATCTTAAATTGAAATTCATAAGAAATGAGAAATTCTATTTTGTTGAAGTTTAAATTTTTTCATATTCTTGTGTTTCTATGTTGCCGATAGTTTCAAGATTTCGATTTCGGTCACTCGGAAATAACACCTATGGATGACTGAAGCATCCGTAGTAGTTAGTTTTGAGCCTCCGAAAGCGGGATGTTACAAGTTGGTATTAGAGCATGGTTTATGTACTTAAAAGGAATTTAAACCTTAAAAGATTTTTAAAAACATAATCTAATGAATCTAAAACATGGTTGGGCTTGGGTAAGCATTATAGTAACGTATTTGTACTTTACTATAAATACCTAAGTATGTATTCCCCACTCTCTTAGACCGTTCTTCTTTATCTTACCAAGATTGGATTTCAGGTAGTAGGGAAGTAAGATATGGAGGCAGGAAATGGAAGAGTGAATCAAGGTGGAAGACGCACCACAACACGTGGAAATGTTCGACCCACTACTAGGAGCAACCAGGGTCGACATGCAAATGCAAACCCAGATGCAAATGCCAACGTTGGTGCTGAGATTTCACCGGTTGATATGGGGATGGTGTATTAGTTTTCGTGAATATGGTCCAAGCTAGAGCAACTACGGGAGTGGCTGTAGGGAATGATGGAGGAGCTAATCCGGTGACCCCAGTTGGCAATAATTATGCCAAGCTGAACAGAGATTACACTAGTCTTTGAGGGAAGCCTTTTTTGGGAACCGAGGATGTAGTAGGAGTGGAGAACTCGCTATTGCATTGTGAGAGCATATTTGTAGATCTCGGCTTAATGGATATGCAGAAGAGGAGATTTGCTTCCAGGCAATTGTAGGGAGCAGATTTGTTTTGGTGGAACGGAGTTACCGTGGGAGAGCCAGAGGAAGATCTGACTTGGGCTGAATTTTGAAGGAGGTTCCAAGAAAGATTTCTATCAGAGGTTTCCAAGTCAGCATTGCTCAAGAAATTTGTAGATTTAGTCCAGGGGGATAGATCGGTGATTGAGTATGCTATAGAGTTTGATGAGCTGTCATGTTACGGATATGCTACTACAGATACTATCATTTGGAGGAATGATAAGTTTATCATGGGGTTGAAACCTGAGGTCGCCAGAGCAATCATGCCAAACCTCCGGGATCCGTGTCATATGGTTGTTGAGATGGTTATTCAGAATGAAGAGATGCTTTCTACTTTTGGAAAGGGGAAACCACCTGAGGTTCAGAAGAAGCGGAAGTTCTTCAAGAAGAAAGATGCCCTGTCGGGGGTAGCAGCTAAGAAGAGCAAGGCTGATATTGTTTGTTACAAGTGTGACAAGAAGGGGCATTATGCTAATGAGTGTCACTCGGGTGATGGAAGAGCAGTTGCAGTGAGGCCGAATGTGAAGTGCTACAACTGTGGGCAGATGGGGCATTACAAGGACAAGTGTCCCGAGGCTGCTAAGGCTGGAAAGGGAAAAGTCTGCGTTGGAACCATCGTCCTCTAGACCAACGGCTGCTGAGAAAGGAAAAGGTATGATGGAAGGTATGCTTATGATTCATAGTACTCCGGTTAGGATACTATTTGATACCAGTGCATTGCACTCGTTTATATCTCGGTATTTGGTAGATTGCTTATGTTTGGAACCTTTATACCTTATTACTTCTTTAAGGGTTGCGAATCCTTTAGGAGGGTATGCAACTCTGGGAATGAGATATGACCAGTTAGAACTTGATTTTTTAGGTCATAGTTTGGGTGCAGTTTATATGTTTTTGATTTCGTGGGTTTTGGGATCATGTTGGATATGGATTGGTTAGATAGATATGATGCTAGGATATTTTGCCAGGAGGGGGAAATATCATTGAGACACCTTAATAGCCATAATCGAGTTATTTACTCAGTAAGGAGTTCGAACGGAAATGCTTATGCATTATTGGGTGCTATAGGAACAGAAGCAAAGTTGAAGTGGGTTTATGTAGCAAGAGAGTTTGCAGATGTGTTTGAACTAGTTTCGGGCTTGCCGTCGAAAAGAGCTATCGAGTTTCAGATAGATCTCATACCAGGAGCTGAACCTGTAAGTAGACCACCTAGTAGGATGTCACCAACCGAGAAGAAGGAATTGAAGGTGTAGCTAGTGGAATTGGAAGGAAAGAAGTTCATCCAGCCAAGCAGTTCACCTTGGGTAACGGCCGCGGTATTTGTGAAGAAGCCAGATGGGTCATTAAGGATGTGTATCGAATATCGTATGTTGAACAAGAGGACGATCAAGAATAGGTATCCTTTGCCAAGGATTGATGATTTATTCGATCAGTTGAGTGGAGCCAGAGTGTTTTCCTAGCTAGATTTGGCGATAGGTTTCCATCAGTTAAGGGTGGCAGAGGAAAGTATTCCTTTGATGGCATTTAGAACCAGATATGGGTCTTATGTTATGCCATTCAGGCTTACTAATGCGCTAGCTTTCTTTGTGGATTTAGTGAACCGGGTTCTCCGAGAGTACTTGGATAGGTTCGTGTTGGTTTTCATTGATGACATTTTGGTATATTCTAAGAATGAGAAGGATCATGCGGATCATCCTAGAATAGTATTGGAGACACTAAGGCAACATCAGCTGAAAGCGAAGTTCTCAAAGTGTCATTTCTGGAAGAAGGAAGTGAAGTTCCTTGGTCATGTAGTTTCCGAGGAAGGTTTACCAGTTAATCCGGATAAGATCGAAGCTGTTAACAATTGGAAGAGACCAGAGACGGTAAGTGAGATTAGAAGCTTTCTTGGACTTGCAGGTAACTTCGAAGGGTTATAGCATAAAATACTTATCTTTGTTTGAATATATATGGGAGATCCTTATGTAATATGAATGTTATAAAACCTTAGAGACACCGAGGTGGGTTTAATGTTTTCGTTACATAGTTTGGGATTACAAACAGAAATATGCTTTCGAAAATATACATTGGGGCTATCAATGTGTTTTTATTTAATTTAACCTAATTAGGGTTACCAATGGGAACATGTTAAACAGGTGGAATACCTGAGGAAAATATATAATCATAGGGATCATGAGTTTTTATAAATAATCATAGGGATCATGATACTTTTATTGGCCAAGTGATGGGTTCTTGGTTAACCTAGGAAACCATGGAATGTGCGGTGGATAGCCCACATCAAATTTCTAAAATAAAGAATGTTTTGCCAGAGGTGGTTAGCCTCGGGATTTGGCACCCAAGGGTTCATAGTCATCCTACGAAAACTATGGAGTGTGCGGTGGATAGCTCACGCCATCTTTTATAAAACAATGTACAGTGGATAATCTGCATTTATTTTGAATGAATTTGGGATGGATAGTCCTATAAAATTATGACGGATAGTCATTTTAAAGATTTTAGAGGGGAACTCTAATAAATTGATTTTAGATGGGAAATCAAATAAATTGCTTTTAGATGGGATATCTAATAAATAGATGGATGGGATATCCAATAAATACGATTTATGGCTTTATTTCATATTATGTTAAGACTAATCATTTTGGGTGCAGGGGCATAGTAAATGATTTGCATGTTTGTTTTGGATACTAGTGAGAGGAAAACCCATTCTGCTAGGCAGCGTGGTCTCACTAGATATCTATTTATGGTAAGAAATGATAGGGGATTATTCATATCAGACTTATTGTCTGACTCGAAGTTTGTATTTCTCCACAAACTCTCGGGTACTCAAAATTAATTTGAGTAGTCTGAGAGTGGGAGACTTTCAGGTTTTGGACGAATAAGCTTCCGGAGAAGTGCAGGAGGCAGTGTTAGCTATAGGAGCTATTTTGTGTATTCCGCTATGATGTGCTAAGAACTGTAAAGTTCATATTTATTAGTTCTCTTATCATCATAAGGGGACATCTTCATATGTCACTCTTATCGTATTTTGTACATGTATATGTGTTCTAAATGTGGTTAACGTCTAGGATTATGTAATTAAATCTTAAATTGAAATTCATAAGAAATGAGAAATTCTGTTTTGTTGAAGTTTAAATTTTTTCATATTCTTGTGTTTCTGTGTTGCCAATAGTTTCAAGATTCCAATTACGGTCACTCAGATATAACACCTATGGATGACTACAGCATCCGTAGCAGTTAGTTTTGAGCCTCCGGAAGCGGGAGGTTACAACAGACATAAACCTCTCCTGGAACTTTCTTCTAAACTCTGCCTATGTCATCTCCTCTTCATTCACTCCAGCCATCTCACTATTCCACCAGAATAAAGCTGCTCCCTGAAGCTGTCTCGAAGCAAGCCTTCTCTTCTGCTCATCATTGATCCTTAAGTCAATAGAGATCCTCTCACAGTGCAACAACCAGTTCTCCACCTTAATAGCATTCTCAGTTCCGATAAATGGCTTCCCTCCAAGCCCATAATCCCTGCTTAAGATAGCATAATTGTTGACCACTGGAGCTTCCTAAACTCCTACTTCAACATTTCCTCCAACTAGTCCTACATCAATTCCAGCTTGCATCATGTACACGAAAAACTAATACATAGCTCTCATATCCACTTGTGGGACTCCAGCACCAACATTCCTTGCTTGTGCCTGATCTTGGTTTCTCCTGGTATTTGGTCTGGCATTACCATTTGCAGTGGTGCTTCCTCCATGATTCACTCCTCCACTTCTAGCATCCATATATGTATTCAAGCCTCATGAGATATAGAAGAATAGCCTAAGAGAGATAGGAAACTAGAGATATAACATATACTTATATATAGCAAATACAAGTACATTACTATAGCATTATCCCATACCCCAATCTTATCTCTAATTCCTTAGGATTATGTTTTCAAAAAATCATTTTTTAGTTAGTTTTTCATAAACCTATGCTCTGACACCAAGTTGTAACATCCCTTATCTGAAGGCCCTAAGCTAAGCGCTACAGATGCTGTAGTCATCCATAGTATTAACTTTTGTAACCAAATACGGTAATGTTAATGGTATCCATAATATCAGAAGCACTTTAAAATGAAATAAAAACATCACAGATTAAAACATTTTTCTTATTACATTTCAAAACAACATTTCATATTCAAATTACATAATCCCAATCATTTCCTAAGTTCAGGTCAAATATAATTATTACAAAATACGCCGAGAGCGACATATGAAGATGCCACATTGGTTGACCAGAGTAGTATATAGTCATAACTGACATAATACAACACAGTGGAATCAAACAAAATAAAACAGCAACTCCTAAATAGCTATCTGTCAGCCACCTGCTCATCTTCGGAAGCTTTATTCACCAACCTACTAAAACCTCAACCATTAGCCTACTCACAATTTTGAGCACCCGAGAGTTTAAGAGGAAAAACAAAAACTTCGAGTCAGACATAATGCCTGATGTGAATAATACTATACATCTCGATTACTTCATATTAAGTGAGACCACACCGCTTAGCAGAACGGGTTTCCCTTCACTAATATCCTTTTAAAACATATCTTTTGCAAATCATAATTCTGCAACCAAAACTAGTTAAAACTGTAAAGCATTATCATGTAAACATACATATCAGGTAATAAATGAACTATCTGTCCGAACACTATAGTTTTGTTTGGATAACTACTAACCTTTGGCTGACTCGGGCTTACCAGACAATATGAATAAAATAATCTAACACATGTTAGATACTCCTCTTTTGGATGGTCTGTCCCTGGTTTATCTTCTCCCAGGGTCACCTGATCCTAATGGTTTTGCGGGCTTACCAATAACATGTCTTTATACAAATATATATATTCCCTTCTCTGTATAATTATAATTTTAGTCTTACCTGTGACTAAGCCCTACACATTGGAATTTTGGACTAAATTAGCTGGGGCTAATAGCTAATGTATAGGGCACAACCCTATACCAGTCCCATCCGATATACCAATATCTGAGTTATTTTACGTAGCGTAATTTTCCCAAAATTTTCCTTGAAAACCTTTTCATCTCAAACTGATTAAAAACCTTTAAACCAAACTTAAACAAGGAAAATATATACTCTATGCTTTATTCAAAATCACCTTGCCATGTTATGTATACTTTACTCAAATCTTTGTTGATGAAAACATTTAAACCTTTGAAAGTACCCCTTTCGAATCCATTGAAAGTACCTCTTTCAAAACCAAGCAAACCCCTTTCTTTCACCTAGGTCGAAAGGCCAAAACATTCCTTTCGAAACAATTCATATAAACCTTTCGAAACCATTGAAAAACTTTTTCTTCGAAACCTATAGAACCTTAGACATCGTTCTTAAAACACTTAACATTACCCTTCAAAACCATTGGAAAAACTTTACTTTTAGACCTTTCGAAACCATTGGGGACCACCCCTCAGAAATCTTTCTTTAAAACATTTTGAAAGCATCAAAACCTTTGTAAACAACAAACCTTTCGAAAGCATTTGGGTTCAATTTAAAATATGTGGAAACACCTTTCGAAACCATTTAAAACTACCTCCTTCGAAACCTTTGGGTTCTACCTTCAACATAGCAAAAGGGTCATAAAACATTTAAGTCGAAAGCACTCTTTCGAAAGCTATTTCTAAGTAAAGAAGTGATGGTGTCGAAACCAACCTTCTGAAAGCATTGGAGAAGCGGCTAAGTTTTAAAACAAAGTATACCTTCCGAAACCATCGACTTCGAAAGGTAGAAAAGCAGCAGCTAAGGGTTTCGACCCCATTCGAAAGCATTTAGTTAAAACAAAAGGCGCAAGCAAATCGAAACCATTCTTTTAAAACATTTGACTCATTCGAATGCCGACCAAGTCGAAAGCATATCCTTCGAAAGCAAAGCAGGTGCATTTTCAATTTAAAACAGAGTCATGCTTCGACCCCTTCAGAACCCATAGCTTCGACCCAGTATCTTCCGCCTAAGTCCAATTCGCTGTGCACCAAGTCTTTGATGCCATGCGCATTAGTTTTGAGGGTGATGGTGGCGGAGTTACTAAGTCGGAACCCCTAGTGTCGAAAGTGGCGAAACATGCTAAAAGCATGTAAAAACTGATTTTTACTTTAAAAGGAATTTTTTTCAACTAACCTGCCTTGTTTGTCAAAAGATTATTGGTTGCTAATTTTCTTTTCTAAATGTGCTGCCAATATTTCAGAAATAAACAATTGAATTTATTTATAAAATACCCCTTCTCCTTTTATAAATATATAAAACATTTAAGTCCCATACCTTAAATAATTTTATATATTCATCAAAACACTTCCGAAAATTCTATAGAAATTTCAGAAAATCATTTCAATATGTTTTCTAACATATATTAATTTCAGACCCAATTCATATATTATTTAGCTGTAAATAATTTTAAACCCAAATAATCATTTTCTTCTCTAGAAAATTAATATAATATCCACATTAATTCAGAAAATTATGAAAATTGATACTCATGTCTAAAATATCATTTCTGATCTAAATGTAAATTTGCAAGGCATTTGGGTATCATTAAATAGGGTTTTCCTATTAAACATATCATAAAACCAGTATGAATTATCATAAATCATCAACAAGCATATATGATCATTTAATCATTCAAAACGTGGCATAAACTTGCAAAATACTCTGGGTCCATCTTAAAACCGAAAACAATTAGAAAAATGAGATGTAGTCATTATTCACCTTGGCTTTGAGATTATGGAGTTTGAGATTTGAATGGATTAAGTTGATTAATATTCTTCCTTTAGCTCTTCTTCCTCTTGTTCTTGCTAACGGTGGCCGACCTTTACTTTACTTTGATATTGCAAATGAACGTATGAATGAATTCCTAAGGATTTAGGGTATTAGAATACTCTTTTTCCTATTTTTCCCTCACCTATTTCCCTTATCCATGTAATTCATGTTAGCTCATTTTAATTTATTCATTAACATGGCATGGCTACCCCTATTAATCACAAATATCAATCCCCTAATCATCACATTATTTTATTTTATTTAGCTAACTAAATATCCTAGATAATGTTACTAAAAATATGAGGTGTTACAGAGAGGAAAGGGAAGTCGAGGAGGAAGAAAAAGAAGAGAAGGAGGATACTTTTTTGGAAAGTATTAATATGCCACCTAATCCATCCAACAAAGATCTTCTCAAAAATCAAGAGAATATCATTCACAACTAAAGAAAACTTAAGAAATCATTTTCAAAGAGATTTACCTCAATTTCCAACAAAATGGATAAATTCTTTGGAAAGATTATCCGCAAGCTTAGTAATTCTTCTTCATCTTCATCCACATCTTCTAGTTGGTTGTTTAGTTTATCTTTGTATTTGTATTCTCTAGTTTAGTTTATGTTGAATCTCATGTATCTTTCTTTTATTTCTTGTACTCATCCCTATTATAAATGAAAATTATATTTCTTGCTGTTATACATTGTTTATCCTCTTTGGAAAACATAAAAGTATAAACATATAAGCTAAATACATTAGAATATCAAAACAAAATTGTTTTGAATATTTCTTTATATATGTCGACATACCTTAGGTATGTATGTCGACATATAATGGTAATTTTAAAAAAAAATAATTTTGAAAATTAAATAGACAACAAGTGCCTATTCATTTCCAACGAATTTTCACCTATTTAAATACCTATTAAAACTAGAGAATCATTTATTTCAAGTCTCTTCCTTTTTCCTTTTCATTTCTAAACTCCAATGGAAATCATTGGCTTCTCCTATCCAAAAACTAATCGAAAACCTTAAACAAACTCTTGAATCATTCAAGAACATTCTTTATTTCATCCTACGAAACCAGAGGCACTTAGAATTGAGTCAAATGCAGATGATCAAGGAGCAAGAAAGGCATTTCGATGCAATTTGGTGGATGATTTCTACCTTGAACAAAGAACACCAACCACCAATCCGAAGTGTACCATCAACCAAGGTGATGAAGATTAGGATGCTATCAAAGCGGATCCAATTTTTTGTGCTGATGGATAGGTTGAAGTTCCTCGAAATGTCTAGTATAAATAGGTTTGATTGTATACAAATAAAAATACTTGATTTGATTGGTTTGATTTGTGTGAATTTGTTTGAATGATGTGTGACATTAACTTTGTTGGATTGGATGAATATTTTGGATTGATTACGATTATTTCATGATTATCTAATATTACATATCACTTATTGTTTTTATACAATCTTTCTCATCATTATTATATATAATTCTTATATATAACGATTAGTATTTTATTCAGGAGGAGTTAGAGTTAGAATTGGAGCAAGAGTTAGTGTTAGAGTTATAGTTTTAGTTGGTTATTTTTGTCGATGACAAAAGAGGAGAAATATATAAAATCCAGGCATAGATTAAGGGGGAGTTTTGTAACCCGGGGGAGTTTTATATTTTATTTATAGAGTTGTCATCATCAAAAGAGGGAGACTGTTAGTACCTTGGAGTTTTATAGTTTTAGATACTAATGTTTTATCAAGATATATAAACTATATAGTGCAGAATATTAGACATGTATTGATTAAGAAGACTATACAGTATCAATAGTAGATTCAAGATGATGATAATTGAAGACTCGAGAGTATTAAAGAGTTCAAGATTTCAAGATATTCCAGATAAGTTATAGCATCATAGAAATTATGTTAAAACCTTGATAGCACTTTCCTAATATCTCTTGCCTTCTCTAATTTTGTTTTAATTTTTTTTTCAAATATCCTGGTTTTAAAATAATCTTTAGAATATTTTCCAAAATGATTTTCAATCTCTTATACTTATAAAGATATTATTTTAGTGTTTTTAAGTTTGTGTATATTGAATTTTTGTTTATATTTTAATAAGTTATAGTTATATTGATTTATATATATTATTGAATACTCTTATTAAATCTTTCAAAATTATTTTATAAAGTTTTATTAAGTTATATTTTGTTTAAAATGTGTATAAACTATATTTAAACGATTCTACAAAGTATCAAATTATTTTACAAAACAACGGATTTTCAAAATAATTTTTTTAAAGTGTTTTTCAATTTTGTGAAGATTATGTCGACATACCTATAGGCATATGTCGACATAGTGGCCATAATTTTCAAAATTCAAATTTGAATGGAAGTGTCTTTTCGTCGTATCCCTTCATGAATGGACATGACTGTTGTTTCCCTATATATACCAGACTTCTAAACGAACTTTGAACATCTACTATCCTATTCTTCTCTCTTCTTTGCACTCTCTCATTTTATAAATCAAAATATATCAGAACTCTATCGAAATTCAACTAATCATTACTAGTTTGATTCTCCTTCATTTACTCTCTGATTTCTCTCATCTCCCTCATTCAAAATAAGATCAGCTATTCAAGAGTTATAGGATCAATTGTAATCAAGATCAAAGATTTGAGTCTATAAAACTTTGTTAAATCATACTGCTATACTTGTGGGTGTGATTGTAGCCCATAAAATCAATTGGGAGATTGTAACCCGTAAAATCAATTATGTGTGCTTATTAGCCCGTAAATCTAGTGGGTGTGCTTGTAGCCTGGAAATCAAGCGACACTATCCAGAGGTCAGGACGAGATTTTATTGGCATTTACTTGTTGAAAAGAAATCCGTACAAGGAATTGTGCGGGAATGGATGTAGGGTAACTCCGAACCAGTACAAAATCTTGGTGTGTTCTTTCCTATGCACTTTTACTGCATTACTTTTATCTGCAGTTTGATTATGCGATTGTTTCTGTGATTGTTGATTACATCATTCCAAGTAGAAACTTAAAGAATTTCAAAAATATTCATATAATCAATTAAACACCATTCAACCCCCTCCAGTATAATTTAGCCTTAAGATCCCTATTCCGTTGACTCACAAGTGACGCTTATGATCAGTATTTTATCTAGAAGAGGTTGGCCAAGCATATCCCTAAATACGCCGACGGTGTGGAGGTTAAGGCTGTAGGACTGCGACTTATAGCAAATCAGAATGATGAGACTATCAGTTACCTCGATGTAGGGTTTACCGAGCTGAAGAATGGAAAGGCGGATGCTAAAAAAAAATCAAGGACCTGAGCGAGACAGTCGAGCAGGAAAGAAAGGACCATCTAAGCCAAGCTGAATTTGCTCACCATAAGAACCATGAGCTGGTTAAAGAAGTGAAAGAGCTGAAGGCGCAGCTCGAAAAGGAGAAGCAAGAGAGGGTCGAAGCCCTTGCAACAACTTTGAGATACCGTGATTAGATGCTTGACACCCACAAATAGAGGGACAGTGCATTGGCCAAGCTAAGAACGTAAATGAGGTGGGGCAGCCATGGAGAGGCAGCCATGGAGAGGTAGGTCAAAGACAGATTTAAGCCACTCATCATCAATTTCAATGCCAATGTAATTAAGTTTAGAGACTTGGAGTGGATTGGAAAAGATATCCTAGAGCTCTTGCTTTAGCATGGGAGCAGATCATCCGAGAAGAACAGCGGGCTCTAGAGGGAGGTGAGGTGAATCTTGCTGAGTTGGAGCGCGAGATTATAAACCCAGACGAGATCAAGGCACTTAGAGTAGATGAGATTATGTTGCATCCGAAGTTGGCTTCCACTGTCCAAAAAGACCAAGTTGAAGGCTCTAGAACTACCCATCAGGATCCCACTATGGGTCTCACATCCGGACTCCCAACTGTTTCCATTTCTTCGTCGAATCCCCCATACAACCTATATGCACTATAAATGCAAAAGACAAGCATGTTATCTGCTATTATATAAGGGAATTCAGATAGCACTCCTGCTCATGCAAAGCTTTAGTCCAACGAAGGCATATGCTTGACCTCACCTATATTTGAAAGAGCTCACATGACACCAGTCGATGTCGCTAATCTCTCCTTTCATCTTTCTCAAATTTCAAGTCAACCACGATCACTAGACCCCCAAAGGAAGGTTCCTAGCTAGGTCAACAATAACAACGATTGAGACTATGGTTATAACTATTTCTGGGACAATCCTAAGCATTCCAGTTGATGATACTCCAGGCCCGGGCGTGCAAAATAATTCACACCTTGGAAGCAAAGATGACCGGTGACCTCACTGGAGCCCAAGTTGAGGATGATGTTACTATAACTGGGACTTTTGACCTTTAACTAGGGACCAACATGCAAGATTTGCTTCATGCTTAAGACCTGCTAGCCAAGGGGATCAAGCAAGAGCCAGTTGACTTCTTCCCTCCTCCTTTATCTATTGCCTTGCCCGATGAGACTATTTTTGCTTCGGTCTCTCTACCTATGCCCAGAATTACTCAAACGTGCATGCTACTTCATCGCATAGCATACGTTCAAATGGCAAAGGAAGCGGGGGGAGAGAAAGCAAGAAGCCTGATGACCCCAATTGGCCATCCTTTGGAGATGGGAAGAAGCTGAAGAAGCAAAAGCATAAGAAATGAACATTTGCTTGCTTTTATGTATATATAGCAGTTGAAATTTTCTTTTTGTTCCGGGCCGACTTTATGTGGATGCGGTCCCTACTTTTTTCTTTCTAGTTTAGTATTTAAAAAACTTTTATCTTTTTTCAAGCTTTATTTCGAAGAAAATAATAAAGTCCTTTTGTTTTGTTCGAGTCTTGTGTGAATTTTTTTTAAGTTATGAGACATGCGCTTATTATCAAGCTCCTGCGTTTGTGAACCATTTCTCATCATCATTACTAAACTAAGTTATTGGTTTAACTTGTTGTTTATCAACCTAGTTTAATCTAACTAGATATGATAATAGTCATCTTGTCGCTTTGGTGAATGAAAATCGATCACTCAGGCGCCTATCTCCAGGTGCCCGCATGCGACCGTATCCGATTCTAGAACCTAGTCGAACTTCAATCGCCTAGGAAGGTGGTTAGAGCATCCCCTTTAAGGACGTTTCAAGTGCGATCGTGCCTAACTCCGGGCATCGATCGAAGTGATTCACCTTAGATAGCAATATGGGCATCCTTCTCCAGGATGCATGTTTTGACCACGCTGAACTCTGGACGTTGGTTGGAGTTAACCACTTGAGATGATGGTTTAAACATCCCTATCCAGGTATTCACTTTCGATCGTGCCCAACTCCGGGCATCAATAGAAGTTTGTACGGGATCGCACCTATCTCTGGGCACTAATCATTCACCTTGCCATTCTTCGGGCAAGGTGTGGATGGCAAGGTGTGGATGCTCTGCCAAACTCTGCGCATGAGTTGTGGAGGTGAACTGTCTCGTTCTTCCCTTGAATGTATGTACCCCTTCCCCCTGTCATGGGTTGGGGGAGTTGCTGGGCATCGACCTCCGGACGCCAAAGTTGGTTTTACTTCAAGGGTCCAATCATGAACCATAGGAGTTCGGTTGGCACCTAACTCTAGGTACCTAAATATCTACATTATGCATATGCAGATTCATTCATGTTTATCATCGTTTACAATTTTATAGTTAGACAAAGACAGAGTCAAAGATTCATGAAGTAATTTCATTTAATATACAAAGGAAATGACAAATTCTGTCTTGTTATGGCAAACTTGACTAATATTCACAAAGTCATATTTCAAGTGGAATAGTAGTGCAAGTGTTCACCATTCCATACTCAGGGAAGTGAAACCATGTCCATGGTTACTAGCTTGAACGTTCCATCTCCAAGCTTGCGCTCGATTGCGTACATACCTTCCCAGCTCGGGCCCATATTCACCGGGCCTGGGAAGATTCGTTTGAGAACGAGGTCGCCAATCTCAAAGGTCCGTCTCCTGACCTTGGTGTTGTAGTACTGAGCGACCCGTTTTTGATGTGCAGCTGCTCTCAGGTCTGCTTAATCACGCTTCTCATCGATCATGTCGAGACTCCAACAGGAATTCTTCTTTCATTCTAAGGTTATAATGAGTTACTCGATGAGAAGGTACGTTGAGCTCAACTGGAATCATGGTCTTCGAACCGTAGGCTAAAGAAAACGGAGAGTGGTCGTTCGTGGACTTATGGGTTGTTCTGTAAGCCCAAAGAGCTAATGGTAATTCATCGACCCACTTGCCTTTGGCCTTCTCCAGTCGCTTTTCCAGAATGGACTTGATTATCTTGTTCATAATCTCTACTTATCACTTGCGGGTGTACTACTGCTGCAAATCTCTTCTTAATGCGATGCCCGCTATTGAAATCTTTGAAATCAACGCCGTTGAATACGGTTTCATTGTCAAAGATGATTGTTTGTGGGACCCCAATGTGATAGATGATATTTCTGACTACGAAGTTGATCGCTTTCTTAGTTGTGATTGTGGCTAGCGATTCCGCTTCGGCCCACTTCATAAAATAATCAACAGCATTAATGACACACTTCGCGCTACCTTTAGATATTGACAGCACACCAATGATATAAATACGCCAAATAGCAAACGGCTAGGGACTGACCATATGCGTAATCTCTATTGGCCAGGCTTTAGGAATCTTTGCGAATCTCTGGCACTTGTCACACTTTCTGGTGTAGTTAGATGAATCTCGATTGATAGTCAGCCATAAGTACCCATAACGAAGAACTTTTCACTAAGGTTTGTCCTCCGATGTGATCACACAAGCCCCCTCATGCACTTCCCTAGGGACTTTCTTGGCTTCATCATTAGCAACACACCGAAGTAGGGGGATTGAGAACCCCTCCTTATACAACATTCGTTCCTGAATAATGTATCTTGAAGCTTGGCAAAGGAGCCATTGTCGCTCATTCTTTCTATTGGGAAGGGTCCCCTTCTGCAAGTAATTCTTGATTGGAGTCGTCTAAGATTCCTTTTTGGACTTAGCCTCGAAGATCCAATCGACATCTATCCGGTCGATGCTTGGAGCTTATAATATTTCCATCAGTTTCAGGCCCATGAGTTGTGCACCTCCTAAACAAGCCAATATTGGCCAGTGAATTGGCTTTCGCATTCTCCTCTCTGGGAATATGCATTATAGTGTAATATTCAATATCATTAAGCAACTCGAGGGCCCTATTCAGATAAGGAGCTACTCTCGCTCCTTTTGCCTGAAACTCTTTTCTAACCTGGCACACCACTAGTTGTGAGTCGCAAAAGATGTGCAAACTTTTAACTCTTAATTCCTCCATAATTTTAAGTCCCACTATCAAAGATTCACATTCTGCCTCGTTGTTTGTTGATGGAAAATTGAGTTTCAAGGTGTAACAAGTCAATTTTTCCTCAGGGGTTATCAACACAACCTCTGCCTAGGAACAATGCTCGTTGGATGCACCATCGATGTACACCTTCCACTTATCATTCTTGTCCACCGCTCTATAGAGTATCATCTCGCATAGTGTACTTGGCTATGAAGTCTGTCAATGCCTGGCCTTCGATTGCCCTCCGGGGATGGTATGTAATGTCATACTTGCTCAATTCAACGTTCCATTTAAAGAGCGTTCCAAAAGTCTCCAGTCGTTGTAAGTCCCGTCTCAAAGGCTGGTTGCTAAGGACCTTGATCGGATGAGCTTGGAAGTAAGGGTGGAGTTTCCTCGAAGCGATTGATTGGCAGTAGGCCAACTTTTCTAGCTTTGGGTAATTCCTCTCCGCCCCCGTCAATTGCTTGATAATGTAATGCACTGGTCTTTAGATTCAAAACTCCTTATGTACAAGTGCGATGCTTAAAGCGTGCACCGACACTGCCAGCTAAACAAACAAGTCCTCGTCTTCCAGCAATTTAGATAAGATGAGAGACCTTTCCAAGTGATCTACCAGAGCCTGGAAATCATCAACACATTTCTATGTCCAGGCAAAACTCCTCTTCTCTTTCTTGATGACATCGAAGAAAGGGATACACTTGTCGGTGGCTCTAGAGATGAAGCGACTCAACACTTCGACCTTCCTATTCAAACTCTGAACTTCCCTGATGGACTACGAGGCTTCTATGTCCATCAATAACTGAATCTTCTCTGGATTGCCTTATATTTCTCTCGAGTTTGCTATGAAACCTAAGAATATCCTAGATGCAACCCAAAATAAACACTTTAGCGAATTAAGTTTCATACCATACTTACGGAGCACGGCGAATATCTCTTGCAAATCATCAACATGGCTCATCGACCATCGTGACTTCACAAGCTTATTGTCCATGTAGACTTTTATTGAACGCCCAATTTGTTCCTTATACATTGAATTCACTAGCCTCTTGTAAATTGCTCTAGCATTTTTTAATTGAAAGGCATGAGAAGATAACAATATAGTCCCAGATCAATTATAAAGCTGGTGTGTTTTTGATCTGAGACGTGCTGTCACATCCCCTATCTAGAGGCCCAAAGCTAAGCGCTACAGATGCTGCAGTCATCCATAGTATTAAGTTCTGGTGACTAAATACGGCTATGTTAATGGTATCCATAATATCAGAAGCATTTGAATATGAGACAAAATCACAGATTTCAAAAATATCTTTTCACATTACATTTTCAAAACACATGTTTCACATTCAAGTTACATAATCCCATAATCGTTTCCCAGGTTCTGACAAAATTTAATCATTATATAAATACGCCAAGAGCGGCATATGATGATGCACCCTTAGTTGACTAGAGTACTATATAGACATAACTGTCTTAAATACAACACAATGGAATAAAACAAAATAAAACAGCAACTTCTAAATAGCTATCTGTCAGCCACCTACTCGTCTCCGAAAGCTTTATTCGCTAACCTACTAAAACCTCAACCCTCGGCCTACTGAAAACAATTTTGAGCACCCGAGAGTTTAAGGGGAAAAACATAAACTTCGAGTAAGACATAAAGCCTGGTGTGAATAATCTATACATCTCGGATATACGATATTAAGTGAGACCACTGTGCTTAGCGGAATGGGTTTCCCCTCACTAATATCCTTTTAAAACATATCTTTTGCAAATTATAATCCTGCAACCAAAACTGGTTAAAAATGTAAAGCATTTTATGTAAACTTACATATCAGGTAACAAATGGACTATCTGTCTGAACTTTATAGTTTTGTTTGGCTAACTACTAACCTTTGGCTGACTTGGGCCTACTAGATAATATAACTAAATAATCTAACATCTGTTAGACACACCTCTTTTGGACTGTCTGTCCTTAACTATTTGTTAAATACTTCTCTTCTGGACGGTTTGTCTTTAACTTAACATCTCCCAGGGTTACCTGATCCTAATGGTTTTGTGGGCTCACCGGTAACCTATCTGTATACGAACATATATTCCCTTCTGTGTGTAATCATAATTTTAGTCTTACCTGTGACAAAATCCTACACACTAGAATTTTGGACTAAATTAGCTGGGGCTAATAGCTAATGTATAGGGAGCGACCCTATACTAGTCCCATCTGTTATTCTAATATCTGAATGATTTTACTTAAAGAAACCTTCCCATAAAATTTTCCTTGAAAACCTTTTCAAACTGATTTAAAACCTTTAAATCTAACTCACACAAGGAAAATACATATAATCTATGCTTTACTCAAAATCACCTTGCTATGTTATATATATACTTTACTCAAACGTAGTTTACAAAAACATTTAAACCTTTGAAAGTACCCCTTTCGTAACCAACTAAACCCTTTCTTTCATCTAGGTCGAAAGGCCAAAACTTCCTTTCGAACCCATTTACATAAACCTTTCGAAACTAATGAAATACCTTTTTCTTCGAAAGCTAAAAAGCTTAGACATCCTATCTTTAAAATCTTTAAACATAGCCTTTCGAAACCACTGGAAAAAACCTTTTCCTTTAAACCCTTCGAAACCATTGGTTAAACCTTCCTTAAAAACCTTTCGGAAGCATCAAAACTTTAAATCGTTCAAAAGCATTTGGGTTCAATTTTTTTAAAACATGTGGAAACATCTTTCAAAACCATTCGAAACCTTATCTTTTGAAACATTGGGTTAATCTTTAAAAATATCTAAGGGTCACAACAACAGGGTCGAAAGCAACTCTTTCGAAAGTCAAAACTAAAGTAAAGAAGTGATGGTATCGAAACCATCCTTCCGAAAGCATTGGAGAAGCGGCTAAGTTTTAAAGCAAGTATACCTTCCAAAACCATTGGCGTCGAAAGGTAGGAAAGCAGCAGCAAAAGGGCTTCGACTTAGTCGAAAGCGTATATTTAAAAACAAAGACGCTACCTCTTTAAAACCATTCTTTAAACCATTTGACCCAGTCTGAAACCAACCAAGTCGAAAGCAATATAGTCGGAATCAAAGCAGGCGCATTTCAATTTAAAACAATGCAGCGATTCGACCCCTTCGGAACCCCTGGTTTCGACCTCATACTTTCCGCCTTCTTTCCAATTCGCTGCGCACCAAGTCTTTGATGCCATGTGCATTGGTTTCGATAGTGTTAAAAGCGGAGGAACTAAGTCGGAAGCCATCTAAGTCGGAAGCAGGGTGCCGAAAGTGGTGAAACACACATTTTACATGTAAAACTGATTTTTAACCTTTTTAAGCAACCTTTTTAACTAACCTGCCTTGTTTGTCTAAACCTTATTGGTTGCAAATTTTCTTTCCTAAAAGCAATGCCAAAATTTCAAAAATAAACGCTTTAATTTATTTACATAATAACCCTTTTCTTTTTATAAATATATAAAACATTTAAGTCCCATACCTTAAATAATTTTATATATTCACAAAACACTTAGGAAAATTCTTCAAAAATTCCACAAAATCATCTTTAAAATGTTTTCTAACATATATAAATTTCAGACCCAAATTATTTATAATTTAACTGTAAATTATTTATAACCCAATAAATCATTTTCTTCACTAGAAAATTAACATAAAATCCACATTAATTCAGAAAATTATGAAAATTGAAACCCATGTCTAAAATATCATTTCTGATCTATATCTAAAATCACTAGGCATTTGGATGTCATTATCAGGGTTTTCATATCAAAACATATCATAAAATCTATATAAACAAGCAAAAATCATCAACAAGTATACATAAACATTTAATCCATCAAAAACATGGCATAATCATGCAAGATAAATTCGGATTTCCTTAAAACCGAAAACATTTAAGAAATAAGAGAAGTGGTCATTATTCACCTTAGCCTTTTGATTTAGGATGTGAGATTTGATTCTCTCTCTTGAAAATCCTAGCTTTATCTTCTCTTGAGATGGCTAATGATGGCCGACCTTAAAAATGTTTTTGCTTAAGAAAATATGAAATGGACGTGTGTTTTGATTTCCTAAGGGTTTAGGGTATAAGAATATTCTTATTTCAACTTTGCCCTTATCTATTTCCTTTGTTTATTTTATTTCATGTTATCTCGTTTTGATTTACACAATAACATGGCATGACTACCCCTATTAAATCAAAAATCTCAATCCCTAATCATCATATTACGTTATTTTATTTTATTTAGCTAATTAAATTTCCTACATAATGTTACTAAAAATGTGGGATGTTACAGTCTCCCCTCCTAAAAGAATTTCGTCCTCGAAATTATGATAAGGTACATAATAAAACAATCAAAGGTAAAACATACCATTAAACAAATTAGGATAAGCGTCTCTAATCCTGCTCTCAGTCTCCCAAATACAGTCTCTAGCATCGTCACTCCACTAGAACTTCACTAATCTGACTGTCTTGTTCCTCAACTTCTTATCATCTCTCGTGACTATACGAATTGGCTTTCTAACTATAGTTAAGTTCGGTTCCACTACTAAATCCTCTAACAAAGTCGGTGCTATAGTAGTTTTTGGGTCCCTAACACACTTACTTAGACGAGATACATGGAAAACATCGTGGACTCCGGCCAAACTACTCGGTATCTCTACTCTGTATGCAAGTTTCCCGATCCTTTCTAAAATAGGAAACGGTCCTATGAATCTCGGTGCTAACTTCCCTATTTTCTTGAACCTGATAACACCTTTCATTGGCGATACTTTAATGGAAAATTAATCTCCAACAGAGAACTCTAAATCTTTTCGTCTTCTATCTGCATAGCTCTTTTTCCTAGACTGAGCTTCCTTCATTCTTGCCTTTATAAGCTCAATCTTCTCTACAGCTTCTCTCACCAAATCAGGACCAAGGACTAATCTATCTCCGATCTTTAACCAATATATGGGAAATTTGCATGGTCTTCCATATAAAGCTTCAAACGGTGCCATCCCTATACTAGTCTGATAAATATTGTTATACGAAAACTCAACTAGATGTAGATGGTCTTCCCATGATCCCCCGAAGTCTAATACACAAGCTCTTAACAAGTCTTCCAAGATCTTGTTAACTCTTTCCATTTGCCCATCTGTCTGCGGATGGTAAGCGGTACTCATCTTGAGCTTGGTTCCTAAACTCTCGTGTGGACTCTTCCAAAACTCGCTATTGAATAAGGAATCTCTATCAATAACAATACTACTAGGAATTTCGTGCTGTCTAATCACATTCTTCATAAATAATTTAGCCAATACAGGTTCCATCCTATTTGACTTAACGGGAATGAAATGGGTACTTTTGGTCAATCTGTCCACTATGTCCCATATACTTTCATTTCCTCTATTAGATCTTGATAACCCATCTATGAAATCTATAGAAATAGAATCCCACTTCCATATCGGAATATCCAATGGCTGAAGTAACCTACTTGGCTTCTAATGCTCAGCTTTCACTTGTTGATAGTTCAAACACTGTTTCACCCAAAAGCCTACATCCCCCTTCATTCCTTCCCAGAAGAAACTTCTCTTCATATCTTGATACATCTTTGTTCCTCTTGGATGAATAATGAACTTTGAACGATGGCATTCCACCAAAACTTCCTTCCTTATGTCTCCCACATCTGGGACACATAATCTACCCTTCTTTCTCAACCACCCACTTTGGTCAAGGCTGAAATCCTTCAAGTCATCGCTCTCTGTTCCATCCCTCAACTTCCTTTTCCTTTCAGCAAACACTGATCCTCTTCCTGTTTAGAAGCAATCTTCTCAATCAATACCAGTCAGACTTCTAAATAAGATAACATAGCAGATTCTTCAGTAGACCCAGCCTCGGATCTCCACTGCACTCTGCAAGTCGACAACGCTTCCAAGTCTTTCCATTCTGCTATCATAGCCAACACTGCATTTTGATGCTTCCTACTGGGTGCATCTGCAACCTTGTTGCCTTTCCCTGGTGTGTACTCAATTCAAAAATCATAGGCGGCTAAAAACTCTAACCACCTCTACTGTTTCATATTTAGCTCTTTCCGAGAGAACAAATACTTCAATGACTTATGATCTGTATAAAGCTCAAACCTCTCTCCTAAAAGGTAATGTCTCCACACCTTCAATGCAAAGATAACTGTAGCTAACTCCAAGTCATGAGTCGGGTATCTAACCTCATGCGGTCTAAGCTGTCTAGAAGCATAGGCGATCACTTTACCTCTTTGCATTAGTACAGCTCCTAATCTAGTACCACACACATCTGTATAAACTACCAAATCCTGATTTCCCTCCTTAACAACCAATACAGGTGCATGGGTCAATAAGTGTTTCAAGCTCTAGAATGCTTCCTCACACTTATCGGTCCACACAAACATCACATCCTTTCGCGTTAGCTTGGTCGTCGGTGCTGCTATCCATAAAAATCATTTATAAACCTCCGATAATATCCAACCAATCCAAGAAAACTTCTTATCTCAGTCACTGTTTCTGATCTCTTCCAATTATTAACAGCTTAGATCTTATCTGGACCGACTGACAACCCCTTCTCTGAAACCACGTGACCAAGAAACTTCACTTCCTTTTTCCAGAAATGACACTTTGAAAACTTCGCCTTCAGCCGATGTTCTCCCAAAGTCTCAAGGACCACTCTAAGTTGAATTTCATGCTCTTCCTCATCCTTAGAGTATATCAAAATATCATCTATGAGCACCAACACAAATCTATCCAAGTGCTCTCTGAAAATTTGGTTCATCAAATCCATAAAGAATGTCGGCGCATTAGTTAGTCTGAATTGCATAACTAACCATTCATATGATCCATACCGAGTACTAAACATCGTCAAAGGTATATTATCCTCTGCCACTCCAAGCTGATGAAAACCTATCGCCGAATCCAACTGAGAGAATACCTTGGTCCACTCAACTGATCGAACAAATCGCCAATTCTGGGCAATGGATATCAATTCTTTATCATCTTCTCATTCGGCTTACGATAATCGATACATAACCTTAACAGTCCGTCCGGCTTCTTAGCAAATACCGCGGCTGCTCTCCAAGGTGAACTACTCGATCTAGTAAAACTCTTACCTTCCAAATCCAACCAACTGCCCCTTCAACTCACTCATCTCTGTAGGTGTCATCCGGCTTGGCGTCCTACTCACCAGTTCTCCTCCAAGCACCAAATCTATTCGAAACTCAATGGCTCGTTTTGGTGGCAATCCTACTACCGGCTCGTAGACATTTATGAATTATCTAACCACGAAAATCCAATTTAACTCATCTTCCAACTCCACAACACCCAACAAAGTATTCACCTCACAACAAGGGTTTTCTACGGTATATATAATCCGATCTCACTACAATCAGGGTGTCTAAGTGATATTTTCCTATCATGGAAAAATATCCTAGCATCGTACGTACTTAACCAATCCATGCCCAATATGATTCTGAACCCTATAATGTCAAATATATGCAAACTGCAAACAAAGGTGTAACCTAGCAAGTCAAAATCTAAGTGGTCATACTTCATCCCAAGTGTTGCATACACTCCTATCGTATTTGCAAATCTTAAGGAAGTAACTAAATATTTGGGTTCAGGTTAAGCTTATCTGCTAAACATCGAGATATAAAAGAATGCGATGCACCAGTATCGAACAAAATGCTAATAGACATATCATGGATCTGAAGTGTACCTCCCAAAATTGCCTTTCCTTTCTCCTACACTGTCGGCTTCAAAGTAGCAAGCTCCAATGCAAATACTTGGCCTTTATCTCCTTTAGTTGGCTCTTTGCACTAGTTCTGGTAGTGCCCAACTTGATTACAGTTGAAATATCTAACTCATTTCTTCTTAGCAGCCTTCTTTCCTTTGCCTGTCAGGCACTCATTAGCATAATGGCCTTTCTTATCACACTTGTAACAGACCACTTCAGACTTCCCCTTCTTTGCTGCTCCACCCTTATGAGCACCTTTCCTATGAAAGAACTTTCTCTTTTGACCTTGTCCAACCTGGATCTCCTTCTTCTTCTCCAAACAAGCAAGCATCTCTTCATGTCTTAACGCCACCTCCACTACCACATCACAGGGATATCTGATATGCGGTAAGGTAGCCCTAGCTAACTCAGGCTTCAATCCTCTATTGAACTTCTTATTCCTCTTCATCACTGTATCAACAGTGGCATAACCATACCTAGCCAATTCTTCAAACCTTCTAGCGTATTCCAATACAGACATTTCTCCTTGCTCTAACTGAGCAAACTTTCTGATCAAAATAGACTGCACCATCACCGACGTGAACCTCTCCTGTAACCTTCTCTTAAACTCTGCCCATGTCATTGTCTCCTCATCTAGACCAGCTGTTACACTATTCCACCCAAATGAAGCCGCTCCTTGAAGATGTCTAGAAGCAAGCCTCCTTTTATGATCATCATTGAGCCTCGGGTCAGCAAAAATCCTTTCATAGTGTAGCAGCCAGTTCTCCATCTCGATAGCACCCTCAGTTCCAATAAATGGCTTCCCTCCAAGTTTAGCATAATCCACACTCAACTTAGCATAATCGTTGACAACTAGAGCTTTCGGAACTCTTACTCTTGCATTCCCACCAACAACTCCAGTAGCAATCCTAGCTTGCATCATGTTCACGAAGAAGTGATGCATGGCTCCCATATTGTAACGACCCGGAAATTTCGAACCCGAAAATTCCAAATAGTTAGAAGAAATAGAAAAGAGATAGAAGAAAGAAACAGAATAAGACACAGATTCTCACATTCGCAGCGGATCAAAATACAATATCAAATAATAATATCAGTTATACAAAGAAAACTGTATTTGGTAATTACATTTAATACATCAGAGTTACAACATTTACAAATATACTAGACAGTTAGAATTAACATGTCTCTGACAACTATAATATATCACAGCGGAATATACTCCATACGTTCCTGCCATCCAGCTCGCCACCTGAGCTCCAGAACGTCCTAACTTGAAAATCTGTAATACTCGGTCTGACCCGAGCATTACCACAAAGTAACACCCGGGTCAGGCTGGAAACCAGCGTGAGTAAACTCATCTAACATGAAATTTCAATTCATAGAACTTATTTAAACCCGGGGTAACTCGTACTTTACTATAAGTAAACAACTTATATATCAACACTTATTTTCACAAAACAATATCTAAGTATCCAACTTAGTTTAAATGGTCCATATTATCCAAAACCGGCCTATTGATTTCACATATCAATCTATAAAGAATTATAGAAGATTTCAAATCGAAGTGGTTTCGGGCATTTACTAATACCCGACTCCGGTCTTTTCGAATCATCTTAAGCAAAGCTGTTTAAATTTAAAACAATTCCATTTATATCTAGAATTACATATTTATATAGCCATTTATCATAGATAGACAAACCATACAGTTCAATACAAACATATCATATCACACAAATCACATAGGGATGTCAACTATTTTAAGGCATACACTATCACATAATCATTCATAAGTAAGATTAATTAGTCATACTATTTTAACTTTTATAAAACAATTTATTAATCATCTCTTAATGATTTTCCTTAATTAATCTTCCTTGATTAATTATACTTTAATTACATTCAAGTAATTATCCTTAACCATATACAGTAATTAACCTTTAATTACTATCATTAAATTACAATAATTAAAGATTCTTCATTTGCCTCCATTAATTAATTAACTATAATTATACTTTAATTTATTACTTTTATTAATCAACTTGATTAATTTTATTAATTATATTAATTACTAATCCTTTAAATACTTCATTAATTAATTAACCTTTAATTAATTAATCTTTAATTAACCACCTTCATTAATTAGTCTTAAGTAATCATAATTACTATTACTTAAGAAATTCTCTTTTATTAACCACCTTCAATAATTACCCACTAATTATTTATTAATTAATCGTATTCATTTATTATTCATTAATTAATCACATTAATTAATTAACCTTAATTAATTACATTCATAAATTAATTAACCTTAATTAATCTCATTAATTAACCTTTAATTAATTATCTAAGTAATTAATCCTTAATTACTTCCTTAATTAATTACTCTCTTTTAATTAATTACCTTAGCTAGTAATTAATCACATTATTAATTAACCTTAATCCTTTAATTAATTAATTACTCTTTAATTAATTAACTTCAAATCAATTATATTAATTAATCCTTTAATTAATAACATCAAGTGATTAATCCTTAATCCCTTCTATTTAATTACTTCCATAAGTAATTTTCTCTTTTCTTAATTACATTTAGTAATTATTTATTAATTACTTCATTAATTAATTACACTTAATTAATCATAATCTTTAATTAATTAGACTTATTAATTAACCTAAAATTAATTACATTAATTAATTAATCCATTAATCATCACTTAATCTTTAATTCATGTATTTCTTAATTACATTCGTTTCCACTAATTACTTCATTAAGTGATTATTCTTAATTACAAATAAGTAATTTAACTTTTAATTTATTTTACTAATTAATTATCCTTAATTAATCTCTACATAACTAATTAAGAATAAACTTGTATTTATATTAAACACTTACTCAAATCATTTACTTTATTAAAATCAAATTTAGAAATCAATTTTTGAAATATAATTTACTTTAAACAAAACAATTCAAACATTTAATTTCAATATACTTAAATCTTTGAAAACCATTTCAAACATGTTTAATCGAATTAAACGATTATTTATTTAAATCTTGTTTTAATACTTAAAACTTGTCCATGCTTTAAATTTTAAAACCAAGATATGATTTGCTTTTAAAATTTCAAAAACCAGGTTACTTAAATAAAACAACTCGAGTATACCCCACTAAAACACTAGCCTTCCCCGAGTCTTTCACCACTCTCGTCAACTTCGAGTCGTAACTCCAATTTCACGATACTGCACCGAGTCGAACTCTTCTTCCCCAAACGTCGATCACTCCTGTACACGAACGTGCACAGTGCACGTGCACAGGCAACTCCGGCCAACGTCGTTCATCGCGATGCTTCTCCACGAACCCACGCGATCACGAATCCAAACCCAGATCGACGATATCACCCCGACATCAAAATCGAACCCAATCGACCAAAAATCTAAAACTTAGCCTGATCGGAACCACCAATCCCCAACGTCTCCGACTTCGAGAACCCTCGCCTACCTCACCGATACTTCGCCACGACTTCTAGCATCACCAGCAAGCCACGCGATTGACTCCGATCCTCCATGGCCATCGCGAGAGCCTCCTGAACATCATCGTTCCAAATTGTCTCTGGAACCCTAGTTCGCCGTCGATCCACTTCCCTGGTGAACTAAAAATTTATCGATTATTTTTCCCGTACTCTCCATCACTCAGACCATCTTCAACCCAAAAATCGACCACCCCGACGCCATCGATCGATGGTAATCGATCAAAACTTCCCTAACGTTCAACTCGAGAATGCACATAAATTCCCAAACTAAAAATCATGATATACATATTAAAATTCATGATTTTCTATTACTATTTCAATTATGCAATCAAAACTAAAAATTAAATTCATAAATTTTTAACCCAATTTAATGTTTACTGTAAATTTCGAAATCCCGAGCCAACTATTCATTTTAAAGACCTGTATTTATTTTTAGGTGAGATGTTACATGATTACAAACAATTTTCGTTTACAAATCACAGGCTAATTATGATGCACAGATGAGATATTGAATTTATTAAGTAATCAAAACCTGTTATTATCACACAGAGGCTATATTATACTTCACAGGCATTCAAACACTCATAATACAACATGCATTCAATTCAATTCAAGAATCCAGGAAAACATATTGATTTTCATACATATATCAAAGAGAAGAACAAGATTTAAACTGTTTTTAAAATCTGTTTACTCACCTGATTTAAACAGAGGCAGCCTCTTTAAATTTTTTTGAAAAGCTTTTTAATCCTTTAAACTTTTAAAACTTGAGTGCTGAGATGTTCAGAAACTAAAATGCTTTTGCTCCTTGTCCAAATTACATGCATGCAGGCTCTTTGATTTTCAAAGTTGATTCCAGGTTTAAGAAATGCAAACATGATCCTTGAACTGTAGTTTGTATGCTGTTGATTACCAGAGGAAAAAATGCAGGGTTGATCTACAGTATGTTGAAATGCAGACGTTGATCTACATTTTAGTTTGAATTGTTTGAGGATTTAATTGCTTGTCTCAGGTTTGAAAGGAAATGCAGGTTTGAATTTTGAAAATCTTGTTGCAGGCTATTGATTTGCAATTATAATTTGAGGAGTGTTACTGATCTTTATGTTTGAGGGAATTTCATATTTGCTTAAGCTTTTCTTAGCTTAGAATAAAAGATAGGAAAAAGAGAGTGAAGGGAAAAACATGGTTTATAAAGGCTGAAATTAATTTAACAAAATAAAAGAAAAAGATGAAAATTGAAGGACACTTGTCATGATGTTTAGTTCATAAATTAACACATGTTATTTGATTATCTAATATGTTAACACTTGTCTCATGATTTAATTAGTTATATTTTTAAATGTTAATGAAAGATTAATACATAATCAAGCTTAATGAATTAGCTAATTAGTATTTATATGTATAAATAATCTTAAAAGAAATAAAAACCATATTCAAATTAAACTTTTGAAATCCAAATTAATGTCAACTTATTCAATTTTAAAATGATAATTTCATTTTCTTATTTTAATTCTTTTTATATTTATATGGAAAATAATACATTAATAATATGGTTTGAAAATAACAATTTTAAATGATTTATAAAAGAGATTATAAATCACTATTATTATTAAATGAATTAAAACCATATGCCAATTTGTAATTTAAACTTATATATAAAATTTCCAAATCATAGATTATCTATAATATATAAAGTATTATCAAACCAATACTTATTCATATATATATTTCCATTACCAGAAATTTTATTTAACTTATAAATCAGTATTTCTATTAATAAATCTAGTTAATTTATCAGTTACAAATATTCCAAAACCCGGGTTATCACATTCCTCCCCCTTTGAATCTTTTCGTCCTCGAAAAGAAAAGTAACCAGAATTTTAATTACAACAGCTTATTACCAGTTAAATTATCCTTTGAGTATTTTCAACTATAAACTCTTTAATTAAGAATTTTTAAAATACTTCAAAAATCAATATAATATCACCAAAATAGTTTTATAAAAATACTTTTTATAACTCGATGTCTTAACAAGTCCATCCTCGTTCTTACAGAAATTCGGTCATACGTTGATCAGGCGTAGGACTGAAAATCTATAAATACTTGGTAAACCCGTTTTCAACACCCAGTGAAAATACTTGGGAAAACATTTTCGAAAACTTTCTTGAAAATATAGAAAACATTTTTGAAATAGAGGAAATATCTTTGGTGAGAATGCTCTGGAAATCATCACCCCTATCCATGGTCACAGTTACATCACGGGCTACGTTGCCATCGCAGCAAAAGTCCATGTAACTTATTACACCATGGAACCCACAACATATCGCAGTTACAATCCAGGGTTACGTTGCTGTCGCAGCAAAAGTCCATGTAACTGTTGGCTCTCAGCGGTACAAACGATTTCGCTGTCAAAATGAAACTTCTCCAACATAGGTCGCAGTCTACCGATATAAAATCAAACGTAGACTGTTGGCTCTCAGCGGCACAAACGACTTTCGCTATGTTACCATAGTGTCACAGTCTACCGATATAAAATCAAACGTAGACAGTTGGCTCTCAGCGGCACACATGACTTCCGCTATGGTCTACAGTAGATCGCAGTGACATTGAGTTAAATTGTCGTCACAGCATAACCCAAATGCCTCTGTGGGCACCAGCCCCTCGACTTTCGCTACACAAATAATCCTCAGGAACTAGTTTTGTCCGGACTCCTCACAGGATCAACTTTAGAATCCCCCCTTGGGGTTCAAGGCAGTACCACCCAGTGGTACTCCTGAGAAGTTCATTTCAAGGAAGCGCCTTTTTCCCCAGAGCTATTCTCAAAATACTTTATACTATATACTTATAGTATCTTCGAATCATACCCTTTATGATTTATCAAAATCTCCTTTACACAAAATCGATTACCAAAATCGATAATTCTCAAACTAGGCTTTCCAAAATCCAAAATTGATTTTCCCAAAAATCAAAAGCCTTTTCCAAATTCATAGGTTCCCAAAACCTTTTCCAAAATCATTCTCATAAGATCCTTTATATATATATATATATATAACTTTAAAAATCTTTGGATCACTTCAAACTTGTATAAAACCTCTTTTTATACTTCAAATACTTCCAAAAACCCTTTTTATTCTGGCTAGATTCAATAAGGGGAGTTTATCATATTACAAAATATAACTTTATTTATTGCCAAATCAAATATTCAAGTTTTATTTCTTTATAAAGTTATTTACCATTTACTTACCTCCAAAAAGTAAATTTCAACCAAAGAAATATCCAATTCCATTATATTTCACAAATATACTTTTCATTTCAAAGACCATTTTACAGTTCTTATCCACAAAATTTTCAATATCAATTTCATTCAAATCCGTACGATGTACTCATATCATTCGTACGCTATATAAATCTGATCGCTCTTCGATCACACAATTTCACTTCCGAACTAGTATCGTCCACCCGACTTCCTAGTGCGGACTCAGATTTGGTTTCTTGATCAGAAACCGTCATTCTCCTTGCATAGTCACAACTATGATAGAGAATATCCAGAACCAATCAAAAATCCATATCCAGGTTCGCCGTCGAATATCGAGCGAAAAATCCCAACTCGGATTGATAATACTATCTCAAAATTCTGTGTTCGAATCTGGATCAAATCACTATGCGAATAGAATAATATACGTATATCCTATGTATTTATCTTTATTGGTTATTAGCCAAATCAATTCTCTTTTCTATTCACATTTCCTTTAATTCCATTCACTTATTCTCAATTGCTTCCATTTCTAATTGAGTTATTACTTCAATTACAAACAGTTTGAACTCTGACCAATTTAAATTTAAAAATAGCTTGAAAAAGTTTAAAATAGATAAGTAGTTGAAAAATAGTTATTAGTTTGTAAAATAGCTGTAAAATAGTTAAGTAGGTATAAAATAGTTAGATAATTGCAAAATAGTTTTTTTTTAATAGTGATTTGATATAAGTAACTGAACAATAGTAATTAGTTTATAAGACAGTTTCAAAATAGTTAAATAGTTCCAAAATAATTGTAAAATAAGTATAAGATAGTTTGGGGTTTAAGAAGAAAGATTGTATAGTAAATAGTTTAGAAAAAATATATTTGTATTAAAACAATTTATTTTGAAAATAATCCAGAGCCAAACTGTTTAATTTTACCAATCTCCATTTCCAATCAATTTCCCATCGATTCAATTTAAATTTCCACTTCCATTTAAATTGACTCAATACTTCAATTTCCATTGAAATTTATTTAATCCAAATTCAAGTTGAATTAACCTTAATTTCTTTCCAAATTCAAATCAAATTCCATTTGATTTTTAAACTTATTCAACTTTAATCACAATTCCAAATTATTCAAACTAATTTCAAATTGAATCCTCTTCAAATTTCAAATTATTTTAATTTCTATATGAATTAATCCCAATTTCCCTTTTGAATTTAAACTCATTCAACTTCAATTTTATTTCAAATTATTTTAATTCAAATTTTCCATTTAAACTTTAAACTTATCCATCTTAAATCACAATTCCCATTTATACAAATCAATTTCAGTTTGAACTAATTTAATTTAAATCTCAATTTTAAACTATCTCGAATTATATAAATTCGAGTTAAAATTTTAAATGTTGATTTAATTCCTTAAATCAAATTAACCCTTATTTTTAAACCAACAATCTATATTTTTAAACAATTAAATTTTGAGTCCAAATTTCAAAACTCCATTTTAAAGTATCTTTACTTAGCTTATTTCAAAGTTCAAATTAGAGTTCAAAACTTTTTAAATGATTAAATCTTAATAATCCAATCAACCTTACTCAAATTTGAATTCTCCATTTCAAATTCTAAACTTCTTAATAATAAACTTTCCATTTAAGTTTAAAAACTTACTTCACTTTGGGTTTCACATCACATCCAAGGAAAATTCAAAACTCAACCTTAGAGTTTATTTCCAAATATACATATTTATTTCCTTTACACATCAAGTTGTCTTAAACTTTAAACTACCTTTGGTTTTTAAATTCAAAACAAATTCCTTTAAAATTTTCAAACCACTCTTCTACAAATTCAAGATTTTAATTTCAATTTGGATCCATTTCAAACCTATCTTCATTCAATTTCAATTTGGTTGTTTTACTGTTACCACTTAATTCTCATTATTTTATTTGATTCCAATAATTCAAAAACCAATTTCTTTAATATATTTAATAATTAGAAAAATTATTTCTATATATATCAAAAGATAACTTATATAAATATCATTTAATTTTAAAACCATTTTAAAATCTTTATATAAGAAAATAACAAGTACGCTCTCATATATATATATATATATACTCATCTCATCTTAGGGTGCCATTGACCCTATCCTTAATGAGTAATCCCAACAGAGCCAAGGTTCTCGCTTAACCTTCAGCTCTGATACCAAATGTAACGACCCGGAAATTTCGAACCTAAAAATTCCAGATAGTTAGAAGAAATAGAAAAGAGATAGAAGATAGAAACAGATTCTCACATTCGCAGCGGATCAAAATACAATATCAAATAATAATATCGGTTATACAAAGAAAACTGTATTTGTTAATTACATTTAATACATCAGAGTTACAACATTTACAAATATACTAGACAGTTAGAATTAGCATGTCTCTGACAACTATAATATATCACAGCGGAATATACTCCATACGTTGCTGCCATCCAGCTCGCCACCTGAGCTCCAAAACATCCTTACCTGAAAATCTGTAATACTCGGTCTGACCCGAGCATTACCACAAAGTAACACCCGGGTCAGGCTGGAAACCAGCGTGAGTAAACTCATCTAACATGAAATTTCAATTCATAGAACTTATTTAAACCCGGGGTAACTCGTACTTTACTATAAGTAAACAACTTATATATCAACACTTATTTTCACAAAACAATATCTAAGTATCCAACTTAGTTTAAATGGTCCATATTATCCAAAACCGGCCTATTGATTTCACATATCAATCTATAAAGAATTATAGAAGATTTCAAATCGAAGTGGTTTCGGGCATTTACTAATACCCAACTCCGGTCTCTTCGAATCATCTTAAGCAAAGCAGTTTAAATTTAAAACAATTCCATTTATATCTAGAATTACATATTTATATAGCCATTTATCATAGATAGACAAACCATACAGTTCAATACAAACATATCATATCACACAAATCACATAGGGATGTCAACTATTTTAAGGCATACACTATCACATCATCATTCATAAGTAAGATTAATTAGTCATACTATTTTAACTTTTATAAAACAATTTATTAATCATCTCTTAATGATTTTCCTTAATTAATCTTCCTTGATTAATTATACTTTAATTACATTCAAGTAATTATCCTTAACCATATACAGTAATTAACCTTTAATTACTATCATTAAATTACAATAATTAATGATTCTTCATTTGCCTCCATTAATTAATTAACTATAATTATACTTTAATTTATTACTTTTATTAATCAACTTGATTAATTTTATTAATTATATTAATTACTAATCCTTTAAATACTTCATTAATTAATTAACCTTTAATTAATTAATCTTTAATTAACCGCCTTCATTAATTAGTCTTAATTAATCATAATTACTATTACTTAAGAAATTCTCTTTTATTAATCACCTTCTATAATTACCCACTAATTATTTATTAATTAATCATGTTCATTTATTATTCATTAATTAATCACATTAATTAATTAACCTTAATTAATTCCATTCATAAATTAATTAACCTTAATTAATCTCATTAATTAACCTTTAATTAATTATCTAGGTAATTAATCCTTAATTACTTCCTTAATTAATTACTCTCTTTTAATTAATTACCTTAGCTAGTAATTAATCACATCATTAATTAACCTTAATCCTTTAATTAATTAATTACTCTTTAATTAATTAACTTCAAATCAATTATATTAATTAATCCTTTAATTAATAACATCAAGTGATTAATCCTTAATCCCTTCTATTTAATTACTTCCATAAGTAATTTTCTCTTTTCTTAATTACATTTAGTAATTATTTATTAATTACTTCATTAATTAATTACACTTAATTAATCATAATCTTTAATTAATTAGACTTATTAATTAACCTAAAATTAATTACATTAATTAATTAATCCATTAATCATCACTTAATCTTTAATTCATTTATTTCTTAATTACATTCGTTTCCACTAATTACTTCATTAAGTGATTATTCTTAATTACAAATAAGTAATTTAACTTTTAATTTATTTTACTAATTAATTATCCTTAATTAATCTCTGCATAACTAATTAAGAATAAACTTGTATTTATATTAAACACTTACTCAAATCATTTACTTTATTAAAATCAAATTTAGAAATCAATTTTTGAAATATAATTTACTTTAAACAAAACAATTCAAACATTTAATTTCAATATACTTAAATCTTTGAAAACCATTTCAAACATGTTTAATCGAATTAAACGATTATTTATTTAAATCTTGTTTTAATACTTAAAACTTGTCCATGCTTTAAATTTTAAAACCAAGATATGATTTGCTTTTAAAATTTCAAAAACCAGGTTACTTAAATAAAACAACCCGAGTATACCCCACTAAAACACTAGCCTTCCCCGAGTCTTTCACCACTCTCGTCAACTTCGAGTCGTAACTCCAATTTCACGATACTGCACCGAGTCGAACTCTTCTTCCCCAAACGTCGATCACTCCTGTACACGAACGTGCACAGTGCACGTGCACAGGCAACTCCGGCCAACGTCGTTCATCGCGATGCTTCTCCACGAACCCACGCGATCACGAATCCAAACCCAGATCGACGATATCACCCCGACATCAAAATCGAACCCAATCGACCAAAAATCTAAAACTTAGCCTGATCGGAACCACCAATCCCCAACGTCTCCGACTTCGAGAACCCTCGCCTACCTCACCGATACTTCGCCACGACTTCTAGCATCACCAGCAAGCCACGCGATTGACTCCGATCCTCCATGGCCATCGCGAGAGCCTCTTGAACATCATCGTTCCAAATTGTCTCTGGAACCCTAGTTCGCCGTCGATCCACTTCCCTGGTGAACTAAAAATTTATCGATTATTTTTCCCGTACTCTCCATCACTCAGACCATCTTCAACCCAAAAATCGACCACCCCGACGCCATCGATCGATGGTAATCGATCAAAACTTCCCTGACGTTCAACTCGAGAATGCACATAAATTCCCAAACTAAAAATCATGATATACATATTAAAATTCATGATTTTCTATTACTATTTCAATTATGCAATCAAAACTAAAAATTAAATTCATAAATTTTTAACCCAATTTAATGTTTACTGTAAATTTCGAAATCCCGAGCCAACTATTCATTTTAAAGACCTGTATTTATTTTTAGGTGAGATGTTACATGATTACAAACAATTTTCGTTTACAAATCACAGGCTAATTATGATGCACAGATGAGATATTGAATTTATTAAGTAATCAAAACCTGTTATTATCACACAGAGGCTATATTATACTTCACAGGCATTCAAACACTCATAATACAACATGCATTCAATTCAATTCAAGAATCCAGGAAAACATATTGATTTTCATACATATATCAAAGAGAAGAACAAGATTTAAACTGTTTTTAAAATCTGTTTACTCACCTGATTTAAACAGAGGCAGCCTCTTTAAATTTTTTTGAAAAGCTTTTTAATCCTTTAAACTTTTAAAACTTGAGTGCTGAGATGTTCAGAAACTAAAATGCTTTTGCTCCTTGTCCAAATTACATGCATGCAGGCTCTTTGATTTTCAAAGTTGATTCCAGGTTTAAGAAATGCAAACATGATCCTTGAACTGTAGTTTGTATGCTGTTGATTACCAGAGGACAAAATGCAGGGTTGATCTACAGTATGTTGAAATGCAGACGTTGATCTACATTTTAGTTTGAATTGTTTGAGGATTTAATTGCTTGTCTCAGGTTTGAAAGGAAATGCAGGTTTGAATTTTGAAAATCTTGTTACAGGCTATTGATTTGCAATTATAATTTGAGGAGTGTTACAGATCTTTATGTTTGAGGGAATTTCATATTTGCTTAAGCTTTTCTTAGCTTAGAATAAAAGATAGGAAAAAGAGAGTGAAGGGAAAAACATGGTTTATAAAGGCTGAAATTAATTTAACAAAATAAAAGAAAAAGATGAAAATTGAAGGACACTTGTCATGATGTTTAGTTCATAAATTAACACATGTTATTTGATTATCTAATATGTTAACACTTGTCTCATGATTTAATTAGTTATATTTTTAAATGTTAATGAAAGATTAATACATAATCAAGCTTAATGAATTAGCTAATTAGTATTTATATGTATAAATAATCTTAAAAGAAATAAAAACCATATTCAAATTAAACTTTTGAAATCCAAATTAATGTCAACTTATTCAATTTTAAAATGATAATTTCATTTTCTTATTTTAATTCTTTTTATATTTATATGGAAAATAATACATTAATAATATGGTTTGAAAATAACAATTTTAAATGATTTATAAAAGAGATTATAAATCACTATTATTATTAAATGAATTAAAACCATATGCCAATTTGTAATTTAAACTTATATATAAAATTTCCAAATCATAGATTATCTATAATATATAAAGTATTATCAAACCAATACTTATTCATATATATATTTCCATTACCAGAAATTTTATTTAACTTATAAATCAGTATTTCTATTAATAAATCTAGTTAATTTATCAGTTACAAATATTCCAAAACCCGGGTTATCACATTCCTCCCCCTTTGAATCTTTTCGTCCTCGAAAAGAAAAGTAACCAGAATTTTAATTACAACAGCTTATTACCAGTTAAATTATCCTTTGAGTATTTTCAACTATAAACTCTTTAATTAAGAATTTTTAAAATACTTCAAAAATCAATATAATATCACCAAAATAGTTTTATAAAAATACTTTTTATAACTCGATGTCTTAACAAGTCCATCCTCGTTCTTACAGAAATTCGGTCATACGTTGATCAGGCGTAGGACTGAAAATCTATAAATACTTGGTAAACCCGTTTTCAACACCCAGTGAAAATACTTGGGAAAACATTTTCGAAAACTTTCTTGAAAATATAGAAAACATTTTTGAAATAGAGGAAATATCTTTGGTGAGAATGCTCTGGAAATCATCACCCCTATCCATGGTCACAGTTACATCACGGGCTACGTTGCCATCGCAGCAAAAGTCCATGTAACTTATTACACCATGGAACCCACAACATATCGCAGTTACATTCCAGGGTTACGTTGCTGTCGCAGTAAAAGTCCATGTAACTGTTGGCTCTCAGCGGCACAAACGATTTCGCTGTCAAAATGAAACTTCTCCAACATAGGTCGCAGTCTACCAATATAAAATCAAACGTAGACTGTTGGCTCTCAGCGGCACAAACGACTTTCGCTATGTTACCATAGTGTCACAGTCTACCGATATAAAATCAAACGTAGACAGTTGGCTCTCAGCGGCACACATGACTTCCGCTATGGTCTGCAGTAGATCGCAGTGACATTGAGTTAAATTGTCGTCACAGCATAACCCAAATGCCTCTGTGGGCACAGCCCCTCGACTTTCGCTACACAAATAATCCTCAGGAACTAGTTTTGTCCGGACTCCTCACAGGATCAACTTTAGAATCCCCCCTTGGGGTTCAAGGCAGTACCACCCAGTGGTACTCCTGAGAAGTTCATTTCAAGGAAGCGCCTTTTTCCCCAGAGCTATTCTCAGAATACTTTATACTATATACTTATAGTATCTTCGAATCATACCCTTTATGATTTATCAAAATCTCCTTTACACAAAATCGATTACCAAAATCGATAATTCTCAAACTAGGCTTTCCAAAATCCAAAATTGATTTTCCCAAAAATCAAAAGCCTTTTCCAAATTCATAGGTTCCCAAAACCTTTTCCAAAATCATTCTCATAAGATCCTTTATATATATATATATATATAACTTTAAAAATCTTTGGATCACTTCAAACTTGTATAAAACCTCTTTTTATACTTCAAATACTTCCAAAAACCCTTTTTATTCTGGCTAGATTCAATAAGGGGAGTTTATCATATTACAAAATATAACTTTATTTATTGCCAAATCAAATATTCAAGTTTTATTTCTTTATAAAGTTATTTACCATTTACTTACCTCCAAAAAGTAAATTTCAACCAAAGAAATATCCAATTCCATTATATTTCACAAATATACTTTTCATTTCAAAGACCATTTTACAGTTCTTATCCACAAAATTTTCAATATCAATTTCATTCAAATCCGTACGATGTACTCATATCATTCGTACGCTATATAAATCTGATCGCTCTTCGATCACACAATTTCACTTCCGAACTAGTATCGTCCACCCGACTTCCTAGTGCGGACTCAGATTTGGTTTCTTGATCAGAAACCGTCATTCTCCTTGCATAGTCACAACTATGATAGAGAATATCCAGAACCAATCAAAAATCCATATCTAGGTTCGCCGTCGAAAATCGAGCGAAAAATCCCAACTCGGATTGATAATACTATCTCAAAATTCTGTGTTCGAATCTGGATCAAATCACTATGCGAATAGAATAATATACGTATATCCTACGTATTTATCTTTATTGTTTATTAGCCAAATCAATTCTCTTTTCTATTCACATTTCCTTTAATTCCATTCACTTATTCTCAATTGCTTCCATTTCCAATTGAGTTATTACTTCAATTACAAACAGTTTGAACTCTGACCAATTTAAATTTAAAAATAGCTTGAAAAAGTTTAAAATAGATAAGTAGTTGAAAAATAGTTATTAGTTTGTAAAATAGCTGTAAAATAGTTAAGTAGGTATAAAATAGTTAGATAATTGCAAAATAGTTTTTTTTAATAGTGATTTGATATAAGTAACTGAACAATAGTAATTAGTTTATAAGACAGTTTCAAAATAGTTAAATAGTTCCAAAATAATTGTAAAATAAGTATAAGATAGTTTGGGGTTTAAGAAGAAAGATTGTATAGTAAATAGTTTAGAAAAAATATATTTGTATTAAAACAATTTATTTTGAAAATAATCCAGAGCCAAACTGTTTAATTTTACCAATCTCCATTTCCAATCAGTTTCCCATCGATTCAATTTAAATTTCCACTTCCATTTAAATTTACTCAATACTTCAATTTCCATTGAAATTTATTTAATCCAAATTCAAGTTGAATTAACCTTAATTTCTTTCCAAATTCAAATCAAATTCCATTTGATTTTTAAACTTATTCAACTTTAATCACAATTCCAAATTATTCAAACTAATTTCAAATTGAATCCTCTTCAAATTTCAAATTATTTTAATTTCTATATGAATTAATCCCAATTTCCCTTTTGAATTTAAACTCATTCAACTTCAATTTTATTTCAAATTATTTTAATTCAAATTTTCCATTTAAACTTTAAACTTATCCATCTTAAATCACAATTCCCATTTATACAAATCAATTTCAGTTTGAACTAATTTAATTTAAATCTCAATTTTAAACTATCTCGAATTATATAAATTCGAGTTAAAATTTTAAATGTTGATTTAATTCCTTAAATCAAATTAACCCTTATTTTTAAACCAACAATCTAAATTTTTAAACAATTAAATTTTGAGTCCAAATTTCAAAACTCCATTTTAAAGTATCTTTACTTAGCTTATTTCAAAGTTCAAATTAGAGTTCAAAACTTTTTAAATGATTAAATCTTCAGAATCCAATCAACCTTACTCAAATTTGAATTCTCCATTTCAAATTCTAAACTTCTTAATAATAAACTTTCCATTTAAGTTTAAAAACTTACTTCACTTTGGGTTTCACAGCACATCCAAGGAAAATTCAAAACTCAACCTTAGAGTTTATTTCCAAATATACATATTTATTTCCTTTACACATCAAGTTGTCTTAAACTTTAAACCACCTTTGGTTTTTAAATTCAAAACAAATTCCTTTAAAATTTTCAAACCACTCTTCTACAAATTCAAGATTTTAATTTCAATTTGGATCCATTTCAAACCTATCTTCATTCAATTTCAATTTGGTTGTTTTACTGTTACCACTTAATTCTCATTATTTTATTTGATTCCAATAATTCAACAACCAATTTCTTTAATATATTTAATAATTAGAAAAATTATTTCTATATATATCAAAAGATAACTTATATAAATATCATTTAATTTTAAAACCATTTTAAAATCTTTATATAAGAAAATAACAAGTACGCTCTCATATATATATATATATATACTCATCTCATCTTAGGGTGCCATTGACCCTATCCTTAATGAGTAATCCCAACAGAGCCAAGGTTCTCGCTTAACCTTCAGCTCTGATACCAAATGTAACGACCCGGAAATTTCGAACCCAAAAATTCCAGATAGTTAGAAGAAATAGAAAAGAGATAGAAGAAAGAAACAGATTCTCACATTCGCAGCGGATCAAAATACAATATCAAATAATAATATCGGTTATACAAAGAAAACTGTATTTGTTAATTACATTTAATACATCAGAGTTACAACATTTACAAATATACTAGACAGTTAGAATTAACATGTCTCTGACAACTATAATATATCACAGCGGAATATACTCCATACGTTGCTGCCATCCAGCTCGCCACCTGAGCTCCAGAACGTCCTTACCTGAAAATCTGTAATACTCGGTCTGACCCGAGCATTACCACAAAGTAACACCCGGGTCAGGCTGGAAACCAGCGTGAGTAATCTCATCTAACATGAAATTTCAATTCATAGAACTTATTTAAACCTGGGGTAACTCGTACTTTACTATAAGTAAACAACTTATATATCAACACTTATTTTCACAAAACAATATCTAAGTATCCAACTTAGTTTAAATGGTCCATATTATCCAAAACCGGCCTATTGATTTCACATATCAATCTATAAAGAATTATAGAAGATTTCAAATCGAAGTGGTTTCGGGCATTTACTAATACCCGACTCCGGTCTCTTCGAATCATCTTAAGCAAAGCTGTTTAAATTTAAAACAATTCCATTTATATCTAGAATTACATATTTATATAGCCATTTATCATAGATAGACAAACCATACAGTTCAATACAAACATATCATATCACACAAATCACATAGGGATGTCAACTATTTTAAGGCATACACTATCACATAATCATTCATAAGTAAGATTAATTAGTCATACTATTTTAACTTTTATAAAACAATTTATTAATCATCTCTTTATGATTTTCCTTAATTAATCTTCCTTGATTAATTATACTTTAATTACATTCAAGTAATTATCCTTAACCATATACAGTAATTAACCTTTAATTACTATCATTAAATTACAATAATTAATGATTCTTCATTTGCCTCCATTAATTAATTAACTATAATTATACTTTAATTTATTACTTTTATTAATCAACTTGATTAATTTTATTAATTATATTAATTACTAATCCTTTAAATACTTCATTAATTAATTAACCTTTAATTAATTAATCTTTAATTAACCACCTTCATTAATTAGTCTTAATTAATCATAATTACTATTACTTAAGAAATTCTCTTTTATTAATCACCTTCAATAATTACCCACTAATTATTTATTAATTAATCATATTCATTAACTAATCACATTAATTAATTAACCTTAATTAATTCCATTCATAAATTAATTAACCTTAATTAATCTCATTAATTAACCTTTAATTAATTATCTAAGTAATTAATCCTTAATTACTTCCTTAATTAATTACTCTCTTTTAATTAATTACCTTAGCTAGTAATTAATCCCATTATTAATTAACCTTAATCCTTTAATTAATTAATTACTCTTTAATTAATTAACTTCAAATCAATTATATTAATTAATCCTTTAATTAATAACATCAAGTGATTAATCCTTAATCCCTTCTATTTAATTACTTCCATAAGTAATTTTCTCTTTTCTTAATTACATTTAGTAATTATTTATTAATTACTTCATTAATTAATTACACTTAATTAATCATAATCTTTAATTAATTAGACTTATTAATTAACCTAAAATTAATTACATTAATTAATTAATCCATTAATCATCACTTAATCTTTAATTCATTTATTTCTTAATTACATTCGTTTCCACTAATTACTTCATTAAGTGATTATTCTTAATTACAAATAAGTAATTTAACTTTTAATTTATTTTACTAATTAATTATCCTTAATTAATCTCTACATAACTAATTAAGAATAAACTTGTATTTATATTAAACACTTACTCAAATCATTTACTTTATTAAAATCAAATTTAGAAATCAATTTTTGAAATATAATTTACTTTAAACAAAACAATTCAAACATTTAATTTCAATATACTTAAATCTTTGAAAACCATTTCAAACATGTTTAATCGAATTAAACGATTATTTATTTAAATCTTGTTTTAATACTTAAAACTTGTCCATGCTTTAAATTTTATAACCAAGATATGATTTGCTTTTAAAATTTCAAAAACCAGGTTACTTAAATAAAACAACCCGAGTATACCCCACTAAAACACTAGCCTTCCCCGAGTCTTTCACCACTCTCGTCAACTTCGAGTCGTAACTCCAATTTCACGATACTGCACCGAGTCGAACTCTTCTTCCCCAAACGTCGATCACTCCTGTACACGAACGTGCACAGTGCACGTGCACAGGTAACTCCGGCCAACGTCGTTCATCGCGAGGCTTCTCCACGTCTCCACGAACCCACGCGATCACGAATCCAAAGCCAGATCGACGATATCACCCCGACATCAAAATCGAACCCAATCGACCAAAAATCTAAAACTTAGCCTGATCGGAACCACCAATCCCCAACGTCTCTGACTTCGAGAACCCTCGCCTACCTCACTGATACTTCGCCACGACTTCTATCATCACCAGCAAGCCACGCGATTGACTCCGATCCTCCATGGCCATCGCGAGAGCCTCCTGAACATCATCGTTCCAAATTGTCTCTGGAACCCTAGTTCGCCGTCGATCCACTTCCCTGGTGAACTAAAAATTTATCGATTATTTTTCCCGTACTCTCCATTACTCAGACCATCTTCAACCCAAAAATCGACCACCCCGACGCCATCGATCGATGGTAATCGATCAAAACTTCCCTGACGTTCAACTCGAGAATGCACATAAATTCCCAAACTAAAAATCATGATATACATATTAAAAATCATGATTTTCTATTACTATTTCAATTATGAAATCAAAACTAAAAATTAAATTCATAAATTTTTAACCCAATTTAATGTTTACTGTAAATTTCGAAATCCCGAGCCAACTATTCATTTTAAAGAACTGTAATTATTTTTAGGTGAGATGTTACATGATTACAAACAATTTTCGTTTACAAATCACAGGCTAATTATGATGCACAGATGAGATATTGAATTTATTAAGTAATCAAAACCTGTTATTATCACACAGAGGCTATATTATACTTCACAGGCATTCAAACACTCATAATACAACATGCATTCAATTCAATTCAAGAATCCAGGAAAACATATTGATTTTCATACATATATCAAAGAGAAGAACAAGATTTAAACTGTTTTTAAAATCTGTTTACTCACCTGATTTAAACAGAGGCAGCCTCTTTAAATTTTTTTGAAAAGCTTTTTAATCCTTTAAACTTTTAAAACTTGAGTGCTGAGATGTTCAAAAACTAAAATGCTTTTGCTCCCTGTCCAAATTACATGCATGCAGGCTCTTTGATTTTCAAAGTTGATTCTAGGTTTAAGAAATGCAAACATGATCCTTGAACTGTAGTTTGTATGCTGTTGATTACCAGAGGAAAAAATGCAGGGTTGATCTACAGTATGTTGAAATGCAGACGTTGATCTACATTTTAGTTTGAATTGTTTGAGGATTTAATTGCTTGTCTCAGGTTTGAAAGGAAATGCAGGTTTGAATTTTGAAAATCTTGTTGCAGGCTATTGATTTGCAATTATAATTTGAGGAGTGTTACTGATCTTTATGTTTGAGGGAATTTCATATTTGCTTAAGCTTTTCTTAGCTTAGAATAAAAGATAGGAAAAAGAGAGTGAAGGGAAAAACATGGTTTATAAAGGCTGAAATTAATTTAACAAAATAAAAGAAAAAGATGAAAATTGAAGGACACTTGTCATGATGTTTAGTTCATAAATTAACACATGTTATTTGATTATCTAATATGTTAACACTTGTCTCATGATTTAATTAGTTATATTTTTAAATGTTAATGAAAGATTAATACATAATCAAGCTTAATGAATTAGCTAATTAGTATTTATATGTATAAATAATCTTAAAAGAAATAAAAACCAAATTCAAATTAAACTTTTGAAATCCAAATTAAAGTCAACTTATTCAATTTTAAAATGATAATTTCATTTTCTTATTTTAATTCTTTTTATATTTATATGGAAAATAATACATTATTAATATGGTTTCAAAATAACAATTTTAACAATTTTAAATGATTTATAAAAGAGATTATAAATCACTATTATTATTAAATGAATTAAAACCATATGCCAATTTGTAATTTAAACTTATATATAAAATTTCCAAATCATAGATTATCTATAATATATATACAAGTATTATCAAACCAATACTTATTCATATATATATTTCCATTACCAGAAATTTTATTTAACTTATAAATCAGTATTTCTATTAATAAATCTAGTTGATTTATCAGTTACAAATATTCCAAAACCCGGGTTATCACACATATCCACTTGTGGGACTCCAGCACCAACATTCTCAGCTTGAGCCTGACCTTGAGTCCTCCTCGTATTGGGTTGGGCATTTCCATTAGTGGTGGTGTTGTCCCCTCGTAGGTTAACTCTGCCTTTTCTTGTGTCCATACCTGTATTCAAGCCTCATGAGATATAGAAGAATAACCTAAGAGAGATAGGATAGAGATATAGCGTATAGTTATATATATAGCAAATACAAGTACGTTACTATAGCGTTATCCATACCTCGATCTTACTCTAATTCCTAAGGATATGTTTTAAAAAATCATTTTTAGTTTAAAGTTTTCCATAAACCTATGCTCTAATACCAAGTTGTAACATCCTCTATCTAGAGGCTCAAAGTTAAGCACTATAGATGCAGTCATCCATAGTATTAACTTCCGGCGACTAAATACGGCTATGTTAATGGTATCCATAATATCAGAAGCATTTGAATATGAAACAAAATCACAGATTTAAAAAACATATTTTCACATTATATTTTCAAAACACATGTTTCACATTTAAGTTACATAATCCCATAATCGTTTCCCAGGTTCTGATAAAATATAATCATTACATAAATATGCCAAGAGCGACTTTTGATGATGCCCCCTTGGTTCACCAGAGTACTATATAGACATAACTGTCTTAAATATAACCTAGCGGAATAAAACAAAACAAAACAACAACTTCTAAATAGCTATCCATCAGCCACATGCTCGTCTCCGGAAGCTTTATTTGCCAACCTACTAAAACCTGTAAAACCTCAACCCTCAGCCTACTCAAATCAATTTTTAGCATCCGAGAGTTTAAGGGAAAAAAACATAAACTTCAAGTCAAACATAAAGCCTGGTGTGAATATACTATACATCTCGAATATATGATATTAAGTGAGACCACGCCACTTAGCGAAATGGGTTTCCCCTCATTAATATCCTTTCAAAACATATCTTTCGCAAATCATAATCCTACAACCAAAATTGGTTAAAACTGTAAAGCATTTTATGTAAACTTACATATCAAGTAACAAATGGATTATCTATCCGAACTCTATAGTTTTGGTTGGCTAACTACTAACCTTTGGCTTACTCGGGCCTACCAGACAATATAACAAAATAATCTAACATCTGTTAGACACACCTCTTCTGGACGGTCTGTCCTTAACCATCTGTTAAATACTTCTCTTCTGGATGGTCTGTCCCTAACTTAACATCTCCCAGGGTCACCAGATCCTAGTGGTTTTGCGGGCTCACTAGTAACCTATCCGTATACAAACATATATTCCCTTCTATGTGTAATCATAATTTTAGTCTTACCTGTGACAAAGCCCTACACATTGGAATTTTGGACTAAATTAGCTGGGGCTAATAGCTAATGTATAGGGCGCGACCCTATACCAGTCCCATCTGGTATTTTAGTGTCTGAGTCGTTTTACTTAGGGAAAGCTCCCCATAAAATTTTCCTTGAAAACCTTTTCAAACTGATTTAAAACATTTAAATCTGACTCACATAAGGAAAATACATATACTCTATGCTTTACTCAAAATCACCTTGCCATGTTATATATATACACACTTTACTCAAACCTTAGTTGATGAAAACATTTAAACCTTTGAAAGTTTCAATCCCATTGAAATTATCCCTTTCATAACCAACTAAAACCTTTCTTTCATCTAGGTCAAAAGGCCAAAACTTCCTTTCAAAACCATTTATATAAACCTTACGAAACTAATGAAATACCTTTTTCTTCGAAAGCTAAAAACCTTAGACATCCTATCTTTAAAACCTTTAAACATAACCTTTCGAAACCATTAGAAAAACCTTTTCCATTAAACCCTTCGAAACCATTGGTTAAACCTTCCTTAAAAACCTTTCAAAAGCATCAAAACCTTAAACCTTTTGAAATCATTTGGGTTCAATATTTTTAAAACATGTGGAAACACCTTTCGAAACCATTCAAAACCTTATCTTTCGAAACCTTGGGTTAATCATTCAAAATCTCTAAGGGTCACAACATCAGGGTCGAAACCAACTCTTTCGAAAGCCAAACATAAGCAAAGAAGTGATGGTTTCGAAATCATCCTTCCAAAAGCATTGGAGAGGCGACTAAGTTTTAAAAGTAAGTATACCTTTTGAAACCATTGGCGTCGAAAGGTATGAAAGCGGCAACAAAAGGGCTTCGACCTAGTCGAAAGCATATATTTAAATACAAAGGCGCAACCTCTTTAAAACCACTTCTTTAAACCATTTGACCTAGTCGGAAACCAACTAAGTCAAAAGCAATATAGTCGAAGGCAAAGCAGGCGCATTTTCAATTTAAAACAAATCAGCGCTTCGACCTCTTTGGAACCCCTACTTTCGACCTCATACCTTCCGCCTTCTTTCCAATTCACTACGCACCAAGTCTTTGATGCCATACGATTGGTTTCGATAGTGTTGGAGGCGGAGGAACTAAGTCGAAAGCCATCTAAGTTGGAAGCAGGGTGCCGAAAGTGGCGAAACACACATTTTACATGTAAAATTGATTTTTAACCTTTTTAACCAACCTGCCTTGTTTGTCTAAATCTTATTGGTTGCAAATTTTCTTTCCTAAAAGCACTGCTAAAATTTCAGAAATAAATGCTTTAATTTATTTACATAATACCCCTTCTCCTTTTATAAATATATAAAACATTTAAGTCCCATACCTTAAATAATTTTATATATTCACCAAAACACTTAGGAAAATTCTACAAAAATTCCAGAAAATCATCTTTAATATGTTCTCTAACATATATAAATTTCAGACCCAAATTATTTGTAATTTAACCGTAAATTATTTTTAACCCAATAAACATTTTCTTCACTAGAAAATTAACATAAAATCCACTTTAATTTAGAAAATTAAGAAAATTGAAACCCTCTCTAAAGTATCATTTCTGATCTATATCTAAAATCGCAAGGCATTTGGATGTCATTTAATAGGGTTTTCATATCAAAACATATCATAAAATCTATATGAACAAGCATAAATTATCAACAAGTATACATAAACATTTAATCCATCAAAAACATGCAAGATAAATTTGGATTTCCTTAAAACCGAAAACATTTAAGAAATAAGAGAATTAGTCATTATTTACCTTAGCCTTTTGATTTAGGATGTTAGATTTGATCTTGATTAAGTGATTTGATTCTTTTGCTTGAAAATCCTAGCTTTATATTCTCTTGAGATTGCTAATGGTGGCCGACCTTAAAAATGTTTTTGCTTAAGAAAATATGAAATGAACGTGTGTTTTGATTCCCTAAGGGTTTAGGGTATAAGAATATTCTTATTCCAACTTTGCCCTTATCTATTTCATTTGTTTATTTTATTTCATGTTATCTCGTTTTGATTTACACATTAACATGGCACGGCTACCCCTATTGAATAACAAATCTCAATCCCCTAATCATCATATTACACCTTTTTATTTAATTTGATAATTAAATTTCCTAAATAATGTTACTAAAAATATGGGGTGTTACACGTGCATTGGAACCTGGTTGTAGCTGAATTAGGCATCCATGAATGATAGCAATTCATGTCCAATGGTCGAATCTACTAGTTGATTGATTTTTAGGAGCGGGAAGCTGTCTTTCAGAGATGCCTTACTCAAATCGGAATAGTAAATGCATGTTCTACACTTCCTATTGGACTTCGTCACCAGTACTAGATTGGATATCCACTTCGGATAGAGAGCATTGTGGATGAAGCCATTGTTCCTCGCTTATCCACCTCTTCTTTCAGTGTAGTGGATCTCCACGACATTTCTATTTCATAGGAACGCATTTGGGATTCCCATTCAATGCACGACACGCTATCTCCGGTAATATTCCACACATGTCAGAGTGCATCCAGGCGAACACGCCTAAGTTTGATTGAGCAAACCAATCAATTTTTTCATCATCCTGGTACCGATTGAGATTTGATCTTCAGGATCCGTGTAGGATCATCTTGACTAATTGGGATATTGATCATCAATTCTTCAGGAGCCACCCTTGCATCCTCGGGCTCTTTTCTCGGATCCATATCCTTATGGAACCGACTATGCTGCCCGAGCCAGGGCTCAAGCGGTGGTTGCTATGCATCTAAAGACTTGATGAAGAGAGTCTTCTCTACATCCTTTCCTTACTCACGTCGCCTTGCCTCTTTCAGCTCTACGTTGTAACATTTACGTCCAAGCCTCTGGTCTCCTTGCACAACTCCCACTCCATTCTTTATCGGGAATTTCATCATCAAGCACCATAGGGCAATGGCTAGGGAGATGGATAGAGAGAGGGAGAAGAAAGAGGGAAGCCAATATTGAGCTGTCTCACGAACCTTTTAAGCGCCTAAGAGATTCTCGAAGCGTCATGGGCTTATTTCTGCTGATGTTCCACCTCATACATAGGATCATACCTCTTCAACCTAACAAATTCTAGTCTCCCAAGCTATGATTACGGCTGCCTTGCCTACTTTCAAGGGAGTTTCCACCTCAAGGTTCACTCTCTCGACTGGCCCATTCCATCTGCAGGCTGCATTTCAATATCTCTTTATCCAAGGGGTGAAGTTTGACTAAGACCTTAAGGACATCCAGATAGAAGTCGCCTTGAAACACCTCCAAGCTTTTCAAGATGTAGATGCTTGGTATGAATGGAAACATTTATGCAAGGCCTCTCTTATGTGAATCGAGTTAATTACATGCAAATCCAATCATTTGAAACAGAGAAAGCCGACTATGATATGATGATTAAGCAGCGAGAGGATGATTTGATTAAAGTCATCATAGAGAGGGACCATCCTCTAAAGCAGAAGGAAAGCATAGACAAGCTAATAAAAGAGTTAAAGCTTGCCTACGACCATGCCGAAATCGTGATGAGGAATGAGCTGAAAGCTCCTCATACTGAGAGTTTAAAGTTCCAAAAACAAGCCGAGAAGATGGTATAGGTACATATCCAAAATGATGAGATCGTTAGAGCCATGGACCAGACTATTTTGGAACAAGTAGCTAAACTTGCTAGACTCAACGAGGAGGTTCAAAAACTCATCAAAGTGAAAGAGAAGCTATCCACTGATAAGGATGCCATCGGTCTTGAACTTGCAATTTATGAGCATGAGCTCAAAGAGCTTCAAGATAAGAAGTCCAAGATCCTGGCTAAGCTTGAGGCTAACATGTTGTACTTCTACACCAAAATATTCATGTTTAAGAATATAAGATAGTACGGAAATGATTACCCCGAGGCATTCATTGGCACTTGGGAGGAAGTGCTTCGTTGGACTATGCAAGCCGAAGATAATTGTTTCAAAGAAGTACCGATAGCTACTTATCTCGAAGCTAAAGATATCGAATCTCTTTTCATCGGAAAGGCTATCCTAGCTAAAGATGTTGTCGATGTTATTGAATCTACTAAAGCTCACGTTGGTCCGAGCTCTTCGGGTCTAGGTGAAACATCCGCTTCGAAATCCCAAGTGCTGGCAGCGATTATTCCTGCATTCTCGAGAGTTAGATCCATAGCTACTCACATTCTTCTAGCTTCATTAATGAGTACCCTCTATGATCCATATGTTCCTCCCATTTTGGTCTATCCTGGGGAGCTAGGAATTGAAGAAGGTGAATTTTTCGTATCACACCGGGGCTCCGCTACAGCTATATCTCTCATTTCTCCAGTCTTCGAGAAGATTTAGTTCTTGTGAGAAACTATCACTAAAATTTACCAATCCTATGTCAACTTGTAGGTCAACCAAATTTGCCTCCTTCGCCTCCGGCTATGTAGGGGCCAGGGACTGCCACCGTCTTTGCCACATCAACTTCCATCTCTACCAGACTTGTTGCTTTGATCTTGCCTTCCAGTTCCAAGCCTTGTTCTAGATCTTAGAAAATCAATGCTTTGGAGGGGATAGAGGACATTCCCGCATTCCAGGAAGAAAACGTTCAAACTACTAGCGCTTCGGACCCTATAGACCTAGTTACCATGGATGAGAGACTATAGGATGAAGCCTTAAAGCTTAAGACTACGAAGAAAGGGTCCGAGACCACCAAGCTTACATCTTCAAAATTGGAAAGTCCCTAGCAAAAAGTTCCAATACTAAAGATCCGGCCGCCTAAGTCTAAGCCCATTGAAACTTCAGTAGGCCAGTCTGTAGAGCCACACTTTGGTACCGACGGGGAATCTACTCACTCGGAAGGCTAGACTCCTTCTGGCAAGGAGAAGAAAAGGAGAGAGAAGCTCAAGACCCATCTAGGTAACATAGGTAAAGGCAACCGGAGTGGCAGGAAGGGGAAGACTTGGTAGTGTGTGTGTGCTAGTTGAGCATTCATTTTTTTGTGGTTGTGATGGTCGAGTCTGTATTTTTCGTTTCTCGATTTAAACATGCCAAGATTGTGCGGGTACACCCTTGTTGTATGTACGTACATAAAAATATTATTAGTAATGAAAGATTAGCTTTTTCTTTGTAATCTGTCTTCTATGTACTTTTCTACATTTTATGTATTGTGCCTATTTATGTATGTTAGTTTATGTACATAACATGATTGCTTCTACTGTAATTTCCTATGTTATATACCTATTTCTGTGAAATATATTTATATACCACAGGTCTGTGCATGTAAATAATATTCCTGCAATAGCTTTAGTATACTGTTGCTTAGCTCTGTTTTTGATTACCAAAAAACTTTGCTCGGCGCAACAGAACTGTGTTTTCAACCAACTCTACGGCTATTCTTGTTCAAGCATAGTCGAGTTCCTTTCGACCACATGCTGGCAGATGTGCCCCTATCCACAAGGCTGAATGTTAAAAATCAAGCATCAGTGAAAGTTTGGATACCCTAAGCAATTCGGGCGATTGCCCCCAGTCTAGTTCGCATGGTAGTTCCCACCTCCGGGAACTAGCAACTTTTGCTATATTTTTGATGCAGCCAATTACTTGACCGCATTTGAATTCATTAAGACATGTCATCATCATCTTCTGTCATAACAAATTCATCCAAGTCCATTTTTGTGATCTCGATCGTGCATTAGTTTCTATCTCCGAAAATTTGTACACAAATGGTTCAACTCTGTGGATTTTTCCTTGACATTGCTTATCTCCGAGCTCCAGCTAAGTCGTTTTGTTATCTCTTATTTCTAGGGGACGTCAAGTTCTGAGAGGTTTGAGTCAATTTTCCTATTGAATTGGTAGTTCAGAACTTCCTGATGTCGTTGGGGAAACCCCTATTCTCAGGATGTAGGAGACAATTTGACCATCGGCCAGGCGTTCTAGGGGTTCCCGACATTGTCGAAGCAACGTCGGTTCTCAAAAAGCAGTGATCGATTTTCCTTGTCAATCCAATGGCTTGAATCAATTTTTCCCATTGACTTGGAGTTTTGGGCCTTTTCGACATTGTCGGTGCAACGCCGGTTCTCATAAGGCAGAGACCAATTTTCCTCATCGATCTAGCAGTTTGAGTCGATTTTCCTCTTCGACTCGGCATTTTTGGGCCTTCTCGACGTTGCCGGAGTGAGGATGGTTCTTAGAAGGCAGGGATTGATTTTCTTTGTTGATCTGGTGGTTTGAGTCGATTTTCCCATTGACTTAGCAATTTTGAGCCTTCTCGATATTGCTGGAGCAACATCGATTCTCAAAAGGAAGGGATCGATTTTTCCCTTCGATTCTACTGTTTTGCTTACGAGAACACGGTTCCATTGGTTCAAAATGCTATTTTTTTTGATAAATAGAAGAAATGGTAAGTCTGGCCTATTTATAGTGCCCAGTGTCCTTGGATGACTTATTTGCGGAAATAAGAAAAACTAGATATAGTAGTGCCACGATGAGTCGCTGGTCCAAGCACACGGGATGGGACCTTCATCTACTATAGTTAGCTTGAATGTTCTGTCTCCAAGCTTCTTGTCAATCACATAAGCTCCTTCCCAATTCAGACCAATTGCTCATATACCTAGGAAGATTCGTTTCAGGATGAGATCTCCCACTTCAAAAGTACGATTGCAAACCTTGGCATTGAAGTGGCATGCCACTCTTTTCTAGTGAATAGAGACCCTCAGTTCAGCTTCTTCGCGCTTCTCATTAATTTGGTCGAGGGACTCGAGCAGTAGCCATTTGTTGTCTCTCTAATTGAAGTGCCTTCTGTGATGAGAGGGGACTTCCAGTTCCACTGGAATCATTGCTTTTGAACCATATGATAAGGCAAATGAAGAGTGCCTAATCGTAGATTTATGCATTGTCATGTAAGCTCATAGTGCAAGTGGAATCTCATCAACCTAATTTCCTTTTGCTTTAATCAGCCATTTATTAATGATGGTTTTGATGATTTTGTTCACTACTTCCACTTACCCGTTTGATTATGGGTGCGCTACCGTGGAAAAGCTCTTCTAGATCCGATGACGCTTGCAAAAGTCCTTGAACTCTGCACTCTCAAACTGAGTCCCGTTGTCTATGATAATTATTTGTGGTACTCCATACCTGCAAATAATATTTTTCATCACAAAATTAACTAATTTTTTAGTAGTGATCATGCCAAGCAGTTCTGCTTCAACCCATTTCGTAAAATAATCAACTACAATGATAACGTATTTGGCTTCTCCTTTTTCTATTGGTAGTACACCGATTATATTGATTCCCCAGATTGCAAATGGCTTGGGACAGACCGCATAAGTCTGCTGAAATATCCATAGCAAAGTATCCTTCTCCAATATCTGCCCCCAGTGTTGTCACCGTAGCTTCCTTCATGAATTTCCATGAAGATCTTCCTAGCTTCATCCATGGTTACATACCCGAGAAAAGAGGAGGAGACTCCTCTCTTGTGCAACACTTCATCCTATATTATGAATCGTAGTGCCTTTCGAAGGAGCTTCTTTCGTTCGTACCTGTCTTTAGGAAGTATCCCCTTAAGTAAGTAGGCCTTTGTTGGAATTATCCACGACTCTTCCTCCTTTGTAATTTCTAGAACCCAATTAAAGTCCATTTGATCTATGGTAGAAGCAGTCAATACTTCTACTGGAAGCAATCCCATCAGCTGCGCTTCTCCGGAGCTGGCTAACTTAGCTAAGGAATCAGTCTTCATATTCTCTTCTCTAGGAATGTGAGATATCATATAGTGTTCAATTTCATTGAGCAACTCCCAAGCTTTCAACAAATAAGGGGCAAGTTTTGCACCCTTAGTATGATGTTCCCTTCTAAACTGGCAGACAACTTGTTAGGAGTCGCTGTAGATATGCAAATTTTTATTCCAGCTCCTTCACAATCTTCAGTCCTGCTATCAACACCTCGTATTCCACCTCATTGTTGGTCGCAGGAAATTCCAGCTTCGGTGCATAGTAAATTGATCATGCTTCGCGAGTTTCAAGCAAAACTTCTTCTCTTGAGAAGAATTCGTTTGACGCACCATCAATGAACAATTTTTAGTGGGATACTGTGACTGTTATGTCCTCCTCCTCATCATCTCGAATAGTTAACTCGACGATGAAGTAAGCCAGCGCCTATCCGTTAATCGCTCTTCGGGGATGATATGTCACATCATACTAGCTCAACTTGATATTCCACTTTAGAAGCCATCCCGAAGTCTTGGGTCAATACAATACCTATTTCAAAGGTTGATCTGTTAATAACTTGATCAAGTGAGCATGGAAATACGGTCACAGTTTCCTAAACGCTATCAGCAAGCAATATGCTAGCTTTTCCAATTTCGGTTAGTTTCGTTTGCATCCGGTGAATCACTTGCTAATGTAATAGATAGGACGTTGGACCATAGCTTTCTCATACAAAAGTGTTGCGATTAATGCGTGGGCAAATACCGCCAGGTAAATGAATAAGTCCTTGTCGTCCACTAGTTTAGATAGAACTGGCGATGTCTTTATATGTCGCGTTAATTCTTCAAAAGCAGTCTGGTAGTCCTAATTCCATTCAAAGTTCTTCTTAACCTTCTTTAATGCGTTAAAGAACGGTATACACTTATCCATCACTTTGGAGATGAATCGGCTCAATGCTACGATCTTTCCATTTAAGCTTTATAATTCCTTCTTCGTTGTCGGGGCTCTAACGTTTCATAAGGCATTAATTAGCTCCAGATTGGCCTCAATACCCCTTGCGTTTATAATAAAACAAAGAAATTTCCTAGAAGCAACTCCAAATGTACATTTGAGCAGGTTCAATTTCATTTTGTACTTTCGAAGGATCTCAAATATCTTCAAGAGATCATTCAGATGGTTTTTAGACACTTGCGACTTCACCAGCATATCGTCCACATACACTTCCATCGTTCTCCCAATCTAGCCTTTGAATATTGCATTCACCAGTCTTCGGTAAGTAGCTTCGGCGTTCTTCAGACCGAACTTCATTAAGCAATATAGTCCCAAGTCTATGATGAAGCCAGTGTTCTCCTGATCTATTTCATGCATCATAATCTGATTGTACCCTGAGTAGGTGTCCATAAATGAGAACAGTTCATGTCTCGCGGTTCCATTAACAAGCTGGTCGATCCTAGGCAATGGGACGCTATCCTTCAGGCAGGCTTTGTTCAAATCTGAGTAGTCAATACCGGTTAGCCACTTGCCATGGACCAACGTCGGGTTTGACACCCACTCAGGATATGTTTCATTGCGGATAAAGCCGTTGACCAACAGCTTATCCAATTCTTCCTTCAATGCAGTGGATCACTCTGGACCAAGGCTGCATCTCTCTGCCTTACTGGCGTGAACTTAGAATCGATGTTAAGTGTGTGGCACGCTATCTCCGGCAATATCCCACACATATCGAAATGCATCCAAGCGAACATATCTAGATTGGCACGAAGAAAGTTTATCAATTTCTTTCTCATCTTGATTCCAAGCTATGAACCTATTTTCAAGACCTAAGTTGGGTCGTCCATGTCAATTGGGATAGCCACTTTAATCTCCACTGGTCTGCCGCATTTCCCTTGAACTCTTATTCCTAGGGTCTATAGCCTTATTGAATCGACTATGGTACTAGAGCCAAGGGCGGTTCTATAATTGCTATGTTTGCGATTCTTGAATGTAGAGAGTCATCCCCAAATTCTTTCCCTTTTCATGACGTTTAGCTTCACGTAATTCACCAACATAACATTCCCTTATAGCATTTTGATCCCCTCTTACAACCTCTATTCCATTCTCCGTTGGGAATTTCATCATGAGACACCATGGAGCTAAAGTAATTCTAAAGTCAGCAAGGGCCAAACGGTCCAAAAAAGCATTATAAGCATAATACTCATCAACAATCATGAAGATCTAGATAAAAACCACCATATATTATCCTTCTTCAAGTTCTACAGTAGGTTGATCACACCAATCAGCTGCTTAGGTTATCCGTAAATCCCTAAACCTTCATTTTGCAGGTGGTCACATCCTTCATGCTAATCTTCATTTGGTCAAACGTCTTCCGAAATAGGATGTTGATCGATATTCCATTGTCAACCAATACTCGATGCACAACTGCTGGTCTGATCCTAACCATTATCACCATTGGGTCGAGAGTCGGTGCTTCTAGGCCTTCAGTGTCCCAATTTCTAAACACATGTCATCCGTAATCACCCTTTATTGCTTAGCCAGAGCTCTGTCTTTGACGATGTAGCAACTCTTCTGAGGTACATGCTTCAAAGGACTAGCATGTCGCTCCATTTCACCCTAACTCTTTTTCTTTAGGTGAGGTCCTACTATAATAGGGTTTATAGCCAGTCTTCCATCTATTTGCTTGGGCCCTTCTCCATTGGGTCCAGGTGGTTGTCCTTGAGAATTCGACCCTTGGGGTTCGACATGTTGATTGGCTTTGGCGGTTTTCACATAATGCTAGAGCATGTTGTTTCTTATCGCATTAAGTCCTTAAGATGCCGACATTCATTTGTTTTATGCCCGTGAGTTTTGTGGAAGTGACAATACTTCCCTAATATCTTTTGTTGCTCGGTCGCTTCCCTCCTGGGCGATTTATTATATTACTCACTTTCCTAGGTGTCCAAACTGTCATTCAACGGCGTATAGTCCTCGGGTCATAGATTCCTCAGACGTTTCCTATACCCGTCACACCTAACAGCATTTTGATTCGTCTTCTTCTGATTTGTAATTTTCCCTGCATTTCCTACAGTAGTTCCAAAACTACTTCCATCCTGTTTGACAGCGACGTTAGTCTAGATCACCTCTTTTAAGTACTAATCGACATGCTTGCCTTCAACCATATTTGCTTCTTCCAGCATCAAAAACCGATTTGACTTTCAGTGGAATTCCTCCATGGTAGTTGGTTGCTTCATTTTATCCATCTACCGAAATCTGTGTCTAGGTGAATGCTCCAAACAAGTGCCATGAAAACAAGATCTTCCTTCGAATTGCTAACCTTCATGACAACGATGTTACAATAGGTTCAAGAAAGCTTTCAATGACTTCTTAGGCCCTTGAGAGAAGCCAGATAAGGACATAACATCCTTCGATCGTACTATGTGGAGCCTGAACTTCTCTATAAACTTCTTAGCCAATTCATCAAACGTCGATATGGATTTAGGTGCGAGCCTAGTAAACCACAAAGAAGCAACTCCTTCCAAGAATATAGGGAAATGCCTACAAAGAGTAGCATCTGTAGCTCTAGCTCCATCCATATGCTATTCGTATTTAAGTATGTGTTGTTTGGGATTAGTAGTTCCATTGTAGAATGGCATTGTCGGCATGGTGAACTTTCTGGGGTATTCTTCTTTCAAGATATTTTTAGTAAATTGGGTTTGGCTTGGTGCACAACCACAGTCTTCATCTTTCTTGCCCCAGCTTTCCTCCACCAACCGTTTGACCATGTCAGCGATGTACTCCTAGGTCGACTGTCGGGGGCTACACCGAGTGTTTGACTCCACAAAAAATCTTGGCTTGCCAACTGATGTCTAGATTCTCCATCTCTAGGAGAACCACTTCTGCAGAGTTCCATTGGCACCCCAGTTGGTCTTGCCATGGTAGTTTGGGCTCTAGCTCTAGTGTTTTGTCTATTAACATCTGTGTCCAACTCCAAACCATCACCATCCAACTGTAAGTCCACTTCCTCATTAGTACATCCAATGCATTGTCTTCTTGAACATCCTTCACATAGGCATTCCTATCGATGCCAACTTGTCTTTTTGTAGGGGGGGCACTCTTGCTTCCTCCTATGACAACACCTGCAGTAACTACCATCTTCTTTTGCTTCCTATCTTTCTTGTTTAGGCCAGAAACTGAAGAGTTCTCTTGCTTTATTATAGGAGAAGTTTCTCTTTTAATGTTTGCATCAAAATTTGGTATAAACACCCAATAGAGAGTTTGTAGAGAAATAAATAAAGAATCTAAAATGAAAACAAAGGAAATAAGTAATGAAATAGCAGAAAATCAAAGCAATAACAGGAACACTATGATTTATAGTGGTTCGGTGTTGTTTGCCTACGTCCACTTTAAATAGATTGCTTAATTAATCACTTTGTAAACTGAGTACAATAGCGATCAGATGAAAATCCTTAGTTACAATAGAGTAAAAAGCAATTAGCAGCGTAGAAGTCCCGAAAATGAACAACCAAGCCTATATTTATAAATGAAGATGGAAAAATATTTTCCTGAAAGTTCGGAAGAAGGACCTCCAAGGCCATATGGGTCCATAACTGGGATCTCATGGCCCAAATACCAAGGAATAATGATCGGCGCCAATCCCTATTTTCAGAGAATTTGGGGGTGCAATCCATATGGTAGCTTCCCCATGTTGTAATAGCTTTGACTCCGAGTTTCATGCCAATTGGATTAGTAGAACTTGAGCTATTGCTCGATCTTTGCTTCATTATGAGTTGTCTTCTGATTTTAGTTAATCCCTATTGAGGGAAAAGGGCCAATCGCTCTTATTTCATTCTTTGAGGTGCGATCCCTAGAGTAGCTCCTTAGGGCCCCCATATCTTGCTCACAAAATTTCATATGCACTGGACTTATGGATCTTGAAATATTAGTTGGTTTCCATTGAATTGCACTTGCTCTCTGAAGTATGTCGATCCCTATGTTGGAGAATGGTTATAGCCAATCCCTCCTCTATGTTGAACTATATTCCAAACTTTAGACATTCTGCATTGCATATCCCTCAATTCCGTTAAACCACGGCTTTACATATCCATTTGTACTTAACTTCAGGACCCCACAATCATCGCTTTGGACTTACTGGCCTTGACGACAGTCAATTCTAACTTGTTCAATCAGCTCGAATATAGTTGGGTCAAAATGCTAGATAACATTTGCCCCCTCAAAGTACGCCTTGTGATGATCATGGCGTGCTTTGAATCAAAGCAAGTTAGAGTCGTAAGAAAGAAATCCATCCAATTTTCTGAATGGTGCTACATTTCCATTGAATTATTATTCCAAAATGTTCTATTTCTCTTTGATCGTTATGATGCTTGGTTGATTTCCAATAGCATAAATTTAGAATTATATTCCGCCAGATAATGTCTATGTTTGACTCTACGAGACTAGCAAGCTTTGCCTATCTGATCTTGTCTCGACCTTGAAAGCTTCAGGTTTGAATTCAATTTCTGTCGATTTCAAAAGGTGAACCTTTAGACGATACACATGCACATTTAGGTACATGTTCTTTTTGCTGGCTTTCAGACGCGTTTGTACGCATACGATTCATTGCCAATTTTCGTTAAGTTAAATGCAATTTCATTGCGTTTTGTATATATGTACTTTACATAATTTTCATGTACATGTTTGTGTGCACATAGGCTCATGGCCGATCCCTTCTTTTTTTTCATTTTTCTTTTTTTATGCATGTAGGGATGACATTCTTTTAGCTGATCCCTCCCTCCTCTTCTCTCTCTTTTTTTACGTATAGGGATCGAAATTCTTTTAGCTGATCCCCCTCCTTTCTTCTGACTTTGTTAAGAAACTAAGGCAGGCTGAACCCCCATCTCCCATATATAAGCTTACACTTTTCTTCTTAACCTTCACTTATTCATCTTTTCTCTATTTATTACGACCGAACCGTCATCCCATTTCCTTAGAGCTGAACCCTTCATCCTTTCATAAATTCGATTTCATTCCTTCAAATCAAACATTGCCTCCCTCCCTTAATTCACCATCTTCTCTTGCTCCAAGCCATCACTCCATCTTCAACCTGAACTGAAGTCGAAAATCTCCTCTCGAGCAACTTGCACTCTTTAAACTTAGGTTGGTTTTCTTGCTTTTAGCCTTTAACTTGTGACGAGATGATGGGTTTTGTCGTGTTGGTGGTCGAAGTTGTTTAGGGGAGATGAGACTATGAATTAGGCAAGGAATCAATTGAAACATAGGTGAATGGAGAGGGTTCGAAGTGAATGTTGGAGGTAAGTGTGAAAATGTTGAAGTAGAGGGATCGACATTTGAAGTTTGAAGAGGGGTCGGTCATGTTTGGTTAGGCATAGGAGTTGGTTGCATTGCTAAGTAGAGGGATCAGCTATTTACTATATAGGAGGAGTGTAAATGGCGCTAAGTAGAGGGATTGGTAGTGGAGTGCTATGGATGGAGGGATCGGTTGTTATCAGGGAAAGGGATCGACACAAATAGTCTAGATAGAGGGATCAGTTATTCTACTTTGTAATAGGGATCGGCTGTAGACCATATAATAGGGATCAGTTGTTTGCATAAAGGGATCTGCTAAATAGGCTTAGGTGATTTTTTTATAAAGGGATCGATTAAGGGTACTTAGCCGACTCTAAGCTTTGAAATGAACTTGGAAACCAATCCATATTCATTCGCATTAACAATTAGAACCATACCATCCCAATAAACTTGAACATATGACAATAATGAACAATAGGACTTGCATATCCAATACAAATTCGAAATCAAACGACCAAACTTCTTGAACTTAGAACATGAACTAAAACTTAACATATAGACTTTAATAATGGACTTTACACTTTGACATGTCGATAGTCGATCCCAACCTTACACAACCGATCGATTCAAATGCCAATTGAGACAATCAACGATGATGATCACTCTGGTCGAAATCCAAAATCTCATCATTTACTTTTGCTTTCAATTTTAAACTATTTATCTCTGCATTACAAAACAACGCACTACAATAGCTTACACTTAGCATGGGGGACAGGTAAAATTTTATAATCTCGATTATCAACTAAGTTTAGTTGATATGGGCTCCTGACGTTTAGAGCTTTTAGCTGCAAAGCCTTCTGAACAACCTTCATAGCAATCATGGATCTAAGTCAAGTTCTGCAACTATCTCCGACAGACTCTCCCCTAGTCGTCAGTTTGAGTAACCGGAGGTTTCCGGCCCGTCGATTGACCTTTTCTCCGATGTTCATGTCCTTTCGATGGAAGATATAAGTCCTGCCCCGAACACTATAGAAGGTGCTATATATCTAGATAAGCCGATAGATTTCCAAGCCTCCAGAATTTGTGAGGCCTTTTCGCAGACTATGCTCTAAACATGGGATTCCGTTTGGAGATGTCCTACTTCCTTCGATAAATGACAGGGCTCATTTGTCCCCGAAGGGATATACAATATGCAATAAATTCATGTGTTGGGCCTATTGTGTGCCGCCTTTCAATTCTTTTATCTAAGAAATGCTAAATTATTTAGGAATAGCTCCCGCTCAGCTGCATCCAAACATTTATGCTTTCCTTCATGGCACCTTCTTATTATTTATGGATGTTCTGTTCTGTCCACTAACTCCTGAGGACATCAGGTTTATTTACGACTTCAAACGACGGACTGGAAGCCTCTCTTACACTTTTCTCGAGCCTTTGCCTAACTTCCAAGTTCTAACTAGCGCTTGGAACAAGCTCAACATCTTTAAACATGAATGGTTTTCGTTATTTTCCTGCCAGGCTTTGCGTGGCGATGGTTGGAAGGATGTAAGTGTTGTCTTCACTTTATTCTCAAATTCTTTAATCCAAGTCATATCTTGAACTAAATAATACTTTGAAAATTTATTGGTGTCCATCCACATCCAAAAGGTGATAGTTTCTCAAGGGCGGTTTCTGCAATTAGTGCCACCCCAGTTGAAGGTATGGATGTCATATCCCTTGTAACCGATGAATGGTTATCTCTGTATGGGATGCTAGAAGAAGGTCGTAGCATTGAGCTTCCAGGGAGTGTTGCACCACTCATAAATGTGGCGGAACAAGAAGGTGGCACTAATAGACCTGTCATGCCCTCGGTCGAAGGGACTCAGGACAACACTGAAGAGGGTGAAATTAGAGGTCTCAAAACTGACAAGCCTAACAGCCCTGATGTAGGTACGGGCAAAGCGCCTGTAGTCGAACCATCACAAGACGCACAACCTCACATGCCAACAAGGAGAGGAAAGAAATTCGCGTATAAACTATGTAGGATAAAAACCACTAAAGTGCCCGAGTTTATAATTACCTCAATTGATGAAGAGCCTTCTTCCTAACATTTAAAAAGTTCGATGGAAGGGTTCTTGAATCTTCCGATCCCTGATGATATCATGACTTATGACTTCCCTAACATCAGTATTAAGGGGCTCAATTCTTCCACCAGGAGTGGTGACAGCATTCTCCCACTAGCAAAGGGGAGAAAACTCCTATGAGCAAGGCTACAGCGACTGGTCCGTCAGAGGGACACTAGGACACACACAATCACGCGCACTTTACTATACGATTTTCATCTACCTTTAGTTCGATGTTCACTTATATATTCTTGTTTGGTTTGTAGGTGTAATATCTTAATCCAGTGTCTTAGATCGCTTGAAGAGCTCATCAAGGCAGTACAGATCCAGTCGCAGTCTAGAATTGGGTAGGCGTAGAGGAGAGATGATGACCGGGAAAGAAGTCATCGTTCGAGGGAGTCTTCATCTTCCAACCATAAGTACGAATCTCAATCGTCTCATCAAGAAGCTCAGTCTAATCTTCCTGTACACAGCTGCGACCGGACTTCTTTCCGTGCTCCTTAAATTGTTATGCCGCTTGAACAATATTCTGGTTTATCTGGTTCCAAATAGTCCCGTGATTGTAGATCGAGTAAACGCCCACTTGTCACTTCTGATCCTGCTTTGCCTACTGCAGCTCATGAGGCTTCCACGGTAGAAAAATTGGCCGAACTTAAGGTCAATTTCCCAAAAAATTACTTCGATGGGCTTAAGTTCCTTCCATTTATACAATCCCAAGAAGCACTAAAGTGACCCTTTCATGCGTTAATGTCATCTTTGTGCAACACGAAGCATTCCAACATCTGGCCAAAAAAATCATTGAGGTATCCATCGAGAGACAACATGAAACAATCGCCTCAAGCTTGAGGTGATCCATGGCAAAGATATAATTAAACATCAAGGCAATGAAATCTCGCAGTTGACGGCAAAGCCACCGCATTAGAAAAAAGTGCCAAAGAAACATCTGAGGCGGTTAGTTGTCAAGAAGCAGCTCACAAAAAGGAATCAGATGCTGCCCTTAATCGCAGTAGTGTGATTACTTTGGAAAAGTTACATTGCAAAAGGAGAAAAATATTTTGGCCTGTCGTGTTGAAGAATTTGAAGAACTACTTAAAAAAGAGATGGAAGAGAAGCTCGAAGCTCCAAAGTAGTCGCAAAGATATTGCAAAGAGGCTATCGAAGCTCGAGTACTGAAAATTAAGCTTGATGAGCAACTCGCTCAAATTGAATTCCTCAAAGAAGAGTCAAGGGAAGCGGGTCATAAAGAGATCAGAGAGCAGACCGAGGCCTAGTTAGAAGATGCCAAAGAAGCTGGTCGAAATGAAATTAAGGACATGTCCGATCCTTTGATCGTTGAATATAATGCTAAAATCTTAATTCATCATGATTTAAGTTTCCTTGGAGAGGGATATCCTGAATTGGTCGCTGAGGCCTACGAATACATTATTGAAATGAAGATAAAAGCCCTTGGTGAAGCTAACTTAGATGAAGAGAAGCTGGTGCGAGAGATTCTTCGCGGGGATGAACCTTTAGACCTTGCTGCTGCGAGACTCCGATACTTTGATATTCTAGCACCCACTGGAAAAGGGAGAAACATTACTAATTCTTTGTAGTCCAATCCCAAAGGTCCCCCTTTACTTCAAACTACCAGAGCATCGGTTTCTCTTGGCCTGGGACAGGATCTGTGCTACGATCCGGACAGACCCGGCTATCATTCAAAGGTGATGACTCTTGTTTTAAAAGGGAGCACTCCGACAACAACTGAAAGTCAGTAGGATATAGGTATCCCGATTTGTTCTCCATTATTCGAGAGATTTTGTTCCTCGCAGGTCTTTCGGGACCCAGCTGGACTCTAGGAAGCAGTGCTGTCGTGGAGCGACAATCGACATCTACTGAAATTCTGGTGGCCACTGACATTCCAGGGCTTGACGCTCAAATTATTGGAGTGCTTGATGATGAAAAAGCTGATAACCTGCCATTACCAGATGAATTAGATGACGTTGTGATTACTGGTGCCACCGAACATACTGATGTGCTTAGCTTAAAAGAGCGCATCGAGAGAGAGAGAGAGGAGTTGTTGAAGAAACATGCCAAAGTTGAACCTACTGATATGGACATCAACGATCCAATTCTCGTCCCACTATAAGTCATTCCACTTGGCAGGTCAGTTCCTTAAGAATCTCTCCAACCTCTGAAAGCTTTCCTGCCAAGGGCGGCAAAGGATCGAGTAAAAGGATATGCGAAAGTTTAGGTGGTTCCACTCCCAAGATATCCAGAAGGAAAAAAGGGCAAAAGAAATAATCATTGCTTTAACTTAGTTTGTATATAACTTTTGTAGCTATTTTCTCATTTGTTGGTCATGATTGTGCAAGTATGGCCCTCGCTTTTGAATAAACTTGTACCACAATTTTGAAGTTTAGCATGCAACTAAAGGTTCTTTGTTTCCTGTCGAACTCTTATGTGAATTTTGTCTAAGTAGTCGAGCTATTACTTTTCCACTCAATGTACTTGCAATTCTTTGCTCGTGGTTCGAATGATAATCCATTAATTCTATCCCAAGGCCTCCATGTGGTTGTGGCCCTGAGTCGTACTAAACACGGGGCTCGAGCCCTAGTGTTACACTGTCTGATTCAGTGGTTTGAGTGATTATACTCTTGTCCATAGTCTCGGGTTAGCAGAATTAGATAATGGATGGTCAAATTCCATCCTCAGTGAATTTATCCTCCTCTTGTCGATTTTAGGTCGAAGTTTATGGAATAGTGAGTGTCGAACCACACTCATATATTTGTTTATACTCATATCCATACTTTGGGGATGAGAATTAGTTGGCGAGTGGTTAGATCGCACCTAATTCGTGTTTATACTCCAGTCCATGCTTAGGGGACTTAGAGTTATTTCAAAAAATAGTCGGGCTATACTTTCTCTAATTAATTGATTTCTCCCCATACTTAGCGAGCGATCGGTCATATCACATTCGCTTTTGATTCATATTTGTCCCATCACTTGGTAGGATTGATTTGGCTATCAGTTGGTCAAGTCACATCCATTCTTCATTAGGTATTTCGTTCATCGGGTTGTGAGCGAGAATCATCAGATGAACGTTCAGACCACGTTCATTTTGTTCAGTTCAAGCGTGAACTAATATAATCGGCTAGCTCCAAACCTTAGGAACCTACTTGAACATGTCAATATTAGTTAGTTGGGTATCATAACTAATATGTAATGTTACAACAATCACAAATATGAAGGAAATTTAAAACTTTATTTGCCAAATGGAAAGAAATGACATAATTTATCTTATTACATATCTGAAAAATCAACTGGTAAAGCAAATTCGAAAATTGGATGTAACTGAATGAAAAAGAATAAACTAAGTGAAATAGCATCGTAAATGCTCGTTGTTCCACGCTCTTGGGAGAGTGACGCCATCAACAGTCGCTAGCTTGAAAGTTCCTTCTCCAAGCCTCGATTCAATGACATATGGTCCTTCCCAAGTAGGATTCATGTGCGACGGGCAGGAAAGACCTGTTTTAAGACGAGATCGTCGATTTCAAAGTTCTAGGTTGGACTTTAGTGTTGTAGTATCGAGCGACTCGGTGTCGATGTGCAGCTGCCCTCAAATCAACTTTTTAACACATCTCATTTACAAAGTCTAGAGATTCTAAAAGGAGATCTCTATTCGTTTCGGGATCATAGTAGGTTAATCGATGAGAAGGAACTTCAAAATTTAATAGGAATGACGGCTTCAGAGCCTTAAGCAAGGGTGAATGGAGTATGGCCAGTTGCGGACTTGTAGGTGGTTCTATAAGCCCATAATGCTGTTGGGAGTTCATCCACCCACTTGCCTCTAGCCTTTTCCAAACGCTTCTTCAGAATAGACTTTATGATTTTGTTCACAGCTTCAACTTATCCATTTACTTAAGTGTGAGCAAACTGCTGCAAATCTCTTCTCAATATGATGTCGTCAGTTGAAATCTTTGAATTCAGCACTGTCGAATTGAGTGCCATTATCAATTACAATGGTTCGTGGAAGGCTGAAATGATAGATGATATCCTGGACAATGAAGTTGATTTCTTTCTTTGTCCTAATATTGGCTAAAAGTTATCCTTCGGCCCATTTAGTGAAGTAATCAACTGCCACTATGGCATACTTCACACCACCTTTAGAGATCGGTAAGGAACCGGTGATATTTATGCCCCATATGGCAAACAGCCATGGACTGACCATTTGTGTGATTTCAACTTTGCCAATGAGTCGGTCTCTTTGTTATAATCTCGAGGAATGTGCACGATGTCATAACTCAAAAGCCGATCAATAGCTCTTGGACTTGGATAAGGTACAGGGAGAGTCGTTGTCCTTTAGCTTGGTAATCTCCCCTAACCAGGTAAGCTACCAACTGTGAGTCGCAAAAGATTTCGAGAGATTTTATCCTCAGTTCTTTGGCAAGTTTGAGTCCAGTGATCAGAGCTTCATACCCAACTTCGTTATTCGTTATAGTGAAGTTAAGCTTCAAAGCATAGCAAATTAATCGATCTTCCAAGGTCATTAGCATGATTCTGGCTCCAGAACAACGAACATTGGATGCTCCATCCATATACATTTTCCATCAAATGGTAGGGGCTCCACCGCTTTCAGGGTGATCATCTTGTGCAGTGAATTCTACTATAAAGTCCACCCATGCCTATCCCTAGATAGCTCCCCAAGGGAGATAAATAATGTCGAATTGACTTATTTCGATGTTCCACGTGAGTAACCTCCTAGACGTCTCAGGTCCTTTCAACTCCTATTCATCGTGAATGTAAGGGCTAGTCGGTGTAAATGTTGATTGAATGAGCCTGAAAATAGGGGTGGAGCTTTCTTGAAGAAATCAACAAGCAGTATTCCAATTTCTCTATCTTCAGATGGTTCCTTTCAGCTCCTATTAATCGTTTGCCAACATTATAGACCGGTCTGTAGATCTGATTCTCCTCATGAAGCAGTGCAACACTTATAGCATGTACCGACACGACGAAGTAGATATATAAGTCTTCGTGATCTACCGACTTTGACATGATGGGAGGCCTCTCAAGGTGGTTCGCCAAAGCTTGGAACGCGTCTTCACAATCCTACGTCCATTCGAAGTTCATTTTCCCTCTTCTAATCAAATCGAGGAAAGGAATGCATTTATCGATGGCTCTGGAAATACTTAGAGCGGCAACCTCCTATCTAGGCTCTGTACTTGTTTGATGGTCTTCGACACTTAGATGTTGCGAATTTCTTGAATTTTATGGGGAATAGCTTCAATTCTACAGGCATTGACGATGAAAACCAAGAACTTTCCTGATGCTACGCTAAAAGAACACTTCAAAGGATTGACCTTCATTTTGTAATATCAGAGGATATCGAACATTTCTGTTAAGTCTCTAATGTGGTCGCTCGATCGTTATGACTTCACGAGCATATCATCCACATATACCTCCATTTTCTTTCCAATCTAATCTTTAAACATTCTGTTGACTAGGCGTTGATAGGTCGCACCAGCATTATTCAATCCAAATGGCATTACTCCATAGCAATATAATCCAACATCGGTAATGAAGCTCGTATGCTGCTGATTGGGAATGTGCATCAGGATTTGGTTATATCCCGAATATGCATCCATGAAAGATAAGAATTTGTGTCCTGTGCTCGAGTCTACCAGCTAGTTGATCATTGGAAGGGGAAAACTGTCTTTCAGGCATGACTTGTTCAAGTCCGAGTAATCAACGCATGTCCGCCATTTTCCATTCGTCTTTCTCACAAGTACTGGATTAGATACCGATTTAGAGTATAGGGCGTTGGCAATAAACCCATTGCCTTTGAGTCTATCCACCTCCTCTATAAGGGTAGCATATCTCTCCAGATTCATGCCATGCCTTTTCTGTTTCAATGGGACATGCCTCGGGTTGATATTTAATGCATGGCTCGCAATGGTATGCGAGATCCCACACATATCAAAATGAGTCCAAGCGAACACATCTAGATTCGCTTGGAGAAATCCTGCAAGTCATTTCATCATCGGGGGGCTGAGCTGTGATCCGAACTTTAGTACCCGCGTAGCTGACCGTGAAATCAATCATCAGCTCAGTTGGTGTAGCCTTGGTCTCTTTGGGCTCCTCCTTGTCATCCCTCAGATCTATGTCTTTATAGAACTGACTATGGCACCCGAGCCAAAGCCCAGGCGCTGGTTGTCAATCTTCGGCAGTTTGGATGTGGACAGACTTATCCACACCCTTACTTTTCTCCTTCCATTAAGCATCTCTCAATTCAGCTGCATAACAGGTAAATCCGGTCGCTTGATCACTATGCACAAATCTAATACAGTTATCCATTGGGAACTTCAAAATCAAACACCATGGGGCAAGAGCTGCCCAAAATTCAACAAGGGATGGTCGGTCCAAAAAGGCATCGTATGGAGAGTCAACGTCCAAGACAAAAAATGGTAAAATCTACACTCTGTTATGGTCACCTTCTCCCAACTCCATGGGCAATTCGACTTATCTGACAGCTTTGGTCGTAGCACCATTAAAGCCATGAATGTGGGCTTTATACGGTTTCAAATCCTTTATTTCCATCCTCATCTGATCGTAAGCCTTTTTGAAAATCATATTAACGTAACTTCCACAATCAACCAAAATCCTCCTTACTAAGGCAGGGCCGATCATGGCCGACATGACTATTGAGTCGATAGTCGGTGCCTTCACCTTATCTGCATATTTGTTTCTGAATACAATGTCATCTGACACTGTAAGCTGCTGTTTTGCCGGAGATCCGTTTTCTGTATTAAAACAACATTCAAATTCATATGCTTGATTGCGCTAGCGTAGCGCTCCATCTCATGCCAATTCTTATCTGCTGGATGCGGTCCTTCGACTATTGTACTGATAACTAATCTTCCACCAGTCCACACAGGCTCCTCGGCCCTATGTGGAGTTTGTCCTCGATTGGGGTCAGATGTTCCCTGCCTACCGTCCTGTAGGGTTTTAACAAACTACTATAACTTTATTTCTTGAATCAATTTCTCGATTATATCCTGGAGATGCCTATACTCATTCGTGTTATGTCCATAGCATTCGTGAAACCGACAAGTATTTCCCGATCTACTTCTGTTTCTCTGTCGATTCTTTTGGAGGTGGCTTCCTGTACTGCATTGTATTGCAGGTAGACAAATAGTTGTTCTCTAGAGATGTATTTAGTGGTGTGTAGGTGTCATACATTGGAATCCTAGGCTTTCCTCTTCTAGAATCCATTTTTCGGTCACGGTTCCAATCACCGCCTTTCTTTTGCTGATTCAGTTTATTTTGGACATTCACTTGAATTTTTCCAGAACTATCACCAGATTACTTCACTGCAATGTTACTCTGCACTTTCTCTCCACTTGGTCCCACAACATTCTTTTTCCTAGATCATCTAGCTTCCTCTTTCCTTAAGTACTAAGCTACTTTTGCATAGAAACGTTCCAATGTTGTGGGTGGTTTTCCGGCTAACCAATCGCCAAAGCTAGATTCTAGATCAATCCCTCTCGTTGCCGCCATCGATATTGAATGGTCACTCAGATTATCGACTTCTGTGATAGTTGTATGAAATCTCTCTAACTAATCTTTTAGCGATTTTCCTAGAGCCTTGATCACGCTGGATAGGGACATCACATCTTTGGGGTAAGTTGCATGCATACGGAACTGCTCTACAAACTTTGTTGCTAAATCGTCAAATCAAAAGATTGAACGAGGTGGTAAAATCATAAATCACATCGTTGCTACTCCAGAGAGGGTGATAGGAAAACATCTACGCTTTATTGCACCATCAACTCATGCAGAATCCATCAGCCATTCATATCTCATGATACGCTGCCTAGGGTCGGTTTTTCCCTCATAAGCAGGCATTGACGGCATATTGAACCTTCTTGGATACCCCGCATGTAAGATATTGTCGGTTAATGGGGTATGCTTCTCGAGATGCCCCAATCATCATTGGTCAAGCCATGGCTCTCCCTGACTAGCTGTCTAACCACAGCCAACAAGTCCGGCGTTTAGATAGTTGGAGCAAGAGGCGGTCATGCTCCACTTCACATAAATGGTCCGGTCGATTTCTACAGGCCATTCCACGCCTTTTTAGCTCAACACCCTCTCGATGTATATCACGTACGTTCACTTCATCGTCTTTTCGGGGAGGCAATTAGTCTACATCCATCTAAACACCAACATCTAAATCAGTCACAACAACTCCAGCTTGGGCTCCATCATGGAAATGTAGGCTCCCTCCTCTGGAGAAGGGATCAGTATCGATCCCTATGTAGGGGTCAGCACCGATCAGTCTCGACGGATCATCTTGGTTTGCCTATTAATGTCCTGAAGCTTCTGCGTGATATCCATCAGCTCTACAAAATTTGCGTCTATGATAATCATCTGATGGACTAGAAATCTCCAATGTAGAATAACGGGTAGGCTCCCTCCTAGCTTTCCCGCGCTATTACTGACTGAGTTGGTTCTTTAGATCGATATTGGCTTGAATCTACTGATTCAACTGTCGGCGGTTGTGCATTAACTCTATCATTAGATTCTGGAATTCAGCTCTTATGATGGAATTAGCCGGGTTCTGGACATTAATTAGATTGGTAGCATTCACATCTACTGGTAGATTGCTTGGGCCTTCTTGCTGGATGTTAACATTCTTGTTTTCTTCTGCGTGTTGAGAAGTAAATCTGGTTTACCATTATAGATAATTTTCCTTAGAATTTTGCAAATCTGAATAGAACGAACAAGCTTCTTGAAGATAATTCCGGATCTTTTAGAGGGATTTATGCAATCCAGTAGCAACAAAGGGATCCAAACAGGGCTGAGAATCTCGCTCTCAATGAAAGCACCAAAATGTTTGCACCAAAATATGGCACAAACACCCAATAGAAAGTTTGTAGAGAAATAAATGAAGAGTCTAAAATGAAAATAGAGGAAATAAGTAATGAAATAGCAAAAAATCAAAGCAATAACAGGAACACAACGATTTATAGTGGTTCGACATTATTTGCCTATGTCCATTTTGAATAGATTGCTTTATTAATCACTTTGTAAACTGAGTACAATAACAATCGGATGAAAATCCTTAGTTACAATACAGTACAAAGCAACTAGCAGTGTAAAGGTCCCGAAAATGAACAACCAAGCCTGTATTTATAGAGCAAGATGGCAATATATCTTCCTGAAAATTCGGTAGAAGGACCTCCAAGACCTTATGGACTCATAAGAGGGATTGCATGGCCCAAATCCCAAGGAATAAGGATTGGTGTCGATCCTTATTTTCAGGAAATTAGGTGTTGTGATCCCTATGGTAGCTTCCTCATGTTGTAATATGCTTTGACTCCAAGTTTCATGCCAATTGGATTAGTAAAACTTGAGTTATTGCTCGATCTTTGCTTCAATGTGAGTTGTCTTCAGATTTTAGCCGATCCCTATTGAGGGAAGAGGGTCGATCCCTATTGAGGGAAGAGGGCCGATCCCTCTTAGTTCATCCTTTTGAGGTGCGATCCCTAGGGTAGGCTTCTTAGGGCCTCCACATCTTGCTCATAAAATTTCATATGCATTGGAGTTATGGATATTGAAATATTGGTTGTTTTCCATTGAATTGCACTTGCTCCCTGAAGTATGTCGATCCCTATATTGGAGAATGGTTATAGCCGATCCCTCCTCTATGTTGAACTATATTCCACATTTCAAACATTCTGCATTGCATATCCCTCAATTTCGTTCAACTACAGCTTCATATTACCATCTATACTTGACTTCAGGACCCCACAATCACCACTCTGAACATACTGGCCTTGACGACAGTAGAATCAAACTTGTCCAATTAGTTTGAATATAGCCGGGTCAAAATGCCTGATAACATCTAACACTTCTTATCGCTGATGGTTGCAAGGTTAGCAACGTGTCCATCTTATCCATGAGAGCTTTCTGGCTATCCGTCATCTTCTGGTTAAGTTCATGGATCATCTTATTAAGCTCTCCTTTAGTAACAACTTCCTATTGAGCAGAGGTAACTAGTATTACATTTCCATTATTAACTTCTGTTTGGTGAGGGTCCATCATCACTATTAGCTATCATTCCTACGGAGCAACCAAAAGTAGATCTTCCTTTACTATGCGCCATTGATCTTCTACAGTAAGTTCCCAAACTTCTTAGAGCTAGTTTTCTGGATATAACTACCGAATCTCTCCAAATCCACAATAGAAATCTAGATCTAATCCAAGATTCAGTTCTCTTAGTGAAAGCACTGAATTGTTGATGCCAAAATGGAGCAACATGACCTAGATCTGGCAGATAATAGTAGAAACAAAGAAAAACAACAGGAGGATACAAGATTTTTATAGTGGTTTAGCAATCTCTGGCCTACGTCTACTTTTTAATTTTATTGATTATTGATCTGAGAGTTTGTATGAGATTATAGAGAATTATAATCACAAGCACAAGAAATTGACAAGTTCCAAGGCCTATAATTCCCAAGTAGCTGCCTTGGTGACAATTGTGAGGGTGGAAGATGGTGAAGGTCAATGGAATGCCAAATCTAGAGCCGTGCAGTTAATGCCCCGCTATTACCCCGCTACAATCCTGCTATATCTTATAGCGGATTTCTACCGCTACGATTTTTCCATATAGCCCTAAATATAGCCTTTCCGCTTTAAGCCCCACTATTTTTGCTATATCCCGTTGTTCCCGCTATATTCTGCTATTTCCGCTATATCTTCTTTAAAAGTAATGAATTGAAAAATGACATTTATACATTATAAAAAATATGAAATTAATTTATTTAACTGAATTTTTAATATATTTTCAGAAATGAAAATACTGTAATATTCTACTAAATTCAATTATGTTATATAACAGTTTTACGTTTATTTACAGTATATTCGTACATGTTTTTATTAAATATTATTTATGTATTAATTATAATTCAATTGAATGTTAATTTTTCATTTATTACCATTTATATATTTATAAAAACATCAAGTACGAGTTTTATATGCTATTTTAGAGTCATCCGCTATATCCTGCTATATCCTCGCTGTATCTCCGCTATGACTTTTTGCAGCTCCGCCGCATTGAATCTGCCGAGCGCTTTAACTGCACAGATCTAGAGTGAAGAAGAAAGATTAGGGAGCAAATCTTGTTTTGGTTGCACTATGGTTTGTATTTATAGGGAAATAGAGGTACCGGGTTAGAAGCCTACTTGTACTAAGGTTCAGGAGATAGCCCAAAGTCGAACAAGAGAAACTGGAGGCACACGAGTTAAAAATTTAACTTAGTACCGACCTAACATAACCCGGTACAAACTTATAGGTATTGCTGCAAGTTGAACTATTTTGCTTGCATTGCTCTCTTATCTTCTATTCAATGTGTTTTATGCTCTTTTCTACCGACTTTGGATTGATTCCAGTAATTTTCCCATTACCATTTGAGTTATCCTGCTTTCTGGTCTTCTTTCCATCTACCTTGGAATTGGTCATCCAAACTCTGGGAAAACCACTTGATCATGAGTTGTCAGGGTAATATACAAGAAGTATGGAGTTTGGGAGGTGAAATGGGGAGGAATTATAGGTCGGTACCGACCTATGTAACTCGGTACTGAGTTATGCCATTTGTTGCAAACCATCTGAAACTTATTCGAGTTGTTTCTCTTTTCCTTCTAAGTGTGCTTCCAAGTTTTCAAGTCATTTTGTCTTCGTCTTGATGTTCTAACTTCCATTGACTTCTGCTTGGTTAAAATCCAATTAACACTATGTCTTTCCTTAGTCACCGTTATTTTTCTATAAATCTAGGTGGATGTAGGAAAACCGCAGGCAACTTTGTATGCCCTCCTTATGATAAAGTGCGAGGAGTATGAATGGCATATGAAATTCCATGTTCTTTTCCTATGTTTAAGTTAGTGTGATTTTTTGTAACACCAACAACCGAAGACCGAAGGGAAAGCCTCATTCAATCGATTTGATATCTGGGGCTTTGATGGTCTGTTTACCAAAGGCAAAAGGTTATTAGTGGAAGTTAAGTTAAGCTTCAAGAGCTAGTGTTGATAGCTAGAGTTATTGATCTATGTCGAGAGGACATGCTAGAGTTAAAGCCAAAAGTGTACAAAAGCAGCAAAGAAACACTAAAATTTATAGTGGTTCGGGCTAAATCCCTATGACCACTTTATCCTTTCCTTTTTTTAAAGACTTATACTAAAGTCAAATGGCTGTTATGATACACAGTCAGCTAAGTTTGCCATTAATGAGTTATAAAAAGCTCTAATATAGAAAAATACAGTTGGTTATTAGTATGTGAATCATGATGCTGTCAAAAGGTCCATTCTGCACTGGGATCTATGCTAATTTATATCTATTTAAGAAGACACAAATAGATGACGTGGATTACATTATTGGGTTGAGATGCTAGATTGTTGACACTTGGCGTTCCGAGTTGCCTTAAATATAGCATGAAAATTAACAATGTGTATTTTGTGAGTGCCTTCTCTTCGGTTATATCTGGAATGTACACATGGATGCTTGAGATTTAGTAGTATTATAGTATCGATGTAACTCTTTTGGGTTGAACCTATCTCTCTTAAGGCTTTGTTCCTTTGGAGTATTTCTCCCTTTGGCTTCCGGTTCTCCATTAATAGTCTGTACTTATTAACAATCGAACATGACGTGAAGTTATCTTGACCTTTCAGTTCAAGCTTCTAGTCGTACGTGTCTAGAAAGTAAATTGAGTTAACTGACCCTTTAGTTCCATAGACCCTTCGGTATGTAACCCCTTGAGCTTTACAACTTTAAGTCTAGGTTTTATAACTTTATTAAGATTACCTAAGGTTTCAAGGCTAGTAGTTTTACTATCCCATTTAGTTGTGTATCTTTGCTTTCTGGAATGATTTTTCTGTAGACCCTTTCGATATTATGTATTTTTACCTGAAAGCCCTTCAATAAAATAAGTTATAATACATGCCCTGTAAATTTACTTTAATCGAAGGCAAAGTGGATTTTAAAGTTTTGAGTTTCAATTCTTTTGCCCAAAGATACTACAGCTAAAGGAATAAACCTGTATGTCATGCATTTAATGTTGCTAACACATGGCATTGTTTAATTGGTCCTTCTGAAAGGCGGCTTCTCCTTTTCTACGCAAGAACTATTTGCCTTCTACCATTACAACCTTTGAAAATAATAATATTGTATTATAAAGGCTATTAAGATCAATGGTGGAGATTTTATTAATTATTTTTATTTTTTAATAAATTATAAAAGTTTTACGCCTCCTTCTTCTTTGTTACTTTTATTTTCACAACTGTTTGATTACCGTTAAAGATCTCCTAAAACCATTAAGTACTCGCCTTTTCTTTCTGAATTAGAAAATTAGTAAGTTTAGTCTTTTTAAATACTTTTACTCTTCAATATGTTTTTATTTGATTTGTATGTTTCATAAAACTGTAACTTGTATGTAATTAATCTCATATGGTTGTATAAACATTAGTGATATTTGATTAATTTTTTGCCTATTTTAGTTGAATTTTTGTTGTTGTTTAGAGTATTGTTTTGACTTTGATTAAGATTAACTGGTTGATATTATCTTTTAGATTGGTGTCTTCACGTTAATTTCGCTCATTTGCTTTAGATTGTGTTGATTTTAGATTTTTGAGTTATGATTAAGGATAATCGATTTGGGTTAAGTTTAAATATCTTACTTAGAAATAATTATTGCTCATGTTGTTGGTAAGAATTATACGATTAATTTTTATTTTGCTGATTTCAATCAAGTTATTCACATTGTTATCATTTGTAACTCGAGATCATTGCTATATTTTACTTAGCAACAACTATTGCCTCTTTACTTTAATATAAAGGTTTATTTTTTTATTTATTTTGATCTGAAATTTCATACCTTCGGTCTCCTTAGATGAAAAATGCACTCGTCTTTGAATCAATAATTCGACCTTGATCGAATTCTACTACATTTTGGTATAACGAGTGTTGAAACTATCACTCTGAGTCCATTTGACAATTAGTATGCTCCACCGAGGGGGTGCTTCACTTAGCCAGTGGAGTATTTGACTTATGGGATTTCACTTCCCCTTGCCCTTTTTTCATTGACTTTCTTTCCGTCGGTCTCCTACAATAATCTTTGTACTTTGAAAGTTATTTATTACTTAAGGGGATATGAAGAAGTATCTCATGAGGAGATTTCTTATCTTTTTAGCCACGAGGTCAACTTATTATCTTAAGTTAGTGAAAAAACAGCCTTTGATAAAACTAATTAGTAAAATAGCTGTCGAAAGATGGCTTTATGTCTGAGCTACTGATCATCATATTATCACCACTTATATGAAAGTAAGTAAGCTCATTTTTTAACTTAAGCAATTTTATTCCAAAAGATAAAGTTATGATTCTAATATTCTTTTTTTTTCAAATAAGCCCAAAAAGCCCCGACACTCCGATTCTAAGGCACACTTTGATAATGTCTTGGCTCTCTCGATAGAACAACATCTAAGGCATGGAATTTTAATAGTTGAACACTTAAGGGGATGTGAGATTATGCCTCTATTGCCACTTTTAGGGGTTATACTCAATAGGAAACTCTTTGGGATACACCTACAGAGGTAGCTGAAGAAGAAAATAAAGGAAATAAAGACGAAAGGGGTAGACGATTGTCTTTGGAAGTTCAAATTTGTCTTCTGATTCCTCATCTTCTTCTTAAAACCAAGAGTAGACCCAAATACTAACCCTTGTCTTTAGGATTTTTGCTTTTGTATTTAGGAACAATTGTAGTTCACTTCAGCTTGGATGAATGATATTTAAAATTATGTTTTGATATTCGCTTGTAGATATGGATGCATAAGCTATTGGTTCTCTCTTTATATCAAGTAAGGAGTTGATCTTAGGAAGGCTTCTGACCAATCTCAAGGCCAAAAATGTCCTCTTCCACTAGCAAGGGTTATGGACTTAACTAAAAAGATATGAAAAGTGGTTGTTTCAAAGAGAAAGCCAACTAATCCTTTTGATACTACTAGCCAGCCAAAATCTTCTACTCTTCCACCTCAATCTCCAAAGTCTCCACGGCCTACTTCTTCCAAGCGGTGAGCTCTCGATGTAAGCAAGGAAGCCTTTGGGCTTTATATCTCTTCGATTATCAACAAAATTAGGATTAATATCCCTACTTATTAAGCTATAAGAAGTTTTTAGGGTTTGGTGACTTTGGTGTTTGTTTGCTTCAAAAGTATGACAAACACCCAATAAAGCAACAAATGAAAATTATAAAAGTTAATAAATCAAAAGACAGAAGAACGTACAAGAATTCAGAGTGGTTCATCCAAAATTAATAGCCTATATCTACTGTTAACTTTGTTATAGATTATCCTTTTCTTTTACAAGGGAGATACAACAACTTAGTATTCAAGCCATTCATGTATGAATTTGATAGAGTTTGGATGCAAGAATCGGATCACAAAAGAAAGATCTTATTTCCAAATGCACCAGCCTTATTATTTATAGACAAAATCGATCGCCGAAATTTTTGAAATTTGCTCAACCACGTTCCCCACTTTGGATCTAAAGTTTTAGCAAGAGAATATGGTTAAAATCATGAACTAACAAGGATAGGCACCGATCATTATTGATCAACACCGAGTTATCTGGTTTTTGTCACCTTATTCTTTGCTTTGGCTTAGCTTTCACTTTTGACTAAGTAATGCTGATCCACTTAAATTCTTTATTTAGTTCTGAGGCTTTTAATGTTTGCACCAAAATTGGTCACACACCCAATTACAGATGAAAGCACACAATCATAGTTACAGGTCATAGATTGATTGAATGTAGTAGAGTTAAATATGAAGAACGATCAAAAAATTAAAAGGAAAGCGGTAGCAAGACAAGATTTATAGTGGTTCGGCATTGTAGCCTACGTCCACTTTGAAGAGTTGTTGTTTTATTGATGATTCTCTACTGATTTACCATAGTACGATTGATAGTACCCGAATTACAATGGAGTTCAGCAGAGTAACAGCGTAGAAGAGCCAAAAAGATCATTTTTTTGGAGGCATTGGGCTATTATTTATAGGCGTAGCATGGAATATCTGACTTTGAACTCGGAATGCTCCTTCTTACATGTGGGTGGGCCCACGTGATCGATCTGAGCTGGTTTGTGATCGATCCTTATGATTTCGTATCAATCCAAAAATGGTCCAATGGTGATGGGATCGATCACGAACGTTCTTCTGGTGGTATGCAAGCTATAGGGAAAATTTGAAGGCATTTGGACTCGTAGATCTCAAGTTATGATCGATCTAAGGTTGGGCTTGTAGTAGTCTAAGCTGTTCGTATCGATCCCATTTCATATCGATGAGACTCTGCATCGATCAGGGGCTTCGTATCGATCGAACGTGTGTCGATGACGTGGCTCGAGAATCCAGGGGGATCCATGTTTTACGCCAAGTGACCATTTCTTTTATTTGACTCCGCCTTATTCGTATCCACCGGTTGCCATGTTTTATGTATCGATCCTTGTTTCTTTTCGTATAGATGCCCAAGACTTCTATTCGAATTGATGCATGGCTACCCTCTTCGTATCGATCCACGACCATTGTTTCGCATCGATCGTTTGACTGATCGATACGAAACACACAGGGATGGGATCGATACGAAGCAAGCAATTTATAACTCTTGTGTACTTTGCATCAATGACTGGTGTGTGGCTTCGTATCGATCCATGGTTCATTGCTTCGTATCGATCAAATGATGGATCGATACGAAACACATTGGGGATGGATCAATATGAAGTGGGTGAACAAGAGATGGATCGGTACGAAGCACAGGGATACGAAGAGAATGGGTTCAAAGTAGATGGATATGAACTTGGATGGACACATATTGATCCATGGTTCTGACTCGAAGAAACTACCTCCCTGACCTGAAGTAAACCTATTGGCAACTTGAATCATGATCCTTGAGGACTTGAAATAGCTTATAAATACACAATCCACCAAAGATCCGAAGAAAGCCCTTTTCTGACTCGAAGTAAGCTGCCTGGAAGCCCGAAGCAAACATGGAGGTGACTCGGGGGTAAACTCCAAGCACTTGAAGCGACACGATGTTTGTCGAAACCATATTTTAAACAACCTGAGGTGTTTGTTCAATGACTATGTTATATACTGGTCTCGTGATTATGTTTGTCATCTGTGAAAATTCAGCTCTGATCATTGTGCAGTCGATTGAGTTAAATCCGCCGGTGTATTGCCTTGCCAAAAGGCGGGTTAACATTTAAAAGCATCTCTTTTCATTTAGTTAGGTAGGATTTCATCTTTCATCTTCATTCCTCTTCATTTATATCATCGTTCTCTATTTCTTTCTCTTTTTTCTTATATTTGATCACATGGATCGGTATCGACCTTTATGGATCTGTAGTTTCTTTTATGCTACTATTTAAGTAACACTTAGAAAGAAATTTCACCCTCATTTTCTAGGTTATCATCTTTTATCTTTTGCAAGCCTTGCGACCTCCTTCTTGTAAGCCATTGTCAACACCGCCACATTCTCCAGGCCTCTAAAGTAAATCGAACTTCGACAATCAACGCCGATCTAAGCAATCTTATCGTATCAAACCTTTAGAACTTGTTGTCGACCAAGACGAGTTCATACTTAATTATTTGACTTCATAATTGCTTTCTTGCTCCATCCCTAATCTAAAGTGGGTTGCTGCCATTGCTTCATAGTCGCTGATGTCTATATGCGGTCACCCATCCATGTCTGGCCTTGACTTCACATCCCTATTTATTCCACACCTTGCTATAGCATATTTTACTATAGCATTCTCTATCTAGAGGCCCAAAGCTAAGCGCTACAGATGATGCAGTCATCCATAGTATTAACTTTCGGTGACTAAATACGGCTATGTTAATGGTATCCGTAATATCAGAAGCACTTGAATATGAAACAAAACACAGATTTCAAATACATATTTTCACATTACATTTTCAAAACAGATGTTTCACATTCAAATTACATAATCCCATAATCGTTTCTTAGGTTCAGATAAAATATATTTATTACATAAATATGCCAAGAGCGACATATGATGATGCCCCCTTGGTTGACCAGAGTACTACGTAGACAAAACAGTCTTAATTACAACATAGCGGAATAAAACAAAACAACAGCCCCTAATTAGCTATCCGTCGGCCACTTATTCACCTTCGGAAGCTTTATTCGTCAACCTACTAAAAACCTGTAAAACCTCAACCCTCAGCCTACTCAAATCAATTTTGTGCGCCCGAGAGTTTAAGGGGAAAACATAAACTTCGAGTCAGACATAAAGCCTGGTGTGAATAATGCTGTAAATCTTGGATACGGTATTAAGTGAGACCACACCGCTTAGCGGAACAAGTTTCCTCTCACTAATATCCTTTTAAAACATATCTTTTGCAAATCATAATCCTGCAACCAAAACTGGTTAAAACTATAAAGCATTATTATGTAAACATACATATCCGGTAACAAAAGGACTATCTGTCCGATCACTATAGTTTTGTCTGGCTAACTATTAACCTTTGGCTGACTCGGGCCTACCAGACAATATGACAAAATAATCTAACATTTGTTAGACACTTCTCCTCTGGACGGTCTGTCCTTAACTATCTATTAAATACTTCTCTTCTAGATGGTCTGTCCCTTACTTAAGATCTCCCAAGATCACCCGATCCTAATGGTTTTTGCAGCCTCACCAATAACCTATTTATATACAAACATATATTCCCTTCTGTGTGTAATCATAATTTTAGTCTTACCTATGACAAAGCCCTACACCATGGAATTTTGGACTAAATTAGCTGGGGCTAATAGCTAATGTATAGGGCACAACCTTATACCAGTCCCATCTGGTATTCTAATATCTGAGTCATTTACTTAGGGATACCTTCCTAAAATTTTCCTTGAAAACCTTTTCATCTGAAATTGATTTAAAACCTTTTAAATCAAACTTAAACAAGGAAAACACTTATACTCTATGCTTTACTCAAAATCACCTTGCCATGTTATATATATATATACTTTACTCAAAATTTAGTTGATGAAAACCTTTAAACCTTTGAAAGTACCCCTTTCAAATCCATTGAAAGTACCCCTTTCAAAATCAAGTAAAAACTCTTCATTCATCTAAGCCGAAAGGCTAAAAACTTCCTTTCGAAACCATCCTCAAAACCTTTCGAAACCCCTGAAAAGCCTTTCTTTCGGAAGTTATAAAACATTAGACATCATATCTTAAAATCTTTAAACATTGCCTTTAGAAATCTTTGGAAAAACCTTCCCTTTCAACCATTTCGACACAATCAGAAAAACATTCATTTCAACTCCTTCGAAACCATTGGGGAACCACCCCTTTGAAACCTTTCTTTAAAACCTTTCGAAAGCATCAAACCTTTATAAAAACAAACCCTTCAAAAGCATTTGGGTTCAATTTAAAACATGTGGAAAAACACCTTTCGAAACCATTTAAACCTTCTCTTTTGAAACCTTTGGGTCATACCTCAACAGAACAAAAGGGTTTATAAAATCATTTAAGTCGAAAGCCTACCTTTTGACAGCATTTCTAAGTAAAGAAGTGATGATTTCGAAACCACCCTTCTGAAAGCATTGGAGAAGTGGCTAATTTTAAAAGCTAAGTGTACCTTTCGAAACCATTGACTTCGAAAGGTAGAAAGGCGGCAACTAAGGGTTTCGACCCCTTCAAAAGAATTACTTAAAATAAAAGAGTGCAACCCATCCGAAACCTTTCCTTTAAAATATTTTTTTACGAAAGCCAACCGAGTCGAAAGCTATCCTTTCGAAAGAAAAGCAGGCGCTACTTTAATTTAAAACAAAGGCATACTCCATCCCATTTGGAACCCAACATTTCGACTATGTATCTTCCGCCTTTACCCAATACGCAACGTACAAAGTAACTTGATACCTGTGCATTGGTTTCGAAAGCATGGTGGCGAAACGTCCTAGTCGGAACCCCTGATGCCGAAAGTGGTGGAACATGCTAAAATCATGCAAATTTCGTTTTTAACTTAAAAGAGAAACACCTTTCAACTAACCTGCTATTGCTTGTCAAATTTTCATTGGTTGCTAAATATCTTTTTCAAAAGTGCTGCCAATACTTTCAAAAATAAACAATAATTTTATTTTACAAAACACTCCTTCTCCTTAAATAAATATATAAAACATTTAAGTCCCATACCTTAAATAATTTTATATATTCATCAAAACAATTAGGAAAATTCTATTAAAATTCTAGAATATTAGTTTCAATATGCTTTCTAACATATATAAATTTCAGACCCAAATTATTAATAATTTAACCGTAAAATATTTATAACTCAATAAACCATTTTCTTCACTAGAAAATTAATATAAAATCCACATTAATTCAGAAATAAAAATTGAAACCTACCTCTCAAATATCATTTCTGATTTATATCTAAAATCGCAAGGCAATTAGATATCATTTAATAGGGTTTTCTTATCAAAACATATCATACAAATCAATATGAACATGCATAAATCATCAACAGGTATATATAAACATTTAATCATTCAAAACATGGCATTATCATACAAAATACTTTGAATTGTCTTTAAAATCGAAAGCCATAAGAAAATGAGATATATTAATTATTCACCTTAGCTTTTGTGATTAAGGATATGAGATTTAATCTTGATTAATTGATTTGATTCTTCTCTTGAATTCGAGCTTTATCTTCTGTTTGCCCTCCCTTATTTCCTATCACCTTAATTCTTTGATTCATTGTTTACTCATTAACATAGCACGACTACCCCTTAATTAAATCACAAATCTCAATCCATTAATCAACCCACATTATTTAATTTAATTTAACTAATTAAATTTCCTAAATAAGCACTAAAAATATGGGGTGTTATAATATCCCCTAATTAAAGAATTTCGTCCTTGAAATTGCGATAAGTTACATAACAAAACAATCAAAGGTAAACCATACCATCAAACTAATCAGGACAAGCATCTCTAATCTTGCTCTCAGTCTCCCAAATACAATCTCTAGCATCGTCACTCCACTGGACTTTTACTAATCCAACTTCTAATTCCTCAACTTCTTCTCATCTCTCGTGACTATCCCAATAAGTTTTCTAATTATAGTCATGTCTGGTTCCACTACTAAATCTTCGAACACAGCTGGTGCTATAGTAGTGTTTGGATCCCTAACATACTTCCTTAGATGAGATACATGGAAAACATCGTGGACTGCCGCTAAACTACTCGGTAACTCTACTCTACACGTGAGTTTCCCGATCCTCTCTAAAATAGGAAACGGTCCTACGAATCTCGGTGATAACTTCCCTGTCTTCCCAAACCAGATAACACCTTTCATCGATGATACATTAATGAAAACATGATCTACAACAGAGAATTCCAAATCTTTCCATCTTCTATCTGCATAGCTTTTCTACCAAGACTAAGCTTCCTTCATTCTCGCCCTTATCAGCTCAATCATTTCTTCTGCTTCTCTTACCAAACCAGGACCACAGACTAATCTATCTCTGGTCTCTGACCAACATGCAGGGGATTTGCATGGTCTTCCATAAAAAGCCTCAAACGGTGTGATCCCTATACTAGTTTGATAGCTATTGTTATACGAAAACTCGACTAGGTGTAGTGGTCTTCCCATGATCCTCCGAAGTCTAATACGCAAGCTCTTAACAAGTCTTCCAAGATCTTGTTAACCCTTTCTGTTTTCCCATCTGTTGCGGATGGTAAGCGGTACTCATCTTGAACTTGGTTCCTAAACTCTTTTGTAGACTCTTCCAGAACTCACTAATGAATAAGGAATCTCTATCACTAACAATACTACTAGGAATTCTGTGCAGCCTAACAACATTCTTCATAAACAACATAGCCAATACAGGTGCCGTCCTATTTGACTTAACTGGAATGAAGTGGACACTCTTGGTCAATTTGTCTACTATGACCCATATAATTTCATTCCCTCTATTAGATCTTGGCTACCCGTCTATGAAATCCATAGAAATAGAATCCTACTTCCATACAGGAATATCCAATGACTGAAGCAACCTACTTGGCTTCTGATGCTCGGCTTTTACCTATTGACAGTTCAAACTCTGTTTCACCCATAAGCAAATATCCCTCTTCATTCCTTCCCAGAAGAAACTTCTCTTCAGATTTGATACATCTTCGTTCCTCCTGGATGAATAATGAACTTCGAATGATGGCATTCCTCCAAAACTTCCTTCCTTATGTCTCCCACATTTGGAACACATAATCTACCCTTCTTTCTTAACCATCCACTTTGGTCAAGACTGAATCCTTCAAGTCATCACTCTCTGTTCTATCCCTTAATTTCCTGATCCTTTCAGCTAACACCGGATCCTCTTCCTGTTTAGAAGCAATCTTCTCAATCAGTACTGGTCGAACTTCTAAACAAGAAAATATAGCAGATCCTCCACTAGACCCAGCCTCAGATATCCACTGCACTCTGCAAGTTGTCAAGGCTTCCAAGTCTTTACATTCTGCTATCATAGCTAACACTGCATTCTAATGCTTCCTACTAAGCGCATCTGCAACCTTGTTGCCTTTCCCTGGTATGTAATCTATTCAAAATCATAAGCGGTTAAAAACTTTAACCACCTCTGTTGTCTCATGTTCAGCTCCTTCTGAGAGAACAAGTACTTCAACGACTTATGATCAGTATAAAGCTCGAACCTCTCTCCCAAAAGGTAATGCCTCCACACCTTTAATGAAAATATAACTGCATCTAACTCCAAGTCATATGTGGGATATCTAACCTCATGCGGTCTATGCTGTCTAAAAGCGTAGGCAATCACTCTACCTCTCTGCATTAGTACAACTCCTAATCCGGTTCCACACGCATCTGTATAAACTACCAAGTCCCGATTTCCCTCTGGGACCACTAACACAGGTGCATGGGTCAACAAGTGTTTCAAGCTCTGGAATGCTTCCTCGCACTTATCGGTCCACACAAACTTCACATCCTTTCTCTTTAGCTTGGTCATCGGTGCTGCTATCTGCGAAAAATCCTTAATAAATCTCCTGTAATATCCAGCTAATCCGAGAAAACTTCTTATCTCAGTTACCATTTCTAGTGTCTTCCAATTGTTGACAACTTGGATCTTATCTGGATCGACTGACAATCCTTTCTCTCGGACTACATGACCTAGAAATTTCACTTCCTTCTTCCAAATATGGCACTTCGAAAATTTAGCCTTTACTGATGCTGCCTCAGCGTCTCAAGCACAATTCTAAGATGAACTTCATGTTCCTTCTCATCTTTAGAGTATATCAAAATATCATCTATGAAAACCAACACGAACCTATCTAAGTGCTCTTGAAAAATCTGATTCATCAAATCCACAAAGAATGCTGATGCATTAGTGAGTCCGAACGGCATAACTAACCATTCGTATGACCCATACCTTGTTCTAAACGTCGTCAAAGGTATACTATCTTATGCTACTCTAAGCTGATGGAAACCAATTGCTAAGTCTAACTGAGAATATATCATGACTCCACTCAACAGATCGAACAAATCGTCGATCCTAGGTAACGGATATCAATTCTTTATCATTCTCTCATTCAACTTATGATAATCGATACATAGCCTTAACGATCCATCCAGCTTCTTAGCAAATACTATGGCTGCTCCCCAAGGCGAGCTACTTGGTCTGATAAAACTCTTGCCTTCCAAATCTACCAACCAAGCTTTCAATTCCCTCATTTCTATCGGTGTCATCCTGCTTGTCGGTCTACTTACCGGTTCTGCTCCAGGCACCAAATCTATTTGAAACTCAATAGCTCGTTTTGGTGTCAATCCTACTACCGGCTCGAAAACATCTACGAATTCTCTAACTATGAAAACACGATTTAACTCATCTTTTTACTCCATAACTCCCGACAAAGCATTCACCTCACAACTAGGGTTTTCTATGGTATAAACTACCTGATCGCTACAGTCAAGGTGTCTAAGTGATATTTTCCTATCATCGCAAAATATCCTAGCATCATATTAACTTAACCAATCCATGCCCAATATAATTCCGAACCCTACAAAGTCAAATACATGCAAACTGCAAACAAAGGTGTAACCTAGCAAGTCAAACTCTAAGTGGTCACACTTCATCCCAATTGTCGCATACCCTCCAATCAGATTTGCAACTCCTAAAGATGTAACTAAATATGTGGATTCTAGGTTAAGCTTATCTACCAAACATCGAGATATAAAAAAATGTGATGCGCCTGTATCAAACAAAACGCTAACAGACGTATCATGGATCTGAAGCATCCTCCCAATACTACCTTTCCTTTCTCCTGCACTGTCGGCTTCGAAGTAGCAGGCTCCAATGCAAATACTTGGCCTTTATCTCCTTTAGTTGGCTCTTTGCTCTGGTTCTTGTAGTGCCCAACTTGATTACAGTTGAAACATCTAACTCATTTCTTCTCAACAGCCTTCTTTCATTTGCATGTCCGGCACTCATGAGCATAATGGTCTTTCTTATCACACTTGTAACATACCACTTCAGACTTCCCTGCTCCACCCTTATGAGCACTTTTCTTATGAAAGAACTTTCTCTTTTGACCTTGTCCAACCTAGATCTCCTTCTCCTTCTTCTTCTCCAAACAAGCAAGCATCTCTTTATGTCTTAACGCCATCTCCACTACCACATTACAAGGATCTCTGATATGCAGTAAGGTAGCCCTAGCCAACTCAGGCTTCAATCCTCTAATGAACTTTTCATCCCTCTTCATCACTGTATCAACAGTGGCATATCCATATCTAGACAACTCTTCAAACCTGCTAGCATACTCCAAGACAGACATTTCTCCTTGTTCTAACTCAGTGAACTTCCTAATCAAAACAGACTGCGCCATTACCGACATGAACCTTTTCTGGAATCTTCTCCTAACCTCAGCCCATATCATCTCCTCTTCATTTACTCCAGCAGTCACACTATTCCACCAAAATGAAGCTGCACCTTGAAGCTGTCTTGAAGCAAGCCTCCTCTTCTACTCGTCATTGAGCCCTAAGTCTACAAATATCCTTTCACAGTGCAACAACCAGTTTTCTACTTCTATAGCATCTTCAGTTCCAATAAATGGCTTCCCTCCAAACCTAGCATAGTCTCTACTCAAGTTAGCATAATGATTGACCATTGAAGCTTCCTGAACTCCTCCCGCAACATTTCCTCCAACAACCCCAGCGACAATCCAGCTTGCATCATGTTCACGAAAAACTGATACATAGCCCCCATATCTACTTGTGGGACTCTAGCACCGACATTATCAGCTTGAGCCTGACCTTGAGTCCTCCTTGTATTTGGTCAGGCATTTCATTGGTGGTGGTGCTGTCCCCTCCTAGGTTAACTCTGCGTCTTCCAGCGTCCATATCTGTATTCAAGACTCGTGAGATACAGAAGAATAGCCTAATACAGATAGGAGAATAGAGATATAGCATACACTTATATATAGCAAATACAAGTACGTTACTATAGCGTTATCCCATACCACGATCTTAACTCTAATTCCTAGGGATTATGTTTTCAAAAATCGTTTTTAGTTAAAGTATTTCATAAACCTATGCTCTGATGCCAAGTTGTAACATCCCCTATCTAGAGGCCCAAAGCTAAGCACTACAGTTGTTGTATTCATCCATAGTATTAACTTTCGGCGACTAAATACGGCTATGTTAAAGGTATCTATAATATCAAAAGCACTTGAATATGAAACAAAACACAGATTTCAAAAACATCTTTTCACGTTACATTTTCAAAACACATGTTTCACATTCAAATTACATAATCCCATAATCGTTTCCAAGATTGGGATAAAATATAATTATTACATAAATACGCCAAGAGCAACATATGATGATGCCCCCTTGGTTGACCAAAGTACTACATAGACATAACTATCTTAATTACAACACGGTGGAATAAAACAAAACAACAACCCCTAATTAGCTATCCGTCGGCCACCTGCTCGCCTACGGCAGCTTTATTCGTCAACCTACTAAAAACCCGTAAAACCTCAAATCTTGGCCTACTCAAATCAATTTTGAGCACCTGAGAGTTTAAGGGGAAAAACATAAACTTCGAGTCAGACATAAAGCCTTGTGTGAATAATATTATACATCTCGGATACGATATTAAGTGAAACCATGCCGCTTAGCGAAACGAGTTTCCCCTCACTAATATCCTTCTAAAACATATATTTTGCAAATCATAATCCTGCAACCAAAAATGGTTAAAACTGTAAAGCATTATTATGTAAACATACATATCAGGTAACAAAAGGACTATCTGTCTGAACACTATAGTTTTGTTTGGCTAACAATTAACCTTTGGCTGACTCAGGCCTACCGGACAATATAACAATATAATCTAACATATGTTAGACACTCCTCCTCTGGACGGTCCGTCCTTAACTATCTGTTAAATACTTCTCTTCTGGATGGTCTGTCCCTAACTTAACATCTCCCAAGATCACCTGATCCTAATGGTTTGCGGACTCACCAATAACCTATCTGTATACAAACATATATTCCCTTCTATGTGTAATCATAATTTTAGTCTTACCTGTGACAAAGCCCTACACACTGGAATTTTGGACTAAATTATTTGGGGCCAATAGCTAATGTATAGGGTGCGACCCTATACCAGTCCATCTAGTATTCTAATATCTGTGTTATTTTACTTAGGGATACCTTCCCAAAATTTTCCTTGAAAACCTTTTCATCTGAAATTGACTTAAAACCTTTTAAATCAAACTTAAACAAGGAAAACACTTATACTCTATGCTTTACTAAAAATCACCTTGCCCTGTTATATATATATATATATATATATATATATATACTTTACTCAAACCTTAGTTGATGAAAACCTTTAAACCTTTGAAAGTACCCCATTCAAATTCATTGAAAGTACCCCTTTCAAAATCAAGTAAAATACCCTTCATTTATCTAGGCCAAAAGGTCAAAACCATCCTTTTAAAACCATACTCGAAACCTTTCGAAACCCTTGAAAAGCCTTTCTTTCGAAAGCTATAAAACATTAGACATCATATCTTAAAATCTTTAAACATTGCCTTTAGAAATCTTTGGAAAAACCTTTCCTTTCAACCCTTTCGACACAGTCAGAAAAACATTCCTTTCGACTCCTTCGAAACCATCGGGGAACCACCCCTTCGAAACCTTTCTTTAAAACCTTTCAAAAGCATCAAACCTTTATAAACACAAACCCTTCGAAAGCATTAGGGTTCAATTTAAAACATGTGGAAAAACACCTTTCGAAACCATTTAAACCTTCTCTTTCGAAACATTTGGGTCATACCTCAACAGAACAAAAGGATCTATAAAATCATTTAAGTCGAAAGCCTTCCTTTTGAAAGCATTCCTAAGTAAAGAAGTGATGATGTCAAAACCACCCTTTTGAAAGCGTTGGAGAAGTGACTAATTTTAAAAGCTAAGTGTACCTTTCGAAACCATTGACTTCGAAAGGTAGAAAGGCGGCAACTAAGGGTTTCGACCCCTTCAAAAGAATTACATAAAATAAAAGAGTGCAACCCATCCGAAACCTTTCCTTTAAAATATTTTTTTTCCGAAAGCCAACCGAGTCGAAGGCTATCCTTTCGAAACTAAAGCAGGCGCTACTTTAATTTAAAACAAAGGCATACTCCATCCTCTTTGGAACCCAATGTTTCGACTATGTATCTTCCGCCTTTACCCAATATTCCATGTACCAAGTAACTTGATACCATGTGAATTGGTTTCGAAAGCATGGTGGCGAAACGTCCTAGTCGGAACCCCTAATGCTGAAAGTGGTAGACCATGCTAAAATCATGCAAATTCTGTTTTTAACTTAAAAGAGAAACACCTTTCAACTAACTTGCTATTGTTTGTCAAATTTTCATTGGTTGCTAAATATCTTTTTCAAAAGTGCTACCAATATTTTCAAAATAAACAATAATTTTATTTTACAAAACACCCCTTCTCCTTAAATAAATATATAAAACATTTAAGTTCTATACCTTAAATAATATTAAATATTCATCAAAACACTTATGAAAATTCTATAAAAATTTCAGAAAATCATTTTCAATTTTTTTTCTAACATATATAAATTTCAGACCCAAATAATTTATAATTTAACCGTAAATTGTTTATAACCCAATAAATCATTTTCTTCACTAGAAAATTAATATAAAATCGACATTAATTCAGAAAATTATAAAAATTGAAACCCACCTCTCAAATATCATTTTTGATCTATATCTAAAATCATAATGCAATTAGATGTCATTTAATAGGGTTTTCTTACCAAAACATATCATAAAACTCAATATGAACATGCATAAATCATCAATAAGTATATATAAACATTTAATCATTCAAAACATGGCATTATCATATAAAATACTTTGGATTATCCTCAAAACCGAAAGCCATAAGAAAATGAGATGTAGTAATTATTCACCTTAGCTTTTGTGATTAAAGATGTGAGATTTGATCTTGACTAATTGATTTGATTCTTCTCTTGAATCCTAGCTTTATCTTCTCTTGAGATTTCTAATGGTGGTCGGCCTTAGAAGTGTTTTTGTTTGAAAAAAATAGGAAATGAATGTGTGTTTTGGTTTGCTAAAGGTTTAGGATATAAGTTTAATCATTTTCCTATTTTTCCCTCCCTTATTTCCTAACACCTTAATTCTTTGATTCATTGTTTATTCATTGTTTACTCATTAACATGGCATAGCTACCCCTTAATTAAATCACAAATCTCAATCCATTAATCAACCCACATTATTTAATTTAATTTAACTAATTAAATTTCCTAAATAATGTCACTAAAAATATGGGGTGTTACATTTACCCATTGAACCCAAGATCTATGGGTTACTCAAAGCTGGCCCCAATCATCCTAGTGCTTGACTTCATGCATCGTCTATCCATGGCCACTTGGTGTCTACTTCGGGTCCCTTAGACCTTGGCATCGAGCTTGTCAAGTGGCTAATATTTCCACTTGTTTTCAGCAATTTTTTAGTATGGGAGGAAAGGTTGATTAATTTTTTTCGAGTTTTGGGTGAACATGGATTGGCGATTCAGTTTTGGTGGGATAGTTTCAAAGAACGATCACATCGAATACACTTCGGTGTCGATGAAAATCACATATCAATGCTTTAAGTTAAACACCACAATCCTACATTCCTATGAAGAAAATTCTATGTCACTCTGGACAACGGTTCCATTATCATATATATTAAGAAAACGAGTAAAATTTTACATACAGTTCCTTAGCGTGATGGAGCTCATTTGCCAACATGATGGGGCTATATACATAGAGTATTTGCTTACACTATGCTATGGATATAGGACACACACTGCATAGACTAAACTACACATTACTGTCTTCGTTGATGTATGAGACCTGGTTGGTCAAGACATTTTGACATACATTTGACCACGTGCATCGACTACATGAGGCTTAGTTTAAGCATGAAGATTAAAGTTAAATCATACCTGACCTTGCTTATGTATCGAGTTCTTAATATGTTATGGATCGTAGATGCTCCATGCATCTCTCTACCATTGGCATAGGTCCTTGCACTTCAGAATTCACTCTAATAGAGGTGGGTTCAACTTCTGCACTAATATTTAGCCTGACACCCACTAGTCCACGACCATCTCATTGCTGGCCCAGGCAATCTTTACAAGTAATTCCTTTTGTTGTTAATGGAGAACCTTATATCAAATTTTCCCTCGATGTTAACTCAGAAGGCGTTATTATTCTCGACGACCCTCCAGATTATATATTTACAACTCTGATTATGGTGGACAGTATGAGGATTTGTGATCACTATGTGATTCTCTTCAAAGAGACTTTGACTCTAGCATCCTATCAACAGACATGTGACCCCTTAGAGGGATAGACAGTGTGCAATAGATATATATGCCTTTCTAAGGGTGTTCCTCCATTTAATCATTTCATCTGACTTGTTCTCCAATTCATTAAGCATGCCCCTGCACAGCTTCATCCAAATGGGTGTGCGACATTGAATTGTACCTATATGGGTTTCGTTGGGCATCTGGGTTGGGTACCAATATTGAAGAAGTTAGATAAATCTAGGGTTTCAATAAACGACCTGACCATCTGTCTTTAACTTATTTTGAGTCCTCCAATGGCTGTTGTATAATCATCAGCCTCCACAACAAACTCAAACATGTCAAGGATGAGTATTTCTTTGTTCACTTCCTAGTTGACTTCACCTAGAAGTGATTGTCGGGACGTAATTTTCACTTCTACTCCTTGATTCGATGGAGTTCACTCTATTCCATTTACTACCAGTGTTCCTTAAATTTACACATATCCCTAGGAGGCCTTCTGGCGATGCTCTTCTGTACATACCCCAAATTTAGAAGATATTCCCACTAATGAATGAAGGATGAAATTCCTTCTCAATGACTCCCAAATGCGACACTTTTACTTTTGTACAACGATTGTAGTCTTGGTATACTCCCTTCCACAGGTTGGGCTACGCAGCTTGCACAAGGGGTTGAGGCCGAATCCCTTACTACTGAAAATCAAGAGGCCCCACATGTGGTACAAGATCCCCCATTGATTAAAGGGCGGATAAGAGTGATGATGAAATCAAAGATGATGATGAGAATAGAGATGGGGATGAAAACAACGATGTAGATCTCGGATAAGAATCTATGGAAGAAATAGGTGGAGATGAAAGGGTTTCACACCTTGCCCCTTATCCAAGAAAAAGAATCATATCACCTCTCCTAGTCCTGGAACCACAACAGTCTCTAGCTGTGGAGACAACTATAATCCCTCTTACCGATGATATCTTTGATTCGCTCGATGATCGACCAAGAGCATCCTAAGGAGCATTCCGGAATATGGACTTGCCAACTTTAGTCTCCCAAATCGATTATCCTATCTAAGTCATGACCAGCATGCCCCAATTTCTATGGGAGAAGTAACACTACTCAATAAACTGTGTGAGCATGATCTATAGAATCGATAGGACACACTAACACTTCACAATGCACCTGAACCCACAACCCTTTCACTCTACACACATTGGACTTCAACTCTCAAGTCTTAACTTGATTCAATTTTTTCTCAGGTACAATAGAACATTCTAAACTATTTGGTGATCTATAAGGCAAGTCAACCGAGTATCTTGGTCGTAAACTTTCTAATTCTTCACGTCACGAATGCGACTCATCATGAGAATTTGATTCTACAGGGCATAGAAGAATGGAGAGAGAGAGGGACAAGATGAGGAGGAGAGGTGCTGCCGTCCGGATCGCGACTAGGATTCTTATGACCACACTAAGTATTCTAGATGATCCTTATATCAATATCGCCTCTTACTTGAGCATTGGCTCCTAGTCAAAAATTCAAGCTCCCCTATCGACCTACCGAATCTTCGACTTCAGAGCCCATCCAAAAGAGGCCGACAAAGAGAATACCTCGATGCATGCCCCAAGAGCAATCTCAGCGCCAGTTAGAAGGCCTAATACTATTGCAATGCAAAAGGATTTTCCTCGGTTATGCTTTATCGAGGATCAAATTCCACTACAATTTGAATGACATTCTGCATGAGTTAGAAAGCCATATTGAATGGTGCGTTCACAATGCCTTTGAACAATATTACATTTAGAGACAGTTCGTTTATGCTCTATCTAATACTATTAAAGCCAACCAGTTAACCCTCCATCGAAATGACATTGGAAAGAAGGATCATAAGTGAATCATCGCCTTTTATTCTAAAGAGCTAGACCAAGTGAAGGAATCCCTCGAGGAGGCAAAAAAGAAATATTAAGATGAGCTGAAGGCCTTCGAGCCAAGTATAAATTGCAAGAAGTTCAACTCTAGAATGTCCACCATAAAAGTGGCAAACTTGCTAAGGATAAAGGCATTCTCCAAACACCATTAATACACAAACTCTAATGATAAATAGTATTCAGGTCGAGGCAACGAAAGAGAAGAAAGAAAAAGAGGACTCTATTTCCTTGGCCAAGGAAAACATGACCAAAATGCTTGATGTTAATGATGGAAAAAAGGTTCTGGAGATTCGAGTCACTGAAGCTGAAAAGTGAGAAGAGAAACTCATTGATTAGATCGAGACCATTTTGGTTCACTTCTATGCGAACATGAGAATCTGACTATCTAAAGTGGCTCAGTGACAAATGTCCTAAGGCACTAGCTCTAGACTAAGAGGTTGATGAAGAACATCGAGGCTGGCCTCCTTCACGAAGAGGATTTAGAAGCTCTTGCTATAGGTCATGCAGAACTAGCCTTTGGAGCCTCTACTTCTGCCCAGGTGCCTGTTGGGGCCCTCCCAAATTTAGTTCAAAGATTTTGGTGGAATTCACTATTCTTATTTTGCAGGGACCCCAGATAGAGAAAGTCGACTTAGGGACGACCAGTTTTGGTGGCATCGTACCTCCTACATCTGAGCCTCTCATTTCCAAGTTCCAACCATGTTGTTCTTTTTTTGAAACTACTAGTACTACTATAGCGGTAATGTCAATGGCAGCGATATAGTCACCGGCCTTGGCTCATGGGTCATATAACCCTGAGTATCCCAGCTATCTTCCACCAAAGTTTGGTCCTAAACTTCATGTCCTGTCTTTTGTCTTAGAGGAAATTCAGACTGACACTCCCTCTTAGACTCCATCTACTTCTCCAGAGGTATATTATTAGTCTTCTTATATCAAAAAACTTTGAAAGTCACCTTAGGATGTTTCTAATCTTTTCTTTCCAATCTGTTAACCTTTAAGTGAGCCACCCCTTATTGCCCTGTCGAATGTGATTTTCACTCAGGGCCCTTAATCTTCTACCACTGAGTCGATCATCATCTCTACCTCACTTTTCATTCTGACCTCTTTAATAAGGTCTGCTCTAGATCCTAATGCTGAAAAGATTGATGCACCAAATGAAGAGGGTATATGTAAGAAATGCTGATTACGGATCTTAAGGCTGGATTAACACTAGAGGAGAGGTGAGTAGTGTTTAATGGATTTTATGGAATTTTTGAAATCTTTTGAAATTAAACACAGACAGATGCAATTCACAAACACAGAGACAATCACAGAATCAGACAAAGATGCAAATAGTAAATAAAAAGCAGTAAAGGAAAGAACACATCGGAATTTTATACTGGTTCAGAGTTACCCTACATCCAGTCCCACACAATTTCTTATGCATATTTCTTTTCAAGTATATTTTTGATATTACAACCTCCATTTCAAGGCCACGAGATACACCCTCCTTTCTCCGAGTCTTGGGAAAACTCTCTTGATTTAACTAGGATACAAGATCACATAGTTGATTTACGGACTACAATCACACCCAATTGATTTATGTGCCACAATCACACTGTTTCCAATATCACTTTGATAAATAGAGAGACTCGATACACTTCTTTGATTACAAATGATCCTATTACTCTGAATAGCAGTGAGATCTTTGAGAGAGAGTGGTAGAGAATCAAATTAGAGATGATCAAGTTTGATTCACTTAGAATTTCGATAGAGTTTTATTAAAGCATTTGAAATATAAGAGAATATTTGAGTGGAGAAGAAGGAGTGAAGAAATGAATAAAAATTAACTTAAAATTCATTGAAAACAACTGGTATTTATAGAAGAATAACAGTCATGTCCACTCATGAAAGGTTATGACGAATAGACACTTCTTTTGAAAATTTAAAATTTGAATTTTGCAGTCACCATGTCGACACTGGGGGATGGGGTATGTTGACATGCCTATGTATATTTTGAAAATTGATTTTTCTTTAAAATGATTTCTATTCTAAAAATTGTCAAAACAATTTCTAAACTTTGTAAACCATTTTGAATACAGTTTAAACTTATAAAAGTGATTTAAAAAGTAATCTTAAAAATATATAATCTATAATATAAAAGTAATATTAAAAACTAAGTATAGAATATATTTTTGATATTTAAAGCTATAATATTAAAACTAGGAGATAGTTTAAAAACAAGAGATGATTTTGAAATCAAAATATAAAAGATGGTAAGAATAGTTTAAGGTTAAAATATTTAAACCGAGAGAGATGAATTTTAAAAAGATAGTTTTTGGAAATATAAAATAAATCATTTTGTAAATTTGATGGATTCCATTCCACTAGAGAAGGTCGTGGGTTACATTCCACTAAAGAGGTCATGGGTTCCATCCCACTATTAAAGCGAGAAGGTGGATTCCATTCCACGATTAAAATCCGAATAAAGATTTTAGTGCTATTATGAAGTTTTGACATAAATCTAGACACCATTACTTATCTTGATATCTTGAACTCTTGAAATCTTGAACTCTTGATATCTTGAACTCTTGATACTAATGAGTCTTCAGTCTTGGTTTCTTCAATCTTGAATTCGTCAGCCTTGAATCTCTATACCCAGTCTTGAATCTTTATACTATATAGTCTTCATTCTCAATACCTGCATATATATATATATATATATCCTGCATGTACATATATATCTAGACAAGAATATTAAGAGTTATATTTTATAACAATTCCTAAGGTTGTTGTCATAAAAACCATCATCTCTGGAACTAACAATCTCTTTATTTTATGATGACAACCTTTGTTTATAAAATCTACTCCACCAAACTCTGATTCTACTCCGACTCCCCCTTATTCCAACAACTCCCCCTTAATCTACAAACTCCCCCTTAATCTAAGCCTAACTAACCTATTTTATAATTCTCCCCCTTTGTCGTAAACAAAAACTAATCCTAAACTACATAACTCCCCCTAAATCTTATACTATAGCACTATATAGGATAATAATACAGTATAGTAAAATATAAATGAGACAGATAATATTATGAATAAAATATAGTAAGGTAAATGTAAGAGATATGAAAATTTCAAACACAATCAATCAATATATTTATCAAAACACACCATTGCAATCATATATTACATACCATGTTCAAATCAATTCAAATCAAGTCAAATCAAACCAAACAATTCAAATCAAACATTTCTTGGAACTTCAACCCATCCTTCTTCACCGAAGATAGGATCTGCTTTTATAGCATCCCATCCTTCATTATCCTTGTTCAGAGTTCCTTCTGGATTCGCTTCGAGTTCTTCTTTATTGAGGGCTGAAATCATCCATCGAATGGCATCGAAGTGCCTTTCTTGTTCCTTTATCATCTGCATTTGGCTTAATTCTAAGTGTCATTGATTGTGAAGGATAAAAGTAAGTATGTTCTTGAAGGATTTGAGAGTTTCTTCAAGATTCTCACTTAGATTATGAATAGGAGAGGAAATGTTTGAGAAAATATGAAGAAATTCAATAGAAAATAAGGAGAATTAAAAATGTACATTTTTCTGTAAGAAATAGGTATTTAAATAGATAGAAAGTCATTTGAAATGAAAAAACACAAGGTAGTTATGTCTATTTCAAATTCAAAACAAAAATTACTTTCTGGCCGTTACATGTCGACATAGGGGGTAGGGGTGTTGACATGCCCCTGTTAATTTTGGCAATTTGTTTTGTTTCTTTATATTATGTACAAGTTTATATATATAAACTTATATAATATAATAACAAGCATTCCAGAGATATTTTAGAGCTAATGAATAGAAAATAAAGGATTTTCATTGATAAATTTAGTTAACATTACATAAACGATACATAACATTAACTAAAGAGAGATACAAACTAATACAACATGAAATGAAACTAGTATTAGTTAGAGGATGATGAAGATGATGATAATCCAAGCTTGCGACTCACTTTCCCAAAGAACTTGTTCATTTTGGTGGAAATTTTGTCCAACTTTTTACTAACGGATCTTTTGAGAATCCGTTGGTTTTCCACGATAATCTTTTGGTTTTTTAGAAGTGTTTTGTTGGATGGATTGTTAGGAGTGATAGGGTATTCAATACTTTCCAATGATGTCTCTTCCTCCTTCTCTCCTTCTTCTTCAATCTCCATCTCCTCCCCTTCTTCCTCCTCCTCGTCTTCTTCTTCCATCTCTCATTAGCCAACCTTTCATCCTTTTCGGTAAGTGTTTCATATGGTTGAAACACAAGCGGAATTTTCATAAGAGAGATATTTGCATGGTTAAACACTTTTCGAGAAAAAAATTCCTCTCTCTTATAATCAACACCAAAATAGTTAAAAATCCGAGTAAGATAAATCCCATGATACAAAGTGTTTTCTCCTAAAGTAAATTTTTTGGGACGAAGTTCATCCAAAATTACTTGTGCCCAATTAATGTCATAGTGCCGATAAATAGCAAAAAGAGCCTTACAAACTTTTAAGGTCGGGTGATTGAAATTTCCCGATCTTGGAGTTATGGTAAGTTGCAAAAGAAAGTTAACAATTCTTGCTTTAGGACAAAAATTTTGATTTATAAATTCAAAGTTATCATCCCCTTCAAAAATATGATGAAATGTCTCTCGATCATGTTCATCAATTTGAAAATCCAAAAGATTCATTCCCGTATACTTACAACCCAAAATATTTTCCAAAATCTCACTATTCAAAACAATTTGTGTTCCTTTAACGCTACTCCAAACTTCTCCTTCATTTCCTTCATAAAAACCGCGATTCAAATTTTCATAAAACATTTTAACAAGATTAGGATAACAAACGAAATCATTTTGAGAATCAATTAAACTAAGAATTTGATTCTCTTCAAAAAGAATATTGAGTTCATAAGAAGGAAATTCATTAAAGATTGCAAATTTTCCCGTATGGTCTTTCCAAAGTTTGCATAGTTTATGTAAGCTTTGATAGCTTCTGGGTCATTGTAAAGGAACTCTTTGATGGCTTTGGAAAGCCTTATAGTGGAGAGAGTGCTTGAGGAAGCCATTTTTGAAGAGAGTAGAGAGCTTGAGAGTTTGGAAGAGAGTTTGAATTTTAAATGAAAGTGAAAAGATAGGATAAAGTTAAGGAGACAAATAGATATCTAAGAGTCATGTTCACTGCTCAAGAGACACCTTTTCAGAGCTTTGGAGTTGGTGAAAAGGTGGAGAGAAATTCAAAGTTTTGAATTTCAAAATTCTGCTAGGGATGTCGACATGGGGGTTAGGGTCATGTCGACATGGGTTCTTTAATTCATATGACTTATTTTTCCTATTTTATTAAATATCTATATATCCTATAATCTAATTTATATTTTACCTGAAATAATATTAAATATAATAACACTTTAATATTAATATTTAATATTTAAAATATTATTAAAATAATATTATTTTCAAAATCAAAATTTTAAATTCAAACAGCAAGCAATTTCAAAACATGCAAACAATCAAACATTCAAGCATTCAAACAAGCAATTTCAACCAATATAATTTAAATGCGTACCTATTTTTAGATTCATATTCCCGAGATCAACGGATTCGTAAATAGCTGTAAAGCACATATTTGAATTTTCTGTCTCTTGATCTTCATCACTGGAGGATGAGTCTGAATCGTCTAGTGTAGCAATACATGCTCTCTTCCTTTTCTTTGATGAATCATTGCTTGGAGGAAATTTCTGCTTATCCGGATGCGGACAATCTCTTTTTAAGTGGCCTGGCTCATCACAATTGTAGCATCTGACGTTGTTGTGAGTCTCATTATTCTTTACAGAATTCTTGTGATCATTTCTCTTGTAGTTGTTCATCTTTCTGTATTTCAGAAACTTTCTAAAATTCCTTGTCATTAAGGATATTTCTTCATCTTCGTCACTGTTTGAGTCTGAACCATATGTTATTGCATTGAACGCTATTGACTTCTTTTCTAAGGCCTTGCTTTCTCTTCTCCCTTGCTTTTGTACTTCAAACGACATCAAATTCCCAATTAATTCTTCAATTTTCAGTGTAGTGATATCATTAGCCTTTTCAATTGCTAGAGTCTTCTGATCCCATTTCGAAGTGAGTGAATTCGGAATTTTTCTAACTTGATCTTCTTCGGAAAAGTTCTTTCCTAATGCAATTAGTGAATGCGCAATGTCTTGAAACCGACTGTACATATCTGAAATGGACTAATTTGGATTCATCTTGAATAATTGAAACTGATTGGTCAAGATGGATATTTTGGTCTGTTTAACTTTGCTTGTTCCTTCATGAGTAACTTGCAAAGTTTTCCAAATCTTATATGCAGACTTACAGACAGACACTCTATTAAACTCATTCCTATCAAGTGAACAGAATAGAATATTCATGGGTTTGGAATTGTTTTGTGCAACAGTCATTTGCTTAGCAGTCCACTGTGCAAAATTAGTTGAGGGTTCAATGTACTCAGTTTGGATGATATTCCAAGTGTCTAATCCTATTGATTGTAAATATATTTTCATCCTACATGCCCAATATGCATAATTACTGCCATTAAAAAATGGTGGTCTGGCAGTAGATTGACCCTCTACAAATGAACTAGTGATTGTGTTGACATTACCAGTGTTGGTAGCCATTTGAAAACTTTTCAAAAATAAGATTATGAAAACTTTGAAAATCAATGCTCTGATACCAAATGTAGGAAATGCGGATTACGGATCTTAAGGCTGGATTAACACTAAAGGGGGGTGAATAGTGTTTAATGGATTTTATGGAAATTTTGAAATCTTTTGAAATTAAATATGGACAGATGCAATTCACAAACACAGAGACAATCACAGAATCAGACACGGATGCAAATAGTAAATAAAAAGCAGTAAAGGAAAGAACATACCAGAATTTTATACTGGTTCGGAGTTACCCTACATCCAGTCCCACACAATTTCTTGTGCAGATTTCTTTTCAAATATAATGTCGATATTACAACCTCGACACGAGATACACCCTCCTACCTCCGAGTCCAGGGCAAACTCTCTTGATTTAACAAGGCTAAAAGATCACCCAATTGATTTACGGGCTACAATCACACCCAATTGACTTACGGGCCACAATCACACGTTTCCAATATCACTTTGATAAATAGAGAGACTCGATACACTTCTTTGATTACAAATGATCCTATAACATTGAATAGCACTGAGATCTTTGAGAGAAAGTGGCAGAGAATCAAACTAGAGATGATCAAGTTTACTTGAATTTTGGTAGAGTTTTGTTAAAGCATTTGAAATATAAGAGAGTGGAGACGAAGGAGTGAAGAAAGGAATAAAAATTAACTTAAAATTCGTTGAAAACAACTGTTATTTATAGAAGAATAACAGTCATGTCCATTCGTGAAAGGTTATGACAAATAGACACTTCTTTTGAAAATTTGAAATTTGAATTCTACGGTCACCATGTCGACATGGAGGGATGGGGTATGTCGACATGCCTATGTATATTTTGAAAATTGATTTTGCTTTAAAATGATTTCTATTCTAAAACTTGACAAAACAATTTCTAAACTTTGTAAACCATTTTGAATATAGTTTAAACTTATAAAAGAGATTTAAAAAGTAATCTTAAAAATATATGATATATAATATAAAAGTAATATTAAAAACTAAGTATAGAATATATTTTTGTAATTTAAAGCTATAATATTAAAACCAGGAGATAGTTTAAAAACAAGAGATGATTTTGAAATCAAAATATAAAAGATGGGTAAGAATAGTTTAAGGCTAAAATATTTAAACAGAGAGAGATGACTTTTAAAAAGATAGTTTTTGGAAATATAAAATAAATCATTTTGAAAATTTCGTGGATTCCATTCCACTAGAGAAGGTCGTGGGTTCCATCACACAAAAGAGGTTATGGGTTTCATCCCACTATTAAAGCAAGAAGGTGGATTTCATTCCATAATTAAAATCCGAATAAAGATTTTAGTGCTATTATGAAGTTTTAACATAAATCTAAACACTATTACTTATCTTGAGCTCTTGAGCTCTTGAAATCTTGAACTCTTAACATCTTGAACTCTTGATACTCATGAGTCTTCAATCTTGGTTTCTTCAATCTTGAATTCGTCAATCTTGAATCTCTATACCCAGTCTTGAATCTTTATACTGTACAGTCTTCATTCTCAGTACCTATATATATATATATCCTGTATATACATGTATATCTAGACAAGAATATTAGTATTTATATTTTATAACAAGTCCTAAGGTTGTTGTCATCAAAACCATTATCTCAGGAACTAATAGAATAGAATTACCGGAATCCTGAATAGGCAACTTGGATGTGACTATTGTTGATGTTAAGGGTATAGATCAGGCCATCAATGGTAGAGAGGAAGGCTATCGACTTTTCCAAGCTGAAGAGTGTAAAAAATGAGGAAGGCTTGGAAGGCATCCCACCTCCTATTTTTGTGTCCCTTCTAATTGCCCCATATGTTGTTCCAACTTCTACACTCCTCACAACTGGTATCTTTTTGGAGACTCTCAAACCTCATACCGACTTAGGGAGTGACTACGATTGGGAAGGTAATCCTGTGGGCCACCTTTCAGCATCGAAGGATGCCAATCCTCTAAAGAGAAAGTCATCCTCCTCTCTGATATGGGGAAATAAGAAAAAGAAGGGGGAACTCTATTAGGGATAGTTCTTTTTTTTCTAATCATGTACATATGCCATTAATGTGCGGGTACCACCCCCGCTTTTGTAATAAAAACACTTAGAAGCATCCAAAGTTATTATTCTTCTCAATTTTGTCTTATTTGCTTCTCTACTATTTCATTCATAGGCCGATATACATGCCTGTGTGCATAATTAATTATTTGTAATTCAATTAGATTCGTATTATTCCATTACCTAGTTCCATTTACTATCGCCAATATTCTTCTTGCTTGGCTAAACAAAACTATGTTTCTTTGATCAAATCTGTGGACAGAGTCATTTTTCTTTGTTTGGTTGTATCCCTTTCAACCATAAATGAAATTGTGTCTATGAGAGTTTTTAACTTTGCACCATCTCCTACGTCCAGGAAATGGTGTTTTAGACGTCAATCTATGGAAATCCATCTTTAATCTTGCCTATCTATGCGCGTTGATCAAAATCACTCAATGACTATTTTTGCTTATCTTTGGTCATGCATATCTCACTGGTCTATAAGCATAATCATACCAGCAAAAAGATATAGTTCTACATCGGTTCCTATCTCTAGGATTCGATGCATCGGATCGATCTTCGATAATCAACCTTTGACCTTGCCTATCTTCGAGTATTGGACAAAGACTAGATGTGTAAGGGCTTATCATACAATTGACCCCGGTATGATTAAACTCCATCGAATCGATCATAGGTTGAAGGAGTTCATCGGTTCCTATATACGGAAACCCGGACATTTGGTTTTTCAAAACATAGAGTTTTGATTCTACAGCTAATTATGCAATGCAAGGCCAGACTTGTAAGAAATGATTCCATCATTTCTAGAAGTCAACTTTGTTTATAGACAAAATAATGGTAGTTTCTACCTTATTACATAAGGCCCTAATCAAATAGGATGAATTATTTGCAAAAGTAAACTAGGTGAAATAGCACTTTAAATGCTTGTTATTCCAGTCCGTAGAATTGAGATCCCATCAACAGTTGATAGCTTAAAAGTTCCATCTCTATTATTATATTCAATCACATAGGGACCTTCCTAACTTGGACCAAGTGCCTTCATACTAGGAAACACTCATTTTAAAATGAGGCCCCTTATCTCGAAGGTATAGTTTTTGACCTTGGCATTAAACCATCATGCTACTCTTTTTTACTTAGCAACTACCTCAAATTAGCTTATTCTTATTTCTCATCAACCAAATCGAGGGACTCAAGGAAGAGTTCCTCATTCATCTTAGGATCATAATGTATTCTTCAGTAAGAAGGAACTTCCAGTTCAATCGAAATGGCCTCAGATCCGTAGGCCAAAGCGAATGGAGTATGGCCAATTGCGGGCTTGTGGGTTGTCTTATAAGCTCACAATGCTAGTGGTAACTCATCAACCTTGTTTCTCTTTACTCTTGGCTCTTGTTAATCATTTCTTAAGGATAGATTTAATGATCTAGTTCACCGCCTCCACCTACCATGGGAGTGCAACTACCGAAAAGCTTTTCTCAATCTGGTATCGATTACAGAAATCTTTGAAATCGACACTCTCGAGTTGAGTTCCATTATCAGTAACATCTTCTATGGAACTCCTAATCCTCCTAAGATATTCTTCACCATAAAGCCAATTACTTTCTTTGTAGTGATCATGGTAAGCGGTTCCGCTTTAGCCCATTGCACTTAATTAGCAAATGCCACAGGCTAACCATTTGTGTAAATTATGTAGATGGGGATTTGGGTATCTTTGCAAATCTTTAGCATTTATCGCATCTTCTTGTGTAATTAGCCCCACCCTTGTTTATCATTGGCCAAAAGTGTCCATAACGAAGAACCTTCTTTGCCAAAATCTGTCCTCCGCTATGATCATTATGGCTTCCTTCGTGTACATCCACAAGGATAGTCTTAGCTTCCTCTTTGGTGAAACGACACGGCAACGGGTCAATAATCTTCTCCTATACATCACTCCTTCTTGCATAGTAAATTGTGGTACTTTGCTTAGGAGCTTCCACTATCTATTTCTTCCATTCGGGAGAGTCCCCTTCAACGAATAGTCTTTTATTGGAGTCATCCGCGACCCCTTTTCCACCTTAGCCTCCAAGATCTAATCAACATCCATCTGGTCAATGATCAAAGCCAATAAAATATCTATTGGAACAAGCCCCATAAGCTTCACATCCTTAGAGCTGGCCGGTTTGGCCAGCGAATTAGCTTGAATGTGCGTTACCGTACAGTGCTCAATGTCATTCAGTAGTTCTTAGAACTTTTATCAAATAAGGGGCAAGTCTCGCTCACTTCACCTTAAATTCCTTCCTAATTTGATAGACCAACAATTGAGAGTCCCTTATATATGCAGTGTCTTGACCCCTAGATCTTTTACTATCTTTGGTCCTGCAATCAACACTTCATATTCAGCTTCATTGCTTATCATTGAGAACTATAGCTTCAAAGCCTAGCATATCCTCCGTTCTTCTAGGGTTACAAGGTTCACTCCTGCTCTAGAATTACGTTCGTTAGTGGCTCCATCTATGTACAATTTCCACTGGGATAGTCGGACTACATCTTCTTCCGCTTCCCCAACCCGAATGATCAATTCGACAATGAAATCAGCCAGTGCATGTCCTCTAATCGCCCTCTTAGTATGGTAGGTTATACCATATTGACTCCACCCAATATTCCACTTTAGCAACCTCCTTGAAGTCTCAGGTCGCCTCAACAGCCGATCAATCGGTACTTTTATCGGGTGAGCCTAAAAGTATGGCCACTATTAGTAAGATTTTTTGTCTCACAACACCAAACTAATTGCGAAGTAATTACGGTGTAGTACTCTTCTATAATTGTGAATCAACAAATTTAAGTAGTATTAAATTCTTCTTAAGGGTAGTAATTATGTTGTTATATGCTTACACAATAAGGTAGTTAGACTTTAACTGTTTGTTAAAATGTCAAGTTCAACGTATATCTAATTTAAGTTAATGAAAAAGAATCTAGTTTTGGAAATAACAAATAAAAAAAGGTGCAGAAAAGGTAAAAGACACAGAAATTTAGGTGGTTAGGATTTCAAGGAATATTATATCCATGGGCCAAATCTTTTCTTATATTCTTCTTGCTTATACAAATTTTATAATAGCAGAGAGTACAATTATATTTAGTATAGAATTTAGAGAATATCCAAAATTTCCTTTCTCTACTGTAGTATCTTCTATTTATAGTAATATGACATCATGCAGATTGTTGATTTTCCCACTCCAGCTTTCCTTCTCTACCTTTTGATCCTTCCACGTGTCGTTCATCATGTTGCATATTGATTTGTGTATGGATTGCTGATTTGGCTAGTGGTTTGGGCAATTTCTTTAGTTGGGAAGATGTAACTAAAGGTGGTAATTTTGAATTTGGAGTTTAGGCAGGAGATTTGAATTTTGTTCATTTGGAATGAGCTTCTGAGTTCAACATGACAACTACACTTAATTGTTTTCTCTATTGCATTTAACATAAGACATGGCTTCCTGGATGTGGCTTGAAGTAGGGGCATAATCCATGTAGGAGAGTCGATACAGTCTTCTTGGATATGATGGCGCAGTTCTTTGTTAGTAACGACCCAGCCCATGGGGAGGGAGCTATATAGTCGTTTCTGGGGTGGCAGCACAATCCTAAAAGGAAGGGTGGTGCAGTTTTTTTTGGAGGTGGCAGTGCAGCTTTTCTTTTATCGGTTAGGTTTTGGATTATGCAAAGTTTTGTCCTAGCTTTGTTTAGCATACACCATTTGGTTATGTTGGCAGAGTTTAATGTTGCTGCATTACGTTAATCCATGACCTTGGAATTAACTGTATGTGTGTAGTATAATGGTTCATTGCTTTGGAGAGCGTAGTTTCTAAGTTTGTACTTTAGGTTCTGTTTTTTCCGTAGTTGATGCAGGTTTGTACTTCGATGGTGGTACAGTTTCCCCTTCAATCAAATTAATTTTTGCAGCATATTTATCTTGTATTTTGCACATGAATTCTGGGTTGTTTCACTATACTTGGATATTTCTTGTCAGACTTCATGTGTGGTATTTTTTGCAGTACCTTTTTGACAAAGTCATGGCATGTTTTATCATTTTGTTTGTCCTTTGCAACCTGTTTATTTGTTATGCCTGGATCATGGACCTGCACTACATACATTTTTATAGGATAAAAATCAGCATAACAATCGCAACTTCCTCAATGTAATCAATAAACAATATGCCATCTTCTCTAACTTTGGATAATTCTTTTCTTCTCTGGTAAATCATCAGTTGATAGAATACATCGGTCTTTAGATTTTAGACTCCTTATGTACATAGGCTGCATGTAGTACACGACGGATATTGCTCAGGTCTTCTCCTTCCAAAGGTTTTGACAAAATCAGTGGTTAGTCTATATGCTCTAACAAATTTTAGAAAGCTTCCTGGCATTCCTTCTTCCAAAAAAAATTTCGCCTTTACTTCTTGAGGGCAATAAAGAATGATATGCATTTTTTGTTACATTCAAAATAAATCAAATCAGTACGGCAACCTTTCCGTTCAAGCTTTGCATTTCCCTCATTGTCCTTGGGGCGGTAATCTCTGTCAATGCTTTGATCTATCTGGGGTTAGCTTCAATGCTCCTTGAGTTCACAATGATACCTAAAAAATTACCTGATGTGACTCTAAAAGAGCAATTTAGTAGACTAAGCTACATCTTATATTTCTAAAGCACATCGAACATTTTTGATAGGTCATCCATGTAATTCATCGATCAATATGATTTCACTGGCACATCGTCCACATAGACTTCCATCGTTCGTTCAATTTGATCTTTGAACATCGAGTTTACCAATCGTTGGTAAGTAACTCTAGAATTCTTCAGATCTAATAATAGATGGCATGCTATCTTCGGTGAGATTCTACATATATTAGAATGGGTCCATGCAAACATATCCATATTTTCCTGGTGAAACCCTATCAAGTCCTTCTTTTTCATCATGTCAAGTTGAGATCTGACCAGAGAACCCAAGTGGGATCATCATTTTTGATCATTAAACACTATGGATCAAGCGTTACGCTAAAACTAGCAAGGGCCGATCGACTAAAGGTAGCATTATAGACTAAAAACGCATCGACTACCACAAACTTCTGTACCCATACTATCTTACGGTCACATTCACCCAACTCAACAGACAAATCAATCCAACCAACATGCTCCTTAGCATCTATGATGAATCCTTGAATATGATATTTATAGGGCTTTGAATCCTTCTCACTGATATGCATCTGATTAAAGGTACTCTTAAACAAAATATTAATCGATCTTCCAAAATTAATTTGAACTTGGTGTACTGTTGCTAGTCCAACAACACAATAATTACCATGGGGTCAAGAGCTGATGCTTTTACCCTAATAGCATCTCTATTCCTGAAAATGATATCATCATTCATTGTTATTGGTTGTTTTGTGGAGTTCTACCTTTAATAGCAAAAAAGGTCTCCTGAGATACATGCCTCGGTGAGTTGCCATACCTTTCCATTTTGTTCCTGGTTTTATCCACCAGATTATGTCCATAAGAAAGGGTGTTAATCACATTCCTTTTCTCAGGCTATCTTGGTCCCACTCCACTGTACCTAGCTTGATCCTGTTGAGCAATCTTCTCTTCGGGCCTATTGTTTGTTCCTCCACCAACCTGCGGGCTTCTCACATACTACTTCACTTTTTTCTTCCTTATCAAGTCTTCAGTCACATATCTCAAATATTAGCACTTATTGGAATTATGCCTCCACGTTTTATGGAAGCGATGGCACTTCCCTGAGCACCTCTCTTCTTCAGTTGCCTCCCTCTAAGGTAGCTTCTTGTAATTCTCAGTCCCTTGCATGGCAAGCTATGTGGTTAATATCAGATAGTATCACTAATATATCACCGTTATATCTCATATTGCTCTTAAGCCGGTATTTTTTCAAAATATCGCTTAAAATATTATTACTGATATATTGCCCTATATTTGCTGATATACCATTCTAATATTAAGTGTAAAATACCTGATATTTTTTATGAATATCATTCATTATTATATGCGTTGGAAAATATGTATTTACAAATAAATATCTTCACATTCTCAATATTTGTTTTTGTATATGGTGAATACAATATTTAAACCATATTAGAAATTCTAGTGCACTAATTTTTAGTTTTACTAATACAATTTTAGTATACTTCATTAGTCTTTCATCAAAGAAAACTCCACTTACTCCATTATCTTATATTTCTTATTTTCCGTGAAGACTTCACCACTAAAACAAGATCATGAAAGAGCAACTTCTCTTTTTCTGATTGGTAAGTTAGCTTATGAAAACTCATTTTATTATTTATTATCATGCACCAAGAACTAAAAGTTAATGAGTGGTAAAGTTATATTGATATATCGATAAGGAATGAGCTAAAGTAGTAATTGATATCAAAACAACATGCTTATTCAATAACTAAAGTGAAAATGAAAATGAAGAAACTATAAATATGAAAATTTTGGGAAAGTAACATAGATGATTATATGACTAAAGAAACAATGAATATAGTATAAAAGTGAAGAAAATAATAATGATGTACAGTATACGAATTTCTCAGTTTTTATGAGCCTATATTATGATTTGTCTTTAATAGAATATCTTAGTAAACGGATTGTAACTGTAATCTGTAAACTATGTGCAATCAATCTTTGATAGTAATTTGGCATTACTTATCCAGGTATTTGAAAATTTAACATCAATATAACATTATAACATCGTACAATATCGTTTATAACATGTTTTACACAAGTCCAATATTTCATCGATATTATCTGATATTATCACGATATTTTAAAATATCTCATATTGGTACTTAACTGGTAAGTATATGATACCGATATTAACTACTTAGGCGGTAAGGTAGATGTTTTCAATAGAATTATTTAACGAAGTACAATCTCCCGGTCAAAAATACTTGGTGCGCTTTCTAGTGTACTGCTTCATTTTATCAGTGCACTGGTTCTTTCTTTTTGGATTATTATTTTCGACATTAAAAGCAATGTTTCCAGCACTATCACTACTTTATTTAACAACAACATTGTTTTATACAATAGTTATCGGCACTTCGGGACGATTACCAGCTAAACCAGTTGCCAAATCTGCCTCTTCTAAGAATAGGAATTAGGATGCATTTCTACATAATTCCCCCATTGTAGATGGTTGTTTCCTTTTTAACCATCTACCGAAATCAGTTTTGGGACGAACCCTCCTCCTTTCGATCAATTCCATCAAGGCAATCTCCTCTCTAGGATTACTCACTTTCGTTACTACAACATTAAACCTTGCTAAGAAGTTATTAGAGTCTCTTCGGAACTCTAATGAAGATTCGACAATGACATCACATCTTTACGCCACAACAAGTGGACCTAAAAATATTCCTTTAATTTTTTTGCTAACCTATCAAAGGATAATATAGACCTTGGCACGAGCCAAGTAAGCAACATCATAGTAACTACATCTAAGAATATAAGAAAGCACCTACATCTCACCCCATTTGTAGCACGAGCATTGTCCGTGTGTCATCCATACTTTAACAAATATTGCCTTAGGTATGTAGTTCCATTATAAGACGACGTGGTTGGTATCATGAACTTCTTCGCATACCGATCCTCCAAAATGTTTCGGTGAATGGGGTTCGACTTGGTGATGAAGCCCCCCTCATCATTATTTCTATGTTGATTCTCACCCAATAATCTCCTAACCAGATCAACGATGTATCCCTTGCTACTTTGGGCGACTGGACGATGAACGTCAGGAAAAGCTCTCAGTGTTTGACTCGCAAACATTCTCAATTAGTTACGTGATGTCTAGGTTCCCTTATCTTCGAACGAACCATTTATCCAAACCTTTACAACAACTAGTTGGAGTAGGCTCTATAGCATCAGTTTGAACACCGCCAACCTGACCACTAGTGACTTGCTCAACATCGGTGTTGGCATTCTCTTGAAACTTACCCTTAGAATCACTAATGATGACCTGTTAGAACTATCGGTACCAAGTTGTGACTGATCGGTATTGATCGTTATGTCAATGGGATTTTCAGTTAAGAATTTTCCAACTCCCATCCTCGATGTTCCAACTTCCCTCATTTTCATCTTCTACTTGCTATCTCTCTATTTTTGGTCTGATGAAGATGAACTCTATTCTTTGGAATCAGAAGAGGATCAATCTCTATGGCTCTTCCTACGCTTTTGAGGTAGTTGGGATATCCTAACAAAAATACTCTCTATCTCCTCTAAGATGTTGTTTTGGCTCTCTAACATTTTTTTATTCATTTCAGGCATCATCTGACCCCACTTACACCTAGTCATTGCCTCTGATGCATTTAGGGCTTCAGTAAGAGTTGGTAGATTTGTTTCTTCTCCATGTTAAGGGCCTTCATTCTTCGTTTCAATGATAGGTCTTGAGGAATCTGATTTGTCCTTATCCATCTTCAAAGCCATTGCTTCTAGATCCAATGATATATTCCATTTAAATCCAAATGACCATGGATCTTCAACACAAAATCTTTAGATATACCTTATGGATAGTCAAATGCAAAGTCCTAAGCAAGATCTACATCTAAGAATCTTATTCCTCTTGGTGGAAGCACCAAAATGTTGAACCCAAAGTGGGACAAACGCCCAATCAACCAATAAATGAAAATTATAAAAGTTAAGAAATCAAAAGAGAGAAGAACACACAAGAATTTAGATTAGTTATACCAAAATCAATAGCCTATGTCCATTATTAACTTTATTACTGGTTATCCTTTGCTTTTACAAGGGAGATACAATAACTTAGTAATCAAATTGTTCAGGTTTGAATTTGACAGAGTTTTGGATGCAAGATGATATAAATAAAAAGATCCTTTTTCAAATGCACCAACCTTACAATTTATAGTCAAAACCAGTCACCCAAATCAACAAAATTTGCTCAAGCATGTTCTCCACTTTAGATTTGAAGTTTCAGCAAGAGAATACGGTTAATATCACGAACTAACAAAGATTGGCATCGATCATTATGGATCGGTATCGATTTGTCCGAATTTTGTCAACCTGTTCTTTGCTTTCTCTTAGCCCTCATATTTGACTAAGTCATGATGACCATCATGTGCGTCAATAAGGACTAATACAGAGTTATGAAGGATCAGTACCGAGTTATTCTTTGATCCCGAATCTATAATTTCCTGAACTTGTCGTCACTTGGCTTTCTCCAAAAATGGCTTAGTATTTTCTCATCGTGCATAATGATCGTTATCGACTCTAAAGACTTCTTCTAAGTTTTGGCATTTCATTTGCATTCTTCATTTATGATCTATCTCATGAGCACTCAAAAGTCATGGATGATCGAGATATCGCTTGGTTCAAATTTAGTATAATGGTCTCCAAGACTCTTTCATGGTAGGTTATCACCACTTCTTAAAATATCATGATAACTCGTTATATATCTCAAATTTAAATGTATGTTAACATACAGTTATTGAGTTTTAGGTCCCCTTGCACTAATTTTAGAGTTTAACGGAGACTCTCAAGGAGGAAAAAACCGATAAAAAGGAAGTTTCCACTCTTCAGTAACAAAACAAAGATTTATAAAAGAATCTCATTAGGCTAAATCTTCTTTAGATCGAGGTATTGAAATCTTGGAGCTAAAAAGGTTGACCTTCTCAAATTTTAGAAGGAGCTTGAAGTCAGCAACGCTTCTGGCTTAAGATTGATTTAAAGGCCCGAGATGATGATGTGGCCAAGTTGAAAACCAAAGTCGAAGGCCTTATAAACTAAACTCAAGCTAGAGATTTGACTAGTGAAATGGCTTTCGATATTCTATAGATGCATACGCAAAAAGTAGGGATGGAGGCTGCCTTTTATCTTCAGTTTCCTAGGATAAAACGGTCCGATGGTGGAAGTGTTTTTCTGCAAAAAATGTATAATAAATCCAAGAAAGCCGATGATCCTAGTTCCTCTATGCTCTCTTTGTTATTCTTTGCGTAGGAACAGAAGAAACTCCTTCTTATACCGAACAAAACGATAATTTGTAATATTTATGGCATGTATTTAATTTTAATTTGTGATTTCTTACATTAATTTCTTTAGTTATTATGTTATTCTATTATTTGAGTTTCAATCCTTATTTAAACTAAGCCAAGAAAATCTCATTCGGCACCTATTTCTCACTATTGCGTCCTTAAAACAATAATAAGGCAAAAATTTATTAACTGCTTAAAGTAATAAGTATCCTCAAAAGTCGCCTTCATGGGACTAGGTTTCGCAATGTTTAATTTTCTAACCATCTTAAAGACATTAAGGAATCTCACGATAAGATGTGTGCTATAGTCATTAAGCCTCTTAGGACTAAAGTCACTAGGTTAACAAATCGAATTCTGAGTTTAACAGATAGGCTCAAGTTCGTGTCTCAAGACCGAGACGAAGTATTTCAAGACTTTTAAAAGTTGTCTAAAACTAATCATGAGATAGAATGTTAAAACAAAAACAGAAGTTTTATGGTCTCAGGCTAAATATAATGGTTTTATGGTCTAAGGCTAAATATAACTTCGGAGGTTGGTCTCGAAATCAAAGAGTATAACTCCTTCTCCCTTGGTCGCTACTGAAGGGGAGTTTATCGAGAACAATGCTATTCCTAAATATGTTTTGGATATAATACCAAGACCAGAACTTAGGGATTCTTCACCTTTTGAGCTTTTGGTTCCTAAGACAGGATTACACTAAAATATTTCATCTTATAATATGGCTAAGCCCTTGGTGATGCTTGCTGAGGATAAGTCTAAGGGTCTTAGAATAATAGTACTAAGGAAATATTTGGTTTTAGAAAGTTATAATGCTTTGCGATTTTCTTATAATCTTAGTACTTCTAATCTTTTAATTGAAAAGAAACTTTATGTCTTAGCTTTAGTTTTGACTTTCTGAATTATTTTACTATTGTTAGGACTCTTCATGCCAAAACTATTTAAAGAACAGACAAGTAGATGTTTTCATTCAACGGGCTTATGACAACAAAGTTATCGAGATGTAACTTCTTCAACTAAAACTTGTTGAAAAATCAAGTTGGTTTCTTAAATCTGAATTTGATTCGATTTATTTCCATTAGGGGCTTTTAAAGGAAAATGAAACACTCGAGAAAATGTTAAAAGAGCTCGAAGAACGTATCAGGTCTACTCCAGAAGCTGTCCCTCTTTTGGATCAAGACTCAAAAAATTATCTATAGATCTATTTGACTTGGTGGCTAACCTTCATCAATAATTAGACAATGCTAATTAATAACTTTCTAAAAGAAATCTTAAATAACTTGAATTCACCGAGGACTCTTAGACTGTTATAGTTGCCATCACTTTGACATGAGGACTCTTGTCATTTTTGGCACTAAGCCATTCGTAAGTTTATAATCTAAAAGGGCCGCGGGTCTCACCAAGCCCATCTTAATAGCATGTCTCGATGCTTATTATATGTCTCACTTTGATGCTTTATTTTTTTAGTCTGAAGTGATCCTTTTGATTTGTACTTTCAGATTAGAATTAGTCTTATGGTTAATAGCTTTTGTGCCAGCCTTGTGACATTACAATCATGCTCTGAATCAAACGAGACCTTCTCAATATATCTTCGGTGCTTGCCTTTTGGAATTTCAGTTATGCTCAGAATCTACCAAATCCTTCTCAACACATCTTCGGTGCCAGCTTGTAGCATTACAGTTATGCTCAAAATCCACAGAAACCTTCTCATTATATCTTTAGCGCCAGCCTTGTGGCACTATAGTTATGCTCAGAATCTACCGACACATTCTCATGGCACTTTCTAGCTTGGGGCTCTACCTAATACTTTTCACTTATACTCAAATAACTAGGATTTGGGCTATACCCAAGTTTTTTTTATCTTTGCATGCAATCTCATTTATTGTGTACTAGCCAGTGGTAAAGCCCAAATGATATGGCCTTCTCATACAGTCGGTAGTAAGAGTTTAGTTGTGGGCGCATCACTTTAGGGGTATGTAGGCGAGCGAATCCCTCGGAGGTCTGCTCCATCTTTGCCGACGTCACCCAACCGAATTTATCATGGATATAAAGGGTTGAGGCCATGGAAATACTTAGAAAAATAATATTATTATTAAGGAAACATATCCACCAATGGTATGAATTAACCTTTAAATTAATTTGTAGTTACTAAGTATTAGGCTTCGACGGGGCAACCCACTTTTTGCTACCATACGATGCTGAGTCAGGAAAAGCTTTTTATTTTGAAGAAATGTACCCTCAGTAAAGAAGTTACATATCATTTTTTTTCATTTGAAAAGTTCAACAAGACAGTCCTTCGAGGGATCTCCCCCACCCATAGTCCTATTTTACATAAACATTTTTCTTTTTGAATCCTTCAGTTATGTTACACCCTTAATTTCTATTGTACATTATTTTGGATATTTAATTAAGAAATAATAAATAAATAATATGATAAAGTGTATATATATCTATAGACTGTGTGGATAATTGCTATGTTAGTATAATCTGAACTTTTATACTTTAAATGGAATAATTAATTATAAGGAAAGGAATTAAAAGCCATAATTATATTAGAGAGGGAGATAAGAAAAGAAAGTTAAGGGATTAAATTATTTCCCCTAATACTCCACCCTCCTCATATTTTCCGCCGCACCCTCATAAACTTAAGAAAGGAAAAAACAAAAACCTAGAGCACTCGCTTAAAGTTCACTCAACAAAGAAGAAGAAAAGGAGAAAAGGGCCAAGGAAAGGAACAAAGGTAGGTATCTCCACATAAAATCAACCTAAAGGGAATCATATCTCCATCTTTATTTCGTATGATGCTATAATTTAGATTTGTGCTAAAACATAAATGATTACTGATGTTCATATCCATTTGGATTGGATAATCATTTATGTAAATTTGGCTATCATTCGCTAATTTTTGTGGAATTCCCTAATGGTTTTTGAGTTAAAAATATAATTTGATCTTCAAATGTTTTGAATTTTGGTATGATGTTTGGAATAATACTTTAGAGGTAGATTTTTAGCTTCCTTATCCTTTGAATTATTGTGAATTTGATATGAAGTTTCTTGGGTTGGCTAGATACTATCGGTGATTTATGAAAGATTTCTTGTATATAGTAGCACTAATCACTAAACTAACAAGGAAGGACATAAATTTTATTTAGACCGATAGATGTAAAGAAGCATTTCAGAGGCTAAATCATTTATTAACCGATGCGCTAGTTTTAGTTGTGCCATATGGGAATAAGATTTGGTGGTGTATACTGATATATTTGGAACAGGGTTAGGGGCTGTATTAATGTAGAGAGGTAGAGTTATTGCTTTTGCTTCTCGATAACTTTGGCTGCATGAAGTTCATTATCCTACTTACGATTTAGACTTGGATATTGCAATCTTTGCATCAAAGTTGAGGTGGCATTATCTTTTGGAAGAATTATTTGCATTGTTTACGGATCATAAGTCCTAGATGTACTTATTCTCTCAAAAGTAGTTGAATATGAGACAACAACGATGGTTGGAATTTTAGTAGCGTATGACTTTGGGATTGAGTATAAGCTAGGAAAAGCAAATAAAGTTGTTGATGCACTTGGTATAAAACATCAGAATTTGGTATCGGAAAAATGTTAGCTGAATGGAACCATTTAAAGGCATTAGCTTCTTGTGGAGTTAGAATGAGGTCGACGGTCAGTTCTAGTCAGAGTGCTACAATAATCTCTTCTTTAGAAGTTTGACCGATATTAATTGAAAGAATTGCTATATGGAAAATAAATGATCCATTACCAGTAGAACGGATAAAGATTAGAAGTGAGAAATGTGATTGATGATTTGAAAATTTTGCACTTTACCAAAGAGGATGGTTGAGAAAGAAGGAACGGTTTTGTATTCCGAATTTGGATAATCTAAGAAAAGAAGTTCTTAGTGAATGTCATCAATTAAAGTTTACTTTTAGTCTTAAAGGTACAAAGATGTACCAAGATATGAAGAGGTCTTTCTTCTCGGAAGAAGTGAAGAGAGATGTAGGCTTATGGGTAAAGCAATGTACGAATTTCTAACAAGTAGAAGTCGTGCATCAAAAGATAAGTGGGTTACTTCAACCTTTAGAAGTTCTATTATGAAAATGAGATTTTATTTCTATGGATTTCATTGATGGGTTGCCAAGGTCGAATAAGGGAAATAAAAATACTGGGCAAGTTGATAGACTAATCAAAAGTGCACATATGCTAGTATAGACATTATTAATAGGCTACCTGATAGACTTCTAACTAGTAGTTATGCTTGTATTATTTATTTTATGTGTTGGCGAAACTTGTTTGCATGATAGACATGCTTGTTGTTTTTCCTTATCGGAATTTTGAAGATGAAATTTTTATAAGGAGGGGAGCCTTTAACACCCCTAATTTCTAGTGCATAGTATTTTAGATATTTAATTAAAAAATAAATAATATGGAAAAGCATATATATATATATATATCCCATGTTAATATAATTTTAATATTTAACTTTAAATGAAAAAAATAATTATAAGGAAAGGAAGTAAAGCCTTAATTATATTCGAGAAAGATAAGGAAGGAAGATAAGGGATTAAATTATTTCCCCTAATACTTTCCTCTTCCCTCTCATATTTTTAGCCACAACCTCATAAACCTAAGAAAGAAAAACAAAACATAAACCAAGAGCACTCCCTAAAAGTTCACTCAGCAAAGAAGAAGTAAAGGAGGAAAAAGCTAAGAAAAGAAACAAAGGCAATTACCACCACACAAAATCCACCTAAGCGGAATAATATAATCCATATATATTTTTGTATGATGTTGCAATTTGGATTTGTGATGAAATTGGAATGATTATTTGTATTTATCATGCATTTATTTTGGATAATCATTTATATAGATTATGGCTATCATTTGTGAATTTTATTAAATTCCCAAAGGGTTTTTGAGTTAACAACATGGATTTTGATCTCCAAATGTTTGAATTTCTGATATGGTTTTTGAATAATACTTTAGAGATTAGTTTTCAGCTTCATAATTTTTTGAATTATTTTGAGTTTAATATGAATTTTCCGAGTTGAAAATTTGGATAATTTGGATTTTAGGAAAAATAATTATTTGACATCGAAATTTTTATATTTAGTAAGAGATGTAAATTCAGATTTCTGGGTATTTTGGGGGAATTTTTCCAAGTCATTTCGAATTAATATAAATTGTTTTGTGTAAAGGGTTTTAATTTCAAGAAGCTAATTAATGGATAATCAATATTTTGGGAAAGAAGAGAAATTTCTCCTTATTTAGCTGTAAAAATTTCTAAAAGGATTTTGATTAACCAATAAAAAAATTGATAAACAAATTAGTTTGGTAAAAAGTTATTACTTTTAAGTGAAATAAATCAGTTTTGCAAATATTTACAAATGTTCCGTTTATCAACTTGTGGTAGCTATTAGTTTTATCAACTTTCGATAGCTATATATTTTCAACTTGAGATAACTATAGGTTTTCAACTTGCAATAACTAAATATTTGCAACTTGTAATGTTATTGGTTTTTTTAACTTGCGACAGCTATTGGTTTTGCAAATGAATGAATGGAAAATGTTTTTCAAATTTTTTTTAAGTTCTTGTGCTCATGATGTTAATGATATAATAACTGATCTCATATTATCAATGGGAAATAATACTAAGGATGACTGCAACATCATTAGTATCTATTTTCAAGCCTCAAAATAGGGGATGTTACATGTAAGGTCATTTTGGTGTACGACTTGTATTTAAGATTTAAACTCATTTTAAAAGAAGCTTTCATAAGCTGAAAAATTGGCATAAGACAAGGCCCATGGCTAACCATAAACGAAAAAAGAGAGTATGAGTAATGTGGGACAATGCCCATTAATTGGTAATATATGCCCCAAGGTATAAACTTGGTTGAAAGGGCTTTTCTCCAAAGGCTATGTAAAGAATCCAAATACAAAGTCCATAAATAACGAAGTCCATATAATGAATTTAATAACACCAAATTAAGAAATTCATAAATACCAAAGGTCATATAAAGAATCTAAGAATTCCAAAAAAAGAATTTCACAAACACTGAAGGCCCATGAGAAAACCAATAGGAAGACCAAAAGGAATTGAGAATGCCAAAACCTAGTAATAACAATTCAAGAATATGATAGTATAAAATTTTCCAAAAGATATGTTGTTCTCAATTATGACTTTCCCCTTGCATTTCGCTAAAATATAAAATCTTGGAAACGATGGTTGCATTAGATGAAATATGATTATTTATATTATGCATTGCCGAAAGGAGTAAGCCCAATATATTGATTTTCCTAAAATAGGAAAACAAAATGAAGTAGGGTAAAGCATTAGACCTGCCTTTTAATAAATTCTAAGAGTTATCCCTTTTGGATAATCTTTTCCATAACATAAGCAAGCTTTTGGTACTTACCATTTTTATGTCCATTCATATGATGATAAATGCAATAGTTTTTTCTTCTTAGACTTTTTATTTTCAGAAGAGGATATTTGGTAAAGGAAGCTTGTTGTAAGTCTTTCAGAAGATATGGGATAAGTTATCATTAAATGGGGTAGGAACATTTTTCTTTTTCAATTTCTTTTGACGTTCATCAGTTGACGTTTCAAGAGGAGTCCTTTTAATATTTATAGACCGTTGAGCTTGATCTTCATATGTCAATAGTTTAACACTCAAGTCTTTTATTTCTTTATTCATGCCTTAATAATTTTTCTAAGTCGAGCCAATTCCTAAAGTGATTCTTTCAAGTATTCTAAAAGCTAGTTGATGTGAAAAATATGCAGTTCATAGAAAGGATCCTACTCCCCATTTGATCGCATTTTGAAATGATAATTGCCAAGCATTCATTGTTTTCTTCCTCGATAAGCTGAATCTGAAGGTTGAGGGGTAGTTGTGAGCTGAAATCTTCATTATCCTTTCTTTGCTGAAGATATTCATGACTGGTTGATGAAGTTGATTTTATAGATAAGGAAATGGAGAGTGATGGCCCTTGTTCTAGCATAAAAAATGTTAGTGTGACTTTTCATAACACCAATTCCAAAAGACCAAAAGGCAAGCTTTGGTCAGTCGATTTGATATTGGGTGTTTGATAGGTTGTTTAATGAAGGAAAAATGTCATTGTTGGAAGTTGAGTTAAGTTTTCAAGAGATAGTGCCGAAAGCTAGAGTTATTGATCTTTGCTAAGAAGGGATGCTAAAGGTAAATCTGAAAGTAAAGTGTACAAAAGAAGTAAAGAGACATCAATATTTATACTAGTTTGAGGTATATCCCTACGTCCACTTTGTCGTTTCCTTCTTTAGAAACTTATACCGAAGCTAAAAGGCTATTATAATGCTAAGTCGGCTAAGTCCACAATTAATGAGTTATTCAAAAGCACTAATGTAGGAAAGTATAATTGATTTTTAGTATCTGAATTACGATGCTACCAGAAATTTCTTTCTGCATTGGAATCTATGCCTATTGATATCCCTTTGGAGATGATGTAGATCGACAATATGGCTTTCTATTGAGCTAAGATGCTAGATTGTTGACCCTTGGCTATGATCCAGCTTGCCTAAAATATAGCACACAAAATGATGGCATGTACTTTGTGAGTTCCTTCTCTTCTGCTATGTCAAGGATGAACACGTGGTGATTGAGATTTTATAGTATTATAGTACTGATATACATCTTTTAGGTTGATCTTGTCTCTCTTGAGGCCTTTTCCTATGGAGTATTACTCCATTCGGATTTAGATTCTTAATTAGTAGTATATACTTATAAACAACTAAACTAGAAGTTATCATAACTTTTCAGTTTAAGCTTCTTAAGTCTTTAGAAAGTAAACTGAGTTAAATGGCCATTAAGTACCATAGACCCTTCTGGATTTATACTGTTGGGCCTTGGTTTTATTACCATGTCAAGGTTACCTAAGGTTTCAGGGCTAGTAGTTAAACCATCTTATTCGACCATTAATATTTGTTGTTAGGAGTGAGCTATCTGTAGACCCTTTGACCTAGTGTATTTTGTCTAAACGTCCTTCGACAAAATATGGTATAACAACCTCTATTATTTTTCTACAAATATAACTAGACGTAGGAAATTCATAAGAAATTGCCTATGCCTTTTTATTTTCCTACAAGCCTAGTAGGAAACACATATTAAATCCTACATCTTTCTTACGATAATAGGCGTGGCATAGGAAATGCGTAGGAAATCTCCACTAGCTTCCTATGCCATATATATTTTCCTACATGTTTACAAATCATAGGAAATTTCCTCGGTCTTCATATGCCATTCGGAGGGGCATAGGAATAATTATAAAACTTTTGATATCCTTTGTATGCATTTGCATATGCACCATCATTCGCCAACGAATGCTCCAATGCCAGTGCACCGTGACCATAATTCTTCTCAAGTTCACTCTAGTAATCTAGGTTATATTTTTCTCTATTAAATCTTCATTTTGTAAAATATTTATACCTGTAATTTATCCTTGATTTGTTATAACTTAAATTAAGGTTCATGAGCAAGAAATTTTGGTTATTTATTTGGTTAAATTGTTTGGAATTGATGGTTATTAGTAGTTATACCAATAATATTCTTATTACCCTATCATCAATTTGCAAAAAAGGTCGAATGGGCTGGAACATGATGTTTTTTGGATTCAAAAAATAATTTTTGAAGGAAACAACGTTTTTCAAACTCGAATAACATTTTTTGAACTCAAAAATTATTTTTTTAACTCAAAAAATGTTTTTCAAACTCATATAATGTTTTTTGAACTCAAGCAATGTTTTTTGTCACATATAATGTTTTCTTATTGTAATTAATATTTCATAAACTCAAATAATGTTTATAAAACTAAAAAAATGCTTTGTGTAACAACCCAACGTCTGGTACATTTTTAATTAATAAATTTTTATTAAAATAATATATGTGCATTCTATTTTAGAGAAACTTTCATCTTAAAAATATATTTCATTAGGTTAAAATTGATTGAATAAAGGAATTTGTTTTAAGCGTTTGATATATGTACTTAATGCCTTTTTGGAAATATATTGAGATCGAATAAGATATTTATATAATCTAAATAATTTGTATGTTAAAATAAAAGAAATGATTATTATATATATAAATTAGCAAACTTATAAAAATTATTTTTAGGTAGGAAAATAGTGTGAAGGACAAAGCCTACCAATATTTTAGCTCCAAGGAAAGGCTCTCAATTTTTTAGTGAGGAGGAAATTTTTTTCAAAAAATGTAGCCAAAAGAACAAAAATTATATGAGAAGGGCATTTTAATTTCAATGAATTGTAAATTAACATTTTACGTGAGTTGGAGTCTAGACGACGAAGGAAGTTTGTAGCTACTTCACTGAAGACGCATCAAATATCAGTGGCGGTGGCGATGACATTGATGCGATGATAGTCAACTAGGGTTTTGGAAGAGGTGAAGTTGAAGTGCTTTGATGATACGGTGGTAGGAGGTAAGGATGGAGAAGGGTTGGCTCTAATGGCATCAATGAATGAAGGAGTGATATTAGAGGAGAAGTACCGAATTGAGAAAGAAAAGGATATGTGAGTAATATTACCCTTAGTACCATTTTCTGTTTTTTAAACGAATTAATTATGTATGTTTCTTTTCATAATGTTATTTTATAGTAGCATTTTATGTATTATAGTAGCAGTTTCTAAATTATAGTAGCATTTTTAAATTATAATAGTAGTTTACAACAATCGTAGCATCTTTTTAGATGTGTGTAATAATGCTACCGTGTGGTATCATTTTTTATATTTTTTAAATTAATTAATTATTGTTGATAATGATTTTATATGAGCATTTAATAAATTGTAGTGGCAGTTTCTTAATCGTAGTAGCATTTTTTAAATTATGGCGGTAGTTTATAAATAATTTTAGCATCTTTTAGATGTGTGTAGTGATTCTACTATGTAATATTGTATTTTAAATAAGCTAATTATATATCTTTATGTTTATATTGCTATTTTATAGAAGCAGTTTCTACATCATAGTAGCTTTTTTAAAATTATAGTGGTAGTTTATAAAAAACTGTAGCATCTTTATAAATGATGTATATATTGTATCTCACAACATTATTTTATGTAGCATTTACAAATTATAGTATCAGTTTATGAAGTATATTAGCATTTTTTGTTTGTAGTTGGTTTTTATGAATTGTGGTATCCTTTTTGAATAAATATTTTTAAATTACAGTATCATTTTAAGATATTGTAAAGGCGATATATTACATTTTTTGAAATTTTATGATACTGTTATTCATAAATAAATTTACAATGTAGCAGCTTAGCTTTGTAAATGTAGTATCATTTTTATTTAATTTTTTGAGTACTTATCGTGCTATTTTTTATAAATTATTTTATAATGCTGCTATGTAGTATCAGTTTTGTTTTTACTGACTTAAAAAATAAAGCACTTATATTTCAATTTTATCAAATAATAGTTGATCTTACCTTATGGTAACATTTATGTTTAAATGATACGACTCAATGGTATTTTGTACTTGTTGTATTTCTTTTTACATCCATTTCTCATATAATAATACTTTACGGTATCTTTTTTACATGTTGTTTTTGTAGTAATTGATACTTGGTGAGAAGGATGAGGCGAGTAACGTTTTTGTCATCTGCTGGAAGACGTAGGCGGCATGGTAGGCGGCAAGTAGAAGTATGGGTTTGTTTGTTAAGCCTAGGTTTTGAGGAGGCATGGCTATGGGAGGTGGTGGTTATGAGCAATGGTCGAGCGTAGGTGTAGGGTGGCATAAGAGTGTGACAACATGGGGTGCGGTGGCATGGTAAGTAATGAAGTTGGATATGCAGTTTACCCTAAGTGAGGAACAAGATGTGGAGAATAAGTTATCCTCATGACTAAATTTAAAGAGGTTGTCCTAGAGGCCAAAAAGCTTTGGAATTTTGTCATAAACTAAATTAGATAAAAAGTTTAAAATGTGAATAAACAATTTGGAAGATAAATGTAGGATTTTTTCGATAGTAGGAATGTAGTTGTAAGAATTATAAGGGTTTAGTTTCATTTAATCTCTTTAATAAATATATTCATTTTAACACTTTTCTCCCCAATCCTGTCCTAAACTCGACCCTCTGAACCCAACCTCTAACCCTAAATCAAAGAACATGAGGAAGAATTTATTTTTTCTTGCTCTATGTAGACTTTACGAAGATTCAACGTGTATTCTTTTTAAGCGTTTTCTTATTAATCTTGATTTTGTGCTATTTTTATATTTGTAGCCAACATAAATTCCTACATCATTAATATGCTATTTGCTAAATAATATCCTTATCGCTACATATTATATTGATTAAAAAATTAGTATTTCCTTTTGTCCTATTTGCACCATCTTATAATATTTTATAATTAATAATAATAAAGATGAAACTAGCTGCACATACTAACTGAATTTTCATTTAAACTAGTAGTATTATAGTACACGTAACAAATTGACTAGTTATCTCAGCCTAACAAAATATATAGTTTACCAAAATTTGAGTATTTAGTCGTATATAGATTATAATCAATGGATATCAATAAGTAGATTAAACAATCAATTCTTTGTTTATTGCAAAAAAAGGGAACAATATATATACATGAATAAATAAAATATCTTAGAAGCATAGCACTTTTGTAATAAGTCTTACAATTGATGCATATATCATATTTAAACATATTTAATTAAATACTCGAGAATATCCACATTTGATTCAGCTTTATTAACTGTAACACCAACATTAGTATTAGGATCAGAGAAAACATCACATGTCACATGCTCCTACGCCTTTCCTATCCTCTATTACTATAAAACCCTAAATATATTTAATACATGAATTAACAAAATGATACATACACAACACCCCCCCCCACACCAAACCTGTTACACCATATTTTGCTGAAAAGCTTTCATCTATATACCAGGATCTGAATGGTCTATAGGTAGCTCATTCCTGAAAGAAAATGAAATCCAAGCGAAATGAGTGGCCTACCTAATAACTCCTAAGGCCAAGATAGTCATAAGTAAAGTATGAAATCTTGACACAGAAGTATAAAATCCAAAGGGTTATGTACTGAAGGGATTAGTATTATAAAAGCTTAACTTAAATTTCCATATTAAGTCCATTCTCATTATTATTCAAAGGATTGAACCCAAAGCTTAAGCCAAAAGGTCATTATAACATAACATTGTGCTTAGTTATCTATGAGTACAGGCTATCAAGTAAGACCCTAAAGACTAAGGGATACAATATTATGAAGGACGAAAGATTTAGGAGACAAGATCAACATAAAAAATGTGTAGAGGTACTACAATACTGCAATATATCCCACTATATATGTGTAGGTTCAGATATAGCTAGAGGAAAAACACCAGTAAGGTACACTTCAGGATTCCATAGGCAATACTCAAAACAAGCTAGATCAATGCCAAATGTCAGCAATCTAACGTCTTTACCAAATATGCAAGAAACAACATCAATCTTCACCCTCTTTAAATTTCTATAAATAAGCATTGATCCCAATGCACAAGGAGAGAGAATTCAGATACTAAATGATAAACTATTGTACTTACCAAGATTAGAGCTATCTATAAAACTCATTAATTACAAAAATTTCCAACTTCTCATTGTCAAAGCTTTTCGGCTTTGGCATAGATTCTAAAGAAGGAAAGTATAAAAGTGGATGTATGGCTTAGACCAAAACCACTATAAACCATTTTGTCCGCTTCATTTACAACTTTTATTTTCGGCTTAACTACAAACACCCTCCTTCTTCATTAACACATAAAACTCGACTTAACCCGCTATGATTACTTATAGCTTTCAACCTACCAAAGATTCTAAGACTTGTCTAAAAGATTGAGACTAAGTCTTCTTGGTCGTTGGTTGTTATGAAAAATGAAACCAACATTTAGCACTAGAAGGAGGCAACTCCAAACCCTTATCCAAAAAACCATCCTTACTAATTTACCATAGATAGCTTCAATGAATAAATCGATAGAGAAGATTTTTATTCAAAATTGCTTTATAATTTATGGATTCATCTTATAGAAGAAGATAATGACGAAGGTTTAGCAACCATCGTATCAATAGGAGCTAAGGATGAAGCTCATGGCCCTTTTTATAAACTTCAAGATTTCCGGATATGACAACTATCATGATATTTAAAAGAATCGCTATAGGAGAGTGCTTAGCTATGGAATGGTCAAAACGATGAATGAAGAGATAAAAGACTTGAGTATTAAGTTGATGACATACAAAGATTAAGACCAGAGGACCAAAGGCATCAAAGATCTAATCCCGAAAGCTAAGATGAAGAAATTAGGAAGAAATTGAAAAGGAACTAGCCCTTACTCCTTTTAATGATACTCTAGCCTACATCTTCCAAAATAACCGAAACAAGCTGTCTTATCCAAATTACCTTCCTCCAAAAGGTGAAAGTTGAAAAAGTGAAATTTATTGCCACTGTCATCGGCAAAATGGACATGAAATAGATAAGTCCTAAAAACTTGCTTATTCCATAGAAAAAAATGATCCAAAAAGGAATTATTTTAGAATTAACTAAGATATAGTTTTAATACTTTGTTTCATTTTAGTTTAAAGAAAATTAATATAATTGGACTTTCTTCTTTAGGCAAATGTACAATGTACATACTTGTTATTAGTTTAATGCAATTACTACTTTCAGGTAGTTATAAGCAAAGTGCAAGGGGAAATCAAAACTAAAATGTATAATTAAGGAACAAATTATTTTGAAAGCATTACCATTAAAGTGAAATCTAGAGGTTGTAATCTCGACATGGACATGCTTCTCACAACCAAAGTTCAACGTTCTTATTCCCAGGCGAATTTATTGTTAGCCAAGGGCCTTATCTTATGCCACTTTTACTTATTAGCCATGGGCCTTGCTTATGCTACTTTTACTTGTTAGTCTTGGCCCTTGCCTCTTGCCACTTTTTAATGCACGTTTTCAATTTGTGAAAATTCTTGTGAAGTAAGAGCCTGGGTCTTAATTACAGGTCATATGACAAAATGGCCTTACCCAAAGAAATTTTCAAAAAGTAAAATGTTTATGAAAAAATAGGATGATAGATTGGATTTGCTCCTCCCAAAGGCCAACTTGTATAACTTTTAAAATAAAAATAAAAACTGACATGTAAATTCCCTACCATGGGTACTTGTCTTCGGAAAAGAAAAGCTTCTTTACCCTAAGCTCGATGTAGCATGGTAGAGGAAGTGTGTTACTCAACCGAATCCCTACTATATAGTAAATGAAAGCTATTTTAAAGGTTAATTACCACCATAAGTGGATGTGCTTCGTTAATAATAATATTTTTGTAACGACCTAGCATTTCAAACCATTCAAATCGACAATCATCCACTCATGTCAGACTTGAATTGCTCAAAACAATAGATTGTTAATTTATATTTGGCAAAACTTAGCATATACAGTAAATAAATCAATCATAGAATCACAAACGCAGAGTAATATAACAATAAGCAGCAGAATAGATAAATAGTAGTTCATGAAGCTACTACAGAACATCGGAGTCTGAAACAAAATACAACAAAAATCTCAAATACAGAGTAGTCTCAAATACAAAAATAACTGACAAGACTGAACAGAAATAACTAGAAATAACTGAAAGCTGAATAGATAAAGACAGATCTTCAAGCAAAGCTCCAAGCTCCAAAGGTGAGTTTCAAATGCTGTGACACTCAGTATGACTCGAGCATAAATAAAAATACAAAACACTCGAGTTAGGATTAACATTCTTATACTACTAAATCAACTCAAGTTAAATGTCAAGTGAAATACAAAGTAACTTAAAGGATGTTTGGGATTCCCATCCTCCGAGGATCCAATAAACTATCTACATACATAGTACAATATGCTACATAGATAATGTCTATAGTAAAGTAAACTATTAAAATAGCATTAAGGCATTACCCATATCCCCTTTAACACTTTTTTTTATATTCCCATAGTCTATACAGATACTGTAAGCCCCACCAAACTGATGGGATACTCAGAAGCACTCCATAGGTATGGTACAAAACAAACTTGTAGAGGGCGCGATAAGGCATATGACAAGGCACGCAAGGCAATGCCTAGGGTAGGATTCTACCGTTTTGCACTCCCGGACTGGTGGTAATGCATAGCAGCTACTACCGCCCACCTCGAGACACACTCCCAAATCAAAGGTGCACCCAATCAAATCACAAAGTAATAGAATGGTATCGAAGAAATATGCACGATCAAAGGTGCGACCTCACTTGGTCCGGTATAGCTCCTGTTTTAGCCACATCAAACTGACTCGCGGGAGTCAGGGCTGCGTTCGTACCTCATACAGTCGTTCGCCAAACCAGCCTACTTCGTTCTGGAATCTTCACCATGTACATAGTTGTTAAAGTGGTTTTCGGTATTGGCGGAGAGTATGACAATATCCGATCTCGGTCTCTTTAACAACCAAACGCTTATTTCACACCGTGATCATTTTATAAAGTAACTTTTATAATCATTTCAAATGGTTCATACTTCATATCAAAATATCATATTCATTTCAAAATCATATCACTTTCGAAATCATATTCACTTCCTGAATCATGTTCACTTTCGAAATCATATCACTTTAAATCATATTCATTTTCAAAATCATAACCATAAAATAGTTTAAACCATCATATCAGAATATTCGCATTCAAATCCATTAAACCTAAATCATAACGGTTCCAACTTAAACAGTTTAAATATTGAAAATAGTTTATATATATTGAAATAGTTATAAATAAAATAGTTTATATATATCGAAATAGTTATAATTTAAAATAGTTTATATTTAAAAATAGGTTATAGATTAAAATAGTTTATATATTAAAAATAGTTTATATATTAAAATATTTTATATCGAAAATATTTTCAAATTAGAATTGTTTCTTCCAATTCCACAAATCAATTCAAATCAACTTTAGTTCCAAAATTCAATTTAAATCAATTCTCAATTCAACAATTTCAAAAGGTTAAGGATTCAATTCAAATTCTCATTAAAACCATTTTTAATTTATATCGATTTCAAATCTAGGTTTGAACTACAAATTTAAACCACTTCCCATTTAATAGGTTTCAAAGTTAAATATTCAAACGTTCGCAATAATTCAATTTGATAAATTCCATTTATTTCCAAAATTCAACTCTATTTTTATTTAAATTTGAAATTATTCACTTAATCATTTTTAATAACATTAAATAAAATCTCAAATTACGAATTTAAATCAAAATTAAGTATTCAATTTCAATTATATTTAAATCTTTAAATATTCATTTAAATCACTTTTAATTAACTCAAGCTATAAAATTATACCTTTCAAAATCTCAAAATCAATAAGTTTCCAATCAATTCTTATTTATAATAAATTCTCAAACAAATTAAATTACAAATTAACTTAATTTATCTTCCCAACCTTTATTTTAATTATGTTATTACAAAAATCTATTTTCAAAATATCAATATAAATTTTAAATAAATAGTTTAAAAATAATAAATATATATATATATATATATATTATTACAAAAAAAACTATTTTAAAATATTATTATAAATTGTAAATAAATATTTAAAATATTACTTTTTCTCCTCCTTTTCATTTAATGGCAGTAGAACCTACTTCCGCCCTGTCTACTCAAACTCAAACCTTATCCCGTACTTCCTCTGACAACCAACCCATAATAACCCACTCCTCTCCGTACCACCAACCACCACCCGATCCAATCCATCAACCAAACCCTCAGCCCAACCATGAACATCCAATGCCTCCATTACCCCCATCAACATTTGACCTACTCCCTTCTCACTCTTCCAAACCCTCTACTTCTTCCACCTCCGACCAAACTCTACAACAACCAGTGCCTGAAGTAATTAGATGGTCCTCTCTCTTCAAGTCCTAACCGCGCAACGCTGGCAAGTACATGCCAGCAAATATGGGCATTTCATACATTGGTGATGCTATGAACCCCCCACCTCAAGTAATTGATTCTAGTGTCAATGTTTGGCAAAACTATGTGGTAGGATTTTTTCTTGATAAACCATTATCATATACATATGTAATCGAGACTTTGAAAAGGAGATGGAGGCTGAAAGGTAACATACAAGTTAAATTTGATGGCACCATTTTCCTATTCCTTCTCTCTGACAACTCTGACAGGGACAGAATCACTAGGGGTGATCCTATAGTCATGAAAAATAATTTGTTCATCCTAAAGCAGTGGGATCCAACAGTAAGCAATGTTCGTGGATCTATAAAGGCAGTTCCAGTCTGGATACAACTATCGAACATCCATATCTTCCTCCGGTCACCCCTAGGTATTAATTGGCTGGCAAACAGAATAGGCAAACTAATATGTCTTGATGAAGCAACAGAATCAATAAACAGAATCCACTATGCGAAATGCCTAGTTGAAATCTCCCCGGACCAGGAATTAGTTGATACCTTTCCAGTGATGAACTCTGATGGCACAAAGCAAAACATACAAGTTACTTACCTATGGAAACCAGACATATGCTCTGTATGTAAAGTGTTTGGACACAAAAAAGGTACGTGTCCCTTGAATAATGAACAGATGCATCAAGTTTCAAGTGGTAAGGAAAATGATGTGATAGAGCAAGCTAAGCTTGATGAAGTGGAGTTAAAAAGAACAACTCATAACCCAGTTATGAAGAAAAACACAATTTGGAAAAGGATATTGAATAAGAAAAGAAACATTAACATAGAAAAAAGTGGTGCATTTGATGTAGTGCATGAATGGAACAAAGCTAAAGGAATAAAACCCTCTGAACAGTCAAAAGATCACAACCAAGAGAGAAATAACTGTAGTGGAGCAGTGTTAACAAAGGAAATTGAGAGCTCAAAGGAAAATGCAGTAGTTGTCACAAATAAATATTCAATTCTGAATATGCAAGAAGAAGGAGAGATAAATGAAATTGAAAAAGATGCTTGCAATGAAATAAAAAAATGAAAATGAATTGGAAGAAATAAGAAAAGATAAAAACAAAAGCAACATGGTAGGAAATGAGACCTATTGCAATAGAAATAAAGGGAACAAACACTCTGAACATCTAAGAGGAAAGCAAAAGGAAAAGCAACAAAATATTGAGATAATGCATGGCACTGTGCAAGTAAACAATGAACTGCTGAATGGAACTGTGCAAGTGCACAGTACTGACATGCACAGCCGCAATATCACTATTCCATCAATTCTGACCCCCCTTCAAGCTCAAACTTCAACCTTATCATCTATTCCCACTTCATCACCCTCTTGTCATGCTTCACAATCCACAAAACAATCCTATCCTCCCTTTTCAAGCCTACCACCTCTGCTCCCTTACTCCTCTTCCAAATACCTTATATGCAATTCACATGATACTGCAGTGAATGCAGTATTACACAATAACAATTTACAAAGCCAAAATCTCAATGAATTATTAACTATTAGTGGCACAAGCATTTTCAAATCTCCTGAAAATTCGATAAAACCAAATTCATCCCCAAAAACTCCAGCCCTCCCCCCTCAATCACCAAACAACCATCCTTCCCAATCTCTTGACAAAACTCTGGGGAAAAAAATACTCAAAGCTCTTATAAAAATAAATTCCTCAATACACCTCTGAAGGAAACAAAGAAGAAGAAGACTTCAAATCTAAACCCATAGCAACCCCAATATCTCTATCTCCCATTGAGTCTGAAGAAGACTCGGATTCCTACATGTACCAAATACCAAAAAACACTCCCTCTTCTAATGCTAGAAGAACTAGAAGCCTCAACAAAAAAACCCCAAGAGTCTAATCAATGATGAACAATATTGCAGCATGGAATGTTAGGGGGGCTCATCGCCACTCAAAGCTTGACCAAATAAAAGCATTAATTCAAAAGTATATTCTCTCAATAATCTCTTTATCTGAAACAAACTTGAAACAAACTTATCTCAAAAGGCTGCCACATATATAAACAAAAATTGGAAATTCATATCTAATCTCTCTCAATCTCCTTATGGAAGATTACATGTCCTTTATGACCCATCCACATATTCCCTAACCCCTATCCTCCAAGACTCTCAATTTGTTCATACCCATGCTCTCCACATTCCTACCAATACTTATATGTATTATACATTCATTAATGCCTCAAACATACTACATTTGAGATCTAAAATGCATGAAACCATACCTCACTTCAGGCAGGCAACACATCCTTGGATTATTGTTGGAGACTTTAATTGCTCCTTTCTATCTTCACACCGTACTGGTGGTAGGCCTCTGACCCTTTCTGAGATAATCCCTCTAAATAATACCATACAAAATGCATCACTAGTTGAAATACCATACTCTGGTTCAGAGTACACATGGACAAACAAAAGCAACCGACACCCACCTACATTATCTAAAATTGACCACGGATTTATGAATATTCCTACCTTAATACAATGGCCATCAATAAACATACAAATTCCAATGCCCCTACTCTCTAACGATTGCCCTTTGATCCTCCTTTTTGGCTCTACTGTCATTCACAAACAGGTAAATTTCAAATTCTATGATGAATGGACTAACAATAATGAACTGAAGCAGGTTGTCGCTGAAGCTTGGGAACAGCATACATATGGGAACCCGATGCTTTCATTGCAAAAAAAACTCAAAAACACTAAGGAAGCTATCAAAGTATGGGCAAGGAATATATATGGTCAAGGTAATAAAATATCAAACAATATTTTGGTGCAACTTCAACGGGTACAGCAAATGATAATGGACTCAAACTCCACTCCAGAGGCAATTCAGAAAGAAAAAGATCTAACTATGCAACTAGAAAAGGCATACATAACAGAGGCAAATATGGCAAAACAGAAGGAAAAGCAACAATAGGCAACTCATGGCAATAGGAACACTAAGCAATTCCATGCTTCACTGAAAATCAGACAAGCTAAAGCCATGATACATCAAATTAAAGATATGCAAGGAAAAACCCATACCACCCCTGAACATGTAGATGAAGCATTTTTGACTACTACACAAACTTATTAGGGGGTTCCCCCTCTATCTGATATCACAATTCTAGATAATCTGCATATTCCTAAGTTATCTGCTGATATGCAAAGCTCTCTTATAACTCCAATAACTGATGATGATATCAAAAACTCTATTTTCACTATGAGGAAAGCAGCTTCCCTAGGCCCTGATGGATTTACAACAAACTTCTTCATCCACTGTTGGAACATAGTCTCTGATGATGTATATAAGGCAATACATAATTTTTTCAACAAGAGTGTGTTACACGGGGTTGTTAACTCAACAAATCTGATTCGGATACCCAAAACTGCAGCTCCAACTGACGTCTCCCAATTTAGGTCGATTGCATGTTGCAATGTAATATACAAGTGCATATCTCACATCCTAGAATCTCACCTCAAAAGTGTACTGCAGCATATTATATCCCAAAATCAAGCAGCCTTCCTCCCTAGCAGAAGTATTCTGGATAATGTACCGCTGACACATGAAATTATAAATAGCTATACATCAAAATACAAGTCTCCCAGAGCCATGTTGAAGATTGATATTAAAAAATCCTTTGACTCATTGCACTGGTCTGCAATAGTGACAGTTCTAGAAAGGATGGAATTCCCAACTGCCTGCATAAAATGGATCTTTACTTGCATTTCAACTGTAAGATACACCCTTGTATTCAATGCACATACAGTGGGGTACTTCAAAGGGACTACTGGCCTGAGGCAAGGAGATCCAACTTCAGCATATATATTCATAATGATCATGGAAATACTAACTCAGGCAATTCAAATATCAAGTGAGACTAAAGAATTTCGCCCTCCATACAAAATGTAGGAACCCCATGATAACTATGCTAGCGTTTGTTGATGATTTGGTAATATTCACCAAGCCAACCAACAAGTCATTACTATCCATCGGAGACTCTTAACTCTTTCTACAATTTCACTAAGCTACAAATAAACCCACATAAATCCCACATTCATATTTCTGGTCTAACTGACATACAGAAGGCTCAATGCTTCAGCATAACACAAATGCAGCCTATGGCCTCTGACATGACATATCTTGGAATGCCCATAGCCACAAAAAGAATAACTCTAGCACAATGTCTACCTCTATATGAGAAGATAACTGCAGTTATGAATCGATGGGAGAATAGGCATATAGCATAGTCAGGAAGATTAATGATTATAAATGTAGTTTTACTCTCTATGATTGTCTACTGGGGAAGAACATTCCTCCTTCCAACAAAACTTCTGTCGATGGCTAGAACAGCCTTAATCAAATTTCTGTGGTCTGGTTCTATGCATTCAAGAAAGTTATCACCAATTGCCTTCCAGAAATTGGAGAATCCGAAGAAAGAAGGAGGCTTGGGGATTTTTAATATGAAATTATGGAATTAAGCAGCATTATCTAAGCATTTCCACAACCTAATAAATAATACAGATTCTCTATGGGTGCAGTGGGCAAAAAGAAATAATTTGAAAGGAAATGAAATATGGATAGCAGAAAATAAACAAACACACAACTGGTTATGGAAGACTATGATGAAAGTTTGTGATATTATGCTACCTCATGTAAAGTTACAACATGCAGTACATAGCACATCCAAATTCTGACCTACTCCATGGATAACTCAAGGTCTAATACTTCAAAAAATCTTCTCTTATGACAATATAATGCAGACTGGAATCACCACCAATGCAAGAGCAACTAGATATATAGTTGATGGAAGAATAAAATTGAATCATACAAGCAGTCCTTCTGTTAATGATATTTGGAATAAATACAATGCACTGCCATATACATTCATGCAATCTGAAGAATATAAGTGGACTGACAAGCACATTGACCACTCAACTAAAACAGTTTATAAAGCTCTTGTGGGAGACAGGAATTCTAATTACATTCCATGGCACTCAAGTAGCTGGAACCATTGTTGTCAAAAATCCTAAAATCCTACGATTTAAATCCCGATTCAGATCGAATCTCTCCCTTAACGATTCGATTTAAATTCCGATCCAAACTTAGTCAAAACTGCAAATAAACAAACATTTTACTTATATACTAACATTCTTAATATGTTTATTTGGATTCAAAATTCAAAATACAATGTTTCAAAACAAAATAAAAATAAAATAAGAGAGGAAACTGAGTTTTATGTTTAATTGTAGAAGTTCAAACATCAAAATCAATTTCAAATTGTGTGCAAACCTTCAAATACGAATCTTTTGAATCTACGATTTACGATTTGAATTTCGTTTCGATTTAAAGTTTGAACTTTACAATTTACGATTTAAATCCCGTTTAGAAAACATTGGCTGGAACAACTATGCAGATGAAAAATATAATTTCATGTTGTGGAAAGTTTTTAAAAATGCTCTGCATACCTTGCGTAATCTATCTTATAGAGGAATAAATCTCTTGACTACTTGCAAGTTTTGCCTATCTGCTGAAGAGGATGTACATCACTTATACTTCAACTACTCCTATACTAGGTTCATATGGAACAAAATCAGTCAAAGAGGTGGATATGGCGTGGCTAATAAGAACAATATGGTTGAATGGATACGAATTTATAGAGCGACAAGGTGGAAGGAACAACAAACATATGAACTCTTAATAATGCTAAAGATCATGGTCACAGTAGTATGGGAGGAGAGAAATAACATAATTTTCTACCAAAAAAGAAAGAGAAGAATGCAGTTATATCATGAGATGGTCAAGAGAATTTATGAGATGCTATCACTATCGGCTTACAGATTTGATCAGGCAACAATAGGAAAATGGGGATGATTGATTACTGGCTTGGTGTAGTTCTTTGGTCTGCTTAGGGTGCTGCTCGCAGTTCCATAGATCACTGCTTCGAGCTATGCTAGCATTAGTAAGATTTAGTCCGGGGCTTAGGTCTGCTTGGAGTATTGCAGAGTGTTGCTTGCGGTTATTTGCTCATCTGCTTCGTACCTTTGCTTTGTACTAGTATTCTATGTTTTATCCTTTTTTCTTCCTTCTTTTCTCTTGTATCTCTAATTTATGCCTGTAATATTTTATTGCATATTATAAATAAAGGTAGGGGACCTTAACCTCGCTGGCTTTGCCAAAAAAATATATTTATATGTATATATATAATAGTTAAATTAAATTCCTTTTAAATATTATTATATTAATTATTATTGAATTAAATCTTATTATTATTAAATCTAATTTAAATCCTATTTTATATATTTTAAAATAATAAAGTTATAAGTAAAATTTTATAATTTACATTTTAAAACTTAATTTATAAATTTAAAATTTTCGAAACATATAATTTTAAAATCTAAATTTTTCACATATATTAAAATTAAAATATCTTTATATTATATTTTAAAAATCAATATTTATTAAAATCCATATATTTCGTTTCAAAACTTTGGAAATGATTTAAAAAAAATAAACCAACGGTGTCCGTATATAATTTTCTATCCTTTGGTCAAGTTATACGGATATTTATCATTTCAATCCTTAATAATTTAATATTTACGGGTATATATCATTTCAACCCGCAATCCCAAAATTTCAAAATCAATAAAATCACTTGGGTTTATTATTTCAGCACATAACGATTTTCCATTAATCTATAATATTGTTCAGGTACATATCATTTCAACCCATAGGGAGAACAAATAACAGCATAAAATAACATAGCATATCAATAGCAAATATGATCAAAATTATCAAATTAAATTCGATATACACACATACTACAGGTTATTGGTGTCAATAATGTGAATTATAATAGGTGAACAAATATCATATCATATTAAACGATTTAATTACTAACAAATTCAAATTTAACAACATATTTCAATCGTCATTTCATGTGAATTAAATTTTCTAAATATAAGAATGTCAATCGTGGCGATTGCTCACCTTTCGAGGCTAGAGAAAACAGGACACTGAAACAAGCTAAGAATCCGAGCATAAATTCCAAAGCACGGCACGATGAACACGAATTCAACAAACAAGGCAAAGCACGACAGACTTGAATTGATGAAACAAAATATATAATTTTTTTTAAATCTAAAATTTACTTATATAAAATCTTTATATTATATATTTTCTTTTAAAATCAGCATTCAATTTGAAACACATATCAAAATAAATTCTTTATATATATATATATATATATATATATATATATATATATTTAAAAATCAATTTTTAATTTAAAACCCATATAAAAAAAAAATCATTATTTAATTAAAAATACATATTAAAATAAAATCCTTATATATTATATTTCAAAATCGTTTCTTTCTTAAAACACATTGAATAAAATCAAAATATCTATAAATATTATATTTTAAAATCTATGTATATTTTTAAAATCAATATATATATATATATATATGTGTGTGTGTGTGTGTATATTATATATTAAAGCACATATTTAAAAGATGGCGGAAAATGGCTAAGGTGGAGGAGACGAAGTAGTGGAAGGCCGAGCTAAGGTGATAGCAAGCGAACCAGGCGGTTGTTTCCTGCGTGGTGCTACTATAGGTGGTTGTGGCTTTGGCTGCAAGGTAGCGGACTAGTCGGGCTAGGTGGCGGTGAGAACCAACAGGAGGACGTCGACGTGGCACTTTAGATCTGGAGATGGGTGATGCTGGCAGTAGCAAGGGAGAGGAAGTAAGGTTCAGGCGAGGCGATGGTAGGGGAATGCTCGGTTAGGGAGGGGCCTGCTGCGTGAGGAGGTTGGTGGGCAGCGGAGAGAGGTTTGTTGTGTTCACGTGGAGGAATTAATGCCGTGGAAGATGGGTTGCTTCACGGTTTAAATGGTGGAGGCAGATTTGTATGGCTGTGTAGGCAACGCAGGAGGCTGCCATGGTGGGTTCGGGAATGAAAAGGTGATGGTTGCTTGGGTCTCGATGGGAAGATGGTTGCGGATCAGCTGTTGTGAGGGTGGGGAGATGAGATAGGCGGCTTTTGGTGATGGTTTAGAATTGCTTCACAGGCAAGGGTGGGAAAGGAGGACAGGCGGTCAGTTTCAGGTGAGGTCGGACAATGGTGGAAAGGCGGCGGGTCTGTGTGGAGAAGGGAAGTGGTTGGATCTCGGTTGTAGTGGGGACAAACTGGCGTGGAGATGGTGATGGTGTTTGTTGTGCTTGGGGTGGTCGAGCATGGAGGGAAGGTGGGTTTTGGCGTGATTGGGTTGCTGAGTTATGGTAGTGGGAGGAGGATGTTGGAGGCCGATGGTTTCATGGGAAGGACGAACAGTGAGGAAAGAGGAAACGAACTATTCCCCAGGCAGAACGAATGCAAACACGTGTGTCTATACTCTATATATATATATACACTTTTATTTTTATGGCATAGTACAGAACAAATCAGAGGAAGAGGATAAGATGCAAATGAACCAAAATTAATATATTGCAACCAGGAAATAGAGAAAGCCAAGAGTTGCATTCAGAGATTATTAAAATCAAGTGGCTATTTGTTTCTACCGTTGGATAAACGAATGGACATAAGGAAATCGAAAGATTCAATACGGGTACCAATACAGCTAACCGTTTCGTCGATTTCGCCGTGCACCGGACGGCGAAACGCATAAATGAATATATTGTGAAGATCAGCACGACGAGACGAACCGAATGGTACACAGATATGAGCGATACGATCATCCTATCAAAAGTCGATATTCGCTACCAAAATGCTGCTAAACCGTCAAAAATAATATAAACGGAGGTAAAGCAGTCCAAATTTGGCGAAACGAAATATGATGTCTCACTCATAAAATGATTTACATTTTTATTATATAAAATTATTCAGATTTCAATAATATTTTATTTTCATCAATTTTAACTGATTTAAAATTAAAAATTAAAATTTCACACCAAAACAAATTTATCTATTTTCCAATGAAAATCTGCCATTTGTTATGTTTAAATAGACGTATTTCAAATATCAAATTTTCATTAATAAATTTTATTGTTTATTTTAAGAAAAATTTAGTTAATTACGTTATTAAAATCGTTAAAATATTCAGGTCGTTACAATTTTCCAAAGTATTTTCATGGCCCCAACCCTTTTTATCCATGATGAATTTGATTGGGTAACCACGGTGAGGAGAGGGTGGACCTCTAGGGATTCACTCCCCGTATAACTTTACATGTGAAAGTGCCCATAGAAAAATTCTGCTTGTCGCCTCTAAGAGAAGGTCACATTCACCTGGGTGTAGTATTACTAGCCGATACAAAATCAAAGAACCATGCATAGAAATATACCATCGAATGCCTAAGCTTCTGCTTAATAGGCTAAATGGCTTAAAATTCAGTAGTAAACTCAGTAGAGCTTAGGCACAGATTGGTTAGATATCCTTAGTTTAAACTAGTATAAATTGCACGATATGTGCATCTAATAGCTAAAGATATTTAGTTTTTATTTAAAAAAAATTAATGGATGGATATGTGATATAAGTGCAAAATCTTTGATGGTCACAATGCTTTTATTTCAAATAGTTATTGGTGGTGTTGGTTGCAAATTGATAGTGAAATCCGTTGATGGGTGGTCGCAAAGAGGACGGTGGTAGAGATAGTTCACCAATAATGAGATTCCGTTGATAGAAGAGAGTATTTTTGAAATTTCAAAAGGACACCGTAGAAATTTTATTTATTGAATTCTCTTTATTAATAGTAGAGATATGTGCTATTCGATATTGTAGATTATGTGCAGCATCCAAAATTTGAGATGAAGCAATGCGTTGACTCTGCAATCCACCTGTGTAACAAATTTTGATCACCCGATTTTTGGTTCAGCGTTAAAACAAACCTATGTATATTATAATACCTAAAATTTCATTCCAACTGCTATTTCAGTAAAGATAAGTTATTATCGTACATGCAAATTTTAAGAAGAAAAGACTATCTGTTGCAAAACTGGAAAATGGAGAAGTGGGTGGTTCAAAAACCCATACTAATTCATAGAAACATAACTACGTTGCATTGCTAATCATCCAATGGCAACAAAAGCATATAATAATAACACAACAGTGTAATTAATTAGTTAGTTACAAATTGTAATGGATGCGGCTCGTTGGAGAAGACGTAGAAATCGCCGTCGGTGTAGAATTGATTTCGGTTAGTGGACAATCGACTGATGTAGTTGCAGTAGTAAAGGATTGCTTCAATGTAGTTGAAGTAGTGGAGGATTAGGAAATGGGGCTGACATTGTTTTTGTGGGCTAGCAAACGGATGGTAAAAGGGACAACATGTGAAGGATAGTTTGGGGATTTCAAAAAGACACGGTTGATCCTAGTTCATTGAATTATCATTATTAATAGTAGAGACTAGAGATGATAGGCTAGGTGCCTCCAAATCAAGTAAGTAGGTTCGATAGATCCCGAGACCTTATCAGATTATGGATTCAAAAATGCATAAGCTTCCACACATTTGGGTTAGATATCCCAAATCTAATTTGCAAAGTCAGTTATTGAGTTGGATACCCACAATTTAGATTTGATTGGATGCCCGCCCAGATGATAGCCATAATAGAACCCGAGCTTGAAAGCAATGGTTATGCCTTAAAATAATATTGAAAATGGACTTCGTATGCCTAAGCTCTGACCATTTTAGTTAGAAATTGATGAAAGTAAACTCGATAAGACCTGAGTATGTTGGCAAAGATGCCTTGGAAAGATAGTTAATTCTCGAAAGAATGACAGTATACAGACGCCGTAAGCATAAGCGTCATGCAAAGGAAAGCTGTTCAAAAGGAGAAATGAAATTCTTTAGAAATAAAACATAAATAAATGTGGAAATAGATCTGAGACATCTATGCTCTTGAAGTAGCATTTTCGATAGCCAAAATGGCTTTATAAGTAAAAGTTTTATCAATAATATTCGCTAAAATCTGAAACATGAGTTTAGAAACAATTAATAAGGTAAGATGCTAAGATAAAGCATAGCGAAGTATCGAAAAGAATAGATTAAACCGTGCAACTAGATTCCTAAAATATTCAGGATAAGATTAACCGAAATAAAGAAGAAAAGATTAGATACATTAATCTGGAAATTCTAAATACCGAAATGACAATAGTTCTTTTACATTAAATAATACAAGATGTAAGTATTTGATACAATTGCCGAAATGATTAGTCAAAAGGAATATTAAAAGGTATATTCCCAACAAAGAGAAAAGTAGATAGACAAATTTAGTAAAGTAACAAATAGATTTTTTATAGAGATAGATATTTACCATCATAAGAAAAAATAGAAAAGCCGGTAATGGCCTTTTTCATCCTTAGACTTCTTCTTGGACTTCCAGAAGGGAGCTTCCTAAAATTTGAAGCTCACCGAGGTCTAATAAAATAGTAGTCCCGCTAAACCATTAAGGACCAGGAATGATAGAGTTGGGAGTTGGATGCTTTACAAGCCGAAAGCGCATGTTCCTTACTACCTGCATGATGTCCACAAGTTCACCCTATCAGAAATGAAAGATAGGTACAACAACAAGCTGTAAGAAACTAAGATTTCAAGAAGGCATTCGTCATAAACTTAGTGCAAACTTCATCAAAAATTTGATTCTTGTGTTTTTCCATACAAGTATATATCTTTTCAATCAACTTTTTCTTATATTGACTGAAAGGCATAATTGATCCGTCCTTAAGTTCTACCAAAACCTTGACCATGCATATAATTGGTGTTGAAAGTGGATTCTTTATTATCGGCCCCGACTTTAAGGGGAATTATGCCCTTGTGAAACAAATTTAGTTTTATACGAGGAAGGGAGTTTGATTGAACCCCTTCCTTGTTCTCTTCCCAACTATGGGAGAGAAGCTACGACATTGCCTGAAGGATCATCTTGAACCTCGAGTTCTTTAAGTTCAACTTTTGAAAGTTCTTTACTAACATTATCCAACTGCTAATGAAGATTGGCTATTCCATCAAGTAATTCAATGATTGGTTGCTCCTAGGCTTACCCCGAAAGTGGAAGAGACATCGAAAGACATTTCACTGGCTCCTTACGGTCTTAGATCATTTTCTTAAGTTTTTCATTCTCTTTTAGAAGCTTTGAGTTACATTTATCCGAAAGATACCTGGACAGAAGGAAAAGAACTTTGATCTGCAATGGTTGATCTTTACTTAGAGAATTAGTATATGTTCGACTTTAGCATTTTAAGCTTCTTGCATAGAATTATGTGCTTATTTATTACTAAGTAACCTGAGAATATTGAGTTCTCCCAATAACGAAGAAAATATAGAATTAAAAATGAAAGTTGAAAGATAAAATTACTTTTCATTCCATGAAAATGAGAATATTACAAGTGTTAAAATTATTAATGAAATACAAATCATTAATGTTTCTTCGGGATCAAGCTTTTCTATAGTGTTAACTAGAATCCCAAGCCCCCAAGACCTAACATCAACTATAGTTTCTAAGGGCTTGGCCAACTTCTAAGAAAAAAGACCTTACCTAACCCTGCTTTGGAAGTTGAGAGTTCAAATAAAGATGAGTCTTTAAGTTCCATACTTGGCATTATGATAAGAATGTACTTAGAAGTAGCTTCACTCCTAGTAGTTGTTCCTTGGGTAATAGCCAAAGCAAAAGGACTCAAGCATTCAAACCTAGGAATTGACTCAGGTGATGTTTTAAGTTTAAAACCATAGAACCTTTGGAGAAACTAAAGTTGGATCTATTTAAGAAATTTATCCCTCGGGTGTTGCCTACATAAATTAATATATTCTTGGACCACATCATCTTGATCGTGAGAAATGGATTTAGGTTGGTCTATCAATCTTAGGATTTGGTTAGCTAACCTAATGTCTTTGATCCTAAGAGACTTAATAGTTTTTGCATATGACTTGTTATGAGACTTTTTAACATTCCAAGGCAATTTGAATATTCAATTTCAAGAAGCCTACTTACATGAAGTCGATGTTTGAGAATACCAACCACCCTTAAGAAATTGAATTGATCCATGGTCGATTCAATAACAATTAAATAGGAATTGCTAGTTATACCTCATGGAAAAAAGATTTTTTTTAAGTGGAATGTGCCATTCCATTTCTTTTTGAGAGAGGTTCTATTAAAGCAAATAAATATGACATGGTCACATAAGTCTATTAATCGCATATATACTTCAAGGGGCATAGTCCTACTTCAGTTTAGAAGAACGCTGGAATGAGAGATAGTCTTCCAAAGACATTTTCTTGGTTTATTCTAAAAAGAATGAAATTTAAATAGTGAAATAATAGCCAACAAAAGTTTTATATTGTATGCAAGTATTAGATAGAATAATTAACTTTTACATATTACAAAAAACAAGTTAATGGAGTTGTTTACTCATTTATCGAACCATCTTATTTAACCTTTCAATCAGTAGGTGGAACCTTGGTTTGTGCCTAAGAAGAGCTTTGGCTCCCAGGTTTCTTAATATTTGTGTACTTTTTAGAGAAGTACTATTCAACTTTTGGAGCGTTGCCCTCCAAGAACTCAAAGGGGACAGAATGGCCCTTGATTCGGCTATCGGTGTATGCCTTAAAGAGAATCTTGAAGGCTTGCTTGTTGGCGACATTATCGTCTTAGGATGGGGTAAGTTGACCCTTTGACTCTTCTTTTAAAATCCTCACCTCTTTTTTTAACCCTATAATGTTTTCATCCCGAGACCTGAGGTCCTTCTTTAGCTTGAAGATATTGAAGTCTTTAACCTTGAGGTCCCTGGTCATGTTAAGGATAGGTGGCTTTTGCTTCAGATGCCTCCTTATTCAGGCCTTTATTCTGCTTCCAAAGTAGGGAAAACACACATTTTGTTTCATCGCCCTCCTTGAAGGTCTGTCTAAGATTCCTCGGATTGAGCGATCAAGAGCTTTGTAATTATCTGCTTAGTATACATATAAAAGCATAAGATGATAAAATGTATTAGTTAAAATGTTTAAATTAGAGTTACTAGTGTTATACTTACCCGAAGGGATACTTGGAGGGTAAACTCCAAGTACTTTTGGAGCTCATGGGTGGAAATGTTGGAACTAGGTTGGTCGAAAGTGGGTGAAATTGGTAAATTTCTAAAAATAATTCCTATTTTGGATCAATCTATGAAGTCTAATGGTTTGTATTAGATCTAATCTACTAGTTTAAATAAAATCATATTTTATTTAATTTTTCTTATTTATTTAATTAATGAATTCAATAAAAAAGATTTTATACAATTTATGAGTATATCACGATATAATCATTTGTGTATATAACGTGCATATGCAACATGGTATAGAATGGAGAAGGTTAAATATATAAATAAATAGATGTTGGGATTAACATCTATTATGCATATTCTTGGCTTTTACATATATATTAGTGCTTGAGAAAAATTCTAATATATATAATATTAAGTTAATTAAGTTTTAACTTCAAATTTCAAATTAAAAGTATCTAAATTAGACTTAGAAACAAGATTCAAATTTAAAGCTACATCTGGTATTTAAAACTAAAAATCGAAAGTATATTAATTTGACTTTACAATATTTCAAATAATATATACTAAATAATTCAAATTAGAAATAAATATATTATAAAATAATTATATAAATACTTATATTTATTTAATGATATATATATATATACTAAAGTGAATATTTGAATATATTTATATATAAATCTATAATATGTATATTAAATATATATATACATACATACACACACATATTACCTACATATATGTGTGTGTATGCACACACGCATGTGTGCATATATTATGACGACTTATATTTTATGAATCGAAGGATCATAAAATATTATTTTAAAAATCCAAATTCGGTCTTATGAGGCTATAACTTTGGCTAATATTGAGTAGTGACATTTTTTATCCTTAGAATTTTTATTGGATGGTTTTGACCTTAAAAACGGTGTAAGGCCAAAAACTTTTGATAGGAACTAAATTAGGGTCTGAGACTACATATAATGAAAGATATGATGGTTTTCCATTCTATAGAGTGGTCATTATAGGATTTTTGACTTACTATTTAGAAGTTATGGCAGTTTAAAGTTTGGATAGTATTTAGGCGGATTAGCAGGTACTTAAAAGGTGACTAATGTAACCCATTAACCTATTTGGGATGAGGGTTAATAACAGCCTTCTCCAACAGCCATTAGTCATATTTTATCTTTTTTAAACATTCCAAAACTCCATTAATCATAATTAGATCAAAATTCATCCTTTTCTTCGCTTTAGTCAGCCAAATCGAATGATTAGTGAGTGGTTAGCTAAGGAGACCAAGTGAATTTTGAATTTGCTGATTAAAGGTGCATGGGGATTCGGGATGTATTGCTCACATCAGATTTGCCTTGGTAGTCGTGCTTTTTTGGACCAAGATGAGTGGTTTATCCTTCTCGGTATACTATGCTTACCTATATAGTTAAAGATTACATTTTTAATCTATGCTCGTTTAGTCTTTCCTATTCCAATAGGTCACTTGAAAGATCGTTTCCCAATTAATATATTGGCCAATTAAGATACTGGCTAAAACACTCAAATATCAGCTATGCTACCTTTGGTTCATGAACAGTTGAAACTAGCTACGCCTAATGTTTATACTCTGGCGTCCGTTGTTCCGCGCCTCAAAGTAGTAGGGTAGAACTTATGTCACCACAAACAGAAACTAAAGCAAGTGTTGGATTAAAAGCTGGTGTTAAAGATTACAGATTGACTTATTATACTTCTAATTACGAAACTAAAGATACTGATATCTTAGTAACATTCTGAGTCACTCCTCAACATGGAGTTCCCGCTGAAGAAGCAAGGGCTGCGGTAGTTGCCGAATCTTCTATTTCAAACCTAGATATAACCTTATAAACACTTTTAAAATATTTTTGAAAGACGAATGTTGCTTTTGATTTTTTTTGGATATTAGACCAAATAGATCGTCATTTTCTACTTTGTTAAATCTAGGACAATATAAATGTTTTAAATGTGTTTGGATTGCTTATATATGATCTATGAATATTAAACATTACTTGTGTATAGTTGTTTATTTTATTTTTGACTTGTTTTAGAGCGAATTAAGAGTGGCCGTCATTAGTGAAAATTGATGAGCAAAGTTGTCTAAAACATGACAAAATTAATGTGAAGTGTTTACCGAGGTCTACTAAAGTTGTGGTTTCGATTGCATGATGTTTGGATAAGATATGAAGTTGTTTTAGAGAGATTAAAAACAAATCGATAGTGATACACAAAATAAGTCGGTGGTAGTCCACTAGATGGATTTGGGAGCTTGGTTGCGATATTAGGCATGAAAATTTTGGGTCAAAATTGTGGCAGGAATTTTTGAGTTTTGTACTTAGAAAAAATTGGTTTACAAAAATTTTCGGTATCGACTTGATTTTCTTAGTGGAAGTTGTGCTGCCGCTTTAGGATTTTGGGGGAAATCTTCGGCACAAGCCATGGAAAAAAGAATTTTGGTACGTAAAAAAAATTTGGCTTAGGAAATAAGTCAGTACCGATTGGATTTGCTTGGTGGCATTTATGCAATTGCTTGAAGGCATTTTTTCTGTTTCTTTGAGGCGTTAAAAGTTTTACTATGAGGTATTTTGTAATGACAAGAGATTTTGTGTTTTTAGAGCTTAGTTGCTTTTTCAACTAAATAATCATGTCTGTAATGACAGGATCATGTTGCTGCCGACATGGTCGTGGTCAAGGTGACCATGTAGGGACTGAAGGGATTTTAAGCGTGGACTCTAGGGTTCGTTCCATGGTGATTCGTTCATTCGATGCATGATTTCGACGTTATGGATCTACAATGAATGATTTTTTAGGGTAAAGCTATATGTTGTACTTCTATATGGTGACTTTTGAACTTTGATGAGATGACCCTATGATTGGTGAATATGACCGAGGACATTACGAACATTGAAATATCAATGGGTGAATCATGTTGGCTGAGTACTTTGGGTGAGAAGTGTAAATGGATTTGGTAATGGTCTAAAAGAGGCACATCAATGAGTGAAACGATGTCATGGGACGTGATGTTTACCGCTGATCGAATTGAATGCCCAAGGGATTATTAATAACTTCGAATGTGATGTTTGTTTCATGAGGCAAAGATATGTGAGGATACTCCCTTGTGTACCTTGGTCCATGGGATGGTCTGGCCTTCCCTAGGAGGGTAGTACCTATGTGATAAGTATGGGATCAAGCACCGAATCTGATTGTGACATGGGAAGTCGCTAACCTGGAAGGTTGTCATGTGATTTATCATATTTTGACAAGCATCTTGGTAGTGATGCAAGACCTTGGTGATGGTCGTGGTGACACGAGACTGTAACACCTCGTAATTTTTAAGATAATTAATTAAAAATAAATTAATTTATAATTAATAACACCGAAAATATAATTTTTACAAACGCCAGAATTTGGCTATGAAACTTACACCATTGGGTTTGTGGCAATTTTCTGATCAATTTTCATATATAAAGTTTTCCAATTGGAGTTCGAACGAGAAGTTATTAATGTTTGAAGTTTTCAAATCAGAAATAATTATATATGTGATTAAGGTAATAAAAATAATTAACTAACATTAATTACCGTCAGTTAAAATTGACTGATAGTTAACGTTACTTAAGCGTTAAGTAAGTTAATGGTGGAAAGAAATTGTATTGACCAATTTAATAAGAAAGTAAATAAGCTAATTTAACGTGTGAAATTAATTAACCAAATACGAAGCAAGCGGCCGACCCTTAATATCGATCGGTCGACCGTTAGCAATGACCGATAGGGGACGGCGGTCGATTGGTTGAATTATTGAATTGAGAATTCTGACGTGGTCGAATGGCCCAGATTTAAAATATTTTAATCAATTGGCTGGCATTACCCTTATATGACGGACCTAACCCCTCTCTTTCTTCTCATATTTTCTGGAGCGATTATGGAGCTCTGCCATTTTCTCTTCTCCAAAAAATTCTAAATTCTAAATATAATTATAGTTTATATATACATATATACAAGTGGAGAATAGCGAATGATAATTGAGAAGAAGAATAGGGTTGAATCAAATCATCAAAGCCAAGGTAAATTATAAATCCAGATCCAAAATCTCAATTAAATCCAAATATCTTCTTGATCCAAATTTCTGATAGAAATATCTATGCTTGCGGTATATGCATTCAAATAGGGAGAAAATGGGAGTCAAATTGAATAACATGGATTAGATTTGGAGATTTGGAAAGCTAAAAGGGTGAGAGGAAAATTATATATTTTTATATAATATTGGATTTATATCATTGTAAATATATTCTTGTATGCCTAGATGCAAACTTCGAGGTCTAAGCTAAAATTTTATATGTGTAATGAATTTATAAATGGGGCATTTCACCAGAAGGACAAACTTTGCAGTCCAATTAGTTTCTAGGTCACACATCCACAGAAATTAATTTTAAGGCCAAAGTCAGCGGAATAATTACTTTTAAGGACAAAGTTAGCAGTCCAATTACTTTCAAGGACATAATTTCATAGGTTTTTAGGCCTTAAAAACTAATTATTTTTCATTTTGTCCTTAAAAGTAATTATTTCAGTTGTGTGTCCTAGAAACTAATTGCGCTTTCTAAAGAGGCCCTTATGGCTAATTTCCACTTTATAAATCATGCGTACATATTCTATAATTGACAATTTAATTGTAATACGTCGTGTAAGTGAATTTGGAAGTACAAGATGGTAGTAGTCCCTGAAACTTATAAATTATGTGATAGTTCCAGAATTGTAGATCCAAATGACTTTTGCATGTAAAAATATAAATTATAGTTATCACGATAAATTATGGAGATTTAAGTGGTATTTTAATTCATTGAAATATAAGGTGTTGCAATATGAATTTCTATAGATTATCAAGTTCAGATTTATAAATAAAATTGTATCATTGAATAATAAGGAATACACCTAAATGAAAGAGATGTATAAAATAAGGATATGTACCATATTTCGTACCATCTATTTCGATACTATGAAAAGATAATTCCTTAATTCCCAACATAACACAAATTCCCCTTTTGGATAAGATATAGGAATTCAAAGTGTTAACTTCTCCTTTTAAGGAAGATGTAATTCCACTGTATTAAAATGTAGAAATCCTCTAAGATGTATTAAACAATAGTAAAAGTGATCAGAACAACGGTTTAAGTGAATATTTAATATTTGTGCAATAGATGAAAGGTAGGAACCACATGATAATGATGAAAAGGTAGGCAAGTAATAAATTAAATAAAAAAAGAGTATGGAAAGTCCATTAAACAAGGGAGGGTAGTAAATGTTAAAAAGGGAATAGAAAGGAAAGTTTAATAAGAAGAAACAGAGGTAAATAGGAAAAGACATTTAGATCGTATAATAAGAACGGTAAATGACATTAACTTTATATTAATGGAATAAAAAGTAAACGCATAAAGAAGTAAAGAAATATTATCTATAGTTGAACGCTGGAGGCGTAATAATTAAACAAGTATGAATATCTCTCTCTCTGTGTGTGTTTATCTATGTGTGCGCACGCATACATATATATGCATAGCCTCAAGTATGCGTTATGATAGGTGGGAATTATTAAAGTTAGTAGATAACTTAAATATATAAGAATGACATAGTCATTAAAATGAGTTGGAATGCGAGGTTAGTAGTGTTACACAATAGAAGTCTGTCCACTGCAATGGACTGCCAGCAGTTGTGTATACATTATACTGATATGGGACATATCCGACTATTGGTACTGTGGAATTATATATGTTTGTGGACAGGTGAAGGAATACCCCAGTTGGGTATGCTTCAATTTTTAAGTAAGGGTATTGCCTTGATTGCATTAGCAATCTAAATGGGAAGGTGAGCAAGGCTTGGCGCATGTAAGTGTGTTTAGTACTAATTTGGGAGTAGGAACTGTAGATAGGTCGAGAACGTCATCGGTCTTGAGCGATTAGCATAAAGATGAGGGTTACACCTAAACGGGCTACACCTCCTACTATATAGGTCACAATTAGGTCATGTACCGCCATAGTAATTTGTTTGTTATTAGGCAAGGCTAAATAACCATTTAGTGAGGTCATTCAAAACGAGTGAGGTAGTCCGAGGAGCTGAGTCCTTTATAGTCCATGGAGCTGAGTCCATAATAAGAAGAAGACAAGTAAGTAAATCCCCAAGGCAAGATAGAATACCGCAAAACTATTGTGACGTTCTTATTAGGCACTATGGGATTTCCTTGGTATGCATGTCGACAAGGACGTGATACTGCATTAATGATGGATCCTAAAGGGGGATGGATTATGGATATTAGCGGGGATAATATCTTGGTCCAACGAGGACTGTGGTACTTATATTATATATATATATATAGTTATCGTCTACTTAGATAGATGGGGCGTAATCGTACATGTATGTGGAGTCGAGGTGACTAAGTAAAATAAGAGTACGTAACATATAATGGAAGACAATCGGTATAAACTTATGTTATGTGTAAAATATAAAATTTACCAGTCACCAGAACGTTGTTCTGACCTTCTCCATATTACAAGCCATAGGATAGCTTTAGAGGTACATGCACCAGTGCAAGGCAGGAATAGTAGAAGGACAGGTTTCCTTATGCATGCTCGATACTGGCAAGGACACTAAATATTGGAAGTGTCAATCTTGGTCAGTAACTATTTGATTTCTTATACTTCACTATTCCACTGTGAGTAATATTGATAGTTCTCTAATATGCATTTATTTTTTTATTTGTAGTATACCAAACCAGCAATCTATACTTTAGTGGACTTGAGTTTCCGATTCAGAGAACATCCAGGCCTACTGGGGTGCGGGTTATCGAATTCGGTATCAGAGTGAGATTAGTCGATCTTAAAAAATAGGAAACGTTGAGTGAATGTATTTGTGTTTTTACTATAATTATAAAAATATTATATGCCAAATCCTATAAATTTCGACTATAGAGTGGTTGAAACCATACATTGGAAAGATCGATAAGTGGACTATGGGTCGGAACAATGGAAGGAGTTGAAGATGTAAGCCTACCCTATTACGCTATGGGAAATAGGTCATATGGAAAAGTGTTGATTTAAGAAGAGCATGAGTGCAACATAAGGAAGGTCCCTGAAGCTGGATAGTACGTGGCTCCCTAGCTGGGCCCCAATAGCCTAATGCTTGTAGATCCCCATAGGATTTCAATTGATGTGTAGCTTCAAATAAGGGGAAATTAAGAGTCTATATGTTGTAGATATCCGGAAGTAAGAATTAAATATGTTCCCGAAGGAAGGTGTGTAGCGATCACCCCAAGGTAATAGCCGGATTCTTATATTTTGTAAGAAGTTAAGTCAGTAAGTATGTAGAAAGAAGAAAAGTCCAAAATAAGAGACAAATAAAAATCCACTTTGAGTCCGACCAGATAGAAAAAATATATAAATAATATATTTGAGATGATTTTCAAAGGAATAAATTTGTGACGACCCGGAATTTTTGAGCCTTTGAAATTGGAATATTTAATTTATTTTAAATATTCAGAGGTTAATTATAAACTTAAATTTCAAATATCGCTGTTTATTGAGTAATTTAATTATTAAATTAAATTTATATTGAAGTTGGATAAAATAGTAAATCTGGTATTCTAAGCTAATTAAAAATATTTTGAAGGCTTGAAAAATTTGTAATGATAATACTAAAGATAATAGAAGCTTCAAAATGTAATTTCAAACTGTTTTGTTCAGTTTTGAAATTATATCGTTTAAATTGAATTTAAAAATAGTCTTCCAAGGCACAGTCTCGGATTTCGACGAGACCAGTCCCATTGGATCCGTAATAGTGTTCTATTATCGGGTTTCAATTTTCGTAGCATTTGGAGTTGTTTTGTGAGCACACGATATATAAACGCATTGAAAATTTTAGTGAAACGATTTGAATTTAAATAGTATACCCTTCAAGTCGCTGCCGAAATAATTTCACATCCCTTTCTTGTCGTGGTCACTGTAGCAAACCTTGCAAAACACGCAAGCTAATTTTCACACGTTACCATTTTCTTCAATTTCACGCTTCCAGTTTCTTCTACATTACCTGTTCCTCCCTCTCTTCATTACCAGTCACGAAGAAAACATAGTAATTTCTTCCCCTCAGTAAAAGGATAAAAATCGCGTCTTCACCCATTTTCTTGTTTCAAAATTCAAAGATCAAAACGAAAAAAAGGCTGCAGTTAAAAATCGCGCCTCTCTCTCTCATTCAATCCACAAGTCGAAATCGAACTAAACTCGTTCATAAATCAAGTCGAGTACTTCATCTCAAAACCGAACCCATAGCCAAATTCGAGTTCTCGATGAGCTTCGCCTGGGTATTCAAATCAAAGAGCAACGACTCGATTTTTGGGGCGCCTTCCAGTGAAGTCGGAGCGAACTAGGGTTTGGGTCCACCGAGGTGGTGCGAGGCGAACAGGACGGCGAAGACGATATGGTGGCCGGCAAGTGGTTGTCGCGAGGTCATTGTAAGGTCGAGGGTTGGTGATGGTGAGTCGCGTGATTGCAAAGTTGTCCGTGAGGCGTCAGGTGATGTTAGGCTCGGGATGTTCTCGAAACTCACGAGCATGTCGACTAGCAGAGCTGAGGTGGGTTCGTTAGTGGTGACGAAATCTGGGTTTGCTCCAAAGGCAGTGAGGTATTATCGAGTTTGTCTTGTCAGAGCAGTGATGCTCACGAAGGGATTCTTCGACAAGGTATAAACTAACCTTGTTTTTAATTTACTCAATATTCATCCACATATATATTTTGTTTTGTTAAAAACAGTAAATACGTATAAAATTACTTTGTTTTAAATTAGTATATAAGTTTGAAGAAATTTTTATGGTATTGGAATTTAATCTGAATAGATTTTCTCACGAGTATATACTTACGTAGATTCAAAAGAAAATAAATATACATATAAGAATTTTAAATACGAAGAGTTTACGTAACTTTATATATTTTATTTATAAGGATTATTTCATCAGTTTAAATATAATTTCAAATAAAATAAAATAATTTATATGAGTATTTATTAAAGAGAAAAATTGGTTGTAAATTTAGTTTGTAGTTAAATAAATCTATTAAGAGGCATTGGTTTTAAAATCTAAGATATTAGTCTAAAAATAAAATCATTGGGTAATTAAAATTATTATATGGCAACTAATTGTTCGATTGACCCAAATGTTAATAAAAGCATCTAATGTTTATTCAAGGTTAAAATCAAGGAAACAAGTCAGGTTGGAACAGATTGCAAATTTAAAGGGGGCAAAAGGTGAGTTAATCTCACTCAGTTAAATTTAAATTTAAATGGTTAAATTTAAATAATTTATTGAATGGTTGATTTGATTGATGTGATATATATATAGTAGTATACCAATATATATATATATTGGCATATGTATATATTGGAGTTGTTGATATTCCCACATTATATAGTGGATGAGACCCTATGCGCCGCATAATAGCGGATGATATTTTATAAAACCCATATACCGCGATATTCCACCTCGAAGTGGAATTGGTATTGTGCTAACGTCTGTGGATGCAGGGAAACAGGTTGGAGGGATCCAACTGGATTCCTCAAAAATTTATTTTATTATTCTGTGGTCTGAATATTGATATCCTGTGATGATTTGATATTGGATGTTGTGGTTGATTGAATTCCCAGTATAATAAATTTTGGAAATCTATAGGATTGAATTTTTGAAGAAAATAAAGAATAATAATTTAAGTAAATTGGAATAAATTTAAAAGTGAATTGAAAATAAGATAAAATAAAGTGAATTGGAATTGTAATAAATATGGGAAAAAGGAATTTAAATTTACGAAGGAGTAATAAAAATTTATAACTCAAGTGATATGGTTTTTAAAGAAATAAAGAAATTATTTCTAATTAAATGAGTTAATTTAATTAAAAGCGTTAATAAGGAATGTTGGGAATTTAAAATAGGAATTTTCAGTTAAAGGGGTTTTAACTAGAAATTAAAATTTAAAAACCCGAATAATTGTATTGGAAATAAATAAGGTAAATAAGACAATTTTATTTCAAGATAAAGCAAATTTGAAATAAAATTGTAGAATTGATCTAAATATTGAAACTGGGAAATTTTAAAGAGGAATGAGATTTTGAGATCTATAAACTGAGTTTATAAAGTGAAGCGGATTTTAATATAGATTCAAGGTGAATTTATAAAGGATTGTGAATCTGTTTTAAAAATATAAACAAAGATTTATATTTTAAAGGTTGTGAAAGAGAAGTATTTTCTGGATAGCCAAGTACATTTTGTTTTAAAAAGAAATTTCAAATATTGTTAAAGATTTATTGTTATTTTTAAAAGTCAAGTTTAAAAATCTATTATTTCCAAATGTTAAATTTCTAAAGTAAGTAATTTTCAATCTATTATTGTAGTTAATACAAATGAGATTTGATAATATGTTTTAAAAGGAAATTTGTTTATATTCTTTAAAATGGTTTCATTTAAATATCTTTAAATATATATTTTTAACTTAAATATTAAAGAAGTTTAAAAAGGCGTTCTTATAAAGTATTTTTATAATAAAGTGTTTTAAAATTATTTTAAAAATCTAAAATGGTTTTGTACTTGGCATTCCAATGAAAATAAATATTTGGGAAATTATTCCGTGAGAGGAATATAGTTTGAAATTGTTTCCAATGGGAATTGAAATGAAAATAATATCTTGTGAAGATATTTGAGGGATATAAATAATTTGGAGAAATTATTGATTGTCGATGGTTGTTATGGATGTAAATTGATAGTTAAACAACCGACTATCAATAGTGGCCAAATGCGCTGATCGTTTCGAAGAGACCGGGATCGGGTTTCCGTATACCGGGATTCTAGGTCTGGAGACTCGAAAACCACTTCGATCCGGTTTGTACGTTTCGTGGGGAAACGAGGGTAATATTGATAAGGGGATAGTGTTATCAGTTCTGTTCGGACCCGGAACGGACTTATATGGATGAATGCTTTCGGACATCGTCAGGGGACGATGGGCATTCTAAGTAAAACGTTCTGAAGGTAACGTTTAGCCTCAAGCCTCATCAACCGGGAATGACTGAAAATCAGGGGTTATGCAGCAAGGCTTCGTGGGTAGCCCCCACTTGAGAGTAAGGTCATCCCTGTCTAGATGTCCCTTTTATTTCGGCTTAGTGTTGCGGTTGCTGATCCCAACCGTGGGGTGATTTTATTTGGAATTATCCAGTAAGGGATGATTCCGGTCTTGTGTTGCAGGGGAGCGGGCGTACTCCTCGGTACTGTGATCTAGGCCACGTACTGTGACAGGTGGTACCCCAGTGCCTAGTCATTCGTTGGAAATCCATTCTCCCTACGTGCCTTGTACGTGTTTTGTTTGTATACCTAGTATGCTGGAATTTAATCATGTAACAATTTCAGTTATTTTAATAAGTATTTGTAAATAGACACTATTATAATATCAGAGGATTTTATAAAAAGGTGTTTTAGCTATCGTAAGGTAAAAACCCGACATGTTTATTTGTGGCGTGGTCTTACGAGATGCTTTTGTTTTTCAAAGGATTTTGAAACTTTAATAATCAAATTGAGTGTGATTTTCTCACGCTGGTATTCCAGACTGACTCGGGTGTTGTTTTATATAATGCTCGGGTCAGACCGAGATAAACAGGTTCAGATTGTAGCTGTGGAGCTCAGGAGACGAGCTGGATGGCGATACGTACTTCCGTATTTGTTTATTGTTCCGCTGTGTATTTGGATGTATGTCTTTGATGTGATGAACTCTGATGATGTATTCTGTAAATATATTGTATAAACAGATATATTTTTCTGTTTGAGTAAAGATCTGTTTTGTATATATTATATTTTATTCCGCTGCGATGTGAGATTCTGTTGTTGATTTTCTGTTTCTTCTTCTTCTACCTCTTCTTCTTTAACACAAATGGTTCGATTTTCCGGGACTGGAAAGTCGGGCTGTTACAGTGGTATCAGAGCTTAGGTTGGCGATAACCTTGGCTCTGGTGGAAATTTTGAGTGTATTAATAGATATGAGCGCGTATTTGTTAGTGAATATAAAATGGTTTTATATTGTGTTGGTTGATTTATTGAGTGGTATATGAACCTTCGTCGGCACAGTCTGCGCAACTGTATCGAAGGGGTTTCTAAACACTCGAATAGAGCAATTCGACACAATATTGTTTTGAAATGGGTAGATGAAATAATTTTACCCAAAAATATATTTTGATATAAAAGAAATATTTCTTTTAAATTATTATATATTTGGATGTTTGGATGGAAAATCTAACAAATAAAATTTGAGAGAAAAAAATATGGTAAGATTGTAAAATCAGAATGATTTACTTAACCAATGGATATTTGTATAAATATGAATTGTACAGATGAATTGTAACTAAAAATTTGATTTAATCAAATTGGTAAATTTAAACCCCGGACATCTTGGAAGTGTTTCAAAATGTTTTGAAGATAAACACTAGCATTATTATTTTGGAAAGTATTACTGGAAGGGAAATTGTTTCAAATAAATTTTCGAAAGGGATATAGCAATAAATTCATTTCAGTTGCTGGAAATAATTCGGAGGATGACGGCCGCATCTTCAGAATTTATTTTCGAACTCCTGAGTGACGAATTGCTGCCAAATTGATTTACTTAGAAAAAAATTTGCTTTGTTTTTGAAATTTCCAAAGGAAATTTGTTTGAAATAAAGCCAGGATTGGTTTAAAAATATGAGAAATGTGAATTTGGAGATGTTGGAGATTTCAAATAATTTGAAATTTAAAAAGCCGGGTGTTTAAAAAGGGAAATTCTGACGAAATTGGTGGTAAACTTATAATTTGAGATGATTTTTAAATCAGAGAAATATAAGCTTTGAATGTTGATATTTAAAACTTGAATGGAATCTTTGGAAAGAATTAAAAGAATAAAATTCTCGTAAGATTTTGACTGGATGAAAATTAATTAAATAAGTTAAAAATGATATCTAGTCATATTTGAATAAAATTGAATTAAATTGAATCAACTTAATCCAGTTATATTTGGATTTTGAAATTGAATTGAAATAAATTGTGATGTAAATGTTATTATGAGGATAAAATGATTTGACTGAAGTTAAATTAAGTAAAATTAAATTGTAATGAAGTTCAGTTGATTTATAAATAATATTGGGTGAGATTAAAAATTCTTACATTAGCAAGTAAAAAGTGAGATGAATAAGAGATATGAAGTTTGGAAAAGAAATCTGAGTTAAAATAAATTTAGCTTGGATAAGAGTAAAGAAATTAAATTTATTGGAGAATTTAATTAATTGAGACTCAAATGGGAAGTTATAGCTAAGTAGATAAATTTGTTTAGAAATTGAAAATTGAATGAAATCCAGGACTTGAGTTATAAACCCGAGGAGATTAACTGAAGTGATTTTATGGATAAAAATCAAACATTGTACTGGTTAAAATGGGAGAACACTAATTTGGAATAAATTAGTAAATTAAGTATGTTAATGGGATTTGGATTTGATAATAAAAGCTGAAAGTGTGAATGATCATTGGAATTGGAGTATATGAGTGATAACTTGAAGTGTAAATAAAATTCAAGTAAGTAGGAATGATGTGAAATGGATTGATATCTATCAAATTCAAGTTAGAGATAAAATTATTGGATATGAGTTGGAATTAATATTGGATTCAGTAAGTATACCAGCTAAATTTTAAAAATGGTATGGTGTTAAAAATAAATTGGAAATTTCCTTGTTAAAGATTAAATAAATTCACGGTGAATTGAATACGGAAATTGAAATTTAGAATGAATAAATGAATGGACAAATTGAATGGATTAGTAAAGGTAATAGATTCGATCAAATGAAAATCAAACCAAAGATTTGAATTATAAATTGTTTACAAGGAAACCATAACTTGAGTTTGGAAGTGAAATGCAAATTAAATTGAATTGAATCAATTGAAATGGATATGGATTCATTTCGCTTAAAAATGAATAGAATGGAACAAAATGTATTGCAAAACATTGAATTGAATAGAAATGGTATGTGAATTGGTTGTAGACGATTGAAATTGTATTGAAACCATATAAATTGCTTATGGAAATTATTTTAAGTGCATGGCTTTTGAAAACTACTTGTTTGCTATTGAGATTAATTGAAATGCTATAAAATTTTGTATATCGTCACTTATTTGTTTAAATTGAGTCAGTACAGGTTCAGGGAAGCCGTTTGACTGATTTCGACTGCGTAAAATGCTAAAATGAATCGCCGCTTGCTTTAAAAATGCTAAATAAAAGGTACGCCTACGCCAAAAATTGAAAATAGGAAATATGAACTGTTTTGATTCTTTTTCCGGCCTGAGGCCGATGTATATATATTTTTGTGCATCCTGCGATATCGCAGAAGTCCCTCCGTACAAGGGAGACTCTGCCAAAAATTTTCGTAAATTTTGGGAGTTAGAAAATTTTTAGAATTTTTGAAAATTTTCATTAATAATAAATGATTTAAATTTGTTAAGCAAATGAAATTGAAACTAGATATTGAAATCTAATTCAAATGTGAATGTAAGGTGAAGTGAAATCGAAGGAACTAAAGAAGTGAAGTTTGCGAATAAACTGTTAATTGAAATTTAAATTAATTAGTAAGTGCAACTAATTAAATATTCGGGTGAAAGCCAAATTGAAATCAAATGGAATTGTAAAGACAAGAGTAAATAGAAATGGATATGAACTTCAATAATGAAGTGAAAATAAGTATAAGCAGTATGTAGAATATTTATTTTGAACTTAAGGAATATGGTGAGATTCTTAAGTAATTTGGTATTGAGGAAAGTTATTCTAGATGAATAATTGAATAACAATTAAAATTTGAAGTTGTGAAATGAGGAAATTGTGGATAAGTGAATGTAATCAAAATGAATGTGAATAAAAGAGAATTGATATAGTTCATAATCAATTGGGCTAATTACGTAAGGTGTACGTATATTATTTGTTCGCATAGCTATTTGATCCAGATTCGAACACAGAATTTCGAGATAGTTTTATCGATCCGAATTAGGATTTTTCACTCGATTTTCGACGGCGAACCTGGATATGGATTGTTGGTTGATTCTGGTAATTCTCTATCGTAGTTATGACTATGCAAGGAGAATGACGGTTTCTGATCAAGAAACCAGATCTGAGTCCGCACTAGAAGGTCGGGTGGACGATACTAGTTCGGAAGTGAAATTGTGTGATCGATTGAGCGATCGAATGTGATATTGCGTACGAATGATATATGTGCATCGTACGGGCTTAAGTAAAGCAAATATTGAAAATTTGTAAAGAAATGTCTAGAATGGTTTTGAAATTGTGATTGAATATTATTGCTTAGTAGGATATACAGGTGTATAAAAGCAATGGATAGATTGAGATTTTGATTTTAGAGGATAAAATTTAATGGCCCGACAAAAGGTATGTATTTGAATTTCTGTATGAAATTTGATTGGGTTTTTGATCCAGCCACTTGGCTTTTTGTTTTTTTTTGAGATTGGGAGGCCGTAGAGCCATTTTGTAGTAGTACCGAGCTAGCCGCGCAAAGGAGACGCTGGCGAAATTTTTCGGAAATTTAGAGAGTTAGAAAATTTTGGAAAATTTTGATAATTCAAAATTTGAATTCAAATTTAAATTTGAATTGATAAGTAGGTGGTATGGTTGAACTTATGGATAAGTTTGGGAAATTAAAAGATGATTAGTGTATCATTAATAAAAGATTGTTTGGGTATTGTTAAAATTGTTTGAAACTATTTGGAATTGAGGAAATAGTTAATGGGGTATGGATCATTCCTCTTAACTAGTAATTTCGGGGACGAAATTCTTTTAAGGGGGGAGGAATGTGACGACCCGGAATTTTTGAGCCTTTGAAATTGGAATATTTAATTTATTTTAAATATTCAGAGGTTAATTATAAACTTAAATTTCAAATATCGCTGTTTATTGAGTAATTTAATTATTAAATTAAATTTATATTGAAGTTGGATAAAATAGTAAATCTGGTATTCTAAGCTAATTAAAAATATTTTGAAGGCTTGAAAAATTTGTAATGATAATACTAAAGATAATAGAAGCTTCAAAATGTAATTTCAAACTGTTTTGTTCAGTTTTGAAATTATATCGTTTAAATTGAATTTAAAAATAGTCTTCCAAGGCACAGTCTCGGATTTCGACGAGACCAGTCCCATTGGATCCGTAATAGTGTTCTATTATCGGGTTTCAATTTTCGTAGCATTTGGAGTTGTTTTGTGAGCACACGATATATAAACGCATTGAAAATTTTAGTGAAACGATTTGAATTTAAATAGTATACCCTTCAAGTCGCTGCCGAAATAATTTCACATCCCTTTCTTGTCGTGGTCACTGTAGCAAACCTTGCAAAACACGCAAGCTAATTTTCACACGTTACCATTTTCTTCAATTTCACGCTTCCAGTTTCTTCTACATTACCTGTTCCTCCCTCTCTTCATTACCAGTCACGAAGAAAACATAGTAATTTCTTCCCCTCAGTAAAAGGATAAAAATCGCGTCTTCACCCATTTTCTTGTTTCAAAATTCAAAGATCAAAACGAAAAAAAGGCTGCAGTTAAAAATCGCGCCTCTCTCTCTCATTCAATCCACAAGTCGAAATCGAACTAAACTCGTTCATAAATCAAGTCGAGTACTTCATCTCAAAACCGAACCCATAGCCAAATTCGAGTTCTCGATGAGCTTCGCCTGGGTATTCAAATCAAAGAGCAACGACTCGATTTTTGGGGCGCCTTCCAGTGAAGTCGGAGCGAACTAGGGTTTGGGTCCACCGAGGTGGTGCGAGGCGAACAGGACGGCGAAGACGATATGGTGGCCGGCAAGTGGTTGTCGCGAGGTCATTGTAAGGTCGAGGGTTGGTGATGGTGAGTCGCGTGATTGCAAAGTTGTCCGTGAGGCGTCAGGTGATGTTAGGCTCGGGATGTTCTCGAAACTCACGAGCATGTCGACTAGCAGAGCTGAGGTGGGTTCGTTAGTGGTGACGAAATCTGGGTTTGCTCCAAAGGCAGTGAGGTATTATCGAGTTTGTCTTGTCAGAGCAGTGATGCTCACGAAGGGATTCTTCGACAAGGTATAAACTAACCTTGTTTTTAATTTACTCAATATTCATCCACATATATATTTTGTTTTGTTAAAAACAGTAAATACGTATAAAATTACTTTGTTTTAAATTAGTATATAAGTTTGAAGAAATTTTTATGGTATTGGAATTTAATCTGAATAGATTTTCTCACGAGTATATACTTACGTAGATTCAAAAGAAAATAAATATACATATAAGAATTTTAAATACGAAGAGTTTACGTAACTTTATATATTTTATTTATAAGGATTATTTCATCAGTTTAAATATAATTTCAAATAAAATAAAATAATTTATATGAGTATTTATTAAAGAGAAAAATTGGTTGTAAATTTAGTTTGTAGTTAAATAAATCTATTAAGAGGCATTGGTTTTAAAATCTAAGATATTAGTCTAAAAATAAAATCATTGGGTAATTAAAATTATTATATGGCAACTAATTGTTCGATTGACCCAAATGTTAATAAAAGCATCTAATGTTTATTCAAGGTTAAAATCAAGGAAACAAGTCAGGTTGGAACAGATTGCAAATTTAAAGGGGGCAAAAGGTGAGTTAATCTCACTCAGTTAAATTTAAATTTAAATGGTTAAATTTAAATAATTTATTGAATGGTTGATTTGATTGATGTGATATATATATAGTAGTATACCAATATATATATATATTGGCATATGTATATATTGGAGTTGTTGATATTCCCACATTATATAGTGGATGAGACCCTATGCGCCGCATAATAGCGGATGATATTTTATAAAACCCATATACCGCGATATTCCACCTCGAAGTGGAATTGGTATTGTGCTAACGTCTGTGGATGCAGGGAAACAGGTTGGAGGGATCCAACTGGATTCCTCAAAAATTTATTTTATTATTCTGTGGTCTGAATATTGATATCCTGTGATGATTTGATATTGGATGTTGTGGTTGATTGAATTCCCAGTATAATAAATTTTGGAAATCTATAGGATTGAATTTTTGAAGAAAATAAAGAATAATAATTTAAGTAAATTGGAATAAATTTAAAAGTGAATTGAAAATAAGATAAAATAAAGTGAATTGGAATTGTAATAAATATGGGAAAAAGGAATTTAAATTTACGAAGGAGTAATAAAAATTTATAACTCAAGTGATATGGTTTTTAAAGAAATAAAGAAATTATTTCTAATTAAATGAGTTAATTTAATTAAAAGCGTTAATAAGGAATGTTGGGAATTTAAAATAGGAATTTTCAGTTAAAGGGGTTTTAACTAGAAATTAAAATTTAAAAACCCGAATAATTGTATTGGAAATAAATAAGGTAAATAAGACAATTTTATTTCAAGATAAAGCAAATTTGAAATAAAATTGTAGAATTGATCTAAATATTGAAACTGGGAAATTTTAAAGAGGAATGAGATTTTGAGATCTATAAACTGAGTTTATAAAGTGAAGCGGATTTTAATATAGATTCAAGGTGAATTTATAAAGGATTGTGAATCTGTTTTAAAAATATAAACAAAGATTTATATTTTAAAGGTTGTGAAAGAGAAGTATTTTCTGGATAGCCAAGTACATTTTGTTTTAAAAAGAAATTTCAAATATTGTTAAAGATTTATTGTTATTTTTAAAAGTCAAGTTTAAAAATCTATTATTTCCAAATGTTAAATTTCTAAAGTAAGTAATTTTCAATCTATTATTGTAGTTAATACAAATGAGATTTGATAATATGTTTTAAAAGGAAATTTGTTTATATTCTTTAAAATGGTTTCATTTAAATATCTTTAAATATATATTTTTAACTTAAATATTAAAGAAGTTTAAAAAGGCGTTCTTATAAAGTATTTTTATAATAAAGTGTTTTAAAATTATTTTAAAAATCTAAAATGGTTTTGTACTTGGCATTCCAATGAAAATAAATATTTGGGAAATTATTCCGTGAGAGGAATATAGTTTGAAATTGTTTCCAATGGGAATTGAAATGAAAATAATATCTTGTGAAGATATTTGAGGGATATAAATAATTTGGAGAAATTATTGATTGTCGATGGTTGTTATGGATGTAAATTGATAGTTAAACAACCGACTATCAATAGTGGCCAAATGCGCTGATCGTTTCGAAGAGACCGGGATCGGGTTTCCGTATACCGGGATTCTAGGTCTGGAGACTCGAAAACCACTTCGATCCGGTTTGTACGTTTCGTGGGGAAACGAGGGTAATATTGATAAGGGGATAGTGTTATCAGTTCTGTTCGGACCCGGAACGGACTTATATGGATGAATGCTTTCGGACATCGTCAGGGGACGATGGGCATTCTAAGTAAAACGTTCTGAAGGTAACGTTTAGCCTCAAGCCTCATCAACCGGGAATGACTGAAAATCAGGGGTTATGCAGCAAGGCTTCGTGGGTAGCCCCCACTTGAGAGTAAGGTCATCCCTGTCTAGATGTCCCTTTTATTTCGGCTTAGTGTTGCGGTTGCTGATCCCAACCGTGGGGTGATTTTATTTGGAATTATCCAGTAAGGGATGATTCCGGTCTTGTGTTGCAGGGGAGCGGGCGTACTCCTCGGTACTGTGATCTAGGCCACGTACTGTGACAGGTGGTACCCCAGTGCCTAGTCATTCGTTGGAAATCCATTCTCCCTACGTGCCTTGTACGTGTTTTGTTTGTATACCTAGTATGCTGGAATTTAATCATGTAACAATTTCAGTTATTTTAATAAGTATTTGTAAATAGACACTATTATAATATCAGAGGATTTTATAAAAAGGTGTTTTAGCTATCGTAAGGTAAAAACCCGACATGTTTATTTGTGGCGTGGTCTTACGAGATGCTTTTGTTTTTCAAAGGATTTTGAAACTTTAATAATCAAATTGAGTGTGATTTTCTCACGCTGGTATTCCAGACTGACTCGGGTGTTGTTTTATATAATGCTCGGGTCAGACCGAGATAAACAGGTTCAGATTGTAGCTGTGGAGCTCAGGAGACGAGCTGGATGGCGATACGTACTTCCGTATTTGTTTATTGTTCCGCTGTGTATTTGGATGTATGTCTTTGATGTGATGAACTCTGATGATGTATTCTGTAAATATATTGTATAAACAGATATATTTTTCTGTTTGAGTAAAGATCTGTTTTGTATATATTATATTTTATTCCGCTGCGATGTGAGATTCTGTTGTTGATTTTCTGTTTCTTCTTCTTCTACCTCTTCTTCTTTAACACAAATGGTTCGATTTTCCAGGACTGGAAAGTCGGGCTGTTACAAAATTGAAGGTAGAAAAACCCTATATTTGAAAAGTAGGTAAATATTAGATTTTTGGAAAAATAAAAATATGTATATTTTACTTAATAAATTTTTTTGTAGATTATTTAAATTGAAAATTTCCATAAATGGGTTTTAATAAAAAAAAGCTAACATTTTGAGAAAATATAAAGCGTATACAACTCATTGGTTTTTCTAAGAAGGAAGAAAATTTTAACAGTAGACAAATTATTTTTATGGGCGGACAATAGGAAGTGGTCCTAGTTTTGATGGGATAAATGATAATGGGATAGGAAATTTAAAACTCGAAGGTAGAATGATAGAACAAAGCGGTAGGTGAATGCACCGCGATAGGTAGACGAAAATTTCTCAAGATGGCCAGAGCGAAGGTGGAGAATACAGAGATAGAACGAAGCAATGGTAGTTAATAGTTAGTAAATTAATATTCGATACGGCCTCAAAAGGGCCCAGGTTCATTTGGCCCAAAACACAATATGCGGTCGACCCTTAGAGAAGAATGGTTGACCAGTAGCGATTGACTGCCAAACACTAGCGGTCGACCGGTCGCTGTTTCTGCAGTGATATATTTTCATCCAGGTTGAGCAACTTCATTCTACCTTTCTCTTAAAAACGACTGCGACCTCCCCCTCCCCCTTAAAGCTGCCGATCACCACCCGAGCCACCAAGCACCAACGACGTTCATCTCTAGCAACCCCAGACTGCGATGTAGCAACTCCACCACCAAAAACAACCGACTTTCAAGCCCCATATCTAGATCAAAGCCCAAAATTATTCTTTGTGCAGTAGCTTCTCTGCCTAATACCCAAGACTAACCCCATAAGAGATTGCATGGCTCTAGAACCATAAAGATATTGTGAAGAGCTATAAAGAATCTGCAAGCTTCATGTTGCTACAAGGATGCCTGGTGAAGTTTAAGCACTTTGCCGCCTATGATTTGAAGAACCCATTCAAGACCACGTGATTGCAACTGATTCTTCGCCACGACACATTCGAGCAGGAGTGTTACCCGAGGTGGATGCATCTATTTGATGCCAATTTAGTATCCTTATTCAAGTAGAATGAGACTAGTTTCACATCCGAAGTCATGGGGACAGAGATTTAGATGACGGATGAGCACTTTGGTGCGATCCTACATATCTCCGCAGCAGGAGAAGACGTAGAGAGACCACCGATCCTACTACACTTAAGCAGATCTTTCTTCAAGGGACAGGCATCTAGCAAATGGAGAAATTGTGGACCTAGGCCCGTCTGGTCACCCGCATCGTCCAGCACAACATCGTCCCCAAGACGAGGAGTTATGACTAGATCTACCCTCTCGTCCAGAATGCCACCAATGCTATTATAGGTGGTATTCAAGTAAATTATGCTAAGGTAATCATTGTACATTGTGCGAGCCTAGGAGCAGGGACCGGAGGAGCTACCTCCCATATTGTCATCTTTTTACTTCCATCTTGCGGTAGTATGGAGTTAACCTTCGAGTGGAGCCGATACAAAAGTGAATACCTCCATCATTAGATATATCCTCCCTAAGGAAGATGAGGATAAAGGCATTGCCGGTGGATTTTGGAGCACAACAGTAGTCGAAGTCAGGGCAGGTAGGGCAGACTTATGGCGGAGGTCAACAGTAGTAGGCAGGGCAGGAGCATATGGATTTGGTTCCTCAGCTAGATCAACAGGCCGCGATGCAACAGCAGCAAGCCCACAACCTTAGAGCGATCGGGGATTCTCAGATCCGAATCGAGGTGGAGCTACATAAGATACAAGAAGAGCAGCAGTACCAGGGACATGAGCTTGGGTGCATAACATCAATGCTTCAATCTTTCGGTTGCAGCCATGGTGCTAACTCTCACGGAGGACCATCTCCTAGCCCGTAGGTAGTAGTAGTTAGTAGCAGTAGTTGTACTTCCTTCCACTATTTTTTTCTTTTAGGTTTGGCTTATAAACATTAATTATTTCTGTTTGTATAAAAATACATACGATATCAATAGAAATGTTTCTTTTTAATTGTTTTCTATATCGACCGCAGTATTATTTGGAAAACGGTAAAACAAGGAAATTTCAAGAAAGACACAACTAATTGTTGACGCCAAAAATGATGTAATGTCCATAAACCTGTTGAAATATAGAGATCTAGTAGAAAGTCTAAGAAAAACAGTAAGAACACCAGGATTTTTATAGTTGTTTGACAATCTCTGACCTACATACACTTTATATTTCATTTATTAGAGACTTGAGAGAGATTGAAATCACAAGGAATTGATAGGTTCTTAATCCTAGAATTGCCAACAATGTATGCCTTGGTGACTATTGTGAAGAGAGATGGGGATGAAGAAGGAGGAGTGCCAAAAGTCAAAGAAGATCCATCTTTAGTTTCCATAGGGTTGATATTTATAGAGAAACCGTTCTGCAAATCTAGGGGCTCATATTGTATAAGGTCCAGATGCAAGCCTAGAGATGTGGAAGGAAGAACACCGGCCCAAATACCAAAAAATACCTCTCGATATCGCAAGGTTCCTTTCAGTACTGAGAGGTTTTGTTGGGTAAAAACCCACCATTTTCCTTTTTTTGTTTCCTATCTCCGATTTGATGCATTCCAAACTCTTTTTCATGAAGATCTAGTTCCTTCCGATAATTTCCTTGATATGTTCATCTTATCCTTCTTTCTTTGCTTTCTTCTCATAAATCCTTGACGTTGTTTAACTATTCTTTAAGAAAAATAGTTCATGAAGATTGCTAGAGGCTGTACATCAAGTATGAGGAGTTCAGGGGTGCCGAGTGAAAGAAATACCTTTCGGTACCGAAGGGTCTACTTAGCCCAATTTTTCTTGAAATTTGTTAAATTCCATCTTCTGATCCTTCTAAGCATGTTTCCATGTTCTTGAGTTGTTTCATTCTCGTATTGACATCCTAATTCCAATTGAAATCTACTTACTCAAAAAGCTAGTTAACACTTACCCCCCAAAGTACACCTTATGAATGTAAGTTGTGCTTTTCCCAAGGACAAGTTTCAACAGTAGTCGACTTCTAGCAGTCAAGCTTTCTAGTTATCCTTTGATCCAAGTTATGGTGAATCATTCGATTCCTTCGGATTCTCCTACAAACCAAAGGTCGTTCCAGACCCGTTACAGCTAAGGAATCTAGCCCTTGCTTTAGTGTCAACTACGAATCATGATCAGCATGTCTTTATCTAGAGGTATAATATTGTATATCAAAATAATCCCACGTACACCAGGAATTCATCTATTTTTCTCTGATTATAAGGCGTTCAAATCCTTATATTAGGTCAATATCCATTCTAGAGTTCGATCTTACCGACTTGTTTATCATCCAAACTAGGGTTCGATCTCTCTGGATTGTTTATCATCCAATCTAGGGTTCGACCACTTTGGATTGTTTAACATCCAATCTAGGGTCCGATCTTCGGCTTGTTGTTGAGTCCAATTCGCTTACTCTCCGACATATGGACTCAACGTCCAAGCAAGTCCATCTGCTCACTCTCCGGTGAGGGGACTTACTTTTGATCTCTCCAGATCCTTGCTGAGCCTAATTTGCCCACTCTCCAACGAGGGGACTCAACATCAAGCAAGTCCATTCATTTACTCTCAGGTAAGGAGGCTTACTTCTTGTAGTCACCGCCCTGTCTCTTCGAATGGGACTACCACGACCAATATCAATCATCATGTTTAAGTGGATTTCAAAAATCAAATATTTAAATCAAACCAAGCAAGTAAACATCCTAAATATTCATCTCAAACATCTAACTTAGAGTATGCATAGAGGCTAATCGAGATCTCATACATGTGTAAGCGGTCCGAGGTTATTATTGTCTAACTATTCAAAACGGAAAGCGAAGCATAGGAAACGAACCTGTCACCTATTCATCTCGATCATAGGATTACCAGTCCTGACCCAGATCCCTGGTCACGTCTTGATGCATTCACTGTAGATGGTGGCTACTCCGACTACACCATTGCAGTTCAATCCCTTACATACTATTGTAGCTGGTTACTACGAACCAATTTTTCTATCAAATTGTGAAGGTGTCTGTACTTTTTCGTTTTATGTCCTTCTAGCTCATGAAGCAACAAAACATTCTAGACCTTCTTTCTCGATCCTAGGTTCCCTCTTAGCTAGCCTCTGATAGGAGATCCACCCCATTGTATATAGGTATATGCTCTTTAGGGTTTCGGTTAGGTCAGTGTAAGAAGAGAACTTCGGATACCTCCTTTGTCGCTCTGCCTCGGATGGTCCTTGGTCATCCATAGCATTATCGTCAGCATTATCAGCCTCAATGTCCTCTTGACATAGGTATCTCTCTGATTCATAATAAAACTCTACAAGATCCATTGGTTGATCCCTTTCCAATGCAATTTTGAAGTCGGTCTTGCTTGCGACTCCATATACTGCCGCCATCAAGATTACCGATGGATTCGGCTTATCACTGTGGTGGCTATCGCATTAAATATCATCATATAACTTCAAGGTCTCCCCAGGACTTTGCTTTATACTTGACAGCATCATCACATTCTTTGTCGAGAGATATAAACTCTAAATTGTCTCAAAAACCTATTCACTAAGTTAGTCCACGTGCTTATAGACCCATTCTCCAACTGTCTGAACCATATCGCTACTAAATCTATTAGATATAACTGGAAGCACTACCCCCATCACATCCTCAGAAGCACCAAACACCTTCATATGTCAGATGTATTTCATTAAATGGATTATCAGATCTATCTGCTCATTATACATTTCCAACGTCGGGAGTTTGAAAACGGGAGGATTCCTCGCATTTTGGATGTTGGGGGTAAATGGATTCATGTTTAAGTCCTCCAAACTTTGGTTTGGTGGTCCACCTCTCACTATCCTTTTGACACTCAACTATCTAGTTGTTGTTATCCAATGAAGTCTTCGATCAATAGTTGCATTCTGCCCCCGGTTCGTGTAGGGGAACTCCAGCACATACTCCTCTGGCTGCGTGCTTGCATTTTGATCTGCACCTCTGGCTTTATCTACCTCTCATTCCTAAAAGGAAACTCTAATATATAGTTCTTCTATCTTTGTATGTTTGCATTCTGATTTGCATTTCTGGTTCCAGCGTCGTCCGTTCTCGACACCTCATCTTGCCTTAAGCCCGAACCCACATTGCCCCTGAGTAAATTCCTCTTGATACCGAGTTATTGAGGTTAGTAGCGAGTGGTCTTGGTCATGGGGCATTGTTCCAATTTGCTCTACTCCAACTCCAAATTCTTCTGCATTAGTTCTTGGCCTTTGATTTCAAGCTTCTCTACATGTTGCTTGTTGTCCTAACCTTTGGGAAAACCCTCCAACATTTTTTATTATCGAGCTTCCATCTTGCATCTCCTTCATTATTCTCTCCATCTCCTCTCTGGTTACGTAAATGGATTGATTCTAATTTGAGGATACCTCCTAATTGCACCTCATGCTCTAGTTGACTCCCTCCAATCATAGATCTAGCATTAGGCCTCTTCATCTTCTCTAAACTTCATATCCAAGCTTTAGGTTGTGATAGCTCTTTCTCAATGAAAGCACCAAAATATTGATACCAAAAGTGGAACAACACCTAAAAACCTGATGAAATATAGAGATTTAGCAAAAAGTATAAGAAAAACAGTAAGAACACAAAGAGTTTTATAGTGGTTTGGCAATCTCCAACCTACATCCACTTTATATTTTATTTATTAGAGATTTGAGAGAGATTGAAATCACAAGTACAAGGAGTTAATAGGTTTTTAAGCCTAGAACCGCCAATAATGTTTGCCTTTGTGACTATTGTGATGAGAGATAAATGATGAAAAAGGAAGAGTGCCAAATGTAAGAAAATATCCTTTTTTAGTTACCATAGGGTTAATATTTATAGAGAAATAGCTCTGCAGATTTAGGGGCTCATGTTGTACAAGGTCCGGATGCAAGCTTAGAGGTGTGGAAGGAAGCACATTGGCCCAAATACCAAAAAAGACCTCTCGGTACCAAGAGGTTCCTCTCGAAATCGAGAGGTTTTGTTGGGTGAAAACTCATCGTTTTCTTTTGTTGACTTCTACTTCCGATTTGATGCGTTCCAAAGTCATTTTCATGAAGATCAAGTTCCTTCTGGTAATTTCTGCTTTCTTTTCATAATCCTTGAATTTGTTCATCTTTTCCCCGAGAAAAGACTTCATTATGATTGCTAGAGGTTCTGCATCAAGTATAAAGAGTTCCAGGGTAGTTGAGTTGAAGAAATACCTCTCGGTATCGAGAGGTTCCTCTCGGTACCGAAGAGTCTATATAGCCCCTTTTTGCTTCAAACTATTTGAATTCCATCTTCTGATCCTTCTAAGCATATTTCCAAGTTCTCGAGATTTCGTTATTGTATTGAACTCCTAATTCCAGTCTAAATCTGCTTGGTCAAAAGCCGGTTAACACTAATGCAAAAGAAAAGAAAACAGTAAAAGATAGGAAGTTATAAAATAAATTAGGAAAATCTATTTAATAAGCTACTAAACTAAAAGAAAATAAGATTTAAGTCCCAAAAAGTAGAAAATTATTAGGGAAATAAATTTTAGCAAGCGAAGGATGGAGAAAGGTTGTTGCAAAACCATGGGTCAATGTCCATGTACCTTAAAAGCTGAAATTTATAAATGAACTTGTGTGTTGGTTGTTATTATAAAATAAAAGAAAAAGTTTATGAAAATTTGAAATTTTCCCATGTTGTAGGATATGGTCCATTATGGACGTTAAACTATTTACTAAACCCAGACATTGTAGGATGTGTCATGAATTGTTTTGAATACACACACACACACACACTTTTGAAAATTATTTATTCAAAGTTCTTGGTTTTGGAAAATAAGTTACTATTGTGAAAAAGTTCTGGAAATAAAATAATGATGGGATTTTTAAAATTTAAGATTTTTTCGGACATTTCAAAAAGTTTTATATAAATATTTTTAAGGAAAAAGATGGAAATGTATGATTTTTGAAATGCCATATGCTATGTATGAAGAAAAAGTTGATGGGTTAGCGAGTATGAATTTTACCATGCAACAGTAGTGATAGTAAAATAAAATGTAGTTAGTGATGAGGGAAAAGGCTGTTTAGCTATGAAATCTCTTTCTCCGTACCTTGTTGGTAGGCAAACAAAAATTAGTTTTAAAATAACTCTATTTTTAGAAAAATCTTAACAAAAATCACCTATGCGGACTGTGCTTGGAAAAGTTAGAAGGAGAGATCTAGGCATAAGAAAAGGCTCCAAAGTACATTGGAAAGTTGGGTACACAAGAGAAAAATGGAAATATGGAATTCTCCATCTAAACCCATTTCCATCATAAGAAAAATAGGTTTAGAAAACTGGATATTTTTCAAAATTTTGGATGTTAACAATGGTGTGCTAGGATTTCGATAGGGATTGGATAAAAAATTGGTTTACCTATACTTCTATTCGTACAAGTGTGGAAAATTTTGGATGCAAAAACAAAGTTTTTGATTTTCAAAAATTGCATATATATAGGACTACCAGTATATATAGGTTGCTTGCACTATATTATCAATTTTCTTAAAACAATTCATTTATATAAGAGGCGTCGATTAGAATTATTCTACATGCATACCATATGTATTGTAATACACGTGTACTTGTATACAATTGGTTGCAAATTTGGTTGCACGATAATTGACTGGTTAGTTTAGAATGGTTGCATGTTATATTATATGATTCATCCCTTGAGGAATTTTGGGGTGTAGAATACAATAGCCTATGATTTTTTTTGATGATAATAAACATATATATATATGTGTGTGTGTGTGTGTGTGTGTGTGTTTTCATTTAAATGTATTTGATATTGTACTATTTTATTTTTCACATAACTAAATAAATATTTGTTGGATAAAATAAATAACACAGAATTCAAATTTAAACAAATATTTTATTCAAACAAATATTTTATTACAAATTCAAATAGTACAAATTAGAGCTCTCACTACATTTACACACTGTCAATTACAATACAATTTCAAATTACAACACAATTTTTCACTATAAAATTGTTACATACATTTGCACCTCACTACATATCACTCATTCACTCGTATTTATCTTCAACTCTATTCCAGATTGAATCCAGCATCTGAATTATCTGCAAAATAAACACCGACGCAGTAAAATTGAAAAAGAAATATTTTTGCAGTGTAAAATAAAATGTGTGTTTTTGAAAATACTATTTGCCTCAGTTATTTGAGTTGTTCGTCATCATTTTCGTTTTTGAATTCATCAAACACGAACAACCTGTGACATGCATAGTGTATCACTGTACATGCCACAAGGTCGTGCACACCGATATACACTTGATAAAACTGCAGGGACAGGTGAGCACAAGGTCAAACCCAAGCCATAAGCTGGATTCAACTCAGGTGCAATACAAAAGCATCACAAAATTGTCGAGTACAAGTTCTCATGCAACAAGAATCCAAAACCAGACCATGCTAACAAGTGCACAAATGCGTACACATGAGAACAGACTCGACAGTGGAGTCATGAAGCAACCAACACAGACTTGTACAGACCAGTGTGTACAACAAAGCACCAAACGGTTCAAGTGTTCAGATTCAAGAAATTAGAATAACAAAGTGAACCCAGACCAATATCACACAACAACAAAGCAAGCAGGTGTAATGGCAACACAAGTTCAAAGTTCATGGAACCAGAGCATAGCACATGTGGTCAGAGAACACAATAAGCTGTTTGAAATAGAAATACACATACAAACACAATGAAGACAGCAACTCGAATGAGCAAATGTAGACCAGAGTTTAATGGAACAAGACTGCAACATATAACATCAATATGTACATAGGATGATTCCATAGAACCACTTCACAATGCAGTAAAACTCAAACCAGGGTCAAGAACAAAATAGGCATGTGCACCAAAACAGTGACAAAGAACCAGTACAGCTAAATCAAAGTGGTGAACTGAATGGTTATAGCAAAGTGAAGCGCGAGGCATGTACAAGGCAGCAACTCAGCATAACAACATGCAGTGCACCAGACATACTCCAATAGAACGAATACATTTTAAATGTTTCAAAACTGTGAAGCAACATGTATATACATAGGCAATAGGATAACTCGGCTAACAGTATAGGTAAACTAGAGAATACAAGAGACAACATGAAGTACATACACATGTATACATATATGCATATGTATGTATACAATTATATCAGTTTAATGATCCAGTCAACAAAGGCAAAATGAAGGAACACAATGGTCGAGTTACAGAAAAGTCAAGGCAGTTTTCTAAGCAATGTTAATGAACACAGAAGTGTCAAGACTTGGATTGGGCCACATGAATACATATGAAGGTAAATGACTTCAAAATGAAACATATGAGACAATACAAACTCAAGTGTGCACAAGCAAGCTACAAAAAGACCTAATACAACATCAATTCAAGTATGTGGAACAAAACCAAGTGCAAACACAAGGGAGTTCAAAGAATACAAAAGTACCAGCATGAATAATCAGAAAATCAATGTGCAATCAAACTGCACAGCTCCACATGAAACCAGACTCCATTAACACACACATAAATACATACATAAATGTATGTATACAAGTAGAGATGACCAGCATTCAAAGTGCAGACAAATTCCAAAATCAAGATGAAGCCAGTGAAAGCAGACTAGACTCCAAACAAATGAACACAACAACAAGACTACTAACACTGCAACCAGACACACTTGAATATCAATATAAATCAAGCAGAACAAGGCATCACAATATACATATATACATGCATGAACACACATATATATGCAGTGGAAACCAGATTCAATCCAAATAAACAGTGAATGATGATATACAACTGTTACAACATGAAGCAGAGTTTACAGATAAAAATCAATCAGATGATCAAATGTTGCAGGTCGAAGGTAGCAGTTTCAAATCAAGTCAAAGCCCGGTGATAACACTGATTGAATTAAAAAGCCAAAGTCAAGACCAAAGTAATATTGAACAAGTCGAAGTCAAGTTCTCATCTCAAAATATTATCACAAATTCAAAGTGGCCGAAGTCAAACCAGAAAAGAACGGAACTAAATCCAAAGCAAACGCAAGCCGTGGTGACCAAGCAAGCACATCAATAAAATATTCGAATTGAAAAGTCCAAACATATCACATGTATTCAAGTAAAATCGAACGGCCGAGCTAAAGTAATAGACGAATGATAATTTACGGAATTAAACCCTATAAATACCATTAACATCATCGGCATATAGCATTGAGTTCAAGCATATCAACGAGAGTAATAAAGGAAATCACATACCTGAATTATTCAATTCGAACTCGCCAAATTGAAGCGCCGAGTGAAGTCAAAGCAAGACGATCGATCGACAAAGCAATCAACGCGAAAATATCCATTCGATCGATCAACTGGAATCGGCGTATTCAATTTCCAGAAGCCCTAATTTCTTGAAGAAGAACGAACGAAGGAATTGAACGAAAGAGAAAGCGACCGATAATATAAAAAGAAAAGGGAACTTATTTTATCACAGTGTCATTTGCTTATGAGCCGGCTCTTATAATTTCACTTGGGCTTAATATTTAAAATTAGGGTTTCTAGTTTAGTGTTTGTGTTTTATTTTGTAATTTACTTTCAAACTTTTATAAAATTCTAGTCGTGTGACTAGGGGACAAACTACGGTGGTGTAGTTCGAGAATTCACGACTCGGTGGCTGAGTTGTGGCACGGTTTTGAGCGTAGAGTTAGGTTAGTCGATAGCGGGTGTCGTGAGTTTACGTGTGTAAGCATTTGACTACTTGATTTCTAGTAGAAACCTTGGGGGCAGCACGTAGGTAGGTTTCTGCCGAAGCTAGGTGAATTTTTATGTGATCTCTTTTGCATTATCTTTTTGCTTTTATTATTCTGCCATTATCTATGCTGCAATTATTTTATATATTTCTGCATCAAATTTTTAGTATTATTAGTATTACCCGATTCACCCCCCCCCCCCTCTAAGGTGAAATCGATCCTACATGGGGATGAAATTCTTTTAAGGAGGAGAATGTAACACCCCGTAATTTTTACGATAATTAATTAAAAAGGATTAATCAATAAGTAATAATACCGAATGTAGAATTTTTACAAACTTCAGAATTTGGCTACAAAACTTGCACCATTGGGTTCGTGGCGATTTTCTAATCAATTTATATATATAAAGTTTGTCGATCAAAGTTCAAATGAAAAGGTTATTAATGTTTGAAGTTTTCGAATCAGAAATAATTATATATGTAATTAAGATAATGAAAATAATTAACTAACGTTAATTGCCATCAACAAAAGTTAACTGATAATTAATGTTACTTAAGCATTAACTAAGCTAACAGTGGAAAGAAAATGTATCGACTGGTTTAATAAGTAAATAAATAAACAAATTTAACGTGCGAAATTAATTAACCAAATACAAAGCAACCGGTTGACCCCTAATATCGACCGGTCGACCGTTAGCGGTTGACTGGTAGAGTGGCAGCAGTAGATTGGTTGTGTTATTGAATTGAGAATTTTGACATGGCCAAACAGTCCGGATTTAAAATATTTTAATCGAATGGCTGGCATTTGTTTGAACCCATATAAATACGAACTTAACCACTCACTTTCTTCTCCAATTCTCTGGAGCCACAATAGAGCTCTGCCCTTTTCTCCGCTCCGTAAAATTCTAAATTCTAAATATAATTATAGTTTATATATACGTAAATACAAGTGGAGAATAGCATAAGATAGTTGAGAAGAAGAATAAGGTCGAATCAAATCGTCAAAGCAGTAAGGCATGTTTACCGGTCCCACTAGTCCACCTAAGCAATAAGCAGGCTCCTACCGGTGGCCATAACCAGTCTATCGGTAGGACATGTCCTAAGTAATAAGGCCTGAGCAGGAAGCAAATTTAGGGAGTTCTTTCCCTCTTTCCAGGTGTGGTTTGACGTGAGGCTTTGGAGTGAATTCGAGAAGACTTTGAGCTACTCGGGAGGGTGGAATGAAAGGTGAAGCTCGAGATCCGGATGTTAATTTAATTATTGCTTAGGTAATCAGTAACGATCAGACATGGGCTATGGTGATTGGTTTCCCGGTCACGTCCGATGAGTGTGTACGATTAAGCAGAGTTAGTTCGTGCCTCTTGGTAGCAACATTGGAGTAGATATGCTTTGATGAATGGTATTGGTCTTATATTAGTGATTGTACATCGTATTGGTCTTATATTAGTAACCATACATCGTATTGGCTGTATAGTAATGGTCATACGTGTTATTGGCCTTATGCTAGTGACCATCCGTGTAGATAGATGATGACAGGATATTGGTCTTTGTCTTGATAGGCATATTTTGTTACGTGATGTTATATTTGATGTGTATATATCTCTATACAGTAGTGGTACTCTTTTGTGGCTCTGATAGCTTTGCCCAGCCTCAGTTTGACATAATACTTCTAAAATTTCTACTACAGGCTAACAAGTTATTAGACACATTATTGATGGGGATGCAGTGATGATTTCTCAAGGATCTTTTTTCCGTTGATGCTACGCCTGACCTGAGAGATCTTTATGTCAGGTAAGTCCCCTTTCCTTGACAAGTTATTAGACACATATGTGTTTTGATGTTTGTTTCAACTAGTAATACTAGTGCAACCGTACAACCGGTGGAAAACCGACCGTTGGTGAATTATTTATAAAACTGTGCATTATATTTTATCATGGACTAAGATTAAACGCATTATAATAACATTTTAAACAAAAGATTATTTACATTTAACAAAATAAAAATATTATAAACTATAATGTAAAGAACAATTAACAAATAAGTGCAAGAAATGGTACATATTGTATGAAAAATAAATAACCTTATTAACTTACAATGCATACTTAATACGATGGTTTCTTCAACCATCTGTTACTAAATTACGTGCTAGAATTAAATGTACAACTTTGAAATGCATAACATCCTGTTAATGAAGAATGCTAAAATTAAATGTGGTTTCAAAATTCATACCGTCGTAATAATGAACAAATGAACAAAGAACAGTGTTACATGTTACCTTCCAACAAATCAAAAACATATATGGATAATTCTAACTAATTAATATTAGTCTTTCTTCATAATCCAAGTCATCAACGGTAGCTATCATGGTCAAAATTTGAAATCACATGACAAAGATGTAGTCATATCAGTTGGAAAGAGGAAAAATCATGCAGGCAAAAAACTTTGGACTAAACTATTTATAAATGAAACTAGATAATGCAATGCCCATATGATAGAAATGAAGTATAAAAAGTAGGTTGGAAGTTAGCAGCATAAAAATTTAAGACTACACGCACTTGAAAGTAATAAGAGTTAACTTAACATGATCATCTATCATCTCAACCTTTGCATGAAGAACCTTAAGCGGTTCATAAGCAGCAAGGGAATTTGACCTCCGTTGAATGGTATTCACTGCATGATCTGCTTTATCTTTCACAACTGGATTGTGAACAGGCACATCACGCCATTAAGGTTGGTGATCACCCTGTTTAGCTCCAAGGTCCGAAGGAGTAGTATTAGGAGTAGAGTCTCCTGCATGTCTGGACTCTTGAAGTTCCTTGAAGTTAAATCTGTTGAAGACTGAAACAAAGAAACAGAAGATAATGCAATTTACTCAGCCATTCATAAATATTCCCAAGTCCAGTAATATTAAAAAACAAGGTGCACTTATGAGAAAATTAAAATGTAAAGTTAAACTTATAAACACATTAAAATCGATCTAGTCAGAATTGTTATATAAAATAGTCATATGACAAATCAAACAAATGGTATCTATCATATCGATGGAGATCTCCAAAACATAGAAGACTAGATATAAATAGATAAATAGATTCTGGAATAATTATAGAGTGCTGGATCTATTATATCGTATGTGCTTTTCAAAATGCTGGTTTGACATTTTTGGCAGGCACCTTGAGATATGCCAGCTAAACATAACGGTAATGGTTTAATTATGAAAAGGTATACCAATGTGTAAGTCACTGATAAAATATTGTTATACCTACGCATGCTTGGTTACCCATTAGTAATCGAGATTAGCAACCTTCCGTTTGATCTGTAAGTTTCTACTAATTGTTTGACGAAACTTTAATGTCATTCATAAAATTAATGAATTTCTGAATTATGTTGGTATTTTCCTTATTGTTGCGATGGCATTTTCATTGTTGGACGCTTGTTTATATGTCAAGATTCATATTAAGTATGATCATGTGAATATTGTGCATGTCAGTTGTTAGAAAAATTAGAATATTGTTTGTTGTCAAAAGCAAATAAAATAACTAAATGGATATCAAAGTATGTCTGTTAATTTTTGATGCCATTTGAAAGCTATACAGTTGGTTATTATCCTATGAGAAATTCTATATAAGCATTTTTTAATGATAAAGGAGTTAAATAAACAGCCTTATACCATTTTTAGTAATTAAAGGAAAACAAAAACAATAGGGAAGTGGGGTTGATATACCTTTTGTAATAATATACTCTCATCTAAGATGAAAACTGAATTGTTTGGCATCCGATTTCATGGTTTTGTCATGAGTTTCACAGCATTTTCTTCTCTTGAAATCTTTAACCTTGAGTTATTCTCTTGCATAGGTAGAAAATGGCAGATGTAGATATTCAGCCTCTTGTGTGTGATAATGGGACTGGTATTGTGAAGGTAAATATAACCAATAATTCATCTACCTTGTTTTTATGAAATGAATAATAAGCTTCAACATTGCTTTTCTTTTGAAAAGTATATCTAGTTACAACATCTAAATTTTCTTCCTAACTAAATTTATAACATGTCTTTATGGTTTGTAAGATCAAAACTACTATGTTTGTTCTGATTCTGATTAAAACATTCAACCTAACTCTGTATAAAACAACAAAGGTTTTGTTTGTTCTAAATAAAAGTTTAATTGCTGAACAATAAAGTAATATGCAATCACATTCCTAAATAATGGAATCAATATGCAAAATTGGTGAAAATTTTGAAGCCATTCCTAGTTGGCATTTTCATTAATAATTATTAGTTATTAGCTCTAAATTTTTTTGTTCATCATAAAAAAATTATACTTACTGAGTGATTTTTATAGTGTAAGCTGATAAACATCAAAAAACTACTTAATGCGTAGTACTTACAGATTGTTGTAAAACATTTCATGCAGTACGTGTTGAATGGTTATAAACATATCTTTGATACAAAAAGACAAATAATAAGGTAATATTGTTAAATTTTGAGTTCATATAAATTTCCAGGCTAGATTTGCTAGAGATGATGCTCCACGGGCCGTCTTCCCTAGCATTATGGGTCGTCCTCATCACACTGGTGTTACGGTTGGTATGGGACAAAAATAGGCGTATGTAGGAGACGAAGCTCTATCCAAATGTGGTATTTTGACTTTGAAATACCCAATTGAGCATGGAATTGTGAACAACTGGGATGATATGGAGAAAATTTGGCATCATACATTTTACAATGAGCTTCGTGTTGTACCAGAAGAGCATCATGTTCATCTTAATAAGGCACCCCTCAATCCTAAGGCTAACCGTGAGAAGATGACTCAGATTATGTTTGAGACTTTCAATGCTCCAGTTATGTATGTTGCTATTCAGGCCATTCTTTCTCTTTATGCTAGTGGTCGTACTACAGGTACTCATATTCTTTAGGATACCTTGTTTTGTTTTATTTTATTTTTTGCTACTATTGTGTCCAGTTGTATCCAGGTAAAATGATGTTTAACTTTTCCATGGAATATTAGAAAACCATTAGCAATTTATTGAGTGAACTTTTCATATTAACACACAAGTTAACATATCTATTTTTAAACATGTCTTCTTGAACCTGACAAATAGTAGTATTATTTTATGTGAAATGAATCTGAGCGTTTATAGTTAAGGTGATATGTATAGTGAGCTTAACTTGATATCATGTCAAAAAACCACTTATTCACGAGAAAATGGTTTGCACTTTGTTCACTTATGTACATGTGAGTCTCCATTGTTGATTTGGTTAGACTATTCCCAACAGCTATTCTATTCACTTCCCCACTTTTAACTGAATAAGTACATTCCAACACCCAGAACCACAAAGCCAACCACCAATTCAATTGACACAATAAAGCAACAAAGAGAATGCATTTTTATTGTCAAAACATCTGTCACTTCATCACATGCATACATCACATTTTATCGACCAGTCCAACAAACTAGTTGAGTGACCACAATAGTAATATGGAAAACACTGTTGTGTGCCCCAAATATGTTAATTTCAAGTTAGTTAATATTATGGTTTTAAGTTAGTTAATAGTAATACTACCACTGGTAACAAAAACAGTAATAGCTGTTAAAATGGACCTTCATAACAATAACAATACTAGCTGTGAAAATTGACATTCATAACAATAATTGCTTGTACATAACCCAACATACATTTTTTGTTCATATTTGATGCTAAATAAATTCACGTTTGTTCTCTTCTACTGCTCTCTAATTGCATTTTTTTCTTATAGGGATATTGAACTTCGAAGGAGACAAGCTTGGACTTTTCATTATTTATATATTGCTCTTTTAGCAAGCTCTTTTTGTAAGACTATGTTGTTATAATTTGTGTTTAAAACATTATTTACGAAATGTTGTACATGACTTAAATTTTTTGGTGTACGATTTTGGTGTAGCTTTGATTATGTTTAATCTTATAGTTGCTTATATTATCATATTATATTTATTAGTGTTTTTTAAATTGAGCATTTTGTTGTGAATAGATTTTTAAATTGTGTTTTTTAAATGTAATGGCATATACCTGATGCAGTAGAAAACCACTGCATTTTCTAAAAGGATGCAATAATGCCTTTTGTAGAGTTTCAAAACTATTGCGATATAACCTGGTTTATTGAAGCTTCTAGTTAAACTGTGTTCTTTAAAACGCTGCGAGATGAGTTGGCAACGTTTTTTAAACGTTGCAAAATTAATTAACTGCAGCGTTTTGAAAAAGCTTCAGTAGACATTTTTTTAGCAGCGTTTCTAAAAATGCTATGGTATCCCTTGACTCTACTTAGCATGCTATTAGGCAGCATTCTTCGAAACGCTGCGAATGCGTATGTCAGCATTTTTAAAATGCTACGAAATGTCTTTTTTGTTGTAGGGCACCCAGGTAAGGGGCCTATATAAGGTAGTAAGGAAGTTCTCTTAAGGTTGTATGCCATGCTTCTAGTCATATGGACACGGTATGATTAATATGCGGGCATTTGAAGATGGTTCAGTGGTGACCAGCTATGCTTTGAGTTGGCAGAGTAGACAGTGTATGTCAGTCGTCATATTAGCCATCGTACCATAATTGTTAATTCAGGAGTTCAAAAGCTAGTCAATTGGGGCAAGTTGTAGTCTGCCTTAGAAGCATGATATATTAACCAACTCTAGTTCTTGGCGTATTAGCTAGGTTCTCCAGCCTCTGGGAGCACCGGTTGAGTAGTATTTCTTTACCCATTCCTTGATTGCAATTCAGCATTTGCTGCTGTAATCCCCTATGCCCTGATCAATCATGGCACGATCAGGAGCGTGGATGGAATGTTCCTTCATTAAGTTGAGCTTTTAACCTCTTTTTTAGAAATTTTGGTCATACTCGAATTTTTTTTTTGAAATTTTGTATCGTTCCCAGCAATGGTTGAACGATACAAATGTTGGTGAAATTGAACGATTCAAAAAATGGACACTTGGATCGATACAAAAAGCACACAACTAGATCGATACGAAGTGTATTTGAGTATCGACACGAATTAGACACGGCTGGATCGATACGAAGTGTATTTGAGTATCGATACGAATTGGATGCAGCTGGATCGATACGAAGTGTATCTGAGTATCGATACGAACTGGATCGATACGAGTGTTTTTGAGTATCGATACGAATTGAACGCAGCTGGATCGATACAAAGTGTATTTGAGTATCGATACGAATTGGACGTAGCTGGATCGATACAAAGTGTATCTGAGTATGGATATGAATTGGATGCCACTGGATCGATACGAAGTGTATCTGAGTATCGATACGAATTAGACGCCGCTGGATCGATACGAAGTGTATTTGAGTATCGATACGAATTGGACCCAACTAGATCGATACGAAGATGTGGATACGAAAATCATCATATTTTCTAGATATGAAAATATAGATATGAAAATCATCATATTTTCTGGATATGAAAATATGGATACGAAAATCATGCTGAATGTAGTTCCTCTTAGATTTGGAGCAATCTGAATAGAATAGAATGAACCACTGGACGACTGATCTGGATTTTCTCCTTAGATTTTTGCAATCCAACGACGGTAGCAGATCCATAGAGCAGGAGAAAAGCTGGGTTCTCTCAGTGAAAGCACAAAAGTGTTTGTACCAAAATTGGGCACAACACTCTTCAGATGTGTTTGAAGAGATAAAATGAAGAAAATAAATGTAGAATGAGGCAGATCTAATAAACACACCAATCAACATATAAGAAAATGCACAGAAACACACAAATTTAGAGTGGTTCGGCGTATTGCCTACATACACTATGAAATGACTGATGTTTATTGAATTTCACTCGATGTTTACAAGAGATTACAACAGTACAACTGAAGATTAATGTAACATCCCACCTTTTTGGACGTTTTAAGCAGGCACACGTGCCGACTCAAACCATACAGAAGGGCGGATTATTATTGGGGTGAATAAGAAAAAGCAGAGAAAGAAAAAAAAACAGAATCTCGCAGCGGAATGACAAAATATAATAATCAAATAACAGTTCATGAAGCTGTATACAAAACATTTGATTATATTTATACAATACAAAATCAGAGTTGCACATATCAGAGATAAACAAATAATAATGCAGCGGAACAGTATGATGTAGTGGAATAATATAGTAAATAATAGTGGTACAAAACTTTGTCTTCGTCCTTCAGAAAAAGGTCTTCAAATCCTGAAATGCTCAGGCTGACCCAAGCGATTTGAAAAGACAAAACACTCGAGTCAGAACTAAAAGATCTTATGTGAGTTAAATCAATGGTAAATAACTATGAGTGGAATGGCGTCAGAGATGTTTATGAGGTTTGACATCTCCTATCCAATGTCTAACGTGAGTGCAGTAACTTAAGATATGTTCGGGATTCACATCTCCTAAGGATCCATTAAACTATCTACTATGTAGTACAATACGCTATTATAATATGTCTACAGTAAGATAAACTATTAAAATAGCGTTAAGGCGTTACCCATCCCCCCTTAACACATTTTATATATTCCCATAGTCTATACAGTACCGTAATCCCGTCCGTACCGGACGTCGTCAGAGCGCACTCCATAGGTATGGTACAAAACAAACTCGTAGTGGTCTCGATAGGGTAGGCGACACGGCACAACTAGGCAATGCCAGGGTAGATATACCAATTACACTTTCGGATTGGTGGTAACGCATAACAGCTACTACCGCCTACCTCGGAACACACTCCCAAATCAAAAATCGAGGGTGGTCACCAAATCAATCGCAAAGTCGGAATATAGTATCGAAGGAATGTGCTCGATCGGAGGAATGACCTCACTTAGCCCGTCAATTGCTCCTGTTTTAGCCACCTTAAGCAAACTCATGGGAGTCAAGTCCACGTATATACCTCATATAGGATCATCGCCAACCATCCTACTTCATTCTGGAATCTCCACCGCGTACACAGTTGTCAAAGTGGTTTTCGGTATTGGCAGAGAGTATGATAATATCTGATCCCGGTCTCTTTAACAACCAATCACTTATTACACACCAGATGGTTCTTTTACATTTCCAAAATCATTTCATAATTGATATCAAAATATCATATTCAATTCAAATCATATCATTTTCGAAATCATTACTTACTTCCGAAATTGTATCACATTGAAATCATAGTTCGAAATTATATTTCCTTTCAAAAGTCATATTTCCAAAATAAGTTAAACTCTCATTTCAAAATTATCATATTAAACCAAATATGCTATTTAGATCACAACTTAGGTTATAACATCATTAACCATATTCACTTAAAAATCGAGAATTTGAATATAAACCCATCCATTTTACTTGGTTTGGAATTTAGAAGAAAATAGTTTTAAATAGTTATAAATAGTTAATATAGATTTAAAATAGATTAAATATAATTAAAATAGATTAAATAGCTTAAAATAGATTAATTAGATTTAAAATAAGTTAAAACAGGTTAATTAGTTTAAATTAAATGGTTTAAAATAGTTTAAAATGATTTAATATAATTAATACAGGTTAAAATAGTTTAATACTTCGAAATCTTAATAATTAGAAATTTTGAAATAATATATTTTTAAAACAGTTTATATTAAAACATGAATTTGGAATTAATATCAAATTAAACTATTCATTTCATTTCAACGCCTTTGGACCATTTTCAATTTCCAAGTCAACAAATCCATTTCAAATCTTTCAATTTTAAATTTCAATAAACTATTGAATTTCATTTATACTTAAAGATTTAACTAAAAGTCTATAGGGTGGATCGTGCAGTGTATATGCAAGTATATGTGGCTAAATATATAATGCTACTAAACCAGTACTAATCTAAGTAAATATAGAGTAAGCACACCAGGATTTTATACTGGTTCGGACCTCCCATCCTACCTCCAGTCCCGAAGCTCCCATTCGGAATTCAACTATCAAACACCCTCGCTTCGCTCGGAGGAATAGGCTTGGTTACAATAGATTGTTCTTGTCAAATATGTGTTCTATAACACGGATATTGACTAATTAGTACAAATGCTTCCAATATATATATATATATATATATATCTAGAGAATATTGTCTATGAAGAACTGTATATTTGGAAGAGTAAAATACAAGTATAGATTGCTAAAGATCAAGAGTATATAATAGAGTGTATAGTTAGAGAACATAAGCGAGTAAGGTGAGTGTTCCCTTGATTCTTGAAGATATATATAGTTGTAGAGAGATTCCTTGAGTAGTTGCATGCATTAACAAGCGCTCTACAGTTGCTTCTATTGATGATGAAGAGTTGCAACGAAGAGAAGCGAAGACGTCTATTCAAATCTAGCAGTTGAAGATCTCGAGTTTGAATTCAGACGTCTGGATGTTTGTATTAGACGTCTGAGCCTGTATAATTTTTTGTTCCCGAGTTTGAAGTCAAACGTCTGGTATTTGTATCTGACGTCTGGTAGTATATAATTTTTGTACAGGGTAGATTTCCAAACGTCTGGGTGCATCTACCAAACGTCTGGTCTTGACTGTTTTGTTGTTCCAGAGGATATATTCAGACGTCTAACTTGTGCACTCAGACGTCTAAAAACTGTGCATGTCCTTTTTGTGCATGTTTCTTGTTGCTTATTTGATTTTATTGACTTACAGTCTCTTGTATTGTTCTTTGCACCTTGTTCTTGTCTTTCTGGTGATGTTGCTCTAGTAAGTACCTGTATATAAAAATATATACATATATTCGATTTCCATTGTATAGTTGTTGTCATCGAAACCGTAGATTTGATTTCCTAACAATCTCCCCCCCTTTGATGATGACAACTATACAATGTACTTAAAAATAATTTTATAAATCTCCCCCTGAATATGTGCTTACCATAATTTATCATGATCTGTATTATATCTCCCCCTTTGGCATTATCAAAAAGGATATATTACTGTGTAAATTTTTACCAGATATTGTATGACAGAAATTTGTACAGAAATTACACACCAAAAAGAGATATTTTCATTGATAACATTCAGTTGATTACATTCATATAGTTTTATAGTTTTGAATACAAAAGAGAAAGTTCTAGAAATCTAAGATTCTTTTGGGGATGCTTTCTGCGGATCATCTCCTTTATCTTCAATTTTGGAAGAACTAGGTTGCGTTCTAGGAGATGTCGAGTTTGAGTGCTTCGAAGGAGGAGAAGGTACTGGGGTTGGCCAATCTTCTGAAGGTGGTGTAGGACCATGAACCCTTGAAGAACCTCTTTTAGAACTGATAAGACAGTTGAAAGTGATGTTTCAACTGTGGCGAGGCATGTAGCAAAGGATGTTTCAAAACTATCAAGGCGTCTAGCTAACTTTTTTGATTTTGAGATAGAATATGTTGATTGTGAAGAGTAAGGTCTCGAATACTTTCACTCGGATTCGTCTCCGTTCGAGTCTCCAAAATATCATCTTGAGACGTATAATCGAATGGTGCAGGAGGAGGAGGAGTAGTTTCGCGAGGTTGTTCCACTTCTTGTGATGGGTCAGGGTGTGTTTGAGGTAGAGGACCAGCTTGTCTGGCTTGATGACGTTGCGTCCACTCATCGAATGATATAAACTCTGATGGATTTTCCGGTAGGTGCATTAGTGAGAAAAACTTTGTGGAAGCATATTTTGGAGAGATTTCTTCAAACGTGGTTAGGTAAGAATGGGACACACCAGTGGTTCTCTTTTGTAAAGGCGTAACACAAGTTAGTTAAGAAATCCATAATAACTAGCAAGGGGGATGAAGACGATCATCTACTAGTGGATTATATACCACTTATGCTCGACATGGGGTATGGTGAGACCATATAGGTCTCAGGTATATAGAGTATGTTTAATATCACCTACATGAGTTTGATCACACTAGGTGCGACTCGGGGTATATGGTACAATTAAGTACCGACTCTATTTATTTTTGGGACTAGGTTTTCGGTATATAGAGTAGGTCATATATCACCGATGCTCGATGTAGGACACGGTGAGATATGCTCAAGTTTGACCACACATATGTGACTAGGGGTCTAGGTACGATTAGGTACCGACTCTATTTACTTTGGACCCTCGATGGGAATCGCTGGATCATGTTAAATGTCTATAGTGGATTCCACCCATGAGTAATGATGGGTATCAATTTGTATTCTCAATTTCTCATTTATCGTTATGTTATGCGCGTATTATTAGTTATTATATGTTGTTATTATCATTATGTACTTTGTAAACTTGTATTATGATATCTATATTACTCTACCTTGGTATGTTAGGTTACTATAACACCCCATAAAATTTACCATAAGTAAATAAGTAAACAAAGTGAATAAATTAGATTAAATAAGGTAGGGGAAAATGGAAATTTTGTAAAAGTAGGAATTTGATCATGAAAAATTTACCTTGCGTTCGTGTCGAAATTCTAATCAATTTCCATATATAATATGCTAAAAACGGAGCTCGAACGAAGAAGTTATAAGCGTTTGAATTTTTTAGATTTTAATTCGAATTCGAATTCGAATCCAAATAAATAAATAAATTTGAAATTTAAAGTTTAAAAATTAACTGAGATCAAACATGGAGGTTAAACATTAAAGTTTACATTAACGATAAGCATAATTAAGGAATAACATTAATTAAGCAACGAAAATAAATAAACGTTCCTAAGTAAAGAGGGAGTAATCGACCTATAGACCAAACCAACTGACCCCTAACGATTGAATGGTGTATATATGGCGGCCGACAGCTACTTTTGGTGGCGGCTAGGGTTTTTGAGGGAATAAACATTCCAGATTTATCTGTTTTTAACCAATCTTCGTCCTACAGTTCTGGTGTGTTTCAACCTCTATAAATATGACCCTAAACCCTTAATTTTTATTCACAAATATTTTGGAAACATCAATGAAGATCTGTCAGTTCATCTCTTCTTAGATTCATAAAACTCCATTAGGTTTTCAGGTAAGAATTCCTATATACCTATCTTTTTATATAATTTAATTTCCAAACATTATCTCCTTCAACCTTTCTGAATCTAATCTATATACAAATCCCTTGTTGTATATATCAATAAGAAGTGATTTGAAGGAGATCATAATTGGCATTTCAAATCCCAAGAGAACAAAGCTAAGGGCCAACTGTGAGTGGAAATCTTAGCATTTATATTTCAATGATTGATTAACATATTATGGATTTGAATATGTCTTAGGGGTTTTGGGATTGCAAAAACAAAACACAATAAAACCCTCCGAAACTCCTTTAATTCGAAATGTTAATTCTTGTTGGAATTGTTTACATTGAATTATTGGAATTATACAGTTTTTATAGTTTTTGATGATTTCAAAATATATTGCAATCCTCCTTATTCCTTGATTTGATCATGAAATTTTGATAATAAAATAAGGGTGTAAAGTATGAATCTTATTCGTAGATTGCACCACTTATTCCACAAAAATTAAATAGAAATTCCCTTGCTTATTTCTTTGTAAAAGAGGAGTTGAATAGAAGATGAAGTTAGAAATGCAATTTATATTGTTAAGGTTATTCCATTGGTTTGATGTAATATATTGAGTTTATATTTTTGTATACAAGTATATTTATTGTAATTTTGGATATGAGTACTGAATCCTTGTTATGGATATTAGAATCCTTTGTTATGATATTGGAAATTTGGCATCATTGATGATACGGAAAAAGGACTTGTATTGTTGTTGTTAAAAAGGAATTGACATTTAACATTAGTTAGGGCATAATCTTTGCACCCATAGAAAATAATAAGTGCGTATTTATTTATATATTAATGACGGTAAATAGCATATAATTATAATGTATTAACTTCGTAGTTAATTAGGTAATGATTGTCATTAATTCCCCTTTAGCAAAGTAATTGATTGTTAAGGAAAATAAGAAGGAATTCTTATATAGCCTAAATAATGAACACAATGAGGTGTGATAATATATACTATGAGTGTTGTAAATATGACTAAGTCATAGGGACATTAACTATGATAAGTAACTATGATGACGCGAGGTAGTCCCAATTCTGTGGGGTAAATTTGCCAAGAAAATCTAGCCACTAGTACCTACGAATAGTCGGACTAATGTGAGATGTCACCATGGGGTATGGATCATAAAGCGAAGGACCTGCTTTGGGGTCTTGGAGATATTAAGTGGTTGTTTGAGGGCCCGCCTTTTTTCCCCAAATGAAGTATTAAATGGTCGGGATTAGGTTTAAGCACGGTTAAGGATATTTCAAAAAGGTCTATTTCAATAGGAAGTATTAAGTATCTAAAGAGATTTTTTTCGCAATGTCAGCTAGATAGATACCTATTTAGGGTCTGCCTTGGGAATATGTATTAAATGATGGGGGGTCTACCTCAATTGAGGTTTTAAATGGCCAGAGTCTATCTATTTTCCATTAAAAAGACTCCTTCCTTATTAAAACACAGGTTAAAGAAGGAGTTGATGATGCTTAAAGATGGCGAGAGTGAAGCTTATGGCAGTCATTTTCTATCTTTTCATGTTATTTTCTATTATACCCATAAAATGTACTTTTGAACAAATTGATCTAACAGTTATTGTTAACATTATGATATGTTTTGTGACATTTGAAATGGTTTGAAATAAATGGGTACTATTATTGCTATTATATTTTGTTCCTTCCACTGTGAGTTTTGAAAGAATAGATATATAGCTCTATATTTTTTTCTTTTTATCAACCAATAGGCAGCTTTGGAATGGGTCTAAGTTTTGATGGGCCTTTTCTGGATCGAAATTTAGGCCTGTTTCGGAGCAGTTTGCTACAATTACCTTATCATGGTTTATTGTTATGTATTAGTCACATTACATTAGTTATGCCGACTCGTTGATTATAAGAGAAGAATGGGTTATGGAGTGATTCCCAACCTTTGAGACGGTTATAATTTACTTGGTTATGGGCTGTCCAAAGTACCCCTAAGCCACGTTTGTGGAAAGGACCGGGTATGCTTAGTAGCTTCATGTTTTCTGTATGTATATAGTTTTGATATGTAGTATTTTGAGATAGTTCCCTTCATATTAGGCTTTATGTTTGACCCATATTTTGTTTTAGTCTATTATGTCATGACAACTCTCGGGTACCCGATTTAGTAGTTTGGGAGTCATGTGATTTTGGCGATGCGCTATCAGAGTGGCGCCACTGGACCATTTTTGGAAGCGTGATGTCGATACTTTGGATATATACTTTATATTGTAGTAGTAAATGACGGATATGTTATTTATATATGAGACTTATTGTACTAGATATTCTATGTTGACTTTTTGTATTGATATTTATTTATCAGTTACTTTCACCAGTGCAGTCTCATATATATTTTTCATCCTATTATTCAATATATTATATGTCAAAATTCCGCTGTGAGATTCCATCGATATGCCTTGGTATGATATTTTGTTTTAATTCTACCTAGAAAACTATCTTTTGTGGCATTCGAAAGTCAGATGTTGTCATTCGACGTTGATTTTAGGGTATTACGAACGATCGATTGTTATAGCATTATTATTGGATTGTTGGAGTTGAGCTGGCTGGTTGTTGCGAGTCATTCTTTGATCGACCTAATGTTGAACATACTCTATAAGCACCCCTTCCTGGATCAGCCTTTCTATCTCATTTCATCCTTCTGGACACATCACTTGTTGGTGGAGTGGTCGTTGATTTGATGGAACTCACGGTACTTTTCATTTCCACGAGGTTCCTCCTTTCTCCTGTTTCTTGTGGCAATCGTTCTTTGGTACAGTACCCAATCCTGGATGTAAGGTATATTAATTCCATATCTCGGTTCAAAGTGGCATAGTTAGTGTACCTAGACTTATGTCAGGCATCGTCATCGCTATTTAAAAGAGCAACATTTTTCAACGGCATGATGTCCTTTGCCTATTGATAGAAGTCGATTAAGGATGTGGCCGACTGCTTTTGTAAATCTATCCACTTTCCTAATTTGTATCTCAATCCCGAGAAGGGGGCCACATTCAGGTTATTCTTGTCGACACCACTAGCCTAGGTGGACTCCTTGTTAAAGCAATTCATATACGACCAAAGATTCTCAGTGGCCCCTGCATGATGTTTCCTAAAGCCTACATATGAGTGGGACCGAGAATGAATGGTGCCGGATTGCAGATGTAGGAACAAATAGAATGCTGGTATTGTAAGTGTAGATAGGAAGAGAAGACATTTTGCAAGGTCAAAAAGCTAACCGGCCCGTATGATGGAGGTGAAAGCAGTGATGTGGTTCAAGTATACACTCTCATCATATTTATTGATAGACGACAAGACATACTTCTTATGGATGTATGTACTCAATATTTCTTTGGAGAACAGCTTTCCTTTCTCGTCATTAGACAACACTTCTCCCTTGACATTTTGGGCTTGCATTCTGTTAAGTTACAGAAGTGTTTGGCCTATAACTAGTAATGGCCTCAGTTGGCACCTTTATGGAGTAGAAAATTAGTGATGGTGATACGATAGGGATAGACGATGATGATGGTGAACTAGAGAGGAAGATATCCTCTCCCTATGCGTAGAGGGCAACCGTGAATGTCTGACTCGCAATTTTCTTGATTTGGGATTGTCCATACACCTAGTGGACTAGGAGTGTGATGAGGGGGCCCTCTGCTTTCTTTTGGCATGAGCCCCACCACTAAGATGCTCGAATCTCAAGTTTCGAGCTCCATCTACCACCCAAAGATGTTCAAAAGAAGATGTTTTTTTCCATTAAAGGCGAAAGACGATTTCTTAGTTCTTTATATGCGGCCAATTCTGGGTCAATATCAATAACGTTAATTAGCCCATGCATAAAATACACTCTTCTGTTGTGGATAGGAGCTATCTCGACTATGGTTTCAAGAATCACCCTCTCCTGGGCGGTATTAATGAGATTATAAACACTGGGAACAATATGTTGGATAGGAGTAAGATGAGCCGCAAAAGGGGGCAGAAGGATAAAGGTTATAGATGTATGAGCATTCAGCCTTGTCCTCAAGTCATTCACTTCGTAGGTTAGATTTGCCATGTCTGTCCTTGAAGCATGGTTCACCACATGTCGTTGCTCAACCCAGGAATGGAACAAGTAGTGCTAGCAACAATGTTACCATTAGTGTCACCGTTAGAATTTGTGCAATAACCATAAAATATTTTTAGTAGAGATTAAAAAGTCAACATAGGTGAGAGCTTTTAGGGAAGACCCTCCTTCTAGTGCCAAAATGTTAACTAAAAATATATCCAATCTCAGAATTAAGCTAAGGCATTTATATTTTGCACATGTTACATACTAACACTAGGCTTAAAAATTGAAAATAAGGAGTAAATGAGCAGATTAAGTAAATGAGCAGATTAAGTAAATGATATAAGATGCAGAGTGGTTTGGCTAAGCTTGCTTATGTCCACTATAGAGATTTCTTACTATATTGGTCTCTCACAATTACAATGAATTACAAGAGAATAGTAAGAAATAAAAAAACTTAAGGTTACAACGTAACTAAACTTAAGAGCTTTATATTTTATTTGCTAGAAATGAATTTTGAGCCTAAATACCAACCTCTTTGATGTTTTAGGGCAAGAGATATTTATAGCAGCCGATGTTAACAAGTGGATGAATGTGATTGCACAGTTAATAGGCGGAATTCTACCTAGACATAGATCTGGTCACTTCAACCGATGAGGGACGGTCGGAAAGGTGAGACAATTGTGTGGCTTAGATGGATGTCGGCTTCCATTCTATAATAAGTGTGTGCTTTGTTGAGAAAGGATACATGGTACAGGATTGGGTGCACTTAAAGCAAACATGCCATAGTAGTTAGTGGGCTTGGTTATACTTTTTTCCACATAGTATGCTTTTCCAGGAAATAAGGATGAATAGAAGCTTCTCGTGCACAATAGTGGTCGGTTACTTGTTGTTGAAGACTGCCAAGAACATAGTTGAAGATTGCTAAGATTTGAGAGGATGAGTTGGGTTGTGCATATGGTGATGAGCCTTGCTGTATTGGACCGGCCATAGGCAGGCTAAGATAGAGCCGGGCTAAAGATGGGGTTGCTTTTAAGTTGGGCCACTTGGCCTGCCCGTAGCGGAAGAAATGGGTGAATTTCAAAAAAAATCCATTTTAGATCTTTATGGGCCTATGTAGTCTACAATTATTTAGAACTTTTCTAAAAAATTTCCTTTAAAATTTCTTTATATTGTTACAACAGTTTAAAATTAGTTTAAATTAACTTTAATTAACTGTATATTATTATAAGAACGTCGCATGCACCCATGTGTGTAGTGTAAGTGCAACATATAAAAGTGTATAAAGTTAATGTGAACGTTATTTTGGTGTTGGGATTTATCCGTAACAAATACATTCCCCCTCTATATATGCCTTTGTCGTCCTAAGCATGAAATTTTGTATTTTTAAATATATTTATACATATATATAAATGTATATATACATACACAATGAATGTTTTGCATAGCAATTCAAATGAAATAGATTTCATTTGTATTACATGTAGTAAATCAAAGAATATAAAGATTAATTAAAGTAGTTTGAAACTTTACTATTATATCTTATACAATACGCTTTTGAAATCATAGGTTGAATATACACATACATACACTTAATAGATATTATATAATTATGTAAACTCAAGTACACATACAATCAAAATAAATTTGGAACAAGATAAATAATATAGAAGGGGTTTATGAAAAAGAGTGCTTCTTTTTAAGGAAAGATTTAATACCAAATTAAATGCAATTGTAACATATGGAATATATCATTAGCTTAATATTTGCTTTTTATTTTAATTAGCAAAGTTTATTTTAGAATGATTTAAAACATGACAATTAAATAATCATATTGAATTGATGACAAAGATCAATTAATGAAATTATTACCAAGTTTTATTTACATAGCAACTCATGTGTAAATATTCAAATCTAAATATTTTGATATGAAAAGTGAATTATTAACAAGAAAATTCCAAAGTTCAATTTTGTTTTATTTTGTTTGTTTTTTAACAACAACAAAGTCAGACGACATAGGCATATATAGATTCGTGATAAGAAGATCTATATCTAGGTTAAATAAATTGGATGAATAAGCATATAAAACAAAGAAAATAAAATAAAAAAGGTCCAGATCTAGGTTAAATTAACTGAATAAACAATCATACAAAACAAATAAAATAAAACATTATTATTCATAACAAAATAGCAGTGAACAGAAAAAAGGTTCTATGTTTTAACATGATAGGAATATACAATTAATTCAAGCAAGGGAATTGAGTATTCAAATCAAAATTCAAATTCACATATATGAACAGAAGGGGTGATAGAGAATTAATGGGATATAAAAAAAATAAAAGAAGTGTAAATACAGAATTATATATATATATATATAATTACCTTAGGATGAAGCCTATAGAAACAGCTTGAATAATAAAACAATTCCTATATCTGATTGATCATTCTCTAGTTCAGCAATAATCAAGAGGCAACCACCTAATTTTTATTCAATATTGCTTGATTAAATTTTGAAGTTTTGAAGTCTTTTCCACCATTAAAATTTTCAATCTTGAAGTTTCTCTTGGGAGTAAGAAGAAAAACGACGTACATAAATCTGTTTAAAGGAGATAACAAATGTGTAAATAATATGTGGTTTATTTCTCTCCTTAAATTTTCAAAATAGTATTATTTCCATTTAAATCTAATTTAAATTTCTCATCGATATCGTATACCGTTGTGTGCATTTATAACCTTTTATATATGCACATTATTAAATACTAATAGAAATCAACAAATCGAATAAGAGATATTTTCCATCAATTAATATTTCACAAATATTAATTAGTTTAATTTATTTAAAATCCATTTCGGTATTTATCTTGTTTAAGTCGAATTTAAACATTCTACCGATATCGTATATCGATGCACACATCTATATCTTTTGATATATGTACTTTATTAAATACTAATAAGTAATAACATCCAATAAATTAAATAAAAATTCATAATTAATATTTCTTGAATATTAATTATGATAATTAATTTTCAAAAATTAAAAATTAACTAAATTGTGTGGTTGATTCGGAATATCCATCATTTCGATTGTGTGACTCAAGGTGTAAATTCAGTCAGTGATTAATATTGAACTATCCAAATATTAATGTTCACACGTCACCTTAGCTAATGGTATACATTTGGTTGAATTTATTGCTTACTCATCCTTTGGCATAAACCAATTTTACTTATTATCATCGTTACCTATTAATGACAATTATTTACACCAATTCTCTTCATCAAAACTATATCACCTTGAACTTGTGAAATTTGGTAATGATCAGAATTCCAATATTGTCCACATTCAACTTTATAGTCCAAACACAAAGTCCTTGGTTTAATAATAACAATTATTATTGATCGAAATGCTCTGGCCAGAGATATTTAGTTGACCGTGATACTAACCACATATAACCGAAGAGACGAATCCTCTCTTGAATAGTGTTTCACTTCCAATGCTTCCACTCGACCTAACTATAGTCATTTGATGGATGTCGTGCCATGATTTAACTATAATCAAAGCGGAGCTTCTACATTGAATATCAGTAGTATTCTCAAGTTGAGAGAACTATGTAAATTAATTACATCGATATTTTTGGTTTGACCTTAGTTATATTAATCAATAGAAAACTATCAAGTGAGTCATTTCATGATTCTCTTATAACTATTAGTATATAACTCCTTGGTGTCCTCGGCAGCCATGACTAATACGCTACCCAATATTTGGACAGCGTTACGTACTCTAGTCTCAACGGATATATTAATATCCAATCTCGATACATTTGATTAGGAATATTTAATATGGTATATTTATTTTTATTATGATAAATTACTCATAGCTACAACACTTTGTAACTATTATCACAAAACTAACCATTTATGGATTTTCTATTAATTATATTTTTAATTAAATTAATTAATTAATATATAACACGTTATATCAAGTATATAATACAAAATAAAAACACCTTTTATTTCGAACAAGATTAGTTATCGAGTTAGATGTATGTAACAAATTACATAGTTGCCCCAAGGGCATACCACTAACTCTATAAATCTCCCAGTTGCACTTAGGGTCAATTATGAAATCTCATTCCAACTTCTCCATTCATTTTTCTCAAAACTTGTTGGGTCAGTCCCTCGGTGAACGGGTATGCTACAATGTTATAATTTTCTACTATGTCAATCTACTCTCTCCGACACTGATAAACTACCTTTATCATGTAGAACAATTCAGAGTATGTCTCTTGACTTCCAGTGAGATCTAAGTTCTGTTATGACCTACATCATGATATTGTTATCATATAACAATGTTATGGAATCTCAACATTTAGAATGACCTTCAGCTCAGTTATAAATTTGTCCATTTATATATATATATATACTTTGTTTATATTGTGACACTGTTAAAGGCAATGTACTTAGCCTTATTCATTAAATCAGCCACGGTCTTTTATTTGGAACATTTACAATTTAAAGATTCTTAACTTAAATTTATTATTGACATATTATACTCAATATCACTTATGAAAGTTTGAGTCTGAACATACATTTACAAGGAGTTTGTTGTTTCTATAAATAAATCTCTAGTTTTTCGTGTATACACGAGAATACTTCAAACAACCATTCAGTGATATCAATTTGAACTTGATATTTGCTTCATGTATCAAATACACAAACAAATCACGATATTGTAGACAACGTAACATGAATGATCATTCTTATTGCTAAATCATAAGGAATCATCTTACATATTCTGTATTAAACATTTTAATAAGGTGTCCTTGCATATCGTTTGGGACCTTCCAAATATCTTTTATTCTTATTATAAAAGACATCATTTAAAAATCCGACGTCGAGTATTAAAACAGCTAAATCTGATTTACATAAGTACATCGTTAATAATCAACAGTGTGTTGTTTACTTTTAGCTTAAAAATATCTATGTGCCTTTTAAACGTTTTTTCTTATGAGTAGATGCTTCCTTAGCATTTTGATTGATAATCAAACTATTTGATATTTCAATCAAAACACTTGTTCAATTTTGATGCTTTTCTGAATGATACTTTCGTTTCATTCTTGGATCTTATCCGAAAACTCACAAACTCAATATCGCTCCCACCGACTTCTAGACACCTTGGTTATTATGTGTAAACAGTTTACTCTAAATCGTTATTCAGAATTTTCTATTTCAACACATAGTACCAATACACAAAGTCATATTAGTCGATAATTTTGTGAGTAAAATCTAAACCAACTCAAGTGCATTGAATGGTGAATCTGTTATGCTAATTTTAATAATTGAAATTAACGATGTTATTCTTATCAATGTGGCCATTTTATTCCAATTCATTTATCTTTCTCTTAAAGACACATTTATAGCCAATGGATCATATCCCTTTGGGTGCAACTATCAAAATCATATTTTGATAATGTACTTGGAATCTATTTCAAATTTGCGCATTATCCCATATCATAGAGTCAATATTCTTAATGGTGTAATTAAACAATCAAGGATTATTTATTCTTAACATTGATAAGAAACTCACAATTTCTCGTTAAAGTACAAGAACATTCATTAGACGTTCTAACAAATTGCATTCATTTAGGTTCGATCAATTTCATTTCATCCCTTTTAATCAGTTTTATGCTTGGATCATATCCAAATTTATTCTATACCAATAATTTCTTAAAGAAACTCCTTTGCTACAAAATTGGTATTTCTTGAAACAATTGTTGTTTCTCCATGAAAAAAATAAGCATTCATAAACATTTTATGAATTGCCTTATATAAAACTTATTTTTCATTAGTTCACAATATATTAATGTTCACAATAATAATTAGTCATATAATGACTATCATTCCAAAAATTCTCTTAGGAGATTCGTATAAGATCTCTTACATATAATTATTACATGCAGTGTTTTGACTCGCACAACATGTCAACTCATTGGCCTAGGAAATATAGAGGTTTCTTATAAATTCCATAACCAGTGTGTTTTTGTAAACTATTCTTTGGATGATATTAATTTTAACCTTGTGTACTACTCTTAAGAACACACCTTATAGAAAGAATTTAACTCAACTTCACTCATCATTAATTACTTTGTCCAACAAAGCTCGATTACTTCTTATCAATACGTCGTTATGTATTATAGGGAGGAGTGACCTTGAGACTAAATCTTTATTCATATTAGGTACATATGGAACTCTTTTCAATATACTCAATTATTCGATCAAATTGAATCAATTCTTCTACATATTAAATTATATACTTCCGTTTTATATTCCATGAGCTTATTATAGACTTATACATGCATATTAAATACACATGTACATGTTTGTGATAACTCGTCGATGAATACGGCGAAGTACGTGGAACCTTTCTAGTATTAATAGACTTACGATTGCATATATCTACATGTATCAATCCAAAGAGTTCATCAACTCTTATGATGCTCCCATAAAATGGATGCATAGCCCTTAATTGTTTGAGATATAATTAACCAGTATCATATGATTCACAATCATATAAAAAAATCATTTCTCAAAACTATGATTTAGTCTATAATTCCAAAATAATTGTAAAATTTTTTAGATACTTCTGTATTTTCCATTGCATCACTTTTATTATGAAAACAAATATCACATTATAGTTTTATTTCATAATGAATATTCATATTATGCACATTGAAATATAACTATCTCTATTTTTCAATCGACACCGAAAAATAGTCATTATTTCATAAATAATGTTCGATTACGAAAACAAATTTCCGTAATTTGAAGCAATGAATAAGTTTTATATGGCACGCACCCACTATTTCCGCAATTACAATAATAGCATACTGAATTCAGAGGTTCGTTATTCACTTAATATAGATACTTTTTTCATATATTGTAACTAGTTTATAATGGAGAGTTCTTTGATCAAATATCTTGAACTCAAAGAAATAAATCTTATAGAAAAAACTTCTATACGAAAACACATTCCAGAATAGAAATCAATTTCTTATTCCAATGTTAAGTATCACTCATTATTATTACATTCTCGTCTTTGATGTTTCTTTATGAAGTTGAAGTAACCATTCACTCTCTTCATCCCAATTGTACCTTAAATCACACCTAATCTTGTACATTCATTTTTCTTAGTAATTTGTTGAACCGTTCAAAAGAATACCCTTACTACAACATCATAATGAACTTTTACTATAGCGCACTCGATCATCCTTAACATTTAAGGACATCATATATGATGCACTCTGTATAAACAGATCAAACCGACATTTCAGTGTTTGAGTTTTTAGATCTATCTTGTACTTTTGGTCTAGTATTACATTTAACACAATGCGATCTTTGTTTAATCAGTCAAATTGAATACTCGATCTCACAGTATTGTTTATTTGTTTGCATCGTATGAACTAATTTCATCAAAGTATCGTACATTATGAACAGTGACCATCCTCCATATAACACTTATATATGATCGTATATGGATCAAATATCCATAGTCTTGTATTGCTTTTGAGTTGAAACTCATAGAATGAAAAACACGGTCTTGACCAAATAAACACGTAAGCGACCAAATTACGAACGTATTAAGTAGTTGTAAAATTAGGCTCTTGCTTGGGTGTTAAAACATTAACATGCAATAAACATTTAGTAGTAAGCATATGTTATATTTCTATTTGTTAATTTTCAATACGGCTCATTTGTATATTTAATTGATAAACGTTTTATCAATCATTTTAAATGCATGAATTTATCAATGTAGATTATTATTACATTATATAGCATATGTTCTTACAATATTATAAAGGCTAAATGTTATCATTTCATTTTTCTAATAAGGCTTCCATTAGCCTTTTATATTTCACCAAAACCTAAGTCAAAACATAGAAGTCTTTCGACTTCACCACTAGGAGTTAGGATTCATCCGCCTTGGAATTCTAACATTGAGTTTGCTCAACAAGTCATAGCATCACGAACGATGGATAACTCCTTATCGGTTGTATTGTATACAACTCCCAACCTTAGTACCTATTCTAATCTCATTTTGACCTCGATTTTTTTCAACAAATCGAAAGAGATTATTTACTCGTATCATTATATCACGATGGCCTATGTATAGTATATGTACCTTGAGTTTGCTCAACAATACAAATAGTTATCTTACCTCTTCTATTCAATATACTAATAATACTATACATAACATCCCTAGCTTGAGTTTGCTCAACAACTAAGGAGTATGCAAGCAACTTATTAAAATATATATGGTAGATGACAACATTATATTGAAGATTCATAATCTTTAATATATTATATTGAATGATATAGATTTATGGAATAATGTATTTCTTATGAAATACCTTCGTGATTCAAGTGTCGAACATATCAAAAATCATAGTATACGTACATTTACATATGTATTTATTCCTTAAGTTTATTTTGGGTTTCTTTAATGTTCCACATCTAGTTTATACATTCTTATCATATAAGTTTTATTATTATATAACTTTTATATTTCATATTAATTATATAATAATCTTATGCACAATAATATATTAATTAACTCTTAGTTAATTAATTTTAATTTAATTAACTTTATATTAGTATTCCAATACAACTTTTATATTGGCCATGTCTACTATAACCCTTATAATAATACCTATATATCATACACACACAAACCTTTCTAGTATAATACATATATCATATATATGTGTATTTTTATTTAATTAATTAACCTTTAATTAATTTACTTAATTAACTAACTTTTAATTAATTAATTTAATTAAACACTTTAATTCAGTCATATTAATTTCAAAATTTTATTTTATATGCATACATGTATACTTATGTTAACTAAACACTTTAAAATAACATAACATATATCAATATATATGATGCATGTTATTATCCCGCCTTTTGACCAGGCAGTATACAGACAAACCCGACAAGTCTGACTTCGAAGTTATCGAGGCAAGAAGCTGGACAGATGACTACAAAGCTCAAAGCTCAAGTATAATCAAGACCACAAAGGCGAGGCAAACCATCCCAAAAAATTCCAAAGTCCGAAAATCATTAAGTGTGGGATAGGTACCGATCCCTCACCTAGGGGGTACCGATCCCACATGCTGAATTTGACTAACTGTGTGGTAGGTACCGATCCCATATGCTGAATTTGACTAAGTATGGGATAGGTACCAATCCCTTGTCTAGGTGGTACTGATCCCACATGCTGAATTTGATTAAGTGTGGGATAGGTACCTATCCCTCACCTAGGGAGTACTAATCTCACATGCTAGAATTCAATAAATGCTTCACCTTACATAGGGGGTTGGTACCGATCCCTAAGGGTACATCTAGAGTGGCCTCCACTTCTATGACACTCTTTTCTAGCTACATGGAGCCTAATTCAAGTATTATTCTAGAGTTTTTATGCATTGTATTGGCAATATCCATATATAATCTAAACAGCATTTCAACCTTATACAAGTCCGTTGCTTGGGCCAAAAAAACACCTAGGCGACTATGCAAAACAACCTTGGAAACATGGAGCCAACATGAAAAGTTGCTAAGTGTCCCTGCCTATATATAGGGATCGGTACCGTTCCCTCTACGGGGCTTGGTACCGATCCCTAACCCTAGGGGATATGAAGTTTCAGAGAGATTCTGTAGGAGAAATTTCAATAAGATATTTGGTCATCTACCCCTATAAATAAAGAAGGCATGGTTCATTCTAGGGATCTTCTTTCTCTTCTTCCTTGCCTACACTTTGCCATTTTTTCATAACATCGCGGATTTATACAAATCCAAGCAAATTGTACTTGTAATCTACAAATAAATAAACAAAATCTTTGGAGTGGACATAGGCCGGAGTATGTCAAACCAATATAAAACCTTATGTGTTCATTTCCTTCTTGTTTTTAATTTGTTTTCTGCACTTTTTGTTCTTTTCTACTTTCTTTTGGATGTTTATGCCATTTTTGCTTCAAACATTTTGGTGCTTTTACTGAGAAACACTTAAACTCACTTATCAAAGGTTTGAAAAGGATTCTAAAAGGCTAGACAATCAAATAAGAGGACTATTAATGATGGAACCACCGATGGGGCAACCAGGAGGCGTCCTCATGAGCTAACCCCTTGTCAATCTACACAACAAGGGATGAGATGGAGACTATAATGAATGGGATTTAAGCTAGGATGATTGCCAGTCAGGAGGAGATGATGGAAAACTTTTTTTGAAAAATGGGCCAAGTAAGAACAGTTGGAGTAACTGCAAATTAGAATTAAGGACAAGAAGACGGAGCATAGGTAGTTGTAACTCAGGAATACAGGAAAGGAATAGTAGAAAATGCACTAAGAGACGGAGTGGAGCAACCGGGGCCAAACCCCGAGCCAACATTAGGGGTCGTTACTAACCCCCAATGGTTCGGCACAGATCCCCCACGGCCTGGGGCATGGCTCAGGTCACCCAGGTGGAGATGTTGCATGTCCAAGGAACAACGCTAGGCGTACTAATGCAAATCAATGTATGAAGGCACGATCGGAGGAGTACGTGCCAGAATTCTCCTACGGAGTCAGGGCCAGGCCGAGAATGAAAATTGGAGATTACCTTTGGATGAAAATGATAGGTTTGCTGAGATGATAAAGCGATCTATGAGAGGCGGATTGTCTAATCGAAGCTTGGGAGACATAAACAGGAGTCCATTTACTCCGAACATCTAGTACGCTAGGAATCCACTGGAATTTAAACTACCAGCACTAGAGACATATGATGGAAAGTCAGACCCTACAGTTTATTTGATGAGACACATCCGACACATGGAAGTGCTGGCGGCATATGAGGAAGTTATAGGATGGTGTTTCCCTTTATATTTGATAGATTTAGCCACGCTATGGTTTAGGCAGTTGGAGAACGGTTCCATAGGCACATGGAATGAGTTAGTTGATAGGTTTATGAGACAGTCTTGTGTCCACGTCTCGCGACCCAAGAATGTGATGACTTTGTCGACTGTGAAACAGAGGGTCAAGGAGTTCCTCAGGAATTTTCTAACAAGATTCAACGAGGCGGTTGCCTAAGTGGATTGGCCGGATCCATCAGTGGTTTTGATCGCGGTAGTTTCTAGAATTACATATAAGACAGATTTTAAGTTGCATTGGAATGGGATCCATCAATGGACCTCATGGAGTTTTGCCACAGAGTTGAATGGTTTCTATAGTAGGAAGATGCTGAAGCCAATAAGGAAGAGGTAAATGCTGTAAAAAGCGAAGGAATTCCTAGTGAGGGATCCAACAAGGACAAAAGAAAGCGGAGGATGAATAATGAATATGATGGCTCGAAGCGGCAGAGGAGAGGATCGAAATTCCCTTCTTACATTGATCTAAATGAGACCCTGGAATGGACCTTCTTGGATACTATAGGGCAACTCCCCTATGAAAGCTAGCAAGGTGAGAACCCATAGAGTGTGAAAGGACATCTGGAAAGTACTGCATATTCCATGAAATAGATGGGCATAACACAAATGATTGCAGGCACCTACAGGATCTGATAAAGGAACTTGTCAGAGACAACTGATTATAGATATATGCAAGAAATCGAACTGCAGTGATGGAACGGGAGAAGCCTTCATCCATAGTGAATGGAAAAGACCTTGAATCAAGGCCGAGGATGGTCACGTCTTGATCCGGATGCAAGAATCAGGTCTGGCTCTTGAGCTCCATTTTCCCTTTTTTAACAAACCATGCAATATTATAGTCTAGACACTTACTCGTGTATGGGATCTCGAATGGTCCCTAGGCACGCTCAGGGCTGGATGCTAGACTGTAGTGCTCGGCGACCTAGTTACCTTGATGTTAGGCTTTATATTGTTTCTAATATTTGAATTTCATTATTGAAATCCACATTTAATATGATGACTGACATTGATCACTTTAATGTCCATCCGAAAGGATGGGTCGGTGTGCAAGGTGCAAGTGCCCTCGTCGTAGCGCGAGTGGATGGGCTTGTACCATACCAATCGCTGTAAAGTCCTATCTAGAGGGATGGGACCTTAAAGCGGATTGGGCTCGGCAAGGATCCGGAGAGACCATGAATTTGATCATGTTACGTTCCATCTGGAGAGACGGAACAGGTGTGCAAGGAGTAAGTCACCTCACTGGAGTGCGAGTTGATGGGATTACTTGTTGTTGAGTCCCCTCATTGAAGAGCGAGCGGATTGGGCTGAGCAAGGATCGTGTTATGTTCCAACCAGGGTGCCGGACCGTAGTGCAGGGAGTAGATCACTTCAGAAGAGTGATTGGATGGGCTTGCTCATCATTATGTCCTCTTGCCGAAGAGCGAATGGATTGGACTTAGCAAAGGATCAGAGAGGACATAGATTGCTCCAGAGAGACCATGAATTTGATTATCGACCTCGAATGGTCATCAGCCCTGAACAATTACGGATTTGATTATCGGTCTCGAATGACCAAGGATTTGATTATCAGTCCCAAATGATCATGAATTTGATTAGCAGCCTCGAACGGCAATGGATTTAACTATTGACCCTAAACGGTCATGAATTCAATAAATGATCCGAAGAGATCGAATCTGAAAATGAAAACAATTTTGATTTTAATAAAAAAGGATTTAAATGCCTTATAATTGGAATAGAATTGACAAATCATAGATGAACATGGGACGTTTTTGAGATGTAATTACTCCAAATGAAATCAGAATGATGATAATGTATAGATTGCACTTAGACATAACTTAGAGTCTTAGGCTGTAATGGGTTTGGAACGACCCATGATTGACAAGAGAATCTGAAGAAACTGAATGATTCACCAGGATTGAAGTAGCTAGGGAGCTCAACCATCGAAGATTGGCATTACATATGTTCTTGAGCAAAGCACGTCTTCCATTTGCAAGGCATGCTTTGGGATGCAAATGTTATTCCGCCTTTTGACCAGGCAGTATACGGACAAACCCGACAAGTCAGACTTCGAAGTTATCGAGGCAAGAAGCTCAAAGAGATGACTATAAAGCTCAAATTCAAGTACAATTAAGACTGCAAAGTGGAGGCAAACCTTCCCAAAAAATTCCAAAGTCAGAAATCACTAAATATGGGATAGGTATCGATCCCTTACCTAAGGAGTATCGATACCACATGCTGAATTTGACTGAGTATTGGATAGGTACCGATCCCTCATTTAGGATGTACCGATCCCACATGATGAATTTGACTAAGTGTGGGATAGGTACCGATCCCTCCTGGGCACCAATCCCACATGCTAAATTTGACTAAGTGTGGGATAGGTACCGATCCTCACCTAGGAGGTATTGATCCAACATGCTGAATTTGACTAAGTGTAGGATAGGTACCGATCTGTAACCTAAGGGGTACAAATCCTACATGCTGAATTTGACTAAGTGTGGGATTGGCACTGATCCCTTACCTAGGGAGTACCAATCTCGCATGCTAGAATTCACTAAGTGTTTCACTCTACAGAGAGGATGGTACTGATCCCTAAGGGTACATCTAGAGTGGCTCCCACTTCTATGACGCTCTTCTCTAGCTACATAGAGTCTGACTCAAGTGTCATTCCAGAGTTTCTTTGCATCATATTGGCAATCTCCATATACAGTCTAAAGTAGCAGTTCAACCGTCTATAGATCCATCGCTTGGGCCAAAAAACACATAGGTGACTATGCAAAACAACCACGGAAAAAAAAGCCAACATCAAGGAAAGCCAACATGAAACAAAGCTAAGTGTCCTTGCCTATATATAGGGATCGCTACCGATCCCCTCCCTATAGGGGTCGATAACGATCCCTAACTCTAGGGGATATGATGTTGAGATTTTTTGGGCAACTTGGTCTTGGTTGCGAGATTCTGCAGGAGAAGTTTCAACTAGATATTTGGTCATCTACCCTTATAAATATAGAAGGCATGGTTTATTCAAGGGATCTTCTTTCTCTTCCCTGCCTATGCTCTGCCATTTTTTCATAACTTCCCGGATTTATATAACTTGTAATCTATAGTATAAATAAACAAAATCTTTGGAGTGGACATAGGCCGTAGTATGCCGAACCACTATAAAACCTTGTGTGTTAATTTCCTTCTTGTTTTTAATTTATTTTCTTTACTTTTTATTCTCTTCTGCTTTCTATTGGGCGTTTGTATCATTTTTGGTTCAAACACATGTATATAAGTATTAACTAACTAACCTATTTAATTAATTCATTTATTAATCTTATTAATAAATTTTAAATTTCCAAATAAGTATTTAAATATTTTCTAACATTTTGAAAATATAATTATCATTTCATACATTTTTAAAACTTATGTTGTATTATAACTTTTATAATAAACATGTTTTTATTTTAAGTTTACCTTTTAAATTTAAATTATTTTATTTTGATTTCCAAAACAATTTTGAAAATTAGCCCAAGGCCCAATTCAAATTGGGCCTTTTATATTAGGGCAACCTTTGGGCTCACTTTATCTTTCAGGCCATGCATGTAACCAGGTAGGATAGGGTACTTGATAACGCAATTCCAATCCTAGACAGTACCTTTCTAGACACCGTGCTAAATGGAGAAGCTTAATTAGTTAGCCCTAACATGACTAATTTAGACCGCATATGTAATTAGGCTCTGATACCATTATTGGAACTTGGCTAGCCCGTAGCGAAAGAAATGGATAAATTTTGAAAAAATGTTCATTTTAGATCTTTATGGGCCTATATAGTCTAAATTTATCTAGAACTTTTCTAAAAATTTCTTCATATTATTACAATTGTTTAAAATTAGTTTAATATAATTTTAATTAAATAGATATGATTATGAGAACATTACATGTACCCATGTGTATAATGTAAGCGCAACATATCAAAGTGTACAAGGTTAATGTGAATGTCATTTAGGTGTTGGGATTTACACCGCAACAGAAACATTCTCTCTCTATATATGCCTTTGTCATCCTAAACATGAAAAGTTCTTTTAATATATACACACACACACACATGTATAAATGTATATATACATACACATAAAATGTTTTGTACAACAGTTTAACTTAAATAGATTTCATTTATATTACATGCAGTAATTCAAAGAATATTAAGATTAATTAAAGTAGTTTGGAACTTTACTAATATATCTTATACAAAACCCTTTTGAAATCTTAGGTGAAATATAAATATACACACACATAACAGATATTATATAATTATGTAAACTCAAGTACACATACAATCAAAATAAATTTTGAACTAAATAAATAATATATAAGGGGTTTGTGAAAAAGAGTGCTTCTTTTAAGCAAAGATTTAACAACAAATTAGATGAAGTTGTAAAACATGGAATATATCATTAATTTAATATTTCCTTTTTCTTTTAATTAGCAAAGTTTTTTCAAAATGATTTAAAACATGACAATTAAATCATCATATTAATTGATGACAAAGATCAATTAATGCAATTATTACCGACTTTTATTTACATAGCAACTCATGTGTAAGTATTCCAATCTAAATCTTTTGATGTGAAAACTGAATTATAAACAAGAAAATCCAAATTTCAATTTTGTTTTCTTTTGTTTTTTAGTAATAACAAAGTCAAATGACATAGGCGTATATAGATTCGTGATAAGCAGATCCATATCTAGGTTAAACAAATTGGATAAATAAGCATATAAAACAGAGAAAATAAAATTAAGAAGTCCATATCTATGTTAAATTAACTGAATAAACGATCATACAGAACAAAGAAAATGAAACGTTATTATTCATAACAAAATGCAGTAAACAAAGCAAAGGCCCTATGTTTTAACATGATAAGAATATACAATTGATTCAAGCAAGGGAATTGAGATATTCAAATCAAAATTCAAATTCACATATATGAACAGAGGGGAAAGATAGAGAATTAAGGGGATATAAACAAATTAGAAGATGTGTAAATATAGAATCTATACTATATTATTATTAGTGAGTTAAATTTCAAGCTCACACAGGCCCCCTTGAAATTTGGCAACTGAACAGTCTCCGAGTTAACCCTAAATCATTCTTTCTCTTTCTCAACTCAACTGTCACGGCTCCTCTTTCTCTTTCATCGCAGCTCTTTCCATTGTCCAATCCCTAAATAATACCATTTCCCCCGATTTGTTCCTTTTTTCAGTCTTTCGCAATTGTCCTCTCCTTCTACCACCTTCGCTAGCACAGTCAACTCCGAATCTCCACCAGCTCGATTGACAACCACCTTCGCCAGCTCGACTGACCTTCGCCACCATCATCGACCACCTCATCATCGCAAAACCCTATCGATAAAACCAACCGACAACACCGCTTCACCATCGTGCGCCACTGCACCCAAAAAGTTTGACCTTACTGCTTCGCCATCCCACATCGTCGTTCCATAAAAAGAACCGAGGTACAGTTTCTAATTTCTTTCACACTGCCAGTAAATCATTTTATCTCTAATCCTTAACTTTATCGTAGGTTTGTTGGTTTCAAATTAGCAGTGTCGATGGAACCAACAGACAAAACCACTTCACCATCGCACACCACTGCCGCCAAAACGTTCGACCTTACCGCTTCGCCATCCCACATTGTCGTTGCATAAAAGGACCCCGAGATGCAATTTCTACTTTCTTTCTCACTGCCTACAAATCATTTTATATCTACTCCTTAACTTTATCGTAGGTTTATTGGTTTCAAATTAGCAGTTCATCATAGCTTTTGGGTTGCATGTTGATTCATTGGTTAAACTTTCCATATAAGGCACTAGGTAATCTTTTTCCCTCTTTTAAGTCAATTTAGCTATGATTTTATCTTGGTTTGTCTTTAAACAGTTGTAAGAGTGTATCATGGATGTTTTCGTATCCGATTATTTCATTACTATTTTTCTTGCAGATGCTACTGAAAATTATTATTGGTCTGAAAGTTAACAAGAAGAAGAAGGTAATATAGCTTCTTATCCATTTTATCATTTGTTTTTTATATAATTTTTTGTTTAAACTAGGAAATATCCTTGCTATTATTGTACTAGAGATGCCATTGGTAATTGCCATGACCGATAATGTTCTCGATGTCTCGGTGATTTGAGTTTCAAAGTATCCTATACATAGCAAATTATTTTATTTTTATATGACTAACTTTTGATAAAGGCAAATGAATATTTTTGTAAAGGTTCTTCAATGTAGCCTGATTCTCTAACATTTTGCTTAGCTTGATGTTTGCAATTTAATTGAATGTAGATGATGATACATATGGCGATAATGTGATCGGATAATTGCCATGACTCGGTAAAGACTGAATCTACTTCTCATTGGAATAGGGTGATCTTCTTATTATATTAAGAGTGGAGAAATTATAGGTGAAAGTTATATGATTATACCTATGAGTTCAGTTTTGGTATGTTAGTATTTTGTTATTTGAATATGAAAATGGTGATCTATAGTCCACATAGATTGAGATATCATATTCTTTGGCACGGGTGACATAAACTCTTTTTTTATTATTATAGACCGAGAGGTAATTTTTATATTTTAACTTACAGACAGCATCATCAAAAAGTGGCTCTTTACACCAAGACATCCACTATTGGTTTTCTAAAAGATACATGCAAGGTTAGTTTCAAAACTATTGTATCATGAGCAACAACCAATGAATGGTTGTAAAAATTATATGTTGTACGCATGATGAATTAAGGGCTATTGTTAGAAAACCATATTTGTTACAGTCAGAACTTTAAATGCTTTTGAGAAAATACTATTTATAGGAAGAAATCAGAAGCATTATTAAAATATCAAATTTAAGTATTAAAATTAGTACACAATAAACAAGGTATGACCAAGAAAAATCACTCCTCTTCACCATTTTTGTTACAAATTTACAGATTTACTGTTATTGAAGTTTAACATACTGTCCTTTTTTAACTACCTTTTTTTGGGGTTTTATGGCAGCAGTAGTGTACTGATTTTACTAACAATGTATAGTTTTCTATTTTATGTATTCATTTACAAGTTTAGAAAGCAGTTTTAGATTTTGTAGATTTGAGTGGATCTTAAAGGTTTCCCTCTGCTTCATGTCCCCTCATGTTGTTTGTTTGAATCTACAAAAAAATTGCTACTTTCTCGAATTGTAATCGGTTAACAATGGATATTATTTTGATCATCTATATCGATCAAATATATAGTTTGATATCTTTAATTTTATACAGTTTTTGTACTTTTTGTATTATCTTAAGGGCGATGAATGCATGTCCACCATAATTAGGTTTGTTATGTTTCCTATCTAAATTTCACTAATTATTTCCTTTCTCCACAATTATAAATAAATATTTAATCCACAAGTTGCTTCATTATGATACTTAGATTTCAGTTTTACCATGGCACATTCGTCTACATTGAATTTGAGTTTTTATAGGTAATATTATGATTTGTGGGGTCGATGCTAGAAAAGAAAGTCCTCGGATTGTCTTCAGATGTCTTCCTATCTCCGTTTGAAGGTTTTCATACAAACTATACGTGGATATAGAATTCTTTTACTTTGAGTTTTTGTAATGCATCAAATGAGTCGGTATTTTTTCTGTCTTTTTACACAGTTCACTTATTTACTCCCGTTTTATCTTAACCTTTTGTTTTACCCTATGTGAAGGGAATGATGAATTAAATAGATTTGAAGCTTATACATGTAAGGAAAATGAATGTTATAAATCAATTGCCATAACACGGATGATGTTATATCATTGTAGTCATTGTATGTCAATTTGATATTCATGCGCCCACTTCTTTATATTTTTCTTAGTTTCGCTTTTACATAGGTTTAAATTCTATTGACCTAAAGAAACTTTCAAACAATTATTGCTTCCAAATTTTTAAATATTTAATTAGCATCCATCCTTTTTGTTTACAGGTTTAACTTTGCCTAATTTAATTTTATGAACCAACAAAAAATTTCACAAACAAGCGTGGCTTCTGAGATCTGGGATCAAGTAAGTATTTTTCTTCTTCTTTTAATATTTTCTCTTTATTAGACACATCGATCTTAATTCAGTTTTTTAGTCGCTGTATGTTTAGTTGTTAAAATATTCTTAATGCATATAATCTTAAGGTTGTTTAGCATTATTTATGTGGCAACTTGCAATGAAGATTTATTGTCTTTATGCCACTGCCAGAGCTCTAACTGTTTTTGTTACATTTCAAAGCCTGAATTTTTTTCAAGTTTGCTTCAAATAGTTATAATTGTAGAAAATGAGTGAAAAACATTGTCTTCTTGGTTGTGCATTAATTGCATTGTGTAATCATAAGAATAACATAAATTATATGTTTGTAATATTGGACCAATAACTACCTTGAATTATGGCTTGTATGCATTTATGGCATGTTAGTACTTTCTTTTCTCCTACCTCTGATTAGAAGAAGATTTTTGTTTTCTCCTTCCAGTTGGACTCTTATAATATCGCGAGCTACTGGAATCAACTCATCGAAACTATCATTTCGTGTCATTTCCCACTGAAAATCTCTGTAGTTAGACAATTTAATTCATTGTCTTTGTTATAGATGTCAAGTTCTTTTTCCTAATGTTACTTTCTGGTGATTTTTGGTCAGTGGGAAAATCCTACAATGGGTTGAACACCATACATTTTTAAATTAATTGTTGTGGCAATTATTATAATGCTAATGGTATAGGAAGTTGTGACAGACCATCTACAAAAGTGTACACAAACAAGTCGGTGCTTGAATTTATTTCGCATAAGCAATGCCTGTTACAAAAGGAGTAGCCATACATTAGCAGATTAATATACATGATAACGAATGTTTCAATTTTTAGTAGGTGATGACAAAGATGGGAAAAGGTTTCTAGGAAAACAAATGTTTTTGCCCATTTTTTGATGGTTGTGCACTGATGACCTTCAATTTTTATAAAATTTAACATGCTATGTGGATGATATATTTAAGAAAGTTGTGCAATTCAGTTTATTTTATACTTTGACCATTCTAATTTCTTGACTAATATGGGCAAATAAACCAAAAAATGCTGTTAGGTCTTCCAATTAATTTTCCACTATGAGTGCTTCAAATTCTTATATACTTTGTTGCATTGGTTGCTTCTTAATTCTGGTTTGAGCCATGTTTCTTGCAGTAAGAGTTCTGAAAATTGAAAATGAGGATACAGTTTAGGTTCAAGCAAAATCTTAAGGATACAATTATGGATCAACTCAACAATACGAGCACAACATAGGATGAAGCTTTCAAACTTTAGAAAACAGAAGGCGTCAGCTGTACATATAATAAACCATTGTTTTCACATGCACTACAAGAACCAACAAAAAAGAATAACTTATGGTTCTATCCAGCTAGAGTGAACCGTGCACATTTTGTTTTTCTGGAACATGCATTAAATTATGTAAGTTCTCTCTTAATTTTTATTAGAAAGTGTGATATTCATATAATCTTTAGATTTTGGTATTTGTGACAAATTAGGATGGAAATCTACACAATGTTAATTCCCATCACTTGATGCCCTCAACCTCATCAATTGTAATAAGTTTCCTATCTCCGTGCCTCAATTTTTATTACAGCTACATGCGTTGATTACTAATCCTTCCAGTTGCACGAACTGGAATTTCCTCACTTGATAGATAGTTGTTCATTTTGGAGCTTTAATTTCAAATTAGTCACTCTTCATATATTGACTTTGATTTTAGATTTTTCTTCGTATATTGACTTTGATTCTTCTCCCTTTAGTTTTGAAATGGAAGTAAGACGCCTCTTTTAAGCATGGTTTCATGTTGCAATACGCGCACTGCGGGTGTGTAGTTAACATGTAGTTAACCAGTGGCACGATAAACTAAAAAACCAAAGTTTTTTTAAAATTGATGTCCAAATAAAGTATATGCATGTTCTTTACTTAGGACTTCATTTAGTACCTAAATATAAATATATCTTTATAAGAGAATCAACAAATAACAATATGTCTGTTTCAATTTTATATGAGTTTAAAATGCATCAATATTATCACCAAAAGAGGATCTCCTTGGATTTCAGTTGGAGTCATGAGGTACTCAGATAATAATACCAGCAAAGTTGACGGCAGTGGGTTTGAATTTTATGAGTGAAAGCCAGGGAGTACTAGAAGAGTTCCCAGAAATAATGAATGTAGCATTCATACCACTTATCCAATATTTATAGATTACCTAAATGAAGACAAGGTTTGAAACATTAGGTATTCACATTGCATGGAATATTGTTATGAGAGTTTGTGAATGTATCAGAAATTGGAGCAAGTTTGATTCCTACCTGCATTTCATTATATTTTTGCCTTTACAAGATGGTTCGACTACAGGCAAATTAATCTATCATTATCTTTTTCCATTAACATCAACATCTTAATGCACGAAATCTAAGTGTGACCTTAAATTTTTAGATCACATGAAATCAACGTGACCATCTCAATTGCAAGAAGTAAATTTCTACGTATATTTTACTTTTAAAGTTTTTGATGAGTTATCATCCACGTTCTTTTTCTTCTATTAGTTTGTCACTAAAACTATGCTAGCACTTGCTCCAAACAGCATGAACATCATAGTTAGTTGCACCACTACAAGAAAGTGTACTACCTATATTGGTGGTTATACTACTTCGTTAAGCACATTTAAATGGGTAAGTATTTTACAGTTTTGTTTCAATGTGTTTATATAACGAGTTGTTAAGCTCTTCCTCTTTTGCCTTAAGTGGGTAAGCTTTTTATGTTTTACTTCACACCATAATATTTTGTTGGTAATCCACTAAATATAAACTTAGTTAATCGCAACAAATTCACATTTTTGTACTCTTTAATATTCCTATAACCAGTTCATTTTTTAAATTTTGCTTTCTCTCACTACGTACCATGATGAAGGTGTTTTGTATAAGAGCGGATAGATTAATTTTTTAACATAAGTAATCGTTAATCAACTAATTCTACTGTTATTTTAAAATGTCAATTATCATTGGTAATGTGATTTTATTATTGCTGAACAATAACGATGACTTTGCATTTAAGGATCTTGATTTTGAAATATGATGAAAAGACTGAGGTGAGTTGAAACCAAGTGATATGGATTTTCATATATGATACTAAAGTCAACTATTAAATGTAACTCTCTCATGCTCCAACATTTGGAAAAATTAGAATAAATTCTTTTGAACTAATGAAACTATTTTGCTTGAATAAAGAGAAGAGGAAGTTCCCACAATACAGATTTTTATGAACATGTTTATTTTCTCTATTTTGTACTGCCATTCTTACAATATACACAGAGAGAGCAGATCTAGATCCTTCATTACATGATTCCCCCAAATTACCTCATTAAAATTTTGAACTGTGTACATTGGCTTTTGCTAATATTTTGCAGATATGATGTTCTTATCACGTTCATCCTCTTTACAAATTTTTAGATCATTGATTCATTTTGACCTTGATTAAAAATATAACATATACATAAATAAGTTCACTTTTACTCAATTTTTTTTTAGCAATAGGAGTGGAATGTGAGGGAGATTTATAATTTGGGGGATCTTGATCCAACCCTATGTGTATCATGAATAAAATGAATATATTTTAGTAAACTCATCTTTACATAATCCATTTTGCAAGTAAAGACTTATATGTCTCTCCGAGCATGCTATATCTCTGTGTTCTTAAATCCTACTCTATATCATGTTTAAATAAGTAAAAGAAATAAAAGAACTTGATAACATATTGTTTATCAAATGGTAAGTAAAGATCGGAAGCATTTACTTACACGAAATATTCTTTACTATAACTACGAAGCTGCAATGAAACAATTTTCATTTGTAGGTACTGTACATTATTATTATTTTTTAGTCATATTTGTTTCGATGTCATTGTTTCTTAATTAGTAAATTCATTATTCATGTGCTTGCAATCATATTTTTTAACCAATTAATGTTTGGACTGTCTTCCTATTATAATAGGTGATATGTTTAAGCCATTTTTCTTTGTATGTTTAGACTTTTAAGTCTATAATCTGATTTACATGTTGACCTTAACATAAATTCACCGGCACGCTAATTAATTTGTGTTTCCCCATTTTGAATAAAATCATACATCCAACATTAGCACCACTGTGCACAAAATCTAAAAGCGTACTCATACTTTTGGGTTATATGAAATGAGTTCAATAAAATAAAATTTCAAGATGTATATGTCTATGTATATTTTTACCTTTATGGTTCTTGACTAATTCTCATCAACCTTTCTTCTTCTAGGATGTCACTAGAACTATGTTAGCGATCTCCCCAGGCACTAACAGTATCAAGATGGTTGCACCACCACCTAATAAAAGTATATTGTCTAGAGGTTCTATTTCTTTATTAAGCACATTTTAGTGGGTAACATAGTACAAATGAGTTTCTCTTCATTTTCTTTATCCCCACACACTGTACACACACATGTATAAGCACGCATAGAACAATTGGAAAATTAATTCATCATTCCCGCCACTTCTAATTAGAAGATACGTATCTATTATAAATAATCAGTGCAGAAGTGTTCATGTATAGATTTGGATATGTAATTATGCACCAATGGTTCTTTTACTAAGTTTGGACATGTATTGTTTACATACCACTTTTCCATATTATATGCCTTTAGTGGTAAAATATATAGTAGATGGTTCTTTTTATGAGTTAAATATATTGCATAGTCTATTGCATAGAAAAATCAATACAATATAATGTCCATTTAGATTCATTTCATACTGACTACCCTGTCCATTCAAATTATCAAGTTATCAAACCTGATGTAATCAGATTTCAGATTGTCTGTCTTGCTACATTTTCAAAGTTACGGTCGAGGTATTAACCGATTTCAACAAAGTTAGAAAAATATGGTCAGTAAAGGACTACATCAGAGCTTCTTATACATCAATATGTATATGAACTGAAGTTGATTATCCACAGTTAGTTATAGCGGGAATTAATTGTCTCTATGTACAATTCTAATTTTGTTGTGCTAAACATCATATCTAACTGTAGGCAACTCATCATTATAATTTGGTCTAAGTGATCTCTATTGTCTGAATATATAATTGGCAGTGCCAGGATCTATTATGATTTCACAATTTTATGAGAGCATTCCTTATTTAACCAATCAAAACGTTGGATGTACTACATACTCATAAATTATTTGGTGCAGGAGCATTCTATCGTGTTCCATGTTCTTTAAGTGAGGCATTCATGCCATGGTATCTTCCATATCGTTACCGTGTGTATCTCAATATGCATATATGTTCTCATTGACATGCAATAAGTTATTTGTCACAAATTTCTGTATCTAATTTACATTTTATACACCATGATTGGTATATCATATCCAACTCATTTTTGGCCATAATTTTTTTTTGTTCTAACTATAATGTATAAAATATTTCACCAAGATGATGTTGGTATAATTGTTGCTCGTTGACTCTAGGTCCCTTTGCCATGCAGTACATGTTTTTTCCATAGCAAGACACAACCAATTTTGCCTATAGATATGTTATACAATATCCAATTTCAAGCTGAAAAATCTACTCCATAAGCATAGAAAAGTTGTACAAACAAATACAAAACTAATTCTAAAGCAAATCTGTGTGCGTAGCACGGGTTCACACTAGTATATATATATATATATATATATAACTGCCTTAGGATGAAGCCTGTACAAACACGTTGAATGATAGAACAATTCCTAGATCAGTTGATCACTCTCTAGATATGTAGCGATCAAGAAATAACCACCCAATTTTTATTTAATATTACTTGATTAAATTGTGGAGTTTTGAAGTCATTTCCACCATTAAAATTTTCAGCCTTGAAGTTTCTCTTGAGAAGAAGAAGAAAAATGACTTAAATAAACCAGATTAAAGGAGGAAATAAATGTGTGATCATGTATCACCCCATAATTTTTATGAAAATTTATTAAAAAGAATTTTAATAAATAAATAATGATGATGTTAGAATTCGGCTACGAAACTTGCATCATTAGGTACGTGGCTATTTTATGATTAATTTTCATGTATAATGTTTTCCAATTGCATTTCAAATGAAAACGTTATTAATGTTTGAAGATTTAAAGTCAAAAATAATTATATATGTAACTAAGGAAATGAAGTTAATTAACGTTAATTAATAACGTTAATGGAAACTTAGAGGTTAAGAATGTTAACATTAAAGTGAAATCAGAAAGAATATATATAAGCAAAAACAAATGATATCGATCCAACAAACAAGGAACAAAATTAAGAAAATCAAAGACGATGATTAATTAATGCATCAAACAAGCTATAGGTCAAACCATAAGTCACCCAGGTCGACCGATAGCGGTTGACCGTGGGCAGTGGGCGATCGATCGTTGACGACTAAAATTTGTAATTGGGGTGTGCGATTGAACGGCGTTGATTTACCCAATTATTTTTCTTTGCTACCAAGTTATTGATGTGCATACAAGATAGATCTCAAGATTTCCTAGGCTAAATCTAACACTCCAAATTAAGCTCTAACGCCATATAAATTAACAGCTAACCTAACCCTAATTTATTTAGAAAACTTACTGTGTACTAAAACTCTACCATTTTCTCTTCTCCATCAAATTCTAAAAGTAGTAAAACAATTATATATATGTATGTATGTATGTATAAGTAGAGAAAAGTGGAGAATAAGAGAAGATAAGAATATGATTGATTCAGAACACAAACAAAGGTAAATCATGAAGCAAACTCAAATCTAAATTTAATTCAATCCTTTCCCCAGATCTGTAATTCTAAAAGGTGTATACCCTTTTTATATTTTGTATTTAATGTAAGAGGAGTCAAATAAAAAAGGAATGGATTTAGATCTGAAGAATTGGAAAGCTAAAGCAAGGTGAGTGAGAAATTACATATTTTATAGTAATATTTGATTTATATCATTGTAGATCTATTTCATTTATGCCAAGATATAAATCATGATTTGGATATTTAATTTTATACGTGTAAGGAATTGATATAAATCACGATTTGGATATTTAATTGTATACGTGCAACGATAATGGAAAATATGTCTGTATGTTATGGAAACCATAAACTTGATAGATATTGTATATGTTTGAATTTAGAAAGTTAGGGGAATAAGCAGTCCCTAGATTTGTAAATAACTTGTTAATGAAATGATATTGGGATTTCAAATTTGGTTATTTTATATAGATAGTTGAAAATAAATTAGAAGATTATAAATTAAATTAGGATTAGACCATATTTTAATACATTAGAATGAATTGTGTAATAATGTGAATTTTTATCAATTGTCCAAAAATACAAATAAAAGTGCATTGGTTGAAATAACAAGGAATGTAAACAAAAAAAGAGACGTACAAAGTAAGGGAATCACAATTTTTTGTACTGTCTATTCCAGTAGAAGAATAAAAGATAATTCCTTGTTGTTTCACGCATAACACAAGTCCTCTTTAAAATAATTTACAGAGAATTATAGTATTAACAATTTCCTTTGGGGAAGGAAGTAGCTCTAATGTATTAAGGTATAAAAATTTTAAGTACAAATAAAGTAATGTAAGTAAGAATACTAACAATAATTTAAATAGGAAACCAAAAGTATGTAATTTATGATGGTGCAGAAAACAGACGGTAAATAAAGAAGGCCAATTAAACGAATAGGGAAGTAATAAGTCTAAATAGGCAATTAAAGAGAGATATTAGTTAAAAAGGAAACAAGGGATTTCATCCAATAATGTTAAATAAAAGGGAAATAATAAGCGATACTTAGGTTAATAAATTAGAAATGGATAACAAATTACAGTAAATGAAGAGAATAAATCAAAAGTAAGTTATGTAAGAATTATTTAACAACAACGATTGAAAGTAAAGAAAAGTAATAATTAAATGAATGTATATTCAAATATATATTATGATGGGTTTTAAATATATATATATATAGTATGTATGTATGTGTGTGTGTGTATGTATATGTATGTATGTATGTAAATAACTTAGTAAATAAAAATGACAGTCATCGGAATGGGTTGGAATGCGAGGTCGGTAGTGTTATATAATAGAAGTCTACCCACCGTAAGGGGCAACCAGCAGTTGTGCATAAATTATACTGATGTAAGACATATTCAATCGTAGGATCGGTGAAGAGTATATGCTTGCGTATAGATAAAGGAATACCGCATTAGAAAGTGATTATGTTAGGCAATCCAAATACGATGGTGAGTAGCTCGACTCTATGTCAGTAGGTGTGGCACCAAATCAGGAGTAGGAGCTACATAGGTTGAGTGTATCATTGGCCCAGAGCGGTCAAAACAGGAAAGACAGGGTTACACCTAACAGACTACGCCTCTACTAAGATAGACCACGTTAGATAATGCACAGTCACACTTGTTTGCTAGTTTTTTTATTAGTGCAAGGCTAGTTAACCCATGGAAGAGTTCTTTCAAAAAAAGGGCAGTCCATGGAGCTGAATCCACAAAGGAGGCAGACAAGTTAGTAAATCCACAAAGCAAAGTGAGATAGAATATGGCTAAACTTTTGTGGCATCGTTATTAGGCACTAACAGGAGGTTCTACTTTGTACATGGGCAATTAGGCCTAGACATTGATGATGATGCCCTACTATGACATCATGTATTTGGAGGCCAAAAGCTAAGCGCCACAGATGCTGCAATCATCCATAGTATGAACTTCTGGTGAAAAAATACGGTAATGATAATGGTACCCATAATATCGGAACATTTGAATATAAACAAAATCACAGATTTCCAAAAAATATCATTTTACTGATTACATTTCAAACAAATTCATATCCAAATTACATAATCCTATAATCGTTTCCCAAGTAAAGATCAATTATAATTACAATAATACACCAAAAGCGACATATGACGATGCCCACTTGGTTGATCAAAGAAATATAGTCATATTTTACTTAATATACACAGCGGAATCAAAACAATATAAAACTGCAAATCCTAATTAGCTATCTGTCGGCCACCTGCTCATCTCCGGAAGCTTTATTTGCCAAATTTTCAAAAGTCTGAAAACCTTAACCCTCGGCCTACTCAAATCAATTTTGAGTACCTGAGAGTTTAAGGGGAAACAAAAACTTCAAGTCAGACATAAAGCCTGGTGTGAATAATTCTGTTACATCTCGATTTATTGATATTAAGTGAGACCACGTCGCTTAGCGGAACGGGTTTCCCCTCACTAATATCCTTTTCAAAACATATATTTTGCAAATCCTTTCCTACAACCAAACTGGTTAATCAAACTGATATAATAATGATAATAATAGCTAAGTCCGTTAAGCTATAATCAGATAACTAATGGACTATCTTTCCAATAGTAGTAAATGGACTATCTGTCCAAAACATAATAGCAAGATCCGTTATGCTAACAAATGGACTATCTGTCCATAAAACCAGGCCGATTGGCCGCAAACTGGACTAACTGTCCGGATCAAAATGGACTAACTGTCCGAATCATTTTCTTAGGGTTAACTACCCTTCATCTTTTTCCTTGAAAACCTTTTCAAAATGATTTAACCTTTTAAATCATACCTTTACAAGGAAAATATATTCTTAGCTTTACTCTAAGCTATTTTGCCATGTTATATATACTTTACTCAAAATAATGTTGAAGAATTTTTATGAGGATTGACTATCCTTCCAAAAGAATTTAAACCCTTTTTAACTTGAAATTACTTAGGCTATATTGCCTATTTAATACATTTGAAACCTTTGTTTAAAACCTTTAAACAACCCATTCGAAATCTTTGAAGGCAACCCCTTCGAAACCATTGAAAGTAACCCTTTCGAAGCCATTAAAAGCCTTTCCTTCGAAAGCTTCAAAATATTAAACATCCCTCTTTAAAACATTTAAATATTGCCTTTCGAAAACATAGGAAAAGCCTTTCTATTCAATCCTTTCGAAACCCTGGGGGACCACCCCTTTCAAAACCATTCATTAAAACCTTTCGAAACAGTCAAAACTTAATCCTTTCGAAAGCACTTTGGGTTCAAGTTAAAACATGTGGAAACCTTTCGAAACCATTCAAAATTTCACCCTTTCGAAACCTTTGAAATTCAACTCGGTCGAAACCATTTGAATTATGCCTTCAAGTAGAGCAAAATGATCAGAAACCCATTAAAGTCGAAAGCATCTGTTTCGAAACCATTTAAAACTATCTCTTTCGAAACCAATTTGGGTTTTACTTCAATCATAGAAAAAGGGTCTTAAAAACATTTAAGTCAAAAGCATCTGCTTCGAAACCATTTCCAAAGTAATGAAGTGATGGTGTCGAAACCATCCCTTCGAAAGCATTGGAGAGGTGGCCAGGTTTTTAGAAAGCAAAACAACCCTTTCGAAACAATCTGGATCGAATGGTAGGAAGCAGCAGCTAAAGGCTTCGTCTTAGTCAAGAGCAATCATTTAAAATCAAAGGCGTAACCCAATCGAAACCATTCCCTTTTAAAACCATTTCACTCGGTCGAAAGCTAACAAAGTCGAAAGCTACTTAGTCGAAAGCAAGGAGGCGCATTTTCCTTTAAAATCAAAGTAATGCCTCAATCCCTTCGCAACCCCTGTTTTCGACTCTATACCTTCCGCCTACACCCAATTCACTACATACCAGTTAACTGATACCATGTGCATTGGTTTCGACGGTGTCGGAGGTGAAGGTAAGAAGGCGGAACCTAGTGCTGAAAGCGTCGAAACAGTGAAAAACATTTTTATTTGTACTTTTAAACTATTTCTTTTTTACCTAACCTGCCTTGTGTGTCTAAATCTGATTGGTTGCCATTGTACATTTTCAAAAGTGCTGCCGACTTTCCAGAATTAACAAATTTAAATTATTTGCAAAAATTCCCTTTTCCTCTCTTAATTATATAAAACATTTAAGTCTCATACCTTAAATAATTTTATATAACCATTAAACACTTACGAAAATTCTACAAAAATTGCAGAAAATCTCTTTTGATATGTTTTCCAACATATAAAAATTTCAGACCCAATTCTTTTATTATTTAACCGTAAATAATTTATAATCCAAATTAACATTTTCTTTAATAGAAAATCCATATAAAATAAACATAAATTCAGAAAATTCTGAAAATTGAAACCCATTTCCAAAATAATATTTATGATCTTCATAAAAATTTGCAAGGCATTTGGATGTCATTTAATAGGGTTTTCACGTTAAAACATATCATAAATTCAATATGAACAACCATAATTCATCAACAAGTATATATTATCATTCTGTCATTAAAAAACATAGCAAAATAATGCAAAATATTCGGAATCGTCTTAAAACCGAAAATAAAACAAAAATGAGATGCAAACATTATTCACCTTAGCTTTAGAGATTAAAGAGATTGAGATGTGAATGGATTTGATTTGATTTGATTTAGCTTCTTCCTTAGCTTTCTTCCTCTTACTCTTGTTAATGGTGGCCGGCCTTGAGTTTTAAATTATTTTCAAGTGAAATAAATGTGTAGAGATACATGGCTTAAGGGAATAGATATAGGAATGGCCTCTTCCCTATTTTACCCCTCCTCTATTTCATTTTAACTCTTCCTTAATTCATTATTAAATGGCACGACTATACCTTAATTAAATATCAAATCTCAATCCCATAATCAACATATTATCTTATTTAATTTAGCTAATTAAATATTCTAAATAATGTTACCAAAAAATCTATGGTGTTACAAACTGCCCTCCTTAAAGAATTTCATCCTCGAAATTATGATAAGGTACACAATAAATCAAACAAAGAGGTAAAACATACCATCAAATAAGTCAGGATAAGTATCTCTAATCCTGCTCTCAACCTCCCAAGTACAGTCCCTGTCATCGTCGCTCCACTGGACTTTGACTAATCCAACTTTCTTGGTTCTAAGCCTCTTCTCATCTCTCGCAACAATACAAATAGGCTTCCTCACTATAGTTAAATTCGGTTCTACTACTAAGTCCTCTAGCACAGTTGGTGCAATAGTAGTCTCCGGGTCTCAACACACTTTCTGAGATTAGAAACAAGGAAAACATCGTGGACTTCTGCCAAACTGCTCGGTAACTCAACTTTATATGCGATTTCCCGATCCTCTCAACAATAACAAAAGGTCCAACGAATAACGGTGCCAACTTCCTCGATTTTCCAAACCTAATCACTCCCTTCATCGGTGACACTTTGATGAAGACCTGATCTCCAACTGAGAACTCTAGATCTTTCCGTCTCTTATCTGCATAACTTTTCTGCCTAGACTGAGCCTCCTTCATTCTAGCCCGATTGACCTCAATCTTTTCTGCAGCTTCTCTAACCAAATCTGGACCAAGAACCAACCTATCCCCGATCTCTAACCAACATACGGGAGATTTGCATGGCCTTCCATACAAAGCTTCAAACGGTGTCATCCCAATACTTGTCTGATAACTATTGTTATACGAATACTCGACTAAATGCAGATGGTCTTCCCATGATCTCCCGAAATCTAGAACACAAGCTCTTAACAAATCTTCCAAGATTCTGTTAACTCTCTCTGTTTGCCCATACGTCTGCGGATGGTAAGTGGTACTCATCTTGAGCTTGGTTCCCAAAACTTCCCGTAGACTCTTCCAGCACTCGCTAGTGAATAAGGAATCTCTATCACTAACTATGCTACTAGGAATTCCATGAAGTCTAACCACATTTTTCATAAACAATTTTGCCAAAACAGGTGCCGTTCTGGTTGACTTAACTGGAATGAAATGGGCACTCTTGGTCAATCTATCCACTATTACCCATATACTATCATTTCCCCTGTTTGACTTTGGAAACCCATCAAAAAAATCCATGAAAATAGAATCCCACTTCCATACCGGAATATCTAATGGCTCAAGCAACCCACTTGGCTTCTGATGTTCGGCCTTTGCCTATTGGCAAATCAAGCACTGCTTTACACGCAGACCAACATCTTGCTTCATACCTTCCCAGAAGAAACTCCTATTCATATCTTAATACATCTTAGTACCTCCTAGATGAATAGAGAATTTCGAACAATTACATTCCTCCAAGACTTCTTTCCTCTTGTTTCCTACACTCAGAACACATAATCTTCCTTTCTTTCTCAACCACCTATTCTGGTCAAGACTGAAATCTTTCAAGTCATCACTCTCGGTTCCATCTTTTAATTTCCTGATCCATTCAGCTAACACTGGATCCTCTATCTGTTTAGAAGCAATCCTTTCGATCATCACTGGTCAAACTTCCATACAAGATAATACAACTATATCTCCACTAGAACCAACCTCGGATCTCCACTGCACTTTGTAATCTGCTAATGCTTCTAAATCTTTCCACTCAGCAATCATCACCAAAGCTGCATTTTGATGTTTCTTGCTAAGTGCATCTACAACCTTATTGCCTTTCCTTGTGCGTACTCAATCCCAAAATCATAAGCAGCGATAAACTCTAACCACCTCTGTTGTTTCATGTTCAGCTCCTTCTGAGAGAACCAATACTTCAACGACTTATGATCTGTGTATAACTCAAACCTCTCTCCCAAAAGGTAATGTCTCCACACCTTCAAAGAAAAAATAACTGCTACCAATTCTAGATCATGCGTCAGATATCTGACCTCATGCGGTCTAAGCTATCTACAAGCATAGGCAATCACTTTACCTCTCTACATCAACATAGCTCCTAATCATGTTCCACATACATCGGTATAAACCACAAATGATTCCCTTACAGAACAACCAACATAGGTGCATGGGTCCATAAGTGTTTCAAACTCTAGAATGCTTCCTCACACTTATCGGTCCAAGCAAACTTCACATCCTTTCTTGTTAGCTTGCTCATCGGTGCCGCTATTCACGAAAAATCCTTAATGAATCTCCGATAATAACCAACCAACCCAAGGAAACTCTTTATCTCCGTGACTATCTCGGGCCTCTTCCATCTACTCACCGCTTCAATCATAGTCGGATTCATTGATAACCTTTTCTCTGAGACTACATGATCAAGAAACTTCACTTCTTTCTTCCAGAAGTGACACTTTGAAAACTTCGCTTTCAGCTGATGCTGCCTCAGCGTCTCAAGCACCACTCTAAGATGAACTTCATGCTCTCTTTTATCCTTAGAGTATATCAAGATATCATCTATGAAAACCAATACGAACCTATCCAAGTGCTCTCGGAAAACTCGGTTTATCAAATCCACAAAGAAAGCTGGTGCATTAGTCAGTCCGAACGGCATAACTAACCATTCGTACGACCCATATCTGGTCCTAAACGCCGCCAAAGGTATACTATCCTTTGCTACTCTGAGCTAATGGAAACCCGCCGCCAAATCCAACTATGAGAATACCCTGGCTCCACTCAGTTGGTCGAACAAATCGTCAATCCTCGACAATGGATATTGATTCTTTATTGTCCTCTCATTCAACTTACGATAATCGATACATAGCCTTAACAATCCATTCGGATTATTAGCAAACACTGCGGCTGCTCCCCATGGAGAACTACTTGGCCTGATAAAATTATTGCCTTTTAAATCCACCAACTGCACTTTCAACTCCCTCATCTCTAAAGGGGTCATCCTGCTTGGTGGCCTACTCACTAGTTCTGCTCCTGGAACCAAATCTATCTGAAACTCAATGGCTCGTTTCGGTGGCAATCCAACTACAGGCTCAAACACCTCTGCGAATTCTCTAACCCTGAAAACTCGACTTAACTCATCTTCCGATTCCATAGCACCCAACAAGGCATTCATCTCACTGCAAGAACCTTCTACGGTATAAACAATCCTGTCGCTACAATCTAAGTGCCTAAGCGATATTTTCCTATCCTGATAAAATATCCTAGCATCGTACTCACTTAACTAATCCATACCAAGAATGATTCCAAACCTCACAAAATCAAACACATGAAAACTGCAAACAACAACATGACCTAACAAGTCAAACTCTAACTGATCACACCCCAACCCTAAAGTTGCATACACTCCTATTAGATTCGCAACCTGTAAGGAAGTAACTAAATATGTGGGTTCTAGGCTAAACTTATCTATCGAATATCTAGATATACAAGAATGCGATGCACCGATACCAAATAAAACGCTAACAGACATACTATTAATCTGAAGCGTACCTCCCAAAACTGCCTTTCCCTTCTCCTGAACTGTTAGCTTTGAAGTAACAGGCTCCAATGCATACACTTTGCCCTTTCCATCCTTAGTAGGCTCGTTGCACTGACTCTTACATTGGCCAATCTGGTCGTAGTTGAAGCACCTGACATTCTTCTTCCCAGCCACTTCCTTTGCCTTTCCAGCACGACACTTATTAGCAAAATGCTCCTTCTTGTCGCTCTTAAAGCAAACAATCTCAGACTTCCCCTTCTTAACTGCTCCACCCTTCCGAGCACCTTTCTTAGGAAGGAACTTTCTTTTCTGACCCTGCCCGACCTGAACTTCTTTTGCCTTACTCTTCTCTAGAGATTCAAGCAACTCCTTGTGCCTTAAGGCCATCTTCACTACAAATCAGAAGGATCTCCAATATGAGGTAATGTAGCCCTGGCTAACTCAGGCTTCAACCCCCTGATAAACTTCTCATTCCTCTTCATTGATGTATCCACTGAAGCATACCCATATCTGGCCAACTCCTCGAACCTTCTGGCATACTCCAAAATAGACATATCTCCCTGCTCTAATTCATCAAACTTTCTAATCAGAGCTGACTGTGCCATTGCAGACATGAACCTCTCCTGGAACCTCCCCTTGAAATCTTCCTATGTCATAGTCTCCTCATCCACTACCATGGTCACACTATTCCACCAGAACAAAGCTGCTCCCTGAAGCTGTCTAGATGCCAACCTCCTCTTCTACTCATCATTGAGCCCCAAATATGCAAAAATCCTTTCGTAGTGCAACAACCAATTTTCCACCTCAATGGCATCCTCCGTTCCAATAAACGCTTCCCTCCAAGCTTGGTATAATCTCCACTCAGCTTAGCATAATGGTTAACTACCAGAACTTCCATAACCCCTATTCCTACAGCATTTCCTCCTAACACTCCAACTGCAACTCCTGCCTGCACCATATTCCTGAAAAACTGATACATAGCTTCCATTCCAACTTGTAGGAATCCATCACCCACATTCTCTACGTGTGCCTGACCTTGACCTCTTCTCACATTAGGCTTGGCATTCCCATCGGTTCCTTCCCCACCAGGTTTAACTCTTCCTCTTCTACCTTCCATATCTATATTCAAATCTCATGAGATACATAAAATACCCCAACAAAGATAGAAGACTAGAGATAAAGTGTATACTTATATATAGAATATACAAGTACGTTACTATAGCGTTATACCATACCCCAACCTTACTTTAATTCTTTAGGATTATGTTTTAAAAACCCATTTTTAGTTAAAGTGTTTCATAAATCTATGCTCTAATACCAAGTTGTATCATCCCGTATTTGGAGCCCAAAAGCTAAGCGCTATAGATGTTGGAGTCATCCATAGTACTAACTTCTGGTGAAAAAATACGGTAATGATAACGGTATCCATAATGTCAGAAGCATTTGAACATGAACAAAATCACAGATTTCCAAAAAAATAACATTTTACTAATTACATTTCAAACGAATTCATATCCAAATTACATAACCCCTTAAACATTTCCCAGGTAAAGATCAATTATAATTACAATAATACGCCAAGAGCGACATATGACGATGCTTCCTTGGTTGATCAGCGAAATATAGCCATATTTTACTTGATATACACAGCGGAATAAAAACTATATGAAACTGCAAATCCTAATTAGCTATCCGTCATCCACCTGCTCGTCTCCGAAAGCTTTATTTGCCAAAATTTCAAAAACCGGAAAACAATAACCCTCAGCCTATTCAAATCAATTTTGAGTACCCGAGAGTTTAAGGGGAAACAAAAACTTTGATTCAGACATAAAGCCTGGCGCAAATAATTCTGTTACATCTCGGTTTACTGATATTAAGTGAGACCATGCCGCTTAGCTGAAAGGGTTTCCCCTCACTAATATCCTTTTCAAAACATATATTTTGCAAATCCTTTCCTACAAACAAACTTATTAATCAAATTGATATAATAATGATAATAATAGCTAAGTCCGTTAAGCTATAATCAGATAAATAATGGACTATCTATCCAATAGTAGTAAATGGGCTATTTGTCCGAAACATAATAGCAAGATCCGTTATGCTAACAAATGGACTATTTGTCCATAAAACCAGGCCAACTGGCCGCAAACTGGACTAACTGTCCGGATCAAAATGGACTGACTGTCCGAATCATTTTCTTAGGGTTAACTACCTTTCATCTTTTTCCTTGGAAACCTTTTCAAAATGATTTAACCTTTTAAAGCATACCTTTACAAGGAAAATATATTCTTAGCTTTACTCTAAGCTATTTTGCCATGTTATATATACTTTACTCAAAATAATATTTATGAATTTTTATGAGGATTGACTATCCTTCCAAAACAAGTTAAAAATCCTTTTTAACTTGAAAATACTTAGGCTATATTGCCTATTTAATACATTCGAAACCTTTGTTTAAAACCTTTAAACAACCCTTTCAAAACCCTTGAAGGCAACCCCTTTGAAACCATTAAAAGTAACCCTTTCGAAGCCATTAAAAGCCTTTCCTTCTAAAGCTTCAAAACATTAGGCATCCCACTTTAAAACCTTTATATATTGCCTTTCGAAAACATAGGAAAAACTTTTCCTTTCAATCCTTTCAAAACCTTAGGGAACCACCCCTTTCAAAACCATTCACTAAAACCTTTCGAAACAGGCAAAACTCAATCCTTTTGAAAGCACCTTGGGTTCTATTTAAAACATGTGGAAACCTTTTGAAACCCTTCAAAATTTTAACTCTTCAAAACCTTTGAAAATCGTCTCGGTCGAAACTATTTGGATTATGCCTTCAAGTAGAGCAAAAGGATAAGAAACCCATTAAAGTCGAAAGCATCTATTTCGAAACCATTTAAAACTATCTCTTTCGAAACCAATTTGGGTTTTACTTCAATCATAGAAAACGGGTCTTAAAAACATTTAAGTCGAAATCATCTGCTTCGAAACCATTTCCTAAGTAATGAAGTGATGTTGTTGGAACCATCCCTTCGAAAGCATTGGAGAGGTGGCCAGGTTTTTAGAAAGCAAAACAACCCTTTCGAAACCATCTGGATCGAAAGGTAGGAAGCGGCAGCTAAAGGCTTCCACTTAGTCCTTGTGTTACATTATTTAGTCCTTGTGTAATTTCGGGAACGAAATTCTTTAATTGTATAACCATAATGATTTTTAAAAATATGCCTATATGTTATGGAAAATCCAAAACTTAATAGATATTGTGCACGTTTGAATTTGGAAAGTTATGGAATAAATAGTCTTTAAATTTGTAAATAACTTGTTAATGAAATCATATTAGGATTTTATATTTGGTTAGTTTACATAGATGGTTGAATATAAATTAGAACTGATTATAAATTAAATTGAGATTAGGCAATATTTTAGTACATTGGAAAGAACCGCGTAACAATGTGAATTTCTATAAATTATTTAAAAATACAAATAAAAGTGTATTTGGTTAAAATAACAAGGAATGTAAATAAAAAGGAAGAAATGTGCAAAATAAGGGAATCACCGAATTTTTAACATCTATTTCAATAAAAGAATAAAAGATAATTCCTTGTTTTTTCACACATAACACAAGTCCAATTTAAAATATACTGAATTATAGTGTTAACAATTTCCTTTGGGGAAAGAAGTAATTCCAATCTATTAAGGTATAAAAATTCTTAAGTATAATTAAAGTAATGTAAGTAGGAATAATAACAATAATTTAAATAGAAAACTAAAGTATGTAATTTAAGATGGCGTAGAAAACAAACGGTGAACAAAGAAGATACAATTAAATGACTATGGAAGTAATAAGTCTAAATAGCCAATTAAAGAGAGATATTAGTTAAAAAGGAAATTGGAGATTTCATCCAACAATGTCAAATGAAAGGAAAATAATAAACGACACTTTAGTCATTAAATTGGACAGTAAATGACAAGAATAAATCAATAGCAAGTTATATAAGATTTACTGAATAACAATGATTGAAAGTAAAGAAAATTAATTGTAACATCCTGGTATTTTCAACCATTCGCATCCACACACGTCAGACTTGAATTGCTCAAAATATCATATTGTTAATTTATATTTGGCAAAACTCAGCATATATAGTAAATAAAATAATCACATAATCACAGACACAACGTATTATAACAGAATGCAGCGGAATAGATTAATAAATAGTAGTTCATGAAGCTACTATATAAACAACAGAGTTTGAAATAAAATACAACAGAATATCTCAAATACAGACTGATGACATCTTTGAACAAATCAACTGGAAGAGTTGGAAGTTGAATCGATAGTTGGATCTCCAAGCGAAGCTCCAAACTTCAAAGGCGAGTCTCAAATGTTGTATCGCTCAGTCTGACCCGAGTGTAAAGCAAAACACAAAACACTCGAGTCAGGATTAACATTTTTATATCAATAAATCCAACTCAAGTGAAATATCAACTGAAATACAAGTAACTCAAAGGATGTTTGGGATAACCATCCTCTAAGAATCCGGAACGATCTGCTGTGTAGAAATATACATTATTAACAACCAAACGTTATTATAACACCGTGGTCATTTCAAAATAATTTATACTTCAAAACCAAAAATATCATTTCCATTTCAAATATATCTATTTCCAAATTTTAGCACTTTCAAAGTTACAACACTTTCGAAACCAAACACATTGAGATCATAATTCTTTGGAAACCATAACTTTGAAATCATAACTTCCACCACTTAAACGGTTTAATAATAGATATAAAATAAAATAGTTTATAAATTAAATAGTTTATATTAAAAATAGTTCTATATTAAAATAGTATATATATATAATTTATAAAGTACAATATTTATAATTTCCTCAAATCTCACAAATTTGTTCAAATCAACTCGACTTCCAAATTCAAGTTTAATTCAATCTTAATTTCATCAATTTCAATTTAAACTCAGTTTCTAACTAGACTATTTCAAATTATATCGATTTCAAATACAGATTTGAACCATAAAATAAGCCATTTAAATTTCAATATATTTCAAATTTAAATAAAACCATACATATTTCCTTTCAAAACCATAGAAATCAATTTAAAATATTTATATATAGACCAACGGTGTCTGTATAAAATTTTCTATCCTATGGTCAAGTGATACGGATAATTATCATTTCAATCCGTAATCCCAAATTCAATGAAATGAAAATCGCTTGGGTTTATCATTTCAACCCATAACGATTTTCTCCTATTCTACAGATCGTTCGGGTATGTATCATTTCAACCCATAGGGATTTCTATACTAACAGGGAACTTGCAGAGTGATAACAGATAAAAAATAATAATATAACATTTCAACAACAGAGATATATCATCAATAACAAATTAAATAACAATAGGATATGGTGTCATATCCCACAAGTGAACAATTTCAGATAATAGCATATCATATCTAGCAATTTATAAAATTAACAGTTCAATTAAGCAATATATTTCAATTGTCGTTTCAATTGAAATCAAATTTAATAAATATAAGAACATTAATTGTGAGTGATTGCTCACCTTTCGAAGCTAGACAGATTTGATAAAGAATTGAGCTACGAATCTAAGCACGAATCTCAAAGTAGGGCAATATTGAACTCGAATCGACGAACGAAGCTAAAAGCTTGAAATTGACGAAATCAAATCGAACTGGATTGATGTAGAAAAATTGATATAAGTGAACTTATGTAACAACCCACATATTTTACGATTGTATATTTAAATGTTTTATTTAAATATAGCATCGTTAATCGGATTAAAGTATGAAATGTTACTTTTTGTAAACAGTCGAATTGGGACTCGAGACCACTTCCATTGAGTCCAAAATGGCGTTTACAACTTTTTTGAGTATAAACATCGATATGTTTGGAGTTGAGTAGAATTTTGCTATTTTTCTACTTTGGGCTTTGGGTTTGGGTTTCAGCCCACTAACCCATCTTAATACCCTAACTCAACTCCTCCTCACTCATTTTCATTCCTCATTTCCTAACATTCAAGCTCTAGAGAAAAATGGGGGAAAAGATTGGAAATTAGAATTCCAAAACCCTAGTTTGTTTAGGAAATGCAAATTCAAGTCCAAAATCAAGGAGAAGCTTAGGTAAGCATCCTCTTCATCTTCTCTATCTCTATCTCTCTTCAATTTCAGAAACTCCTAAACCCTAAATTAGGAAATATTTGCTTATTAGCTTAGATTGGAGCTTCTTGAGTTGATGTTGAAGAGGAATTGGCCTTTCCTTTGTTTTAGAGCTTCTCATTCGTGTTTTTGGTGTTAAAGGTGAGTTCTTTAACTCACATCTACATCTATAACTTTCTTTGTTGTTAGGTATGAATTCCTAACATTTGTGCATGATCATTTCCTTTTGATTTGAATAGATTTGGTGAATTTTCCAAATTTTGGTGTTTTGGTCCAATTTTATGAAAATCCTACTATGGATGTTTGGACATTGATATTTGGGGTGTATCGAAGAGCCTTTAAGGCTGGGTTGTCGCTTGGCATAAATCCCTAGTCGTCGTTGCTCGTCTGATCGCTTCCGAAACGAATTGTCCATCATTGGCCTAGGTTCATTCTGTGCCTGAGCTTCAGCTCAGACGTCTGGTATAAGGATCAAACGTCTGAGGCTGAGGAATAAATATTCCAGACGTTCAGCTCAGACGTCTGACCTTGCTTTCCAGACGTCTGGGAGATCCAGACATCTGAGCTTACTTCCCAAACGTCTGGGTGATCTGGAATAGAATTTCCAGTACCTTGGCTCAGACGTCTGATTTACTGGGTCAGACGTCTGGTTGGTGTTCAGACGTCTGCCTTGTAATTTCAGACGTCTGGAATCTTTCTGGATTATTTCCAGAGAACAAATCCAGACGTCTAGATTCTAAACCAGACGTCTGGAACTGTGCATTTTGCCTATTTTCGGCTGTTTTGAGTGGATATCCTATTTTAATCGATTTTTGTTGATCTGGTTAGTTGTTATCGCGTATTATCGACTTTGATGACTTCTTTCTTTGGATTTTTGGGAATATCCATTTGATGGATTTGATATCGATTTCTATGGTTTTGATTCACGTCTTCGTATGTGAATTTTTGGTGATTGATTGTTTCTACAATCATTTCTGTGGTTTGTCACTTTAAAATACAAAGGTTTCTATACTAGTAGTAAATACTAAAATTCTTTCATTAAAACGATTTCGACACTATTTAAAATATAAAGCTCGCTTTTAAAACCGTTTTCCAATCTATTAGTATATACAAACCTTTACCTCATTCGTATGAGAAATCTAATTAAACGGCTTAGCAAAACAAGTGGTATGAAACGCTTGCGTTTACTTCATCGGTTAATTCTTGGACTTGTTCGATTGAACTCTCGTGACAATTTTCAAGTGGAAGTCTACAATATGTTCGTAAATATTTAAGTTAAGCTAGTGGTTATGGGACATTAAGCTAAACTCTTATATTTACTAACTTAGTGTAATTTACACTTATTTTCGAGTGGAAGTCTACAATTTGTTCGTAAATATTTAAGTTAAGCCAGTGGTTATGGGACATGAAGCTAAACTCATTTATTTACTAGCTTAGTGTAATTTACACTTATCGATCAATGACGATCCTTTGGTGATTTAGACTAGCGATGTGCGATGTCTCTTTGTCCGCATGGGGGAATATACCCCGTTCTGTTGAGCTTCGTCTCATTTTTTAGGGGCTAGCGACCCATGGTCTTTGGACCGTTCGTGGAGCAATCGGCTCGATAAGTCGGTGCATGGGGCGTATCTTTTTAAGTGCGTCGATGTTCGACTAGGCATGGGGCGTATCTTTTTAGGCGCATCGATGTTCGACTAGGCATGGGGCGTATCTTTTTAGGTGCGTCGATGTTCGACTAGACATGGGGCGTATCTTTTTAGGTTCGTCGATGTTCGACTGTGCATGGGGCGTATCTTTTTAGGTGCATCGATGCTCGGTTCATGGGATAGCGACCCGTTTGTGATACACGTGTTGGTGAGTTTTTATGCTCCCGTTTGTGATAGGCCTTCCCCTTTTGTGATTTCTGGATTTCTAGTTGATGATTTCTAGAATTTGTGTTTCACCGATTTTGATGATAGGCATTGATGGGCTATATCAATATTTGTGTTATGGTGAATAAATTAAAGAATGTGATTCTTTTTGGATGTTTGAGATGATTTGAGATATTGTATGATTTTTGTTGTTATTTGATGTATACTTGTCACAGTATGGCATTATTGTTATCCTACGTTTTTGTCATATCTATTATCCTATCTCGTTTTATCTGATATTTATAGCTAGGCTGATTCGTTTATTATTTTCATCTTAAATAATACTCGGGTCAGACCGAGGTATTTCAGGTGCTTCTGCTTGACTTCTTATCAGGGTTCATCATCTGATTTTTGGCTAACTACTTTAGATTAGTAGTTTTTGTTATTATATATTCGAGATAGAGACTCCTTGATGTATACATATTATTTTGTCTAGCACTTGTACCTATTCTTTTGTGATGTAGTGGATCTTATATGACCACTATTTTGATGTACACTTTTATGTGATATATTCATATCTGATTCCGCCTTTGTGATATGAATATCTGTGACTGATTTGTGTTATGTTTATTTCTATATTTGTTTCCAAAGTCCATATAGCCACTGTGTGGTAGCTTTGAGTTTGTATTTGATATGTCGGATTTCCTCTTGAAATGAAATGTAAGTTATATTTTCTGACATATCGGTACTCGCACAAAGCAATTGCACAGATGGTCGCTCCTCAACAGCCTTATTCTTCGCACTAGTCGATGGCATTACCCCGTAGTGTCCTTGGCTAGTGCGAGTATAGAGGTGGGGCGTCGCAGCTTGGTATCAGAGCCAAACTTCGGAACAATGTAGAATAATATAGCAAGGATCATTGTTCTAAGTCTTTCTTAGGAATCGTGCCATAGGATTTAATTTGAGTCTTCGTACCGTTCTATCCTATTTCTTTTTATGATGCCTTGTTTTATCAATCAAGTTTGTTTGATATTCATTCTGTGAATAACCTTCTTCCTCTTCTTTCTTTCTTAAAGAAGAGAAATGGTTAGACCTGGCAGTCCTAGCGCCGGTCAATCCAGTAGTCCTTCTCTGGATGGCGTATTCATGTCTGCCCTTGATGCCATTAATTTGTTTTGTGATTATCCTATTCGAGTTATTTTTGATACGGGTTCATCCCATTATTTTATATCAAAAGAACTTGTTGATTCTTTTTCTTTAAATATTATGGGCTTGATGACTTCATTGAGAATTGTGAATCCGGTTGGTGGAACCGCAACACTCAGTTTGCTTTGTAAAGATGTCAGGATTATTTTATATGATTATTCTTTTCGAGCCGATTTGCATGTTATGCGTTACTTAGGCTTCGAAATTGATTTTTTGGGGAAGGATTGGCTTGATCATTCTAAAGCCTATATCTTATGTCCTGAGCGGACTATATATCTTCGACATCCTCAATCTGTTAAGCAGATTTCTATTGTTCTTAAAGATTTCGATTTCCAAATTCGGTGGCATCATTTTATTCTTTAAACCTACATGATAGGGAAAATGTTATTTCTCCCATTCAAGTAGTTTGTGAATTTTCCGGTATTTTTGAGCTTGTCTTAGGATTACCACCTAAGCAATCTATTGAGTGGTGCTAAGGTCTTTTCAGTTCGACCTTGCCACCGGTTTTCATCAGCTACGAGTTGCGGAGGGTAGCATTCCACTTACCGCATTCCGCACTATTTATGATTCTTATGAGTGACCTGTGATGTCATTCGGTTTGTCCAGCTTATTTCATCCATCTTATGAATCGAGTATTCTGCGAATATCTCGATGAGACCATCCTTGTATTTATTGATTATGGATGAAAACAACAGTTTAAAATTTGCAAATCTTTTTAATAAGATATTTATAAGTATAATTGGATTTTGTTCTTAAAACGAACAAAGAATATTCATAAAATTTTAAGAGACATGTTTATCATATAGAAGATGATTTTGTGTTGTATTGCCCATTGAGTGCTTTAAGAATTCTGGTCGATGCGCCTGATCAACGTGATCGATAGGAATCTCCTAAACGCTGTGATGAGACAGTCAGACATAGTAAATTTGACTTGTAAAAAGTAATTTTTTCTAAAAGGATGATTACACAAAGTTAATTATAATTTTGAAAGTCTTAGCTTTTCGGGAAAGAGGATCATTTAGAAGAACTCTTTTCCGATGCTTTTATTCTTGCGATTCCCGAAGGGATCCAAGACTTTATTGTTTATACCGATACTAGTAGTATTGGTTTGGGTGTCGTTCTCATGTAAAAAGGGAACGTGTTATCGCTTAAACTTCTAGACAATTAAAGCTTGCCGAGACTGGATATTCACGATCTAGTGCTCGCGGCCATTGTTTTCGCTCTTAGAATTTGGCTGCATTATCTTTTGGGAGAGAAATTTGTTTTCTACACCGATCATAAATCTTTGAAGTATTTATTTTCTTAAAAGGAACTTAATTTGCGTCAACAGCGTTGGCTCGAGTTCCTTGCATCTTATGATCTTGATATTCTTTATACTCCCAGAAAGGGAAATCGTGTTGTCGATGCCCTTAGCCGAGAGCAACAAGCGGTTGTTTCTATGATGATATTCGAATGGAATGATCTCGAAACTTTGTCCACTTGTGTGGTTCGAGGTCGTGAATCCAATTCATGTTCATCTCTTGTTTTGTGTAGCCTTGAGGCTCATCCTTCTCTTTTAGACCGCATTCTTGAAGATCTTCTTCGTGCATGTGTTCTTGATTTTGGTGGAAGTTGGGAAGATCCTCTTGTTGAGTCTTCTTATAATAATAGCTTCCAATCTAGTATTGGTATGGCACCTTTTGAGGTATTCTACGGAAGGCCATGCTGATTTCCTTCGTGTTGGCTTAAAGCTGGTGAGAAGCTGGTTTTAGGTCCAGACTTTATCGGTGTTCATTTGTGTTTCACCTATGAAGGGTGTTGTGCGTTTCAGTCGATCGGGAAAAATTAGCACCTCAATATATTGGTACATTTCCCATCACCGAACGTATTGGTTCTGTGGCTTATCGCCTTTTATTACCGGCTCAATTTTCTGCTATTCATGATGTATTCCACGTCTCTCAACTACGAAAATGCCTTAGAGATTCCGATTCTATTCTTGAGCCCGGTGTAATTGAAGAAATTGAAGTTTCACCAAATTTGACTTATGAGCAACATCCTATTCGAATCATTGCTTCGGAGGTTTAGCGCCTTCGAAATAAAGATGTTCTTTTTGTGAAAGTTCAATGGTCCTCAAATCCTAGGGATTGTTCTTGGGAATCTAGAGAATTCATCGAGCAAACACATCCGAACTTACTCTCTCGAGCTCTTTGAGGTGAACTTCTTATTTCAAGTTTTCTTTCGTGTTGATATGCTTTTATGGTTGTTACTCTTTATTTTCCTATTAATTATTGCGAGGACGCAATTTCTTTAAGGAGGGGAGTTTGTAACAACCCGTATATTTTACTATTGCATATTTAAATGTTTTATTTAAATATAGCATCGTTAATCGGATTAAAGTCCAAAATGTTACTTTTTGTAAACAGTCGAATTGGGACTCGAGACCACTTCCATTGAGTCCAAAATGGCATTTACAACTTTTTTGAGTATAAACATCGATATGTTTGGAGTTGAGTAGAATTTTTCTATTTTTCTACTTTGGGCTTTGGGTTCGGGTTTCAGCCCACTAACCCATCTTAATACCCTAACTCAACTCCTCTTCACTCATTTTCATTCCTCATTTCCTAACATTCAAGCTCTAGAAAAAAATGAGGGAAAAGATTGGAAATTAGAATTCCAAAACCCTAGTTTGTTTTGGAAATGCAAATTCAAGTCCAAAATCAAGGAGAAGCTTAGGTAAGCATCCTCTTCATCTTCTCCATCTCTATCTCTCTTTAATTTCAGAAACTCCTAAACCCTAACTTAGGAAATATTTTCTTATTAGCTTAGATTGGAGCTTCTTGAGTTGAGGTTGAAGAGGAATTGGCCTTTCCTTTGTTTTAGAGCTTCTCATTCGTGTTTTTGGTGTTAAAGGTGAGTTCTATAACTCACATCTATGTCTATAACTTTCTTTGTTGTTAGGTATGAATTCCTAACATTTGTGCATGATCATTTCCTTTTGATTTGAATTGATTTGGTGAATTTTCCAAATTTTGGTGTTTTGGTCCAATTTTATGAAAATCCTACTATGGATGTTTGGACATTGATATTTGGGGTGTATCAAAGAGCCTTTAAGGCTGGGTTGTCACTTGGCATAAATCCCTAGTCGTCGTTGCTCGTCCGATCGCTTCCGAAACAAATTGGCCATCATTGGCCTAGGTTCATTCTGTGCCTGAGCTTCAGCTCAGACGTCTGGTATAAGGATCAGACGTCTGAGGCCGAGGAATAAATATTCTAGACGTTCAGCCCAGACGTCTGACCTTGCTTTCCAGACGTCTGGGAGATCCAGACGTCTAAGCTTACTTCCTAGACGTCTGGGTGATCTGGAATAGAATTTCCAGTACCTTGGCTCAGATGTCTGATTTATTGGGTCAGACGTCTGGTTGGTGTTCAGACGTCTGCCTTGTAATTTCAGACGTCTGCCTTGTAATTTCAGACGTCTGGAATCTTTCATGATTATTTCCAGAGAACAAATCCAGACGTCTGGATTCTAAACCAAACGCCTGGAACTGTCCATTTTGCCTATTTTAGGCTGTTTTGAGTGGATATCCTATTTTAATCGATTTTTGTTGATCCGGTTAGTTGTTATCGCTTATTATCGACTTTGATGACTTCTTTCTTTGGATTTTTGGGAATATCCATTTGTTGGATTTGATATCGATTTCTATGGTTTTGATTCACGTCTTCGTATGTGAATTTTTGGTGATTGATTGTTTCTACAATCATTTCTGTGGTTTGTCACTTTAAAATACAAAGGTTACTATACTAGTAGTAAATACTAAAACTCTTTCATTAAAACGATTTCGACACTATTTAAAATATAAAGCTCGCTTTTAAAACCGTTTTCCAATCCATTAGTATATACAAACCTTTACCTCATTCGTATGAGAAATCTAATTAAACGGCTTAGCGAAACAAGTGGTATGAAACGCTTGCGTTTACTTTGTCGGTTAATTCTTGGACTTGTTCGATTGAACTCTTGTGACAATTTTTGAGTGGAAGTCTACAATTTGTTCGTAAATATTTAAGTTAAGCTAGTGGTTATGGGACATGAAGCTAAACTCTTATATTTACTAGCTTATTGTAATTTACACTTATTTTCGAGTGGAAATCTACAATTTGTTCGTAAATATTTAAGTTAAGCCAGTGGTTATGGGACATGAAGCTAAACTCATTTATTTACTAGCTTAGTGTAATTTACACTTATCGATCAATGATGATCCTTTGGTGATTTAGACTAGCGATGTGCGATGTCTCTTTGTCCGCGTGGGGGACTATACCCCGTTCTGTTGAGCTTCGTCTCATTTTTATGAGCTAGCGACCCATGGTCCTTGGACCGTTCATGGAGCAATCGGCTCGATAAGTCGGTGCATGGGGCGTATCTTTTTAGGTGCGTCGATGTTCGACTAGGCATGGTCTTATCTTTTTAGGTGCGTCGATGTTCGACTAGGCATGGAGCGTATCTTTTTAGGCGCGTCGATGTTCGACTAGGCATGGGGCGTATCTTTTTAGGTGCGTCGATGTTCGACTAGGCATGGGGTGTATCTTTTTAGGTGCGTCGATGTTCGACTGTGCATGGGGCGTATCTTTTTAGGTGCGTCGATTCTCGGTTCATGGGATAACGACCCGTTTGTGATACACGTGTTGGTGAGTTTTAATGTTCCCGTTTGTGATAGGCCTTCCCCCATTTGTGATTTCTGGATTTCTAGTTGATGATTTCTAGAATATTGTGTTTCACCGATTTTGATGATAGGCATTGATGGGCTCTATCAATATTTGTGTTTTGGTGAATAAATTAAAGAATGTGATTCTTTTTGGATGTTTGAGATGATTTGAGATATTGTATGATTTTTGTTGTTATTTGATGTATACTTGTCACAGTATGGCATTATTGTTATCATACGTTTTTGTCATATCTCTTATCCTATCTCGTTTTATTTGATATTTATAGCTAGGCTGATCCGTTTATATATAAATAATCATATTCTATATACAAACACATATATAATATATTTGAAAAATCAAACTCAAGCATTAAGGATCAAGATATATATATGCTTTTATGCATAAAAACCATTAGCACACAAAATCTATATATATACATATATTATAAAAATAAGTGTTTAATTAGAATTACATGTCAAAGAAAATCATGATATGCATATAGACATATCAAAGGAGAAAATAGAAACTAGGCATGACCCTACTTTATGTAAGTAGATATATGCTTCAACTAATAAAATAGGATATATAGATATATAAGTACCAGGACAACAACTTTTACATGTAACTTAAAATATCATACAGACCTATATGACTTTAAGTAGAACAGACAAAATATATATACTTAAACTATGACATACTGTTACATATACAAGCAGATAATATATACATTATATACTTTAAGATTTTGCCTTCTGATATAAATTTACATCACAGGATGTACTTATATAAAGTATTACGTAGAACCAATATAACTTTACATACATATTAAAAATTTAAACTCAAATGTTTATTATTAAACTTATAATTTATGCAAATAACAGCAATTGCAACTTTAAACTGACCCATATAAACTAAATATATTATTATATACTATATATAATGCAAACTAATACAGCTTATCTGTATATTATTTCTCCTCACAAACAACACACACGTACGAACTGGAAAAATACAAACATATATGGATTATAAACAACTTTTTATAAACTCGTATATACTTACATACACTTATATATATATAACAAATATATATACACAAACATAAAAAAAATTATATGGAAACCTCAATATATATACTGAAATGAACATATTGTATATAACTCACGCATACAATTCGACATAAATGCTTAATAAAGTAATATATTACTTTCTACAAGATCAAATATATGACAATTTCATAATAAAATATACTGTAAGTCTATATACAGTGAATGTATTTTCTATATTTTAATACTATATCCTCTTTATGAACTGAAACTTGTAAATACCTTTTCAACATATATAAAAAAGTGCTAACGTATAAACATTATTTACAGTTATATATATACTGTTAACAACAAATACATATATTCAAAACTCTATATACTCTTATACCTAGAACCCATATATATATATATGTATATATCTAACTACATATAGCCTTATATATACAGTAAATTATCATATAAAATTTTCTTTCTGGGACGAGGTAAAAGCATATAGTATATAAAAATCTACACACATTATATAAAATAACCGAAAGGCAACATCATACGTGCAGAGTTTAAAACAGGGCCAAAGAGATATTTAGGCAACTATCTACTCGAATGTACAGATGAACAACTTCACCTTTATATATATATACTCTACTGTGAGACTTCAAAAATCTGAACATAGAAAATAAATATAATACTTACATAAAAATATAACATATAAGTTGTAAACTGTTGAATATATATATAGTGCTAACTTGTATATTACTTAACTGCTAATATGAAAAGGAAGTAGCGAGCTTGTTGGCTGAGTGAAGGTGGAAAACGAGAGGCAAAGGGTGTCGAGTTTGGGCTCACGGTGGATGGGGTAAGAGGGGTAGGCTATCGGGAAGGTGATGACGAGAGAGATAGGAGAGGGAAGGGAAAGGTGATGAGACGTGCATGTCGAGGCTTGCGTGCTCTGGTGGAAGAGGGAAAACTCGTGGGGAAGGTTGGAAAAATAAGAAGGGAAGGGAGATAGGTATGGAGCAGGGCGTGCGAAGGTAGATGACGAATGCAGATATATATCTAAGCTTTTAAAAATATAACTAATATTTATTATATTACTGAGAAGAACACAGAACGGAAAGGAAAGGAAAAGGCCAGCAGAATAAATTTTGAACCCATAGGAAAAGCAACAGTCACGCCCACTGAATTTAAGCAATAATAAAAGCTAAGTGGCCATTCAGTTTTATACCGTGCAGTGAATAGACAATGAATTCAAAAGGTTCAAAACGGTATCGATATGGTTACCGGTTTCACGGATTCCGCTGTGTACCGGACTTTAAAACACAGAATTGAATATACCGTAGAGATCAGCACCACGAGATGATCAAAACTGTATACAGATATCAGTGATGGGACCATCTAGTCAAAAGTCGATATTCGGTATCGAAAATGCTGCTAAAATGTCTGAATTAAGGTAAACGGGGTAGTAGCAGTCCAAATTTGGGAAAACGAAAGATGACGACTCACTCAGAAGATGATTTACAAATTTATCGTCTAAAAATATTCAAGTTTGGAAAACATTTTATTATCATCAGTATTAACTGATTTAAATTTAAATAGAATTACACAATAAAAATAAACTTCAATATTATCGTATGAAAATTTTCCAGTTGCTATGTTTAAATAGACGTATTTCAAATATTAAATTTTTATTTTCAAATTTTAATTGTTTAAAATTTCACAGAAATTCAATTAATTAAATAAATAAAATCACTAAAATTTATGGGTCGTTACACTCTCCCCCACTCAAAACTTTTCATCCCCGAAAAGGAAGGAGGTAGAAGAATAGAAACAACCAGAAGAAAATAGATTTGAAATATAAAATGCAACAGTTAATTCAAAACCAAATAAACTACATTTATTTTAAAATTTGGTTTATATTCAATTAGTTGATTTCAATTCATTTTATTAATTAAATCAAAGGTGGACACAATAAATTTGATTGGTTTCATTTCCATATATTTTTATTCAATTGATTTGTCTCCCATTTATTAACATTTATTACAAAATTTCCACAACAACATTTGTTTTATTTTACTCATCTACTAAATCTGTTTGGTCAACCATTGCTAATTCTATCTCAACATTCACTTCAACTATTCAAAACCATAGGGATGTCAGTTTTTAAATAAATTAATGTTCAACAATTTTGTTTAATCCATTTTATTAAATCAAATACTATTTATTATCCATACTTTATTGATCCAATTTAATGTATTTCAATCAATAGACTTGATTTCAATTTATTAGCATTTGTTACAAAATTTTCTTTCCAGAACAAAATTTATTTGATTTAACTCATTTATTTTATCCATTTGTCTTCAACTAAGTTGATTCCACTAAAATTCAAGTTCACTATCCATAGATCCCTATTAATTTGCTTAACTGTCATTCTCCTTTATTTGTTTAATTTATTCCACTTAATATACATTTTGTAACATATATTACATGTATAAACATCTTATAACCATATTTTATTCAACAAAATTTTCATTTTTCAATTTATTTTTCTTCGAGTAAAATTCCCTTAACAAAATATCATTTTTGATATTCTATTACTTATCTTGGTGTATACTATTTAATTTACATTCTAATTACATTTAAACTTTTCTAGGTAAGTTATATTAATGTCTTGAGTGTAATTAAACACTACACAAATTTTCCTTCTATCTACAACCATTATACTAAGCCAGATTTTAGTTTGATCAATTTATTACTTAAGTTTTCTTCTTGTACAACCCTTTATGTTACCCTAACATTTTGACTTTTTGAATATTCTAGGAAAGTTATATATATTAGAATGTAATTTAGTGTTATACAAATAAGTTTGTTTAAATTCATTATTTCAGGTTGGTTTGATTCTATTTATCATTTCAGATATTCCAATTATTCGAATATTTCACTTTATTTCAATAATTGAAACCATTTCTTAATATAAAACTTTAAGATTCAAATTTTCAGTTTCACTTATTTATATAAAGATCAATCACTTACATAAACACTAACAATTTACTATTAAACCATGTAGTATATAAATAAACAGTATTTTAAACATTTTAATTTATTTAGAAAGAAAGAGAAAAAAAGAAGAAGAAAAGAAGAAAAAAATGATCAAAATATCCTTTATATAATACTTTATCAAAATACTTTTATAACTCGATGTCTTAACAGGTTTATCCTCATTCTTACAGACTCTGGCCATGCGTTGATCAGGCGCAAAGCCAGATTTCTCCAAGTATTTAGTAGACCTGTTTCAACACCCAGTGAAAATACTCGAAAAACCTTCAAAACCGATATGGAAAGTACAATCCAAACAAATCAACCGAATCGAATCATGGATCGCAGATACACAATGGTTACGCATGGATCCCCCAGGAAACATCCGTACCTTTTAAGCAATCACTGCCTTGCGAATTTCGTCATGATAACAAAAAACTGTAGACCACGGATACACAATGGTTACGCCTGGATCCCCCAGGAAACATCCGTACCCTTTAAGCAATCACTGCCTTGCGAATTACGCTATGCAGTCGAGTTCATAAGACCATGGGTAACGCCATGGAATTCGAAGAACACTCGAGTATCATATCCAAAAAACCCAAATCAGAGAGAATAATATCGATAGAATGAATCCACAATGTGGCCACAAAGAGGATATCAAGCAGAAAGCACTTTCCATATCTTTACTTCGAAAATATGTATCATATAGTACCCTTTCAAATCAATTTCAAATATCATACTTTTATAAATTCCATTATATATAAGATTTCATTTTCAAATCGAATACTTTCCAAAATCAATAGTATATCAAATCACACTTATATAGACTTCGATTATATAAGATTTTGCTTTTCAAATTGAGTACCTTTCCAAATCAATAGTTTTCGAATCAACTTCATACTTATACAAACCAATTTTATATAAGTTCGATAACTCCCAAATCAAGTATTTAGTAAAATAAGGTTCTCAATTTCGATTTGTTTCAATATCAGTTTAGTTTCAAAATCATATACGATTTCACCAAATTATTTCTTCCAAATTAAATATCTTCAGTTTCAACGTTTCTAAAATACTATGTTTAGAAAATAATCCTATTTTTCAAATCAATATAATTTAGGTCAAACAAATTCATTTCCAAATCATCATATAAATACTGGGTTTTAAATTTTAATCTATTTTCGAAACCAAATATTTTTCTCAAAACCAATCATACCCAAAAATGATTACCAAGTTTATAACCATCCCTTTAAAACATTTAAACTATTTATTTCTATTTGAAAGATCCAATTTAGCTTTTGAAAATTATTATATATATATATATATAGTTTTATAAAAGATGTTACTAAGTTAAAACATTTAAAACTAAAATTTATATTAGTATAATTCAAAGTAGTCTTATTCATTTACTTAACAAAATAGTTTCAAACTTACTTAAATCATATTACTTCATACTTAAACATACAAAACTAAACTTATATACTTTATCAAATTATTTATACCTTTCAAAATTACTTAGCTTTGAAAAATTAAACCTCGATTTGGAAGTGTTCGAACATTCAAAATAGTCGGAGAAATCAAATTTCCAATCCAAGAGTTGGAAATCAGCAACCAAGTAGTAAATCAATTTCAATAGATAGGGTTATACCAAAACAAATCTGAAACTCGAGGACTGAACACCGTGCTCACTTCAAATCGTTTCAAATATTTATACATATATCTTTTGAATATCAAATCATACTTCGGAATTTGAAATCAAAATTGGTTTCACAAAATCAATCACATAGCAAAGCTACTAAAGTAGCCTCTCCCCCACTCTGAAACTCGAAAATCAATGTCGATGATGCGTGCACTCATCACCGAAATTATGAGTTCTGGACTTCTATTTTCTTGAAAACTTCTTTGAAATTTCTTCGAAATCATTGGAACTCATTTGAAGTCATTTGAAACGTTTCTTATTCGGAAAATACTTTCAAATCGTATTATTATATATTTTCAAAATCTTAAAACCAATTTCAAAATACCGGAATTCAATTACTCAAGTTTCCAATTTAAAACCCTTCAGTTACAAATCATTTTTATATAAATCAATTCCTTATATAATTTTCAAATTTCAAATCCTTTCGAAACTTCAAATTCTCGTTTTTAAAAGGTATATAATCCTTATCGAAAACATTTTCATTTTTATATATAGAATATAATCATGCTTATCAAAATAATAATTTCGATATATAAAACAATTTCTAAAATACAAACAAACATGATTTTTTTTCAAAGGATGGTTCAAGAATGGATTCCAAACAAGGATAGAGATTCAAATTAGAGGGATTCTAGTCAAAATAGAATTCTGACTAAAAGATAGGCTCGAACGAAGATGAGATGATTAAATTACAAAATAGAAGATGGATATACTTATATAAATCGCGGGCGACCTTAACCGAGTCAACCTTGACTTCAGGAATATGATCAATGCGGAATCCTAAGGTAAATCGACATTCGATCGCCAGAGATAGAATTTGGCATAACAAAAGATAGCAGCATCTAAACTGAGGGTATAGAAATCTCTGGTGAATCAATGCCAATTGTAAAAGAGTTTCACCCCGTTACAAATCATTCAAAGATTGGTGGGATCGCCGATTTTTATAGAGATCATTCGAAGCGGAGTTATGGGATGCTCCAGAATCAAAAGAATACAAATAGGGGGAGACAAGAATGGATTTCAGAACAAGTGGGAGCGTTCCAAAATTCAAAGGAAACCGAATCAAAGAGGAAGAGATTCAAGCACGAATGAAAGTAATTCTGTAATTAAATCTACTACATATGCTAAGTTTGCCTAAAACCTGGCTCTGATACTAACTGTAACATCCTGGTATTTTTAACTATTCACATCCACACACGTCGGACTTGAATTGCTCAAAATATTAGATTGTTAATTTATATTTGGAAAAACTCAGCATATACAGTAAATAAAATAATCACAGAATCACAGACACAAAGTATTATAACAGAATGCAACGGAATAGATTAATAAATAGTAGTTCATGAAGCTACTATATAAACAACAAAGTTTGAAATAAAATACAACAGAATATCTCAAATACAGACTGATGACATCTCTGAACAAATCAACTGGAAGAGCTGGAAGCTGAATCGATAGTTGGATCTCCAAGCGAAGCTCCAAACTTCAAAGGTGAGTCTCAAATGTTGTATCGCTCAGTCTGACCCGAGCATAAAGCAAAACACAAAACACTTGAGTCAGGATTAACATTCTTATATCAATAAATCCAACCCAAGTGAAATATAAACTGAAATACAAGCAACTCAAAGGATGTTTGGGATAACCATCCTCTAAGAATCCGGAACGATCTACTATGTAGAAATATACACTATTAACAACCAAACGTTATTATAACACCATGGTCATTTCAAAATAATTTATACTTCAAAACCCAAAATATCATTTCCATTTCAAATATATCTATTTCCAAATTTTAGAACTTTCAAAATTACAACACCTTCGAAACCGCACACTTTGAGATCATAATTCTTTGGAAACCATAACTTTGAAATCATATGATGCAGCAGCGGATAACAAAAATGATGAAACTGTGAAAGTAGCAATCGATGGACTAGAAGACACTGAATGGCCCAAATCTGTTGATCCAAAGATACCGGATTCTAGCTATCTTCGTCACGTTGATCACGCACGATACCGTGAAAGAAGATCTGCAATTCTTCGGACGTTGATCAAGCGCACTTGATACCGTGAATTGGCTTCTACGATCGTTGATTCGAGCGCACTCGAATGCCGAAAGAGGAGATAGGAGATCACACTCAACTACCAATTTAATGAAAGCACGAAGCTAAAAAACAAAAGTTTTATTCAAAATCAACTAACTCTTACAAGTGACACCACTCGCCTATTTATAGGCTTACAACACAATATTTACATCACAACTCATAGGTCGGCAATGACCTAACATTTGCGACCTAACACAAAAGCGACTCAACTCACACGACCTAACTATTACAACATCAAGCGACTTAACATACTCGCGACTTACGACTTATAGTATTTACATCAGTTACAATCATATGAGTTAAGAAAATTACAACCCACGACATAACAACTACAACAAAACGACCTAAAATACAACACACCCACGGCAGTAGCGACCTAAGTTCCTCCAGCGACCTAAGTCTTGCGACCTATTCTTGAGCGACCTAAAAATGGATGGCAGCGACCTAACTTCCAAGTGTATAAGGTCGAGCGATCTAAAATAAAGCGGCATCCTCATCAGCGACCCATCATAGGTCGTAAAACTATCTCGCGACCTAACTTAGGTCGTAACTCGTCAAAGCTGGTACTCGAAAGATCGGAGCGACCTAAAGTGAGCGGCATATGAGAGTTAGGTCGTTCGCGACCTAACTTTGATTTGTTTTCCTTGCTAGGTCGTAGCTCGCTTGAGCGACCTATCTCATTAACTCGCGCGAGTGTCTTCATGCTTAGCCCGTTAACTTGCGAGCGACCTTCGTTATGTTGCGAGTCTCCACTAGGTCGTTTGCGAGCTTCACTAAGTCGCTGGAGCGACTTAAAGGACTCGTTAGGTCGTTTGCGACCTAACACTTCACCACATTGGGCTGCATCATCTTGGGTCTCATTCTGGGCTGCATCATCATAACTTCCACCACTTAAACGGTTTAATAATAGATATAAAATAAAATAGTTTATAAATTAAATAGTTTATATTAAAAATAGTTTTATATTAAAATAGTATATATATATATATAATTTATAAAGTACAATATTTATAATTCCTCAAATCTCACAAATTTATTCAACTCAACTTCCAAATTCAAATTTAATTCAATCTTAATTTCATCAGTTTCAATTTAAACTCAGTTTCTAACTAGACTATTTCAAATTATATCGATTTCAAATACAGATTTGAACCATAAAATAAGCCATTTAAATTTCAATATATTTCAAATTTAAATAAAACCATACATATTTCCTTTCAAAACCATAGAAATCAATTTAAAATATTTATATATAGACCAACGGTGTCTGTATAAAATTTTCTATCCTATGGTCAAGTGATACGGATAATTATCATTTCAATCTGTAATCCCAAATTCAATGAAATGAAAATCGCTTGGGTTTATCATTTCAACCCATAACGATTTTCTCCTATTCTACAGATCGTTCGGGTATGTATCATTTCAACCCGTAAGGATTTCTATACTAACAGGGAACTTGCAAAGTGATAACAGATAAAAAATAATAATAATATAACATTTCAACAACAGAGATATATCATCAATAACAAATTAAATAACAATAGGATATGGTGTCATATCCCACAGGTGAACAATTTCATATAATAGCATATCATATCTAGCAATTTATAAAATTAACAGTTCAATTAAGCAGTATATTTCAATTGTCGTTTCAATTGAAATCAAATTTAATAAATATAAGAACGTTAATCGTGAGTGATTGCTCACCTTTCGAGGCTAGACAGATTTGACAAAGAATTAAGCTACGAATCCAAGCACGAATCTCAAAGCAGGGCAAGATTGAACTCGAATCAACGAACGAAGCTAAAATCTTGAAATTGACGAAATCAAATCGAATTGGATTGATGAAAAAAAATTGATATAAGTGAACTTATATCTATATATAAATAACTATGCATATAACCGTTTATATATAAATAATCATATTCTATATACAAACACATATATAATATATTTTAAAATCAAACTCAAGCATTAAGGATCAAGATATATATATATATACTTTTATGCATAAAAACCATTAGCACACAAAATCTATATATATACATATATTTTAAAAATAGGTGTTTAATTAGAATTACATGTCAAAGAAAATCATGATATGCATATAGACAGATCAAAGGAGAAATGCTACAGGTGCAATATAAAACATATGTAGGTATATGCATTAGAAAATAGAAACTAGGCATGACCCTACTTTATGTAAGTAGATATATGCTTCAACTAATAAAATAGGATATATAGATATATAAGTACCAGGACAACAACTTTTACATGTAACTTAAAATATCATACAGACCTATATGACTTTAAGTAGAACAGACAAAATATATATACTTAAACTATGACATACTGTTACATATACAAGCAGATAATATATACATTATATACTTTAAGATTTTGCCTTCTGATATAAATTTACATCATAGGATGTACTTATATAAACTATTACGTAGAACCAATATAACTTTACATACATATTAAAAATTTAAACTCAAATGTTTATTATAAAACTTATAATTTATGCAAATAACAGCAATTGCAACTTTAAATTGACCCGTATAAACTAAATATATTATTATATACTATATATAATGCAAACTAATACAGCTTATATGTATATTATTTTACCTCACAGACAACACACACGTACGAACTGGAAAAATACAAACATATATGGACTATAAACAACTTTTTATAAACTCCTATATACTTACGTACACTTATATATATAACAAATATATATACACAAACATAAAAAAAATACAGAATGTTAACGCTAAAATTGTGAACGCTAACACCCGGTGTGAGTTGTGACAAAGTGAAAGCACCACCCGTTTGCACGGGAACTAAAGGTAAATAGAAAATAGCAAAAACAGAAAAAAGACAACGATTTTTATAGTGGTTCGGCTCAAAGTCAAGACTACATCCACTTTATCTCTTCTTTATTGTTGATTTGATTACAACTTTGACAATGTTTACAATGAATCTTCGGCTACAATACAATCAAGACAAGCTAGAACTTTGACGGTGAATTGCTCTTCGGATTCATGTCGAATGTGGTTGATCTCTTCTCTCGACTCTTTGAAGTGTTGTTGGCAAATGAAATGTTGTGGAGGTTGAGAAAGTAGCAGAGCTTCGACGCTTCCAAGCCCCGAAAAAAGGTCCCCTTTGAATGCGGAGTAGGCGAAGTATTTATAGGAGAGGCTGGACTTAGGTCGTGAGCGACCTAAGGGTAGGTCGTAGGTCGTGAGCGACCTAAGGGTATATCGTAGGTTGTTGGCGACCTAAGGGAGTGGTTAGGTCGTAAGTCGCTAGCGACTTAAGGGGTAGTAGCATGAAGAGTTGCTGTCGAATGTGGTTGATCTCTTCTCTCGACACTTTGAAGTGTTGTTGGCAAATGAAATGTTGTGGAGGTTGAGAAAGTAGCAGAGCTTTGACGCTTCCAAGCCTAGAAAATGGTCCCCTTTGAATGCGGAGTAGGCGAAGTATTTATAGGAGAGGCTGGACTTAGGTCGTAGGTCGTGAGCGACCTAAGGGTAGGTCGTAGGTCGTGAGCGACCTAAGGGTAGATCGTAGGTTGTTGGCGACCTAAGGGAGTGGTTAGGTCGTAAGTCGCTAGCGACTTAAGGGGTAGTAGCATGAAGAGTTGCGGTATAAAGAAGTGGCGACCTAAAGGAATGACGACCTAAGGGAGTGGCGACCTAAGTATGTTGAGGCATGGCTTCATAGGTCGTTGGCGATCTAAAGGAAGAGGTAGTGTATGGATTAGGTCGTGAGCGATCTAAAGAAAGAAGAGGCATTTGGCGACCTAATGGAAGATGCTAGGTCGCGAACTAATGGAACGACCTAATGGAGCGACCTAATGGAAGATGCTAGGTCGTGACCTAATGGAAGATGCTAGGTCGCTTGTCCCGGTAGGTTATTAGGTCGCTCAGTCTCTTAATACGTTGAGCCGTTGGGTCGCTGGGAAGTTAGGTCGTAGCTTTTAGGTCGTTGCTTTCTTAACTCGTTACAAGCTTAAGTCGCTAGGTCGCTTGTTCTTTATCTCATTAACTCGCTGGAGGCTTTGAATTGTTAGGTCGCTGAAACCTTTAGGTCGTTGATCACTAGGTCATTGAAGCTTTTAGGTCGCTGAGACTTTTAGGTCGTTGAAGCTTTTAGGTCGTAGGTCGCTGAACGACCTAATAAGGACTTGCTCTGTTGAGATGCTAAGTTGACCAATCTCTGAGACGAACTATCTTTGGTTTCTCGGTCGATCTTTTGGTATCAAGGCCTTGCTAAAAAGGCGGGATAACACTTGCCCCACAAAACATGCCTTGCGGTAGGAAGGTGTGTTTTGTAATGCCATAAGCCGGATGTTCATATCTTGTTGATGACCTACAAAGGAATTGACAGTTTTATGTGGCCCCAAATGACGGCCGTTCGGGATCGAGCTATTTGGGATGAAGTGTGGCCGTCAACGGCCAAGCGCCTGACTTCAAATGGCGACCGTTTGTGATCGAGTCATTTGAGGTGAAGTGCGACCGTGCGCGGTCAGGTGCCGTTCATGGTCAAGCGCTTTACTTCGAATGACGACCGTTAGGGATCGAGTCATTTGTGGTAAAGTGCGACCGTGCGCGGTCAAGTGGCGGAGCTCAGATGACGACCGTTCACGGTCAAGCGCCTTACTTCAAATGACGACCATTCGGGGTCGAGCCATTTGCGGTAAAGTGCGACCGTGTGCGGTCAAGTGGCAGATCTCAAGTGACGATCGTTCGGGATCGAGCCGCTTGAGGTGAAGTGCGACCGTTCACGGTCAAGCGCCTAACTTCAAATGACGATCGTTCGGGATCGAGCCATTTGAGGTGAAGTGCGACCGTGCGCGGTCAAGCGCTTATCTTCATATGATGATTGTTCGGGATTGAATCATGTGAGATGAAATGTGACCGTTCACGGTCAAGCGCCTTACTTCAAATGACGATTGTTCAGGATCAAGCCATTTGTAGGAAAGTGCGACCGTGCCCGGTCAGGGGCGGACCCTCAAATGACGATCATTTGGGATCGAGCTATTCGAGGTGAAATGTAACCGCTCATGGTCAAGCGCCTTACTTCAAATGACGATCGTTCGGGATCGAGCCATTTGAGGTAAAGTGCGACCGTTGGCGGTCAGGGGGTGGACCCCAAATGACGATCGTTCGGGATCGAGCCATCTGAGGTCAAATGTGATCGCTCACGGTCAAGCGCCTTACTTCAAATGACGATCACTCAGGATCGAGCCATTCGAGGTAAAGTGCGACCGTTGGCGGTCGGGGGGTGGACCCCAAATGACGACCGTTCGGGATCGAGCCATTTGAGGCGAGTTTTCCTGACCTCAAATGACGACCATTCGGGATCGAGCCATTCGAGGTGAGGTGAGCTGATGTGTGCCCAGGGGGGCATTTGAGGTGAGGAAATGTGTGCCCGAGAGGACTTAATGTTGGAGGGACCTAGCGTTACCGATGCTAGATTCACGTTCGGGTGAGTTCCTGGATCATTGGTTATGGCGGTTCAACACCATCTCAGAGCATGCCTAGGGACCGTTCGTGATCCCGTACATGTGTAAGCGGCTTAGCTGTTTTAGAATTACAAGTAGCATTCTTTTACTGAAAATGAGTTTTTAGTAGATATGTCAAACAGAATCAAGTCCAATCATGAGAATAGAAAAACAGAAACAAAACAGGGATGTCAAAGTGCAAACACCTACACTGCTACGATAATGAGTCATTTCAGAGCATGCCTGAGGATTGTTCGTGATCCTATACATGTGTAAAAAGACTTAATCGTGTTGGTGTGGGGTTTACTACTTATTCGTCATTATCCCAATTATTCAATGACAAGTTGACGTCTCGATCCCGATACATCGCCAGCAGGTGCAGGTGGTGGCGGTTCCCGTTCCACAGCCGTCACTCCCCTTTTCACATATTTCGATAGTAGGCCATTGCGGACATGCCCTTCAATTTCATCCTTCAAGTGTCTACAATCATTTGTACTATGACCATTCATCTCATGGAATAAGCAGTACTTGTCTGATTTTCTTTCACTGCTGGCCGGATCCCTCCTTATTGGCTTGCGATAAGAAATCTGTCCTTTAGTGTCTTGGTAAATTCGTTCCAAACTTTCGTTTAATTCCGCATAAGTGGTGAAACGTGGCTCCCTCCGTGCTCGCTTTGACATATCATCGTCATCTTCAGCTTTTCGTTTTTCTTTGTCTTTGCCAAGATCTTTTTCAAGAGGTTTTCCGCCTTTGAGTGCATAAATTTATATTCCTTCTCCTTCTTCTCTTTCAGCTTTTGCATCTTCTAATCGTAAGAACCCTTCGGCCTCATGGAAAAATTCTCCTAAATCCATAGGGGGATCTCTGGTCAATGAATTCTTGAACTTTGTGCCGTCAGCTATGCCCGACACGGCAGCCATTAGAACCATGGATGGATCTGGTCGATCCACCGATGCCACAGCTGCGTTGAATCGCGTCAAAAAGCTCCTCAAAGATTCTCCAGTTCTTTGTTTTAGTGCTGTCAAACTCATAACATTCTTGGGCCTCGAGATATGGACCCTAAATTGTCTCATAAACCTTTCAGTCAAATCATTCCATGTCCCGATAGATCCACTTTCCAGTTGTCTGAACCATAACGCCGCAATATCTGTCAAATACAATGGAAAGCACCGGGCCATAACTTCCTCTGATGCCCCCAGTACTTCCATATGCCTCATATATTTTGTTAGATGAACCGTAGGGTCTGTCCTTCCATTATACATATCCAACGATGGTAGCTTAAAGTCTGGTGGGTTCTTAGTTCGCCTGATTGTCGTGGTAAAAGGACTCCTGTTCACATCCTCCAAGTCCTTGTTTACCAAACCACCTCTCATAGCCTTTTGACCATTTCCACCAATCTGTCGTTGTCTCCTAGTTGTAGTCCTCGCCCATTGCTTTCGTTTTGCCCCCCGAGTTCACGAGGGGATGGTGGAATCTGTTCTTCTAGCTGGGTTCCTGTTCCTCTTTGATTCTGTGTTCTAAGTTGTCCAATCTGATGAAACAAATTCTGGATCAACTCCTCTTGCCTTTTCATCATTGCCTACATCTCATCCCTGGTAACAAAGGCTGAAGTTTGGTTTTCTCTTTAGGAAGCCTCTTGACTTCCTTCATGCGGACTGCTCTCTGGTCTTTGCCTTCTACTCGATCGCCTTGCCATAATTTCCCAGATCCAAACCGACGAATTCTCTGATCTCACCCTTAGTTGACAAAATTCCTGAGTTCGGTTCTCAGTGAAAGCACCAAAATGTTAACGCTAAAATTGTGAACGCTAACACCCGGTGTGAGTTGTGACAAAGTGAAAGCACCACCCGTTTGCACGGGAACTAAAGGTAAATAGAAAATAGCAAAAACAGTAAAAAGACAACGATTTTTATAGTGGTTCGGCTCAAAGTCAAGCCTACATCCACTTTATCTCTTCTTTATTGCTGATTTGATTACAACTTTGACAATGTTTACAATGAATCTTCGGCTACAATACAATCAAGACAAGCTAGAACTTTGACGGTGAATTGCTCTTCGGATTCATGTAGAATGTGGTTGATCTCTTCTCTCGACTCTTTGAAGTGTTGTTGGCAAATGAAATGTTGTGGAGGTTGAGAAAGTAGCAGAGCTTCGACGACTCCAAGCCCCGAAAAAAGGTCCCCTTTGAATGCGGAGTAGGCGAAGTATTTATAGGAGAGGCTGGACTTAGGTCGTAGGTCGTGAGCGACCTAAGGGTAGGTCATAGGTCGTGAGCGACCTAAGGGTAGATCGTAGGTTGTTGGCGACCTAAGGGAGTGGTTAGGTCGTAAGTCGCTAGCGACTTAAGGGGTAGTAGCATGAAGAGTTGCTGTCGAATGTGGTTGATCTCTTCTCTCGACTCTTTGAAGTGTTGTTGGCAAATGAAATGTTGTAGAGGTTGAGAAAGTAGCAGAGCTTCGACGCTTCCAAGCCTGGAAAAAGGTCCCCTTTGAATGCGGAGTAGGCGAAGTATTTATAGGAGAGGCTAGACTTAGGTCGTAGGTCGTGAGCGACCTAAGGGTAGGTCGTAGGTCGTGAGCGACCTAAGGGTAGATCGTAGGTTGTTGGCGACCTAAGGGAGTGGTTAGGTCGTAAGTCGCTAGCGACTTAAGGGGTAGTAGCATGAAGAGTTGCGGTATAAAGAAGTGGCGACCTAAGGGAATGACGACCTAAAGGAGTGGCGACCTAAGGGAATGACGACCTAAGGGAGTGGCGACCTAAGTATGTTGAGGCATGGCTTCATAAGTCGTAGGCGATCTAAAGGAAGAGGTAGTGTATGGATTAGGTCGCGAGCGATCTAAAGAAAGAAGAGGCATTTGGCGACCTAATGGAAGATGCTAGGTCGTGAACTAATGGAACGACCTAATGGAGCGACCTAATGGAAGATGCTAGGTCGCGACCTATTGGAAGATGCTAGGTCGCTTGTCCCTATAGGTTATTAGGTCGCTCATTCTCTTAATACGTTGAGCCGTTGGGTCGCTGGGAAGTTAGGTCGTAGCTTTTAGGTCGTTGCTTTCTTAACTCATTACAAGCTTAAGTCGCTAGGTCGCTTGTTCTTTATCTCATTAACTCGCTGGAGGCTTTGAATTGTTAGGTCGCTGGAACCTTTAGGTCGTTGAAGCTTTTAGGTCGCTGAGACTTTTAGGTCATTGAAGCTTTTAGGTCGTAGGTCGCTGAACGACATAATAAGGACTTGCTCTGTTGAGATGCTAAGTTGACTAATCTCTGAGACGAACTATCTTTGGTTTCTCGGTCGATCTTTTGGTATCAAGGCCTTGCTAAAAAGGCGGGATAACATAGAAACCTCAATATATATACTGAAATGAACATATTGTATATAACTCACGCATACAATTCAACATAAATGCTTAATAAACTAATATATTACTTTCTACAAGATCATATATATGAAAATTTCATAATAAAATATACTGTAAGTCTATATTCAGTGAATTTATTTTCTATATTTTAATACTTTATCCTCTTTATGAACTGAAACTTGTAAATACCTTTTCAACATATACAAAAAGGTGCTAACGTATAAACATTATTTACAGTTATATATATATATATATTGTTAACAACAAATACATATATTCAAAACTCTATATACTCTTATACCTAGAACCCACATATATATATACGTATATATCTAACTACATATAGCCTTATATATACAGTAAATTATCATATAAAATTTTCTTTCTGGGACGAGGTAAAAGAATATAGTATATAAAATTTACACACATTATATATAATAACCGAAAGGCAACATCATACATGCAGAGTTTAAAACAGGGCCAAAGAGATATTTAGGCAACTATCTACTCGAATGTACAGATGAACAACTTCACCTTTATATATATATACTCTACTGTGAGACTTCAAAAATCTGAACATAGAAAATAAATATAATACTTACATAAAAATATAACATATAAGTTGTAAACTGTTGAATATATATATAGTGCTAACTTGTATATTACTTACCTGCTAATAAGAAAAGGAAGTAGCGAGCTTGTTAGCTGAGTAAAGGTGGAAAACGAGAGGCGGAGAGTGTTGGGTTTGGGCTCGCGGTGGATGGGGTAAGAGGGGTAGGCTATCGGGAAGGTAATGAAGAGAGAGATAGGAGAGGGAAGGGAAAGGTGATGAGACGTGCATGTCGAGGCTTGCGTGCTCTGGTGGAAGAGGGAAAACTCGTGGGGAAGGTTGGAAAAATAAGAAGGGAAGGGAGAAAGGTATGGAGCAGGGCGTGCGAAGGTAGATGACGAATGTAGATATATATCTAAGCTTTTAAAAATATAACTAATATTTATTATATTACTGAGAAGAACACAGAACGGAAAGGAAAGGAAAAGACCAACAAAATAAATTTTGAACCCATAGGAAAAGCAACAGTCACGCCCACTGAATTTAAGCAATAATAAAAGCTAAGTGGCCATTCAGTTTTATACCGTGCAGTGAATAGACAAAGAATTCAAAAGGTTCAAAACGGTACCGATACGGTTACCGGTTTCGTGGATTCCGCTGTGTACCGGACTTCAAAACACAGAATTGAATATACCGTAGAGATCAGCACGACGAGATGATCAAAACTGTATACAGATATCAGTGATGGGACCATCCAGTCAAAAGTCGATATTCAGTATCGAAAATGCTGCTAAAATGTCTGAATTAAGGTAAACGGGGTAGTAGCAGTCCAAATTTGGGAAAACGAAAGATGACGTCTCACTTAGAAGATGATTTACAAATTTATTGTATAAAAATATTCAAGTTTGGAAAACATTTTATTATCATCAATATTAACTGATTTAAATTGAAATAGAATTACACAATAAAAATAAACTTCAATATTATCATATGAAAATTTTCCAGTTGCTATGTTTAAATATACGTATTTCAAATATTAAATTTTTATTTTCAAATTTTATTGTTTAAAATTTCACAGAAATTCAATTAATTAAATAAATAAAATCACTAAAATTTATGGGTCGTTACAGTAATAACTAAATGAATGTATATTCAAATGTTCGTTATGGCAGGCGTGAAATATTGTAACAACCCACTCTGAAACAGACCTAAATTCCGACCCAGAAGAGGCACATCGAAACTTAGGCTCGTTCCAATGTTGGCTGTCGGTTAGTAAGAAGAAAAACTATACAGAGCTATCTATTTATTTTTTCAGAACTCACAGCGGAAGGAATAAAATATAATAACAATGATACTACCCATTTATTTCAAATCATTCCAAATGTCATAATACATAACAACAACCCGTACAACATTTTGTTCAAAAATACATTTCTTGGGCACAATAGAAAATAACAAGAAAAGGTAGATAATACACTAGTACAAAAAGTGCATATTGCTTCGCCTCATTTGCATCGGTTGAAGTAAAAACTGATGCAAATAGAACTATTTGCATCAGTTCTATCTTAATAACTGATGCAATTGGTACGTGGAAAGCAATAGATAATAAAAAAATCAAATTTGCATCAGTTCTCACCAACAACCGATGCAAATAGTTTTAGTCGCATCGGTTTTAAAGTCAACCGATGCAACTACATGTTGATGGCAATATAAATTTAGGTGGGAAATAATGAAAAATTGGCTCCAAATTTATTTGGACAAATGTTCTCCTTCATCCTCAATACCCCCACTTCGAAAAAATAATAATAATAATAACATGCACTCCCCTTCTTTTCATTTTCAAAATCGAACAATAGAAGAAAAAATTAAAACGAAGCTTTTGAAAATTTTAATGGCGAAGATGGCAGCAAACTGGAAATCGATTTACAATAAGAAATCCACGGCCGAGCATCTCAAACAAATAAAAATCGAAATCAAAGCAGTTCGATAAAATTTCACTGCCCACTGATTTGTTCGTTTTGCTCCCAAATTGGATCCGATGGATGCTCAAAAAAAATCTTTTGTTAGTGTTGCAGATTTGCATGAGGATTTGAATCCGCATCTTCAAGCATTAAATTAGGAGACAGGTATTAACAATCAAGTTCTCCTATATCCTTCTTTTATTTTTTATTTAATAATTCTTCCATTCTACATGGGTTTTGTATTCTACATGGGTTTTGATACAATTTTGTTATTGTTTGGATCCTTTTGGAAAGCATGATTGTGGTAATCTCTACGATTTTGTTATTGTTTGTATTCTACATGGGTTTTGTATTCTACATGGGTTTTGTATTCTACACGTGTTTTGATACTTGATGTCATGACCTAGGCAATGCAATCGCTTTTTGATACTAAATTCATACTGAAAGTGAAGGTAGTTAGTGAGTTGTATATGTGGTGTTGAGTATGTGGTAGAGGAGTTCTATCTGTATAGGTATGGCAGCAAGCAGGTTGTTATAGGATATGGTAGACAGTATGAAGAAGCAAGTTGCACGGTAGAGGAAGTAAGGCAATAAGGTCAATGGTGATGGTGATGGTTCCACTTATAGTGGGCAGTGGTGATAAGGCAGATGTAATTTGTGAAGTAGAGACTGATGTTGCAAGCAGGGTGCAGGTTGATTAGAGTGACTGAGACGGAGGTATGTAGTAGTTGTAGTTTGATGAAGTTTGGCAAGGGGTAGAAGTTGTTGTTCAGGTGGGTAGGTTGGTTTGTGGGTGGAATTAGAAGTAGTGACAGTGCATTGTTGTTGTATTGGTTGGTGTAGTTGTTATAGTGCAACAATTGTTATTGAGCAGTAATGGTGAAGTGTAGTTGCAATGTTGTAGAGGGGAAGCAGTGATGAAGGAAGATGTATGATGCTGTATGGAAGTGAATGTTGAAGAGCAGTTTGGGTGAATGGTTGTCTATGGAGAGTAGTTATGGAGATTGTTGTATGAAGCTTCAGGTAGTAAGAGCAGTTTGTATGAAGAACAATTTGTATGAAGCAGTTTGGGTGAACCAAGTTGAGGATGTATGTGGATGGATTGTAATGGGATAAAGGTAGGATGTTGTAACATGTAACAGTGTGTATGTGCACTGGTTGGATGAAGGTAGGATGTGGTAATGGGATGAAGGTATGAAGTAGGCAACTCAGTGAGAAGTTTAAAGATGAAGTGGGCAAGGCACTGGTATGTGCACTGAATTGCAAGCAAGCAGGGTAATTTGTTGATGAATGAATGATAAGTTGATGTTGCAGGCAGTAATTTGTTAATGGGTAGAGGAAGTTGTGTGAAGTCTGATGGTCAGAGAATTGTATGCAGGTTGGTTGTTTGAAGGAGTAAAGGTAGTAAGTGAAGTGTAGTTGCAGTTTGTTGGGGGGTGTTTGAAGGCATGAGTACAGCCAAAGCAGCATTGCAGAGTGACACCAGAGTAATTTCTGGTACAATATACGCGCATTACTTGAGATGACCAGTGAAATCCAAAAGAATATATCCAGGGGAAAGGAAAACTAGATCAGATAAGTTGAATCCATCTCACATGTACTGAAGTGGTGAGTGATAGCTTAAAAATTTCTAATTTTGCTCAAGCAATAACAAATAAATGCTGGCCACTCGAAGCTGAATTTTGCAGTTGAAATCCAAATATCATAAATAATTTGGTTTCTGTACTTATCTTGCAGTAATCTAATCACTTCATAACCGTGCTTAAAAATTCTTGGACAGCTTGATAAAAAAGCAAAGCAACTGAAGCCCTTGCTTTAGGTCACTATATTAATAGAATCAGGTTCTTTCTTTGCATAATAATCTTTCAATTCTACCTGTTACTTTCTGTTGATTACTTGCTACTTATTTTTTTCTTTTTTACTTTTCATTTTTTGTACGTTGCTATATAGTACTGTTTAGTACATACACTATAGCAAAATATCCTACATGCTGAGAATGAAATACTAGAAAGCAAATTGGTTGTGGACCTCAAAAAAGCTGTATATATTTTTATTTGCTTTTCTATTGGTACAGTTAGTATATATTTTCCTATCAACATCGAGGACAATATACTTCTAGACTATTTATTAAAGGGATATACATGTATATTGCCAATATGAGTTGCTATAGTATTACTTCACGCAATCATCAATCATGTTGTCTAGAAACATTACATTTAGATATTGCTGAGAACAGCAATGTAGTTAGTTTTATCTGCTACATCAGTCTGAACAACCACTAGTTTCTAGATGTCATAGCCACTATATTTCCCATACCTTCGCTTCAGTTGCATATGTCAACTCTTTTCTCTTCGAAAATAAAATAAAAATTGATAACTACAATAAGCCTAATTGGATGTGTTACTTGTTGAAGACCTTCCTAACATGTTAGTCAGTTTAGATTTGTACTTTTCTTTGAAAAGATGAGTCTAAATCGAAACTTCTTTACATACTCTTTTGAGATGGTCGATCAGATTTAAAAGTGTAAAATATGAAAAGTTGACGTATGTGCATCCTAATCCTGTTACAAGGAACAGTTATCAAGGAATCAGATACCCCTTCATAACTTATGTTTCTTTCTGCACTTCAGGAACTAATAACTTATACTGAACTAACATCATAAACAAATCAATTGGGATTGCTTTAGAAATTAATATTGGATCAACATTACAAATTATACTGCACCAGTGGTTCATCAAGTTGAATATTAACTTTATTTCATCATCTACTCAGGCTTATTTTTTATTATTGTTGTTGTTTCTTTATGTTTGCTTTCTGCAGATGAGTGGATCAACTATGTTAAACCTTTCACTGCTGACTTCTGATATGTGGGCTGTTCTAATTCGCATTTTTGCTTATCATCAAAAGGTCATATGTTATGCATATTTTCCCAGGTATCCAAAAAATAAATAAATGCTGATATTAATTCCATATCCGTTTGTTTATTTTGAGCCTGCAGGTCGACTGGATGTACTTTATCTCCTTTGGTGCTGTTGCAATCGGACTTGTCATATATTCAGCGTAATTTCTATAATTTGTATTTGGTAAGGTAAAGCCTTCGAGCTAATGCTTTATTTGCATGTTTCAATGAAGAGGTGAATGAATTGGGTGTCTGAAGCACATAGGAACTCATGGCATGTGTTGCTGGATGCGAGTATGATTGTGGTGGGGGAGGATAGGCTCAGTCTTGCTCTTCATAGGCCTGATTTTGTGATTAGCACGCTTGATGATGTGAGGGCGGAGCCTGAAAGGATTACTTGCTTGCTGGTTAAGAGGAAGTCTTTTGATGCTGCTACATCACCACAGGTTTAGTTTTCATGAGAATTATATAGAGAGTTTTTATGTGAGGAGAAAGTGAATGCAAAGTTGGACTTGAGTCTGTGTATTACTGTCATGCATTTCTATGCACATTTGGGTTGAATATGTTGTGTAATAATGAGATTTTTCCTTGCAAATATTGAAATTGTTCATGTTTCTAGTTCGCGAGTTTTTTTGTCAAGCTTGTGGCATTTGGATTATCAAATATATATATATAGTCTATTTGAGTACTGTAATAATGGTTTCTGAGGGATTAGTTTGCATCAGTTGTTATAAAAAACCGATGCAATAGAGGGATTAGTTTGCATCGGTTTTCAATAACAACCTATGCAAAAAGGTTAGTAACAACCATGATATTTTGCATCAGTTGTTAGTAACAACCGATGCAAAAAAGACCTTTTTGCATCGGTTTCGGAACTGATGCAAAAGTGTTAAGCCTGTTGCATCGGTTGCATATGCATCGGTTGCTGAACTGATGCAAAAGGGGGGTAAACAACCGATGCAAATGGCCTGTTTTGTAGTAGTGATAACTGCCACAAGCTTCACTCTCGCCATCTTCAAGCATCATCAACTCCTTCTCTAACCTATGTTGTAACGAGGAGGGAGTCAGAACAACAAATGTCTGGTGAATAGAAATCTCGAGCCTTACTATTTCAGTACTTCGGTAGTATAATTTAAGTAAGAACATGTCTTATGTAACTGAACCATTTAATACTTTATATAAGGAAAGGAGGCGTGTCCTCAAACAACCACTTAATGCCTTCCATTCCTAAAGCAGGTTTCCTAATCCCATAACCCATAACCAATGTCATAAATATCTAACAATGTGAGAGATAGAACCCAAAGCACTTAATACCTTTTAAGGAAAAATAGGCAGACTCTGACCATTTAAGACTGCAATTGAGGTAGGTCCCCGTCATTTAATATGTGTTCCCAAGGCGGACTCACATAGGTATCTATCTAGCTGACATTGCATGGAAATCTCTTCGGGCACTTGTTATTTCTTATAGAAGCGGACCTTTTCGAGATATCCTTAATTGTTCCTAAACCCGATCCCGGCTATTTAATACTTCGTTTAGGGAAAAGAGGCGGTCCCTCAAACAACCACTTAATACTTCAAGACCCCGAAGCAGGCCCTTCGTATTATGACCCATACTAATTATGAAATCTCACATTAGCCCGACTATTCGTAGGAACTGGTAGCCAGATTAGCTGGGTAGATTTACCCTATAAAATTTGGTACTAACCTCGTGTCATTATAAATATTATCATAGGAGATATATTACATCAGCCCCAAAGTCACACTGTTGGTAGCCAGATTAGCTGGACAGACTTCTGTGTCCCTTTTGACTGACCTCGCATCATTTTGACTTAGCCATAATTTAAATACTCTATATATATAATACTCATCTCACTGTTCTAGAATCAAGGCCTTATAAGGAATCTTCCTTATTTCGCCTTAAAACATCAATTACTTTCCTAAGGGGTATTTAATGGCAATCATTACTTAATTAACTATGCCATTATACGTTATAATTATATGTTTATTACGCTAATTAATATATAAACAAATACACATTTATTATTCTATGTGTGCAGAGATTACGCCCCAACTAACGTTAAATGTCAATTTCTTTTAACCATAACAATACGAGCCTTTCTTTTTTCTTCTATTTACCAATAATGTCCAAATTCCAATATCCATAACAAAGGATACAAGGATTCAATACTCATATCCAAAATTGCAATACATAGACTTGTATATAGAATCTAAATCCAACTTATCTCATATTAAAACAATGGAATAAACCAAAAAAAGAAAACTTACAATTTAATCAATTCTACGCTCTATTCAACTTCTTTTACATGAATTTAGGTAAGGGAATTTCTATTAAATTTTATACAAATAGGCGGTGTAAACCACGAATAAAGATTCATCCTTTGCACACTATTTCTCAATTAAATCCCTTAATCAAAGTTGGAGAAGAAGAATAAGAAGTGGAATAGAAGGTTGAATACATAAACCGCAAAATCCACAAAACTCCATTATTTTAAAACAAAACAATTAATATTCCAATTATAAGAATTGACATTTCGCTTTGGGGGAATTTTGGGGATTTTTAATATTATGTTTTCGTAATCCAAAGCTCCTCAAGGCATATATCAAATCCAAACTATACTATTCAACTAGCAAAATAGAAAAACTAAGATTTTCACTCACAGTTCGTCCTTAGCTTTGCTTCTCTTTGGATTTGCAATAACCATTATAATCTCCTTCAGATGTCTTATTTTAGATATATACAACAAAAGGATTTGTGTGTGTGTATTAAATTTAGAAAGGTTGGAGAAGAGGTTTAGAAATTAAATAATAAACAAAGACAGACTAGGATTTCTTATCTAAAACCCTAATATAGTTTTCTTAATCTAAAAAGAGATAAACTGTCGGAGCTACGGTGATGGTCCCAAAATATTTGTGAGCAAAAGAAAGGGGTCTAGGGTCTTATTTATAGTGGTTGAAACGCACCAGGATCGTAGGATGAAAATAGTCTGAGATGAATAAATCTGGAGCATTTAAAATAAGAAACCCTAGCCGCCACCTGTGTAGGAGCAGTCGACCACCCTTATACCATCGGTCGACCGCTAAGGGTCAACCGGTTGAGGTCAAGGGGTCGACCTCTCCGTCTAATTTTGGGAACGTTTGATTGTTTCCGTTGTCCGGTTATTTTATTCACTAATTAATTTTTAACGTTAATTGTTACCTTTAACGTTTACTTAACCCCAAAATCTAATCACGGTTAATTTTAAATTCAAACTTTAAATTTAAATACTCATTTGAATTTGAATTCGAACTAAATTAATTTAAATCTGAAAACTTCAAACGCTCGTAACTTATTCGTTTGAGCTCTGTTTTTAGCATATTATATATGGAAACAGATCGGAATTTCACCATGAACACAACGGAATAACTTTTGTGGTGAAATTCCAACTTTTTGTAAAATTTCCAATTTTATCCCTACCCTAATTAGTTGAATTCCTCTTAATTTACTTATTTATCTAGGGCTAATTATACGGGGTGTTACACACACACACACAGATATATATATATATATGTATTTATGTATGTATGTATGTATATGGATATGTAAATAACTTAGTAAATCAGATTGACATAGTCATTAGAATAGGTTGGAATGCGAGTTTAGTAGTGTTGCGCAATAGAAGTCTGCCCACCGCAAGGGGCTACCAGCAGTTATGTGTACATTATACTGATGTGAGACAAATCCAACCATATGACCCATGGAGAGTATATGCTTGTGTATAGATAAAGGAATACCCCAATAGAAAGTGGATTCTTCTTCAAAAATAGGAAAGGAAGGTATTGCCTTGATTGCGTTAGGCAATCTAAATAGGATGATGAGTAGCTCGATGCTATGTAAGTAGGTGTGGCACCAAATCAAGAGTAGGAGCTACATAGGTTAAGCGCGTCATCGGTCCAGAGCGATCAAAATGGAAAAGATATGGTTACACCTAACGGGACATTAGGTAAGGCACGGTCATAGTTGTTTGCTAGTTTGTTTGTTAGGACATGGCTAGTTAACCCATGGAAGAGTTCTTTCAAAAACAAATAGGGTAGTCTGTGGAGCTGAGTCCACAATAGGAAGCAGACAAGTTAGTAAATCCCTAAAGAAAAGCAAGATAAAAATACGGCTAAACTTTTGTGAGGCACTAACGGGAGGTTCTACTTTGTACATGGGCAATTTGGCATAGACATTAATGATGATGCCCGGTGGTGCAGAATTACAGATACTTGCGGGGATAGTATCTTGGTCCAAAGGGTGATTATGGTACTTATATATATATATATAGTTATGGTCTAGTATGGGTAGATGGGGTGTACCGTACGCATACGTGGAGTCGAAATGACTAAAGAAAATAATAAGAGATGTAACATGTAATGGAAAGCAATTGGCATAAACTGGTATTATGTACAAAATGTATAATTCACCAGTCACTAGAACATTGTTCTGACCCCCTCCTCATTACAACCCACATGATAACTTTAGAAGGACATGTACTAGTGCAATGTGGTAATGGTGGAAAGACAGGTTTCCTATTGCACGCTCGGCACCAATAGGGACAATAGATATTAGAAGTGTCAACTTGGTCAATAACTATATATTTATTATACTTTACTATTCCCCTATAAGATATACCGATAGTGGTCTAATATGTATTTATTTGTTTACTTCCAGGATACCAAACCAACGATCCGTACTTTGGTGGACTTGAGTTTTCAATTTAGCAAAAATTCAGGCCCTTTGAGGTGTGGGTTGTTACAAATCAACATATTGTTTATTTCTCTCCTTTAATTAAGATATCCACTTCATTTCAATTTTAAAAACTCCTCCCATTCTTTACCTCATAGACGCTTATCAAATAGGGATGTGGGTCCAAAATATTTCTGAAATTCAATTAGTATTATTTCCATCTAAATCTTTATCAACGATATCGCATGCCGATGTGTGTGTTTATTACCATTTATATACGCATATTATTAAATACTAATGGAAACCAAAAAAATTAAATAAAAATATTTTTCATCAACTAATATTTCACTATTAATTAGTTTAATTCATTTAAATTTCATTTCATTGTTTATCTTATTTAAATCGAATTTAAACTTTCTACTGATATCATATATCGATAAGCGCATTTATAACTTTTATATACGCATTTTACTAAATACCATGACATCCAATAAATAAAATAAAAGATCATAATTAATATTTCTTAAATATTAATTAATTTAATTAATTTTCAACAATTAAAAATTAACTAAATTGTTTCGTTGATTTGGAATATCCATCATTTCGGTCGCTTGACTCAAAGGTGTAAATTTGGTCGGCAATTAATATTGAACTTATTCAAATATTAATGTTCACGAATCGCCTTAGCTTGTGGTGTGACATTTTGGTTGTATTTATCGCTTACTCATCCTTTGGAATAAACTAACTTTACTTATTATAAGCGTTACACGTTAGTGGCTATTATTTACACCAACTATCTTTGTCAAAACTATATCACTTTGGACTTATGAATTTGGTAATGGTTAAAATTCCAATATCGTCTACAATCAACTTTATAGTCCAAACACAAAGTCCTTGGTTTAATAATAACAATTATTATTAACCGAAATGCTCTGGCTAGAGACTTTGACTTTGTGTTGACTTTAGTTAACCGTGATACTAACCTCATATAACTGAGAAGACGGATCCTCTCTTGAATACTGTTTCACTTCCAATGCTTCCACTCAATCCAATTATAGTTGTTTGATGGACGTCGCGGCACAATTTAACTATAATCAAAGTGAAACATCCACATTGAAGATCAATGGTATTCTTAAGTCAAGATAATTATGTACATTAGTTACATTAATATTTTTTATTTGACCTTAGTTATATTAACCAATAGAAAACTATGGAGTGGGTCATTCCATAGGTATCTAATAACTATCAGTACGCGACCCCTTGGCGCCTCCAAAAACCATGAGTAATACATCGACCAACATTTGGAGAGCGTTACATACTCTAGTCTTAACAGATATATCAATATCTAATCTCGATACATCTTGACTAGGAATATTTAAAATGGTATATTTATTTTCATTGTGATAAATTACTCATGGTTACAACACTTTGTAACTATTATCACAAAACTTACTGTTTATGGATTTTTTATTAAATATAATTTATTTAAATTAATTAATTAACACATCAAGTATATAATAGAAAGAAAACACCTTTTATTTCGAACAAGATTGGTTATCAAGTTAGACATATGTAACAAATTACATAATTGCCCCTAGGGTATACCACTAACACTATCAAGGCCTAGTCAGATGAGTTGGTTATATGCCATCTTAAGATGAGTTGGGCTGTATTAGACCGGCCATAGGCGGGCTGAGGTAGAGGTGGGCCAAATATGGGGTCACTTTTAAGTTGGGCCTAGTCAAATGAGTTGGTTATATGCCATCTTGAGATGATCTGGGTGGCTATAGCTCTGAAGTGTTCATTGAGTGAACCGGCTAGGATGGGCCAGCCATACGTGTGCGGGATGGCTCAAACCGGGCCTAGATTAGAAGTGTAGGCTGACCTAGATTGGGCGGGCCTAAATGTGTTGGCAGGCAAATCTTATACATGCGAGAAAATTAAGCATCGGTATTGAGCTCGGGTATCTTTTGTTTAACAAGTCTTGTTTAATTGGTTTACCATCGATTGTGATTTGGTAAACACTTCAAATCTAGGAATCTTAATTGTTGAGCAAGAGTTGATCCGACTATCATTGATTTGTATTTGGCCACGTTATTAGTTGCGGTAAATCCCAACTTCATTGCATAATGTAATCAATGTCCGTTGGGTGTAGTTATTACATATCCTACTCTGACTCCTTACCCATTTAATCAACCATATACAAATAATTGCCATTTTGGTTCATCTTTTCTTTCATTTTGTATTGCTCTTCGATAAACACCATACATTTTGTTACAAATCAGCTAATGCTTGTTGCTTTACTGCCATAAGAGGTAAATATTCAATATCATATTGGCTTGGTTCCATTCCCCATTTTATAATCATCCAGACGTTTTGGGTATGTTAAAAATATCTAGAGCGTATAGTTAGTTAGGACTTTAATCGCATGCCTTTGAAAGTAAGACCTCAATTTTTGAGCCGATAACACTAAACAATAAGCCAATTTTTCAATAACCGAGTATCTTATTTTTCCAGCTTTTGTCCTTTTATTTGTATAATAGCAATTGCACCCTATTTTCTTCTCTTATCAAGACTGAACCAATTGCATGCTCAGATACTTCCATACATAAAAACAAATCTTCACCCTCTATCGAGCTAGAGAGCATCGGTGGTTTGACCAAATGATCTTTTAATTCCTCAAATGCTTTTTAGCATTCTTTAGTGCACTCAAAAGTCCTCTTTTTCTTGATCACATAAAAAAATAGAATATACTTATTGGTGGCATTTGATTTGAAACAACTGAGTGCCGCTACCCAAGCATTCAAACTCATTACATCCTTACTTTTCCTTAGCTCCGCTATATCTTAGATTGCTTTTATTTGTTCGGGGTTTGCTTATATTCCCTATGCACTTACTATGTACTCTAAAAACTTTCCGTAATGGATTCTGAAAGAGCATTTGGGGATTAAATTTTATCTTGTACTTTTGCAACTTCAGTCATCTCATTGAGGTCTTTTATATGGTCGGCTCCTTCGGATTTTACTACCTTGTCATCTGTGTACACTTCCATATTTTCCTAATTTGGTTTTTGAACATTCTTTTTGCCAATCACTGATATGTGGCCCCTGCATGTTTTAGTCCAAAAAGCATTACTTTATAGCAATATGGTCAATAATCAGTTACAAACTTGTATGCTCTTCATCGGGCTTAAACATGGGGATTTGATTATACCTTGAATATGCATCCACGAATGATAATAATTTATGCCCAGTAGTCACATTCACTAATCGGTCAATCACTGGAAAAGGACAACAATCTTTTGGACTTGCTTTATTTAGATTCGTATAATTAGCACAAGTTCCCCATTTCCTATTAAATTTCTTAAGAAGCACTCGATTTTCCAACCATTTTAGGTAAAATACTTCTCTAATAAACCCATTTTCCAACAACCTTTTTACCTCCTCTTATAATGCAGTTGTTCATATTTTATCAAATTGCCTCTTCATTTGCCTTATAGGACTAAAGTTTGGATCCATATTAAGTGCAAGATACATCACTACGGGATCAACCAACCATGTCGGCATGAGTCCAAGCAAAAACATCTTTGCTTATCGGGAGAAATTGAATCTAACACCCTTGTCCAACTACCTCCCTATCTTTATTGCTTTAGTGGGACCTTGCGAGTCTATCTTTATCTCCTCCAACTCTTCCATCGACTTTATTTTATTTCCATTATATCTGGAATCCATTTCTAGAATAATTTCATCTAGGGTTTCTTTAACATTTAACTCTTGGTCTACTTGATTTATTTCATCATATTTTTTTATTTTCTAGGAGTTTGACTTTCTTAGCCACCACTTTTCGCTTTTCAATTGGTGCCCTTAACTTTATTGCAGAGCATATTAGCTTTTGATGATTGATATCCCAGGGGTTATAATTTTTAGTTTCATTTAGTTATGACATAGTGTCATAACTGAAACCATTCTCTATAAAGATTGTTCCAGGATTGCAAAGTACATTTCCCTAGAACTAAATTGCTCTCATAGCACAGTCCCACATCCAGCCATAAAGAGAAATTTCACAATCAAATGCTTTAGAGAACAAAAGCATCCACTTAATCCATCAGGGGTCTCCCAAAGATATCATTATAATAATAAGGCCGATCCATCATCACAAATATAGTTTCAAAAGTCCTTGAGCAAGGTGGTATTCCCATTTGGACGTATAACTTTATTTGCCCAATTGGAATGTAGTATTTATTATTGAAATAGTAAATGGGCTCATACTTTTCCATGAGAATATCCATTTAATCGAATGCATGTTTGAAAATGACATTTACTACACTTATGGTATCCCCAATGTTGGATACCAAACATAATCTAATTTGAGCGGTAATATTAATGGATCGTTATGACGGTGCCTCAACCCACTTAACTCTTTTGGAGTAACTACTAGGTCTGGGATTTGTATATCACTTTTGTAGGCCTTTACCAATGGCTCCTCCTCCATAGAATAGATTCCTACTTTGGCTTCGCAAATAAACATATTGCTTGAACCATTACTCATTTTGGCAAAATGAAGCCCACTATGAATCACATCGATATGATTGATTGGTGGTGGGAATATCTATGATATTTGTTGTCTAGAAAGTTTGCATTGTAAGATGGACACCTCTAGTTGTTATTAAAGCGAGGGCATTTATGATTTCCTTTGACAAACCATTTGAATGCTCCTTTTTGGATCAAATTTTGAGTGATTCCAATAGGACTTGACAATCGTCTGTCGTAAGACCATTTACTTACGAAAGGCAAAGTAGTCTCCTCCTCTGTTTGATTATTGGTTAGTTTTGGCCTTTACCAAAATTGAGCATTCTATCTTATCTTTTGTTACAGTGAAAATATATGAGGTGGGTTGGTTCAAGCTTGCGTAGTTGGCTTACAGTATTTCATCCTATCTTCCTTTCTTGTTTTAAGCCGAGAATCCAAATCTTTCCCCATCTCTTCACCTCTATGCTTTTCTTTTCTCGTCTAAAATTTGATCCATATGGATGAATTTATCAGCTTGGAAGTGAAAATCTTGTGAATCCCTACATCCATAGAGGTAAAGTTCTTTCAAGAATGAGGTATTCTTAGTTAATCAAGATTTAACTGCCACAAACTTTACCTTATCACTTACTTGTCCAGCCCTTGTGGCTTCAGAATTGAACCTTTAAGGTAGTCTATCAATAGCTCTTCGGGTTATTTTCTTTATGTTGGCCAAGACACTTGAGTCTATAGTTGGCACTTTTAAAGTGCAGATTTGGACTGAAAATTCATAGGCAGATTGCCCCTCGGAGTAAATAGTTTTCTCCCTGTAACAAAGATACCATTTTGTTGTTGCACCAAGAAAATTTATTGTAACGACCTGATATTTTCAACCATTCGCATCCATTATAAGTGTATAGGTAGACACTCATGCCGGAATTGGATTGCTCAAAATACCGCGTTGTAAATAAAATTTGGCAAATCTCAGAATATACAGTAAATAAATATAATCACAGATCACAGACATAGAGTAAAATAATGCAGCGGAAGTAAAAGAAATAGTAGTTCATGAAGCTACTATGTAAATATATCAGAGTTACATAAGATACAACAGGAGAAAATAAAGTACAACAGAAGTCTCAATATGATAATCAAGTACAAGCTGAACAGAACAACAAAACTGAAATAGATAGGACAAGACAAGCAGATAATCTCCAGCGATTCAAATCTCCAAGAGAGCGGAAATCCAAATCTGTGAATACTCAGGCTGACCCGAGCGTAAATAAAAATACAAACACTCGAGTCAGGACAATATATACTTATATAATGTAAACCCACTCAAGTGAACTGTAATAAAGGTACAAGTAACTTAGAAGATGCTTGGGACCGCCCATCCTCTAAGGATCCGTTAAAATATCTACTATGTAGTAATATTCGCTATAATAATAATGTCTAATAAGTAAAGTATAATCATATAGAAAATAGCATTAAGGGGATGGAGAACCTTAACGCGGTCGGATCTTAAAATCATAATCGTAGTAAAGCTCGATATGGTAGGTGACACGGCACAACTAGGCAATGCCAGGGTAGATATACCAATTACGCATCCGGACTAGTGGTGACGCATAGCAGCCACTACCGCCCACCTCGAACAACACTCCCAAATCAAGGGTGGCCACCAAATCAATCACAAGTAATGGAATGGTATCGAAGAAGTGTGTCCGATAAGAGGTGCTACCTCATTGGTCCGTCAATCGCTCCTGTTTTAGCCACCTTATGCCAACTCACGGGAGTTGGGTCCACGTATATACCTTAGGGTCGTCGCCACCATCCTACTTCATTCTGGAAACTCCACCGCGTACACAGTTGTCAAAGTGGTTTTCGGTATCGACAGAGAGTATGTCCATATCGGATCCCGGTCTCTTTAACAACCAATCGTTATTATAACCCGTGGTTATAACTTTTAAAACAATACTTTACTTCAAAATAAAATATCATTTCAAAACCATATATTTATCAAAATAAAGATTAAATCAATTCCAAACCATTTCCATATATTTAAAATATCATATCATTTCAAAACTTCATTTCAAATCATTTCAATATATCAAAATATCATATCTTTCCAAAACTTCATTTCAAATCATTTTAATATAATAAAATATCATATCCTTACAAATCCAAATATTCAACTTTAAATACTTTTTAAATTCAAAGATATCGTTCATTTACTATCATTTCAAATCACCTTTAAATAGTTTATATTCCAATCAAAATAATTCATTTAAACCTTTTAAAAGTGTAATTATTATATTTTCAAATCAAGTATTCAATTTCCAAAGTTTCAAACCATTCTGAGTTCGTTTACTAAGTCAAAAACCATAATTATTAAAATTTCAGCCTTTCGCGGCATTTAGAAAAAGCTGTTATAAGTTATACTTGAAAACATTTTTATTCAGCAAAGACAGCATTTAAAACTGCTGTTAAAACTCAGTTTTTAGTTAAATTATAGTTCAAAACAGAAAAGACAGCATTTCAGAAGTGCTGCGGTAACTCAGATTTCAAAACAAAGGTTTTATTTGATTTCAGCAAAGACTACAGACCACTATAGCATTTCCAGAGAATGCTATAATAGACCTGAGTTCAATATTAGCCTATAAGTTCAATTATAGCAACTACAGCCTTTCAGAAATGTTGTAATAGCTCTTTTTACACAATTTTAGTTCAATTCAAAAACTATAGCATTTCTGAATGCTATTAAAAGTTAATTCCAGATTTTAGTGTATTTCCAGCAACTAAATAACTTCAATTTAAAACACATAAACATTTTAAAAATCATATTTTAACATTTAAAAATGTTCATTTACATATCATTTAACATATATCTTTTTCACAATAAATTTCTTATAATTAAATCCAATTTTCAACAATTTACTTAATAAATTTAAGTGTAAAAGTTTCCAATTCTTCACATTTCAAAAAATAACTTAACACTTAAAATTTTAAATTACCATTTCACAAATTTAACTAAATTTCCAATTTTATTTAATTAACTTAAACCTTTAATTAAAACCAAATTTCACCTTTCCAAGTCAAGTTATATTTTAAAAGATCACTTTTAAACATTCATTTATTTAACCACTTAAATTCATAGAAAAATCAATAATACTTTAATAAATCCCTTAAATTCAAATTTAATCAAATTATTATATTTACCATTTTCCAAATATAATTAAATTTTCATTTATATTCATATAACTTATATCATTTTTAACCAAAATTCTAAATTCCAAACTTAAGTTATATTTCAATAATCCAATTTAACCATTCATTAATTACATTTTTAACTCATAGAAAAATCATAATTTCTTTATTTTAAAACATTTCAAAATCTATTTAAATCAAATTTCATAAATTTATATTTTTAAAATACTTAAAAATATCCAAAAACACTTTATAAAATAACCACGGGCCTGTATATAGTTTTCTAACCTAGGTCAAGTGATACAGATATATATCATTTCAATCCGCAATTTACAAAGAAAACCGGGTTCTATCATTTCAAACCCGCAATCCCAAGTTAAAAATAAGTTAAATAAAAACCATTCAGGCCTATCATTTCAGCCCATAATGATTTTTCCCTATTCTAAAGTCCGTTCGAGTATGTATCATTTTAACCCATAGTGATTCTAGTCTACAGGGAACTTGCAGTGTGATAAACAGATATAAATGAACAAGAATACATTATATAACAGTAACGGATGATATAACAGGTGTATAAACATCATATGATCATAACATAGTCAAGTATAACATGATAATATATTTCTACAGATTCACAGGGTGTCAATTTACTAGTTATATAGGTACATATTGTCTGGTGAGAATAACTCACCTGTTAAAGCTGGAGATTAGCGATCAAAACACACAGAATAGATTCTAGAAGCACAACAAGCACGATATAGCATGAATTTTGATTTGAATGAATGGAGAGCCTTGATATTTATCTTGTAAACAATAACCAAACAAGACAATATACACATAAATATTCAACGCAAACAATGTTGAAACAATGAAGATAAGAAGCAACAACGGAATAGATTACTTGACTGTGCTTTAACCATTCAAAAGCTCGAACAAGGGGTTCATTTTCTCAGCCATGATGATGATGAGTGTGGGAGAGACAAGGTTAACTTCCTTGAATACATAAGACATAACAATACAAACAATATAAGTTTTCAAATGCACAATACGATAGAATAATATAGAATCAACTGCACGAATCAAAGTAGAATTGCTTTGCACTTGCTTCCAACAACCTTCAGGTTCAGCCATATGGTGTACTACAGGTCTAAGGCAAGATTTGGATCAGGTTTTGGTTGCCTAAGGGTCGGCCAAACATGTTTAGAGGATAGCAAAAGGTGAGTATGCATGAAACAACACAACAAGGCAAAACAATGTCACTTTAACATGGATTCAAGGCAATTCAAGGCTAGGCCAAGGCTCATGGGGCACGGCCAGAGGAGTGGGGTCCAAGGTGATGATGTGGCAGAGGGTCTAGGTGGTGCTGGAGGTGGTGGAGGTGGTGTTGGTGGCGGCCATGGGTGGTGGAAGGTGATGGTACCAAAACTAGGTCAGCTTGAGTGCATAGGTGATGGACAGTGCTAGTTCAGATGGATTTTTGTGGTGATCTTCATCATGGCTTGGCTTGGCCTGAGGAGGAGAGGTGTTAGGATGTGTGATGGTCAGAGAAAAGTGGTGGTGGTGGTCAGCCACAGCTTGGAGGAAGGGGAATACAGCTATGAAGGTGGAGAGCATGTGCAAATTCAAGTAGAAAATCATAAAAAGACAAGAAGAAGATAGAATTTTTTACCTAAGCTTCACAAGGAGAATAGCCGTGATTTTTTTGTGAGAGGAGGAGAAATGAATTTCGTGAAAGTGAAAAAAAATTACAGCTGAATTGAGTAGATTACACGCCCAAAACAATTAAGAGAAGAGTTGGGAAAATGAAAGGTCGGGAGATGGAAAGCCTTAGGAGTTTCAAGAGTTTAAAACTTTTCAAATTTCCTCTATTTCTTTTTAATAAGTTTAAATATCTGAAAATACATATAATTTCAGTTAAAATTATAAAATGTAACAAATAAAAAAAGTATAAATAAATAAATATTAATTATAAATAATTAAATCAAGAAAATAGCAAAAATTGTCAACTAGGCTAGAAAATTTGAAAATAAATGGTATAAACTTTAGAAAATTCATATGAGCTTGTAATATATTTTTAAACATAAATAATAACATAAAATAAAAATATATTCACAAAATAAATATTTAAAATTAAATTTACATAAAATTTTTAATGAAGAAAATAGCAGAAAATAAGAAAACAGCCTTTAAAAATAGGAAATCAACACAGTAAACATTGGAAAAATTCTATTATCAATTTAAAAATATTTAAAAGTCAAAATATACATAATATAACATATTAAAAATATTAAAATAAAATATGACAAAGAAAATATAATTTATACAATTTAAAATAACAAAATTGCAAAATAAACAATTTATACTCAAAATTGAAATATACATATCTTTTGCAGTTTAACTCTGTTTTCAACGAAACAAAAAGCAGTGTTCAAGTTATTTCATCTATTTTCATAATAAAAGATGAAATTTAAGATTTTAAATAATTTGAATTTGAAGTTTAAAAGTCAAAGTTTGAACAGTTTGACCAGAAATTCACTTTACAGTAAAATATTCAAATTATACTAGTTTGAACTATAAATCACTTAATAATCAACATTTATATTTAAAAATGAAATGTTTGAAATAAAATAAGTCTAAATTTTTTTTAATAAGATAAAGCCAAATTTAAATAATATACAAAAATCTAGGGTTGTTACATTTATGGAGAGAATCCTACATCGTGTTGTGTCCGATGTATCATAAATTCCTAAAAGAGTTAGTGGTATGCCCTAGGGGCAATTATGCAATTTGCTAAATATATCTAACTCGATAACCAAACTTGTTCAAAATAATTTTTTTTCTTTCAATTATATACTTATTATACTATGATATAATTAATTAAGAAATAAATTTGAAGTATATTAAATAGAAAATCCTTAAATTATGTGTAATGTGATAGTAATTGCAATGTCTTGTAATCATGAGAAATTTATCACATTAGAAATAACATATTATTTTAAATATTCCTAGTCAATATGTTTCAAGATGAGATATTGATATATCTATTGAGACTAGTGTGTAACGCTCTCTAAATGTTGGGTACTTTATTACTCATGGCTGCTAAGGGCACCAAGAGGTTGCACGCTAATATTTATTGGATAACTGTAGAATGAGTCACTCGAGATTTTTCAATTAGTTAATATAACTAAGGTCAAATAGAGAATCTCGAAGTAACGATGTTACATAATTCCCTCGACTTGGGAACACTATGGAACTTCAATATGGAAACTCCACTTTGATTATAGTTAGTTCATGGCACGATGTCCATTGATTGACTATAGTTGGGTCTGAGTTGAAGCATTGGAAGTGAAACGTTATTCAACAGAGAAGTCGTCTTCTCAGTTATATGAGGTTAGTATTACGTCAACTGTAGTCAACTCAAAATCAATAACTTTGGCCAGAGCGGTATGGTAAATAATAATTGTTATTACTGAACCAAGGACTTTATGTAGTTGAATGTGAACGATGTTGGGATTTTGACCAAACCAAATTCCATAAGTCCTAAAGTGATATGGTGTTGACGAAGGGAAGTGGTATAAATAATCGTTACTACCACATACTTTTTATAATAAGTAAAACTGGATTTTACCGAAAAGATGTGTAAGTGAGAGATTTAGCCAAAAATGTCACACCACTAGATAAGATGACGTGTGAACATTAATATTTGAATTGTTCAATATTAATCGTTGAATGAATTTACACCTTTAAGTCACACAACTGTAATGAAGGATACTTTGAAAAACCACATGATTTAATTAATTTATAGTAATTGTAAATTAATTACAATTAATATTTATGAAATATTAACTATTAAATTTTATTTTATTTGTTCGAATACTATCGGTATTTAATAAAATGTGTATATAAAGTTATAAACACGCATATCAATATCTGATATCGATTGTAATGACCAGCAAATTTGACAATGCAAAATATTAAATAATTAAGAATGAAGTCAATCAAAGGGTGGATAGGGTATCATGTGTATAACCGTTGTGAAGGTCTTTCCGAGATTATTAGTTTGACATATAATTTTGACATATTTGGAGTTACTATTTGTGAAATAGAGGCGTTACGGTGTCTAAACACCGTACGTTGCTGTTTCGGGTCAAACTGGATATACATCCCATAACCAAGCCTAGCAACTATATAAGTGAGGCTATAAAACCCTAACCATCACCTCTATTCTTGGTTTTCTTCCCTAATCCCAAATTATTAATTACATGCTAATGGTGATTAGCAAATTAATTAAAAAGTGATTAAACCCTGAAAATGCCGAAACCCTTATATATTATATATCGTTGCGAAGCTCTCAACGAACGTAGTTGTGGACGATGTCCATTTATCAAGAAGGTGCTCAGGTTGACTAGAAATTAGCAAAACTATTCTCGAATGTCCGTTTAAGGGATTTCGTTTCAACGGTGAAGCGAGATAATTAGACAATCGGAGGGCGCAATTGTGTAGAGGACATTAAGGGGAGTTCATCTATATGGTTAGATTGACGAATCAAGCATCCATCTGACCAAAATTTACAATTTTCCAACATGGAATGCTTCATCGGTGGCTGCATTTTTTATGGTCGTGGGTGGTCGGAAGGTGGACGTGTGTGTGTCTCGGCCTAAGGGAGTTGGTAACGGTGTCGGATCTAGTCAAAAGCAAAATTTGTGGCAGTGGTTGTGCGGTTTGTTGGACTCATGGTGAAAGTACGAATGATATGGCACTAGGTTTGCTAAGTTTGGTGACTATTAGAAAACACATCGGTATTGTTTATGTAACGACCCAGAATTTTGAACAAATTAAATTGAAAATATTTAATTAATTTTAAATATTTGAACGATAATTTAATTTGAATCCCCGATATAACTTTGAGTTTTGCGATTAAACTTTAAAATTTAATCGATTGAAGTTGAATAAAAATTTGTATCTTCAATTTAAAGCTAAAGAAAAATATTTCGAACGCTTGTAAATTTTATATTGATAATACTGAAGATAATAGAAACTTTCAGGAGTGAATTTGAAACTGTTCGGTTCAGTTTTGAATTTTATCGTTCAAATTTAATTTAAAAATAGCCGTTCGAGGCGCAGTCTCGGAATTGGACGAAATCAGTTCCATTGGGTCCGTAATATTGAATTATTACTGGATTTCAAATTTCGTATTGATTGGAATTGTTATGTGAGCACACGACACATAAACGCGTTGAATTTAAACCGAAATCAATTTAAATTTAAAATTAGTCAACACACGTTCTTCCCTTACCTCACGCCTACAATCACGGGTACGAGATCGTGCCAACCATTCCCTTCGTTTTCAAATACGTCTTCTCCATTCCCTCCTCAGTTTTAAATCCAACAAAAGAAAAAAAAATAAATGGCAGCCGAGTTCTCTTCGTGAACGAACGAAATCAAAAGAGGGGAAGCGTGGCCAAGCCCTGTATCTCGTTCGATTTCAAGTCGAGGGGCGCGCGCGCTTGCGTAGTAGGCTGGGGAGATGCGAGTTCATCAGCAATTCGAGGGGGAAAGCTGTGGTCGAGCACGCGATGGTATTCGAGATGGGTTGGAGTCGAGGCGAAGTCGTGATTTGCGAAGCTAGGGCACGGCGTGGCGACTTCGTCGCGATGTTAGGTGAAGCAGGTGGTTCGAAGCTCGATGGGAGGCGCGTGCGTGCGTACGCGAGCTCGAGGGGGGAAATCAGGTCGCGGCCAGCGGCGACTTCGGCGGATGGCATGTGGCGATTGCAGTTCAAGGGGTGGCGAGCGATGCCGTGTGGTAGCGATGGCGGCTAGGGTTTCAGCTGTGATGGGGGACGTTGGCGATCGCCTGGAGTTCATGCACGATCTGGCAGTGAGGTATATGTGGATGTTATTTCTATTTTCAATTTAACGAAATGTTAAGTATATATATATATATAGAAGAAAATTTCATACAGTGAAATTTTTTTTAAGACAGTAAAGTATCTATATATACACGAGTTAAAGTGATTCTGTTAACAGTGAAGGTATTTTCAAATTTATTTTGTTAAATTGTAAAAGTTTATATATGTAGAGGAAAAAAATAGAGCAAATAGTTCTGTTTAAAAATTTCAAAATGTATATATGTCTGAAGAAAAAGAAAATTTATATAAAGGGAATTTGGTTTTAAATATAAAATTTGAGTTAAATAAATTTACTTTTTGCTTTGAAATTTCAGTATTTTAAAATATGAAATTAAGTGAACCTTAATTTAATTCAGGTAAATCGTTTATTTATTTAGTTATCAAACATTAACAGTAAAATTATTTTGGAAATAATTTAGTTAAGAAAATATTGTTAAAAGAGATTTGTCAAAACTTTAAAGGTATTTATTTACAATAAAAATAAATTACGGATTGATTAAATTATCAATTGAAATTTAATTAGTCAATTGATTCGGATATTGATAAATTTTATAAAATTATTTATACAAGGTCAAAACAAGAAATCAAAGCGGAAATTGGAAAATTGATTGCAAAATAAAAGCTAAGGTGAGATCTCCTCACTCAGATTTATAATTGAATTGCAGTTATTGATTGATTTGTTTGAATGTGCTATTAGATATGATAGGATATATCTATATATATAGCAGTATATACATATTGGCATATGTATATATTGGATTGATGATTTCCCGCCTCGTATAGCGGATGAGACCCTATTGCGCCGTTAGTAAGCGGATTTTTATAAAACCTATATACCGTGATATTCCACCTCGAAGTGGAATTGGTATTGTGCTAACGTCTTTGGATGCAGGGAAACAGGTTGGAGGGATCCAACTGGACCCCTCACATTGATTGAATTTATTTCTATTGTGATATGAATCTGTGAATGATTATAGTGATGCTATTAATTATATTGATATCTGGAAATTGTTTGAAAGCTAAAAATTTAGCTGAATGGATGTTTTGACATCATTGGATTCCAAAGATAAACGAAATTGAATTTTTGAAATTCAAGTAGAAAATTTCTAAGTGAATCAATTTTTGAAATTGAAGAAATTTTGAAGAAAGGAATTTTTAAAGTATAAAGAGTAAATTTTTATAATCGTATTGAATAAATTCCAGAACCAAGTGAAAATGTTAAATAAAAGAATTTCGTATAATAGTGATTTCAAATAGAAGAATTTAATTAAAATTTGGATTTCTAAATAGTTTGAAAAAGATAAAGGAATTTATTTTCTTAAAGAGGAATTTATTTAAAAGGAGATAAGTTGGAAATCCCTTTAGGAATTCAATTGGTAAGTTGAAATAATTTGGGAAATCAATGTAAAATGATTTCAACTTGAAGAATCCATTTAAAAACAAAATGTTGAATAATTTGAGAAAAATGAGGAATTTATTTAGTAGTGATAAATAAAATTAGAAATCAATCTGTAATTGATTTAATATTTGGAAATGAATTTTTGAGAAATCAGTATGGAAATTTTATTTAAGGTTGAAAATAAATTCAGAAATCAATATTGAAATTGAATTGATATTGAAGTTTTTATAAATAGAATTGAAATTTATAAAAGTTGTTTAAAAATCCGAAATCACTTATTTTGATAAGTAAAATATAGAAGTTAATAAAAAGAAGATTTATAAGTTGAAGTTGTTATTAAAACAGAAATAGAATTTATAAACGTTGTTTTATAAATTCAAAATCAATTGAATTGGATAAATTGAATATAGAAGATTATTAAAAAGGATATATTCACGATTTTGGACAGTGAATGTATTATTGAATAAAATGGATTCATTTTTGAAAAAGTGATATTAAAAATGAAGTTAAACATTTTAAAGATGTTTTAAAATGTATTATGAATCGAAATCATAGATTTCAACATTCATTGTTGAAATAGACGTTTTGGAGAAATAAGGAAATGGTGGACTATAACACTGTTGTTATAGTAAATGATTTCCGAAAGGAAATGTTTTATATAGTATTGGGATTTACACATCTATCTAAATTCTGAATCCCTATACTAGTGATTTTTGAGTCGTCGTAACGATGTTTTACGTAACATTCGTTTTGACTCAAATAAAGGTGTTAAAAGAATGTTTTCCTTAAAGAATGAATATATACTTAATTTGATTTAAGTATATCGAATATTTTCAAATGTTGAAAATAAATAGTTTTGTGAATTACTTATTTTAAATAAGTATGGAATTGCTTTTCCAATATGAAACGAAGGGTTTGAAACTTTATCTTTTAAAGATAAATTGAAAAGTGAATATTTGAAATTTGTTTTCAAACGGTTAAGTGTGGAAACTTTATATCCGGTAAAGATATTTTTGAAGATGAAATAATTTGGAAAATTATTTGGAATCTGGTGATGTTGCGCATCTTTATTGATAGTTAAATAACTGACTATCAATAATTACCTTTAGATAGGTATTTGTTGTGAATTGGATGAATTTGAATGCCACACTTATTTTTAAATAAGCGCTCACTATTCGGGTTAGCCGGGAAAGGACCATGGGGTCATATAACCCATTCCGAATATGTGATACGTCGTTATGAATTGCATTTGAAGACCGGTGTTGAAGACCGGATATTTTTGAAAACGGAAGGATTACCGTCGAGTTACTCTACATCGGCTGATCTCCGATTTAGAGGTTTTATCACCCTTAGTGACGGGAAGTACGGACGTGATTAGAAAATTATCCGGATGTGCAAGGGCTTCGTGAGAAGTGCCTTCGGTTCTGTTCGATCCCGGAACAGACTTGTATGGATTGTGTGTCTGACGTTACAATTTGAGATATAAAGCTGATTTCTTTCAAATACATTTCTGTTGGTGGCGGAGAATTTATTCTCTTAGCTTAACACCCTTCTCTGAGACGTACGAGCTCAGAGGTTATGTAGTTGAAATTTATCAGCGATATATCCCAATTTGGTAACGTGGCATACTGAGTGTTGCTGTGAAATGATCAGTGTTTGATCATTTGCGATATGATCATTTGTTTGATCTTATATCTTTGTGATCATAGGTTGATCATTTTGTTTGACCCGAAGCAGGGCTTTTTGAGAAAGCGTAGCTTTGTGGACAAGACTTCATCGAGCCTCACACCCCGGAAATGGTCGAAACAGGAAGGATGCGGCAAGGTTCTAGGGAGTAGCGCCCCTTAGTGTATGTCATTCCTTCTGGATAAAGGTGGTATCATGGTATGGAGCCCAGATACTTAACCTCTGTGGTTACTGTATTATTATTATCTATGTGGTTTGTTGGAAATCGGGGATCCTCGGGAAGATCGGTGTCACATCCCAAAATTTTCGACTTTCGAAAATTCGACATCGATACTCACTTTATCGACTGCCGAGAAATCGAGTGCCGGAAACTCCAATAGTGAGGGTTTTAGAAAGAAGAAGTAGAAGATAGAGAGAAGAAGAAGGAAGAAAGCAGAGAAGAAAAAAATAACAGAACAACATCAGAATAGAAAACAATATCAGAATCTTACACATCGTAGCGGAACAATATACAATAGATAATTACTAGTCTTTTAAAACAAAGAACTATATCATTTTATACATACATCAATCATCAGAGTCAATATACAACAATGGACAGTTATATAAACTTGTCCTCATACAGAATACACAGCGGAATAAATAATATCAGATACAAATACTACGTCTCGTCATCCAGCTTATCTCCAAAGCTCCAGAATATCCAGAATATCCTGATAACATAACTCTAGGCTGCCCGTGTGGAAAATTTGTGGGCACCCAGAGTTTAGAAGGGAACAATAAACTCCGAGTCAGTCATGGAGACTGGTGTGAGATCGTAAAACAGTTATATCTTTAAAATAAACAACAGAAAAATTTTAAAGTCAATTCGCAATGCTTTTGGAAAATGAAACTACCATAAGACCTCCCGCCACACACAATGCAAACGCAGAATTGGAGGAGATTTCTTCTTATGATAGTCAAAGATGCTTACTACGCAAAATCAAATTCTTTTTGATATTATTATTATTAGTGCATAGTGTAGAAAACATTTCGAAAGTATAATATTAATCTTAGCCAACATACGACCAGTATCGTATGCCTACTATAACTACTATGTTCAATAGCAGGTTACCGCCACATTCCATAGCAGGTAATACAACTAAAACCGTACACGTCACGTATTGTTTCTTTGGATTTCCAACAAATGGTCAGGCTAAGGAACTTCCTATCCACGATGGGTACGTCCCTGGAATAGACGACCCGAGAACCTAACCGGATCTCTGCCAACACAAGGCCGGGTTACCTCTGCAAAAATAGGTAACTACTGACACGCGTATGCCATCCCCCGATCGTCACCGATCTTCCCGAGGATCCCCGATTCGCAACAAACCACATAGATAATAATAATGCAGTAACCACAGAGGTTAAGTATCTGGGCTCCATACCATGATACCACCTTTATCCAGAAGGAATGACATACACTAAGGGGCGCTACTCCCTAGAACCTTGCCGCATCCTTCCTGTTTCGACCATTTCCGGGGAGTGAGGCTCGACGAAGTCTCGTCCACAAAGCTACGCTTTCTCAAAAAGCCCTGCTTCGGGTCAACAAAATGATCAACCTATGATCACAAAGATATAAGATCAAACAAATGATCATATCACAAATGATCAAACACTGATCATTTCACAGCAACACTCAGTATGCCACGTTACCAAATTGGGATATATCGCTGATAAATTTCAACTACATAACCTCTGAGCTCGTACGTCTCAGAGAAGGGTGTTAAGCTAAGAGAATAAATTCTCCGCCACCAACAGAAATGTATTTGAAAGAAATCAGCTTTATATCTCAAATTGTAACGTCAGACACACAATCCATACAAGTCTGTTCCGGGATCGAACAGAACCGAAGGCACTTCTCACGAAGCCCTTGCACATCCGGATAATTTTCAATCACGTCAGGACTTCCCGTCACTAAGGGTGATAAAACCTCTAAATTGAAGATCAGTCGATGTAGAGTAACTCGACGGTAATCCTTCCGTTTTCAAAAATATCCGGTCTTCAACACCGGTCTTCAAATGCAATTCATAACGACGTATCACATATTCGGAATGGGTTATACGACCCCATGGTCCTTTCCCGGCTAACCCGAATAGTGAGCGCTTATTCAAAAATAAGTGTGGCATTCAAATTCATCCAATTCACAACAAATACCTATCTAAGGTAATTATTGATAGTCGGTTATTTAACTATCAATAAAGATGCGCAACATCATCAGATTCCAAATAATTTTCCAAATTATTTTTTTCAAAATATCTTTTACTAGATATAAAATTGCCACACTTCAAAAATAAATCAACGTTTATTTTTAAACAACTTCCCTTTCTTTTATAAATTCCATAGTGAATTTATATTTTCAAAATATCTACAGATATACGATTTTCAAATCGATTTCAATATTCAATTTCAATTTATCTTTAAGAAGATAAATTCTCAAAAACATTTCATTTCATATTGGAAAAGCAATTCCATACTTATATAATAATAAGTAATTCACAAATCTATTTATTTTCAACACTTGAAAATATTCAATATACTTAAATCAAATTAAGTATATATTTCATTCTTTAAGGAAATCATTAATTTTTACATCTATTTGAGTCAAAACGAATGTTGCGTAAAACATCGTTACGACGACTCAAAATCACTAGTATAGGGATTCGGATTTTAAGATAGATATATAAATCCCAATACTACATAAAACATTTTCTTTCGAAAATCATTTGCTATAACAACAATGTTATAGTCCATCATTTCCTTATATCTTCGAAAACGCCTATTTCAACAATAAATGTTGAAATCTATGTATCTGATACTTATCACGTTTTAAAACATCTTTTAAAACAATTACTTCATTCGTAATATCCCTTTTCCAAAACATATCCATTTTATTTAATAATATATCCACTGTCCAAAATCGTGAATATACTTTGTTATCCAAATTCAATCTTTTCTACACATTTATTTTCAAGAATTTATCCACTATCCAAAATCGTGGATAAAATTTCCTTAATAACCTTCTATATTCGATTCATCAAATTTGATTGATTTTCGAATTTATAAAACACCGTTTATAAATTCTCTTTCTATTTCTATTTTCTAACACTTTGATTTATAAATCTCCTTTATAAATCAATTCGATAAATATTCCATTTAAAGGCAAAAACCCAATTTATAAGTAAATTTCTTATAATCTTTTATTCTACAATTCCATTCATTTTATAACTTCATACTTTATAAATCTATAAACTTCAAATTTTATAAATCTATAAACTTCAAATCTTCACAATTTATAATTCTGTAAATTCCCTATCTTTACAACTTATAATTCTATAAGTTTCATATCTTTACAAATTTAACACTTATAAAAACTCGTTTAAAATTCCAATAATTTTTAATTGATAAATATCAATTTTGTACATCTTTTATATACATCGTTTTTAATAATTCAAAAATTCAAATTTAAACTATCTTATAAATTACTTAACTATTCACTTCAAAAATCATCTTTTGGTTATATTTCACAAACATTATAATCTCCATAACTTTAAATTTATAACATTTATTTATTTAAAGTAAACCAATTCAAAGATTCAAATAAAACGTATACTTTCAAATAATCACTTTTAAAATCTCTTTTTAATGTTAAAATCGTTATTTTTAAACTTCAAAATTTGAATCCGATGATGCAACGCATCAATTAGTCAATCACAACATCAACATCATATATCAACATATGATAACAGAATATACATCAATCCTGTAAATAAATAACTACTGGTGAGGAATCCAGTTGGATCCCTCCAACCTGTTTCCCTGCATCCACAGACGTCAGCACAATACCAATTCCGCTCCAGTACGGAATTATCGCGGTATATGGGTTTTATAAAAATCCGCTTACTAACGGCACAATAGGGTCTCATCCGCTATACGAGGCGGGAAATCATCAATCCAATATATACATATGCCAATATGTATATATTGCTATATATATAGATATATATCCTACTATATCTAATATCACATCCAATAGCAGTCAAATCAATCAGTAAATAACTGAAAATTCCACTTTCATTTTTGAGTGAGAAAAATCTCACCTTTGCTTTTTAATTTGCAATCCATTACCCATTCCAGTTTGTTTCCTTGATTTCACAGGTTTTGACCTTGCATAATCAATTATATGAATTTATTAATATTCGAATATAAATCGAACAATTCAATTACCGTTTCATAGTTTTTGATTAGTTGATAATTTTATTTAAACCAATTTCTTCTTAAACAAATTTGTTTGTCAAAAATTTTAGTTTAAAACTAAACTTCCTATTATTACTTTTCCTAACTGCATATACATATATTTCACCTAATAAATTGCTTTAACTATTTATTTCAAACTAATGATTTAATCCTTAAAACAAATTTTCCAATTTGCATGTATTAAATCAGGTTTTAAAAACAAAATAAGACGGGTAAACAAATTGAATACCTCACTGCCTATTTGAAGTCATGATGCTCGAGACCCTAGCAGTGAATCGCGACCCTCGATTCGTCATCCTCACAGTCGACCTTCCCCCAAGTCGAACGAACCTCCATCATTACTCGTCGAAATCGCCTGCGCCACGGTCTCGTCCCACCTGCGAGCGCTACCCACTCGAACACCCCCAGCTACGAGCTCGACCCCGACCTGGCCTGACTTCCGCCACCACTCACGACACACCCAAACCCACGCGTACGTGAAAGCATGCGTGCCTCCTTCCAACGATCCCTAGGTCGCCCTGCGACTTCCCACTCACCTCGGCATCGCGACAACTTTGCGTGTGATTGCCCCTGCTGCCATCGCGACGCAGCGAGTAGGCCACCACCTTCGAATTGCGAAACCCCAAAAAATCAATCGCGCCACTACCTCGATCTCGATTTGTTCGCGAAGAGAACTCGGCTGCCATGATTGTTTTCTCTTTTTTTTTTTCTTTTCAGAGAGGCTTCGATTTTGTTGAACTGGATTGAGGGAGAGAGCTTGCGAATTAGAAACTGGGTGCGTGCTTTTCTTTCAGGCTTCTGCCATTATTTTTCTCGTTTGAGATTTTTAAAACTGAAGATTCAATTTAAAATGGGAAGGAGGGAGACAGGGGTACGTGCCTTCACGATTCCTTCCGTGATTATAGGCGTATTCAATGGGAGACAACGTGGTGGTGTGATATTGACAAATATAAATTTAAATTTAAATTTGAATCCGATTAAATTTCAATGCGTTAAATTTCCGTGTGCTCACATATCAACTCAGAAAATTACGAAAATTGAAATCCGGCAATAATACAACATTCCGGACCCAATGGAACTGGTTTCGTCGAATTCCGAGACTGTTTGAAAATTGACTATTTTATAAATATCGGTTCGAGTGATTATTTTCAAAACTGAACAAAACAGTTCGAAATTAAATTCTGAAGCTTCAATCATCTTCAGTATTATCAATACGAATTTTAAAAGCTTTCGAAATATTTTTCTTCAGCTTAAAATTGTAGATTCAAATTTTTATTTAACTTCAATCGATTAAATTTTAAAGTTTAATCGCAAATTTCAAAGTTATATCGGGGATTCAAATTAAATTATCGCTCAAATATTTAAAATAAATTAAATATTCCCAATTTAATTCGTTCAAAATTCTGGGTCGTTACAAACTTCCCCCCTTAAAAGAATTTCGTCCTCGAAATTACAAGTTAGGAAAAATGGTCCTTAACTCGTCTACTATCTTTCAACATTCAATAGTTTTATCAAATTTTCAAAACAAATCTCTCTACTAAAGATTCGTTATCAATTCAACTAAATTTCCAACTTCAATTTTAAGTTTCAAACAACATTGTTTAACTTCTAAATTCAAATTCGAATTCAAATTCAAATTTAAGCTTTCAAAATTTTCTCAAAAATTTTCTAACGCCCTAAGTTTTCGAAAAATTTCGCCAGCGTCTCCTTTGCGCGGCTAATACGGTACGACTACAAAACGTCCCTACGGACTCTCAGATTTCAAAAAGAAAAAGAAAAAGCCAAGCGGCTAGAGAAATAAGTCATCAAATCTCATATTCAAATTTAAATACATACCTTTTTCGAGCAATTCAAATTATCTTCGAAATCAAAATCCCAATTCATTTACACCTGTATATCCTACTAGCCATAATATCTAGTTACATATCCAAACCATTTTGCAAATTCTATTACAAAATTTTCAATATCAACTTCCTATACCATTTCTAGTTTTCTATTGAAGTTATATATATTCATTTTCATTCAGTTTTACATTTCAAATTTTCATTTGAATTCAATTCACAATTTCAATTCTATCTTCTATTCTGAATATTGAATTTCATCAATTACCTTTCATTCATAACTGCACCATTTAAATTAGTTTCAGTTACTAATCCATTTCAAATTCTAATCCACTCATTCAATTTGTTTATTCATTCTGAAACTCATTCACCAATTCTTTCATTTCCAATTCGAATCTGATTTCCAAATCAAATTTCAAATATTCTATAAGTCTTTGACTTACTTACATTTCGATTTATAAAATCATTGATACATTCACCTTACTAATTTCATTCCATTAGAATTCTATTTTCAATTATAAATTCATATTCACAATTTCATTCCATTATTGAATTTTAAATTTTCAATTACCTTCTTGAATTCTATTCCAAGTTATAAGTTCATTTACAAATTTAAATTTCATTCCAATCAGATCTCAATATTTTATAAGTTATCAATTCAATAATATTCCATAAATATTCTTATTAAGTATTCCAGAGTCTTTTCAACCTTTCAAAACCATTTTGAAAACAATTCAAATTTATCTTTTGAATTTTCAAAACAAAACTCAATTTTCCAAACAACTTTCATTTAAAACAACTTGGCAGCAATTCCTCTTTTGGAAACCCGAAAATGAACACCGGTGATGTCGCGATCATCATCGGAATTATTTTCCAGCGACCGAAAAGAGTTTAGAGCTTTCATCTCTTCAGAACATTTTTTCAAAACCTTTGAAATTCATTTTTAAATCAAAAAGGAATTTAAACTTTTCAAATCTCCAAAATTTTCAAATTCTTTTCAAAACATTTCCAAATACTTCTCTGGAATTTCGTTTCAAATTACAATCACTTTTATAATTTACATTCTCACATTTCATTTGTATGTGAATTAATTTCTTAACTTTGGAATAACGATTTCAGTTTCTTATTCAGTTTCATATAATGATAACATTTCAACACTATCACTTTCCTAACATCCATGCAACCATATACTATAGTAATTCATAGAAAATCATTTCTTTTCTATACGAAAATAGTTTTGGGTAAAATTATTTTATTCACCCTATTTTAAAACAATACTGTGCCGAATTGTTCTATTCAAGTGTTTAGAAACCCCTTCGATACAGTTTTGCAAGACTGTGCCGACGAAGGTTCATATACCACTCAATAAACCAATCATCACAATACAAAACAATTTTATATTAACTAACAAATACGCGCTCGTATCTATTATTACACTCAACTCATCCTAGAGTACTGCTGACTCTATCTCTAATGAGTAACACCGAACAGAGCAGGGTTGTCGCTTAACCATATGCTCTGATACCACTTTGTCACATCCCGAAATTTTCGACTTTCGAAAATTCGACATCGATACTCACTTTATCGACTGCCGAGAAATCGAGTGCCGGAAACTCCAATAGTGAGGGTTTTAGAAAGAAGAAGTAGAAGATAGAGAGAAGAAGAAGGAAGAAAGCAGAGAAGAAAAAAACAACAGAACAACATCAGAATAGAAAACAATATCAGAATCTTACACATCGCAGCGGAATAACATATAATAGATAATCAATAGTCTTTTAAAACAAAGAACTATATCAGTTTATACATACATCAATCATCAGAGTCAATATACAACAATGGACAGTTATATAACTTGTTCTCATACAGAATACACAGCGGAATAAATACTATCAGATACAAATACTACGTCTCGTCATCCAGCTTGCTTCCAAAGCTCCAGAATATCCAGAATATCCTGATAATATAACTCTAGGCTGCCCGTGTGGAAATTGGTGGGCACCCAGAGTTTAGAAGGGAAACAATAAACTCCGAGTCAGTCATGGTGACTGGTGTGAGATCGTAAAACAGTTATTTTATCTTTAAAATAAACAACAGAAAATTTTTAAAGTAAATTCGCAATGCTTTTGGAAAATGAAACTACCATAAGACCTCCCACCACACGCACAATGCAAACGCAGACTTGGAGGAGATTTCTTCTTATGATAGTCAAAGATGCTTACTACGCAAAATCAAATTCTTTTTGATATTATTATTATTAGTGCATAGTGTAGAAAACATTTCGAAAGTATAATATTAATCTTAGCCAACATACGACCAGTATCGTATGCCTACTATAGCTACTATGTTCAATAGCAGGTTACCGCCACATTCCATAGCAGGTAATACAACTAAAACCGTACACGTCACGTATTGTTTATTTGGATTTCCAACAAATGGTCAGGCTAAGGAACTTCCTATCCACGATGGGTACGTCCCTGGAATAGACGACCCGAGAACCTAACCGGATCTCTGCCAACACAAGGCCGGGTTACCTCTGCAAAAATAGGTAACTACTGACACGCGTATGCCATCCCCCGATCGTCACCGATCTTCCCGAGGATCCCCGATTCGCAACAAACCACATAGATAATAATAATGCAGTAACCACAGAGGTTAAGTATCTGGGCTCCATACCATGATACCACCTTTATCCAGAAGGAATGACATACACTAAGGGGCGCTACTCCCTAGAACCTTGCCGCATCCTTCCTGTTTCGACCATTTCCGGGGTGTGAGGCTCGACGAAGTCTCGTCCACAAAGCTACGCTTTCTCAAAAAGCCCTGCTTCGGGTCAACAAAATGATCAACCTATGATCACAAAGATATAAGATCAAACAAATGATCATATCACAAATGATCAAACACTGATCATTTCACAGCAACACTCAGTATGCCACGTTACCAAATTGGGATATATCGCTGATAAATTTCAACTACATAACCTCTGAGCTCGTACGTCTCAGAGAAGGGTGTTAAGCTAAGAGAATAAATTCTCCGCCACCAACAGAAATGTATTTGAAAGAAATCAGCTTTATATCTCAAATTGTAACGTCAGACACACAATCCATACAAGTCTGTTCCGGGATCGAACAGAACCGAAGGCACTTCTCACGAAGCCCTTGCACATCCGGATAATTTTCAATCATGTCAGGACTTCCCGTCACTAAGGGTGATAAAACCTCTAAATCGAAGATCAGTCGATGTAGAGTAACTCGACGGTAATCCTTCCGTTTTCAAAAATATTCGGTCTTCAACACCGGTCTTCAAATGCAATTCATAACGACGTATCACATATTCGGAATGGGTTATACGACCCCATGGTCCTTTCCCGGCTAACCCGAATAGTGAGCGCTTATTCAAAAATAAGTGTGGCATTCAAATTCATCCAATTCACAACAAATACCTATCTAAGGTAATTATTGATAGTCGGTTATTTAACTATCAATAAAGATGCGCAACATCATCAGATTCCAAATAATTTTCCAAATTATTTTTTTCAAAATATCTTTTACTAGATATAAAATTGCCACACTTCAAAAATAAATCAACGTTTATTTTTAAACAACTTCCCTTTCTTTTATAAATTCCATAGTGAATTTATATTTTCAAAATATCTACAGATATACGATTTTCAAATCGATTTCAATATTCAATTTCAATTTATCTTTAAGAAGATAAATTCTCAAAAACATTTCATTTCATATTGGAAAAGCAATTCCATACTTATATAATAATAAGTAATTCACAAATCTATTTATTTTCAACACTTGAAAATATTCAATATACTTAAATCAAATTAAGTATATATTTCATTCTTTAAGGAAATCATTAATTTTTACATCTATTTGAGTCAAAACGAATGTTGCGTAAAACATCGTTACGACGACTCAAAATCACTAGTATAGGGATTCGGATTTTAAGATAGATATATAAATCCCAATACTACATAAAACATTTTCTTTCGAAAATCATTTACTATAACAACAATGTTATAGTCCATCATTTCCTTATATCTTCGAAAACGCCTATTTCAACAATAAATGTTGAAATCTATGTATCTGATACTTATCACGTTTTAAAACATCTTTTAAAACAATTACTTCATTCGTAATATCCCTTTTCCAAAACATATCCATTTTATTTAATAATATATCCACTGTCCAAAATCGTGAATATACTTTGTTATCCAAATTCAATCTTTTCTACACATTTATTTTCAAGAATTTATCCACTATCCAAAATCGTGGATAAAATTTCCTTAATAACCTTCTATATTCGATTCATCAAATTTGATTGATTTTCGAATTTATAAAACACCGTTTATAAATTCTATTTCTATTTCTATTTTCTAACACTTTGATTTATAAATCTCCTTTATAAATCAATTCGATAAATATTCCATTTAAAGGCAAAAACCCAATTTATAAGTAAATTTCTTATAATCTTTTATTCTACAATTCCATTCATTTTATAACTTCATACTTTATAAATCTATAAACTTCAAATTTTATAAATCTATAAACTTCAAATCTTCACAATTTATAATTCTGTAAATTCCCTATCTTTACAACTTATAATTCTATAAGTTTCATATCTTTACAAATTTAACACTTATAAAAACTCGTTTAAAATTCCAATAATTTTTAATTGATAAATATCAATTTTGTACATCTTTTATATACATCGTTTTTAATAATTCAAAAATTCAAATTTAAACTATCTTATAAATTACTTAACTATTCACTTCAAAAATCATCTTTTGGTTATATTTCACAAACATTATAATCTCCATAACTTTAAATTTATAACATTTATTTATTTAAAGTAAACCAATTCAAAGATTCAAATAAAACGTATACTTTCAAATAATCACTTTTAAAATCTCTTTTTAATGTTAAAATCGTTATTTTTAAACTTCAAAATTTGAATCCGATGATGCAACGCATCAATTAGTCAATCACAACATCAACATCATATATCAACATATGATAACAGAATATACATCAATCCTGTAAATAAATAACTACTGGTGAGGAATCCAGTTGGATCCCTCCAACCTGTTTCCCTGCATCCACAAACGTCAGCACAATACCAATTCCGCTCCAGTACGGAATTATCGCGGTATATGGGTTTTATAAAAATCCGCTTACTAACGGCACAATAGGGTCTCATCCGCTATACGAGGCGGGAAATCATCAATCCAATATATACATATGCCAATATGTATATATTGCTATATATATAGATATATATCCTACTATATCTAATATCACATCCAATAGCAGTCAAATCAATCAGTAAATAACTGAAAATTCCACTTTCATTTTTGAGTGAGAAAAATCTCACCTTTGCTTTTTAATTTGCAATCCATTACCCATTCCAGTTTGTTTCCTTGATTTCACAGGTTTTGACCTTGCATAATCAATTATATGAATTTATTAATATTCGAATATAAATCGAACAATTCAATTACCGTTTCATAGTTTTTGATTAGTTGATAATTTTATTTAAACCAATTTCTTCTTAAACAAATTTGTTTGTCAAAAATTTTAGTTTAAAACTAAACTTCCTATTATTACTTTTCCTAACTGCATATACATATATTTCACCTAATAAATTGCTTTAACTATTTATTTCAAACTAATGATTTAATCCTTAAAACAAATTTTCCAATTTGCATGTATTAAATCAGGTTTTAAAAACAAAATAAGACGGGTAAACAAATTGAATACCTCACTGCCTATTTGAAGTCATGATGCTCGAGACCCTAGCAGTGAATCGCGACCCTCGATTCGTCATCCTCACAGTCGACCTTCCCCCAAGTCGAACGAACCTCCATCATTACTCGTCGAAATCGCCTGCGCCACGGTCTCGTCCCACCTGCGAGCGCTACCCACTCGAACACCCCCAGCTACGAGCTCGACCCCGACCTGGCCTGACTTCCGCCACCACTCACGACACACCCAAACCCACGCGTACGTGAAAGCATGCGTGCCTCCTTCCAACCATCCCTAGGTCGCCCTGCGACTTCCCACTCACCTCGGCATCGCGACAACTTCGCGTGTGATTTCCCCTGCTACCATCGCGACGCACCGAGTAGGCCACCGCCTTCGAATTGCGAAACCCCAAAAAAAATCAATCGCGCCACTACCTCGATCTCGATTTGTTCGCGAAGAGAACTCGGCTGCCATGATTGTTTTCTCTTTTTTTTTTCTTTTCAGAGAGGCTTCGATTTTGTTGAACTGGATTGAGGGAGAGAGCTTGCGAATTAGAAACTGGGTGCGTGCTTTTCTTTCAGGCTTCTGCCATTATTTTTCTCGTTTGAGATTTTTAAAACTGAAGATTCAATTTAAAATGGGAAGGAGGGAGACAGGGGTACGTGCCTTCACGATTCCTTCCGTGATTATAGGCGTATTCAATGGGAGACAACGTGGTGGTGTGATATTGACAAATATACATTTAAATTTAAATTTGAATCCGATTAAATTTCAACGCGTTAAATTTCCATGTGCTCACATATCAACTCAGAAAATTACGAAAATTGAAATCCGGCAATAATACAACATTCCGGACCCAATGGAACTGGTTTCGTCGAATTCCGAGACTGTTTGAAAATTGACTATTTTATAAATATCGGTTCGAGTGATTATTTTCAAAACTGAACAAAACAGTTCGAAATTAAATTCTGAAGCTTCAATCATCTTTAGTATTATCAATACGAATTTTAAAAGCTTTCGAAATATTTTTCTTCAGCTTAAAATTGTAGATTCAAATTTTTATTTAACTTCAATCGATTAAATTTTAAAGTTTAATCGCAAATTTCAAAGTTATATCGGGGATTCAAATTAAATTATCGCTCAAATATTTAAAATAAATTAAATATTCCCAATTTAATTCGTTCAAAATTCTGGGTCGTTACAATCGGTGACGATCGGGGGATGACATACGCGTGTCAGTAGTTACCTATTTTTGCAGAGGTAACCCGGCCTTGTGTTGGCAGAGATCCGGTTAGGTTCTCGGGTCGTCTATTCCAGGGACGTACCCATCGTGGATAGGAAGTTCCTTAGCCTGGCCATTTGTTGGAAATCCAAAGAAACAATACGAGCCTTTACGATTTCAATTGTATAACCTGTCTCCTCAGGAGGCAGCTATAGCAGGCATAATATAATGGTACCTATGCTGGCTAAGATTTATATTCTACTTTCGAAATGTTTTCTACACTATGCACTAATAATAATATCAAAAAGAATTTGATTTTTGCGTAGTAAGCATCTTTGACTATCATAAGAAGAAATCTCCTCCAAGTCTGCGTTTGCATTGTGTGTGTGGTGGGAGGTCTTATGGTAGTTTCATTTTCCAAAAGCATTGCGAATTTACTTTAAAAATTTTCTGTTGTTTATTTTAAAGATAAAATAACTGTTTTACGATCTCACACCAGTCACCATGACTGACTCGGAGTTTATTGTTTCCCTTCTAAACTCTGGGTGCCCACCAATTTCCACACGGGCAGCCTAGAGTTATATTATCAGGATATTCTGGATATTCTGGAGCTTTGGAAGCAAGCTGGATGACGAGACGTAGTATTTGTATCTGATAGTATTTATTCCGTTGTGTATTCTGTATGAGGACAAGTTATATAACTGTCCATTGTTGTATATTGACTCTGATGATTGATGTATGTATAAACTGATATAGTTCTTTGTTTTAAAAGACTATTGATTATCTATTATATGTTATTCCGCTGCGATGTGTAAGATTCTGATATTGTTTTCTATTCTGATGTTGTTCTGTTGTTGTTCTTCTTCTTTATCCTTCTTCTCTTCTTTTCTTCTATCTTCTTCTTCTTCTGCCTTTTTCTTTTTCTTAAAACCCTCACTATTGGAGTTTCCGGCACTCGATTTCTCGGCAGTCGATAAAGGGAGTATCGATGTCGAATTTTCGAAAGTCGAAAATTTTGGTATGTGACAAAGTGGTATCAGAGCATATGGTTAAGCGACAACCCTGCTCTGTTGGGTGTTACTCATTAGAGATGGAGTCAGTAGTGCTCTAGAATGAGTTTGAGTGTAATAATAGATATGAGCGCGTATTTGTTAGTGAATATAAAAAAATTGTTTTATATTGTGATGATTGATTTATTGAGTGGTATATGGATTCTGGTCAATACGAGTAATTAACGATCATTGATAGGGATCTCTAAACACTCGAATAGAACAATTCGGCACAGTATTGTTTTAAAATAGGGTAAATGAAATAATTTTACCCAAAACTATTTTTGTATATAAAAGAAATGATTTTCTGTAAATTATTATGATATGGATGCATGGTTGTTAGGGAGTGATGATGTTAATTATCATCACTGATATATATACGTGAAATAAAATTATATATGAAATTGAAATCAAAAAAATAAAGAATTAAGAAATGAATCCATATACAAGTAGAATTTGAGAATATAAGTTATAAATGTGATTTATAATTTGAAACGGAATTCCAGAGAAGTTTTTGGAAATGTTTGAAAAGAATTTGTAAATTTTGGAGATTTGGAAAGTTTAAATTCTTTTTGGCTTGGAAATGAATTTCAAAGGTTTTGAAGAGTATTTTGGAAAGATAAAAGCTCTAAACTCTTTTCGGTCGCTGGAAAATAACTTCGATGATGACCGCGGCATCGTTGGTGTTCATTTTCGGGTTTCCAAAAGAGGAATTGCTGCTAAATTGTTTTAAATGAAAGTTGTTTGGAAAATTGAGTTTTGTTTTGAAAATTCAAAAGATAAATTTGAATTGTTTTCAAAATGGTTTTGAAAGGTTGAAAAGACTCTGGAATACTTTATAAGAATATTTATGGAATATTATTGAATTGATAACTTATACAAATAGAAATTGTTAATGTAAAATATGTAAATGTGATTGGAATTAAAGTTCATTAACAAATGAAATCTATAAATGTGAATTGAAAGTATAAGGAAATAAATTCATATATGAATAAAATGGTGGATATAAATTGTAAAAGAATTTATAAATAAAAATAAAATTCCTTAATGAAATGGAATTGTGAATGTGAATGTGTAAATGATTGTATAAATCAAGATGTAAATAAATTGATAACTTATAGAATATTTGAAATCTGATTGGAATGAAATTCAAATTGAAGACGAATAAATTAGTAAATAAAACTAATTTAGAATAGTATAGTTATCAACTAAAGATAAAAGATGAGATTGAATTCAAATGGAATTTGAAATGTAAAATTGACTGAAAAGAATATATAACTTCAATAGTGAATTAGAGATGATATAAGCAGTTTATATTGGAAATTTTGTAACAGAAATTGCAAAATGGTTTGAATGTTGTAACTAGATATAATGGCTAGTAGATATACAGGTATTATAAAGGAAATTGGAATTGAATTGCAAAGATAAATTTGAATTGCTCGACAAAAGGTAAGTATTTCAATTCGAATATGAGATTTGATGACTTATTTCTCTAGCCGCTTGGCTTTTTCTTTTTCTTTTTGAAATCTGAGAGTCCGTAGGGACGTTTTGTAGTCGTGCCGTATTAGCCGCGCAAAGGAGACGCTGGCGAAATTTTTCGAAAATTTAGGGCGTTAGAAAATTTTTGAGAAAATTTTGAAAGTTTAAATTTGAATTTGAATTTAAATTTGAATTTTGAAGTAAACAGTGTTGTTTGGAAACTATGAAAGGTTTAGGAAAGTTAGTTGAAACTAATAACGAATCTTTAGTAGAAAGATTTGTTATGATAAAAATTGATAAAATTATTGGATGTTGAAAGATAGTAGACGAGTTAAGGACATTTTTTCCTAACTTGTAATTTCGAGGACGAAATTCTTTTAAGGAGGGAAGTCTGTAACGACCCAGAATTTTGAACAAATTAAATTGAAAATATTTAATTAATTTTAAATATTTGAACGATAATTTAATTTGAATCCCCGATATAACTTTGAGTTTTGCGATTAAACTTTAAAATTTAATCGATTGAAGTTGAATAAAAATTTGTATCTTCAATTTAAAGCTAAAGAAAAATATTTCGAACGCTTGTAAATTTTATATTGATAATACTGAAGATAATAGAAACTTTCAGGAGTGAATTTGAAACTGTTCGGTTCAGTTTTGAATTTTATCGTTCAAATTTAATTTAAAAATAGCCGTTCGAGGCGCAGTCTCGGAATTGGACGAAACCAGTTCCATTGGGTCCGTAATATTGAATTATTACCGGATTTCAAATTTCGTATTGATTGGAATTGTTATGTGAGCACACGACACATAAACGCGTTGAATTTAAACCGAAATCAATTTAAATTTAAAATTAGTCAACACACGTTCTTCCCTTACCTCACGCCTACAATCACGGGTACGAGATCGTGCCAACCATTCCCTTCGTTTTCAAATACGTCTTCTCCATTCCCTCCTCAGTTTTAAATCCAACAAAAGAAAAAAAAATGGCAGCCGAGTTCTCTTCGTGAACGAACGAAATCAAAAGAGGGGAAGCGTGGCCAAGCCCTGTATCTCGTTCGATTTCAAGTCGAGGGGCGCGCACGCTTGCGTAGTAGGCTGGGGAGATGCGAGTTCATCAGCAATTCGAGGGGGAAAGCTGTGGTCGAGCACGCGATGGTATTCGAGATGGGTTGGAGTCGAGGCGAAGTCGTGAGTTGCGAAGCTAGGGTACGGCGTGGCGACTTCGTCGTGATGTTAGGTGAAGCAGGTGGTTCGAAGCTCGATGGGAGGCGCGTGCGTGCGTACGCGAGCTCGAGGGGGGAAATCAGGTCGCGGCCAGCGGCGACTTCGGCGGATGGCATGTGGCGATTGCAGTTCAAGGGGTGGCGAGCGATGTCGTGTGGTAGCGATGGCGGCTAGGGTTTCAGCTGTGATGGGGGACGTTGGCGATCGCCTGGAGTTCACGCACGATCTGGCAGTGAGGTATATGTGGATGTTATTTCTATTTTCAATTTAACGAAATGTTAAGTATATATATATATATAGAAGAAAATTTCATACAGTGAAATTTTTTTTAAGACAGTAAAGTATCTATATATACACGAGTTAAAGTGATTCTGTTAACAGTGAAGGTATTTTCAAATTTATTTTGTTAAATTGTAAAAGTTTATATATGTAGAGGAAAAAAATAGAGCAAATAGTTCTGTTTAAAAATTTCAAAATGTATATATGTCTGAAGAAAAAGAAAATTTATATAAAGGGAATTTGGTTTTAAATATAAAATTTGAGTTAAATAAATTTAGTTTTTGCTTTGAAATTTCAGTATTTTAAAATATGAAATTAAGTGAACCTTAATTTAATTCAGGTAAATCGTTTATTTATTTAGTTATCAAACATTAACAGTAAAATTATTTTGGAAATAATTTAGTTAAGAAAATATTGTTAAAAGAGATTTGTCAAAACTTTAAAGGTATTTATTTACAATAAAAATAAATTACGGATTGATTAAATTATCAATTGAAATTTAATTAGTCAATTGATTCGGATATTGATAAATTTTATAAAATTATTTATACAAGGTCAAAACAAGAAATCAAAGCGGAAATTGGAAAATTGATTGCAAAATAAAAGCTAAGGTGAGATCTCCTCACTCAGATTTATAATTGAATTGCAGTTATTGATTGATTTGTTTGAATGTGCTATTAGATATGATAGGATATATCTATATATATAGCAGTATATACATATTGGCATATGTATATATTGGATTGATGATTTCCCGCCTCGTATAGCGGATGAGACCCTATTGCGCCGTTAGTAAGCGGATTTTTATAAAACCTATATACCGCGATATTCCACCTCGAAGTGGAATTGGTATTGTGCTAACGTCTTTGGATGCAGGGAAACAGGTTGGAGGGATCCAACTGGACCCCTCACATTGATTGAATTTATTTCTATTGTGATATGAATCTGTGAATGATTATAGTGATGCTATTAATTATATTGATATCTGGAAATTGTTTGAAAGCTAAAAATTTAGCTGAATGGATGTTTTGACATCATTGGATTCCAAAGATAAACGAAATTGAATTTTTGAAATTCAAGTAGAAAATTTCTAAGTGAATCAATTTTTGAAATCGAAGAAATTTTGAAGAAAGGAATTTTTAAAGTATAAAGAGTAAATTTTTATAATCGTATTGAATAAATTCCAGAACCAAGTGAAAATGTTAAATAAAAGAATTTCGTATAATAGTGATTTCAAATAGAAGAATTTAATTAAAATTTGGATTTCTAAATAGTTTGAAAAAGATAAAGGAACTTATTTTCTTAAAGAGGAATTTATTTAAAAGGAGATAAGTTGGAAATCCCTTTAGGAATTCAATTGGTAAGTTGAAATAATTTGGGAAATCAATGTAAAATGATTTCAACTTGAAGAATCCATTTAAAAACAAAATGTTGAATAATTTGAGAAAAATGAGGAATTTATTTAGTAGTGATAAATAAAATTAGAAATCAATCTGTAATTGATTTAATATTTGGAAATGAATTTTTGAGAAATCAGTATGGAAATTTTATTTAAGGTTGAAAATAAATTCAGAAATCAATATTGAAATTGAATTGATATTGAAGTTTTTATAAATAGAATTGAAATTTATAAAAGTTGTTTAAAAATCCAAAATCACTTATTTTGATAAGTAAAATATAGAAGTTAATAAAAAGAAGATTTATAAGTTGAAGTTGTTATTAAAACAGAAATAGAATTTATAAACGTTGTTTTATAAATTCAAAATCAATTGAATTGGATAAATTGAATATAGAAGATTATTAAAAAGGATATATTCACGATTTTGGACAGTGAATGTATTATTGAATAAAATGGATTCATTTTTGAAAAAGTGATATTAAAAATGAAGTTAAACATTTTAAAGATGTTTTAAAATGTATTATGAATCGAAATCATAGATTTCAACATTCATTGTTGAAATAGACGTTTTGGAGAAATAAGGAAATGGTGGACTATAACACTGTTGTTATAGTAAATGATTTCCGAAAGGAAATGTTTTATATAGTATTGGGATTTACACATCTATCTAAATTCTGAATCCCTATACTAGTGATTTTTGAGTCGTCGTAACGATGTTTTACGTAACATTCGTTTTGACTCAAATAAAGGTGTTAAAAGAATGTTTTCCTTAAAGAATGAATATATACTTAATTTGATTTAAGTATATCGAATATTTTCAAATGTTGAAAATAAATAGTTTTGTGAATTACTTATTTTAAATAAGTATGGAATTGCTTTTCCAATATGAAACGAAGGGTTTGAAACTTTATCTTTTAAAGATAAATTGAAAAGTGAATATTTGAAATTTGTTTTCAAACGGTTAAGTGTGGAAACTTTATATCCGGTAAAGATATTTTTGAAGATGAAATAATTTGGAAAATTATTTGAAATCTGGTGATGTTGCGCATCTTTATTGATAGTTAAATAACCGACTATCAATAATTACCTTTAGATAGGTATTTGTTGTGAATTGGATGAATTTGAATGCCACACTTATTTTTAAATAAGCGCTCACTATTCGGGTTAGCCGGGAAAGGACCATGGGGTCGTATAACCCATTCCGAATATGTGATACGTCGTTATGAATTGCATTTGAAGACCGGTGTTGAAGACCGGATATTTTTGAAAACGGAAGGATTACCGTCGAGTTACTCTACATCGGCTGATCTCCGATTTAGAGGTTTTATCACCCTTAGTGACGGGAAGTCCGGACGTGATTAGAAAATTATCCGGATGTGCAAGGGCTTCGTGAGAAGTGCCTTCGGTTCTGTTCGATCCCGGAACAGACTTGTATGGATTGTGTGTCTGACGTTACAATTTGAGATATAAAGCTGATTTCTTTCAAATACATTTCTGTTGGTGGCGGAGAATTTATTCTCTTAGCTTAACACCCTTCTCTGAGACGTACGAGCTCAGAGGTTATGTAGTTGAAATTTATCAGCGATATATCCCAATTTGGTAACGTGGCATACTGAGTGTTGCTGTGAAATGATCAGTGTTTGATCATTTGCGATATGATCATTTGTTTGATCTTATATCTTTGTGATCATAGGTTGATCATTTTGTTTGACCCGAAGCAGGGCTTTTTGAGAAAGCGTAGCTTTGTGGACGAGACTTCATCGAGCCTCACACCCCGGAAATGGTCGAAACAGGAAGGATGCGGCAAGGTTCTAGGGAGTAGCGCCCCTTAGTGTATGTCATTCCTTCTGGATAAAGGTGGTATCATGGTATGGAGCCCAGATACTTAACCTCTGTGGTTACTGCATTATTATTATCTATGTGGTTTGTTGCGAATCGGGGATCCTCGGGAAGATCGGTGACGATCGGGGGATGGCATACGCGTGTCAGTAGTTACCTATTTTTGCAGAGGTAACCCGGCCTTGTGTTGGCAGAGATCCGGTTAGGTTCTCGGGTCGTCTATTCCAGGGACGTACCCATCGTGGATAGGAAGTTCCTTAGCCTGACCATTTGTTGGAAATCCAAAGAAACAATACGTGACGTGTACGGTTTTAGTTGTATAACCTGTCTCCTCAGGAGGCAGCTATAGCAGGCATAATATAATGGTACCTATGCTGGCTAAGATTTATATTCTACTTTCGAAATGTTTTCTACACTATGCACTAATAATAATATCAAAAAGAATTTGATTTTTGCGTAGTAAGCATCTTTGACTATCATAAGAAGAAATCTCCTCCAAGTCTGCGTTTGCATTGTGTGTGTGGTGGGAGGTCTTATGGTAGTTTCATTTTCCAAAAGCATTGCGAATTTACTTTAAAAATTTTCTGTTGTTTATTTTAAAGATAAAATAACTGTTTTACGATCTCACACCAGTCACCATGACTGACTCGGAGTTTATTGTTTCCCTTCTAAACTTTGGGTGCCCACCAATTTCCACACGGGCAACCTAGAGTTATATTATCAGGATATTTTGGATATTCTGGAGCTTTAGAAGCAAGCTGGATGACGAGACGTAGTATTTGTATCTGATAGTATTTATTCCGCTGTGTATTCTGTATGAGGACAAGTTATATAACTGTTCATTGTTGTATATTGACTCTGATGATTGATGTATGTATAAACTGATATAGTTCTTTGTTTTAAAAGACTATTGATTATCTATTATATGTTATTCCGCTGCGATGTGTAAGATTCTGATATTGTTTTCTATTCTGATGTTGTTCTGTTGTTGTTCTTCTTCTTTCTCCTTCTTCTCTTCTTTTCTTCTATCTTCTTCTTCTTCTGCCTTTTTCTTTTTCTTAAAACCCTCACTATTGGAGTTTCCGGCACTCGATTTCTCGGCAGTCGATAAAGGGAGTATCGATGTCGAATTTTCGAAAGTCGAAAATTTTGGTATGTGACAGTTTATGTAATTTAATTAATTGAATTTTAAATTATAAAATGAATATTTATTGATGAAAAATCATAGCTATTTATATATATATTGGATTCTATGGATGACTATTTAATTATTATGACAATATGGATATGTTGTGCCTTGATTGGATAGCTTACTCTTGATTGTAATTTGGGTATTTAATTATAATTAATTGTTGATTTGAATTGGAAAGTAATTAATTGTAGAAATGAAAAATAATGAGAAAACTGAATAAATAAATGATAGATAAGGTTATTTATAGGTTTTAGATGGTCCTAGTAAATAGCGATGATTTAACAAATTTAACTAAATTTAAAGCATAAAATTAAATAAGGCTATTATTTATCTATTTCTGAGGAAATTCATAAAAATAATAAAAATTATATTTTAAATTGAGGTTTGGGAAGTTTAATATTATTTATAAATAAAATGAGATTTTAAATAATTATAATAATACAGATATCAGCAAAAAGGGTATTGTTTTATGTAAATTAAAAAATGATTGATTTTATGATGTTTATGGTATGAAATATTATTGTTTGAGTAACAACATAAGGATATATTTTCTGAATAGTAATAATAAAAAAGAGTATTTTCCAAAAGAGTTTTTAGATAAAATAATTACTATTTTGAGATGAATAGAACTAAAAGGAATTTTGGTGATTTAAACTAGAATACTACTGCTTTTAATGGAAAATACATTGCTTTAAAGGATTTGAAGTAATAAGATTATAATAAAGTATTTCTAAAGTATTTATTGTTTTAAAGGGTTTTTATTGTTTGGAGATAAATAAAGGTGTTTTGTAATAAACAATGGTAAAATGATTTTATACTTTAGAAAATAATGGATGTGAATATATTATTTGGATGGATGTTTAATATATGATTAGTTATTGATTGTAATTATCACATATATTTTATGTTTGATAGCAGTATCACATTTTAATGAGTGTGTGATATTTTACCATTATTTCTACTAGATGATGAGTAGTTAATTATGGTTATTTAACGATGGATGTTGTGTTACTGATGTTGGTTGGATTAGTACACATTTACTGATACCGATGTTGTGTTACTATTGTGAAGTGATCAGTATACACTGGATGATTTATACTTACATTGATAATGTATCAATTGATAATTAATAATGCATGTAAGTATATTTTTGTTGTGATTTTTTTATTTTATGGATTGGGGTTGTCATTGAATATTGTCGGTGTATGATTATTGTGTACTATTATTGTTGTGGTTGCTCCATATGATGACTTGTTGAGATGGATGAGTAGTAACACTATTTTCTACTTCTACTATTTGCACTGGTTGCATTGGTTACGATTATTGCAATGGTTGCATTGATTGCATTGGTTATGATGGTTGCAATGGTTGCATGGATGTTGTGGTTGTTATGTATTGACACGTATTACGATGCAGGAGAAGAGCAGGAAATAGAGCTGCGTGGGCTTGATCCCCCAAAAGGAGTACATAGATAGTCTTTTCCTATACAATAGCTATCGAGCCAATGGCCATAATTTATAAGGTTAGGCATAATCCAAACATAATTGAAACCTTTTTCCCCTTTATTTTATATATGTGCGTGTAAGTTGCAGGTGAAAGCAAAGAGGAGAGCAAAGGTCTAGAAGGAGTCGTAACCAAAGGGTACATCGGTGTATCTCTTGCACCAAAATTTATTTTGTTGTTTTTATAATTAATTGATTGAAAGATGTATAATATCTGATGTACTTAATTTATGTAATCTTTAATTAATGAGATGAGATTATGTGTTTGTATCTATGTGTGTGTGTTTGTGTGTGTTGATGTTTAAACTCCATTGTGAGATTCCCCTTTTTATTCAATGTTTTAGATTTTTTTTAGTTTTATCTATCCATGGTCCACAACTTTTAATATCTAAAATTAGTTGCAAATGTATTTTAACATCATTTATAATTGATTTTTAGTGTTAAAAGTAGTGGGTCATTACACTTAGTATCAGAGCATAGATTTAACAGTTCCTTGAGCCTTTGCTTGGCTTGGCCATTAGATTATAATGATTTAAACCTTAGGTTGGGTTAGAATATAAGATGAGAGAGCGTTTTGATTAACAGTTATATGTTTTGTGTGTATGAGTTGTTTGTTTAACCACTATAACCTCACTATAAAATGATGTCTATTTATAATGATCTTTGAGTGGAAAATAAAAGGAGTATGAGTAAGGTAGCATGAATACTTATAAGAGGTGTTAAGTGTTGGTTATAACCCGAGTTATACACACTCGATGTAAATTTATTGAAACCTAACCTTGATAAGAAGGAACCACTTTTATTTTCAAGTGAATAATTTTTATATGGAAAATTAATGAATTATAGATTCCTAATTTTTAAAAGATATTTTATTAAAAAGGAAAAAATTCCTACTATTGAAATAAAGTGGTTTGTTAAAAATTTTGTTGAAAAAATAAAGGATTCAATTTAGTGAAATAAATTTTTTTTACAAAGATGTTTTTGTAAGAAAGAGTAAATATTATAAAAATATTTTTTTTGAAAGTACTTTTAGTAAGAATGTGTTTTAATTAGCAATTGGAAGTTGAATTCAGCCTTTAAAGAAAAAATGGTTTTCTAAAACATCTTTTGAAAAGTATTTTTATAATGGTGTTATGGTTTCAGAACTCTTTGAAAATAAAGGAAGATTTTGTTTATAGAAAGAGAAATTTTTGTTGGGAAGTGTTCTAATGGAAAATATTTTATGAAAGGATGTTTTGGTTAAAAATATTTTATTTTGATTAAAATATTTTAAAGAGAACATCTTAACTAAAAAAATTATTTTAATTTGGGAACATCTTTTGAGAAAAAAAGTATATGTTGAACTGTATTTTGTAACCTTATTATGACTTAGAATACTTTGCAAAAATATTTTGTTGAGGGATATTTCGGAAAGAAATATTTTTGTTAAAGAATATTTTAAAATATATATTAAATGGTTTGAGGAATATCTATTTAAAAAGATGTTTTAAGAGAGAAAACTATTTTAATGATAGTAAAAAGGTTTTACAATGTTTTTTGTTAAGAGCATTTTGTTAGGGAGTTTACAGTGAGAAACCTCTATTTTGAGGAAAATAATATTTTGCGAAAATGTTCTTTACAATGAATATTATATGATTTGAAGGAGATTTATTCTAGAGATACTTTACATGAAGGTTATTTCCATAAAAAGATATTTTATTTTAAATAAATTATTTTCTCAAAAGAAGAATTTGAAAATAATAGTGTAAATATCTTTAATTGGGAAATATATTATTGGTGGAGATATTTGAAAATAATTGATGGAAATATTTTTGCTTGAGAACTATCCTTTTAAGTGAAGAATGTTGTAAAATATTTATTTGAAAGAAAAGTTTTATCAAAGGAGTAAAGAGTTTGATGAAAGTGACCAAAACTAAAAATTATTTTATTAAGGATATGATTGGAGAAATAGAAATGGTATATTATTAAGTATCTAGTTTTATAATACTTTAAGGAAAATATTTTCCTAAGATGAGGATGATTTGATTTGGAAAGCAAATGATTGAAAAGGTAAAATATTTAATTGAATAACAAACTTTGGAGGTGTTTATTGGAAAAACAGGGGGATTGTATTAAAAAGATACTTTGTTTCGAAATTATAATTAATAACTATAAAACTAGACTTTGTAATAAGGGTGTAAGATGACGGGATAGAATGAGTTTTGAGCCTACCTAAGACTCATTTTGATGATGACCTTATGACTGTTATGTGTGATTTTCCCTTAGAGGGTTGTGAGGATGTCTGGTTATTCCCTTCCATAGAGGAGATTGAGATATGGTGTAGGGACTATCCATTTTGATGTTTTGCATATGACTTTTTTTTATCTTTATTCATTTTAGTTGAATTATTTGTGCATATTTAATTCTTTTTTAAGTTTTATTTAATACCGTAATGTACTGTATTAATTGTTTGATGTTCACTTATTGATCCATGACATGCTTGTCTGGATTAACTTCTTTTGCTTGTATTAGTTTATGTTGATAGTATATTTTGCTATAATTAGATTTAATTGTTTACTTATTGGTTGTTTGTTTAGCAATTTATTTTGTGCGTGTTTGAATTATTTCCTCTTGTTTTATTGTGTTGATTGTTTGATTTGCTAGGAGTGGTTTTAATTATCCTTTATTTACTTGCTTGTTAATTGGCTGCTTATTTGCTTGTTTGCTTGTCTATTTGTTTAATTGCTCTGTATGATAAATGTAGGTGGAAATAGTTATCCAATGCTAACTTTTGATGGGATGTACATTGGAAAAACTAGAGGATTGATAAGGGACATATTTAGTTTAGTCATGGAGAGATAGCATAATTTCCTAACCAAAGGAAGATTAGGTATTCGAAATGACTAAGAAATTTAAAGATGTTCCTTAAAGATGAGAATAGTAATTAGAGAATTCACGTGACTAAAGAGTTGATGTGTACCACAGAGGAATTAAAGTGATGATTAAGGAAGTTCAATGTATATTTATCAAAACATGTGTTTCGAACTCTATAATTTTCCAAATAATTATCGGTTTTTATAAATATTTTAAACAAAGAGTTTCCACTTTGTACACAAAACGATGTTTTCTCAAAATTTAGTTTGAAATTGATTTAAAACTATGAAAATATTTTGGAAAATTTCTTTATAAAATGGAGTGATATTTTAAGAAGGAAAGGATTATGGTTTCAAACGTAGATGGAAGCTTTGACTTGAAAAGGCAAAAAAAAAGTTTTGCTTTAAAGATATTTTAGAACACTACTTGCTAGTGGATCCCTCTTTGGTATTTTAGGTAGGCTATCCTTGTCATTAGACGAAGGAATTACTATAAAAGGATTTTGAAATCAAATTTATCCGACGTGATCTGATGATTGGAAGAGATAAGATATGATGTTGATATTCCGGACTAAACAACTCAACGATGGGAGTTGTGATGATGATCCATAACGATAGGTTTTATGATGGGAAGTTGCAAAGTGGAGCTAGGATGTGCTCTATAATGAAAATGAAGTGTGTTAAGGGATTATTGATACTCAAAGGTTTTGATGTGTGCTCGTAAAGAAGGGGTAATGTGGGGGCACACATTTGGACCAATGATGGGTCCTGATCTCCATGATAGGCAATTTGATCTTCATGATAGAAGATTTTCTACCATGGATCAGCCATGATAGGCAATCTAGTTCTTGGCCCTCTAAGTTGCATGGATGCAAGCAAGGAAACCGAATGATGATGAGTACTCATATATCCCAAAGTACAACACTCTAATGATGGTAAGTATTCTTTGACCTTATGATGGTGGTCATTTGGAAGAGAACTTATGACATGGGTGTAAGGATCGAGGATTTATGCAACTGCGTTACGAGTAGATGGTCATATTATTTGGAGAATTCAATCATGACTAGACATATTATTTTGAGGACGTGATCATAAGTGGGTGCATAGGATATTTTTGATGGTGTGAAAATGGAATGGGACACCGATTACTATGAAGATAAGATTATGAGGAAGTTCATCGACAATTTTGAGGATACACATATTAGGATGGATATGTAATCAAAAGATGGATTAACACACATGTGTTATTTGTTGATATGATGTTGTGGTGATTGCCCTTTTGGGGTATGTGTTCTTATTTTTATAAGCTATGTTGGTTATTAATTTTTATGTATTCATTTATTTGTATATACATGCTTTGACCAGCTTATGGTTTTGTTATGGGCTTTTGCTATGGTTGGATTATTGAGATGTATGATATGGATTAATCTGTGGTTGGAATTGTTTCACTTTTTATTGATGGAGTGCTATTATTAAATACTATAGTTTGGATGTATGATTAAGGAAGTATAGATGTTAGTATAGTACGTGTATTGAATTCATTATTGTAAATGAATTGTTGCATGTCATGGGTGATCATGTTGTGCGGATGTTGTGCACTACAATTAAATTTTTTTATATTTGGGAAATTGTGAGGGCGCAATTCTTTCAAGCGAGAGAATGTAATGACCCACAAATTTGACGTTGCAAAACATTAAATAATTAAAGAATGAATTTTTAACTAAAGGGTAAATAGGTTATTGTGTGTATAACCTTGAGAAGGTCTTTCCCAGGTGATCACTTTGATATATTTGGAGTTACGGTTTGTGAAATAGAGGCGCAACAGTGTTTAAACAGCATACTAACTGTTTCGAGTCAAACTGGATATACAATCTATAACCCAGCCTAGCGACTATATAAGCGAGGCTACGAATAGCCGTCATCTTTATTCTCAATTTTCTTCCCTAATCCCGAATGGCTTGATTACCTGCTAATGGTGATTAGCAAATATATTAAAAATGATTTAAACCCGTAGTGCCCAAACCCCTACATATTATATATCATTGCGAAGCTCTCGGCGAATGGAGCTAAAGGTTGGTGTTTATTTTTTGAGAAGGTGCTCAGGTTGACCAGAAATTGGTAAACTATTCTCGATTGTCCGTTGTAGGGATTTCGATTCAACGGTGAAACGACAACAATTGGATGATCGAAGGGACAATTGTGTAGAGGACATTAAGGGAAGTCGATCCATATGGTTGGATCGATGAATCAAGCATCGATCTAGTTGGAATTTTTGATTTTCTGATCGTGGATGGCTTCATCGACGGCGGTGTTTCTGGTGGGCGTGGGTGGTCGGAAGGTGGACGTGGATGCGTCTCGGTCTGGACGAGTTAGCAGTGGTGCCGGATCTAGTCAAAGGCGAAAATGGTGGCGGTGGTTGAAATCGGCGGTTGGAGTGGGTCATGTGAGTGTGGGAGGAAATGATGAGTTGAATTATTTCGTTTTAGCCCCTTTGAAATTATAATTGCATAATGAACCCTACATCTTATAACCTTAATAACTTTTGCATATGAACTCTGATTCACGCGCAGTTTCTTCCGTTGGACTCATGGAAAATTCCGGATGATATAGTAATGAGTTTGCTGAGTTTGAAGACTACTGGAAAAGCAAGTTGGTATAGTTTATTTAATTTAATTAATTGAATTTTACAATATAAAATGGATATTCATTGATGAAAAATCATAACTATTGATATCTGTGGTATCTTATGGATGACTGTTTGATTATTATGATAAGCTGGATGTGTTGTGCCTTGATTGAATAGTTTACTATTGATTGTAGTATTTTTGGATGTTTAATTATAATTAATTGTTGATTCGGATTGGAAAGTAATTAATTGAAATGAAATGAATAATAATGAAAAACTTGAATAAATAAACGATAGATAGTATTATTTACATATTTTAGACGGTTTATGTAAATGACAATGATTAAACAATTTTAACTAAAACTAAAGTATAGATAAATATGGTTATTATTCATGGTTTTATGGGAAAATTCATAAAAATAACAGAAATTATATTTTAAATTGAGGTTTAGAAAGTTTATTATTATTTATAAATAAAATGAGATTTTAAATAATAATAATGCAGATTTTAGTAAAAATAGTATTATTTTATGTAAATGAAAAAATGATTGATTTTATGACATTTATGGTATGAAATATTATTGCATGAGTGATAAAATAAGGACATACTTTTTGAATAATAATAATAATAAAGAATGTTCTTCCAAGGTTTTTTTACATAAAATAATTACTATTTTGAGATGACTAGAAATAAAAGGATTTTCTGTGATTTAAACTATAATATTATTATTTTTAATGGAAAATACGATTCTTTAAGGGATTTGAAGTAACAAGATTATAATAAAGTATTTCTGAAGTATTTATCGCTTTAAAGGAATTTTATTGTTTGGAGGTAAATAAAGGTGTTTTTGTAATAAACAATGGTAAAAAGATTTTATACTTTAGAAAATAAAGGATGTGAGTATATTATTTGAATTAATGATTAATATGTGATTAGTTGTTGATTGTAATTATCACGTATGTTTGGTGTTTGATGGAGGTATGACATTTTGATGAGTGTGCGATATTTTACCATTATTTCTACTGGATGATGGGCAGTTAATTATGGTTATTTGATGATGGATGTTGTGTTACTAATGTTGGTTGGATTAGTACACATTTGATGATATCGATATTGTGTTAGTATTGTGAAATGATTAGTATACACTGAATGATTTATATTCACATTAATAATGTATTATTATAGTTGATAATTCTTAATGTACTTAAGTATATTTTTGTTTTGATTTTCTTATTTTATGGATTAGGGTTGTAATTGAATATTGTTGGTGTTTGGTGACCGTGTACTTTTTGATGTTTTACTTTTTGAAAATAATAATTTAATATCTAAGATTAAGGATTTAGAGTTAGAAAAATCTAGTCTTAAAATAAAATTTGATGATATTTCTAAAAATGTTTCTAATTTCAATAAAGGAAGAGAAAATCTTTCTAGTATACTAGAAAACTCTCAAACTTCTAACAATAAATCTGGACTAGGATTTAAGAAACAAAATAATTTTGCTAAAAGTAAAATTAATAATAAAATTAAGAAAGATATTAGGAAAACAGTTTATTCAAATACTAAAACTATTAAGATATGGATTCCAAAAACAAATAATACATTAATAAGGAATAAACATATCAAAAGTTTTATGGAAACTGTTCATAATAACAAAAATTATGTCTATAAAGGGAATTCTGAACCCGTATGGGTTTGGCTTCCTAAGATCTAACTCTTAGGACCCTAAAAAGATTGGGTACCAAATTTTTATAAATTTTTGCAGGTACCACATAAGAAGAGAGGAAAATGGATTTTAGATAGCGGTTGCTCAAAACACATGACTGGAAACAAAGAAATGTTATCAAACATTATATACTCAAATGGAGGAGCAGTCACCTTTGGAGATAACTCAAAAGGATATATCATCGGCAAAGGCAATGTTAATAGCAACGGTACATCTAATTTACCTCTCATTACTGATGTTTTATTAGTTAAAAATTTAAAACATAATTTATTAAGTATTAGTCAACTATGCGATAAAGGTTTTAATATAACTTTTTCAGAAAATAAATGTAACATTTTTGATAAAAATCACAAAATCATTTTCGAAGGAAATAGAGATAAAAATATTTATATCCTAAATATGAATGTTAATAATGATTCAAATTTGTGTCTAGTAGCTAAAGAAAACGATTCTTGTCTTTGGCATAAAAGATTTTGTCACATAAATTTTAATACCATCAACAAACTTGCGAAAAATAAATTAGTTAAAGGATTACCCAATATAAAATTCGAAACTAACATATTTTGTGATGCATGTAAATTAGGAAAATTAACAAAATCTTCTTTTAAATCAAAGAAAGTAATATCTACAGAACAACCACTTGAACTTTTATACATGGATCTTTTTGGTCCAACTCAAGTGCAATCTATTAACCATAATAGATATGTTTTTGTTATTGTAGATGATTTCTCTAGATATATTTGGATTTTCTTTTTGAAAAATAAAAGTGATACTTTTGATAATTTTAAAGTTTTTGTTAAAAGAATTCAAAAAATTAAAACATGAATTGGTTGTTGTAGAAGTGAATTGAACATGTTTATATAGTTGTAGAATAGTTACAATCTTTCATGAAGAGTTTCAATCAAAAGTTGTGTCCGTATCTCTTGGATTGAAGGACATTCCTCTTCATGAACAATCGCAACTCTTCAGAAAACTAGTCGTTATGTTCAGGTCGGTTGACCGAGGTTTCTGGTCGGTCAGCTGAGTTTCAAACCCATACATAGAAAAATGTATATCTGTGCATTTGACACAGAGTCGGTCGACCGAGGTTTCTGGTCGGTCAGCCGACCTGTAGTCAATTGCACAGTACACACTAATTTATGTATATATCAATATAAATCAATTTTTGTGTGTGTGTGACTACTTGAGGAATGATTTTAACAATATTCTAAAACTCAATAAAATAAAATATTCATACTAATCTCTGGATTGTAGTCTTGTCTCCTTTGTAGTGCATAATATACGTTTATTCTCTTTTTGTCGCTTTCGTATAGTATTCTCTTTGTAATTCGTCGTATGATCTCTAAAGCTTGTGTCATGAATCAAAACTCATGAATCAACATTCTCCCCCTTTTTGATTGATGACAATACTTATGTGACGAAGTAGTATATATTATAATTCTCCCCTGAATATATGGCGACTTTTCTGCAAAAAACTTGTTAGCTTTCATATATTTCTCCCCCTTTGTCATCGACAAAAAGGAATACTTATTAGATGTAATAATGAAAAAGTATGGAACATGTAACACAAGTAAGAAAACATCGAGTTTAAATATTACATACTCAAACCAAATAGGAATATTGATGATGTTTACTTACTACACAACATCTAAAAATAGACATATTGTTAAAAAAACAGAATACTTGAAATTATGAAATAGCAAGTTGTAAAAAAATATAATGCATGTATAGATATTCAAAACATAGCAATAAAAGAAACAAGCATTCATACATTGCATCATCACAAATAAGAGTTTTAAGGTAACACTTACTTTTCTCCCCCTTAATCTGTGCTTGCATTGTTTATTTCTGAAAATTGTGTTAGAGCAATATCTTTCTCCCCTTTGTCATTGACGAAAAGGAGAGTTTATATGATAACAAATATTATATTTCACACAAGTGTTAACAATATAGAACAAAATAATTACTACTTGTAAGGTATCAGAAAACAATGAACATTTAAAGCATGCGATACCCAAGATTCTTATAATTTCCTAATTTTTAGGAAACCATACCCATTTGGGTGTGGTTGTACCTTTATAAATATAATTTTCATTATTGATTACCATATCAATATAATTATTAATGCATTTTTCTCTATTTTTCCAATTAACAGGAACCCAAATACTTAGATAATTTTTATTCATATTTCTCGTTAATGATTTTGTACTTCTAGAGAAATTATAAACATTATTGGTCATAGCAGTTTTTGAATTTCGATAAAAATTTGATTTCGACTTTACTCAAAATTTAGTAGTAGCACTAACATTTTTATTATACATAAAAGCGTATCTAGTGCTATTTCTATGATTATATCCTAAACTATTTTTATTATGTAAAGGTCTAAAACTAGATAAAATCATGTTTAAATCATTTTGACCTTTATTAAATTTTGTGATTTCAGTGTTGAGTTTATCAAATTTAGCTTTAAAGTCACACTTATTATTTTCAAAAGAAATATTACTATTATTTAAAATATCCATTTTCTCATTTAATTCAGAATTCTCATTTTTTAACGTACCGTTCTCATTTTTGAGAAGGAAATTTTGAGATTCTAAATTATCTAAAGAGGATTGTAATAAATAATTTTGTCTTTTCAAATCAAAATTTTCTTTTGAAAATTTTTCTCTCTCGTTTTCAAATATGGTGTTTTGTTTATCTAGAAAATCTGTAAGAGTTATAAAATTATTCTTTAAATCACCAAGTTGATTTTCTAATTTTAACTTCTCGTTTTTCAATTTCTCATTTTCAAGTTCAACAGATTTCATCTTTTCTAAAATAATAAAATTAAGCTTTGAAATCTTATTGCTTATACTAACTAATTCATTATTATCTTTTACTGAAATTTGTAAATCAGAAAGTACCTTTTTACAGTCCTCATTGGTCGTTGCTCTAATAGTTTCAGGCTTTTTGCTTGGTGTACTTCGACCGGATCTTTTTCTAGCCATTATTCTATGATGTTGTGACGATCGATAGAATACCAGGCTCTGATACCAAATGAAAGTGCGCTATGGACCGTGTAATATGGATATATGATAATACAGAGTATAGAGATGATATTAATACTATAAATAGTGCGGAATATAAAAGCAGTATAGTAAAATGACACCAGGAATTTTTATACTGGTTCGAACTTCCCGTTCTACGTCCAGTCCCAGAATACCCTCTGGATTTAAACTAAACCCCTCACTTAACCCGGAGGAATAGGTATACGACACCTGAGCAGCCGAACAGGAATTTTCCGCCTCAACAGCCGAAGAGGAATTCAACTTAATACAAATAGTTTGTTGACGAATGTGTTCTGAATAACATTGATTGTCTTTTGATAGTACAACTTTCCTATAATCAAATCCTCAAGAGTATGTATGTGTGTGAAGATTTAGAAGGAAGATAATCACGTAGAATCAAAGTATATGAATTAATTCAAGGATTCTAGTGATATTGAATGAGAATGAATGCTTTTTATTTGCAGAGAATAATAGAGAATAGATTTCAGAATTAAAACATGAATTGGTTGTTGTAGAAGTGAATTGAACATGTTTATATAGTTGTAGAATAGTTACAATCTTTCATGAAGAGTTTCAATCAAAAGTTGTGTCCGTATCTCTTGGATTTAAGGACATTCCTCTTCATGAACAATCGCAACTCTTCAGAAAACTAGTCGTTATGTTCAGGTTGGTTGACCGAGGTTTCTGGTCGGTCAGCTGAGTTTCAAACCCGTACATAGAAAAATGTATATCTGTGCATTTGACACGGAGTCGGTCGACCGAGGTTTCTGGTCGGTCAGCCGACCTGTAGTCAATTGCACAGTACACACTAATTTATGTATATATCAATATAAATCAATTTTTGTGTGTGTGTGACTACTTGAGGAATGATTTTAACAATATTCTAAGACTCAATAAAATAAAATATTCATACTAATCTCTGGATTGTAGTCTTGTCTCCTTTGTAGTGCATAATATACGTTTATTCTCTTTTTGTCGCTTTCGTATAGTATTCTCTTTGTAATTCGTCGTATGATCTCTGAAGCTTGTGTCATGAATCAAAACTCATGAATCAACAGTCCCAAATGATGATTTGTTGAGACGGATGAGTAGTAATACTATTTTCTGCTTCTACTACTTGCATTGGATAGTATGGTTGCAATGGATACATTAGTTGCATTGATTGCATTAGTTGTGATGGTTGTAATAGTTACATGGATATTATGGTTGTTATGTACGTTAACACATGTTTGAATGTAGGAGAAGAGCAGGAAATAGAGCTATGTGGGCTTGATCCCCTAAAAGAGATACGTAGGCAGTCTTTTCCTATGCAATAGCCATCAAGCCTATGACAATAGTGTATATGGTTAGGTGCAGCGCAAACATTGTTGAAATATTTTCCTTATTTATTCTATATATTTATGTAAGTTGTAGGTGAAAGCGAATAGGATGTCAAAGGGTCTGGAAGGAGTCGTATCCAAATGATAGATTAGTATATCTCTTACATCAAAGGGTTTGGAAGCAGTCGTATCCAAATGAAATTAGTTGTAAATGTATTTTGATGTCATTCATAATTGATTTTTTTAGTGTTAAAAATAGTAGGTCATCACATCGATAGAATATTTAAAATAGAGAAATTTTTTAGGGCCAACATGTCTCTTTTTATGACTAGCCTTGCATTATGGAAAGGGGAAAAGTTTCAAATGTGATTTGACAATCCAAAGGAAGGAATTAAATATCCATCCTTTACTCTTCTGTTTGTACCAAAATTGGGCACAACACTCTTCGGAAGTTTTTGAAGAGATAAAGTGAAGAAATTAAATGGAAAAAGAGGAATTATCTAACAAAAACTCCAAATCTCAGATATGAAAATAAGTAACATGCAAGAAGACACAAGAATTTAGAGTGGTTCGGCGTATTGCCTACGTCCACTATGAAGTAGTTTGCTTTATTGATCTATCTTTGACGATTACAAGTGAAATCAATGAATTACAGCAGGTGATTATGATTTGCAGCAATGAGATTCGTTGGTAGCAGCAGCAATGGAGTTCAGATCTGGGTCCGGCAGAGTCTGGGCATTGGAGATCTCAAAAAAGAAGAAGAACCCCTTTTCTGCTGGCTTTGGAGGTCTATTTATAGGTGTAGGAGGCTGGTATTTCGCTCAGATCTCAGGAGACCCTCTATGGCACGTGACCAGGCCCGCGCACCCAAGCCCGTGAAGTTTTGGTCCGATCCGTGATCGATACGAACAGATTTCGTATCGATCAAGATTTCATCCAATGGAGTCGAAATTTGGCGTGGACATTCTTTAGCATGCACGTAGTCTTCTGTGAAAATTTCATAGCATTTGTACTTGTAGATTAGGAGATATGATCGATACGAATTGGGATTCTCAGTTGGCTGTTTCGTTCGAGGGATTCTCAGTTGGCTGTTTCGTTCGACTCGCTCTTGTTTCGACTTGCTCTTTGTTCGACTCGGTTCTGTTTGACTCGATGATGTGGCGTTTATTCGTATTGACTGCTGGGCCTTGCTTCGCATTGATAGACATGAAGTAGAAGTCTCCGGATGGATGCGAAGTTGACGTTGGATGATCGAGTCGAACTGTGGCTTGAAGCGGAGCGAGTCGAAGAAGGCTTTCTTGAAGGATGCGAACTGAGCGAGTTGAAGAAGACTTTCCTGAGGGATGCGAACTGAGCGAGTCGAAGAAGGCTTTCCTAAGGGATGCGAACTGAGCGAGTCGAAGAAGGCTTTCCTGAGGGATGCGAACTGAGCGAGTCGAAGAAGGCTTTCCTGAGGGATGCGAACTGAGCGAGTCGAAGTAGGCTCTTCTGAGGGATGCAAACTGAGCGAGTCGAAGTAGGCTCTTGTTAACCCAAAAAATGGATCAACACCCTAATTTGAGTGTGAAAGCACCAGCCTTAACGACAATCCAGAAAATAGCAACACAGATCACAAAAATAAGCGGATAAAAGTAGAAAAGATAAAAGAGACACGAAATTTTTATAGTGGTTCGGCGAAATCTATGGCCTACATCCACTTTATAATTTATTTATCACTTGTAGTTTCATATTACAAGAGATTTTTGAGGAGGAGAGGAGAAGTCACATTTTCTGTTTCGGTTCCCCTTTTCTTTTGCAATGTTAGGTGTATTTATAGCTGTAAGCCTTGACCCAGTGTTGGTGTTGAATTGTAGTGATGCTGACTAGGCTGATATTAATTGCACTATAATCTTCTTATTTAAGGTAAGGATGAAGGGAATTAAGGAATATTTGATATGGAAATGGTTGGCATTAATTAGTAACAGATAAGCAGGTTATCATAGCATTTGTTGGGCATTAAATCCGGCTTTGATGGGTAATGAATTGGTATTTATGGTGGAGATATTGCTAATTTTTATTAATTATTTGAGGTAATAAATGCAAGGAAATCAGGAAGTAAATATTTAATTTCTTCTTAAGGATGGTGACTAATTTGCTGGATAACATTTGCCCCCCGAAGTATTCCTTGTTGGCAACGAGGTATGCTTCGCTCAAGAACTTGTGTTGGTGAAAGCAAATTTGTCAGCATCAAATTCTCATCTCTTTGGATGTTTGACAGATGTTGAGTGTCGGATCATTCCTGCACAAGCAGATAGAGTTAATCATTCCTATTCGAGAGCATTCATATTCAATAGATACTTTAGAGAGCAGTTCTCAGGTCGCTTCTATAACCTTTAATTGAAAGCAAGAACGATGTTGTAAAGATTTTTGAAAGGTGTCGCCCTTAGGAACAAATCAGAGCATGGCTGTGGACTGTTCGGGGTCGCTCATCACATATGTAAGTCGTTCTCTAAGCACTAACCTTTAAAACTAGTTTTATGCAAGAAATCATTTTTTATGAGGTGTCGAACTTGGGAAGGAATCAGAGCAATGGACCACTTACATTCGGGATCGCTTACATGAGTAAATCGCTTCCCAAATGCTAACCTTTAAAGCATTTTTTGATGATGCACAATTCAAATGCAGAAAGGAATCTAAATTCTAGATCTCATTTTTTTTAGTTCAGTTCAGTTGATGATAATTTCTATTTGATTAGCAGACCTTAGAGTCCGGTACTTATTTGAGTGAGGGGCTTTGCATGCCCCTTGTTTCTGATCCTTGGTGGTTGCCCCCAGATATTTGCTTCATGGTAGAAGGAAAGTTTGAATGAGAGGACGCCTCTTGGCTGCCCCCTTGCTGAGTTCCTTCCATAGCGCTTTTCCTTGTATGAGGCTTCTTCGTCTTCTAAAAGCTAGATCTAGGAACCTGTTTTCTGGATCTAAATTTTTTCTTTCAGATCTGGAGTTGGATCTTCTTTCTAACATAGAATAAGCTTCAGATCTGAGATTCCCTTGTTCTTCTCAGTGAAAGCACCAAAATGTTAACCTAAAAAATGGATCAACACCCTGATTTGAGTGTGAAAGCACCATCCTTAACGGCAATCCAGAAAATAGCAACACAGATCACAAAAATAAGCGGATAAAAGTAGAAAAGATAAAAGAGACACGAAATTTTTATAGTGGTTCGGCGAAATCTATGGCCTACATCCACTTTATAATTTATTTATCACTTGTAGTTTCATATTACAAGAGATTTTTGAGGAGGAGAGGAGAAGTCACATTTTCTGTTTCGGTTCCCCTTTTCTTTTGCAATGTTAGGTGTATTTAAAGCTGTAAGCCTTGACCCAGTGTTGGTGTTGAATTGTAGTGACGCTGACTAGGCTGATATTAATTGCACCATAATCTTCTTATTTAAGGTAAGGATGAAGGGAATTAAGGAATATTTGATATGGAAATGGTTGGCATTAATTAGTAACAGATAAGCAGGTTATCATAGCATTTGTTGGGCATTAAATCCGGCTTTGATGGGTAATGAATTGGTATTTATGGTGGAGATATGGCTGATTTTTATTAATTATTTGAGGTAATAAATGCAAAAAAATCATGAAGTAAATCTTTAATTTCTTCTTAAGGATGGTCACTAATTTGCTGGATAACAGCTCTTCTGAGGGATGCGAACTGAGCGAGTCGAACGCGAGGCTGTCTTTATTCAATTTTGCATCGGTCATAACATGAGCATACGAACTCGGATTGACTTGAGATTTTGAACGTTGACTCTCATAGCTTAGCTTCTCATGTTATATTAATTTGAGCTCGATCCGGACTCGGAAAAAATTCGTCGATATCCATAGTGAGCCTGTGTATAACCGATCTCTGGGACGGATCGCCATTGGTTTACTAGTCAATTCCTTGGTGTCACGGCCTTGCCAAAAGGCGGGATAACATTTGCCCCCCAAAGTACGTCTTGTGGAAACATGATGTGCTTTGAATTGCTGCCATCTTTATTCTGAATAGTTATTGTCTTTTCGATGAAAGCTATAATCTTCGACTGATTTTCTTGATAATGTAAATTGTTGTCTGTCAATTGCTGTACCCTGTACTGTTGAATCTGATTGTTGTATGCTAGTGATTATCCATTTGTTGTTGTAATCGTTATTAAATGAGTTTCTGATTCCTGTAAATCTTTGTAACGATCCTCTCCTGAATCGATGTGAAGGGTTGAAACGTTGAAGACGACTTTCATTGAATTTAGGGATGCGAAATGAGCATTTCGAATCGATATAGATGGAGTCACTGGATACGAATAGGCAATTCGTATCGATGGGGTTGGCCTCTGGAAGCAGTGATTCGATGGATTCGAACTGCATAGGAGGTGGAGTCGAATGACACAGGGGACAGAGTCGAAGACGATCGATACGAAGTGTGGTTCCGTAGCGATGGAGTCGAAGGCGAGCGATACGAAGAAAGGTTTCGTATCGAGGTATTTGGTGAAGACTGAAAGGCCCTCGCTGGCGACTTCGTATCGATAGCAGATCACGTTGGTGGATTCGAATAGCTTATTCGACTCGCTCTTGTGGTGACACTTCGTAGCCACTTGAACTCGCTGGGATGCGAAGCGTTTTCTACCTTTGTGCTCGAGTCCATATAAATACTCCGTACTTAGACATTTTTTCACTTTTCACTTTCTGTTTTTCTACCTTGCTTTCATATCGCTCTGAGACTTGGGAAAATAAAGAACTGTTCTTACTCTTGAACCGATTCATACCTTCAATTACTCGAACTAACTACCAGATCTAGGTAAACCATTAAGCGAATCCAACGCGTAAACGATGAGACTCGATCTTTAACATCAAATCAATGAGAGTCGTGATCGCTCGAAGATTCCTTAGCCTCAGCTTCGCGTCGATCTGGAGTATGGGCCTCGAGATGATGAGACGGAGGCCTTCGTATCGATCGATGGCTGAGCTTTGTATCGAATCGAATGCTTCGTAGATGTGAATTGATACGAAGGGGTTGCGTCTGATCGATTCGAAATGATGGTCTTGGATCGAGTCGAAAAGGATGGCTTTGGATCGATTCGAAGCGGTGGCCTTGGAACGAGTCGAAGTGGAGGCCCGGGAATGAGTCGAAGGGGAGGCCTTGGAACGAGTCGAACTGCGCAGCCCTCGGATCGACTCGAACTGGAGGCTTTTAATCGATTCGAAGTGTCGCGCCCCGATCAATTCGAGATCCCCAGCCTCTTGATCGAGTCGAACTTGCACGCTAACCTTCTAACCGAGTCTAACTCATACGCAGATGACCATGACTTATCGATGCGAACACGGCTCTCGGGAGCAATACGAATTGAACATTAAAAAATTTGAAACTCCTTGCACATTTGAACAATTGACTCCGACGAGCTTCAAACTTGCATAAATGGACTTAATCGTTTCACCGCATATCGGATTGCCTATTGAAGCTCATCGATGAAACTAGAACTTATCAAAATGATAACAAACTTTAACTTGGAACGATAGTTAATAGCTGGATGGCACGGTTGTGACGGTCAGCGATGACGGTCCTTCCGACTGAATTTCGAAGTCTCGTCGTTTACGTGCTTTCTTCAATCCTGTAGATCTTCTCAAATGATATACAGTACTACACTGCACAAGACACTCACACACTTTACATTGGGGGATGCACGAGCATTATTATCAGTTTAATAATGAGTTTTCATAAGCTAGCTTGTCATGGAACCTTCAAGTTCTCGGCAGCAGGAACCCCCGAGTTCAATTCCTCCAACCATCGAAATACCGGTTATTGAAGCCGAAGTTATAGAGCCAGCTCCGGACGAGCGTCTGGGTGCCCGGTTCATTTGTCGCCCACAAGATGCTGTGCCGTCCGGTATCTCTGAAGATATGCTGGGACGGATCTGTCTAAGGCACGGCTTGTCGCTTGATGACGTGCTAATGCCTGGGCCCAATGACAGGCCGCATGATCCCCCGGAGGGGTTTACTGCTTTTAACCGTCATGCCTGTACGGCAGGAACACTTCCTCCCTTCAACCAATATATAAGGGAGGTGTTATCATTTCTTGGAATAGCACCATCCCAGCTACACTCTAACGGGTATGGCCTGTTGAACAGTACTTTTATCTTGTTTATGGAGATTCTCTTTCGACCACCAAAGCCGATCGAGATTAGATATCTATTTAATGTGAAGAGCCGTGGAGATAGTCCTTCTTTCACCTTCTTGGAAGCGGTCAGGAACTGCCACATTGTAATGGGCTCTTGGGGAAGGCTAAGTTATTTCAAGACCGAATGGTTCTACGTTTGGTGCCCCCGGATTTGTTAGGCGGTGGTTGGATAGGCGTAAGCGTTTTCTCTTGAATTATCAAGATAATAATAACTGACTTCAAAACTGACATGTTTCTCTTCCTTTCACAGCCGCAATTTCTCGACCTGACGGTGCATACTTCAGAGAGCTAGTTCGGATTCTCCAAGCGGCTCCGGGCGAAGAGAGGCATATCAACTGGGTTCTGACCGACAGAAACTTGAGGACTGTCGGGCTAATTGAGCGGAGGCAGAGCATACGGTTGGAAGGGACACTTAGAGTGGTCTCGAAAAAACGGGTGAAGCGCAAAGCGCCCGCAGTCGTGATAACCGAAGAAGTTGATCCGGAGAGAACGCCTACCGATACCGAGCTCCCAACTAGGCCTTCTTCCGATGTTCAAGATTCAGGAGGAAGGAGAAAAGGCAAGGCTACTGCTCACAAGCATTCTAAATCCGAGAGATTAAAATCTGTTGTTATGTCCTTGCCTGTTCAGGGGATTAGAATTTCAGAGGCTCCTCCCCCACAAGTAGAGCATCCTTTTGAAGGGCTTGCTAATATTCCGATTCCGGATTATGTGTCATTTCAACACGACACCGGGATGGAGGAGCTTGACAATGCTCTTGAGCTGAGTGGGTCGCTTGCTACAAGTGCGGCTCACATTTCTGGTTGGTCGGGGGGTTGCACATACATACACTTCACTGCACTACACGATTCATAACTGTAAATCGTCCAACTTGGGAAACCGCTAACTTTTCCTTTGTCTCTCATTTTCAGGTGCTATGTCTGGGAAAGGATCATTGCTCGGGAATCTCCGCTCGGCCCGAAAGGCTTCTTCTTATTATGATTCCCACAGGAGGGACTCGGATAGAGATCGCGATCGCGAGTACTCTAACCAAGATAGGTACGGGCGTGATAGGGATAGAGAATACTGACATCGGTCTAGATCGCGCTCTCCTCCTCCTAGACTTCCATCTCCACCCCCTATTATTGTTCCACACCCGCCAGAGCCTTCCCGTCACAGGCCATCTTCTCATACTTCTAGATTTGAGGCTCACCTTCAGAGAGTTGAGACCACGACCTCCATAATTGCAGAGCAGGTCCCCACCGAGCCCACAGGAGAAGGGGCCCTTAAACTGGCTCAGATGCGGAAAGACTTTCCGAACATTTGCTTCGATGGCTATGTCTTCCCACCACACTTGAAAAGAATTCCGTCTGGAGTGGAGAACACGATGCATGAGTACGTTCATGACATCTACACCCAGTACAGAGAGTGGGTAAAGGCTGCGGAGAAAGCTTCTAAGGTGGCCTTTGAGAGAGCCAAAGCGCTTGAGAAAATGGAGACCGAACTCGCTCAAAGGGATCGAATCATTCAGGTGCTGACTGCTGAGGCCGAGTCTTCTCAAAAATCGGAAATTGAGGCCACCAAAAAAGCTGACGAAGCGAACGTGGCCATGGAGACGTTGAGGCAGAAACATGTTGCCTTGGTGGAGGAGATGGGCCACCGGAACACTACAGTCACCGCCGAGCGGGATGCGGCGGTCAAGGAGCTCAATGAACTCAAGGCCAAATTCGCCGACATGGCCAAGGAAAAAGATGACGCGAACAACGCAGCCCAGGAGGCATGCGAACAAGCTGTTCTGCTCAGAGGTGAACGGGATGCGGCTGTGGCTAAAGTCCACAAGGTGGAGACTGAGGTCGAGGAGAGAGTGAAGTCGGCCGAGTCCAGGCTAGAGGCTGACATCGAAGACCTTCTCGTTGTTTACAACGCTAACGTGCTGAGGCACAGGGGTCTAGCCTGGCTCGATGATTTTCCGACGCATCTTTACAACGCTTGGGGCCGACTGGTTGAGGAAGAGAGGGAGGCGCATCTGGGCGAGTCTGTAGATGAATTCGAACTCGAGAATCGCATTCTGACCGAAGATGAAAAGAAGATTCTTCACGAGTCAATGATTCTACACGAAAAGGAAAGACTCGGTGGCGCCCAGCACTTTGAAATAGGAGAGGGATCAGGGTTTGAACATCATGAGGCGAGTCTTGAAATTCCAGTGTCAACCCAGCCCGAATCCTCGTCTGCGTTCGATCCCCAAGCTGTTCCTGCTTACGATCTGGATCAGCCGCAGATGCCTCCGGCTACAGCGCAAGTGACTGAAGCCGTTCCGCCACCGTCAAGTCAAACTGAGGAAGGTATTCTGAACATTCCACATATCTTTCTTAAGTCGAAATCTTCGTTCGAGTTAAGTTCTAATAGTTCTCTTATTCTTTGTCCAGTGATTGATGCTGCACCGGCCATGCCTCCTGCTACTCAAGAATCATATCAAACGCAGGAGACTATCATGACCGAAGTAATCACCATGACTAAAACTGCCCCGCTGGACGATATGCAGGGGAGTACGATTGTGTTTGATGAGCAGCTAATGGATGAACTCTTTCGCCGTCACGGCGATCCTCTCGCTGACTTGTCATCTGTCATGAGTGGAACTGATCCTGCTACAAGTTCTTTAATGCCGACTGCTGATGCCCCCAGCGGGGCTCGAGCAGTGACTGAAGAGGAGATGTTCGCTCAAATTGACACTGAAATGGCAACAGCGGCTCATGGTGGCAGTTTTGGAGGTGGGATGGCAGCACCGGGACCTGCTCCGCTCAGAATGATATCTCCTGGTGGTACTGTTTTCATCACCAGCGTGCCCATTCCACCTTCTGTACTTGATCATGTTCCTCCGACTCCGCCCGCATGGAGCATTCCTATCCACTCGAGTTCGGAGGAGGATGCTGATATAATGCCCTCGCCTGAAGACCAACCACTGAAAAGCAAAGGCTCGAAGAGGAAGATTAGTAGTGGCTCCAGCGGGTCTATACCGAGGAGGAAGCCAAGGAAGAAGAAAGATTAAACATGCTTCCCTGGTTTATTTTGACTTGCATTTTGTTGGCCGTGTATAGATGCGGGTTCGGCCCCTGCTAGTAGGAATTTTTGGAAACTTGTACACGAACTTCTTTTATAAACAATAGAAATGAAACTTCTCTTTTTTGACTTCTTTTCTGTCATTATGTATTTGCCAAAGTGTTTCAATATCTGAAATGCACTTGTGAAGTTTCAGCTTCCGAATAAAGTTTATTTTTTTTCGCCAAGTTCGGGTACTGTGGACATGGTTTGCGACCGGGGAGCGAGTTGAATTTTTACATCGCATCACTTCAGTCGATGGTCGATGCTTAAGTCCTACCCCCCAGTCTTGGGGATGAGTTGTAGAACATCAGTCAGCGATTGCTTCTCGTTTTCGTCATGTTGAGCCTAGTGCCACTGAACGGATGTTTGAGTCAAGTGGAGACCGAGTGGTTTTTCCACGCTTGTCTGATCGTTGATGATCATATCCGCACTCCAGGGATTCTCATTTTTTTACCGGCGGTTGGTCACGCCGGCTTAAGTTTAATCATATGTCCGCGATCTGGGGACTTGGGATTGACATTTGTACTCTGACCCGCGCTCTGGGAGTTTGGAGTTGATATTTATACTTCGATTCATGCTTTGGAAACTTGAAGTTGGTGTTTACGCTCCGTTTCGCACTCTGGGAATCCGGAGTCGATGTTTATACTTTGACTCGCGCTCTGGGAATTTGGAGTTGATGTTTATACTCTGACTCGCACTCCGGGAGTTCGGAGTTGATGTTTATACTCCGACTCGCACTCTGGGAGTTCGGAGTTGATGTTTATACTCCGTTTCGCACTCTGGGAATCCGGAGGTGATGTTTATACTCTGACTCGCATTCCGGGAGTTCGGAGTTGATGTTTATACTCCGTTTCGCACTCTGGGAATCCAGAGTTGATGTTTATACTTCGACTTGCACTCTAGGAGTTCGGAGTTGATGTTTATACTCCGTTTCGCACTTTGGGAATCCGGAGTTGATGTTTATACTCCGACTCGCACTCCCGGAGTTCGGAGTTGATGTTTATACTCCGTTTCGCACTCTGGGAATCTAGAGTTGATGTTTATACTCTGACTCGCACTCCGGGAGTTCGGAGTTGATGTTTATACTCCGTTTCGCACTCTGGGAATCCGAAGTTGATGTTTATACTTCGACTCGCACTCTGGGAGTTCGGAGTTGATGTTTATACTCCGTTTCGCACTCTGGGAATCCGGAGTTGATGTTTTATACTCCGCTTCGCACTCTGGGAATCCGGAGTTGATGTTTATACTCCGAATCGCACTCTGGGAGTTCGGAGTTGATGTTTATACTCCGACTCGCACTCTGGGAGTTCGGAGTTGATGTTTATACTCCGCTTCGCACTCTGGGAATTCGGAGTTGATGTTTATACTCCGACTCGCACTCTGGGAGTCCGGAGTTGATGTTTTATGGAATCCGGAGTTGATGTTTTATACTCCGCTTCGCACTCTGGGAATCCGGAGTTGATGTTTATACTCCGACTCGCACTCTGGGAGTTCGGAGTTGAATGAAGGATTGTCGTGTATCAATCCTTTTTTGATTCTGATGTGATGGCTGGTCCCTGAGCTTGGGTTTCACTTAGCGAGTGATTGGTTGCATCGCAATCACTCCCTATTTGAATAAATTCCACCGTATGGTGAAACTTAGCTCTCCGTGCATAGTGATGATCATATGAAGCATTTGAAGTAAATCATAGCTCTGGCCTGAAGAGATTATATTTTATTACTGAAATACGAAAATATGGCAGTCAGTTGCCTTATTACAAACTCTAATTTCGAAATGCAGAAACAAATTGCAAAATGGAAAGTAAACTAAATGGATAAAGATAGCCTGTCATGTGTAATAGCGGCGAAGGCTTTCGCTATTCCAGGCTCTTGGCAAGGTAAGACCGTCAACGGTCGATAATTTGAATGTGCAATCTTCGAGCCTTCGTTCAATAACGTACGGTCCTTCCCATGTTGGTTTCATATGCAAAGGAACCGGATAAAATCTTTTGAGGACGAGATCGCCTAGTTCAAAGGTTCACGGACGGACCTTGGCGTTATACAGTCGGGCGACTCGACTTCGATGCGCAGCTGCCCTCAAATCAGCTTCTTCACGCTTCTCATCTAATAAATCGAGAGATTCAGCAAGTAATATAGCATTTGTCTTCAAATCGTAGTATGTCACACGATGAGAAGGTACTTCTAGCTCGACTGGAATAACGGCTTCTGAACCGTAAGAGAGAGAGAATGGAGTGTGACCGGTCGCGGTCTTGTGGGTTGTTCGGTAAGCCCATAAAGCCATGGGAAGTTCATCGACCCACTTGCCCCTGACCTTTTCTAGTCGTTTTTTCAGAATGGACTTTATAACTTTATTAACCGCTTCGACCTGTCCGTTTGCCTGAGGGTGTGCAACTGCAGAGAATTTCTTTTGGATGTGAAATCGTTTGCAGAAATCTTTAAACTCAGTACTGTCGAATTGGGTTCCATTGTCCGTAATAATGGTGTGCGGGATACCGAATTGACAGATGTTGTTGCGGACTACAAAGTTGATTACTTTCTTTGTCATTATAGTAGCAAGGGCTTCGGCTTCGGCCCACTTTGTGAAGTAATCAACTGCAACGATGGCGTATTTCGCACCACCTTTTGCCAGAGGTAAAGCACCAATGATGTCGATGCCCCACATTGCAAGCGGCTAGGGGCTGACCATTTGTGTTATCGCGGTAGGCGGGGGTCTAGGAATTCGAGCATGCTTCTGACACCTATCACATTTCTTTGCGTAATCCGACGCATCACGATTCATGGTAGGCCAGTAATATCCATACCGAAGTATTTTCTTGGCAAGTGCTTGCCCCCCGGTGTGATCGCCACATTCTCCCTCGTGCACATCGTGCAATACCCGTTTAACTTCATCGTGAGCGATACACCGGTGTAGACGGACTGAGTACCCTCTTCTGTACATGATTCCATTCTGGATGGTAAATCGTGAGGCCTTCCGAAGGACTTGTCTCTTTTCACTCCTGCGCTCTGGCAGGGTTCCGTGCTAAATGTAATTTCTGAGTGGAGTCATCCATGAATCCTTTACGAGGACGGTTTCGCATACTCGGTTTATTTCTGCCCGGTCAATGCTCGGAGAGGATAACGTCTCTACGGGAACGAGTCCCATTTGCTGAGCTTCACCTGTGCTAGCTAGCTTTGCTAATGAATCGGCTTTTTGGTTGCGTTCTCGAGGTATACAATAAATGGCATAATAATCAAAATGATTTAGTACTTCCTGAACTCGAGCTAAGTAAGCAGCCAACCTTCGATCTCTTATTTGATACTCTCCCCGTACTTGACACACAACTAATTGTGAGTCACAATAAATTTCCACTGCGATAATTCTCAAATCTCTAGCAAGTTTCAAGCCAGCTAAGAGGGCTTCATATTCAGCTTCATTATTAGTCGCATGAAAATCGAACTTCAAAGCATAACATATGGATCGGCCTTCGGGAGTTTCAAGTACAACACCAGCGCCCGAACATCGGTCGTTTGATGCACCGTCGGTATAAAGCTTCCAGACGTATTCGGGGGATTCGTTGGTTTCGGGCAAGTCCTCTAGAATGGTAAATTCAGCTATGAAATCGGCTAGGACTTGTCCTTGTATGGCCCGTCTTGGAGTGTAACTGATATCGAACTGGCTCAGTTCGATGTTCCACTTGAGTAACCTACCAGACGTCACAGGCCGCGAAAGGACCTGTCGTAACGGCTGGTGGGTGTAAACAATAATGGGATGTGCCTGGAAATACGGTCGGAGTTTTCTTGATGCAATAACAAGGCAATAAGCCAACTTCTCTAATTTCAGAAAATTCCTTTCGGCCCCAGTCAATCGCTTGGTGACGTAGTATACTGGCTTATATATCTTGTCTTCTTCTCGAATTAATGCAGCATTGATAGCATTTTCTGATATTGCCAAATATACGAACAACTTCTCATGATCAATGGGCTTCGACAGGATAGGTGGTGTGGATAGATGTTGGACTAGTGCTTAGAAAGAGCCCTCACACTCCGTAGTCCATTCAAAGTTTCGTTTCCCTTTTCGGATCAGATCGAAGAAGGGAATACATTTGTCAGTGGACTTTGAAATGAACCTGCTCAATGCTGCTACTTTTCCATTGAGACTCTGAACTTGCTTTATGGTTTTTGGAGTCTCAAGATTTCTGATAGCCCAGATTTTCTCAGGATTAGCTTCAATCCCTCAAGCGTTGACGATGAATCCAAGGAATTTTCCGGATGCAACTCCAAAATGGCATTTCAGTGGATTTAGCTTCATTTTGTATTCTCGAAGTATGTCGAACATAGTTTCCAGGTCTTTAACATGGTTGGTGGAGAGTCGTGACTTCACAAGCATGTCATCTACATATACTTCCATTGTTTTCCCTATTTGATTGGCGAACATCCGATTGACCAATCGTTGATAAGTAGTCCCGGCATTCTTAAGTCCGAATGGCATAACTTTATAACAGTAAAGTCCCAGATTGGTTACGAAGCCGGTATGTTCTTGGTCAGGCAAATGCATCAGTATCTGATTGTAGCCAGAATACGCGTCCATGAAGGATAAGAGTTCATGCCCAGCTGTCGAATCTACTAGCTGATCAATTCTGGGAAGCGGGAAACTGTCTTTGGGACAAGCTTTATTCAGATCGGAATAATCGACACATGTTCTCCACTTTCCGTTCGTCTTTCGGACGAGCACGAGATTCGACACCCATTCAGGATATAGCGCATCTCGAATGAACCCGTTCGCTTTAAGCTTTTCTACTTCTTCTTTAAGGGCCGCAGATCTCTCTAGATCCATACCACGCCTTTTCTGCTTGACCAGGACATGCCGCGGGTCAATGTTCAGGGTGTGGCTCGCAATGTCTGGCGAGATCCCATACATGTCAGAATGCGTCCAGGCGAATACGTCAAGATTCGCTCATAGAAATTCAACCAATTCCTTTTGAGTTTGCTGGCTTAGCTGAGACCCAATCTTTATCATTTTTGAATCATCGTCATTATCAATTGGGACATCAATCGTCAGCTCGGCCGAGGATGCTTGACTTTCTTTAGATTCTCCTTCGTCTTCAGTTTCTCTTGGGTCAAGATCCTTGAGGAATTGCTAGGGTGCTAGGGCCTGGGCCCGGGCGTTAATTGTCAATTATCAGCAAAACGGACGCAGAGAGATTCCTCTACGCCCTTTCCTTTCTCCTTTCGTTGCGCCTCCCGCAGCTCAGCAACATAATAGGCTCTAGCAGCAGCCTGATCTCCTTGAATGATTCCCGCTCCACGATCAGTGGGAAATTTTAAATTCAAACACCATGGGCGATGGCTGCCCTGAATTCAGCGAGGGCCGGTAGGCCCAAGAAAGCATTGTAAGGGGAGTCTATGTCCAAAACAATGAACTGTAACATCCGTACTCTCCGACGTTCTCCTACTCCCAACTCTACTGGCAGTTCCACAATTCCTGTGGGTATAGTAGCACTTCCGTTGAAGCCATGAATTCGGGATTGACAAGGTTTCAAGTCTGTGGCTTCCAATCTCATTTGATCATAGGCTCGCTTAAACAAAATATTCACAGAGCTCCCACTGCCAACTAAGATTCTCTTCATCCAAGTGGGACCTACTTGAGCTGAGATGACCAGTGGGTCGATTGTGGGGGTTTCGACTTTATCAGCATCTATGTTCCTGAACACGATGTCGTCTGTCATCGTCTTCTATTGCTTGGCCGGAGCCCCTTCATCCAAGTTACTACAACACTCGAAGTCTGCATGCCTGATAGAGCTGCCATATGACTCCATTTCCTTCCAGCTTCGATCTGCTGGGTGAGGACCACCACTTATTGTATTGATAACCAACCTCCCACCTATCCGAGCGGGTTCTTCCTTTCTTTCCTGATTCGGAGCACGGTTCTGATTTAATGGGCCCGCACCACCAGACTGCGGCGTCCGCACATACTGATCCAACTTCCGTTCACGTATTAGTTTCTCAATGAGGTCTTGCAAGTGACGACACTCATTGGTGTTGTGGCCATAACTCTCATGGAATCTACAAAATTTTCCTGTTTGGATTTGTCTTTCAGTTGGTGGTTTCGGGGCAGGTTTCTTGTATTGCATGGTATTGCAGGTCTGCAAATACACATTTTCCAACGACGTGTTCAATGGAGTGTAATTATCGTACATGGAAGCTCTACGCTGTGGACCTCGATTCTGATCGCGCTTTTTGCTTTGATTTCCACTGTCCCTCTGCTGATTCTGTTTATTTTGTGCGTTCAACTGAACTTTTCCAGAACTATCTCCAGACTGTTTAACAGCGATGTTACTCTGGATTCCTTCGATGTTGGGCCCTACGTCATCCTTTTTCCTAGATTGTTTCGCATCCTCCCTTCTCAAGAATTGGGCTGCCTTGGAATAGAAACGGTCCAATGACGCAGGTGGTTTCCCAACTAACCAATTTCCAAACTCGGAATCAGCATCAATCCCCTTAGTCAATGCCATCAGGATAGAGTTGTCATTGGGATTGCTTATTTCTGCACACGCAGCGTGGAATCGCTCCAAGTAAGGTCTAAGTGTTTCTCCGGGAGCTTGTGTAACACTAGACAGAGTGTTAACGTCTTTAGGCCTCGCCACGTGCATACGGAATTGTTCAACAAACTCGGTGGCCATCTGGTCAAAACTAGAGATGGATCGTGGTGGCAAACGAGTAAACCACATGGTAGCAATGCCCCCTAGGGAAATAAGGAAACTACGGCACTTTACTACATCATCAGCTCTCGCAGCATTCATTAGCCATTCATAATTCAGGATGTGTTGGTTGGGATCAGAACTTCCTTCATAGACTGGTAAAGTTGGCATCTTGAAGCGCCGAGGTGGTTCAGCATATAGTATTTCATCGGTGAAAGGGGTATGACTCCGGGAGATTCCCCAGTCGTCATTAGTGAGACCCTGACTTTCACGAATCATCTGACGAATCATTGTCGATATATCTGGCATACGGACACTTGGAGCATGTTGCGCCAAGGTGTGGTCGGGTTCCACAGCGCGAGTCTGGACCGGACGTGGTCGACGGTCCATGTCTCGCCTCCTTGGTTCAACATTTTCTGGGATGTAAGGCTCTAGAGTCTGCTCTCGTCGGCTACGATGAGGATCAACTTGATTTCTAGCATGGACTCCCTGTTCGGTGGTGGCGGTAGTAGCAATCTTGCCTGTGACATGATAAGGAGCAGCACCTCCTCGGGACGAAGGTCCGGTATGATGACTAGTGGATGGTCCAGTTCTGGTTTGTCCGAGATTCGAAGCAGGTTGGTGCCCTGTGGCCTGGGTGTAGCTTACATCCAACCGTGGGAGTGTGGATCGGTGATGACCATCAGATGAAGCTGAACTCTATGTGGAAGAATAGGAACCTTGGTCTCTTCTGGATCTTCTGCGCCTTTGGCGATTTAGCTGGTTGGATAACTCTGTGTTGGCGCGCAGTTGTTCAGTTAACTGTTGTCGACTCTGGGTCAACTCTTGAAGCAACGTCTGGAACTCTTGTCTGGTAACCGGACCTGTTGGATCTGAAGGTCCGGTGGCATCTTGGTTTGATGGAGGCAACTGCATGGGATTTTGTCGGTCCCGTCCCCCTTGATCAGCAGCTGTAGAGGTAGTCCGTGTACTTACCATGGTGAATTAGTGAAAGTCCTTTCCTAGATCTGATATAGATCTGAATAGAATGGAATGGCTTCAAAGTTCTAGATCTGGATCTTCTTCTTGGATTTGTGCAATCCGATATAGATAGGAGATCCAAAGAGCAGGAGAAAAACCCAATTGGGTTTTTCTCAGTGAAAGCACCAAAGTGTTTGTACCAAAATTGGGCACAACACTCTTCGGAAGTTTTTGAAGAGATAAAGTGAAGAAATTAAATGGAAAAGGAGGAATTATCTAACAAAAACTCCAAATCTCAGATATGAAAATAATTAACATGCAAGAAGACACAAGAATTTAGAGTGGTTCGGCGTATTGCCTATGTCCACTATGAAGTAGTTTGCTTTATTATCTTTGACGATTACAAGTGAATTCAATGAATTACAGTAGGTGATTATGATTTTCGGCAGTGAGATTCGTTGGTAGCAGCAGCAATGGAGTTTAGATCTGGGTCCGGCAGAGTCTGGGCGTAGGAGATCTCAAAAAAGAAGAAGAACCCCTTTTCTGTTGGCTTTGGAGGTCTATTTATAGGTGTAGGAGGCTGGTATTCCGCTCAGATCTCGGGAGACCCTCTTTGGCACGTGACCAGGCCCGCGCGCCTAAGCCCGTGAAGTTTCGGTCCGATCCGTGATCGATACGAACAGATTTTGTATCGATCAAGATTTCATCCAATGGAGTCGAAATTTGGCATGGACATTCTTTAGCATGCACGTAGTCTTCTGTGAAAATTTCATAGCATTTGGAATTGTAGATTAGGAGATATGATTGATACGAATTGGGATTCTCAGTTGGCTGTTTCGTTCGACTCGCTCTTGTTTCGGCTCACTCTTTGTTCGACTTGGTTCTGTTTGACTCGGTGACGTGGCATTTATTCGTATTGACTGCTGGGCCTTGCTTCGCATTGATAGACACGAAGTAGAAGTCTCCGGATGGATGCGAAGTTGACGTTGGATGATCGAGTCGAACTGTGGCTTGAAGCGGAGCGAGACGAAGAAGGCTTTTTTGAAGGATGCAAACTGAGCGAGTCGAAGAAGGCTTTCCTGAGGGATGCGAACTAAGCGAGTCGAAGAAGGCTTTCCTGAGGTATGTGAACTGAGCGAGTCGAAGTAGGCTCTTCTGAGGGATGCGAACTGAGCGAGTCGAAGTAGGCTCTTCTGAGGGATGCGAACTGAGCGAGTCGAAGAAGGCTTTCCTGAGGGATGCGAACTGAGCAAGTCAAAGTAGGCTCTTCTGAGGGATGCGAACTGAGCGAGTTGAAGTAGGCTCTTCTGAGGGATGCGAACTGAGCGAGTCGAATGCGAGGCTATCTTTATTCAATTTTGCATCAGTCATAACTTGAGCATACGAACTCGGATTGACTTGAGATTTGGAACGTTGTCTCTCATAGCTTAGCTTGTTATGTTATATTAATTTGAGCTCGATTCGGACTCGGACAAAATTCGTCGATATCCATAGTGAGCCTGTGTATAACCGATCTCTGGGACGGATCGTCATTGGTTTACTAGTCAATTCCTTGGTGTCACGGCCTTGCCAAAAGGCGGGATAACATCTTCTTTATGACTCGCTTAAATCTCGTTTATGAAATGATTTTTGCTCTTTTCATATTGTTTTTGTTTTCCATCGAAAATATAAAGAGGAGGGAGATGATTTGATGGGATTTAATAATGAATTAAATATGGAAGGTTTTAAATGAGGGAATTGAAAGGTTTCAACGTTTCCCTTAAAAGCAAAATCTTATTTCATTCATTTCATTATTATTATTCTCCAAACAACTAACCAACCTTTTTCTCCCTTTCCCAATGGCCGAAAATCCATGTCTTCGCGGAAGGAAATATTCCTAAAAACATAAAAATCAAATAAACAAATGTGAAGGTAGTGCTTCAGATTGTTGCAACTTCTAAAGGCTGATTTATTGAATCTAGGAGCATTGATTCATCATTTAAGGTGCAACATATAGCGACATCCCAAGTTACTACTTTGAATTAGTTTCTTTATATGTTTCTCTTTTTCATGTTCTTGGACTCTAAATGATTAATATCATCTTTTAATTATTCATTTTGGAACATATAATTCAAATCTCTTTTCCATTTCAATCAATAGCTTATTTATTATGTTGATTTGAATTAGATCCACTTTTATTCTTTATCTCCATTCACTATATGTTGATCATGATTGATTTACTATAGATCCTATGCCTCCTTTGATATTGTTGTTGTTCTTTGTATTATTCGAATCTAAATGTTCTTATCATGGATTTACATGTGCTTAAGTTGTCTAATTGCCTTGTCTTTTGGTTAGAAATTTAAAAAAATTAATTTGGACTGAAAAACTATTTTTTAATTTAATTATATTTGCATATACAAATGTAAATAAATTATATATGTTACTTATCAAAATTTGCTTTGAAAATTAATTCCTTATGTTATATGGTTGATGTTTTGAATATAATTATTTTGGGTATTGTTTTCATAAGAATAAAAGGTTTTCAATTTAGAATTCATGAGTAGGTTTTTGTGTTGTTATCCAGCATTTTAACCTAGATATATTGAACTGATTGCACGAGTTAGATCCGACTGCTATCAAGGCCGATTATTCTGAAGCAATGATTGTGGGACCCGAAAGTCAAGTACAAATGGTTATATGAAGTAAGAATTAAACGGAATTGGTAGATAAACAATGTAAAATGCTTAAAGTTTGGAATATAGCTCAGTAAATGGAAGGGATCAGTATGGATTGGCTCCTTAAAAGGGATCGGCATATTTCAACTCATAAATGAGGCTTTGGCATAGTTGATTAAGATGGATCGACATATTTTATGAAAGAGCCTGGATTTGCATACATATGCCCATAAAAGAGGGATCGGCATGTTCAATTTAGAGGGATTGGCATGTTTTATTGGAAGAGATGGATCACAATGCTTCATTGGAAAATATGGGTCACCACGGTTCATTGGAAAATATGGATTGGCATGCTTCACCAAGGGATGGACCGGCAAGCTTCATTGAATAGGGTTCGGCATATATCAAAGTCCAAGGGTAATCTTGCATTCGACGATCATTATCTCAAGATCTACAAGTCCAAAGCAAATGAAATTTGGAAAGCAGGATATATGGACCCTAGGGATCGCACATCACATGGGAAAACCTTGAGATATCGACATGTATCCCCATAGAGGGTTCGGTAGTCAGTAGTGAACAAATCATAGCAAGTCAAAGATTAAACAATAACTTGAGCTCCAGTGATCCAAATGACATGAGAATTGAAGGGCCGGCATATTTAAGCATGCAGAAGCCACTATAGGGATCGCTGCCCAAAAATCAACCAATGAAGGGATCGTACTGATCCCTCCTCATTGGGATTAGGCCCAGCGACCCCTACAGTGGGCCCATATGGATTAGAAGATCTTTTAGCCGAAGTTTCAGAGAGATTGGCAGTCATCTTCACCTATAAATACTGGCCTAATGGGTCATTCTAGGGACCTTTACGCTGCTTGTTACTTTAGTCTTTATTGTAATCAAGTGTTCTCTATTCTCAACTGCTGTAATCGGATTTATAAGTGACCAATAAAGATAATCTTCAAAGTGGACGTAGGCATACAACGCCGAACCACTATAAATCTCTGTGTTTTTTATTATTACTTTTTATTTGTTGTTAGCTAGTCTTTTCCTTGGTTTAATTTTATTTTCTTCACCTACTTCTCTACAAAAATCTGTTCTTGGGTGTTTGTGACAAATTTGGTTGCAAACATTTTTGTGCTATCACTGAGAACCCTGATTCTCAGCTTGCTAGGATCCACTTTGTTGCTATTGGATTGGATAAATCCCCTGAAGGAGATCCATAGTGGTCTTCAAGTAGTTTCTTATACTACTCAGATATGGAGGAACCTAAAGCAAAGTAATCAATAATGGTGAGACATACTAAGTCTACTTCTTAGAACGTGGAAGGAAATAAAACTCCTAGCATTCGGCAAGGAGACCCAAGCAATCAACCAACAAATGTGAATGCTGATCCGGTTGAAGTTCAGAGCCCCACTGATTATATTACTAGAGCTGAATTTCATAATTTAATGAAAGAGTTGATGGAAAGCCATCGGCGACTAAATCAGCAAATTCAAACTAATATCAACTTGATGAACCAGATTACTCAATGGCAGCGTGGGAAAGCTAGGAGGGATCCCACTACTTAGTCAGCATCAGAAAGTTCTAGCTTATCAGATGAATATCATAGGCATAGGCATCGCATGATTGAAGAAAATCGCTTAGAAACTTTAAAGCGTCGCCCGGTAGACAATCACGATCTGCCAGGATCGATCGGTGCCGATCTCTCTCTAGAGATCGGTATCGATCCCTCCTCCAGAGGAGGGATTCCCCCCATAGTCTTAGGGAATCATGCTGGAACTATTTCTAAAGGTCTGGATGATGGAGTTCGATTGACGCTGACTAGTTACCTCCCCGGAATGATGACGGAATGAATGAATAAGATGCGCATCGGGAAGATGGTGAACCAAGAATGTAAAACGGCCCGTCGACATCGATCAGACCATTCACATGAGGTGAAGAGCGACCACCGCTTGGCACCAACCATCCAAATGCCGGACTTATCGGCAATGGTCAAACAGTTAGTGAGGGAGAGCCAAGTTTAACCAACGATGACTGGGGAATCTCAAGAAGTCATACCTCGTTCACTGATAGTGTATTACATGCACAGTATCCAAGGAAGTTCAACATGCCGTTGATGTCTGCCCATGAGGAAAAAACCGACCACATGCAGCACATCATGAGATATGAATGGTTGATGGACTCCGCCCGAGCTGATGATGCGACCAAGTGTATATGCTTTCCCATAACTCTTTCCAAAATAGCGACGATATGGTTCACGAGACCACCCCCGCGATCAATCTCTAGATTCAATGATTTGGTAACCAAGTTTGTGGAGCAATTCCGAATGCAGGCGACTCGTCCTAAAGACGTGATGTCCCTTTCAAGTGTGATTCAGGCTCCGGGAGAGTTGTTGAAAGATTATTTGGAGAGATTTCATATAGCTGTTACGGAGGTTAGTAATCCAAATGACCATGTGATACTCATAGCCATGACGAGAGGGATTGATCATGAGTCTGAGTTTGCCAATTGGTTAGCCGGCAAGCTGCCCACAACGTTGGAATGCTTTTATGCAAAGGCGGCTCAATATTTGAGAAAGGAGTAGGCCAGGTCCTCCAAAAAAATAATGTTATGGGACCAAGTGGAGAAGGAGTTCAGAGTAACATTGCAATCAATCAGTCTAATGATAGTTTTGGGAAAGTCCAAGTGAATGTTCAGAATAAACCAAATCAGCAAAAGAGAGGCAGAGATAGGAACCAAGAATGAAAGAGAGATTCTGGAAGGTTGAAGCCTAGGATTCCAATGTATGATAATTACACACCATTGAATGCGTCCCTGGAGAATATCTATCTATCTACTTGCAATACCATGCAGTATAGGAAGCCGCCTCCTAAAGAATCAATAGAGAAGCAAACCGGGAAATATTATTGGTTTCACGAGTGTTATGGGCATAGTACAAATGAATGCAGGCATCTCCAGGATGTTATAGAAAAACTGATTCGAGAAAAGGAGTTATAATAGTTTGTGAAAGCCCGGCAGGATGGCGGGAAGGGGACTTCTGACCCCAACCAAGGACAAGCGCCGCGTAGGGCTGAGGAGCCTGTGCGGACTGGTGGAAGGTTGGTGATAAACGTGATAGTCGAGGGACTGCACCTGGCAGAAAAGAGTTGGCAAGAGATGAAGCACTTTGCTAGCGCAATTAGGCATGTGGATTTTGAATGTTGTTCGAATACGGGAGTTGGAGCTCTAACAAAACAACAACATTCGATGATGAATGATGTTGTGTTTAGAAATAGAGATGCAATAAGGTGGAGGCTCCGGCTATGAACCCAATGGTCATTTCAGCCATGATTGGTCCTACTTTGGTGAGAAGGATTTTGATTGATTATGGAAGTTTAGTGAATATAATCTTCAAAAAAGCTTATGATTATATGAGGATGGAAGCCAAAGATTTAAAATCGTCTAAAGCTCGTATACATGGTTTTAATAGTGTTGCAACCAAAGTTGTTGGTTATGTGGAATTACCTGTTGATTTGGGAGAAGGTGAATGAAGGAGAGTGCGGATCTTGCCATTTATTGTTTTGGATGTTGACTCTCCATGCAATGTTTTTCTAGGTTGATTGGCCTTAGCCAAATTTCGGGCAGCTCTTGCCCTATGGTGTTTGACTTTGAAGTTTCTGATGGATAATGGTGTAGGAGTTATTCATGGCAATCAGGCCTTGTTGTGTAGCTGAGTTGAGGGAAGCTTAGCGTAAAGAAAAAGGTAAGGGTGTGGATAAGACCGTCCGCATCCAAGCTACCCGAAGATTGACAACTAGCACCTGATCATTAGCTTAGGCTCCACAGTCGATTCTATAGAGATATAGATCCAAGAGATGACAAAGAGGAGACTAAAGAGACCAAGGTTACATCGGCTGAGCTGACGATTGATATCACGGTCAGCCACGACGACCCATCTCAAGTCTTAAAGATTGGGTCACAGCTCAGCCTCCTGATTATGAAAGAACTTGCTAGTTTTCTCTGAGCGAATATAGACGTGTTCGCTTGGACTCACTCTGACATGTGTGGAATCCCGCCTGCCATTGCAATCCATGCATTGAATATCAACCCGAGGCATGTCTCGGTGAAGAAAAAGAGACGCGGCATAGATCCGGAGAGATCTGCCACTCTTAAAAAGTAGGTGGATAAACTAAAAGACAATGGGTTTATCCGCGACGCCCTCTACCCTAAATGGGTATCTAATCTTGTACTTGTGAAGAAAGTGACTGGGAAATGGAGAATGTGCATTGATTATTCATATTTGAACAAGGTGTGTACGAAAGGCAGTTTTTCCCTTCCGAGGGTTGACCAGCTGGTGGATTCAATCGTAGGACACGAATTTTTCATGGATACATACTAAGGATATAATTAAATCTCGATGCATATTCCCGATAAGGAGCACACCGGTTTCATTTCTGATGTTGGATTGTACTACTATGTAGTAATGCCAATTGGATTAAAGAATGCAAGAGTGATTTATCAACGCTTAGTTAACAGGATGTTTAAAGAGCAGATCGAAAAACAAGGGAGGTGTACGTGGATGATATGCTCATGAATTCAGGACGATCAAGTGACCACATTAGAGACTTGGCGGAAATGTTTGACATCCTCTGGCATTACAAGATGAAATTAATCCTTTAAAGTGTTCTTTTGTTGTTGCGTCAGGAAATTCTTGGGTTTTGTTGTCAATGCTCGTGGAATGGATGCTAATTCCGAGAAGATTCATACTACCCATGATATCCAAGCACCTAGAACTGCTAAACAAGTGCAAAGTTTGAATGGGAAAGTCGCTGCCTTAAGTCGATTCATCTCCAGGGCTACCAATAAATACATTCCTTTCTTCGATTTGATTAGGAAAGGGAAAAGAAACTTCGAATGGATGCAGGATTGTAAAGATGAATTTCAAGCTTTGGTGAATCATTTAGAGAGACCCCCCATCTTGTCAAAGCTCGTGGATCATGAGGAATTGTACATTTATTTGGTCGTATTGGCACACGCTATAAGTGCCGTATTACTTCGTGAGGAGAATCAAAACCAGAGGCAATTGTATTACGTCAGCAAACGATTAACAAGAGCTGAAAGGAACTATCCAAAGATAGAGAAATTGGCATACTGCTTGCTGATTGCATCACAGAAGCTTCGTCTGTACTTCCAAGCACATCCGATCAATATTTACACCGACCAGCCCTTACGACGGGTCCTACAGCAACCTGAGACATCTGGAAGGTTACTCAAGTGGAATATAGAGCTTAGTTAATTTGATATTGCTTATCTACCTCGAAGGGCTATCCAGGGTCAAGCATTGGCAAATTTTATTGCAGAGTTTACTGCGCAGGATGATACTTCGAAAGGCAATGAAATCCCTACCATACAGTGGAAATTGTATACTGATGGAGTGTTTAATGATCATTGTTCTGGAACTAGAATAGTCCTTGCAACTCTTGAAAATCGATCAATCTTTTATGCATTAAAGCTTGATTTCCTAGCAACAAACAAAGAAGATGAGTATGAAGCTCTGATGCTGGACTTAAACTCGCTAGAGAACTTGGAATAAAATCTCTTGAAATCTTTTGTGATTCACAGTTAGTAGTGTATCAAGACAGGGGAGATTATCAGGCTAAGGGACAACGACTTGCCCCATACCTTACCCAAGTCTAAGAGTTGTTGATAGAATTTGAGTACTATGACATTTCGCATATTCCATGAGATCGAAACAGAGAAGCAGATTCGTTGGCAAAGTTGGTAGTACCGGCAATGCACAATAGATGGGCTTGGTTCCGGTTGAAGTATTAAATACCCCAAGTACAAACATGATAGAAATCAACCAGACAATGGAAGTGAAGCCTGAAAGGGAATCATGGATGACTCCAATCAAAGACTATTTACTGCATGGAGTCCTACCAGATAAGGGAAATGAAAAGCGACAAGTCCTTTGCAAAGCTTCACGGTATATCATGCAAGAAGGAATTATGTACAGGAAAGGTTTTTCAGTCCCCTTACTCTTGTGTGTCGCTCATGATGAGATAAAATATGTTTTAAGAGAAGTTCATGAAGGGGAATGCGGCGATCACACTGGGGGGCAAACTCTGGCAAAGAAAATAATCTGTTATGGGTATTATTGGCCAACCGTAAATTGAGACGCTGCCCATTATGTGAGACGATGTGATAAATGCCAGATATATGCAAAAGTCCCAAGAGCTCCACCGACGGAAATCATGCAAATGGTCAGCCCATGGACGTTCACCATTTGGGGTATAAACATTATTAGTTCCTTATCGATTTCTAAAGGTGGTGCAAAGTATGTTATCGTTGCAGTTGATTACTTCACCAAATGGGCTAAAGCAGAATCTTTAGCCACGATCACAACCAAGAAAGTAATCAACCTTATTGTCCGGAACATCACATATCGCTTCATTTTTCCACGAACTATTGTAATAGATAATGGGAATCAATTCGACAGTGTTGAGTTCAAAGACTTTTGTTGGAGATATCATATTGAAAAGAGATTTGTTGCGGTTGCTCACCCTCAGGCAAATGGACAGATTAAAGCTGTAAATAAAATCATAAAGTCCATTCTAAAGAAGCCTTTGGAGAAGGCTAGAGGCAGGTGGGTGGATAAACTTCCTACAGCACCATGGGCATACAGGACCACCGACAAGTCTGTGACGGGCCATACTCCATTCACCCTTACTTACAGTTCTGAAGTCGTTATTCCTATTGAGCTCGAAGTTCATTCTCGTCGAGTGACTTACTATGATCCCAAAATGAATAAAGATCTCCTCTTAGAATCTCTAGACTTTATAGATGAGAAGCGCGAGGAAGCCAATCTGAGGGCAGCTGCACATCGACATCGAGTCGCCCGGTATTACAACATTAAAGTCCTACCTAGAACCTTTGAAATTGGCGATCTCATCCTGAAATGGGTTTTTCCTACCCCATCGCACATGAATCCAATCTGGGAATGAGCCATATGTCATTGAACAAAGGCTTGGAGAAGGAACTTTCAAGCTAACGACTGTCGATGGCATCACAGTTCCAAGGGCGTGGCGAACATTTACGACACTATTTCACCTAGTTTATTTCTTTTTCATTTCAGTTGTATTTGCTTTCAGAATTTGCTTTAGCATTTGATTTTCCAGATGTGTAAGAAGGCGCTTATGTTTTTTCCTTTCGGTTTAATGAATAAAGTTTCGGACTTCCTTTATATTTATGTTTGCTATGGCATTATATATTAATTTCATAGCAAAACTGATTGATGTCGATATGTATGAATAGGCTCCTGGAGTTTGAAATTAATCAATCACACTAATTCCCAATTGGACTAAATAAGATGAGCTTGGTCCACTTGTTCATTTGACAACTCTCATTCATAGTCCAACTAACGTGATGCACGGCGAGGAATAAAAGTGGCCGGCCATCTGATGATCAAATAAATCTAGCCAATCTGTGGGATTAAGATAAAGTGAGAGTGATTGTGACACGACCGATCACTCGTTAGATCAAACCCTAGACCCTGGGGGGCAAATAAATCAATTAAGGGGAGTGCGATCCGACTGTCCTCCGAAATAAGTCGAAGTCCCCAGAGTGTGGACTGGAGTATAAACTTAAATCGGGTGTGAATCGACCACTCGTAAAATAACTCTAAATCCCTAGAGTGTAGACTGGAGTATAAACTTAAATCGGGTGTGAATCGACCACTCGTAAAATAACTCTAAATCCCTAGAGTGTAGACTGGAGTATAAACTTGAATCAGGTATGAATCAACCACCTCTGAAATAACTCTAAGTCCCCAGAGTGCGGACTAGAGTATAAACATAGATTGGGTGTGATTCGACCACCCATCAACCAAATCTTATCCCCAAAGTGTGGATACGAACATGAATGAATAGATGAGTGGAGTTCGACCATTCTCTATTCCATGAACTCCGACCTGAAACCGATGGGAGGAGTATAAACTTGCTAAGGATGGAATTCGACCATCCGACATCTAACCTCGCTAACCTAAAACCGAGGGCAAGAGTATAGTTGCTCAAAAACCGATGAATTCGATAGTGTAACACTAACGTCCGAGCTTAGTGTTTAAAACAACTCGAGGACACAACCACTTAGAGGCCTTGGGATAGAGCTGGTGAATTTTTACCAGAATTCATGAACAACAAATTACAAGTACATTAAATGGAAAGTAATAGTTCAACTACTTAAATAGCAATTCACATGACAGCTCAACAGGAAACAAAAATTTTATTCACATAACAGGTCTCAATGTTGTAGTACAAGTTATTTAAAAAACTGAGATTCATTCCTATGCAACCACAGCAAATAAAAGAAACGGCAAGCGAACTACTATGCAAACTGTATACACATTGATATAAAGTGACAGCTATTTCTTTGACCTCCTCTCTTTTTTGGATTTTTCGAGAGTGGTGCCACTCGATCCCCCGATGTTCCTCTTCCTAGATCCTTTGCCATCTTTTGCAGGAGAGCTTTCAGAGGTAGGAGGAAGTTCATTGTGTATTAACCCTCCAGGTCGAATAACTTATAATGGAATAAGGTGTGGATTTTTGATGTCCACCTCGACAGGCTCAGCTTTAGCCTTTTTCTTAAGCAACTCCTCCTTTTCAGTTTGCTCTTTCAAGCTAATCTCATCGGTGTGTTCGAAGGCTCTGGTAATCACAACATCGTCAGACTCATCCGCTAGGAGCAGATCTTCAACCTTATCATCATCAAGAGCTCTGATTACTTGAGCATCAGGCCCCGGTACATCAGCAGCTATCGGAATCTCTGTTAGTTTTCTTGTTGCTCCACATTAGCATCGCTTTTAAGAGTCTGACAGAGACCTGGAAGACCTATAAAATTTGTTACAATAGGGAGATGATCTTAAAACCGTTGAGCACAAAGAATAAAACTTTTCGTAAACTGAAAGATAGAGTGCAATACCCGTATCCAGTTGGCTCTCGATGGTTACCGAGGTACCTCCTTCTAAAATAGGGGACAACACCTTGGAATGATAGCCGGGATTATCTAGATCATAGCCAAAGTCCTGCTCCATGTCGAAGAAGAACGATGCTCCGGCAGCTTGGGAAGAAGAAGGACCCTAAGGATTGGCCCCCGAAGATCCAGCAATATGTTCCCCTTTCTGAGTAGGCGCAGAAACGTTAAAGTATCGAAGTCTGGCGACAGCCAAATCAAGGGTTCATTTCCGCAGAGGATCTCCCACACTAATTCTTCTTCATTGAACTCTGCTCCACCCAATTCTCTCTTCTTCATCTCAATAATATGCTCCCAAGCTTCAGCAAGCAATTCGAGATAGCCTTCGCCAAGAAAACTTAAGTCGTGGTGGATGAGGGCTTTGGCATTGTACTCGATGATCAATGGATTGAACAAGTCCTTGATTTCATTCCTACCGGACACTTTAGCATCTTCCACTTGGGATTCAATTTTTTCAATCATTTCTTTATGGCGTTCCTCTCGAACCTCCTCTTTAAGAGCTTCAATTTTAGCAAGTTGCTCATCAGGTTTAATTTTCAAGCTCCTGGCCTCGACGGCCTCTTCGCAGTACTTTTGTGATTCTTCCTAAGCCTCAATTTTCTCTTCCCTTTCTTTTTTGAGAAGCTCTTCAAGTTCCTCGACGCGGCAGGCCAAAACATCTTTTTCCTTTTGCAAGGAATCTTTTTGTCTAGAGCGAGTGCCCCCACTGCGATTAAGGGCAGCATTGAGTACTTTTTTATGAGAAGTTTCCAAATGGCTCACCGCCTCTGCTATTTCCTTAGCATTTCTCTATGCTTCGGCAAGTTGTGTTTTCAATTCTTACAATTTGGCGTCTTGATGTTTGATTATGTCTTTATTATGTATCGCTTCTAAATTGAGGCGGTCTATTTCATATTGTCGCTCAATGGACACTTCAAAGATTTTTTCTGCCAAATGTTGAAACGATTCATGCTGCACAAACACATTATTGACACATGCAAGAGAACTTGCTTTTGGCATGCCCCGAAATCGTATGTATTGTAGGAAGGAATTTAAGTCCATCAAAGTAGATTTTTGAAAAAGTGGCCTTAAGCTCGGCCAATTTCTCGGCTGTAGAAATGTTGGGAGCAGCGGCAGACAAGAACGGATCAGGAGCGGCAATTAGATGTTTGCTTGATCTACGTTCGTGAGACTACCTAGAGCTCGATGAGCCAGAATGTTGCTCATGTGATGCGGCAATTTGAGGGCCATGGTAAGGAGGCTAGTCTCCACTATAAGCAGGAAAATTAGGCCGTTCTCCTTAACATGATGTCTGGGACCGAGACTTGCGCTTAGAAGAGGAGGTTTCCCTTGAATGATAGCTTTTATCCCGTCCGTCGTCTATCTCCCTGCACCGACCAGACTTCGAGTCACGGCTACATCGATGATATGTTGAAGAACCTCTTAAGCGATCGAAGGCCCGGGATTGAGTCATTGTACCTGCAAAGACCAAATGAGAGCATGTGAGTAATTATTGTGCGAAAGATTAATGAAGAGCGTGTAGTGAAATGCAGGTGGTCGTGAGTGTCCTAGTGTTCCCCTCTGACAGACCAGTGATTATATCCTTACTCACGAGCGTTCTCTCTCTTTTATCAGAAGGATGAATAACTTCACCGCTCCTAGTAGGAGAATTAAGCCCTTCGATTTGATATTTGGAAAGTCATAAGTCATAATATCATCTGGAATTTGGAGATTTGAAAATTCCCTCAGTGAACTTTCCAAGTGTTGAGAAGGTGATTCTTCTTCAATAGCAGTAAAGAAGAATTCAGGATCTGCAGCAATTTTTCTTTTATGATTTTTGTATGACAGCCTCTTCTTTCTCTTGGTAGGTGTTTTAGATTGTGCGCCTTACGTAGGTTCGACCACGGGCGCCTTGCTTGGGCCCACGTCAACGTCTCCGAGTTCACTGGCCTGAGAACCCCTGATCTCACCTTCTTCAATGTTATCATGAGTCCCCTCGGTGGAAGGCACGATAGGATCGATGGCATCTCTTTTTTTCTCGGTAAAGTTTCTCAACAATGCTACGACCCTCTTCTAGTAGCCCAGATAGTAGCTCATCAGTGATAAGAAGTTTGATATCCCTATCTTTGATAGGGGTAGCACGAATGGTGGCGACTGCTCTTGAAAAATTAATGCCTTCAGGATGTGGACGGACACCTGAAAGAATCCTAAATGTTTGCAGATTCAAAGGAAAAGTAAACTCAGATTAATAGACTTGAGAATGCGATGCAAGTAACACTTACGTCTTCCAACCATCGCCTCGCGAAGCCGGGTGGACATCAAACATAGAATCGCTATGTTTGAACAGAGAAAGTTTGTTCCAAGCACCAGTTGAGACTTGGTAATTTGGCGAAGGTTCAAGAAAGACATAGGAGGGACTCCCTGACCGCTGTATGAAGTTGTAAATGAATCTTATGTCCTCGGGAGTTGGTGGATGAAATAGAACACTCATGAATAGCAAGAAGGTTCCATGTATAATGGCGTAACTGTTTGGATGGAGTTGAGTGGGAGCTATTCCAAGATATCTCAGCATCTCACGAATGAATGAATCAAATGGCGGTATGCATCCAGCCCAACACATAAATTTGTTACAGCCGTGTACCCCTTCGGTGGCAAGTGAGGCCTATCTTTTATTAAAGGGACCAAAACATCTACAAATGGAATTCCATGAATAGAACACAGTCGGCGAAGGGCAGCCTCGCCAATTCGGGAGGCTTGAGAATCTATCGAGTTATGTAGAAGAATGGCACTCTCTACTGCATCAGGAGCAGGACTTATATATATCCTCCGCCGGGAGGACCAGAACATCCAAGAAAAGGTCAACCGGTGGGCCGAAAACTTCCATCTGTTCTACTTTATGGTTAGGAGAGAGCCTGCTAGATATAGTTGCAGAACTTAATTTTGCTTCAGAATCAATGTGTTGCATTGTTGGATCAGAAGTCATACCAGCTAAACGTTATGAGCGTTTGAAATCTATATTAGCTATACTCGGTAGATAATCGAGGTTAGAAAAGTTAACCTATTCCCCCCGTGCTCAGTGCGAGCTAGTGCAATGCAGTGTATAACATATATAAACAGTCTAAAATCAAAAAAATGAAGTAAAACGACGAGACTTTGGATTCCAACCAGTGCGACCGTCATCACTGACCGTCTCAATTGGCAGGGAGATTGATCGGTTGTAAAAGCTTTGGGATCTACTATCGGCATATCAGGGTGCAAAATCCATCATTCAAGTCTATATATTAACTTTAAGTTTGAGTTGAAAGTTCCAAGGGTTATATTGTTCAATCCCAAGTTTAATAGTGAATATGCAAGTTCTATTGTTTATTGTCATCGTATGTTCAGTCACATTGTGAAAGATTGATGGTAATTGTTCAAACAAGTAGGTTTGGATCAGGCTTTAAGTTCAAAGGATATTTATACCGATCCCTCAGTGTCGAGCCCTTAATATCGATCCCTAAAATGGCGACCTGTACCCTATATACTGATCCCTATCCCACCATAGCTCAACTGATCCCTCCCCTAGATGCTAGCCGAACCCTGAAAATACCAATCCCTCTCCTTTAGCCGATTTTGCTGACCCCTTCGCATCATTCAACGCCACTGATCCCTACCTGACCGATCCCTGCATCTGCAATAGGCTCATATACTGACATCTTCATTCCTCTATTCCTAACCTTCCTACCATCAAAATCCCACACCGATCCCTCAAGAATGCTCGATACGCCACATATAGCAATCTTCATTGCTCTCGAGGGCGATGACGATTGTATCAAAAGGAGGGGTCAGCATAAACACATCTTGCCATGAATCCTAACGAACCCTCTTCTTTTTTCTTCCTTCCCTCTTCCGTCTCCTAACTTATTCTACCAAACCATATCCACTAATGACTCATCTCTCCCAGGCTGCTTGTCATCACGGCCTCGAACGCCATCATAATTACAAACTACTTGGAATCCAGTTCGTATAATTGAAAGTTATAGTGAACTTACCTATGTGAGGATTTCAGTTAAAATGTGGGCAAGCATTTGGAGATGATCGAATTGAAAAGGAAGGAGAGGCGAGTTTGTAGGATAGATTGAATCGTGGATGGATTTAAGGCCCGAGGTTAAAGAGGATCGTTTTTGCGAAGTGGGAACGAGGGTTCGGTGCAAAGGTAGATGTTAGAAGAATAATGTAGGGGAGTTAGAAAGGAGAAGAAATGGATTTTACAAAGGGAGAAGGGGTCGGTGTGGTGCAAAGAAAGAAGAGTTTGACCCATGCGTTGGCATTCAAGGACAGAGAGGGGTCAGCAAGAGGTATGGAAGGGGAAATAGGTCTATCGTGGTGTTGATCGTAGCATCAATACACGATCGCATTAACTATATACACTTCTTATCGGTAGCACGTGTACTTCAAACAAACAAGTGTATTTGATACATTTATAAACCAAAACTTAGTGAAAATAATATATTTCTTTTAACAAATAAAATAAAATAAATTTATTAAAATATTTTATATTTAATAATATACACTTCTTATCGGTAGCACATGCACTTCAAACAAATAAGTGTATTTGATACATCTGTAAACCAAAACTTAGTGAAAATAATATATTTCTTTCAACAAATAAAATAAAATAAATTTATTAAAATATTTTATATAGGATCAAAATCCATTTATACTTTATAGGCCTAACAAAGATCTAAGATGGAAACTTTTTTAGAATTCACTAATTCAACTTGCTTTCGACTGGCCTGGTTCCTTCAATGTTATCAGAGTCTTAATGCTCTATGCAGTCTAAATTAACAATGTTTGGGCTAATTAATTAAAGTCTACCCATGCAATAGGTTTTCTAAAAAGGTAGAGCCAAATGTTGGGATTGGATAACAAGTACTTTGCCCTACTTGACTATTGGCCTTGCTCGAAGGATAAAGTAAGCCCAAAGGTTATTTCCAATATAAAGGCCAAAATTGATTTTGGGCCTTGGGCTAATTTTCAGATTTTTTTGAAAAATAAAAATTATATTTTCAGTTTAAAATTTTAGTACAAAATACAAAAGTAAAATTTTATAAATATTATAAAATGTATTTAGATTTTCTAGAATTGTACTATGAAATTAAATAATTAATTTTGAAATTTAAAATTTAATTTATAGGATTAATTAATTAAATAAAGTACGTCAGTAATTAAAAATAATTGGTTATAACTTATATATCGATATTTATGTATAATTATAATTACTGTAGTTATTTATTTATCTTAAAAAAAATTATGATAAATTAAATTAAAATTTCAAATTAATTAAAATATTTAATTATATAAAATTAATTAAAATTTAACTAATTAAAATGTATATGTATATTGATATGTACACATAAACAAACTATAAAAGTTATAGTTGATTAACTGTATTAAATAGTTTAAGATGAGTTCATATAAAATTTTAGAAATTCTATATAAAATAAGTTAGATTAATTAAATATGATTCAATTAATAAGAATTTAAAATTAATTAAATAAGATTTGATTAATAAGATATGTGTATTTATTATATGAGTGAATTGAATTATAAAAGTTATAAATAAGTTAGTACTTTTATAACTATATGTGTATAAAATTATGTGGAATTGGAAAGAAACCCAATTTAGATTTAAGGACAAGTACAAGCGTATTGTATGTATACTGTGATTTCAGATGTGTCCAATACTTGACTCACGAGGATATTTCATAAGAAATACATTGTTCACTAAATTGATATCACTCAATGTGTGTGTGTTTATTAAAGTTTATGAATCCATAATATATATGTTTTCCTCTACCATTTATATATTAATAGATTACTTGCATACTCTTTAGTTATTGATAATCCTCAAGTAAGAGAAATTTTGTGTTGTACTTGTAGTACATTGACTAAACGAGGTAAGATACATGCACCATTTTGTGGATATTCATCAAGATATATGCATTATACTTAGGCTGTCGCAAAATAGTGGGTATGAGTGAATAATATCTTTCAATTTGTTTATATTCCTCAAGGTTGATATGAGATTAGGAAAAAGACCATAAGTCGGGAGTTTTATATGATACAACCGATAAATTGTTATCTATCGCTTGTAGGCCTATGATATTTTGATATTTCTCAGGGTTAAAATCCCAAAACAAGCATATCCTAACACCCGTTAAAGAAATCAAAAGATATCAACATTTTTCTTAAGGTTTTGAGAAACATAAAAATCTAGTGAGAGCCTTATTAGAAAAATGAAATGGTAACATTTAACCTTTTAATATTGAAAGAATATATGTTATACAATTTAAAATAATCCACTTAGATAAATTTGTGCAACCATTATAATTGATAAATTGTTGTTAGCTAAAATATAAAAATGAACTTGTAACACCCACTAAATTAAGCGATAATTAATAAAAAAATAAATAAATTATTATTAAAGCCCAAAAATAGAATTTTTATAAACGTCGGAATTTGGCCACAAAACTTACAATGTCGTGTTCATAGTGATTTTCTACTCAATTTTCATATATAAAGTTTTACGATTAGAGTTCAAACGAAAAAGTTATTAACATTTGAAGATTTCAGAGTAGAAATAATTATATATGTAATTAAGGAAATAAATATAATTAATTAACATTAATTAATGTTAACTTATACTTATTGTTTAAGAAAAAGTAACGTTAAATCAGATCAACGAAATCATTTCAATTAGGGAACAAGATACATAAAAATAACATATAAAGGTAACCGGTCGACCCCTTATTGGGATCGGTTGACCTGTAGAAACATAGCGATCGACCAGTGGTTGTTGGCGGCTGTGTATTAAACCTCGGCCGAACGGCCTGGATTTAATGTAATCTAATCTAACGGCGGAATTGATTCGAACTCCTATAAATACCAGCCTAGCCCCTCACTTTTCTTCTCATATTTTCTGAAGTAATGGCGAAGCTCTGCTATTTTCTTTTCTCCACAAATTCTAGAATCTATATAAACCATAACGTATATATATGTGGAGAATAGCGGAGAATAATAAAGAAGAAGAATAGGGTCGAATTGAGTCGTCAAAGCCAAGGTAAATTGTAAATCTAAATCCAAATATATGTTAAATTCAAATCACTTCTCGGATTTAAAATTCTAATAAATATGTATATGGTTTTGATACATATTTTGGTAGAAAGAAAGGGAGCCGATCGAGAAAAACAGATTTAGATCTGAGATTTGGAAGCTTAGAGGCGAGTGGAAAATTATATATTCTTATATAGTATTGAATTTATATCGTTGTAAATATGTTCCTTGTATGTTTAATTGTAAATTTTGGAGTTGTAGGCTTAAATATACATATGTAATGAATTTGAGAACCATGCCTATATATTTTGTGAATAGTTAACTTTGATTAAATATTGCATATACTTAATCTGAAAAGTAAGGGTGAAAGTAGTCCTTAAAGTTACGAGATAATTCGTTAATGAGATTGTATGATAATTCCAAGTTTGTTAGTTGAATGTTATATGTTATTAAACATGAATTGAAAGTTGTTATGAATTGGATTGAGATTTGAGTAGCATTTTAATTCATTGGAATGAAATGTGTTGCAACGTAAATTCCTATAAATTATCCAGTTTTAAAATTACGTATAAAAATATATCTTTTGAAATAACAAGGAATATGCTGAAAAGAAAGAGATGTACAAAATAGGGATGTTTACTGTGTTTCGTACCGTCTATTTCAATAACATTAGAAAGACAATTCCTTGTAATTCCAAATATAACACAAGTCCTCCTTTAGATAATTTATATGATATTACAATGTTAGTATTTCCTTTTTGGAGAAGATATAATTCCAGTGCATTAAAAGGTAAAAATCCCTAAATATAAACCAAAGAATTGTAGTAGAGGTAATAACAACAATTTAATTGTCAATCTAATATATGCGATTTAAGATGAGTTAGAGAATAAACAATAAGCGATGAAGTATAAATACAATAATGAGGAATTAAGTAAATTATAGTTAATAGTTGAAAAGAAAAGACAAAACTATATTTAATAGTATTAGGTAGAAGTTAAGCAGTAAAAGATATTTAATCTTTTAAATTACAAATAAGCGGTAAATGACATTAAATGAAATTAATAAAGCAAGAAGTACGATATGTAAAAATAACCGAATTCCAATTCAACTGAACTTATATAGCCTCAATATACATTATGACGGGTGTGAATTATTGGATCTAGCCAATTATTTAAATTAATTAAGAATAACACAGTCGTTAGTAAGGGTTAGAATGCGAAGTCGGTAGTATTGCACAACAGAAGTCTGCCCTTCGAAAGGGGCTACCATTGGTTGTGTATACATTGTACTGATCTGAGACATCTCCAACTATAGGACTCATGGGAATATACGTTCGCATGTAGGTGAAGGGAATATACCAAAGTGGAGTTTTCCTTGGTCAAAGTGTTAATGGGCTAAGTAGGGTCTACTTCAATCCTTTTAGGGGGTATTAAATAACAAGTGGGCATTTCCTTGATTGCATTAGGCAATCTAAAATGGGATGATGAGCATAGGCTCGACGCCAAGTTAGCAAGGTTGGTACCATATATGCAAGGATTAGGGCTGTACACATAGGTCGAGAGCGTCATCGATCCTAGAGCGGTCATTAGAAAGAGTCGCATTATGCCTAAACGGACTACACCTCCTACTAGTGTAGGATCCGTGCGGGACATGCACTACCTCAAAATTGTTTGTTAGTTTGTTTGCAGTTAGGAGGCAATGCTAGATAACCCCTAGATGAGTCTTTAAGAGGAGGTAGATATAGCTAAATAGTTGTAATGACGTTATTAGGCACTAACGGAAATACCCTCGGCATACACGAGCAATTCAGCCTTGACATAGATAGTGGATACCTGGCATAGTGTAGAGTACTAGTGGGGAATGTATCCTAGTCCATGCAGGGACTGTGGTACTTATATATACATATATACATTTATGTAGTTATTGTATACGTTGAGTAGATATGGCGTATCGTACGCGTACATGAAGTTAAGACGACCAATTTTAAATAGTAGACATAATATGTAATGGAAGACAATCGGCATAAACTAGTGTTATTGATAAAGTATGTAATTTTCGAATCACCGGAACATTGTTCTGACCCCCTCTTTATTATAACCCACAAGATAGATTTAAAGGGACTGGTATTGGCACAAGGCGGGAATGGTGGAAGGACATGGCTACGGATTTCCATATGCATGCTCGATGCTAACAAGGGTAATAGATACCATAGGTATTAGCCTTGGTCAATAATTATATGTTTTATTATACTTTAATATTCCACTGTGAGTTTTATCGATACTGCTCTGATATACCCCTGTTTATTTCCAGGATATCAACACAACGATCAGTACTCTAGTGGACTTGGATTTTCGATTTAGCGAAAATTCGGGCCTATTAAGGTGTGGGTTGTTATAGAATTGAATTAAGATTAACACAGAAATTTAAGATAAACTTTCCAATAAATCTTTTGACATGTTTTCACTTCAAAACCCATGTAAGAACCAATTTACAAAACCACTAAAACATTCACGCCTCAGTGGCTTAATAGTTGTTTGTACCAAAATTGGGCATAACACTCTTCGAATGTGTTTGAAGAGATAAAATGAAGAATATAAATGGAAAAGGAGGAAAATCTAACAAACACACCAATAATAAGCAAGAAAAACACATAGAAACACATGGATTTAGAGTGGTTCGGCGTATGGCCTACGTCCACTATGAAATAATTGACTTTTATTGATTTTTGCTTGTTGGTTACAACGTGTTACAATAGTGGAATTCAAGTACAACAGTGATTTCGGCAGCGTTTGGACGTAGAAGAGCCAAAAGTCCCTTTTCGGTAGGTCCTGGGCTGCTATTTATAGGCGTAGGCTGTAAATATCTCGCTCAGATCTCGGAAGACCTCTTCTCTCACGTGGGTGGGCCCACATGATCGATCCCATGCCGTTTGCACTCGATCCGTGATCGATACGAACGAATTTCGTATCGATCAGTATTTCGTCCAATCGAGTCGAGATCGATCACGAACGTTCTTGAGGATGTACGCAAGCTCCTGTGAAAATCTGGTGGCATTTGGACTTGTAAATTTTGAGTTATGATCGATGCAAGCTTGGATTTTTCGAAGGCTGTTGAATTCATATCGATGCTGTTTGTATCGATAGCTTTGTACCAATAGTTCTGCACGCGATGTCTGATGACGTGGCACTTGCTTTTAGGATCGATCCACATTTTATGCCGAGTGACCGAGTCTTTCCTGTGGATGCGCCTCGTTCGTATTGACCCAACTTAGCCCTGTTCGTATCCATTACTTGCTGTCATGTTCGTATCGATCGTCGCTGCTCTATTTCGTATCGATCAACATAAGTGCATTTCACATCGGCCCATCTTGTGCTGTTCGCACCGATCACTGGCCGATCGATATGAGTGCAGTGTGTGTTAATGGATTGATATGAAGTATAGGCTTTGTATGGCTTCGATGGATATGAAGTGGACGTTGGTTGATCGATACGAACAAGCTGGAGATGATGGTTGCAAAGCAGTATGAGGATGGATGGATACAAACCACGCGCGTTCTATGGATGCGAACGAGTTCAGCCCCAATGGATACGAAGGAGGCCGCTGTGGAGGGATGCGAATGTGGATGGATACGAAGTACGCCGCTCTGGATGGATACGAACTTGTGCTCCCCTGATTGATACGAGGCCATGCGCATATGATGGATTCGAACAAGATAAATACGAAGGAGGTTTTTCTCTGATTGCTTGATTGATGCGAACAAGATTATCGCTTGATTTGCATCAATCATATCATGAGCATACGAACTCTGGTTGACTTGAAATTTGGAAAGTTGGCTTTCATGGCTTTGCTAGTCGTGTCATATCAATTGTAGCTTGATTCGGACTCGGACAAAATTTACCAGCATCCATAACGAACCTGTGTACATGCGTTCTTCGGGATGATCTATCTTTAATTTCTATCCAATCTCTTGGTGTCACAGCCTTGCCAAAAGGCGGGATAACATTTGCTCCCAAAAGTACGTCTTGTGAGAACATGACGTGCTTTGAAAAGCTGCAATCTTCATTCTGAATAATTGTATCTGACTTGTTTGAACGGTTGTTGTCTTCTCGTCGAAAGATGTAACCTTTAATTGATTTTCAGTAATATAAATAATGAATTATTTGTTGCCAATTGTTGTACTGCGCACGGTTGTAACTGAGTGTTGAATGGTGGCAAACTATTGTTTGTTGTCGTAATTGTCATTAGGTGAGCATTCAATTCCTGTGAACACTTTAAAAATTTGGATGTTAGTCTGTCATACATGTTTGTATGTTAACCTGACTCTCGTTACCGTTCGCACGCTCACGAGTCGTTGTCAGTTTTCTCTTATTGAATTATGTATCAATCCTCTCCTGAATCTGTGTGAAATTCGAGTTGTACCAATGCTCAGTGGTTGTTTTAGAACGTCTCTTCGTATTGATCCTCACTTGGATCGATGTAAAAGGTCGAAAAATTGTTTTCATATCGATGTCGATCGACACGAATTTAGTTATTTTTTTGATGTAGTTCGTATCAATGGATACGAGATCTTAGGGTCTTCGAATAGGGGATACGAAATTGTCGTTTCGTATCGATGGAGTTGAGTGGCTTTAACATGATCTTGTAGTGACTTTCATATAGATGGTCATCGATACGTGATGGTAGGATCTTGGAGTGCTTGTTTCGTATTAATGGATACCAATGGATACGAACGGCTGTTGCATTAGATGGATGATGGATGGATACGAAGAAGGTCTCTTCGCGTCGATGGATTAGTGAAGGATACGAATAGCGGTGGCTTTAGGTTGGCAGTAAGTGGATACGAACATGAGGTTTCGTATCGGTGATGTGCAAACTGCTTCTATCGGTCACTGGATATGAATTGGTTATTTCGTATCGGTTTGGTGGAAGGATACGAAGAGAGCCGTTCGTATCGATGATATTACAGACCGCTCCAACCGGTCATTCTGCACTGGGAGACGAATCATTTCTCCCTAGCTATACACCCATATAAATATGTTTTGTACTTAGAATTTTTTTTACTTGCTCACTCTTTACTTTCTGCTTTCGTATCGATAGAGCGTCAGGAAACGAAAACTGTCTTCGCCCCAAATCGCTAACTCTTTGTTGCTTCAAACCGATCGCTCAACTTAGGTAATTAACCCATCTATTCTATTCTAGAACGATGAGACTCGAGTTTCCATGCCAATTCGTTCAAGGTCGTGGCCGATTCCGGCGACGTCGCTACCGGAGTTGGGTCGGAGCAAGATTGAGAGAGGAGCAATAGCGATCAAACAGCTTGGGGGACAAGGTCGACTGATGGATACAAGGAGGAGTGTTGTAATATTGGGAATTAATTCGCATCGATCTGGTTCGTATCGATCCTGGAAGTGCTGAATGGAAGGGTGAGATTCGTATCGATCGAGGATGGTAGGAGTTTGTATCGATCTAGAGCGATCGATACGAAGACTTAGCCCGCGTGATCGATGCGAAGTTCTGACTCTGATGATCGATACGAAGACTAGGCCGGTGATCGATGCAAAGTCCTGCCCCTGGTGATCGATACGAAGTATAGATCGATAATCGATGCGAAGCTGACGGTTTCATATCGATACGAATCCTAGCCTTACCTGACCGATGCGAAATTGAACTTTTGCTGAACGATCTAAGTTTAAATCTGAATGGATACAAAATCTTGTGCATACTCGTACCTGACTTCGACGAGCTTCAGCCTCGCATATCTGGACTTAACTGTTAAACTGCATATTTGACTGCCCTTCAAAGCTCGTCGATGGAACTATAACTTGACAAAATTTTAACAAACTATAACTCAGATCAATCTCTAAAGTTTGGATGGCATGGTTGTGACGGTCAGCGATGACGGTCACTCCAATTGAATTCTGAAGTCTCGTCGTTTGAACATTTCTCAAATTCTATAGAATCTTTCAAGCACTATGTAGCACTGCACTGCACAGCACATTCATGCACTTCACACTGGGGAACACACGAGCCTATTATCATCTAACGATGGCTTTTGATGAGTTGATTAGTTATGGAATCTACGAGTTCACAGCAGCAGGAGCCTTAAAGTTCATCTTCTCTGATAATAGAGATCTCAGCCATTGCAGCCGAAGTAATAGGTCCAGCTCCGGACGAGCTACCAGGACCAACTTTTATCGCGAACCCACAAGATTCTGTGCCATCTAATGTCTCTGAAGATATGTTGGGGCGAATATGCTTAAGGCACGGTCTATCATTAGACGACGTTCTACTTCCCGGGCCAAATGACAGGCCACATGCTCCCCCAGAAGGATTCACAGCCTTTAATTGACATTCGTGCACAGCGGAAACACTTCCTCCATTCAACCAGTATGTCCAAGAAGTGTTGTCTTTCTTTAGAATCCCTCCGTCACAATTACATCCAAATGGATATGCACTGCTGAACAGTTTGTTCATTGTTTTCATGGAACATCTCTTTCGACCCCCGACTCTGGAAGAAGTCAGATACTTGTTTAATGTCAAGAGTTGGGGAGACAATCCTTCATTCTCGTTTCTAGGGGCAGTCAGGAATAACCAAGTGGTATCGGGATCCTAGACCAGCCTCAGTTACTTTAAGATGGAGTGGTTCTACGTCCGATGTCCTCCAGGGTTTGCTAGTCGATGGTTAGCCAGACGTAAGTGCTGCAATTTTTCCAGTAGCTAACGAGATAGTCATAATTGACGTTGAAATTAACGTCTTCTTTCCTTTAGAGCCGCAATTCCGCGGCCCAAAGATGCTTACTTCAAAGAAATAGTACGAATTCTTCAGGAAGTACCGGGCAAAATGAGAGATATTGATTGAGTGCTTACAGATAGAAACTTAAGGATTGTTGGGCTAATCGAGCGAAACCAGAGCATAAGACTTGAGGGATCGCTTAGGGCAGGCCCGACGAGATGGGCTAAACATAAAGCGCCTGGAATCATAATTGCTGAGGAGGGAGATGAAGAAAATACGCCCACTGACAACGAGCCCATTGTCGGGCCTCCTGACAGTTTTCAGGGTTTAGAGGGAAGGAGAAAAGGCAAGGCAGTAGCACATAAGTGTCATAAGTCTTCAAGATGGAAATTCATAGTCGTGTCCCTGCCAGCCTCCGGTGTTAGAATTTCGGAGGCTCCTCCCTCGCAAATAGAGAATCCTTTCGAAGGGCTCGCTGACATTCCAATTTCGGACTATGTGTCGCTTCAACACGACACCGAATTGGAAGGGCTTCAAAGTGTCTTAGATTTAAGCGAGTCACTTCCTAAAAGCATGGCCGACATATCCGGTTGGTCGAGGGGTTTAACACATGCATACACTTCACGGCACTACACGATTTCCAATCATAAGTTATTCATTTCTGGAAATTACCGATTCTTCTTTTCTTTCTATTTTATAGATACGATGACTAGGCAAGAATCTATGTTAGGAAGCCTTCGCTCTGCACGCCAGTCATCCAATTCATACTATGAGTCCCGTAGGAGGGAAGCTGATAGAGACCTATATGGTTATTCTAGTCAAGAACGTTATGAGAGGGAGAGGGATAGAGATAGAGAATATAGATATCGCTCTCGATCACGCTCTCCACCTCCTTGAGCTCCAACACTACCCTCCGGCCATGGAAAGCAATCCTTAGAGCCTCCACGCCAAAAACCATCTTCTCAAACTCCTAGATCTGATTCACAGCACCGTAGAATCGAGGCTGAAACTCCCACTATTATCGAACAAGCGGTCACCGAGCCCACTGGAGAAAGAGTGATCAGAATCGCCCAGTTGAAAAAAGAATTCCCAAATATTTGTTTCGATGGCTTCATCTTCCATTCGCATTTAAAGAGAAATCTAGTTGAGGTGGAGCAAACTATGCATGATTACATCCATGACATATATAACCAGTATCGGGAGTGGATGAAAACTACGGGCAAAGCATCAGCGGTGGCCTTTGAGCGGGCAAAAGTAATCGAGAAGTTAGAGATCGATATCGCTCAAAAGAACCGTGTAATACAAGTGCTTAACAATGAGGCGAAATCTTCTAGGAAGTCGGAAATAGAGGCCACTAAGAAAGCCGATGAGGAAAATCAATCCATGGAAAGGATGCGACAGACGTATTTTGCTTTGGTCGAGGAGATGGGCAATCGAAACACAATTGTTACGGCCGAGAGGGATGTCGTGCTGAAGGAGCTTGAGGACCTTAAGGCCAAATTCTCCAAAATATTCAAAGAAAAAGACGATGCAAACAAAGCGGCCCAGGAGGCGTATGAACAAGTTGTGGCGCTTCGGGGTGAAAGGGATGCGACAACACTTAAAATTCGGGAGGCTGAGGCCAAGGTTGAGGATGAAGTTAAGATGGTAGAGGCCAGGTTAGAGGCCGATATTGAAGATCTTCTGATCACATACAATGATAGAGTATTGAAGTACAGGGATCTAAACTGGCTCGATAATTATCCAACACACCTGTATAACGCTTGGGGCCGGTTGGTGCAGGATGAGAAAGCTGAACGACAAACGGAATCAGTTGATGAGTTCGAACTTGAAAACCGGGTGCTAAACGAAGATGAAAGAAAAATTCTCCATGACACCATGATTGTATATGAAAAGGAGAAACTTAGCACTCAGCACACGGAGGCTGGAGAAGGTTCTGGTGTTGAGCACCATGATGTGGGTTCTGAAATTCTTGTGCCAACCCAGCCTGAATCTACATCTGTGGTTGATCCTCAATTTGTTCCTACATATAATCCTGATCAACCACGGTTATCTCCAGTTCACGAGCACGTCACTGAAGCTGCTCCAGTTCCGCCTGCAAGTTATTCTGAAGAAGGTATTCTGAACATCTCTTGTCCTCATTCAGTGTGGGAAGCGTTATTTAAAGCAATCACTAATAACTTTATATGTGTCTATGTTCAGTGATAGGAGCTACATCTGCCATGCCTCCTACAACCCAAGAGTTGCATCACGAGCAGGAGGCTATCATAACAGAAGCGACCACGACAACGACTACTGCACCAATGGATGGGGTACAAGGGAGCACACTCACTTTCGATGAACAGATGATAGAGGAACTTCTCGGTCATCACAATGACCCCTTTGTTGATCTGCCATTTGTCATGAGTGGAGGCGCACCAGTGACCAGCTCTTCGAGCCCAACTGCTAACGTCCCTAGCGATGCTCAAACAATTCACGAAGAGGATATACTGGTTGAAATCAACACCGAGATGGAAGCAGCTGCATGGGGCAGTGGCTTTGTAGGTGGAATGGTGGGACCTGGCCCAGCCCCCTTGCGGATGATCTCCTCGGGAGGAACGGTCGTTGATACAAGTGTGCCTCCTCCGCCTGCTAACATTGATCCTATCCCTCCGACTCCGCCTTCGGGAAGCATTCCTATTCACTTGAGTTCGGAGGAGGAAGTTAACATATGCCCTCAACTGGAGATCAGCTGCCAAAAGGCAAGGGTTCGAAGAGGAAAACAAGCGGCGAATCCAGCGGGTCAACGTCGAAGAAGAAGCCAAGAAAAAAGAAAGAATAGATACGTCTCTTTGGCGCATTTTTGGTAGATAGATAGGAATCTACTTTTGCTTTCTTTTTGTAGGCCGTGTATAGATGCAGGTTTGGCCCCTGCTAGTAGGACTTTTGGTATAGTTTTGTACTTACCCTTTTTCTTCCAAAGAATAATTGAAATAAAAGTCCATTTTGTCTTCAGCTCAATTTGTGTTCATTTGTTAAAGTGCTTCAACGTTCAAACTTTCATTCAATACACTTTTGGAGTTTTAGTCTTTAAATCGGACCCGGGTTTAGTTGCTAAGTTCTAGAGTCATGGTTTTAGGTCGCGATTGAGCGCTAAGTTGAATTCCGATATTGCATTGTCTCAATCAGTGGCTGGCACTTAAGTTTTGCACCCAGTTCCGGGGAGAAATTGAAAAGATTGGTTAACAATCGTTGATTGCCTTTAATATATCGGGCTTAACTTTGCCGAAGCAGAATTGAAATAAGATGAGTTCAGGTGGTCAAATTACACTTTCTCGTCTATTGGTGATCGCATCCACACTTTGGAGATTGCACTTGTAGACCGGTGGTCTGTCATACTCGCACAAGGTTTTGAGATACGTCCGTACTCCAGGGACTTAAGTTATTTTATGGGCGGTTAGTTACACCCGTTTGATATTCAGAACTTCATCTGCACTTTGGGGACTTAGATCGATTCGTGGGTGGTCAGTCACACCCGGCTTGCGTTTATACTCCAATCCACACTCTGGGGATTTAGAGTTATTCGAAGTTTATACTCCAGTTCACACTCTGAGAATCTGGAGTTATCTAATGTTTATACTCCGATTCGCACTCTGGGAATTCGAAGTTAGTTGATGGGTGGTCAATCACACCCATTTGGTATTTATATTCATACTCCAGCTCGCACTCCGGAAGTCTGGAGTCAGCCGACAGATGGTCAGTCACATCTGTTTAGGCTTTAGGATTTCGTTCGCACTCCGGGAACGTTGGATCTATCAGGATCGTGGATGGTCGACTCACATCTACCCTGAGTTAACAAGCAAGGTCATTAGATGGACGGATCCATCCTCCTCGAACTTGGTTTGAATACGGACGAAGTCGTTAGGTGGACGGATCCACCCTCTTCGAAACCACATTTATAAATTTATACTCCAGTTCGCACTCTGGGAATCTGGAGTTAGTTAGAGGATTGTCGTGTATCAATCCTTTTTTGGCATCGGTGTGATGACTTGTCCCCGAGCTCGGGTTTCACTTAGTGAGTGACCGGTCGTATCATAGTCACTCCCTATTGAATAAATCCCACCATACGGTGGAACTTATAACGCATTTCAAATAAATCATAGCTTTGGCTCGAAGAGATTGCATTTTATTGCTGAAATAAGAAAATATGGCAAAGTCAGTTGCCTTATTACAAATTCAAATTTCGAACTGCATAAACAAATTGCAAATGAAAAATAGTCTGAATAAATAAACAGAGCCTGTTATGTAAAGTAACGACGTAAACTTTCGCTGTTCCAGGCTCTTGGCAGAAGGAGACCGTCAACGGTCGATAATTTGAATGTGTTATCTCCGATCTTTCATTCAATAACATACGGCCCATCCCAGGTTGGCTTCATATGTGAAGGGACCGGGTAAATTCTCTTAAGGATGAGATCGCCGAGTTCAAAGGTGCAGGGTCGGACCTTGGCATTGTATAACCGGGCGACTCGACTTCGATATGCGGCTGTTCTCAAATCAGCCTCTTCACGCTTCTCATCCAATAAATCCAGAGATTCGGCAAGTAATATAGCATTTGTCTTCGGATCATAATAGGTCACGCGATGAGAAGGTACTTCTATCTTGACTGGAATAACGGCTTATGAACCGTAGGAAAGAGCGAAAGAAGTGTGGCCGGTTGCAGATTTGTGGGTTGCCCGATAAGCCCATAGGGCCATAGGAAGTTCATCGACCCATTTGCCCCCGGCCTTTTCCAGTCGTTTCTTCAGAATAGACTTTATAACTTTATTAACAGCTTCGACCTGTCCATTCGCTTGAGGGTGTGCAACTGCGGAGAACTTCTTCTGGATGTGAAACCGTTGACAGAAATTCTTAAATTCAACATTGTCGAATTGAGCTCCGTTGTCTGTGACAATGGTATATGGGAGACCAAATTGGCAAATAATGTTGCACACTACAAAGTTGATCACTTTCTTTGTTGTAATTGTAGCAAGGGGTTCAGCTTCCGCCCACTTGGTAATCAACTGCAATGATGGCATACTTCGCACCACCTTTGGCTAGAGGTAGAGAGCCAATAATGTCAATGCCCCATACTGCAAATAGCCATGGACTGACCACCTGAGTTATTCGGTAGGTGGGGCTCTTGGAATTCGAGCATGCTTTTGACATCTGTCACATTTTCTGGCGTAATCCGATGCATCGCGATCTACAGTTAGCCAATAGTATCCATATCGGAGCACTTTCTTGGCAAGAGCTTGCCCCCCGGTGTGATCGCCACATTCTCCTTCGTGTATATCATGCAATACTCTTTTGACCTCATCGTGAGTGATGCACCGTAGTAAAGGGACAGAGTACCCTCTTTTATACTTGACTCCATTATGGATAGAGAACCGTGAAGCTTTTCGAAGGACTTGTCTCTTTTCACTCCTACGCTCCGGCAGGGTCCCATGCTCGAGATAATTTCTGAACGGAGTCATCCATGACTCCTTATTGGGAATGACCTCAAATACCCAATCTGTTTCCATCTGATCAATGCTCAGGGATAGTAATGTTTCCACAGGAACAATTCCCATTTGTTGCGCCTCACCTGTACTAGCTAACTTTGCTAATGAGTCGGCTTTCTGATTATGCTCTCGGGGTATACAATAAATGGCATAATAATCAAACCGATTCAATATCTCCTGGACCCAAGCTAGGTAAGCAGCCAGCCTTCGGTCTTTGGCCTAGTACTCCCCCCGAACTTGACATACGACCAACTGTGAATCACAATAAATCTCTACAGCAATGATTCTTAAATCTCTGGCAAGTTTCAATCCAGCAAGCAGGGCTTCATATTCGGCTTCGTTGTTGGTCGCACGAAAATCGAATTTTAAAGCATAGCATATAGATCGACCTTCAGGAGTTTCAAGTACGACCCCTGCACCTAAGCAACGGTCATTTGATGCGCCATAAGTATGCAGCTTCCAGATATACTTAGGAGATTCACTGGTTTCGGGCAAGTCTTCCAGGATAGTGAATTCAGCTATGAAATTTGCTAGGACTTGTCCTTGAATGGCTCGTCTTGGAGTGTAAATAATGTCAAACTGACTCAACTCGATATTCCACTTAAGTAACCTACCAGACGTCTCAGGCTGCGTAAGGACCTATCGTAACGGCTGGTCGGTGTAGACAATGATAGGATGAGCCTAAAAATACGGATGGAGCTTCCTCGAGGCAATAACAAGACAATAAGCCAACTTTTCCAGCTTCGGATAATTTCTCTCTGCCCCGGTCAGTCGTTTGCTAATGTAATATACTGGCCGTTGTATCCAATCTTCATCCCGAACTAGGGCAGCACTTATAGCGTTCTCTGACACCGCCAAGTAAATGTATAATCTCTCATGATTAATGGGCTTTGACAGAATAGGTGGTGTGGAGAGGTGTTGAATCAACGCTCGGAATGCATCCTCACACTCCATAGTCCATTCAAAGTTCTATTTCCCTTTTCTGATCAGATCGAAGAAGGGAATGCATTTGTCAGTGGATTTTGAGATGAACCTGCTCAGTGCGGCTACTTTCCCATTGAGGCTTTGGACTTGCTTTATAGTTCTTGGAGTCTCAAGATTTCTGATTGCCCAGATCTTCTCAGGATTAGCTTCGATCCCTCGAGCATTGACGATAAACCCGAGGAATTTTCCGGATGCGACCCCAAAGTGACATTTCAGTGGGTTGAGCTTCATTCAATATTCTCGGAGGATATTAAACATTGACTCCAAGTCTTTGATATGATCAGTGGAGAATCACGACTTCACGAGTATGTCGTCTACATATACCTCCATGGTTTTTCCGATCTGGTTAGCAAACATTCGATTAACTAACCGTTGATAAGTTGCTCCAGCATTCTTGAGTCCGAAAGGCATAACTTTGTAGCAGTAAAGTCCTAGATCGGTTACGAAGCTGGTATGCTCCTGGTCAGGTAAGTGCATGGGTATCTGGTTGTAGCCAGAATACGCATCCATGAAGGATAAGAGTTCATGTCTAGTCGTTGAGTCTACGAGCTAATCGATTCGGGGAAGTGGAAAACTGTCTTTAGGGCAAGCTTTATCCAAATTTGAGTAGTCAACACATGTTCTCCATTTTCCATTTGGCTTTCGGACGAGTACAGGATTGGACACCCATTCTGGGTATAATGCATCTCGAATAAACCCGTTCGATTTGAGCATATCTACCTCTTCCTTAAGGGCGACAGATCTCTCTGGATCCATACCGCGCCTTTTCTGCTTGACCGGGACATACCGTGGGTCAATATTCTATTTATGGCTCGCGATATCCGAGGAAATCCCACACATGTCAGAATGTGTCCAAGCAAGCACGTCGAGATTTTCCCGGAGAAATTCAACAAATTCCTCTTGCATTTGCTGGCTTAGCTGAGGTCCACTCTTTATCATTTTGGAATTGTCATTATCGTCGATCGGAACATCGATCTTCAGTTCGGCCGGGGAAAATTGACTGTCTTTACTTTCATCTTCACTTTCAGCATCTCTTGGGTCAAGATCCCTTGGGAATCGGTTGGGGTGCCTGGGCCTAGGCCCAGGCGCCAATTGTCAATTCTCAGCAAAACGGACGCAGAGAGATTCCTCTACGCCCTTTCCTTTTTCTTTTCGTTGTGCCTTCCGTAGCTCAACAACATAATGGGCTCGTCCAGCAGCCCGGTCTCCCTGAACGACTCCAACTCCATTATCGGTAGGGAATTTTAAAGTCAGACACCAAGGGGCAATGGCAGCCCTGAACCCAGCTAGGGCCGGTCGGCCCAAGAAAGCATTATATAGCGAGTCTATATCCAATACAACAAATTGTAATATCCGGACTCTCTAGCGTTCTCCGATTCCCAACTCCACTGGCAGTTCTACCACTCCAGTGGGTATAGTTGCACTCCCATTGAAGCCATGGATACGGGACTGACAAGGCTTCAAATCTTTGGTTTCCATTTTCATCTGATCATAGGCTTGCTTAAACAATATGTTTACAGAACTTCCACTGTCTACTAAGATCCTCTTCATCCAAGCAGGACCTACTTGAGCTGATATGACAAGTGGATCAATGGTTGGGGCTTCGACCTTGTCGGCATCTCTGTCTCGAAATACGATGCCATCTGTCATCATTTTCTGTTGCTTGGCCGAAGCCCCGTCTTCCACACTACTACAACATTCGAAGCTCGCATGCTTGATAGAGCTGGCATATGACCCCATTTCCTTCCAGCTTCGGTCTGCTGGATGAGGACCACCACTAACAGTATTTGTCACCAACCTCTCGCCAGTACGAGCGGGTTCCTCCGGTCTCACCTGATTTGGTATTTGGTTCTGATTTGATGGGCCCGCTCCTCCAAACTGCGGTGGCCGCACAAACTGCTCCAACTTTCTTTCACGTATCAACTTCTCAATAATATCTTGCAAATGACGGCACTCATTTGTGTTATGGCCATAACTATCATGAAATCTGCAAAACTTTCCTGTCTGAATCAGTTTTTCCAATGACTGCTACGGAGCAGGTTTCTTATACTGAATAGTATTGCAAGTCTGTAAGTACACATTCTCCAATGACGTATTCAAAGGGGTATAATTATCAAACATAGGAGCCCTACGTCGCGGCCCACGATTCTGACCCTGTTTCCCGTTTTGATTTCCATTATCTTTCTGTTGATTCTGTTTATTCTGTTGCACCTTTCCGGAACTCTCCCCGGTTTGTTTAACAGCAACATTGCTCTGGATTCCCTCCACACTGGGTCCTGCATCATCCTTCTTCCTAGACTGTTTCGCATCCTCCCTTCTCAAGAATTGGGCTGCCTTGGAATAGAAATGGTCCAATGACGCAGGAGGTTTTCCGGCTAACCAGTTGTCGAACTCAGAATCGGGATCGATCCCCTTAGTTAGTGCCATCATAATTGAGTTATCGTTGGGATTACTAATCTCAGCACATGCAGCATGAAATCTCTCCAGATAACATCTGAGTGTCTCTCTAGGAGCTTGAGTGACACTAGACAAAGTATTAACATCTTTCGGCCTTGCGACATGCATGCGGAACTGCTCAATAAACTTTGTTTCCAACTGATCGAAACACGAGATAGATTGAGGTGGTAAATGGGTAAACCACATAGTTGTTATGCCCCCTAGAGAGATCGAAAAACTTCGACACTTAACTGCGTCATCGGCTCACGCAGCATTCATCAACCATTCGTACTTTAAGATATGTGATTAGGATCAGAGCTCCCTTCATAGACGGGTAAAGGTTGCATCCTGAATCGCCGAGGTGGTTCAGCATAGAGTATATCATCGGTAAAAGGAGTATGACTATGGGAGATTCACCAGTCGTCATTGGTGAGACCTTGACTTTCACGGATCATCTGACGGACCATCGTCGGGATGTCCGGCATCTGGACATTTTGAGCCTACTGAGCCAAGGTGTGGTTGGGTTCCACAATGCGAGGATGGGCCAGTCGCGGTCGACGGTCCATATCTCGCCTCCTTGGTTCTGAGTTCTCAGGGACACACGGTTAAGGAGTGTATTCATGTTGGCGACGGTTCGGATATGTCTGGTTTCGGGCATCAACTCCTAATTCAGTAGCAATGGCGGCAGTGCGGTTGTCTGTAACATGATAACTAGTTAAAGCGCTTGGCAGATTTAAAGCGGTGGAGGTGCAAAAAGTCATAGCGGGGATACAACGAGGATATAGCGGGATATAGCGGATGGTTCTAAAATAGCATATAAAACTCGTATCTAATGTTTTTTTACAAATATATAGATGGTAATTAAATAAAAAATTATCATTCAATTGAATTATAATTAATACATAAATAATTTTAAATAAAATCATGTGCGAATATACTTTAAATAAATGTAAAACTGCTATATAACATAATTGAATTTAGTAGAATATTAGAGTATTTTCATTTATGAGAATATATTAAAAATTAAACCGAGTAAATTAGTTTCATAATTTTTATAATGTATAAATGCAATTTTTCAATTCATTTTATTAAAGAAGATATAGCGGAAAGAGCGGAATATAGCGGAAATAACGGGATATAGCGGAAATAGCGGAGCTTAAAGCGGAAAGGCTATATTTTGGGGCTATATGGAAAAATCGTTGCGGTAGAAATCCGCTATGAGATATAGCGGGGTTATAGCGGGGCATTAACTGCACAGCATGATAAGGAACAATACCTCCCCGGGAGGAGGATCCAGTGTGACGGCTAGTTGACGGGCCAACCCTCGGTTGCCCAAGGCTCAAGGTGCGCTGCTGTTCAATAGCTTGTGTGTAGCTCTCGTCCAGTCGTGGGCGCGTGGATCTATGGTGGTAGTCAGAAGAGGCTGAACTCTCGGTCGATGAATAAGAAGCCTGATCCCTTCTGGATATCCTTCGTCTTTGACGATTCAGTTGATTGGTCAATTCTGCATTGGCACGTAATTGCTGAGTAAGTTGCTGTCAGCTTTGAGTAATCTCTTGCATTAGCAATTGAAATTCTTCCCTGGTGACAAGGCCTTGCGGATCTGATGGTCCGGCAGCATTCTGATCGGCAGGAGGTAGCTGTACGGGGTTTTATCTATCTCGTCTATCTGGATCAGCAGTTGTTGAAGTAGTCCTAGTGTTAACCATGATGGATAGCGAAGCTCTTTCCTAGACTTGATGCAAATCTAAATAGGATGGAAGAACTTTAAACTTGAAATCTGGATCTCCTTCTTAGATTTACGCAATTCGATATCGACAGTAGATCCAACGAGCAGAAGAAAAAACCTGGTTTTCTCAGTGAAAGCACCAAAGTGTTTGTACCAAAATTGGGCACAACACTCTTCAGATGTGTTTAAAGAGATAAAATGAAGAATATAAATGGAAAAAGAGGAAAATCTAACAAACACACCAATAATAAGCAATAAAAACACATAGAAACACATGGATTTAGAGTGGTTCGGCATATGGCCTACGTCCACTATGAAATAATTGACTTTTATTGATTTTTGCTTGCTGGTTACAACGTGTTACAATAGTAGAATTCGAGTACAACAGTGATTTCGGCAGCGTCTAGACATAGAAGAGCCAAAAGTCCCTTTTCAGTAGGTCCTGGGCTGCTATTTATAGGCGTAGGCTGTAAATATCTCGCTTAGATCTCGGAAGACCTCTTCTCTCACGTGGGTGGGACCACACGATCGATCCCATGCCATTTGCACTCGATCCGTGATCGATACGAACGATATCGATTAGTATTTCATCCAATCGAGTCGAGATCGATCACGAACGTTCTTGAGGATGTATGCAAGCTCCTGTGAAAATCTGGTGGCATTTGGACTTGTAGATTTTGAGTTATGATCGATGCAAGCTTGGATTTTTCGAAGGCTGTTGAATTCGTATCGATAGCTTCGTATCGATAGTTCTGCATGTGATGTCTGATGACATGGCGCTTGCTTTTAGGATCGATCCACATTTTATGCCGAGTGACCGAGTCTTTCCTATGGATGCGCCTCGTTCGTATCGACCCAGCTTAGCCCTGTTCGTATCCATTATTTGTTGTCCTGTTCGTATCGATCGTCACCGCTCTATTTCGTATCGTTCAACATAAGTGCATTTCGCATCGGCCCATCTTGTGTTGTTCGCACCGACCACTGGCCAATCGATACGAGTGCAGTGTGTGCTAATGGATCGATACGAAGTAACGGCTTTGTATGGCTTCGATGGATATAAAGTGGACGTTGGTTGATCGATACGAACAAGCTAGAGATGATGGATGCGAAGCAGTATGAGGATGGATGGATACGATTCACACACGTTCTATGGATGCGAACGAGTTCAACCCCAATGGATACGAAGGAGGCCGCTGTGGAGGGATGCGAATGTGGATGGATACGAAGAACGCCGCTTTGGATGGATACAAACTTGTGCTCCCCTGATCGATACGAAGCCATGCGCATCTGATGGATTCAAACAAGATTGATACGAAGGAGGTTTTTCTCTGATTGCTTGATGGATGCAAACAAGATTATCGCTTGATTTGCATCGATCATATCTTGAGCATACGAACTCTAATTGACTTGAAATTTGGAATGTTGGCTTTCATGGCTTTGCTGGTCGTGTCATATCAATTGTAGCTTGATCCGGACTCGGACAAAATTTACCAGCGTCCATAACGAACCTATGTACATGCGTTCTTCGGTATGATCTGTCTTTAATTTCTATCCAACCTCTTGTGTCACGGCCTTGCCAAAAGACGGGATAACAATAGTTTATTTATCTGAAACAGTTTATTGTCATTTATGAGTCTTTAACTCTTAAGAAATACAAGAATATGAATATTTGATCCATATTCAATCATATATAAATGTTATATGGTGAATAATCATAGTTCGTAATGTATGAAACTTCAATGAAATTAGTTCACTGGAAATAAGGAAAGAAACGGTATTGCGAAATCATATATTCAATACCATTGATTACAATAAGGATCTTCTTTGAATGGTTCGACCATTTTGGAAAGGAAATCGAATGTATGAGAGTACATGTAACTTAGGCATAGTTGGGATAGAGAGAGTGAATGGTCAGATCTACTACATAAAGGGACATCGCAAACGACAATTGTATAAAATACTAAAAGATGCTTAATATAAATGAGAAATGTGATTTTTATTCTAATTGTGTTATAATATAGAAAATTGTTTTCTATATAGTTCATTTCTATGAGTTTAAAATATTTGATCAAAAAAATCTAGATTTTGAAGTAGTTACACTAAAAGAAATAAATAGCCCAAAATAAGTAGTTAAATGAAGCTTCATACTTCATACACTATTGTAGTGGTGGTAGAATCAGTAGGAGCATGACGTATGATACTTATCAGTTAATGCATCAAAATATGAAAAAAATATTTCATAAGTATACTGAATATTATTTACGAAATAATAACTGTTTTCAATATTGACTGAAAATAAATATAGTTTTATTTTGTTATGAATATTATTTATGAAATAAATCTGTTAAACTTACAGTATTTGTTGCATTAGCTATATAACATATAAATATCTAAAAAAATCAATTATTTTGGATTATGGACTGAGACGCAATTTTGAGAAATAATTCTTTAAGCATATGATTATGAATCATACTGTATTGGTGAACTGTATCTTAAATGATTAAGGGCAAAGCACCCATTCAGTGAGAGCGACAATAGTTGGAATGATACGTATGTATGTAGTTCAAAGTCTAATATTACCAAATGGATCCACTTACTTCGTTGAACTCACAGATGCATTATCATAGAATAAACATGTGTATTTGATAATGTAGTATATTTACGATAAGTTCATTGAATATAAAATGGAAGTTGGAAACATTACAACAAAGAGATAAAAATAATTCGATTTTATCTCATAGGTGGGTGTATTGGAATGGAGTTACAAATGCACTTAAAACGAATAAGATTCTATCTCAAAATTCACTCCTCCCTACGATACATAATGATGTATCAGTAAGGAATAATTAGACATTGTTGGGCAAAGTATGGTTGATGATGAATGAAGTTGAGTTAACAACTTTCTGTAAGGTTAAATATTTAAGATTAAGTACACAGGTTAAACTTAATCTTATCTAAAAAAAAGTTTATAAAATCATAGAAGATAAGAGTTGACGAAACAACCCCTACATATCCTAGGTCAAGAGGTTGGCAGGTTGTGCAAGTTGAGAGACTACATGTAATACTTACTCATGAGTAATCTTGTGTGGACCACCCCAAATGAGTTTAGGACTAATCAGTATTGATTGATCAATTTATGCTATGAACATATGTTCATAAACTTATAACCAAATAATTTTTTACACAAATATAGGCACCTCATAAAATATTTATGAATACATGTTTCGTTGCACTAAGAAACAATTGATGTTTTAGAGAAACCAACTTCGCGATGAAGGAATTTCTTTTAGAAATTATGGTAATAAAATGGATTTGGATATGATCCAAATATAAAACTGATTATAAAGGATAAAATGAAATAGATCGAGCCTAAACGAACACAACTAATTAGAATGTCTAATAAGTACTCTCTCACATTAAACAGAAACTATGATTTACTTATCAATTTTAAGAAAAGTATTTCCTCAGTTGTCAATAAGCTATTAAGGGAATTGAGCCTACCATATGGCATGATGCACAAATCCGGAACAGTTTCCAAGTACATCATCAAAATATGATTTTGATGATTGTACCCGAAGGGATATGATCCATCGACCACAAAAGTATCTCCAGAAGAAGACCACTACAATTGGAATATGGTAAACCACGTGACAAAATAACATTGTAAATTTCAATTATTGAAATTAAAGTAATAGATTCATCATTCAACGTACTTAAGTTAATTTGGATTTTACTCACATAATTATCGTTCAATATGACTTTGAGTTTTGGTATATGTGTGATGAAACAAAAATTTTAAATAATGATTTAGAATATGCTGCTTGCGATTAATAAGCAAAGTTATCAAAGTCAGTGGGAGCGATTCAGAGTTTGTGGGTTATTGGGTATGATTCAAGAAGTGATACGAAAGTATTATTCGATAAGCATTACAGTTAAGCAAGTATTTTGGCAGTGAAATCAAATCATTTGGCTTTTGTTATCATTCTTTTGAACTAAGCAATATTCGATGAATCAAAACTATTGAATGGTCGTGAAATAAAACCAGAATTTAGGTGAAGTCCAAAGAATTAGTGTCGAACCTTGTTTGCTACTAGAAGGTACTTAGCAATTCTCTAGGTAAGTTAATTGTTGAAAAGAAAAATGGAAAATTACAAGTGGAAGTCACAACACGGTACCGAGTCATACCCGTCAACTCAATACCAAGTCATGGATGATGAGTCAGAGCAATAGGTTAAGATAATGAAGACAAGAATGAAGCAAAGTATTCGAAAGTAGAAACCCCATAACTTGGCACCAACCTGTGAACCAAAACATGATACCGAGTTGACATTCAATTGCTGATCTGGCCATGATCTTCCTTTGGAGCATTATGTCGGATGTAGGGAGAAAGTTTCGATGCTCTTCGTCTATATATAGGAAGAGAAGTGCACATAAATGAGATTCTTTTCTTAGTTTCTGAATTAATAGATTTAATCCTAATACTCTGTTAGATTCTTACCCAAATTGTAAGTAACAATGTAATAAAATGATTGTTGTAAAAGAAAGCAAGAATCGATAACAAAGTTGATAGTGGATGTAGTCTGTCGACTTTGGCCGAACCGCTATAAGTTCTGTGTATTCTACCATTTTTTATTTTTTTATTTACATAATCATCACTTATTAATCGATTGGGTGTTTGTCCCACCTTTTGGTGCAAACATTTTGGTGCTTTTCATTGAGAAAATTTGAAGTTCTCGTCTGAAGATCTGTCTTGAAATTTTGGATTACAAACTATCCATGGGTTATATCTAGAAAATTGTTGTTAGAAGATCCATGATTATTTAGATTTGGAAAGAGTCTACCATTGAATCTAGAAGAGTTATGGCACCCAGGAAAGACACGGAAAAGTCAACCTTCTTGAGACCCACCAACAATGCTAAAAACGAAGGCTCTCAACACGAGGAAGAAACGAATCAATCTATTACTGTTGAAGTTCCAAGCGCACTATAGATGATGACTAGTGTAGATTTGGATAGAATGATGATGGAGATAAACAAAAAGATGCTAGAGAGTCAAAATGCCATCCTAAAGCAAATGGAGGAAAATATTGGTTTGATGACTCACTTACCCCAAAGGTAAAGGAAGAGTCATAGAGTCATCATCTTCTGACTCGAAAGAAGAAAGTTCTTCCTCATCAAATAGAAATTGAAGGGACAAAAAGCAAAAAATAAAGTAGGGAGAAACCAAGACATCAAAATGGGGTCCGGTAAAGCCCTAGCTAATGATTACAACTCAACATCGAGTCACCATGACTTGGTAATGAGTTGAGAACCTGAGTTATAATCGATGGGTCATATGATGAATTACAAGAGGAGGCCGGTGCTGGTGTTGAGCAAGTTACTAGTGGTCCGAGTGGTAGTGTTCAAACAAATGACATTGAACCATCAAAGAGAGAATATAGACAACGAAGAGCTGGACGAACTATTCTCCTAGAGACAATGGAACCCAGACATCATAGAATTACCCAAGAATGTTTGCGAAGCCAAACACTCAGGGCAGTCCCTGATGATTGTCATCTAGTTGATCTGACTGATCTAGAGTATATAAATAACGTGGTAAGAAGGTTGGTGAATGAGAAACATCATAGAAGTAATGATGAATGAGGCTTGGCATCCAATAGAACCCCATTCACGGTTGATATCTTATAGGAAGCTTATCCATGGAAATTCATCATGCCTACGATGTTGTCGTATAATAGGACAACTGATCTTGGACAGCATTTATTGAAGTATGAATGGCACATGGACGGTGCCTGAGTAATAGACGCAATGAGGTGTAAAAATTTTCCTACATTTCTGGATGGAGTGGCTAGTATGTGGATTACTCGATTCACGTCGAAGCATATATATTTCGTTCGATCAACTAGTAAGGAACTTTATAGAGCAGCTCTACACCGCTTGGCCGAAGATGTGATGTCCTTGTCGAGCATCTACTATGGTCCCAGAGAGACTCCGAAGGGATTTTTGAGTTGATTTAATACCATTGTGACTCAGGTGATACCAAGCTATGAGGCCCCACCCCGAGACCCACATTAACAAAGAGTATTACTGAGTAATACTGTCTGCTAATGCAGAGAATAGGGCTGGTTAGTAGCGATCATCCATAGCTTTGTCTTAAACATCTATTGAATACGTCGATTGGGTGCTCTAATTTTTTTTTCCTTTCTCAAGTGGATTGACATATCCAATAAATTCTTAATACAAAACTACAGTGGCTAATGGATCTATCAGAACAAAATACAATAACAACAAATGTAATAGATCACAAAACAGCAGTCAACATATATATATATATATATACATATACACAGATACATCACAGTATAATACAAAGTGATACACCAGGAGTGGTACAAGGACCACAATATATACAATGAGTCAAAATAAATAGATACATATCAGAGTTTACAAAACACTACAAAAACTACACAAAATGTGACAAGTAGATATCCATAGCGGAAGCAGCGTAGAAGCAATCAACATCAGGGTCTAACCTGAAACAACTCGGTCGGCGTTGATCCAAGGGATACACTCGGATACAAATTTTGGTAAATGGATAAAGATGAAACAACCACCCACCATGAAGGAATCCCATCGAAAAGCCAACCATTTTCTGCACTTGGAAGAGGCAGATCTAGTCATTGGAAAAGATGGTCGTAGACCACCGAGTGAAGTTGTAACGACCCGTAAATTTTAACTGTTTTAATAACGTAATTAACTGAAATTTTGCGAAATTTTAAACGATAAAATTTTGAAATACAAATTTGATATTTGGAATGCGTCTAATAAAACATAGCAACTGGTAAATTTTCGTCCGAAAATATGAAAGTTTATTTCGTGCGTAAATTTACTTCAATTTAATCGGTTAAAAAGCGATGAAAATAAAATGTTTTTGAAACCTGAATATTTTTACATAGAAAAATTCTAAACCATCTTCTGAGCAAGACGTCATTTTTCGTTTTTCCAAATTCGAACTTCTTTAGCTCCGTCGATCTTATTTTGTTGTGTTTTTGCTGCATTTTCCGCTGGTAGAAAATTCAAATTTTTATAATTTAATCGTACCACTGATATCCATATACCGTTTTGATCGTCTCGTCGTGCTGATCTCAACGGTATATTCACTTCTTTGCTTTGAAGTCCGGTACGCCGTGGAAACTGCGAAACGGTCATGTATATCGGTACCGTTTTGAACGTCTTGAGTTCTTTTGCCTGTTGGGTAACAACCGTGTGACATCCCAATGGACATTAGCATTTATTTCCTTGAAGTTAAGCACATTGGAAATTTACAATTCCATGCGTTGAAGATTTCACCGGTTACTTCTTTATGCATTGGCTCTGCTTTTCATATCAGCATGCACGCTTCCCCTTACCTTTCATTCTCTTCTTCCCTCTGTTGATTCTTTCGTTCTATTTTATTGTATAAGAAAAAAAATTATAATACAAAGCCTATACTATCTTCTTGCCACGCAACCTCCACTCCCCCTTCAATCCCAAAGCCAGTCGAAGACCTCCCATCAACCTGGCATCATTTCTTCTTCCACCATCAACCGCCCCTCTCCTACCAGTCACGTTCCTCCATATCAAGTTGATCCACCGCCCGCATCCACTTCGGCCCCAAAACTACATCACCGAACCTCATGCTGCCCTATAGCCTACTGTGTTTCCTCAAGCCTTGTCCATTACTTAGCAAACATCAGCTTGCCCTTCATTTGCAAACCATCATCAACGAAAGCAGCGTCCGACCCTCGATCTCTGCTCCTTCTCTCCGCCTCTGGGACTGGAACGCCTTCGCCACCACCTGTTTACTCTGCCAAACGCAGCCTCACCGCGCCTGCCCTTCCCTTCTTCCGCGTCAGCTTTCATTCGTCCACCTCAGCATCTCGCCATCCCTCCACCTCAGCCTTGTCTAGCCTCGCCGAACCTCACCTCTGCAAGTGCCGAGCTCTTTCCCCTCTCCTCCCTTGTTGCTTGATGTGGGTTAGTTTATATTATGCATATACCAGCTGTTCTTTTGCTGTATCTCATATTTGTATATACATATTATAGATAAAGTTAGGGATGCATTTGGTTAAACTGCTTGATTTTTTTTCTTTAAGTTTATATTATTTATAGTTATGTATAAGATCCGGTTTTAACACTATAGTGTAAAGGGTATATATATTTATGTTGCCTGTTCTCTATATATTCAATGTATATTTTAAGTATAATGTGTTTCGGGTCATATATATGTTGCGTGTTTAATATTATATAAGATTTCCTATTATCTTATATATATTGCGTGTTTAATATAATACAAGATTTCTTATTATCTTCTATATAGTACTTGTTTAATGTACTGTATTTATATAAATAATTGGATTTTGAATGTTTACAAAGATTTTCGTATAACGTATGTAAAGTTATATTGGTCCTACATAATACTTTATATAAGTATACCCTATGATGTGAGTTTGTATATATGTTATATATGCATAAGTGAATCTGGCTTTAATATATCTATGGACATATTTTATTTTAGAGTAATATATAGGATACTCATGGGCTGTCGCATATGTACATGAGTATACTGTTTTATGATTTGCTTTACAAATATTTAGATTTTGTAAATGCTTGTCTCATTTATAATTTGTAGATGGGCTGTACTATACTTACGTGTTTAAGTATAAGAATTAGAGTCTGCATACATATTTTACTATATCCTTGTATCATTAGTTATAAACCGTTTAAATATGTATTTTATATTAGTAGTTTATATTACAGTTTATATTATTGAATACGAGTATACGTTTTGTTTATATTTTTATATATAGTTTACTTTATCTTATTATAAAGTATATATATTAGTTTTATATAAATAATGGTATGTCTGAGTATGAGTTCGTATAGTATATGCATAAAAAAATTCAATTTTACCAATTATCTTCATCGATCTACTCTGATTTGATTTCTTCTATTTAAACTATCAGCTTCGTTTGTCGAATCGTATCCATCTAGCTTTGATTTGGAAGTCGGGCTTGCATTTCGTACCTCAATCTCATTGCTTATTCTATCTAGCTTCAAAAGGTGAGTAATCACTCACGATTAATGTTCTTTTATTTATTAAATTTGATTTCAATTGAACGACAAATTGAAATATGTTGTTGTTAGTTATCTACACTGTTATATATGCTATTACCTGTATCAGTTCACCTGTGACATCTGACACCATTATCTGTTATATATACAATGATAATCCAGTTTGGTTGTTAAATGATTGATTGTTTGATGTTTACATTGGACGTTAAATTTGTTAATGTTGTAAGTGATAAATAATTTGAAATTGAAATTGACGTAGGATAGTTAGATTTGATATATGTGTTAATTTGATTGATGACATTTGCATAATATGACCCCTTTAAATGTTTAATTACTTGACACGTAGTAATATGGTTAATTTGATAATCAAGTAATATGGTTAATTAGATGAAATTTAATAATTGATGTCAAGTGTAGAATTGCATAGAAAATTGGTGTAATAATCTTTAATCTACATGAAATGATAGTGTAGATTCTAGAAATAATTATATTAATTTGCACAAACAACAATGTAAATTAATACGATTATTTCGGGATTATTTGAATTAATTATTGGATTGATATTGATTTTTGTTATTGCTTGTTTATTTACTTTGACACCATCCCAGTTATCACACTGCAAGTTCCCTTTGCTATGCTTTGATTTTGAATTGAATTGGAATCGGGTTGAAATGATAAATACCCAAATTAAACTTTGACCTAGGATAGAGAATTAAATAAAACCCGATTGGTCAATAATTTGATTTAAAAATAAAATAAAGATTTTATTTGAATAAATAATGAGGTTTTGAAATGAAGTTGGAATTTGAACTTTAATGAAAGGAAAATGTTAATATTTAATAATCTGAATCAAAATATTAACATAGTAATTGATGAAAGAACGTGGTTTTAAAATTTGGAATTATTAATGATTAAGTTTGAAATTATTTAATAATTAAGTTTTGAAATTATTTAATAATTAAATAAGATTGAATTATTTAATAATTAAATAAAATTGAATTCTTTGTTAAGTGAAATTGAACTTCTTGAATAAGCGAAATTAAGTTTCTTTATAAATTGAGTTTGGAAATTGTAACTAAGTAAATTAATAAGTGAAATTGAATTTCTCTAATAAGAAATAAAATGTGTTTTATTGGAATTAATGTAAGACTTGAAATGTAATGAATTTGATTTGATGAATTAAATTTAATGCAAATTGTAAGTTTTGATACAATGGAGTTGAACTTAAATAATTGATTAATAAAATTGGAATCGATTTGTGAAGGTCGAGGAAACTATTTTATTTTATAAAGTAATTTAAAATTATATTTAAACTATTGATATTTTACTTTATAAATTTATTTTAATGTAAACTATTTTAATATAAATGATTTTAATATAAATTATTTTATAAACTATTTTAACTTATAACTATTTATATAAACTATTTTATATATAAACTATTTTTATTTATAAACTATTTTAAAACCTATTTTATTATATACAATTAATTTTAATATCTAAACTGTTTAAGAGGAAAGTGTTATGAATTCCAAAATGTTATGATTTCAAACTATAGTTTCAAAGTGTTATGAATTTCAAGGTTCTGGTTTTCAAAGTGTTTTGATTTTAAAAGTCTTACGATTTCGAAAGCGATATAACTTTGGAAAGTGATATGATTTTGGAAATGGATTTATTTGAAGTGAAATTGATATCGGATGGATATGGTTTTGAAATGGCAATGATATTTCGGTTTTGAAATATGAACTATTTTGAAAGTTATTAAACGACTAATCAGTGTAATAATTATGAAAGTTATTAAAGAGACCGGAATCGGTTAAGGACATACTCACTGTCTAAACCGAAAACCACTTTAATAACTATACGCGGAGTGTGATCCAGAATGAAGTGGTTGGAATGATGTACGTGATGACTGAAGAAAGAGAACGATAATGGATAGCCTTGACACTTGTGTTAAATTGGAAATGACTAAAACAGGAGCCGTGCCGGGCCAAATGGGGTTAGCCACCTCGAGCGAACACACTTCTTCGAAAACTACTCATTACTTGTTGTCGATTGGTGCACCCTTGATTTGGGAGTGTTGTTTCGCGGTGTTGCGATCGCTGCGGCGATGCGTTCTCACCAGTCCGGATCAGGCAAACGGTAGTTTCACTACCTTGGGTATTGCCTCATCTGCCTTGTCATACTTGTATCCCTATTTACGCGACCACTACGATTTGTTTTGTGTTATACCTATGGAGTACTCCTTGATATCCCACTAGTTTACGGTGGAGTTTACAGTGCTGTATAGACTATAACGCTTATATAAAAATATGTTAAGGGGAATAATGGTAACGCCTTAACACTATCTTGATACTTTATATTACTGATAGGCATTATCTATTTACCGTACACTACTACATAGTAGATAGTTTAACGGATACTTAAAGGATGGTTATTCCAAACATCCTTTGAGTTACTTGTATTTCAATTGTTATTTCACTTGAGTTGGATTTATTGATATAAGAATATTAATCCTGACTCGAGTGTTTTGTGTTTTGCTTTACGCTCGGGTCAGACTGAGTGTACCAGTATTCGAGACTCACCTTTGGAGTTGGAGCTTCGCTTGGAGATCCAGCTATCTATCCAGCTTTCAGATATCCAGTTGATTCCAGTGATTGTATTCTGATTCTTGTATTTGACTATTGTATTCGAGACATCTGTTGTACCTTATTTAACTCTGGTATGTATATAGTAGCTTCACGAACTACTATCTTTTGCTTCCGCTGCATTTATTTCTCTGTGTCTGTGATCTGTGATTATTTATTTACTGTATTTGCTCAGTTTTGCCAAATTTATATTAACAATTCGGTATTTTGAATTATTCAAGTCCGACATGTGCGGATGCCAATTGTCCAAAATAGCGGGTCGTTACAGAAGTTGTGCAAAGAAACATTGCTATATAGCAAACCAATGAGAGCACCAGAAATGATGCGGTCAATGTTGGAAATAACAAAAACAACTAGAAGAGAACGAATCAAGGCACTCGTGGAAAGAAGCTGGACTTCAAGAAGTATCCAAGATATCAAAAAACTAAAGATTATACCCCCGTTGAATGATATTGTAGAAAATATTTACCTTCCTACAAAAGGAACTGAAAATTACAGGAAGCCATCTCGAAGGGAGGCAATTTAATAAGAATGACTCTCAAGGAAGTATTATCGCTCCCATGAGATACATGAGCACAATACAAACAAAAGCCGACAGATGAGGGATATAATCGGAAAAAAGAAGCAACAGTAGTATGGGAAAGACCAACAGGATCGTGGGAAAATGAACAATAGATCCCAATGGCAGATGAACCCACAAAATCAGGTTGGGCCTGGTGGTGATGAACCTAAGCAGCCTGAAAGGAGAATTGTAATCAATACTATCACTGATGGACCTCATCTAGCTGAGGAAAGCTAGAATGAGATGGAAAGATATGGAAATTCTTTAAAGCATGTTGTGTATGGGAGTTATTTGTTGTGGAAGACGGAGCTCCGAAAAAATAACTAAAAATGATGGTTGATGGTATTATGTTCAAAAACAGAGATGCGAAAGGGGTAGAATCATTGATGGTTAACCCCTTAGTGATTACAACCATAGTTGGGTCGGCGACTATACACCAAGTCCTGATTGATTATGGGAGCTCAATTAATATTTTGTTTAAGAAAACTTTTGATCTGATGAGGATAATTGGGTAGGACCTAAAGCCATGTAAATGCCCTATCCAAGGATTTACTGGAGGGCCTCAAAAGCATGTCGGTTGTGTTGATTTGTTAGTTGAGCTGGGTGAAAGAGACTGCAAGATGGTGTGGATTTAGACATTTTTGTGATTGATACATACCCAGCTTATAATGCTTTCTTGGGCCGACCAGCACTTGCCAACTTCAGAATAGCCCTTGCCCTATGGTTCTTAATGCTGAAGTTCCCCACCAGGATTGGGATAAGAGTTATCCAGGGAGACTAGGGTGGTCATAAGTGCTACGTTGTCAAACTCAAAGAGGCGAAGCGATGTGAAAAAGCGAAAAGTGTAGAGAAGGCACTTTGCATCAAGACAGTTGACACATAGCAACCATTGCCCAAGCCTTGGCTCTAGTGCCATAGTTGATTTCATAAGCTATGGATCCATGGAAAGAGCCTGAGGGTGCGAGGGTAACCCCAGCAGAACTAATGGTCAACATCCTAGTCGATGAGGATGACCCTACTCGGGTCCTAAAGATCTGGTCTCGGCTTGGAGTGAAGATGAAGAAGGAATTGCCAGGGTTTCTCCTGGAAAACTTGGATGTGTTTGCCTAGACACATTCAGATATATATGGACTATCATTGAAAATAGCATGCCATATATCGAATGTAGACCTACGACCCTCCTATGAAGTAGAAGAGGGGCAGCCTAGGTCCAGAGTGATACGCTGCGTTATAGGAAGATGTGGATAAGCTGAAGGCGAATGGCTTTATTTGTGATGCTATATACCCCAAATGGGTATCAAATCCTGTGTTGGTCAAAAAGCCTAATGGAAAGTGGCAGATGTGCTTCGATTATTCATATATAAATAAGGCATGCCTAAAGGATAGCTTCCTACTACCCAAAATTGACCAACTCGTTGATGGAACCGCCAAACACAAACCATTATCCTTTATGGATGCATACTTCGGCTATAATCAAATAGCAATGCACGTTAGATCAAGAGCACACCAGTTTCATCACTAATTTGGGACTGTATTGTTACTGTATAATGTCGTTCGGTCTGAAGAATGCTGCAGCTACTTATCAACAATTAGTAAACTCGATGTTTAAAAGTTAGATCAGACGAAGAATGGTGGTTTATGTGGATGATATGCTAGTGAAGTCACTACGATCAATGAAACCAAAGCGCAACCTCTTGGAGATGTTTGATGTGTTTCGAAAGTATAGGATGAGGTTTAACCCACTGAAATGCTCCTTCAAAGTCGCATCAGGCAAGTTCTTGGGTCAAGTGGCATTGAACCTAATTCAAAGAAAATTAATGCGTTGAAAGACGTTGATGCCCTGAAAACGAGGAGGGAAATGCAAAGCTTGAATGGAAAAGTCACCGTGCTAGGTCAATTCATTTCAAAGGCGATAGATAAATTTGTGACTTCTTTGATGCCCTTAAGAGAGAAAAAGGGAAGTTTGTCTAGATGGAGGAATGTTAGAAAGCTTTCTAGGACTTACTTGATCACATGAAGAGACTACCAGCCTTGTCAAAGCCTTTAGAAGGAGATGACTTATTTGTTTATGTGCTAGTGTATGCTCGTGCACTAAGCATAGCTTTGGTGCGTGTGAAATCAAGAATTCAAAGGCCCATATATTATATCTGCAAGTGATTCACTGGAGTGGGGAAGAATTATCCAAAGTTAGAGAAGCTAGAGTACTGCTTGTTGATCACCTCGAGGAAGTTGTGGCCATACTTCCAGGCTCTTCCGATAAAAGAGTTGACTGATCAACCTTTAAGGCAACTGTTGCACCAGCTCGAGATCTTGGGAAGGTTACTAAAGTGGAACATTGAACTGAGCCAATATAATATAAACTACCATTCTAGAAGGGCAATACGAAGATAGGTATTGGCCGATTTCATTGTCGAGTTCACCATCCAGGATGGAGATGTGGAGGAAAATGCGGTTCATCTTGCTTAATGGAAGTCATATACAGATGGAGTGTCTAATGAACAAAGCTCTGAGGTAGGAGTGATTATGGTGACCCCATAGGAATAAACGATATACTATGCTTTAAAGCTAGAATTCCCGACAACAAATAATGAAGCTGAATACAAAGCGTTGATCGCGGGACTCAAGATAGCAAAAGAATTGGGAGTCAAAACATTGCATTGCATATATTCAACGACTTCCGATTAGTGGTCTGTCGGGTAAATAAGGAATTTCAGGCTAAGGGTGTGAGACTAGTCCTTCACCGGACAAAGGTTCTGGAACTGCTAAAAGATTTGGAATATTACACTATAACACATATTCCTAGAGAAGAGAATGCAAAAGTTGATTCACTAGCCAAATTAGCCATCTCTACAGATGTGCAACTTATAGGACTTGTTCCAATAGAGGTTTTATCGGCTCCAAGCATCGACTAGATGGATATCGGTTGGATCTTGGAAGCCAAAGTGGAGAAGGAGTCGTAGATGACTATAATTAAAGATTGTTTGCTAAGAAGAAATGAACGACAGAAGCTCATGCGCAAAGTACCACAGTTTATTATTCAGGAAAGAGTACTACATAGGAGAGGATTCTTTGCTCCTCTATTGTGATGTTCCACGAAGGAAGAAGCTAAGAAGATCCTTATCGATGTTCATGAGGAAAGTTGTAATGATCACACCGGTGGGTAGACTTTGGCAAGGAAGATTCTTCGTTATGGATACTTTTAGCCGATAATCAACCGAGATGCGGTTGATTACACTAGAAAGTGCAATAGGTGCTAAAGGTTTATGAAGATCTCGAGAGCCACACCCATGGAGTTTACACAAATGAATAGCCCATGCAATTTGGCTACTTAATATAATCGATATGGTACTGCTGTTGAAAGGTAAAGTAAAGTATGCCATTGTAGCTGTGGATTACTTCGATAAGTGGGCTAAAGTGAAACTGCTAGCCACGATCACTATGGAGAAGGCGACCAACTTTGTGGTGAAGAACATTATAAGTCTCTTTAGAAGTCTATAGAAGATCATCACTGACAATGTAACTCAGTTCAAAAGTGCCAAATTCAAAATCAACATTGAATTAAAAGGACATCTACGGCAGTAGCACACCCACATGCAAATGGACAGGTGGAGGAAGTGAATAAGATCATCAAATCCATCTTGAAGAATTAATTGAAAAAAGCCAACAACAACTGGGTCGATGAAAAACCACTAGTATTATGGGCTTACGGAACGAACCACTAGTATTATGGGCTTATTGAACGAACCACAAGTTCGGACCGGTCATACTCCATTCGCTTTGGCTTACGGATCAGAGGTCATAATTTTTATTGAATGAGAAATTCCTTCTCATTGAAGAATTCACTATAATCCTAAGATGAACGAGGAGATCTTGCTTGAGTCCCTTCACTTAGTCGATGAGAAGCAAGAAGAAGCGGATATGAGGGTAGCTGCTCACTAGAAAAGAGTGGCATGGTAATTCAAAGCCAAGGTCAGAAACCACGTGATTGAGATTCATGACCTCATTTTGAAACGGGTATTTCCTGGTCCGATGGAACTTGGCCCAAACTGAGAAGTTCCTTATGTGAATGAACATAAGCTTGGAGATGGAACTTTCAAGTTGGGGACTGTTGATGGAATCTCGATTCCAAGAGCTTGGAATAACAAGCACTTGAGATGCTATTTCACTTAGAGAATCATCTTTGTAAATAGCCTTGAATAGCATTGTAATATAAGAAACACAAATAAATGCACAAATTTATAGCTGATTCGGAGGTGATTATAAATGTTGTGAATCCACTATGACATTGCTATACGATAAAAATGTTGCGATACAGTTCATAAAAGAACCTAAAGCTCACTAGAAGTCGAAAAACATACTCCAAAGGGTTCACATGATAAATGTAGTTTATAAACATTGGAGAGAGTTAATTGACAGAGTAGATTAATTAAAACAAAAATAGCATACCCCTTCACTAAGGTACTATCCCAGTTAGTTTTGAGAAAACCGATAGAAAGAATAGGAATATGATTCTATAATTGACCCCAAATGCAAGTAGGAGACTGACAGAGTTAGGGTATGTCCTAGGGACAATTATGTAATTTGTTACATATATCTAACTCGATAACAATCTTGTTCACAATAAAAGATGTTTTCTTACTATTATATACTTGTTATATTGCGATATAATTAATTAAGTAATAAATTTAAAGTATATTAAATATAAAATTATTAAATGATGCATTATGTGATAGTAATTGTAATGTGTAGTAACCATGAGAAATTTATCACATTAAAAATAACATATTATTTTAAATATTCCTAGTCAAGATGTTTTAAGATGCGATATCGATACATCCATAGAGATTATAGTGTGTAACGCTCTGTAAATGTTAGGCAGTACATTACTCATGGTTATGGGACACCAAGGGATTGCATATTGATGGTTATTGGATAATTATAGAATGACTCACTTAAGAGTTTTCTATTGGTTAATAACTAAGGTCAAATAGAGAATCTTGAAGTGACGATGTTGCATAATTCCCTCTACTTGAGAATACTTTGTAACTTCAGTGTGGACACTCCACTTTGATTATACTTAAATCACGGTATGTCGTACATCGAGCGACTATAGTTGGGTTTGAGTTGAAGCATTGGAAGTAAAACACTATTTAATAAATAATTCATCTCCTTAGTTACATGAGGTTAGTATCGCGATCATCCGCAATCAACTCAAAGTCAAAGTCTCTAGCCAGAGCATTACGGTAAATAATAATTGCTTCCATTGAACCAAGGCTTTATGTTTGGAATATTCTAGTTGAATGTGGACGATGTTGGAATTTCGACCAAAACCAAATTCCATAAATACTAAAGTGATATAGTGTCGATGAAAAGAATTAGTGTAAGTAATCATTACTACCGGCGCCACTTATAATAAGTAAAACTGGATTTTACCAAAAAAATGTATAAGCAATAAATTCGCAAAAATGTCACACCACTAGCTAAGGTGACATGTGAACGTTAATTTCAAATTGTTTGATATTAATCGCTAACTGAATTTATACCTTGAGTTGCACAACCCTAATGATGAATACATCGAAAAGCTATACGATTTAATTAATTTATAGTTGTTGTAAATTAATTAATATTTAAGAGATATTAATTATTAACTTTTATTTGACTAGTTTGAATACCATCGGTAATCAATAAAATGCGTATATAAAAGATATAAACGCACATATCAATATACGAAATCAACATAATATTTAAATTAGATTTAAATAGATCAATTACTAAGTGGTTTTGGAAAATATTTTAGGCCTACTGCCTCTTTTATGGCCAGCCATTTATGATGTAAAAGGGAAAAGTTCGGATGTGATTTGAAAATCCAAAGGAGCAATTAAAGGAAGGAAATGAATCTCCATTATTTACACTTATATATGACTAACTTAAATCACATTTATGAAATAATTTTTGCTATTTTCTCTTTGTTTCTATTTTCTGTCAAGAATACGAAAAGAAGAAAGAGGATTTGATGAGATTTAATTATGAATTAAATATGTAAGGTATTACAGGAGAGAATTGAAAGGTTTTAAAAAATTCTCTTAAAAACAAAATATTCTTTCATTTATTTCATTATTATTATTTTCTTGAAAATTCGTTTTTTTATCTCTTCTCACTCACTCATGGTCGAAAATCCATGTCTACATGGATGGAAAAGTTCTCAAAACAAATTAAAATCAAATCAAATAAACAAATGCAAATGTGGCCTTCAAATCTTTGCAACTTATGAAGGTTGATTTATTGAATTTAGGTGCATCGATTCATCATTAAAGGTGCAAGTTTTGGCAACATCCTAAGGTACTACTCTGATTTAATTTATTTATGTGTTTTTCTTATTCATGTGGTTGGACTCTATATGATTCATCACATCTTTCAATTGTTCATCTTACAACTTGTAATTCAAATCTTGTTTCCATTTCAACTAATAATATGTTTATTATGTTGATTTGATTCACATCCACTTTTGTTCTTTATCTTCATTCACTATATGTTCATCATGATTGATATACTTTAGATCCTCTGTCTCCTTTATTCTCTATATTATTTAGGTACAAATGTTCTTATCATGAATTTACATGTACTTAAGTTGTCCAATTCTCTTTTCTTTTTTTGGAAATAAATAAAAAATAATTTCGATTAAAAAAATTGTTTTAAAAGTAATAATATTTGCATATACAAATGAAAATAAACCGTATATGTTAATTGTTTAAATTTACCTTGAAATTTTGATTTCTTATGTATATGGTTGATGTTTTGAATACACTTACTTTGGGTATTGTTTTCATAAGAATAAAAGATTTACAATCTAGGGTTTATGGGTGGACTTTGTGTAAAATCCAAAACCTTTTATTTCCTTTCTAAATTTAAAGTTTTATGCAAAATCATATATCTTTTATTTCCTTTCTAAATTAAAAGTTTGATTTAAATCATTAACTTTAAATCTAAATATATCTATACATATATTGTAAATTATAATCTTTACGTATATAAGTCATTTTAAATATAAAACATTACTTGATAGAAGGGATCTTCACATATGATGGTGTGGGACTGCTATTATTTTTTCTGTGAACAGAGGCCCCTTCCATTATTGTTTGCTCTATGATCCATTGTCCTTTTCCTTTTATGTCAGTCATATCCTTGACCAATTTATTAGCCAAGTATTTTAAGTACGCCTAATCATCTCTATAATTTCTTCCTTTTGGCTTATATTCCTTAAGAGAATACGAGCTTGAAGATTGCACAAGTAGAGATTTTCGTGGGCTTTTGCTGATTTAATAGCTTCAGCTTTCTCTTTCATCCTGGGCTCCAAGGTACTTTCTCAGGACTCTTATCCTTTAAATGCAACATATTAGCATTTCTTTGAGGCGACTCAACCTCTTCGCATTCACTATTCTTTGTCCTTCTGGTTGTCCAAGATGACTTCTGAAATATTAGCATCTCAATTAACTCATGCATATATCGAAGGTGCTTTTGCATAGCTTTTATATTAACACTTTCATTCATCATTTCAACTAGAATTGAGGCTTGTTTGGCTTCAACGTTCTCGGCATTAAATTAAGGTGTTAAGTTCTCCTCAAGATTAACGTGATGCATAGCCTCTTTCTTTTAGTCACTGACTTTATTTTATCCTTCACATTTATGCTAAGATAAGGTAATTTTCATGAGTTCAATTCTTAATGAAAGCACCAAAAGTGTTAGACCAAAAATTAGGTCTAACTTATATGCTTAAGTCAAGGAAGTCAATGGTACTTGGGAAAGAGAGCAATCCCTTGCCCTTGGGGCAAGTATGCAAGTCATCATTACGCAAGTCATCATGAGTCAAGTTGTTAGTTATGCAAGTCGTTCGTTACAAAGTCGCAATTGGAATTTGACCTAAGCAGCCATTATTTTCCCAAAATCGAGCTCAATTAACTTGGAGATTACAAAATGAAGATGAGGAAGAAGACTAATTCAAAATTCACCCCTTCTTAGTAGGGGATACATGCCTATCTATAGAGAACTTATGCCTTTAGTTCTTTGACACGTAGCATTTATGGTAGATGAATGATTGTGATTTTATGACTTGGCACATTGCTAATTTGCATAACTCATTCTTGATGATGACTTGGCACAGTTGGACCAACCAGAAATTTCCACATGGCTAATTAATAGTTTTCTTAACATGCGATAGCTATGGTATTTTCAATATGTGATAGCTTATTCTCAATGTGTGACGACTTTGATTTCATCAACCTACGACGGCTTTGATTTAATTAACATGCTATAGCTTTGATTTCATCCACTTGCGATAGCTTTGATTTCATCCACTTACGATAGCTCATTCCTCTCAACGTGCGGAAAAATTGACTCCATTTACTTGCGATAGCTTTGGCTTTCAACATGCGAGGGCTTGTTCATATCAAATTGTAATAGCTTTGGCTTTCTCAACATGCGATGACTTTATCTTGCAATAACTTAATCATTTCAATATGCGATGGCTATAACGTAAAACTAGCGATGGCTTCGTCTTGTGATAACTCAGTCATTTCAACTTGCAATGACTTTACCACTTTCAATTTGCGATAATTTTGTTTTTTTAATATAATAGCCTTTGGCATTCGATAGCAACCTTCCTGCATATTTTTTTGAAATATTTAGGGCATAGCAAACTGCAGCAGTAGTCGTTGAACTATTTTAACATTTTTTGATTTGTAGTAGTATTTTATGAATTGTAGTATCATTTTGTAGATGAAGCGTTTAATCTTAGACTACAATGCTATTTTGTGATAGCATTTTATAGGTTGTAATAATATTTTTAAATGAATTAAATATATACATTGGCTTATAATGTTATTAATCTGTAGCATTTTTAAAGGAGGTTTTTTATGGTTCTACCTTCTAGTTACATTTTATTTTATTTTAGCTGCAGTAATGCTAGTATATAGTATCATTTTTTTAAATAAATTAATTATGTGTATTTATGTTCATAATGTTGTTTTATAGTAGCATTTTACGAATTGTATTACCATATTTTAAATTGTAGTAGCAGTTTATAAACAATCATAGCATCTTTTTATATGTGTGTAACTGCTACTATGTAGTATCATTTTTTATTTTTATTTTAAATAAATATAATTATGTTAATGTTATTTTATAGTAGCAGTTTATTAATCATAGTAGCTTTTTGAAAATTATAGTAGGAGTTTTTAAACAATTGTAGCAGTTAATGAATTATCGTAGCAGTTTCTGAATCGTAGTAGCTTTTTGAAAATTATAGTAGCAATTTATAAACAATTATAGCATCTTTTTAGATGTGTGTAGTAATGCTACTATGTAGTATTATTTTTTATTATTTTAAATACGTTAAATTATGTATATCTCTATTTGTAATGTTATTTCATAGTAGCATTTTATGAATCGTAGCAGTAGATTCTGAATTGTAGTATCTTTTTTAAAATTATTATAGTTGTTTATAAATAATTGTAGCATCTTTTTTAGATAATGTATGCATTGTATCTCACAATATTATTTTATAATAGCATTTGTGGATTATAGTATCAGTTTATGAAGTATATTAATATATTTTTTGGTTTGTAGTAATTTTACGAATTGTAGTGTCATTGTTGAATTAATATTTATAAATTCCACTTTCTAGTATCATTTTATGATTTTTCGTATCAGTGATATCATTTTTATTTTATTATTTGAAAATTTGTAATACTATTTTCATAGATTAATTTATAATGCCACTACATAACTTTATAGAGTTTGTATCATTTTAATTTAATTTTTTTGAATATTTATCGTGTAATTTTTCATAAATTATTTTAACAACGCTACCCTGTAATATCAGTTTTGTGTTGAATGAGTTAAAAAAAGAATACAACAACTATATTTTAATTTTATCATGTAATTGTTGACATTACCCTGTGTCAGCATTTTTTGGTTAACTGATACGACTAAATAATATTTTGTACTTGCATTTTTTTAACATCATTTTCTCATATAATGATATTGTATAGTATCATGTTTTACCTATTGCTAGTTCTGATGTAATTAATGATTGATAAGCAAGACGAGTTGAACAATGATGTTGTGATGTGCCGGAAGATGTAGGCAGCATGATAGAGCATGATTGTGTTTGTTAGTGTTAAGTTTTGAGGAGGTGACGGCTACGAAAGACGCATCATTGAAAGAGGAAAACTAAGGCAGTGATGAAGCGCATGTGTAGGGAGGCGTGAGGGATGCAGTGGCATGAAAACAGGGATTTAGCCTGCTCGTTCATGAGGAATCAGATGTAGAGAATGTGTCATTGTAGCTAAATTTTGAAGCTGGCATCCTAGAAGTAAAAAAAGTAAATCCTAAGAGTGTTTGGTTCAATTTAAATAAGCTACTTTTTGTATTTTTGATAGTCAAAATGAATAGGTTTTGATTTTAAGAAAAAAAAAGCTTATTTGTCCATCCAAACAGGCCCAGACAACCAAAAAAAAAGTTTACGACTAATTTTTGCGTATCTATTAAATAATAGTAAATGAGAGAAAATCTTAGCTTTCACATTAATTATATCATTCTCTCAACTATCCTTAACTTTCTCTAGATATTTATTAATATTTTATTTTAAAGACTAGATATAATTTATTATTTTTGAATTGTTTATAATATTTTATTAATTTTGTAATATCATTCTACATTTAGAAACCTACACTTTCTGTTTTCTACTATTATTTTCAAAGTTCTCAATTTTCATGTGCAATTTACATTTAAGTTTTTATATCTAAATTTATTATATAATTTAACTATAAATTGTTTAGAAAAATTAGTTAACCATTATTTATCAGTTTGTCTAATAAATAATACATATAACAATGTCAACAAGTATATCAAGCCCATTGTAACAAAATGGTATAAACTAAATTTTCATTCATATACAATTATATAAAAAAAAATATGGATCACATAAATGACAATAAGAACAACTTTAATATATAATCATTTATTTTAATAAATTATCAGTTAAATGATAGAAATGTTTAGACATTACAAATCATCTCAGTAATAATAAAAATTTCAACACCATTCCTTAATTCTCTTCGATTTTTTTTCATATAAATTATCATTCTATAGTTATTCAAAATATTGTGTTAATTCTTTCCATGATTTTATATTCATATACCTAGATTTTATAATTTCTATAGTCATTTATAGAGTTTTTATCGATTTTCTCTTATTATTATTTTTTCAAATCCATGTATTTAGATTAACCAAACACTATAAATCCATACTATATAAACCAGTATGTATGGCACGTCCGTTGGACGTGTGCATAGACAACCGTGAGTTAAATTCGTTTTAATGTGACCTAAAGAAGAGGACTTTATTGTTGCAGTTTGATGACGTGAACGAAGAAAAATGTCACCATTTGTTCATAAAATGTTTTCTCTCCTCCTTTATCCGGGCTTGAGACCGGCATCAGTAAGTAATAGGTGATGGCGGAGTTGAAAACTTTTTTTTAGGGATCATTTTGTTTAATAAATGTTCGTATAATGAGCTTAAAAATTTAGATTTATTGTTGTTGTATATTGTGATCTAAATGAAAGTTTCAAAGTCGAGTATAAATTAATACATGGTAAAGAAAAGTAACTGAAATAGAAGTGAAATAATGAAGTCTGTTTGGTAATTGTAGAATGACATTACTCAGTGATATTATGAAGATGAATAATGTATGTCAAAAAAGTTTGGAAGAAAAGATACTCTTAATTGTAGTTTAAGTTTTTATTACATGACAATAAAACATCTTTATAGACAACATTTCTAGTGTGAGTTCCCTTGTTACGTGGAATTTTTCCTTTGTGTACTAAAATTTTTGTTGAGTTGCTTGATACTCCTCTCGACAACGCCACATATAGTTGACCGTGACTGAAAACGTGGTCTGGAAGATAAATTCCAACATGAGGAATGGTTTGTCCTTGTGATTTATTAATTGTTAAAGCGAATGATAATTTAATTGGGAATTGTTTGCGAATTAAATTAAAAGGCATGTTAATATTTTTAGAAGGCTTTAGGGGGATACATGGAATAAATACCCTTGTACCACGATAATGACCAACTGTAATTTCTGCATCAATGAGATTTGTGTGGAAGATACGACATATTAATCGTGTTCCAATTTTTGGGTCTATATTTCTAAGTAACATTATTGGTGATCCTACTTTAAGTGTTAGTTTATGCGGTGGCAAGCCACTTAAAGCAAGCGAGTTTAGAAATTCCGGCTGACACAAACTAGTAGTATCATCTTCAACTCTATCAAAAGAATAATAACCATGTTCATCCCCTGGAAACATATGTATGATTGTATTATTTATCTCATCCGTTGTTTCATTTCTTGGTGTTAATATTGCTCTATTCATTATATAATCAGTGTTACCTAAATTTTCGTGGAGTGTAGGGAAGACTTCCTCAACTAAACGACATAGAGAACTTGCGTTGGTGTTGGGTATAACAATGTCATCTGGGAGTTTAATAAGATCATCTTGTACATAAGGTTCTGTTCCATTTCCGATATGTAAAAGTAATTCGGCATATGATTAATCGTTGATCGCTCGCATATTTTGTGTTAAATGAATTACATGTACACTTGTCCACAAATATGATCATACTATACATGAATCGACTATTTGAGCCCTAGTACCTTTTACGACAATGGGTAGAACTTGTCAAAAATCACCACCTAATATAATAATCTTCCCACCAAATGGTGTATTTATACCTGTTAGGTCCCTTAACGTTCTGTCGAAGGCTTCAAATGCGTAACGATGAGCCATTGTTGCTTCATCCCAGAGTATAACAGTGGCCAAACGCAATAGTTTTGCATTATCGGATTGTTTAGGAATGTGACATGTTGATGTAGAATCCAATTTGATAGGAATTTTAAATCTATAGTGCGCAGTTCGACCTCCAGGCAACGCTAGAGAAGCAATTCCAGAGGTAGCAACCGCAATAGCAATAAGGCCTTGGATTCGTATTTGGGCTAAAATCGCTTTATAAAGATACGTTTTTCCTGTACCTCCTGGACCATCTATGAAATATATTGAGTTATTTTTTTCTTTTACTGAATGCATGATAAGTTGAAATGCTTTATTTTGCTCTGTGTTTAAGTTATTTATAGAATCTATATCGGTTTGTGGTATCTCTATAGATTGTTTTTCTAAAATAAGGGTTGAAATATTGTAGTGGCGGGAAAAATCTAAATTGTTATGAGGGATGTCATAGTCGAAAATAGTTTTGTTATACTGTTTTAGGAGGTTATTAAGGTCAAAAAGACATCGGTTTACTAAGTATATATTATTTTGGTTAACGGTATGCGTAGAAGGATAATCTTCAATTAAATATGGTAAAAAATCATCCCATAGTTCTCGCACCATGCAAGGCTCACAGTACACTAAAATTGTGACGAACAATCTTCTTAAAGGGTGGGCATGCGTGTGCTTGAAGCATCTTGTAAACATTGCTTTATACTGTTATCATTTTCGAGCAAACCTCTATGTTCTGCGGCTTCTTTAAAGGTGTTATACTGAGTTCCATTAACGGTAAGTAAGTGCGTAAAAGATGTCGGACCTCTAACATGGTTTAAAAGTGATCGTAAATAAAATCGATCACCTTCTGTAGGAGATACTGTATAAATTCGACCAATTACCTTACGATTGTTTCGTCTACATATCCATTCTTTATGTTTATATTCCCACCAATATTTTTCAGGAAATTCGTAGTATAAGTATTGACGTGCATTTACATCGTTAATATTCTTAGTGAAAAATTCAGTAAGCATTGTTTTATATCTATGTTCATCAGTCAAAATAGTTTCTAGGTTTTCGTGTGCACTAAATTGTAGTTGTTGTGCATTTGGAAGGTGTATTTGTAGTCCTATAACAGAAGGAGAAATAGAAGTTAGTGGAAATTTAAATATTCGCCATATTGACTCAGGTGCACAAATCCATCTAGCGTTAACAAACTGAGAAATTTCGTCCTCATCGTTAGTGTTAGAAGATACGTTTACAGAAACACGATCCGACCCTTTATAAACATATTTATATAAATATTTCACAGATGTAATACTTGAGCATATTTCAACATTTATATGACAATCATATTTTAACAGTAAATAAGGATTATAAGGAACGACCCAGCGATTGTCAATTATTTGTCCACCTCTTTGTACTTTTATTCCATTATCACGTCTTCTATAAATCGGATACGAATCACTTCCTTGTAAAGTTATAGGTGCAAAAGATTTTGGAAATCCTTTCTTACATTGATTATTTTTCATGCACGCGGCATTAGTGTTGAAACGACCGCATGGAGTATGAACCATTTGTTTTACAACTGCAGCATGTAATTCGGGTTTTAAATCTTTATCTGGGATTTCAGCCCTCACTAAAGCGTCATAATCGTCAGGGTTGTTAATCTTATCATTTTCATGTAGAATAATTAATATATGTGAATGAGGTAGACCTCTCTTTTGAAACTCAATGACGTGCACATGCGCAATGACTTTGCCTAATACGCCTTTTTCGTATAAGTCGTGTTTTAGTTGTTCTAATTTTGCACGAAATATCCTTGTTGTTAAATCGGGTCTATCTTGCGCTTGTTGACCGGGTAGTAGTTCTTGTGTAATCTCTAACCACTTAACATTACATGTGATAGTAATAAATAAATTTGGTTTTCCATACCTTCGCACTATTGCCATTGCATCTTGATATCGATTATGCATATCTCGAGGACTACCGGTGTGAGATGATGGAAGAATTTTCGAACACCAACATTTCCTAAAGGTTATAGTAAAAAGAAAAAAATTACAGTATATAATTTTTGCATATGAAGTTAAAGAAACATAATAAAAAAATTGGTTATGAAGTATTACTAACCGACGGTCTTCTCTCCAGAAGTTAGAGCATCCTGTAAACCTTAATATAATTCAGCTCTAATAGTATCTTGATTGTTACGGAGGTACCTCAGTCACATAGTTTCTATTTTAACATAATTGCCAACCACATACTGCTGCAATAGGCGACCGCCATTCAAAATTAGTGACATCTCCGTTGGTCGTATCTAAACACATAAACAAATCAGTAATGATTATAAAAATAAAAGCAAGTTAAGGTTAATGGAATGTTATTCACCTGCAAAATATGAGAGTAATAAGCTCTACAACTTATTGTTGTGGCTCCATTGTCATGTATGTGTAGATCCCATCCATGTTCACCATATGGTAATAAAAGTGGATATTGTAATGGATCATAAAACCCTACAGTATCTTGAACCCTTTGTAAAATTCCACTTCTTGTTTGAACTATAACATCCCTATTATTCAAATGGGTATCTTCTTCATCTCCTACAATGATACCTACTACTTGTGACGCGGTAGGTAACTCATGAATGTGTCTATTTATTGCAAGCTCTTTTATTTTTATTCTACAATTTTGTATATCATCCCGCTGGCTCAAATGTCGAAATACTTGTACAAAAGGATTGTGGATATCTAAAATATGTTTTAGTGTCAAAAGGAGGTCTGGCCTCAATGTTGCATTATCGTGTTGTCTATTTTCAATCTCGTGGTCAGTATCATAAATATATAACTGCAAATACCTTGGTCGCATTCCATCCATAGGTAAATAACTACCGATGCTATGATATACGGAGCCTTGTGCACGATATGAATAAACTCCATTTGTTGCATTTGCTAAGCTATGATCAATGTTAGCACCCATCGATGTAAAAGCAAAAGCATTGTTATAAGACCTTATGTTACTTCTAAAATGCGTACCAACTTCGGTTTGATCAGTATACAAATCTAGTAGATGTTGAGGTGTTGTTGGTCTTTGAATGGTAATTTTACCATTCTTACAGCAAATATCCAATGTCTCATGAAAGAATTTCTTGGAGCCACAAAATGAGCAGTAGGTAGGAGCAGGTAGCATGTGGTTGTGAAAATACTGTGTAGCAATAAAGTTTCGACCACTGTTATAGCTTGTAATGAAAGTGGATCGATGTATCCTTTGTTCTTCATATTCAGATGATCCTAAATTATTACCAACATAAGAATGAGTAGAATTACAACATTAGAAATGAAATGAGAAAGTGAGTGGTTGAAACAGTAAATGACACATATGCAATAATATTCATAATGCAATAACGATTAATTCTACTTTACCAAATGATAGAATACGTTCTATAAAACAGCTACAATACAGAATAGTAACAAACAGAAACGATTTTTAGACTGAAGATGACTGTCAGTAATAGATCAGACTTCAGTGCAAAGGACAAACTGTGTGACACATATGCTCATACACTGTGAGAGCTAGAAAAAATGGAAAATGCTAGTGGACAAAAAAAGATTTTAATCGGACATGAAGACGTGTGCAACAATTTTGGTCGCAGAATGATGAGCAACGTTTATTGACAGTCTATAAAAAAAGTTGAGGTTACCCACCGAGAATCTAAAAGTGGACAGTGTAATGTTCACGCAACCTAATGTTCTCAATGTTTGAAGTACTCTCTGTATATAAATAGTACAAACATATTGGGATCTGTTGAACATAATAACGCAAACTTAATATATTACTACTAAAGTATCATACACCATTCATAAAAAAAATAGTGAATACTTTCGCTCTGAGTCAAAAACGTACATAGTACGTTTACATGTAAAAAATTGAAATGTTATATAAATTCACACAGTCTGGTCATGTCAAAAATCATAGTCAACTTGCTTTGTAAAAGGTACCATATATAAATGTTGAACAGTAGTGTATAAAATTAATATCGCCATTAATGATACAAAAACCAACCTATAAAAAATATGTTATTTTACAACTGAACATTAGTGTTGTAGCATAGGAACAACTAAAATGGAAATATTATTAATGAAGGTAAGAAACGGAAAAGGAATGCAACTTTCTATGTAATTGAAAGCTTAAAAATTAAACAAATATGACGGACAAAAGTAATTTAAATTTTGGTAAAAAAATGTAATATTATGACCATAAATGTCAGATCATAGTTATAACCTCAACTGTTCAATTGTATATATTTTCTCAAATAAGTTAGCAATATGGAAATAGTTAATATCAGTTACCATAATGGTATAATATAAGTAATTACGTTATATGGCCATTGAGGACAAAAATTATCCGAAACTTCATAACATATTGTTGAACGTTTTATCTTTTGATTATGTAGATGAATATACACAAACAGTAAACCTAAAATTTTGTTAGCGAAAATAAATTACCACATATAAGCCCATAGCATAAATGATCAATCTTTATTTCTTTATGTGACTTCACTGTTATTTTATTTTTCTTTTAAAAAGTAAATAAATTTAACAGTACTATTTTATTCCGGTCAGAAAGTATTGATTGAAAATGTAAAAGTTGAACAGTTGTAAAACACGATTTGCAAGAAGATGGGATGCCTGGAAAGAATAATTCGTTTGTCCACACAGTGGAATATGCATTCATAAATTTTTATGAGGTGCCCGCATTTACGTAAAACAAACCTGGGCTTGAGTTCACTAATCTTATACGATGAAGGACGGATGTCTGTACAGTGTATAGCAGACTAATTATAAAAAAATACAATTTTATATACATAACTTGTGTGTTCTTATCGAAAAAAATTGATGCGTCTAAAATAGTAAAATATGGCAATGTCAGAATCATATGAAAGAAACGGGTTAGATGAATTCTAAAAGTTGATAAAAGTTGCATGTTACGTAAATTCTAACCTTTTTTATATATTATATGTTGATATCAAATAAGTCAGTTAAAACTTTATTAGCTGAGACAAAAGGGTAATAATAACCTTTGCAACAAAAATAATGAATTAAAAACTACTTGATAGGCAAAAAGTATGTTCAAAGGCAAAGATTAAATACTCAAACATTAATTACATAGCAAATACTTTGATAGATTATATATTATCAAGCAAGCAGACAGTTGGTTTATTTTTGTAGCAAATAACCTAGGTGGCATTTCATCATGATTTAGTAATTATATGTTGATACCAAATAAGATTCTTTTTGTTTGAAATGGAAGTAACGTTGTTTATATATGTATTGTCAAAAGAGTTGTATTCCTTGTTTATATATGTACTGTCAAAAGAGTTGTATTAATTTCCATGAAAAACACATCTCACCGAACAAACTGACTGTTATTTAAGCAAGTATAAAACATATGGTATTAGAAAAAAATATCGTTATCAATATTTATTTCTGTCCTTATTTGGAAAAAAGACAATTAACATAAAAAATATGAAACTAACACTAATTTTTGAATTTAAAAAAGTCCCAAAATTTACATTGAAACGGGGCATCGTATACTATCTCATTTTACCAATAATGATTTAGTTATGAAGTTTTAAACGATGGTTTGCGTGCGCAGTTAACTCTGCATGTGGGAAGTGCGTCCAAGTTCCCAAACTTTGCTGTTGAAATATAATTAAATTTAACTTTAACCCGAAGGAAAATAAACAGTCTCTTTTTATTTCAAACCTTGTCAAATCCAAAAAAAAAATAGAATACGATGTCAAAAATATAGCGGTAAAAAAACTGTTTTTTTTTTTTGCATTTTGCGTTAAAAGTGCAGGGTTTAAATACTCTCAACGGAATGCATACAACAATGAATTAGGTTTAAAAAAAGAAAAATATTTTAATGACTTTACATTTGGGTAAATATGGATTAGAATGCACTTTTAAAAGAAAACAAATGAATTTATTGATCCGTACAGGCCTATGTGTCTCTTACATGGGCGTTAGGAGGTACAACTTCTCTATGAATGGTCATTCGCTTTTAATTATGTCCAAAAGCATTAGGTATATCAGTAAAATCAATCACCAAGTTCACATGGATTTTTAGCTCCGTTGTAAGTGTGCAAAAAATTATTCGCAGTAGCATATAATGACAAAATAAGATGTAGTGCTCCTAATATGATAACAAAATTTATATGTATCTTAGCTTCAACAAATGAACACCCTCTAATCTTAGAAATTTTTCCTTTGGATGTAGCTGAAGGTAAAAGTGTAATAATAAAGTAAATACCTGGTTGACTCAAATGAGAGCTTTCAGCTGATTGGGTCCTTCTATTTGAAATAGTTTGCTCTCTTGCATGTGCACGTCTAGACCGTTGACTCTCACGTCGTCGTTCTCTTTGTATTTCAGCCATAGTAATAAACAGAACAGTATGAACGCAATTAAATAAAGTGCAATATGAGGTTGTTTGGTTAGCTTAGAAAGTAATTGTATTGTGAAAACATAAAACTGAACAATTTACTTACATACAGAAAGACAACGTGTGAGTAACAGTAACATATGGTTTGAATGGGTAAGAGATGAGAAAATATAGCAGGTATTATTGGAGTCCGTCAATAATATGCATAGTACCGTTAGTACTGGATCACATCAACCATTTCAATTCAAGGGTAAGGTTGTACACAGCAGCCTAGTTGTAGTAATGTATGTATGGTTGCCATTTTTATCTATATGTAAAACGTATACATCAATCACATATTAGTCATGTCAATATCCATGAAAGATGATATGTTCACAGTAATAAAATGCAATATGTACCCATTACAGGTTGAAGTCAATTGGTGAATAAAACTAAGATGTTGTTATGTGTTAAAAAATGCTACAATTTTGCAGGTTGAAGTGAATTGGTGAATAAAAAAAAGATGTTTTAATGTGTTAAAAAAGGCTACACTTTTTTGTTATAAAAATAGATCGCATTTTAGCCTCACTTTCAGTCAATCTAAAGTAGTGGCAATGAGGATAGTTTGTGGCAACAGTGAAATATGAGATGGCGGGCAGTATAATATTGAACAAAGGCGGTTGTTGATTGCAGTGCTAAATGTAATGCTGCCGCAATGAGTTTAGTCATGACTTATAAAATTATGTCCTTTATGCTTCAATGCTGTAGTATTTCAACTGATTTAAACTTTCATGTTTATTGTATAGTGTGTGTAAAGTGGGCCACAATTTGATGTATGAATAATGGGAAGAAGAGATACCATCAAGCGGACTTATATGTTTGTGGAATTCGTGTGTAGTATGGGGCAGTGAAAATATGCGGCATAGTTAAAGGTGGAGTTATGTGTTAAATGTTATTTATTAGTTATAAGTAAAGTTTACAAAAGCGTAAATTAAAATAAAAGTGCTATCATGTGAAATTTGAGAACAGTGAACGGGGCCATGTAGCTTAAGTTACAATGTATAGATTAGTGAGTTGATATTACAATACTTTATACTTGTAAAACAAAATTAATCAAAGCTGTAGAAAGTTACTAAAGTGTATAAGGTAGGTTTGACATAACAATTTCTTGTCTATTCTAGGTTAATCTTAGTGCGTAATTTACTTTTTTTTCTTGTTGGATTCACACTTAGTATAAGTTCCTTATAAGTAGTTCTATTTGTTGACTTTGTTTTGATCAACTTATCTGTTTGTTGTTTGTGTAGTACCACCGAAGACCATACCCAGTAGTACCACCAAAGACCCATACCCATATTTTTCACTTTAATATTAATATTTATCTAACTGTTACAACCTTGGAGCAAAATTTGAGTAAAGCAATCAATAACCATATATGACGTAAATCATTCATGATGTGTAGATATTTATGCACCACATCATGCATACATTACTATTTATTATGTATACCTTAACATGCTGATGCTGGAGAAGATTGGACAAAGTAAGAGCGGAGTCGATGATAACTAATGAGCAATCCAGTGACAAATGCCCATATACCATTAGGGCTCATGGACAAAGCTTTTGTTTTATTACAAAGGTTAACAACGAAAAGTCATATGAAATGAAAAAAAATAGTTATAAGATACATTTATTGTGCAATAATGCGTAAGGGATTGCAATACATAAAGAAATAAAAATGCATGAGAACAAAAAACATCTAGCAGAAATCTTTGAAAGCTATGTTAAAACATCGATCTTCACTTGTCAAATTTCTTGCAACATTCAATCTGTAAAAGATAGAATCACGAAATAAATGTATGGTATAGGGATAATTAAGTTAAAATGTGAGTTTGTTGTTTACCACAGCATTCGCAAATGGTTCATCCCAGTCATCGATAATGGATGGTTGGTCCATAATTAGTTTGGATTCTTGAACATTCATGGTTCATCCCAGTCATCGATAATGGATGGTTGGTCCATAATTAGTTTGGATTCTTGAACATTCATGGTTCCTTCTAATTCCTGCACAACAGTAGTTTCACTAAAAACTCTGTCTTCGTTTTCCACTTTAACTGTAGTAGGCAGGGAAGGTTCTGATGACTGATTGAATGGTTCTATGTTAACCGAGAAGGTGTTTGAATGTTGTACCAACTGTTCACAGTGTTGCTTTCCTGCTCGCTTTAGCTGCTGCTTTCGAGTGCATATTGAATTATCAGTTTTGTTCCCTGTAGATTTACCCTACAGTACAACATATAATAAATAAATTTAAAAAGAGATAAAAGCGTTGTAACGAACAAAAATAAAATAATTATCAATTACCTTAGGCATGATAACAAATGAAAAACATATTGCTTAATATTTTGTGTATAATGGAGAAGAGGTAGTGGTTACTGTATATAGAGGTAGGTAGTTAAATTATAGGAAGTTGAAGTTTGTAACGTAAAAGTGGACAGTAAATAGGCAAAAATAATGGGTCGTTTGATAGATGTTGTTATCCCGCCTTTTGGCAAGGCCAAGATATCAAGGAACTGGTTGCACACTTAAGGTCAATCATCCAGGATATCAGGTGTGCACAGGTTCATTATGGATATCGATGAATTTTGTCCAAGTCCGGATCGAGCTACAACTGATAAGACATGACTAGGAGAACAAAGGAAGCCAACGTTCCAAGTATCAAGACAATTCGGGTCCACATGCTCAAGTTATGATCAATTCAAATTGAAGGGAGAAGCCCAGATTTCGTATCCATCGCTCTGGGTGGTGTCGTATCCATCGCCGAAGCTCTAATTTGAGTCGATCAGGATTCGTATCGATCAACTTCGAATCCATCAAAGTACCCAGGTTCGACTCGGTTTCATTCGAATCCATCGAGCTCGTATCGATGGACTTCGTACACATCAGCAGTTGAAGCGCTTCGTATCCATCAGCCAACGTCTGTTTCGCATCCATCGGATTTCCTTCATTCGAACCCATCGAGTTCGCATCGACATAGGTTTGAACCCATCAACAGGTGACGTGTATCGTATCCATCGAGGCCACTATTCTTCGTATCCATCGACCATCGCTTTATTCGAATCCATCAGGCCATCAAACCAAGATGACGTGTCATCCTTCGATGCGAACGTGCCGAGATATATGGAGTCGACGCGGTCGACTCGGAGTGAAGACCGGATCGAGGTGAAGCGTGCGCGCCACCTCATCTTGAGAGCACGTGCAGTCATCGACACGAAGGGATGGGGTCGAAGTCATGGAGACGAACCAGATAGCCTTCGAGAAATCTCAGTTCGTATCGACCATATCTCGTGATCTACTAATCCAAATCCAATGAAATTTTAAGGGAAGCTTGCATGCACACTAAAGAAGGTCTCTACCAAATTTTAGCTTAATTGGACGTCATCTTGATCGATACGAAATGTATTCGTATCGATCGCAGATCGAGGCCAAACTTTCTGGAAACGGTCGAGTGGGTCCCCTCACGTGCCAGACCAAGTCTCCCGGAGTTTGAGCGAGATCTGAGCTTCCTACGCCTATAAATAGAGCCCCAGAACTAACAGAAGAGGGATCTTTTTTCTCTAAAGCGTCCAGACTCTGCCGGATTAAGATTTGCATCCTACCTTTGCTGTCAATTTCGAATTCTAATCTGTAATCCGCTGTTGTTTGCTGTAATCGCTTGTAATCATTGAAAGAGAATCAATAAAATCATCAAAACTTCATAGTGGACGTAGGCAATACGCCGAACCACTCTAAATTGCTTGTCTGTGCATTTTATATTTCTATTTGTTGGAGTTTTTGTTAGATAACCTCTATTTTACATTTACAATCTTCATTTTATCTCTTTAAATAACTCCCGAAGAGTGTTGTGCCCATTTTTGGTACAAACACTTTGGTGCTTTCACTGAGAGGACCAGATTTTTCTCCTGCTCCTTGGATCTACCGTCGATACCGGATTACATACATCCAAGAGGAAGATCCAGATATCTGATTCGGAATCCTACCACTCTATTCAGATTTGCATAAAATCTAGGAAAGCACTCCACTACTGAAGATGGTTAGTACAAGAACCGCCGCTACCGCTGCTGATCAGGAAGGCCGAGAGAGACAGAATCTCGCGCAACAGCCTTCTTCCAACCAGGACAATACCGCTCACTCGGATCCGTCAGGGCCAGTCACCCGACAAGAGTTTCAAGTATTGCTCCAGGAGATGACCCAAAGCCGTCAGCAGTTGGCCGAACAGTTGCACGCCAATGTCGAGCTGACCAACCAACTAAACCGCCGGGGCCACAGAAGGTCCAGGAGGGATGATGCCTCCAGGGCATCTACCGAAAGATCAGCTTCGTCTGACTATCACCACAGATCTACCCGTCCTCGGCTAGAGGGGAGTCGCGCTCAAACTACGGGATATCAACCCGCCTTGACCGTCGGACAATTGAGAGCAGGACCGTCGACCAGCTTTCAAATAGGACCCTCGACACAAGGAGGCACTGCTCCACAGTACACCATGGACAACCGTGCTACCACCGCCGCGGTAGAGACAAGGGTTAATACCCGGAATCAGTCAGAGCCGAATAATCAGCAGCGCGGACATACTCCTGAACCATATGTCCCAGAAGACGCTGAGCCAAGGAGGCAAGACACGGACCGTCGACAGCGCCCGGTCCAGACTCGCACTGTGGAACCCGACCACACCTTAGCTCAGCATGCCCAGAATTTGCCGGTGTCAGACATATCAACCATGATACGTCAGATGATACGCGAGAGTCAGGGGCTCACTAATGATGATTGGGGAATCTCTCGTAGTCATACCCCTTTCACAGACGAAGTGTTACACGCTGAACCCCCTCGGCGATTCAGAATGCCAACTCTCCCAATGTATGAAGGAAATAGTGACCCCAACCAACATATTCTGAAATATGAATGGTCGATGAGTGCTGCTAGGGCTGATGATGCAGTGAAGTGTCGAAGTTTCCCCATCTCTCTGGGGGGAATCGCGACAATGTGGTTTACACGCCTACCACCTAGATCCATTTCTTCATTCGATCAATTGGCCAAGAGGTTTGTAGAACAGTTTCGCATGCATGTTGCTAGACCAAAAGACGTTAATACCCTGTCCAGTGTCACTCAAGCTCATGGAGAAACGCTCAGGCGTTACCTGGAGAGGTTCCACGCAGCGTGTGTTGAGATCACCAATCCTAACGATAACTCAATCTTGATGGCTTTGACCAAGGGGATTGATCCTGATTCTGAATTTGGGAACTGGCTAGCCGGAAAACCGCCCGCATCGTTGGACCGTTTTTACTCCAAAGCCGCTCAATTCTTATGGCAAGAGGACGCAAAACAGTCTAGGAAGCAGGACGATGCGAGGCCCAGTATTGAGGGAATACAGAGTAATGTAGCAGTTAAACAGTCTGGCGAGAGCTCCGGGAAAGTTCAACTGAACATACAGAACAAGCAAGCCCAGCCGAGAGGAAACAATAGCCAGGATAAGAAAAGAGATCAAAACCGAGGTCCACGACGTAGGGCTCAAATGTTTGACAATTATACACCGTTAAACACATCATTGGAAAACGTATACTTACAGACTTGCAACACTGTACAGTATAAGAAGCCTGCTCCGAAGCCCTCATCGAAGAGGCAGGTTCAGACAGGGAAGTTCTGTAGATTCCATGAAAGCTACGGCCACAATACCAATGAGTGCCGACATTTGCAGGACCTCGTCGAAAAGTTGATCAGAGAAAGGAAGTTGGATCAGTTTGTATGGGCGCCGCAGTCTGGTGGAGCGGGCCCTTCAAATCAGAATCGTTCATAGAATCAGGAAAGACAGGAGGAACCCGCCCGTGCGGGTGGGAGATTGGTTATTAACACAATAAGTGGTGGCCCCCACCCGGCAGACAGAAGCTGGGGGGAAATGGAGTCGTATGCTAGTTCTATCAGGCATGCGGACTTCGAGTATTGTAGTAATTGCGAAGACAGAACCCCGGTTAAGCAACAAAAGATAATATCTGATGATATCGTGTTCAGGAGCCGAGATGCTGATAGGGTCGAAGCCCCTACAATCGACCCACTAGTCATATCTGCCCAGGTGGGTCCTGCTTGGATGAAGAGGATCCTGGTTGACAGTGGAAGCTCTGTGAATATATTGCTTAAACGGGCTTACGACTTAATGAAAATGGAGGCAAAGGATTTGAAACCTTGTCTGTCCCGAATCCACGGTTTTAACGGGAGTGCCACAATACCCGTTGGAGTGACTGAGCTACCGGTTGAGTTGGGGGTTGGAGAACGTCGGAGAGTCCGGATGTTACAATTTGTTGTTTCAGAGATTGATTCGCCTTATAATGCGTTTTTGGGCCGACCGGCCCTAGCCGAGTTCAGGGCAGCCATCGCCCCTTGGTGTTTGACTCTGAAGTTCCCACTGACCATGGGATTGGAGTCGTTCAAGGAGATCAGGCCACGGGAAGGGCCTGTTATGTTGCTGAGCTGCGCGGGGCACAGCGCAAAGAAAAAGGAAAGGGCGTAGAGGAATCTCTCTGCGTCCGTTCTATTGATAATTGACAATTGATGCCTGGGCCTCGGCCCGGGAACCACGACCAATTCCTGAAAGACCTTGACCCTAGGGACAATGAGGATAAAGACGAATCTACGGAGAGTCAAGCTTCTCCGGTCGAACTGACTGTGGATGTCCCAATCAGTGAGGATGATGATTCAAAGATGCTGAAAGTTGGGTCTCAACTGAGCAAGCAGACACAGCAGGAATTGGTCGAATTTCTCCGGGCGAATCTCGACGTCTTCGCCTGGACACACTCTGACATGTACGGAATCTCGCCGAGCATCACTCCCTGAATATAGATCCGCGACATGTCCCGGTCAAGCAGAAAAGGCGCGGTATGGATCCAAAGAGATCTGCCGCCCTTAAGGAGGAGGTTGATAAATTACAGTCGAATGGGTTTATTCGAGATGCTTTGTACCCAGAATGGGTATCCAACCCCGTGCTAGTTCGAAAACCGAACGGGAAATGGAGAACTTGCGTCGATTACTCTGACTTGAACAAGGCTTGTCCAAAAGATAGCTTCCCACTTCCTCGGATTGACCAGCTCGTAGACTCGACGACCGGACACGAATTATTATCTTTTATGGATGCTTACTCTGGTTACAATAAAATCCCCATGCATCTGCCTGACCAAGAACATACCAGCTTCGTAACCGATCTGGGACTCTACTGTTACAAAGTCATGTCGTTTGGTCTAAAGAACGCTGGAGCAACATACCAACGCTTAGTCAACCGGATGTTCGCCGATCAGATCGGGAAGACCATGGAGGTCTACGTGGATGACATGCTGGTGAAGTCTCGATTTTCCACGGATCACGTCAGAGATTTAAATTCGATGTTCAGCATCCTTCGAGAGTATGGAATGAAGCTCAACCCATTGAAGTGCCACTTCGGCGTCGCGTCCGGAAAGTTCCTTAGGTTTATTGTCAATGCTCGAGGGATAGAAGCGAACCCTGAGAAAATCTGGGCAATAAGAAATTTGCAAACCCCTAGAACCATAAAGCAAGTCCAAAGTCTCAACGGAAAGGTCGCAGCATTGAGCAGGTTCATTTCAAAGTCCACCGACAAATGCATTCCTTTCTTCGATCTGATCCGGAAGGGAAAGCGAAACTTTGAATGGACCATGGAGTGTGAAGGCGCATTTCGATCACTAGTTCAACATCTTTCCACACCTCCGATCTTGTCAAAACCAGTTGACCATGAGCAATTATACCTCTACCTGGCAGTATCAGAACATGCGATTAGTGCTGCTCTAGTTCGGGAGGAAGACAAAGTGCAAAACCCGGTCTACTATGTTAGTAAGCGGCTAACAGGAGCTGAAAGAAATTATCCGAGACTGGAGAAACTGGCCTATTGCTTGGTCATTGCCTCAAGAAAGCTCCGCCCTTACTTCCAGTCTCATCCTCTTACTGTGTACACCGACCAGCCGTTACGACAGGTCCTCGTGCGGCCTGAGACGTCTGGTAGGTTACTCAAATGGAACATTGAACTAAGCCAATTTGATATTACATATGCTCCGCAGAGAGCCATTCAAGGACAGGTCCTGGCAGATTTCATAGCTGAATTTACCGTTCCAGAAGACTTGCCCGAGACCAGTGAATCCCTCGAATACATCTGGAAGCTGTATACTGACGGTGCGTCAAACGACCGGTGTTCGGGCGCTGGGGTTGTACTTGAGACTCCCGAGGGCCGATCCATATGTTATGCTTTGAAGTTCGATTTTCGTGCAACTAATAATGAAGCTGAATATGAAGCCCTCTTGACCGGCCTAAAACTCGCCAGAGATTTGAGAATTATCGCTGTGGAAATTTACTGCGATTCACAGTTAGTTGTGTGTCAAGTACGGGGAGAGTATCAAGCAAGGGATCGAAGGCTGGCTACCTACTTGGCCCGAGTTCAGGAAATACTGAATCAATTTGATTATTATACCATTTATTATATACCCCGGGAACGCAATCAGAGAGCCGATTCATTAGCAAAGTTAGCCAGCACAGGTGAAGCACAGCTGATGGGACTTGTCCCCATCGAAACTCTATCCTTCCCAAGCATCGATCGGATAGAAATGAACTTTGTGTTTGAAACCGCTCCTAGTAGAGAGTCTTGGATGACTCCGTATCGAGAGTGGGACGTTGCCTGAGCATAGAAATGAGAAGAGACAAATTTTACGGAAAGCTTCACGATTCGTTATCCAGAACGGAGTCATGTACAGGAGAGGTTATTCTATTCCCCTCCTCCGATGTATCGCCCACGAGGAAATCAAACGAGTGTTACATGACGTGCACGAAGGAGAGTGTGGCGATCATACCGGAGGGCAAGCTCTCGCTAAGAAGATACTCTGATATGGGTATTACTGGCCGACAGTGAACCGAGATGCGGCGAATTATGCCAGAAAGTGTGATAAATGCCAGATACATGCCCGAATTCCAAGAGCCCCGCCTACCGAGATAACCCAAATGGTCAGTCCCTGGCCATTCGCAATGTGGGGCATCGATATCATCGGCGCTCTACCTTTGGCGAAAGGCGGTGCGAAATACGCCATCGTTGCCGTTGACTACTTTACAAAGTGGACTGAGGCCGAAGCCCTTGCAACCATTACGACAAAGAAAGTGATAAATTTCGTGGTTCGCAACATCATCTGTCAATTTGGACTCCCGCATACCATCATCACTGATAACGGAGCCCAATTCGAAAGTACGGAATTCAAGAATTTCTGTCAACGGTTTCATATCCATAAAAAGTTCTCAGCTGTCGCACACCCCCAGGCGAATGGACAGGTTGAAGCTGTCAATAAAGTTATAAAATCCATCCTGAAGAAACGACTGGAAAAGGCCGGGGGCAAATGGGTCGATGAACTTCCTATGGCGTTATGGGCCTATCGAACGACTCACAAAACCGCGACCGGACACACTCCATTTTCCCTATCTTATGGCTCAGAGGCTGTTATTCCGGTCGAGACGGAAGTATTTTCTCATCGCGTGACTTACTATGATCCGAAAACGAACGCTATACTACTGGCCGAATCTTTGGATCTATTGGATGAAAAACGGGAAGAGGCTGATTTGAGAGCAGCCGCATATCGAAGTCGGGTCGCCCGACTGTACAACACCAAAGTTCGACCCCGAACCTTTGAACTCGGCGACCTCGTACTCAAGAGAATCTACCCAGTTCCTTCACACATGAAGTCGAACTGGGGAGGACCATATGTGATTACACAAAGACTCGGAGATAGCACATTCAAGCTGTCGACCGTTGACGGTCTCGATTTGCCAAGGGCTTGGAACAGCGAAAGTCTCCGTCGCTATTACACATGACAAGCTTTATTTATTTCATTCTATTTAGCAATTTGTTTCTGTATTTCGAAATTTGAATTTTGTAATAAGGCAACTGACTTTGCCACATTTTCTTATTTCAGCAATAAAATGCCACCTCTTCGAGCCAGAGCTGTGATTCATTAAGTACGATATACGACATCACGATGCACGAAGAGCTAAATCCCATCACGCAATGGGACTTATTCAAATGGAGAGTGGCTGTGATACGACCGGCCACTCGCTAAGTGAAACCCGAGCTCGGGGGCAAGCCATTACACCAATATCGATAGGATTGACACACGACAATCCTATATCCAACTCCGTACTCCCAGAGTGCGAGACGGAGTATTAAACATTTGACTCTGTATTCCCAGAGTGCGAAGCGGAGTATAAACATTCAACTCCGTATTCCCAGAGTGCGAAACAGAGTATAAACATTCGACTCCGTATTCCCAGAGTGCGAAACGGAGTATAAACATTCAACTCCGTATTCCCAGAGTACGAAACGGAGTATAAACATTCGACTCCGTATTCCCAGAGTGCGAAACAGAGTATAAACATTCAACTCCGTATTCCCAGAGTGCGAAACGGAGTGTAAACATTCAACTCCGTATTCCCAGAGTGCGAAACGGAGAATAAATAGCCAACTCCATTTTCCCAGCGTGCGAAGCGAAGTATAATCAGTCCACTTCGAACTCCCGAAGCGCGAGTCAGAGTGTGAACGCTAACTCAAATTCCCCAGGATATGAGTCGAAGTACTAACGTCAATTTTAAAGTCCCCAGAACGTGAACAACCGTTCATGAGATGACTTGAATCCCCAGAGTGTGGATGACATTATTCATGAGGAAGTAAGTGTAGCCTGCTCGTTCGATCCTCACTCAATGCGATCACAAGCTGATCATCATAACTTAACCCCGGAACTTGGGGGCAGATTTGGCAGATAAAACAAGCTATGCTTGAACATAAAAATAATGCAAGTACACCGGACCGAAGTTCGAACACTGCAGTATTCAAGCATGAAAGGAACATAAGCCGAAACTAGAAGACAAAATTTTATTTCAACTAAATCAAAAGCAATGGTTCATACACGAGCCTTTCCAAAATATTCCTACTAGCATGGGCCGAACCCGCATCTAAACACGGCCTACACAAGGGAAAAAAGAAAAAGTAACAAAATCCCTGACTGCCAAAAGAGGAAAGTATGCCTAAAAAGAGTGTCTAATCTTTCTGCTTCCTCAACTTCTTCTTCCTCGAGGAGCTACTGGAGCCACCAGTACTCTTTCGTTTAGAACTTTTCTCCCTAGGCAGGCTCCCCTCGGATGAAGGCATGATGTCGACGTCCTCGTCCGAGCTGGACTCTATGGGAATGCTTCCCGCAGGAGGAGTTGGAGGAACAGAATCCGTAGCCGGAGGCGGGACTGACGCACTAGTATCAGTGAGCGTGCCCCCAGGAGATACAATCATAAGAGGGGTGGGACAATGTGCTGCTGCTCCGCCATCCGCGCTGCCACCATGCGCAGCTGCCGCCATCTCAACGTTGATTTCGGCCAACATCCTTGCTTCTCGCTGCGCTCTGGCCTCACCATGTGCTGTAACAGCCTGGGTTGAAATATCAGAAGTAGACGAGAATCCGCCAAGGCTGAATGATAGGTCTGCAAAGGGATCACTCTGTCAGCCAAGGAGCTCGTTTATCATCTGTTCATCGAAAGAGAGTGAGCTCTCCTGTGTTACTTCCACCGGCACTGTTGTCACAATAGAAGTTGCCTCAGAAATGATGGCCTCCGGCACTTGACATGATTCCTGGGCTACGGAAGGCGCCGTTGGTGCAACTCCAATCACTGATCAAAGAAAGGAAACGTCTGTTAGTATACACTTCCATATGCATTCTTCACCCCAAATGAACAAGGGATTAGTTCAGAGTACCTTCCTCGGTTTGGGTCAGGGTCGTTTGAACGGCTTCGGAGGAATTCTCCTTAATAGGAGATAAATGTGGTCGGTTTGGATCATATGCCGGTATAGGCTGGGAGTCGATCGTCGTAGTTGGCTCAGATTGAGATGACACGACAATCTCAGAACTTGTGATACGGTGCTCAGCACCAGAGCTTTCTCCAATTTCCTGAGATTGGGCGCCAAGCCTCTCCTTCTCGTGAGAAATCATGGAGCCATGGAGAACTTTCTTTTCGTCATCATTAAGAATGCGGTTCTCCAGCTCGAATTCATCGATGCCTTCATCGGGATGTCCAGACTTCTCTTCCTCAACCAACGTATTCCAAGCGTTATAGAGATGTGTTGGATAGTCGTCGAGCCGTGTCAGATCCCGGTGCCTTAGCACATTGGCATTGTAAGTGACAAGTAGCTCTTCTACCTCAGCCTCAATCCTGGCCTCCGTCTGCCGTACCTTCTCATCAACCCCAGCTTCAGCTTCGCGAGCCTGTTTCATGGCCGCTTCCTTCTCCTCTCGGAGCACCACCGCCTGATCACAGGCCTCCTGCACAGAGACATTAGCTGCATCTTTCTCCTTCGCCATTTCGGAGAACTTTGATTTCAGTTCATTAAGCTCCTTAAGAGTGGCGTCCCTCTCGGCGGTAATGGTGGTGTTCCTATGGCCCATGTCTTCGATGGCAGTATAGTACTCTTTTTTCATCCTGGCCATGGTGGAGTTTGCTTCGTCAACCTTTTTCAAGGCCTCCATTTCAGATTTACGGGAAGACTCAGCCTCCGCGTTGAGCGCCTTCATGATTCGGTCATTTTGACCCAACGCCTTCTTAAGCTTCTCAATTTCGACACCCCTGTCGAATGCCACTTTAGATGCTTTCCTCGTGGCTCTTGCCCACTCTTTGTACTGAAAGAAGATATCCGCAACGTAATCATGAATAGTGCCTTCGGCTGTTGGTGGAATCCTCTTCAGATGCGGAGGAAAGACATAGTCATCAAAACAGATGTCGGGAAACTCCTTCCTCATCTGTGCCAGTTTAAGTGCTCCTTCCCCGGTCGAATCAGTTCTGACCGGTGCAGTGGATGAGGAAGTAGCTATTTCAGTGCCGCGCGGAAGATCGGACCTTGGAGCTTGAGGAGGCAGCCTAGGTCGTGAAGTTTCAGGGGGACGAGCAGCTGTTACCGTGGGCGGTGCAGAAGTCCTGGGAGGAGGAGAGCGAGATCGGGATCGATGCACGTATCCCCTGTCTCTGTCGGACCTCTCCTGACCTGAATGCCCGGAATCATAATCCCTCTCTCCCTCTCTCCGACTTGGCTCATAATATCGACGTTTGTTGCGCAGGCTGCTCAGCACGGTACCTCGTCCAGACATCGTACCTGAAATTTAAAACAAGGAAAGTTAACAACCATTCATGATATGCTGTTTATGGTTAGGAAACTGTGTTATGCCATGAAGAGTGTGTGGATGTGTAACCCCCCGGACCAACCAGGAATGTTGATCGCACTAGTGGGAAGAGACTCGCTAACATCGAATGTATGTTGCAGTTCATCCAAGTCAGTGTCATGTTGTTCGGACGCAATATCCAGAATCGGAAGGTCGGCGAGCCCTTCAAATTGATTTTCGGTTTGCAGGGAGGGTGCATCTGAGATTCTAACTCCTGGAAAATGGCGGTGTAAAACCATAGACTTCCGCCTCCCGGATTTGGGTTGTTTAAAGGCCGCTGCCTTGCCTTTTCTTTTCTCATCGGAATCCGGGGTTGCCCCAGCAGGCTCGACCGGCGGCTCCTCATCAGTATGAGTTCTTTCGGAGTCAGGTTCCTCGATTACTATAACTTTGGGTTTTTTCTGCTTGACTTTCTCTCTAGAGACAGTCTTTAGTGCGCCATCAAGCCTTATGCTCTGCCTCCGCCCAATCAACCCAAGAACTCTGAGATTCCGGTCCGTCAGTAGCAGTTCAATATTCCTTTCTTCGCTAGGAATCTCTTGAAGGACCCGAACTATCTCTTTATAGTAGCCACCCTCAGGCCGCTGGATTATTGCTGAAAGAAAAAGAGTAGAAGACATGAGTTTAATTTCATTCGAAAATTGCCCTGTCAATTACTTGGGAAAAAGACAATACTCACGTCTGAACAGCCATCTTCTAGCAAACCCCGGAGGACATCGGACATAGAACCACTCCGACTTGAAGTAGCTCAGCCTAGTCCACGACCCCGTGACAACTTGGCAGTTTCTTACAGACTCCAAGAATGTAAAAGATGGGCTGTCCGTTCGGCTTTTGAAGTTGAATAGGTATCTTATCTCGGTCGGACGGGGAGGTCGGTAGAGGTATTCCATAAATGCGATGAACAAGCCATTGAGTGAAGCATATCCATTCGGATGTAACTGAGACGGAGCAATATCCAGATAAGCCAACACTTCTCTTATATAATCGTTGAACGGAGGAAGTGTACCGGCTGCGCATGCATGTCGGTTGAAAGCAGTATACCCCTCCGGGGGATTATGCGGTCTGTCGTCCGGCCCCGGCAACATTACATCGTCCAACGACAGGCCGTGCCTCAAGCATATTCTCCCTAGCATATCTTCAGAGATATTGGACGGAACAGAATCGGGTGGACTATTAATGAAGGACGCGTCAGGTAACTCATCCGGAGCTGGACCAATGACTTCGGCCTCGATGTCCGGGATCTCAAGTCTGGGAGTTTCTTGCTGCTGTGAACTTGACGGTTCCATGGCTAGCTAACTCACGAGAAATCATCATTAGACGATAAAAAGCCCGTGCATTCCCCAGTGTAAAGTGTTTGGATATGTTGTGCAGTGCAAGTGTTATGCATAACTTGAACAAATAAATTTCTATGAAATAAGCCTAAGTGTGTGAACAACAAAACTCTGAGAATCAGGCTGGAAATGACTATCATCGCTGACCGTCACAACCGCGCCATCCAGATACTGACATTCGATTCAGATTAAAGTTCGTTATACTTTGTTAGGTTACAGTTCCATCTACGAGCTTCAAAAGGCAGTCAGGTGTGCAGTGCTGTGATCAAGTTCGATTTGCAAAGCAGGAGCTCGTAGGAATCAGGTGTGTAGTTTTATTACCAAGTCCAGATATGCAGGAATGAAGTTCATCGGAATCGTGTTTTCAAGTGCTCAAAATTTTGCATCCATCAAAGGGAAAGTTATAATCGATCCTGAAAGACTCGTTCGAATCCATCAGGTTACAAGTTCGAACTGATGCCAAACATCGTGTTTCGAATCGATCATCACGGGCTGAGTTCGTATCGATCAAGATGAGATGATTTCGTATCGATCATTGGTGGCTTGGTTCGTACCAATCGAGAAGACCCTAGCTTAACATCGATAGCATAATGGCAAAGTTCGTATCGATCTAAAGCTAAGGACTCCAGAGCGATCACTGACTAATTTTTCATATCGATTACTTCATGACGGTACGATCCATCTCCATAGCTATCTATACGAACCGCTTCATCTCCACTGAAAAATCCCTTTTATCGATACTAGATCCAGGAAGTAATGTCACTGCCTTCATCGATTCGAATGCAAGCCCCAGATTGATCCAACTTTCTTGTTTTTCCCACTCGTTCTTCCTCAATCCATCGGAACGTTGCTATGGTCGTTTACAACCAAGCTTTGGCCCAGATCTGGTTTTGCCAACTACCAGAATCAATGATCGATGAAGAGGAAGTGGATCTGAGATAGATTCGTTGTTCAGATTTATGGTTAATTACCTAAATTGAGGGTGAAATTCGAAGAATTGGAAGAACAAATCTGGTCGATTCGAGAATAGGTTGCAGGTTTTCTTCTTTCCCAAATCGAAGCGAAGAGTAGGAGGCGGCAGTAAAAAGAGTAAAAGTAAAAAAATGGCGAAGTCCAGAGTACTTATATGGAGCCTAGGGGAAAACTGGGTCGATTCGACTCCCAGTCCACGCGACCGGTCGCAATCGGTTAACCCCACGAATCGAGTCGAAACGCTCTGATTCGTATCCATCTGACCGGGATTCCCATCGATTCGAAATGGACAGTGAGCGCATCGATTCGAAGCCCTTATTCGTATCAGCGAGTTCGCAACTCCGTCCACCACATGTCAATACGAAAGGCGATATCGTGTCCATCATACCATAAACGATAGCATCGGTACGAATGACACAACGAAGACTCATTGGAGTTACTGACCATCGATACGAAATGGCGAGCGTTTCGCTGGTTCCAAATCCTACATTTATCGATGCGAGGTCAACCTTCCAACCTTCTATATCGATTCAGGAGAGGATCGATACGAAGGAACCTCTTAAAACAAGTAACGGTCGTTGTTGTAATTCAAACTCCCACATCAATTCAGGAGAGAGTGGATATGAAATTCGATAACAAACCACACTAGCAACGATTCGTGAACATAACAAGAGTCAACTAGTCATTATTACACGGCAGGCGGCTACAGCAATGCAGGGTACGACTTTCAAAAAGAAATACGATAATCGTTCAGAGAGAAATCGCAGCTTTTCAAAGCACGTCATGTTTCCACAAGACGTACTTTGGGGGGGCAAATGTTATCCCGCCTTTTGGCAAGGCCAAGATATCAAGGAACTGGTTGCACACTTAAGGTCAATCATCTAGGATATCAGGTGTGCACAGGTTCATTATGGATATCGATGAATTTTGTCCAAGTCCGGATCGAGCTACAACTGATAAGACATGACTAGGAGAACAAAGGAAGCCAACGCTCCAAGTATCAAGACAATCCGGGTCCACATGCTCAAGTTATGATCAATTCAAATTGAAGGGAGAAGCCCAGATTTCGTATCCATCGCTCTGGGTGGTGTCGTATCCATCGCCGAAGCTCTAATTCGAGTCGATCAGGATTCGTATCGATCAACTTCGAATCCATCAAAGTACCCAGGTTCGACTCGGTTTCATTCGAATCCATCGAGCTCGTATCGATGGACTTCGTACACATCAGCAGTTGAAGCATTTCGTATCCATCAACCAACGTCTGTTTCGCATCCATCGAATCTCCTTCATTCGAACCCATCGAGTTCGCATCGACATAGGTTCGAACCCATCAACAGGTGACGTGTATCGTATCCATCGAGGCCACTATTCTTCATATCCATGGGAGAAAGAGTTGTTCGTATCCATCGACCATCGCTTTATTCGAATCCATCAGGCCATCAAACCAAGATGACGTGTCATCCTTCGATGCGAACGTGCCGAGATATATGGAGTCGACGCGGTCGACTCGGAGTGAAGACCGGATCGAGGCGAAGCGTGCGCGCCACCTCATCTTGAGAGCACGTGCAGTCATCGACACGAAGGGATGGAGTCGAAGTCATGGAGACGAACCAGACAGCCTTCGAGAAATCTCAGTTCATATCGACCATATCTCGTGATCTACTAATCCAAATCCAATGAAATTTTAAGGGAAGCTTGCATGCACACTAAAGAAGGTCTCCACTAAATTTTAGCTTAATTGGACGTCATCTTGATCGATACGAAATGTATTCGTATCGATCGCAGATCGAGGCCAAACTTTCTGGAAACGGTCGAGTGGGTCCCCTCACGTGCCAGACCAAGTCTCCCGGAGTTTGAGCGAGATCTGAGCTTCCTACGCCTATAAATAGAGCCCCAGAACTAACAGAAGAGGGATCTTTTTTCTCTGAAGCGTCCAGACTCTGCCGGATTAAGATTTGCATCCTACCTTTGCTGTCAATTTCGAATTCTAATCTGTAATCCGCTGTTGTTTGCTGTAATCGCTTGTAATCATTGAAAGAGAATCAATAAAATCATCAAAACTTCATAGTGGACGTAGGCAATACGCCGAACCACTCTAAATTGCTTGTCTGTGCATTTTATATTTCTATTTGTTGGAGTTTTTGTTAGATAACCTCTATTTTACATTTACAATCTTCATTTTATCTCTTCAAATAACTCCCGAAGAGTGTTGTGCCCATTTTTGGTACAAACAGATGTTACGGATGGTTTCCTACTTACATGCCTAGATAGTAGAATAGCTTGAATACATACGTTTTGCTGTGTTTGAATATTATAGGCTGCTGCACATAGAAGTTTGTGCATCCATTTAAATATAGTATGCTATATATGGTAGGCTAATAGGTAGAAGCTTTTGGACCTGCTATGATTGACAGCAAGCATGATGGCTAGTAAATAGTAGCTGTATTGGGTTATTCAATTTTTGTGAATTGGTTGAAAACAAAATGTTGTTGTACATAGAAGGACGTGGTTATGTTGTCCACAAGTGGAATGATGGGTAATGTTTATTAGCGACCTGTATTCGGTCATTAACTTTTTTGTTTTTTTTTCTGACAAAAGACAGATGGTAGACCTACTCTTGTACCAAAACCATGTGTTAACATGCAACCGGTAGTAATGACAACTGAAAGATAATATTTATTTCAGTCCTTCTTTGGAAAAAAGACAGTTAACTTAAACCATAGCCATTAAATAATTCAAAAAGTGCCGAATGAAAAAACTAATCCACATTATTGATATAAGTGTAGAAATATAGAATGGAAACTTTGGGTAATCTTATGAAAACAAACCATAATCTACGTGATGCTAAAATGCCAATACCATAAAAAGTAGCCCCTAAACTCCCCTAAGTTGTCAAACACCAACGAAATATATGAATGCACTGTGAGTACGTAGTTTTTTCGTACAGTATTGAACTGAATATTTATAGCATTTGGTGTTTCTACCCTAATGCCTTGCTAATTTAAATGCATACATTACATAAAAGCACAGAGTTTATAATAGAGTAGGCACAATATATGAATGCAATGTGAGTATGTATTTTTTTCTTACAGTATTCTCTCATGAGCTCTAGCAAACACCTTGCCTGCAATAAAAACAAATAAAACTTTCACAAATTAATTTCTTACCAAGTGTACTTGTTGAATAAGATCTAGCCGTCAAAAACAAAACTTTCACAAATTATCCTCTTCTCGAGTATAAGTACTGCAACTGAAACTGAAATAAAACAAAAAATGATCAGCTTTGATAACCCAACATAGCATATTCCTAAATGATTCATGCAGAACTTATTATCAAATAAAAACTCAGGCCTTATGCAATATCCACTGATAGTTGGAACTAACCAATATATCTTTAAATTAACAGCTAGATGCTAACATAGTCATTATGTAACAATTACAATGGTGGCTTTCCAGTGTTCTATTTAAACAGCGGTTTTCAATCACCCGGTCTAAACAATAGCCATTAAATAAAAGGAAACCTGACCGTAAACGTACATGAAGTTGAGAAATTATAGTACCTTCCGGAAGAAATAGGCACAATCTCGACAGTCGATTCAGATGCGACCAAGGATTTGAGAAATTACGCAGGAAGAAGTTGGTTGCCATTAACCCTTCGTTGTATGAGCTGTCCTCTGAACATGTATTGATTGGGCAAAAAAATTGAACAACTGAATGAAAATCAGCGGATCTAAGCAAGGAAACCTGACCATAAACCTACATGAAGTTGAGAAAGTGTAGTACCTTCCAGAAGAAATAGGCACAATGTCGATTCAGATGCGACCAAGGATTTGGGCACGTTGAATTATCCAATGGTTCTATGAAATTATGCAGGAAGAAGTTGGTTGCCATTAGAAATGTTCATTATTTAGTAATCGTACATAACGCATGCAGAGAGTAGTGTGAAAATTAAGTGGTTGAGAAGGGGAATTGGAAGAAGAATAGCTAATGATAAAACAATAATTGAACAAAAAATGAAAACGCGTATGATAGGGAAGTTAAAAATGGAGTTATCGGTAATAATGGGAAACGTGGGTGAGAGGTACATGAATTTGACCAAAATATCCCTTTGTTATAGCTGAACGGTACAGGGTTAATTGTGTAATATCAAAAGCTTCATTTGAGGGTATCTCCATTATATATAGATAAACTCAAGTAACTAATACTCATTAAGTTCTCTGATAATTAAAAAAGACCAGCACCATTGTCACAGTGGTTGGACGCTTTGACTTTGATGTGAGATGTTACATGTTCGAAACTTGCGTAGCATGATTCGAACATATATTGACATGTAGTATGATGCATTCTACCTAAGACTTGTCAACATGCCAAATTTCAAAATAAAAATATGACTGTTTCAATTTACATAGCGCATTCGTAGTAACAAAATGATAAAACAGATATTTCTTTCAAACATAAAAATATACAAATCACTTAACAAAAATTATATGCATAAATAATAATAAAAAGTTTAATTTATGATTGATGTATCGAACATTGCATAACAAAATTTTATCTTAACAATATTTAAAGCATGAACACTATGTTTTTACAACATTAGCGGCAATGCATGAGATACATTCTACTACTGTATTATTATTATCCATAATTTTAGTAAATTAAAAAAAATAGTAATCCCTATATTAAATATACTCAATTAAATAGTAAAGTAGAAGAAATTACATCTCACTTATGAATTTTGAGAATTAAAGTCTATTATTATTTTGATTTTGTATGTTATATAAAGATCACTATTGTTTATAAGTTATGATTTTTTACGATTATTGATAAGTTTTTCCTTGATTTTACCTACCATTTAATTTCAGGTATAAATTCCATCATTTTTTAATTAACTTCAACTATTTTACATTCAAGTTTGTATTATTATTTTCTTTTTTAAACGATGTTTAATAATAATAAACATGCATAATAATAAAGGTTCTCTTTATTTTTCCTTACCACTTTATATCGAAGTATAATTTACAAATTATTTGCAATGTTCTTTTCAATTTCGTTCAACCAAACTACATTTATGTGTGTTCTTATTTTTCTTCCGAAATTGCTATTTTATTATAGACTGGCATATACCCAATAATTAAAACACATGACTTACACAAATATATATTTAATATTAATATATTACATTGTACGTCAACTGTTTAATTATGTATAGTTAACAATTTTTTTACAATATTAACGTATGCAACGCATGAGTTATACACCATTTAAGTTTTAACTTTCAAAGGAAATAAAAGTAAAAATCTCAAATGTCAATTTAAAATGCATAGACTTTGATAAAAGGCGGAGTAAACAATACCAACTAGATGTGAAACAGTGAAAGCATCACACCGCGTAATTCTTCCGACTTCTAGAATCTAAAAAAAGACTGCAAGATCAAACCACAACTAATTCATTGAAAGAATCCATCAGGAAGCCTCAAAATTTTGCAGAAAGAAATCTCAAACATTTTCACTGATTATTTAATAACGATCTAGAAATCGAGGATTCATGGGTCAGGCTTTTCGAAAGCTCTTTGATAGCTTCTTTGGAAACAAGGAGATGAGGGTACACTTTTGCAATTCTTTGTACTAGTCATTATTTCGTTGTTTTAATTTCTAATTTTGAGATTTTTCTATAGTCTGTTGTTAAAATTAATCTTAATGATTTTATTCTGTTCACAAAAAAAATTCATGTACTGTTCAGCTTCGGTTTTGGATCTGAACTATGCATATTTTGTGAATTGAGGGATAAATTGATTGCGTTTTGGGATACCTGGAAGATCAGATATATGCTACTTTTTTTTAACTGACATATCGTGTTAACTAAATAGGTCATGTTCACACTTTTTGTTCGTAGATGTAACAATGAACTATAGCTGCAGTTACCTTTTGTTTTGATTTACTCACTGTTGGTAATATGGTTTTGTTCAAACTATTATTCCATATTGATTGCTTAGTTAGTCTGTTCTTTCGCCACAGTTAGAGCATCCCATTAGGGATATCAATGTGTTATGCCCAACATCTAGAAGCAGCCATTAAAAACAGTAAATGCAAAATAAAACAAAGCTCAGGTTAAAGTTCGTCAGAGGTGATTGTAGGCAAGTGGTGGTCCAGCAATGGAGGTTGGAAGTGTTAGTGCCTGATGAAGTCTTGGGAAGTTGTGTGCATGATATATACAAGCTGATATATGGTTGCTTTGCTGTATAAATGTGTTTAGCTTGACTATAGTTTGGGTTAGGATTTGTTAGGGGTTAGTTTAGAGCCGTTGTAATTAGTCATATATATGTATGAAGGTAGTATGCATGTAAGGGTATGATCAGTTGCAAATTAATAAATCAGATTTTCTTTTATCTGCTGTTAATTCTTATTTCACCACCTTTCTTTCTTTAAGCCTTGTGTATTTCTTCTTCCTTTACGTGTCATTTCTTAATTCTCTACAGTCTTCTTCTTTCTTGTTTTCTTGCTCTCATCTCCATCTCCGAACTACCTCCTACCCCCTCTTAATCATCCCACTCTCTACCTAACACTCTCCTCCTATCTACCTGAACATGTCTACTTCTCATCCCTTCCTTACAACTCATTCCCTGATCACCTGACCTTCCCTGATCATCTGACCTTCCCTGCTTGCTCTTGTACCTTCTTTTCCTCACAATCATCATCACATACACTCCACAACACTCTCCACCTTGACCAGATACACACCATTATCATCAAATATCACCGCTGATTAACCAGGTCCTTACACAATGCTATCAGTAATACTCACATGCTACACTAATGGTAGCATGAGGATAACGTGTACTCTTTATTAATACCGAGTAGCTGACCCACTTTTGGATAGCATGAGATTATTCGATGTTCAAACCATTAGGTCAACGATTGTAGTATGAATGCCACCATTAACACCCTGAACCACTTCTGCGCACTTCTACATAACTATATATTTTAAATTTTATAACCTTCATCCATAATCAAAATGTCAAACTTGAACTATCTAATCATCCAAATACTTCAAATTCACTAATCAAAATTTTCCGTCCATATCATATTCAGCTAAAATCCATCTTATCCTCAAATCTCAGTGTCCGTGTCCCTATATCTATACATAAAAAACCTCCTCAATTTTCATAAGGCTAGTAAACCTCGCCAAGAGTTTTAAAATGGGATTTAAATCGTAAATGACAAAGTTCAAAAATATGAATCGAAGTGGGATTTAAATCGTAAATCATAGATTCAAAATATCTACATTTTAAGGTTTGTATGCACTTTGAAGTTGGTTTTGATGTTTGAACTTCTACAATTAAACTTAGAACTTAATTTTTTTTTCTCTAATTCCATTTTTATTTTGTTTAAAAGCACTATAATGGGAATTGTGAATCTAAACGGGTATATTAAATATGTTACTATGAGTTGAATGTGTTTTTGATTGTGGTTTTAACTAAGTTTGAATTGGAATGTAAATCGAAACATTAAGGGAGGGATCCAATCTGAATTGGGATTTAAATCGTACGATTTTAAGATTTTGACAACAATGAACCTCCCTACAAAGTTAAAATCAAATGCTAAACCTTGGTCAAATATATGAACGCAAATAAAATATGTTTGGGCATCAACCATGGTGTAGGAAAATGCAAGAGCTTTCTATTTTTAATTCAATCACTGTGGCTTACAATCAATAAGTTTAAATCAATCTAAATACAAGAGATGGACAAAATAAACATGTATGAATCTGATTTTTTTTATTATTTATATTCAGTGATGGAAGGAAATCTTGGATGAATATATGCATTTATTTTTGTTCTCCCATTTTTGATTAATAGTTCATGTTTACAGTGGTTTTGTTAAAAGCAGGGATAAAGTTGTCTTCTAACCTCCTTAGCAGCAAAGCATGAAAGATGGCTGGTTTGAAGATAAACTTCGTACTAGAAGCTAATTTTAATTGACACATATTAGATTAAAAAAACAATGCTTTTATTTTGCTGATCTCTTATCGAATAGAATTAGATTTTTGCATCTAATTAGATAAAAAAAATAAACTGCTCGTAATGTGCATATATGTTCGTATGAAAATGTGTATGTTGTTAATACTAGAAAAATGAGTATGTTAGTAGTCAATCAAACAGGAGAAGCGAGATTGTAGTGGAAGTAAGCATGTAAGTTTTACAATACTTAGTCACACAAGAATAATAATTTGTTTATGTTTCTTGTGAAGCACTCGTGGATTACACAAACAATATTTGTATGTGGTATATAGTATACACATTATTATTTATCCTTCTTTACCAGTGCACAAGGCTCCCACTTAAGCATAGTCCGAGGTTGACAAGATGTACACAATATTCCATTACTAGTGAGATTATCTCCCAAAATATGGTCATTAACTCAAGTATCAACAAAATCCAAATTCAACGATGTGTGAATAAAAGTTCACAATAACTTATATATTTAGAGCAAACCATACGTATATAACATGTCTTTTACTTACTCATAAGGTGAGACGTCCAACTAATAAACATCAATATATTATTATTATAATATAACCGTTTATGTCTGTCTCCAAAACCATCTAACTCATGTGTCTACCCATTTTGTTTTGATTTTGAAAATGATTGACCTTCCTCCCTAAATTAGCATTCTAAAAAACCTTGGCACTTTTATATAAAGTTAGTTGATGTCTGAACTACAATGAACATGTTCTATGTACTAGGCAATGGAATACAAGGTGCATGAGCAGTGTGACAAAGGAACCAAGTTCTTTTTGATAATATTTATAAATTTCACAATATGTTTCTAAGTGAACTACTGTTTACAGATATTAACGTCGTACGATGTAAAAATGCGCAAAGCTTCCCTGAAGCCTTGGTGGCTAATGGCGTGCTCCTTTCTAATTTACTGCGCATGTTTAGATTTTATTTATAAATTTTATATATATATATATATAACAACTAATTTAAAAAGTTCAACATAATTTATATTTTTTTACTAAAACATACATAATAATCTTTTTTAGATATCTTGCAAAAGAACGTCATCGAATATAATATCATAAGCATAGAATTCAAACATAATAGTCTTCAAAAATCAAAATTCAAGATAATAGTATATATTACTGATAAACTAGAGTTGATTCAACACTCATATTTTCTAAATCAATATCTGCATCATCAGATTCGTAAGCTTCAACATCTTTCTTATTTGTCTCATATAATAATTTATTCGGTGCGACCGTAATAGGAACAGACAGTTTCGAAGTTCGTTGAAGGTTAAAGCATCCACTCGAGATTGTTTGTTCAGTGCAATGGTAATTAAAACAGATAGTTCGAAGTTCGTTCGAGATTAATTTGGAGAATACGACCATTCAAGATTATTTGTTCAGAGTAATAGTGATAATTAGACTCGTTGGTTGGATCTGGACCTGACCTGGCGAGTTTCGATTCTAGTCAGGCTGGGTTTTGTCGTATCTAAGTCTAACTTGTATATTTTAAATCTTGACCTTGCCTAAGGTTCGATTCAGATCGGATCGGTTTGTGCCTTACTGGATAATAACACAAAAAATGCGTATATTTTCTTGCTTTTTATGCAATCTTCCAGGTTGGATCGGTTTTCATGTTATTTCTCATCAACTAGACACGACCTGGGATCCATCGGGTTCAGATCGGATTGGTTTTGGTTTAAATCGATTTGGTTCAAATTTGCGGTTCTCAATTCTAATTGCCAATTGTAGTTTGATGCGACAACAATATAAATAAATAGTTCAAAATTTATTGGAGATTATTCAAAGTGTAATCATATCATTATATAAAAAAAATATAATACATTCAACCATTTTTGGATATTAGTTTGGATTGTAAAAAAAAAGGAAAAATAAATAAAAAAGAAGGAAAAGATGATAAAATAACGGAAAGATGCATCATTTTTGCACCACACGTCATTTGCACCGTAAGCGCCATTCGCTGCGTCTTCTATGTGCGTCGCGTCATACGGTAGAAAGACACAAAAGTCGCGCTGCGCCTTGCGTCATGGCCCGCGCCGTAGCGTGCCTTTCATAACTATGCTACCGCGTTATTAAATTATTGATAAAAGTGAATATTTATCATAAAAATAAATTATTATGCGTGTGCACACTCATGAGCTTGTACTTTATACGAAATTTACGATGATTCCACTATCGACATCAGTTCACATGAAATCCGAAATTTCTAATATGTGCATGCAAGTCGAATATCATTGGAATTATCACGATGGATGTGCTCTAATAGTAAAGTCAACTTATCATTTTGTTTTTACTACAGAAAGAAATTGCTAGGTTATAACATTGACTTAAAATTAATTGGTACATGGCCTAATTAGAAAGACTTATTTCATGTTTGATGTTTGATTTATAAAGATTAGTGTTATTTTGGAACTAAAAGGTGAGTTATAATGTCTTTTTACAACACTACTGCTTAATAATTTATACTTAAAATCATCGATTTAAATAAACATGAAGTTTATGAAATGTTATTATTATTATTATTATTACATAATAAAATTTGGATATACCTGCAATAATAACAAGGGCAAGAGGTATAAAAAAAATTGGTTGGAAACATATTTTGTTACACAATTGGCGCTCGTGATATTGGAGTATAAGTGGTACGTACGTCCCTACCAAAATAATTGTTACTATATTCACTATAAAACCAAGCTCAATTCTAGAGGTAGGTAAGCAATACAACTGCTTGGAGCAACCCTTAGGGATAGGCGCCCTATTAGTATGCTAGTAGTTAGTATAAAATAGTGATACTCTGTAATCTACATCATAAGATGCACATGTTATAAATTAGCAGTATTGTAATTACTACATACGAAATGTACATGCTATCATTCAATTCTAGTATATTAGTTCATAGTACTAGTACTATATTCACATGTTAATCCTACATTGAAGAGTTTAGCGTTTGTTAGATCTATTATCCACCAATTTTTTTGATTTTGTGAGAATAGGATGATACAGTACTAATTAGTTTGAGGAAGAAGGAGAAGGGAAGAAGACACCGAAGAGAGATTTGTTTAATTCTAGCCTGCCTTTTTCATTCATTATAGCAGCCTATATAGGCTGTTCATACATGCTTCTAGATGTCAGGTGTCCAATACTAGTGGCACTATAATCATTCAGAGCCGCATAATTCTAACAGAAAAAGAAAATACAATATAAAAAGAAAATTACAACAACAAACTATTTGTCTTCATGTGCCTGCTCCATTAATCCATACGTGGATTTCAGGTTTGCAAACGACTTGGTATCTTCGTAATTCTTTTGGTACGGTTATGAGCAATAGTGTTGGTTGCACTAATTCTAAGTGCCATAACGGTACCCTCTTGAACTCCGTATCATAGGATGGGAGGTTAGACTCTCCTCGACAGACGCTGACCCAACCTAACGGTTCTTGGGTCTAGTCAGCACGAATTTCGTCTTGTCCACATTATATGCTTCTATGTTATTTTGTCAATTTTTTCGAGATGAGTCGAATATTTTGAGTTTGATCGGTATTTTTTATCATCTATACTTAACATGTGATCCATTGGGTTTGGATTTTGTTGGTTGTGTTTAGCTTTATGAATCTCAATTCTAATTGTCATTTCTACGTAGAATATATGTTTTATAGCCTTATAGTAGATGAAAAAACATGTTCGTGTCTCAAAAGTTATATCTTTATTTTAGTGTATATTATGGTGTATGCTAGCTAATTAATACTTGTCTGTTAGGCTAACATTTCAATATAATTATTTGATTGTCTTACTTGCCAATAACATAATTGACTAGTTGATAAGTGCAAATATACAACAACAACAACTAAACCATTATTTTCAAACAAGTTGGGGTCGACTAGAGATGGAACCCAAAACTAAATGACAAAGTCAATTTAAAAGTCATAATAATAACAATAACAATAATAAAATAAAGTCAAATAAGTAAATTAATAATGATAACCAAGTAAAATAAAAATAAAGATTATATATATATATATGTATATATATAAAGGAAAAAAAGATAATAATAATACTAATAGTGATAATGGTACTAATCAAGGTTGTCAGTTTGAGATTTAAATCGTAAATCGTAAAGATAGAAAATTAAATCGAATCGGGATTTAAATCGTAAATCGTAGATCTGATTTTTTTTATTTTAAGCATGTATATGTTAGTTAAAAATTCTTATCTATCTAATTACAACATATTTTTCTTCAAAGGACATGTTAAATGTTTTACAACCAGTACTGTTATTAAAGCATTTCTGCAACTTCACAAGAATAATAATTCATGACACTTGAGTACTAGCTGTAACACATTTTTGACTTTCAGGTTTGAAAACTGTGCATATTAAATTTTTAATAAAGTCAGTGAGCAATAACAGTAAACAATGAGCTGTATATCAATGAAAAATTGTTATTTATCTGTAAACTCAGAAGTTAACAGTCAAAACTAAAAGAAAAATTCATCGTTTCTCGTACAGCAGTATACATTATACACTTTTTTCATACAACAGTAAACTCAGCAGTAAACTCACAAGCTAACAGCAACTCAATTTCTTCCTTAACATTTCAAACCGCACTTCAACTCAGTCATAACAGGAGAGAAAAAAGATAATAGAATTCTTACCTTCAGTTGATTCCTAACGATCCCGGACTGCCTCTCTTCTGTATGCTGCTCGGTGTAACTTCAGAGCCTTTTTCCTTCACCTTGATTTCTTCACAGCCTCTTCCGAGTAAGTTTTTTTTGTTTCAGCTTTTCGATTTTGTTTTTTTACTTTGATACTTCACTTCTTCTTCGATGTCGCTGTTTAAATAAGAGATAACACAGCCACGCCTGTTGGTTTTGAACGATAAAGTTTCCATCTCTTCGATTCAGATTCTGTCGTTCTGGAAGCGACTTCTATTCTGTCGTTCTGGAAGCGACTTTTAGGGTTTCGATTTTAGAAGTAGACGCGATAAATCTGTGATTCAACGATTTAGAACGTGCGATTCGATTTGAGGAAAGATCGTGCGATTTCGGCGTTTGGCGATCTTTTCGTCGATTCAGATCGGAAGAAGTGCGATTCGATCTGAATCGCGATCTGAATCGTACGATTTAACGATTTTTGATAACACTGGTACTAATAGTAATATTGGTCAAAGACCAAACGCTACGTCTTAGGCTGTTGTTCCCTAGTTCTATAATCTAAAACATATAGAACTCATAGCTCATGGTTCCGGTACGTGGATCGTTAATTTCCACACGCTTCTGCTCAACACCAGCTCTTCGGATATACTACAATCCTTCAAGTCCCTTTTTACTATTTCCTTCCATGTCAATCTTGGTCGACCTCTACCTCTCTTTGAGCATTCGATGCGGCCTATAATTCCAGCGCGCACATGTGCCTCAGGCGGCCTCCGTTGAAGATGTCCAAACCATCTTAAGCGATGTTGAATTAGCTTCTCCTCAGTTGGTGCTACTCCAAGTTTATCACGTATATCATTATTTCTAATTCGGTCTCTTCTTGTATGACCGCAGCTCCATCGCAGCATACGCATCTTTGCTACGCTTATCTTCTGAACATGTTGGCTTTTAGTAGGCCAACATTCTGCACCATACAACATCGCAGGCATGATTGTCATTCTGTAGAATTTTCCTTTAAGCTTCTGTGGGACTTTCCTATCACAGAGAATGTCAGACGCTCGTCGCCATTTCACCCATTCCGCTCGAATTCTAAAACTAACATCTTCATCAATCTCACTATTATACTGCAACATTGATCCTAAATATCGAAAGAATTCCTTCTTGGGAACTATTTGTCCGGCCAGAGTGACATCTCCAACCTCTGACCTGACACCGTTGAACTCGCACTTCATATACTCTGTGTGGTAAAAAGTAATCCCTCCATATGTGACAATTGAAATAGTAAAGAACATTGAGTTGAGCTCAGATGTCAATATCATTGAACATTGAGCCATAAACTATATTATCAAGAATTCAACCTCAGATAGTGCATAAGCTACGTTTAAAGTTCATAAAGTCATTACAAATATATGGTTACGTTTAAATAAATAGTATTACGAAGAGTGTGCGTTAAAAAAATACCTTAATAACATAAATTTGAAGTTGGCCTAGGCAATCTAGGATCGGTCCATGAGGTTGAATTGCCCAAACCGACTTCAAATTCTTTTTGTCTTTTTAAGGTAAAGTATTATGTTTCAACATGCAAACCCTTCAACATTGTTTTCTATTAGCAAACCACTTGTATGAATATAAACTTTTTAAATTTGAATTGTGGCATATGTATGAGGTTGAATTACCCAAACCGACTTTAAATTCTTTTTGCGGTGAAGTATTATCTTTCAAAATGTAGATCCTTCATAATGCCATTTTTATTAGTAAACCATTTGTATGAAATGTAAACTTTTTAAATTTGAACTAGCATATGCTGGGTTCGATTTCGGTCGGATCTCAAAACCATGGCCAATTCGAACCGGGTTTGGAAGGCGACGATTTGAGAAATTTCAGTTTCGATTAAAAAATGATAAAGGAATAATCTAATCTGTTAGGAGATGAGAAGAGGTATGAAGAGAGAAATTTGAAAAAATGAAACTACAAAAATGCCAAACATCCGTTAATAATCATTGTAGCAATGGGAGAAAGAAAAGTAGTTAGAAGGAAGTGAGAGAAAGAAAAGTGAAAAAGAGGCCGAAAGGGAAAAGGGTTAAGAGGAGAGGGAAAACAATATGCGATCACAGTGCATGGGTCGTTTCATTTGTCTTCTTTCGTTTCGATGGATCTTTTATATTTCCTTTCTTGTTTTTAATGGAGCATATATATGTGTGTGTGTGTTTTTTTTAGCATAGCACATAAGTTACAAATCTATGCATATGGTGTGAAAGACACTTACTCAAACCATGTAATGATAATATTAAGTTATTGAAATATCAATAAGTTATTGCATATGGTGTTATGTTTATAAATCGTTAGGCCATGCTTGGTTATTCTTTGTTAATTAATTGGTTGATTAATTAGGATTTGAGGTAATTTTATTATGGCATCACATAGTTTAATTAGGTTTCTTGGACCGTTTAGTTTGATAATTATGATTTTGGTTCTACTTTTAATAGTAAGTGTTTAGTTTAACTAAGGTTTATATGTAATAATGTTGTACTTTATATTAAAAAGTAAATCCGGAATCGAAATCAAAACAAAACTTTCAAAATTGATCAAAACTACGAAAACGACTAAAGCGTAATCGAGTTCTCAAACCTTGAACATATGCCTTATCCATGAATGAGTTTTCAAGATGAATATAGTTTAGTGCTCAAGGTTTATTTTTAAACATTGGATGTAAGACTGTTTTAAGGATCACCGGCTCAAGTGGCAAGTGATACGACTATGTCAAGGATCATCAACTCAAGTGACAAGTGGTATAACGTTGTAGACCGAAGTTCTAGATGTCAATATCATGGGTTCGAACCCCCGAGATATTAAATGAGTGCTTTGCTTTAATGAAAGTACATCTCTTATTCTCAAAGAAAAATGTAGGGCTACTAAAAACATACAGCTCACATCGTCAAACTTTAATGGTAGAGAATAGGCAGTGTGACAACTATAAATCTCTTTGACATATGATTAACATGTGAAATTCGTAATCTGTCAACGGATTGGGTTCAGTCTGGATAGTTGAAACCCAAGTCGGTTGCTACAATCCTAATTCGAGTTTGATGGGTATTTCAAAACTATTATCCAAACCCGGTACATTGAATATTCAGGTAAAAATCCGAATATTTTATCAAAGAGCATTGTTAAAGATACTCCAAAATTGGGGATCGACAGGATTATTTTTTCATTTATTGAAAAATTACTAGGGGATATAGGAAAAAATTTGTCCACCATCAATAAAAATAACAATAATCCGTAACCACCTTCAGTTTTTGGGTAACCAATTACTTTTTTTAACCATTTTTTCGACAAGACCCCGTCAAAAATGGTTTTTAATAAACCGTCATCGATTTTTTTCTCATTTTTCGATGGATTGTTGTCGAATTTTGTTTTGTACGAGGGATAAAATTGTAACACGTTTTATTTCGGTTGAAGTCCCATGATAGTTTTTTTCTATATGGAGTCCCTCTAAAAATTGCATCCCATTTCCAAAAATGGAGTCTCTTTAATAATGTCCTTATCAAAATGTTAACTAGAAAACAACCAAAAAAAGTCAAAAATCAACAAAAAGAAAGAAGAAGATATAAATCGCTAAAACATTGGAAAAACACATTTAATGCTAACATAAATTATATGCAACTGAATAAAGCACAAATAACAATCATTGTTGTAAAAATTGGCCTAGGTCTTAAGTGGGGTCTGCCGTCTCAACTAGGAGCTTAAGCGCGTGTTCTAAGCGGTCAGACTGTCTAGGTGGTGCTTGGATCTGCCTACGGAGTGCCTAGTCTCACCTTGTTCAACCTAACCTTGCTTGGGTTTGCTTTGGTCCATCTAATCCCACTTGGATCTACTTAGGCCATGCCGATGTTTATCTGTTTTGGACATCACTTTGTTGGAGCTTTCAACTTGATTTTTTTATAGATTCTTTAAAGTTTATGGTTTACATTTACCGTTGTTTGCAAGTTCATATATAAATGGTTTATTATCGTATTATTTTCAATAAACTGTTAAAGAATACATGCGAAATAATTTGAAAGTTTAATCGAATATGGAACCGTGCGGTTGCATTTGTTTTAAAACCTGAAAGATATAATCTCAACAGTTAAATATAATGACATTTTGGAATTTAGAAAGGATTTTTTGTATGTAATGTATAAACATCGATAAAAAATAGTCATTCTTGTAAAAATGTGCAGTTCCGATTAATTCCCGATTAGTCGATCAATCACTTGTTCTTGCCCACCACGTCCATATACTGATTTTGATAACCTTGATAACAATATTTTAATGCAAGTGCCAACAAATAAGTGCAAGAACAACATATGGATTCAAGTTCGGATGGGGTAATGATGAAACCGTATGAAACCCAAATAATATTGGGTTGGATTCATAATGAAAATTCATAAAACTTCAATTGGTACGTCTGTACGAGTAGGAAATAGATCAATCTGCAGCTTTTTGTTTAATTTCATGTGGAGTCAAATTTTCATTAGTACAAGTCAACATGGTTTCTTAGTCTTTGATTTCAATATAAAGAATTCGCCCGGAGAAAAGGCCGTATTTAACCTCCATCTTGATTGATTGGATATCTTTCACAACGAAGAGATTGAAAATGCAACAATTTATTCCGAAGAACCCCCAACAAAAGCGCATATGATTTCTTCTTTTCTGTTGAATCGACTCATATATCTTAATAATTGATGTTGGTTCAGATCAGAATTAGATGCATTGATGGCCTACAATGCAAGGATAACATGTACCCTGAATAAATGTACTAGAATGCAAGGATATCATGTAAAATTTGCCTGTATTAATTAGGATACTGCTATTTTATAACATGTGTAATTTGGACCGTAGTTTATAAAGTCTCACTATTTTATATATATTGTGAAGTTGCGTGCTTAATGCTAATGGGGTTGCTAGTTTATAGTATGCTAGTCCTTTTTTTTCTATCTATTTTTATTTTAAACTTGTGTGCTTAATGGGGTTGCCTGCTCTTGGGTTGTTATCGGCATTTGTCTTGGTTGTCTATCCCTGAGGCCTGCATATAACATGCTATATTTTTCCTTTCTGTAACATTAAATACATAACATGTTATGTAAACTCAGTGCTGAATTATAAATTCTATGGAATTGTTACCTCACAAATTTGCAAGACATAAATGCATTTATTGACATATCTATGTTACTACAGTTCATGCATTGTCTATCCTATTCCGTTTGGTATGTGCGTTATGGAATGCAATACACAAGTATTCCAAAACAATGTGCGCACGATTTGATACACTGAATTCAATGTTCCGAAACGTTAAATCCATCATTTCGATGTATTAATTTTGATGTTTCAAACTGTTGATTCCGACATTTCAAAACATTCACTTCCTTAACATTAAGTGTATTGTATAATATATGTTAAGCAGTATTGATTGCTTATGGGAAATGCAAATACTAAATAGATATTGAGGAAAATTTTCAACTCAGCGTTGAAAATACTAAAGTCTTGTCTTCTACTTGATTCTGTTTTATGTTCATCTACTTGTACTGGTTAACAATATTATACATATTTGCATGTTCAAAGAGCACTTTTCGAAAATGTTCTGTATTTCGGCCAAGCGTATTTAGTTCCAGTTGTGCCATACGATTAAGCCTTCCTCTAACACATTGTGTTCTAGAGTATGTAGCGTTTCCCATTCCACGGTATGTAGTGTTTCCGGTTCCCGTTTTAGTTTCGGGTATCGCATCAATCTACGTAACATGTAACATAGTCACATACATTTGGTGTCTAGACGGACTAACTCACGAAGTCTTTGTGATATTGCAAATTAATACACAAATTTAGAAGGACAAATTTTGCTTATAGGTCCAAAAAATAACATATTTCAACTTTAGGCCTCGTACAAAACTAATTGTTTGCGCATTTATGGAATGCGCAAGCTATATCTTTTTTTATTTCTTTTATTTTGTGCATTTTTGGAGTGCGCAAGCTATATTTCATTTAAAAATAGCTTGCGCATTTCAAAAATGCGCTTGTTATATATTTGTAATTTGCACATTTTTGGAATGCGCAAATACATTTTCGAAGCTGAAATAAACAGTCCGCCCCATTTCTTCCTAATTTCCTTTCCTCATCCATTTCACCAAATCCCTAATCCATTCTTCTATCTACCCTATTTTATTTTCCAATTTCAATTCTAGTTCAAAATAATCCGAGATTAGCTTCAAATAATAAGTTGTTTAATCTCAAAATGGAAGGTTCGTTTTCATCTTCTCAAATTAGAGGTTAAAAAAAAATTTGGTTTTGGATTGATTGATTTTTTGGTCATGTTTAACTTGTGCCTGTGCATTATCCATAGACTGACAAAAATGTGATCGTTTATGGAACAAGCTACTTATGGGCCATGTACATTCTCATAAAAAAGTTGTAATTTTACAATTGATTCTACTTATAGTGTACAAAAGTACAAACAACTTCGTTCTGTAATCACTTCATGCTTTCGTGAGCCGTTGAACTTGTATTTTTTTAGCACTTTCAGTGTGGAATCCTTGTACGATTTCCCACAGACTATGTGGGGGTGTTCGTTTTTGTTAGATAGCATCTAAACGGTACTCATTATCTAGCATTGGTTTGGTGTTTAAGCAGATTCTGATGCTAGCATGACTTTATTTGGTAATGTACTGTACCTAAGATTCATTTTTCGCTTTGTTTATCACTTAATTTTGCGTTTACTTTTGATCATTACTTTTAATTTGAATTTTCTACGAATAACTCTTTGATTTGGGTTTTAAGTCATATTAACACACCTAGGGTTCAATTTTGTAGTTATTAAGACTTTTGTGCATGCATATTTTTTGTGCTTTTCTCTGTTCCATTTTAGACAATTTTAGGTAACAATCAACCGATTTAGCATATTTATTGACTTTAAATACACTAACCATGCTCACAATATTGATGCCATATTATGTAATTTCTGATAATGTTTATTCTTTCACTAAACGAATTGAAAAGTACATCAAAACATATGTTTATGCTGGCATTATGGTGGATGTCTTGTTAGTTATATCTCCTCTCTCTTCCCGAATGATGCGTTACTTTTCACCTAATTTTTTTATGGAAGTTGCTCTCATGATACTCTATATTTTTTCCTGATCACTTTTTAATGCATTATTGGGTATGCACCATTAGCTTTTCTGTCAAACCCCAAAACACATCACGAGGTTGAAAAAGAACAAGGGGGTTTCAGTCAAGTAGGATTATTGACATACTGAATATAGCCAAAATGCTGAACCTGCTTGCATATCAGGATATTTATTCATGTTAATTTTCATTGCATTGAGTGTGATCTCCCGGCCATTGCATTTCCGTGCTAATTTGATTATCTAGCATCAGTATACTTGTAGGCGTTATTTTTATTTGATTATGCTCATCAAACTTCTTGCCATGGTATATATTTTTAGGTTGTTATGCTTGGACTGGATGCAGCAGGTAAAACTACAATATTGTACAAGTTGCACATTGGGGAAGTTTTATCTACTGTTCCAACAATTGGTATGCTTATTTCCTGCATTAGTTATAATCATTGTATAATTTATTGTTTGTGATATGGATAATTTTGGGCATGTACCTACTAGAATCTAGTGATGTGATTGGTGCTGCAAGTTTAGGATGATAGGATATTTAGCTTCAAAGAAAGACTAGTTTCCAAGATGACCCCTTACACAGTAGATGCATGTGCTTGCACTTTACTGCATTTCTTTACTCAATAATAATTATCATAGTTATTCATCTTGTACGTTCAAAACATAAACAGTTCTCAGGTAGGTTTATTTTCATTCATTTTTTTTATTTTAAAAAAAAAAACATTGGCTAATTGGTGCCAATTGGGTTTTAACCGAAAACCTCTAGATAGGCAATCTAGAAACATATCACCATTCATAGGGAACATGCATAAATTTTTCTTAGGTATAACTACAGATTTTGTAATTATTATGTTCATCCTTAGACAATGAATATACTGGATTGCAGTTTTGACATCTTTACCTATGAGACTATTGTCATAAATAGCGGTCCTCGTTAAGTGTAATGCATTGACATCCATGGGACCATATGTCATTTTATTTCGTTACTGTGTAGGTTTCAATGTTGAAAAAGTTCAGTACAAAAACGTAGTCTTTACCGTATGGGACGTTGGTGGTCAGGAGAAATTAAGACCTCTTTGGCGGCATTACTTTAACAATACCGATGGCCTTGTAAGAATTCTTTGCCTTATTTTTGTACTAAAATAACGATATAACACTTGTAGCTGTTTTTCTCTATAACATGCAATTCTATTGGCAATCATAGTTTATTTATTGTTCACTTATTGCAGATCTATGTTGTTGATTCCTTGGACCGAGAAAGAATCGGTAAAGCCAGACAAGAGTTTCAGGTTTGTTCTTTTATCACATCCGTCTTATGTTTTGTTTTCTCTAGATTGGGCTTTGTGTTTAATCTCATATATCTGTATGTCAGGCTATTATTAAGGATCCGTTCATGCTTAACAGCATCATATTGGTTTTTGCAAATAAACAAGATATGGTAAGTTCATATATTGATCAGCTTTTTGTTTAGTTGTATCATTGTATGTGGTAGGCAATATATCAGAAATGCAAGCAGAACTACATTTTTATGCATTTTGAATGCTACTCAAAAACTTGTGAGAAGTTGATTTAACTTTTGTCCGTGATCATGTTTGCGAACTAATGTGTATTTTTACACTATAGACTTGAGCTCATCCAATGTAATTTAATGGATTGTACATTGTTTAAACTAAATGGGTCCATATTTCAGAAAGGTGCAATGACGCCAATGGAGGTGTGTGAAGGTCTGGGACTGTATGACCTGAGGAACCGAATATGGCATATACAAGGAACTTGTGCCCTAAAAGGAGATGGTCTGTATGAAGGCTTAGATTGGTTAGCGAGCACTCTAAATGAACTGCAAGCTTCAGGGAGACCCACCTCAGCTGCCACTTCATCATTTTAACTGCCAAAGGTTTTACTCTTTTTCTCCTTTTTTTCTTCTTTTCTTTCTTTTTATCTCATTTTTTTTTCTTTATAAAAAGAAGGGCCAAAAGAACCCAGCTAAGCTTGTAAACTCTAGGGAATTGTGTCTCTCCCAAACGCATACTCCGAGTTATCTTTACATTGATGGCTATACTTTTGTTTTTCAGGTTGCTGCTCTACGTATTCTCTGACAAGAGGTGAACTGAAGACTGTAAAAACTTAGACAATTTTTTGTTGTAATCATTCACATTATGGTGTTTTTATATTTATATATAATCCATCCCCACTCCTCACTAAATTACAACAGCCTGTCGTATAGTTATTTACCTGTTTATGGGGAGCTATATTCTGTAAATTAGAAACAAGGCGTTATGTTGAAATATCTAGCATTTGAAATGCAACGCCGTCTTAATATTTTTTTTAACTTTTTCTTTTGAGCGAATTGAACCTTTTATTTTAGGCTTTGATTTCTTTTGAACTTGTAATTTTTTACATTTTTTTTTCTTTCAGTTTTACCATTTGCTTTATTGGTTCGGTAAAGCTTACGCTGCGTTAAACAGTCAACTTAAATCAAAAGGATGCAAGATGAACATTCTGATGCCAAATTAATTCTCAACTGTGTCATAGTTTACCTTTGCGTGTCATTTTCCTATTTATTTGGTTGGTGAGTCGTAGTGATCAATTTATATCCTAGTCATTCTCCTATTATTTTGTAAGGCTTAGGAGAAATGTAGAGCTGTCAACGGATGCAAACGAATGCGGATATCATTAAATCTGCATCTGGAATTAAATTTCGCATCTCAAAATTCACATTTCCATTGATGGATTTTTATCGAATATTCAAAAATATCCGTATTCAAAAGGACATGTTGATATTTTTGGATATTCGAAAAATCCGCATTCGAAAGCTGAATTAAGTTTTTATATTGAAATTTTAAAACAATGCAATTCATGAGGAATTCAAAAAAAAAATCGAACATAAAATCTAATAATCTACGATAACAACAACAAGAAAATAGTATAGAGGACAATTTTTTTTTCATTCTGCCTTTAGGACATTCTTTATTTTTAGACGAGAAGGACAAATAATTTTGAAAATATAGCGGACATCCAAAATTTTGTTCAAGACCATGTTAAATTAGGGCTTTCATCTCTTCACGTGACTAATATGAACGATGGAATGAGTCTCGTTGACGGCGCAGCAGCTCTCAATGATGGTGGCATAGTCGAGCTTGACGACGGCGATGATGGAGAGGGACGCGACGAGTTTGACGAAGATGGAAAGAGGAGAAGATAATGGAGTTCGACATGAAGATGATCGAAGCATCAACGTGTTGCAGCAATGATGGAGGAGTGGTGTTTTGTATGATTAGAACGGGAGGTGAAGAAGAAACAACATGAAATTGGAGAAGAAGTAGATAACCTTCAATAATGAAATTGTTTAGTATCATTTTTTTGAAAACAAAATAATTATTTATATTTCTGCTTCTAATGCTATTTTGTAGTATCATTTGTTGATAAAAATGCATGTTTCAGGTCACAATGTTATTTAGTAGTATGATTTTATAAATTATTGTTGCAGTTTATGAATTGTAGTAGTAGTTTTGGAACTACCGTAAAATTTTGTAGATGAAATGTGTATTTTAGCTCACAATATTTTATAGTGGCATTTATGAATTGTAGTAGCAGTTTCTGAGTTGTAGTAGCATATTTTAAATTGTAGTAGCGGTTTATAAACAATTGTAGCATCTATTTAGATGTGTGTAGCATTGTTACTATATAGTATCGTTTTTTGTTATTTTCTTAATTAAATATAATCATGTTAATGATATTTTATAGTAGCATTTATGAATTATTGTAGCAGTAGTTTCTGAATTATAGCAGTATTTTTTAAATTGCAGCAGCAGTTTATAAACAATTGCAGTATCTTTTTAGATGTGCGTAGTAATGCTATCGTGCAGTATCATTGTTTTTTTCAATAAATATAATTATGTCTGTTTCTATTCATAGTCTTATTTTGAAGTAGTATTTTATGAGTTGTAGTAGCAATTTCTAAATTATAGTACTGTTTTTTAAGTTATAGTTACAGTTTATAAACAATTGTAGTATATTTTAGATATGTATAGTAATACTACTGTATAGTATCATTTTTTAGTTTTTTTAATAAATATAATTATATATATTTCTATTCATAATGCCGTTTTATAGTAGCATTTTATGAATTGTAGTAGCAATTTCTTAATTGTAGTAGTAGTTATAGACAATTATAGTATCTTTTTAGAAAAAGCATATAGTGTATCTCACAACATTATTTTATGGTAGTATTTATGAATTGTAGTATCAGTTTATAAAGTATTTAGCATTTTAGTTTTGTAGTTGGTTTTTACGAATTATAGTATCATTTGTGAATTAAGATTTTTAAATTCCACCTTCTAGTATCGTTTTATGATTTTTGTAAAAGTGTTACCATTTATTTTATTTTTTGAAAGTTTGTGATATTATTTTTCATAGATTAATTTATAATGCTACTGCATAACTTTGTAAAAGTGGTATTGTTTTATTTAATTTTTTGAATATTTATTGAGCTATTTTTTAATAAATTATTATATACTGCTAGTGTGTAATATTAATTTTATATTCACTGAATTTAAATAAATAAAGCACTTATATTTCAATTTTATTGTGAAATGTTGATCTTATCCCGTGGTGGTATTTTATGGTTAAATGATATGACTCGATATCATTTTGTACTTGTTATATTTCTTATATTATTTTCTCATAATAATACTATACAGTATCTTTTTTTACCTGTTGATATTTCTGCAGCAATTGATGATCGGCGAGCACGATGAGATGAGCAACGTTGATGTGATGTGCTGGAAAAAATAAGTGGCATTGTAGGCGGCAACATGCATTGAGTATAAACAAAGGCTTCATATGGTGCGGCGTTAGTCGACGTTGAGAAAACTAGGGTTTCTAGTTAGTGGACGCGATGGCTAGACGGTTGAGGTAGGCGGTGGACAAAAGTTAATAGCGGCACAGACAGCGACAGCGTGAGGAGTTGCGACGGTTGATGTGACAGCGGTAGAGGAGAGTGGAGGAAATGTGTGGTAGTTAGGTCTACAGAAGAGAGGAAAATACGTATATATTTTTGCCCTTTAGCTAATTTCAAAAGCTGGTGCTTTATAAACTAAAAAAGTTCGCAAGTTTGTCCTTTAAACAAAATATCCCAAAAACAATCTATAAAATATTGTAATGAGTTATGATCATATGCATAATTAATCAGTTAATATAGTATCACAATTTGAATAAACATATCAAAAATAAAGAACAAACATGCAACTTAGTAAATAGAAAGTTCTTCCATTACGTTGAGTTATGATTTGAGTGCGATTGAAGAAATAGAAAGTTAAAAGTGAAATTGTGACAATGGAACGACCGAATAATTTAGAGTTAGTAAATAGGGTTTAAAAATGTTGCAAGCCTTATGGCTGTTTCATATGCAGTCCAATGGTAGAAGGAAAAACAACTTTAGAAACAATGTTGGAATGAGTAATATTTTTTTTGATTACAGTGTCTATTTCAAATGAAAATAGAATTATAAAAAATGTACTTAATTTCAGATCGGATGAATATTTTTGGATATGGATACACTCAAATCCGCATCCACATTAGAAAATATTTTCGGATATCCACATCCGCTTTTCGAATATTGAATAATATCCACATTAATTTGGATATAGATCCAAACATATTTTGAATTTTTCGGATATCCATTGACAGATCTAACGTAGTGTCCAATAATGGTGTATTTAAAAAATGACCTTCTTAACGTTCTCTTAAACAGGGGGAGGAAGTCCTTTTACAAGATGGTATTATTGTTGTATTGAACAGTAGGGTTAAACTTCATTTGGTCTACTTTGTCCGAATCTTCGACCTTTTGTATTCCCTAGGTTATACCTGGAGATTTAATTGCGTTCGAGAATGAAAAGGTTAGTCATAGGTTACTTTTAGACAATAGAGTGTAGGAGCTTAGAGCAACTCCAATAGCGCCTATTAAGCCTCAATATTCACTTTTCAGTTCCCATGATTCCATTAGGCTATAACATTTAGAGTAATGTTCAACTTTCAATTCGTAAAACTAAATTGGAATTGGATGCCCATTTAATAGGCGTCCGACCTTAAACGATCATTTAATGAACGTCCAAATTTCATACGTCCATCAAATGAGGCCTGAGGTGAGACATCCATATAATAGGCTTCTAATGTCCAGACGCGTATTAAATGGACGTCTGACCTTCAATGATCGTAAAATGACCACTTTTGACGGTTAGTTTTCAAACTACTGCATAATCGTTCATTTTTTTAACAATACATACCTAAACCCACCAAATTTACCACGAATACAAAATTTCTTACAAAATTCAAAAAGTAAACTATGTCTCACCCATTCGAATTGTTTTTCGAAACTTTATATGGATGATTACTATGAATATCAACAAGGTCAGATTGCTCATCCGTTAAACTTCCACTCCACAGCTGCATGGACTAGTCAAGAAGATAGAGTCTATATTTTGTATACTGTCACCATTCTAATGATTCAGTGAAGGAAAACGACCACATAAGAGAAATATTTCGGACGAAGGTTATAAATTCGTGCAACAAAAAGCATGTCGAGAAGACATGTTTCATGTACGCGATTATAGGTCATTTCTGAAAGATTAATCGACAAACATAATTTTTCGAATCTCGGATTTAGAAAACCAAGGAATTCAACCCTAGTAGCATGGAAGAAGAAGTTGAGCGGGTAAGTTTCTTATATATATTCCATTCGAAATAAATTTAACATATATATGTATTTATTTCATTTAATTATTGAAAATGCAGAATAGAATGGAAAGCAACCAATTCTTAAACTTATTTCTAAGGAAAAATTATCGCAAAAAAACCCTACTTTTACCAGTTTGCAATCTACGATGACTTACTTACTAGTCAACAGAAACGGAGCTCCAACAATGTCAAGACCATAAGAGATGTTTAAACAAAACCGAAGGGGAAGAAAAACTGTAGAGATCATCTTATAATTTGAGTCTAGGAAACGCAGGGATTCTATCTTAAGCAATAACATTGAAGTTGATATGTTTACCAGAAGAATAGGTAAAAATGCTAGACCGATGGATCAACGTGTAGGAAAGAGGAAAAACAATATCCGAATGACGTTGGGTTCTTGAATTAACCAAATGCGAGAAAGACATGTGAAGCTGAATGGTAAATGTTTGCAAGGTCATGCGAACTAGCTTGCTGTGTTGAATCAAGAGATAGAGCGTCAACGACAAGAGTGCTTGGTTATGAAAAAATATTTGACGAAAATGGTTACATTCTCAATTTAGTATTGGATAGAATACAAACAACACGCTATTGGTAGTAGGTGTAGATTGTGTCATATGTGGTTAGGTGTTACCTAGCAAGTTGTATCTATAATTGTTTGTTTTATACTATGTAATGTTTGATATGTTTCAAATGTTAAATGGTGCATCATTTATTCACAATATATTATATTACACAATACCTTTACTAAAACACAATCAAATACATATATTGATACTCCATTACTGCATAAAACATAACATATAATAAAGGGCAAGTGCGAAGACCTCTAAAATATAAAATGGTAAGTAGCGCAAATTATAAAGGGTGAGGAACTTCGTAAATTTTCCTTATCGACATAAACTGCATTCTCTTCCTTTCCCCTTTTAAGTGTGGTGCTAAGGGCATCGCGGAAAGTGCTTACAAATACTATAGAAAAAAACGCAATAAAATTTGTGTGCTTCCTAATACCAACGTCTTTTCACACAATAATTAACCATCGCGCAAACTCGTTTTGCACGGCAAACAACCGCCAACCAACATCGTTTTTCATCTGCTATAGTTCGGTGGTTGATGGTCGTGAAAAACGATATTGGTCGGCGGTTGTTCGTCGTGCAAAATGAGTCAAAATTGATGTCTTTGATAGCCTCTTGAAAAGTCCGGTAATGTCAAAAGTACAAAAATGATACTCGTAGACACTTTTTAAGATTCCCTTAGCATCACAGTTTTTAACCGTCTGTTTCTCCCAAATAAAATTCCCGCTCCAAAAGAGGAATCTTCCTCCTTATCACAACCGCAATTCATGACCTTGTCAGCCATCGATTGGGATCTAATTCTCCTTCGTGGATTTGATGCTTGTTGCTGCGCTGATTGTCAGATCACTGGGTGAGGCTCGAGCTCTAGTGCGTTTAGATGTTTGCTGTTGTCACGTTGAGACGAGGAGATGTCGTGATGAGATCCGAAGCTCGACGTTATATGATGCTCGATGCCGCTTGAAGTAGAGCTGCCGCCCACCGCCTGGAGTTGTTTGAATTGCCTACCTTGTCGTCGCTTGATAAGATGTCGTGTAGTCATGAGTTTTGGATCTGCTGCCTTAAGATAGTTGCGAACGTGCCTGACACCGTGTGTGCTTCACTTGAGAACTAATGCCTGACATCGGTTTTCTTTTGCTTGGTGCTGAGATTGAGATGAATATGATTGTGCCTTGGGCATGGAGAATTATATTGGCTGCTGTTATATCTTGCTTGGCCTTGTTTCTGGATTATTGTTGAGATGGCCGAGGTTTGGAAGTAGTTTATGCTTACGTATGAATGGGTTTGATATTTTCTGAGACGGTGTGTTGCAACGATACCTACCGCTACCTTTTCTGTGTCTGGACTGCTGAAGAGATGAAGGTTGTAGTTGCGAGTTTGCTTTTGATGTGCATAGAAAGTTGAAGATACCAAAAAATTGTTATTGAACTATTCTATTGCTTTCTACGGTGAAAGGGTGATGATGGAGGTTATGATGGGTTGTTCTCTGACACTGGTTTCAGGATTTCTTTAGAGAGTTTTGATCGTATGATTGAATTTTGACATGATTTAATAAATAAAAATGTTGCCACACTTCCGTGTGCTTGATAAATAAAAGTAGCTTTAAAAATATGTACAGCAACTTGTGCTTGCTGCTGTACTTGGAATGATTTCGTCTATGATATTCCCTTCTTTATTTTGTTTGACTATTTCTGGCTTGAGAAAGATTCCACCATATTTTTGTAGTGTAAATTTGGTTACATCTACTACAATATGTAGCTGTACTTCAAGCCAAAAAAAAAAAAAAAAAAAAAAAACTTTGAATGAGAATACACCGGTGTTGAATAATTCCTTGAGTAACATTTCTTTAATATGGATGATTTGGAAAAGTTTGAATGGTTTAGGTGCAGTTCTTTGGGTTTGAATTGTTGTGGCTCAATTTTTTTGTTATCCTGGAAATACAAACACTTAACACACACGTTAAATATAAACATAAGTTTATTAGTATCAAACAGAAATTGGTTGCAATATTAGTTCACAATCTCTCCCGTTGACCATAACAAACATATGTTATTGTTTGCGCCAAAAATGATCACAAACCTCAAATGTTGTGAAAGCACCGGAGTATGAACACAAATTAGCAATATATAATCACAGATCTCAGATCTAAGTAATAGAGGATAAAAAGTGAAGAATAATAAACTTAAAACGGAAAGAAGTAGACAGAGACACAAGATTTTATAGTGGTTCGGCGATCTAGCCTACGTCCACTCTGAAGTTGATGATTTTATTGATGTTCACTTGATGATTTCAATTGATTACAGCAGACTACAGTCGATAATGATGAATTACAGCAGTGAAATTCGTTATTAGCAACAACAATGGAGTTTAGATCTGGATCCGGCAGAGTCTGGGCGTTGGAGAATTCCAAGAAGAAGAAGCCTCTTTTCTGTATGCCTTGGGGCTCTATTTATAGGTGTAGGAGGATGGTATTTCGCTCAGATCTCGGGAGACCCTCTCTGGCACGTGACCAGGTCCGCGCGCCCGAGCCCGTGAAGTTTCGGCCCGATCCGTGATCGGTACGAACAGATTTCGTATCGATCAAGATTTCATCCAATGGAGACGAAATTTGGCGTGGACATTCTTTAGCATGTACGTAGGCTTCTGTGAAAAATTGGTAGCATTTGGACTTGTGGATTAGGAGATATGATCGATACGAATTAGGATATTCGGTTGGCTGTTTCGTTCGACTCCCTTATTTCGACTCGGTCTTGTTCGACTCGATCACTTCGAATTGATGGGAGCGCGTAATCTGGTGGTGACGTGGCGAGCCTTTCTCATGTTGATCCACTTTCTTTGCTGAGTTGGCCGAGTCATTCTTGGATCTCGCCTTGTTCGACTCGAAGTTTGTTGCCCAGTTCGAACCGATCAACAGCTTGCTCCTTCGCATCGATCTGTAGCACGCCTTGTTTAAATCGATGGAAATGGTTTGTTCGTATCGATGATTCTACTCTGTTCGCATTGATGAAAGGTGCACAGTTCACATCGATGGTTCTGCTCTGTTATGTGAATACGAAGTGGACGATCGAGTCGAAATGTGACTCTCTGATGGATGCGAAGCTGAGCGAGTCGAACAGAGGCTCTCTGATGGATGCGAAGCTGAGCGAGTCGAACAGAGGCTCTCTGATGGATGCGAAGCGGAGCGAGTCGAACAGAGGCTCTTTGATGGATGCGAAGCGGAGCGAGTCGAACAGAGGCTCTTTGATGGATGCGAAGCGGAGCGAGTCGAACAGAGGCTCTTTTTATTCAATTTTGCATCGATCGTAACTTGAGCATACGAACTCGAATTGACTTGAAATTTGAAACGTTGGCTCTCATAGCTTTGCTTGTCGTGTCATATCAATTTTAGCTTGATCCTGACTCGAAAAAATTCATCGATATCCATAGTGAACCTGCGATGCATAATCGATATTCGGGAAGGCTAATCATTGTTTTTCAGCCAATCTCTTGATATTTCAACTTTGTTAAAAAGTGGGATAACACTTTGCCTCCCAAAATACGCCTTGCGGTAGGAAGGTGTGTTTTGTAATGCCATAAGCTGGATGTTCATATCCTGTTGATGACATACAAAGAAATTGATTGTTTTATCTGACCGCGAATGACGATCGTTCGGGATCGTATGTCATTCGAGGTAGTACGCGACCGTTCGGGGTCGGATGCCGTTCGCGGCGAATGATGACCGTTCGCGGTCGGGGTGCCATTTGAGGCGATTTGTGATCGTTCGCGATCGGTTGCCGTTCGAGGCGAATTGTGACCGTTCGCGGTCGGGTGCCATTCGAGGCGAATTGTGACCGTTCGCGGTCGGGGGACGTTCGAGGCGATTTGTGTGTGCCCGAGGGGGACTTAGTATCATTAGTGCCAGATCTCACGTTCAAGTGAGTTTCTGAACTGTTTGTTATGACGGTTTATCGCCATCTCAGAGCATGCCTAAGGACCGTTCACGACCCCGTGCATGTGTAAGTGGCTTAGCCGTTATGGAATCATAAATGGCGTGCTTTTATCCAAAATAAGTCTTCCAACAGAAATTTTAAACAAAATCGAGTCTAAACATGAGAAACAGAAAACAGAAACAAAACAGGGACGTCAAAGTGCAAACACCTACATCGATGCGGTTTATAGTCATATCAGAGCATGCTTGAGGATCGTTCGCGGTCCTGTACATGTGTAAAAAGACTAAATCGCGTTGGTGTGGAGTTTGCTACTTATTCGTCATTATCTCAATCAATTGATGACAAGCTGACGCCTCGATCCTGAGCCGTCCCTAGTAGGTGCAGGTGGTGGTCGCTCCCGTTCCACCATTGTCGTTCCCCTTCTTACATACTGTGATAGCAGACCATTCCGGATATGTCCCTCAACCTCATCTTTCAAGTGTCGGCAATCGTTCGTGCTATGGCCATTCAGCTCATGGAATAAGCAGTACTTGTCTGACCTTCTTTCATTGTTGGTCGGATCCCTTCTCATTGGCTTTCGATAAGGAATTTGCCCCCTGGTGTCCTGGTAGATTTGCTACAAAGTCTCATTCAACTCCGTATAAGAGGTGAATCTCGGTTCCTTTCGTGATCGCGTCGGTCCATCACTATTATCCTCAGCTTTTCGTTTCCCTTTACTAGTTCCTGAATCCGCTTTAGGGAGATTTTCGCCCTTGACGGCATAAACATCAACTCCTTCTCCTTCTTCTCTTTCAGCATTTGCGTCCTCTAATCGTAGAAATCCTTCAGCCTCATGATAAAATTCTCCTAGATCCATTGGGAGATCCCTTGTTAACGAATTCTTGAATTTTGTGCCATCAGCTATGCCAGATACAGTTGCCATTAAAACCATGGATGGATCGGGTTGATCCACCGATGCTGCCGCTGCATTGAATCGCGTCAGAAAGTTCCTCAAAGACTCCCCGGTTCTCTGTTTTAGCGCCACCAAACTCATCACATTCTTGGGTCTTGAAATGTGAACCCTGAACTGCGTCATGAACCTTTCGGTCAAATCGGTCCATGTTCCAATGGAGCCACTCTCCAGTTGTCTGAACCATAATGCTGCAATGTCCGTCAAATACAACGGGAAACATCGGGCCATGACCTCCTCCGATGCCCCCAATACCTCCATATGCCTCATATACCGTGTCAGATGAACTGCAGGATCCGTCCTCCCATCGTACGCCTCCAGTGTCGGTAGCTTGAATTCTGGTGGATTCCTGGCTTGCCTGATCGTAGGAGCAAAGGGACTCCTATTCAAATCCTCCAGATCTCTATTCACTAGTCCGCCTCTCATGGCTCGTCTGACCATCTCCGCCAATCTGTCACTATCTCCGAGTTGTAGTCCTTGTCTGCCATTTCTGATTTGCCCCCCGAGTTCACGAGGGATTCCTGAAATCTGCTCTCCTGGCGGAGCATTCATTTCTCTGTCAATGTCGCGTTGCGCAGTCCCACTTGGTACTCCGCCCGGGATTGGACCAACATGTTCTGGGTTATTGCCCCCTAGTTCTGGCGCTACGCCAGATGGTCCTGCTTCGTTCTGAACTCTGGTTGCTCCTTGATCTTGCGCTCCAAGCTGCCCAATTTGAAGAAACAAATTTTGGATCATTTCCTCTTGCCTCTTCATCATTGTCTCTATCTCATCCCTGGTGATGAAGATCGATGTCTGATTCGCACCCGAAGAAGCCCCTTGACTCCCTTCATGCTGGCTTCTCTCTGGCCTAGGTCTTCTGCCTGATTGCCTTGTCATAGCTTTTTAGATCTGAATCTCCAAGCCTTCAAACTCAACTTCCAAATGGTAGAATTCTTGAGTTCAATTCTCAGTTAAAGCACCAAAGTGTTTGCGCCAAAAATGGTCACAAACCCCAAATGTTGTGAAAGCACTAGTGTATGAACACAAATTAGCAAGATATAATCACAAATCTCAGATCTAAGTAATGTAGAGGATAAAAAGTGAAGAATAATAAACTTAAAATGGAAAGAAGTAGACAGAGACACAAGATTTTATAGTGGTTCGGCGATCTAGCCTACGTCCACTCTGAAGTTGATGATTTTATTGATGTTCACTTGATGATTTCAATTGATTACAGCAGACTACAGTCGATAATGCTGATTTACAGTAGTGAAATTCGTTATTAGCAACAGCAATGGAGTTTAGATATGGATCCGGCAGAGTCTGGGCGTTGGAGAATTCCAAGAAGAAGAAGCCCCTTTTCTGTATGCCCTGGGGCTCTATTTATAGGTGTAGGAGGATGGTGTTTCGCTCAGATCTCGGGAGACCCTCTCTGGCACGTGACCATGTCCGCACGTCCAAGCCCGTGAAGTTTCGGCCCGATCCGTGATCGGTACGAATAGATTTCGTATCGATCAAGATTTCATCCAATGGAGTCGAAATTTGGCGTGGACATTCTTTAGCATGCACGTAGGCTTCTGTGAAAATTTAGTAGCATTTGGACTTGTGCATTAGGAGATATGATCGATACAAATTAGGATCTTCGGTTGGCTGTTTCGTTCGACTCCCTTATTTCGACTCGGTCTTGTTCGACTCGATCACTTCGAATCGATGGGCGCGCGTAATCTGGTGGTGACGTGGCAAGCCTTCCTCATGTTGATCCACTTTCTTTGCTGAGTTGGCCGAGTCATTCTTGAATCTCGCCTTGTTCGACTCAAAGTTTGTTGCCCAGTTCGAACCGATCAATAGCTTGCTCCTTCGCATCGATCTGTAGCACGCCTTGTTCGGATCGATGGAGATGGTTTGTTCGTATCGATGATTCTGCTCTGTTCGCATCAATGAAAGGTGCACAGTTCACATCGATGGTTTTGCTCTGTTATGTGGATACGAAGTGGACGATCTAGTCGAAATGTGACTCTTTGATGGATGCGAAGCGGAGCGAGTCGAACAGAGGATCTTTGATGGATGCGAAGCGGAGCGAGTCGAACAGAGGCTCTTTGATGGATGCGAAGCGGAGCGAGTCGAACAGAGGCTCTTTTTATTCAATTTTGCATCGATCGTAACTTGAGCATACGAACTCGGATTGACTTGAAATTTGGAACGTTGGCTCTCATAGCTTTGCTTGTCGTGTCATATCAATTTTAGCTTGATCCTGACTCGGACAAAATTCGTCGATATCCATAGTGAACCTACGATGCATAATCGATATTCGGGAAGGCTAATCATTGTTTTTCAGCCAATCTCTTGATATCTCAACTTTGTTTAAAAGTGGGATAACAGTTATGATTTACAAATAAAGCAAAAATATATCTGATATGTGATACGCGTACATCAAACATATGAAAGATAATAAATGAAAAACCAATCGAAGGCAAAATAACGCTTTGTTGAAATTTAACCTGTAACACACTTAATTTTAAAAAAATCAAATACAAATATACGTTTGTTATCATGAAATAAGACAAGACGTATACTCCACAGGATTTATTATTGGCCTACTTAGGCCAATATTAAGGTCGACCTAGGAGAAGAAATGAGAGGGAATGGTTGTTTAAACTCTAGATCTAGAACTAGCAAACGAAGAAATAGTAAAAGGAGGAGAATTTATCTCATCCCTTTTCTCTATTTAAACAAGCTTACCCCTTCGCTCTTTTATTTTTCATTCCTTCTTCTCTTGCTTGGCTGTGAGCAATTCCATAACCACCCCATTGCTGAAAATTTCCGAACCAAAAAACACATAAAATACAGTAGATTCGATGGTATTCGATATCATTGCAATGTCCGGAGATCAATTCAAGGTGAATATAGGAGATCCCATCAATTAACGTGTGTTTAAAAGTTGCATCCTTGAGGCATAAAATTTTATTTACCTTTTATATCATACTTATCATGTAGTAGATTGTATATACAATCATTTAATATATGCAATAGTTGTCTTTAATTTCATCTCTAATTTAATAACATTGATCCGTTTATATTAATTATCATTGTTATTTAAATTTAAAACTAATAATAAAAAAGAAATTAATTTTGGCCATGCTTTGTTTTCAAATTATATATTTATAATTTTTAAATATTAATATTAAATTATTTAAAATAGTAGTTTGCTAATTTTAATTTAGTTTTATAAATGTAACGTATTTAAATTGTTCGGATCGGTGTAAACTACGTTGAAATCATGTACTCGAATACTGGATCAAGAATAGTCATGCGAATAAAACAATCTACGTACAACTTACGTATTTTATCCTTTTGGTTTCCCAACTATACTAGTATCTTTTATCACTTTCTTCTATAGCATGTCTGATTAATACTAAAATCATTTATGAACCATTTCATAAAACATAACTTCAAGTTCATCAACATTCTACAACTTAAGTTCATACTTGTATAATACTCCATGACATTCTAAGAGTATACATAAAACATCAAAATTTGTTTTACTTAACAAGGATGTTCAAAATTTAAAATTGTTTTAACTTACTACTTTCTTATCTCAAGTGTTATATAAACTCAACTTTTGTAATTTCACACAATAACATTTTGCTTCAAGTTCTATAACGATTTGGAAGTTTCCGACTGTCAAAAATTGTCGAAAATCCTGTTTCACTTTAACAAATGAAATCTACTAAACAACAAATCATATCATGATATACATACCATGCAATCCTAACGCATATGCTACACGTGTCCATAAAATAACTTAACAAATTTCAATAATTTATTAAACTCACTTTACCCCAAAAAAGGAAAACATGAAAAGTTTTAACATTTATTCCGGGCAATTCCACTACCACTCGGACACCTACGTAGCATGCATACAAAAATTTTCTGCACTAAAAGTTCGTATCAAATTTCTTTCCAAAGAAAAACTTTAGAACTAAACATCGAGTTTTATCTCAAATTGCTTTGAAATAATAATGCATCATATATCCTTTGTATATCAAATCATACTTTCGAGATCAAATCAAAATCTGCTTTACTCAAACAATCCTGTAGCATCCCCCACTTAGAAACCCGAAAATAGACGCCGATAATGCTGAAGTCATCAGCAGAACTTTTTTCAAGCGACAGAAGTGAGTTCAGTACATCCAATCATGCCATTCGACGTAACCAAAATCATTTCAAAATGGCATCAAATACTTCATAAATATTGCTAAGTACCATGCCTTAATTTTATAAACCAATTTTTCAAATACTTACTTTCAAATAATACTGCTGCTATTTTCTCCAAAATCTTGAAAAACATTTTCAAAGACATCGGGATTTAAGTTCTCAAAATATCAGTTTAAATCCTTCTTGTTTATAAATCATGTTTTATAGACCATACTTATACAGAATCACTTTCTTATATAAAATCTTTTCACAAATGTTTATTTTGCAAAATATATTATCTTTCCTTCAGATTAAACAAACATCTTTTATTAAAGTTAACTTTTAACCCAACATTGCCACCGAACGTCTTATAATCAAATCGTGAAACTAAATTCACAAGGTGTTCGTTTCAATGTATCTACAAATATTGTGTACCAACCTGCGCAGTGAAAAGGTAAAACTGTTCATAAACTGGTTGAGCATAAATCAACAATCAACAGATGATAGTCAATGCTCATAAACTGGCTGAGCACAGCTAAACAAATTAACGATAGGTAACGAATGAACATCATTAATCCCTACATTAACTAAACTATACTTAAACAATTCACACTTATATAAGTTACCTTATATAAGATATTTAATTTTCGTAGTTATAATTACCTTTAAGGTATACATTTATAACAAATACAAATACGCTCTCACATGTATAATACACTCAACTCATGCTAGGGAATTCCATTACCATATCTCTTAATGAGTTATACCCAACCAAACCCAAGGTTCTCGCTTAACCTTTAGATTTGATACCACATGTAACGACATGCCTTTTCATCCCTTGAATATCGACACTAATACATCCACGGTATTCATGTGCCGAGTACTCAAGTCCCGGAAAGACGAATTGTTAGGGTAAAATAAAAAGGAAAAAAATAGAACAAGAAAGAAGGGAATACAACATCAGAATCTCACTAGCGGAATGGTAATATATAATATCAAAAGAACAGTACAAAGGGTGTAGCGACCTGAAAATTCGATCACTTTGTCTTCGAATATCGAAACATTTTGAAATATAATTAAGTGTTACAAATATGATTTTATAACCTTGTTAAACATCATTTAATTAATAATTAATGATAAGAAACTTTTTTTGAAATTTTTTTACAAAAAATATTTCTTCAAAGAAAAATCGATAATGTGACCGAAAATCGGTTTATCCATAAACAGCTTTTCGATCGATATAAGTTGTTCGAACTCTTATGCACTTGACTAATGTTCAAATGAACACATTATCAACTAATTAATACACTCTCCTCTTCATAAAGCTTGGAATGTTTTAGAAGCTTCCATATAGATAAGAGATATTATCATGAGAGGGGTATAATGGTAATTAGCATGAAGGAGAAGTGATGTAAAGGAGAAGTGATGGAAGGTGAAGCTTCCATGGCGTGGTAGGAGGAGGTGAGTGTAAGCTTAGGAAACATCATTCTTATGCCTATATAAGGAGAGGTATAACATAGAGCTAGAATCACAAATTCAAAGCTATAGTTATCATAAAATCAATGGCTTCTTCTCCTTCTTCATCTCTTATGTTCTAAAGAAAATTATTCCAAATCAATTCCAAATCCACTCAAACTTGGAGTAGAGCCTTGGGATAATATTACAACACCTTCCACCATGCCAAAAGTTGAAGAAGCAAAGCCATGCATACCCTGTTGATGAACACAACAGGTGCATCCTACCCAAAATATACACCCATGGATGAACCATCACCTAAACAGGTCATCCGCTCGCACCTCTAATCTCCTAAACTCTTTAGACACCCTATCCCTTAAAGGCATATATACTCTCTGACCATATCGATCCAGAACTCTATCTTTATATGGTGGTAATCCAGTCACCTTCTCGAGTATGTCCGGACACTCTCCAGCTATAAGCACAGATGGCATCCTATCATGTGGAATATCGAGCGAATATACCAGGCTCCTCTACTGGTAGCCAATCTCTACCATTTGCTCCTTCATAACCCTGATCATCATCAATGGCCTCTCTTAGTCCACCACTATTCCGTTTCTCCTTCATCCAGTCCATTCTTAAACTATAATACCAACCCAACTAACCCCAAATAATCAATGCCTAACAAACAAACAACCATGACTCAAAAAGGGCAAGGTCTCGACAAACCACGTATAGGATGGCTGAGCCTTTAACTAGGTCTATCACGACCAAAGATCGGTAATTATCTCGAGTCTCTACCCCAATATCTAACCATCGGATCTAGATATAAAAGAATACGAAACCTCGATGTTAAATAAAACACGTATGGAACCACCGTATATGGAAAGCATATCTCAAACGGTGATGCCATTTCCCTTCTCTTTCGTTAATGGAGCAATCGAAGAAACCAGAACTGCGATCAATGCATACGCTTCCCTATCCATCCCTACCCAACCGGTACGGGATAACCCTTCAATACTGGGTACTTCTCAATCATCCTCTTGAAGCCCTCGTCAATGTGGCGAATCAATTGACCCCTAAGATGATCTCTCTACCCAATGATAAACTTCAATCCTTTATGTGTGGAGTATCAATGGGAATAGACTGTACCTCGATATCATATCGAATTCGACCACACACTCCAGTATAGACATATCGCCATACTTCAAACCAACGAACTCTCTAACCATCCTCGACTTCAGAAAATTCGAGACAAATCTTCTTCGAAGCGAACTATGAACTAGTCCCAAGGAAATTGATCCTCGGAAATCAGAGCTATAAAAACACTCCACTAGTTCACCATCCATCCTTGGAGTCATCCGGAGGCTAACTACTACCTCATGGCGCCATTTAGCTCCAAGTCATCGAAGATCCTTCTGCAATAAACCAACCAAACTTGCTTCCCAATAGCCGATTCTGTTCCAAGGAATGGCCTGCCTCCTAGCCTCTCATGGTCTATGTACAGCTCGGCAAAGTCAACTCTAACCAATTGCACTTGAGCACCATAAATATCCATAACAAACTTGGTATCCAGGAAATAATCCGCACCAACTCTACGAACATATCCTATCAATCAGGGATAATGGCCTCAATCCTGCCTAATACTCAACTCTAAAGATAGAGTCAGTAGCAGTCTTTCTTACATGCCAAATCATCCATATTCTATAATCAGGATGATCCGTCTCTCACAAAGAAAACTGCATCCATAGCGCTCATGTGTGTACCTAACTCATATACTATATATAGTACTATATAGTTTTGGAAACCAAAATGTATAACAAATACGAACTCTCTCATATATATAAACTCTCTAGATCCAGTCTAAGCAACAACTCCTACCTTATCTCTACTGGATCATAGTATCAACTAAGGTTAATCGGGTAACCTTTGCTTTGATACCAAATATAACGACCTCCCTACACCTACGGTGCAGAACGGTAGTCAAAAGAAAGAAAAAAAATAAGATGAAGAAATAGGAGATAATAGAATGGAAAAAAGAAAAAGGAAGCATCAAGTAACCAAATTACCTGTCGCATATCTCACATCGTATCAGATTAAATATAATAATCGATACATAAAACAATAGAGACAGTAATAATAATGTGAAATAATCTTCGGAATAAAGATCCACAAAGTTATACAACACCATAGTAGTGTTTGAACAATGGAAAAGTAAATTCAACCGGTACACTACCTCATAATAGTAAATTAACATTTTCAAGGCTCCGTGGTGTCACATAGCAGAAATATAATAACAAATGCACATACAACTATAGATAACCATCAACTCATGTCGGTCCACCTGTAGAACTCCATAATCATCCACCTGCTCTCAATCTTCTCATTTAAGAGTACCCGAGATAATAAGAAGCAAATCATAAAACCTCTGGTCAGACAACAGTTTGGTATGAGCGATGTCAAATCTCAAAATACTATAAAACTCGATAATAATATACGAAATAGAGGGTACATAAACCATACCTGACCTGTCCCTACAACCACAGAGTCAGCACATAAACATAAGCAATATGCTACTCTATAACATTGTAAAAAGGGTACACCATACTCAGTATCTATTAGGGTGCCTAGGTATCTCCACCTACAGTCCCTACTCTATACTAAGTAAACTCTAGGTGTCTCGGTATCTCCATCTATACCAACTCCGCATTAAGCCAAGTCGGGGTATCTAAGTATCCCTACCACAATAACTAGCTAGTGTGACATCCCTAGGGTGACAGATGACTAGTGAGTAACCATAACAAACATATCATCCATCAAACGATACCGATTGTCACCCGATGTGCTAGATATATGATGACTCATATGACCCTCTGAGATTGTCAAGGACTAGAGGAAATCCTGGTTCTTGATTGTGTTAACCGTACTCACCGGTTAGAAACCCTGCACGGTTGTCTCTTGTGATAGCTTTAGACCACCTGACCTAGACCCTGCCGGTCCAGAGTAAAGACTGGCACTACCACCCTTCAGGTGCCCCCGCATATGGTACCCTTGCTTTGAACCCAACCAGAACACTCTGAGTCATCAATGATCCCTAGGCAAAAACACATCCATCGAGCCCTACTCACTCGATACGAATCCGAGCCATACTTGCTTACTAAAATTTCTAGTCACGAGCCCTAACACTCAACCCAATCCACTATCTATAGCCTTGCTCCAATCCGAGCTGCCATCTTCGATCCTGTTCTCCGCCTGAGCTCCCAATCGAAGAACCCTACTATCATGCCATCCGAAGCCCAAGATCTAGCATGATCCATACAGTCCTGATACTATCATCCTGGAGCCTACTCCATACATTATCGAGTCACTATCCGCAATATCAAACTACCAGGTCGAAGCACCACATCCCTACCTCACCATCAAAATCACTAGGTCGAAGCACCACATCCTTGTCTCACCACCAAAATCACTAGGTCGAAGCACCACATCCCTGCCTCACCATCAATACCACTCACCATAGGGTCATAACATCATTTCTCTAAACTGGTCGCATGAAAAAACCATCACATCGTGCACCCTAGTTTCTCATCAACGTCAAATCCACTATCAGCCAAATCACCAATAAATAACAATGATGGACATCGACCACTCTACTATGGTCAATACCATCCACCTTGGTCTTGTACTTAACCAAACGGTTAAGTCCAGACCAAACGGAAACGTCCGACATCAACTCTAAAGTCCAGATTCATCAGCACGTATCCCAAACCCTCTTCTACAGCTCATCTTGTTCATTAGATTTCCGCATGTATGGAACTCCAACGTATAAGATGCTACCTAAAATCAAATCACCGCTAATCAGCGTTTTCAACCAAAACAGCCAAATAACAAACAACCCAAACAATCAAACATACATCCAAACATACATCCAAACATCCATACATCCATCCAAAACAACATACATACAATATAACAAACATCCATATCAATTAGTGTGGGAAATAATATCAATAATAGATCTAATCTAATAATTCCCTAACTATGGCACGATGATGGAAAATATATGATATTCTTTATAAATCATTTAAAAATAATTATATATTCTTTTATAAAAATATAGTTGTTGTATACATATAAAAATACCACGTTTTAAAACCAAAAATCATTCCCGAGCGTCCATATGACAATAAACAATCAAACATAGTAAAGGAAGAGACAATATCTCTCATCTAATCCAAATCTATCCAAACCAGTGCCAAAATGTAGATCTCGCCATCGCGAGCACAACGTAAGAAACCGCATCCAAAATGGATCTCGTATGCAAAAGATATGTCAAATATAAGAATCATATTATTTAAATGATTAATTAACTGAATTAAACCACCAATTACTGTCATTGCCTCACTAATCCTTCTTCCTCTTTTATTTCAATTGCCTGTACATGTGCACGAGGATATGCACACCATGGCCGCATCTTGGATCGTTGATTTCTTGGCCGATAGTTGATCAAATCGAGATCCGTCTTCGTCGAATTGCTCCTCTTACAAATCTCTACGCCATGGACCCATCACCATCCCAATCACATAGCATATGCAATTCATGACCTGATGGTAGTGTTCGTCCACACTATTCGACGCATTTTTCTCTACTTGACCGGTCGCCATCAAATTGAAGCCAAACGCTCCCTTTCACATGAGAATCACACTGCAAATCTCGAATCCACCTATCATCGCTCTAAGATCGAGCAAAGTCAAATCCTAGTTGGTTGTGGATTAGTCGATCTCGGCCAAATGTCGTCGATCCAAAATCCACCATGGTCATTACATAGCTCTCGTCCATACGACCTCAACGAATCAAATGGTACGATTTATCATCGAGTATTTTGGGAGAAATGAAATTTTGAAGTGGATCAGCCATGGATTCTTGTTCTCTGATATGAACAGTGAAGTGAAATTAGAGAGGGAGAATTCAATTTGGGATTTATATTATTTTAATATAGCGATCCTTATACTCATTTCAATTTGCAATGTCAATACGAACTCAATGGAAGTGGTCTCGAGTTCTGATTCGGTCGTATGCAAAAAATCACATTTTCAGGCCTTTATTTAATTAACGCTTAAATATTTAGATAAATGATTTAAATATCCGATTGTTAAAAATATGGGTCGTTACAGAATACCTCGACGCTGAAGAAGAAAGAGCAAAGAGAAAGAGGATTTCGGGGGAGGTTCCTCCCATAAGACTCAGAAACACCCCCAGAGAGATTCCTCTGAGCGACATGGAGCCACTACTTCTATTATTCCTCCACGTTCTGAAGCTCAAACTACTATTATCCAAGACACTCCTTCATCACGGACCATTACAACTGTTGCTACCTTTGCTCCTTCTCAAAGCATCTCAACACTTACGCTTCTGCCTAGTTAATCCCACCTCCAAGCTGATTATCCATACTTATACTTGCATGGATTAAAATTTGATCACGACATCAAAATCATTACTAGAGAAAGTGCGGCAAAAAACTTGGAGGCAGTGCAAAGCGATATGGACTCGATTTTTAGATGGCAGCAATTGTGCCAAGCTCTTTCTAAGATCATCAAGATCAACTTCACACCAGTTGATTTGCTTGATAAAGAGAGCATAAAGCCTGAAGATGCAATTAAAGATCAAGATGCTGACTTGATCAAAGTTAAAAGAGATCTCGCACTTGAACAGAAAGCGAGTGCAGACACTTTGATGGAAGAGATGAAGCGTACCCATACCAACACAGAGATAGTGATGAGGAATAATTTTAGGGCCGCTCATATTGAAACTGAGAGCTATAAGGAAGAAGAAAAGAGAAGGCTGAAATTATAAAGGTGAAAGACCAAGCCCTTTCCGGATAGGCGTCCGAACTTGAACGCCCCCGCGAAGAAGTGCATAAACTCCATAAGGAAAACCAAGAGCTGTCTAGAAAGCAGGACACTCTATCATCCGATAAGCTTTCAAATGACATCGAGCTTGTTGTCTACCGAAGCGAGTTGACCGATCTTGAAAAAGCCCAGGATGCCTAGAACGAGAACATGGCCCATAAGAGGGAAGACCTTAACCAAGTTCTCCAACATTTCTATGTGAGTGTGATTATGCACAAGGACCTAAAGTGATTAGGAAATGATTATCCTGCCACCCTTGCTGACTCGTGGGAAGAAGTGTTGTGTCGAGTTGGAGCTATTTCGAGGCCAAGCTACTGGTGCGGTATTTGAGTGCCGAAGAGATATATGTGCTTGCCGAAAGGAAAGCAATCCTCACTGAGAAGGATGCCAAGGCTACTACGACCCATGTTGGCCCGAGCTCTTTGGGTTAGTGTGAAGTGCCTGTCCACAGTCTGGGGCTCTAGGTACGATCATCCCTTCTTTGACTGCACTACACGAGTCTTATTTTCTTATTTCAACAGTTGGGTAGTTCCAAAAAACCGGAGAGTATGAGATTGATGTCATACCAAGGAGTCCCACTTTAGGTATTTCTCTTGTTTCTCCCGTGCTCCAGCATGCCGATCTCACTCGTGAATCAGTTACTGAGCTGTACCATTCTCTCTATGAATTCATAGGTCCACTTGACATCCCACCTTTACCTCCTTCTTCTTAGAGCACACAAGTTGAAGTGATCTTCATACCCTCTACTGCTATTTCCACAAGCTCAACTGCTGCACTCCAACCTTCCACCTCCGGGCCTGGATCCGGTGCCCAACAGATTGCAGCGCTGTAAGGGTTAGAGGAGATTGTCGTATCGTAGGAGGAGGATGTTCAGATAGCTAGTTCTACCGATCCAATCGAGGACAAGAAAATGGTGAAGCGGATTCAAGAGGAAGAGAGAGAAGGCAAAGCTTAAAGCGGAGCCAGATGCTGTAAAGACCAGGATCCACCTATTCACCATTAAGACTAACAACCGAAGTCTGCAAGTGAGTCGATCGGTGGGTCCAAGGAAACCAACTCAAGCAAGGTGGTGGTGCAAAAGAAGACCCTGACCCAACCGAGTAAGAGTGGCAAAGGAGGCAGCAAGAAGAAGTGATGGGCTCGAGCATCATCAGAGCCGGGTTTGGTGGTTCTTTTAGTTTGTGTCTTTTGACTTTTTGAGTCTTTTTGTATAAGTACAAAGTCTGTACTTAGCAGCTTTTCTTTTGCTGTTGCGCTAGTAGAGTCTGTACTTTTGCTTTTTGGTGTTCAAACAGGCTGACATTGTGCAGGAACGACCCTCGCTTTTTGATATTGTACATAAATTGATATTAGCAATGAAAAGATTAGTATTTCTACTATAATCTCGTCTATGTACTTCTCTACATTCTATGTATAGTGCCTGTTTATACAATTGTATGTGTACATAATATGATTGCTCATCTTGAAATTTCCATATTATACATTGTTGTACTGTGTGATATACGATGCGTTTATTTACCGCAATTCTATGCATGTAAATGGTTAAGTAGTGTAGCTTTCAAGTATTTAGTTTTACCATTTTATTTACCTCTATTCTAGCTCCTAGAATTTTTGTTTGATGTAACAGAACTGTGGAGTTATTTTTATTTTGACCAAGTGTTAGTATGTTGTGTGCCCCCAGTCCACGGAGTTGGTTACTCCAAACACTCGATGCAAGACCGGGCGCTCTGGGCTACTCTTTGGATGCCCCCAATCAAGGATGTATTACAACTCCTATCTTCGGGAGCTGCAATCTAAATGCTCGATTCTGAGCACTGCATACTTTGGTTACAACTGAGTTTCTCTGAGTTTGGTATTAAGGTTCTATTTGTAAATCAGCCTTAGTTTTATGAGAACCGTGGACAACTCAATTCCTTGGATTTTCCTTCAACGTTGCCCATATTTGGGCGATGTTGAGTTTTGGGTGGCGGGGTGTAATGACCCTAATTTTGACTACCATTATTTAGAACATCTAATTAGATAAATTAAAAAAAGTAATGTAAGGGGATAAGAAAATTGAGATTTGGTAACTATTAGGCTGCGCCTTCGTTACAATTAGAGAAATAAAAGGTTAGAATAAGAAGAAGGAAAATAATAAGGGCAAATGGAATAGCCTTCAATCCTACCCCTTAAACCCTTTTATCTTCATTTCCTTCATTCATTTACACACATGCAAACTAAACATAAAGAGAGGCCGGACATAGCAAAGGGAAAATATGAAGGAAACTAAAAGATTAAAGAATCGAAGCTAAATGAAATCAATCCTACACCAAATCTCATCTTTCTCATCCAAATTAAGATTAATAATGAATATACATCTCACATTTTTTATTTATTTTGGTTTTAAGTGTAAACTCGTTTCATTTGCAAGAATTATGCCATGTTTTAGTAGTTTGAATGAATATACGCTTGCTGGTGATTTTCTAAAATTTAAATATAAAATTTAGTGATATGTTTAAGTTGGAAAACCTATCATATGGTACCAAAATGACTGTAGATTTGATATGATGTTATAAATATTATTTTAGAAGTGGGTTTTTAATTTCATAATTTTCTAAGAAAGTATGTATTTCGTATGAATTTTCTAAGTGAATAAATTGGTGAATTTTGGGTCTTAATTATTAAAAATAATTAAAATAAATTTTTGGCCCTAAAATTTTGTATGTTGAAGAGCATGATTAACTTGATTTATTTTGATTATTGGGGATTTTTACTAAGTGTTTGGGAATGATAAATAAATTGTTTAAGTCTAAAGGGCTTATCTGTTTAAGTAAAATGTTTATAATAAGGGTTAAATGGTAAAAATATTTAGCATTTAAAATTATGGCATGTGGTAGTTTTCCTTAGTAAAGAATTTGATAAAGTTTTGATAGCCAATAAGGTTTTAACAAATTATACGGGTTTGGTGAAAAGAAAACACTTTTTATAGTAATCTTGCAGTTTTCCATATATTTTCAACTTTGCCATGTCGACTTTACTATGTCGATATTGGAAATGTCAAGCCCATCTCACCGCATCCCGGTGTCATTTATGTGAAATAAAGCAATGTCGTATGATGTCAACGAGTTTGGCATGAAGCAGATTGGTTTGAAACCTCATCAAAATTGAAAAGGCAGATATGGGTCTTCGATATGGGCCTGTCGAGGCGCATGCATGCCGCATTTTTACTAAGAAGCATGATGCCGTGTACACTTCTTAATGTTTTTGCCTCATCGAGCTAGATGATCATTGAGCTTACCCCTTTCCGTTTTTAACTAGTCATCGAGCCTAGTCTATGCCCCTTTTTAACTAGTTATTGAGCTTAACCCATAATGCTTTTAGATATGCCGACGACATAAATATCGACGCCATATCTACTAAATTTTATTCAATCAACAAGGCATTGATGCCAATGTTTTTTAGAGTCGCCGAAGTTAATTTTTTATAGTTTAACACTATAACTTATGAAGTTATGGCTTCGACATTATCCCTATATATTTTCAAATAAAAGACTTAGACATGATTTAGAATGGGAAAAGATCTTTAATGGAGATGAAGTCGCCAAGTTTTATAGTTGTAAAGGTTTTACATAGTTTTGGCCTTGTAGCCTAAGTTTTGAGAGGGTCGAAGACCCTTATGGTTTTGAGTTTCACCAATAGTGTTTTATAAAGCATATATCATGGCATAAATATTTTGAGTAAAGTTAAGTACCAATGTTTTCTTTGTTTTAAGTATGATTTTAAGGATTAAATCATTTACAAGATTTTTTTTTCAAGGAAATATGGATAAGGTAGTTAACCTAGAATTTTACTAAGAGCATGACTTAGAGATTAGAAAACTAGATGGGACTGGTGTAGGGTTGCACTCTATACTTTAGCTAGTAGCCCCTAGCTAATATAAGTCCAAATTTCCAATGTGTAGGGTTTTATTATAGGTAAGACTAAAATTAGGTTATACACAAAAAGGAATATACAGAGTAAAGATATGTTATTGGTGAACGTGCAAAACCAATAGGATCAGTTGACCCTAGAAGTAAAAGTTACGAACAAACCGTCCAGTTTTCCTTTAACAGTAAGTTAGAACGTTTATTATGTCTGGTAGGCCTGAGTCAACCATAGGTTTATAGTCAGCTTGATAAAACTATGATGTTGGGACATATAGTCCACTAATTATCTATTCTGCAGGCATACGTGTTTTTGTTATATTGTTTATTTTAACCAGTTTTGTTATAGGATTTTGATTGCAAAAGATATGCTTTTAAAGGATATTAGTAAAGGAAAAACATGTTCCACTATCACTTAATATCAATAAACCAAGGTGTCATATTATTATTCACACCAAGCTTTTTGTCTGACTCGAAGTTTATGTTTACCCTTTAAACTCTCACATGCTCAAAAATTAATTTGATTAGGTTAAGAGTTAAGGGTTTCAAGTTTAGTAGGTTTTAGCAAATAAAGCTTCTGAAGACGTGCAGGAGGAAAAGATTAGCTATATATGAGTTTATCTATTTATCTATTCCGCTGTGATTGAATGTTGTATGTAATGGAAGATGTTATGGCTGTCTATTCAGTGACTCTGATAATCCAAGGAGGCATCTTCATATATCACTCTTGGCGTATTTTGTAATAATTATATCTATCTGAACCTGGGCAGTGTTATGGGATTAGATACTAAATATGAAATGCTGATTTGAAACGTAATGAGAAAAGTTGTTTTGAAATTGCGTTTGAAATATTTCATATTCTTGTGCTTCTGATATTATGGATACCATTAACATTGCAGGATTTTGTTACCGAAAATTAATACTATAGATGATTGCAATCTGTAGAGGTTAGTTTCGGGCCTCAAAATGGGGGATGTTACAACTTGGTATCAGAGCATAGATTTATGTTAAACTTAAAAGAAATTTAAACCTAAAAAGATTTGTAAAACATAAACCAAATGAATCAGAGAATAAGATTGGTGTATGGGACAATGCTATAATAACGCACTTGTATTTGCTATATATAAGTATACTATTTATCTCTATTCTCCTATCACTCTTAGACCATTCTTCCATATATTACTAAGGTTCGAATGCAGATTAAATGAAAGTAAGATTTGGAGGCAGGAAATTGAAGATTGAATCTCGATGGAGGAAGCACCACAACTATTGGAAATGCTAGGCCCAATACTTAGGAATGAAGAGATGCTTGCTTTCTTTGGTAATAACAAAGCAGTGGAGGCTCAAGGTTGCCAGAGTCAGAAGAGGAAATTCTTTTATAAGAAGGGAGCTAAGAAAAGTGGAGCTACCAAGAAGGGAAAGTCCGAGGTTGTGTGTTACAAGTGTGATAAGAAAGGACATTTCACGAATGAATGTCATTTTGGAGATAGAAAGAAGGTGATTGGGACGAAGAACATCAAGTGCTTTAAATATGACCGGATCAGACATTATAAGAACCAGTACAAGGAGCCAGCCAAAGCTGATAAGGACAAGGTGTTTGCATTTGAAACTGGCTACCTCGAGACCAATAACCGAGGAGAAAGGAAAAGCTATGATGGAAGGAAGACTTTTGATTCATGGTATACCTGTTAGAGTTCTATTTGATACTGGTGCATCACATTCTTTCATATCTCATTGTTTGGTAGATAAGCTTAACCTAGAACTCTCATACCTAGTTACTTCCTTAAGGGTCGTGAATCCGATAGGAGGGTATGCAACTCTTGGGAAGAGATGTGACCATTTAGAGTTTGAATTATTATGTCATATATTTTCTTGCAGTTTGCATGTGTTTGATTTCGTAGGATTCAGGATTATTTTGGGTATGGACTGATTAAGTAAGTATGATGCTAGAATATTTTGTCACGGTAGGAAAATATAACTAAGACACCCTAGTAGTAGCGATCAGATTATATACTCAGTAGAAAACCCATGTTTAGATGTTTGTGCTTTGTTTGGTGCAATGGAGGAGGAAGATGAGTTGAATCGAGTTTTCTTCGTTAGAAAATTTGTTGATGTCTTCGATCCGGTGACAAGATTACCGTTGAAATGAGTTATTGAATTTAGGATAGATCTTGTACTAGGAGCTGAACCTGTAGTAGACCACCAAGTAGGATGACACCTACCAAGATAAAGGAGTTAAAGGTGCAATTGGAGGACTTAGAAGGGAAAAGTTTTATTAGACCAAGTAGTTCGCCTTGGGGAGCAGCTGTAGTGTTTGTTAAGAAACCAGGTGTGGATCGTATGAGTGGTTAGTAAGCCATTCGGATTGACTAATGCGCTAGCTTTCTTTTTAGACTTAATGAATTAGATCTTTTGAGAGCACTTAGACAGATTCATATTGGTATACATAGATGACATTTTGATATATTCGAAGGATGAAAGAGACCATGAATTTCATCTTAGGATAGTGCTTGAGACACTAAGGCAGCATCAGGTAAAAGCAAAGTTTTCAAATTTTCACTTTTGGAAGGAGGTGAAGTTCCTTGGTCATGTTGCCTCAGAAAAAGGGTTGTCGGTAGATTCTGCTAAGATAGAAGCAGTTAATAATTGGAAGGGACCTGAGACAGTGCTCGGGATAAAGAATTTTTTTCGACTAGCTGGCTATTACCGGAGATTCATCAAGGATTTCTCACGGATAGCAGCACCGATGGTTAAGTTAACAAGGAAAGAAGTAGAGTATGTTTGGACCGATAAATGTGAGAAGGCATTCCAGAAGCTGAAACATTTATTGACCAATGCACCAGTGTTAGTTGTTCTGGATGGGAATCAAGATTTAGTAGTGTATACAGATGCATGCAGAATTGGATTAGGAGCTGTGTTAATGTAGATGTGTAAAGTAATTGCCTATGCTTCTTAATAACTCAGACCATATGAGGTTAGATATCCAACACATGACTTAGAGTTAGCTGTAGTAATTTTTACTCTAAAGGTGTGGAGACGTTACCTTTTAGAGAGAGATTCAAGTTGTTTACGGACCACAAGTCATTAAGATACTTATTCTCTCGGAAATATTTGAATATGAGACAGTAGATATGGCTAGAGTTTTAGCCGCTTATGATTTTGGAATTGAGCATACACTGGGGAAAGGAAATAGAGTAGCAGATGTGCTCGGTAGAAGGCATCAAAATGCAGTGTTAGCAATGATAGCTAAGTGGAAAGATTTAGAAGCATTGACTATATGTTATGTGCAGTTAAAATCTACGGCAAGTTCGAGTCAAGAAACCACTATGTTTTCATGTTTAGAAGTTCGACCGGTAATGACCGAAAGGATTGCTTCTAAGTGAGGAGATGATCCATTACTAGCTGAATGAATCAGAATGTTAAAGTGTGGAACCAAGATTGATGATTTAAAGGATATCAGTTTGACCAAAATGGGTTGTTGAGAAAGAAAGGAAGGTTAAGTGTTCCAGATATTGAAAATCCAAGGAAGGAAGTTCTTAGAGAATGTCATCGATCGAAGTTTACTATACATCCAGGAGGAACTAAGATGTATCAGGACATGAAGAGAAGTTTATTCTAGGAAGGTATGAAAAGAGATGTAGGCTTATAGGTAAAGCAGTGGCTTAACTGTCAATAAGTAAAAGCCAAGCATCAAAAACCGAATGGATTGCTTCAACCTTTAGATATTCTAGTTTGGAAGTGGGATTTTATATCTATGGATTTTATAGATGGGTTGCTAAGGTCGAATAGAGAAAATAAGAATATCTGGGTTATAGTGGACAGATGGACTAAGAGTGCACACTTTATACCCATTAAGTTGACTAGAACGGCACCGGTTCTAGCTAAGTTATTCATGAAGAATATAGTTAAACTACATGGGATTCCAATAGTATAGTAATTGACAGAGATTCCTTGTTCACTAGTGAATTCTTGAAGGGTCTATAGAAAGTTTTAGGTACCAAGCTCAAGATGAGTTACTGTAATGCCCCAAAATTTTGAGGAAAATTATTTTTATAAAATAATTCAGTTCTAAAAATATTTAGATAAAATGTTGAAGGATTTCTTGATGAAATGATGTGCAAAAGTATGTGTGCACATGCACACTGGAAATGGAACAAGGAAAAGGTTTAAGATCTCTGAAAAAAATGATGATAATAAAATAAATAAATAAAGAAAGGAAGCATTTCAAATATGATTTTGAAATATGAATTATTAAACCAATTAAAATATGTTTTTCTGTATACATTGAAAGTAAATACTCTTTATAAAATTGGATATGTATACATACTGAAATTAAAAATATATTAGTATCAAAAAAAATGAAACATATAATGTGAATATTTTTACAGAAAGTAAGGAAGAATTAAATATATATATATATATACACACACATATGCTTATACCCAGATACATTTTCTTTGAGCAGAGATACATTGAAACTAAGCAAGAAAAATAACACTAAAATAGTATGAGGTAAAATATAAGTAAGTAAGTATGTGTAGGTAAAAATAGTAAAGAGGATTTTCAGAAATGAATAGAATATAAAATATAGTAAAGTCACACATTTAACATGACTTGAGCAAGTATTCAAAAAAAAATAGCCACTTTTCTGGAAAAGCAAAAGGAGGAAAGTACTGACCTTAATTAACTAGTATGGCCGGGGTATTAAGGATGGAAATGTGGATACAAAATGTATGATACTAGACAGGACAGAAATGGAATTTTATCTTGATAAAACCCTAGTGAAAATGCTTATAAATAGGTAGTTATAACCAGAAAATCATTTTACCCGAGTTGCTTAAAAAATAAAAAATTAAAAAAGAAGAAAAGAAGAGGGAGAAACATATTGGGATTTTTGAGCAAAGGCAGGAAGAATTTAGGTGAGTAATCTCACTAGATTCATGGCATTAATACCTGATAAGAGGCAGCCAAATCTTTATGTTGCTATTGATATTTTTCTGGTTTTTGTTAAACACAGTTTTATTAATATTCTTTGAATGGTTTTGATTTGATGTAATGTTTTGTTATGGATGCTCTTTGGATGGCCTTGATCTGATAAGATGTTTTATTATGGATGTGCAAGTTACTGTTTTATTATATATTTTTAAATAAATAAAAAAAAACTAAGGCATCAGATCTTGAAATCAGGGGAAGAATACTTATATCTGATATGGAATCATGGCAATTAAACCTCAATAGAGAAAATAAAATAAGCTGCAATATACATTGTATAAGTGCTGAGGCTTTAGAAAAGATATTAGGGATGCAATAGAGATTTCTATGTGCTGAATCCCTGATTAAAATAGCAAAAATCTACAAGACAAAAATTATGATTCAGCTAGATCTTGAATCTGGTTCAATCATAGTTATTTGCAGATCATAATAATTCATTATGCCATGTTCCTATTCTCAGTATAAATATTCTTGTACTTAATTCAAAGATCTAGCTATATCTGTTAGCAGTATCCTTGAAAATAATTATTTGTTTGGAAAAATATTCTTGCAGTATTACAGGGGGTGTTTCAATGAACACAGTGACATATTCACTCACCTATCTGATAATAGGATTAAATAAATATAAATTTAGTGAATGAACTAAGAACTGTGAGCCAAGAAGACTGCTGGAATGCTTGTCATATTTGAAGTATGCAAGTTTGGCACATGGTTTGTTTAAGCCCTGAGATCTTTGTGCAATGATGTGAATTAATTCATTGCAATGTGTCCCTGTGATTCCTTGATAGCAGATGAGGCTAGGATTAAAATGGTATATTTGTAAAGGCTATGCAAAAGTCATGAAATAAGAATATGAGTATTTCTTAGATTGTTGATTTGGAACCATGAGTGTTCCAGGGCATCTGATTGCTGCAGATTGATGTGAATGCTTGCATAAACATGCTTGTGCTAATGGTTAATTTATGAAGTCTTTGCTTTTGCATAACAGTTTATCTGAAATATAGTAACATAGTTGATTTAAGAAATTGCTTAAGCAACTGTTTAGTGCTTATGTATCATTTATCTGCTTAATATCATGAATATATTGATGTGCTCATACCAGATCATTGATCTGACCCTTATTTGCTCATGGCATATGGGGGTGTCTCAATTCAAACTGAGGCAGCCACCAATGCTTTTTCAGGGGATGTAAGACATAAGTAGGAAAGAAGATTATGGCTAATGAGAAAAATGGAAAAGCATGCTTGTTAGTTTTAATAAGAGCATAGGATGATTTATCTGCATGAATTCATGAAAACTTATGTTTTTAAATTTCTTGTTATGTAATGAATTTGCTATGTTTGTCTGAACTGGTTGTTTTCTGTTACATTTTGTTATGAATTAAGGTTTGAGAATTTAAAGATTATTTGAGTTATGAACAAGAGAACCAGTTTAAAGTATTATCTACCAAAATCTGAAAGAAAATGTATATATATATATACTTGAGCAATTAACCAACATATTCTATACTTTACATTCGTCAATCTGGTGTTATTAAAAAAGCATAAAGTTTGGGGTAAAATATGGTTTAACCCAGAGTAATCTTTCAAGTATTTAGTTATCTTTCATTGGAGAATTTTGTAAAAGAATTCAAGTCCATTGTGAGCTGTTTTGTGAAATGTATATATCTTAAATAAGGCATCAAGTAGTTTATATATGAATAACATTTTAAGAGACATGGTTGATGTTTGCCTGGTTGATCATATTGGTCTGAATTTCAGCAGTGAAATGCATTACAAAACCTCTTGTCCATTTAGCAAGTGTTCAACCCAAAACTTCCTTTCAAATGCTATAAATATATGTGCATTTTGGAACTGGTTTGTACTATCAAACCAGAGAACACTCTGCAATCAAACCTGGCTCACCAAAAAAATCCAGGGATTGCACCATTTACAAACACTTTCAGAAAGATTTAGAAACCAATATGCATGAGAACAAAACATGGGTTGATTTATGGGATAAGTAAAAACAGATGAATCTCAAAGAAAAAGATTATGAGCCAAAAAGATATAAGTAAATATCATTTTCTAGTCTTAATCAGATATCAACATCTGAACTGTACAAAAATAATAATATAATCTCAAGCATTCAGAGATTATCTTGTCAAGATAAATTATTGATAAATCTTAATTTGAATAATTAAAGTTATCACTATAAATAAATATGAGCAGGATCTACTCATATATTATAAGTATCAAAGACATGAAAATTAATAATGGGATGAGAAATTCAAAATTCAATTCAAATCAAACAGAAGATGCTCTTGTTTACAAAATTTAAATATATGTATACTTTGATTTAAACAAGAGGGACATATACATCATCATATGTATATGTATATTTCTATGATTAAACTAATATACTTATATTAATAGGAATATTAAATCCTGGACAAATTGTTTGAAAAGAAAATGACTCTGAGAATATTAATTATAGGAATGTAAAAAAAAAATTCATCAAAAATTAAGGCAAATCTGGAGGGTCATTTCAGTTACGCTTACCATCTGCAGGCCGATGAGAAAACAGAAAGAGTTAACAAAGTCTTGGAAGATTTGTTAAGAGCTTGTGTGTTGGATTTCAGAGGATCATGGGAAGACCATCCGCACTTAGTCGAATTTTCATATAACAACAGTTATCAGACTAGTATAGGGATGGTACCTTTTGAAGCTTTGTATGGAAGGCTATGCAAATCTCCCATATGTTGGTTAGAGACCGGAGATAGATTAGTTCTTAGTCCATATTTAGTGAGAAAAGCCGTAGAAAAGATTGAGTTAATTCGGTCTAGAATGAAGGATGCTCAATCTTGGTAGAAAAGTTATGCAGATAAGAGACGGAAAGATTTAGAGTTCTCAGTTGGAGATCAGGTCTTCGTCAAAATATCACCGATGGAAGGCGTAATAAAATTTGGGAAGTCAGGGAAATTGGCACCTTGATTTGTTGGACCATTCTTATTATAGAAAGGGTCGGAAAACTCGCTTATAGGATAGAGTTACCAGATAGTTTAGTAGAAGTCCACAATGTTTTTCCTGTTTCTCATCTAAGGAAATGTGTTTGAGATCCTGAGACTACCATTAGTTCAACGGTATGGAAGACTTAGTGGTGAAACTAGGCATAATCATATGGCCAGTTCGAATAATGGATAGAGATGAGAAGAAATTAAGGAACAAGGTAGTCAGATTAGTAAAGGTCCAGTGGAGTGATGACGAGAGAGACTGTACTTGGGAAACAAAGAGCAGAACTAAAGACATTTATCCTGACTTGTTTGATGGTATGTTTTACCTTTATGTTTGATTGATGTATGTACCTTATCGTAATTTCAAGGACGAAATTCTTCAAAGAGGGAAGTCTGTATGACCCTAATTTTGACTACCATTATTTAGAACATTTAATTAGATAAATTAAATAAACTAATGTAAAGGGATAAGAAAATTGAGATTTCCTAACTAAGTTTAGGCCGTGACATAGTTAATAAACCAATTAAAAAAGGTTAGGATAAGGAGGAAAATGATAAGGGCAAAATGGAAATAGCCTTCATTCCTACCACTTAAACCCTTTTGTCTTCATTTTCTTCATTCATTTACACACATACAAACTAAACATAGAGAGAGGTCGGCTTTAGCAAAGGGAAAACAAGAAGGTAACTAAAAGATTAAGGAATCAAAGCTAAAAGAAATCAAGTCTACACCAAATCTCATCTTTGTCATCCAAATCAAGGTGAATAATGAATATACATTTCAAGTTTTTGATTTGTTTCGGTTTAAAGTGTAAACCCATTTCTTTTGCAAGAATTATGCAATGTTTTAGTAGTTTGAATGATTATATGCTTGTTGGTGATTTTCTAGAGTTTAAATATGAAATTTAACGATATGTTTGAGTTGGAAAACCTATCATATGATACCCAAACGACTTTGAGATTTTGATTTAATGTTAGAAATATCATTTCTGAAGTTGGATTTTAATTTCATAATTTTCCAAGCAAGAATGGATTTTATATGAATTTTCTAAGTGAATAAATTGGTGAATTTGGGGTTTTAATTATTAAAAGTAATTAAAATAAATTTTCGGCCCTAAAATTTTTATACATCGAAGAGTATGATTAACTTGATTTATTTTGATTTTTGGAGATTTTTCCTAAGTGTTTAGGAATGATAAATAAATTGTTTAAGTCAAAAGGGCTTATTTGTTTAAGTAAAATGTTTATAATAAGGGTTAAATTGTAAAAATATTTAGCATTTAAAATTATGGCATGCGGTAGTTTTCCTTATGAAAGAATTTGATAGCCAATAAGGTTTGGACAAATTATAGAGGTTGGTGAAAAGAAAACACTTTTTATAGTAATTTTGCAGTTTTCCATATATTTATAACTTTTCCATGTCAATATTTGCTATGTCGAGCTCATCTCACTGCATCCTAGAATCATCGACATGAAACAAAGCAATGCCGCTTGTTGTCAACGAGTTTCGCATGAAGCAGATTGTTTTGGAACTTCGTCAAGGTTGAAAAGGTGGATAGGGATCTTCGATATGGGCATGCTTAGGCGCATGCATGCCACATTTTTACTAAGAAGCATGATGCCACATACACTTCTTAATGTTTTTGCATCGCCGACCTAGATGGTCATCGAGCTTACCCCTTGCTGCTTTTAACTAGTCATCGAGCCTAGTCTATGCCGCTTTTTAACTAATTATCCAACTTAATCCATAATGCCTTTATATATGCCGACATCATAGATATCGACACCGTATCTATTAAATTTTATACCCTTGACGAGCCAATGTTTTTTAGAATCGTCGAAGTTCAATTTTTATAGTTTAACACTATGGCTTATGAAGTTATGACTTCGACATCATCCCCATATATTTTCAAATAACAGATTTCGACATGCTTTAGAATGGGAAAAGATCTTTAACAGCAATGATGTCGTCGAGTTTAATAGTTGTAAAGGTTTTACATACTTTTGGCTTTGTAGCCTTAGTTTTAAGAGGGTCGAAGACCCTAATGATTTCGAATTTCATCAATAGTGTTTTATAAAGCATATATCATAACATATGTATTTTGAGTAAAGTAAAGGACCAATGTTTTCTTTGTTTTAAGTATGATTTCAAGGGTTAAATCATTTACAAAGATTTTGTTATCAAGGAAATATGGATAAGGTAGTTAACCCAGAATTTTACTACGAGACTGACTCAGAGATTAGAAAACAAGATAGGACTGGTGTAGGGTCGCGCCCTATACTTTAGCTAGTAACCCCTAACTAATATAAGTCCACAATTCCAATGTATAGGGTTTTATCGTAGTTAATAAAGGTAGGTTACACACAGAAAAGAATATATAGAATAAAGATAGGTTATTGGTAAGCGTGCAAAACCAATAGGATCAGTTGACCCTAGAAGTAAAAGTTACGGACAAACCGTTCAGTTTTCCTCCAATAGTAAGTTAGAACATTTATTATGTTTGGTAGGCCCGAGTCAGCTATAGGTTTATAGTCAGCCTAATAAAACTATGATGTTGGGACAGATAATCCACTGATTACCTATTTTGTAGGCATACATGTTATTGTTATATTGTTTATTATAACAAGTTTAGTTGCAGGATTTTGATTACAAACGATTTACTTTTAAAGGATATTACTGAAGGGAAAACCCATTCCGCTAGGCAACGTGGTCTCACTTAATATCAATAAATCGAGATGTTACTCACACCAGGCTTTTTGTCTGACTTGAAGTTTACTTTTTTCTCCTTAAAATCTCGGGTGCTTAAAATTTAATTTAAGTAGGTTGATGTTTGTACCAAAATTGGGCACAACACTCTTCGGATGTGTTTGAAGAGATAAAATGAAGAAAATAAATGTAGAATGAGGTAGATCTAACAAACACACCAATCAACAGATAAGAAAATGCACAAAAAAAGACGAATTTAGAGTGGTTCGGCGTATTGCCTACGTCCACTATGAAATGACTGATGTTTATTGAATTTCACTCGTTGTTTACAAGAGATTACAACAGCACAACTAAAGATTAATAATGATTTCAGCAGCATAGAGAAGCAAAAAGTCCATTTTCTGTAGGTCCGAGGTCACTATTTATAGGTGTAGGCAACAAATATCTTGCCCAGGTCTCGGAGGACTTCTTCTCTCATGTGGGTGGGCCCACGGGATCGAGTTCAGGTGATTTTGACTCGATATCGGAGTGATACGAATGGAATTCTTATCTATCAAGAATTGATCCGTTTTGGCTGAAATTGATCTGGTACATTCTTAACGTTGTAGGTAAGCTCCTGTGAAAATTTGGTGGCATTTGGACTTGTAGATCTCGAGTTATGATCGATGCAAGCTTGGATTTGTATGACATTGTCGTCTTCGTGTCGATACTATTTCGCGTCGGTCATGCGTGGCTCTGTTTGTATCGATGCTTGCATGCTACTTCATATCGATGGTTGGAGGCCGCCTTCGTATCGATGCTTCATGTTGCTTTCTTCGTATCGATCGGTGGTTGTTAATGTTCGTATCGATGGTGGGAGATCGATACGAGATGGATGGAGGGAGACCGATACGAAATGGACATTTGTTGATGGATACGAAGTGTTGTTAACATGATAGATACGAAGTAGCTTCATTTTGATGGATACAAAGGAAGTTAGTAGGCGATGGATACGAACTGAATCTCTATTGGGGAATGGATACGAAATTGGATGGATACGAATAGAGTTGGTTTTCTCAACCTTGATCGATCAATATCTTGAGCATACGAACTCCGATTGACTTGAAATTTGGAATGTTGGCTTTTATAGCTTTGCTTGTCATGTCATATCAATTGTAGCTCGATTCGGACTCGGGCAAAATTTACCAGTATTCATAGTGAACCTATGTATAACCGATCTCCAGGACAAACTGTCATTGGTTTCTAGTCAAGTTCTTGGTGTCACAGCCTTGCCAAAAGGCAAGATAACATTTGCCCCCCAAAGTACGTCTTGTGTGAACATGACGTGCTTTGAAAAGCTCTATTCTTTATTTTGAAAAAGTTCTATCCGATTCGCTGAGTAGTTGCTATCTTTTCGTCAAATGATGCAACCTTTGATTGAAACGACAGTGATGTAGATGTCGAACTGTTGATTGTCAATGATCATGCAGTGTTTTGTTGTAACTGAGTGTTGAGCACTAGTAATTTGTTGTTCACTATTGTAATCATCACTTGGTGAGCATCCAACTTCTATGAATTTTGAAAATTGAATATTAGTTCGTCATACATGCATGTATGTTAACCTGACTCCCATTAACGTTTGCATGTTCACAAGTTGTTGTCAAGTTTTTTGTATAGAGTTTCATATTGATCCTCTCCTGGATCGACATGAAATTCAAGTTGTAATAATGCTTGATGGTCGTTCTGATTCATTCCTTCGCATCAATCCTGTCCTGGATCGATCTGGCATGCATTAAGGTAGACTTTGTATCGATGGTTATCGATACGAGATGGACTCACATAAGGTTTGCTTCGCATCGATGGATACGTAATATTGGGTCTCGCATTGGTGTATACAAAAGTAATGCTTTGTATCGATGGAATTGAACAATCCAGACATAATCATGCAGTGATGCTTCGTGAAGGATATGCCATGCCTCATTCCTTTGTTCAAGAGGGATGCCTTGTTGTAGATAACCTTTGATAGGAGTCATCCGTGACTCCTTTTCTAGCTCCGCCTCTAAGATCTAATCGATCTTCATCCGTCAATGCTTGGAATAATAAGTATTTCAACTGGGACAAAGTCTATATGCCGTGCATCCCCGGAACTGGCTAGCTTGGCCAGTGACTTGGCTTTTTCATTTTGTTCTTCGAGGATGTGTGGTATGGGGTAATACTCGAAGTCGGCCAGTAGCTCTTGGACCCAGCTAAGATAAGGAGCAAGACGTTGCCCCTAGTCAGATAATCTTCCCTGACTTGGCATATTACTAACCAATAATCACATAAGATATGCAAAGTTTCCACTCCTAGTTTTATTGCAAGTTTGAGCGTGGCGACTAAGGCTTCATACTTAGCTCCGTCATTTGTTATAGGGAAGTTGAGTTTGAGGGTGTAGCAGATCGATCGTTCCTCAGGAGACATTAACGCAACTTTGATGTTAGAAAACCGATCATTGGAAGTTCCATCTATGTATGTTCTCCATCGGTTGGATGGTTCTCCACTATTCTTCGGATAATCGTCTGATGCAGTGAATTCAGATATGAAATATGCTAATGTTTGACCATGGATAGCTCTCTAAGGGAGATAAGTGATATCAAATTGGCTTAGCTCAATATCCCATTTGAGTAACCTTCCAAGCATCTAAGGTTGCTATTTGACCTATCGTAACGGCTGGTCGATATAGACGTTAACGGGGTGAGCTTGTCAATAGCTAGCCTTCATCATATACAAGTCTTTGGATTCGTTTCTCTTCATATAGCATTGCGATGCTTATGGCATGTGCTGACACGACCCAATTGAGGTATAGATCTTCGCGCTCCAACGGCTTGGGTAAAATGGGACGTCTCTCAAAGCGATCTATCAGAGCTGGAATTGCATCAACGTAGTTGTTAGTCCACTCAAAAGTTCTCTTCCCCTCTTGGTCAGGTTGAAGAAGATAATACACTTGTAGATGGTCCTAGAGTGGAATCAGCTTAGGACGCTAATCTTTTGGCTTAAGTTCTGTACCTGCTTGGTTGTCCTCGGTGCATAGGTGTCTCTAATTGTCGGAATTTTTTGGAAATTAGCCTCAATTCCATGAGAATTGATGATGAAACCCAAGAATTTTTCTGATGCAACGATGAAAGAGCAACTCAAAGGATCAGGTTTTATTCCACATTTTTTGGAGAACACTGAATATCTTTGCCAAGTCATCGATGTGGTTGTTTGATAGTCGTGATCTCACAAGTATATTAACCATATATACTTTCACTGATTGACTGATCTGATTTTTGAACGATATGGTAACCGTCCTTTGGTAAGTAGCACCAGTGTCCTTAAGTTTGAATCCATGGATTGCAACATAGCACTATAGGCCTAGGTCAGTAACGAAACCGTTGCATTTCTAGTCTAGGACATGCTTCAGTATCTGATTGTATCTAGAGTTTACGTCCATGGAAGTGAGTAATTCATGTCCGATGGTCGAGTCCACTGGTTGGTTGATCCTTGGAAGTGGAAGACCATGTTTCTTTATGCCTTGTGCAATTCTGAGTAGTCGACATACGTCCGCCACTCTCCATTTGTTTTTCCTGTAAGCAAAGGATTGGATATTCATTTTGGGTAGAGGGTATCATGGATAAACCTATTGGTTTTGAGTAGATTCGCCTCCTCTTTAAGTGCAGCAGATCACGTCGCTTCGTTTTTATTCACTGAGACATGCCTCGGGTCAACATTTAATGCAGGGTTCTCAATGGTTGGTGAGAGTCCATATATATATATGAGATCGAGTCCAAGCGAACACATCAAGATTCACCTAAAGTAAAATAGTTAACACTTTTATCATCATTGCGATGAGTTGTGATCTGATCTTTAGTACTCATGATGGATTGTAGGCACTTCATGTGCTTATTTGCAATGGTTAATGATTAGCCTTATAGGCATGTTGAATCAAAGGCTTAGTAGAGTTTAGCCTTGTATCGCGTGCTGCTGCATAGCTGGCTCCAGCTATGAGTTTGAATCTACTAGTGTTTTCGAGTGATGCGCTTTCCATTCAATGCACTCGCGATCCATTGCTTGTTGTAAGGGTCGGAATGATGATCAGTTGCCCATAAGTCCGGGTATTGATCCGATGATTCTATCTTTAGGCATTCTTTCGGCCGCAACCTAGAGTTGTTATGAATATCAGGCATGAGTCATAGGTTCAAGTTGTCATAGTCAACTGTTGGATAATCACTCTTTTGCCCCTAGTCTCGGGTTGGCGGATGCATTACGTGGACGGTCGAGTCTCATCCCCGCTGTGTTTATACTATAGTTCAAGCTTTAAGAACCAGAGTTGATTGAGGAATGGTTGAATCACATTCATCTTATCTTCTTGCTCATGCTCCCAAGTCTGGGGAATATCTCGATAAGTGGTAAGGTAGATAATGTCCGCTTTAATTTTGTATTCTATCCTGTTGAACCATGGGATCGAGTTAGCTGATGGAAGGCTGAGTTGTGCCTATCCTGCATTATGTTCTAGTTCTTTCCTCTAGGCAGAATACTTCGTTGCTTCACCGACATCCGAACATGAGCTAAGTTCTGGAAGGTCAATCACATTCACATCGCTGCTTATGTCGCCATATTCTAGGCAAAAACTGAAGAGCGAATCATCCAGTCAGATCCAATGCAGGATTGGTGCTTCCCTTGTCGAATCGAGGGTAAGAATCGGTGCGTGGACATTTAGGTTACACTTGTTGTGAATTGCTCGTTTAGTCGGATCATGGTAAGAGTCAAAGAATGAATGGTCGCATTGCATTCTTTTGGAGTTAGGCGATCAACCACGTCCATTTCGATTTACGTTCTCCCATTAGATCTAGGGATAAAGTCAACTCAAACGCAATCATGTCATGCTCATCTGGTCTCATGCTCTTCCTGAAGGATCAAAGGAAGGCGATGGAGTATGAATGGTCAAGTCGCACTCATTCGTGATTTATTCTTCTATCCATGCTATGTTGGTCAAAGGTATTCGATGGACGTTTGGGTCACATCGATTTGTATCGAAGAGGATCGATATTGACCATCGATTCAACGACACGATGCAGAATGCTCGGACCTCATCACCTGTCGAACAAATGGTATGATATGAAAGGTGCAAATCGATATTACCCATCGATCCGGCGGTACGATATAATTGGTTTCCCGTAACTTTGGGCATCATTGTGATTAGTTAGCATTAAGGCCTCCTTGTAGTCGTTGCCTTAAGTTGTAAAGGACGTTGAGCTGGAGATGTAGCGAGTCACCTTTCTCTTCTTTCAGTGATTTGTGCCTCTGCCCCCAGCCTTGGGTTAGCAGAGTGAGTTTGTGGATGGCTTAATTGCATCTATAGTGAGTTTATACTCCTCCTGTCGAGTTTAGGTCAGAGTTGGCGAATGAATGGTCGAATCACATTCATTCGTCTGTCTATGCTCGTAGTCGCACTCTGAGGATCAGAGTCAGCTAAAGGGCCATTCATCACACCTATTTGATGTTTATACTCCTGTCCACACTCTAGGGACTAAGATTTTTTTATATAGAAAATGGTCGGACCGCATTTTCCTCGGTCAATTCCTCAACCTCCAGTCAAGGGCAAAAGTCGAAGTGTGGTCGGTCACATTACAACAACTTTAATTTGATGCTTCTCCCACTGAACTATAGGTAGGAATTGATTGGTGGATGGTTGGGTCACATCCGTCCATGTTGCACGCACAACCCATCGGATCATAGGCGAGGGTTAGCGGATGAATGGTCGTGTCATGTTCATTTGCAGTAGGATGGGTAGTCACATCCATTTAGAATAGGACGTTCAGCTAGGTCGATTTTACGAATCTGCGTCTCCCTGTCGAATCAAGGAAGAAATTTTGTCTTGTAGGGTTGGAGCGCATCCCTATAAAATTATGTTATGGGTCCCGTGCCAGGGACAAGAGTTGATGCATGGATGGTCGTGTCGTGCCCTCTTAGTGCTGGATGGTCGGATCGCATCCGATTTTGTGTGATAAGTGTGCCCCCAAGTGAGGGTAGAGTTGGAAAGCGGACGGTTGAACCACATCCACTTTTTATACTACAGGACTTGCTGAGGAATCAGAGTTGGTAGATGGACAGTCGAATCGCATCCCTTCTGGTATTTATATTCCAATCCTAACTTTGAGGACTGGAGTTGGTTGATGGGTGGTCTGTCACACCCATTTGGTCTTTATACTCCAGTCTGCGCTCTCGGCACCAGAGTTAGTTGATGGGTGGTCAGTTACACCCAATTGGTGTTTATACTCCAGTCCGCACTCTGGGGACTTAGAGTTGGTTGATGTTTATAATCTTGTTCACACTCTGGGAATCTGGAATTAGTTGATTGGTGGTTAGTCACACCCATGTTGGCATTTGTGCTCTAGTCCACGCTCTCGAGACTAGAGTGAGTCGGTGTTTTATACTCCAGTCCGCGCTCTGGGAATTTGGAGTTAGTTGATGGGTGGTCAGTCACACCCAATTGGTGTTTATACTCCAGTCTGCGCTCTTGGGACCAGAATTAGTTGATGGGTATACTCCAGTTTGCACTCTGGGAATCTAGAGTTAGTTGATGTTTATACTCTAGTTCACACTCTGGCAATCTGGAGTTAGTTGATGGGTGGTCAGTCACACCCATTTGGTATTTTAGGATTATGTCCGCACTCCGGGGACTTAAGTTGTTTTACGGGTGGTCGGTCACACCCGTTTTGATGTTTATACTCTAGTTCGCACTCCAGGAATCTGGAGTTGGTTGATGGGTGGTCAGTCACACCCATTTGGCATTTACAGTCTGGCTCGCGCTCTCGGGACCAGAGTTAGTTGATAGGCGGTCATTCACACCCATTTATGTTTATGTTTATACTCCAGTTCGCACTCCGGGAATTTGGAGTTGGCTGACAGATGGTCAGTCGCATCTGTTTAGGCTTTAGGATTTCGTTCACACTCTGGGAACAAGAAGTTGATCAGGTATGTGGACAGTCGTATCACATCCACCCTGAGTAGGCAAGCGAAGTCGTTAGATAGACGGATCCACCCTCCTCGAGCTTGTAAATATGAAAGGAGAGGTCGTTAGATGGACTGATCCATCCTCCTTAGGTTTAGGTTGAACACGGGCGAAGTCGTTAGGTGGATGGATCCACCCTCCTTAAGCCCATGTCGTAAGTTTATACTCCAGCTCGCATTATGGGAGCCGGAGTTAGTTAGAGGATTGTCGTGTATCAATCCCTTTTGGCTGCAGTGTGATGGCTTGTCCCTGAGCTTGGGGTTTCACTTAGCAAGTGATCGGTGGGATCCCGATTACTTTCCACTTATCTGCCCTCAACGAAGGATGAGATTTAGTTTATGGACGGTTGGATCGCGTCCATGTTCATTTGGATTCCGCTTTTGCCAAGCCTAAGGAGTAAGATTAGTGTTCTTGCAAGCTTTGAGCTCGAGTAGAGGAGAGGATGGTCGAAATACATCCACTTTGAGTTGTGCATTTTCCCTTAAGTCAGGTGCAAGAATTAGAGAGCAGACGGTCAAGTTACGTCCACTTTATACTTTGCGTTCTTCCGATCGAGCTGAGGAAGAGAGTTGAAATGATGGCTCATGATGGTTAGCGAGTAGGCAGTCAGTCGTTGATCACTTTAAATTGAGGGTTGGCCCCTGATTAAGTCGGTTTACGACATGATTGTCTTGCAGAATCACAGACGCAAACTAGAGACTGAATGGTCAAATCATATCCACTTTAAACATGTGTTCTCAAATAACCCCAAGTGTTTAATGTAGGATTGGATGCATGGACGGTCACGTCACGTCCACCCTTGGTATGATTCTGATTTTACTGGGCATCAGAAGAAGCATAAGTATTTTGGCGAGCTTCAAGTATGAGATGAAGAGTGCATTGTTGGGACATATAACTCCAATTTTTTCTCAGATCTCCTAATTAAATGGCATAGGAGGATGAGTGGATGGCCAGTTGCATCCACTTTGTACTAGAGTCCTGACCTTGTCGGCATCTTCCGCTTTGAAACCCTGCCCCTAAGTCAGGGGCATATAGTAGTCGATCAGTGGTTCAATCATGCTCGTCATAATGATACCTCAATGACTTGATCATAGTCAGCATAGGTTGTTTGGCACCGAACCTCGAGTACTCGGTTACCTGCACCATTTGCAAGTAGTTTAATTCAAGTCGGTCATACTTTGCAACATAAATGAAATTGAAATAGAAATAATTAAAAAGAGATCAGATCAAATCTCATTCATAAGTGAAGCAGCGTCGTATGCTCACTATTGCACTTCAGTCCAGCCCTTCTTAGTTGGAAGTCTAACGCAAGTGGTTCAGTTAATCAAAGTTCTTGATCGATAGGGGTCGGGGGTTCCCTACCCATCGTTTTATGGGGCTTGCACATATTGTTGAAGCTTTCCTTTTCGGAGCAGCCTTATGGCGCTGGCGTCCTTGGTAGCCATTTAAGGAAGAGGAGCTTCCCGATTTAGAGTATGGAGTAGGTTTCCTCCTTATCTTGCCACATTGATCCTTCATCTGGTTCATCAACCCAATATTGGATACGATATGTTGGTGTAGTTGTTCGCAGCTATCCGCCAGTTCTTTTATTAAGTTCTGGAAATAACCTTTTGTGATAAATTCATTTATGAGTGTTGGTAGCAACTGGCTATGGATTTTGATCAATTCGAGGCTTCCAGCTCCATTATTCCCTTCAGCAATTCGAGAAGTAGAACTGGTATATCTAACCACGGTTGACAGTCTTCTATGAAGAATGGGGGAAGACATCTGCATTTGATGGCATTCATCACCCTTGGTGGAATCCATGCGCCATCCTCACTTCACGAGGTAGTGTCGGAGGTTGTATTCCCGTAGTACACCGACATGGTCAGCATGTTGAATTTTCATCGAAAATTTTGTATGTAGAACAGTTTCAATGAATGGGTCTCAATTGGGAATGATACTCCAATCGTCATTGTCAGGTCCATTTTCTAGCTATGCAGCCTTGTAACACTGGTGAATGATGTATACACGATTGCCCAATGTTCGAGTGGTTGGTAATGCCGATTGGATGGTGAGTTGGTTAAAATGGGCTGATAGATTGGTGATTATTTCTAATTTTCACCACTACAAGAATATATACATTTCGTAGCACCCATTTGCAGGGTTTTAATGAAAAAGCTGCCATTAGCTAGGTAATTATTAAAAAAATAATCGTTAAATCGCTGCTGTTAAACAAATTCACACATTTTTAATAAAAAGCGCCAAAAAGAAAATGATGCCGCCTTTCTTAGAAGTCGAATCCCTCTTTCTCCTACAACTCTATAATCCCAAATCTCATTAAAAATCAAACTCTCTTCATCTAAATCTTCCCAACTCTTTCGTGGATCGCAAGCTTCAACTACCCTTCTCTCGAGCTTCAGCAACCCTTCTCTCGAGCTTCAAAAATTCTCCAGCGTTCCACTCAGAAGTCGTCGTTCTTCATTAACCGTTCTACATCTTTAAAGATCCTTCGTCGTTAGTCTTGAAGGTACAATCGTTTGATTTAGAGCCTCCATATTTGGGTAATCTTACCGTTTCTCGATTTTTAGATTTTTTTTAATTTACAAAAAGCTTTAATTTATAGTTCAATTCTTATCTTATGTTTTTGATAACCTGGTGTAGGAATCTATGGTTCATTTTCTGACCTTGGGCCGAATTCCCCGTTGCCCTTGGGATTATAGAGTACAGATTTTGCTGTTGTTTGAATATCATTATTAATATCTCAGAGTTTGTGGTGGTTCTTCTTTGTTTAAGTTGATACAATTCACTAGAACATTGAAAAAAGGTTATAATGATCAAGATTAAGTAAAAAAATTTAGCTTCTTTTGCAAAGCTGTAAATATCCTTAGGTTGAAATTAAAAATGAGTAAATATGTTGTTTTTTGGTATATGGTATGAGATATTGGGTTGGGGGATCATATAAGTACTTTTAGTGATGATGGGGAGAGTTGAGAAAGGATAGAACATGGTGGTTAAGGTCGTGTGAGCTGTGTTTATTTAAGCTCACATGCTCATGTTCTTCTACATCATGTATATATTTGTTCAGGTTCAAGTAGTCCCACTTGTTGACTTAGAAAGATAGTAGCGTGTTTATCTGAATTTTGTGCTTTATGTATTTCGTGAGGGTCGGATGAATTTAGTTCCACATGTGAGAATTAATGAAAAATGATCTATAAATAGTCATTAGAAGCTTTTTGAAAAAAAAATAACAAAATTTGTTTGTTCTTTAAGCAAAAGTGGTTAAACAGGATTCAACATCATGTTTTACGCTATCATATAATAGTAAGTAACATTTTCCAATTAGAAAAGTAAAAACGTTAACCACAAACTTCTATTTTATAAATTTAGAAATAAACAGCCTACTTAAATACCAAAATCAGAAGAGGGGCAAATATTCAAAGGGGTGCCAAGAGCATCCAAACTGTAAGAAAAAAGTTCATACTCATTTCTTGTTATCACTGTTTTTATATGACATTTTATTTCAAAACAGTAAACATCTAATTATCATTGTGGTAAAGAAGTTACTATATATAACCGCGACGAGCCATTCATTCATCAATGTTACCCATGTACTTGCCCATCCAACACCTATTGTCCATCTGTGGAAAAAAACAAGGAGCAAATTGAAGTCTAAATATTCGGTTGAAAATTTTATATTTTGTTTCCAGTGAACTTGATTTTTATGTGATTTTCCAATGACAACAAGGCATAATATGCAACATTTGTGCATTTTTAATGTGATTTTTAGTTTCTTATATGCAAAATCTCCTACCAATTTTCTATGTCAGGGTATATACACAACGTAGTTTATGGTTCCTGATGTTTATGTTGTATACTGTTTTCCAATTTAAGGTCGAGTACAGAAGCTTGGGTACATAAGCCTCTCTTTCCAAGCAGGTATACACTTACTGTTTCAATTGTTGTTCCTTTTATAAAATAAAACCAATAGTTGTAAGCATATATTAAACTGAAGCCATTAAAACCTATAGTTTCTTAATTCATGTTTCCCAATGAAGAACATGTGATCTGATCACATCTCCTTATCTCAGCTGCGCGATCAATCGTGCTTTGGGTTTCTAGTAGGGACATGATAAATTAGACATTGGAAGTGTTTCCTGGAGATTTGACCAGGCAACTGAGTACTCGGCATCCAGAAGTACTCGGCATCTAATAGTACTCGGCATCCAGAAGTACTCGACATCTAGTAGTACTCGGCATCCAGAAGTACTCGGCATCCAGTAGTACTCGGCATCTAGTAGTACTCGGCATTCAGTGGCACTCGGCGTACAGGAGTGCTCGGCGTCCAGGAGCACTCGGCATTCGGTAGCACTCGGCGTCTGAAAGCGCTCAGCATCGGAAGACGTTCGGCATGTACAACTGCTTGGCATGGCTGTGTTGTTCGTCATAAGCCATCGTTCGGCCAAAGGCACTACTCGGCTAAAGGCAACGTTTGGCCAAAGCTCTCGTTCAGCCAAGAAACATCGTTCGGCCAGAAGCATCGTTCGGCCAGAAGCATCGTTCGGCCAAAGCTCTCGTTCGGCCAAAGACATTGTTCAGCCAGAAGCATTGTTCGGCTAAAGCCATCGTTCGGCCAGACACCTCGTTCGGCCAGAAGACATTCGGTTTCAACTGATATTCGTTCTACTCTTCCCACGCAGCGAGCGTATCGTTCGACATAGAGAGGGTGGTTCGGCATCCAAGTGATCGGCCTATTTGGTTCGGCATGCGGCGACCACTCCATTTGGGCCAAGACGTTCGGCTGCCGAGCCCACTTGGGAAGTCCAACCCATCTTTGTCTATAAATAGAGGGGCAGGGGCACAGTGAAAAGGACCTTTTTTCCGGGAACACTGGGGAGACTCTGCCATTTTTCAGACTCATCTTCTTTACTTAGGAACTTCATTCAAGCATTTGATCTACGAATTGTATTTGTAATCAATTATTAAGAAGATCAATAAAGTTTAACCTCAAAGTGGACGTAGGCAATTACGCTGAACCACTATAAATCCGGTGTTCTTACTTTCTGCATTTGAATTAGCATTTTCTTCTTTGTTTAATTTATCTTCATCATTTATATCTCTTCACAATCTTTCTCAACGAGGTTAGTGACCAATTTTGGTGCTAACATTTTGGTGCTTTCACTAAGAATTGAATTCTCAGACCTCAAGGATCTGCTTTGAAGCTACTGGATTGAACAAATCCCCCAAAGAAGATCCGACTCATTGATAGGACATCCGTTGATTCTACTCAGAGTTCATACCAATAACTCTACAATGGCAAGACCACGTACCAGGTCAGCTTCTCATAATGCGGATGCCCATGAGACTGCTAGCGTGCAACAAGCACGACCTAGCAATCAGCCAGCGATTCTGGGTGTAGGAATTGCCGCCCAGGACCAGACTCCAGTTGTCACCAGAATAGAGTTCAACGACTTGATGAGAGAACTCAGGGAAAGCAGGAGACAACTAGGAGAGCAGATGCAAGCTAACGCCAACCTGATGGCACAACTCACTCAACAGCAGCAACAGAATGCTGGGGGCAATCTCGCTCCTTATTCCTCATCCGACAGCTCAACTTCCTCTGATGAACCTCCTAGGCGCAGACGCCGTAAGACTGAAGCTGCGCGGGCAGATGCTGCTGTTCAAACAGCTGAAGACCGTGACCAAGCCGGAGCTGGAAACTTAGGAGCTGGAGTGCAGGTGGAGGTTGGAGGCCCAGACCATCAAAACGCTAACGATGTCGAACCTCAAGATGCACATTTGGCAGATCACCAGGAGAGGAGGCATCAGCATAGACAGTCGCGTAGAACAGACTCTAACCTTCCGCCTTCCATACAAACTCCAGATCTGACAGCCATGGTCAGGCAATTGATGAAAGAAAATCAGGGCTTATCGAATGATGATTGGGGAGTATCAAGAAGTCATACTCCATTCACAAATATTGTGCTGTAGGCGGCGTACCCCAGGAAGTTTAGTATGCCAACTATCCCTGCGTATGAGGGAAAGACTAACCCCAGACAACATGTCATGAGGTACGAATGGATGATGGATTCAGCTAGAGCAAATGATGCAACCAAGTGTAGATGCTTTCCGATCACTCTATCTGGGATCACTACTATGTGGTTTACCCGACTTCCTCCACGGTCCGTATCCAATTTCGTGGAGTTGGCAAAGAAATTTATCGAGCAGTTCAGAATACACACTACTCGTCCAAAGGACGTAATGTCTCTGTCAAGTGTAATCCAAAATCCTGGGGAGTCATTGAAGGAATATTTACAAAGATTCCATGTTGCGGCAACTGAAGTCAGTAATCCCAATGATCATGCAATTCTAATGGCTGTAATGAGAGGTGTGGATCCGGATTCTGAATTTGGAGACTGGTTGGCAGGAAAACCTCCGACCACGCTAGAACGTTTTTACTCAAAGGCACATCAGTTCATAAGAAGAGAGGAAGCTAGGTGGGTAAGGCGAGATAAGGCACCAGGACCTATCCAAGAATCCATGAAAAGCAACATTGCTGTGAAGCAGTCCGGAGACAACACAGGAAAGGTCCAAGTCAATGTCCAGAACAAGCCTGGGCAGCCTAAGGAGTCTGGAGGAAGAAATCAAGGGAAGAAGAGAGAAGCGGGGAAGTGGAAGCCGAGAATTCCGAGCTACAACGAGTATACCCCGCTGAATGCGTCTCTTGAGAATATTTACCTCTCAACCTGCAACACCTTTCAGTACAGAAAGCCACGTCCAAAAGAGTCGACCGAAGAACAGAAACGGACTGGAAAATACTGCCGCTTCCATGAGACCTACGGGCACAATATGGAAGAGTGCAGACACCTACACGATGCCATAGAGAAGTTGATCAGGCAGAAGAAGTTGCAGGAATTTGTGAAGGATCCTCAGGAAGGAGGACAGGGAGCATCCAACCCAGGTCGTGCTCCAGTTCCACGTCATCCCGATGAACCTGCCCGGACTGTGGCAGACTAGTCATAAACACGATCATCGGTGGACCACACCCCGCGGATAAGAACTGGCAGGAGATGGAGCGGTACGCTAGTGCCGTGAAGCATGCAGATTTCGAATGTTGTTCGAACACGGAGGATGGGACCCCTGCTAAGCAGCTGCGCGTGATGATAGACGATATAGTGTTCAGAAACAGAGATGCTGACCAAGTGGAGGCCCCAACCATCGACCCGATGGTCATATCTACGACAATCGGACCAGCTTATGTGAAAAGGATTCTGATTGATTGTGGAAGTTCTGTCAACATCATCTTCAAGAAGGCTTATGACCAGATGAAAATGGAAACAAAGGACTTGAAACCGTCCAAAGCCCATATACACGGCTTTAATGGCGCAGCGACTGATGCTGTGGGGTATGTTGAGTTACCAGTTAAACTGGGACAAGGCGAACGTCGGAGGGTGCGAATCCTACCCTTCGTAGTTTTGGATGTGGATTCTCCGTATAATGTTTTCTTGGGCCGATCGGCCCTGGATAAGTTTAGGGCGGCATTAGCCCCGTGGTGCTTGACTTTGAAATTCCCGACTGACAAAGGAGTAGGAGTTGTTCATGGCGACCAGGCGACCGGTCGGGCATGTTATGTGGTAGAGCTCAGAGAGGCCCATCGGAGGGAGAAAGGAAAGGTTGCGGACATTCCTATCCGCATCCTTAATAATGATGATTGACAAGTAGCGCTCGAGCCCTGGCTCGGGCATAATTCTTGGATCTTCAGAGACATAGATCCGAGAGATGACGATGAGAAACCCAGGGAAGAAAAGGCAGCGCCGACTGAATTAACGATTGACATTTCAGTCAGCCGAGACGATCCATCGCGAGTGCTGAAGATCGGATCACAACTCGGCCCCGCAATGACTGAAGACCTTAGTGATTTCCTCCGGGCAAATCTTGATGTTTTCGCCTGGGTGCATTCTGATATGTGCGGGATTTCTCCCGCCATTACGAGTCATATGTTGAACATAGACCCGAAACACATCCCAGTTAAACAAAAAAGGAGAGGAATGGACCCAGAGAGGTCCGCTGCTCTCAGAGAGGAAGTGAATAAACTCAAAGTCAATGGGTTCGTCCGCGACGCCCTCTACCCTGAATGGGTATCGAATCCCGTGTTGGTGAAAAAGGCGAATGGGAAATAGAGAATATGCGTAGATTATTCCGACCTGAACAAAGCGTGCCCCAAGGACAGTTTCCCGTTGCCTAGGATTGATCAGCTGGTCGACTCTACTGCAGGACATGAGCTGTTATCATTCATGGATGCATACTCGGGTTACAATCAATTCCCGATGCATATTCCAGACCAAGAACACACCAGCTTCATCACAGACGTTGGGCTATATTGCTATGTAGTAATGCCCTTCGGACTGAAAAACGCAGGAGCGACTTATCAGCGTTTGGTGAATCGAATGTTCAAAGACAAGCTTGGTATAACAATGAAAGTCTATGTGGATGACATGCTCGTGAAGTCACGACAGTCAAACGACCACATTCGAGACTTGGCTGAAATGTTTGACATACTCAGATATTATGGGATGAAGATCAACCCTCTGAAGTGTTCCTTCGGCGTTGCGTCGGGGAAGTTTTTGGGATTCATCGTCAATGCTAGGGGAATTGAAGCTAACCCAGAAAAGATTCAAGCTATTCGAGATGTGCAAGTGCCTAGGACTATAAAACAGGTACAGAGCTTGAATGGAAAAGTAGCTGCGCTGAGTCGATTCATATCCAGGGCCACGGACAAGTGCATCCCTTTCTTTGATATAATAAAAAAAGGGAAGAGGAACTTCGAGTGGACATCCGACTGCGAGGAAGCATTCCGAGATCTGGTGAGGCATCTGGAGAGTCCACCAGTGCTGTCAAAACCAGTAGACCATGAGATGCTGTACGTATACTTGGCTGTATCCCCACATGCGATAAGTGCGGCTTTGGTTTGTGAGGAGGACCGAATCCAGAAGCCGATGTATTATGTTAGCAAGCGTTTAATGGGGGCAGAAAGAAATTACCCTAAAATCGAGAAATTGGCCTATTGCTTGGTGATTGCATCACGTAAGTTGCGCCCATACTTTCAAGCACACTCAATCAGCGTTTATACCGATCAACCCCTACGACAGGTACTCCAACGACCAGAAACTTCTGGAAGATTGCTAAAATGGAACATCGAATTGAGCCGGTTCGATATTGCCTACTTGCCACGAAGAGCCATACAAGGGCAAGCCTTAGCAGATTTCATCGCTGAGTTTACCATACCCGACGAACCAGATAATCGCGATGTCATTCCCCTGTTCGATGGAAATTGTACACCGATGGAGCATCAAACGACCGTTGCTCCGGTGCTGGCGTAGTCCTTGTAACTCCGAAAAATCGATCGGTTTGTTACGCTCTGAAGCTCGATTTGCCGGCTACAAATAACGAAGCAGAATATGTAGCGCTGATTGCGGGCTTAAAGCTCATTGGAGAACTCGGGGTAAAATCAGTTGAAATCTTCTGTGACTCACAGTTGGTGGTCTACCAGGTGCGAGGAGATTATCAAGCAAAGGGACAGAAGCTTGCTCCGTACCTTGTTCTGGTTCAAGAACTGCTATCAAACCTTGAGCGTTATGACATTTCGCATGTCCCGCGTGAACAGAACAAAGAAGCCGACTTATTGGCAAAATTCGCAAGCACTGGCGACGCTCAGCAAATGGGACTGTTTCCCGTTGAGGCATTGCATGCCCCAAGTATAGACACAATGAAAGTTGATTCTATGTTGGAAACAGGAATCGAGAGGGAATCGTGGATAACCCCGTTCAAACTATACCTAACAACCGGGGCTTTACCAGGAAAAAGGAGCGAAAGGTGACAGGTCCTTCGAAAGGCAGCGCGATACGTGATGCAGGATGGATTAATGTATAGAAAGGGGTTCTCAGTCCCCTTATTACGATGCATCGCTCATGATGAGACGAAACGGGTCTTGAAGGAGGTACACGAGGGAGAATGCGGTGACCATACTGGGGGGCAAACGCTAGCAAAAAAGATCCTCCGCTATGGATATTACTGGCCGACCGTAAATCGGGACGCTGCAGACTACGCAAGGAAATGTGACAAGTGTCAAAGATCTGCGAAAATCCCGAGGACTCCATCAACAGAACTCACACAAATGGTTAGTCCCTGGCCATTCGCAATCTGGGGAATCGACATAATCGGCTCTTTGCCTATATCCAAAGGTGGTGCGAAATACGCGATAGTTGCAGTCGACTACTTCACAAAGTGGGCTGAGACAGAACCTTTGGCTACAATCACCTCTAAGAAGGTCATTAACTTCGTTGTACGAAACATTATATGCCGCTTTGGCCTCCCTCGCACCATCATTACGGACAACGGGACGCAATTTGAAAGCAGAGAATTCAAAGAGTTCTGTTTAAAGTATGGCATCGAGAAGAAATTCGCCGTCGTTGCACACCCAAAAGCTAACGGACAAGTCGAGGCCGTTAACAAAATAATCAAGTCCATACTGAAGAAGCGCCTGGAGAAGGTCGGAGGCAAGTGGGTAGATGAGCTCCCGATGGCATTATGGGCTTATAACTACCCACAAGTCCACGACCGGCCACACTCCATTCGCCTTGGCATACGGCTCGGAAGCCATTATACCCGTGGAACTTGAAGTTCCATCACATCGAGTGACATATTATGATCCCAAGACGAATCAGGACCTCTTGTTGGAATCGCTGGACTGCATCGATGAAAAACGTGAAGAGGCCGAATTAAGGGCGGCAGCGCATAGGCATCGAGTCAAGCGTTATTACGATGGCAGAGTCCGCCAAAGGATTTTTGATGTGGGTGATCTTGTTCTGAAACGAGTCTTCCCGGTACCATCACGTATGAATCCCAACTGGGAAGGTCCGTACGTCATTGAACGGAAGCATGGAGAGGGAACATTCAAGCTAGCGACCGTTGATGGCGCGACACTCCCCCGAGCGTTGAACAGTGAACATTTGCGACATTATTACATTTAGTATGTTTCTTTCATGTTTTAGGCACAGTTATTTCCTGTATGTTTTCATTTAGTCGTAACTTAGTTTCTTTTTAGCCATGTAATCAAGCAGTTTAGTTGTTTTTCATTAATAAAGGCTTGAAGCCGTATTTTCCACGAATCACTAATGTTTCTATATCTCATAGTCGGGTGATGAATTACTAGAACTACATTATCATGTACGATGTACGAACTCGTATAAACGATTTCAATCTCCGAGTCTCCTGAGTGCGGACCGGAGTACTCTAAGTCCTCGGAGCGCGGACTGGAGTATAAACGATTTCAATCTCCGAGTCCCCTGAGTGCGGACTGGAGTACTCTAAGTCCCCGGAGCGCGGACTAGAGTATAAACGATTTCAATCTCCGAGTCCCTTGAGTGCGGACCGGAGTACTCTAAGTCCCCAGAGCGCGGACTAGAGTATAAACGATTTCAATCTCCGAGTCCCCTGAGTGCGGACCGGAGTACTCTAAGTCCCCGGAGCGCGGACTAGAGTATAAATGATTTCAATCTCCGAGTCCCCTGAGTGCGGACCGGAGTACTCTAAGTCCCCGGAGCGAGGACTAGAGTATAAACGATTTCAATCTCCAAGTCCCCTGAGTGCGGACCGGAGTACTCTAAGTCCCCGGAGCGCGGACTAGAGTATAAACGATTTCAATCTCCGAGTCTCCTGAGTGCGAACCGGAGTACTCTAAGTCCCCGGAGCGCGGACTGGAGTATAAACGATTACAATCTCCGAGTCCCCTGAGTGCGGACCGGAGTACTCTAAGTCCCCGGAGCGAGGACTAGAGTATAAACAATCTCAATCTCCGAATCCCTTGAATGCGGATCAACTTACTATGAGTCCCTGGAACGCGAATTTAGAAAACAATTCTAAGTACTCAAGAAATGTAGAACAAGAAGTATGCCACTCCGAAGAATCGTTCAAACGACTAAGGAACTAAACTTTATTTAACAGTCCAAAATGAGGTTACACAATTATTCATCCAAAACTTGGAGTCAAAAACCTATCTACATAAACTTCGGAAACAAAAGATGAAAGTAGTTACAAGACTTAAGCATAATCTCGTTGAACGAGTTTAACGACTATTTCTTTGGTTTCTTCTTCTTGTCTTCCTTTGTTTTCTCGGACGATTCCTCTCCCTCACGCTTCTTCTTGGATTTCTTGCTTGCTATAGAAGCAGAGTCAGGAGTGGGAGAAGGAACATTCAGCGGTTTGGATTTGCCAGGGAGGATGATCTTCAAAGGTCTATTCTGTGGGTCGGTAAGTTCCAGAATTTCAGGCTCAACTTTGATCTCGACTTTCTTTTTCTCCTCTTCAGCGAGGCGCTCTTTCATGCTCATCTTCGAAGTATGTTCGGAGGCGCCAGTGATCTCGATTTCATAGCTCCCTTCGGCAGGAGATGAAGTGTCAAACTTATCATCATCTAGCGCCCCGATCGCTTGAGCGTCAGGGCCAGGAGTTACTCCCGCATGGGCAACATCGCTTGCTTTCTCTGCCTCCTCCTTGGCGTCATCGCTCCTTGGAATTGGCTCGGGGTCAGAGCAGCCTGCATGAAAACATAAAGAATGAACATTAGAACGAATAACCACTGCTGGAAAGTGACAGATCTTTTAACTTCTAAAAAAGAAGAGTTTCCTACCGGGGTCTGGCTGGATATCAGTTGCGCATGGAGTTTCACCCTCCAGAATATGAGATAGCATATGAACGCCGAGCCCGGGATCTTCAGGATCGTAGCCGGCATGCTGCTCGAATGGGTCAAGTATCGGCCGACCGGCCGGTTGAGCAGTAGGAGGAGCACCAGTATGAGGAGCCGTAGTCTTAGCCCCAGATGGGCCAGCTTCATCACTTTTCTCTTTTGGAAGGGGAGAGCCTTTGCTATAAAGCGCCAAAGCTGCTGATAAATCCGCTGGCTCGTTCCCTCTAAGAAACTCCTTCACCAGGGCATCCTCATCGACTTCCTCAAAGCCCGACTCGATTTTCCTAATCTTCACTAAAGTTTCCCAAGCCTCGGCTAGGGATTCGAGATAGCCCTCGCCCAAGAATGTCAAGTCGCGATGCATAAGGACGCGGGCGCCATACTCAGCAATCAACGGGTCAAACATGCACTTGACCTCTTCCCTACCGACTTCTGCGGCCGCCTCGAGGCGAGAGTCAATCTCCTCCGCAGCTTTTCTTTTGCCCTCCTCACGGGCTTCGTCTTTCATTTTTTCAACCCCAACAAGTTCGTCATCAAGCTTCGCTTTCAAGAGCCGAGTAGCAACGATTTCATCACAGTATCATTGTGACTCTTCTTGAGCAGCTACTTTGTCCTCTTTCTCCTTGGAGAGTAATTCTTTCAACTCTCTGACTTGTATGACGAGCGCGTCCCTTTCTTTTTGGATAGAATCTCTTACTAAGGCAAGGGCACTGCTACGCTGGACTGCTTCATCAAGTTCCTTCTTGTGAGCCATCTCTAAACGAGTGACTGCCTCAGCAGTATCTTTTGCACCTTGCTCAACGGCTTCCAGCTTCGACTTATACGAAGCGAGCTCTTCGTCTTGATGCTTGATGATGTTCTTGTCACAACCAGCCTCCAATTTCAGACGATCAATTTCATATTGTCGCTCAACAGACACCCTCGAGATCTTTTCAACCAAGTGTACAAACGCGTCATGTTGAACATAGACGTCGTTGTTACAGGCAATGACACTCTGCTTCACGTGCCCAAGGATATGATGAATAGCTGGGAGGAATTTCAGACCATCAAAACAAATTTTTGGGAATTTGACCTTAAGATCGACCATCTTCTCTGCTACAGTTGGGTCAACCGCGGGAGTAGGGGGAGGAGGCTTTGAAAGTTCCGCTCTTTTTCGATGCTCCCGAGTTTGCCTTGTACTCGACGAACCGGAGTGTTGTTCTCGGGAAATATCGGGTTGGGACCCCTTCTGTAAAGACTTCTCTCTATCCGGCTCAGTTGGAGGAAGAGGATCACGGGACTGTGAAGATTGGGAATATGCCTTCTTACGATAAGACGAATCGCGGGGACGGTTGTCTCTATCTTCGTAATCATCTCTGTCCCTGCGTCTGCCCGAACCTGAATCCCGTCCGGGATGATGAAATATGGAAGAGCCGTGAAGGTGATCGAGTCCGTGGGAGCGCCCCATGTCACCTACAAAGAATAAAGATAACAACGAGTTAAGAAAAATCCGGGAAGTAAGAAAAAACTTGAAGTGTATGATGGAATGCGTATGTGCGTGTGTGTCCTAATGTTCCCCCCGACGGACCAGTTCTTTTATCTTTACTAATCGGAGTATTGTCTCCCTGGACTGGGAGTTGAACTCCCGCATTGCCTCTAGCGGGCAAAGAAAACTTGAGGGCTTCAGGATCGTCAAAGCCATAATTAAGTATATCGTCGGGGATGGAAAGATTCGACAGACCCCTTAGAGAACTTTCCATATGCTGTGAGGAAGCCTCTTTCTCTGGCGGGATGAGCGTAACTTTTGAAGTTCCGCCAACTTTCTCCCTTCGTATCTTGTATTTTAACTTCTTCTTTCCCTTCGAAGGGGAGGATGACGTTTCAATGTCGTGAACTTCTACCGCCGGATTCCAAGCGGGACCCATATTCTCGCCTTGAGTCTCAGGAGCTTCATCCTCCTTGTGCTCACCCTCTTCGTGCGCATCGGGAGTGTGGCATGACGACGATCCAGCTTGTTTTTTCCCTTTACCGGATGCTGGCTTGGGAATGGAAACGCCCTCCAGAAGGCTAATCCGACGACCAGGGGCTAGCAAGCCGAACCTTAACAATGATTCATTTGAAATGATGGTTCGGATGTCTCGTTCCTCGGCAGGAAGAGCTCTAATGGCTTCAACGGCCTCAGAATATCCTTGGCCCTCCGGACGCGGGTTAATACCTAAAAATATGAAACGAGGAGTTAGGAAAAGCATAACTCCAATTAAACATGAATGATGACTCAACAAAGAGACTTACTGCCTTCGACCCATCTCCTCGCAAAACCAGGAGGGCAACGCACATAAAACCATTCTTGTTTGTACAGGGCGAATTTGCTACATGCTCATGTCAAGATTTGGCATTTGTGGTACGGCTCGAGGAACATGAAGGAGGGACTATCTTTCCACTTCTTGATCATATAAATGTATCTGATGTCGCCAGAAGTTGGAGGCCTAGAGAAGACGACCATGAAGAGTAGGTAGGTCCCGTATATAAACGCGTGACCATTTGGATGCAGCTGCGACGGGGCAATGTCTATGTACTGCAACACGTCCCGAAGAAATAAATTGAAGGGAGGCACGCTGCCCATCCAGCACATGAACTTGTTGCAGGTGGTATATCCGACTGGGGGCAGGTGAGGACGATCGTGTCGCGACGGGACCAACACATCGGCGAAAGGAATCCCATGGATGGAGCATATTCGTCGAAGTGCGACTTCAATAATCTTCGAAGCCTGTGAGTCGATCGGATTGTCCAAGAGGATTGTTGCCTCCAGGGCATCAGGAGCTAAGTTATGGGCATGGGAAGTCGACGGATTCGAAGTATCAGCGGCTTCTTGCCTTGATGGCGGCCCAGGCCTATCAGATATAGTGGCGGAGCTAGACTTTTTAGACATCCCCAATAAATAATGAATCTATCTAAGTGCCTGTGAAAACTATACTTGAAAAACGTTGAATGTTAGAATTAACAATACGAGTATTCCCCCCACGTGGTGTGTAAACTAGTGCAAGCAATCGTGTATAAGCAATGAGAATCTAGAGATTACAAAGATACGAAAACGAGTTTCAAATCGTCGCCTTCGAAGACCGTCATCGCTGACCGTCTCAAGAAGCTCGCCTTGTGGTCATCATAGTTCCAGATTCAAAAAACGTGTGTTAATCTAAGTGTAGTTTGGCATTTATGTCTGCTCAGCTTAAGTTTGGTTCAGCATTTGTTCTGTTCGGCTAAAATACTGTTCGGCATTTAAGTGGTGTTCGGCTTAAGTATTGTTCAGCGTTTATGATTGTTCGACATTTTTATAAGTGTTCGACCTTGGTTCTGTTCGGCTAAGTTGTTGTTCGGCATTTTAATAAGTGTTCGGCCTTGGTTTGTTTGGCTAAAATACTGCTCGGCAGCCCTCTATTTCACCGTCCGGCGCATGACAACATACGCCAAACCAGAGCTATGCCGTTCAACACCCTTACCACCTCCAACACTTCCATTCTTCTTTCTTCCCCTTTCACTTCGGTTCGACACGAAGAAGCTAAGTCCAACGTTCATATGTGCAAACACTCCTAATCATTCCTCCTCGCCTCGCATCATCGTTCAGCAATAAAGACGCAATAAAGATGACCTACTCAAAAGTTTTCTACATGACACACTCGGCCATCTCGTTTGAAACCCATTCGAATCGTACAAGGAATAATACCTAGTTTGCAGATTGGAGCTTAGGAAGGAGTAGTTAGGTTTTAAATCTGATCGACTGGTGAGAATTGCAAATCTTTAAAGAGTGGCAAAAGTAAAAGAGTAAAGGAGAGAAGAGGAGAAGGACCTGGTTTTATATGGGGAAAAGGTTGAAGTCGAAGGGGCTATATCTGGTAGAACCGGTCAAAGCTTTATCGCTCGGCTTCAAAACGCAGGATTGGTCGGCACGTGAGGAACGTTCGGCTTCGAGCATATCGTTCGTCATTTATACCATATTAGGCACACACCACAATCTCAAGAAGGCATCTGGACTTAGTCAAGGATTTAAAACGAAACGTGAAGATTACATAACTCAAAGTGTATCACGTTCAGTCACGTAATACACTTTGGGGGGCAAGTGTTTCCTGGAGATTTGACCAGGCAACTGAGTACTCAACATCCAGAAGTACTTGGCATCTAGTAGTACTCGACATCTAGAAGTACTCGGCATCCAGAAGTACTCGACATCCAGAAGTACTCGGCATCTAGAAGTACTCGGCATCCAGTAGTACTCGGCATCGAGTAGTACTCGGCATCCAGAAGTACTCGGCATCTAGTAGTACTCGGCATCCAGAAGTACTCGGCATCCAGTAGTACTCGACATCTAGTAGTACTCGGCATCCAGAAGTACTCGGCATCTAGTAGTACTCGGCATCCAGAAGTACTCGGCATCTAGTAGTACTCGGCATCTAGTAGTACTCGGCATTCAGTGGCACTCGGCGTACAGGAATGCTCGGCGTCCAGGAGCACTCGGCATTCGGTAGCACTCGGCGTCTGAAAGCGCTCAGCATCGGAAGACGTTCGGCATGTACAACTGCTTGGCATGGCTGTGTTATTCGTCACAAGCCATTGTTCGGCCAAAGGCACTACTCGGCTAAAGGCAACGTTCGGCCAAAGCTCTCGTTCAGCCAAGAAACATCGTTCGGCCAGAAGCATCGTTCGGCCAAAGCTCTCGTTCGGCCAAAGACATTGTTCAGCCAGAAGCATTGTTCGACTAAAGCCATCGTTTGGCCAGACACCTCGTTCGGCCAGAAGACGTTCGGTTTCAACTGATATTCGTTCTACTCTTCCCACGCAGCAAGCGTATCGTTCGGCATAGAGAGGGTGGTTCGGCATCCAAGTGATCGGCCTATTTGGTTCGGCATGCGGCGACCACTCCATTTGGGCCAAGACGTTCGGCTGCCGAGCCCACCTGGGAAGTCCAACCCATCTTTGTCTATAAATAGAGGGGCAGGGGCACAGTGAAAATGACCGTTTTTCCGGGAACACTGGGGAGACTCTGCCATTTTTCAGACTCATCTTCTTTACTTAGGAACTTCATTCAAGCATTTGATCTACGAATTTTATTTGTAATCAATCATTAAGAAGATCAATAAAGTTTAACCTCAAAGTGGACGTAGGCAATTACGCTGAAACACTATAAATCCGGTGTTCTTACTTTCTGCATTTGAATTAGCATTTTCTTCTTTGTTTAATTTATCTTCATCATTTATATTTCACAATCTTTCTCAACGAGGTTAGTGACCAATTTTGGTGCTAACAGGAAGCAGACTAAATTAGGTCTATAAAATACAACTTTATATTAGCTTAAATGAAATTTCTATTGTGAATGCTTATGTTTTTCTATTCCTAGAAATCAGCCTGCTGTAAATATTGTGTTGTGTTGGTTAACTGAAACAAAAGCATGCTTGTTTGATTGTTCTTATATTATTCAAAATGCATCTTTTGCAGATCCCAGTGCAACATTTCAGACACAATGAATATGAGAGATTCATCATAGTGGCCTACCCATTACGATGGATCTTCATTTTCAATGGTAAATATTAATTTTATTAGTAATAACATATCTTTTTAGAGCATTGAAAAAAATGAAGCCAATCAATGTAATTTTGTCCGTTTGGTTATCAGTATTGCCTAAATTTTGCTGTTGATGTTCACCATCTCAGTATTGAACTTTTATTTTCTATAGCTATACACCATTTCATGATTTAGGTATCTCATTGAAATGATTATCATTCCAATTAATTTGTGAAGACCTTTCCAACTTATTTGTATGTCTAATTTATATATTATTTCCATCATCCATATGATATAGAACAAATTTAAAATAAAATGTAATCAGATATGTGATTTACCTGAAGCATGTATCGACACAATGCATGTTTCCTCAGCTTTTACAGTGGAGTCTTAAAAAAGGATATGTGGATGGAATAGGTTTTTAATCAAACATGTATTTCAAGTCTAAAGCTAATGAAGAATTAGTCAAAGGAACAATTAGGTTGTAAACTCTGACACTTACAAAATTATATTGCCTAATGATATCTATTTTATTAGATATACTAGTTAGAATATCGGTGTCGTGGTACTATATCAAACTAAAATGCTAATATGTTGGTTAATATGTCTGTTAAAATTTTGTTTTTTAATAAGCAAATTATTCCTTTTTTTCAATGTTTGATCCACTGACTTTTCAAGTAGGTGAGTGGTCTGTTAACACTTCAAATCCATGATCAATCCAACAGATTACATAGAACCCTTATGTTTAACTTTCGACATTTTAGTTTAAACAATTATATATTATTTTGTTAAATTAATTTTGAATAAATTCTGAGAATCACGGTCGTATGACTCCTAGATGTGAACTCTTATGTCACTACACAAAATGTGATTTATGTTATACACATAAATTTGTTAAGCCTTTAAATAATAATCTACCACCACCACTGAATGTGGCGAAGACGATGCTTCCTAAGTGCAGTGTATAGTTTTTTTTACGTTATAGTAACAATGTTGTCATAGAGAGAACATAAATCAATATCATTGTATGTATATATGTGTGTATAATGAATATGAGAATGGCCAATATCTATGTTCTGCATACTTTGCGTGCCTTCGTGTTTTGATAAATCATATTGATTAAAAATAATATATCTATGGCATTGATATAAAAAGTCTGACAGTTTCATTTTTTGGTTAGGAAATTTGGCTACTTTATAATCATTTGAGTGTGTTCTCTTATCATGCAAACTTTTTTACTCATTATGAATGATAATTTTATCTTTTGAAGCCTTATGAATTCAGGTTATTGACTATCATCAGTTATTTCACTGTTGTGAAACTTGGTTGAAATTGTTGCTGTTTTGAAAATGGATATGCATTAATCATCTTGCAATGTATATTTCTTGGTTAGAGTTACATGATACATTATCAAATTTAATAATTCAATAAAAACAATGCATGGAATAATATTTTCCTACTATCAAATATATAAAAGTTGTTAGACTTTGCACTTTCTTTTGGAGCTTTTGAAAATGCTTTTAACCTAGGGAAGCAATGTATCAATCTTTCGTCTGTATTCAGGTTTCAAAAATTATTATTTTTCTCTTCGTGATTTGCTTTCATTTTTTACTCAGCGTCTTTTTTTACCACCTAATCAAAATATTTATAGCTTTGCCCAGCCTCAGTTTGACATAATACTTCTAAAATTTCTACTACAGGCTAACAAGTTATTAGACACATTATTGATGGGGATGCAGTGATGATTTCTCAAGGATCTTTTTTCCGTTGATGCTACGCCTGACCTGAGAGATCTTTATGTCAGGTAAGTCCCCTTTCCTTGACAAGTTATTAGACACATTATGTGTTTTGATGTTTGTTTCAACTAGTAATACTAGTGCAACCGTACAACCGGTGGAAAACCGACCGTTGGTGAATTATTTATAAAACTGTGCATTATATTTTATCATGGACTAAGATTAAACACATTATAATAACATTTTAAACAAAAGATTATTTACATTTAACAAAATAAAAATATTATAAACTATAATGTAAAGAAAAATTAACAAATAAGTGCAAGAAATGGTACATATTGTATGAAAAATAAATAACCTTATTAACTTACAATGCATACTTAATACGATGGTTTCTTCAACCATCTGTTACTAAATTACGTGCTAGAATTAAATGTACAACTTTGAAATGCATAACATCCTGTTAATGAAGAATGCTAAAATTAAATGTGGTTTCAAAATTCATACCGTCGTAATAATGAACAAATGAACAGAGAACAGTGTTACATGTTACCTCCCAACAAATCAAAAACATATATGGATAATTCTAACTAATTAATATTAGTCTTTCTTCATAATCCAAGTCATCAACGGTAGCTATCATGGTCAAAATTTGAAATCACATGACAAAGATGTAGTCATATCAGTTGGAAAGAGGAAAAATCATGCAGGCAAAAAACTTTGGACTAAACTATTTATAAATGAAACTAGATAATGCAATGCCCATATGATAGAAATGAAGTATAAAAAGTAGGTTGGAAGTTAGCAGCATAAAAATTTAAGACTACACGCACTTGAAAGTAATAAGAGTTAACTTAACATGATCATCTATCATCTCAACCTTTGCATGAAGAACCTTAAGCGGTTCATAAGCAGCAAGGGAATTTGACCTCCGTTGAATGGTATTCACTGCATGATCTGCTTTATCTTTCACAACTGGATTGTGAACAGACACATTACGCCATTAAGGTTGGTGATCACCCTGTTTAGCTCCAAGGTCCGAAGGAGTAGTATTAGGAGTAGAGTCTCCTGCATGTCTGGACTCTTGAAGTTCCTTGAAGTTAAATCTGTTGAAGACTGAAACAAAGAAACAGAAGATAATGCAATTTACTCAGCCATTCATAAATATTCCCAAGTCCAGTAATATTAAAAAACAAGGTGCACTTATGAGAAAATTAAAATGTAAAGTTAAACTTATAAACACATTAAAATCGATCTAGTCAGAATTGTTATATAAAATAGTCATATGACAAATCAAACAAATGGTATCTATCATATCGATGGAGATCTCCAAAACATAGAAGACTAGATATAAATAGATAAATAGATTCTGGAATAATTATAGAGTGCTGGATCTATTATATCGTATGTGCTTTTCAAAATGCTGGTTTGACATTTTTGGCAGGCACCTTGAGATATGCCAGCTAAACATAACGGTAATGGTTTAATTATGAAAAGGTATACCAATGTGTAAGTCACTGATAAAATATTGTTATACCTACGCATGCTTGGTTACCCATTAGTAATCGAGATTAGCAACCTTCCGTTTGATCTGTAAGTTTCTACTAATTGTTTGACGAAACTTTAATGTCATTCATAAAATTAATGAATTTCTGAATTATGTTGGTATTTTCCTTATTGTTGCGATGGCATTTTCATTGTTGGACGCTTGTTTATATGTCAAGATTCATATTAAGTATGATCATGTGAATATTGTGCATGTCAGTTGTTAGAAAAATTAGAATATTGTTTGTTGTCAAAAGCAAATAAAATAACTAAATGGATATCAAAGTATGTCTGTTAATTTTTGATGCCATTTGAAAGCTATACAGTTGGTTATTATCCTATGAGAAATTCTATATAAGCATTTTTTAATGATAAAGGAGTTAAATAAACAGCCTTATACCATTTTTAGTAATTAAAGGAAAACAAAAACAATAGGGAAGTGGGGTTGATATACCTTTTGTAATAATATACTCTCATCTAAGATGAAAACTGAATTGTTTGGCATCCGATTTCATGGTTTTGTCATGAGTTTCACAGCATTTTCTTCTCTTGAAATCTTTAACCTTGAGTTATTCTCTTGCATAGGTAGAAAATGGCAGATGTAGATATTCAGCCTCTTGTGTGTGATAATGGGACTGGTATTGTGAAGGTAAATATAACCAATAATTCATCTACCTTGTTTTTATGAAATGAATAATAAGCTTCAACATTGCTTTTCTTTTGAAAAGTATATCTAGTTACAACATCTAAATTTTCTTCCTAACTAAATTTATAACATGTCTTTATGGTTTGTAAGATCAAAACTACTATGTTTGTTCTGATTCTGATTAAAACATTCAACCTAACTCTGTATAAAACAACAAAGGTTTTGTTTGTTCTAAATAAAAGTTTAATTGCTGAACAATAAAGTAATATGCAATCACATTCCTAAATAATGGAATCAATATGCAAAATTGGTGAAAATTTTGAAGCCATTCCTAGTTGGCATTTTCATTAATAATTATTAGTTATTAGCTCTAAATTTTTTTGTTCATCATAAAAAAATTATACTTACTGAGTGATTTTTATAGTGTAAGCTGATAAACATCAAAAAACTACTTAATGCGTAGTACTTACAGATTGTTGTAAAACATTTCATGCAGTACGTGTTGAATGGTTATAAACATATCTTTGATACAAAAAGACAAATAATAAGGTAATATTGTTAAATTTTGAGTTCATATAAATTTCCAGGCTAGATTTGCTAGAGATGATGCTCCACGGGCCGTCTTCCCTAGCATTATGGGTCGTCCTCATCACACTGGTGTTACGGTTGGTATGGGACAAAAATAGGCGTATGTAGGAGACGAAGCTCTATCCAAATGTGGTATTTTGACTTTGAAATACCCAATTGAGCATGGAATTGTGAACAACTGGGATGATATGGAGAAAATTTGGCATCATACATTTTACAATGAGCTTCGTGTTGTACCAGAAGAGCATCATGTTCATCTTAATAAGGCACCCCTCAATCCTAAGGCTAACCGTGAGAAGATGACTCAGATTATGTTTGAGACTTTCAATGCTCCAGTTATGTATGTTGCTATTCAGGCCATTCTTTCTCTTTATGCTAGTGGTCGTACTACAGGTACTCATATTCTTTAGGATACCTTGTTTTGTTTTATTTTATTTTTTGCTACTATTGTGTCCAGTTGTATCCAGGTAAAATGATGTTTAACTTTTCCATGGAATATTAGAAAACCATTAGCAATTTATTGAGTGAACTTTTCATATTAACACACAAGTTAACATATCTATTTTTAAACATGTCTTCTTGAACCTGACAAATAGTAGTATTATTTTATGTGAAATGAATCTGAGCGTTTATAGTTAAGGTGATATGTATAGTGAGCTTAACTTGATATCATGTCAAAAAACCACTTATTCACGAGAAAATGGTTTGCACTTTGTTCACTTATGTACATGTGAGTCTCCATTGTTGATTTGGTTAGACTATTCCCAACAGCTATTCTATTCACTTCCCCACTTTTAACTGAATAAGTACATTCCAACACCCAGAACCACAAAGCCAACCACCAATTCAATTGACACAATAAAGCAACAAAGAGAATGCATTTTTATTGTCAAAACATCTGTCACTTCATCACATGCATACATCACATTTTATCGACCAGTCCAACAAACTAGTTGAGTGACCACAATAGTAATATGGAAAACACTGTTGTGTGCCCCAAATATGTTAATTTCAAGTTAGTTAATATTATGGTTTTAAGTTAGTTAATAGTAATACTACCACTGGTAACAAAAACAGTAATAGCTGTTAAAATGGACCTTCATAACAATAACAATACTAGCTGTGAAAATTGACATTCATAACAATAATTGCTTGTACATAACCCAACATACATTTTTTGTTCATATTTGATGCTAAATAAATTCACGTTTGTTCTCTTCTACTGCTCTCTAATTGCATTTTTTTCTTATAGGGATATTGAACTTCGAAGGAGACAAGCTTGGACTTTTCATTATTTATATATTGCTCTTTTAGCAAGCTCTTTTTGTAAGACTATGTTGTTATCATTTGTGTTTAAAACATTATTTACGAAATGTTGTACATGACTTAAATTTTTTGGTGTACGATTTTGGTGTAGCTTTGATTATGTTTAATCTTATAGTTGCTTATATTATCATATTATATTTATTAGTGTTTTTTAAATTGAGCATTTTGTTGTGAATAGATTTTTAAATTGTGTTTTTTAAATGTAATGGCATATACCTGATGCAGTAGAAAACCACTGCATTTTCTAAAAGGATGCAATAATGCCTTTTGTAGCGTTTCAAAACTATTGCGATATAACCTGGTTTATTGAAGCTTCTAGTTAAACTGTGTTCTTTAAAACGCTGCGAGATGAGTTGGCAACGTTTTTTAAACGTTGCAAAATTAATTAACTGCAGCGTTTTAAAAAAGCTTCAGTAGACATTTTTTTAGCAGCGTTTCTAAAAATGCTATGGTATCCCTTGACTCTACTTAGCATGCTATTAGGCAGCATTCTTCGAAATGCTGCGAATGCGTATGTCAGCATTTTTAAAATGCTACGAAATGTCTCTTTTGTTGTAGGGCACCCAGGTAAGGGGCCTATATAAGGTAGTAAGGAAGTTCTCTTAAGGTTGTATGCCATGCTTCAAGTCATATGGACACGGTATGATTAATATGCGGGCATTTGAAGATGGTTCAGTGGTGACCAGCTATGCTTTGAGTTGGCAGAGTAGACAGTGTATGGCAGTCGTCATATTAGCCATCGTACCATAATTGTTAATTCAGGAGTTCAAAAGCTAGTCAATTGGGGCAAGTTGTAGTCTGCCTTAGAAGCATGATATATTAACCAACTCTAGTTCTTGGCGTATTAGCTAGGTTCTCCAGCCTCTGGGAGCACCGGTTGAGTAGTATTTCTTTACCCATTCCTTGATTGCAATTCAATATTTGTTGCTGTAATCCTCTATGCCCTGATCAGTCATGGCACGATCAGGAGCGTGGATGGAATGTTCCTTCATTAAGTTGAGCTTTTAACCTCTTTTTTAGAAATTTTGGTCATACCCGAATTTTTTTTTCGAAATTTTGTATCGTTCCCAGCAATGGTTGAACAATACAAATGTTGGTGAAATTGAACGATTCGAAAAATGGACACTTGGATCGATACAAAAAGCACACAGCTAGATCGATACGAAGTATATTTGAGTATCGATACGAATTAGACACGGCTGGATCGATACGAAGTGTATTTGAGTATCGACACGAATTGGACGCAGCTGGATCGATACGAAGTGTATTTGAGTATCGATACGAATTGGATGCAGCTGGATCGATACGAAGTGTATCTGAGTATCGATACGAACTGGATCGATACGAGTGTTTTTGAGTATCGATACGAATTGAACGCAGCTGGATCGATACAAAGTGTATTTGAGTATCGATACGAATTGGACGTAGCTGGATCGATACGAAGTGTATCTGAGTATGGATATGAATTGGACGCCACTGGATCGATACGAAGTGTATCTGAGTATCGATACGAATTAGACGCCACTGGATCGATACGAAGTGTATTTGAGTATCGATACGAATTGGACCCAGCTGGATCGATACGAAGATGTGGATACGAAAATCATCATATTTTTTAGATATGAAAATATAGATATGAAAATCATCATATTTTCTGGATATGAAAATATGGATACGAAAATCATGCTGAATGTAGTTCCTCTTAGATTTGGAGCAATCTGAATAGAATAGAAGGAACCACTGGACGACTGATCTGGATTTTCTCCTTAGATTTTTGCAATCCAACGACGGTAGCAGATCCATAGAGCAGGAGAAAAGCTGGGTTCTCTCGTGAAAGCACAAAAGTGTTTGTACCAAAATTGGGCACAACACTCTTCAGATGTGTTTGAAGAGATAAAATGAAGAAAATAAATGTAGAATGAGGCAGATCTAATAAACACACCAATCAACATATAAGAAAATGCACAGAAACACACAAATTTAGAGTGGTTCGGCGTATTGCCTACATACACTATGAAATGACTGATGTTTATTGAATTTCACTCGATGTTTACAAGAGATTACAACAGTACAACTGAAGATTAATGTAACATCCCACCTTTTTGGTCGTTTTAAGCAGGCACACGTGCCGACTCAAACCATACAGAAGGGCGGATTGTTATTGGGGTGAATAAGAAAAAGCAGAGAAAGAAAAAAAACAGAATCTCGCAGCGGAATGACAAAATATAATAATCAAATAACAGTTCATGAAGCTGTATACAAAACATTTGATTATACTTATACAATACAAAATCAGAGTTGCACATATCAGAGATAAACAAATAATAATGCAGCGGAACAATATGATGTAGTGGAATAATATAGTAAATAATAGTGGTACAAAACTTTGTCTTCGTCCTTCAGAAAAAGGTCTTCAAATCCTGAAATGATCAGGCTGACCCGAGCGAATTGAAAAGACAAAACACTCGAGTCAGAACTAAAAGATCTTATGTGAGTTAAATCAATGGTAAATAACTATGAGTGGAATGGCGTCAGAGATGTTTATGAGGTTTGACATCTCCTATCCAATGTCTAACGTGAGTGCAGTAACTTAAGATATGTTCGGGATTCACATCTCCTAAGGATCCATTAAACTATCTACTATGTAGTACAATACGCTATTATAATATGTCTACAGTAAGATAAACTATTAAAATAGCGTTAAGGCGTTACCCATCCCCCCTTAACACATTTTATATATTCCCATAGTCTATACAGTACCGTAATCCCGTCCGTACCGGACGTCGTCAGAGCGCACTCCATAGGTATGGTACAAAACAAACTCGTAGTGGTCTCGATAGGGTAGGCGACACGGCACAACTAGGCAATGCCAGGGTAGATATACCAATTACACTTTCGGATTGGTGGTAACGCATAGCAGCTACTACCGCCTACCTCGGAACACACTCCCAAATCAAAAATCGAGGGTGGTCACCAAATCAATCGCAAAGTCGGAATATAGTATCGAAGGAATGTGCTCGATCGGAGGAATGACCTCACTTAGCCCATCAATTGCTCCTGTTTTAGCCACCTTAAGCAAACTCATGGGAGTCAGGTCCACGTATATACCTCATATAGGATCATCGCCAACCATCCTACTTCATTCTGGAATCTCCACCGCGTACACAGTTGTCAAAGTGGTTTTCGGTATTGGCAGAGAGTATGATAATATCCGATCCCGGTCTCTTTAACAACCAATCACTTATTACACACCAGATGGTTCTTTTACATTTCCAAAATCATTTCATAATTGATATCAAAATATCATATTCAATTCAAATCATATCATTTTCGAAATCATTACTTACTTCCGAAATTGTATCACATTGAAATCATAGTTCGAAATTATATTTCCTTTCAAAAGTCATATTTCCAAAATAAGTTAAACTCTCATTTCAAAATTATCATATTAAACCAAATATGCTATTTAGATCACAACTTAGGTTATAACATCATTAACCATATTCACTTAAAAATCGAGAATTTGAATATAAACCCATCCATTTTACTTGGTTTGGAATTTAGAAGAAAATAGTTTTAAATAGTTATAAATAGTTAATATAGATTTAAAATAGATTAAATATAATTAAAATAGATTAAATAGCTTAAAATAGATTAGTTAGATTTAAAATAAGTTAAAACAGGTTAATTAGTTTAAATAAATTAAATGGTTTAAAATAGTTTAAAATGATTTAATATAATTAATACAGGTTAAAATAGTTTAATACTTCGAAATCTTAATAATTAGAAATTTTGAAATAATATATTTTTAAAACAGTTTATATTAAAACATGAATTTGGAATTAATATCAAATTAAACTATTCATTTCATTTCAACGCCTTTGGACCATTTTCAATTTCCAAGTCAACAAATCCATTTCAAATCTTTCAATTTTAAATTTCAATAAACTATTGAATTTCATTTATACTTAAAGATTTAACTAAAAGTCTATAGGGTGGATCGTGCAGTGTATATGCAAGTATATGTGGCTAAATATATAATGCTACTAAACCAGTACTAATCTAAGTAAATATAGAGTAAGCACACCAGGATTTTATACTGGTTCAAACCTCCCATCCTACCTCCAGTCCCGAAGCTCCCATTCGGAATTCAACTATCAAACACCCTCGCTTCGCACGGAGGAATAGGCTTGGTTACAATAGATTGTTCTTGTCAAATATGTGTTCTATAACACGGATATTGACTAATTAGTACAAATGCTTCCAATATATATATATATATATATATATATATATATATATCTAGAGAATATTGTCTATGAAGAACTGTATATTTGGAAGAGTAAAATACAAGTATAGATTGCTAGAGATCAAGAGTATATAATAGAGTGTATAGTTAGAGAACATAAGCGAGTAAGGTGAGTGTTCCCTTGATTCTTGAAGATATATATAGTTGTAGAGAGATTCCTTGAGTAGTTGCATGCATTAACAAGCGCTCTACAGTTGCTTCTATTGATGATGAAGAGTTGCAACGAAGAGAAGCGAAGACGTCTATTCAAATCTAGCAGTTGAAGATCTCGAGTTTGAATTCAGACGTCTGGATGTTTGTATTAGACGTCTGAGCCTGTATAATTTTTTGTTCCCGAGTTTGAAGTCAGACGTCTGGTATTTGTATCTGACGTCTGGTAGTATATAATTTTTGTACAGGGTAGATTTCCAAACGTCTGGGTGCATCTACCAAACGTCTGGTCTTGACTGTTTTGTTGTTCCAGAGGATATATTCAGACGTCTAACTTGTGCACTCAGACGTCTAAAAACTGTGCATGTCCTTTTTGTGCATGTTTCTTGTTGCTTCTTTGATTTTATCGACTTACAGTCTCTTGTATTGTTCTTTGCACCTTGTTCTTGTCTTTCTGGTGATGTTGCTCTAGTAACTACCTGTATATAAAAATATATACATATATTCGATTTCCATTGTATAGTTGTTGTCATCGAAACCGTAGATTTGATTTCCTAACAATCTCCCCCCTTTTGATGATGAAACTATACAATGTACTTAAAAATAATTTTATAAATCTCCCCCTGAATATGTGCTTACCATAATTTATCGTGATCTGTATTATATCTCCCCCTTTGGCATTATCAAAAAGGATATATTACTGTGTAAATTTCTACCAGATATTGTATGACAGAAATTTATACAGAAATTACACACCAAAAAGAGATATTTTCATTGATAACATTCAGTTGATTACATTCATATAGTTTTATAGTTTTGAATACAAAAGAGAAAGTTCTAGAAATCTAAGATTCTTTTGGGGATGCTTTCTGCGGATCATCTCCTTTATCTTCAATTTTGGAAGAACTAGGTTGCGTTCTAGGAGATGTCGGAGTTTGAGTGCTTCGAAGGAGGAGAAGGTACTGGGGTTGGCCAATCTTCTGAAGGTGGTGTAGGACCATGAACCCTTGAAGAACCTCTTTTAGAACTGATAAGACAGTTGAAAGTGATGTTTCAACTGTGGCGAGGCGTGTAGCAAAGGATGTTTCAAAACTATCAATGCGTCTAGCTAACTTTTTTGATTTTGAGATAGAATATGTTGATTGTGAAGAGTAAGGTCTCGAATACTTTCACTTGGATTCGTCTCCGTTCGAGTCTCCAAAATATCATCTTGAGACGTATAATCGAATGGTGCAGGAGGAGGAGGAGTAGTTTTGCGAGGTTGTTCCACTTCTTGTGATGGGTCAGGGTGTGTTTGAGGTAGAGGACCAGCTTGTCTGGCTTGATGACGTTGCGTCCACTCATCGAATGATATAAACTCTGATGGATTTTCCGGTAGGTGCATTAGTGAGAAAAACTTTGTGGAAGCATATTTTGGAGAGATTTCTTCAAACGTGGTTAGGTAAGAGGGAATGTTGTGAGCTCGTAGTAACCTCATGATATATGTAGGATATATGATAGATGGTCGTGATCAAGTCCAAAAATGTTTGAGCTCGTCAAATATAAACTTTGCCTAATTGACCCTCGTTCCACTAAATATAGCATAAAGAGCCTTGTGCTCTAGTTCCGTTATCTGCTCATGACTACCGAGACGAGGAATGATAGTGTTGATAATCATACGAGTTAGAAGTCTTGCCTTAGGGCGTAGATATTTGGAGGCAAATTTTGGCATTTCATCTTCCCATATTTGATGTGTTATATTGTTTTGTGGTTTGAAACGCATATCGGGAATACTATATAAATCCTCTCCGGAGTCGGAACATCCGAGAGTTCTGCCTATTATTCCGGGAGTTAGCCTAATTGTGTTTCCATAGATACTAGACCAAAACCAATTATCCTCATTTTCAGTGTTCCAAACTGTCGTGCTATCCAAATTAGCGTAGAAAAGAAATATGGCCAATTGATCAATTTGGGTATTATTGGGATTGAAGGAGATTAAGGTGTCTAAACCAGCATATTCACACATTTCTTCTAAGTCGTACATTGGAAATTTGAGTAAATTGTAAAATGGACCTGTATGTAGTTTCTTTTTTTGAATGTCCTCGTATCTCTTGAGCGAATGAGGAACACGATTCATCCATCTTTCTATTTGATCATCTGAACACACCTGGGGGTTTGAGGAAGTTGGTTGGTCTTGTTTACGCTTAGAGATCTTAGGATTCTTTGTTCTAGGAGCCATCGAATTAGATCGGGTGTGAAAATGAATTTGAGGAAGAAAAAATCGACTTTGTTTGCAGAACGAAAGTAAAATAGAAATGAAAAAATAAATGTTATGAGGGTATTTTAAAGTGCCGATTGAATATCAGACGTCTGGAAGTTAAATCAGACGTCTGATTTAACCTAGTTTTAAGACAGTAAATAAAATCAGACGTCTGGTTTGTTTCTGTAGATGTCTGGATTTGAGCGATTTGTAAAATTTGATAGTCAGAGAGAATTATCAGACGTCTGTTGGTATGTTCAGACGTTTAGAAAAGGTCGAATTTGTATTTATGAATGGCAGATGGTTTTCTCAGACGTCTAGTTAGTAATTCAAACGTCTGACATATGTATGCTGGTTTAAAACTTGTGTGATACAAGTGTATCAGACGTCTGATTGCAAAGGTCAGACGTCTAAAATAATCAGTTTGTCTTTTGTATCTAATATAAAACATTTTGATCCAAAAGTTTTAAAGTATGATACTTTAGGTTTTCTTCCAAAAAACATTTTGAAACAAGTGTGTTTAATCATCGGTCGTATGGTTACTCGGTTTAAAATATAACAAGCCGTAGCAATAGCTTTAGCCCAAAAATGTTTTGGTAAACCACTACTATTTAATAGCGTTCATGCACATTCTTGTAATGTTCGATTCTTTCTTTCTACTACACCATTTTGTTGTGGTGTGCGGGGAAAAAAGAAGTAATGACTAATTCCCTTTTTATTACAAAAATTAGTAAAAAGATCATTTTCGAATTCACCTCCGTGATCACTTAGAATATTTTTAATTTTTAAATCTAATTGCATTTTTATTCTTTTAGCAAAACTTTTAAATATTCCAAAAGTGTCACTTTTATGTTTTAAAAATAAGGTCCACGTATATCTTGAAAAATCATCTACTATTACGAAAACATATTTGTTGTGATTTATAGATCGTACTTGAGTTGGACCAAATAAATCTAAATGTAATAATTCTAATGGTTGTTTTGTAGAAATATCATTTTTATAATTAAATGAACTTTTCTTTAGCTTACCAAATTGACAAGCGTCACATTGATTTTCTACTTTACAATTTATTTTTGGTAAACCTCTAACTAGCTCATATTTTGCTAATTTATTAATATTTTTAAAATTAATGTGACAAAAACGTTTATGCCACAACCATGGATCATCATGTTTGGCGGTTAAACATAAGTTTGAATTTTGATTTGTATTCATATTTAAGACATAAATATTTTTGTTTCTAAAACTTCAAATATAAGTTGATTGTTATTGAAAATATTACATTTATCCTTTTCAAAATTAATTTGAAATCCTTTATCGCATAGTTGACTAATGCTAAGTAGGTTGTGTTTTAAATTTTCTACTAACAAAACATTTGTAATAACAGGAGAGTTAGAAATACCAGAGTTGATGACTCCTCCGATGCCAACGACGTATCCTTTTGAGTTATCTCCAAAGATTACTGTTCCACCATCGATATATGTTATATTTGATAACATTTTTGCATTTCCGGTCATATGTTTGGAGCATCCACTATCAAGTATCTATTTCTCCTTATTTTTTATTTTGGGTACCTGCAGAATAAAAAGATATTTAATTGGTACCCATATACTTTGTTAGGGTCCTAAATGTTAGGAGGGATAGGTAGCCATACCCAAGAAGGTTTGGTACCTTTGTGAATATAATTTTTATTATAGACTACATTTTCTAAAAAATTATCGATATGTTTTTGTCTAATCAATTTATTATTTGTCTTTGGAATCCAATTTTTATATTTTTGGTATTCGTAATAGGCTTAGGTGATCCTTTAGTCTTTTGATAAATAAAACTATATTTCTTAATATTATTCCCTTTTTGTTTAGAAATATTTTTAAAACCTATTCCATTTCTATTACCTGATGGTTTTGAAGTTTTAATAAGATTTTCCAAATCTTGTTTTCCTTTATTAAATTTTGAAACATTATTTGTAATTTTGTCTAATTTTTCTTTTAATTCTAAATTTTCAATTTTCAATGTTTCAATATTACATTTCAAGTTGCTATTTTCTTTTAATAAGTCATCCTTTTCTAGTCTAGTTTCAATAACTATAGTTTCATTTTCAATTAAACTATTTTTAATTTTTTCTTGAGATAATTCTAGTTCCTCTTCTAAAATAATTTTTTCATCTTTTAACATTCCTACTTCAAGTTCTAACCAATTTATTTTGGCTATATGTTCTTTGTTTAATTTTTTAATTTGTCTAAATTTATCATCTAATTCTATGTTAAGTTCTAATAGTTCATTGTAGCTAAGTTCAGGACATACCTCATCAGTGTTAGCCATAAAACATACATTAGCTTGTTCTCCATCGCTATCACTATCAGAAGATGATGATGAATCGGAATCGTCCCAAGTAACTTTAAAAGCTCTTTTCTTCTTAAATTTCTCAAATTTGTTCTTTTTATCATTGTTGCGTTTAGGACAATCCTTCTTCATGTGTCTGTATTGATCACATTCATAGCACTTGATTTGAGATAGATTTGTTGTATTGGACTTCCGTTCTTTTTGGAATTTGGTCATCTTTCTAAATTTCTTGAATCTGTTGTAATTCTTAGCAATGAAAACTATTTCTTCTTCATCCAAATCCGAGTCATCAATCTTTGCTTGAAATGCTATGTTCTTCTTTTCAATATTTTGTTCTTTTCTAGCCTGTAAGTTAGCTTCATAGGACATTAAATTTCCTATCAACTCTTCAATCTTGAGAGTAGAAAGATCATTAGCTTCTTCAATAGCTAATACCTTCCTTTCCCAATTCGATGTTAAAGAGTTGAGTATTCGAGAAACTAAATCAAAATCAGTAAACTTGACTCCTAATGCCATAAGATCATGTTGAATAGTTTTAAATCTAGAATACATGTCAATAATAGTTTCATTTTGTTTCATTTTGAATGAAGAAAATTGGTTTTGCAAAATTGACATCTTAGTTTGTTTGACCTTTGTTGTACCTTCGTGTGTGATTTGTAAGGTACGCCAAATGACAAACGTAGTGGTACATAACATGACACGTGAAAATTCATTTTTACCTAAATAGCAAAATAAAACATTCATAGCTTTAGCATTGTTTGAGGCTAAGGTCTTTTGTGCATCGGTCCAAGTGTTCATAGTAGTGTCAGGTGCTTCATATTTATTTTGTGTGGCAGACCATATTTCTAGACCATTGGCTTCCATAAAAATACGCATACGAGTTGACCAATATGCATAGTTGGAGCAATTAAACAGTGGGGGACGTGCGGTAGATTGACCTTCTTGAAAGATACTTGCCATATTAGCGATTCAAAAACTAGTTACAGTACTTTTGATCAAACCTTGCTATAGGGTGGATCGTGTAGTGTATATGCAAGTATATGTGGCTAAATATATAATGCAACTAAACCAATACTAATCTAAGTAAATATAAAATAAGCACAACAGGATTTTATACTGGTTCGGACCTCTCGTCCTACGTCCAGTCCCGAAGCTCCCCTTCAGAATTTGACTATCAAACACCCTCGCTTCGCCCGGAGGAATAGGCTTGGTTAAAATAGATTGTTATTGTCAAATGTGTGCTCTATAACATAGATATTGACTAATTAGTACAAATGCTTCCAATATGTATATCTAGAGAATATTGTCTATGAAGACCTGTATATTTGGAAGAGTAAAATACAAGTATAGATTGCTAGAGATCAAGAGTATATGATAGAGTGTATAGTTAGAGAGCATAAGTGAGTAAGTGAGTGTTATCTTGATTCTTGAAGATATATATAGTTGTAGAGAGATTCCTTGAGTAGTTGCATCCATTAACAAGCGCTCTACAGTTGCTTCTGTTGATGATGAAGAGTTGCAACAAAGAGAAGCGAAGACGTCTATTCAAATCTAGCAGTTGAAGATCCCGAGTTTGAAATCAGACGTCTGGATGTTTGTATCAGACGTCTGAGCTTGTATAATTTTTTGTTCCCGAGTTTGAAGTCAAATGTCTGGTATTTGTATCAGACGTCTGGTAGTATATAATTTTTGTATAGGGTAGATTTCCAGACGTCTGGGTGCATCTACCAGACGTCTGGTCTTGACTATTTTGTTGTTCCAGAGGATATATTCAGATGTCTGACTTGTGTACTCAGACGTCTGAAAACCGTGCATGTCCTTTTTGTGCATGTTTCTGGTTGCTTCTTTGATTTTATCGACTTTTAGTCTCTTGTATTGTTCTTTGCACCTTGTTCTTGTCTTTCTAGTGATGTTGCTCTAGCAAGTACCTGTAGATAAAAATATATACATATATTCGATTTCCATTGTATAGTTGTTGTTATCGAAACCGTAGATTTGATTTCCTAACATTAACTTTCAACTTTCAACTTAATTTATTAAAGCAAATTCTTTTAAACCAATTCACATTTAAACACAAAACTTGATTTTCCAATAATAATTCATTTCATATAAATCTAATTTTATTTCAAAATATCATTTAATTAAATTCGAAAATTAAGGAGTTTAAAATCATTTAATTTAACCAATTCGGTGTCCGTATATAATTCTCTACCCTAGGGTCAAGTGATACAGATATTTATCATTTCAATCCACAATTTAAAATTTTACGGTTATATATCATTTCAAACCGCAATCCCGAATTAATAATAAAATCCATAAAATCGCTCGAGTTTATCATTTCAACCCATAACGATTTTTCCTTAATCTATAGATCATTCGGGTATGTATCATTTCAACCCATGGTGAACTTGTAGTTTATAACGATATAAAATAGAACATCCAATATCAACAATCAACATCCATTACAACCATCATCCAAATCAATCAATAAATATCAATATAGAACTGATAATCAATAACAGGTATATAACTGGCAATTTATATTCAATAATAAATTAAATAACAATTTAATTCAAATAAATTCAAATTAACTGAGATGACGATTAAAATATATCAAACAGCCATAAATAAATTTCTAATCATGTCATAAATTAAATTTAACAAACATAAGAAATTTTAGAAGTTGTGAGTGGGTTAAAACACTCACCTTTGAATTTAAATTGAATTTAAATTCAAAATAAGCCCAAAATATGAACGGTCTCAGAATTCGTCCAAACTAGGGTCAAAATGTCCGAAATTTCGATACGATCCTAGCAAAACAAACCGCGCATGAATCGGACCTTGTATGGGGAAGTTATGTGAGTTAGAACAATTGAACGATAAAATTTCACTAAATAAAAATAAAGAAAACAAATCAATCACATACGTACACGTCGCCTCTTCCTCGCACACGTTGACCAACAACACACGATCAGCAGCTAACCCATGCGCTGATCATGTTGACCACGAATACCAATGCCGACCGGCCACCGTACGCCGGATCTCCACCTTCCCCAAGCTCCGCCTCCTCACCGCCACCAACCGGAGTCATCGCGGCCTCCCAAAGCCTAGCCCCCACCGCTAGATGCCCTAGGTCACGAAACCCTAGTTGAATTTTGCGTGATAATCCAACTGTTGAAAAACAAAACCAATAGCTCTGATGAACTACGCAGAGCACTCTCCAGGCCATGGTATCGTCGATTTGACGATCCATTGAAGTCCAACACGACGAAACGAACGACCGTAATTTTTTCTTCAGTTTCTGGACAAACAGAGGTTCAATTTGGAAAACGAATTACATATCTGAGATGCACTCGTCGAGAGCTTCAAATCGATATAATTCGATATAGTTTGAGTAGTTTGATTTTTGGATTTGAATTTGATTTGAAATTGCAATTGGGAATTAGGGTTTTGTCTGCCATTGGAATGAGGAGGAGCAAATGGAATTGTACGTATAGAAATGAGGAATAAGAAGTGACTAGGTTTATAACGAGGTATTTATAGGTAGATCAGAAAATAAAACGTATGAACACGATTGATTTGGGTTTGAACGATAAACAACCTGAAAAGCCCGTTCTAACTCCGGAGCGAATATGGGTCATCCCTTATATCAAAATAGATGTTTTCGAAAATTTTAAATTCAACGGAACAGGTTTCAAATCCTAATTCAATCATATGAAGAAGTTATGATAAAGTCAGCTTATTTCAAATTGATTTCAATTGATTTCAATTAAATTAATTTCTAGGCGTTTCGAGTCTGTACGATCAAACGACAAGTCTGATCGATACGAAACATGAAATCCTACAATAATTCACTGTTACGGATCCGATGAAACTGGTTTCGTCGAAATCCGAGTCAGTGGCCAAAATGGTTATATTTCAGTTAATAAAATAAATTAATATTAAATTAATTAAATCATTTCTTCAATTCAAATTTAACTAATTACAATTTCTATCATAGTTGGCTTACTTAGTAATTTATAAATCCTTTATAACAAATTTCTATATCAATTTATTATTGAATATTTCACAAATTTCAATGTTTAATTTCAATTCCAATAAATTCAGTAATTATAAATTTAATTTCCAATAATTCCATTTAATTGAACTTTCATCCTATTATTCAATCCATTATTATCAAATGGATGAAATTAACATTGGTTCATGATTTATTGCACTAATATTCTCAAATTTCATCCTAATTTCCATTAACGTAATATTTAAATATTTAATCTCATTTAATTTCAATTAATCCAATAAATAAATTTTAAATTCCATTAATTGGTAAGTCATGACTTCCATTCTTTTTATTCAACCAATTGTCAAATTATGAATAAAATTAACATTATTTCCAATTAATACCCAAAATTTACACTAACGTAATATTTAATTAGATTTATTGCAATTTGATTTCCAATTCAATTTATTAACCTAAATAAATAAGTAACCTATAATAATTGCCACCTTTTGACCTTAAATCACATTTAGGTTTATTATTCGCAATAAATGTTACAATTGCTTTCATAACACTAATCTTTATTAAATTTACCATTAACTATACTATTTCATTAATTAATTCAATATTTACATTTGTTTTTCTTATATTCAATTTATAACCAAGTATAACCTTTACATTATTTCAATTAATTGGAATTTCATTCAAATTGTTAATGATTAACTTTAATTAACATTGTTACATTTCATTTTAGTTATTATTTCATTGTTAAATTACAAATTTTTATTTCTCCCTTTATCAACTCACAACATCTTATTAAATTAACCATTTTTAATTATCGAAAATTACGGGTCGTTACACTCTCCCCCACTCAAAACTTTTCGTCCTCGAAAAGGAAAAAAAGAAGGGAAAAGAAGAAATTAAGCAAATCAATATATCTTATTCAAAATATTAACTTTTAACAAACAATTAATTTACATAATTAAATAATTTAAATAAAATATATCCATTTATAACAATTAAATCCTTTTATACTCAAGTTAACAAATTTTTGGAAAAACATTTCATAAAATTTTGTAAGTTCAAAATTTTCGGAAAATTTCGGTAGAGTCTCCTTTGTACGGAGAGGTCTAGGAGAAATAATAATATAAATAAAACAATATATATCATAGATTTCAAAAATAATATATCCCAACAGCGGGAAAACAATATAATATCGCTAGAAAACCGCAATCCGAGAACGTACCTATTTGTCGAACAATTAACGCTTATTTTATAAAACCAAAAGCAGTAGCAATTGCTTCCATGCCTGTATTTCACTTATATAATCCAAAAGAAGTTAATAATTGTATAAGAGAAATATTTATAGTTGTTTCAACCACTAACAAACAAATCAATATAAACAACAATCACTGGCAACCACAGCATACAATCATCATATGAAATCAATAAAATCAACTATCCATCCATAGCAAACAAACAAATGGTTTGTTCGGGTTCAGAAATTTTTAACCGCCTAGAATGACAAATAAACTACTGAGTGCACCATTTACTCAACAGTCTTAGATGAACTCAATAGATTATTCATACATCTTAAACAATTAGAAGTATCCTATCCCAAACAACCCATAAACCAAAACAAACAATAATTTACAATGTACTTGAGTTATTCTTATTAAATTTATTTCACAACATTTACAGTTTTTATTTTCCTTTTCATTTATAAAAGGATTATTTCTTTAACTTACATTTATCTCTTACAAAATTTTATTCCCATTCATTCATTCAGTGTTTATTTCATTTATTTTCCTTTATTACTTACAAAAATTCATTTTCATTTATTCATATCATGTCAATTTCTTTTATTGCATTACATTCATTTTATTATTTACTTTAATTATAAATAGTTTCAATATTAACTTAAGTTCAAAATCCTTTACTTACAGTACTCATTTTCTGTTTCATTTAATTAGTAGTATTACAATTTTAACTCAAGTTTATAACTATTTTCATATCAAATTTATTATTTATAAAAGTAAATTTCATTGAACACTTCCATTACATAAGTTTTACTTGTAAAAATTTCCATTACATATTCTTTTAACATTTCAACTTTTTATACTTGGTAAGTTATATATATATATATATATATGTCTTTAAGAATGCAATTGAAAGTTACACAAGTTTGACTTACTTATTTTAATTAACTTAAGGTTCAATAATTATCATTCCTTATTTTCATATTCTTTTCGTTTACAAGTTACAAATTTCAAATTCCTTGTATATTTCAGTTATACTTAGCATATAATTTCTTATTTTCATTTAGAAGTTTCAATTATTAAATAGTTAAAATTTTTATTCCATTTTAATAATTGAAATCTCTAATTCATAGAAATTTAAGAACTAAATGCCGGGTTCCATTTCAAATCATTTAAAATAATATATACCTATATATATACTCATAACTTTTATATCCAATCATATTTAAACTTTAAAGATTTATTTGTTTTTCAAAATAGATCTGTAGTAAAACAACTACAATGGCCTTCCCACTTTGAAACTCGAAAATGAATGTCGATGATGCGTGCACTCAACACCGAAATTATTTTCCAACGACCGAGAGGGGAGTACAGAACTTATTTATTTCCAAAATTTCATTAAACAATTCTTTCAAATTATATTGAAATATTTATATCAGAAAATACTTCTAATAATATTATTATTGTATCCCAAAATCATTCGAAAGAAATTTTCAAAAAAACCCCGGAACTTAAGTTCTAAATTTCCAAATTTCATTTATTTTATTTTCAAATCTTATTCCCAACCAATATTTATAAATTTCACTACCTAACAACCAACATATGACAACCAAATATATATCATTTATAAATCATTATTTTATATATAAAAATATACAATAGGTAAAATTATTTCATTTGCCTATATTTCAAAACAAATATTGTATCGGTCTGCCCTATTAAGTGTTTAGAAATCCCTATTGATGTCATAGCGTCCCATGCACCAACCAGAATGTATAAATACAAAAAGGGACAAATTAACACAATATAAAACCTTTTATAACACTAATAAATATGCTCTCTCATATATATACACTCAGTGACTCATTCTAGGGTATTACTACCCTATTAATAAAGAGTCAGACCCCACAAAGCTAAGGTTATCGCTAAACCAAAGCTCTGATACCAACTGAAACATCCCGCCTTTTTGGACGTTTTAAGCAGGCACACATGCCGACTCAAACCATACAGAAGGGCGGATTGTTATTGGGGTGAATAAGAAAAAGCAGAGAAAGAAAAAAAACAGAATCTCGCAGCGGAATGACAAAATATAATAATCAAATAACAGTTCATGAAGCTGTATACAAAACATTTGATTATAATTATACAATAAAAAATCAGAGTTGCACATATCAGAGATAAACAAATAATAATGCAGCGGAACAGTATGATGTAGTGGAATAATATAGTAAATAATAGTGGTACAAATCTTCGTCTTCATCCTCTAGGAAAAGGTCTTCAAATCCTGAAATGCTCAGGCTGTGACCCGAGCGAATTGAAAAGACAAAACACTCGAGTCAGAACTAAAAGATCTTATGTGAGTTAAATCAACAGTAAATAACTATGAGTGGAACGGCGTCAGAGATGTTTACGGGGTTTGACATCTCCTATCCAGTGTCAAACGTGAGTGCAGTAACTTAAGGGATGTTCGGGATTCACATCTCCTAAGGATCCGTTAAACTATCTACTATGTAGTACAATACGCTATTATAATATGTCTACAATAAGATAAACTATTAAAATAGCAATAAGGCATTACCCATTTCCCTCTTAACACATTTTTATATATTCCCATAGTCTATACAGTACCGTAATCCCGTCCGTACTGGACGTCGTCAGAGGGCACTCCATAGGTATGGTACAAAACAAACTCGTAGTGGTCTCGATAGGGTAGATGACACGACACAACTAGGCAATGCCAGGGTAGATATACCAATTACACTTCCGGACTGGTGGTAACGCATAGCAGCTACTACCGCCCACCTCGGAACACACTCCCAAATCAAAAATCGAGGGTGGCCACTAAATCAATCGCAAAGTCAGAATATAGTATCGAAGGAATGTGCCCGATCGGAGGAATGACCTCACTTAGGCCGTCAATTGCTACTATTTTAGCCACCTTAAGCTAACTCATGGGAGTCAGGTCCACGTATATACCTCATATAGGATCGTCGCCAACCATCCTACTTCATTCTGGAATCTCCACCGCGTACACAGTTGTCAAAGTGGTTTTCGGTATTGGTAGAGAGTATGACAATATCTGATACCGGTCTCTTTAACAACCAATCGCTTATTACACACCGGATGGTTCTTTTACATTTCCAAAATCATTTAATAATTGATATAATAATATCAAATTCAATTCAAATCATATCATTTTCAAAATCATTACTTACTTCCTAAATTATATCACATTGAAATCATAGTTCGAAATTATATTTCCTTTCAAAAGTCATATTTCCAAAATAAGTTAAACTCTCATTTCAAAATTATCATATTAAACCAAATATGCTATTTAGATCCCAACTTAGGCTATAACATCATTAACCATATTCACTTAAAAATCGAGAATTTGAATATAAACCCATCCATTTTACTTAGTTTGGAATTTAGAAGAAAATAGTTTTAAATGGTTATAAATAGTTATAAATAATTAATATAGGTTTAAAATAGATTAAATATAATTAAAATAGATTAAATAGCTTAAAAATAGATTAATTAAATTTAAAATAAGTTAAAATAGGTTAATTAGTTTAAATAAATTAAATGGTTTAAAATAGGTTAAAATGATTTAATATAATTAATACAGGTTAAAATAGTTTAATACTTCAAAATCTTAATAACTAGAAATTTTGAAATAATATATTTTTAAAACAGTTTATATTAAAACATGAATTTGGAATTATATCAAATTAAACTATTCATTTCATTTCAACGCCTTTGGACCATTTTCAATTTCCAAGTCAACAAATCCATTTCAAACCTTTCAATTTTAAATTTCAATAAACTATTGAATTTCATTTATACTTAAAGATTTAACTTTCAACTTTCAACTTAATTTATTAAAGCAAATTCTTTTAAACCAATTCACATTTAAATACAAAACTTGATTTCCAATAATAATTCATTTCATATAAATCAAATTTTATTTCAAAATATCATTTAATTAAATTCGAAAATTAAGGAGTTTAAAATCATTTAATTTAACCAATCCGGTGTCCGTATATAATTCTCTACCCTAGGGTCAAGTGATACGGATATTTATCATTTCAATCCGCAATTTAAAATTTTACGGTTATATATCATTTCAAACTGCAATCCCGAATTAATAATAAAATCCATAAAATCGCTCGAGTCTATCATTTCAACCCATAACAATTTTCCTTAATCTATAGATCATTCGGGTATGTATCATTTCAACCCATGGTGAACTTGTAGTTTATAACGATATAAAATAGAACATCCAATATCAACAATCAACATCCATTACAACCATCATCCAAATCAATCAATAAATATCAATATAGAACTGATAATCAATAACAGGTATTTAACTGGCAATTTATATTCAATAATAAATTAAATAACAATTTAATTCAAATAAATTCAAATTAACTAAGATGACGAGTAAAATATACCAAACAGCTATAAATAAATTTCTAATCACGTCATAAATTAAATTTAACAAACATAAGAAATTTTAGAAGTTGTGAGTGGGTTAAAACACCCACCTTTGAATTTAAATTGAATTTAAATTCAAAATAAGCCCAAATTTTGAACGGTCTCAGAATTCGTCCAAACCTGGGTCAAAATGTCAGAAATTTCGATACGATCCCAACAAAATAAACCGTGCATGAATCGGACCTCGTATGGGAAAGTTTTGTGAGTTAGAACAATTGAACGATAAAATTTAACTAAATAAAAATAAAGAAAACAAACCAATCACATACGTACACGTCGCCTCTTCCTCTCACACGTTGACCAACAACACGCGATCAGCAGCTAACCCATGTGCCGATCATGTTGACCGCAAATACCAACGCCGACCGGCCACCGTACGCCGCATCTCCACCTTCCCCGAGCTCCGCCTCCTCACCGCCACCAACCGGAGTCGTCGCGGCCTCCCAAAGCCTAGCCGCCGCCGCTAGATGCCCTAGGTCACGAAACGCTAGTTGAATTTTGCACGACAATCCGACCGTTGAAAAATGAAACCAATAGCTCCGATGAACTACGCGGAGCACTCTCTACGCCATGGTATCGTCGATTTGACGATCCATTAAAGTCCATCACGACGAAACGAACGGCCATGACTTTTTCTTCAATTTCTGGACAAACAGAGGTTCAATTTGGAAAACGAATTACATATCTAAGATGCGCTCATCGAGAGCTTCAAATTGATATATAATTCGATATAGTTTGAGGAGTTTAATTTTTGGATTTGGATTTGTTTTGAAACTGCAATTGGGAATTAGGGTTTTGTTTGCCATTGGAATGAGGAGGAGCAAATGGAATTGTACGTATAGAAATGAGGAATAAGAAGTGACTAATGTTTATAACGAGGTATTTATAGGTAGATCAGAAAATAAAATGAATGAACATAATTGATTTGGGTTTGAATGATAAACAACCCGAAAAGCCCGTTCTGCCACCGGAGCGAAAATGGGTCATTCCATATATCAAAATAGATGTTTTCAAAAATTTTAAATTCAATGGAACAGGTTTCAAATCCAAATTCAATCGTATGAAGAAGTTATGATAAAGTTAGCTTATTTCAAATTGATTTCAATTGATTTCAATTAAATTAATTTCTAGGCGTTTCGAGTCTGTACGATCAAACGACAAGCCCGATCGATATGAAACTTGAAATCCTACAATAATTCACTGTTATGGATCCGATGAAACTGGTTTCATCGAAATCCGAGTCGGTGGACAAAATGGTTGTATTTCAGTTAATAAAATAGATTAATATTAAATTAATTAAATCACTTCTTCAATTCAAATTTTACTAATTACAATTTCTATCATTTTTGGCTTAATTAGTAATTTATAAATCCTTTATAACAAATTTCTATATCAATTTATTATTGAATATTTCACAAATTTCAATGTTTAATTTCAATTCCAATAAATTCAGCAATTATAAATTTAATTTCCAATAATTCCATTTAATTGAACTTTCTTCCTATTATTCAATCCATTATTATCAAATGAATGAAATTAACATTGGTTCATGATTTATTGCACTAATATTCTCAAATTTCATCTTAATTTCCATTAACGTAATATTTAAATATTTAATCTCATTTAATTTCAATTAATCCAATAAATAAAATTTAAATTCCAATAAATTGGTAACTCTTGACTTCCATTCTTTTTATTCAACCAATTGTCATATTATGAATAAAATTAAAATTATTTCCAATTAATACCCTAAATTTACACTAACGTAATATTTAATTAGATTTATTGCAATTTGATTTCCAATTCAATTTATTAACCTAAATAAATAGGTAACCTACAATAATTGCCACCTTTTGACCTTAAATCGCATTTAGGTTTATTATTCGCAATAAATGTTACAATTGCTTTCGTAACACTAATCTTTATTAAATTTATCATTAACTATACTATTTCATTAATTAATTCAATATTTACATTTGTTTTTCTTATATTCAATTTATAACCAAGTATAACCTTTACATTATTTCAATCAATTGAAATTTCATTCAAATTGTTAATGATTAACTTTAATTAACATTGTTACATTTCATTTTAGTTATTATTTCATTGTTAAATTACAAATTTTTATTTCTCCTTTTATCAACTCACAACATCTTATTAAATTAACCATTTTTAATTATCGAAAATTATGGGTCGTTACAATTAATAATGAATTCGGCAGAGTATCAGCGTAGAGAAGCAAAAAGTCCATTTTCTGTAGGTCCGGGGTCACTATTTATAGGTGTAGGCAGCAAATATCTCGCCCAGATCTCAGACGACTTCTTCTCTCATGTGGGTGGGCCCACGGGATCGAGTTCAGGTGATTTCGACTCGATATCAGAGCAATACGAATGGAATTTGTATCGATCAAGAATTGTTCCGTTTTGGCTGAAATTGATCTAGTACATTCTTGACATTGTAGGCAAGCTCCTGTGAAAATTTGGTGGCATTTGGACTTGTAGATCTTGAGTTATGATTGATGCAAGCTTGGATTTGTATGACATTTTCGTCTTCGTGTCAATACTATTTCGCATCGGTCATGCGTGGCTCTGTTCGTATCGATGCTTGCATGCTACTTCGTATCGACGGTTGGAGGCCGCCTTCGTATCGATGCTTCATGTTGCTTTCTTCGTAGCGATCGGTAGTTGTTGCTGTTCGTATCGATGGTGGGAGATCGATACGAGATGGATGGAGGGAGACCGATACGAAATGGACATTTGTTGATGGATACGAAGTTGCTTCATTTTGATGGATACGAAAGAAGTTAGTAGGCGATGGATACGAATTGAACCTCTCTTGGGGAATGGATACGAAATTGGATGGATACGAATAGAGTTATTTTTCTCAACCTTGATTGATCAATATCTTGAGCATACGAACTCCGATTGACTCGAAATTTGGAATGTTGGTTTTCATAGCTTTGCTTGTCATGTCATATCAATTGTAGCTTAATCCGGACTCGAGCAAAATTTACCAGTATCCATAGTGAACCTATGTATAACCGATCTCCAGGACAAACTGTCATTGGTTTCTAGTCAAGTTCTTGATGTCACGGCCTTGCCAAAAGGCGGGATAACATTTGCCCCTTTAAGGTTTTCAGGTTTAGTAGGTTTTGGTGAATAAAGCTTCCAAAGACGTGCAGGAGGCAAAGATTAGCTATGTAGGAGATTATCTATTTATGTATTCTACTGTGATTGAATGTTGTATGTAATAGCAGATGTTATGACCGTCTATTTAGTAACTCTATTCATCCATGGGCATCTTCATATGTCGCTCTTGGCGTATTTTGTAATAATTATTTCTATTTGAACCTGGGCAACGTTATGAGATTATGTACTGAATATAAAATGTCGATTTGAAATGTATCGAGAAAAGTTGTTTTGAAATTGTGTTTGAAATATTTCATATTCTTGTGCTTCAGATATTGTGGATACCATTAACATTACTGTATTTTGTCATCGGAAACTAATACTATGGATGACTGCAACATATGTAGCGGTTAGTTTCGGGCCTCAAAATATGGGATGTTACATGGAGATTGATTTCTACCTATAACCGACAACTTTCCCGATACTGCTAGAGCAATGTTGGTGCTTAGGAGGTTTTGACAAAATGATTATGTTACCAGGGTAATAGCGATGATTCGGAGTGCACTTAAACGCGTTCCATTGGTTCGAGTGGCTAAGGAAATTGGTGCTTACTTAGATGCGGTTCCGTCAGTCCAAAAAGCAAGGCACGACTTATAGATGCCGCGAGGGTTTGGGCCTTCTCGATGTTGCTGGGGCAACACCGGTTCTTAGAGGTCAGGAATTTATTTTCCCCATAGATCCGGTGGTTTGAATCGATTTGCTTCCGTCGACTCGGCGGGTTGCTTACTTAAACACAATTCCATCAGTTCAAGAAGCATGTGGGTGGAGCATACTTAGATGCGGTTCCACCGATCCAAGCAGTGAGTTAATGGTTTTCGAGTTCAACTGAACCCATCGACTCGGCAGGTTGCTTACATGAACATGGTTCCATTGGTTCATGAAGTGAAATAACTTAATTGATAAAATAAAGAGAAAGGCAAATCCTGCCTATTTACAATGCCCCCAGTATCCCTGGGTGGCTTATTTGCAAAAATAGGAAATACATAGATAGAAATTTAAACATAATAATGTCGTAGTGAATTGTTGTTCCAAGCACGACGAATCTGGATTCCATTGACTGTTGTGAGCTTGAAAGTTCCATCTCCAAGTTTCTAGCCGATAATGTAGGGTCCTTCCTAGCTTGGGCCAGGTGCCCCTATACCCAGGTAGATTCATTTAAGGACGAGATCTCCCACTTCGAAGGTGTAGTTGTGAACTTTGGCGTTTTGTAGTGTCGTGCCACTCTCTTTTGATGACCAGTCCTAAGCTCAGCTTCTTCCAGCTTCTCATGGATTTGACTAAGCAATTCGAGTAGGAGTTACTCATTTTCACTTTGGTTGAAGTGTCGTCTCCGATGAGAGGGGACTTCCAGTTCCGCTGGAATCATTGCTTTCGAACCGTATGTCAAGGCGAAGGGTGAGTGCCCAGTCGTCGATTTATGAGTTATTTTGTAAGCCCATAGTGCAAGCGGAAGTTCATCAACACAATTTCCTTTAGCTTTTGTTAGTCATTACTTGATGGTGGATTTGATGATTTTGTTCACTACCTCCACTTTCTCATTTGATTATAGGTGTGCTACCACCAAGAAGCTCTTCTTGATCCGAAAATGCTTGCAAAATTTCTAGAATTCGACACTCTTGAACCGAGTTCCATTGTCTGTGATGATTTTCTATGGTACACTGAACCTACAATAATATTTTTACTAACGAAGTTAATTACTTTTTTAGTAGTGACGGTGGCCAGCGATTCCACTTCGGCCCATTTAGTGAAGTAATCAACTGCAACGATAGCATATTTGGCTCCCCCTTTAGCTATAGGTAAACGCTAATTAGATCGATTCCCCAGATTGCAAACAGTCATGGGTTGACCATTTGCTTTAGTTCTGTGGATGAGGCTCTCGTAACTTTAGCAAATCTCTGACATTGATTGCAACTTCTAGCATAGTTTACTGCATCTCGGTTGATTGATGGCCAGAAATATCCATAACGGAGGACCTTCTTTGCTAGTGTCTGCCCCCCGATGTGGTCTCTGTAGCTGCCTTCATGAACTTCCCGGAGATCCACTTGGCTTCGCTGCTGGTTACACATCTGAGTAAGGGGGTGGAGAATCCCCTCTTGTAGAGCACTCCGTCTTGTAGTACCAACTGTGGCGCCTTTCGAAGAAGCTTCTTCCGCTCATTCTGATCCCTGGGAGTGTCCCTCTGAGCCAATAGTCTTTGATTGGTGTAATCCACGATTCCTCTTCCTATGTAGTTTCTAAAATCCAATCGACGTCCATCTGATATATGCTAGGACCCTTTAACGTCTCAACTGGAACCAGCCCCATTGACTGTGCTTCTCCGAAACTAGTTAGTTTAGCTAGGTAATCTGCTTTCATATTCTGTTCTCTTGGAATTTGACTTATGGTATAGTGTTCAATGTCGTTCTGTAGTTCCCATGCCTTTGACAGATAAGGGGCAAGGTTTTCCCCCTTAGCCTAATATTCACCTTTCACTTGACAGACAACTAGCTGAGAGTCATTGTAGATGTGCACAGCCCTTATTCCTAATTCCTTTACAATTTTCATTCCTGCTGTTAATGCCTCATACTCTGCCTCGTTGTTAGTAGCACAGAACTCCAACCTTAGAACATAGCAAACTGACCGTCCTTCGCCTCTGAGCAGAAATCATTGACGTACCATTGACAAATGGTTTCTGTTATAACACTACTTCTGGAGTGTCCTCTTCTTTGCCATCTCATATTGTGAACTCGACGATGAAATCTGCCAATGCCTCTCCATTGAATGCCCTTTGGGGGTGATAAGTGATGTTTTACTGACTCAACTTAATGTTCCATTTAAGAAGTCGTCCTGACGTCTCTAGACCGTACATCGCTTGCTTCAGAGGTTGATCCGTCAACACTTTGATTCGGTGAGCCTGGAAGTACAAGCGTAACTTCCTTGAGGCAATCATCAGGCAATATGCTAGTTTTTCCAACTTTGAATAGTTCTTCTCGACTCTAGTGAATTGCTTACTAATGTAGGAAATGAGTCGCTGGATTCTAGTTTCCTCGCGTACCAGCTATGCTCAGAGCGTTAGTTGACACTGCTCGGTAGATGAATAGGTCTTTCCCATCCACCAGTTTAGATAAAATTGGTGGGGTCTCCATATGTTGTAATAATTCCTCAAAAGCAGTTTGGCAAGCCTAATTCCATTCGTAATTTTTCTTACCCTTCTTTAATGAGTCGAAGAATGGTATACACTTATCTGCTGCTTTGAAAATAATTCGGCTCAATGTTGCGACCTTTCCGTTTAGACTTTGCAATTCCTTTTTGGTTGTAGGGGCTATGACATTCCCTAGGACGATAATTTGCTCAGGATTAGCTTCGATTCCCCTAGCATTTATGATGAAACCTAGAAATTTTTTAGAACCACGTCGAAAGAGCATTTCAACGGGTTAAGCTTCATTCCATATTTTCGAAGAATTTCAAACATTTCCTAGAGGTTATCCAAGTGATTACTTGACACACGTGACTTGACTAGCATGCCATCCATGTAGACCTCCATTGTTCGTCCGATCTGATCCTTTAACATTGTGTTCACCAACCGTTGATAATTTCCCTACCATTCTTCAATCTAAATGGAATTACTCGGTAACAATACAATCCGAGGTTGGTGATGAAGCTGGTATTCTCCTAATCGGATTCATGCATCATAATCTGGTTGTATCCTGAGTAGGCATCCATGAATTAGAGTAGTTTGTAGCATGCAGTCCCTTCTACGAGCTGGTCAATCTTGGGTAACGGGAAGCTATCCTTTGGCCAGGCTTTATTCAGGTCCGAATAGTCGACGTAGGTTCACCACTTCCTGTTTGATTTCTTGACTAGAATTGTATTTGATACCCACTCAAGATAAGTTGCATCATGGATGAAGCCGTTAGCCAATAGCTTATCCACTTCCTCTTTTAGTGCAGCGGATCGCTAAGGGCCCAGGCTACATCTCTTCTACCTTACTGGAGTGAACTTGGGATCGATATTAAGTGTATGACATGCTATCTCTGACGATATCCTACACATATGGGAATCTGTCCAGGTGAACACGTCTAGGTTGGCGTGAAGAAATTTGATCGATTTTTGCTGCATTTTGATTTCAAGTTGTGACCCTGTATTTAAGACTCGACTTGGGTCATCCAAATCGACAGGGATAGACACCATAATTTATGTCAATGCTACCCACTCCTCCTCTGAACTCTTCTTCCTAGGGTCCAAAGCCTTGTCGAATCGGCTATGGTCCATAAGCCAGGGGTGGCTCTGTAATTGCTATGCTGACGGTTCGCGAATGTGGAGAGACTTCCCCATATCCTTTCTCTTTTCTTTTCATCTTGATTCACACAATTTAGCAATATAACATTCGCTTGCAGCACTCTGGTATCCCTTTATTACTCTGACTCCATTTTTCATTGGGAATTTCATGGTAAGACACCACTTAGCCAAAGCGATTCTGAAATCGGCAAGGGCCAGTTGACCCAAGAAAGCGTTATAGGCTAACATTTCATCAACTATTACGAAGGTCTGGATAAGAACCACCCTTTATTCTCCTTCTCCGAGCTCCACAAGTAAGTCACTCGTCTCGACTGGCTATCTTGGTTCACTTGTGAATCCTTGGATCTTCGTTCGGCAAGTTGACACATTCTTCATGCTGATCTTCTTTTGGTCGAATGTATATCGGAATAAGATGTTGATAGAACTTCCACTATCCACCAGCACTTAGCACAAAACTGCTAGTCCGATCTCGACTGTTACCACCATCAGCTCAAGAGTTGGCACTTCTATTCCCTTAGTGTCTCGGTTCCATAACACTATGTCATCGTTGAGTGTTCTTTCCCGCTTAGCCAAGGTTCCATCTTTGTTAGCGCCAAAATTGGTCACTAACACCCAAATCCAGATGAAAGCACCAAATACCAGTCACAGCTCAGAGATAGAGTGTATGTAGAGAGTAATAATGTGAAGAACAGTTAAAACTAAAATGAAAGCAGTAAAGAACAACAGATTTTATAGTGGTTCGGCTAACTCCGGCCTACGTCGACTCCAGAAGTTTTCCTTTTTATTTATATGAGAATCAATTACCGTTACAAAATGGCAGAATAACCTCAGCCTTAGAAAATAGAAAGTCAGAGAATAGAGAGAAGATCCTTTTTCCGAACACTTACATGCTGTATTTATAGGTAAATCCCGAGTTGTTGGACTTTCTGAATAGCCCGGGCCCATCAGGTCCATAGCCACACCATAATACCGAGCCATGCAACCTTGCACTCCTGCACTCCCGCAACCCTGCACTCCTGCAATCCTGCACGAGCCGCATCCTGCTGAGCGGCATTCCTGCTGAGCCGCATCCTGCCGAGCGGCATTCCTACCAAGCCGCATTCCTGCCGAGCCGCTTCCTGCCGAGCGGCATCCTTGCACTCCTGCAATCCTGCCGAGCGGCATCCTTGCACTCCTACACTCCTGCAATCCTGCCGAGCGGCATCCCTGCACTCCTGCAATCCTGTACTCCTGCAATCCTGCACTCCTGCATTCCTACCGAACGACCATCATCTTCCAGGCCGAACCGTCCATGCCGAACGACCCACAACTTCCAGACCGAACGACATATCGAAGTGGACTTCATCCTTTTAAACTGAATCCATCGTATTCCAGCCTCGATAATTGTGAAGTTGGTTAGGTTGAATCCGCCTGTTTATGGCCTTGACAAAAGGCGGGTTAACACATTGCCCCCCCAAAACATGCCTTTTGGTAAAAGGCGTGTTTTGAATAGCCTCAAATCTGATCCCTAATCCAATCCATTTTATCTAAGTGTCGTTCCGTATCCTTATCAGAATCTTTGACTGCCCTAAGTCGATATCCAATTCTGAATCCAGTAACCAAATCCTTAGCCAAATCCATATCCATCTGAACTCGACATCCGAGTTCTAATCCATCCATGTCCAACAACCAATAACCACGTCCATGACCTCTCCGGGTTCAATGTCCAAATCTGGGACCGTTCCGGGTCCATGCCCAAATCCTTAGCTGTTTATAGCCAATATCCAAATCTGTAACATCTCCGGTTTCTTGCCAAGCGCAGTCCACACTTGACGACCTGTGCTAAGTAATTCCATGGTGTTCTTGGTTTAGTGTTCTTGAACGCCGAATAATTCCATGGCTTAAGTCCTAAGCCGAATCCTGGTCGCTCTGGACCCTTGCCGAGCATAGTCCATACTCAACGACCTGAGATAATAACCGATAATATAGGGCCTAAGTCCTAGGCCGAATCCTGGTCTCTTCGGACCCTTGCCGAGCATAGTCCATACTCGACGACCTGAAACAGTAACTGATAGTATGGGGCCTAAGTCCTAGGCCGAACCCTGGCCTCTCCGGACTCTTGCCGAGCATAGTCCATACTCGACGACCTGAATAAGTCGATTTTACGTGCTTCGACAATGCGACTTACCCGTTGCTAGGTATAATCCATACCTGACGACCATTTACCAAAAGCCAAATAAAATCCAATCAATAGCCAATCCGAAATCCAGATCAAACCAGAAAACAATCATCCAAATAAAAGTCCAAACCAAAAAACAAACAAACCTAGAAGTTCAAACCAAACCAGCAAAAAGCAAATGTCCAAACCAGAAAAGAAAAAGCAAATTTCACAAACCAGGGCGTCTCGGTAAGCCATCATCTCAGATCATGCCTGAGGGTTATCTCCGACCCCATACATGAGTAAGTGATTTAACCGTTCGCCCGGAGTTTGTTACTTATTCCAAACTATCAAGATTAGTTGATGACCAATCGGCTACCATTCCCGGGCCTCATGCCCTCGTCGTTCAGGGTAGGCGGTGGCTGCTCCTATTCCACCGTCGCATTCCAAGTTTCGACATATTGTCGCAACTGACCATTCCTTATATGCTCCTCAATTATGTCCTTCAAATGTCGGCAGCTGTTAGTGTCATGTCCGTCCAGGTCATGAAAAAGACAGTGCTTTCCTGACGGCCTTTCTCGTTCTGAGGGCTCCCTTATTGCCGGCCTTCGATATGGAAGGCGATCTCGAGTATCCAAGAATATCCGCTCCAACGTTGCATTCAATCCTGTGTAAGTGGAGAACTTTGGTTCTCCCCAGCGCTTCCTTTTCCCTTTATCCTTGCCCCCACCCGAGCTTTCGCCGGGTAGTCCTCCATCCTTAATCACGTTTACTTCCTTTGACCTCATGTCCAAACATGCATCCTCTTGTCGAAGAAATCTCTCAGCTTCATGAAAGAATTCCCCAAGATCCAACGGTGGGTCCCGTATCAATGATACTTTGAAATTCGAATTATCTCTGACTCCTAATACCGCAGCCATCAGAACCATTGATGGATCCGGCCGATCCACCGAAGCAACTGCTGCATTAAACCGAGTTAAGAATGTCCTGAGCGATTCATCCGCCCCATGTTTGACTGACGTTAGCGTCATCACGTTCTTTGGTCTTTTTATGTGAACTCGAAACTAACTTAAGAACTTGTCCACCAGTTCCGTCCATGTTCCAATGGATCCATCCTTCAACTGTCTGAACCACATAGCAGCAATATCAGTTAAGTACAGGGGGAAACATCGGGCCATAACCTCCTCCGTTGTCCCCAGCACTTCCATATGCATAGTGTATATACCTTATCAAGTGGTCGGTGGGATCCGCCTTCCCGTTGTATACTTCCAAAGTGGGTAGTTTGAAATCGGGTGGATTCCTAGCTGTCCTAATGTTCTAGGTAAACGGACTTTTGTTAACTCCCTCTGAATCCCTGTTTGTCAGACCTCTGCGAATAGTCCGCCTGATAATGTCAGCCAATCCAGTGTTTCCAACCAAGGGTTGCCCCCTATCCATGTTTCCAGACCGCCCCCAAAGTCCCCGAGGAAATTCTGGCACATATTCCTCATCACGTACTCCTGTATTCCTATCGACTTCAGGCCGCGTAGTGTCATCCGATATCCCTCCATGAACTGGTCCAGCATCACCTGGTGGTGTGCCTCCGAGTCTATGTCCATCTAGATTGTTAGCTGTTTGTTGATTGGGAGCTGCCCCTTGCTGAATCACTCCATCTGTCCGCTAGTTGAGTTCCTCTGGTCCAGTTCCAAGAACTTGAGCACCTACAGTTCCTGGTTGTCCAAATTGCCTAAGAAGAGCCTGCATCATCTCCTCTTGCCGTTTCATCATCTGCTCCTGCATAGAATTCATCATCACCTGCATCTCGTCCCGAGTTATGTAGATGGATGCATGATCCTCTCTAGCTCCAGAAGAGGCCGCTTGACTTTCTTCCTGATTGCTCCTTTCCATTGCTTGCTTCCTTGTTGGTGGTCTAGCCATTGCTTTCTAGGATCCAAGTTCCTAACTCCAAATTTCCCGAGTGCTTGCGTTCTCAGTGAAAGCACCAAAGTGTTAGCGCCAAAATTGGTCACTAACACCCAAATCCAGATGAAAGCACCAAATATCAGTCACAGCTCAGAGATAGAGTGTATGTAGAGAGTAATAATGTGAAGAACGATTAAAATTAAAATGAAAGCAGTAAAGAACAACAAATTTTATAGTGGTTCAGCTAACTTCAGCCTACGTCCACTCCAGAAGTTTTCCTTTTTATTTATATGAGAATCAATTACCGTTACAAAATGGCAGAATAACCTCAGCCTTAGAAAATTGAAAGTCAGAGAATAGAGAGAAGATCCCTTTCTGAACCCTTACATGCCGTATTTATAGGTAAATCCCGAGTTGCTGGGCTTTCTAAGTAGCCCGGGCCCATCAGGTCTATAGCCACACCATAATACCGAGCCATGCAACCCTGCACTCCTGCACTCCCGCAACCCTGCACTCCTGCAATCCTGCACTCCTGCCGAGCGGCATCCTTGCACTTCTGCAATCCTGCCGAGCCGCAATCCTGCCGAGCGGCATCCTGTCGAGCCGCATCCTGCCGAGCGGCATTCCTGTCGAGCCGCATTCCTGCCGAGCCGCTTCCTGCCGAACGGCATCTCTGCACTCCTGCACTCCTGCAATCCTGCCGAGCGGTATCCCTGCACTCCTGCAATCCTGCCGAGCCGCATCCTACCGAGCCGCATCCTACCAAGCCGCAATCTTGCCGAGCCGCATCCTGCCGAGCCGCAAGCCTGCCGAGCCGCATCCTGCCGAACCGCACCCTACCGAGCGGCATTCCTGCTGAGCGGCATTCCTGCCGAGCCGCATTCCTGCCGAGCCGCTTCCTGCCGAGCGGCATCCCTGCACTCCTGCAATCCTGCCGAGCGGCATCCCTGCACTCCTGCAATCCTGTACTCCTGCAATCATGCACTCCTGCAGTCCTGCATTCCTACCGAACGACCCTCATCTTCCAGGCCGAACCTTCCATGCCGAATGACCCACAACTTCCAGACCGAACGACATATCGAAGTGGACTTCATCCTTTTAAACTAAATCCATTGTATTCCAGCCTCGATAATCGTGAAGTTGGTTAGGTTGAATCCGCCTGTTTATGGCCTTGACAAAAGGCGGGTTAATAATCTTCAACTGCAAAGCAAGTTTCCTTTGGAGTATGTTTTAGTGAACTTCCCTATCATTCCATCTCGCCCCAACTTTTCTGTGCCAGGTGAGGTCCTCCAGAGATAGTACTGATAACAAATCTCTATTCCAAATGTTTAGAACCCTCTCAACTGGGTCAAGTTTCGTTTCCTTGAGTACTTGGAAATTGGGGTCCAGTAGATTGATTGGGGTTTTATGACTTATTCAAGTATTGCTGGAGCCAGTTATTCCTGATCAATTCCTCAATCAAGTCCTTGAGGTGTCTACACTCATTCATGTTGTGCCCATGTGTCTCATGGATGTGGTAGAATTTCCCTGATTGCTTTTGACGTTCATATTTTTCCTTTAAGGCTAGCTTCTTGCATCGCTCATTTCCTTGGGTTGCTAGGTAGATGTTTTCCAAGATATCATTTAATGGTGCATATTCTTCGGGTCTCAAATTCCTGATTCGCTTTCCGCCCCCCTCATGCCTACTAGAGTTTTGGTTCTTCCTTTTCTAATTTTTGTCTTTCCCAGCATTTCTTGTAGTGGCCTCAGAATTGTTTCCATCCTGAATGGCCGCTACATTTCTTTGAAGTACCTCCTTTTGTTGTACATTTGCGGTTTTACCTTCCAAAGCATTTGCCTCCTCCAACCTCAAGTATTGGCTTACTTTTCGGTTAAACTCCTTCATGGTGGTTGGTTGTTTCATCTTAATCCATCTTCCAAAGTTAGTGTCCGGGTGTATGGCTCGGACTAAGGCCATGAACACCATATCCTCATTTGGATTGCTCACTCCAGTAACCACAATATTAAATCGATTCATAAAAGATTTCAATGATTCGTTGGGTCCTTGGAAAAGATCAGACCGAGACATCATGTTTTTTGGTTGGGCCGTGTAAAGTCTAAGTTGTTCAATAAAGCGATTCCTTCTAAGATGATAGGGAAACATCTGCAGTAGACAACATCCATTACCCTGGCTACATCCATATGCCAACTATATTTGTACAAGTGTTGTTTAGGGTATGTTGTCCCATTATAGGTTGGTATAATGGGCACATTAAACTTCTCGGGATATTCCTCCCTTAGGATATTTTCAGTGAATGGAGTCCGACTTGGTGCAAAACCCCAGTCGTCGTCTTTTCTGCACTTACTTTGCTCCATCAAGCATTTAATCATGTCTGCTATGTACACCTCACCAGTCCGGTAGTCCACAGGTCGATTATCAGGGGCTGCACCAAGCATTTTGCTCTAAAATAGCCTTGGTTTGCTAGCTAAAGCCTATGCTCTTCATTCTCTGGGAGAGCCACTCTCGTAGAATACTATTGGCATGCGGTTGCGGTAGTTCGGACTTCTTTTTTGGCATTCTGCCTGTTTATATAAACATTTAATTCCAATCCCTTATCATCAAGTTGTATGTCATCTTTTCAGAGTCAAAGAGAAGCATTGGAACATTTCCCCATGGAACATTCGCTCCAAGGTTCGGGTTCACAGCGTGTTTTACTCCTGCTGGTGGAGTTCTTCCATTTCCCTCAAATCCAGTTTCTCCACCAACTATCTCTTTTTTTTGCTTGCCATCCCTCTTATGCAAGCCTAAGATGAAGGAATTTTCCTGTTCCATGGCGGCGACAACTTCTAGCCTAGTACTTGGAGCAGTTGGTAGTTGTAGCGCTATAAAGCATCTAACTTGTCCATAAGAGCTTTTTGGCTATCATCCATCTTTTGATTAAGTTGATCAACCATTTCGTTAAATTCTCCTTTCGTCACAACTTCATGACGAGTAGAGGATTCTAGTGCTTAATTTCCAATATTAACTCCTATTGGTAAGTTGGTGGTGTTGTTGACTTCAACCTGCTGGTGGTTTGGTCCATCACTACCAACTACTGCATTGGTAGATCTCCCATAAGTTGTTCTCTTTCTTCCCGCTATTGATCTTCAATGGCAAGTCTTTAAATTCTTTGGAAGTAGGAATTATAGGTCTAAATTCTAGACCTATCTGATATAAAGTGGAGAGCTAGATCTAAGCCTAGGTTCATCGGTTCTCAGTGAAAGCACCAAAATGTTAGCCCAAAAAATAGATCAACACCCTGAAGTATGATGTGAAAGCACCAGTCCTATTAGAACAGATCAAATATAATAGAAAAGTAAAAGTAAGCAAACACAAATAATTTTATAGTGTTTCGGCTGTTAACTAAGCCTACATCCACTTTATAGCTTTGATTATTGATTGTATATGATTACAAGGTGTTTGAGATTGAATAAGTCACAAGCGTAGGTGTTAGACCAATTCTAAGTCCACAATTAACTATAGGAACTGCCTTGGTGACTATTGAGTAGAGAGAGAGAGAGTTGAAGAATGGATGGAGATCCTGCGTAGTGTTAGAAAAATCTTGATTCGATCTAAGTTTCTTTATGGATCGTATTTATAGTGGTAGCAGTCGCATTGGGCCAAACGGGGAGTTGGAGCAGAACATAGAAGTCGGCCCAGAAGAGTGTAAAATCTCGACTTCGTCTAGATTAACCATAGAAGTCGGTACCGACTCTATGGTTAACTCCAGAGAGGTCGAGCTCTTTTGCACTTATCTTGCTACTTGATTTAGAGATGTTCCATGTAGTTTGTATGGATATTTGATTGATATTGATGATGGTTCCTTCATCAGTTGGTTTATACTGCCATTCTGAGTGCTATCTCTTCAATCTTGGTATTCGGCTGATCATAATTCTTTGATATTTCTTGGGCACACATGAAATACGTAACGACAGGAATTTTTGACCTTAAAAAATGACGCTAAGACATCCTCGTGCCATAAATCTAAGTGCTGGAAAGCACGATTGTTAGGGGAAAAAGAAAATAAAGATAGACAGAACCACACACGAATGGAATAACATATATTGTTTCAACAATAATCTTTACAGTGGAAAATTTTGAACACAATATCAAAGTCTAACTTATATTTAGCCTAGACAGTTATAACTCTCCATCCTTACAAATGCTGAAAAATAAAAACAAATGCAATGTAGCAGATAATAGAATACGTCTATATGTAGATGAAGATCTCCAGCTCTCCTCTAGAAACTCCAAGCGTCTTCAACTAAACCTAAAACTACTTGGATCTTACCCGAGTATTAAAAATACTCGGATCAGGCTTGATAAACTAGCGTGAGAAACTAAAACCATAAACATATGACAGAATCATAGATGGTACCTAAACAAAACTCTTGAAAAGAATAGTATCCCGTAAGACCATGACGCTCATAAATACGGATGGGTTTCTACCTTATGATAACCAAAATACTTTATATGGAAAATCACTTTGATATTATTATTAACGACATCAGTTTGAAAACACTTTCAAATAAATATATATATATATAAAGAAAGTATCAATACCTGGACTATGGTAATATATCCGGACTAGGTCAACGTAATATACTGGACGGAATATATAATACCAAAAGGGGTAGCTGAAATGTTTGTAAAGCATTACAGCTATGTTGGGACTACAATCAAAACCGTAAAGCTCGTATTTGGAATTGGATATCCAACATGATCGGGAACTAGTGGCCTTTTACTTCAATCCATGGATAACAACTATAGTTCCCACGGTGACCTTATCACTTGTCTCAAGCTAGCCACTTGGAACTTCACTTGCGACACTACTATGGTACATCGTATTTGCTTAGTGGCTTTACACGGCCTCCGTTAGCCTCTAATGCCTATCCATTTCATCATCTTAAGGCAACAAATGCTTTGTAGCAACAGATGACTTTCATTTCTCCTAACCAATAACTCGAAGTATGTCCTGTAGACCATATAGTATCCCGTATTATTCCTGAGATGTGAGGCTCGTGAGGCTATGCTTTTTTTCATAACGTCATACTTTGTTTTTCATAAAGCTGTGCTTTATTTTTCCACAAAGCACATTCCACTTAGAATGTCACATTGCCATTCCTTAACCACACAACTGATTTCAATAAAGGTATAACTTATGAGCTCGTACGTCTTAGGAAAGGGTGTTAAGCTAAGAGGAGTTGCCTCCTTCACCACCAAGCAGATAATACATTGATAGAGATCAATTAATATGATCAGAAATGCACTGTCAGACACTCGTCCATACAAGTTCGTTCTTGGACTAAACAAAACTGAAGGCATTCCTCCTACCACATCTTTTTTTGGGAATCACCCCTAGGATCAGTAGCGAGTAGTTCTTGCATTACGGAGATTTCAAAACACGATATGGCCACTGCTATGAAAAATATCTCTATATTAGGAGCGACCCAGGGAATGTCAACAAGCCATCCTTCTGCTATAAAGATCTTCGGTCTTCAATAAAATGAAGATTTCAGAATGCAGACATCATTGCCATATATATATATATAATATAGGGTTAACCTTTGGGACTCGTGACATCAATCCCTACATTATGAAGATCTTCGGTCTTTAATAATCATCATCTTCAACATGTCTTCACTTCTGAACATATACATTGGTTCGAAGTGGTTTTCGGATAGTAATTACCCAAATCCGATCTTGGTTTCTCCGAACCAACCATCGATAAAAAGGCATTTAGATATATAAGTGATTATCACACAACATTCAATTAATTAACCTTTTAATTTAAATCAAATTTCTCTTAGAGATATATTCATTAAATCATTTCTTTATCTTTTTCAAAGTATATAGAATCATTAAGCCTCATTTATCAAATCCTTTGGTTAACTAAAACCCTTTTTAAATCTTGAAATAATTCGAAATCGTTTCACTTTTTACTTAGGGAAAACATTTCTAATTTTTTTATTTAAATCTCATATTGGAAAACATTATTGAGTAAAAAGGATCATGGAAATTATACTAATTCTACTCAATATCAATTTCGGTATTCAACCTTCACTATCTTTCAAATAATGGTGAAATCACCTTTTAAATTCACACGGATAGTATGAATTCCCTCCTCGAAATTTAATACCAAGTATAAGAAGATTATTTCTATGATATCCAAAATGTTTGAATTTGGAAAATGATATCTTTTGTACTTTGGAAAAATTTGATCTGAGTAAATCAAATTTACTATCACCTCCGTCGGGCCAGTTCGGGTAGCTAGGGAGGGCAGGCAACTGGTTTCCCAAACCCAAGCCTAGAGACTACCTCTTCGTCACCCATAAGGTGGTAAAGTTATTTGATTGACTCTAAATATTTTAACATACTTAATTTACTTTTAATTATTTTAGAGCATCCGGGCTTTCCCTTCGATCTATTCCATTCCTCGATCGGATTTTCTATGACACTTACAAATGGAACAAATGTACTAGTCGTTTTCGCAAACTCATTTTAAAATCTCTTAATCATATTTAAATTACTTAATTACTTATTTGAAAAGGTTCACAAAAGATTCGGGAAGGAATAATTAAGTTAAAACCATTGTTTGTAAAGGTTTTTAAAAAGTGCTACGAAAAAGTGCTGCAAATAGTGTTTAAAAGCTTATTTGGTTAAAACAACTTTTCTATCATTTTGGAAATTCATTTATATAACTCAAATCTCTATTAAACAATTTTAAAAGATTTATAAAATTTATTTCATATTTTTAAAGAATTTAAAAATATCATTTTAAATTAATTTCAAATTCGGGTTTTAAACTCTAAAACCGTGATTTTTCTAAAAATTTGGTTTGGATTTAATTAAAAATTTACAAGATGAAATCTTTATTTTATTTCTTCATTTAAAAACTATGGTAATAATAGTCCAAAAATTCTTATCTCAAGAATTCCGAGCCGTATTCCATTCTCATCACTTGTTTGAATTCTACGGCGTGAAATCGCGAACTACCGTTACGCGACGCGCTTAATTGACTTATTTTTCAATTTCTTTTCAACTTCATGGAAATACTTTAAATGTTTATGAAACATTTCTAAATCATTTTAAACTCATTTAAACAAATACTTTTAATATTTCAAACTCATTTTCCATTTCATTTCATATTATATTATTATAATATTCATTTTAATTCTTTTTAGATGTTTAAAACCATAAGAGGCTAAACAACTCCATACACATATTATTTATGGATTTTATTCTCATTTGTTAATTATGGTTAGTTACTAATCATTTCTCTTATCATTTATCAAACCAAGTTATCAACCATATCACAACCATATAACCAATCATAATATCAACCAAATTATCATCCAATATCAAACATTTAATCATCCAATGTATATTTAAACTTTCAAATCATTATACTTGAAATAATTTAGAGATTAATTAGTAAAGTGTGAGCACTCACTTATGGCTCCACCACACCAATCTTTTTTGTAAACTTCTCTTTTCACTTCGGCAGCACTTCTTCCTTGTTTTCTTGTTATGAAGCCTTTCGAACTCCTTCTAAAACACCCCACACCCCTTAACATTCCCAACGAGGGCACACCAAAGGATGTGGTGCGTAATAGGTATAGATAAAGCATCACGGAGACTAAGATTCACAAGACAAATAAATAAAATTAGCAGAAACATTTAAAATACTTATCATTACTTCATAAAATAAGTCATAAAAATAGAATATGTCTTAAAAACCAAATACACATGTCTCGTGAAAAATACAATCTCAGTCATATCATCAGAGTACATAAACAATAAAAATCATCCATCTCATAAAGTACCAGTACATCGGGTGTCCTAAATGTTGTCTTATCGATGCTATCGTCAGCGACCCTCAGCGGATGAAATCCAGTGGCTAAGTCAAGCTGAGAAAATACTGAAGAGCCAACCAACTAATCGAAAAGATTGTCTATCCTAGGAAGTGGGTAACGGTTCTTCTTTGTGAGCTTATTCAACTCTCTATAATCTATGCAAAGTCGAAGGGAACCATCCGCCTTTGTGGTGAAGACGACTGACGCTCCCCACTCAGATATACTTCGTCTGATGAAGCCTTTCTCTAATAGCTCACCAATCCGCTTACTTAACTCCTTCCTCTCCCTAGGAGCCATATGTCTCACGGGCAATGCCACTGGCTTGGCATTGTCATTCAAATATATCCTAAAGTCGATTTCTCTCTTTGGCGGTAGTCCCCTAACCTCCTCAAAAATGTCTAGGAAATCTCTAACAACCGGAACTGAATCTAACTCTCCTAGTGATGAATCAAGGGAATAAAGGAAGCTCAACATGACTGACCCCTGTGGGTCACAAGAAATCTCGAGAGTCCGCCCGTTACATGTCTCTAGTCTAACGACTCTCCTCTCGCAGTCCAATATCGCACCATAAGTGGATAACTAGCCAGTCCCCAAAATTATCCCATATCCCGAAAATCCCAGTACATAGGGCGTCACAATCAAACTCTACGCCTAGTATAAAAATTTTCAAACCCTTACAAATCATGGATAAGTGTGCCGATCCTCCTATGGGGTTTGAAACAACTATAGGGTCTACTACTAGAGAAATATCTAAGTGCAAACAATCAACCAAGGAACTAGAAATGAAAGAATGCGATGCTCCAGAGTCGAAAAGAGTCCGAATAGGAAAATCCGAAATAGAGATCAAACCTTCTACAGAGACTTTCCTACCTCGATCTGGTCCACTAGAAGGTGCGGCATCCAAAGATTGTACTTGTCCTGTAGGTGCACCTGCTCTCTGCCCTGCCCTCTGAGGACAAGCTCTACTAAGGTGCCCAGGCCGCCCACAATTGTAACACCTCCCCTTCATCGTGTCCTTCTTACAGTCCTTTGTGAAATGCCCAACCAATCCACAATTTTGACATTTTTCACCCTTCTTGATCTGCTTTTGAGGTCCTCCTCCTTTCTTCTTGTCCTTATCCCCCTTATTCTTCCACCACTACTTCTTAGAGTTTAATGATTTATGAACCTCCTTAACCTCAACTTTCTTAGCAACATCTGACATGAGAGCCATCTCCACAACTGACTCATACTTCGCTCCCATAGGTACATGTGTCAATGCCAACCCTTGGAGGGACTGGTTCAAACCCTTAGCAAACTTCATGGCCTTCTTACGCGGTGTATTAACAAGCTCCATTCCCAACCGCGATAGCTTATTAAACTGATTTATATACTCCTTCACTGAAAGACTCCCTTGCTTCAGATTAATGAACATCTCCAACTGCATGCTTTCCTCGGCTTGCGACAAGAAATTTCTCTCAAACCTTTCCCGAAATCCAAACCAACCAATGTCTCTACCGCCCATCTCTATGATCTCCCACCAGTAAGAATCTTCTCCCTTCAGCTGCCAAGATGCAAGCTGAACTCTCTATCAGTCCTCCAATTCTAACAGCCCAAATATCATCTCTGTATTCCTCAACCAAGCTTGTGCCTCCACGAAATCCTCCATGCCAGAAAATGTTTTGCCTCCTAGATTAGCAAAGTGCTTACATAGCTTAGAAAAATTGACCGTGCCAGGTGGATTAATGGGATCTCCACCCGCTGGTGCTGCATTGGGCTCTTGCCCTTGCACCTCTGGTGCAGTAGCTTGGTGGTATCTACGGAACCGGGCAGTGGCTTGGACACCCTTTGGAAGATTTGTGGCGTCTACCATTCTATGCAAAGAAAAGAAAATTAGGCTCGAAAGAATCGAAAGAAGGTTGAACTGGACTTTGAGGAGATTTTTATAAAAACTCTTTTATACTTGAAAACTATTTCTATAATAAGAGTTTCATTCTGAAAAATACTTTTAGTTTGATGATATGTTACCTTTGAAAAATACTTTACTTTTAAAACAAGTTTTTAGGAATCCTGTAACCTTAGGCTCTGATACCAAGTGAAACACCCCCACACCCCTTAGTATTCCCAAAGAGGGCACTCCAAATGATGTGGTGCATTATAGGTATAGCTAAAGCATCACAAAGACTAAGATTCACAAGACAAATAAATAAAAACAGCGGAAACATTTAAAATACTTATCATTACTTCATAAAATAAGTCATAAAAAAGAATATGTCTTAAAAACCAAATATACATGTCACATGAAAAATACAATCTAAGCCACATCATCAGAGTACATAAACAATAAAAATCATCCCTCTCATAAAGTACTAGTACATCAAAAGCCAAATGAAAAGAAAACTGAAAAGAAGAAGAAGAATACATGAAGAACTCTACGAATGTATCTCCAAGAAATCTGAATCTATTGTCCTCGACTCTGCTGGCCTATGGGGAAAAGGGGAAATAGAGGAGTGAGTCAGATAATAAGTCTGGTGAGTGAAAGTAATTACTAGAATTTCTAAGCAATATAAAGATAATAGACTAAGCAATAGTTCTAGTATGGAAAGAAATACCGAGAAGATAAAACTGGGGTAGAATACTATTTCCGATTCTGTTTGGCTGTTTAATTGTGATTGTTTGCACTGGTCTTAAACTGCTGTGATTAGGCTGAAACCCTAATCCTATTTTACTTAGGCTGAAATCCTAATTCTACCCATTGATCGGCCTTCTATCTCTTTTGTGCCACTGTGAACCAATCCTGTTGGTTACAGCAAAAGACACCTGTTTAGCGCTTGGAACGCAGTAGCGAATTATTTACCCTAATCGATGTCGCACGCTCGGTCATCGCCGGTACAAACTAACTATCGCCCCTTATTTTAACCTCTTATTTACCCTAATCAGCATAAGCGTGCCCAGCCTAACCTAACTGTTGTGAGACCATCAGTTCTAGTCTGAAAGGGAATGCTGCCCAGCCTCACCTAAGTGTTGTGAGACCATCAGTCCTAATCTGAAAGGGAATGCAGCCGGTACTGGTCCTAACAAACAAATTCTATTTTGCGTCCCTTACCCAAATCCCCAGATTTGTGCTTCTATCTATTGGCCACTTATGTACCCTAATTAGCATAAGCGTGTCCTAGCCTCACCTAACTATCATGAGACCATCAGTTCCTGACTTAAAGGGAATTCTGTTGGTACGAGCCCTTCTTCTATGTTTGCCTATTAACTTAGTGTAAGTTTTAAAATAAGCCTCTTTTGTTATTTTTGCTATATTTGCTTATTAACTTAATCTAAGTTTTAAAATAAGCCTTTTCTGTTCTTTTTGCTTAATTATAACCTATGTTATAATTGTTACTCTTCTATTCTACCTTTTTAGTTATCACCACTAGTTATAAACATGCTTGCAAATGTCTCAAATTTGCCTATTTCAGTCTAGCTTCTTTTATTACAATTCTTTCTTATTTTACATCTAATTTCTGTAAATTCAACGTTTATTTCTATTTAATCCATATTAGCGAATTCTCCTCTTTTTAATATTCTTATATTTTATTCACGTAAAAATGAATAAAAAGAAACTAACATTTACAGGCTAAATTCTAACGTAAAACAAATGTAAATAAATGCAAATAACAATGAATAACTGAATAAAATAGACTAAAAAGAACTTTAAAAACTAACTGTAAATAACTTATATAAAAACTATCTCAAAATTGCAGAAAAACTACAACTATTGAGAACTCTATTATTTTAAATTACTTAAAAAATCTAAAATAATTACAAAACACTCACCTGTAGTCTTTAGCTCTATTGCTTGGCCTTCCCAGATCCACTTCTAGGGCGTAGAATATTTTTATTAAAAAGATCTCCATCCAAGAAATTTTTTCTTTTTAGGGTTCATCCTCAAGCAATGAACCCAATTAGGGAAAAATCTGAATGAGAAAAATAGCTAGGTCTAGCATCTTATTTATAGTGTAGCTTAGGGATCTCAGGCCGTTGGATTTGAAGATTAAATCTGGTGCAACCATGTCATAGGCTCGCAAGGAACCATCGGATGGAAGCACGAACGCACAGGATTGAAGAAAAATCAAAATATGACGTGTACGAACGAAACAGCGTTCAAGAATTAAGCGGGTCGACCAAACTCCTATAGGGGTCGACCTACAGGTCGACCTATGGCCTTTTAGGGTCGACCTGGCCTAGGTTTGGGCCGTCCTGACCCCTTGTTTTTTTTTCATTTTTGTTTGATTTCTTATTTCTCTCATATCTTTTCCATACTGACTCGGATTTCGACAAGTTATATATGGAAATTGATCAGAAAATCGCCACGGACACAACGGTGCAACTACCGTAGCTCGATTTTGACAATTTCACAAACTTATTTTATTATTTAATTAATTCGTTAATTAATTATTATAGCTCAAATTTTGGGTTGTTACATTCTCCCCTCCTTAAAGGATTTCGTCCCCGAAATCTCCAAGTATAGAAGAATGAAATTCATCAAAATTCTATAGCCATATATTCAACCATCATCCATTACATCCATTGTCCTTAAGCTTTCTAATACAATTTATGTTATATGCAATAGTGTACTGTCAATGTCCCTAACTAATGCAAAAGATTAGGCGGTCTACTGATTCAGTCGACCTCCTTTAATGCAATCATGTCCATGCCATGTATCTAACTGAATGCAAATTCCCTAATGATAACTGATAGTTCTATATGCGTGCTACAATCATCATCCAAATGCAACAATCATATGATAATCATCCATTTATAGCAACCATGGAAATAAAATAAAAATGCAAATGCACGCACATCCATATGCATATGTTTTAGTGACCTAGTTAGGCCGATCCCTAAGAGATAATAGTGCCTAGTGTATATATATGCGTCCATTAGCATCCACTAGCAAACACTTCCAACCGCTAGCTTCCATCATACATAACATGTTTTAGTAACATGTTTACATTCAGTCCTACCATCCGTAGGTTAAATCCTAAGATCTACCCTCCCAAATGATACTAAAGGAAAGAACCTATTCAAAACTAAAGATGGAAATAGGAAATTCAAGACGTACCATCGAAAAGATGCGGATAAGAGGTACGTATTTTCTCCTCATCCTCCCACATAGCGTCCTCAATACTATCTCCCCACTGCACCTTAACCAAAGGTACTTTCTTATTCCTAAGCTTCTTGATATCACGTCCAACGATCTTGGTAGAAATGCGACGAACCGATGCTTCTCTCTCCACTTCAACTTCTTCAAGTTGGCAAGGTTCCACTACCTCTACTGAATCATGTAAGCACTTTCTCAAGTGCGAAACATGAAAAACATCATGAACTCCCGTGAGCCTCTCTGGTAGCTTTATCTGATACGCCATCTTCCCTACCCTTTCCACAATGGAGAATGGTCCTACGAATTTGGGAGCAAGTTTCCCATTTGATCCAAACCTTACTACCGTTCTTAGTGGAGACACCTTAATGAAAACCAAATCTCCTATCTCAAACTCAATATCCCTTCTCCGCTTATATGCATAGGATTTTTGTCTATCTTGGGCCGCCTTCATTCTCCTTCTAATCAAATCAATCTTTTCTGAAGTCTCTCTAACCAAGTCGGGACCTAGTAGCAATCTTTCTGTAGACTCCAACCAACACGAAGGTGACTTGCAAGGTCTTCATAAAGAGCTTCAAAAGGTGTCATCCCAATGCTAGGCTGAAAACTAGTATTATATGCGAACTCCACTGAAGGAAGATGCTCCTCCCAAGTTCCTCCAAAATCAAGAATGCATATCCTCAACAAATCCTCAAGAACTCTATTAACTCTCTCCATTTGGCCATCCTTCTAGGGGTAATAGGTCATACTCAATCTAAGCTGTGTACCTAAAGCCTCTTGCAAGCTCCTCCAAAACTCGCTAGTAAAGATAGGGTCTCTGTCGCTCACTATGCTAGAGGGAACTCCATGAAGTCGAACTATCTCACGAACATATAAGGATGCCAAGGTTCTATCCCCTTACTCTTGACCGGAATGAAGTGGGCGCTCTTAGTCAAACGATCTACAATCACCCAAATACCGGTATTCCCCTTCCTAGATCAGGGTAAACCATCTATGAAGTCCATCGAAACACTACCCCACTTCCATTCGGGTACATCTAATGGTTGAAGCAATCTGTTGGGTTTCTGCTTCTCCCCCTTAACTCTTTGGCACACAAGACACTTAGCTACAAACTCTGCCAAATCCTTCTTCATGTCGCTCCAATAAAACACTCTCTTCATGTCCCTATACATCTTATCACCACCCGGATGAATAGTCATTTGAGAATGGTGTGTTTCTTCTAGAACTGCTCTCGTCTAATCACTAATACGGGGGACATAAAGTCTTCCATCTCTCCTTAGCCATCCTTTACTATCAATGGAATAGCGTTGGAGATGTCTAGAGACCTCTCCTCGGCTAATTCTATCTAGAATATCCACGAGCTCTGAATCCTCTCGCTGCCTTTGGCCAATCTGATCTATGAGGGTAGGCTTAACCTCAAGTGTTGAAATCTTAGCAAAATCTCTGATAAACTTCCTATAATAACCAACTAAACCTAGGAAGCTTCTAACTTCGGTAACGTTCTTGGGTGCCTTCCAATCCTGTACTGCTACTATCTTAGTGGGATCCACAGCTAAACCCTCTCTTGAGACTACATGCCCCAAGAAATGCACCTCCTTATGCCAAAAGTGACACTTTGAGAACTTTGCTTTCAACCGATGAACATGAAGAGTGCGAAGAACCTCCTCAAGATGAATAGCATGTTCTTCCATACTCTTGGAAAACACCAGAAGGTCATCCACAAATACTACAATGAACTTATTTAGGACATCTCAAAAAGCACGGCTCATTAAATCTACGAAATAGGCCGGGCTACTGGTCAGCCCAAACAGCATAACCAATCACTCAAAGAATCCATCGGTTGTCCTAAATGCAGTCTTATCGATGCTATAATCAGCGACCCTAAGCCGATGAAATCTAGTGGCTAAGTCAAGTTGAGAAAATACTAAAGAACCAACCAACTGATTGAAAAGATCGTCTATCCTAGGAAGTGGGTAACGGTTCTTCTCCGTGAGCATATTCAAATCTTTATAATCTACGCAAAGTCGAAGCTTCAATAACATGAATTGATTGGCGAATTCTGATTTTGAATTTGTGTGTGTGGAATTCTGTTGAGGATTGGAAAAAGAAAAAAAATTATTTCGGGAATGCTTTTTGTTTTGAACGAAAAAAGAGCAAAGAGAAGTTGTGAATCGCGTCTACTAATTTTGGGAAGATAAGTTGTTTTTGGTTTGGGTAGTGGGCCGTGAATCATTGCTTAATGGGTTAAGTTTATTATTTAGCTTTGTTTTATTTCAAACCTTTCCTTTTGTTTTCTTTTGTTTAAATATCTTTTTTTTTAAATTTGTTTGTCTTTGTTTTCATTTGACCTTTGTTTGTCTCTAAAAGAAAGTTGCTTTCTTTTAGTTTTGTTTTGTTTTATCTTAAAAAAAGTTTTAATTGTTTTGTTTTTAATTATTTGTGGTGTTTTCAATTGTTTTGTTTTGTTCTCCTTCTTCATCTAAAAATAAAAACTTGTATATATATCTTTGTTTTATTTCAGGTTGCCAAAGCAGAAAATTGCAAGGAAAAGAAGGAATTGCTTTGCTTGCTTAAAAACAATTGCTTGCCTGCTTGCTTAAAAAAAATCGCCGCTTAAAAATAAATTGCTAATAATCTGCACGCTCTGGTATCGTGCCCCTTTTCCCTTGTTTTTGTTTGATTTTCATTGTTGGTTGTTTACATTTGCATTTATATAAAAAAAATTCAAAATCCAAAAACAAAAAAAAACTTCATTTTAGTTGCATTGTAAATTCACGTTTAATTTCTGCTTTGCATTCATCTCATCTTATTTTCTTTTCTAAGGGCAATACCCCAATTCACATAAGGTGAGGGATTTCATCACCCTTTCCATAGCCCATGAATGCATTTCATCGTAGAATTTGACTAATAATAAAGACATTCGACTTAAGGGTGTCGCGAGCTCATCTAGGGCTTAATTGTATCTTCACAATTGTTTTCTTTGAACAATTTTATTTCTTGGTGTCTAGGCTATGGTAGAGTAATAACCATTTATAAATATTATGGTGATTCGTAAATATTATAGTGGTTGTTCCTCTGAAGGTACCTAAACCTTCGGCTGCATTGCTACAGTGATTCGTGGTGCACCGATTACCCCTGCCCGTTACCTGGCTGAGAAATATGTTTGTTGATTTAAGACAAAGTGTGATTATACAATTTTGGGTTAGGAGCTACTAAGGACAGAAAACTCTAATAAAGTCCTTTGCATTCATTTAGTTGCATTAGTTCATGCATATTTAAAACAAAAAACAAAAAAAGCCAAAATCCAAAATCTAAAATAATTGTAAATTTTACTTAACTTAGTTTTTAATCCAAAAAAAAGAAATATCCTTTTTTCCTTTCCTTTGAAAATTTTCAATCAAAAACAAAAATCCAAAAAAATATAAAAATTTTCAAAAAGAAAAAAAATTGAATAATTCAAAAACAAATTTTTTTTTTAAAAATTCAAAAACAAAAATCAAATTTACATTTTCTAAAAACAAAAAAAAATCCTTTTTGTAAATATTTGAAAATTCAAAAACAAAAAACATATAAAAATTTGAAAAGCAAAAAAAAATCAAACTTCTCTTTTAAAAATAAATTTCACTTGGTAAATATTTTTCTTCCTTTAGAAAAAACAAAAACAAAAACAATTTTTCGCTTCATTTTTCAAATCTTCTTTCATTCTCTAAACTCGTTTCTAACTTCTTTCTCTTCTCGACTTTCACTTATGCATGAGTACTTGGACTCGTGACACAACAACAAATCGTTGGACTCGCGACTCAACAACTAACCGTTTGACTCGAACAGACGATCCTCCCTAAATGGCAAAGGAGAATGCCCCTCGAACTCTTATGGATAGAATCTTTCCCGATAGAGTTTCTATCCCATATTGCATCACATTACCCGCCCCTACGGGTAACCATTTCGAAATTCACTCGAACCATATTGCCACACTTTCGAAATTTGGCAATTTCGAGCATGATGATCCTTACATCTTTTTGACTAAATTCGAACAAGTTTGCGCAACCATTAAACTCCAACAACTTTCCGATGACAGAATCAAACTTCGATTAATCTCATTTGCTCTTACGGATTACGCTGAAAAATGGTTGTACAGCTTACCATCGAACTCAATTAAAACGTGGGAAGAATTCGTAAAAGCTTTCTTAAAAAAGTTATACCCCTTGGAAAAAACGAGTAGAATCCGAAACAAAATTGTAAATTTTCATCAATTCAAGGGAGAACCACTCGGAAAATATTTTGAAAGATTCAAAGAGCATTTGATAAAATGTCCACACCGAAACTTCGAAAAATGGACGATTTGCCAAATCTTATACGATGGACTCGAAAACAGCTCACAAACCATGCTTGAATCAATGTGCCAAGGCAACTTTCTTGCCCAACATCACGACGATGCTTAGCAATTTCTTGAAAACCTCGCCGAAAAGTCATCCTAATGGGAACGTTCGAACGAAAAATTAATTTACTCATGATCGAGTGCACACTCGATAGGATCTTCTTTTGCTTTGGAAGCTAAGATCGACGCAATGATTAAAAATTTCGATAACGTTTTCTCATCGAATCAAATGAACCAAGCTTCCCAACCGATGTGTTATAAATGCAACGATCCTAATCATATAGCCGATCAGTGTCCCAATTCTGTCGAACAAATCAATGCTTTCAATAAAGCCAAAAATGACCCGTTTTCTCCAACGTAAAACCCTGGTTGGAGAAATCATCCGAATTTTGCGTGGAACTAAAACAATCCCAACACGAATACAATTCGTCCCAATTTTCAAGCATTCCCAAATAATGCTTCGAATCCTCCCTTTTAGCCCAACAATTTTCAACCAAACTTTGCGGGTCCGTCTCATAATCAACCGCAACAATCAAATTTTCAACCAAATTCGGCTCATCCTCCCCAAGACGATAAACGTTTAACTTCTCTTGAGAAAACTCTTGAATGTTGGCTAAAGCAACTACTCAAAGCCTTCAATCACAGCAATTTGCAAAATTTATTGACCTCATATATGCAAAATACAAACCAATCAATTGCAAAACTTGAAATGCAAATGAGCCAATTAGCCACGTCTGTAAGTGAACGTGAACGAGGCACATTCCCAAGCCAGCCCCTTCCAAATCTCAAAAATCAAAACGCAAATTCAAATCAAGCCCATGTTGTTCAAGATAGCAACATCACCCAACTGAATGCTATCACAACTTTACGTTCCAGTAAACAAATCGATAATCAAGTCGTTAACCCAAACGATTTACCGGAAACCTCTCTCGACACTTCTAAAACGACGAACGAATCTGAACAGAACGGGGAGCCAATTGTCGAATCAAATGCCAATCAAAATTCTTCTTTTTCTACTCGAGTAGACCCGCATACTGAGTATCGTGTTCCATTTCCAATCGTCTTCGACCAAAGAAACACTCGGACAAAATGGAAAAGATGTTGGAAATTTTTAAACAAGTCAAAGTTAACATTCCGCTTCTTGACATCGCTCAGCAAGTCCTAACGTACGTGAAATTTCTTAAGGACTTGTGTACCCAAAAGCGACACACTCAAGTGCCCAAAAAAGTCTTCTTAGCCGCCAGTTTGAGTGAAGTCTTGTCCCAATCCATGCCCGTAAAATACAAAGATCCTGGCTGCCCTACGATTTCGTGTACAATTGGAGATAAGACGATTAACAAATGTTTGATAGACTTAGGTGCGAGTGTCAACTTGATTCCATACTCCGTGTACGAACAATTAGGCTTAGGCGAGCTCAAACCCACAAAAGTCATGCTTCAATTTGCCGATCGCTCGATTAAGAAGCCCGTGGGAGAAATCGAGGACGTGCTCATTCTAGTAGGGCAATTCATATTCCCCGTTGATTTTATCGTTCTTGAAACACAACCCATGTCAAATCCCGCGAGTCAAGTTCCATTGATTTTAGGCCGACCATTCTTAGCCACCTCAAATGCCTTAATCAATTGTCGTAACGGTTCGATGAAAATCTCTTTTGGAAACATGACTTTGGATCTCAACATTTTCAATCTTGAAAGCCAATCAAATGAACCTCATGACTAAACGTTGGAAGTTAGTGCCATTCACGAAAATTTTGAAAACGAGACACTTGATCTTAACGACGAACGCGAAGCTGAATACGAAAAATTGTTTCACGAAATTCCCAACGAAATTGAATACACTCTTCCCTTTGAATCGCTACCAATTGAATCCGAATCTCAACCCAATTCTTTAATCGAGAAACTCCTGAAGTTGGACCTCAAACCACTTCCCAATCACCTTAAGTACGCATACTTAGGTGATAACGAAACGTTGCCCGTCATAATTTCTGCAACTCCCTCTCTTGATCAAGAAACTTCCTTACTTTCTATTCTTTTGAGAAACAAGGAAGCGATGGGATGGTCGACCTCCGATATAAAGGGAATTAGCCCTGCTATTGTTCAACATTGCATCCATTTAATCGACGATGCCAAGCCTGTTCGTGACGCGCAACGAAGGCTTAATCCAAAAATGAAAGATGCAGTGCGTGATGAAATTCTTAAACTTCTCGACAACAGAATCATTTACCCAATCTCTGATAGTTCATGGGTTAGCCCAATTCACGTACCGAAAAATTCTGGGCTAACCGTTGTCAAGAATGATTCAAACGAACTTATTCCAACTCATACTCAAATGGGTTGGTGTGTTTGCATTGACTATCGAAAACTAAATGCCGCAACATGTAAAGATCACTTCCCTCTTCCTTTCATTGACCAAATGCTCGAACGTTTAGCCGGCCACGAATTCTATTACTTCCTTGATGGCTATTCTGGCTATAACCAAATTCTAATCGCTCCCGAAGATCAAGAGAAAACGACTTTTACATGTCCATTCGGTACCTTTGCTTATCGACGTATGCCATTCGGACTTTGTAATGCTCCTGCTACTTTCCAACGATGCATGGTCGGAATCTTTTCGAACATGATTGAACGCTTTTTAGAAGTTTTTATGGACGATTTCTCTATCTTTGGCGATTCTTTTTCTCAATGTTTACATCATCTCGAGTTGGTTCTAAATCGATGTAAAGAAAAAAAATTAACTTTGAATTGGGAAAAATGCCACTTTATGGTTAAACAAGGCATAGCCCTTGGACACATGATCTCAAATAAAGGCATTGAGGTAGATAAAGTGAAAATTGACGTAATTGCAAACCTACCCATTCCCAAATCTGTTAAAGACATTCGATCATTTTTAGGACACGCTGGCTTTTATCGATGCTTTGTGAAAGACTTTAGCAAAATCGCTCATCCTTTGACGACTCTCCTCGGAAAAGACGTTCCGTTCGATTTCAACTCTGAGTGTATTTCTTCTTTTGAACGTCTTAAGAACGAACTCCTTTCTGCTCCAATCATTTGCGCACCCAATTGGGATCTTCCTTTTGAAATAATGTGTGACGCTTCTAACTTTGCGGTTAGTGCTGTCTTAGGACAACTGTTATCCCGCCTTTTGGCAAGGCCGTGACACTAAAAAGTTGACTGGAAAACTAAAGACAGTTCGTCGTAAAAGTTCGTTGTGCACTGTTTCACCATGGATATCAATGAAATTTTGTCCGAGTCCGGATCGGGCTACAATTGATAAGACACGTCAAGCAAAGTCGTATAAACCAACACTCCAAATTTCGAGGCGCTCCGATTTGTTGGATTCGGGGTTTGTGACCAATTTTGGCGCAAACACTTTGGTGCTTTCACTGAGAAGAACTAGCACCCGCTACACAAGATTTGAAAATTTGAAAGACAATGACTCGACAAACAAGTAGAAGGCAAAGAGCTGAGAGAAGTCAGCACGAAGGAAGTCAAGAGGCTTCCTCAGGAGCAAACCAAGCATCGATCTTCATCACCAGGGATGAGATGGAGACAATGATGAAGAGACAGGAGGAGATGATCCAGAATTTGCTTCAACAAATTGGACAACTCGGAGCACAAAATCAAGGAACAACCGGAATCCAGAACGGAGCAGGACCATCTGGCGCAGCGCTGGAGCTGGGGGGCACCCACTTAGGACATGTTGATCCGAACACGGGAAGAGAGACAAGGACATCCGAGCAACCTGACAGCAATAGAGGGATGAACGCTCAGTCAGGGGGGCAAACACCCAAAAGCTCACACGGACTCGGGGGGCAGATCGAAGGTAGTGAACGAGGACTACAGCTTGGAGACAATGATAGATTGGCAGAGATGGTCAGGCGAGCCATGAGAGGAGGATTAGTAAACAGAGATCTTGAAGATGTGAACAAGAGTCCCTTTTCTCCTACGATTAGGTTGGCTAGGAACCCACCAGAATTCAAACTACCAACAGTAGAAGGGTATGATGGGAGGACGGACCCTGCGGTCCATCTAACGAGGTATATAAGGCACATGGAAGTGCTGGGGGCATCACAGGAAGTCATGGCCCGGTGCTTCCCATTGTATTTGACAGACATAGCAGCTTTATGGTTCAGACAGCTAGAGAGCGGCTCCATTGGGACATGGACCGATTTGATTGAGAAATTTATGAGGCAATTCAGAGTTCATATTTCGAGACCCAAGAATGTGATGAGTTTGGCAACGCTAAAGCAGAAAGCTGGGGAGTCTTTGAGGAATTTCTTGACGCGATTCAATGCGGCAGCAGCATCAGTGTATCGGCCAGATCCATCCATGGTTATGATGGCAGTTGTGTCCGAAGTAGCTGATGGCACGGAATTCAAAAATTCATTAACTAAGGATCCGCCTATGGATCTAGCAGAATTCTATCATGAGGCAGAAAAGTTTTTACGATTGGAAGATGCTAATGCTGAGAGAGAAGAAGGAGAGGGAATAGAAGTTTATGCACTTAAAGACAAAAAGCCTCTCGAAAATGATTCAGGCAAGGATAAAGGAAAACGAAAGGCTGAGGACAATGGTGACAGGTCAAAGCGACTGCGAAGAGAGCCACGATTCACCACTTATTCAGAGCTGAATGAGAGTTTGGAGCGAATCTACCAAGATACACGAGAGCAAGTTCCCTACCGTAGGCCAATACGAAGGGATCCCACTGTTGACGAGAGGAAATCAGACAGATACTGCTTATTCCACGAACTGAATGGTCATAACACTAACGACTGTAGACATCTGAAGGATGAGGTGGAAGGGCACATCAGGAACGGTATGCTACTTCAGTATGTGAGAAGGCGAGCTCCAGCAGTGGAGCCAGAGCAACCACCGTCTACATCAGCCAGGGGTGCCCCCGAGCCAGGACATCGTATGATTATCAATTAGTTGAAATAACGATGAACAAGTTGTAAACCTCTCACCAACACAGGTAAGTCATTTACACATGTGCGAGATCACGAACGGTCCATAGGCATGTTGTGAATGACTACTGACCCTATCGTTGTGGGAGTTTACACTTTGACATCCTTGCTTTGCTTTTGCTTCATTTTGATTTGAACATTTGAACTTGACTTTGTTTGACATTTCTGCTAAAGACTTATTTTCAATGAAAAAATGCTACTTGTGATTTCATAACGGCTAAGCCACTTACACATGTACGGGATCACGAACGGTCCCTAGGCATGCTCTGAGATGGCGATAAACCGTTGCAACAAACAATCCGGGAATTCACCCGAACGTGAAACCTAGTATCGATGACACTAAGTCCCTCCCCGGGCACACTCAAATCACCATTTGCCTCGAACGGCACCTGACCACGAACGGTCACAATTCGCCTCGAACGGCATCCGACCGCGAACGGTCACAATTCGATCGCGAACGATCACACTTCGCCACAAACGGCACCCGACCTCGAACGGTCACCATTTGCCTCGAACGGCATCCGACCGCGAACGGTCACACTTCATCTAGTACAACATTCGATCACGAACGATCACACTCAGCCTCGTACGGCACTCGACCACGAACGGTCGTGATCCATCATAATTCGTTTAGAACGACATCCGACTTCGAACAGTCACAATTCGTCTAAAACGACATCCGACCTCGAACGGTCACCACTCGCCTCGAATGGCGCCCCTTAACTTAAATGGCTAGATCGCGAACGGTCGTCATTTAAGGTCATACAAAAAATACTAGATCGCGAACGGTCGCATTCCACCTCAAAATCACTAGATCACGAACGGTCGTCATTTAAGGTCAGATAAAACTATCAATGTCTTTGCAGGTCATCAACAGGATATGAACATCCAGCTTATGAAACTACAAAACACACCTTCCTATCGCAAGGCATGTTTTGGGGGGCAAATGTTATCCCGCCTTTTGGCAAGGCCGTGACACTAAAAAGTTGACTGGAAAACTAAAGACAGTTCGTCGTAAAAGTTCGTTGTGCACTGTTTCACCATGGATATCAATGAAATTTTATCCGAGTCCGGATCGGGCTACAATTGATAAGACACGTCAAGCAAAGTCGTATAAACCAACACTCCAAATTTCGAGGCGATCCGAGTTCGTATGCTCAAGATATCACCAACGAAAAATGGAGTAGACGGTCCTTAGTTCGAATCCATAGGCGAAACCTATGTTCGAATCCATGAAACACGCATCCATCAGACCGGCATCACCTCAGCATGGTCGAATCCATGAGGAACACCTCTGCTTCGACTCCATCGAGCCAGCCCATGGTTCGAATCCGTCCCACTAGGCCTAGCTTCGAATCGATCAGATGGTCAGGTTTCGTATCCATTCCCCGAATCCACATTCGTTTCCTTCAAGTTTTCCTTAGTTCGAATCCATCAGAGTATTCCCACCTTCGAGTCCATCAAGGAGAAACCCTTCAAATCCATCCAGTTGTAGTACTTCGGATCCGTGGAGTCATTCCTCTTCGTATCCATAAGGTTTGCCTTCGTTCGAATCCAACAAATCGGAGCACTTCGAATCGATAAGGCTACTTCACTTCGCATCCTTCGCTTTGAAGACCTTCGACTGCATCCCACGAGCTACTTCGAGTCCAGCCAGTTAAAGTAACTTCGAATCGACTAACCAAGATATGCCTTGATCGATTCGAACGAGCATGTCTACGAATCTATCACCTCGAATCCACTAAGTCACAGCAGCTTGAAACGTGGAGTCGACCCAGTCGCCTCGGAGTGAAAGCCGGATCAACTCGAGAAAGGCGCGCGCCACATCACCGCACGCATGCACCTACCATCGATTCGAACGAATCGATTCAAACTAAATCGATTCGAACCAGGCTAGTCAACCAGAAATGCAACCTTGAATCGATCATAACTTGAGATTTACAAGTCCAAATGCTATGAAATTTTCACAGAAGCTTAAGCACATGATGAAGGATGTCCACGCCAAATTTCAGCTCGTTTGGATGATTTCTTGATCGATTCGAACCAAGGGTCGAATCGATCCCAAAGTGGGCCCGGATCTCCAGATTTCGGCCATGTGGGCCCCCTGACGTACCAGAACTGGTCTCCCCTCATTTTAGGCGAAATATCAGCCTCCTACACCTATAAATAGAGCCCCTAGTCATTCAGAAAAGGGGTCGGAGAATTCTAATACTAAAGAGCGCCCAGATTCTGCCAGATTTACTCCAGAACACCACTGCTTCCTTAGATTCAGATTGTAATCATATAATCAGTTGTACTATCTCAGAAGAAATTGTAATCATCAAATAAACATCAATAAAATCATCAACTTCAGAGTGGACGTAGGCAAGATCGCCGAACCACTATAAATCTCGTGTTTCTGTTCATTATTTCTGAATTGTGATACCCTGTTTGCTTAGATTTGAGATTTGTGTGTGAATATTGTTGATTTATATTCATATACTGGTGCTTTCACAACATTCGGGGTTTGTGACCAATTTTGGCGCAAACAACAACGCATCAACAAAATCCTTCATGTCATTTACTACGCGAGTATGACTTTGAACGACGCTCAACTCAACTACACAAAAACCGAAAAAGAGCTTCTAGCTGTCGTTTTTGCTCTCGAAAAATTCCGACCTTACTTGATCAGGCCACACATTACTGTGTAAACGGACCATTCTGCGCTTCGATATCTCTTTGCTAAAAAAAATGCTAAATCGCGTTTGATTCGTTGGATCCTTTTACTTCAAGAATTTGACCTTACAATTAAAGACAAAAAAGGATCCGATAACGTCATAGCCGATCACTTTTCTCGTCTTCCAAACGCACCATCTTCTTTGCTAATCAATGAAAACTTCCACGATGAACAACTCCTTTCAATTTCTATCGATCCATGGTACGCTGATATAGTGAACTAATTAGTCACTAAAGAAACTCCCTCATCTTGGTCCTAACAGGACAAATACAAATTCATGTCCCAAGTGAAATATTTCTATTGGGACGATCCATACTTGTTCAAATATTGCCCCGACCAAATCATCCGACGTTGCATTCTGGATAATGAGATTAGGAGTGTTCTATCGTTTTGCCACGTTCAAGCGTGCGGTGGACATTTCGGTCCTCGAGAAACTGCGGAAAAGGTGCTTCAGTGTGGTTTCTATTGGTCATCTCTTTTCAAAGACTTGTTTGAATTTTGTAAAACTTGTGATCGATGTCAAATGCTTGGATGAATTTCTCGATGAGATATGATGCCTCTAAACCTCATTTTTACAATCAAAATCTTTGATGTTTAGGGTATCGACTTTATGGGACCTTTTCCCAATTCTTTTGGAAACTTATATATCCTTCTCGTTGTCGATTACGTCTCAAAATGGGTCAAAGCCGTTCCTTGCAAATCCAACGACTGTAGAATTATTGTGAAATTTCTCAAAGAAAACATCTTTTCGAGGTTCGACACACCTCGCATAATAATCAGTGATAACGGAACCCATTTTTGCAATCGTTCTTTTGAAACTTTAATGAAAAAATACTCGATAACCCACAAGTTATCCACTTCGTATCATCCTCAGACTTGTGGCCAAGTTGAAGTTTCGAATCGACAAATAAAACAGATTTTGGAGAAAACTGTTAATAAAAATTGAAAATATTGGTCTCAGAAATTGACCGACGCGCTTTGGGCTTACCGTACTTCTTTTAAAACTAACCTTGGGATGTCCTCATTTCATTTATTTTATGGTAAAGCTTGCCATTTACCCGTTGAAATCGAACACAAAGCATTGTAGGCAATAAAGAACTTAAACTTTGATCTTGAAAAAGCTGGCGAAAATCGAAAACTACAACTCAACGAACTATAAGAACTTAGGAATGACGCGTATGAAAACGAGAAAATTTACAAAGAAAAAACAAAAGTTTTTCATGACAAGTCAATCCTAAGAAAAACATTTTCGCCTAACCAAAAAGTTCTTTTATATGACTCAAGACTTTATTTATTCCCTGGGAAACTTAAATCAAGATGGACCGGACCATTTGTGGTACGAACTGTTTTTCCACATGGTGCCGTAGAAATAGAAAACCCTAGGGATGGATTGATTTTCAAAGTCAACGGTCATCGTTTGAAACCTTTCTTGGAATTGCCAAGTAACCAAGAGGAGGAGCTCATGATCCTTCATGAGCCAAGCTGCGTTTAGTAAGAATGTTAACCCTCTTTTGTAAATATGTACATATTTTGCCTCGTTACACTCATTATATCGTGCATTGACTTTGGGGACACAGTCAAAATTAAGTGTGAGGAGGAGTCTCATTTTCATTTTCATTTTTTTAGTTTCGTGGCATTTTTGAATTTTCATTTCTTTTAACTTAAAAAAAAATTCTCAAAATTTCTAAATCTCAAAAAGATTTTCTTTTTAGCATTTTGATTTATTTTTGAAGAAACACTATGGGATAGGTCTAAGTTTTGGTTAATAAATTGAAATATTTAAAAATTTATTTGTCTTAACAAAAATAAAAATGAAGTTTGATTACAAATAACAATGGTTTAACTAGTATATAGGAAGGTTCATATGTGTTAATTATGAAGTATGTTCTAATTGAAAATCTTTGTTTAAAAAGTGGTAAATTTAAAGTAAAGGATATAACATTTTTATCTTCAAAGTTAAATGGTGCTAAGATGATTTTTGCAAAACTCTCTCTTTCTAAAGAAAAAAAATATAAAAAAAAGAAAAAAGAAAAAAAACAACATTTGTATATATGTATATATATTTTTAACACCTAGTTTGATGGTTTGAGTTATGTTAATTAATAACATAAACAAACCATACTTATGATAAATACAACAAATAAACCACTTATCAATTCTCATGAAAATGAAGCCAAAGCAAAAGCTATTTTAAGTATGATCTATTTACTATTGTAACTAGTAATATAGATCATCAAATTTCATTTTTACTTTCATTTCAAAATCAAAAATTAATTAGCAAATGATGATGTAAATTGTGTTTATGTTGAATAAGAATAGCTCATTTGCATAAGCAATATAAACTATCAAACCCACTTGTATCAACTTACATCAAAATTCACTTTCATGAAGCACAAGCTAAAGAGATCATAAATCATAAAATTGTTGAAATTACATAATATTTGAGAGCTTCATTACCCCTAAATTGAAGGGGTTTAGCTACTCATTTGTGTTATCAAATCAACACATGTAAGTTTCAGCATTGAAGAGGAAAGAAAGTAGAGAATAAAAGAAGAAAAGAAAGATTAGCTACTAGAAGGAAATTAATTAGACTAGTGCATAAATGTAAATATAAGCTATGAACATAAAAAAGAAAGAGAGCGTAGAAATAAACATTAACAATAAAACAAAGAAAAGCATGTAGAAAAGAGAGGAGAAAGAGGCTTGGAAGCCATTTTTATTTCACTTTGATTTTTGTTTACAACTTGCTAATTTCCTAAGGAAATATATGAGAGAGTGCAAGATGTTTACATGTACATAAGAGGGCTATTTATACATGCATAAAACCCTAATTCTATTTTTAGGATGCTTCCCAAAATGCCCTTTAGGAAGTGTGGCCACCAAGTAACCATTAGCCACTAATTAATCCATCATTTAATGTGCATGAAGCCTTAACCTCGACTTAGTTGTCCATTAGCTCCTAATTGTACATTTAGGTAAGTGGGTGGGGTCCTCCATGATCTTGAACTTGAATTATTTCCTCATCATTCCTTTGTATTTCCTTGTGCATGCATATATCATCATGAACTCTTCCATATGCATCAAAATATCCTATAAAAATCATAAAAATTGTCCAAGTAAAAATTCTCAAATTGACACATGCACAAAAATGACCATTTTGCCCCTAAATGAAGATGAATAAATGATGATTTGAAAATAATTGAATTTTGGTTTTAAACATGTTAAAATGCCCAAATATGATGTTTATTTAAATAAAAAGAGATAAAATATGGATGTAAATATATGCACATTTAAGTGCACATCAAGCTTATTCAACTCTTTATAATCTACGCAAAGTCGAAGGGAACCATCCGCCTTTGTAGCGAAGACGACTGGCGCTCCCCACTCAGATATACTTCGTCTGATGAAGCCTTTCTCTAATAGCTCACCAATCCGCTTACTTAACTCCTTCCTCTCCCTAGGAGCCATATGTCTCACGGGCAATGCCACTGGTTTAGCATTGTCATTCAGATAGATCCTAAAGTCGATTTCTATCTTAAAGGGTAGTCCCCTAACCTCCTCAAAAATGTCAAGGAAATCACTAACAATTGGAACTGAATCTAACTCTCCTAGTGATGAATCAAGGGAATAAAGGAAGCTCAACATGACTGACCCCTATGGGTCGCAAGAAACCTCGAGAGTCCACCCGCTACACGTCTCTAGTCTAACGACTCTCCTCTCGCAGTCCAATATCGCACCATAAGTGGATAACCAGTCCATCCCCAAAATCATCCCATATCCCGAAAATCCCAGTACGTAGGCATCACAATCAAACTCTACGACTAGTATAAAAATTTTCAAACCCCTACAAATCATGAATAAGTGTGCCGATCCTCCTATGGGGTTTGAAACAACTATAGGGTCTACTACTAAAGAAATATCTAAGTGCAAACAATCACCCAAGGAACTAGAAATGAAAGAATGCGATGCACCAGAGTCAAAAAGAGTCCGAATAGGAAAATCCGAAATAGAGATCAAATCTTCTACAGAGACTTTCCTACCTCGATCTGGTCCACTAGAAGGTGCCGCATCCAAAGCCTGTACTTGCGTTGAAGGTGTGCCTGCTCTCTGCCCTCCCCTTTGAGGACAAGCTCTACTAAGGTGCCTAGGCTGCCCACAATTGTAACACCTCCCCTTCAACGTGTTCTTCTTACAGTCTTTTGTGAAATGCCCAACCAATCCACAATTTTGACATTTTTTGCCCTTCTTGATCTGCTTTTGAGGTCCTCCTCCTTTCTTCTTGTCCTTATCCCCTTATTCTTTCACCACTGCTTCTTAGAGTATTCTAATTTAGGAACCTCCTTAACCTCTTCTTTCTTAGCAACATGTGACATGAGAGCCATCTCCACAAGTGACTCATACGTCACTCCCATAGGTACATGTGTCAATGCCAACCCTTGGAGGGGCTGATTCAAACCCTTAGCAAACTTGATGGCCTTCTTATGAGGTGTATTAACAAGCTCCATTCCGAATCGCGATAGCTCATTAAACTGATTTATATACTCCTTCACTGAAAGTCTCCCTTGCTTTAGACTAATGAACTTCTCCAACTGCATGCTTTCCTCGGCTTGCGACAAGAACTTTCTCTCAAACCTTTCCCAAAATCCAAACCAACCAATGTCTCTACCTTCCATATCTATTATCTCCCACCAGTAAGAAGTTTCTCCCTTCAGCTGCCAAGATGCAAGCTGAACTCTATGTCGGTCCTCCAATCTTAACAGCCCAAATATCCTCTCCGTATTCCTCAACCAAGCTCGTGCCTCCACGAAATCCTCCGTGCCGAAAAATGTTCTGCCTCCTAGATTAGCGAAGTCCTTACATAGCTTAGAAAAATTGGCTGATGCAGGTAGATTAATGGGATCTCTACCTACTGGTGCTGCATTTGGCCCTTGCCCTTGCACCTCTGGTGCTGTAGCTTGGTGGTATCTACGGAACCGGGTAGTGGCTTGGACACCCTCTGGAAGATTTAGGGCGTCTACCATTCTATGCAAAGAAAAGAAATTTTTAGGCTCGAAAGAATCGAAAGAAGGTTGAACTGGACTTTGAGGGGATTTTTATAAAAACTCTTTTATACTTGGAAACTATTTCTATAATAAGAGTTTCTTTCTGGAAAATACTTTTAGTTTGAAGATATGTTACCATTGAAAAATACTTTACTTTTAAAACAAGTTTTTAGGAATTCTGTAACCTTAGGCTCTCATACCAAGTGAAACACCCCACACCTCTTAGTATTCCCAATGAAGGCACCCCAAAGGATGTGGTGCGTTATAGGTATAGCTAAAGTATCACAAAGACTAAGATTCACAAGCAAATAAATAAAAATAGCGGAAACATTTAAAATACTTTTCATTACTTCATAAAATAAGTCATAAAAACAGAATATGTCTTAAAAACCAAATACACATGTCTCGTGAAAAATACAATCTCAGTCACATCATCAGAGTACATAAACAATAAAAATCAACCCTCTCATAAAGTACTAGTACATCAAAAGCCAAATGAAAAGAAAACTGAAAAGAAGAAGAAGAATACATGAAGAACTCCAGGAATGTATCTCCAAGACATTCGAATCTACTGTCCTCGACTCTGCTGGCCTATGGGGGAAAAAGGGGAAATAGAGGAGTGGGTCAGACAATAAGTCTGGTAAGTGAAATTAATTACTAGCATTTCTAAGCAAGATAAAGATAATAGACTAAACAATAGTTCTAGTATGGAAAGAAATACTGAGAAGATGAAACTGGGTTAAAATACTGTTTTTGATTCTGTTTGGCTGTTTAATTGTGATTGTTTGCACTTGTCTTAAACTGCTGTGATTAGGCTGAAACCCTAACCTATTTTAATTAGGCTGAAATCCTTATTCTACCCATTGATCGGCCTTCTACATCTATTGTGCCACTATGAACCAATCCTGTTGGTTACAGCAAAATACACCTGTTTAGCGCTTGGAACACAGTAGCGAATTATTTACCCTAATCGATGCCACACGCTCGGTCATCGCCAGTACACACTAACTGTCGCCCCCTATTTTGACCTTTTATTTACCTAATTGGCATAAGCATGCTCAGCCACACCTAATTGTTGTGAGACCATCAGTCCTAGTCTGAAAGGGAATGCTGCCCAGCCTCACCTAAGTGTTGTGAGACCCTTAGTCCTAGTCTGAAAAGGAACACTACCGGTACTGGTCCTAACAAACAAATTCTAGTTTGAGCCCTTTGCCCAAATCCCCAGATATGAGCTTCTATCTATTGGCCACTTATGTACCCTAATTAGCATAAGTGTGTCCCAGCCTTACCTAACTATTGTGAGACCATCAGTTCCTGACTGAAAGGGAATGCTGTTGGTACGTGCCCTTCTTTTATGTTTGCTTATTAACTTAGTGTAAGTTTTAAAATAAGCCTCTTATGTTATTTCTGCTATATTTGCTTATTAACTTAATCTAAGTTTTAAAATAAGTTTTTCTGTTCTTTCTGCCTGATTATAACCTATGGTGTAATTGTTACTCTTCTATTCTATCTTTTTAGTTATAACCACTAGTTATAAACATGCTTGCAAATGTCTCAAATTTGCCTATTTCAGTCTAGCTTCTTTTTATTACAGTTCTTTCTTATTTTACATCTAATTTCTGTAAATTCAATGTTTATTTCTATTTAATCCATATTAGCGAATTCTCCTCTTTCTAATATTCTTATATATTCGCGTAAAAAGGAATAAAAAGAAATTAACATTTACATGCTAAATTCTAACGTAAAACAGATGTAAATAAATACAAATAACTATAAATAACTGTAAATAACTGAATAAAATAGCTGAATAAAAATAGTTGAACAAAATAGACTGAAAAGAACTATAAAAACTAACTGTAAATAACTTATATAAAAACTGTCTCAAAATTGTAGAAAAACTACAACTATTGAGAACCCTATTATTTTAAATTACTTAAAAGTCTAAAATAATTACAAAACACTCACCTGTGGTCCTTAGCTCTATTCTTTGGCCTTCACCGATCCACGTCTAGGGCATAAAATATTTTTATTAAAAAGATCTCCACTCAAGAAAAAATTTCTTTTTAGGGTCCAGCCTCAGGCAATGAACCTAATTGGGAGAAAATATGAATGAGAAAAATAGCTAGATCTAGAGTCTTATTTATAGTGTAGCTTAGAGATCTCAGGCCGTTGGATTTGAAGATTAAATCTGGTGCAACCACGTCATAGGCTCACAAGGAACCATCGGATGGAAGCACGAACGCACAGGATTGAAGAAAAATCAAAATATGACGTGTACGAACGAAACAGCATTCAAGAATTTAGCAGGTCGACCAAACTCCTATGGGGGTCGACCTACAGGTTGACCTATGGCCTTTTGGGGTCGACCTGGCCTAGGTTTGGGTCTACCTGACCCCTTGATTTTTTTTGATTTCTTATTTCTCTCATATCTTCTCCATACTGACTCGGATTTCGATAATTTATATATGGAAATTGATCATAAAATCACCACGGACACAATGGAGCAACTCCCGTAGCTCGATTCTGATAATTTCACAAACATATCTTATTATTTAATTATTTAATTAATTCGTTGATTAATTATTATAGCTTAAATTTTGGGTTGTTACACCTTTCTTCCTCTTATATATGCTCGGCCTAGGCCTTGGATTGCTCGCCCATGCTCCTTGGGTGGTGGTGCTCTTGTCTTTGAGGTGGAGATAGGGTGGCCGTGATCTTTTAAGGGATGGAGGAGGTGTTTGCTTTGATTTTTGAAGTGTTTTAGTATATATGTTATATATATTAAAATATTATTTGCTATTATTTTCTTCATTATTTTATTAGAGGGGAAACCATTGAAATAGCTTTAAGGAGGAAGAAGAAGAGATGGATTTGTGTGAGAAATGGAAATGGTATGCTTGGCTATTTATAGCCTTAGGACCCTTAACCTTAAGCTTTGTCAAATGACACAAATACCCTTCCTTAACCTTTAAGTGAAACATACTTTTTCAACAATTACCATCTTCACATCACAACATTTCTTTATGTCATCTTTACTTAATACTTAAGGGATGAACCTAGTTGGAAAAGTGGACTAAGGTGGAGATTTGATTTGATTTTCTTTTGTTTTGATGTGATTTGATTTGATATGTGTTGGATTTGGTGAAAATATCTTCTTTAAGTACTTTCTTTACTTAATTAAACACTTAGCTTAATTAATCCTTAGTTAATATAAGTAAGGTGTTTATTTCTTTGTCGATGTGTTTATATAATAACTACTCACGTTGCAAAACATTTACACAACTTATTTTAACAAAACGTTGATTTTTGACAAAATGTTTTCCGGTCACATTTTCTGTTTTTAATCAAACTATTTATTTATGCAAACAAAAGTTGAAAATTTATTTGTCATCATCTTTAAATAATTAAAATAAGTTTATTATAGTTATAAAATCATATTTGATACTATTAAAATCCAATTGTAGAAATACGACATCGATTGGTCAAAGTGCGATGAGATTTGTCTATCTTTATCAAACAAATATATATATATATGTATATTTATAAATTTTTTGCCAATCAATTATTATCATTTTATAACAATTTAAAAGGAGTTATTTATCATTTAAAATGAAAATTGAATGTATATCCAACTTTATCAAAAATCGGCTTTTGTCAATTTTACGATGAAACTCCAAAATCCCTTATTTTTGTAAACCAATTCTAAAAACAAGTTCACCATTCTTATTTATCACATAAAACATGATTATTTAAGTTTGAAAATTCTATATTTGAATATTTAAATTTAATTTAATATCCCATTTAAATGTGATAAAATTACGGGTCGTTACAAAATAAGTAGGGAAGTACCTCTGCAGCGTTTGGTAAAGAAATGAGGGAGTGTGAGATGTCACCACCGACATGAAGAGGTCGATGCCGACTTCTCATCCTTGGTCCAATTGTTTTGAAACTCCTCTGAGTTGTTTCTCTAGCTTATCTTATTGTGTTCCCAAGATTTCAAGTCGTTTCATCTTTGTCTCGTCGTTCTAACTCCTATTGATTTCTACATGGTTAAAAACCTAGTTAACAGATAATACTTAGGTTTTAGTAACTCTAATATATTTTTTATTTAGAGTAACCCTTTGTACTACTCCTTTGATATTATATATTATCGTTTTGTTATGGGATTCTGATAATCTATTCTTCTTTTCTTGTTCTATTCTTTTTTATTATTATTTTACCCTAACTTTCTGTCTTTCTAGCACTTGGGTGCTCGGCAATCGAATACTGTGGATGTATTTGCGTCGATATTCGAGGGTTGAAAAGTCAGGTCGTTACATAGGCTTACTCCGATATATAAATTTCAGAGTTACAAAAGTAAAGTACTATCATTAGCTTGGATAGTTATAATAACTCGTCTTCAAAAATGTTGATATATACAATATAGTAGCGCAACGGAAATAAGAATACTACGATAGGTGAAACATCCAGCTTGTCTTCTCAAGCTCCAATGAACATCAATGAAAACCTTCCTTTCTCAAACTACTCGAAAGATCACATGAGGAATTTAAGGAAAACAGAAACCAAGTGTCAGGCATAAGTCTGGTATGAGAAACCCAAGAAATATGCATACAGCATAAATAGTAGTTTTGAGACCAAATGGAATACCATAACGATTATCCCCTCAAAAGAACCAACATCTAATAAGTACATAAGGTGATATATTAGATAATGTCTAGGGTGAAGAATATAAATCTGGAAATCGGTGGAATGGTTACACTAAACAACACATTAGGAGTACAATCAAAAACGATAAGGTTTGTTTGCATAATGGATTTTCCATGGAGATCTCTCTAATGGAGTCGGATCCAATCTCCTGCACAAGGGTTGGAAACTACCTTCAAGCATCGTATATCTTCAAACAAAATATACCATTAAGGAAAACATAGCCTGTCCACGTATAAATACGTGATCATAAATACCATCTTCTCTGCCTGTAACATCGATAAGCACACTATAGATATGGAGTGATAATATCCTGTCGTGGGTCAGCCAAACCCCAAGCTATGCCCTTACTCTATTTTCTATTATTTCCGATGTCAAGGTTACGTTCGGCATCTTTCAGACATGTCTTCATCACTTGAACAAAACACGAATCCCTAATGGATTCCCACATATCAAACAGATCTTGAAACCACACATGGATCCCTACATCTTGAACAGATCCACTTCCGAGAGAAAGAACATGTACCTCAGTCTTAAAGTGGTTTTCGATAAGTAAAACACTTACGGATCTCAATCTCTTCAAGACTGAATCGACGAATTTGGTCACTCCATAATAATGAGAATGATTGCATAGGAAACCAAGTCTCGTATACTGATATATACTTATCACATTTTCGATATTTTAATCTCACACTATCCCTCAATCAAGAGTGAAGCCGATAGGTTAAAGCCCTATTGTTCATATCCCTACTCATACATCAGTCTTAACTCCCACAGATAGACAAGCCTACTTCAGTGGTTTTTAGTGCTAAGTATATGACTAAATGTTTTCCGTAAACAAGTAAATATACAAAGCACGATCAAATCATAAAAGCATGATTAAGTCACATAAGTGACTTCTAATCCCCTTTTTGTTTAATTAATCTTTTATTAATTAAAACCTCTTTTATTAGTAAAACTTCTTTTATCTAATAAAACATTATTTATCAATTTCTACTATTCATTTGTACTCTTTTCAATACTTCAAAAAGTATTCATATACTTATCTTAAATGATATAAGTATATTCACAAATCATTAACAAGAGTTCTTACTTTAAACCTTTGCTTTTTCTATTTTTTCCAAAAGATTCCTTACTTATAATTCCCATCAAAATATCCATTCTAGAGATCTAAGTACTTTCACAAACCCATTCAAAACTTTAAGACTAATGTTACTTAAATATTTCCACTACAAACCCAGAACCATTTCACTTATGCTTATCTTTAAAACATTCTTGTTAAAGATCTATTTACATTCATAAGTACAATTAAAAGGGTTAAAGATGAATGTAATTAACACATTGTCACAACATGTAACGACCTGCCATTTTGGATATTTTAAGCAGACACACATGCCCTACTCAAACCATTCAAAAGGGCAGATTGTTATGGGGTAAATAAGAAAAGAGAAAGAAATAAAACAAATACAGAATCTCGCAGCGGAATGACAAAATATAATAATCAAATAACAGTTCATGAAGCTGTTTTAAAAATACATTTGATTATTCTTTACAACACCAACATCAGAGTTACATAAACAGGAATAAATAAATAAATACAGCGGAATAACATGATGTAGCAGAATAAATATATAAATAATAATAGTACAAATCTTCGTCTTCGTCCTCCAAAAACAAGGTCTTCAACCCTGAAATGCTCAGGCTAACCCGAGCGAATTGAAAAGACAAAACACTCGAGTTAGAACTAAAAGATCTTATGTTAGTTAAATAAACGGTAAATATTCATGTAACGGCGTCAGAGATGTTTACAGGGTTGACATCTCATATCCAGTGTCTAACGTGAGTGCAATAACTTAAGAGATATTCGGGATTCACATCCCCTAAGGATCCGTTAAACTATCTACTATGTAGCACAATACGCTATTATAATATGTCTACAGTAAAGTAAAAGTATTAAAATAGCATTAAGGCGTTACCCATATCCCCCTTAACACATTTTATATATTCCCATAGTCTATACAGTACGTAACTCCTCCGTAAACTGGAGGCTATCAAAGGGCGCTCCATAGGTATGGTACAAAACAAACTCGTAGAAGGCGCGCTAGGGCATGTGAACACGGCACTCGAGGCAATGCTAGGGTAGATATACCAATTGCGTATCCGGACTGGTGGTAACGCATAGTGTAACAACCCGTAAATTTCCGATAATTAAATTTATTAATTAGTAAGTTTTGGAATTTAATGTTCTGAAAAATTAAAAATTTAAGATTTAATAATGAGAGAAATAACTAGAATGTAATGTTAGTAATTTAAGGCAATTGACAACTATTTGAATGCAATTTCAATTGATTAAAATGATTGTAAAGTTAAATTTGGTTATAAATTGCAAATAAGTAAATAAACCAAATGTTGTAATAAACGGTGAAATTGTATGTTCGTCTCTAACCGGAATAACAAATGTTGAATTTGAATAAATGATGGAGTGAATGTTTTAATGAAAGAATGTAACGACCCGGTATTTTCAACCATTCGCATCCGCACATGTCGGACTTGAATTGCTTAAAATATCAGATTGTTAATTTATATTTGGAAAAACTCAGCATATACAGTAAATAAAATTAATCACAGAATCACAGACACATAGTAATATAACAATAAGCAGCGGAATAGATAAATAGTAGTTCATGAAGCTACTATATATAAACAACAGAGTTTGAAATAAAATACAACAGAATATCTCAAATACAATATAGTCTCGAATACAAGTAGATGACAAGTCTAAACCAACAATTAGATAGCTGGAAGCTGAATAGATGAGACAGATCTTCAAACAAAGCTCCAAACTCCAAAGTTGAGTCTCAAATGCTGTGTCACTCAGTTTGACCTGAGCGTAAAGCAAAACACAAAACACTCGAGTCGGGATTAATATTTTTATATCAATAAATCCAACTCAAGTGAAATATCAACTGAAATACAAGTAACTCAAAGGATGTTTGGGATAACCATCCTCTAAGGATCCATGGAACTATCTACTATGTAGTAATATACGCTATTATAATATGTCTATAGTAAAGTAAAAGTATCAAAATAGCGTTAAGGCGTTACTCATATCCCCCTTAACACATTTTATATATTCCCGTGGTCTATACAATGCCGTACGCTCTTCCGTAAACTAGAGGTTCACCCAGAGGACATCACATAGGTACGGTACAAAACAAACTCGTAGAAGGTGCGCTAGGGCATGCGACAAGGCACTCGAGGCAATGCCAGGGTAGATATACCATTTGCACTCCCGGACTGGTGATAACGCATAGCAGCTACTATCGCCCACCTCGTGACACACTCCCAAATCAAATCGAGGGTGCACCCAATCACATCACAAAAGCAATAGAATGGTATCGAATAAATGTGTCTGATAGGAGGAATGACCTCACTTGGCCCAGTATAGCTCCTGTTTTAGCCACATCAAGCTGACTCACGGGAGTTAGGGCTACGTAAATACCATATAGAATCGTCACCAAACCATCCTACTTCATTCTGGAATCTCCACCACGTACACAGTTGTTAAAGTGGTTTTCGGTATTGGCAGAGAGTATGACAATATCCGATCCCGGTCTCTTTAACAACCAAACGTTATTATAACACCGTGGTTATTTCAAAATATCACACTTCAAAACCAAAATATCATATTCACTTCAAAACCATATCAACACTATATCATTTTCATTTACAAATAATACTCATTTCCAAAACCATATCACTTCCCAAAATTTTAATTTTTCGAAATTATAACACTTTGAAATCCATAACACTTAGGAAATCATAACACTTGGAAATCATAACACTTTGAAAATTCATAGCACTTTGAAATCATATTACTTCCACTTAAATAGTCTAAATATTAAAATAGTTTATATAATAAAATAGTTTATATAATAAAATAGTTTATAAAATAAATAATTAGTATATTGAAAATAGTTAAAATTTTAAAATACTTTATTTTAATTAATTTATAAAGTGAAATATTAAAATAGTTTTTAAATATATTTAAAATACTTTATATAATAAAATAATTTCCTCAAATTTCACAATCGATTCAGATCAACTTGAATTCCAAAATTTCAATTTAATTTAATCTCAATTCACCAATTTCAATTCAGTTCAAGCCATTTAAAATTTATATCGATTTCAAATACATATATAAACTACGATTTAAACCATTTCAATTTCAATAGATTTCACAGCTTAAATTCATTTATATTTCAAATTCAACTTTACCATTATTTAATATTAAAAATTCACTTAGTCAATCCAACATCATTTAAATAAAACCTTAAATTACAATTTATATAAACTAAATATTCCCTTCAATTTATTTACTTGAAATATTCATTTAATCATTTTAAATCAAAATCAAGTTATAAATCATATCTTTAATATCTCAATTTAATAAGTTTCAAGTCGGTTTTATTTAAGTAAAATTCAAATAAATTTCAAATTTATTTCTATTTCTTTTTTCACTTAATTTATTAGAATTATTATAAAATCTATATTAAAAATATAATATCTTAAAAATCAATATTTATTAAAACCACATATTTTCTTTTCAAAACCTTGGAATCATTTTCAATATATATATATATATATATATTGACCAACGGTGCCTATATATGATTTTCTATCCTATGGTCAAGTGATACGGATATTTATCATTTCAATCCGCAATTTAAATATATACGGGTATATATCTTTTCAACCCGCAATCCCAATTTCAATTCAATGAAAATCGCTTGGGTTTATCATTTCAACTCATAACGATTTTCTCCTATTCTACAAGATCGTTCGGGTATGTATCATTTCAACCCATAGGGAATTTTATACTAACAGGGAACTTGCAGAGTGAGAACAGTTATGATAATAATACAACATATCAGTAACATGTATATATCATCAATAACAAAGTAAATAAAATATAAACAATAGGATATGGTGTCATATCCTACAGGTGATAATTACAGATAATAGCATATCATATACAGCAATTATATAATTAATAGTTCAATTTAGTAGTATATTCCAATTGTCGTTTCAATTGAAATCAAATCTAATAAATATAAGGACGTTAATCGTGAGTGATTGCTCACCTTTTCGAGGTTAGAGATGAACGAGAATGAGATGAGTTACGAATTCCAAAGCAAAGTGAGGGCACGAATTCGATGAACAAAGCTGATAAAGAGGAATCGGTGAAACAATTAGAATCAGTTTGACATAAATTAAAACGAAATTTATACATTTCTCAAAAATCAATATAAAGTAAAAAAACACATATAATAAGATAAAAACATATATAAAATCCCAACATCCTATTATATTATATTCTTTCCAATATTTCAAATAAGGCTTATTTTTAAAATAAAATAAATTTAACCTATAGAATCAGATTAGATATATATAATACCAATATAAACTGTACAAATAGATAAAATATTTAATATTATTATAACTTATACAAATCTATACATATAAACCTTAATATAACCAAATCTTATATTCTAAAATATGTACAGGCAAACTTGGTATATATACAAACCCAAACTCAGTATATATGAACAAATATATATATACAAGCATAGAAAACTCAATCATATGCCTGGACAGAGTATAGCAATTATATATATAAGATTTATATAAATTAACCTAAATTTTACATACTTAAAAAATATATATGTAAGTTGACATAATACATATAAAGCACCTATATATTACTGCATATATATAAATCTACCTTGATCCGCATATATATACAAAAACAAAATATACACCAGTTTTAAATACACATAACAGCTATATATACATATACTATACTATACTAACCTACAGAACAATATATATATATATATATTATAACTATATATTTACATAGATTAATATAAGTACACTTGCATAAACACACACACACACACACACACACACACACATATATATATATATATATACAGCTAGCTTGATAGGAATGAATGCATTCGACAGCAACATATATATATATAACTTATTTTATTATACTTTACATAAACAGTGTATATATATAAACATATATTATAGTAACATATATATCATATACATAAAGATGTTGATTAGAAACATAACAGAAGTGCCGAATAAAAGGCTAGATGCAAACTGACAAATGCAAACAGAACATTATATACTTATATACATTTGATTCTAAAATCCAATATGACCTTACTATATATTAATATAAATATAAATTCAACTAGGCCATATATAAACACATATATATACTATACTATATATATATATATATATATATATATATATATATATATGCAAACCTATGCGAACAGTTAAGGTTATATACATTTATATAAAATATAAACATACATCATTGCAAAATGTGGGGAAATATTTTATCATTGTTTAGATGAATTTTTTTAATATATACGCATATATATATATATATCAACAATTAAATTACCTACTATATAATAGAGGAGGCGACTGCACGCTAGGGAAGAGGTTGCCGCATGCATGGATGGTCGGAGAAGGCTGCAGTTTGTGGCAGAGGAGGTCGAGCACAGGGGTGAAGTGGCGCGGGTGAAGAGAGAGGGGAGGCGAGAGGGGAAAGTGCAAATCTGGAGGTGGGGAAATGCAAAGGGACGTGGCATAGATGTTTGGCTAGGGAAGAGCAAGCTTCAGAAATGTGATTTCACCCTTTTTTATTTATTTATTTAGCGTAACAGGAAAATGAAGGTGATGGCAATACGAAAGGTGGTGGAGAGGTTGCTTGAGTAGTAAGAAGGAGAGGATGCAGCTGAGATTTGGAAGTGGAGGAGAGAGAGCATGTAACGAACGCGATTTTTCGACGCTCGAAAATCGACATTAATACGTTCACTGTATCAACTGCCGAGCAATCGAATGCCGGAACACCGAATTGTTAGGGAGAAAAAGAAGAGGTAGAAGAAGACAGAAGAAAAAGAAAGAAAAAGAACACAGAAAAAATATCAGAATCTCACATTCGCAGCGGAACAATATATAATAGATCAATGAATAATCTTTAAATCAAAACTATATCAGTTTATACATTAAATCATCATCAGAGTTTACAATAACAATATACAACACAACTGGACAGTTATATAAACTTGTCCTCATACAGAATACATAGCGGAATAAATAATATCATATACAAGTGATACGTCTCGCCATCCAGCTCGCCACTGAGCTCCACAGCATCTCCTGAATCCAGAATGACCTGATAACCTGACTCTAGACTGCCCGTGTGGAAATTGGTAGGCACCCAGAGTTTAGGAAGGAAACAATAAACTCCAGGTCATTCATGGTGACTGGTGTGAGAACTAAAACAGTTTTTATCTTTAAAACAACAACAACAAAGGAAGTAAAAGATATCCGCAATGCTTTTGGAAAATGAAACTACCATAAGACCTCCCGCCACACACACAATGCAAACACAGAATTAGAGGAGATTTCTTCTTATGATAGTCAAACATGCTTACTACACAAAATCATTTGATTTGATATTATTATTAGTGCATAGTGCAGAAAACATTTCGAAAGTATAATATCAATCTTAGCCAACATACAACCATTATTGTATGCCTACTATAGCTACCATCTAAACAGTGGTGACCACCATAAGTAAATGGCAGGTTCTACAACCAAAACCGTACAAGGTTCGTATTGTTTCTTTGGATTTCCAACAAATGGTCAGGCTAAGGAACTTCCTTACACCGAAATGAAAATGCCTCTAGAAAGACGCCCCGAGAGTCAAACTGCTCTCTGCAAACACAAGGCCGACGCTACCTCACGCTGTACAGCTGTAACTAGGTAGCTAACACACGAGCTATGCCATCCCCCGGTCGTTACCGACCTTTATCCGAGGATCCTCAACTACAAAGCAACAACCACAAAGTATAATAAATTTACAGCATCAACATAGGTAAAATATCTGGGCTCCATACCATGATATTACCTTTTATCCAGAAGGAAATGACATACCCTAGGGGCGCGACCCCTAACAACCTTGCCGAAACATTCCTGTTTCGACCATTACCGGGTTGTGAGGCTCGACGAAGTCTCATCCACAAAGCCACGCTTTTTCACTAAGCCACGCTTTGATCAACAAATGATCAACAGCACTTCGTATGCCACATTACCAAATTGGGAATGTATCACTAGTAACCATCAACTACATAACCTCTGAGCACGTACGTCTCAGAGAAGGGTGTTAAGCTAAGAGAATAAATTCTCTGCCACCAACATAAATTTATTTGATAGAAACCAGCTTTACATCTCAAAGTGTAACGTCAGACACACATCCATACAAATCCGTTCTGGGATCGAACGGAATCGAAGGCACTTCCAAAGAAGCCCTTGCAATCCGGATATTCACTAATCACGTCCGGACTTCCCATCACAAGAAGAGTGATATAAATCTCTATACCGGAGCAACTCGGTGCAGAGACATTCGACAGGTTGTCCTTTTATTTTCGAAAATACCCGATCTTCACACCGGTCTTCAATACGATCCATATCGTCGTATCACTAATTCGGAATGGGTTATATGACACAAAGGTCTTTTCCCGGCTAACTCAAATAGTGAGCACAATATTTAAAACATATGGATATAGGGATTTCAATTAAGTCACAACTTATTACCCAAATCCTTTCCTTTAAATAGTTTAACAAATTACCATTTTAAATCTTTAAACAAAAAGATTTACTTCACAAAGTTTACCCAGTTTCACAAAGTTTCATTCACAGATTTCCAAATCAATTTCCATTTCAATTTGATTAACCCATTAAATCTTTAAATTAAGATTTAATTTATAGCTTTCAAAACTATTCACAATTCAAGTCTTTTATAATATAAAAGATACACCTTTTAAAATCGTCTTTGATTTCAAAATAAAGCTTCTATCATCGTCACAAAGGTTAATTCATAGTTTTTCTCAAACTATTTACAATTTCATTTCAACTTGAATTGTTTCGATACAAATTGGAAATCTTTTCACTTTATGAAAGCTATTATTATTTGAAAACAGATAGTTTTCATTTTGGGAAAAAACCAGTTACAATTACACAGTTTAAAGCCATTCAAGTATAAAACTTGAATATAAATTTAAACTTCTAAAACCATATTTTAAATGGTTAAAACCCATATAAACACCTTTTATAATTTATACAATCTTTTAGACCATAATTCCCAAATCATTGAATTCAATTTCAAAATATTGAATTCAAAATTCAAATCAAATGATTTAAATTTCAATTTTATTAAGTTATTAAAAATAAATTTTATTTCTGAAACTCATTTCAAAAACTTTCAATCCCAATTCCAAAACCATTTTGGATTCAAAAACTCAATTTTTCCAAAATTGATAAAAACCTGTGACTTAACCGATTTCCACGTGAAATCCACATTTGTGTGTGTATTGTGTAGTCCAAGGGTTTAACACAATAGTGCAACAACATTCAACCATCACAGATCAAATATAACAATATAATTGATAAGCGGTATAACCTATAACGCTTATCTTTCATTCACAGATCACAGATATATATATATCACAGATAAACAGATCACAAATCACAACACAAATCAGGATATATCACAAAGCATCACACATCAAAGATGTCAAACAATTCAACATCCAATAAAAATCCAAACATCCATAGGTAGGATTAATTAAATTATCTGATTAATTCAAATCGGATAAATTTTAATAAATCAATTTTTACTAGTTATAGTAAATTAATAATCAATTAATTTCAACTTTATTTCCAAATTTATTTCAAAACACCAAATAAATTTTCAACGGATTTCCAAATTAATTCCTTTTTAAAAATAAATTTCTTCATCTCTTCAAATCTATTTAAAAATCCCAAATTTAGATAAATTCTTCAGTTTATAGATAATATTTCCAAAATCCATTTATTAAGCCCTTTATCCCAAATTTGAAATTTAATCCAATATAATTCAAAAATAAAACTTTTATCTTATAAAACTCCTTTTAAATTTATCCAATTATCAAAAATAAATTTTCCGATAAATTTTCAACTTAAATTTCAAAAATACAATTTTCTATTTATTTTCGGTATCCAACGATACCAAAAACATATCCGGCTAAATTATAGTCTTCAACAACATTCAATTCACAAATATAATCACACGAAGATTATAAATAAATCAACACACAATATTGAAATAAATTCAATTATTTGAGGAATCCAGTTGGATCCCTCCAACCTGTTTCCCTGCATCCACAGATGTTAGCACAATACCAATTCCACTTCAATGTGGAATATCGTGGTATATGGGATTTATAAAATACTATCCGCTATTATGCGGCGCAATAGGGTCTCATCCGCTATATAATGCGGGAAATCAACTCCAAATACATATATAATACCAATTCCACTTCACGGTGGAATTATCGCGGTATATGTTTTTAATAAATAACCTCCGCTTAATATACGGTGTATAGGGTCTATTTAACACAATAGATAACAATTTATCATCTAATTCACACAATCAACAATATCAATAATTTTAAATCTAACTATTTAAAATTTAAATCGAAACAAATATTCGATTGAGTGAGAAGTTCTCACCTAGCTTTCAATAACGGTTGCAGTATTTTATTTCGAATAATTTTACCCAAAATTTTCACTATCTCCAATCGATTCCAAACCAGCTCCATTGCGTAGTGCATGTCAATACGGTTCCAACGCAAAAAGTTTCGTCAGAAACGAACCTTGTATGAACAAGTTATGACGTTACAAAGTTTGTACGAATTTAAATATATATAATTTCACATTTAATTTTATTTTTAAACCCTTATCAGATCACGGCCGTTCGATTTGCCTTTGAGGGATCTGGGCCGCGCATACGTCTTCTTCCTCATCGCGAAAAACTCACGTACGTGAACCCATAGGCCGCCATCTTCCATTGAATTATCGCTCCATCTTCGTTTGCTTATAGGTTGATCGAACTCCACCAATACCTACGCCTACTCGAGCCTCCCCCACGGCCAGAGCCTTGTGAAACTCGGCTGCCTCCACCTCTAGAAAAACGTGCCAAAATACTAGACAAATGCGCCCCAAATTCTCTTCGTATAATACTCGAAAACCCATCAAATCCATATGGATTGAAAGATCTCACTTAGCTCTACAATTTTGCTTTAGAAAGTATTCAAAAATATTGAAGGGATTGGAAGAAATTAGTGGAAGAAGATTCGTGCATTTCTGGCCATTGGAGTATAAGTGGCGGCCAGGGTTTGAAACCCTAATAGTTTTGCAAATGTGAAAAGTTATGGCCTTTTATAGAAAATTGCTCAAAACACTATTCATCGAAAAATTTCCGAACTCCAAACAAAGCGTACCGGCTGGCGTTTCTAAGGTTTACCCCACATTACGGACACAATGGAACATGTTTCGGGAGCTAATTCGGTCATATGTGCGAGTTACGGAAATAAACGATCAAATTTAAATTAAACCGATTAAAACGATTTCGATGCGTTTCAGCTTGCCCCGGACAAACCGTAGATCCGATTGACACGAAATTTGAAATCATACAATAATTTCACATTACGGATCCGATGAAACTAGTTTCATAGAAATCCGAGACTGTTTGAAAAATGGTCATTTTCACTCGTTAATTAAATATTAAAATATTCAATTTTCACAAATTAACTTTTAATTCGATTTTAAAAGTTCTATAACATCGTTCTAACTCCAATATGATTTAATATAACTTTATAAATCATTTTTTAATCACTTTAAACCCAATTATCAATTATTTATGGAATTTCAAATATTAAATTAATAATTTAATCGTCCAATTAAATCACTATATCGAAATTAAATTAATTCGACTTCCAAATCTTACTTATTAATATTTAAAATCTATTAAATATCTGAATTTCAAATGACAGAAATTCTGGGTCGTTACAGAGCAACAGTTTGGAGAACAGAAAGAAAATAAACAAAATGGAAAGCAATCGGGTATACATTGAAACCAAGGGATCGCAAAAGCCAAAACTGAAAATTATTAATGGCGGATGACTGTTGGATTCACACGAGAAAATGAATGGACACAAGGAATTCAAAAGGATCAAAACGTACCGATACGATGAACCGTCGCACGGTTTCGTCGCGTAACGGATACCAAAACACAGATATGAATATACTGTGAAGATCAGCACGACGAGACGATCAAAACGGGATACAGATATCAGTGGTACGATCGTCCTATCAAAAGTCGATGATCGGTACCAAAAATGCTGCAAATCTATCGAAAATAAGATAAACGGAGCAATAGCGGTACAAATTTGAAGAAACGAAATATGACGTCTCACTCAGAAGATGATTTACAAATTTATTGTATAAAAATATTCAGGTTTGGAAAACATTTTATTATCATCAAATATTAACTGATTTAAATTAAAATAGAATTACATAATAAAATAAACTTCCATATTATCAGATGAAAATTTACCATTTGCTATGTTTAATTGGACGCATTCCAAATATTAAATTTTTATTTACAAATTTAATCATTTAAAATTTCACAAAAATTCAGTTAATTACGTTATTAAAACGGTTAAAATTTACGAGTCGTTACACTCTCCCCCACTCAAAACTTTTCATCCCCGAAAAGGAAGGAGGTAGGAGAATAGAAACAAACAGAAAGCAAAATAGATTGAAATTCAAAAGAAAACAATTAATTTAAAACCATAAATTTCATTTATTTTAATATTTGTTTATATTTAATTAATTGATTCCAATTCGTTTTATTTAATCAATCAACTTTATTGTGTTCACATTCGATTGATTTCATCTCCATGTATTTTATTCAATTTATTTGTTTCCCATTTATTAACATTTATTACAAAAATTTCACAAATTTTTTTTTATTTTTCTCATCTATTAAATCTGTTTGATCAACCATAGTTAATTCCACCTCAACATTCAGCTTCAGTTATTCAAAATAAATTAATATTCAACAATTTGGTTTAATCCATTTTATTAAATCAATAACTATTTATTATATTCATATTTTATTAAATCAATTTAATGTGTTTCAATCAATAGACTTGATTTCAATTTATTAGCATTTGCTACAAAATTTCCTTTTCAAAACAAAGTTTATTTGATTTAACTCATTTATTTTCCCATTTATTTTCCCATTTATTAAATCCATTTGACCCTAGTTAAGCTGATCTCCCTTAAAATTTCAATTTCACTATTCTTAAATTCACATTTATTTATTTAATTTATTCCACTTAATATACATTTTGCAACATATATTATGTGTATAAACATCTTATAACCATATATTATTCAACAGAAAAATTTTCCATTTTTCAATTTATTATTAGTAAATTCCCTTAACAAAATCATTTTTGATATTCTATTACTTATCTTGGTGTATACTATCTAATTTACATTCTAATTATATTTAAACTTTTCCAAGTAAGTTATATTAATTTTTTTGAATGAAATTAAACACTATACAAATTTTATTTTATTTACAACATTTTATTACAATTTATCACTTAAGTTTCTTCTTGTACAACCCTTTATTATATCCTAACATTTTAACTTTTTGAATATTTTAGGCAAGTTATATATATATTAGAATGAAATTTAGTGTTATACAGATAAGTTTGTTCGAATTCATTATTTCAGGTTGGTTAAACTTCATTATCATTTCAGATATTCCAATTACACAAACATTTCACCTTATTTCAATAATTGAAACCATTTCTTAATATAAAACTTAAGATTCAAATTTCCGGTTTCACTTCAAATTATTTTGAAATAATTATATACATATATATATATATATATATATATATATATATATATATTATAAATCAAATTGTACATAAGAAATTCAAACAAAACTCCTTGTCCAAAACAATGTGTAGCAAAGCTACTAACTCCTTTCTCCACTTTGAAACTCGAAGATGAATGTCGATGATGCTACAGTCATCACCGAAATTATTTTCCAGTGACAATGGAGAAGAGTACCAGTTTAAACTTTAAAATTATTCCTCTGAAACAATTTCTATTCGAAAATACCTTTAAATAATAATACTTTTCAAAACTTTAAAACCAAACTTGAAATGTACTAGGAATTAAATCATCAAATCCTTATTTTAAATTCATTTCAATTCCAAATTTAATTTTTAAACCATGTTTTATAATTTCATCTATTTATATATTATGTGGCAATAGTAAATGGTTTACAAACAATAAATGAAAATCAAATATTATCGTTTCTAACAACCAATTCAGTTACAATTTAATTTTAGAAAATTTATACTTATATATATAAGATAATCATACAAAATTATTTCATTACCAAATTCGAAGACAATATTGTGTCAGTTTGCTCTGTTTAAGTGTTTTGGAATTCCTATAGATAGCGTTGATCAGACGAATCGATCGAAACCCAAAATTAAAACTTAACAACTCAAACATCACACTATAAAATATTTTAATATAAATTACAAATACACTCCCTCACTCGATGATTCTAGAATGGGTTTCAAAACAAGGATAGAAATCTAAATTAGAGGAACCCTAATCAATAGAATTCTAACTAGAAGATAGGCTCGAAACGAAGATAAAATAATTATATATTACACAAGAGAAAGGATGGATAGACTTATATAAATCGCGGTCGACCTTAACCAGGTCAACCGTGACTTCAAGAATAAGATTGATGCAGAATAAGATTGATCACAAGAGAATTGCCCTGGTCGTCTACTAGAGAAACATCCGGGCATAGCAAGAGATAATAGCATCGTAAACCGAGGATATAGAAATTTTTTGATAAATCGATGCCTGTTGTAAAGGAGTTTCACTCCTTTACAAATCATACAGTGGAGCTATGGGATACTCCAGAATCAAGAAAAACACGATTAGGGAGAGACAAGAATTGATTTCAAAATAAAAGGGAAAGTTCCAAAATTCAAAGGAAACCGAGTCAAAGAAGAGAATTCAAGCTCGAACGAAGGTGATTCCGTAATTAAATTTACTTTATATGCTAAGTTTTGCCTAAAACCAGAGCTCTGATACCAACTGTAACGACCCGGTATTTTCAACCATTCGCATCCGCACATGTCGGACTTGAATTACTCAAAATATCATATTGTTAATTTATATTTGGCAAAACTCAGCATATACAGTAAATAAAATTAATCACAGAATCACAGACACGGAGTAATATAACTATAAGCAGCGGAATAGATAAGTAGTAGTTCATGAAGCTACAATATAAACAACAGAGTTTGAAATAAAATACAATAGAATATCTCAAATACAATATAGTCTCGAATACAAGCAGATGACAAGTCTGAACCAACAATTGGATAGCTGGAAGCTGAATAGATGAGACAGATCTTCAAACAAAGCTCCAAACTCCAAAGGTGAGTCTCAAATGCTGTGTCACTCAGTCCGACCTGAGCGTAAAGCAAAACACTCGAGTCAGGATTAATATTTTTATATCAATAAATCCAACTCAAGTGAAATATCAACTGAAATACAAGTAACTCAAAGGATGTTTGGGATAACCATCCTCTACGGATCCGTGGAACTATCTACTATGTAGTAATATACGCTATTATAATATGTCTATAGTAAAGTAAAAGTATCAAAATAGCGTTAAGGCGTTACCCATATCCCCCCTTAACACATTTTATATATTCCCGTAGTCTATACAATCTTGTACGCTCCTCTGTATACTGGAGGTTTACCCAGAGGATATCACATAGGTATGGTACAAAACAAACTCGTAGAAGGCGCGCTAGGGCATGCGACAAGGCACTCGAGGCAATGCCAGGGTAGATATACCATTTGCACTCCCGGACTGGTGGTAACGCATAGCAGCTACTATCGCCCACCTCGTGACACACTCCCAAATCAAATCAAGGGTGCACCAAATCACATCACAAAAGCAATAGAATGGTATCGAAGAAATGTGTCCGATAGGAGGAATGACCTCACTTGGCCCGGTATAGCTCCTGTTTTAGCCACATCAAGCTGACTCATGGGAGTCAGGGCTACGTAAATACCATGTAGAATTGTCACCAAACCATCCTACTTCATTCTGGAATCTCCACCACGTACACAGTTGTTAAAGTGGTTTTCGGTATTGGCAGAGAGTATGACAATATCCGATCCCGGTCTCTTTAACAACCAAACGTTATTATAACACCGTGGTCATTTCAAAATATCATACTTCAAAACCAAAATATCATATTCACTTCAAAACCATATCAACACTATATCATTTTCATTTACAAATAATACTCATTTCCAAAACCATTTCACTTACCAAAATTTTAATTTTTCGAAATTATAACACTTTGAAATCCATAACACTTAGGAAATCATAACACTTGGAAATCATAACACTTTGAAAATTCATAGCACTTTGAAATCATATTACTTCCACTTAAACAGTCTAGATATTAAAATAGTATATATAATAAAATAGTTTATATAATAAAATAGTTTATAAATAAATAATTAGTATATTGAAAATAGTTAAAATTTTAAAATAGTTTTTTTAATTAATTTATAAAGTGAAATATTAAAATAGTTTTAAATATATTTAAAATACTTTATATAATAAAATAATTTCCTCAAATTTCACAATCGATTCAAATCAACTCTGTAACGACCCAGAATTTTGAACAAATTAAATTGAGAATATTTAATTAATTTTAAATATTTGAACGATGATTTAATTTGAATCCCCGATATAACTTTGAATTTGGTGATTAAATTATAAAATTTAATCTATTGTAAGTTGAATAAAATTTGTATCTTCAATTGTAAGCCAAAGAAAAATATTTCGAAAGCTTTTAAATTCGTATTGATAATACTGAAGATAACAGAAGCTTCAGAATTGAGTTTGAAAACGATTTGTTCAATTTTGAAATTTAATCGTTCGAATTGATATTGGAAAATAGCCGTCCGAGGCGCAGTCTCGGAATTTGACAAAACCAGTTCCATTGGGTCCGTAATATTGAATTATTGTCGGATTTCAAATTTCGTAGCATTCGGATTCATTGTGTGCTCGTACGAGATTAAAACGCCTGGACAATAATTAATCGATTTAATTTAAATATAAAATTTATACACAAATCAACAGACACCCTAGTATCTGATTGCGTCGACCTATTCCCTGAAACATGCGTACTCTTGTCTCCTCATCCCTTTACAAACCTCACATGAAATCATTTCGTTCAAATTTAAATGGCCCGGGTCTCAAATTTAACAGAGCGAAATCGAAGCTATTCATAAATGGACGAACTGAATAAGTCGTTCTTCCTCAATCCCTTTCATTCATTCTAAAACAAAATCAAAAATCAAATGGCCGTAGCCTTTCTTTCCAGTATAATAAAAAGACTACGAAATTAAATTCGAACTTAAATCGAATCGCGACCGGAGGGGATTTGATCGATGTCGCGTGCGACTCGAGTTCGAAGGAGGTAGGGTTTTAACTCGAGGGGATGGCGGCGATCAACGTTGTGGAGGCTCGTGATAGAACGGCAGCGGCAAGGCTCGAGTTCGAGCAATCGGAGGTGCGCGTCTTGGCGATGGTCGCGAGATGGAAGGGGGGAGACTGGCGATATCGACTTCGATTCGTGGTGGCTCGCATTGACTCGAGTTGGAGCTCGGCAGTGATGGTGGTAACGATGATCGATTGAAGGGCTGGGGAGCATCGCAAGCACGGTGGCGCGACAATGGGGTCGCGAATCGAGGCCGTGGGTGTGAGTGCGATCTGTGCAGTAAGGTAACGATCTTTCTTTTATTAAATTTAATCGAATAAATGATGTTTATATATATTTGCAGAAAATAAAAATTTTACAGTAAAGGAATTTTGTTATTAAGCAGTTTTGAAAATTCAAGTTAATATGAATTTAATTCAAATACGTATATATAAAAAAAATTGTTTTATTAGATAGAAACTTCAGATAGTTGCAAACTGGAAATATAAATACAGAAGCAGAAAAAAGAAAATTAAAGTGTGGTTAAATAAAATTTAAAAAAAAAAACTAGAAGATTGGTTAATTTAAAACTATCAAAACAGGAAATTTATTATTCGATTTATTTCGAATATTAATGAATTGTATAAATGTTTATACAAGGTTAAAAAAATGGAGAAAACAAACTGGATTGGAAATGGATGGCAAAATTAAAAGCAAAGGTGAGATCTTCTCACTCAAAATAAAATTTGATTTTACAGTTATTGATTGATGATTGATTGATTGGATGTGATATTAGATATAGTAGGATATATCTATATATATAGCAATATATACATATTGGCATATGTATATATTGGATTGATTGATTTCCCGCCTCGTATAGCGGATGAGACCCTATTGCGCCGTTAGTAAGCAGATGATTTTTATAAAACCCATATACCGTGATATTCCACCTCGAAGTGGAATTGGTATTGTGCTAACGTCTGTGGATGCAGGGAAACAGGTTGGAGGGATCCAACTGGATTCCTCACCAGTATTTATTTATTTACAAATATTGATGTATATTCTGTTATCATATTGATATATGATGTTTGTTGTTGTGATTGACTAGTTGGTGCTGTTGCATCATCGAATTCAGTTTTGAAGTTTAAAAATAACGACTTTTACTCTAAAAGGATTTTAAAGTGATTTTTGAAAGTAGACGTTTTATTGAATTTTTGAATTGATTTATTTCAAATAAATAAACGTCTAGAATTTTAAAGTTATAAGAGTTAAGATTTTTGGTGAAATATAACCAAAGTGTCATTTTTGAAATAAAAGTCGATTTATTTATAAAATGATTTGAGTTGGGATTTTTGAATAACTATAAACGATTTGTATAAAAGATTTATAAAATTGATATTTATAAATCAAAGTATTGGAATTATAAAATGAGTTTTTTTTAAGTGTTAAAAATGAAAAAATTATGGAATCCGTAAGTGAATGAAATTTATAGATTTATAAATTGTGAAGTTGAAAATGAATGAAATTGTAGAATAAAAGATTTATAAGAAATTGACTTATAAATTTGATTTTTTACCTTTAAATGGATCTTGATTGAATTTGTTAATAAAGGAGATTTATAAATCAAAGTTGTTAGAAAATAGAAATAGAATTTATAAACGTTGTTTTATAAATTCGAAATCAATCAAAATTGAGGAATTTAATATAGAAGGTTATTAAGGGAATTTTATCCATGATTTTGGATAGTGGATAATTATTGAAATAAAAGGTGTAGAGATTATTGAAAATTGGTTAGTGAAGTATATTCACGATTTTGGACAGTGAATATATTCTTAAGGAAAATGGATATGGTTTTGGGAAAGCGATATTATAAAATGAAGTTAATTGTTTTAAAAGATGTTTTAAAATGTGTTAAATATCGAAACCATAGATTTCAACATTCATTGTTGAAATAGACGTTTTCGAGGAAGAAGGAAATGGTGGACTATAACACTGTTGTTATAGTAAATGATTTCCGAAAGGAAATGTTTTTATATAGTATTGGGATTTACATATCTATCTTAATTTCGAATCCCTATACTAGTGATTTTGATTCGTCGTAACGATGTTTTACGTAACATTCGTTTTGACTCAAATAGATGTTGTTATAGTAAATGATTTCCTTAAAGAATGAAATATATACTTAATTTTGATTTAAGTATATCGAATATTTTCAAATGTTGAAAATAAATAGATTTGTGAATCACTTATTTTTAAATAAGTATGGAATTACTTTTCCAATATGAAATGAACGTTTTGAGATTTATCTTTGTAAAGATAAATCGAAAGTGAATATTGACATCGATTCGAAAATCGTATATCAGGGGATATTTTGAAAATATAAATTCACTATGGAATTTATAAAAGAAATGGAAATTCGTTTTAAAAATAAACGTTGATTTATTTTTAAAGTGTGGAAATTTTATATCTAGTAAAGATATTTTTGGAAAATAAATAATTTGGAAAATTATTTGGAATCTGATGATGTTGCGCATCTTTATTGATAGTTAAATAACCGACTATCAATAATTACCTTGAATGGATATTTGTTGTGAATTGGATGAATTTGAATGCCACACTTATTTTTGAATAAGCGCTCACTATTCGGGTTAGCCGGGAAAGGACCATGGGGTCGTATAACCCATTCTGAATATGTGATACGTCGTTATGAATTGCATTCGAAGACCGGTGTTGAAGACCGGATATTTTTGAAAACGGAAGGATTACCGTCGAGTTACTCTACATCGGCTGATCTCCGATTTAGAGGTTTTATCACCCTTAGTGACGGGAAGTCCGGACGTGATTAGAAAATTATCCGGATTTGCAAGGGCTTCGTGAGAAGTGCCTTCGGTTCTGTTCGATCCCGGAACAGACTTGGATGGATTGTATGTCTGACGTTACAAATTTGAGATATAAAGCTGATTTCTTTCAAATACATTTCTGTTGGTGGCGGAGAATTTATTCTCTTAGCTTAACACCCTTCTCTGAGATGTACGAGCTCAAAGGTTATGTAGTTGAAATTTATCAGCAATATACTCCCAATTTGGTAACGTGGCATACTAAGTGTTGCTGTGAAATGATCAGTGTTTGATCATTTGCGATATGATCATTTGTTTGATCTTATATCTTTGTGATCATAGGTTGATCATTTGTTTGACTCGAAGCATGGCTTTTGAAAAGCGTAGCTTTGTGGACGAGACTTCGACGAGCCTCACACCCCGGAAATGGTCAAAACAGGAAAGATGCAGCAAGGTTCTAGGGAGTAGCGCCCCTTAGTGTATGTCATTCCTTCTGGATAGAGGTGGTATCATGGTATGGAGCCCAGATACTTAACCTATGTGGTTGCTGCATTATTATTATTATGTGGTTTGTTGCGAATCGGGGATCCTCGGGAAGATCGGTTACGATCGGGGGATGGCATACACGTGTCAGTAGTTACCTATTTTTGCAGAGGTAACCCGGCCTTGTGTTGGCAGAGATCCGGTTAGGTTCTCGGGACGTCATTCCAGAGGCGTTTCTTCGTGGCATAGGAAGTTCCTTAGCCTGACCATTTGTTGGAAATCCAAACTCCAATACGAACTTGTACGGTTTTAGTTGTAGAACCTATCATTCACTTATGGTGGCGCCCCACTGTTTGGATGGTAGCTATAGTAGGCATAGTTCGAAATTTCTATGCTGGCTAAGATTTATATTCTACTTTCGAAATGTTTTCTACACTATGCACTAATAATAATATCAAAATTGATTTGATTTTGCGTAGTAAGCATCTTTGACTATCATAAGAAGAAATCTCCTCCAATTCTGCGTTTGCATTGTGTGTGTGGTGGGAGGTCTTATGGTAGTTTCATTTTCCAAAAGCATTGCGAATCTATTTTAAAATATTCCTTTGTTGTTATAAAGAATAACTGTTTTACGATCTCACACCAGTCACCATGACTGACTCGGAGTTTATTGTTTCCCTTCTAAACTCTGGGTGCCCACCAATTTCCACACGGGCAGTCTAGAGTTATGTTATCAGGATATTCTGGAGCTTTGGAGATAAGCTGGATGACGAGACGTAGTATTTGTATCTGATAGTATTTATTCCGCTGTGTATTCTGTATGAGGACAAGTTTATATAACTGTCCATTGATGTGCTGTGTTGTATTGAGTCGTATATTGACTCTGATTGATGTATGTATAAACTGATATAGTTCTTTGTTTTAAAAGACTAGTAATTATCTATTGTATATTGTTCCGCTACGATGTGTAAGATTCTGATATTGTTTATGTATCTGATGTTGTTCTGTTGTTCTTCTTTCTTCTTCTGCTTTCTTCTTCTTCTCTTTTTCTTCTATCTTTTCCTCTATTTCTTTTTCTTAAAACCCCTCAGGGTTCGTATTTCCGTGCATCTTGAGTTAATCAATGGAATTTAGTGTTTAATCAAGGGTACGGATTTGCGGGTCTTGACAAACTCGAATTCCAAAATTTCAATTTAATTTAATCTCAATTCACCAATTTCAATTCAGTTCAAACCATTTAAAATTTATATCAATTTCAAATACATATATAAACTACGATTTAAACTATTTCAATTTCAATAGATTTCACAGCTTAAATTCATTTATATTTCAAATTCAACTTTACCATTATTTAATATTAAAAATTCACTTAGTCAATCCAATATCATTTAAATAAAACCTTAAATTACAATTTATATAAACTAAATATTCCCTTCAATTTATTTACTTGAAATATTCGTTTAATCATTTTAAATCAAAATCAAGTTATAAATCATATCTTTTAAATCTCAATTTAATCAGTTTCAAGTCAGTTTTATTTAAGTAAAATTCAAATAAATTTCCAATTTATTTCTATTTCTCTTTTCACTTAATTTATTAAAATTATTATAAAATCAATATTTATTAAAACCACATATATTTCTTTTCAAAACCTTGGAATCGTTTTCAAAATATATATATATATAGACCAACGGTGCTTGTATATAATTTTCTATCCTATGGTCAAGTGATACGAATATTTATCATTTCAATCTGCAATTTAAATATATATGGGTATATATCTTTTCAACCCACAATCCAAATTTCAATTCAATGAAAATCGCTTGGGTTTATCATTTCAACTCATAACGATTTTCTCCTATTCTACAAGATCGTTCGGGTATGTATCATTTCAACCCATAGGGAATTTTATACTAATAGGGAACTTGCAGAGTGAGAACAGTTATGATAATAATACAACATATCAGTAACAGGTATATATCATCAATAACAAATTAAATGAAATATAAACAATAGGATATGGTGTCATATCCTACAGGTGAACAATTACAGATAATAGCATATCATATACAGTAATTATATAATTAACGGTTCAATTTAGCAGTATATTCCAATTGTCGTTTCAATTGAAATCAAATCTAATAAATATAAGGACGTTAATCGTGAGTGATTGCTCACCTTTCGAGGCTAGAAATGAACGAGAATGAGATGAGTTACGAATTCCAAAGCAAAGTGAGGGCACGAATTCGATGAACAAAGCTGATAAAGAGGAATCGGTGAAACAATTAGAATCAGTTTGACATAAATTAAAACGAAATTTATACATTTTTCAAAAATCAATATAAATTAAGAAAAACACATATAATAAGATAAAAACAGATATAAAATCCCAACATCCTATTATATTATATTCTTTCCAATATTTCAAATAAGGCTTTTTTTAAATAAAATAAATCTAAACTATAGAATCAGATTAGATATATATAATACCAATATAAACTGTACAAACAGATAAAATATTTAATATTATTATAACTTATACAAATCTATACATATAAACCTGTAACAACCCGGATATTTTAACGATTTTTAAATAATTTAATTAATTGAAATTTTGTGAAATTTTAAATAATAATATTTTGAAACAAAAATTTAATATTTGGAATGCGTCTAATTAAACATAGCAAATGGTAAATTTTCATCTAATAATATGGAAGTTTATTTTATTGTGCAATTTTATTTAAATTTAAATCAGTTAATGATTGATGATAATAAAATGTTTTCCAAACCTGAATATTTTTATACAATAAATTTGTAAATCATCTTCTGAGTGAGACATCATATTTTGTTTCTTCAAATTTGAACTGCTATTGCTCCATTTATCTTATTTCTGTCAAATTAGCAGCATTTTCGGTACCGATTATCGACTTTTGATAGGATGATCGTACCATTGATATCTGTATACCATTTTGATCGTCTCGTCGTGCTGATCTCTGTAGTATATTCATCTCTATGTTTCGAAGTCCGATACGTGTCGGGATTCGTGAAACGATCACCTGTACCGGTACCGCTTAAGTTTTATCTACCCATGACCATTCGTTTATTCACAGGTGGGTAACCAATAGCCGTAAATTTTTTTTATATTCCTTGTGATCAACGATTGTGACTTTACATTTCCATTTTTGTCTGTTCAAAACCGTGCCATTTCATTTGTCATTTTCATTGTTTATTTTCGTGCCTGTACATTTTTCCTTTGTCGTTCAAAACTGTGCCATCTCCACCAACCTTTCCTCTCCAACTCCTCTGCTCTAATCTCCACACGCCCACCACTTCTCAGCCGAACTATGTAAGCAGCGAAGCACTCATCACAACACCAGATCTTAACTGTTGCTTTATCTCCATGTGGCCTTTCCTGTTGGTGAGCTTAAATATCTAATCTTAGTTTTGGGTTGCGTATGAATCTGTTCGCTAATATAATTTAAGTTTATATATATACGTATATTTTTCCCAAATTTTTCTCATAGTAGCTATTGTTTATATATATGTTTGTACACATATACGTTATCCCTCCTCGTGTATATATATAGGCATATAATATTTGAGGGTAAATAATTTGGTATCAAAATTGTTTATACCGTATATATACAAAGCATGTTATTTTGTCTCTGCCGAAGGAAATTATATATATATATGTGTGGACACATTATAAAATCTGTTGTGGTATATGTAAGTTCTGTAAGACTTTTATATAACTTGTTGAGAATGGATTTCAAAGGCTTTTGTATATATATAACATTCACGTAAGATTTATTTTAATCTGGAAATTTTTTATGTATATAGATTACGTGAGTTTATATGATGTTGATAAAGTTAGTATATATATAGACTATTTGTAACGACCCGGTATTTTGGATCATTCAAATCGACAATAAATCCACACATGTCTGACTTGAATAATTCAAAATATCAGATTGTTAATTTAAATTTGGCAAAACTCAGCATATGCAGTAAATAAATCAATCACAGAATCACAGACACAGAGTAATACAATAATACGCAGCGGAATAGATAAAATAGTAGTTCATGAAGCTACTATATACACATCAGAGTTAGAAATAAAATACAACAGAATATCTCAAATACAGTGAAGTCTTCAGTACGAATAGATGACTTCTCTGAACAAATCAACTAGAAGAGCTAAAAGCTGAGGCGATAGTTGGATCTCCAAAGGAAGCTCCAAACTCCAAGGGTGAGTCTCAAATGCTGTATCACTCGGTCTGACCCGAGCGTAAAGCAAAACACAAAACACTCGAGTCAGGATTAACATTCTTATATCGATAAATCCAACTCAAGTGAAATATCAACTGAAATACAAGTAACTTAAAGGATGTTTGGGATAACCATCCTCTAAGGATCTTCAGAACTATCTACAAGGTGGAAATATACACTATAACACCGTGGTCATTTTTAAATTTATTTACTTCAAAAACAAAATATCATTTTCAGTTCAAATATATCTATTTTTCCCAAATAATGTATGTTCATTAAATAATTTATAAAGTAAAGTACTTATAATTTCCTCAAGTCTCACAAATCGATTCAAATTAACTCAAATTCCAAATTCAAATTTATTCAAAGCTCAATTCATCAATTCCATTCAGTTCTAAATATACCATTTAAAATTTCAATATATTTCAAAGCTTTAATATTCAACATTTTCAAAATTTAATTTAACAATTTCATATAGCACTTTATTTGACTTTATTATTATTTAATCAGGGAATATTCACTTAATAAATTCAATATCATTTAACTAGCCTTAAGTTTCATTTTTCTAAGTATTTCCTTAAATTTATTTAAACAAGAAATATTCATTTAATTATTTAAATCAAACTCAAGTTATGGATCATATCTTAAATCCCAATTTCAATAAGCTTTAAATTGGTTGAATTAAATAAAATTCTTTACTAAATTCAAATTATCTTCCCAACCTTAACTTATTCAAATTTTTACAAAAAATCTATTTCGAAATATAAATTTTATACTTAACATATTATATGTATTAAATCCATCTTAATTAAATTAAATATCGTTATTAAATCTATATATATCATTTCCATTTATATAAGAATTTTAAGAATCAACATTTGCTAAAACCATATATTTCTTTCCAAAGCCATAGAATTCGTTTTCAAAATATTTATATATATGGACCAACGGTGTTTGTATATATATTTATCATATGGTTAAGTGATACGGATATTTATCATTTCAATCCGAAATTTAAATATATACGGGTAGAAATCATTTCGACCCGTAATCCCAATTTCAATTCAAATGAAAATCGCTTGGGTTTATCATTTCAACCCATAACGATTTTCCCCTATTCTAAAGTCCGTTCGGGTATGTATCATTTCAACCCATAGTGAATTCTATACTAACAGGGAACTTGCAGAGTGATAACAGATATTGGTGTCAGATGTCATAGGTGAACATAATACAGATAATAGCATATATAACAATTTAAATAACTACAGCATCATATTTCAATTGTCGTTTCAATTTAAATCAAATTTAATAAATACAAGAACGTTAATCGTGAGTGATTGCTCACCTTTCGAGGCTAGAGAGAGATGAACTAGAATGAAGTCAAGTTACGAATCCCAACACGAATTCCAAAACAAAACTAGATGGGCATGAATTTGACAGGTATAGCTGATAACAGAAATCGAGGAGAACCAATCAAAATCAATTAGATAGAGACAGAGTATATCTATTTAAATTTCAAAGCAATATTATTTTAACACATATTGACTAATTATATATACATCAAAATCATTGCTTTAAATAAACACATATATAACAACATATCAACATTATAAAATTTGAAATGAATATATATATATATATCAAATAAAAATGCAAAATACTTACATATATACAGTATGTTCATCTGCAATTATATATATATATATATATATATATACATATATATGTAGGTGCTACCAAACAATACTTAGAATTATATTTCAAATCTACTATAACCAACAACACATATATACACAGTAACTCTACATATATAAGATTTATATATATACCAACCTAAAATTTCATACTTCAAATATAAGTAGCTGTCAAAATACTTACTTATATACTAACAAAATACGTATGCAGGCTCTGCAACTATGCAGACCACTACGACAAATATGTATAAATATGTGTACAGCTAATAAATGCATGTTACTCAAACACATATGCATTTATATAGATAAGCCATTATATGCAGACAACTTATATGGCAAATATACTTTGAATTCTTGATCTAATAAAATATGTCTATCACCAGTTAAACTTACACATGTGCAGGCTGTACAAATTCAACATATAAATGCCTTAAAACATATTTATGCAGAATGTATATATGTGGGTCACAATGTATGCAGACTATACACATATATGTATGCTAGATATGCAACCACCTTTACGCCGACTTGATATATAACCATATATACATGCAGACCTGATATATATAACCATATATATTTAAACATATATTAAGAATGAAATAAAACGTGTTATATGAGAACATAACAATATATATATATTCAATAATACCATATAACTTAAAAAAATTAGAATAATACAACTTACTATATATATACAGCCCATCTAAAACTCATACATACATCTCTTAAAATAGACTTTATACAAACTCTATATATATATTTTTTTTAATATCAATGGTTTAAATAAACAAATATATATAACTAAATAATAAACCAAATTTCAATGATCATTTGCATAACCAGATACATACGGCCAAACATTTGCATTAACTAAATAATACTTGAAAAGTATACATATATACATACTTAATAAACTAAGATGTAATCAGTTATATATTAACAGTTTTCATATATCAACTTACATATATAAACTACAAAATATATACGTACAAAACTTACATTTACACAACAGAGAGGAGGGGAATGGGGTCCACGTGGGATTAGGGTCTGGAATGTGGTGCTCGGCCGAGTAGATGGTGGCGGGTGAGGATGCGGTCGAGAGGGAAAACGATGGATCTGGTTGCTTGTCTTGGCTGTGATGGCGGAATCGGTGGACGAGAAGCCAAGTGATGGTGAGAAAATTGAAAGGGGAAGGAAAGAGAGTGGGAGGTAGAGAACGAATGGGAGAGGAGAAGAGATTTTTAAGAAGTGAGATGCAGATCTAGAAGTAAGCCTTTGAACGAATGTTAGGCAGAGTAAGAAATAAATAAAAGTAACCGAAAAAAAAGAAAGGAAATGGAATAGTCTCAGATTGATTCAACTGAAATATTCAAAGCAATTAATTTCTTGATTGATTGGACATCACGTTTGAATTTTGAAAAGGCACGGTAAGTTAAAAGTCTCCATTTGGTACCGATACGACACACAGTTTTATTGTTTCTGTCGCGTACCGGACCTCAAAATACAGAAATGAATATACTGAGGAGATCAACACGATAAGACGATCAAAACGGTATACAGATATTAGTGGTACGATCATCCGATCAAAAGTCGATAATAGGTACCAGAAATGCTGCTATTCTGCCAGAATTAAGATAAACGGAGCAATAGAAGTCCAAATTTGACGAAACGAAGACTGATGTTTCACTCAAAAGATGATATAGAAATTTATTGTATAAAAATATTCAAGTTTGAAAAACATTTTATTTTCATCAATAATTAACTGACTTAAATTGAAATAGAATTTCACAAGAAAATAAACTTTAATATTATCAGGTGAAAATTTACCAGTTGCTATGTTTTTAAATGCGTATCCCAAATATAACATTTTTATTTCAAAATTTATTGTTTAAAAATTTCACAAAAATTCAATTAATTACGTTATAAAAATTATTAAAATTTATGGGTCGTTAGACTATTAGTTTTACTCGGCTGTTAAAGTAATGAATGTTAGTTTATAATAGATTATTTATATATATACCCTGCTGCAGACTTCTTTTTACAGTTAGTTATATATATATATATTGTTGTTAGTTATGTAAGAAAGTTTATTTAAAGAATATGTTTTAAAGAGTACATATATGTGTATTTTAAGTAAATTGTTGTATGAGTTTACATTGGTATTATATCAGTCTATATAAAATGAGATTGGACAGTGCAGTTTGCTGAAGTTATATATGTATAGTAATAATGTAAGTTTATATTAGTCTTATTTTAAATATCAATTTTAAAGATATACCATATATGTGAGTATTTTGCATTTTTTTTATAAGTGTGTATATATATATAAGAATTTATTTCAAAGTATATTATAGGTATATATGGTTATATATGGTTGATTTTGATATGTGTGTTTTTATTTAAAACCAATGATTTTAAATTTTATATATGTTATTTTAATATTTGTTTTAAATTTAATTGTGAATTCATGGAAATAATAATAATAATAATATATATAATTGCTGTTTTTCTCAAGCTGATTCTAATTATCTCATCGATTCCTATCTTTCAGCTTTGTCCGCCAAAATCCGCTCCCAGCTTACTTTGCTTTGAGTTGTTGTTTGAATTGTTCGATGGTCTAGATCGTGGTCCAATTCGTATCTTGTCAAGTCGTCAAATTTTTCTAGTCTCGGAAGGTGAGCAATCACTCAGGATTTACGTTCTTATATTTATTAAATTTGATTTCAATTGAAACGACAATTGAAATATGCTGCTGTTAGTTATTTATATTGCTATATATATGCCATTATCTGTATCTGTTCACCTGTGACATCTGACACCATTATCTGTTATTTATATTGATGATATATGCCTGTTATGTTATTATCATATTTGTTATCACTCTGCAAGTTCCCTGTTAGTATAGAATTCACTATGGGTTGAAATGATACATACCCGAACGATCTGTAGAATAGGAGAAAATCGTTATGGGTTGAAATGATAAACCCAAGCGATGTTCATTGAATTGAATTTGGGATTGCGGGTTGAAAGGATATATACCCGTATATATTTAAATTACGGATTGAAATGATAAATATCTGTATCACTTGACCATAGGGTAGAGAATTATATACAGACACCGTTGGTCTATATAAATATTTTGAAAATGATTTCTATGGTTTTGAAAAGAAATATATGGTTTTAATAAATATTGATTTTAAAGATTTATTAAAGTTGATTTAATAAAGTTGATATATAATATTTTTAAGTATTTATTTATTATTTATAATTTTAAATATAGAGTTTATAATGATTCGGGTTGGAAAGATAAATTTGAAATTGATTTGAAATTTTATTTATTTAAGAATTTTACTTAAATAATTTTGATTTGAAATTATTAAATTTGAGACTTTAAAGCTATGATTTTATAACTTGATATGGATTAAAAGTGATTTAAATGAATATTTTCAAATTTACTTAAATTGAAATGGTATATTTAGTTTTATTTAAATTTGGAATTTGAAGTTTTATTCAAATCATTTGGAATGATTAAGTAAATATTTCAAAACTAAATAATAGTAAAGTGAATTTGATATATATATGAAATTATCGAATTTAGTTTTGAAAATGTTGAATATTTAAAGCTTTGAAATATATTGAAATTGAAATGGCTTATTTTATGGTTCAAATATGTATTTGAAATCGATAATTTGAAATGGTTTATTGTGAAACTGAATTGTATTGAAATTGATGATTTGAGATTTGATTAAATTTGAATTTTGAAATTCGAGTTGATTTTGAATCGATTTGTGAAATTTGAGGAAGCTATATTTCATATAAAGTATTTTAAACTATATCTAAAACTATTTATATTTTACTTTATAAATTATTTTAATATAAACTATTTTAATATAAATCATTTTCAATATAAATTATTTTATTATAAACTATTTTAACTTATAACTATTTTATGTAAACTATTTTTATTTTATACACTATTTTACTATATATACTAATTTTAGTATCTAAACTGTTTAAGAGGAAAGTGTTATGGATTCCAAATGTTATGATTTCAAGCTATGATTTCAAAGTGTTATGAATTTCAAGGTTTTGATTTCCAAAGTGTTTTGATTTTTAAAGACTTATGATTTCGGAAGCGTTATAACTTTGGAAAGTGATATGATTTTGGAAATGGGTATATTTGAAGTGAAAATGATATCGTTTTGATATGGTTTTAAAATGGAAATGATATTTTGGTTTTGAATTATAAACTATTTTGAAATGACCACGGTGTTATAATAACGTTTGGTTGTTAATGAGACCGGGATCGGATATGGGCATGCTCTCTATCGATACCAAAAACCACTTTAACAACTGTGTACGCGGTGAAGATTCCAAAATGAAGTAGGATGGTGGCGACGATCCTATATGAGGTATATACGTGGACCCGACTCCCGTGAGTTGGCATAAGGTGGCTAAAACAGGAGCAATTGACGGGCTAATGAGGTAGCTCCTCTGATCGGACATACTCCATCGTATGCCATTCTATTACTTTGTGATTGATTTGGTGTGCACCTTTGATTCGGGAGTGTGGCTCGAGGTGGGCGATTATTGCGGCTCTGCGTTACCACCGGCCCGGAAGTGTAATTGGTATATCTACCTTGGCATTGCCTAGTTGTGCCGTGTCACCTAACCTAGGGCGCCTTTTATGAGTTTGTTTTGTAACATACCTATTGAGTGCCCTCTGACGACGCCCATTACGGGGGAGATTACGGTATTGTATAGACTATGGGAATATATAAAATGTGTTAAGGTGGAAAATGTAAAGCCTTAACGCTATTTTAATAGTTTACTTTTCTATAGACATTATTATAATAGTGTATATTACTACATAGTAGATAGTTTAACGGATCCTTAGAGGATGGTTATCCCAAACATCCTTTGAGTTACTTGTATTTCAGTTGATATTTCACTTGAGTTGGACTTATTGATATAAGAATGTTAATCCTGACTCGAGTTTTTTGTGTTTTTGCTTTACGCTCGGGTCAAACTGAGTGGCTCAGTGTTCGAGACTCACCTTTGGAGTTAGACCTTTGCTTGGAGATCCAGCTGTCTACCCAACTTTCAGTTATTCAGTTGATTCCAGTGATGGATTCTGATCTTGTATTTGACTATTGTATTGAGACATCCATGTATTCGAGACCTCTGTTGTATCTTATTAAACTCTGTTATATATATATAGTAGCTTCATGAACTACTATTCTTTTGTTTCCGCTGCTTATTGTTATATTACTCTATGTATGTGATTCTATGATTATTTATTTAATGTATATGCTGAGTTTTGCCAAACTTAAATTAACAATCTGATATTTTGAGCAATTCAAATCCGACATGTATGGATGCGAATGGTTGAAAATTACAGGATGTTATAGTTGGTATCAGAGCTTTGGTTTTAGGCAAAACTCAACATATAGAGTAGATTTAATTACAGAATCGCCTTCGTTTGAGTTTGAGTTCTTCCTCTTTGATTCGAATTTTCCTTTGAATATTGGGAACTCTCCCATTCGTTCTGTGATTCATTCTTGTCTTCCCCTATCCAAATTCTTCTTGATTTTTGGAGTATCCCATAACTCTACTTTGAATGATCTCTATAATAAATCGGCGGGGTCGCTAATCTTTGAACGATTTGTAAAGGGGTGAAACTCCTTTACAACAAGCATTGATTCACCGAAGATTTCCATATCCTTGGTTTATGATGCTGCTTTCTTTTGCTATACCTGAATTCTATCTCTGGCGATCAAATGTCGATTTGCTTCAGAATTCTACATCGATCATATTCTTGAAGTCACGGTTGACCCGGTTAAGGTTGCCTGCGAATTATATAAGTCTATCTGTCTTTCTATTTCGCAATTTGATTATCTTATCTCCCTTTCTAGCCAACCTCTTCTGGTTAGAATTCTATTTGATTAAAGTCTCCTTAAAAATTTAATCTCTATCTTTGTTCTGGAATTTATTCTGGAATCATCGAGTGAGGGAGTGTATTTGAAATTTATATTAAAACTATTTTATATACTGTGTTGTTTGAGTTGTTGATGTTGATTTGGGTTTTCGATTGATTTGTCTGATCAACGATATCGATAGGAACTCCGAAACACTTGAACAGAGCAAACTGACATAATATTATTTTCAAATATAGTAAATGAAATAAATTATTTTGTATATTATATATATAAGTATAATTTTCTGGAATTTAATAAGTTAATTAAATTGGTTGTTTGAAATGATAATATTTGATTATCATTTATCGTTCTATAAATGAATGAGGTAGAACATTTAGCTCATATTGATTTACTTTTGGTATATCACGAGTTAAACTCAAACATTGATAGACTTCAAAAAAGATATAATAAACTAGAGTCTGAGAAAAATAGTCTACTTAGTATAAATAATGAGTTAGAACTGATTGTTCAAAACACAAGAAAATTTAACTTAAATTGTGAGAAGTGTTAATCTCTAGAGGAAGATATAAATAGGTCTAAGACTAAAAATGAAATTTTGACTTTGAAATAAATATGACACAAAAAGAAAAAATTCCATTAAAAGATACACCTCACTTTTTAATGAAAATGTTGCTCTTAGATCTAAGGTTCAACAATTTGAATCGACTACAAGAAAATTTTCTAAAGCAGAAAAATCACTAAATATGTTGTTATGTAATCAAACTATCACCAAAAACAAAAAAAGGACTTGGATATGATCGTGTTGAATAAATTAAGAGGAAGAATTGGAAAATGGTCAAGTTTCATAGTGAATTTTCAAAATGTTTAATTTGTGGAAAAATTGGGCATAAACAATATAAATGTTGGAATAGGAACAAACACAAAATCGTTTAATAAATCTAGGTTCCAAAGGTAAAAATGTAAATTTTGTTAAATTTAAACAAGTTTGGGTTTCCAATGGTACAATTGTTAATACTAACGGTTTGCTATAAAAACAAATTTGGGTATCAAAGATTCCAAACGTAATAGAATATGGTCCTACGTCCTTTACTAGGCCACTTGCTTCTGCTAATATTTAGGTATAAACCGGGCTAAAGAACAACTACGATAGAGGCAGATTTTGAGTGTTCTATATATTTGATAAGGATTAATTGCAATGTTCTTTAGCCTAGAAAAATGAAGTGGAGATCTACATACTTTGGATAAAAATGGTGAATAAGAATACGACCTCAAAGGTAAGTAAAGGTATGATATCTAAAGCCCAATTGCTCTTCTTGTTGTTAATTTTATTTTTGTTGGCACTGCTATAGTATAATTGCAATATCTTGAGCTCCATAACTCCGATTTATAAAATTCAAGATTTTTTGGAAATAGACAAAAAATTCTATAAGTTGTATAGTTTGTATTTTTCCATAATTTGAATTAAACCATTGGAAAACTGCAAATCATTTAGTATATTGCTTGAAAATTATTTCAGAACTTCCTAACACGGCTGTAGTAAATCGATTATAACTTGAACATTGTTACTCCGAATTTTGAAATTATTGAAGTTCTGGAAAACTAACTGATAACACTACGATATTAATATTTTGACTTTTTACTGATTCATTTTATAAACCTTGAAAATTAGTAATTATGTTAGCACATTACTTGAAAATGGTTTCTGATTTATGCGAACAAGTTGTAGTGTTTCAAACATAATTTTTGATCAATTTATCATTTTGACTTGAAACTAATTTTGTTGATTAGCAATACTGAATATCTAAATCTTCCAAGTTTGGTGTTAAATCAAATTATGGACTTAAAGTTTTCAAATAGTGGTTTCAAATGGATTGAATTTTCAAAATAATAGTAGTCAATTGTTTATGTATGATGATTACTTTCATTGCCTTTAATAATGACTAACAAATCATTGGTTAGAGAATTTTTAATTATGTGTGTCTTTGTTCGATGTAAATTACTTTGTCTTTGTTTGACGTAAATGACATTGTTGAAATTTTTTGAATTTTTGAACCAATTCGATTGACATTGTGAAGTACGTTGTACTTGTTTGATGATGCTTATATTTCACGCCTAACATTGATAATGTGCATCACTCTTGCACTAAACACATTTATGTAAAACATCACTTTATTCGAGATCATATTTGCATTGGATTTATATTTCAGCTGATTTTAAATTTTACAGATATTTTCATATGACTTCTTCCAGAAAATATATTTTCGCAACTTCGATTCAATTTGGGAGTTTTTGAAATTACTTTTTTTTATCTCTTTTTCCATTTCAGTTTTTTATTTTTGGATTTCCTAATAAGTAATTTACTTCGTAAAAGATGATGCTTGACTGCTTGAACATTTTCGAAATCTATCAGAAATTATTAATAACGATTGATGATGGGTAGTGATTAAATTATACTTTGTAATTAGAGGAAGGATATGTTAAAATTTATTGAAAATTGAATAGTTTTTATATTTTTTTTAGTTAGTACATTTCCATGATTATTTCTGTTTCTATCATCATTCTTACAATCCATACACTAAAATTTAATATAACATGTAGAAGTTAGTATTTCAAAAAATGAGGAATTGTATTTTATAACATGATTTAAATAATTTATTCTATTCCAATGTATTCACTCCCATTTAAAAGTCCTTAAGGTTATGCATAGGTGAATAGCTTTAATCTCTAGATATGTGCTTCCATTCTTATATAAAAGTTCTCATGGTTATGCATGGATGTAACACTTATATAAGAAAGTGATAAATATTCAAGTAACTTCTAACCTCATTTAAAAGTCCTAACGGTTATGCATGGTTAGAAAATGCTTGACATTCTTTTTTTAAGTAACTACTAACCTCATTTAAAAGTCCTAACGGTTATGCATGGTTAGAAAGTGCATATCGTTCTTTATTTTATCTTTTAAAAATTTAATTTTTTTAAGAATTTTCCATTATCAAAAATGCCATATGGCTGTTTCTATATAAAATTCTCAACCATAATCCGATCATCACTCTAAAATAGGATATGTGTCTAATTAATAAAATATTATGATTTTTGTTTGATTGATTAAAATTTTTAATATTTTTATATCTATATGATTTATAATTTCAATCAAAATTTATCATTATGATTTTAATTTTTAATGATAAAAAAAGGGGGAGAGAGGTTAAGGTTTTGATGGTTGTGTGATAACCATGTAGATATTTAAGAGTTGTTTTTATTTTTCCTTCGACATTTTGGCATAAGGCTTTTCTTTTATTTCTAATGCATGCAACTATGTAGGGAAGCATGGTTATAGGGGGAGTATTTAAATAGGGGGAGCTTATGATCATGGCACATCAAACACATTTCTTGGTTACAAAATCTTAATATATGTTTATTATCATCAAAATGGGGAGATCGTAAAATATTAGTTTATGAATTTTTTTATGATCATAAAAATATATATAAAAATATGTTTGTTGCAGTACTATTACAATATCATAGAAATAAATAAATAAATAAAATTTTATTTCAACAAATATTAATAGTACACACAATTACAGCAAGAGCTCCCACAATATTTTCATACACTATTCATTTACAACAGTTTTTACTCCCTCATATATAACACTTTCTCACATACAATATTTTTTTATCACTCTTTTTCTCATTCACTCGAATATGATTTCTATCTACTTGCTCCAGCCTTAATCTAGACAGAAATCCGCTCTACCTTACAAACAACGAAGCAGTAAAAAGCAAGAAGAAAAAATTTTGACTTTATAAAAACAAATTTTATTTAAACTTGACATTGCCTTAGTTTATTGGTTTTTTTTCTTTTCATATTTTAAATAGGCACCAAAAATAACGAACAAGGACTAGTACAACATGTTTGTGTAGTATAGAATTTTAAAATCAAGTCAATAATATGCACAAGCAACTTGAAATAAACAAAGTACAATAAAAATCAAACTCACATCACAAACCAGTAGGTCAAGTCCTGATTTTAGGCTCAACACAGTGCGTAAGTGTAGGAGCAAGCGAAAGTATTGACAAGGTCAAGCCCAAATGTTTTCAGGCTCAACACAGGGTACAGGAAAAACAAATCAGGATGCACAACTAGGATTAGGAAATGTACACAAGTGTGCACAAACCAGCAAGGCATGCACAAAACAAAACCAGCATCTAAAACAATTTTAAGAAAACAAACCAGATCAGTAAAGTTCAAAGTACAAGTGATCAAGTAGAAACACACAGCTCTAAGTGCAAGTGCACTGTCACAAATTAGTGTTCAAAGTAAAAGCATGCATAATACAAGAACTCATGCAAAGAGATAACATAGCAGAACATTGCATACATATAAACATATATACATACATATGTATGTATATGTATATATATCCAGTATATATGTGCGCAGAAGAGTATCTCAAGATGTACAAGCACACAAGGTAGGGTAAGCCAAAAACAATCCTAGAGGATAAACATAGATAAGGTTCAAGTGTAAGTGCACATACAAGCTAAACACAGATCAGGTTCAAATGCAAGTGCACATGAAGGTACAAAAAAATACACATGCACAAAGGCAACTTCACACAGACCCTATAAGGAATGCACAAGGTTAGGTTATAGTGCAAGTGCATAGACCTGCAAGGTCAACAACATAGGCAAGCATAAGGCAAGCAAATGAGACATGCATAAAGAACAGATTCAAGCACTCGAAAGAAAACTCGAAGTCAAGCACACACATGGATATAAAGGTGAGAATTCATCAATCAATATTCAAATTGACGGCTTTCAGAAATTGAAGGTCCTAAAGAGGAAGAAGGGATCGACTTCGCTAAAGAAGAGATGAACGGGCTAAATAAATTTGTAGATGTGTTTTTGTTTTAAGCCGATTTTTAGTTATATTTTTAGGGTTTCCTTATTTATTTTTATTTATAATCTGTTTTAATTTCAAAACTCTAGTTTTAACTAGGATTAACTATGGTGTGTAGTTCGGGAAATTCTCAACTCCAGGATAAAGTTGAGGCAGGGTTTCTAGGCTTAGGGTTAGAACAATCAGGTTAGCGATAGTCGTAAGTTCATAGGGTATTCGTAAGTAGTCAACTTTTTAATCTAAGTGGAAATTTTCAGTGCAGCAGTAGACAGGTTTTGCCGAAGTTGGATAAAAATTTGTGTGTTGCTTTTGTTTTTGCATTTACTCTATTATTATTTGTGCTATGATTTCTAATATTCTATGAATTGATAATAAACCCTATTCACCCCCCCCCCTCTAGGGTTAATGTAACAACCCTGTATTTTGTAATTATTTCAATTTGAATTTCCTGATTTAAAAACTTTATTTTATTTATTTAATGGGAAATTTTGTTATTTTAAATATTAATTATGTTTTGTATGTGAATTATAATCCCAAACATGAATAAATAGAGTATTTTCCAGAAATGTGAATTTTGGTCATTATGGTCAAACATTGACTTTTAATTTAAAATTTTAAAAGTTTAAATTTTTGAATTTTATCATTTATTATGAAAGTAAATAAAATTTCAAGAATACTGCTTTTTGTTTCGTTGAAAACTGATTTATAATGTGAAAGTTACGCCCTTTTTAAATATTGTGTGTAAATTGCTATATTTAACAAAATTGTTTATTTTAAATTATATAAATAATATTTTATTTGGTCATGTAATGTTCTAATTTATATTTATATGGGTAAAATAACATGTTATGTATATATTTTGGTTTCAAAACATTTTTAAAAGTATAATTGACATTTTCCAGTGTCAGTTGTATTTTGCTTACAATTTCTGATTTCTAGTTTCAATTAATTAAAGTAATTCTTTATTTATTTTTACACTTTCTTAAGATCTTATTTTATTCTCATTCCCACTTTATTTTGTTCCTAATTTACTTTATTTATTTGACTTTTATTTGTTTTAAGGTGAAATAGAAATTTTCTAAGGCTAGTGATATTTTGTTTGTAATTTTAAGATTAATTTCAATTAAATAAACTATTTCTTTGTTCTTTTTCTATTTTCTCTAAAATTTAATTATTGATTTCATTTTTAAAATATAAATGAATCATTTTATTTCAAATTTTTGCTTTAGAATATTTTTAAAATGAAGTAGATATTTTTCTAAAGCTTGTGATGATTTAATTGTAATTTTTGAACCCTGTTTCCAATTTTTAAGCAATTTCCTTAATTCTTTTTCTATTTTCTTTAAATTTAATTATTTATTTCCATTCTATTTTATTTTTTTTCAGTTTTAAAATTCATTTACTGAAATTTTATTTATTTTATTTAATTAAAATAGAAATGGAAATTGAAAGGACTTAAGCTTTATAACGTGTGACTTTTCGGCTGCTAGTCTTTTCATTTTCCTTTGTCTTTTCATTGCCTTGAGTTTTTGGCCGTATACCTCATTGTAGCCGTGAGTTTCTCACTTCAATTTCACGTGAAAAACTCCTTCTCTATCTCATTTGCACGGCTAAAATGAAAAAATGGGCAATGGCTTCTCTCTTCTTCTCTTTTTCCTCCCTTTTTATTGATTTTTCCTAGATCTATTCATGCTTTGCTCGGCCAAACCCTCCACCATCTCCACCATAGCCTCCACCACCTTCCTCCTCCCCTTCCACGGCTTCAAACCCCTCTCCCCTCCTCTAACCAGATTATGCCATGGCCTTTAAATGAAGACAAACACCTCAAAACATTGCAAAAACCCTTCCAAACCATGCTAGCCGATCACTATTGCACTACCATCACCATAGATTGCCTTGGCCACTTCCTATTGCTCCACCACCACCTTGAAACACCCCTAACCATCACCTCCTACCTCTGTCCAGACCTGTACATGAAATGGCCGAACCAAGATGGGACATAGACCGAGCCAAAAGTTGAACCAAAACTCCACTATTTGCATAAGCCTCTTCATATTCATGTGTAGTAACTCCTCCACCACTTCAACGCCTTGTAGCCATGCCTCTTTGAACCCAAACCTGAGCCAAAACATCCCCTCGGCCGAGCAAGCAATGGTAGAAAGCAAGGCAAAAACATTCATTCATTTATTGCTTCTTATCTTCATTGTTTCAACATTGTTTTGTGTTGAATATTTATGTGTATATTGTCTTGTTTTGGTTATTGTTTACAAGATAAATATCAAGGCTCTCTATTCATTCAAATCAAAAGTCATGCTGTATCGTGCTTGTCGTGCTTTCTGGAATCTATTCTGTGTGTTTTGATCGCTAACTCCAGCGTAAAAAGGTGAGTAAATCTCACATGACATTTATACTTATGCAAATGTGAATTAACAATAATTGAATGTGTAGAATATTATATATGATGTTATAACTGCCTATGATTATTAATTATATGATGTTAAACCTGTTATTTTACCTGTCATATTATATGTTACTGTCATTTATTGTTAAACTGTTTATTTATACATGTTTATCACACTGCAAGTTCCCTGTAGAATAGAATCACTATGGGTTGAAATGATACATACCCGAACGGACTTTAGAATAGGGAAAAATCATTATGGGCTGAAATGATAGGCCTGAACGGTTTTTATTTATTTTATTTTAACTTGGGATTGCGGGTTTGAAATGATAGAACCCGGATTTTTGCTTTTTAAACTGCAGATTGAAATGATACATATCCGTATCACTTGACCTAGGTTAAAAAACTATATACAGGCCCGTGGTTATTTTTATAAAGTATTTTGAATATTTTAAATATTTTTAAAAGTGTAAAATTATGAAAATTTGATTTAAATTGGATTTTTAATATTTAAATAAAGAAATTTGGATTTTTTCTAGAAGTTAAAATTTTAATTTAAATGAATGGTAAAAGTGAATTTTTGAAATATAACTTCAGTTTGGAATTTTGGTTTTAAAATGATATTTAAGTTATATAAATAAAATGGAAATTTAATTATATTTGGAAAATGGTAAATATGATAAGTTGATTTGAATTTGAATTTAAATGATTTAATAAAGTGTTATTGAGTTTTCTATGTATTAAAATGGTTAAATAAATGAATGCTTAAAAGTGTAATTTTAAAATATAACTTGACTTGGAAATGTGAATTTGGTTTTTATTAAAGGTTTAAGTTAATTAAATAAAATTGAAATTTTAGTTTGATTTGTGTAATGGAAATAAAATATAAGTGTTAAGTTTATTTGTTAAAAATGTGAAGAAAAGAAAATTGTACATTTGGATTTGTTAAGTAAAATTATTGGAAATTTGGATTTTACTGTAAATGTTTCTTATAAAAATCATAAATTAAAAGTGTAATTTTAAATGAACATTTTGAATGTTAAAAATATGATTTTTATAATGTTTAAATGGTTTTAATTGAAGTTTATTATTTGCTGGAAATACACTAAAATCTGGAAAATACTTTTAATAGCATTCAGAAATGCTACGGTTTCTGTAAATAAACTAAAGGCTTTATAAAGAGGCTATTACAGCAGTTCTGAAATGCTGTAGTTGCTGTAGTAAATTATAAGGCTAAAAACTTAATAAAGGCCTATTACAGCAGTTTTGTAAATGTTGTAGTGGTCTGTTGTCTTTGCTTTTTTAAACTAAATTTCAACTAAACTGAGATTTAACAGCAGTTTTAAAATGCTGTCTTTGCTGAATTAAAATGTTTTCAGGAATAACTTATAATAGCCTTTTCTGAATGCTGTGAAAGGCTGAAATTTTCAATGTTTATGATTTTTAACTTAGTAAATGAACTCAGAATAGTTTAAAATTTTGGAAATTGAATACTTGTTTTGAAAGTATAATAATTACACTTTTAAATGGTTTAGATGAATTATTTGATTGAAATATAAACTATTTAAAAGGTGACTTGAAATGATAATAAATGAATGATACCTTTGAAATTAAAAGGTATTTAAAGTTGAATATTTGGATTTGAACTCAAATGATGATTTGGTAATGAAGTTTTGAAAAGATATGATATTTTGATATATTAAATGATTTGAAATGAAGTTTTTGAAAGGATGTGATATTTTGATATATTGAAATGATTTGAAATGAAGTTTTGAAATGATATGATATTTAAATATATTGAAATGGTTTGGAATTGATTTAATCTTTACTTTGATAAAGTTTTGGATTTGAAATGATATTCTATTTTGAAGTATAAAATATTATTTTAAAATTATAACCACGGGTTATAATAACGATTGGTTGTTAAAGAGACCGGGATCGGATATGGACATACTCTCTGTCGATACCGAAAACCACTTTAACAACTGTGTACGCGGTGGAGTTTCCAGAATGAAGTAGGATGGTGGCGACGATCCTAAAGGTATATGCGTGGACCCAACTCCCGTGAGTTGGCATAAAGTGGCTAAAACAGGAGCGATTGATGGGCCAATGAGGTAGCACCTCTGATCGGACACACTTCTTCGATACCATTCTATTACTTTGTGATTGATTGGGTGCACCCCTTGATTTGGGAGTGTTGTTCGAGGTGGGCAGTAGTGGCTGCTATGCGTCACTGTGACGCCCCACCTCTATACCCAAGCTAACCAAGAACACTACGATGTAGTGCTGTCAATTAGCGCGGAGAATAAGGCTGTGGAGGAGCGACCATCCATGTAACTTCTTTGTGCGAGCACCGATACGTCAGATAGAATAGAATGCATATCTTTTAAGGAGGAAATCCGACATACCGGTACAAACACAAAGCTATCGCACGGTGGCTATATATAATCTTCGGAAAACAAACATAGAAATAATCATAACATAAATCAGTCACAGACATCCATACCACAAAGGCGGAAGAAGATATGAATAAATATATAACACATGAAAGTGTACATCAGAGTAGTGGTCAGAAAGATCCACGATAATACAAAAGAATAGCATCACGTGCTATACAAAAGAATAAGTACACAACATAGAGTCTATATCTCAAAGGTGTACATCCAAAAACTACTAATCTAAGTAGTTAGCCAAAAGTCAGAATAATCCTGAAGAGAAGTCAAGCAGAAGCACCTGTAACATCTCGGTCTGACCCGAGTATTATTTATAAGAAAATAATAAACGGATCAGTCTAACTATAAATATCAGATGATATGGTATACAGTAAAAGGCATGACATGAACATGTAATAACCATAGCGACATACTACTATAAGTATGTAAATGATAATCAACAAAAGATTAATCAATATCACAAGAATCTTCTCAAAGATAAAATAGGGTATCATACCCTAAACTTGTATTCATAACAAGTCAATAACACATGAATTCACCAATGCACAAAAACTGATATCATATCAATGAAAATCACGAAAATTGGTGAAGCACAAAATTCCAGAAATCATCATCAGAAATCCAGAAAACACATAAAGGGGGGGAGGCCTAACACATGAATGGGAGCATGAAGCTCACCTACGCGTAAACACATGACGAGATGATATCTCATGGAAGCTATCCATTAAATTTTCACACATGAATGGCCCGAAGACCATAGGAAATGTGATGGCGAAACATCACATGATCGGGGTATAGTCTCCCACGTAGACAAAGAGACATCGCTCAATCGCTAGTCTAAATCACAAAAATGATCGTCATGATCATAAGGAAGTGTCAATCACACCAAGCTAGTAAATATATGAGTTTAGCTTCATGTCCCATAACCACTTGCTTAACTTAAATATTTACGAACAAGCTGTAAATCTTCACTAGGAAATTGTCACAAAAAGGGTTCAATCGAACAAGTCCAAGAGCTAACCGACGAAGTGAACGCAAGCGTTTCATACCACTCATTTTACTAAGTCGTTTAAGTCGATTTCTCATTCGAGTGAAGTAAAGGCTTGTATATACTAGTAGATTGAAAATCGGTTTGAGAAAACGAACTTTTGATACTTAAAATAGTGTTGAAATTGCTTTGATGAAAGAGTTTTGATATTTACTATTAGTATTGAAACCTTCATATATCTTTAAAGTGACAAGTCATAAAACGATGGTAGAACAAATCAATTCACGTTCGAAGACGTGAGTAAAGTCCAAAGAAGTCAATCCCAAAACCATCAAAGTAGAAATTCTGATAAACGTTTTTCAGAAGAGATTGCCTACGCAGAGTAATACGGGGTTCGACCTGCCCGGTCAGGTCGCGGGGGTCCAGGGGGCAGCGCCCACGGCGGGGTGCGGGGCAGCGACCCATCACGGTACGACTTAGTGAAGGCAAGCTGTCTCTAGAAGCCAAACCGGTCAAACGACCAAGTACTAACTCGCGAACGACCTAGGGGAAAAACAGGTCAAACGACCAAGTACTAACTCGCGAGCGACCTAAGGTCTGCGACCTAAATGCGAGCGACCTATCAAAGTGCGCGACCTAACAGTGAGGCGCGACCTAAGGTGATTCGCGACCTAAGGGTACGCGACCTAACATGGTTCGCGACCTAAGACTCGCGACTTAAAGTTTGCCTGGGGAGTTATAGGTCGGCAACGACCTACGACTTAACAAAAGTCGAGCGACTTAAGAGGCGTGGGAACCAGCGACCTAAAACTGGCGACCTAAGGATACGCGACCTAAAGGCTTGCGACCTAAAGGCACGCGACCTAGAGGTGAACGACCTAACGAGGTCCAGGGGAAGCGACCTAAAATGCTTCGACTTAAAGGTGCACGACTTAAGGTCTTACGACCTAACAACTTGGCTAGGCACGCGACCTAACGACTTAACTGGGCATGCGACCTAACGAATTAGCAAGGCACGCGACCTAACGACTTAAGCTTTGAACGACTCAAGGAGTTAACTCGCGAACGACCTAACACTTAGCTCCTGAACGACTTATGCCTTTTTTCCTGGAGATTATAGGTCGGCAACGACCTACGACTTAAGGGCGAATACGACCTACGACTTAAGGACGCGCGACCTAACTCCGAACGAGCTAAAAATGGCCAGAACGACCTAAGTCCTTAACTCGTGAGCGACCTAACACTTAACTCGTGAGCGACCTAACTCCGAGCGAGCTAAAAATGGCCAGAACGACCTAAGTGCAGTTTTTCACCAAAAACACTAGAATTTTGGGTTTTTCACCAATCCAATCCAAACCAAATGCAAATGCTGATGCTAAAATGATAGGGAACCATTCCCAACAGTCCAAGATAGATATAGGCAAGATGTGAGATCAAAAATCTCACCTTTTCCACGAAATTGATGAAGATGAAGATTGAAAGCAAGGGGAAGCAATCCAAAGCTTGAATCCACAATCTTCTACTTGAATTTGATGTTGAATCTCGGATTTGCAATAGAATTTGAGTTGGGAATTTTAATCTCTCTTTCCCTCCACCATTTTTGAAGAAGCTTGAAGTATTTGATGAAGTGATGAAGAGAAGAGGGGGTTGGGCTGAGTTAAGAAGGTGCAGTCCAAACCAAAGTCTCAAGCGGGAAAAGTGACGAAAATTTCACTATCTCCAAACATATCGAAGTTTACACTCAAAAAGATCGCAAACGTCATTTTGAACTCAATGGGGGTGGTCTCGAGTCCTAATTTGACCGTATGCAAAAAGTAGCTTTTCGGACTAACATCCGACTAACGATAAAATATTTAAATATAAAATCGATAGATATGCGGGTTGTTACAGTCACCACCAGCCCGGATGCGTAATTAGTATATCTACCCTGGCATTGCCTAGTTGTGCCGTGTCACTTACCATATCGAGCTTTACTATGAGTTATGATTTCTCCCGTAGCCTGTGGAGTATCGATGGTAGCCCCCATTTTGGGAGTATGCTAATACTGGATAGACTACTGGGACTATTACGTGTTAAGGTGGAAAATGTAAAGCCTTAATGCTATTTAAAAGTATGTTTATTTTATATTAGACATTATTATAATAGCAAATATTACTACATAGTAAATAGTTTAACGGATCCTTAGAGGATGGGCGATCTCAAGCATCCTTTGAGTTACTTGTACCTATATTACAGTTCACTTGAGTTGGTTTACATTTGTATAAGTATGTATGTCCTGACTCGAGTGTTTTTGTGTTTTGCTTTACCCTCGGGTCAGATTGAGTGATACAGCATTTGAGACTCACCTTTGGAGCTGGAGTTTTTCTTTGAAGATCCAGATATCTATTCATTTTGTTATCCAGTTGATTCCAATTGTATTCTGAGTTGTACCTGATTATCATACTATTACTCCTGCTGTATCTTGGTATTCCTATTGTATCTTACTTAACTCTGATGTATTTATGTAGTAGCTTCATGAACTACTATTTCTTTGTTTCCGCTGCATTATATTCCTTTGTGTCTGTGATCTATGATTATTTATTTACTGTATATGATGAGTTTGCCAAAAATTTATTTACAACGCGGTATTTTGAGCAATTCAAGTCCGACATGTGTGGATGCGAATGGTTGAAAATATCGGGTCGTTACATGTGGTATCAGAGCTCTGGTTTTAGGCAAACTCAGCATATAGAGTAGATTTAATTACAGAATCACCTTCGTTCGAATTTGAATTCCTTCTTCTTCGATTCGGTTTCCTTTAAATTTTGGAACATTCCCTTCGGTTCCAAAGTCCATTCTTGTCCTCCCTTATTCGTGTCTTCTTGATTCTGGAGTGTCCCATAACTCCACTCCGAATAATCTTCTAATGTATTGGCGGTCCCACCAATATTCTAATGACTTGTAAAGGGGTGAAACTCCTTTACAACAGCATTGATTCACCGAAGATTTCTATATCCTCGGTTTAGATGCTAGTATCTCTTATTATTCTATATTCTATTTCTTGGATCGAATGTAGATTTACCCCAGAAAATCCACATCGATCTTATTCATTAAGTCACGGTTGACCTGGTTAAGGTTGCCCGCGATATATATAGGCTTATCCATACTCCCTATTCTGTTGTTTAATCATCTTATCTTTTGTCTCCAACTTATATTCAAATCAGAGTTCTCTTTGATTTGAGTCCATCAATTTGAATCCCTATACTTATTTTGAAACATTAATCTTGTATTTGAAAATCTTATATTTAAAGATGTTTTATATATTGTGTTGTTTGAGTTGTTGATGTTGATTTGGATTTCCGATCGATTCGTCTGATCAATGCTATCGATAGGATCTCCAAAACAGTCGAACAGAGAAAACTGACACAATATGGTTTTTCAAATTTAGTAGATAGATAAATTTTGTATAATAATATGTATAAGGTTAATTTTCTAAATTTTGATAATTAATTGAATTGGATGTTAAGGAATAATATTTAACTTTGCATGTATTTTATAATCATTGGCTTTAGTTTCATATCTAAATAATTAAACATGGTTATAAATTAATTTGGAAATTTAAATGGATTTAAATCAAGAATGTGAGAATTTAATTTCCGATGATTTCAAACTTTGTTTTGAAAGTTTTAAAAGGATATATTATTTAAAGGTATTTCTAGTAGAAATTGTTTCAAAGGATTTTTAATCTGTAAATCAGTGCTCTTTTCTTTGTCGCTGGAAAATAATTTCGGTGATGACTGAAGCATCATCGACATTCATTTTCGGGTTTCGAAGTGAAGAGACTATTCTGTAGCTTTGCTATAGTTTTGCTTTGGAAAATTAAATTGATTTGGATTTCTAAATATGACTTGACTTATAATATATATTGATATATGATCTAAATTTGATTTGATATATATATTGTGTATGTATATATATTTATTTATTTCTAAATAGTTTGAAGATAATCGGAAATTTAATTCTTAAATTTTATCTTAAAGGATAATTTCAATTATAAAAGTTTGAATACATATGTAAGCTTGAAATAATTGAATTAGAAAGAATTTATTTGTATAATACTCAATTACATTCCAATATAACTTGCCTAAATTATTAAGAGTTAAATATGTAATTGGAGAACATACAATATAAAGAGAGTTTTTATAAATAAAACTTAAGTGGTTATAATAAATGTTATACGCTTAAATTTTATTTATAAAGGATCAATAGAGGTCAATCGAGAAAAAAAGGTTAATTTAATAATTTACAATATAATGATATTTAAAAGAAATTATAAATAAATTGGAATAGTTATAATAAGTTAAATACACTTAATATATATATGATTTGATATATTAAGTGGAATAAAGAAGAATGAAATTCAATAAATAAAGATGGATATAATAAATGATTGTTCAAATTCATGACTTTATAAATTGTTGATTTGATGATGAGATAATGAGGTTTAAAAATAATTAAGATTTATTTAACTCAAGTGAAATCAAATGGATGAAATTTATGATTAATGTAAGTTGAAATTTTCAAGGTTTTAAATTTATTATCTTATTCTGTTTTCCAATCTAATTCATTTCTGGTTGTTTCCATTCTCTTACCTTCTAAGTAGGAAATCAAATTCAAACTGGTTAGCCTTGGAGCTACTGTTCTCTTTCAGCTTGATCTTGCCTCTGATTTTCATCAACTCAGGGTTGCTGAGGAAAGTATTCCCGAGACTGCTTTCCGTACTGAGAATGGTTTCTTCTATGAATAGTTAGTCATGCCTTTTGGTTTGACTAATGCTCCTGCTCTCTTTGTTGATTTGATTAATCGTGTTTTTCGTATTGTGCTTAATAAGTTTGTTCTAGTCTTTCTTTATTTCCCTTTTTCCTTCATCATTTAACTTTTCTATCTCTTATGTGGTTCTTACTTCTCCTCATTTTGAATCTGAGCACTGCTTGCCATCTACAGACCGTCGGTCAAACGGAAAGGGTGAATCAGATTTTAGAGGATCTTTTTCGTGCTTATGTTCTTGATTCTGGAGGATCTTGGGAAGATCATCTCCACCTTGTTAAACTTACCTATAACAACAGTTATCAGGTATAATTTCAATCTTCTTGTCATCTTGTCTTAATCCTATTTCATTCAATTTTTTTATGTGTTTTCCCGTACCTCATTCCTTTTCGGGGACGAAAAGTTTTGAGTGGGGGAGAGTGTAACAACCTTGTATTTTGTAATTATTTCAATTTGAATTTCCTGATTTAAAAACTTTATTTTATTTATTTAATGGGAAATTTTTTTATTTTAAATATTAATTATGTTTTGTATGTGAATTATAATCCCAAACATGAATAAATAGAGTATTTTCCAGAAATGTGAATTTTGGTCATTATGATCAAACTTTGACTTTTAATTTAAAATTTTAAAAGTTTAAATTTTTGAATTTTATCTTTTATTATGAAATTAAATAAAATTTCAAGAATACTGCTTTTTGTTTCGTTGAAATCTGATTTATAATGTGAAAGTTACGCCCTTTTTAAATATTGTGTGTAAATTGCTATATTTAACAAAATTGTTTATTTTAAATTATATAAATAATATTTTATTTGGTCATGTAATGTTCTAATTTATATTTATATGGGTAAAATAACATGTTATGTATATATTTTGGTTTCAAAACATTTTAAAAGTATAATTGACATTTTCCAGTGTCAGTTGTATTTTGCTTACAATTTCTGATTTCTAGTTTCAATTAATTAAAGTAATTCTTTATTTATTTTTCCACTTTCTTAAGATCTTATTTTATTCTCATTCCCACTTTATTTTTTTCCTCATTTATTTTATTTATTTGACTTTTATTTGTTTTAAGGTGAAATAGAAATTTTCTAAGGCTAGTGATATTTTGTTTGTAATTTTAAGACTAGTTTCAATTAAATAAACTATTTCTTTGTTCTTTTTCTATTTTCTCTAAAATTTAATTATTGATTTCATTTTTAAAATATAAATGAATCATTTTATTTCAAATTTTTGCTTTAGAATATTTTTAAAATGAAGTAGATATTTTTCTAAAGCTTGTGATGATTTAATTGTAATTTTTGAACCCTATTTCCAATTTTTAAGCAATTTCCTTAGTTCTTTTTCTATTTTCTTTAAATTTAATTATTTATTTCCATTCTATTTTTTTTTCAGTTTTAAAATTCATTTACTGAAATTTTATTTATTTTATTTAATTAAAATAGAAATGGAAATTGAAAGGACTTAAGCTTTATAACGTGTGACTTTTCGGCTGCTAGTCTTTTCATTTTCCTTTGTCTTTTCATTGCCTGGTGTTTTTGGCCCTATACCTCATTGTAGCCGTGAGTTTCTCACTTCAATTACATGTGAAAAACTCCTTCTCTATCTCATTTGCACGGCTAAAACAAAAAAATGGGTAATGGCTTCTCTCTTCTTCTCTTTTTCCTCCCTTTTTATTGATATTGCCTAGATCTATTCATGCTTTGCTCGGCCAAACCCTCCACCATCTCCACCATAGCCTCCACCACCTACCTCCTCCCCTTCCACGGCTTCAAACCCTTCTCCCCTCCTCTAACCAGATCAAGCCATGGCCTTTAAATGAAGACAAACACCTCAAAACATTGCAAAAACCCTTCCAAACCATGCTAGCCGATCACTATTGCACTACCATCACCATAGATTGCCTTGGCCACTTCCAGAATGAAGTAGGATGGTGGCGACGATCCTAAAGGTATATACGTGGACCCAACTCCCGTGAGTTGGCATAAAGTGGCTAAAACAGGAGCGATTGATGGGCCAATGAGGTAGCACCTCTGATCGGACACACTTCTTCGATACCATTCTATTACTTTGTGATTGATTGGATGCACCCCTTGATTTGGGAGTGTTGTTCGAGGTGGGAGGTAGTGGCTGCTATGCGTCACCACCAGCCCGGATGCGTAATTGGTATATCTACCCTGGCATTGCCTAGTTGTGCCGTGTCACTTACCATATCGAGCTTTACTACGAGTTATGATTTCTCCCGTAGCTTGTTGAGTATCGAGGGTAGCCCCCATTTTGGGAGTATGCTAATACTGGATAGACTACTGGGACTATTACGTGTTAAGGTGGAAAATGTAAAGCCTTAATGCTATTTAAAAGTATGTTTATTTTAAATTAGACATTATTATAATAGCGAAAATTACTACATAGTAAATAGTTTAACGGATCCTTAGAGGATGGGCGATCCCAAGCATCCTTTGAGTTACTTGTACCTATATTACAGTTCACTTGAGTTGGTTTACATTTGTATAAGTATGTATGTCCTGACTCGAGTGTTTTTGTGTTTTGCTTTACGCTCGGGTCAGACTGAGTGATACAGCATTAGAGACTCACCTTTGGAGCTAGAGTTTTTCTTTGAAGATCCAGATATCTATTCATTTTGTTATCCAGTTGATTCCAGTTGTATTCTGAGTCGTACCTGATTATCATACTGTTACTCCTGTTGTATCATGGTATTCCTATTGTATCTTACTTAACTCTGATGTATTTATGTAGTAGCTTCATGAACTACTATTTCTTTGTTTCCGCTGCATTATATTACTCTGTGTCTGTGATCTGTGATTATTTATTTATTGTATATGATGAGTTTGCCAAAATTTTATTTACAACGCGGTATTTTGAGCAATTCAAGTCCGACATGTGTGGATGCGAATGGTTGAAAATATCGGGTCGTTATAGTTAATTGGATCCTACAATTCCATAAGTCCAAAGTGATATAGTTTTGACGAAGAGAACTGTTGTAAATGATTATCACTACTGTGTAACACATAAATCAGTAAAATTAGATTTCACTAAAAAGATGTGTAAGCGAAAAATTCAGCCAAAATGCCACACCACTAGAAAGGTGACGTGTGAACGTTAATATTCGAATTGTTCAATATTTATTGATGACTGAATTTACACCTTCGAATCGCACTACCGTAATAATAAATACTCTGAATAAACCACACGATTTAATTAATTTATAATCGTTATAAATTAATTAATATTTCTGAAATATTGATTATTAATTTTTATTTGATTTGTTTATATACCATTAGCATTTAATAAAATGCGTAAATAAAAATTATAAATGCACCTATTGATATAAGATATCGATAGATTATTTAAATTGGATTTAAACGAAATAAATGCAAGTGAGTTTGGGATCACTTAAGGCCCATAATTCCTCCATGTGTGGCCGACCACATTAGAGAGGGGGAGGATAAATTTTCAAATGAATTAATAAAGAGAAAAGGATAATATATGGAAGGAAAAAATGTCTCTTTTTAATTGGCACTGATTTCTTTCTTTATTTAATTCTTTTCATAACCTTTTTATTATTCATTCTTTTCCATGACTTTTATGGTTCTCTCCTTCTTCTCTAATGGTTGAAATTATGAGAGCTTCCATAGCTTCAAAAATTCACAAAATCAAATACAAATCAAATTGATTCATTAAAGGTGGTTTATCCCTCTTGATCCTTGCAAAATCTGAAGGCTGATTTCTGAATATAAGAGCTTTGGTTCATATTTAAGGTGTGATTTATTGGTCAACTCCAAAGGTAATTTTCTTATCCAAATTCACATATGTATTGATATGATTGATATAATTAGATAGATGATTCACCTCATGTTTAATTATTCATCTTGCTACATATAAATTAAATCTCTCTTATGTCTATTTTGATTAAAACACTTTTAATGTATTGTTTTGATTTAGACCTATGTTTGTTCATCATCTCCATTTAATGTATGTTCATGATAAATTGATGTGTTTTGAATCCCATAATACTTTTGATAACTAATTATTATTCTCTGTGTTGTTTAGATATGTAAATTCTTATCACAAATTTACATATGCCTACTTTGTCCAAATTTATTTTATTTTATTTTGGCAACTTGTGAAATTAAAAATTGATTTTGAATGAGATTTTTTATATTTATATAACACTTATATACTCAAATGCAAATGAATTGTATATGTTAAGTTATCTATCGTTCTTTGAAATCAATCTTTAATTTTATATTGTAAATACTTGTATATAATTATTTCAATCCTTGTTTAAAAAAAATTTGATTTAAGATCTGTTGAGAAGTTTGGATCTAAGCAAGAATAAGTAGAAGTAAAAGATGAATCGAGACTTTGGAAGCCATTAATCAGATCTCAGTTTTATTCAAAATTACTTATAAACGAAGATACACAGTTATATGTTTTTATCAGTGATACATGTACGGGCTTTTGTTCAAGAACCAGGAAAGGCCCAATCTGACTCGAAGTTAACTCCGAGTAAACTCACTCCATACCGCAAGCAAATCTATCAAAGACACCAAGCACATTATCTAGACTAGCAACTAAGTACATATACATATATGTGTTTCATTACACTCCTCAAGTTGGGTTGTATATATCTATTAAACCCAACTTGTTTTTCAGGTATTTAATTCTATCTCCATTTAATGCCTTGGTCAGAAGATCAGCAGGTTGCTCTTGAGTATGAACATAGTGTGTAATTATTTCTCCCTCTTGAATTTTGTCTCGAATAAAATGGCAGTCAACTTCTATATGCTTGGTCCTCTCATGGAATATAGGATTAGATGCAATGTGGATGGCAGCCTTATTGTCACACCATAATCTTGCAGGTTGCTCAAACTCAAGTTTACACTCTTTCATTAAGTCTTTAATCCACATAACTTCACACACTGCCTTGGACATTGCTCTATACTCAGATTCTGCACTGGATCTTGATACAATATGTTGTTTCTTACTTTTCCATGATACTAAATTCCCTCCAATGTATACACAGAATCCAGCGGTTGATCTCCTATCATACTTTGATCCAGCCCAGTCAGCATCAGCAAAACTGTCAATTCTCATATGACCATGATTGGTATATATGATACCTTGGCCGATAGATCCTTTCAGATATCCTAATATGTGTTCCAGTGCTTTCCAATGTTGTTTTGTTGGTGAAACCATGTATTGACTCACCATACTTACAGCAAAAGCAATATCAGGCCTAGTTATGGTTAGATAGTTCAACTTACCTACAAGTCTCCTATATCTTTCTGGATCATCAACTGGTTCTCCTTCAGATGTTAGATAACTATTAGGCAAGATAGGGGTGTTCTGTGGTTTAGTGCCAAGTCTTCCAGTTTCTGATAGCAAGTCTAAGGCATATTTTCTCTGGCATAATAAAATTCCTTTACTGCTTCTTAGAACCTCTACTCCTAGAAAATATTTTAACTCTCCTAAATCTTTAGTCTGGAATTTATTGTGGATAAATTGCTTCAGTGAAGCAATTCCTTGTTCATCATTTCCTGTTATGATAATATCATCTACATACACAACTAATAAAAGTATATGAAAGTGTACGTGTAGTACTAAGGATCGTGTAATATGGTATATAAATGCGGAAACTGATAATAGCAGTAAAATAAAAATTAAAGTAAGCACACCAGGAATTTTTATACTGGTTCGAACTTCCCGTTCTACGTCCAGTCCCAGAATATCCTCTAGATTTAAACTAAACCCCTCACTTAACCCGGAGGAATAGGTATACGACACCTGAGCAGCCGAACAGGAATTTTTCCACCTCAACAGCCGAAGAGGACTTCAACTTAATACAAATAACTTGTTGACAAATGTGTTCTGAATAACACGGATTGTCTTTTGATAGTACAGCTTTCCTATAATCAAATCCTCAAGAGTATATATGTGTGTGAAGATTTAGAAGGAAGATAATCACGTAGAATCGAAGTATATGAATTAATTCAAGGATTCTAGTGATATTGAATAAGAATGAATGCTTTTATTTGCAGAAATAAATAGAGAATAGATTTCAGAATTATAAACAAGAATCGGTTGTTGTAGAAGTGAATTGAACATGTTTATATAGTTGTAGAATAGTTACAATCTTTCATGAAGAGTTTCAATCAAGAGTTGTGTCCATATATGTTGGATTAAAGGACATTCCTCTTCATGAACAATTGTACCTCTTCAAAAAACTAGCCGTTATGTTCTGGTCGGTTGACCGAGAAACCTGGGTCTGTCAGCTGAGTTTACAGACGTGAATAAAACGGTGCATATCTGTGCACATGACATAGAGTCGGCCGACCGAAGTTTCTGGTCGGTCGGCCGACCTGCTGTTGATTGCACAGTGCACACTTATTTTTGTATAAATCAATTTGTATGTATGTGTGACTACTTGAGGAATGATTTTAACAATATTCTAAGACTCAATAAAATAAAATATTCATACTAATATCTAGATTGTAGTCTTGTCTCCTTTGTAGTGTACAATATACGGTTATTCTCCTTTTTGTCGCTCATATAGTATTCTCGTCGTATGATATTGAAGCTTGTGTCATGAATCAAAACTCATGAATCAACATTCTCCCCCTTTTTGATTGATGACAATACTTATGTGACGAAATAGTATTATAATTCTCCCCCTGAATATATGACAACTTTTCTGCAAAATATTTGTTAGCTTTCATATATTTCTCCCCCTTTGTCATCGACAAAAAGGAATACTTACTAGATGTAATATGTAAAAGAAATATGGAACATGTAACATAATTAAGAAAACATTGAGTTTTAAATATTACATATTCAAACCAAAACAGGAATAGTAATGATGTTTACAACATCTAATAATAGACATATTGTTCATAAAGAAATTCTTGAAATTAAATTGCAAAACAATACGATCACTCTTCATCATCATCGGAATCCCAAAATTCTGGACGAATATTTTCATCCAGAGGAGCCGGTTCCTTACCGCGTCTTTGAGTGTGAGGTACGTGAGTTGCCGATGTGCTGGAACTTGTGTTATCTGAAGTAGACCAAGAGAAATTTGGCGCTGGTCTTTTTCCGGGAGCAACAAAAGAGGCACCGGCTTTGGAAGTACAAGATAAGGCATCCCATAAATTCACAAAGAAGCCCTTGATTTTCTTGAAACGACCATCAATCTTTCGTAGCCGGGCATCCAAGGCTAGTTGATTTTGAGCCAAAATATCAATGGCCGCTTCCATACTAATTCCAGGAGTTGGTCTTTGAATTGAATGTTGGCGAGTTAGATGTTCCGTAGCATGAGTTGATGGTTGCGGTGTGGAGAAGCTACGGCGTAGTTGTTCTCGAGGAGTAGTATGCCATTGGTTAAATGTTATAAGTCTAGGAGGTGCATCGGGCAACTTCATTAGTTTTATTGTTCTTGAATCAAAAGAACGAACTTTGGATGTTTCGGACTCCGGAGCATGGGTGACGAAGCTATTGATCAACCTCATTATATATTCTCCATAATAAATATGGAGCATCTTTCCTTGGTTGAAAGAGAGAAATTCATCCATAAGAAGTTGTGCCCAATTTACTCGTATAGTCCCACAAATAGCATACAGTGCTTTGAAGTTTTCGGGATATACTAAGTGATATGAAACGCCTCTAGGAACTATAGATTTCATCATAAATCGATGAAAAAGACGGGCTTTAGGTCTAAGTGATGATGTTTGTCTAAAATCTGTAGCATCATCTTCGAAAAATAAATGGCTTATCCGGTCACGACTTGATATATTACAATCTACATCGTGTAATGAGATTCCACCCGGTCTAGCATCTAAAATATGGTTAATTCGATCAACGGAAAGGAAAATTGAAGTGCCACAAACCGATGTCCAAACACAATTGTCAGTGTTTCTCGACGGATTGACAAGGTTGAGGTTTGCTAGAAATAACTTGACCATAATGTGATTGATTTTCAAGTTATTTTTCCTATGGTCAAGGAATGTATCAAGACCACTCTCAATAGCGGCATTTTCAATACCGTAGGAAGTGAAATCAAGATAACTTACAAATGATTCTTCAAAGATTTTGGCATCTTGAAGTTGTGTCCATCTTTGAAGTGCTACGTCATTGACAAGCCATGAGGCGATTTGAGTATCTACGGGAGTTGATGAAGATGAGCCACCGGTAGTCTTTGATTTCTTCTTGGGAGCCATTGTTTTTGAAGAAAAGATTAAAAATTTGGGAAAATTTTAATGGGGGCTAGGTTAAAAACTGAATTTCGGAAAGCAAAAGTGAAGAGGTAAGTTTGAAAAGGTGAATGGATGGGTTGTTAAAAAGGAATATAAACAGCAGATTTATACGTTCGGTCGAATGGTAGTTTGGGTCGGTCAGCTGAGTTTACAAATGTGAATAAAACGGTGCATATCTGTGCACTTGACACAAAGTCGGTCGGCCGAAGTTTCTGGTCGGTCGGCCGACCTGCTGTTAATTGCACAGTGCACACTTATTTTTGTATAAATTAATTTGTATGTATGTGTGACTACTTGAGGAATGATTTTAACAATATTCTAAGACTCAATAAAATAAAATATTCATACTAATATCTGGATTGTAGTCTTGTCTCCTTTGTAGTGTACAATATACGGTTATTCTCCTTTTTGTCGCTTTCATATAGTATTCTCGTCGTATGATATTGAAGCTTGTGTCATGAATCAAAACTCATGAATCAACATTCTCCCCCTTTTTGATTGATGACAATACTTATGTGACGAAATAGTATTATAATTCTCCCCCTGAATATATGACGACTTTTCTGCAAAATATTTGTTAGCTTTCATATATTTCTCCCCCTTTGTCATCGACAAAAAGGAATACTTACTAGATGTAATATGTAAAAGAAATATGGAACATGTAACATAATTAAGAAACCATTGAGTTTTAAATATTACATATTCAAACCAAAATAGGAATAGTAATGATGTTTACAACATCTAATAATAGACATATTGTTCATAAAGAAATTCTTGAAATTAAATTGCAAAACAATACGATCACTCTTCATCATCATTGGAATCCCAAAATTCTGGACGAATATTTTCATCCAGAGGAGCCGGTTCCTTACCGCGTCTTTGAGTGTGAGGTACGTGAGTTGCCGATGTGCTGGAACTTGTGTTATCTGAAGTAGACCAAGAGAAATTTGGCGCTGGTCTTTTTCCGGGAGCAACAAAAGAGGCACCGGCTTTGGAAGTACATGATAAGGCATCCCATAAATTCACAAAGAAGCCCTTGATTTTCTTGAAACGACCATCAATCTTTCATAGCCGGGCATCCAAGGCTAGTTGATTTTGAGCCAAAATATTAATGGCCGCTTCCGTACTAATTCCGGGAGTTGATCTTTGAATTGAATGTTGGCGAGTTAGACGTTCCGTAGCATGAGTTGATGGTTGCGGTGTGGAGAAGCTACGGTGTAGTTGTTCTCGAGGAGTAGTACGCCATTGGTTAAATGTTATAAGTCTAGGAGGTGCATCAGGCAACTTCATTAGTTTTATTGTTCTTGAATCAAAAGAACGAACTTTGGATGTTTCGGACTCCGAAGCATGGGTGACGAAGCTATTGATCAACCTCATTATATATTCTCCATAATAAATATGGAGCATCTTTCCTTGGTTGAAAGAGAGAAATTCATCCATAAGAAGTTGTGCCCAATTTACTCGTATAGTCCCGCAAATAGCATACAGTGCTTTGAAGTTTGCGGGATATACTAAGTGATATGAACCGCCTCTAGGAACTATAGATTTTCATCATAAATCGATGAAAAAGACGGGCTTTAGTTCTAAGTGATGATGTTTGTCTAAAATCTGTAGAATCATCTTCGAAAAATAAATGGCTTATCCGGTCACGACTTGATATATTACAATCTACATCATGTAATGAGATTCCACCCGGTCTAGCATCTAAAATATGGTTAATTCGATCAATGGAAAGGAAAATTGAAGTGCCACAAACCGATGTCCAAACACAATTGTCAGTGTTTCTCGGCGGATTGACATGGTTGAGGTTTGCTAGAAATAACTTGACCATAATGTGATTGATTTTCAAGTTATTTTTCCTATGGACAAGGAATGTATCAAGACCACTCTCAATAGCGGCATTTTCAATACCGTAGGAAGTGAAATCAGGATAACTTACAAATGATTCTTCAAATATTTTGGCATCTTGAAGTTGTATCCATCTTTGAAGTGCTACGTCATTGACAAGCCATGAGGCGATTTGAGTATCTACGGGAGTTGATGAAGATGAGCTACCGGTAGTCTTTGATTTCTTCTTGGGAGCCATTGTTTTTGAAGAAAAGATTAAAAATTTAGGAAAATTTTAATGGGGGCTAGGTTAAAAACTGAATTTGGGAAAGCAAAAGTGAAGAGGTAAGTTTGAAAAAGTGAATGGATGGGTTGTTAAAAAGGAATATAAACAGCAGATTTATACGATCGGTCGACTAGTAGTCTGGGTCGGTCAGCTGAGTTTACAGACGTGAATAAAACGGTGCATATCTGTGCACTTGACACAGAGTCGGTCGGTCGAAGTTTCTGGTCGGTTGGCCGACCTGCTGTTAATTGCACAGTGCACACTTATTTTTGTATAAATCAATTTGTATGTATGTGTGACTACTTGAGGAATGATTTTAACAATATTCTAAGACTCAATAAAATAAAATATTCATACTAATATCTGGATTGTAGTCTTGTCTCCTTTGTAGTGTACAATATACGGTTATTCTCCTTTTTGTCGCTTTCATATAGTATTCTCGTCATATGATATTGAAGCTTGTGTCATGAATCAAAACTCATGAATCATCATTCTCCCCCTTTTTGATTAATGACAATACTTATGTGACGAAATAGTATTATAATTCTCCCCCTGAATATATGACGACTTTTCTGCACAATATTTGTTAGCTTTCATATATTTCTCCCCCTTTGTCATCGACAAAAAGGAATACTTACTAGATGTAATATGTAAAAGAAATATGGAACATGTAACATAATTAAGAAAACATTGAGTTTTAAATATTACATATTCAAACCAAAACAGGAATAGTAATGATGTTTACAACATCTAATAATAGACATATTGTTCATAAAGAAATTCTTGAAATTAAATTGCAAAACAATACGATCACTCTTCATCATCATCGGAATCCCAAAATTCTGGACGAATATTTTCATCCAGAGGAGCCGGTTCCTTACCGTGTCTTTGAGTATGAGGTACGTGAGTTGCCGATATGCTGGAACTTGTGTTATCTGAAGTAGACCAAGAGAAATTTGGCGCTGGTCTTTTTCCGGGAGCAACAAAAGGGGCACCGGCTTCGGAAGTACATGATAAGGTATCCCATAAATTCACAAACAAGCCCTTGATTTTCTTGAAACGACCATCAATCTTTCGTAGCCGGGCATCCAAGGCTAGTTGATTTTGAGCCAAAATATCAATGGCCGCTTCCGTACTAATTCCGGGAGTTGGTCTTTGAATTGAATGTTGGCGAGTTAGACGTTCCATAGCATGATTTGATGGTTGCGGTGTGGAGAAGCTACGGCGTAGTTGTTCTCGAGGAGTAGTACGCCATTGGTTAAATGTTATAAGTCTAGGAGGTGCATCGGGCAACTTCATTAGTTTTATTGTTCTTGAATCAAAAGAACGAACTTTGGATGTTTCGGACTCCGCAGCATGGGTGACGAAGCTATTGATCAACCTCATTATATATTCTCCATAATAAATATGGAGCATCTTTCCTTGGTTGAAAGAGAGAAATTCATCCATAAGAAGTTGTGCCCAATTTACTCGTATAGTCCCGCAAATAGCATACAGTGCTTTGAAGTTTTCGGGATATACTAAGTGATATGAACCGCTTCTAGGAACTATAGATTTCATCATAAATCGATGAAAAAGACGGGCTTTAGGTCTAAGTGATGATGTTTGTCTAAAATCTATAGCATCATCTTCGAAAAATAAATGGCTTATCCGGTCACGACTTGATATATTACAATCTACATCGTGTAATGAGATTCCACCCAGTCTAGCATCTAAAATATGGTTAATTCGATCAATGGAAAGGAAAATTGAAGTGCCACAAACCGATGTCCAAACACAATTGTCAGTGTTTCTCGGCGGAATTACAAGGTTGAGGTTTGCTAGAAATAACTTGACCATAATGTGATTGATTTTCAAGTTATTTTTCCTATGGTCAAGGAATGTATCAAGACCACTCTCAATAGCGGCATTTTCAATACCGTAGGAAGTGAAATCAAGATAACTAACAAATGATTCTTCAAAGATTTTGGCATCTTGAAGTTGTATCCATCTTTGAAGTGCTACGTCATTGACAAGCCATGAGGCGATTTGAGTATCTACGGGAGTTGTTGAAGTTGAGCCACCGGTAGTCTTTGATTTCTTCTTGGGAGCCATTGTTTTTGAAGAAAAGATTAAAAATTTGGGAAAATTTTAATGGGGGCTAGGTTAAAAACTAAATTTGGGAAAGCAAAAGTGAAGAGGTAAGTTTGAAAAAGTGAATGGATGGGTTGTTAAAAAGGAATATAAACAGCAGATTTATACGTTCGGTCGACCGGTAGTCTGGGTCGGTCAGCTAAGTTTACAGACGTGAATAAAACGGTGCATATCTGTGCACTTGACATAGAGTCGGTCGGCCGAAGTTTCTGGTCGGTCGGCCGACCTGCTGTTAATTGCACAGTGCACACTTATTTTTGTATAAATCAATTTGTATGTATGTGTGACTACTTGAGGAATGATTTTAACAATATTCTAAGACTCAATAAAATAAAATAAAATATTCATACTAATATCTGGATTGTAGTCTTGTCTCCTTTGTAGTGTACAATATACGGTTATTCTCCTTTTTGTCGCTTTCATATAGTATTCTCGTCGTATGATATTGAAGCTTGTGTCATGAATCAAAACTCATGAATCAACATTCTCCCCCTTTTTGATTGATGACAATACTTATGTGACGAAATAGTATTATAATTCTCCCCCTGAATATATGAAGACTTTTCTGCAAAATATTTGTTAGCTTTAATATATTTCTCCCCCTTTGTCATCGACAAAAAGGAATACTTACTAGATGTAATATGTAAAAGAAATATGGAACATGTAACATAATTAAGAAAACATTGAGTTTTAAATATTACATATTCAAACCAAAATAGGAATAGTAATGATGTTTACAACATCTAATAATAGACATATTGTTCATAAAGAAATTCTTGAAATTAAATTGCAAAACAATACGATCACTCTTCATCATCATCGGAATCCCAAAATTCTGGACGAATATTTTCATCCAGAGGAGCCGGTTCCTTACCGCGTCTTTGAGTGTGAGGTACGTGAGTTGCCGTTGTGCTGGAACTTGTGTTATCTGAAGTAGACCAAGAGAAATTTGGCGCTGGTCTTTTTCCGGGAGCAACAAAAGAGGCACCGGCTTCGGAAGTACATGATAAGGCATCCCATAAATTCGCAAAGAAGCCCTTGATTTTCTTGAAACGACCATCAATCTTTCGTAGCCGGGCATCCAAGGCTAGTTGATTTTGAGCCAAAATATCAATGGCCGCTTCCGTACTAATTCCGGGAGTTGGTCTTTGAATTGAATGTTGGCGAGTTAGACGTTCCGTAGCATGAGTTGATGGTTGCGGTGTGGAGAAGCTACGGCGTAGTTGTTCTCGAGGAGTAGTACGCCATTGGTTAAATGTTATAAGTCTAGGAGGTGCATCGGGCAACTTCATTAGTTTTATTGTTCTTGAATCAAAAGAATGAACTTTGGATGTTTCAGACTTTGGAGCATGGGTGACGAAGCTATTGATCAACCTCATTATATATTCTCCATAATAAATATGGAGCATCTTTCCTTAGTTCAAAGAGAGAAATTCATCCATAAGAAGTTGTGCCCAATTTACTCGTATAGTCCCGCAAATAGCATACAGTGCTTTGAAGTTTTCGGGATATACTAAGTGATATGAACCGCCTCTAGGAACTATAGATTTCATCATAAATCGATGAAAAAGACGGGCTTTAGGTCTAAGTGATGATGTTTGTCTAAAATCTGTAGCATCATCTTCGAAAAATAAATGGCTTATCCGGTCACGACTTGATATATTACAATCTACATCGTGTAATGAGATTCCACCCGGTCTAGCATCTAAAATATGGTTAATTCGATCAACGGAAAGGAAAATTGAAGTGCCACAAACCGATGTCCAAACACAATTGTCAGTGTTTCTCGGCGGATTGACAAGGTTTAGGTTTGCTAGAAATAACTTGACCATAATGTGATTGATTTTCAAGTTATTTTTCCTATGGTCAAGGAATGTATCAAGACCACTCTCAATAGCGGCATTTTCAATACCGTAGGAAGTGAAATCAGGATAACTTACAAATGATTCTTCAAAGATTTTGGCATCTTGAAGTTGTCTCCATCTTTGAAGTGCTACGTCATTGACAAGCCATGAGGCGATTTGAGTATCTACGGGAGTTGTTGAAGATGAGCCACCGATAGTCTTTGATTTCTTCTTGGGAGCCATTGTTTTTTAAGGAAAGATTAAAAATTTGGGAAACTTTTAATGGGGGCTAGGTTAAAAACTGAATTTGGGAAAGCAAAAGTGAAGAGGTAAGTTTGAAAAAGTGAATGGATGGGTTGTTAAAAAGGAATATAAACAGTAGATTTATACGTTCGGTCGACCGGTAGTCTGGGTCGGTCAGCTGAGTTTACAGACGTGAATAAAACGGTGCATATCTGTGCACTTGACACAGAGTCGGTCAGCCGAAGTTTCTGGTCGGTTGGCCGACCTGCTGTTAATTGCACAGTGCACACTTATTTTTGTATAAATCAATTTGTATGTATGTGTGACTACTTGAGGAATGATTTTAACAATATTCTAAGACTCAATAAAATAAAATATTCATACTAATATCTGGATTGTAGTCTTGTCTCCTTTGTAGTGTACAATATACGGTTATTCTCCTTTTTGTCGCTTTCATATAGTATTCTCGTCGTATGATATTGAAGCTTGTGTCATGAATCAAAACTCATGAATCAACATTCTCCCCCTTTTTGATTGATGACAATACTTATGTGACGAAATAGTATTATAATTCTCCCCCTGAATATATGACGACTTTTCTGCAAAATATTTGTTAGCTTTCATATATTTCTCCCCCTTTGTCATCGACAAAAAGGAATACTTACTAGATGTAATATGTAAATGAAATATGGAACATGTAACATAATTAAGAAAACATTGAGTTTTAAATATTACATATTCAAACCAAAACAGGAATAGTAATGATGTTTACAACATCTAATAATAGACATATTGTTCATAAAGAAATTCTTGAAATTAAATTGCAAAACAATACGATCACTCTTCATCATCATCGGAATCCCAAAATTCTGGACGAATATTTTCATCCAGAGGAGCCGGTTCCTTACCGCGTCTTTGAGTGTGAGGTACGTGAGTTGCCGATGTGCTGAAACTTGTGTTATCTGAAGTAGACCAAGAGAAATTTGGCGCTGGTCTTTTTCCGGGAGCAACAAAAGAGGCACCGGCTTTGGAAGTACATGATAAGGCATCCCATAAATTCACAAAGAAGCCCTTGATTTTCTTGAAACGACCATCAATCTTTCGTAGCCGGGCATCCAAGGCTAGTTGATTTTGAGGCAAAATATCAATGGCCGCTTCCGTACTAATTCCGGGAGTTGGTCTTTGAATTGAATGTTGGCGAGTTAGACGTTCCGTAGCATGAGTTGATGGTTGCGGTGTGGAGAAGCTACGACGTAGTTGTTCTCGAGGAGTAGTATGCCATTGGTTAAATGTTATAAGTCTAGGAGGTGCATCGGGCAACTTCATTAGTTTTATTGTTCTTGAATCAAAAGAACGAACTTTGGATGTTTCGGACTCCGGAGCATGGGTGACGAAGCTATTGATCAACCTCATTATATATTCTCCATAATAAATATGGAGCATCTTTCCTTGGTTGAAAGAGAGAAATTCATCCATAAGAAGTTGTGCCCAATTTACTCGTATAGTCCCGCAAATAGCATACAGTGCTTTGAAGTTTTCGGGATATACTAAGTGATATGAACCGCCTCTAGGAACTATAGATTTCGTCATAAATCGATGAAAAAGACGGGCTTTAGGTCTAAGTGATGATGTTTGTCTAAAATCTATAGCATCATCTTCGAAAAATAAATGGCTTATCCGGTCACGACTTGATATATTACAATCTACATCGTGTAATGAGATTCCACCCGGTCTAGCATCTAAAATATGGTTAATTCGATCAATGGAAAGGAAAATTGAAGTGCCACAAACCGATGTCCAAACACAATTGTCAGTGTTTCTCGGCGGAATTACAAGGTTGAGGTTTGCTAGAAATAACTTGACCATAATGTGATTGATTTTCAAGTCATTTTTCCTATGGTCAAGGAATGTATCAAGACCACTCTCAATAGCGGCATTTTCAATACCGTAGGAAGTGAAATCAAGATAACTAACAAATGATTCTTCAAAGATTTTGGCATCTTGAAGTTGTATCCATCTTTGAAGTGCTACGTCATTGACAAGCCATGAGGCGATTTGAGTATCTACGGGAGTTGTTGAAGATGAGCCACCGGTAGTCTTTGATTTCTTCTTGGGAGCCATTGTTTTTGAAGAAAAGATTAAAAATTTGGGAAAATTTTAATGGGGGCTAGGTTAAAAACTAAATTTGGGAAAGCAAAAGTGAAGAGGTAAGTTTGAAAAAGTGAATGGATGGGTTGTTAAAAAGGAATATAAACAGCAGATTTATACGTTCGGTCGACTGGTAGTCTGGGTCGGTCAGCTAAGTTTACAGACGTGAATAAAACGGTGCATATCTGTGCACTTGACATAGAGTCGGTCGGCCGAAGTTTCTGGTCGGTCGGCCGACCTGCTGTTAATTGCACAGTGCACACTTATTTTTGTATAAATCAATTTGTATGTATGTGTGACTACTTGAGGAATGATTTTAACAATATTCTAAGACTCAATAAAATAAAATATTCATACTAATATCGGGATTGTAGTCTTGTCTCCTTTGTAGTGTACAATATACGGTTATTCTCCTTTTTGTCGCTTTCATATAGTATTCTCGTCGTATGATATTGAAGCTTGTGTCATGAATCAAAACTCAGGAATCAACATTCTCCCCCTTTTTGATTGATGACAATACTTATGTGACGAAATAGTATTATAATTCTCCCCCTGAATATATGACGACTTTTCTGCAAAATATTTGTTAGCTTTCATATATTTCTCCCCCTTTGTCATCGACAAAAAGGAATACTTACTAGATGTAATATGTAAAAGAAATATGGAACATGTAACATAATTAAGAAAACATTGAGTTTTAAATATTACATATTCAAACCAAAATAGGAATAGTAATGATGTTTACAACATCTAATAATAGACATATTGTTCATAAAGAAATTCTTGAAATTAAATTGCAAAACAATACGATCACTCTTCATCATCATCGTAATCCCAAAATTCTGGACGAATATTTTCATCCAGAGGAGCCGGTTCCTTACCGTGTCTTTGAGTGTGAGGTACGTAAGTTGCCGATGTGCTGGAACTTGTGTTATCTGAAGTAGACCAAGAGAAATTTGGCGCTGGTCTTTTTCCGGGAGCAACAAAAGAGGCACCGGCTTCGGAAGTACATGATAAGGCATCCCATAAATTCACAAAGAAGCAATTGATTTTCTTGAAACGACCATCAATCTTTCGTAGCCGGGCATCCAAGGCTAGTTGATTTTGAGCCAAAATATCAATGGCTGCTTCCGTACTAATTCCGGGAGTTGGTCTTTGAATTGAATGTTGGCGAGTTAGACGTTCCGTAGCATGAGTTGATGGTTGCGGTGTGGAGAAGCTACGGCGTAGTTGTTCTTGAGGAGTAGTACGCCATTGGTTAAATGTTATAAGTCTAGGAGGTGCATCGGGCAACTTCATTAGTTTTATTGTTCTTGAATCAAAAGAATGAACTTTGGATGTTTCGGACTCCGGAGCATGGGTGAAGAAGCTATTGATCAACCTCATTATATATTCTCCATAATAAATATGGAGCATCTTTCCTTGGTCGAAAGAGAGAAATTCATCCACAAGAAGTTGTGCCCAATTTACTCGTATAGTCCCGCAAATAGCATACAGTGCTTTGAAGTTTTCGGGATATACTAAGTGATATGAACCGCCTCTAGGAACTATAGATTTCATCATAAATCGATGAAAAAGACGGGCTTTAGGTCTAAGTGATGATGTTTGTCTAAAATCCGTAGCATCATCTTCGAAAAATAAATGGCTTATCCGGTCACGACTTGATATATTACAATATACATCGTGTAATGAGATTCCACCCGGTCTAGCATTTAAAATATGGTTAATTCGATCAATGGAAAGGAAAATTGAAGTGCCACAAACCGATGTCCAAACACAATTGTCAGTGTTTCTGGGCGGATTGACAACGTTGAGGATTGCTAGAAATAACTTGACCATAATGTGATTGATTTTCAAGTTAGTTTTCCTATGGTCAAGGAATGTATCAAGACCACTCTCAATAGCGGCATTTTCAATACCGTAGGAAGTGAAATCAGGATAACTTACAAATGATTCTTCAAAGATTTTGGCATCTTGAAGTTGTATCCATCTTTGAAGTGCTACGTCATTGACAAGCCATGAGGCGATTTGAGTATCTACGGGAGTTGATGAAGATGAGCCACCGGTAGTCTTTGATTTCTTCTTGGGAGCCATTGTTTTTGAAGAAAAGATTAAAAATTTGGGAAAATTTTAATGGGGGCTAGGTTAAAAACTGAATTTGGGAAAGCAAATGTGAAGAGGTAAGTTTGAAAAAGTGAATGGATGGGTTGTTAAAAAGGAATATAAACAGCAGATTTATACGTTCGGTCGACCGGTAGTCTGGGTCGGTCAGCTGAGTTTACAGACGTGAATAAAACGGTGCATATCTGTGTACTTGACACAGAGTCGGTCGGCCGAAGTTTCTGGTCGGTCGGCCGACCTGCTGTTGATTGCACAGTGCACACTTATTTTTGTATAAATCAATTTGTATGTATGTGTGACTACTTGAGGAATGATTTTAACAATATTCTAAGACTCAATAAAATAAAATATTCGTACTAATATCTGGATTGTAGTCTTGTCTCCTTTGTAGTGTACAATATACGGTTATTCTCCTTTTTGTCGCTTTCATATAGTATTCTCGTCGTATGATATTGAAGCTTGTGTCATGAATCAAAACTCATGAATCAACATTCTCCCCCTTTTTGATTGATGACAATACTTATGTGACGAAATAGTATTATAATTCTCCCCCTGAATATATGACGACTTTTCTGCAAAATATTTGTTAGCTTTCATATATTTCTCCCCCTTTGTCATCGACAAAAAGGAATACTTACTAGATGTAATATGTAAAAGAAATATGGAACATGTAACATAATTAAGAAAACATTGAGTTTTAAATATTACATATTCAAACCAAAACAGGAATAGTAATGATGTTTACAACATCTAATAATAGACATATTGTTCATAAAGAAATTCTTGAAATTAAATTGCAAAACAATACGATCACTCTTCATCATCATCGGAATCCCAAAATTCTGGACGAATATTTTCATCCAGAGGAGCCGGTTCCTTACCGCGTCTTTGAGTGTGAGGTACGTGAATTGCCGATGTGCTGGAACTTGTGTTATCTGAAGTAGACCAAGAGAAATTTGGCGCTGGTCTTTTTCCGGGAGCAACAAAAGAGGCACCGGCTTAGGAAGTACATGATAAGGCATCCCATAAATTCACAAAGAAGCCCTTGATTTTCTTGAAACGACCATCAATCTTTCGTAGCCGGGCATCCAAGGCTAGTTGATTTTGAGCCAAAATATCAATGGCCGCTTCCGTACTAATTCCGGGAGTTGGTCTTTGAATTGAATGTTGGCGAGTTAGACGTTCCGTAGCATGAGTTAATGGTTGCGGTGTGGAGAAGCTACGGCGTAGTTGTTCTCGAGGAGTAGTATGCCATTGGTTAAATGTTATAAGTCTAGGAGGTGCATCGGGCAACTTCATTAGTTTTATTGTTCTTGAATCAAAAGAACGAACTTTGGATGTTTCGGACTCCGGAGCATGGGTGACGAAGCTATTGATCAACCTCATTATATATTCTCCATAATAAATATGGAGCATCTTTCCTTGGTTGAAAGAGAGAAATTCATCCACAAGAAGTTGTGCCTAATTTACTCGTATAGTCCCGCAAATAGCATACAGTGCTTTGAAGTTTTCGGGATATACTAAGTGATATGAACCGCCTCTAGGAACTATAGATTTCGTCATAAATCGATGAAAAAGACGGGCTTTAGGTCTAAGTGATGATGTTTGTCTAAAATCTATAGCATCATCTTCGAAAAATAAATGGCTTATCCGGTCACGACTTGATATATTACAATCTACATCGTGTAATGAGATTCCACCCGGTCAAGCATCTAAAATATGGTTAATTCGATCAATGGAAAGGAAAATTGAAGTGCCACAAACCGATGTCCAAACACAATTGTCAGTGTTTCTCGGCGGAATTACAAGATTGAGGTTTGCTAGAAATAACTTGACCATAATGTGATTGATTTTCAAGTCATTTTTCCTATGGTCAAGGAATGTATCAAGACCACTCTCAATAGCGGCATTTTCAATACCGTAGGAAGTGAAATCAAGATAACTAACAAATGATTCTTCAAAGATTTTGGCATCTTGAAGTTGTATCCATCTTTGAAGTGCTACGTCATTGACAAGCCATGAGGCGATTTGAGTATCTACGGGAGTTGTTGAAGATGAGCCACCGGTAGTCTTTGATTTCTTCTTGGGAGCCATTGTTTTTGAAGAAAAGATTAAAAATTTGGGAAAATTTTAATGGGGGCTAGGTTAAAAACTAAATTTGGGAAAGCAAAAGTGAAGAGGTAAGTTTGAAAAAGTGAATGGATGGGTTGTTAAAAAGGAATATAAACAGCAGATTTATACGTTCGGTCGACCGGTAGTCTGGGTCGGTCAGCTAAGTTTACAGACGTGAATAAAACGGTGCATATCTGTGCACTTGACACAGAGTCGGTCGGCCGAAGTTTCTGGTCGGTCGGCCGACCTGCTGTTGATTGCACAGTGCACACTTATTTTTGTATAAATCAATTTGTATGTATGTGTGACTACTTGAGGAATGATTTTAACAATATTCTAAGACTCAATAAAATAAAATATTCATACTAATATCTGGATTGTAGTCTTGTCTCCTTTGTAGTGTACAATATACGGTTATTCTCCTTTTTGTCGCTTTCATATAGTATTCTCGTCGTATGATATTGAAGCTTGTGTCATGAATCAAAACTCAGGAATCAACATTCTCCCCCTTTTTGATTGATGACAATACTTATGTGACGAAATAGTATTATAATTCTCCCCCTGAATATATGACGACTTTTCTGCAAAATATTTGTTAGCTTTCATATATTTCTCCCCCTTTGTCATCGACAAAAAGGAATACTTACTAGATGTAATATGTAAAAGAAATATGGAACATGTAACATAATTAAGAAAACATTGAGTTTTAAATATTACATATTCAAACCAAAATAGGAATAGTAATGATGTTTACAACATCTAATAATAGACATATTGTTCATAAAGAAATTCTTGAAATTAAATTGCAAAACAATACGATCACTCTTCATCATCATCGGAATCCCAAAATTCTGGACGAATATTTTCATCCAGAGGAGCCGGTTCCTTACCGCGTCTTTGAGTGTGAGGTACGTAAGTTGCCGATGTGCTGGAACTTGTGTTATCTGAAGTAGACCAAGAGAAATTTGGCGCTGGTCTTTTTACGGGAGCAACAAAAGAGGCACCGGCTTCGGAAGTACATGATAAGGCATCCCATAAATTCACAAAGAAGCCCTTGATTTTCTTGAAACGACCATCAATCTTTTGTAGCCGGGCATCCAAGGCTAGTTGATTTTGAGCCAAAATATCAATGGCCGCTTCCGTACTAATTCCGGGAGTTGGTCTTTGAATTGAATGTTGGCGAGTTAGACGTTCCGTAGCATGAGTTGATGGTTGCGGTGTGGAGAAGCTACGCGTAGTTGTTCTCGTGGAGTAGTACGCCATTGGTTAAATGTTATAAGTCTAGGAGGTGCATCGGGAAACTTCATTAGTTTTATTGTTCTTGAATCAAAATAACGAACTTTGGATGTTTCGGACTCCGGAGCATGGGTGACGAAGCTATTGATCAACCTCATTATATATTCTCCATAATAAATATGGAGCATCTTTCCTTGGTTGAAAGAGAGAAATTCATCCACAAGAAGTTGTGCCCAATTTACTCGTATAGTCCCGCAAATAGCATACAGTGCTTTGAAATTTTCGGGATATACTAAGTGATATGAACCGCCTCTAGGAACTATAGATTTCATCATAAATCGATGAAAAAGACAGGCTTTAGGTCTAAGTGATGATGTTTGTCTAAAATCTGTAGCATCATCTTCGAAAAATAAATGGCTTATCCGGTCACGACTTGATATATTACAATCTACATCGTGTAATGAGATTCCACCCGGTCTAGCATCTAAAATATGGTTAATTCGATCAATGGAAAGGAAAATTGAAGTTCCACAAACCGATGTCCAAACACAATTGTCAGTGTTTCTTGGCGGATTGACAAGGTTGAGGTTTGCTAGAAATAACTTGACCATAATGTGATTGATTTTCAAGTTATTTTTTCTATGGTCAAGGAATGTATCAAGACCACTCTCAATAGCGGCATTTTCAATACCGTAGGAAGTGAAATCAGGATAACTTACAAATGATTCTTCAAAGATTTTGGCATCTTGAAGTTGTATCCATCTTTGAAGTGCTACGTCATTGACAAGCCATGAGGCGATTTAAGTATCTACGGGAGTTGATGAAGATGAGCTACCGGTAGTCTTTGATTTCTTCTTGGGAGCCATTGTTTTTGAAGAAATGATTAAAAATTTAGGAAAATTTTAATGGGGGCTAGGTTAAAAACTGAATTTGGGAAAGCAAAAGTGAAGAGGTAAGTTTGAAAAAGTGAATGGATGGGTTGTTAAAAAGGAATATAAACAGCAGATTTATACGTTCGGTCGACCGGTAGTCTGGGTCGGTCAGCTGAGTTTACAGACGTGAATAAAACGGTGCATATCTGTGCACTTGACACAGAGTCGGTCGGTCGAAGTTTCTGGTCGGTTGGCCGACCTGCTGTTAATTGCAAAGTGCACACTTATTTTTGTATAAATCAATTTGTATGTATGTGTGACTACTTGAGGAATGATTTTAACAATATTCTAAGACTCAATAAAATAAAATATTCATACTAATATCTGGATTGTAGTCTTGTCTCCTTTGTAGTGTACAATATACGGTTATTCTCCTTTTTGTCGCTTTCATATAGTATTCTCGTCGTATGATATTGAAGCTTGTGTCATGAATCAAAACTCATGAATCAACAGTATACCTCTTTCAGAATTCTTATGAAACACTGAATGATCACTCTTGCATCTGGTTACTCCAAATTCTTCCAGAGTTTGGCTGAATTTTCCAAACCAAGCTCTTGGACTTTGCTTAAGTCCATAGAGAGTCTTTTTCAATTTGCAAACAAGCCCACTTTCTCCTTGTGCAATAAATCCAGGTGGTTGAGTCATATAGATCTCTTCTTTGAGATCACCATGTAGAAATGCATTCTTAATATCCAGTTGATGAAGCTTGCAATTAAAATGTGCTGCCAATGCTATGAATAATCTAATAGAAGTCATCTTAGCCATTGGAGAGAAAGTTTCTGAGTAATCCATACCATATACTTGTGCATATCCTTTAGCCACGAGTCTTGCCTTGAATCTATCAACTGTTCCATTTGGATTCATTTTAACTGAATATACCCATCTACATCCAATTGCCTTTTTATTCTTTGGTAGCTTGACCAGATCCCAGGTATTATTTCTGTCTAAAGCATTCATTTCATCAATCATAGCTTCTTTCCATTCTTGTTTGGATAGAGCTTCAGCAACAGTTTTAGGAGTATAGATAGAGTCTAGGGAAGTGGTGAACATGTAAGATGATGGTGAGAGATTATCATATGACATGTAATTAGAGATGGGATAGGTGCATTTCCTTTTCTCTTTTCTAAGAGCAATAGGGAGATCCAAACTTGGATCTACTGGTGTAGAGCTTTCACTGATGGTTCCAGAAGTTGTATCACTCTCAGTATCTGGTTCAGATTCTTGAGATGGAAAAGTGGAGTAAACCATATACTCATCAGTCTCCTCCTGACTTGGTGTGTGTGGTGCTTGATAGAATGGTCTCTCTTCCATGAAATTTACATCTATTGATACTATATGTTTATTTAGACTTGGGCAGTAACATCTATATCCTTTCTGCAGTCTTGAGTACCCAACAAACATACATTTTAAAGACTTAGGATCCAGTTTTCCCACTTGTGGATTTACATCTCTCACAAAACATGTGCATCCGAATATCCTTAGTTTAATAGGATATACTTCTTTGTTAGGACATAACACTTTGTAAGGAATCTTGAAATTAAGAACTGTTGAAGGCATTCTATTAATAAGGAAACAAGAAGTTAGCACTGCATCAGCCCAGTAGACTTTTGGAACATTCATTTGAAATAATAGTGCTCTAGCAGTTTCAAGGAGGTGTCTATTCTTTCTTTCAACCACCCCATTTTGTGCAGCAGTATCTACACATGAGGTTTCATGTAGAATGCCATGTTCACTCAGGTATGAGCTAAAGGTATGGGCAGTATACTCCTTAGCATTATCACTCCTTAGTGTTTGAATACATGTTTTAAATTGGTTTTGAATTTCTACATGAAATGTACAAAAAATAGAGAAGAGTTCAGATCTACTTTTCATTAAGAATAACCAAGTAACTCGAGAATAGTCATCTACAAATGTCACAAAATATTTATAACCAGATTTAGAAACAACAGATGATGGTCCCCATATATCAGAATGTACAAGCTCAAATGGTGCACTTGCACATTTATTTATTCTAGGTTTTAAGCTACTCCTATGTAGTTTAGCATATTGACAAGGCTCACAGTCAAGAGTAGATATGTAGTTATACTGAGGATAGAGATGCTTGAATAAAGTGAGAGATGGATGACCAATTTTTTGATGAAGTTTGATGGCAGAATTCATACTTGAGCAAGCTACTGGTGGATTTTCCAAAACATATAGTCCCCCTGATTCATATTCTTTACCAATAAGCTGTTTCGTTGTAAGATCCTAAAATATACATGCTTCAGGAGAGAATACTACACTACAATTCATGTCTTTAGTAAGTTTGCTCACAGACAACAGATTGTATGATAAGGAAGGTATGAATAATACTGATTTTAATGGAAAAGTAGTATCAATATTACCAAATCCATGAACATTAGATTGTGACCCATCTGCCAAAGTGACTGCTTGACTTTCTCCATGTTTTTTAAAATCTATAAATAATTTAATGTTACCTGACATATGATCTGTGGCTCATGAATCAATGATCCACTTTGAAGTTGGTTTTTCTGAGTTGGCAATTGTAGAAATAGCTGGTTTGTTTTGAGATTCCTGATATTTTGAGTACTTATCAAATTCTTCAGTGGTCATCAGAATAGTTTTATAAGTATTGTTATTATTACCGGATACTCCTTGATTCTTGAGTTGATTGTTGTATTGTAATTTCCTACATTCAATGATCAAATGTCCAGGCTTCTTACAGTATGAACACACTTTGTTATTTGGTCTCCCTCCACTTCTTTAAGGCCTCCAAGATTGAGATGGTGGTGGTCTCCATGTTTCAGGTCTATGTGAAGGATTCCATGGTGGTCTTATGTCATATGGAGGTCTCCACACAGTAGGGGGTGTGTTAGAGCTTATTAATGCACTGTTATTCATGTTTATACTTGGTGATACATTCTCAGTTCTGAGAACACGGCTAAAGACTTCTTGAAGAGATGTTATTGTGGATCCAGATAGTATTTGTGATTTTGCAGACTCAAACTCTGATGGTAAACCAGCAAGGAAGGACATTATGGCCATTTGTTCTCGTTGAAGTTGCTGAACCTTCTCAATTCAATAGGTAGTAGACTATTGAATTCTTCATAAGTTCTTTTAAAGTTCATGAAGTAATTTGTGAGAGATTGATCTTATTTCTCAGTTCTATAGAAAGATTTACATACTTCAAACATATGAGTGAGATTGCCTTTTCCAGAATATAAGAATTCGAGATATTCAATTAACTCTTTTACAAATTCACAGTGATTTATCAGGCTAATGACCTCATCATCAATTGAGTTTCTGATTTGCAAGAACAGTCAAGCATCTTCCCTTAACCAGATAAGATCCTTTTCTTATGTAGTTACTGGTGGACTTGTAGTTAAGTGATCATCCTTATCAATACTTCGAAGATACAATCGGATTGTCTTACTCCATTCTAGGAAATTTGTATGGTTTAACTTGCGATCTATGATTTTTGACATTATTGGAAGAACATCAACCATAGTAGAATTCTTGCTTTCAGACATATTTCCATATTTAAGAAAGAATTAGGTCTGAGTCGATTTTGAGAAGCGCGATTTCGAGAAGCACTAGATCGATATCAGATGCTCCGATACCATGTTGAGAAGTTTGGATCTAAGCAAGAATAAGTAGAAGTAAAAGATGAATCAAGACTTTGGAAGCCATTAATCAGATCTCGGTTTTATTCAAAAATTACTTATAAACGAAGATACACAGATATATGTTTTTATCAGTGATACATGTACAGGTTTTTGTTCAAGAACCAGGAAAGGCCCAATCTGACTCGAAGTTAACTCCGAGTAAACTCACTCCAAACCGCAAGCAAATCTATCAAAGACACCAAGCACATTATCTAGACTAGCAACTAAGTACATATACATATATGTGTTTCATTACAAGATCAATAAATAGAATATAGTGCAAATTTAATTCTTTTTGGTTTTCTATATTTAAAGTTTCATGTAAATACAAAGTATTGTTTCAATCCAAAATTAAAAAGTTTAGTGAAAACTACTAACTTTGAAATCAGAACTTATATATTATATGCTACCATGTTTGCAAATATATGTTGTTTAGATCCAAATTATTAAATCTTAATAATCATGTATGTGGAAATATACATATTTTAGTTTAATTCAAATTTTGAGAGGATTTTGTGCAATAATGCAACATTTTGTTGTCAAACATTTCTTCACTTGAAATCTTTTCTGTTAATGTTAATTTTGAATTTCAAATTATTTAAAACAACCAATAGGTTTTCACCATGTGTGTGTAATCATAATGGATGTATGCATATATTTCATTAATCAAAACTTGGACAACAAAGGCATGTGTAAATTTAGTTGATAAGTTAAAAATGTAATTTAATACATTAATTATTTTAATTAAAGTGGGCACTCTTCATATATTTCCATGTCTTCCCTTTATTAATTGCATAGGGTACGAGAGGAAAACAAAAGGTTTCCATCTCTTAATTCAATTATACATGTTCCTTTTACACATATAAACACTAGTTATACACTGCATCTACACTTTGCACAAAGAATGTATTTGATACATTCATTACCTATAAATTTAAGTTATATTTAAATCTTCATTTTAACAATTTAAACAAAATAAAATTTTATTTAGAATTTTATTAGATTGGATCTATTATATATTTAGACCACATAGGCCCAGTAAAGATCCAAAATGGTAAAAATATTGAAATTCACACATTTCTTCCACTGCGAGCTAGCTTGGTTCCAATAATGGTATCAGAGTACAATAGCCTATGTGATCTATATTAATCACGTTAGGGCTAACTAATTAAGCTTTCCTACTTAGTACGGTGTCTAGAAAGGTAATGTCTAGGATTGGAATTGGGTAATCAAGTACCTTGTCCTGCCTAGTCACTAGCCTGGCCTAAAAGGCGAAGTGAGCCCAAAGGTTGCCCCTAATAGAAAAGGCCCAATAATTTCAAAATTATTTTGAAAATCAAAATAAAATATTTTGAATTTAAAATTTAAATTTAAAACATAAAAACATTTATTATAAAAGTTATAATATAACATAAGTTTTCAAATGTTTGAAAAGATAATAAAATTTTCAAAATGTTTGAAAATATTTAAATATTAATTTCGAAATTTAAAATTTATTAATAAGGTTAATAAAATGAATTAATTAAATAGTTAATTAATTAATACTTATATATGTGTATTACATATATATATATATATTGATATAAGTTATGTTATTTTAAAGTGTTTAAGATAACATAAGTATACATGTATGTATATAAAATAAATTTTTGAAATTAATATAATTTAATTAAAATCTGTTTAATTAAATAAATAAATTAAAGGTTAATTAATTAAATAAATAAATTAAAGATTAATTAATAAAAATAAAAATAGACATATATAAGATATATGCGTTATACTATAAAGGTTATAGTATGCATATATATGATACATACATATATATATATATATGTATATGTATATGTATTGCTATAAAGTTATAGTATACACTACAAAGGCTATAGTTGACATGTCCAATATAAAAGTTGTATTGGAATACTAATATAAAATTAATTTAGAGAGTTAATTAATTAAAATTAGTCAAATAAGATTTAATTAATGTAATGTGATACATAAGATGATTATATAAGTTGGTCAAAATATAAAAGTTATATGATAATTGAAACTTATATAATACGAATTTATAAATTAAAGGTGGAATAGTAAGAAACCCAAATATACTTGAAGAATAAATGCTTGTGTATAGTATGTATACATTGATTTTTGGTGTGTCCGACACTTGAATCATGAGGGTATTTAATAAGAAAACATTATTTCATAAGTCGATATCACTATTTGTTAGTCGCTATGCACAGGATCAAAGATGGCCAACGGTTGTAAACAATGTAAATGCAGCAGAAATAGTAAAGTAGATCACACAGTCGATTTTACACTGGTTCGGAGCACCTCTCCTACGTCCAGTCCCTAAGTACCTCTTAGGAATTTCACTATCAACACCCTCACTTCACCCGGAGGAACGGGTTTACAGACTCCGCCTGAACAACCAAACAGGACTTCAACGGTAGTTACAAGTAGTGTAACAAATGTTACTTTCTGACACAGCGTATCTTAATATACAAAATGTCACTTTGTATAATAACTCCTATAACCAGACCAAACTATACTGAGTGGAGGTGTAGAGGCTAAGGAGTTTATTCGACTAGAATATGGGATGTAGAGATGAAGTACACTAGTTGAAATCTCTGAATCACATGAACTTTGTGGAATCCGCACAATTGCTTAGGAATTGAGAGTTTGAGGCCTAGAATTCAAAGCATAGTGTTGGGTTTTAATGTTTGTTGATTCCGAAATGGTTAGAAGATTATATAGTTGTTGTAGGAATGCCAATGTAGGGGTGCAACCTTCCAAATTCGCCATTGATGAAGAGAAGTGGATGTAGGAGAGAAGAGATGCAACCTTTGGAGTGAAGAGACACGAAGGCACTAATTCAAAAAAATAGCCATTTTTGTGCTAGCTCAATCGATCGAGGATCAAATTCAGTCAACTGAAAGTGGCCAATTTTGGTCCAAAACTTCGGGCTTGATTCAGTCGGCTAATTTTAATAAGTTAGTTAACTTAGGCTAGTTCAGTCGACTGAGCAAGGATTTTAGTCGACTGAATAAGCATAATCTCCAAAAGCTTGCTTAGTTCAGTGGTAAAAGCATGCGCTCATCTCTCAGCCCACCCATGTTCGAGTCCCAGCTTCGCATATTTTTAGCCAATTTATTTTTCACCTTTTCCATCATCGTTTTGACCTGAAATAACTTAATAAACATATTAGTAGCATTTCTGTATGGTTGTTATCATCAAAACACCATATATATAGTTCTAACAATCTCCTCCTTTTTGATGATGATAACCACACAACCTTATAATATAAAAGAATAGCTACCCCTAAATATATGTTATGTATAATAAGTTTATTTCCTCAACTTTGTATAAATGCTAATATAAAATATTTAAAGCATGCGTTCTTCTCTCCCTTTGTCATGAACAAAAAGGGATAAAAGCATTAGAGCACTATATGGATAAAAAAAACTCCCTCTAAATATAATGTTTCTCTTTAAATTTTAATTATGTACTCCCCCTATCAATATGCTCATTATTTCTCCCTAGTTGTAATTAACAAAAAGTATGAGAAAATTAAACAATAAATGGAGAATATCATAGAGAAGTCATAAATAATAAACTTTTTTTAACATTATTGTAAAGCGATGAGTATCCAATAGATATGTCAAATGTAAGCAAAATGATACTCATTTTACAATAGATATAAGGTTTTGCGACTTAGGAAACCATATCCAGTTGTATGTGGTTGATCTCTTAAACATATAATTTCCACTATTAATCACAATATCATAATAATTACTAATTTATGATTGTCTATTACAATCAGTTAGATTAGTAGGAACCCATATATCAACATTAATTTTCATTGATTTGGTATTCAGAGGATATTTTCTATTTTTAAGCGTAATACTATCATGACATGGATTAATTTTAGAACTATCTCTATTTTTAGTACTAGCATTGAAATGTGTATACAGGAATGCATATCTATTACTTTTTCAACAATTATCTTGTTTATAGTCTGAACAAGTTCTATTATTGTGAGCTTTGCTATTAGTAGTTAAGAAAGACAAATCATCTTTTTCTCTATTAAAATTTATAATTTTCTCATTTAATTTATCAAAAACAGCTTTGGAATCACAAATTTATTTTTGCAAAACAATATTATTATTTTTTAAAATTCACATTCTTTAATTAATTCAAGATTCTTATCATTTAAAGTCCTATTCTCTTTTTCAAGAGATAAAAGTTTAGAATTAGAATCATTTAAAAAAAATTCCAAAAATATATTTTAATTTTGCAAAACTTCAATTTCCTTTAAAAGATCAGTATTTTTATCGTTTAAGTGCTCATTTTCTTGTAATAGAAAATCTTTTGGTAAAATAAGTTCTTCTAATGTAGTTTAAAAAACTTCGGTTTTTTAACTAAAAATGTATTTTCTTCCATTAAAATACTAATTTTTTGCTCACAATCATCCAATTTAGCTAAAGCAATAGAATTGACCTTTTGTGATGTTTTAAAATCTTTTAATAACTTCGCATGCATTTGTAAAAGATTATTATATATAGAATCTAAGTGTACCGATTTTGATCTGAGATTAGCCATCAACACATGTATCTTGATTCTATTGATTGTTGCTCGATTCCAAAAATTTGTTTTTTCTCGACTATTTTTGAGCTCTGACTGGATCTTCACTTTCTGGCCATTATTCTATGATGTTGTGACGATCGATAGAATTCTAGGCTCTGATACCACTTGTTAGTCGCTATGCATAGGATCAAAGATGGCCAATAATTGTAAACAATGTAAATGCAGCGGAAATAGTAAAGTAGATCACACAGTCGATTTTATACTGGTTTGGAGCACCTCTCCTACGTCCAGTCCCTAAGCACTCACTATCAACACCCTCACTTCACCCGGAGGAACGGGTTTACAGACTCTGCCTGAACAACCAAACAGGACTTCAACAGTAGTTACAAGTAGTGTAACAAATGTTACTTTATGACACAGCGTATCTAGATATACAGAATATCACTTTGATGTACAATAACTCCTATAACCAGACCAAACTATGTTGAGTGAAGGTGTAGAGGCTAAGGAGTTTATTCAACTAGAATATGGGATGTGGAGATGAAGTACACTAGTCGAAATCTTTGAATCACATGAATTTCATGGAATTCAGAGTATTGCTTAGGAATTGAGAGTTTGAGGCCTAGAATTAAAAGCATAGAGTTGTGTTTCAATGTATGTTTATTCAGGAATGGTTAAGGGATTATATAGTTCTTGTAGGGATGCTAATGTAGGGGTGCAACCTTCCAAATTTGCCATTGATGAAGAGAAGTGGTTGTAGGAGCGAGGAGATGCAACTTCTTGAGCGAAGAGACACGAAGGCACCAATTCAAAAAAATAGTCGTTTTAGTACTAGCTCAGTCGACCGAGGATCAAATTCAGTCAACTGAAAGGGGCCAATTTTGGTCCAGAACTTCTGGCTTGATTCAGTCGGCTGTTTTTTATAAGTTAGTCAACTTAGGCTAGTTCAGTCGACTGAGCAAGGATTTCAGTCGATTGAATAAGCATAATTTTCAAAAGCTTGCCTAGTTCGGTGGTAAAAGCATTTGCTCATCTCTCAGCCCACTCGAGTTCGAGTCCTAGCTTTGCATGTTTTTAGCCAATTTATTTTTCACCTTTTCCATCATCGTTTTGACCTGAAATAACTTAATAAACATATTAGTAGCATTGTTGTATGGTTGTTATCAACAAAACACCATATATATGGTTCTAACATAATTAGCTATATTGAAGATTATAAAACTTTAATAAGTGTTGTCCCTAATCATTTATATATTAATAGATTACTTGCATACTCTCTGGTTGTAACGACTTGCCTTTTTGGACATTTTAAGCAGACACACATGCCAGACTCAAACCATTCAAAAGGGCAGATTGTTATGGGGTAAATAAGAAAAAGAGAAAGAAATAAAAAAATACAGAATCTCACAGCGGAATGACAAAATATAATAATCAAATAACAGTTCATGAAGCGGTTTTATAAATACATTTGATTATTCTTATACAACACAAAAGTCAGAGTTACATAAAACAGGAATAAAGAAATAAATAAATGCAGTGGAACAACATGATGCAGTGGAACAACATGATGTAGTGGAATAAAGATAATGAATTATAATAGTACAAATCTTCGTCTTCGTCCTCCAGAAATAAGGTCTTCAACCCTGAAATTGCAGTGAAATAAATATAATGAATAATAATAATACAAATCTTCGACCTCGTCCTCCAGAAATAAGGTCTTCAACCCTGAAATGCTCAGGCTGACCTGAGCGAATTGAAAAGACAAAACACTCGAGTCGGAACTAAAAGATCTTAGGTAAGTTAAATCAACAGTAAATAAATATGAGTGTAATGGCGTCGGAGATGTTTACGGTGTTTGACATCTCCTATCCAGTGTCTAACGTGGGTGTAGTAACTTAAGAGATGTACGGGATTTACATCTCCTAAGGATCCGTTAATCTATCTACTATGTAGTACAATACGCTATTATAATATGTCTACAGTAAAGTAAAAGTATTAAAATAGCGTTAAGGCGTTACCCATATCCCCCTTAACACGTTTTATATATTCCCATAGTCTATACAGTACTGTATGCTCCTCCGTGAGGTTTACCCAGAGAGCACTCCGTAGGTATGGTACTAAACAAACTCGTAGAAGGCGCGATAGGGCATGTGAACACGACACTCGAGGCAATGCCAGGGTAGATATACCAATTACAGATTCGAACTGGTGGTAACGCATATTAGCTACTACCACCCACCTCGGAACACACTCCCATAATCAAAATCAAGGGGTGGCCATTAAATCATCACAAAGTCATAATATGGTATCGAAGAAATGTGTCTGATCGGAGGAATGACCTCACTTGGCCCGGCGTGGCTCCTGTTTTAGCCACATCTAAGCTGACTCACGGGAGTCAGGGTCACGTAAATACCTCATACATGATCGTATACTAAATCATCCTACTTCATTTCTGGAATCTCCACCATGTACACAGTTGTTAAAGTGGTTTTCGGTATTGGCAGAGAATATGACAATATCTGATCTCGGTCTCTTTAACAACCAACGCTTATTTCACACCAGATGCTTCTTTTACATTTCAAAAAAATCAATTCATAATTAATATTCAAAATATCATATTCGATTTCAAACTATATTACTTTCCAAATCATATTCACTTTCAAAATTATCAATAAGATAGGTTAAATAAATCCTCATTCCAAAATCATCATATTTACTCAAATATGTCATTTCACAAAAAGGGTATCAATTTCAAATCCCAACTTATGTTGTATCATCATCAAGGATTTAAATATAAATACTTCAACTTTACACAATCTGAAATTTCAGAAAATAGTTTAGATGGTCATAAATAGTTTTTAATAGTTTAAAAATAGTTAAAATACTCTAAAATAGTTTAACTGATTTAAATTAGTTTAAAATAGATTAAAATAGTTTAAATAGTTAAAATAGTTAAAATAGATTTAAATTAGATTAAATTAGATTTAAAAATGGTTTAAATAGATTTAAAATAGATTAAATAGATTTAAATTATATTAAATAGATTAAATAAATTTAAAATATATTAAATTAGATTAAACAGATTATAATAGATTAAATTAATTAAAATTTGAATTAATTAAAATAGTTTAAATTCATTAAAATAGTTTAAATTAATTTAAAATAGATTTTAAAGTTATATCCAAACATTTTCAATAACTCAATTCCGAGAACTTCATTTATATTTGACACTTCAACTTGAAACTCCAATTTAAATCCTTTAAACAATTCATTAAATCAATTCCAATTTTAGCGTTAACGCTCGGATTATCGAAAAGAATTCAGTTTATGTAAATCAATTTCTATTTCAAAATACCAGTTAACTGAATTCAAAATTTTAAAGATTCAAAAATCATTTAATTAAACCAATCTAGTGTCCATATATAATTTTCTACCCTATGGTCAAGTGATACGGATATTTATCATTTCAATCTGCAATTTACAATTTTACGGTTATATATCATTTCAAACCGCAATCCCAAATTAAATAAAAATCCATAAAATCGCTCGAGTCTATCATTTCAACCCATAATAATTTTTCCCTAATCTATAGATCGTCGGGTATGTATCATTTCAACCCATAGGGAACTTGCAGTGTTATAACAATGTAAAATACAACATTTAGTCATCCAACATCAACAATCAAACATCCATCACAATCATCATCCAAATCAATCAATAAACATCAATAGATAACTGAAAATCAATAACAGGAATTAAATTGACAATTAAATTAAATATTCAATTAAACGCTGATTAAATGCAATAAAAGTCAAATTTAACTAGAATGACAATTTAAATATACCAAACATCAACCAATCAATTTCTAAACACATCATAAATTTAATTTAACTAACATAAGATAATTTAGTAGTTGTGAGTGTGTTAAAACACTCACCTTTGATTTCAAATTGGTTTGAAATCCAAATTAAAGCCCAAAATTCCAATAGAAGAAATCGCGCGTGAATCGAAGTTTATATGCAAAAGATATTCATGTTATAAGAAATATTATTAAAATAATAATTGGTACACGTTTTAAAAAAAATAAACAAAGTTTAATACTTACATTTTTCTCAAGATAAGGCTTCAGGCAAAGATTGAAGAACAAACTAAGATGTAGGCAAGACATGTAGGAAAAATGAGAAAAAAATGAAACTCATGTTTCATAAAAGAAAGCTTTTGAATTTGCAAAAAATGAGAGCTTTTGAATTTGCAAGTTCACATTAAAATGATTCAGGGGAAGGAAGATTTGAAATGGATATCTAAACATAGGAAATGAAGCGGTGACAAAAAAAATGAAGAAACAACTAAAAAAACATGTACAATTTACTGATGAGATTATAGCTTCAGTAAAGAATAATTTGAACTAAATGAATATGAGGTGTTAGGAGAAACAAAACATAAAAGAAGAAATAAAATGACGGGTTATTTAATAATAAAGAAATGAAGGTGGAGGGACAAAAATGAATGTCACGTTTCTAAAATGAAGGCTTTAGGAAATATAGGCTACCAGAATAAAAACAAAAATATGAGGTTGTGGAAGAAGATTACAGGAAATAAAATGAAAAGAATTGAAGTGGCTGTAGAAATATGAAATGAGATGGAGAAAACAACAAACTCACATTATTTTTTAAGAATTGGAGGGAGGACATGGTGTAAAGAGGTGAAGAAAGTTTAAATAAAAAATATGTGTATACATATAAAATGAAACTCACGTTTGAGAAGATGTAGCTCCAGGAAAAAGAAGAAGGAACAACCAAAATGAAGAAACAAACAAAAATGAGGAAAAAAAAGAGGCAGGTATTAAATAAAGAATGAAAAATACACGTTTGAATTTTAAAAGATATGTTTAGAAAGCAAGCAATACTTTTGGTTTAAAATTTCAAAACGTGTGCTACCTCAATTAATTTCATTAATAGGAAATGTTTCAGGGCAAGGCTCACGTGTAAATAAATGAAACTTATAGGAAAACCAAAAGAGGCTAGTATTTAGTAAAAGAAAATAATAATGGAAATAAATAAAAGAAAGGGGTGGTTGAAATTTGAGAAGATAAATACATGAAAAGATTAATGAACATGAATAGTGGAATATGAAATTCTAACATATTTAAGACTATTCATTACATAAAGAAAGAACAGAGCATTTAACTCAGTTTAGACTGACGTGCTAAGTGAAAAGTTTTTTTTTGTTTCTGAAGGGAAATGAATGGATGCATGAGTGAATAGAGCATACAAATGAATTCATGAATTAATGCACATACACATTTCATTTCAAATGCAAAGTAACGCCTCATTAATAATTCAATTTATGGCAAGAAGTGAGAGAACAAATGGAATAAAATATGCAAAAGAGAGGGGTCAACAAAACGTGAGATGGCAGCAGAATAAAGTAAGGTAATAAATTAACGAGGATGGAAGGATTAGTATACTGCAACAACTTTTGAAATTCAATTTTAAAACGTATATTTTCTTCAATACATTTCATTAACTCCAAATATACACATAAATATATGTTAATTTAACCAATATTTTTTTACGCACAATAAATAATATTGAACACACCAATTAACTTAATATTTCTCATTAAAATAATTATTGTATTTTTAACACAAAAACGTAAGTTGCACATATCACTAATAAATTACAATTCACTTCTATTTCTTATTAATGGAAAGATTTTAATTGTTATTAATTCCAATAATTAAATTTCCAAATATACGCTGATTACTGGGACGATAGTTAATCCAATTGTTTTCCTTTCAATTGTATTTCAAACATATCTATTAACATTATTGGTTACAAACATGAGTTAGAAATTTACTTACAAATAATTAATTTCTTACTCTATGCTAAAACACATTTCAAATAAATAATCATATGTTTTCTCCTTTAATAAATTTATTCATTTTATTCTTCATTAACATTTATTATTATAATCACCGGTATTAATTACATTCAAACAATGTCATTAAATACACCTAACGTATGCTATCTTTCTTTTATCTTACTGTAATTCATGTTATTAGTAGAAATTCAAATTAATATCATAAACATATCTCTTAACATACGTTAACACAAATAAAATCATAAAATTTTATTTTTCTACCACTTATATTCCTAAATTATATTCCTTATTACAATTAGCCTTTGGTATTCCTATCCATTAATTACATTTGAAACAATGTCATTAAAATACACATTAATATACGTTCTAGATTCCAACCTATGTCATTAATAGAAATTTAATTTAAGATCACAACTTTATATTATAGTTTAATTTGTATCAAAAAAAAGCTTAAAAATTAAATTCCTTACAATTTTATTCAAACTTTCTTATTTAATTTAATATATTCAAACAATTAAAATATGGGTCGTTACACTGGTTGTTGAGCAAACTCAAGCTAGAGATGTCATGTGTAGTATTATTAATATATTGACTAGACGAGGTAAGATAACCGTATGTATTTGTTGAGCAAACTTAAGGTACATATACTATACTTAGGTCATCGCAAAATAGTAGGTACGAGTGAATAATTTCTTTCAATTTGTTGAGCAAATTCAAGGTCGAAATAAGATTCAGACAAGGAACCATGGGTAAGGAGTTGTATATGATACCCCCGATAAGGAGTTATCCATCATTTGTGGGGCTGACTTATTGAGCAAAATCAAGGTCAGAATTCCAAGGCATATAAGTCCTAACATCCACTAGTGAAGTCAAAAGACTTTTATGTTTTATCTTAGGGTTTGGAGAAACATAAAAGACTGGTGGGAGCCTTATTAGAAAAATGAAATGGTAACATTTAACTTTTTTAATATTGTAAGAACATGTGCTATGTATAATTAAAATAATCTACTTCGATAAATTTGTGCATTAAATATAATTAATAAAATGTTTATTAATTAAAATATACAAAAGAACTAAATTAAATATTGACAAATAAATATAAAATATACTTACTAATAAATTTTTGCATGTTGACACATGCAAACACCTAATTATACAACCACTAAATACGTTCGTAACTTATCATTTACGAACTTACTTGCCTGAGACAGTGTATTGTCATCAATGAATTTTGAACTCTAAAAGCAATACAAGAATACATATATTTGATCCAACGCAATCAGGTATAAATGCTATATGGTGAACGGTCCAATTCGTAATATACGAAACTTCCATAAAATTAGCCCATTGAAATAAGAAAAAAAAATTATAGTGTGAGATCGTGTATTCAATATGATTGATTACAGTAATAATCTTGTTGTGTTAAATGTAACACTAGACTAAAGCCTATAAGGTAGATCTAAGAATTCGATCACTGAAATGTCAGTTTGATTAGTTTGCGTAAAGTGTAATTTATTTGATATCCTTAAAAGTTAAGGATGACCAAACGCACTTTTTGTAAAGAATTCATTGTGATATTATAGTAAGGATTTCCTTTAATGGTTTAACCATTTAGAAAGGAAATCAAACATATAAGAGTGGATGTAATCTAAGGCACGGTTGGGATAAAGAGAGTATATGATCACTTCTGCTTCACAAAGAAATTCAAAAATGAGAATTGTAGAATAATTATAGATACTTAACATTGGAATGAGAAATATGATTTTTATTCAAAATTATTTTTATATAGAAAATTGTTTTCTATGATATTTATTTATTTTAATTTAAGATACTTGATCTAAAAATTCTCTACTGTAAACCAGTTATGGTAAATGAAATAAATTGCATATTTTAAGTGGTTGAATGAAGCTTCGTATTTCATACGTTATTATAATATGGCGGAAATAGTGGGAGCATACCATATAATACTTATTAGTCGCATTAAGTTACGAAAATTATTTTCATAAAACATATCAAACATTATTTATGAAATAATAATAATTTTTTAGTATTGGCTGAAAAAATAGACATAGTTTTATTTTAATATAAATATTATGAATATTTATTATAAAATAAAACTATAATAACTGTATTTGTGATGCTTTGTAAAATACAGAAGTATCTATATTATTTGCAATTGTTTTGGAATTATGGACTAAGCCAAAGTTTGAAGAAATAATTCTTTGATTATATGTTTATGAATCATATGGTACTAGTAAATTATATCTCAAATAATAAAAGGCAATCACCCATTCAGTGGGAGCGATTATAAAAGTTGATGAACTCTATGGATTAATACTTGTAGATGTATACAATCGAAAGTCTATTAATTCCAAAATGGTTCCACGTATTTCATTGTATTCATTGATGAGTTATCACAAACATGAATATGTGTATTTGATACACATGTAGTATGTCTATGATAAGCTCATAAAATACAAGTCGGAAGTAAATTAAATAACATGTAAAAGAAAATAAAATGGTTGGATCCCTCCTCATTGGCCTCCGGTAGGGAACCTGCCCCCTTGTGTCTTGATATATTCGCTCTAAAGTCTCGCTCAGCTCCGAATAAGAGGTAAATCTTGGCTCCTTTCGCGGTCACCTCGACTCGTCAAAGTTGTTCTCTGCTTTTCGCTTCCCTTTATCCTTGTTCGAATCTTTCCCGGGCGGATCCCCGCCTTTGATTGCATAAACATCAACTTCATCTCCTTCCTCTCTCTCAGCCTTTGCATTTTCCAGTCTCAGAAACCTTTCCGCCTCATGGTAAAACTCTCCCATGTCCATAGGTGGATCCCTTGTCAATGAATTCAACAATTCCATGCCATCAGCTATGCCGGATACAACTGCCATCAGAACCATGGATGGATCTGGCTGATCCGCCGATGTCGCCGCTGCATTGAATCATGTTAGAAAACTTTAAGACTCCCCGGTTTTCTGCTTCAGTGTTGTCAAACTCATCACGTTCTTGGGCCTCGAGATGTGAACTCTGAATTGCCTCATAAACTTCTAAATCAACTCGGTTCATGTTCCAATGGAGCCACTTTCTAATTGTCTGAACCACAGCGCTGCTATATCCGTCAAATACAATGGGAAACACCGGGCCATGACTTCCACTGATGCCCCCCAGTACCTCCATGTGCCTCATATACCTCATTAGATGAACTGCAGGATCCGTCCTCCCATCGTACGTCTCCAGTGTAGGTAGCTTGAATTCAGGTGGGTTCCTGGCCTGCCTGATTGCGGGAGCGAAGGGGCTCATGTTCACATCTTCTAGATCTCTATTCACTAATTCTCCTCTCATAGCTCGTCTGACCATCTCTACCAATCTGTCATTGTCATCAAGTTGTGGTCCTTTTCTATTGCCTTCGACCTACCCCTTGAGTTCACGAGGGAATCCCGAAATCTTCTCCTTTGGACAAGCACCATTCCTCTATTAACGCCAAATTGCATGGTACTGCCTGGTATCCTGTTTGGAATTGGGCCAACATGATCCAGGGCCATGCCTCTAGCTAAGGGGTTGTTCCTAATGGTCCCGCTATATCCTGAATCCTGGTTGCTCCGTGTCTCCGACTTTAGTTCTGGATTCCCTCAGTTCCAGCTGCTTCGTTCTCTCGATTCTACGCTCTATCTTGTCCAATATGTCGGATTAGGTTCTGCGTCATTCCCTCCAGCCTTTTCAGCATCTCTTCTTGCATGGCCTCCATCATCATCTCCATTTCCTCTCTGGTGATGAAAATAGAAGTCTGATTAGCTCCTGAAGAAGCCTCCTCACTTCCTTCATGCTGACTCCTTTCCGGTCTTTGTCTCCTTGTTGATTGCTTTGTCATAGCTTTCCAGATCCATGTTCCTAAGCCTTCAAATCCAAAATCCAAGCTTCAGAATCCCTAAGTGCTAGCCTTCTCAGTGAAAGCACCAAAAAATTTACGCCAAATTTGGTCACAAAGACGCAATCGCATAGGAAAGCACCAACTCATAGTCACAGATCACAAATAGAAAATATGCAGAGGATATAAATATGAAGAACACTCAAAACCTAAAAAGAAAGCAAAAAAAGACAGGATTTATAGTGGTTCGACGTTGTAGCCTACATCCACTTTGAAGAGTATGTTGTTTATTTATGATTCTCAACTAGTTTAAAACGGTAAAATTGATAATACTCAAGTTACAATGGAGTTCCAGCAAAGTAACAGCGTAGAAGAGCAAAAAGTCCCTTTTCTATTGGCATTGGAGTGTTATTTATAGGTTTAGGTCTGAAATGTCTGCCTTTGAACTCGAAATACTCCTTCTCACATGTGGGTGGGCCCACGTGATCGATCAGGGGTCATTTGGGATCGATCCCCATCTCCTTCGTATCGATCAAGATGGTGTCCATTTAGGCTAAGATCGATCATGAGCGTTCTTTTGGTGGTATGTAAGCTACGGTGAAAATTTGAAGGCATTTGGACCTGTAGATCTCGAGTTATGATCGATCCAAAGTTGGTTTTGCAAGTGGCTGAAGTGTACGTATCGATACCTTCGTATCGATCCATATTCGTCTCGATCCTTCTACGTATCGATCGGTTGCATAGCGATGACGTGGAGCGGTTGTTATAGGGAGATCCACTTTTTCTGCCGCATGACCATTTCCTTTATCTGACCATGCCTTCTTCGTATCCATCGGCCGCCAAGCTCTTTGTATCGATCCATGTTCGCTTCTTCGTATCGATGCTTCTTATTTAGTTTCTATCGATGCCAGAAGCCTTCCCTTCGTATCGATGCCTTACTATTCTCTTCGTATCGATCAATTGAGTGATCGATACGAAGTAGACTGCTGTTGCATGGATACAAACTGGAAGGTCTGAAAGGATGGATATGAGTTGATGTATGTGGGCTTATGGATACGAATTGGATGGGGATCGATACGAAGTGGTAGGTGCGGTTTGATGGATACGAACTGATGTGAATCATATGGATATCGATTAACCCATTGCTCTGACCCAAAGCAGCTGCCTCCTTGACCCGAAGTAATACTTCTATCGACTCGAACTAAACGTGTTGCTGACCCGAAGTAGTTTGTTTGATGACTCGAAGTAACTTGTTCCTCAAAGACCCGAGGCGAACACTTCTTTGACCCGAAGTAAGCTGCCTGAAAACCCAAAGCAAACATGAAGGTGACTCGGAGCAGACTCGAAGCATCCCATTTTCTCCAAAATCTATACTCTAAGTATTTCATGTTGTTTGTTCGTTGACTATGTTATGTCTTGTGCAGTTGATTGGGTTAAATCCACATGTATGTTGCCTTGCCAAAAGGCAGTTTAACCGTCCCAATTTATTTTATTTTATTTTGGAAACTTATGAAATTGAAAATTGTTTTTGAATGAGATTTTTTTATATTTATATAACACTTACATACTCAAATGCAAATAAAGTGTATATGTTAAATTATCTATTGTTCTTTGAAATTGATCTTTCTATATGGTAAATACTTGTATATAACTGTTTCAATCCTTGTTTAAAAAAAACTTTGATTTAAGATTAATAAATGGACTTTAGTGCAAATTTAATTCTTTGTGGTTTTCTATATTTAAAGTCTCATGTATATACAAAGCATTGTTTCATTCCCAAATTAAGTTTAGTGAAACCTGTTAACTTTGAAATCAACACTTATTTGTATATACGTATATTATATGCTACCATGTTTGCAAATATATGTTGTTTAGATCCAAATTATTAAATCTTAATAATCATGTATATGGAAATATAAATATTTTAGTTTAATTCAAATTTTAAGAGGATTTTGTTCAATAATGCAACATTTTATTGTCAAACATTTCTTTAATTAAAATATTTCCCGTTAATTTTGACTTTCAAATTATTTAAAATAACCTATAGGTTTGCACTGTATATGTGTGTGTGTGTGTAATCATTATGGATGTATGCATATATTTTGTCAATCAAAACTTGGACAACAAAGGCATGTGTAAACTTGATTGATAGGTTAAAATGTCATTTAATACACTAATTATTATAATTAAAGAGAGCTCTCTTCATATATTTCCATATATTCCCTTTATTAATTGCATAGGGTAAGAGAGGGAAACAAAAAATTTCCATCTCTTAATTCATTTATACATGTTCCTTTTACACATATAAACACTATTTATATACCGCACTTATGCTTTACGTAAATGAATGTATTTGATACATTCATTGTAATACCTATAAATTTAAGATACATTAAATCTCCATTTTAACAATTTAAACAAAATAAGATTTTATTTAAAAATTTATTAGATTGGACCTAATATACATTTAGACCACATAAGCCCAATAGATCTAAAATGGTTTTAAAAAATGAAATTCACCAATTTCTTCCGCTGCAGGCTGGCCTAGTTCCAATAATAGTATCAGAGTACAATAGTCTATACGGTCTAAATTAATCATGTTAAGGCTAACTAATTAAGCTTGCCCACTTTATACGGTATATAGAAAGGTAATGTCTAGCATTGGAATTGGGTAATCAAGTACCCTATCCTACTTGGTTACCGGCCTGGCCTAAAAGGTGAAGTGAGCCCAAAGATTGTCCCTAATAGAAAAGGCCTAATTTTAATTGGACATTGGGCTAAATTTTGAATTCCTTTCAAAATCAAAATAAAAGATTTTGAATTTAAAAATTATATTTAAAATAAAAACATGTTGATTATAAAAGTTATAATACAGTATAAATTTTAAAAATGTTTGAAAAGATAATGATATTTTCAAAATGTTTGAAAATATTTAAATATTGATTTCAAAATTTAAAATTTATTAATAATATTAATAAAATGAATTAATTAAATAGGTTAATTAACTAATACTTATATAAGTGTATTATATATATAGATATATGTTATCTTATTTTATAGTGTTTAAGATAACATAAGTATACATGTATTTATATAAACTAAAATTTTGAAAGGGAAAGATCTAAGCCCATGTGCTCCAATCTCTATTGTAGTAAGATGTAGTAGTCGGTGAGGGTGATAACCAACTCAAAGTCAGAAAAGTGAAAAGTATGCATGATATGCAACTACCTCTCCACTACGGCCTGAATTAGAGGTCGATCAAAAGACTGGGCATGCTTGATCTGCAAAAATAATTAAAAAAAGGACTCGCCTGGAGCTTATCTATAATGGGAAGGGGAAGGGTGTCGTAAAAGTGTAAAATTCACTTGTCTCAATTACCACGACTATGTATGTACTGGTTCAATATATAATTTAACGGTACATAGATAAATTTATTGATGGTTGTTTAATATGCAACTTGGATACAGTTTAGTGAGTGATTGTAAAGTAAAATAATTACAGAAATATACCTCCATGAAAAACAATACGGTTTTGGAACTATGATGATAGCCGGGTAGAAGCTTCTTCAATATCCATAGATAGTCACTCGTCAACTCAAGAGCTGGAGGAACATATACATGACTAGCTTCTTCTAGCCCATTTCAACGAACATTCTTCTTGCGATTTTAGTTGGACGTGGTAGCACCTCGATGTATTTTGTAATATAAAAAAAATAAAATCAAAAAATTAAAAAATTTGGGTATAATATAGGGGGATTCTTAAGTGCCCATTAAAAGGGCGCCTGAAGGTCAAGCGCCCATTTAGTGGGCGCTTGAGACTCATTAAAATGTACTGTTATTGTTTATAATATACTAGTATTCATCAAATAAATGTACTCTTATTGTAATGCAATCATTTTTTTACAAGTTAATTCTAATGATATAGTGTATAAATAACTTTTTTATATAGTTTAAATGCAAGTAAATTAACAAAAGAGAAATGCGACTTTTTATATTTTAAACCAACAAGGTAGTTTTTGGCTGTGTTTTGGAAATATAGTTATCTGTGCAGTTAAAGCACTTAACGGTACTATAGTGGTGGTGGTCCAAAAAGTTATGGTGGGGATAAAGCGATGATATATGATATATCAAAAAATAATGGAGGTGCAAAAAGCTTTATCAGAAATAAAACCAAATATAGAAGATTAATTTACTCTCATTCTCGCATCATTTGTGTAGGAAAAAAAATATTGTTTTATCTTATATAACAAAACTGAAGAATATCAGTCTAAATTTGGTGACTACAATAGATTTCTAACTTATATTAAGCAGTCGTGCCTTAAAATTAGGTCTTTACTCTAACTTTATTAATTTAGTTTAAAAGAAAATTAGTTAAATCAATTTTTATTTATGTTGCTAAAGAAGATGATAAAAAAGCCTTAATTTAGCAGATGTAGCGGAAAATAGTGGGGCTTAAAGCTAGTCTACTTTTTAAAAGCGCTAAAATGGAAAAATGTAGCGGTCAAAGTGCGCTGCACGCTATAATAGGGATTTTGCGAGATTTTAGCGAGGCTTTAACTACACAGAGAATTATATATTTATAGCCTAGTTTGAATGATATTTTATGTATGAATATATTATTATCATCATTATTATCATTTAAACATAGTCAAATAAACAATAAAGAAATGCATTTATTTTATTCTAAATAAATTTCTAACATATATTTTGACCACACAAAGAAAATGTAATGATATAATCAGTTAGAAGCTGTTATGATTGTATTAGAAAGGTGCATTATAGCTGTATCGGTCAAATGTAGCTACGACTGCATCTTACAACTGCAATTATAACTGCATCACTAAGTTCAGAGTGGAAAGATTCAAAATTTGATTCGGGGCTTGAGCTAGTGATTTCTTATGCAATTAGTGAGTGTGAAAGACATATTGTGCTTTATGATCACCTTTATGCTCTAGTTTCAATATTCATTATCAAACATGGGTTAAGGCTTGATTTAAGATAAAAGTAGAATCTTTGAATGATAATTGTGTTGATGAATATTTGGGTTATATAACGAATCAATCAAAATATATAAGAATGTGATGAGTATGATAATTTATGTTGTTGTATTATGTTGAGTGCCATTGGTATTCATTGTATTTAAACAAGTAGAAACTACATTAGGATGAAAGAGAATGAGGTTGTATGGTGGTTGTGTATTTACACTCACGTGGTTCTGTAGGTCGGTGCTCCATTTCTCAAGGTTATTTGTTGAGTTGCCACAAAGAAGAGGTACTCGTCTAAAATACAAATAACTTTAAAAACAGCCTTGAACACAAGTAGCGAGATGCGCACACAAAGTGTCGCACCGAGTGGAGCTAAGCATCAAGTGAATCGTCAAGAACGATCAATATATGAGTCATGGAGTGGAGGGAACGAAGGGTGTAACATTCCCCCTTCTGACCGCCTCCAGTCGGTAATTAAACCAACTCGAAACGTTCAAAAAGACGGATTGTTATTTAGTTTATGTAATTTAAACAGAATCAGCCACAGAAACACAGAATAATATTTCATGACTATAAATCTTTTCTTTACATACATCAGAGTTTATACAATTTATTTAAATTGATACAGCGGAATATCTCTTTAAATACAAAATTTCCTGAACTAAAATGATTCTTTTTCCCTCTCTCTCTAACTTTGCTGCTCGAAAATCTTCAAGCTGTAAAAATACTCGGTCTGACCCGAGTATTACATTCAAAAGAAAATAATACACAGGTCAGTCTAATTCAAACCAGTTATTAGTGCATAGAAGCAATAATAATTTAAATAGATGACAGTCACAATAATTCCCGTCTATCCAATCCTTTTAACAAAGAAATCGGATAACGAAAATTTTAACACTAAACAGTGTTAAACAATAAATCAGCAGATTTAAAACATCAACAGAGATAGATGCAAAGATTTCTAAATGGAGATGATTTAGAAAAGAATGGAATTGCCGAAAACGGCGATTAAAAACAAAAATCATCAAATCGATCCAAATCAAAATACGATTCAAAACAAGTGGAAATGGGCTCGACCAAAATTTCAATGATCACTGCAACAATGAATATGAACATACAACAGTGAATCATCTATAGACTCAAGGGACTACAGAAATGAAACAGTGAAATTCATCAATATACAATAAGAAGTGCACCAGTTTAGTATACGCAGTGAACACAAATGGTCAAGCTACAGGTGAAAACATGAAACAGGTAACTGAACAACAAAACAGTAACTAAACAAAGTCAAAGTATATAGGTGAATCAACTACAGGCTAGACAACTCAAAGTCAGGTACAAGTTACTATAGCAAGCATGCACACATATGAAGTGTTTCAAGTCCAAATGAACCAGTAATGAACAAGACTGGAATGAAGGCAACTGATCACATATATGTACAACAAAGTATCATCAACATAAGTGAACAAACAAGTTCAAGTAACTTCAAGTACATAAATGCACAGGTTAAAGTGACTCAAAAGAACAGAATGAATGCCTGTACAAATGCAACAACAAGGAAGTAAAGTCAAGAGACTCAAGTACAGACATACAAATGCATACAACTGTAGCACCAAAGTCTCGATTTAACACATGAACATGAAGATGCAACTCAGTGATGTTCAAATGACCAAACTCAAGACCAGGTCAAGGAAGCAAAATTATCAATGCAGACAAGAAGCAACTACAGGTTCAAAGTGGAATGAAGACTACAAGGACAACACATATATACATATATAGATGTATGTATACACATGTTTTCAGTACATAATTCAAAGAGCACATGAACACAACAGCATCAATACAAATGCTACAGTGCAGACATCAATCTACCTGGCAACAATGATGAATCAACAAATGCAGTACTCAAGTAATAGTCAAAAGTATCATGTACAAGTCTACAAATATCACATGTATGGTGTCAAGTGAAGCTCGGTAGAGACCAAACTATTACAAATGCAACATATTCAAGTTGATACAAATGCACAGTTACAGTTCAACAAGACAAGTGTATCAGTAACTCAACATCACAATATCAGGAACACAGAGCAACAGAATAAACAGACTCAACAGATATCACAAGAGATACAAGTGAAGCTACAACATAAGCATCAACAAGCATAGGTGAATGTGCAGACTAGAGTGATATATGTAACAGTGACTTAAGAAGCATATAGATCATTAGAATGCAATTACAGTGGCTACAGAACAGGGGGAACTCAATGCAGATGTTAAGCAAGTCGAATCCGATGCAGCATAATAAACAGTCGTGAATGACCAGTGGGGTTTAAACATATCACAGCAGTAAACAAGTCAAGATGATCAAATTTGTCAAAACCATATGTTTGAAAACAGGAAAGTTTTTTTTTTAAATCATTGAAACAAAAATTTATGATTTAGGAAAGTATCAAGACTGGTTAAAATCAAAGAACGAACGTTCAAGAATCAAAACCGTGACTCAAAAGGAATTTCCAGAAATATCAAAACATAATAAAGGAAAGAATCGGCAATGTGAATAACACGTTTAATCAAATCAGAAGTCTATAAAAAGGAACCCAAATCATCATCGACAGCAGGGTGGACAACAGAGCAAAGCAAGAAATCCATGAATTCGAACAAGTCAAAACAAATCACGGCTTTCGATCAAACTCAAACGACCGAGCAATTTAACGACAAATTCAGTGGCATCAAAACAAAAATCATAATGCCGAGCATAGTTGGATTAGATGTGAGGGTCACTCACCTTTTTGATGAAGCGGTCGCGAGCGAAGAACGGAAGTCGAATTGGATGTGAGTGTCGAGAACACTCACCTTAGCCACGATGTTTTGGAGCAGTCGAAGCCAAAGTCCAAGTCGCCAGAGAATCGATCGCCTTTGATTTGAACGAAGCCCTAACTAATTGGAGACGAGGAAGATCGAGCCGCCACCATTTTCGTTCGTCTTCGATTTATTTTTCTTAGGGTTACGAATGAGAAAAAGGGGAACGGGTATAGGGTTTATAGATGAATACGAATAAGGGCCGGGTTTACCAAATCACTACATCAAAGAAAATGTGGGCAGTATTAATTTCAAAGTCCACTTAACCCTAGCTCAAATTTTTAAATTCAAATATGTTCTTCATATTTTAAACTTGGCCAATTCGAACAATTTCACAATTTAAATCAAAATTTAATTCAATTATTAATTTTAAATAGTTTAAAATTTTGGGATCGTTACAAAGGGGAACGACCAAAATCCCCTCCAGCTAAAAAAGAATGGTCTGCTATGGTTGGATACGAGCGACCAATCGACTGGTCCTTGTGCTTGTTTGGAGAGATCATCATAAATTATTAAGGTATGGCGTTCACGATACATACAGAATCCAACACATGGCAGAACTAATATAAGTCATTTTGGAATGTATTCATTTGACTAGTTAGGACTAACTGGTTGATTGAAAAAGTAATCAGTCGACTAGTGGGAACTAATTAGTCGATTGAACGGGTGGTCAACTAATTCTTTGATCCAACCAGTCAATTGATTAGTTGAGCAATTATTTCATCAACTGGGTAGAATTGGTGATGAGGTCTGAAAAGACTCAACGACATGGCAGAGTTTGGGAAGCGTTGAATGATGCTATACAACGTGGAGGCTAACTTGTTGCTTGCAATGCGTTTCCGTTCTTATGATAATTTTTATAGACTCATCAGGTAATGTTCGAGATGAGATGACAATGATATTCGACATACATTTCCATATGACATATTTTATATATGGAATGAGTCTGTATTCTTAGCTATGACCTTAGTACTTGAAAGTGCTAGATTATTGGTTATGGAAGGCGTTGCTATCTCTGTCGGGCGTATTCGTGTGATGTCGAGTCAAAGGTAGGAGAAATACTATATTAGTAATAAGGACTTTTTTATCTTGAGTCCTCATATGTAACTCAAATGGTAACTATGTTGCACGTGACATATCGATTCGGGTTGCATATGATCAAAGGTAGTGGTGCGAATGACTTAGTGCATCATCGTATTGCTATCAGATTAGTTACCGTGCTTGATTGGCCTCGACCTTATCATGGGGCCTAAGGTCCGCTACCCTAGAGGGTTGGACCTAAGCCAGCCTGTAGTGGAAGTTATGAGTGAATTCCAAAAAAATTCCCTTATTGGATCTTTAATGGGCCTATGAATTCTAGTTAATTTAGAACATTTCTAAATTTTATTTAAATAAAATCTTTTATTTTATTTAAATTTATAAATTGATAAACCTTTATTTAATTTATGTTATGATATGTATGTATGTATGTATCATATACACATATATATGGATGTACATGTGTAACATATCAATCTGTGCAAGGTATAACATGCCCATGTATAGATGTTGGGATTTACATCGCAACTGACACATTAGCTCATCCAATATGCAAATATACATTATTCAAATATATGTATGTATGTATATACTATTATTTATATATAAAGATTACATATATATATATATATTAAGTTTTGTTTAAATAATTTTATATACTTATATAAATGTGTATATAAACGTGTGTATATATAGTCATATGAATAAAATATTAATATAATATATACATATTATGTAGTAGATTTATATAAATAAATTATTTATAAATATTGAATAATTTTTTTTTGAAAACACATTGAACTTTTAAAAGAATATTCTTACTACAACTTCATAACAAACTCTTTACAAAGATGCATTTGATCGTCCTTAACATTTAAGAGCATCAAATATGTTGCACTTTGTGTAAACAGATCAAACTGACATTTCAGTGATCGATTTCTTAGATTTATATTATAGTTTTGGTCTTGTGTTACACTTAACACAGTGCAATCCTTTTGTAATCAATCAAATTGAATACTTAATCTCACAGAACTGTTTATTAGCTTATTTCGAATGAACTAACTTCATCGAAGTATTGTAAATTATGACTGTGACCGTTCCCCATATAACACTTATATGCAATAGTGTATGGATCAAATATCTATAGTCTTGTATTGACTTTAGAGTTCGAAACTCACAAAATGCAACACACGGTCTAGACCAAATAAACGTGCAAGTGACCAAATTACGAATGTATTTAATAGTTTTAAATTCAGGTGATTGCATGGGTGTTGAAACGTTAGCATGCAATAAGCATTTATTAGTAAGTATATTTTATATTTCTATTTGTCAATCTTTAATTCAGTTCATTTGCATATCTTAACTGATAAACATTTTATCAATTATATTACATGCACAAATTTAACAATGTAGACTTTTATAACATTATATGGCATATGTTCACACAATATAAGAAATGTTAAATATTATCATTTCATTTTTCTAATAAGACTATCACTAGTCTTTTATGTTTCCCCAAATCCTAAGACAAAACAAAGAAGTCTTTCGGCTTCACGAGTAGGTGTCAGGACTTATCCGTCTTGGAATATCAACCTTAAGTTTTCTCAACAAGCCATAGCTCAATGGACAATGGATAACTCCTAATCAATTGTATCATATACGACCCCGACCCTTTGTACTTTGTCCTAATTTCACTTCGACCTTGAGTTTGCTCAACAAATCAAAAAAAATAAGCCACTCGTACCTACCATATCACGACGGCCTAAGTATAGTATATGTACCTTGAGTTTGCTAAATAAATAAATATAGTTATCTTACCTCGTCTACTCAATAATAACTACATAAACATCCCTAGCTTGAGGTTGCTCAACAACTAAGGAGTATGCAAGTAATTTATTAATATATATGGTAGAGGACAACATTATATCGAAGATTCATAATCTTCAATATATTTTACTAAGTGATATCAACTTGTGGAATAATGTATTTCTTTTGAATACCCTCGTGATTCAAGTGTCAAATACATCAAAAATCATGGTATACGTACATTTATGTATGTATTTATTTCTTAAGTCTAATTAGGGTTTCTTAATGTTCCACCTTTAATTTATGCATTCATATTATATAAGTTTTATTATTATATAGCTTTTATATTTCATATTACTTATGTAATAGTCTTGTGTATAATATCATATTAATTAAATCTTATTTAATTAATTTTAATTAATTAACATTTTAATTAATTTTATATTATTTTAATATAACATTTATATTAAATATTTATTATATACTATAACCTTTATAGTATAACACATACATCATATATATGTGTATATTATATAATTAATTAAATTAGTTTATTTAATTAAACAATTTTAAGTAAATTTATATTAGTTTCGAAATTCATTTATATACATACATGTATATTTATGTTAATTTAACATTTTAAAATAACATAACATATATCATAATATAAAATACATGTATATATTTAAAATTAACTTATTAAATTAATATATTTTATTAACAAATTTTATAAATTTCCAAATTAATTTATATTAGTTTTCAAACATTTTGAAAATTTTCATTATATTATAACACTTATAACATTTATAATTTAACTTTTAAATTTAAAAATCTTATATTTTCAATTTTCAAAACAATTTTAATTTATATTATAACATTTATAATATATTTCTTATTTTAAATTAAAAATTTTATTTTTAATTTCAGAACAATTTTGAAACTAGCCCAAGGCCCAATTAAAATTGGACCTTTTTTATTAGGAATTATCTTTTGAGCTTATCTCATCATTTCGGACCAGGTTAGTAGCCAAGTAGGGCAAAGTATTTGCTTATCCAAACCCAACCTTGATACCACTTTTCTAGACATCCTACTATATGAGTAGGCCTTAATTAGTTAATCCTAACGTGACTAACTTAGACTGCATAGGCTATTGGGCTCTGATATCATTGTTGGAACTGGATCAACTCACAGCGAGGTTAAATAATTAAATAAATCAATTAAAGGTTAATTTATTAAATGAATATACACATATATAAGATATATGTGTAATACTATAAAGGTTACAATATGTAACAAATATTTAATATAAATGTTATATTAAAATAGTATAAAATTAATTAAAATGTTAGTTAATTAAAAATTAATTAAATACAATTTAATAAATATAATATTATATAAAAGACTATCATATAATTGGTATGAAATATAAAAGTTGTATAATAATAAAACTCATATAATATGAATGTATAAACTAAAGGTGGAACATTAAAGAAACCCTAAATAGACTTAAGGAATAAACACATATGTAAACGTACGTATATCATGATTTTTGATGTGTTCGACACTTGAACCACGAGAGTATCATAAGATATACATTATTCCATAAGTCGATATCACTCAATATAGTATAGATTATGAATTTTCAAATTTCAATATAATGTTGTCCTCTACCATATATATATTAATAAATTACTTGCATGCTCCTTAGTTGTTGAGATGACTTAAGTTGGGGATGTTATGTGTAGTATTATTCATATATTGAATAGATGTGGTAAGATAACTATATGTATTTGTTGAGCAGACTCAAGGTAAGTATACTATACTTAGACCATCGCGATACAGTAGGTATGAGTGAATAATTTAGTTTCGATTTGTTGAGCAGATTTAAGATCGAAGTGGAATTAGGCAAGGTACCAAAGGGCTAGGGGATGTATATGATACAACCGATAAGGAGTTATCCATCATCCGTGGATCTATCACTTGTTGAGATGACTCAAGGTCAGAATTCCATGACGGATGAATCCTAACACCTACTAGTGAAGTCGAAAGACTTCTATGTTTCGACTTAGGATTTGGTAAAACATAAAAGACTAGTGAGAGCCTTATTAGAAAAATAAAATGATAACATTTAACCTTTCTAATATTGTAAGAACATACGCTATATAATGTAATAATAATCTGCATTGATAAATTTATGCATTGAATATGGTTGATCAATTATTTATCAATTAAGATATGCAAATGAACTGAATTAATAACTAACAAATAGAAATATAATATATATACTTACTATCAAATGCTTCTTGCATGTTAATGTTTTCTATACCAATGCAAGTACCTAATTTTACAACTACTTAATACATTCATAATTTGGTTGTTTACGTGTTTATTTGGTCGAGACCGTGTATTGCATTCTACAAGTTCTGAACTCTAAAGCAATACAAGACTATGGATATCTGATCCATATACTATCATATATAAGTGTTATATGGGGAACGGTCATAGTTCGTAATGTACGATACTTCGATGAAATTTTTTCATCCGAAATAAGCAAATAAACCGTAGTACGAGATCAAATACTCAATTTGGTTGATTATGATAAAGATCGCATTGTGTTAAATGTAATACAAGACCAAAACTACAATATAGATCTAAGGACTCGATCATTAATGTAACGACCCGGATTTTTAGCCATCGAATATTGGGAAATTAACTGATTTAAATTATTGGAATATAATTTTTTAGTAGTCGAATGGATAAATTTTCTGACAAATAAAATGTCTGAATATGATAGAAATTTTATATATACATATATAAACTCCACCATTAAAAATTTAAGATGGAATATCCATAAAAGTATATATAAACGTATATACACACACACACACATAAGCTTTATGATAATTAAAAATATACAAGTATATAAGTAATATATATGTATATATGCCTATATGAAGTAATGTATAAGAACAATGCATATGGAAATATAAATATCTATATGAAAACATGTATAATATAGGAAGATATATGTATATGTGAGTGTAACAAAATATATTTATAATATGAAAATATATGTATATGATGACAAGAAGATATATATAAGTAGTTATATATGTTATAAAAAGTGTATATGTATAGAGGTAAAATATGAAGTAATATATATATATCCATGTGAATGTATGCATATCTATATATGTATACAAATGAATATATATATATGAGACATCATCATGGAAGACATCAAATTCAAAGCATACAAAACATTGAGTCAAAGTCAAAACAAAATCAAAGTCAAGCTTTAAATCAAATCAGCATATAATATATCTAATCACCATAAGAAATCAAATCAGTAAAAAAATAAAATAAAAATGAGAAGGAAATCTCAGCATGTACATGTGTTAGCTTGCTCTGTACACTTCATCCCCCTATATACATATATGTGGCCGAGCATATGTTTGTTCAGGGTTATATAAAAAAATATCAAACAAAAAGAGGATCAAGATATATAAAAGCTTGAAGGAGGAATACATAGCAGCGGTTCATAAATTCTTTATAAACTGTAAGTAAAACTTATTTCTTTACACTATAATCTTTGTTATAATCTTGGATATAGGAATAGTAGTGTTGTTTGATAAGTATGCTTATACAGCAATATACACACACACACACACACACACACATATATATATATATATATACTTGTATGTGAATATATGTTAAGTTATAACCAGAGAAACCCAGATCTGTACATCTTTTTCCATACCTCTACTCTGTATATTGACAAGAAAAATGTTATGTTAGCTTCTAAATTTCCTATCTCTCAACCTAATTAGTTTTAGGTTACAGTTTAAAAAGAAAAGTTGTTTGTTTATGGATGTACCTTGTTCTAAAAATGGTTTGGTTGAATATTATTAAGTATAGAGGTTGAAAAATGTAGTTTACAGTAAGTTAACCCAATTTGTAAAAAATTCGAATATCTTATTTTACTCTTTTGCTTATATAAACTTGATCGTCGTGTGAAATGATGAATTTTGGAGGTTGTTTCACGATTTTTAATCACGTATGTGATGAGATAAAAGAAGATGAACGTAATTTGGTCTTTGACCAAATTACGGCGAAGCAGTTGATGGTGGAGGTCAGAATTTGGGCAGAAGGAAGCTCGGAGGAGGGAGAACTCGGGAAAAATGGCGTTGTATTTTATAGAGTGGCGTGGTGGTTGGTCGGAGGTGATATAGGGTTTGGAGGTGGAGTTTGTTCGTGTTTGGTTGTCGTTGGATGGTGGCGTCGTGAGGGTTTCTAGGCATGCGGTATGAGGGGAAAAGGAAGAGGGAAGTGTAGCGAGGCTGCTGGCGAAGTTCGGTGGATGATAGTGGTCGGAGGTGGCTGGACGAGGTGGAGAAAGGGAGGCGAGTTCATTCTAGAAATCGGGTTGAGTTCGAGTTTTGGAATCTGGGTTTGTCGTGGAAAAATTGAGGTGATCAGTGGATTTGGAGGTCAGAGGTGACGTAGGGGAATGGCCAAAGGTGGACGACGAGTTGTCACCGGCGTGTGCACGTGCACGGCGAGGTGGTGCAGGTCGAAAAACAAAAGAAAGATGAAGAAGGAAAGAGCAATAGAAAAAGAGAAGAGAAAGAAGGGATGGTTGTTTGTTCTTTGGATTTGGGCCGAAGGGCCGGGCCCTTGCTTTTAAAAAAATATATAGATATATATCATACCAATGGTTCTCATTTTTAAAACCTATTACCCCTTTTAAGCAACTATTTTCTTTCATAAATTTTAACAATATAGGGACTTATATTTTTATCCTACTACTAAAAAGTTTATGCCTATTTAACTTATTAAGTTTTGATAATATGATGGAATTAAATTAATTTCTAAATAATTAAAGTAAATAAACAATTTAAACTTTAAATTGATTAAATCCTATGTTAGCTTATATAAGATAATTACTGATGAACTTCTAAAATTTAATTAAATTAAAAATAAATAGTTCTGTAATTAATTTTATTTATAAGTAAGCAGGAAAAAAATATTTAATTTTGTTTTAAATAAATAGATGATGGGTTAAGATTGGTTAATATAGGCTATAAATCGGTAAATTATTCAGGATATTTGTTTTGACTTTATTTCTCTTGAGTATTTATTTCAAATTATTCTGTGCCTGTGATACTAAGTAACCAAATGAATTTAATGACTGGAATAGAAACGTTGAGATGTTTTATTAGAAATAGATATCTGTAATAAATTTCCATATGTGAATATTGTCACCCTAAATATTAATTATTATTTTAAAACAATTTACCCTTTTAAAATTTATTGCTTGGATTCGAAGAGACGGGAATCAGATATTAGTGATATCCAGAACCACTTCGATTTGAAAAATCACTACGAACCTTTACGGGTTTGGTTTTAGAGTTTAATATGCTGGAATTGTATTAATTTAACAAATTCAACCATTTTAAATAAGTAACTGTACTTAGACATTATTATAATATCGATGGATTTCTACAGAACTGTTTTGGTTACAATCTAATAAAAACTCATCGTGTCCTACGAGTTACCTTGGTTCAAAGATTTTTATAACTTAAGTATTTTCAAATTAAGTGGGTTTACGCACGTTGGGTTCCAGCCTGACTCGGGTGTTACTTTATTGTAATGCTCGGGTCAGACCGAGTATTACAGAATTTCAAGTTAGGACGTTTTGGAGCTCAGGAGACGAGCTGGATGGCAGAGATGTATTGCACGTATTTGAATATATTTCGATGTGTATTGTAGGCTGTATATTCAGCATTAGGGACAAGTTATTATAACTGTCCAGATTTATTGTTGATAATTGTACTCTGATAACTTGTATGTATATTAGCAGTTACCACTTTTTTGTGTATAAAATGCTATTATTGTATATTATATTTTGTTCCACTGCGATCATGAGATTCTATGCGGTTATTTCTTTTTCTTCTTCTATCTCCTTTTCTTCTTAAACCCTAACAACTCGGTATTTTCGGCACTCGATTGCTCGGCACTCTATAAAGTGAACGTATTAGTGTCGATTTTCGGCGGTCAAAAATCGCCCGGTCGTTACACGTGGTATCAGAGCTGAAGGTTAAGCGAGAACCTTGGCTCTGGTGGGGATTTACTCATTAGAGATAGGGTCGGTAGTGCCCTAGAATGAGTTGAGGGTATTGTATGTGAAGGCGTACTTGTTATTTTCTTATATAATGATTTTAGAAATGATTTTAAAATAATTTTTATATAAGATTTTATTTTGATATAAATGGAAAATAATTTTTTCTGAATTATTATAGTATATTAAGGTGATTGGATGTTGTTATTATCATAATCAAATAAGATTATAAGATTTAAGTGGTAATATATATATATATATATATATAACCAAATTGGAATTTGGGTAAGAATAAATTATACAAATAAGTTAAGCTAAAAGTACACTCAAACCAGAATCTAAAATCTCGGAAATTTTGAAAGTGTTTTGAAATGAAATAAGTTTACCATGGTTATATTTTATATTTAGAAATAATTTTCAGGAAATTATTATGGAATATATGGTGTGTTTGGTTTTTAGATATGATATTGATTATTATCATAAATTGGGTGTTGTGTCTTAATAAAGGATGTTTATACAGAATAAACAATGATAAAACAGAGTGAAATGTTTAAGGAAGTGAGATTGTATAAGCTTAATTTGTAAGCATGACTTATAAATTAAAATGAATTTAAATCGAGAAGTTTTGAATCTAAGTCCCAAAAATTTTGAAATGTGTTTCAAAGTGTTTAAGGAAATAATAAATATTAAAAGGGAAGGAATTTGGTTTGGATGGAAACCAAGGTTGGTTTAAAGTTTAAAGTGAATTGATAGGTGAATGGGATATATATATATATATATATATGATTTCAAAGTTGATTTGGAACAAATAGTTGGGTGTTTGAATTCTGAAATTCCCTAGGAATGTGGAGTATAACCCAAAGAAAAATAAGTTTTTGAACTTATAAGTGGGAAGTGATATTAATAAGAGTTGGATTTGGAATGTAAAAATTTAAATTGAGTAAGTGGATTGGATAAATTGGGAATTAGCTCAGGCCAAGTTAAACTAGTTTTGAACTTATAATCTGGAATTAATTTTTCTGGGTGAAGTTGAAATTTAACTTATGGGAGCTAAATAAATTAAAATGAAAGGAAAGGGTATAAATTTGAGGAAAAGTTGAAAAAGAAGTTAAGCATGTATAAATGGTTTCAAACGATTTTTGAAACAAAAACGGGTTACGAATTCTGGAAAATTGAAATGAACCAGATTATCAAATTAGTGGATTAAATTATAAAAATGGTCGAGAACAAATAGAGGAATATTTAGAAATCGGAATAAAGCTAAAATTCGACTAATCAAGGTCTTAATTATAGGTTAGGAAGTCCAACTGGAATCTAGTCCAAGTTGTAAGAGATGGAAAAAGGAGAAGAATGGAAGGCAAGACGAAGGAAGCGGAAAGCAGTTGCACGTAAGGCACGGGAAGAAGCAATACTAGAACATGAGAAACATGCCAGGGAAAGGGCTGGAACAGGTCCTTATGATGATGTCATATGCTATAGATGTCGCAGTAAAGGACATTATGTAGCTAAGTGCAGTAAGCCGAGGAAGGAAAAGAATGAAGAAGTCAAACGGTTTCGCTCTAAGATTGTACGCTTTAAGTGTCGAAAGACAGGACATTTTCTAAACCATTGCCCTAAAGTGAGGAAGGTGAAACATAAACCCATGGTACCAGTCGATGGATCAACCATTTGCTATCATTGTAAAATGATGGGACACATCGCTAGGGATTGTCCCAAGAGACGGAAGAAAGAGAAAGTTGTGGAACACCCTGCGGGAGGGGTGAAAATTATCCAGGAAGTTGGGGGTATAAAATTCTTTAGTGGCAAATGCAATAAGTGGGGACACTCTGTTATGGATTGCATGGACGGGCTTGGCATGTTGGTAGGAAGTCCTTAAGGAAGCTTTATGAAGGATGCTAGGACCCTGTTCTTTTCTAAAACCCTAGGTAGTTGTTAAGGCGTCTAGATTTATGACCTTTTGTAAAACCTTGTATGGATAAATAGATGCGGTGTTTGAACTCATTAGTGTTGTAGTCTATCGATGTTGTGAAATATTTTGTAGAAATACGATCTAATATAAAATCTCTTTTTATATGGATTTGAACAAAAATTTAAATCACCTAATTACTAGTGTGCAAATTGAAATCTGATTTGAATTGGAAGATTGAAATTTGAATCAGTTTGACCTTGAAACTATTTTCGAATAAATGATTTTGATATAAACTGTTTAAATCTATCTTCTTAAATATTCAAATTTATTTTGATTTTCCAAGCTATTTTACTATACAAACCATTTTTGAAAACTCAAAACTATCTTATACTAATTATTTAGCTATTTTAAACTATTCAAGCTATTTCTAAATTCAAATTGGTCAAAGTGAAAATTGTTTATATTTAAATTGTGGATTTAAATACGAATTGGGATAAATTGAAGTACTAAATCGAATGGAAATTCGAAGCAATTCTAAATTGGAACCGAAATCGAGATATTGAGGGAAAAATGATTTTTGAAGTGAAATAGTATATTTTGAGTAAATATGATGATTTTAAAATGAAGATTGAATAGTTGCTATAACTGAAACTTACTTTGTAGGAAGTAAGAAATGTACAAATAACTTTGAAAGGTAATATATATGTATATAGTATGACCCCTATGAGATTCGAAACTTATAGTAGGAGATCCACTGGGTGGTTCTACCTAAGAATCCAAAGGGTGGGTTCAATGTGAATTGGGATCCCAGAGGACGTCCGGACAAAACTCAATGAGTTCCTGATGATCATTTGTTGGGTAGCGTAAGTCGAGTGGTGCCGATGCCTACAGTTACATGGGTTTTGCCGTGATGGCAACGTAACCTTTGTTTAACTGTGTTCTATCGCAGTTCCATAGCATAAATCAGGCGACAGTGATTGCCTATGATCTACGTTTGATTTCGCTAGGATAGCGACGTAACATCGGTAGATTGCGATCTATGTAGTTTGGTTCCATAGCGTAATTCGAGTGGTAGCGAGTACCAACAGTCTGCACTGGGTTCCACTGGAACAGTGACACAACTTTGTGTAGCTTGCGATCTATGTGGTATAGTTTCATTTGACAGCGTAATTTAAGGGGCAGTGATTGCCTACGGACTACTTACGGTTTTGCTGTGATAGCAATGCAACCTTGTTGTAGCTGCGATCTATGGTGTTTCCATGGCGAAAGTCGAGAGGTGCGGATGCCTACGGTTTTCTTATGGTTTCGTCGGGATGGCGACGTAATCATCGAGTTAACTACGATCCATGGTGGTGAAGGGGGATGATACTTTCCATAGCATTTTCGAAAAGAAGTTTTTCAAGTATTTTCACTAGGTGTTGAAAACGGGTCTACTAAGTACTTATAGATTTTCAGTCCTGCGCTTGATCAACGTATGACTAAATTTTTGTAAGAACAAGGATGGACCTGTTAAGACATCGAGTTATGAAAAATATTTTTTAAAAATAGTTTGGTAATACAATGGGATTTAAAGTGTTTTAAAATGTATAGTAAAAGAGTAAGGAGTTAAATGTTAAAGATGATTGATTAAATAATACACATCAAAAATTCAAATTCTCGTTTCATTCCTTTTCAAGAATGAAAAGTTCTAAGGAGGGAGGAATGTAACGACCCGGATTTTTAGCCATTGAATATTGGGCAATTAACTGATTTAAATTATTGGAATATAAATTTTTATTAGTCGAATGGATAAATTTTCTGACAAATAAAATGTCTGAATATGATAGAAATTTTATATATACATATATAAACTCCACCACTAAAAATTTAAGATGGAATATCCATAAAAGTATATATAAACATATATATATAATATACACACAAGCTTTATGATAATTAAAAATATACAAGTAATATATATGTATATATGCCTATATGAAGTAATGTATAAGAACAATGCATATGGAAATATAAATATCTATATGAAAACATGTATATTATAGGAAGATATATGTATATGTGAGTGTAACAAAATATATTTATAATATGAAAACATATGTATATGATGACAAGAAGATATATATATATATATATATAAGTAGTGATATATGTTATAAAAAGTGTATATGTATATAGGTAAAATATGAAGTAATATATATATATATATATATCCATGTGAATGTATGCATATCTATATGTATACAAATGAATATATATATATATATATATATGAGACATCATCATGGAAGACATCAAATTCAAAGCATACAAAACATTGAATCAAAGTCAAAACAAAATCAAAGTCAAGCTTTAAATCAAACCAGCATATAATATATCTAATCATCATAAGAAATCAAATCAGTAAAAAAAATGAGAAGGAAAATCTCAGCCTGTACATGTGTTAGCTTGCTCTGTACACTTCTTCTCCCTATATACATATATGTGGCCGAGCATATGTTCGTTCAGGGTTATATAAAAAAATATCAAACAAAAAGAGGATCAAGATATATAAAAGCTTGAAGGAGGAATATATAGCAGCAGTTCATAAATTCTTTATAATCTGTTAGTAAAACTTATTTCTTTACACTATAATCTTTATTATGTGCTTGGATATAGGAATAGTAGTGTTGTTTGATAAGTATGCGTGTACAACAATATATATATATATACTTATATGTGAATATATGTTAAATTATAACTAGAGAAACCCAGGCCTGTACAACATCTTTTTCCTTACCTCTGCTCTATATATTGACAAGAAAAATATTATGTTAGCTTCTAAATTTCCTATCTCTCAACCTAATTAGTTTTAGGTTGCAGTTTAAAAAGAAAATTTGTTTGTTTATGGATGTACCTTGTTCTATAAATGGTTTGGTTGAATATTATTAAGTATAGAGGTTGAAAAATGTAGTTTGCAGTAAGTTAACCCAATTTGTAAAAAAATTCGAATATCTTGTTTTACTCTTTTACTTATATAAACTTGATCGCCGTGTGAAATGATGAATTTTGGAGGTTGTTTCACAATTTTTAATCACGTATGTGATGGGATATAAGAAGATGAAACCAAATTACGGCGAAGCAGTTGATGGTGGAGGTCGGAATTTGTTCAGAAGGAAGTTCGGAGAAGAGGGAACTCAAGAAAAATGGCGTGGTATTTTATAGAGTGGCGTGGTGGTTGGTCGGAGGTGATATAGGGTTTGGAGGTGGAGTTTGGTATGTTGATACATGAAGATTTTGATCAATGACAATGTGCTTCAACAAAAAGGAAGAGATATATGCAAAATCAGAGGAAGATCGATGAAGACCAAAGTATAAACATAAGTATGATTTTTATAGGTCTAAAGTCTAGATTATTTGTTAAAATCTATCCTCAAGAGATTTGCACGAACACTAAAACACATTCATAAAACTTCATTTTTATTCACATGTTCACTGTGCATACTTTTATAGTTCAGTCGACTGAACAGGTATGGACAGTCGACTGAAACTGGCACACATTTACAAATATGCACAGTTTCAGTCGACTGAATTTCCTGCCCAGTCGACTGAAAGCATTCCTGAAAATTTCTCTTCATATTTTTAGTCAACTGAATTTCCTGCTCAGTCGACTGAATCTGTAACTGCGAATTTTCTCTGAATAGACACCTTCCTCTTCTCAAGAGTTGCAACCATTCTCCAATGGAAATGGAAGCATCTCTTGTCTGCAACCTTTGGCAACACATGCACCTTTTCTACAAGAATAAATACATGATTCTAACATCATTCAATTCACGAATTCTAATTGCTTTAATCTTTCTATTTTCTTGAATATACTTTCAGATTTCTTAAGTTTTAAAAAGCAATCAAAAACCACTTCAATTGCTTGAATCTCTGTTTTAACTATAACACCTTTTGATTCATAGCAATTCACATTTCCTAAATCTTCACAAACACTTTGAATACTCTCGAAGATAAGATTATAGGAAAGTTGTACTCAATTTGACTCATTAGTGTTATCAAGAACACAACAAGTCAGAAATACTTTTAGTATCTAGTTGAAGTCCTCTTCGGTAGTTGAGGCAAAAAATCTCGTTCGGTTGTTCGGGTAAGTTGTAAACCTATTCCTCCGGGTTAAGTGAGGGTTGTTGGTTAGTTGAATTCCTAAGAGGAGCTTAGGGACTGGACGTAGGACAAGAGGTCCGAACCAGTATAAAGTCTTGGTGTCTACTTTACTTATAGCATATTACTATCTACCTAGACCATTTCATTATTCCATATTATATGATCCTACCGCATAGACTCTTTCAATTGGTATCAGAGCAAGGCCGTCCTATAACCATAACACCATTATTTGACATATTGATAATATGGAAAACAACACAAGCACAACATCTACCTATAACTCTACATTTGCAGAAGGACAATCTACTCAAAGACCCCTTCTATTCAATGGACTAAACTATAATTATTGGGCTACAAGGATGAGGATTTATATGCAAGCAACAAGTTTTGAAGCCTGGAATGCAACACAAGTAGAACTCGCTGTACCCACAATGGAATATTCTACATGGACGCAAGCTCAGAAGAATGAAGTTAGTGCAAATGCCAAAGCTATGAATATGCTATTTTGTGCTTTAGACAGAAATGAATTCAATCGTGTTAGCATTTGTACTACTGCACATCAGATATGGAGTACACTTAAAACCATACATGAAGGCACAAACAAGGTTAAACAAACAAAGATCTCCATGCTAAAGAACCAGTTCCAAAACTTTAGAATGCGACATAATGAATCCATCAATGACATGTACTCAAGGTTTCAAGATATTCATCATGCCTTAATAGGACTAGGAGAAAAATACACGGATTTTGATATTGTATCTAAAGTTCTAAATTCACTCACTGATGAATGGGAGAGAAAAGTCTTAGCAATCGAAGAAGCAAACGATCTATCTACAATGAAACCAGAAGAATTAATTGGAAACCTTATGTCTTATGAAGTTAACATGCAAGCTAAGAAAGATCAAACACAGGAAAGAAAAAATGTGGCTTTTCACGCAGAAAAGGAAGAATCAGAGTCTGAAGATGAGGATCTAGAATTTATTGCCAAAAATTTCAAGAAATTCTTAAAATACAGAAAAGGAAATAAAAAGGTTTCAAAAAGAATTTCTTGAACAAACCTTCATCCTCAAATATGAAATGTTTTAATTGTCACAAGAAAGGTCATATGATAAAAGACTGTCCGGAGCTAAAGAAGGAGAATTAGAAAAACTTCAACAACAAGAATAAGAAAGACAAATGTAAAGAGAAGGCTTTTTCTGTCACATGGGACGATTCTGATTCAGATATTTCAGATAGTGATAGTGATAGCAACAATGAACAAGCAAATGTGTGCTTCATGGCTCAAGAATATGAGGTTAGTGATTTATCTTATGATGATTTAATTGATGTAAACACTGAACTTTTGAGCACAATAAAAACTCTTAAAAGGAAACTCAAGGAAACTCGTGAAAATCAAAACAAAGCTGAATTTGAAAGAGATATGTTAAAAGTTGAAAAGAAAATTCTAGAAGAACTTGAAAAAGTTCAAGAGTCTCTTTCAAATTCGGAAACTAAATTATCACTTTTAAGTCAAGAAATTGAAACTCAAAAGACAAAGAATGATATAATTGTTTCTGAAAATCATGAGTTAAAAACTAAGATTAGACAAGTTGAGTTAGAAAATAATAGTCTTCAAGCTAGATTAGATAACATCACTAAAAATGTCTCTGATTTTAACAAAGGAAGAGAAAATTTATCTAAGATTTTAGAAAATTCTCAATCCTCCTTAAATAAACATGGATTAGGATATAAAAAGAAGTCAAAAATTCCTAAAAAGGAAAATACAAATTTTAAGAGGAATATTGATTCAAAACAACAAATGTTATTAAGAGAACCTATTAGAACAAAAGAAGAAACTAAGATAGTTAAAATTTGGGTTCCAAAGACTAACAATATTTTAATTAGGAATAAATATATTAAAGCATTTATGGATAGTGTTCATAATAATAAAAATTGTATTTATAAAAAGGATACTGAACCAAATTGGGTTTGGTTTCCTAAGTTCTAACTTTTAGGACCCTATTGAAAGGTGGGTACCAATATTGTATTTATTTTCAGGTCCCACTCAAAAAGAAGAAATGGATACTAGACAGTGGTTGCTCAAAACACATGACCGGCGACAAAGATATGCTTACAAACATCACACACTTTGATGGTGGCTCGGTTACCTTCGGAGACAATTCAAAAGGCTATATCATTGGCAAAGGAGATATGAGCAATTACGGATACTCAGAACGAGAAGACTTCTATGATTGGGATAAAGATCAGTAATTTTTTTTATGGTTTGTTGATTGTTTTGACTTGTTTAAATCGTGCATCTATGCTACTTATGCAACTTTTTTATTGACTATGTTATTCTCTGATAATCTTAGAATTCTATTGTTCAGTGATTATTTTTTTATACTATACATCTATGATTATTACTTCCTTTTTGTCGATGACAAAGGGGGAGAAATCTATGTAGCTAATTTTGTTTTGTAGGAAAGATAAGTGCATACATTCAGGGGGAGAAAATTAGTAAATACATCTCTATAACACATTAGTGTTGTCATCAATAAAAAAGGGGGAGAATGTTGATACACGAAGATTTTGATCAATGACAATGCGCTTCAACAAAAAGGAAGAGATATATGCAAAATCAGAGGAAGATCGATGAAGACCAAAGTATAAACATAAGTATGATTTTTATAGGTCTAAAGTCTAGATTATTTGTTAAAATCTATCCTCAAGAGATTTGCACGAACACTAAAACACATTCATAAAACTTCATTTTTATTCACATGTTCACTGTGCATACTTTTATAGTTCAGTCGACTGAACAGGTATGGACAGTCGACTGAAACTGGCACACATTTACAAATATGCACAGTTTCACTCGACTGAATTTCCTGCCCAGTCGACTGAAAGCATTCTTAAACATTTCTCTTCATATTTTCAGTCGACTGAATTTCCTGCTCAGTCGACTGAATCTGTAACTGCGAATTTTCTCTGAATAGACACCTTCCTCTTCTCAAGAGTTGCAACCATTCTCAATGGAAATGGAAGCATCTCTTGTCTGCAACCTTTGGCAACACATGCACCTTTTCTACAAGAATAAATACATGATTCTAACATCATTCAATTCACGAATTCTAATTGCTTTAATCTTTCTATTTTCTTGAACATACTTTCAGATTTCTTAAGTTTTAAAAAGCAATCAAAAACCACTTCAATTGCTTGAATCTCTGTTTTAACTATAACACCTTTTGATTCATAGCAATTCACATTTCCTAAATCTTCACAAACACTTTGAATACTCTCGAGGATAAGATTATAGGAAAGTTGTACTCAATTTGACTCATTAGTGTTATCAAGAACACAACAAGTCAGAAATACTTTTAGTATCTAGTTGAAGTCCTCTTCGGTAGTTGAGGCAAGAAATCCCGTTCGGTTGTTCGGGTAAGTTGTAAACCTATTCCTCCGGGTTAAGTGAGGGCTGTTGGTTAGTTGAATTCCTAAGAGGAGCTTAGGGACTAGACGTAGGACAAGAGGTCCGAACCAGTATAAAGTCTTGGTGTCTACTTTACTTATAGCATATTACTATCTACCTAGACCATTTCATTATTCCATATTATACGATCCTACCGCATAGACTCTTTCATGGTCGTGTTCTGTTGTCGTTGGATGGTGGTGTCGTGGAGGGTTTCTAGGCATGCGGTATGGGGGGAAAAGGAAGAGGGAAGTATGGGGAGGCTGCTGGCGAAGTTCGGTGGACAACGGTGGTCGGAGGTGGCTGGACGAGGTAGAGATAGGGAGGCGAGTTCATTCCAGAAATCGGGTTGAGTTCGAGTTTTTGAATCTGGGTTTGTCGTGGAAAAATTGAGGTGGCCAGTGAATTGGGAGGTTGGAGGTGACGTGGGGGAATGGCCAGAGGTGGACGGTGAGTTGTCGCCGGCTTGTGCACGTGCACGGCGAGGTGGTGCAGGTCGAAAAACAAAAGAAAGATGAAGAAGGAAAGAGCAGTAGAAAGATAGAAGAGAAAGAAGGGGTGGTTGTTTGTTCTTTGGGTTTGGGCCGATGGGCCTGGCCCTTGTTTTTTTTAAATATATATAATACCAATGGTTCTCATTTTTAAAACCTATTACCCCTTTTAAGCAACTATTTTCTTTCAAAATTTTGACAATATAGGGACTTATATTTTTATCCTACTACTAAAAAGTTTATGCCTATTTAACTTATTAAGTTTTGATAATATGATGGAATTAAATTAATTTCTAAATAATTAAAGTAAATAAACAATTTAAACTTTAAATTGATTAACTTATATAAGATAATTATTGATGATTTTCTAAAATTAAATTAAATTAAAATAAATAGTTTTGTAATTAATTTTATTTATAAGTAAGCAGGAAAAAAATATATTTAATTTTGTTTTAAATAAATAGATGGTAGGTTGAGATTGGTTAATATAGGCTATAAATCGTTAAATTATTTAGGATATGTGTTTTGACTTGATTTCCCTTGAGTATTTATTTCAAATTATTCTGTGCCTGTGATACTAAGTAACCATGAATTGAATGACTGGAATAGAAAAGTTGAGATGTTTTATTAGAAACAGATATCTGTAATAAATTTCCATATGTGAATATTGTCACCCTAAATATAAATTGTTATTTTAAGACAATTTACCCTTTTCAAATTTATTGCTTGGATTCGAAGAGACGGGAATCAGATATCAGTGATATCCGGAACCACTTCGATTTGAAAAATCACTACAAACCTTTACGGGTTTGGTTTTGGAGTTTAATATGCTGGAATTGGATTAATTTAACAATTCAACCATTTTAAATAAGTAACTGTACTTAGACATTATTATAATATCGATGGATTTCTGCAGAACTATTTTGGTTATAATCTGATAAAAACTTGTCGTGTCGTACGAGTTACCCTGGTTCAAAGATTTTTATAACTTAAGTATTTTCAAATTAAGTGGGTTTACTCACGCTGGGTTCCAGCCTGACTCGGGTGTTACTTTAATCTAATGCTCGGGTCAGACCGAGTATTACGGAATTTCAGGTTAGGACGTTTTGGAGTTCAGGAGACAAGCTGGATGGTAGAGATGTAATGCATGTATTTGAATATATTCCGATGTGTATTGTAGGCTGTATATTCAGCATTAGGGACAAGTTATTATAACTGTAGATTTATTGTTGGTAATTGTACTTTGATAACTTGTATGTATATTAGCAGTTACATCTTTTCTATGTATAAAATGCTGTTATTGTATATTATATTTTGTTCCGCTGCGAGTGAGATTCTATGCTGTTATTTCTTTTTCTTCTTAAACCCTAACAACCCGGTATTTCCGAAACTCGATTGCTCGGCACTCTATACAGTGAACGTATTAGTGTCAATTTTTGGGGGTCGAAAATCGCTCGGTCATTACAGCTGATTTGTTAGTTTGATCAGTTTACGCAAAGTGCAACATGTTTAATGTCGTTAAATGTTAAGGATGTTTGAGTACACTTTGGTAAAGAGTTCATTATGATGTTGTAGTAAGGATTTTCTTTTGAATGGTTCGACTACCTTGAAAGAAAACGAATGTATAAGAGAATGTGTGATTAAGGGTATAATTGGGATGAAGAGTGAATAGCCACTTTTACTTCATTAAGAAACACCGAAAACAAAAATTGTAAAATATATTATTTGATACTTGATATTGGAATTAGAAATATGATTTCTGTTCCAAAATGTATTTTCATATAGAAAATTGTTTTCTATGAGATTTATTTCTTTGAGTTCAAGATATTTGATCAAAGAACTCCCTGCTTTAAACCAATTATAGCATACGAAATAAATAATCCATATTAAGTGAATAATGGACCTCCAAATTTAGTATGTTATTACAATAATGGTGGAAATAGTGAAATAGTGGGAGCAAGCTATTATAGCACTTATTGATTGCATCAAGTTACGAAAATTATTTCCGTAAAACATACAGAACATTATTTATGAAATAATGACTATTTTTACGTATCGACTGAAAAATAGACATAGTTATATTTCTATGAATATTCGTTATGAAATAAAACTATAATGTGGTATTTGTTTTCATGGCAAAAATTAACGCATTGGAAAATACTAAAGTATCTAAAATTATTTACAATTATTTTGGAATTATAGACTAAGACATACTATTAAGAAATAATTTTTATTATATGATTATGAATCATATGGTACTATTTAGTTATATCTCAAACAATTAAGGGTTATGCACCCATTTAGTGGGAATGTCATAAGAGTTGAAGAACTCTTTGGATTGATACATATAGATGTATGCAATCGTAAGTCTATTAATACTAAAACGATTCAACGTACTTCATCATATTCACCGATGAGTCATCATAGAAATGGACATGTGTATTTGATATGCATGTATAAGTCTATGATAAGCTCATAGAATATAAAACAGAAGTAAATAATATAACATGCAAAAGAATTGATTCGATTTGATCATGTAAGTAAGTATATTGAAAGAGTTCCAAACGTAGCTAAAATGAATAAAGATTTATTCTTAACGGTAACTTCTTTCTATATTACATAATGATTCATTAATAAGGAGTAACCGAACTTTGTCGGACAAAGCACGATTAATAAAGGGTGAAGTTGAATTAAACTCTTTCTATAAGGTATGTACTTAAGAGTAGTACACAAGGTTAAAATTAATATCATCCAAAGAATAGTTTACAAAATCATACAAGATATGAGTTTTTAAGAAACCACATCATGTCCTAGGCCAAAGAGTTAGCGGGATATGTGAGTTGAAAGACTACATGTGATAATTATACGTAATTGATCTTGTATGAATCGCCCAAAAGAAGTTTTGGTACGATAGTCGTTGGATGACTAATTTATGTTGTGAACATAAGTATTGCAAACTAAAATCAAATCAGTTTTATATATAGGGCAATTCATAAAGTGTTTATGAATACCTGTTCCATTGCATTAAGAAACAACTGTTGTTTCAAGAAATACCAACTTTATAGTGAAGGAATTTCTTTGAGAAATTATTGGAATCAGAATGGATCTGGATATGATCCAAAGATGAAACTGATTATGTGGGATGAAATGAAATTTACTGAATCTAAATGAACACAAATACATTAGAATGTCTAATGAGTATTGTTGTACATTAAAGAGAAACTGTGAATTTATTGTCAATATCAATAATAAATATTCCTCGATTATATGATTATACCATTAAGAGTATTGACTCTATGATGTGGTACAATGCGCTAATCCGAAATAGATTCCAAGCACATTCTCAAAATATGATTTTGATAGTTGTATCCGAAAGGATATGATCCTTTTAGCCGCAAATGTGTCTTTAAGAGAAAGACAAATGCAGTTGGAATATAGTGAGCCACATTGATAAAAATAATACCATAAATTTCAATCGCTAGAATTAATGTAACATATTCACCATTCGATGTGCTCAAGTAGGTTCGAATTTTACTCAAAAATTATCGCATAGTATAACTATATGTTTTGGTACGTGCGTGTTGAATCGGAAAATTCTAAATAATGATTTAGAATAAATTGTTTACACATAATAACCAAAGTGTCTCGAAGTCAGTTTGAGTTTATCAGTTTTTGGATATGATCCAAAAACAGATACGAAAGTGTCGTTCGACGAGCATCGAAATTGAACAAATGTATTTATAAGAACATCAAATAGTTTGATTTTTAGTCAAAATGTAGAGGAAGCTATGCTCAAAAGAAAGAAAATTTAAAAAGTACATAGATATTTCTAAACCATAAGTAAACAACAAACCGCTGATTCAACCTTAGTTGCTTTAATACTCAAAGTTAGATTTGTAAATGATGTCTTTTACAGTATAAAAGATGTTAGGATTGTCCCAAACGATATGCAAAGACACCTTATTAAAATATTTAATATGGAATATGTAAGATGGATTCCTTATGCATTAGCAATATGAATTATTATACATGTTATGTTGTCAGTGATAATGTGATTTGTTTATGATTTGATACATGAAGCAAATATCAAATCCAAATAAAAATCACTAAAAGGTTGTTTGAGGTGTTCGCGTATATTTTTGAAAGAGAACCGTTTATAAAAACAACGAACTTTTTATGAAGAAGCGTTCAGACTCAAATTTCATAAGTGATATTGAGTATAATATGTCAATAATAAATTCAAGTTAAGAATCTTCGAATTGAAAATGTTCCAAATGAAATACTGTGGCTGATTCAATGAAAAGTGTAACGACCCACCTTTTTGACCATCGAAAGTCGACACCGAATACTACCACTGTGTTCAAATGTCGAACATCCAATCGACAAAAGGACGGATTGTTGGGGTAAATAAAAAAAAAGACAGAGAACAGAGAAAATTAGAATCTCATAGTAGAATTGACAATATATAATATAACAAGGACAATAAAAACAGCAGCTCCAAAATACATAGTACATCGGAGTTAAAAACAAACCTTATCAACTGGACAGTTATAAAATCCTGACTTTACAATTGCTGATGTGGATACTAATACAGCGGAAAATAAAACACTAGGATAGGTGACCTTCTAGCTCCTCTCTAAGATCTCTATTACACCAAGGACAAACTGGAAAAATACTCGGTGTGACTCGAGCATTATAATAAAATAACATCCGGATCAATCAGGAAATACCAACGTAAGATAACTCAAATAATGGGAAACATATAAAAGTTCTATGAGACCATGCTGCTAACACAGAACGGGTTTTTACCTTACAAGAATAACACCCATACAGGCAAGAGTAAAGATAAACAATAGGAAACAAATCCATATAAGAATGGGAAAAAATAATATTAAAAACCAAAGTTGAAAGAATGAAAATAATTCGAGCCAAATCTAAACTGGACAGAATGGATAAATCAAGATAACAGTCCAAACTTGATAGAATGGACAAAATAAGGTAATGGTCCAAACTTGATAGAATGGACAAAAACCAATAATTAAACACCACGAAGAGTGGTTGACTCTTCATGTTGCAATTAAAGAAAAACAGATTCAAAGGTTCAAATCAAATAAGGAAAGGAAAATTTCCAACAAATGACTAGGAAGGCGCACCACCCTTGAAGTATACCTCTAGTAATATACTTCTGAGAAGCTCATATACTCCGTGACACTTCTCGAAAATGTACCAGCTGGACCTCACCAAACCTTAACGGGAATCTGAATATTTCACATCTAAATCTTAACCGTTTTAAGGTGACGGTACACCAAAACTCTAGATGAGATGTGAAAATACCCTAATGGGAGCAACCCCACATAGTTGGACGTCCTTTCACTCTTTGGGTTCAGTTATTTACCGACAAAGGATAACAAAGCTTAAAAGAGCAGAAAACCGTTTTTAAGGTGATGATACACCATAGAGAAGCTGGATCTGATAGTACATAAATCAACTATCAGAAATAGTTAAAATGATCATATATGGAAACTAAATATCATATATCTAACACTACTCGTCGATTCCAAACAAGTGTTATCCGTTGATTGAAAATGAAGCTAGGCAAGTTGAGGTAGGCTTACCTCTAGGCATTGCCTTAATGACATTTTTAATCTTCAAGATAGAAACGCACCCAAAAGTATGACTAAATCCTTTCCATATAAGCGATATCAATTACGGAACTACTTTTCCATAATCGAAATCGAACTTTAATTTTAACAACTGAAATTGGTAAACCACTTTTAGAAATACCTTTTAAAAAGTTCTTTAAAAGATAAATTTTATAATACTAAGTGTATTAAACAAGGGTCAAAAACCAATGTCGTTAAAACATTGCTTACTATAAACCCAAAACAATTTATACTTAGCTTTATTTATAAATAATTCCTTTTTAAAGGATTTTCTCATTTATAAACCATTATTTATATATTTAAAACAATATTTATTATCCCAAAAGTTAATAAAACAATTTAAATACCTTCATAAATTTAAAACAATATTAATTATCCCAAAAGATAATTAATCACATTTATAATCTCTTTTAAATAAAAAAACCCGTTATCTTTGATAAAATAGTTAATTATTTCAAAACATTTTATATCATCAGTAAATTAACTTTAAAACCTTTATTGAATTAGTTTATTAACCTTAAAACACTTTCATCAAATTAGTTAATTCACTTTAATCACTTTTATTAAATTACTCTACTTTAAATATCATTAATTAAAAGATTTATTAAATTCAAATATTCATTAATTAAAATGAATAATCAATCTCAAACACCATTAATTAAAATGAAATAAATTTTAAATACCATTAATTAAAAACAATTAATTAAGTTCAAATAATCGTAAATTAATTGGATTAATTAAATTTAAACATCATTAGTTAAAAAGATAAATTAAAGCATCATTTGTTAAAATGATTAATTAACTATAAAACATCATGAATTAAAATGGTTAACTAAATTTTAAATATCACTAGTTGAAACTATTAATTAAAATTTAAAACAATTATTAATTAAAGTTTAAAATCATTAATTAAAATGACTTAATTAAATTCAAATCTCATTTATCAAATAGATTAATAAATTCCAAAACATCACTAACTAAAGTAATTAATCAATTTCAAAATCATTAGTTAACATGATTAGTTAACTTTAAACATCATTAGATAAAGTAGTTAATTAAATTTAAAACAACCATTAATTAGATGATTAATTAAAGTTCAATTCATTAATTAAAATGATCTATTTTGAATTCAAATCTCATTAATCAAAAAGCTTAATTAATTTGAAACATCATTAATAAAAATGATTAATTAAATTTCGAATATCATTATTTAAAATGATTAATTACTTTAAATAACCATTAATTAAAATAATCAATAAATTTAAAATATCAGTAATTAATATGATTAATGAATTTTAAAATTCTGTTTAGTGAAAACACAAGCTCAAGTTCAAAACACGCATAGCAGGGTTTTGGGATGAAAATCAAGAAATGACGGTATAGCAAAAATTGCTATAATGACATTTAAATAATTTTAAATGGAATATCAAGATTTATTTCAATTAAACATCAATATAGCAGCATAAAGATGTAATAAATCATTATTGGCACGAAACCCCTCAGGGTCTCTCTACAATTTTTTCCTGTAAACAATGGTTACAGATAATATATAATAATATGGGTTCATAACAATCAAATTAATATGTCATCTATTTTCCAAACGGAAATTCAACCAAACAATCAATCAAATAATTTAACTAACATCCAAGCAATCAATAATAGTTTCTAGCATCATAGATATGATATAGTAAAATTGAATGTGGGTTAAACTCACATTGATTTTCAGTTTTTGCCGAAGCGTTCTGATTTGGACTAAACCGAACGACCGCCGATTTTAGCCTAAATTCCAACAATTTCCAAATCCAACCAAACCAATTCCATTGCGTAGCTATCGTCGCTATGAGTCCAACGCAAAAAATGACGTTCGAATTCAATCTCGTATGCAAAAGTTATTCGATTTATAAGTTTTCGGATTTAAATAATATAATTAAACACTAATTACATTCCTTATTTATTATTACCCTTAAACTAGACAATCTTCTTCCTCCCTCTCAACAAACGTGCACAGCTGAAAACTAAGCCCATTAATACGTGCATGAAAATGAAGTGATATGGAGCTAGACACAATGATTCTCCAATCTATCTTCGCCAACGCATCGCTCTACGCGAACTCGACTCGCCCGTACACAAAAATCCACACCCACAATCCTCAATCAAAACGCGACCCGATGGTCCTCGCCCTCTGCCCCATGACGATGCTCCACCCTACAACACGCCGCATTCCACCAAACTGACACCGCGAGCTTGCCTCCCCCCGAGAAACTCTCTACAACCCTCAAAATCACCTAACATCGCCCTTATCTCCATATAGGTAAAACCCTAGTTTATTTCCCCAAATCAGATCACAACCACCCTCTATAAACCATCCCAACAATGACATAGACTTGAAGCACAACTTAATACGAGTTCAAAGAATCCAAAACCATGATTTTTAGATGAGTATATATTTTTATTTCGAATTTATAAATTTTCAGCCATTTATCTCTCTTCATGCACTTCACCGAATAAGTTTTTAAAGAGAAGAGCGGGGGTATCGTGTAAGTATGGGTATATGTGTATATATATATTATTTTAGTTTATATTAAAATATCCGACCTAACATACCTAAAAATCTTGAACTCCTATCGAAGCATGCCGACTGGTGTTCTATACTAAAAACCCCTATTCTGAACACAATGGAACTATTTACGAGACCCAATTCCAAAGTATACGGAAGTTAGATTTTTAAATCGAATTATTTTTAAATAATCGCTGGGCGTTTCGAGCTCGCATGACCAAACGGTATGTCCAATCATTATGAAACTCGATGGCATATAACCACTTATTATTCCATATCAAATGACACTAGTATCATCAAAATCCAAGACAGTGCCCTGGGATGTTAATTTTTCAAAAATATCGTTTTATTTTTTCGATCCAATTGTCGATATTTATCCGATCTATTTATATTTGTAAATAAGTTTACAAATTGAATTCATCAATATTATTTATTAATTAAAAGGAGTTAAATAAAATTATTAAATCCGTTTAATTAATATTTAATTCATAATTCAAATATTTAAACATTTCCTATATTTGAATTATAAGTTATTAAATTCCAAAATCCAATTATTTAAATATTTAAAATTAATTAAACATTTAAAATCAAATGACCAAAATTTTAGGTTGTTAAAAAAGGCTAAGTACACTGCTTTGAATAGCGCCACAATAAAAGCAATGTATATAAATATAAATGCACAAATTTATAACTAAACCGAGGGTGATTCAAATGTTGAGAATCTAATAACATCATTGTATGATAACAACGCTGCGACATAGTTCGTAACAGAACTTAGAGCTCATTGAAAGTCGAGAGACATGCTCTGAATTGTTCCACATGAAAGGTGATTTATCAGGTTGGAGAGAGTTGATTGATAGATTAGATAATGGAAACATAATATCATACCCATTCAATGAGAGACAAACAAAATCGGTATGGAGGAAACTGATTAGAGAAGTTGGAATAAGATTCCATAATTAACCCCAAGGGCAAGTGAGAGATTGATAAAGTTAGGGGTATACCCTAGGGACGGTTATGTAATTTGTTATATATATCTAACTCAATAACCAATCTTGTTCAAAATAAAAGGTGTTTTCTTTCTATTATATACCCGATATAATGCGTTATATTAATTAATCAATTTAATTGAACGTATATTTAATAGAAAATCCATAAATGGTATATTTTGTGATAGTAATTACAAAGCGTTGTAACCGGGAGTAATTTATCACAGCGAAAAAATTATATCATTTTAAATGTTCCTATTTAAGATGCATCGAGATTGGTTATCGATATATCCATTGAGACTAGAGTACGTAACGCTCTCCAAATGTTGGGCAGTGTATTATTCATGACTGCTAGGGGCACTTAGGGGTTACGTACTGATAGTTATTGGATAACCATGGAATGACCCACTCCATAGTTTTCTATTGGTTAATATAACTAAGGTCAAACAAAAAATATCAATGTGGCCGATTTACACAGTTCTCTCGGCTTGAGAATACCACAGATCTTCAATATGAAAGGTTCGCTTTTATTATAGTAAAATCATGGCATGGCATCCATCGAGTGACTATAGTTGGGTCGAGTAGAAGTATTGGAAGTGAAACACTATTCAAGAGAGGATTTGTCTCTTTGGTTATATGGGGTAAGTATCACGGTCAACTCAAAGTCAAAGTTTTTTCCTAGAGCAGTTCGGTTAATAATAATTGTTATTATTAAACCAAGGACGTTGTGTTTGGACTATATAGTTGAATATGAGTTATATTAGAATTTTGACTATTACCAAATTCCATAAGTCCAAAGTGATATAGTTTTGACGAAGACAATTGGTGTAAATAAATGTCACAGCCAAGTAACGTTTAACAATATAAAATTGGATTTTACCGAAACTAAGTAAGCGATAAATTTGGCCAAAATGTCACACCACCTACTAAGTGACGTGTGAACAATAACATTCGAATAGTTCGATGTTAATCGCCGACTGAATTTACTCCTGACGAGTCACACAACCGGAATGATGAATTCTCCTTACATCAAACGATTTAATTAGTTTTTAATTGTTATAAATTAATTAATATTTACGAAATATTAATTACAAAATTTTGAATATGATTTGAGGAATAAATATTATTGTATAATTATAGTTATAAATATATCGATCGGTATGTGTTTTCGACGAGCAATTAAATTAGATTTTATTAATAATAATATTTATTTGGGCTTAAATGGGATATTAGCCCATGATGTTAAGATGTTATTTCGGTAGTAATAGGGCTTGTAGGAGGCAGCTAAAAAGGCTAGAGGGGTTTGGAGATGGATGGTTGAGATTTGATGAGAAATGGTATCCATATTGCTCTCTATTTCTTCCACTATAAAAGAACCCCTAACCTAATAAATAATAACTTTGTGGCTGCCATTTTCCCATCATTGTTGTCCGACCTCATCAACAAGGAGCTTCAACAAATTTATCTCAAATCAATTCAAAAGGCAATGTAACGACCTGGTATTTTGAACCATTCAAATCGACAATAAATCCACACATGTCTGACTTGAATAATTCAAAATAACAGATTGTAATAAAAATTTGGCAAAACTCAGCATATGTAGTAAATAAATCAATCACATAATCACAGACACAGAGTAATACAATAATACGCAGCGGAATAGATAAAATAGTAGTTCATGAAGCTACTATATAAACATCAGAGTTAGAAATAAAATACAACAGAATATCTCAAATGCAGTGAAGTCTCCAGTACAACAGATGACTTCTCTGAACGAATCAACTAGAAGAGCTGAAAGCTGAGGCGATAGTTGGATCTCCAAAGGAAGCTCCAAACTCCAAGGGTGAGTCTCAAATGCTGTATCACTCGGTCTGACCCGAGCGTAAAGCAAAACACAAAACACTCGAGTCAGGATTAACATTCTTATATAAATAAATCCAACTCAAGTGAAATATCAATTGAAATACGAGTAACTTAAAGGATGTTGGGATAACCATCCTCTAAGGATCTTCAGAACTATCTACAAGGTGGAAATATACATTTTAACACCGTGGTCATTTCAATTAAATTTATACTTCAAAACCCAAATATCATTTCATTTCAAATATATCCATTTTCCAAAATAGTATATATATATATATATTAAATGATTTAAAAAGTAAAGTATTTAATTTCCTCAAGTCTAGCAAATCGATTCAAATCAACTTCAAATTCCAAATTCAAATTTATTCAAAGCTCAATTCATCAATTTAATTCATTTCTAAACAGATCATTTAAATTTTCAATATATTTCAAAGCTTTAAATATTCAACATTTTCAAAGTTAAATTTAACAGTTTCATATAGCTCTTGATTTAACTTCATTATTATTTAATCAGGGAATATTCACTTAATAAATTCAATATCATTTAACTAGCCTTAAATTACATTTTTACTAAATATTTCCTTAAACTTTAGTTAAACAAAAAAAAATATTCATTAGATTACTTATAAATCAAACTCAAGTTATAAATCATATCTTACATCTCAGTTTCAATAAGTTTCAAATCGGTTTAATTAAATAAAATTCTTTATTGAATACAATTTCAACTAAATTCAAATTATCTTTCTAACCTTAACTTATTCAAATTATTACCAAAATCTATTTTGAAATGTATTTTAAATACTCAACATATTATATGTATTTAAATCAATCATTCCCATTTATATATAATAATTTAAGGCTCAACATTTATTAAAACCATATATTTCTTTCCAAAGCCATAGTATTCATTTTTAAAATATATATATATATGGACCAACGGTGTCTGTATATATATATCTATCATATGGTTAAGTGATACGGATATTTATCATTTCAATCCGAAATTTAAATATATACGGGTAGATATCATTTCGGCCCGTAATCCCAATTTCAATTCAAATGAAAATCGCTTGGGTTTATCATTTCAACCCATAACGAAATTCTCCTATTCTAAAGTCCGTTCGGGTGTGTATCATTTCAACCCATAGTGAATTCTATACTAACAGGGAACTTGCAGAGTGATAACAGATACTAAAAAATATAACAACAGGCATATATCATCAGTATAAATAACAGATACGGGTGTCAGATGTCACAGGTGAACAGATACAAATAATAGTAATAACAGGCATATAATACTAGATACTGGTGTCAGATGTCACAGGTGAACAGTTATAGATAATAGCATATATAACAATGTAAATAACTACAGCAGCATATTTCAATTGCTATTTCAATTGAAATCAAATTTAAATAATAAAAGAATGTTAATCGTGAGTGATTGCTCACCTTTCGAGGCTAGATAGATTTAACGAAGAAATGAGCTACGAATCCAAGCACGAATTGCAAAGAAAAGCACAATGGACACGGATTCGTCGGACAAGCTGATAGATAAGAAATCGATGAGAATGGGTCAAATCAATTTTTTCTTGATAGAAACAAAATATGGTTTATATACATATATATATTTCAAAATCAGTTTTAAACTTATATATATATATACACACATATGTGGAAACCAAACTCAAATCTACCTATCTACAAAAACAATATATAACCATAGGTATAAATAACAAATATACAATCTTCCAAAATTTATATAATTTATGCAGACCGGTAAACACACACATTTATATATATATATATATATATATATATATATATATATATATGCAGACCCCATATGAAAATATACACTGAATATATGCATGTGCCTATACTACAAATAAAATATATGCAGCCATATACATAAGGCTACTCAACCACATATGAAGACCGTACACACCTTTAAACAAATTTTTGTAAACTAGATACGTCACGTATAACATAGAGTGCCAGGACAAAAAAAACAGAGCAGGTCAGGTAAGAGTTGATGTTAAACAAATGTTTTTATATATATAATATACAAAAAGAAGCAAAGATACCCATATGCTTAAACTATAAACTGATTAGTATTTTACATGTGCACTAATATATATCTAACCCATATTTAATATATATAAACTCATGCTAAAACTTATATATGCACACAGAGATAACATATCTGACTTACAGTAACCACTTTATTTTAAAACTTTATATACTTTACAATATATACTGTATATCTTTATAAACTTTGCAATATATACGACTATATAATAAAAACAAATAAACTAAAATACCTATACCCATATATCAGACAACCAAATACCCTTATATAAAGTGACATACGAAATCTATGTACACAAAAGTTTTATATAAACCTCCATATATCATATAATATATCTATATAAACCGCAACTTTATAACTAATCTATATATAGATATATAGTATACATCTTTACATATGAAATACCTTCATACACCAAAGCCAGAAGAAGGAGACCGAGAGGGAAGAAAGGAAGGACGAAGGCACGGTGACATGGGTTCTAGGCTCGGCTGGAGTGAGGCACGCTCAAGGCTAGGGCGGAGGCTCTGTTCGGCGAACGATTGAACGGCAGTGGAGTTCTAGGTGTGGGATGGTCGGCGGGTGCATCACTGGTGTGGGAGAGTGGTTGAGGCGTTGGTGGGTGAAGAAGTTGGAGACTGGTCTGTTGATGGCTCGGCAAAGGCCAGGGAGACGTGGGGACGTTGGCCAGAGGGTGGTCTCGGCATGGGGAGGATCGACACAAGGCGGCTGGGTTGTGAGGCCGGAGATGGTGACGTGGAGAGAAGCCGTGGCTGTTGATGGCGAGGACGGTGGTGGCTCATGCGGCGGAGGGAATGCAGAGGGTGGGGTGGAGGTTGGAACGGCGATGGAAGGCGGCGGACTTGGTCGGAAGGTAGAGGTGGTGGGTGGCGTGAGTGGAGGCGAAAGGCTAAGTGCGAGATGTGGTGTGTCAGACAATTGGCCAAGCTTTGGTGGGATTCGTTTTTCTTCATTTGAGAAAATGGGTAGGGGATCTAAAGAAAAGAATTTAAGCTACAGGAAGCTTTAGTTATGGTTTGGAAAAATGAAGGGGTAGCCAACGAAAAGAACAGGACAATAAAATGGCAAGTGATAGACGTTCTGTATTATAAAAGAAACAGAGTGTAAAGGCAAATAAAAGTGAACCGTTGCATACGAAACGTACACAATAAATATAAAGTGATTTGAATACCAACGGTCCTCCTAAAATTCAGCTGAAAAGATTAAAGAAAATAATTATTGTGGTCCCGCTTACGTTTCAAATTCGAAAAGGGCAGGGAAATTGAAAGTCGCAATTTAGGGTACCGATACGACGAACAGTTTATTGTTTCTGTCGCGTATCAGATCTCAAAATACAAAAATAAATATACCATGGAGATCAGTACGACGAGACGATCAAAACGGTATACAGATATTGGTGGTACGATCATCGGATCAAAAGTCGATAATCGGTACCAGAAATGCTGCTATTTGGCCAGAATTAAGATAAACGGAGCAGTAGAAGTCCAAATTTGGAAAAACGAATTTCGCAGTCTGATTCAGAATGATCTGAATAAATTTTCTCCTGTTGACATATTTTGGTTTCGAAAAACTTTTAAATTCACTGTTATTAACCGGTTTGATTTGAAATAGAATTTCACAGGAAAACAAACTTAAATATTATCAGATGAAATTTTACCAGTTGCTATATTAAAATAGACGTATTCCAAATAATAAATTTTTAATTTCAAATTTTATTGTTTAAAATTTTACAAATTTCCAATTAAATATACTTTTAAAACCATTAAATTTTACGGGTTGTTACACTCTCCCCCACTCAAAACTTTTCGTCCCCGAAAAGGAAGGAGGTAGGAGAATAGAACAACCAGAAATAAAAGTAGATTGAAAGTGAAAATTAAACAATTAATTTGAACTATATAAATTTTACTTAAATTTGAAAACTTCATTTGCAATTCAATTGTCTTATATACTTTAAAACTTCCAAGATCCATTTGCAAAATTTCTTGCTTCCTTTATAATTACCATTTATATGCTTAAATAACAACTTTATAAATATATGAAAACTATTTGAAAACAGTTATTTACATTATTACTTATATTTACAAAGAAGTTATTTGAAAACATTAAATCCATAATTCATAAATTTATTAATTCTATCTAAAATACTTTTCAAATATCATTAATAAATCAATAATCATTTACTTTAAATATGTCTTATTAAATTCATAACTTCTAAAATATTTATAACACTAATTGTTTTTTTATTAACCCATGTAGTATATAAATAAACAATATTTTAAAGGATATAGTCAACAGGGAAAAGAAGGAGGATTTGGAAAAGCAGCATATAGGTAGATTCAAAAGAATAGTATCGGGCATGAATAATTAATTCAAACCATAAGAATTTCAATTTCGAATATTAATACAGAATTTCTTTGTTGGAAATACTTTTATAATAAAACACCTTTATAACGAAACAAATTTTCTTTCGAAAATACTTTTATAACTCGATGTTTCAACAAGTTTATCCTTGTTCCTGTAGACTCTGGTAGTGCGTTGATCAGGCGCAAAACTAGAATTCTCCAGGTACTTAGTAGACCTGTTTCAACACCCAGTGAAAATACTGGAAAACTTTTAAAAACAGATATGGAAAGTACAATCCAATCAAAAACGAATCAAATCATGGATCGCAGATACACAATGGTTACGCCTGGGTCCCCCAGGAAACATCCGTACCTTTTAAGCATTCACTGCCTTGCGAATTTCGCCATGCAACAAAACGGTGGACCGCAGAATACATAAAAATGGTTACGCCTGGATCCCCCAGGAAACATCCATACCCCTTAAGCAATCTCTGCCTTGCGGATTACGCCACTAACTCGACCATAGATCGCAGATACACAATGGTTACGCCTGGGTCCCCCAGGAAACATCCGTACCCTTTAAGCAATCACTGCCTTACGAATTACGCTATGCAGTCGAGTTCGTAAGACCATGTGTAACGCCATGGAATTCGAAGGACACTCGAGTATCATATCCGGAAAACCAAAAATCAGAGAGAATAATATCGATAGAATGAATCCAAGATGTGGCCACAAATCGGATATCAAGCAGAAGGCACTTTCCATATCTTTACTTCAAAAATATGTATCATATAGTACCTTTTCAAATCACTTTCAAATATCGTACTTATATAAAATCCATTATATATAAGATTAAATTTTCAAATCAAATACTTTCCAAAATCAATAGTATATCAAATCATACTTATATAGACTTCAATTATATAAGATTTCACTTCAAATTAAGTACCTTTTCAAATCTATAGTTTTCGAATCAATTTCATACTCATACAAATCAATTTTATATATGTTCGACAACTCCCAAATCAAGTATTTAGTAACACAAGGTTCTCAAATTTCAATTTGTTTCAATATCAGTTCGATTTCAAAATCATATACAATTTCACCAAATTATTTCTTCTCGAATTAAATATCTTTAGTTTCAAAGTTTCCAAAATAATAAATTTAGAAAATAAAACCAAATTTCCAAATCAATATAATTTAAGTCAACCAATTCATTTCCAAAACCAAATGTTTCAAAATCATCTTATACTTACATAAGATCCATTTTATATAAGGTTCAAATTTACAAAATAAATTTCGCTGTATGAAGAGCCATATGGGATTGAATATCTTTGCTTTTATGGGTTATATATCTTTGTAATTTAAATTGGAAATTTTCTTTTAGTAAGCAAAGATATTCTAACTCGACAGCTTCAATTTCAACGTTAAAATATATCAATGATAATAGAATATAAGATGTGCATACGTCATCATTTCGCAGAATCACATTTGATCGCTCGCTCGATCACACAAGTTCGCTTTCGAACTAGTATTGTCCATTCGACTTCCCTAATGCGGATTTCGATGTGGTTTCTCGACTAGAAGCCATCAGTCTCCTTGCATAGCCATATACTACGATAGAGAATTCTAGAATCAAGCCCAAAATCCATATAAGATATTCGCCATCAAGAATCGAATGGAAAATCCTAACACGAAATGGTGTAATTCACCTCGAACTTGTGTACTCAAACCGCGATCAAATTAATTATGCGAATAAAACAGCATACGTACAACTTATATATTTATTCCAACTTGTTAAATATATAGTTCCATAAAGATGTTACTAAGTTAAAACATTTAAACTAAATTTTATTCAAAATATTTTGAAGACCAAATTATTTTCAAAACATTTCAAATCTAAATTTCATATTAGAAAATTTAAAATTTCCTTATTCATTTACTTAACCAAACAGTTTCAACTTATTTAAATCATATTACTTCATACTTAAACATTCAAAACAAACTTATATACTTTATCAAAATACTTTTCAAAATTTCTTAGCTTTGAAAAGTTAACCTTGATTTGAAAGTGCTCGAACCTTCAAAATAGTTGAAGAAATCATTTTCAAATTAAAGAGTTGGAAATCAGCAACAAATCAGTAAATCAATTTTAATAGATAGGGTTATATCAAATCCAAAACTCGAAGACTTAACACCGGCTCATTTCAAATCGTTTCAAATACATATACATATATCTTTCGAATATCAATCATACTTCAAAATTTTGAAATAAAAATGGTTTAAAAAAAATCACTCGCATAGCAAAGCTACTGAAGTGGCCTATCCCTCACTCTGAAACTCGAAAATCAATGTCGATGATGCGTGCACTCATCACCGAAATTATTTTCCAGCGACACAAGTGAGTTCTGGACTTCTATTTTCTCAAACTTCTTTTGAAATTTCTTCGAAACTCATTGGAACTCATTTGAAGTCATTTGAAACATTTCTTATTCGGAAAATACTTTCAAACCGTATTATTATATATTTACAAAACCTTAAAACCAATTTCAAAATACCGGAGTTCAATTCTTGAATTTCAAATTTAAAGTCCTTTAGTTATAAATCATTTTTATATAAATCAATTTCTTATATAACTTTTCAAAATTACAAATCCTTTCGAAATCTCAAATTGTCATTTTAAAAAGGGTATATAATCTTTATCGAAAACATTTCACTTTTATATATAGAATATAATCATACTTATAAAAATAATAATTTCGATTTAGAAAACAATTTCTTAAAATACAAACAAACCCGATTTCAAAGGATGATTTAAGAATGGATTTCAAACAAAGATAGAGATTCAAATTAGAGGGACTCTAATCAATTAGGATTCTGATTCGAAGACATGTTTGAACAAAATGAGGTAATTAATTACAAAACAATAGATCGATATACTTATATAAATCGCGGGCGACCTTAACCGGGTCAACCGTGACTTCAAGAATAAGATCGACGCAGAATTCCAAAAAAAATCAACATTCGATCGCAAGAGATAGCGGCATCTAAACCAAAGATATAGAAATCTCCGGTGAATCAATGCCGATTGTAAAGGAGTTCCACCCCTTTACAAATCATTCAAAGATTTGCGGGATCGTCCATTCTTATAGAGATCATTCAAAGTGGAGTATGGGATACTCCAGAATCAAAAGAATACCAATAGAGAGAGACAAGAATGAAATTTGGAACCGTAGGGAACGTTCCAAAGTTCAAAGGAAATCGAGTCAAAAGGAAGAGACTAAACTCGAACGAAAGTGATTCTGTAAATAAATTTACAATATATGCTAAGTTTCGCCTAGAGCCAAAGCTCTGATACCAACTGTAACGACCTGGTATTCTGAACCATTCAAATCGACAATAAATCCACACATGTCTGACTTGAATAATTCAAAATAACAGATTGTAATAAAAATTTGGCAAAACTCAGCATATGCAGTAAATAAATCAATCACATAATCACAGACACAAAGTAATACAATAATACGCAGCGGAATAGATAAAATAGTAGTTCATGAAGCTACTATATAAACATCAGAGTTAGAAATAAAATACAACAGAATATCTCAAATGCAGTGAAGTCTCCAGTACAACAGATGACTTCTCTGAACGAATCAACTAGAAGAGCTGAAAGCTGAGGCGATAGTTGGATCTCCAAAGGAAGCTCCAAACTCCAAGGGTGAGTCTCAAATGTTGTATCACTCGGTCTGACCCGAGCGTAAAGCAAAACACAAAACACTCGAGTCAGGATTAACATTCTTATATAAATAAATCCAACTCAAGTGAAATATCAATTGAAATACGAGTAACTTAAAGGATGTTGGGATAACCATCCTCTAAGGATCTTCAGAACTATCTACAAGGTGGAAATATACATTTTAACACCGTGGTCATTTCAATTAAATTTATACTTCAAAACCCAAATATCATTTCATTTCAAATATATCCATTTTCCAAAATAGTATATATATATATATATTAAATGATTTAAAAAGTAAAGTATTTAATTTCCTCAAGTCTAGCAAATCGATTCAAATCAACTTCAAATTCCAAATTCAAATTTATTCAAAGCTCAATTCATCAATTTAATTCATTTCTAAACAGATCATTTAAATTTTCAATATATTTCAAAGCTTTAATATTCAACATTTTCAAAGTTAAATTTAACAGTTTCATATAGCTCTTGATTTAACTTCATTATTATTTAATCAGGGAATATTCACTTAATAAATTCAATATCATTTAACTAGCCTTAAATTACATTTTTACTAAATATTTCCTTAAACTTTAGTTAAACAAAAAAAAATATTCATTAGATTACTTATAAATCAAACTCAAGTTATAAATCATATCTTACATCTTAGTTTCAATAAGTTTCAAATCGGTTTAATTAAATAAAATTCTTTATTGAATACAATTTCAACTAAATTCAAATTATCTTTCTAACCTTAACTTATTCAAATTATTACCAAAATCTATTTTGAAATGTATTTTAAATACTCAACATATTATATGTATTTAAATCAATCATTCCCATTTATATATAATAATTTAAGGCTCAACATTTATTAAAACCATATATTTCTTTCCAAAGCCATAGTATTCATTTTTAAAATATATATATATATATGGACCAACGGTGTCTGTATATATATATCTATCATATGGTTAAGTGATACGGATATTTATCATTTCAATCCGAAATTTAAATATATACGGGTAGATATCATTTCGGCCCGTAATCCCAATTTCAATTCAAATGAAAATCGCTTGGGTTTATCATTTCAACCCATAACGAAATTCTCCTATTCTAAAGTCCGTTCGGGTGTGTATCATTTCAACCCATAGTGAATTCTATACTAACAGGGAACTTGCAGAGTGATAACAGATACTAAAAAATATAACAACAGGCATATATCATCAGTATAAATAACAGATACGGGTGTCAGATGTCACAGGTGAACAGATACAAATAATAGTAATAACAGGCATATAATACTAGATACTGGTGTCAGATGTCACAGGTGAATAGTTATAGATAATAGCATATATAACAATGTAAATAACTACAGCAGCATATTTCAATTGCTATTTCAATTGAAATCAAATTTAAATAATAAAAGAATGTTAATCGTGAGTGATTGCTCACCTTTCGAGGCTAGATAGATTTAACGAAGAAATGAGCTACGAATCCAAGCACGAATTGCAAAGAAAAGCACAATGGACACGGATTCGTCGGACAAGCTGATAGATAAGAAATCGATGAGAATGGGTCAAATCAATTTTTTCTTGATAGAAACAAAATATGGTTTATATACATATATATTTCAAAATCAGTTTTAAACTTATATATATATATATATACACATATGTGGAAACCAAACTCAAATCTACCTATCTACAAAAACAATATATAACCATAGGTATAAATAACAAATATACAATCTTCCAAAATTTATATAATTTATGCAGACCGGTAAACACACACATTTATATATTTATATATATATATGCAGACCCCATATGAAAATATACACTGAATATATGCATGCGCCTATACTACAAATAAAATATATGCAGCCATATACATAAGGCTACTCAACCACATATGAAGACCGTACACACCTTTAAACAAATTTTTGTAAACTAGATACGTCACGTATAACATAGAGTGCCAGGACAAAAAAAAACAGAGCATGTCAGGTAAGAGTTGATGTTAAACAAATGTTTTTATATATATATAATATACAAAAAGAAGCAAAGATACCCATATGCTTAAACTATAAACTGATTAGTATTTTACATGTGCACTAATATATATCTAACCCATATTTAATATATATAAACTCATGCTAAAACTTATATATGCACACAGAGATAACATATCTGACTTACAGTAACCACTTTATTTTAAAACTTTATATACTTTACAATATATACTGTATATCTTTATAAACTTTGCAATATATACGACTATATAATAAAAACAAATAAACTAAAATACCTATACCCATATATCAGACAACCAAATACCCTTATATAAAGTGACATACGAAATCTATGTACACAAAAGTTTTATATAAACCTCCATATATCATATAATATATCTATATAAACCGCAACTTTATAACTAATCTATATATAGATATATAGTATACATCTTTACATATGAAATACCTTCATACACCAAAGCCAGAAGAAGGAGACCGAGAGGGAAGAAAGGAAGGACGAAGGCACGGTGACATGGGTTCTAGGCTCGGCTGGAGTGAGGCACGCTCAAGGCTAGGGCGGAGGCTCTGTTCGGCGAACGATTGAACGGCAGTGGAGTTCTAGGTGTGGGATGGTCGGCGGGTGCATCACTGGTGTGGGAGAGTGGTTGAGGCGTTGGTGGGTGAAGAAGTTGGAGACTGGTCTGTTGATGGCTCGACAAAGGCCAGGGAGACGTGGGGACGTTGGCCAGAGGGTGGTCTCGGCATGGGGAGGATCGACACAAGGCGGCTGGGTTGTGAGGCCGGAGATGGTGACGTGGAGAGAAGCCGTGGCTGTTGATGGCGAGGACGGTGGTGGCTCATGCGGCGGAGGGAATGCAGAGGGTGGGGTGGAGGTTGGAACGGCAATGGAAGGCGGCGGACTTGGTCGGAGGGTAGAGGTGGTGGGTGGCGTGAGTGGAGGCGAAAGGCTAAGTGCGAGATGTGGTGTGTCAGACAATTGGCCAAGCTTTGGTGGGATTCGTTTTTCTTCATTTGAGAAAATGGGTAGGGGATCTAAAGAAAAGAATTTAAGCTACAGGAAGCTTTAGTTATGGTTTGGAAAAATGAAGGGGTAGCCAACGAAAAGAACAGGACAATAAAATGGCAAGTGATAGACGTTCTGTATTATAAAAGAAACAGAGTGTAAAGGGAAATAAAAGTGAACCGTTGCATACGAAACGTACACAATAAATATAAAGTGATTTGAATACCAACGGTCCTCCTAAAATTCAGCTGAAAAGATTAAAGAAAATAATTATTGTGGTCCCGCTTACGTTTCAAATTCGAAAAGGGCAGGGAAATTGAAAGTCGCAATTTAGGGTACCGATACGACGAACAGTTTATTGTTTCTGTCGCGTATCAGATCTCAAAATACAAAAATAAATATACCGTGGAGATCAGTACGACGAGACGATCAAAACGGTATACAGATATTGGTGGTACGATCATCGGATCAAAAGTCGATAATCGGTACCAGAAATGCTGCTATTTGGCCAGAATTAAGATAAACGGAGCAGTAGAAGTCCAAATTTGGAAAAACGAATTTCGCAGTCTGATTCAGAATGATCTGAATAAATTTTCTCCTGTTGACATATTTTGGTTTCGAAAAACTTTTAAATTCACTGTTATTAACCGGTTTGATTTGAAATAGAATTTCACAGGAAAACAAACTTCAATATTATCAGATGAAATTTTACCAGTTGCTATATTAAAATAGACGTATTCCAAATAATAAATTTTTAATTTCAAATTTTATTTTTTAAAATTTTACAAATTTCCAATTAAATATACTTTTAAAACCATTAAATTTTACGGGTTGTTACAGGCAATGACTATTAGATAGCTAAAGGTTTACGGTTCAAGGATTAGCAATCTGCCGAATCGAGAAGATTTCCAAGGAGGGAGAATTCATCATAACAAGGTGTGCTCTAAGGCAGTAGTATTAGGTATGTATTTATTATACCATATGATTTATAATTTCTAGATAATATTATATACATATATATATCATTATTACATCGCTAGTTAAGTGAGATTTTTATATGTATCATCAATATTGTCACATATTATATTGGTTATATGTATGTTTTAATTTATTAAAAATACACATTTATATATATATATATATATATATATATATATAGATCTGAAGTGCATAGCCAAAAAATTATATTTGAATCATTATCATTTAACACACACACACACATACACACATATATATATGTATGTATGTATGTATATTAATATATCGCCTAATTTTAATTACATGACTTGTATTTAATTATATCATCATATCATGTTAATAGTTAAAATTATATTTAATAAATGTATATCTACGTAGATTATATTTTTCAATGGTCGCAAATTAATTTTTAAGATTTATTTACTATCATTTAATATTATTTAAATCAATATACTAATTAAATAAATCATATAAAATAAAATATGTTTTGAAAATTAAATTTTAAAATTAATTTTTTTTATCATTATATAAACTCTCGACTAAAAAATAAAAATTTAGAATCATTTTTATATTTTAAAAAAATCAATTTAATAAACGGTTGAAATCAATCAATTAATTAAAAATATTATTTTGACTAACAAAATTGTGGAAATTTTTTTATAACTTTAAAATATCATGCTTGAATTTCTAAATTTAAAATTCGTATAATATAACATGAAAATATTTTTTATTATTATTTTATTGTATTTAAATAATTAATTTATATATATATATATATTAATGCAATAAAATATAAATAATTTTTTTACTGTACATTCGATCGGGAAAGATTTATATATATATATATTAAATACACAATTAATATACTATATGTAACAACCCACCTTTTTGGACGGTTTAAATCGACAAATAACCACACATGTCAACTCAAACCATTCAAAAGGGAGGATTGTTAATGGGGTAAATAAGAAAATAAGAGAAAGGAAAGAAAAACAAAACAGAGAATCTCACAACGGAATGACAAAATATAATAATCAAATAAACAGTTAATAAAGCTATTTTACAAATAACATTTGATTACACTTTTACAATACAGATCAGAGTTATACATATAGCAGAAATAAATAAATAATGCAGCGGAATAATATAATGTAGTGGAATAAATAAAATAAATAGTAATAATATATTAAATCTTCGTCTTCGTTCTCCAGAAATATAGTCTTCAACACTGAAGTGCTCAGGCTGACCCGAGCGTAATGAAAAGACAAAACACTCGAGTCAGAACTAAAAGATGTTATGTAAGTTAAATCAAAATAAGTAAATATGAGTGTAACGGCTTCAAAAATGTTTACGGGATTTTACATCTCCTATCCAGTGTCTAACGTGCGTGCTGTAACTTAAGAGATGTTTGGGATTCCATATCTGAAGGATCCGTTAAACTATCTACATACATAGTACAATACGCTATTATAATATGTCTACAGTAGAGTAAAGTATTAAAATAGCATTAAGGCGTTACCCATATCCCCCTTAACACATTTTTATATAAATGTCGTAGTCTATACAGTATTGTAAACTCCACCGTAAACTGGTGGGATATCAGGGAGCACTCACTAGGTACGACACAAACCAAACTCATAGTGGGCGTGATAAGGCATATGACATAGCACGCGAGGCAACGCCAAAGTAGAATTCTACCGTTTGCACTACCGGACCGGTGGTAACTGATAGCAGCTACTACTGCCCACCTCGAAACACACTCCCATAATCAAATCGAGGGGTGGCCATCAAATCAATCACAAAGTAATACTATGGTATCGAAGAAATGTGCCCGATAGGAGGAACGACCTCACTTGGCCCGGTATAGCTCCTGTTTTAGTCATATCAAGCTGACCCGAGGGGGTCAGGGCTACGTTCATACCTCATAGAGTAGCGTTCGCCAAACCATCCTACTTCATTCTGGATTCTCCACCACGTACACAGTTGTTAAAGTGGTTTTCGGTATTGGCAGAGAGTATGAAAATATCTGATCCTGGTCTCTTTAACAACCAAATGCTTATTTCACACCGGTTGGTTCCTTTACATTTCCAAAACCAATTCATAATTGATATCAAAATATCATATTCACTTCAAATCATATCACTTTCGAAATCATATTCACTTTAAATCATATTAATTTTCAAAATCATAACCACAAAATAGGTTAAACCATCATATAAAAATATTCGCGTTTAAATCAATTAGATCTAAATCATAACAGTTCCAACTTTAAACAGTTTGAATATTGAAAGTAGTTTATATATTAGAATAGTTACATTAAAAATAGTTTATATTTTTAAACAAGTTATAGATTAAATTAGTTTATATATTAAAAATAGTTTATATTTTAAAATAGGTTATATATTTATATATATATATATTTTTAAAGTTGTTTATAAATTTAAAATAATTTATATTAAAATAGTTTAAAATATTTTATTAGTTTAAAATAGTTTAATAGTTTAAATAGTTTAAGGATTTTAAAACAGTTAAAATAGTTTAGTACAAAATGGTTTGATTATTGGAATGGTTCATATATAGTAAATAGTTTGAAAATCTAAATAATGTGAATTTTAAATAATAGATTTTTAAACAGTTTATATTAAAATAATAAAATTTAAAATAATATCAAATTAAACCATTTCTTCCATTTCAACAAATATGGACCATATCCAGATTTCAAATCAACAAAACTCAATTTTAATCTTTCAATTAAAATTCTCATTAAAACCATTTCAATCTATATCGATTTCAAATCCATGTTTGAACTACAAATTTAAACCACTTCAAATTCAATAGGTTTCAAAGTTTAAATATTCAAACATTTACAATAACTCAATTTTGATAAATTTCATTTATATTCCAAAATTCAACCTTAAGATTTCAATTTATATTCTTTAAACAAATCATTTAAACCAATTTTAATTTCAACATTTTTAAAGCTTGGATTTTGAAAACAATTAAGTTCATATAAATCAAATTTTATTTCAAAATATCATTTAACTGGATTCAAAAATTAAGGATTTAAAATCATTTAATTTAACCAATCCGGTGTCCGTATATAATTTTCTACCCTATGGTCAAGTGATATAGATATATATCATTTCAACCCGCAATAATATATTTACGATATATACCATTTCAATCCGCAATCTTGAGTAAAATTCCAAAATCCATAAATTGCTCGAGTTTATCATTTCAACCCATAACGATTTTTCCCTAATCTATAAATCCATTTGGGTATGTATCATTTCAACCCATAGTGATTTTTTCCTAACATCAAACTAAGGGAACTTGCAGTGTGATAATAACATGTAAAATAAATATAATATCCAATTATCCAAATATCAACAATAAAATATCCATCACAATCGTCATTCAAAATCAGCCAATAAATCACAACGAATAAACTAGTTATCATTATTAGGTATTTAACTGGCAATTAAATTCTAATATTAAATTAAATGGCAATTAAATTCAAATTAAACTCAAATGACAATTTAAATATACCAAATAGCTATCAATCAATTTCTAATCACATCATAAATTTAATTTAACTAGCATAAGATAGTTTAGCATTCGTGAGTGGGTTAAAACACCCACCTTTGATTTTTCGACGATTTAAAATCCAAATAAAGCCCGAAAATCTAACAGTTTTAGAATGTAGCCAAACTAGTTCCATAATGCCCAAAATTCCGATACGATCACAACAGAGAAAACTGCGCGTGAATCCGAGCTCGTATGTAAAAGTTATTCGCATTAGAACATTGTATTTTAAAATTTAAATAAAAATAAATAAAATAAGACAATACCACGCCAGCCCTATGCCTCATCCACGCGAAACCCTACTCGACTTCGAGCATGATACGCCCACCAGCCACCAATCCTTTAGACAATTTTTGCGCCTCCCTCGCTTGCTACCACCACGACCAGGCAGCGTTGCCGCCTCTGGCAGCTCAGCCCGCACCTACGCCTGGGTCTGTGTAAACTCCGACCACCCCAGAAAGCTCCGCCGTCGGACCCTTTACCATCGATTTCTGGCGAAATCGTTCAACTCCGGCACAACTCGACCACATGGATCTGCTACCCTAATCGTTCTCTACGCCGTGGCACCTCCTGATCGTTGATTGGACGACGACCCACCGTCGAATAACAAACCCTAGCAATGGACGGCTGAGGTTCTTCATCGATTTTTGATCAAACGATGCATTAAAATGAAAAATGAATTGTTGCAGTAGATTGCGCTCGTCGAGAGCTTTCCAACGATATATAATTTGCTATGATTTGAGGAGTTCAAATTTTTCGATTTGATTTTGATTTGCAATTAGGGTTTTGGATTTGCAACCATTGGGAATGAGGAAGAAGCAGATAGATAGAATTGTACGTACAAGAATAAGGAATAAAAAGGATGCCAGGGTTAGGAAAAACTATTTATATAGACAAAGATAGATAAGAATGAATGGTACAGATTGAATTGGTCGAAATGATAATAACGACCCGAAAAGCCCATTTCATTTCCGAAATGAAAATGGGTCATCCAACATATCAAAATAGATGTTTTCGATAATTTTGAACTCAATGGAATTAGTTTCAAACTCAAATTCCATTGTATACAGATGTTAGCTTCCAAAATCAGATTATATTCATTTAAATTCTTTTAATTGATTTCTACGCGTTTCGAGCTCGCACGATCAAATGACAAGTCTGATCGCTACGAAACTTAAAATCCTACAATAATTCACTGTTACGGATCCGATGAAACTAGTTTCGTCGAAATCCGAGATAGTAGCCAAAATGGCTAATTTTCACGTTAATTAAATAAATTATTAAATTAAAAATCATTTTAATCACTTCTAGATTCAGATTTATAATTTATCATCCTTAGTTACATAGAAATTAATAGTCTTTTAAAATAAATTTTCCATGTCACATTCAATATTTAAATATAGCACTTAATTACAGCGTTCAATTACAACTATAATAAATTCATTAATTATAATTTAATTTCCAATAAATTCATTTATTTTAATTTACATTCTTATTTTAAATCAACCAAAACCTTATGAATATAATTGACATTAGTTTACGTTTTATTACATTCATTATTTATCGTTATCATCTTTTACAATATTAATTATAATATTTCAATTTCGTTAATTCCATTAATTACTAATTTAATTCCTTACTTACAATTATCACCAAATTAACTTTACAATTATTTCAATTGATTGAAATTACATTAAAATAGTTATCAATTAAATTAAATCAACATTATTAAATTACATTCTAGTTATTTTCTTATTAATAAATCACAAATTTTAATTTCTTCCAATATTAATTTCCAAGATCTTATTTAATTTAATACTTTTAATTATTGAAAATTACGGGTCGTTACACTATATATATATATATACATATACATATTTATATATTATAAATATACTTATATATATATATTTAAATGTAATAATAACAATTTTGTTACTGTAATTCATACATACATATGTATATGTGTAAAATGATTTAATTAAAAAAAAATTATATTATGTACATACATACATATTTAATATTTAATGAAATGGTATGTAGATATAAATCATTAATATTTTTACATATAAGTTATATACATACATACACACACACACATATACATAGTTTTTAATATTTATAAAAATAACAAGTTTACATACATACATATATTTGGATAACATTTAATACATATAGGATGAGATAATATGTCCCTTGCGATATAAATCCAATATTTATATACGAGCATATTGTACCTTGCACAGATTATTACGTTGCACAAGCACAAACATACATATATTTATATGATACATATGTGTAATATTATATTTAATTAAATATAAATTAAATAAAATTCTATCTATAATTTGTAAGTTTAAATGAAATAAGAGATTTTATTTAAATAAAATTTAGAAATGTTCTAAATAAACTAAACTTCATAGGCCCAATAACGATCCAATAGGGTAAATTTTTTGAAATTCACCCATAACTTCGGCTGCGGGCTGACCCAATTTCAACAAATCCATCGTTTCGGTTGTGTAACTCATCACGTGTAAATTTGGTCAAGGATTAATATTGAACCATTCGAATATTAACGTTCACACGTCACTTGGTAGGTGGTGTGACATTTTGACCAAATTTATCGCTTACTTGGTTTCAGTAAAGTCTAATTTTACTTTATTAAGCGTCATCCGGTTATGACTTATATTTACATCCATTCTCTTCTTCAAAACTATATCACTTTGGACTTATAGAGTTTGGTAATGGTCAAAATTCTAGTATCGTCCATATTCAACTCTATAGTCCAAAAACAAGGTCCTTGATTCAATAATAACAATTATTATTAATCGAAATACTCTGGTCAGAGACTTTGACTTTGAGTTGACTTGAGTTGACTGTGATACTAACCCTACATAACCAAGGAGGCGAATCCTCTCTCAAATAATGCTTCACTTTCAATATTTCCGCTCGACCCAACTATAATCACTCGATAGATGTCATGCCATGATTTGACTATAATCAAAGCAGAGCTTTCATATTAGAGATCGACATTATTCTCAAGTCGAGAGAACTATGCAAATTGGTCATATTAATATTTTCTGTTTGACCTAATTATACTAACCAATAGAAAACCATCGAGTGAGTCATTCCATAGTTATTCAATAACCATCAGTACGTAACCCTTTGCCGCCTTGAGTAATACACTGTCCAACATTTGTAGAACTTTACGTACTCTAGTTTCAATAGATGTATTGATATCTAATCTCGATACATCTTGATTAGGAATATTTAAAATGATATATTTATTTTCGCTTTAATAAATTACTCACGGTCATAACACTTTGTAACTACCATCACAAAACATACTATTTATGGATTTTCTATTAAATATACTTTTAATTAAATTAGTTAATTAATATAACACATCATATCAAATATATAATATAAAGAAAACATCTTTTATTTCGAACAAGATTGATTGTCAGTTAGATATATGTAACAAATGACATAATTGTCCATATGACATATCCCTAACTCTACAATAGAGTATGCAGGACATGTTGAGGTATGGTTTTGTTATCTCATGAGATACACTTGGATTGTAGCATGAAGAACAACTTTCTGTATGTATCAGTTTTTAGTTATTGATAGCAGTTTTTAGGTATCAGTTTGTAGTTATCGGTAGCGGTTTTTAGGTATCATTTTTTAGTTCGGTAGCAGTTTTGAAAGAATGTTTGTCCTTATAAATAATTTTTAGGAGAATGTTTGTCCTTCTAATTAAAATATTGATGTCGTGTACTTGAGGCTAAAAATATACAAATTTTTGAGCTTTAAATTAATTCCCCCGGTGATTATATCAATAAGAATGTAGTTAGTGAAATATTTCCTTTTCAGCGAACTTTGCTGAAAATGCTCCAAGGCCTACTGTAAAGCTCATAACAAGCTGATCTCTTGTCTATAATACAAGACAGTTCAATTCCTCTATCTCTAAAAAATCAGGTGTCCCCGTCCTCGTTCAATCTTCATAATTAATTAGTTAATTGAACTAATGAGATTACATCGACTACTCATGCTTGACACATGGCATGGTTAAAACTTCCGTAGTGGAGGGAAAAAATATTTTATGTCTATACACCCAATTTTTATCCACCTATCATCTTCCCTCCGTGAAAAATTTCTTCACCTTGCGATGCGCGCAAAATAATGTTAACTAAACTCTGGTAATCTAAACTGAAAATTCAAATCGATATGTGCTCGTGCTCAGATGCATCCATGCTACTCAGCCAATCCTCAAAGCTGCTTCTTTTTCCGTCCTTTTATCGCTCTTCCTCCCGATTTCGATGCGTTTTAAGCGACCGTATGGCGATTCCGAGGCATGCTCGTTCTGTGACGGCTTCGATTGGAAACGCGATGGTCGCTGTCGCTGGAGGTCCCACTGCGGCGCACGCGGCAGTTTCAGCAGCGATCACCCACGTGGCGGTTACAGCTGTGGCGATTGCTTCTGGTGCATGCCTTTCAACTAGAGTCGAGTGTCTGTGGCCTAAAACCGAAGAACAACCAGGTTAGGTATCTATTTTGTTTTTTCTGCTGATTATTATACAAAATTTTGTTTAGTTTGCCAGTGTGTTTAGATTGTTAGAAATCATTTTTGTATCTAGATATATTTGCAATTCTGCATACTTATCGAATTGTGACATGTATTGTTGTTTGTAGTTTTGGGTTTTAATCATGGTTGGGTAGAGATGGTATTATAATAGTTTGGTTAGGTGATATTGGGTAATGAGCTTATAATTTTGCAATATAGAGTTGCCAAACATCAGTAGGAATCATTAAATTGGTATCATGATCTGTGTTGAGAAATTATGGTTTGAAGTAGTAGATAAGAAAAGAGAAAACCAAAGAAAGACGTCGGTAAGCAGAAACTTGAATGGAAGTAATGATTTCTTCTGCTGCATATAGAGTAAATAATCATTTTTGCATAAACAGTCAATTACCCTTATGGCGCTTGGCTGAATTTAGTTTGGTTAAAGCTTTGCTTGGGCTGGGTGCATCCCATTCGTATTCAAGTGGCCTAGCTCATGCTTATCGTTATCCATATTGTGATGATCATTTCTCATCCAAAGTATAAGAAAGAAAGAGGGTTATCACTTAAGGATAGAGGGATGTAGCTTTGAAGAATGCAGGGTGCGAGTGATACCATTAGAAGAGAAAAAAATTAAACGAGTGTACAAGATGTGGGTGAGTGGAAAATGAAGGATTGCGATGAGTGTTATAGAGTCAATTGTGGGCACTAGAGGAGAGCAAGTGTGTGAGTGAGATATAAGAGTTCGAAGTGGAAGTAATCACCGTGCCATAAGTGGTGTCCGTACCCTTTTGTTGACTTGTGGAGAATAAGAGGTGGTGGAGGAAAACATGCGATTGAAGTGAATCAAATTAAACGAGTGTGTTTGAATGTTTTAGTGTAATTTTGTAACCGTTGTTAATGCATGAAATTATTCCAAAAGGAAACGTTTATAATGTGTTGATTTTCTTTCTCATCAAGGTAGTCAATAGCAAATAGCACAAAATAGCATAAGGCTTGCGCTATAGCATCTACGCTATTTTGTCCACTTTTGTAAATTTTGCGTTTTTTTGTATGTTATACCAAATCGGACTAAAGTAGTCGTGGTCCATGTTTATATAAATCTCAAATCACTTAGTCACTATCGTTTTTTTTAAATTTTGCACTGTAATTTAATTAAGGATTGAAATTTACACCATAAATTGCTAGCCGGTTCCTCCTATTCAAATTAAAAACTCTAGACAACGCTTTAAAATTCTTGACACCGTATCTTGAAGTAAATCTATTTAATAATTTATTTTTTGTTTTCAGGGAGTTATCATCCTCGTCATTTTTATTTATTTTTTCAATTGAGACCGACTATTTAAATTGCTATTTTCCATAAATTTCTGTATTGAATCATAATTTTGTTAAATTTAATATATATTTAGATTATTTTTAATATTTTTTTATGTTGATTTCGAAACCCTTCTTTTTTCCATTTTTTAATGTAAATTTTAATTTCATTTTTTTCAAAATTTTTTGGCATTATAAAAACTATACTAATAAAAAAAAACTTCTTAGTTATTTAGTGGATGGAAAAAATGCTATATAATATCAAAATATATGTACATTATAGATGTTTATAAACTAAAAGAGATGAAAGTATATTCTTAATGTCAAGTCTTTCATCTAGTTAAGTTGGTATGGAAAATGGGACTTGTCATATATGAATCTACACAATAGCATCATAATATTTAATAGCGGTAGATCATAAATTAAAATGTTTGTTACTAGGTTGAATGACTAATTTTTCATGGAAACAAACTAGAAAATAGCGTCATTGATTATGCACTAAATTTGGTACCTTGTACCAAATAATTTGCTTTTTTGTACATCCAAAATAAATTAGTCCATAATGTCATTTTTAGAGTATTTGTCAAGTAGCACTTTTGATGTATGTGAGACGGAATTTTATAAAGTTTTATCAAATGAAAGAACTTTGTTTTCAAGAGTTTATTCAAAAGAATTTAAAAGAAAATAATATTTAGCTTTCATATTTTTGCTTTGCAATGCTAAAAACAGTCCAATACTGCAAACTATTAAGTTCTATAAAGTAAAAAAAAGAATTACATGGGAAATAACATTACTAGCAAATTTAAAATGAATTTTTAAGGTTATAAAGTTTTTACCTATTAATATAGGGGAAAATTGGGGAAAATGACAAACTTTAAAGAAAAATTTAGGCTAAATGCACTGTTTCAGATATCGGAAATCTCGGCCGATATCTCGTTTTGATCTCTCCCCAAAACGAAACAACAAATCTCGCTGTAAATCTCGTTTTGAATATATCGGCCGAGATATTAAAATATCGGCCGATATATCGGCTGAGACGAGATGTTAAAATATCACCGGTATTTTGTTTTTTTTTTGGGCTAAAATTTTGGAACCCCGTACCCGAGATATTAATAACTATTTTTGCTAGTAATAGTATGTTCGTAATGGTAAAATCTTGGTTTTATTTTGGTTTACCATTAAGCTCTTTTTTTTGTATTTTGTATGCGAATAGAAGACGTGGAAAAAAAATCATGTTTAATCTTTAGTGTTTTGTGTACATTTTGCATGTTATATGAGATATGTCTATATCATATATCTTATATTCGTATATGTTCTGCAATCTTTTGCATTTTTATATTCATCGTTTTTTACATGCATGTTCCTTATGCATATATGTGTTTTATGTTCTACTTCTAGGTTATTGTTTAATGTTTTGGATTTATGTTTTATGTCTAACAATAATTCATATTCATTGATAATGAGTTGTGAGCTATAATTTATTTGCATTATGTTATTCTATTAGTTTAAGCATATTATGATTTTTGAATATGAATGTTCTTTAGTTGATTAATAACAAGGACTTGCTTTTACAAATCAAGTTTAAATTATTATTATTTTTAACATCATTCATAAAAATTGTTGTGGAACAATATAAATTTTTAACATATAATATACCCCGAGATGGTTCCGATCACTGTTTTAAATCTCGGCTATCTCGGCCGAGATCTCGGTTGGAGGCTTGGACGAAACGAAACATAAGATATCGGTTGATATCTCGTTTCGATTATATCGGCCGAAATTTACATATATTGGCCGATATTTGGAGCGAAACGATATTCCGAGATATCCCCGATATATTGTTTTTTTCAAAAAAAAAAAACAGGCTCATCTCAGTCTATCATAAAAGAATGAACAAAGCCCTTTTCTTTCTGATTCAACTTCTCAAAAAATCACGTTCCTCGTCAAAGTATCGAACTCCCTCTTCTCCAGAGAAAAAATTCGAACTCCCTCTTTTAAAAAAAATCAAACTCTCTCTTTCAACATCCGACAGCTCGCGGTTGCTTTCAATTTTCGACTACTCGATCTCCCTGTTGACGATCTACAGCTTCGTCTTCGACCAATCTCTCTACTCTCTACATGTATGTAAATTAGGGCTGTTTCTATTTTAATGAAATTCAATTGTTCGGAAATTGAATATACAATATAATTTAGAGTAGATTTGCAAGTAGATTTAGTTTGTTATTCTTACTGCATAACCTTCTACAAGTAGATTTGCATTGCCCGAAACCATTCGATTCCTGAGATCTTTTATATGCATTTGCTTTTATTTGCATCAGTTCCTGATACTGTTATTATGTTATTCTTACTGCATATATGTAATTATATAGAACCCGCTTTTTTTCAGTTAATTTGTCGTCTTTCATCTACTTATATGTAATTGCTAAAACTGATGATATTTTGTAACTATTGTTGAACAATTTCATATGGTTGAAGTATAATTGCATTATTTTTTCCAGCTAGAATAGTGGAGATTAGTTGCAGTAATTCAGTAAATGTTAAATAAATAGATACCATGCATTTTTTGCTATAAATTATGTGATGTGTTATACTCCGATATGGTCCCGAGATGAACTTTAGGTCCGAGATGTAAATCCGATATTGGCGTCCGAGATGCACTCGTCTCGTCCGAGATCTTCCCCGATACGATACCGAGTCGCTAAAATCGTCGAGACGAAACGTGCCCGATATCCGAAATTTAAAACCTTGGTTAAATGACATTAAGTTTTATTTTTAGGATGAAGGACAAATGCTAGTTATAATTAGCATTATATTCAACTTTAACACTATCTAAAATACTACTTATAACTAGCATTATATTCAGTTGTACACTATACAAAATGCTCGTTATAACCATCATTGTTTTTTAGCTTAAAAAAAACTTGCCGTTCTTCAGTCTATTTTCTTTTATAAGTTTGTCCTTATACTTATTTTCCTATTAATATAGCTAGAGAAAAACAATAGTAACTTTTTGCATGTAAACATTTTGAGTATGATATGCCTACCAAACACCTACTTCGGTTTTATTTCATGGTCATTCTTCAGTAAATAATTTTGATTTATTATTGAAGATATATGATCGGTCAGTTTACCCATGTCCTGGTTTGTATCATTCAATTTTACTTGGGTTTTCTAAATGTATATACCTAAAATAAATAAATAAATAAAACAACGTGCTATTTTTGGCTGTTCGCTATTTTGCACTTTGACAAAATAGCATGCTATTTTGCGATATAGATGACACGTGCGCTACTAGAGGTCAAATAGCACACCACACCTGTGCTATGAGCAATTTTGTGCTATAACGCGCTGTAGCACACTCTATGATAACTGTTTCTCATCACCTTCTTGCTTTTTTTTTCTTTTCTAAATGGTTGGGATCGGCTACATGAATTATCATTTTCCATAAGTTTTCATCTTTAAGTTATATATTTAGTTATATCTGTTTTTTTGTAGATCATCATGTAATAGTAGTTTCTTTCCATATTATTGTAAGTCTTCCTTTTGGTCTTTTATTACTATGTATTATTAGAACATGCGTTTTACTTTTGCAGCTTTCCTAGTAATTATAAGAAAAACAATGCGAAGCAAGTCCATTTGTATTCACATCTCTTTACATAGTATTATCAAATAAATGCCTCAAATATAAGAAAAAGATTTTTACCTTGTTCATTATCATTATATGTTTATGCCAATTCAACCTCAACAGTTTAAGCATACTTCGTACAACTTTCACGGATTATATGTATAGGTTGGGTTAAGATTGTTTCTGCATTTTTTTCCTGCTGCTGCTGCTGTTGGTGGCGGTGGTTTGTTTTTTTTTGGGGTTGGGGGGGGGGGGGTGGGGGGAGGGGGGTGGTGTTGAACATTAAGAAACTGTTGGCTAAATCAGGTTCTTCCAAGTGCTTTTACCTGGAATGTTTCTCTTCTCACATAGTTCACAGACACATCAACGTTTGTTTCTAAAAAGGTATTTGTGAAACCTTAGCTTGCTTATATAAAAAGTTAAAAAGGGCTTTGTATTTGAAAGGGTTTCTAAAATTTAAATTAAATTTGAGCACTAACGGGATAATATCCAAAAAATACGCGCAGGCGTGCAAGCACGGCCCCTTGATGCATCGTCCAGTGTATGTGTTCCTTTACAAATTAAATCATAACCAGTCCTTGTAATTCCAAGTTTTCTTCTTCTTTTTGAGGTATTTATTTGGTCATTCTCAATTAGCAGAGCATAATGAATATGACCAGGCTTGTTTTGCGTTGTTTTTTCTTCAATTATTTGGAAGGCTGTGAAAAGTAAAATGCATATATATTCTAATAATGCAATTAAAGGTAAGCGTAAAACCGATGTTGCGTATAGTCTAGCAACATAAGTGCAACAAGCCTGAAAATGATGATCTTTATTGTATGCATTACTCACCTAAGCTTGACTGCTTTTATAAATGGATTTTTGATGTGGAAGATGATATGCATGTGATTATTGCTCGATTGAGTATTATGATTTTGTGCTTTGCACTTCAGGAAGATTTGAAATGCTCAATATATTGTCATTGTTGGAGGCCGATTAGGACAAGAACTTTATTTTTTCTTAGGTCTTGGCGGTCTACTTCTGTAATTTGGTTAGTTGGTTTAGTGAGAAGATTGACAACGTCTAATGCTACCAAGTTGTTGTTGTTGTTGTTGTTGTTGTTGTTGTTGATGTTGGGAGGGAGGGAGGGAGGGAATCTACTATTGAGAGAGGGAGTGTCTCAATTCCGCTCATGTATTTAGGTTTACCTTTTCTGGATGAAATACGGCCCAGTGGTTCTTTGAACCACTTGTCATACTCTTCAAAAGAGTACAGGGAATCACTTATCGCTTCAATTGTCGTCAAAGTTACATGAACAACCTTTAATTTTTTTCGTATTCTATTCATTGTTGTAAAAATTCTTCTAGGCCCCGCCTAGGCGTTAGGCGGGGCTTACCGCCTAATGATTCGTCTAGGCCCACCTAAACAAGGTTACTGTCTTATGTAATAATTTAAACATGTATTTAGACACCTGTTAGACATTATTTAAGATTCAATGCCACGTATAAGCATTGCCAGTTTTAGGCAGTTTTACCTTCTTGACTACTCCTAAGCACATCCAAACTCCCAAACATCCAATTTATTTCAATTGACACCAAACAAAACACTAAAAATTTATCCAAGATACGTGAGTTATAAAAAACACTTAGCTCTGATTAATCCTCAATTAATCCCAGCCTAAACGATTAATCCATAGTCTATACTTACTGCCTAGCGATATTTACTACCTTGATTCCATTGCACCTCTACATCAAGTGTATGAATGCGCACAGCGTGTGTGTGGAGAAAGAATTGGGGGGGGGGGGGGTGTTGTATTCTTCTTATTCTAATAGTGGTAAGCTGAAGCTCTTTGAATAGTGGAAACAAAACTTTCACAAGCAGGCATTTGATTGATTGCAGATTCTCTTATTTTGGACGGTGTAGATGTAACTGGGTACCCTATCTTTGAAGATATCCAGGTTTATTATTTGTCCTCCTTTTATATTTGCACATGCTATATGATACATCAGTTCACAAAAATTCCTTCAGCTTAGGATGCTACTTGTCATATGGTCTCTATTTTTAGGTGCAGAAGGCAATTACATTTGCAAGAAAAGCCCATTTTGGTCAATCAAGAAAAACTGGTGAACCTTACGTTACCCATTGCATCCATACGGGGAAAATTCTAGCTGCTTTGGTACCATCAAGTGGTAAACGAGTATGTGTATTTTTCTTCTATTTGTTGATTAACATGAATTCCAAACTTGTATTCGGCAGTGCATAACTATCTTGTTGTTTTTCTGCAATTTACTTTGAGTACTTGCAGGCAGTTAACACTGTTGTAGCTGGAATACTTCATGATGTGATTGACGATACATTCGAAAATTTGAGCAATATAGAAAAGATTTTTGGTGCTGATGTAGCTCATTTAGTTGCTGGTGTTTCAAAATTAAGTTTCATAAATCAGCTATTGAGAAGACACCGAAGGGAAACGGTCTCTCAAAGCACTATTACTGCAGAAGAGGCAAGCAATTTACGTGTCATGCTGTTGGGTATGGTTGACGATCCTCGTGTGGTTTTGATCAAGCTTGCAGATAGGCTACATAACATGAGAACCATGTATGCAATCTTTATTTTATATGTGTATGTATGTGTCTCTCTCTACATACATATTGGGCCTGTAAACGGTTGGATACAGATTCAGATAGTGTCATATCTGTATCCATAACCAAAATCATTTTTGGATGTTGGTTATCCATATCCACGGATATCAGATATTTATCGGATATTCTTTGATCAATTCACAATAAATCTAAACAATAAATAGAAAATTTTAATTTAGTATAAATCCATTTCAGTACTAAAAACGTGAAAATAATAAATATGCTAAAAAAAAAAAATTTAAGCAGCAAATAATGATTTTTATACACATATTAATTTTTTTACCTATAAAATAGTAAATGACAATCATTTTTGTACTAAAGTACATTACCAAAATCGGACGGATAATTATCGGATGCGGATATGACCATATCCATATCCGTATCAATTTTTCGGATATCGGATGTAGTAGAAAGTTACATTGTTGCCAATTTTATACAGCATATTATCATATAACATGAGGCTTTTACTTAAAGATAGGTTCGAACTTCAAAGTTCAAACAACAATATATAGCTGCGACCCTTCGTCGCTTTGATAACTTGCAGAGTCCATGTCTGGGATTACATGATGTAGTATCTAGTATGTTTACCTCATTAAGACTTGACAGTTGTGATCCTCATTAAGACGCGACAGTTGTGATACATCAATTCGACCATCAAGTCTTCATATTTTCTGTGCATAAAAACACATATTGTAGATCACTTTGAAGTTTAATTGAAGCTGATGGATCTTGACGAAAATAATAATATGTTCAGCAATCAAGGTCCAAGAATATCACCGTTTTATGACACGTCTTTTATCCCCAGTTATGCTTTGCCATTGCCTAAAGCTCAAGCAGTTGCCGAAGAGACGTTGGCAGTGTGGTGCTCTCTTGCTTCTAGATTAGGTATTTGGGCTTTAAAAGCAGAACTAGAGGATCTATGCTTTGCCGTCCTCCAGGTTGCTTTATTTGTTCTTATCGTTGTTCTATATGTTACTAGCTGGAGGATTATATTGTTTTTTGATACAGCCCAAAATGTGCCCTTGGTGTTAATCTATTGATTCTTTTTACTTGTATAAATACCACCTAAATAAGATGCAATAATAGGACTTTGTTCTCCTTCTCTAGTATATTAGTAGAGGAGGGCTTCATCATTTAATATGCACTATTGGATCACAAGATGCTGAGGTTGAGATTAAAATATTGTTTTTTAGTCCTTATTTAATTAAATATTGCGTAAAAACAATACCTTAATTTCAGCCATTAGATCTTGTAATCAATTTGTTTAAATCAAAGAGTGAATCTCTTCTCCACAATTCCACTAGCGGTGGAGATTATAGCACCGACAGCTTTCACATTCCAACTAACAGCAGTATTTTGTCATTAAATAGTTTGAAAGTATATAAATAAAACATCAGTTCCCTTCTGTAGAAATGAGGCCAATGCCATTTTGTTTGTGTTGTACTTGGGTTATTCTGATCTTTTCTATTGATAAAAAACTGAAGGAAAGCAGTTTCAAATTGCATGTTTGCCTAAGTGCCACTATGCATGTCATTGTGCTTACATGTTGTTTCTTGGTTGTTATATTAACAACAAAACTGATTATAATCAACTAGGCTTGATGACTTATCAGTTACTTGCTTATTTGCTCTTTTGCTTGATAAAATATTGCACACTAGGTAAACTTTCCAATCTGTCTTGTTCCCCCTCTTCTTGCAAGTCGCGACTCTAATTTCTCAGAACTTCCCTACTTGATGCATGGCCATTTTTATATCGATGTTGTTATTTTTTTAACAGTTCGCCCACAACTTCCAAATTCCACTAATATTCATGAACTTGCAACTTGTATAACTATAGGTGCAGCTATTCTGTTAAATCATTATTACTTTTTGGGCAATTGCTGTTTTGTCTGTTTTATTATCGTATGTAATTAACTTTATGAATTCACTGTTCAGATATGTTTTACACAGCTGAAGTTGCATTGAACTGAACATAAGAAATTTTTATATACATTCTTAACTATACTATTCTTCAAGGTACGACCATCCTACACGCACATAGATGTATGTATACGCACGCACGTGCACACAGCGCGCGCGCACACACATGTATGTATGTGTGTGCACGCGCGCGATTGAGTATTCTGCTGGAATAAAGTACCACCTTACTATCAAAATAAATATGTATATGTGTGCCCCCACGTGCATGTGCATGTGTGTTAATGCTGTTTGTTCTCTCTTATTATCCATTTAAATACAGTTTTATACATCTATATGTTAACGTCACAAAATCAGAATAAGCCTTGACAATATATACCTATGCAGCCACATACATTTAGAAAGATGCGAGCAGAACTTGCTTCCCTGTGGAAACCAAGCAATAGGACAAAATATTGTAGGAGATTATCTGTTAAAGTCGGCTGTCATTTAGAACATCAGAATGTAGACCAAATTTCAAATTTTGACGTGTCTACTTCCAGCTACGAGGGAGAAAAAATGGAGGTGATGATTTACTCTTCATGTTTTGAGATGACCATTTTACATAATCTGTTTCTTCATGAATAATCTTATAGCTCTGCATCAAAAGTTAACAGCGAATCTCTATTTCCCTCGTACTGAGCTATTTCATGCCAGTAGTCTTGCACATTAAATTTCCTATTTTATGCTATGAACCAATCTTTTTGTATGAAACAGTGTCGTAAAATTTTGTCCTTCTGTCTGGTTCCTGTTGGTATTTCCTTTCTCTTAGTTGCTGCTATCCTGCAATTTTGCTTCCATCAAGTCTGCATAAGTTATGTAGAATCCAGTTTTATGTCACTGATTCAGATTAATATAAACTTCCATAAAATATTTAACCTGTGTAGAGGAGCAGCTAATCATTTTCATATGATACAAAACCTATAACCCTATTATCTGTGATCTGCAAATTGCTTTCATTTTAACAACTCTCAATTTTGACCATATCTGCAGGATCTTTTACAGGCTGTACTGCCATTTGATATCTTGCTGGATCGCAGAAAACAAACTAATTTTCTGAATAACCACAGGAATGCTACACGTGTTTCAGAAACCAAGTCTGAAGTGGTGACCAATGCTGGAATTGCATTAGAATCTTTAGCAGTTTGCGAGGAAGCATTGCAAAGGGAATTATTGATATCCAACTCGTAAGTACCGAGCTACTTATATCTTTATTATTCATGGTAACATAACTTTTTCGACATGGGAGACAAGATGAATATTTATAATGAGTATTCATATTCAGTTGCATTCCTAAATCTCTCATTTCACAACCTACAGCCTCATCATGCCATTTGATAACCAAATACATTTATAATAAGGTTTAGGTCCAACATCATTACCTTTTTAGTTTTTATTTTCAGTATTAAGCTCAAAGGAATCTAATCACTTTTCTGAACTTGTACCAGGTCCAAACTTCTCTTGCGTTGTAAGAGCAAAGGACCTATCCAAGTTATATTGTTTTGTTTCAAATGTATAATTTTGTAATATCGTACTATGCCATGTTTCTATACCAAGTGGTCAAAGCATTACTTAAAAAAACTTGCAACGTTACTAATTATCTTTTAAAACTCATTGGACATCAAGTTCCTTAAGCGGCATAGAAATTTTCTCATTAACCGCCCGAACATATGTTACATGGTATAATGCTATTCATATGAAAACCTAGATTGAAATGTTGATGCCATTCCCCAACATTTCTAGCTTACCATGATTTTTCATATGATATTCTTGATGCAGTTATATTCCTGGGTTGGAAGTAACTCTATCAAGTCGACTAAAAAGCATATACAGTATCTATTGCAAGGTGATTTTATGTTTACATAAAATATGTCGGGTAGATAGTGCATTTCATCATGACATTACTTGTTTTTTCCAGTGAATTGTCAGCAACATCTTATATATTTGTGTAAATTTGTATTACTTTGGATGTTTACACTATATTGTTTCAATTATATATCTGATATTATAGGTATTTTGCAGTATCTGTTACTGATAAATAGTCTTGACTAACCAACCATTTCTGCATTATTTGCTATAATTTAACTGCTTTATAGTCTGTTCCCTCATGTCGCTATGTGGTCTACTCATCTACTTGTATGTTTGTCATAGATGAAAAGAAAAGGTGTCAGCATTGGTGATGTTTACGATGCTCGTGCATTAAGAGTAGTAGTGGGTGATAAGAATGGTAAATTACATGGACCTGCTGTCAAGAGTTGTTATAGTATTCTAGACATCGTGCACAGGTATTTGTTAACAAACAGTATTTAATCTTGTTACAACTCACTCACATCTAAGTATGTGGTATTTTGATTCATTAAATACTCATTTGAGCGGTGTTATGCAGGCTGTGGACTCCCGTGGATGGTGAATTTGATGACTATATCATCAATCCGAAGCCTAGTGGATATCAGGTATGCTGTTATTTAATCTTTCTTATGTCAATTACATAGCCTGTTGTCTTGAGATTCTTATAAGGTTAAATTAACCCTGCATGATTCATTATTATCATTGTCATGTTGATAAAAGGAACATCGATATAAATTGAGTGCATATTTTGTTTCTTTACTTTACTGTCCTTTTCTGTTACTACAATATCATCAATCTAGTGGATTTAGTGGAAGTGTCCTGAATGCACCATTTTTAGGAAGCAGGATAAAAAACCATCTTTTGTTGAAGGTTGATGCCAAGGCCTACTACTCAACTATAACGTTTAGAACAGTCTTCACGGTCTTTCTGCAATTCTGCTATTTTCATGAGAATGATATTATAAGATGATTGTAATAACATGAGAATGCAAGCACATCTCAGTGTCCTCCACTATGATAACAAAATGGAATGATATTAATTATTTTAGTAAAGGAGGCTTTCATAGACATTGCTTGTTCATATGTAGTGCCTTGCGTTTTGATAATAAGAATCCAACTTAAGATTAAAAGAACCGTATTCAGATATATATTTTTTCTTCTTCTTTCAATGCAGAAATATGATAGTCATAAAACAAATTCAAATCTGTCTGAGTTTTGTCCTAACCCAACAAAATCTTTATTTGCTTGGTTGTATTCAAGCCTGAGGCATGGAGCATGTATTGGCTAAACAGCTTAAACCTCTTTGTATACCATGGTTAACCATCGGCACTTCAACTTGCAAAAACATGGAAAATATTGAAGTTGTCTTGATAGTAAAATAACCAGCGTGCTTAATGTAAACAAATTTTTATAAATTTAATATATACACATACCTGTACATGTGAGGGCAGGGTGTTTGAGATAATTAAAGAATTATGAACACTAGCACTTAAACATGATTGACATAAGACTACAAATAATACTATATCTAAATCTGTACTATTAATAATGAAAGTTCAATCAATAGAATTTTACCGTGTCTTTTTGAAATTCCGAAAATACCCTAGATAGTATCCCATTTCGATCACTCATCAACGGAATAATAATATTGATTTATAGCATGTACCACCATCTCCTTCATGACCACCCCCATCAACATAATCTCACTATCGATTTGCAACCTACACCTCCGACAGGACTGCCTACAGTAAAGGCGTCTGTGACCAAAAAGTTTTTCACATATGACACACACAATAAAAAGAACATCATTGTAATAAAATTGTTTTCATGCATTAAATATTTCTTAAAGTGAATATTTTTTTTATTGGACACACACAGCTGTGTGCATTTATACTAGTAATAAAGTAAAACAAAGCAAGGATAAAGGAATAGGCAAACTCAGAGTGCAGAAAGCAGTAAAGAATAAGATGATTTATACTAGTTCAACTCCTCGTTCTATGTCCAGTCCTATACTCCCCGTACAGCCTTTCAGTATCAACGGTCCTCACTTCCATCCAGAAGAATGAGTTTACAGTTGCCAAAACTCCTCCCTTTGGACTTCAACAACTTGTCAGTCCACTGGACTTTTCTTTATAGTCTTAAGGACTTTGAATTACAAGCAGTGTTCCTTGATGCACTAATCTTGCCAATATAATATAAATTCGTATATACTCTTTTCACAGCAGATTTGAAAGATAAATTTCAAGAGAGTTTATTGGAAGAAGATCAAATAATGAAGAATGAAACTTGAAGTTTCATTTTTTTATTTTGCAATAGCAAATCAATCAATTGATTCAGAAATGAAGACCTATTGATTCGCTATTTGAAAGAGCGCAAAGAGAGATTTTCTCCTTAGAGAACTTTGGAATGTAAATAAATAAATATAATAATGAGAATGGAAGATCAGATCGTTATCCAAGTTCTGGAGAACTCTTTATATTGAGGATGAATAATTAATGGATACGACAGTTATGGATTGTATGAATGAGAATTACTCAAGTTTAAATTTAGAATTCCATAAGGTGGAATCCATCGACAGACCCATAGGTCCGGCAAATGAATAGTTAGTGTTCATTCACTTACTAGCCATTATGTTTTGAAGGGAAACTTGTTTGAAAAAGGTTTCGAGAAGTTCTGTACGTTTTGGACTGTGGAGGAGGGGAATTTACTGTTACACACAGACACCCGCACACACTCTTAATTTATATGGTTGTTGTCATTAAGATCCTTAAATGCATGTATTAACAACAGGTACATACATACAAATGTACATGTACATAAACATATGTGTAGAGCGAGAGAGGAGGGATCCACATCTTAAATTTTTTGTATCCCGGGTTCGATTCCATATATCTGCATTCATTAGTATCATTAATAATTATTGGTATCAAAACCTTTTACTCAATATTTGCAGTCTCTTCATACTGCTGTCCAAGGCCCTGATGGTGCACCTATAGAAGTGCAAATTCGCTCACAGGTAATAATATTGTTATAAGTTTTAAATTTTCTTATCTGATCTAGAATTCAGTCACCTATACTTTATCATGATATTCATTTGATATAGCGAATGCATGAATATGCTGAGTTTGGACTTGCTGCTCATTGGTTGTACAAAGAAAATAACGTGGAAATTAAAAGCCCAGTATATGATTCTATGGCATGTTCAACTTCGCCGTCCTGCCTTATGAATTGCATAGAAAGCGAGGGTTATATTCAAGATGATTTGAAATACAGTTCCATAAAAGTTGGTCATCCCGTTCTTAGAGTAGAAGGGAGTCAATTACTTGCAGCAGTCATTGTCAGGTTCGGTAAATCTAATGTACATCAACTTAGCTAAATTCCAGGGCTGGCTTGAATTCATCTATCAACTATAAAAGCTGATTGTGCAGTGTAGACAAAAGTGGAAAGGAGCTTCTTGTCGCCGTAAGCTTTGCTTTAGAAGCTTCTGAAGCAGTAGCTGAGAGAAGACATTCTTTTCAGGAGAAGCGCTGGGAAGCTTATGCTAGACTCTATAAAAAGGTACTCCTATCCTACATAGCCATAAAGATATGTGATTACTTGGATGTAAAACCTTTAGAAATCAATAGTCCCACATCTACAAATTGTAGCACATATACACTAACTCTGTTAGTCAATATGGGGATTATCTGCAACTCAATATTGAGCCGGTGCTTTTTGACATGCAAAAGCATTCGCTTTGGCTTAGCCGATGTGGTGAAGCCGATCAAGTTGGGTATGCAATATCTGTGTTGTTTATAGATACCAAGTGTTTGGTTGAAAAACTGTTCACTTCTGTTATTTGATATATGATATGAGCTAGGTACAAAAACAGATAAATCATGCTCCTTTGTGTTGGAAAAAACCGAGGAGATTAAAGTTAAGTCAAAGATCATAGATTCTAGTTCCAACAAATGCATAATCCATTATTTTAAATAGAAGGAAAAACCAAGATTGATTGTGTGACGTAACATATTTCTCTATTTTTTAGCTCTACCACTAATTTAATATTAAATATATAGCTAAGACAAAGGGTTGGAACCTTGCCAAATGCACAATGATTTAATGCTAATACGACAATACTAGTGCTTTCAAATCATTAATTAAGTTTTTTTATTAATCTATTACAAAAAAAACCTACAAATGTTCACATTTTTCATCATTAAATCTCTAAGCAAATTCAAATTTACAATTTTATTCATGCCAATCGATTTTTTTTTTTGCATATTACAACTGTAACAAATAGCTAATTATAAACTTTTAAAAATTGCTATTTTAAACAATGCTTGGAATCATGGGAAAGATTAAAGTATAAAAAAAATTCATACTTTTTTTATACTTATAAATTAGAAATATTAAATAATTTATTCTGTAAATATTATAGTATTATCTTATTCACAAATGCTTGATACTCTAATATTGCTGAAATCACAATACTTTTCTTTACTGGTCAAAGATAACATTTTCGAGCATCACAATAAATATCTTTGTAAAAACATAATTTAAAAATAAAATAATCTTTCAATTACAAATTAAAATTGTCATTGTTCATCATTATACAATTATAATTTGACGTGACAATATTATTGCATAATCTGTGTGCAATGCATTAGGCACTAGTTGTTCATGTGCTAATATCATTCAAAGTTGGTAGTCATCAAAATACGACTTTTGACCAACACAGACCTTTTTTTTTTGTGGATATTTTTGCCATATACTATCATAGGGAATTCCAGCAACCTGCTATTAATAATCTCAATGTTTGCATAATATTTCTGCTAGCATTATGGATATAACGGTGATAAAACCTGGGCATACAATATAGATGCACGAGTGTTAGATGTTTATTCCGAAAATGTAGTAGTTTCTTCAATTAAGTAGTCTTACAGAACCATACCGTGTCATGTGCTATATCTATTTCCACATCCACATGACCTCATGATTTGAAATTGATTGTTGTGTACGCGTGCAGTTGTATCAGATTTAATATGTTATCTAGTTGCACTCAGGTGTTTCTCTTATTGTATCAATGGTGATTGTTTGAATATAGAGTTGTCAAGCCTTTTGTTATTACATAATGAAGAAACGAGATATGGACAACGGTGTCACTTATGAGTTCATTGACTTTTGTATGCCTTGCTCAGATTATGTTAGTTTTTCCTTAGGTTTCCGACCAATGGTGGTTTGCAGCAGGGCATGGTGATTGGTGTACATGTCTTGAAAAATACACACTATGCCAGGATAAAATATTTCACAAGGTGCTAATTGTATTACCCTTTATCTTCATTTCTGTCTTTTTGTCTTTTCATCGAAATGATTACTTTAACAACAAAAGTAATCAACAAAAACATCAAAATAAGTTTCATAGATTGGTCAAATTCATCCTCTATGTTGGTTGGTGTTTTTTTTTAAATGCGCAGCAAGACCAATTCCAGCGGATGTTGCCGACCTTCATACAGATAATAGATCTGACAGAGCAGGAAGAATCCGAGTATTGGAGAGTAATGACTTCAGTATTTGAAGGAAAATCATCTGAGGCCGTTCCTTCACCTTCAAAACTCACTGATAGGTCATACACTCCATCTCCTACAGTAAATGGGATCAACAACAAGGTCAGATCCGTGATGATCTTACAATGTTAGATGAAAACTGCATTTGTATCACTCTTTAAATGCAGTATGCTTTAAAATAGCAGGTGCATCTTCTGAGGACAATGCTACAGTGGGAAGAGCAGGTACGGCAAACTCAGCAATGTCGTGAGTCGGTCTCTGTACCACTTGGAGAAGTGGTAATAGTGCGCTGGCCGTATGGTGACATTGTGAGGATGGCAGCTGGCAGCACTGCTGCTGATGTTGCTCGTAGACTAGGCCTTGATGGAAAGCTTGTGTTGGTAAATGGACAACTTGTTTTACCGCACACCGAGCTCAAAGACGGCGATATAGTTGAAGTGCGAACGTGAATACTAGCCGCTGATTTTGTGAATTGAGAACCAAATGATATTCACTGAATTTGTATAGATTGGTGCATGAGGATCCACCTTGTAGAGTTTTATCTCTCCGTTTTGTACAGTTGTTTTGTGATTATTGATCATATTTTGACCCTTATGCGGTAAATACATGTATAAAAAGGAATCTCTCTTTCTCTCATACTTAGCTTGCGATGCATGTAGTCTTGACGCACTCATTAAAGGCAGACATGGTTTCCCTAGTTTGTACTCATTTATGCAGTTCATATATATGTAGCATCCATTAAATTTAAGTTCAATTTAAGATCAAACTTCTGATCTTATCACGAATGAAAAGTTTATTTGAATTAAGATGTCAATTTTTGTTTGATGATGATTCAAATTCATGATCCGTCGTTTGCACGTAAGAGCATTTTTGAAAATTTATTTTTGAACTAATGTATGTAATTCTATTGCAACTATTAATAACTATTAACAAAAGAATTCTGCTAGTTCACATAAATTTATTAAATGTGTAAGAATGGAGATTGGAAATGTTTGGTTTATTTGAATTTGCTTTCACTGGGTTGATTGGAGTCAAAATTTTGACGGTACTTCACGCAATATGCTGTTCCTTTTATTTTCCATAAGAATTCTATTCCAATATAAAATACATTCTACCTGGACAAATTTTCAAAGCAGTTAATTTTCAAAACTATTTCGCGGTCAGAGCTAGTTTGCAAACTTATTACAAAATATTGCTGATTTGTGTCAAGTCAGTAGCCACATCGACTTTGGTATAACTATCAACGTATTAACTCAACTATGAGTTGTGCCTATTGTAAATTAATATAGGCGCAACTCATAGTTGCGCATAATTTTTTTGGGATAATTGAAAAGACGCAACTATGAGTTGCGTTTATCCATTTTATTTGCAAATTGATATGACGCAACTATGAATTGCGCCTACAAGAATATAACATAAGCGCAACAATCTTCCTGCATCATTAATCGATTAGAAAAAAGCTACAACAATCCAGGTAATTGACTAAACCCTATTTTTGAATCTAGTGTCATTTTGAATTCTTTTATGTTTTTGTGTTGATTTTTAGTTCTATAACTTTCATATTAAGTTAGCCGATCCGATATAGATAATTAGGAGATCGAAGATGATGTATTGGTGAAATATTGTGAACAATGGAAAGCTGAATGTGAATTTGTTCTTGAAACTCAGCTTGAAACAGCTTCTGAAACTAAGTTTGAAACAGTTCCTCAAAATATTGGTGCTGTTGTTGAATCTAATTTGGAGAATCATGTTTACTTAGATGAACCAAATCAAAGACTAGGGAAACAAATTAGCTGTGAAAGTCGAGTGAGACAACCATCACATCCAATTTGTCATTGTGGAGTTATTTGTGAGGTAGTTGTATGTAAGACTCAGACAAATGCAGGGGGTCGGTTTTACATATGTGCACAGTACCTAGATCATATAACTAACCCGAATGGTGTCGAGTGCTGCAGATACTTCAAATGGATCGATCCTCCGTTGACTCCTAGAGGCATTGAATATGCCTTAGAGATGCAAGCCGAAGTGAGGTGAATGGAAAAGGAAAATAGTAGGCTACGACATCAGATAAACTATTTACAGTCCTCAGTTCCAATTACAAGACCGATGTGATGGAGTTATGTATTCAGTAGTTTTAATGGTTGATATATTACTCAGTTGATGTATCACTTGGTTGTTGTAATGATTATGTAATGTTTGATGTATCACTTGGTTGTTGTTCAACTTTGTGTATAATGGATATTGTGTACAAAAGTTGCGTAAAAAATAAATCACAATCATAGAACATAGCAACTCACATCAATATTCGATAAAATATAACTTTTAACACCAAAGTTGTGTATATAATAAAAATGGAAGTTCTACAATACACGAATGATATAAGTAGTAAAAGCAAACAAATTAGCTATTATTTCCTGCACGTTCTTTTCTTATGACTCAAGCTATCACATTGTCTACATATGTCCTATCTTCTATTCCCCATTTCGTCCATGACCCCTCTAATTCTTGTGGACCTTGGTCTTCCTATATTCCTACATGTAGACGGCGGTTGTATAGTAGGACCTTCATGTATATTCCAATCTGTTGGGCACTGGATAAAAAATAGGGGAATAGCTATGTTTATAACCCTCTACTATAAACCACGACAAAATAAGATCATGGTAAGCTCTGTTAGCTCCTCCTCTGCATCATGCACATGCAAACATGAAAGCATGAAAAATGTGCAAGAATAGGAATATTGCATGAACAGTTGCAGTTGTCATGGGCAATATATACTGTGCAGTCACATGCATTTGTGTCTGTTACTTGCCACTCCGTCAAGCTGGACCTGTTAATGCTCATACTTTGTGCTTCTGCTGCACATTTCTCCACCATTTTTTCATGCATTGACGTGAATGCTGATGTGTACTCCAGTCCATCAGTAAATCTTCTATAGAAGTAACTATTAAGACGATGAAAGGTACGTGCTACTAACACCTTCATCGGTAATGATCTTGCACCTTTTAGAACTCCATCGAAACTATCCGAAGCATTAGTAGTCATCATATATTTCACCGTTGTCCTTGTAAAGAGTCCATTGTCAATCCTTCTGTCTAAGACTTTTGTCAATCCATCTGTCAGCAGCCGGACTAACATTTTTTTAGTTGCTCTCTTAGGTCTTTGTATGTTACCTCGTCTCTTGCTTTAGCACAAGCATGAAATAAGTTCTGCAAAATTTTACTATCAAAAACTGTCTTTTGGAAGTTAGCTTTCAAAAGGCGAAGGCAGAAGCGATGATGATGAGGTCTTCTCAATTTCTCTTGCAAGGCGGTTGGAATTTATTTCATTCTATTGGAAATGAATGTAATGCATCTTACATTTAAAGATAGAATTAAGTGCCCCATGCATAAAAAAAACAATCCCTAAGTCTCCGTTGATTCAGTTCTTATAATAGCAAATGCTAAAGGAAAAAGGGAGTCGTTTGCATCAACTCCTGTAGCCACAAGTAACGTACCTCGATATTTACCATAAAGATGCATTCCATCAATAGGAAGAACAGGACAGCAATGCTTGAAACCTTCTATGCTCGGTCCAAATGCCTAGAAAGCCCTCTAAAATTGAAAGTCGTCCGTATGAATATGACAAACAGTGTCTGGATTGTTTTTCTGTATTGCACGAAAAAACTATAACAAGTCATTGTATGATGATTCTCAATCATCAAATATTTTCGACATGGCTTTGCTTAGTCATTTCCAAGCTCGCATGTAGCTTATTTGAATTTTGTACGTATTTACCATAAGCTCTTGGACAGATTTTGTAGTGTAATTTGGGTTCGATCGAACATGTGGAAAGACTTTGGTGCATATAAACTTCGCCATTGCTTGTTTATGATTCGAGTTGATGATTGGATTTGAGCATGTGTGATCACCATCATATTTTTTTATCACCCGCCATCCAACATGATCTCTTTTAGAAATAATAGCATGAAGCCGCCATGGACATTTATCATTAATATCACATATAGCAGTAAACTATCTAACACAAGACTTAATGTTTTTAAATGAAACCGAACATTTTATCGACCATTCACTTATATGTTCAATTAAAGATTCCTTTGATTTAAAAATCATACCAACTCGAGGGCTTTTCTCCACACATTCCAGTCTAAATATTTCATCGATAAATTGAACTTCTTGCATAACAGATCTTTCCATGTTTGTATCATTGCACTGGTCATCCTCTAATGGTTCTTCCATCTTGATATGCTCATCAATGTCATCAACATCCTCCGGAATATCATCTAACGGAGCATCATTATTAACATTCATAGCATCTATCCATGTATCATCTTCGTCTAGTGAAGTAGCGCTTTCCATGCTATCCAAATGTGATATATCATTATCAGCATTTCCACCCTCCATATCTTCAGTTTCAACATCTCCATCTTCATTTTCTTGTACATATTCGTTTGAATTTTGAGTTGAAATTGACTACGGAGGATACGACATGAAACCATACCCCGGTGACTGCGTTGGATATGGCATGAAACCATATCCAGGTATATGTGTATACAACCTATAAACAAACAAATAATTGTTAATTACCTAAATATACAGAACAAAAACGAAACATACATGCATGACATGAAACCATACCCAGATGTTTGTGTGTAAACGTTCGGTGGCTAGTACAAATAACATGGGTAATACATTTGACTTGCAGTATTACTCGGTCCAGGTTGGCTTGCATAATATAAGATATGAGCTTGCAGTTTAGTTGTTTATACCATCCCCTCCTTCTTTACATACAACTTGATTACTTTCATCTCCACGCAAAACATAGAATCGACGTCGTCGTCTCGTTCACCTCAGTAGCAATCGGACCATCATCCGTAACCCATGTACTTACTAACGAGATGTCAAATTCGGTCAAAATAATCTTTGTAGCTTTGTAAATTGCCATTTTCAACTCAAGATAATTACAACCCTTCCTCACTTTAGATCCTTTATGCTTTCCACCAACATAGGTTGGTCTGCTATTCTTGCCAATGATTAAATCACCATTATAGTGACAAATAATCGGTACGGTTGTCATAGATCTTGAAAATTTCAAGAAACTAAATTTCAGTTACAGGTGTGACAAAATAAGTGGACAAGAGTTTCAAATCTTTACCTTAAATCTAGAAGAAAGTGAAATCTTGAGTTGATCTTTGTCGATTTAAACAAATTCAAGTGAATTTGTTATATTTTCTAGTTGAGTTATAGTAAGAGCAATGGAGTTTAGATTTCTAAAATAAATTGGGGAAGAAGGGTTATGTTGGAGTGGAGAGGGGTATAGGGTATTATAAGTTGCTATTGGGCCAGCAGCAAGTGCATGTACATGAGCAACTATGAGTTGTGCATGTTGCTTCATACGGTAGCGCAACTTTAAGTTGCGCTACTGTCTAAGAATAGAGCGCAATTCAAAGTTGCACTCTTGTAACAACAATGTTTTTGAACTTAAAATTTAAAGTTACTGGTGTTGATTTGGAGAAGCTGTTTGGCTGAAGCTCTCGACATTTGAGATGTCGATTTTTGGTCGGTAATTATATTGATCTATGATATTTTTTTATTTCTACTGTGAGTTATTACCATTAGTGCTCTGATATACTTTCCTTTTTGTAGGATACCAAACCAACGATCCGTATTTTATGGACTTGGGTTTTCGGGTTAGCGAAAATCTAGGCCCACTGAAGTGCGGGTTGTTACATTTGATATCGGACTTAGGTTAGTCGATTCTTGAAAAATTAGGAAACGATGACTGAAAAAAGGGATGATTTTGAAACAAAAATGTTTTTGAACTTTAAAAATAAAAGTTACTGGTGTTGATTTGGAGCAGTTGTCTGGTTGAGGCTCTTGACATCTGTGAGGTCAATTTTTGGCCAGTAATTATATTGATCTATTATATTTTCTTATTTCCCCTGTAAGTTATTACCACTAGTGCTATGATATACTTTCCTTTTTGTAGGATACCAAACCAAAGATCTGTATTTTAGTGGACTTGAGTTTTCGGGTTAGCGAAAATCTAGGCCCACTAAAGTGCGAGTTGTTATAGCTATACTGTGAGTTATATGCACAACTCATAGTTGCGCCTATAACCTACTGCCATTTAAAATACATTAGCTCATATAAGTCTATATAGGCACAATGACATGATTCAAAACCAACTTATTTCAGGCAAACCGAATTCAACTTAAAATATTTTGTTCTTACATCAACAAATATCTTGTTCTCACATCAATTAAACAATGTAAATATCTTGTTCTTACAACAACAATGTTCAATTTCAAGTGCCAATACAAGTTAAAAACAATAACCGAACATACAATCTACCGTCTAAGGTTCCTACCATACTACAAAATCTCAAAAGTACACCTACCAGACTACCTAATCTCTTAAGTTTTTAATTTCGCATGGTGTTCTTCATTGTGTTTGGGTCGGAAGCGGTTGAGACGGTCTAGCTTCGATTATGTCATGCCTCGATTGAGTACCTTGTGAAGGTCCAACTGCGTCTCTCCTCCATCTTCTTTGGTAGGTTCGAGCAAAAGCTTTGGGCGAATGAGGCACATAAGATGGTAGTCGTTCGAGCTTGTCTCTACCAAGAATCGACTTGATAATTTATTTGATGTTGAAACACTTACCTTTAACTCGATCTTCATCTCCAGGATCTGCAAGAACATCACCAACTTCATTCGAAATGAGTTACAACCCTTGATCCTAAAACAAAAGAAATATTAGTGTAAGTAAGTAAAGGTACTTGAATGAGTTAAGAGATAAAAACTTATTTAATCATACCAAGTCACGTTCCACAGGTCCTCGTGGAGCATATCTAGGCAATCTAGTTATGATTCTTTAAGAACAAATTATCGCGTTATATGCTAGTACCAACTGTAGTATTGTTCGATGGTGACTCTTGGCACGCGTTCAACTTGTAAATGATCCAACCTATAATCCTATCTGGCTACATAAGTGTTATACAGATCTCTATTCCAACTACTCGGGAATACTTGCTCAACTGCATTTAGTATATGCTGATTAAGGTTAAATTGCCTCATCACTCTATCCAGGTAGTGCATGGCCACACTTTGTAAGCAAATGATTGGGGTTCTCGAATACTAAGTTTGTTCTCCATCTAAGCAAACTGGCGGCAAATCCTATAAAATCTCAGCTGTGTATGGCATCCAATCAACATTATACTGCTCTATAACATCGAGCTCATTGCGATAAAGTGTGGGATGACAGGTTGGATTATCTCTCCAATGTCTATCTCCCGTCCATCTACAATCAATGAACAAAATAATCTGTAAATATTAACCTAAAACATAGATTTTTCAATAGATATTAGTATCGGTTTTTACCTAGCCTCGTACGGTAATCCAACAATGACATTGGCATAAACATTTGGACGACCTATAGGAATACGCGTTCATGACCAAACCTGCACATTATTAGTGTTAAACAATGTCTTTAAAATATTAGTACAATTCTAAGTAAAAAATGTTATACCTATAGAAGGGTTATGTAACGGCTAACCCGTTCGACTTCGTTAGTGCCACATTATCCAACTCCTTATACAAAGCGCATAAGACCGTGCTACCCCATAAATAATCAGAAATAGTGGCAAAGTCTTGTAGCAGGTATAACCATTCGACACTTACTCAACCCTTGGAATGGTTTGAAAAAAGACGGGATGCTATCAGAAGCAATATGACAACACATGTGAACCGTTGTAGCTCCTCAATTGATAAATCAGGAGTAATGTCCCGGCCAATTATAAGGTCGTTTATCCATTTGACCTTCAATTCTCTTATATTAACCACCACTTCGGAGGGTGGAATCTCACCAAGCAAACAGTGACGAACATCATCGAAGTCTACATTACCAAAGTAATTTAGAACATCGCCTTCTATAGGAAGGCCGAGCAAAATAGAAACATCTTGCAAAGTAATTGTCATTTCTCCAACAGAGAAATGAAAGGTGCTAATCTTGGGCTTCCATCTATCGCATAATGCTATGAGTAAAGACCTATCAAACCTGATATACTTTATCTGCATGAAATACCAAAAGCTCGCTTGATGAAGTAATTGTCGAACTCGATGGTCATCAACCATCTCCATAAGGTCTTCGAAACTCTAGGAATGATCCAGATAGTCGATGGGTTTTACACTCTAAAAATAGAAAAATATAACGTATAGTTAGTTCAAAATGCTAAAATTCTTTAACTATTTACTATACTTTGCAAATAAAAAAATTTACCCACGTTAAATCTTCAAAATTTATGCGGTGATTATCCTGCAAATATAAAATGCTACCATCGATGGGTTCGCTCTCCGGTTCTGAAAGTTCATGTAAGAAAACGCAAATGAATAACATCGTTTACAAGCTACGATTGATTCAATGGTAAAAATGGGATTACGACCACCTAGAACAAGCTATTTGACAATGTTTATCACAAATATAAACAAATAATATGCAAATTAGAAACTAAAAAAAAACCTAGGGTTTAGACAGTACCAAAATCATATTGTGTTGATGAAGATCCCGCTTTCATTGTTATAAATTTGTTATACTCAAAGATTGACGAAGCAATTTGTTAATTTTGAGTGGAATTGAATAAAAAAAAGCAAGATTTAGGGTTCGGGGGAGATGAGCTCGAGCTGGAACAATGAGGAGCAAAAGGGGTTTTGAGAAGTAAAGTGGGAAGTAGGGTTGTTGCTGCCTTTTTTTTACAGCAGCAAACCCGTGCAGGCGCAATTATGAGTTGCGCCTATATGTATACATGGTAGGCACAACTCATAGTTGTGCTTTTTCAATTGTCCCACGGATTTTTTATGCGCAACTATGAGTTGCACCTATGTTAATTTACAATAGACGCAACTCATAGTTGCGCTAATACGTTGACAGTTAGACCAAAGCTGATGTGACTGTTGATTGGGCGCAAACCAGCCCTGTTTGGTAATAAGTTTGCAATAGCTTTAACCGTGAAATAGTTTCAAAAATTATCCTACTTCAAAATTTTGTCCTATATTTATTTCCAATGGCCATATACTGCCGTTGTGTTGGTCATTTAGCATTTTCTTTCTTCAATTATTTCATTAATTTCTTGTTGTCTACTTGATAATTTATTTACTGTTATTTTGTCAATTCACATGATTAATAATTCAATACCAACTGCAGTATCGACGATGATTTGTACAATTTAAACTTTATTTGTTAATGTGAAAATTGAGTAAAAAAAAGAGACACAAGGCAAATAAAATGGTTTAAAAAATTACTACTTTTAGTGTTTAAACCTTTAGTTGAACTATTACATTAAATTACTTGATTTTCACTTTGAAATCATATAAGAAAGTTAAAACGTCAAAATACAGAAAAACAACTGTTCTATGAGTAAACAAATTGGTTTTAACATATAAACCATGCTAGGAGAACTAGACATACAGGTTCAATTCAAAGGTGGATAATATGATGGACATAAATATCATGCGGCTATAATTATGTCCGCTCAAATTCATACACATTTTAGCCGATTGAACAAGAATTGTTGATATATAAATAATCATTCACAAGTGGTAAATTTCACATGCTTAGCCTGTTATTATCACCATATTTTAGCATGTTAAAACATGGGATATGGTGCGAGCACTTTTTTTAGAACAAAGTTCTAAGCTCTTTATTGCAAAATGAAATATTTGGACCCTATGTATTACAATACGATATTATTTTTGTAACAACCCGAATTTTTGAGTTGATTTAATAACATAAATAATAAATAACGATTTAAAAGGGGAAATTTTTTAAATCATTAGTTTGGAATTTGTATTCTTTTATAAAATATAACGTTTTAGAATGATTAATTCTAAGTCATTGTGAAATTGAGAAATTTGATTTTAGTGGTGTTAGAAACATTAAAAAAGGTGTATTTTCCTTCTTAATGAAATTGAAACAACGTTATGTTTTAAATATTGAAAAGAAGGTTAAAATAATTATCTAAAATATGTTTCTTTCTTTTTATTTAAATGTTAAGAGATTGAAATATATTTTAGTATTTTTGTGAAAATTTTTAGAGGTGAAATTAATTTGGAAAATGGTGTTTTAAAAAGTGAGAGAATGAGTGTAAAAGAGTTTAATTTTTTAATTAATTTTGAGTTTGAGCTTAAATTAGGTTCAGCCCATTTGTGTGTTGAAGAGAGAATTGTTCTCTTCCTTAACAAAATGAACACTACGTTCATTTTCTTTAGTAAACAGATTTCATCTTCCTCCTTAGCTTCAAAACCTTACCTCAAACAAAATCTCAAATTTTAATTCAAATAAATTTCTGGAAAGTACGGTAAAATCAAGGTAGATTCTCCAACCCTAATTACACCTATATCTAAATTCGTTTGGTTGATTGTTGAGTATATTTTTAGTTCTGTGTATTTGTGTAATTTGGGTTCTAGGCTTTCAAATTAAGAAAATAGTGTTTTAGCTTGAAGATGAAAGCAAGGTAGAGTTGTAACATGGCTATAAGGTGAGTTAGTACCTCACAAGACCTATCTCTAAATATTTTTATTGCATGCTTCTGACTTTATGATGGAATGCATGATTTGGGTGCTTGGTTACTTTAGATTGCAAGTTCTTATCGTAGGAATTCATTGCTAATTGAATTATGGTTGTTAAATTCATTCCCTAAGCTAGTCATAGTTACTATTTTGGTCACATCGTTCTTGTTTTTCATCAAAATTTGATAATTTTTAATGTCACGGAAAGCTTATATCATGTGTGTCAACTTTCATGTTGAACACTTTTAAAAATTCTAAGCATAGGTCGATCAAAAACCTATTGCAAACTCTCTGCCCTGTTCTTGTAAAAATTGCAATTTCTTAGCTAAACATTGTCGGTAATTTGAACATATCTTTCTCATTTCTTGTCGGAATTCGATAATTTTTTATGTTATGAAAAGCTTAGACTCTGTTCTCTAAGTTTTATGTTTTGAGTTTTGTAAAATTCTGAGGTTAAAATGGTCTAAATTGCACTTCATTGTCGTTGTCCCGAGCATGAATGACTGGGGTAATGAATTTTAAACCTGAGAATTGTTTTACCCATAACTTTTGAACCGTAAGTCTAAATTTGATGATCTTTTACTTGTTGGAAAGCTTAGCCTTTTATCTACAATTTTCTTGTTTTGAGTTTTGAAAAATTTGGAGATTTAAAGGATTGAAACTGTAGATTTTAAAACTCTAAATTGATTTAAAAATAAGTATATTTTGGAACGAAAGGTTTTATAAAGGGAAGTGATAGTTTAAAAAGTTTTAAATAATACCTATTGGAATATAATATATATATATATATATATATATATATATATATCAAAGCTATCTTATAATTTTCTAGAAATATGATTTCTTATTATTTAATAAATCTTGAGATAAATCTTGGATTTGCTAGTCCTTTGTATTTACGGATTTGGAATAAATCTTGGATAAAATTCTGAGAGCCTTTATTCTATAATATGAGGAGTACTAATAACTGATTTAGTGTTATTGATTGGTTTAAATGCTCTCAGGTAATGCTTCATCGAATATTGTATAACTCATTGAATAGAATATCCGAGTGGGATTTACTAACTCATTAGCGAATACTTAAATTTCATCGGGTAGTATGGGATGCTTTGGTTAAATTCTTGGGATTGCTTTTCAGAAAATATTTAACACTTAGGATTGTATTCTCTTTTGGTGTTCGACATGTGTGTAGGTTGATTGATCCTTAAGAGACAGAGTTCAGGTTCTTCTGTTATATCCATAATAAATGAGATTTACTAGCTTCTAGTAAACACTTGAATTTTACCAGGCGGTATGAGACGTTTTGGTTAAGTTCTCGTGATTAGTAAAAGTGATAGTATTTAACACTTTGAGTATATTTCCTTTTGGTGTTCGGCATTTATGTAGGCTGATGGATCCTTAAGAGGTATACTCATGGATTTCTTTACGATCCTTGTGGTCGGTATGAGTTATATTTTCTGAAGTCTTTGAGTTATGTTTTCTATGATCATTGTGATCGGTATGGACGATCCTTAGGATCAGTTGGGATTTTGTTTCCTTTTGTTTTGTTTTGTTTTTTGCACTGTATGGACGATCGTTGGTATCAGATCGATATGGATGATACCAGATTTTGTATTCCATGGTATGAATGATCATTATGATTGGTATGGATGATCGGGGTGATCGTATGGATTAGGTTTCTTTGATCTTGAGATATTGTTCCTTATTTTGGAATTCTGAGTTTTGGGAATATTATGTGTTTCATGATTTTTATATTCCTGTGCCTTGAGACAAATTCCGAGTTAAATTGTTTCAGTAACTTGTTTATATCTATGGTATCTGTATTTATTTATATTGTCATATATCCTTGTGTTATAGCTTGTTCTCACTCTTTTGGATATTTAGAGATAGTATGACCTGTTTATTATTTTATAATACTCGGGTCAGGCCGAGACTTTTCAGGTTACATGATGTGTAGACTTTTAGGTGGTGTGCTGGCATGAAGGCAAACCACTGACTTTTTAGTTTATCTCATGTAGGATTATATGTGTGTTTATGAGACGTATATTTAGAGATAGTGACTTGTACTGGATGTGTATTATGTGGGTCTAGTATTATATTTTGTAGACTCACAGTATGTATTTGTATACGAGGTTTATTATTCCACTGTGATATGTGACTATTGTATTATAAGTGATACTGTTCTAATTTGAGAAACTGTGTAAATTAATTTGAACTAAGATTATACACGTCAAAATTTTATTCCATAGATTCAATAAAACAATAAGTATGATGTGTCAGTGTTAGTTTAAAGATATATTCATATTTGATCGCCCTTAACAAGTTGTATTCTCCATGTTATTAGACGATATTATTTTTATTGTTCTTTAATAATATGGTTATAGCGATGGGGTTGTTACAGTTGGTACCAGAGCTAAGTCAGAACATTATAGAATATAAAATCACAGATTTAGACCTAGTGAGACTTAGAGTCCTGTCCTCTAGGGTGTGTGTTAGATAGTTATATTACTTATCTATATAGGGATAGGAATATTTATGGGAATAATCGTTGGATTGTATTGTGAAATTTTTGAATCATTTTTACAAATTACTATTATAAATGATTTTAAAAAGCTAAGTGCTATGTAGTAGTGTCCTGATCCGTAAGTGATCAAAGTTGCGCAGCGGAAGCTGATTGACTGTTTCCGATGAGCATAGTAAATTGTTATTTATATATGTTGGATTGGATGATGTGTGCATGGATGAATGGTTGCAGTATTAAATTGCTATTAATAGATTTTCAATTGTATGAGAATATAGAGATTTATAAATTTTGGAATTTATTTTGTGTTAAATTGCATGTTGAGTGTTTTATGAATTCTAATCGAGACGTGGGACACCACGGTCTCAAAAGGGATTCTTAAACGCTTTGATGACATAGTCAGACACAGTAATTTTGAAATTACAATATTTAAAGCATTATAAATAATTGTGAATGTGTTATAAATAAAATTTAAGGAGAAGATAAAATTTTAAGTGAATTAAATATTATTCTAAAATGGGATAAATATTTTGGAAAATACATATATATGCATATGTAATAAATCTTCGAAGTGAAAAGATATTTTGGGGAAAATATGTATACATGTATATACATGTGTGATAATTTTAAAAGTAAGTATCTTGAGAATAAATAATATTTTTTGAAAATATTAAGTGGAGTTTTGATTATAATATTTAGTAAATAATTTGGCACTGAATATTATTATTTGTGAAAATAAAATCTTTTGTGAAAAGATAATTTTAGAAATTAAATTAAGAAGAAAATTTATCTTTATGTATATATGTGTTTAAATTTTTGGTGATTTGAAGAGTTATAATAAAAATAGTAAAATGTATTATATGGATTAATTTTAAATAACGTGTGCAGCCATTGAGCATTGACAATAGCAGAGAACAATGGCGAAGCAATGTTGATTTCACGATTAACATCACAGCCAATTGATAAAGAAATTTGTTATAAATAGATGGCAAGACAACGTTATTATATTATTTGATATAAGTGAATTGTGTATGTTCATTTATTATATATATACTAAGATGAATTGTGAGTGATGTTTTTGATTGTTGTGTATAACCCATTAGGATTTGAATGAAAGTTAATTGTTATTTATGAGTCCTAATTTATAAGTTGTGGTATAAATAATTATCATAAGAAGCTATTACATTCTTTGAAAAAAATTAAATTTTGAATTTTGAAGTTAAAATATTTGGAATTAGGGAAAATCTTTATATTATTTCGTATTCTTATTTTGAGACATTTGAATAAGATGAGTATCTTTTAAACACTTTAATTATTTAGTGTTTTAGACTATAAAAAGATGTTGTCTTATTTCAACGAATGTAAAATAATTGTGTTAACTTATATTCAAATTTGAAAATAGGGAAGGATAATATATTGATTTTTATAAATTGAATTGTTAAGTTAAAACAATGTTTTTATTCTTGTAATGTTTGGTTAAATTTAAAGAACGAAGAAAGAACAAAAAGTTGAACTTTTTAGAAACACACACACACACAATATATATATATATATATATATATCTGTGTGTGTGTGTGTGTTTCTATTATAGACTTCTCTCTAAATCAAAATTGCGAGGATGCAATTTCTTTAAGGGGGGAAGTCCAAATTGTTTAATTATTATGCTGACTTATTGTGTTGACTTATCTGCTATACCAGTTGTAATGACCCCACCGCTAACATTATAAATAATATCGTCTAATAACACGAATAATATGGCTTGTTAAAGGCAACTAAATGTGAATATATCTTTAAACTAACACTGACATGTCATACTTACCATTCTACCGAATCTCTAGAACAAAATTTGACGTGTACAGTCTCAATCTAAAGTAATAAACACACCGGTTTCTCAAAATCAAAACAGTATAGCATATAAAACAATAGTTACAGATTACAGCGGAATAATAAACATCATATATAAATTCATACCATGAGCCTACAAAAATAATACTAGACCCACATAAAATACCTCCCGTATAAGTCACTATCTCAAAATATACATCTCATATACATACACATAATCCTACATGAGATAAACTAATAAGTAAAATGGTTTATCTCCCTGCTAGCACACTCATCCAAAAGTCTACATGTCCTGTAACCTGAAAAGTCTCGGCCCGACTTGAAAATAAATGGATCAGACTATCTCTAAATACATAAAGGGTGAGAACAAGATAACAGGAAAATATATGACATATAAATAAATATAGATGTCATATACATAAACAAGTCACTGGAATTATTTAACTTGAAATCCATCAAAAGACACAAGAATACTTAAATCACCGAACATAGAATAAGTCACAAAGCCTCAGAATCCATCTCAAGACATAGGAATATCAAAAAATACAAAATAGTCACAAAGCCTAGAATTGCAAAAAATAATAATATCTCAAAATCCAAGAGAACCAAATCTATACCGATCACATTGATCATCCATACCGATCACAATGATCGTCCATATCGATCGCAATGATTGTACTCATACCATGGAAAACAAATCTGGTATCATCCATACCTGAAAAATACCAACCGATCTCAAGGATGATCCATACCAATCACGATGATTGTCCATACCGATCAAAATGATCGTAGAAACATAACTCAAAGACCGGAGAAGATATAACTCATACCGATCAAAGGATCATGTAAAAATCCAGGAGTTTATCTGTTAAGGATCTATCGGCCTGAAATCCGAACACCAAAAGAGAACACACTCTAAAGTGCCAAAATACTATCGCTTTTAGTAATCACGAGAACATAACCAGAACGTCTCATACCGCTTGTGAAATTCAAGTATTTACAAGAAGCTAGTAAATCTCACTCATTACAGATATCATTGGAGAACCGAACTATATATCTCTTAAGGATCTATCAGCCTACACAAATACCGAACACCAAAAAAGAATACAACTCTAAAGTACTAAATACTTTCCCAAAGACAATCACAAGAATTTAACCAAAGCATCCCATACTACCTGTTGATATCCAAGTATTCGCTAATGGGTTAGTAAATTCTACTCAAACATTCTATTCAATGAGTTATACCATATTCGATGAAGCATTATTTAAGAGCATTTAAACTAATCAATAATACTATGTAGATTATTAGTATTTATCATATTATAGAATTAAGGCTCTCAAAATTTTATGTCAAGATTTATTCCAAATCCTTAAATTAAATCTCCAGAACTATATTTTTAAGAAAACACAAAAAAGTGTTTTGAAACCATATTTATATAAATTTCTTTTTTCCATAGTTAATCAAAAGCTATTATTAATTAAATATAAAATTTATCAAGAAATTTCTCTTTTATAAGATTGTTTATAAAATCTATCTTCGAGTTCACAAATACATCCATCTTTATATAAATTGACTCATTTCTTTTCATCTAAAAAATATACAAATCACTTTCTTTTGTAAAATACTACTACCATATATATAAAGAGAATATATATACACCATACGATAAAATTTTTGCAAAACACAAAACTTTAAAGGTATAAATAAAAGTCTAAGCTTTCCAATAAGAAAAATATCACCATATTTGAAATTACGGTTCAAAAGTTATGACCAAATTAAATTTCAGGTTTAAATTTATCAACTCTATCAATTATTCTCAAACTAGCGACAAAGAATTGCTATTTCGACCATTGAAACTTCAAACTTTTGCAAAACTCAAAACATGAAAGTTGTAGATAAAAGTATAAGCTTTCCAAAAAGAAAAAGTCATCAAATTTGGACTTAAATTCAAAAGTTATAGCTTAAAAAATTCTCAGTTTTAAAATTAATTATCTTTGTCATTTATTTTTAGGCCAGCAACAGAGAAACGCTATTTCAACCATTTAAGTCTCAAAATTTTACAACACTCAAAACTAGAAAATTATAGATAAAATCCTATGCTTTCCAACAAGAAAAAGATCATTAAACATGGACTTACGTTTCAAAATTTATGGCTAAAATAATTCTCAGTTTTCAAATAATTATCTCTGTTCTATTCTCAGGGCAGTTTAACGATCCAAATTTTGATTAACATTATTTAAGACATTTAATTAGTTAAATAAAATAAAATAATGTAAATGGTTAAGGAAATTGAGATTTGAATAATAGAAGGGTAGCCGTGCCTAGATAAACAATGAAAAGGGAATTAAAATGAAATAGAAAGGCTAATAGATAAGGGAAAAATAGGAATAAGTTATATTCATATACCCTAAACCCTTCATACCTGTTTCATTTTACACGTTCATAAACAAAACTAAATCTAAGAAGAGGTTGGCCACCATTAGGGGAAGCAAGAGGAAATTAAGCAAGAATCAAAAGAAGGAAGCTTAATCAATTCATTCAAGAAGCAAATCTCAAATTCCTTAATCACAAGCTAAAGGTGAATAATAAATTACATCTTATATTTTCTTATTTTCGATTATAGTTGAGATCCAAAATTATTTTGCAAATGATTTGCCATGTTTTGATTGTTTAAATGGATATATATGCTTGTTGATGATTTATGCTATTTCATATAGATTTTATGATAAGGTTTAACTTGAAAAACCAATTAAATGACATCCAAATGCCTTGCGATTTTGATATAAGATTAGAAATATTATTTTAGAAATGGGTTTCAAGTTTCATAATTTTTTGAATTATTGTGGATTTATTATGAATTTTCTATTAAAGAAAATGGTATATTGGGTTAAAAATTAATTACGGCTATTATATGTTAGCCTTGGGTTAGAAATTTAAATATGTTAGAAAACGTATTAAAAGTGATTTATTGGAATTTTTGGAGAATTTTCCTAAGTGTTTTATTAAGTATATAAAATTATTTAAGGTATGGGACTTAAATGTTTTATATGTTTAAAATAGGAGAAGGGGCGATTTGCTAAATGTTTTAAAATATAAAATACTAAATTTGGGAGCACCTTTAGAAAAGATTTTGGAAAAGAAACTGGCAACCAATTATATTATGACAAATAAGCAAGTTAGTTGGAAAGAAATTACTTTATAAAGTAAGAAAACAGTTTTTGTAAGGATTTGCTGTTTCGCCACTATCGGCAGCAAGCTTTCGACTACATACCCCCGCCTTCGACCAAGTTGAAACCAATACACATGGTATCAATGCTTTGGAGTTATGCGAAAGGTATAAGGTCGAAACGTGCTTTTACAGGGGTCGAGACCTTGTTTTGCTTTCAAAAGAAAAGAAACTTGCTTTGCTTTCCAAAGATTGGTTTCGAAAGGGTTTAAAGATAGCTTTCGATAGAGGTTGCCACCTTTTGTTTTAAACTAGCTTTTGACATGGTCGAAACATTCGCTACCGCAATTCTACTTTTCGACCCAATTGAGACCGCTTTGCCTTTAAACATGGTTTCGAAGGGGTGCATTCGCTTTTAAAATAAGAGCCGCTTCTCCAATGCTTTCGAAGGGATTGGTGTCGAAACCATCCACTTTCTTTTACTTAGGAAATTTTCTTTCGAAAGAGTGCTTTCGACTTAGTTTACTTAAGATCCTTTGTTCTATTGAAAGATAAACCCATAGGTTTCGAAAGAATGGTTTTAAATGGTTTTGAATTTTTGTTCCACAAGCTCTTACTTGAACCCTATGCTTTCGAAAGGTTTATTTATAGTAAAGGACTTTAATGCTTTCGAAAGGTTTAAACTAAGGTTTCGAAGGGGAGATTCCCTAATGGTTTCGAAAGGTACTTAAAGTATTTTAAATGGAAGGTTTCCAATTTCTTTTGAAAGGCAAGAATTAAAGAGTTTTAAAAAGAGGATGTCTAAGGCTTATAAAGGTTTCAAAGGGATACCTTCAATGATTTTGAAAGGTTGTTATAAAGGTTTTGAAAGGTATGTTTTGGCCTTTCGTCCTAGCGTTTCAAGGTATAGTAGTTAATATGTTTCGAAAGGGGTACTTTCAATGGTTTCAAAAGGGTTGTTTAAAAGGTTTTAAACAAAGGTTTCGAATGTTTTCATCAACAATGTTTTGTGTAAAGTATATATAACATGGAAAAGTGATTTGAGTGAAATATAGAATACATTTTCCTTGTTTAATTACGATTTAAAGGATTAAATCAATTTGAAAGAAATGTTTTCAAGGAAAATTTGATGGGGTAGTTGACCCTAAGTAAATGACTCAGATATTAGAATACCAGATGAGACTGGTATGGGGTCGCGCCCTATACTTTAGCTAGTAGTCCCTAGCTAATATAAGTCCAAAATTCCAGTGTGTAGGGCTTTGTCACAGGTAAGACTAAAATGATATTACACACAGAAAGGAATATACAGAGTAAAGGTAGGTTATTGGTGAGCCCGCAAAACCATTAGGATCAGTTGACCCTGGGAGAAGTAAGTTAGGGACATACCGTCCAGGAGTGTGTCTAACAGAAGTTAGATTATTTGTTTATTTTGTATGGTAGGCCGAGTTAGCCAAATGTTAGTAGTTAGCCAAACAAAACTATAGTATACTCTTTATCTCTACTCTCCCATCTCTATTAGGCTATTCTTCTATATCTTACAAAGGCTCGAATGCAAATATGGATGCTAGAAGTGGAAGAGTTAGCCTTGGTGGGGGAAGCACCACAACTAATGGAAATACCAGACCAAATAACAGAAGAAATCAAGGTCAGACACAAGCTGCAAATGTGGGTGCTGGAGTCCCGCAAGTTGACATGGGAGCAATGTATCAGTTCTTCGTAAACATAATGCAAGCGAGAGTTGTTGCTAGAGTAGTTGGAGAAGGAAATCAAGAAGCTCCAGTGGTGAATAACTATGCTGTTTTGAGTAGAGATTATGCTCGGCTGGAAGGAAAACCGTTTATTAGTACTAAAGGCGCAATTAAAGTGGAGAATTGGTTACTTCATTTCGAGGGGATTTTCGCTGATTTGGGGCTTAATGATGAGCAGAAGAAAAGACTCGCTTCTAGACAGCTACAAGAAGCAATACTGTATTTGTGGAACTGTGTTACTGTTGGAGTCAATGAGGAGACTATGACTTAGGCTGAGTTTAAAAGAAGATTTGAGGAGAGGTTTATGTCGGAGATTGCGAAGTCCACTCTTCTCAGGAAGTTTGCTAAGTTGGAGCAGGGAGATATGGTTGTGCTTGAGTATGCGACCAGGTTTGAGGAGCTAGCGAGATATGGCTACGCTGTGGTTGATACTGTTATTAAGAGGAATGAGAAGTTCATTCGAGGGTTAAAGCTTGAGCTTGCAAAGGCCACATTACCGCATATTAGGGATCCATGTGATGTTGTTGTTGAGATGGCCTTGAGGCATGAAGAGATACTTGCTTTTCTTGAAAGAAATAAGGCCAAGGAAGTTCAAGGAGGGCAGAGTCAGAAGAGGAAGTTTTTCCACAATAAAGGAGCTCAGAAGGGTGAAGCTGGTAAGAAAGGAAAGGCAGAGGTTGTCTGTTATAAATGTGACAAGAAAGGGCATTTCGCAAATGAATGTCGCTTAGGAGATGGAAAGAAAGTGATCGGGAAGAAGAATATTAGATGCTTCAACTGCGATCAAATTGTACATTGTAAGAACCAGTGCAAGGAGCTAGCCAAGAATGGAAAGGGAAAATTGTTTGCATTAGAGCCAGCTACCTCGAGGCCAACAGTAGAGGAAAAGGGAAAGAACGTGTTGGGAGGTAAACTTATGATTCATGGTATGTCAGTTAGCGTTCTAGTTGATACCGGTGCATCGCATTCTTTTATATCTCATTGTTTGGTAGATAAGATTAACCTAGAACCCTCATACCTAGTTACTTCCTTAAGCGTTGCAAATCCGATAGGAGGTTATGCGACTCTTAGGATGAGATGTGACCACTTAGAGTTTGAATTGTTAGGTCATACATTTGTTTGCAGTTTTCATGTGTTTGATTTCATAGGGTTCAAAATTATTTTTGGTATGGATTGGTTAAGTAAATACGATGCTAGGATACTTTGTCATGATAGGAAAATATATCTAAAACACCCTGACTGTAGTGATCGGATCATATACTCCGTAGAAAACCCTAGTTTTGAGGTTAATGCTTTGTTGGGTGTTGTGGAGGTAGAAGACGAGTTGAATCGATTTTTCGTTGTTAGAGAATTCGCAGATGTCTTTGAACCTGTAGTAGGATTGCCACCGAAACGAGCTACTGAGTTTCAGATAGATTTAGTGCCAGGAGCAGATTCGGTGAGTAGACCGCCAAGAAAAATGACACCTACCGGGATGGAGGAGTTAAAGGTGCAGTTGGTGGATTTGGAAGGCAAGAATTTTATCAGACTAAATAGTTCACCTTGGGGAGCAGCCGAATTGTTTGCTAAGAAACCGGACGGATCGTTAAGGTTATGTATCGATTATCATAAGTTGCATGAGAAGACGATAAAGAATCGATATCCGTTACCTAGAATTGACGATTTGCTCGACTAGTTGAGTGGAGCCAAAGTATTTTCCCAGTTGGATTTAGCAATAGGGTTCCATCAACTTAGAGTGGTAGAGGATAGAATTCCTTTGACAGTGTTTAGGAGCAGATATGGATCGTACGAATGGTTAGTAATGCCGTTCGGACTAACTAATGCACCAGCATTCTTTGTAGATTTGATGAACCAAATTTTTCGATAACACTTGGATAGGTTCGTGCTGGTATTCGTAGATGACATTTTGATATACTCTAAGGATGAAAGTGACCATGAAGTTCATCTTAAGGTGGTGCTTGAGACGCTGAGACATCGTCAACTGAAGGCGAAAATTTTGAAGTATCATTTCTGGAAAAAGGAAGTGAAGTTTCTTGGTCATGTAGTCTCAGAGAAAGGGTTGTCTGTAGATCCGACTAAGATCGAAGCGGTGAATTGTTGGAAGAGACCTGAGACAGTGACTGAGATAAAGAGTTTTCTTGGATTAGCTGGTTATTATCTAAGATTCATTAAGTATTTTTCACGGAAAGCGGCACCGATGACCAAGCTAACGCGAAGGGATGTGAAGTTCATTTGGAACGATAAGTGTGAGGAGGCATTCCAGAAGCTGAAACACTCATTGACTAATGCACATGTGTTAGTTGTTCCAGAAGGGAATTAGGATTTAGTAGTGTATACAGATGCATGTGGAACAAGATTAGGAGTTGTGTTAATGCAAAGAGGTAAAGTGATTGCCTATGCTTCTCGATAGCTTAGACCGCATGAGGTTAGATATCCAACGCATGATTTGGAATTAGCTGCAGTAATTTTTGCATTGAAGGTGTGGAGGCATTACCTTTTGAGAGAGAGATTTGAGTTGTATACGGATCATAAGTCATTGAGATATTTATTCTCTCAGAAGTAGTTGAATATGAGACAACAGAGATGGTTAGAGTTTTTAGCCGCTTATGATTTTGGTATTGAGTACATACCAGGAAAAGGCAACAAAGTTGCAGATGCACTTAGCAGAAAACATCAAAATGCTGCATTGGCGATGATAGCTGAGTGGGAAGATTTAGAAGCATTGACTACATGCAGAGTATAGTGGAGATCCAAGGGTAGCTCTAGTAAGGAAAATGCTATGTTGTCATGTTTAGAAGTTCGATCGATGATAATCGAAAAGATTGCTTCTAAGCAGAAGAAGGATCCATTATTAGTTGAATGGATCATAAAGTTAAGGGATGGAACATAAAGCGATGACTTGAAAGATTTCAGTCTTGACCAAAATGGGTGGTTAAGGAAGAAAGGATGACTATGTGTTCAAAATGAAGGAAACATTAGGTAGGATGTTTTAGAAGAATGCCATCGTCCGAAGTTCACCATTCATCCAGGAGGAACTAAGATGTATCAGGACATGAAAAGAAGTTTCTTCTCGAAAGGTATGAAGAGAGATGTAGGCTTGTGGGTGAAACAGTATTTGAACCGTCAACAGGTAAAATCCGAACATCAGAAACCAAGTAGCTTACTTCAGCCTTTAGATGTTCCAATATGGAAATGAGATTCTATCTCCATGGATTTCATAGACGGGTTGCCAAGATCAAATAGAGGAAATGAAAGTATATGGGTCATAGTGGAAAGGTTAACCAAGAGTGCTCATTTCAATCCAGTTAAGTCTACCAGGACGGCACCTGTTTTGGCTAAGTTGTTCATGAAGAATATAGTTAGACTACATGGAATCCCTAGTAGTATAGTAAGTGATAGAGATTTCTTTTTCACTAGCGAGTTCTAGAAGATTCTATAGGATACTTTAGGTATCAGGCTCAAGATGAGTATCACTTACCATCCGTAGATAGATGGGCAAACAGAAAGAGTTAACAAAGTCTAGAAGATTTGTTACGAGCTTGCGTGCTAGACTTTGGGGGATCATGGGAAGACCATCGACACTTAGTCGAGTTTTCGTATAACAACAATTATCAGACTAGCACAGAGATGGCATCGTTTGAAACTTTGTATGGAAGGCCATGCATATCTACCGTTTGTTGGTTAGAAACCAGGGATAGTTTAGTTCTTTGTCCGGATTTGGTTAGGGAAGCTGCAGAAAAGATTGAGTTAATTCGAGCTAGAATGAAGGAAGCTCAGTCTAAGCAAAAGAGCTATGCAGATAGAAGACGGAAAGACTTAGAGTTCTCAGTTCGAGATCATGTTTTCGTCAAGGTATCACCTATGAAAGGTGTAATTCGATTTGGAAAATCAGGAAAATTGGCACCGAGGTTCGTTGGACCATTTCCTATTGTAGAGAGGATCGGGAAACTCGCATATAGAGTAGAGTTATCGAACAGTTTGGCAGGAGTCCACGATGTTTTTCATTTTTTTCACCTAAGGAAGTGTATTCAAGATCCAGAGACTACTATAGCTCCAACTATGTTAGAGGACTTAGTAGTGGAATCGAATTTGACTATAGTTAGAAAGCCAGTTCGTATAGTCGCGAGAGATGAGAAGAGGCTAAGGAACAAGACAATCAGATTAGTTAAAGTCCAGTGGAGTGACAACGAGAGAGACTGTACTTGGGAAACATAAAGCATGATTAGAGACACTTATTCTGACTTATTTCATGGTATGTTTTACCTTTATGGTTGATCTAATGTGTACCTTATCGTAATTTCGAGAACGAAATTCTATAAGGAGGGGAGTCTGTAACGACCCTAATTTTGACTAACATTATTTAGGACATTTAATTAGTTAAATAAAATTAAATAATGTAAATGGTTAAGGTAATTGAGATTTGAATAATAGATGGGAAGCCATGTCTAGATAAACAATGAACTAAAGGGAATTAAAATAAAATAGGAAAGGCTAATAGATAAGGGCAAAATAGGAATTAGTTATATTCATATACCCTAAACCCTTCAAGCCACTTTCATTTTACACATTCATAAATAAAACTAAATCCAAGAAGAGGCCAGTCACCGTTAGGGGAAGCAAGAGGAAATTAAGAAAGAATCAAAAGAAGAAAGCTTAATCAATTCGTTCAAGAAGCAAATCTTAAATTCCTTAATCACAAGCTAAAGGTGAATAATAGGTTACATATCATATTTTCTTATTTTCGGTTATAGTTGAGATTCGAAATTATTTAGCAAATGATTTGCCATGTTTTGATTGTTTATCTAACAACCCAAATTCTAGTGGGTCCGGATTTTTCGCAAAAATGCTAAAATCCAAGCCCACTGAAGCCTGAATTGGGTTTCTGGTATCCTGCAAATAGGAAAAAACAAATATATCAGAGCTCAGATAAATATCTCACAGCGGAACTGACTAAAATATAATAGTAAGTAAATACTCACCAATATAATAACACTTTCTAAACAAGTGTCTCAAAGCTGGAAAGTCTCTGCCATCTACCTAACCTGTAGGATGTTATGAGGAGGGGGTCAGAACTAAAGTTCTGGTGAATGGACAAATTAAATACTTCTAAGTTTAATTCTACATATACCGTTTTATTTCCATTTTCTGTTATATTAGGTTTATTGGGTTTATAATACTCTTGCCTCTATGCGTGAATCGTACTCATCTACTCCCTAGTAGATCAAAACCTAATAACTAATATATGTAGCTATATGCCCAATGACCGTATCGGTCCCAGGTACTACCCTTAGCACCTTTTGTATCCTCCTCGAAAAGGACTCCATCGTCTCGCTGCTAGGGCGTGCTGTGACTACATCTATAAAGGATTGCCTCGTAAGGCCTACAATGCAGATGTTCCATCCTCTGCTTTGAAAACGTAAAATTGCGTCCGCGCTGGCCTATACTAATGCTCGGACATCCACAATGTACCACCCAGTGCGTACCTTAAGGACTATACATAATCGTTCTGTCTACTCCCTGAATCCCGCTAAACAAGGTCTACCTTGTACGAAACTCAGTCGGGGATTTTCTATATCTGTAAAGGACTGCCTTGTTAGGCCTACAATATAGATATTCTACTTGGTCTGTCCCTTTTCTTATCGTGGCTATGGCCCCACGCAGCCACCCTTCAACTAATCGAAAGACCTCTAAAGAGCTAAGTGGCTATGCCCTACTGCAAACAATCTAAACATCCAATTCGCTGCGCCTCTCATCCAATGTCTCGATAGTGAAAGAATCATTGGACTGTAGGTTTAACTCTAGTCTTTCCCGAACTCGCTTCTTGGTTTTGATGTTGGCCCGATATCCGCATGAGACTGTAACGACCCGTATTTTTCACGGATCGAAAAGTTCGTCAAATCTGGAATTTTTGCAATTTTAAGTCATTTCAGATTTTTGGGGAAATTTGTCTAAGTCCTAGGTCGTGGACGACCTAAGAGCTAAGTCGTGACCGAGTTAAGGACTTGCGAGTTAGTGTTAGGTCGTGGGTTAGTTGGAGCGACCTATAAAATTGTGCAACCTAGGATTTGGTTAAGTAATTAGGTCGGCAGGGCGAGTTAACGACCTAAAGACTGACCGACTTAAGAGTAGTAGGCGACCTAAGTATTCTGGGGTAGAGTTAGGTCGGCAACGACCTAAGAGAATGTTGTGAGCGACCTAAGTTTTGTTAAGTGTTAGGTCGGCTGGGAAAGTTAGCGACCTAGTAGTTGCCGAGTTAGCGACCTAGCAGTTGCCGAGTTAGCGACCTAGTAGTTGCCGAGTTAGCGACCTAGTAGTTGCCGAGTTAGCGACCTAGTAGTTGCCGAGTTAGCGACCTAGTAGTTGCCGAGTTAGCGACCTAGCAGTTGCCGAGTTAGCGACCTAGTAGTTGCCGAGTTAGCGACCTAGTAGTTGCCGAGTTAGCGACCTAGTAGTTGCCGAGTTAGCGACCTAGTAGTTGCCGAGTTAGCGACCTAGTAGTTGCCGAGTTAGCGACCTAGTAGTTGCCGAGTTAGCGACCTAGTAGTTGCCGAGTTAGCGACCTAGTAGTTGCCGAGTTAGCGACCTAGTGTTGGCGACCTAAGGACCTAAGGAGTTAACAAGTTGGCGACCTTAGGAGTTAGGCTAAGTGTTAGGTCGCGTGGAGGCTTAAGGAATTAGGTCGTAACCTGTTAAGTCGTAGGTCGCTGGGTTTCGTCTAAGTGTTAGGTCGAAGTATGTGTTAAGTCGTAGGTCGACTTAATAGTTAGGTCGTATGCGCAGAAGTGTTAGATCGTAGGAGTTGAGGCGCGCGTATCTGTTAGGTCGGAGTTGTTGGCTAAGGGTTAGGTCGGAGGCTCTGTTAAGTCGTGGGGGTTTTTAGGTCGTAGGTCGGCATATGTTAGGTCGGCAACGACTTAAGGAGATAGCCGAGTTACGACTCAGGCAGTTTTCAGCTATAAATAGGAGGGGTTGTTCTCACTTTTTGGGATCCGGATTTTGAAGCGACGAAGTGCTGCCATTTTGAGAGCTCGACTTCTACACTTCTTCACTTCTTTTCTCCACTCTAATCTAGTGCTTCCATCCATCCAAATCGAAGATCAAGATTAAAGATTCAAGAGCTTAGATTGAAGATCTTCATCTTTAAAAGAGAGATTTCATCGTTTGAAGTGAGATCTTGTCGGATCTAGCTTAGTTCTTCGCTGTCCAGATCTGAAGTTGATATCTTTTGGATTGTTTAGGTGATTTGGTGAGTGGTGATTATCTCTCACACGGATCCAAAGGAGTATATCGGATTGTTGGCTCGTTTTGGTGTTAAAATAGAGATTTCCATGCATTTTCTTCATCCTATGTGTAGATCCATATAGATCCATTGTTCATGATGATGTTGTATCCATTTTATCATATGTTAACCTATGCAAGTTCATTCATCAAGTTTGTAGAGATATAATACATGTTTTCATGCTTATTGGACTTTCAACTCTTTAATTACGAAAATGCCATTATTGTTATAATTGTCTACTTAGATCATATTTGAATGCTTGATTGCTTGGATTGATGTTTGATTTGATTGATTGTTATGAACTAGATGATTGATGATTAGATTTAGACCAAAGGTGATTCAAAAGCTAAAGGAAAGGCTCTTGGATTGGGAAAGCTGCTCGGGGCATATGTAGCGGGATGATGAAGCTCTTATGCATAGATTTGATGATGTGATGTTGAGATGAAGCTTCGCGAGGATGTTATGAAGCGAGGCAATCATATGATGAAGACTTGGTCTAATCCAGGCGGGATCATTCCAAGCATGTTGATAACTCGGTGATATGATTCGAGTTGAGGATAATGGATGCTCGAGAGGCGCTTGAGCTAGTATGGCAATAGTCGTCGAGGAGGATGACTAGGAGGTTGAGATCTCATCGTTGTTGAAGGTTCTAGCATGCTCTAAGCAAGAGTACATGGGGACGCCCAAAAGACTAAGTTGATGGTCGAGTACTCTGGGTAGATTCGATAATCCTAGGCACGGGTCACGATGACGTGCGGGAGTTATGTCTAGAACCGGGGTTACCATTAGCCCTTGACGGACGGCTGAAAGAATGTGCCGGTCATTCAATTAACGGTGATATCGCAACAATGATAACAGTGATAGCCGAGTCATGGATGTTTGGTTGTATCATCATTCGGTCTCAAGAGCGGTATTTCCTGGGTGCTTATCTGACCTTGGTTTTAGACCTTGGGATTTGTACTTGGAAAACATCGCTCTTGACTCGAGTGACAATTGCTTTACCTTAAATTGTATGCTCTGCTATGTTTGCTTCTGCTTAGTGTGTGTCTGGGGGCTATCACTGTAGAATGAGGTTGGAGTGGGAGGGTTGTATCCCTATTCCTTTTCCTTTATGCTCTTTTGGTATGTTGTTAGTTAATTTACTGCTCACTAAGACTGTTGTCTGACTCAAGGCTTTATGTTTTAATTCTTATTGCCTTGGGCTGTTCGTCCATTTTGGGACGGGCAGACTAGGTAGCAGGTGACAGGTGCTGTTCTCTTCTCACGATGCTGATATCGAAGACGAGCTAGAGGGTTGCATATTATCTTCTTATATGTACTGGATTTTTCCGCTGTTTTGTATTCTCTGAGAGTTATGTAGTGAGGCTGGATGTATTGACTATGTGGATGCTTGTATTCAACTATTATGGAGTTTTATATGATGTCATTTTATTCTGTAAAGCTTCACTATACATATGTTCTATTGTATTTTGTCCATGCGCTGTGAGTAATACGATAGATCCTGTTGTTTTAATCTTACCTTGACAATCGTCCATGGTCGCCTGGCACACTTTACAGCGCTCTATCTCTAGATTCGGTGTAGGGGTCATGGGCGGTTGTCACATTTGGTATCAGAACATTGGTTAATCGATTTTACCCAACGCTCGCTGTCGTAACTACGTATGAGAGACGTAATTGTATTTTGATGGATGATTACTATATATAATATAGTGGCTTAGTAGAATTTGAGTCCTTTATGCAGTTGATTCTCTAGATGTTCTAATCATTCCTTCTTATAGATATTGAGAATGAGTCGAAGAGGGAGACCAGCTGCTAGGGGAGGTCGTGCTACTGAAGAGACTGCTGATTATGCAGCCATGTTCGAAGCTATGATGACTTCGATCATGAGAAGGATACCAGTTCCGGGGGCGGCAGTTGATGTTGGAGTTCAAGTCCAAACTCCGAAACCAGTGGATTTTGCTAAGCTGTGCAAGGATTATACTGCTCTTGGAGGGAAGGTTTTCTTGGGAACAGAATCTACCATTGAGGTCCAGAGGTGGATAGATGCTTGTAGAAGGATCTTTGGTGATTTGGGAATTGATGATGCAACTAAGAGGAAGTTGGCATCAAGGCAGCTTCAAGGGAGAGCCTCTGATTGGTGGAATTCTATCACCATCGATACTGCGGAGGAAGAGATTACTTGGGAGCAATTCCAAGCTAGATTTGAAGCTAAGTTCATTTCTACATCTCAGAAGTCTGTTCTGTTCAAGAAGTTTGTAGAGCTCAAGCAGGGTGGAAGATCTGTTCTTGAGTATGTTTCTGAGTTCGAAGCTTTGTCCAAGTATGCCCGGTCGTATATTGAATCTGCTTATCAGAAGAATGAGAAGTTTGTGACCGGCTTGGATAGTTATCTTGGGAGACAGTTGGTGGATCATTTGGACGATTCATTTGAGAAGCTTGTGGAGAAAGCTCTTAGGCATGAGAGTCTGTTTCCTAAGGAAGGACCTGTTGTTGCTGTTACCAAGGGAGAATCTAAACCACAGCAGGGTGGAAACCAGAAGAGGAAGCAGCAGCAGCAGAAGGGTAAGGATGGCCAGAAGAAGCCGAAAGGCGAGGTAACTTGCTACAATTGTCAGCAGAAGGGCCATTTCTCTAAGGATTGTAAGAATCCGAAGGCACCGATGAAGTGTCACAACTGTGACAAGCCGGGGCATTTCAGGAAGAATTGTCCAGAACCAAGGAAGGACAGGCAGATTGTGCAAGCCTATGCTTTGGGAGCTGTTCCGTCGTCTTCGAAAGCTCCTACTGCTGAAGAAAAGGGAAAGAGTGTGGTTGTTCAAGGTACTCTTTTCCTATGTGGTGTTCCAGTTAGAGTTTTGTTTGATACTGGAGCGTCGCATTCATTTGTTTGTAATGAACTAGTAGGCCGGTTAGGTTTGAAGCCGGATATTGTTGATAGGCCATTGGTAGTGACTAATCCAGTTGGGGGTTCGTCTTGTTTGTGTATGTTATGCCGTGGTCTAGTTGTGTCGAGTCATGGTTGCTCTTTTGTTTGTGATTGCTTTGTTCTGAACTTTACGGGGTTCGGAATTATCTTGGGTATGGACTGGCTTAGGAAGTATGCGGCTAAGGTTGATTGCGAAAGGTTGGAAGTGACAGTCGAGAATGTGGAGGGGCGAAAGATTGTGATACGATGTAAGCATGAAGAAGGCGTCTTCATGAGCTTCATGTATTCGCTAGTTGTTCCACGGGATGGACTGTCATCAGTACCGATCGCTAATGGATTCGAGGATGTCTTTGACGAAGTCAAAGGGTTGCCGCCGCATAGAGAGATCGAGTTTCGTATAGATCTAGTTGAAGGAGCCAGACCTGTTGTGATGCCTCTTAGGCGGATGGCGCCTAGGGAACAGCAGGAGTTGAGGGTGCAAGTTGATGATCTTTTGCAGAAAGGATTCATTCGGCGTAGTGTGTCCGAGTGGGGTGCACCAGTTGTGTTTGCAACCAAGGCAGATGGGTCGTTGAGATTGTGCGTCGATTATCGTGAGCTGAATAAGGTGACTAAGAAGAACAAGTATCCATTACCGAGAATAGATGACTTGTTTGATCAGCTTCACGAAGCTAAAGTGTTTTCTCAGATGGATTTGGCAACGGGATTTCACCAGTTGAGAGTGGCAAAGGATAGTGTGTCGAAGACTGCTTTTAGGACACCATCCGGTTTCTTTGAGTGGCTGGTAATGCCATTTGGATTGACTAACGCGCCAGCATATTTTGTGGATCTTATGAATAGAGTGTTCAGAGATCAGTTGAACAAGTTCGTACTTGTGTTCGTGGATGATATTCTGATTTATTCCAGAACGGAAGAAGAGCACAAGACGCACTTGCGTATTGTTTTGGAGATCTTACGGAAACATCAGCTGAAGGCTAAGTTTTCGAAGTGTCACTTCTGGAAGAGTGAAGTGAGGTTCTTAGGCCATGTGATTTCTGGAAATGGAATAGCGGTTGATCCCGCTAAGGTGGCAGCAATCCAGGATTGGGTTAGACCTAAGAATGCATCTGATGTGAGGAGTTTTCTTGGATTAGCAGGATATTATCGACGGTTTATCAAAGACTTCTCCAAGATAGCTGCACCGTTAACAGGATTGACGAAGAAGAACCAAGTGTTCAGTTGGGATGCTAAGTGTGAGCAAGCTTTCGGAATCATGAAAGAGCGATTGACGAGTGCTCCTGTTTTGACTATTCCAAGTGGGAATGATGAGATGGTGGTTTACACCGATGCATGTGGTACTGGACTTGGAGCAGTGCTGATGCAGAAGGATAAAGTTGTTGCGTATGCCAGTCGACAACTGAAGCCGCATGAAAGGAATTACCCAACTCATGACTTGGAGTTAGCGGCGATTGTATTTGCTCTGAAGATGTGGAGGCATTATCTGTTGGGGGTTCGATTCGAGTTGTTTACGGATCATAAGTCGTTGAAGTATCTTTTCTCCCAGAAGGATTTGAATCTTCGGCAGCAACGTTGGCTAGAGTTTTTGGCATCGTATGATTTTGGTATAGCTTATACTCCGGGAAAAGGTAACGCAGTGGCTGATGCGTTAAGTCGAAGACATGCAGGATTGGGAGCCATGTTTTCTGAATGGAAGAGTCTCGAGTATTTAGCTGGATTTGACTTCAGGCCTGGATGCGAATTGGAACCTGAAATGTTGGCAAACTTATCGATAAGACCGACTCTTGTGGAAAGGATTTGCGAGAGTCAAAAGCGAGATGATAAGCTTGTCAAGATTATCCGTGAATTGGAATCTGGATTGGAGCCAGAAAAGGATAAAGGATTCGAGGTCGATAGAGAAGGTTGGCTTCGAAAGCAAGGACGACTAGTGGTTCCCGATATAGATGAATTGAGGAGTGAAGTTCTGAAGGAAAGTCATCACTCGAAGTTGACAATTCATCCAGGTGGAAATAAGATGTATCGGGATATGAAGAGAACCTACTACTGGGAAGGCATGAAGAAGGATGTTGGAGATTTCATTTCCAAGTGTATGAACTGTCAGTTGGTAAAGGCTGAACAGAAGAAGCCAAGTGGATTGCTTCAACCCTTAGAAGTTCCTACATGGAAGTGGGAACAAGTGTCGATGGATTTTATTGATGGATTGCCTAGAACCAGAACGGGAAATGAAGGGATTTGGGTCATTGTGGATCGTCTGACTAAGAGTGCACGATTCATTCCTGTTCGATCGACTAGGACTGCATCAAAGTTGGCTGAGTTGTATGTGAAGTGGATAGTTCGATTCCATGGTGTTCCGAAGAGTATAGTGAGCGATCGAGACCCATTGTTCACTAGTGGATTTTGGAAGAGCTTCCAGGAAGTCTTGGGAACCGAGTTGTGTTTGAGTACAGCTTATCACCCTCAAACAGATGGTCAGACTGAGAGAGTCAACCGAGTTTTGGAAGATCTCCTCAGAGCTTGTGTTTTGGATTTCGGAGGATCATGGGAAGATCACCTTCATTTGGTGGAGTTTGCGTACAACAACAGTTACCAGTCAAGCATTGGTATGGCACCATATGAGGCATTGTATGGAAGACCGTGTAACTCTCCGACATGTTGGTTGGAAACTGGAGAAAAGCTGATGCTTGGGCCAGAGATGATTCGACAGACTTCGGATTGCATAGAGATCATTCGGCAACGGATGAAGGCAGCCCAAGACCGTCAGAAAAGTTATGCCGATAAACGTCGTAAGGATTTGGAATTCGACGTTGGAGATATGGTTTTTGTGAAGATTTCTCCACTGAAGAATGTTATTCGATTCGGGAAGAAAGGAAAATTGACTCCGAGATTTGTTGGACCATTCCCGATTATCGAGCGAATTGGAAAGCTCGCTTACAGATTGGAGTTACCAGAGAAAATGTCGAGTGTGCACAATGTTTTTCACGTATCGTATCTACGGAAGTATGTGCACGACTCGAGTACGGTGGTTTCTGCTGATAGCTATGAAGACTTTGAAGTTGATCCAGTTGATAGAAGACCTCGTAAGCCACTTCGTGTTGTGGAAACCGACACGAAACAGCTTAGGAGGAAGGTAGTTAAGTTGCTCAAGATACAATGGAGTGATGATGATAACGACTGTACGTGGGAGGTGGAAGAGAGGATGAAAGCAGCTCATCCTGAACTCTTCAAGGTATGGCCCTAAGGTGTCGTCTCATCTCGCGATATTGTAACTTGTTCTAAGTTTTAGAATTCTGTACGCTAAGTTAGAATTGGATGCATTGTTTGTTGATTGCTATGGATGGTAGGCGTACAGAATAGTCTTTGATTGCTTTGTTTGCTTGGAATTTCGGGGGCGAAATTCCTAAGGGGGAGAGAATGTAACGACCCGTATTTTTCACGGATCGAAAAGTTCGTCAAATCTGGAATTTTTGCAATTTTAAGTCATTTCAGATTTTTGGGGAAATTTGTCTAAGTCCTAGGTCGTGGACGACCTAAGAGCTAAGTCGTGACCGAGTTAAGGACTTGCGAGTTAGTGTTAGGTCGTGGGTTAGTTGGAGCGACCTATAAAATTGTGCAACCTAGGATTTGGTTAAGTAATTAGGTCGGCAGGGCGAGTTAACGACCTAAAGACTGACCGACTTAAGAGTAGTAGGCGACCTAAGTATTCTGGGGTAGAGTTAGGTCGGCAACGACCTAAGAGAATGTTGTGAGCGACCTAAGTTTTGTTAAGTGTTAGGTCGGCTGGGAAAGTTAGCGACCTAGTAGTTGCCGAGTTAGCGACCTAGCAGTTGCCGAGTTAGCGACCTAGTAGTTGCCGAGTTAGCGACCTAGTAGTTGCCGAGTTAGCGACCTAGTAGTTGCCGAGTTAGCGACCTAGTAGTTGCCGAGTTAGCGACCTAGCAGTTGCCGAGTTAGCGACCTAGTAGTTGCCGAGTTAGCGACCTAGTAGTTGCCGAGTTAGCGACCTAGTAGTTGCCGAGTTAGCGACCTAGTAGTTGCCGAGTTAGCGACCTAGTAGTTGCCGAGTTAGCGACCTAGTAGTTGCCGAGTTAGCGACCTAGTAGTTGCCGAGTTAGCGACCTAGTAGTTGCCGAGTTAGCGACCTAGTGTTGGCGACCTAAGGACCTAAGGAGTTAACAAGTTGGCGACCTTAGGAGTTAGGCTAAGTGTTAGGTCGCGTGGAGGCTTAAGGAATTAGGTCGTAACCTGTTAAGTCGTAGGTCGCTGGGTTTCGTCTAAGTGTTAGGTCGAAGTATGTGTTAAGTCGTAGGTCGACTTAATAGTTAGGTCGTATGCGCAGAAGTGTTAGATCGTAGGAGTTGAGGCGCGCGTATCTGTTAGGTCGGAGTTGTTGGCTAAGGGTTAGGTCGGAGGCTCTGTTAAGTCGTGGGGGTTTTTAGGTCGTAGGTCGGCATATGTTAGGTCGGCAACGACTTAAGGAGATAGCCGAGTTACGACTCAGGCAGTTTTCAGCTATAAATAGGAGGGGTTGTTCTCACTTTTTGGGATCCGGATTTTGAAGCGACGAAGTGCTGCCATTTTGAGAGCTCGACTTCTACACTTCTTCACTTCTTTTCTCCACTCTAATCTAGTGCTTCCATCCATCCAAATCGAAGATCAAGATTAAAGATTCAAGAGCTTAGATTGAAGATCTTCATCTTTAAAAGAGAGATTTCATCGTTTGAAGTGAGATCTTGTCGGATCTAGCTTAGTTCTTCGCTGTCCAGATCTGAAGTTGATATCTTTTGGATTGTTTAGGTGATTTGGTGAGTGGTGATTATCTCTCACACGGATCCAAAGGAGTATATCGGATTGTTGGCTCGTTTTGGTGTTAAAATAGAGATTTCCATGCATTTTCTTCATCCTATGTGTAGATCCATATAGATCCATTGTTCATGATGATGTTGTATCCATTTTATCATATGTTAACCTATGCAAGTTCATTCATCAAGTTTGTAGAGATATAATACATGTTTTCATGCTTATTGGACTTTCAACTCTTTAATTACGAAAATGCCATTATTGTTATAATTGTCTACTTAGATCATATTTGAATGCTTGATTGCTTGGATTGATGTTTGATTTGATTGATTGTTATGAACTAGATGATTGATGATTAGATTTAGACCAAAGGTGATTCAAAAGCTAAAGGAAAGGCTCTTGGATTGGGAAAGCTGCTCGGGGCATATGTAGCGGGATGATGAAGCTCTTATGCATAGATTTGATGATGTGATGTTGAGATGAAGCTTCGCGAGGATGTTATGAAGCGAGGCAATCATATGATGAAGACTTGGTCTAATCCAGGCGGGATCATTCCAAGCATGTTGATAACTCGGTGATATGATTCGAGTTGAGGATAATGGATGCTCGAGAGGCGCTTGAGCTAGTATGGCAATAGTCGTCGAGGAGGATGACTAGGAGGTTGAGATCTCATCGTTGTTGAAGGTTCTAGCATGCTCTAAGCAAGAGTACATGGGGACGCCCAAAAGACTAAGTTGATGGTCGAGTACTCTGGGTAGATTCGATAATCCTAGGCACGGGTCACGATGACGTGCGGGAGTTATGTCTAGAACCGGGGTTACCATTAGCCCTTGACGGACGGCTGAAAGAATGTGCCGGTCATTCAATTAACGGTGATATCGCAACAATGATAACAGTGATAGCCGAGTCATGGATGTTTGGTTGTATCATCATTCGGTCTCAAGAGCGGTATTTCCTGGGTGCTTATCTGACCTTGGTTTTAGACCTTGGGATTTGTACTTGGAAAACATCGCTCTTGACTCGAGTGACAATTGCTTTACCTTAAATTGTATGCTCTGCTATGTTTGCTTCTGCTTAGTGTGTGTCTGGGGGCTATCACTGTAGAATGAGGTTGGAGTGGGAGGGTTGTATCCCTATTCCTTTTCCTTTATGCTCTTTTGGTATGTTGTTAGTTAATTTACTGCTCACTAAGACTGTTGTCTGACTCAAGGCTTTATGTTTTAATTCTTATTGCCTTGGGCTGTTCGTCCATTTTGGGACGGGCAGACTAGGTAGCAGGTGACAGGTGCTGTTCTCTTCTCACGATGCTGATATCGAAGACGAGCTAGAGGGTTGCATATTATCTTCTTATATGTACTGGATTTTTCCGCTGTTTTGTATTCTCTGAGAGTTATGTAGTGAGGCTGGATGTATTGACTATGTGGATGCTTGTATTCAACTATTATGGAGTTTTATATGATGTCATTTTATTCTGTAAAGCTTCACTATACATATGTTCTATTGTATTTTGTCCATGCGCTGTGAGTAATACGATAGATCCTGTTGTTTTAATCTTACCTTGACAATCGTCCATGGTCGCCTGGCACACTTTACAGCGCTCTATCTCTAGATTCGGTGTAGGGGTCATGGGCGGTTGTCACAGAGACTATCCTTTTGGGTCCTGCCCACTAAAAATTACTTGCAAGTACTAGGACATACGAATATCCCACTCCAAACATCAACCCCTTTTGACTACCTACAATGGTCCTGCCATGCAAAAAGCAGTCAAGGCATACTCTTTTGATGGAACACTTACAAACCTGCCTCCGAAGGACTGCTTCGCTATGCCTACCCCAGAGGGCCATCCTAGAGTACCCTCACACCCCGTTGAAGTCTCGTACTTCCTTCTAGCCCAAAATAACTAAGTTGGACGTGCTTCTTCTGTGCTGAAATCTGTGATGAACTGCTTCGTTAGGCTTTTCATCCTTTGGGCTGCTCCAAACGTATCTCACTCTTTTATTAGACCCTAAGTATAATCTTTTATTTGTGTTTAGTTTACTTTTCTTATTCTGTTGGCTACTTATTTACCCTAATTAGCATAATCTTATCCCAGCCCCACCTAACTATTGTGAGACCATCAGTTCCTGACTGAAAGGGAATGCAGTTGGTATGAGCCACTTCTATTATCTTGCTTATTAACTTAATCCAAGATCTAAGTTTATTAAAATAAGTCTCTTCTGTTATTTCTGCTCAATTTGCTTATTAATTTAATTTAAGTCTTAAAATAAGCATTTTCTGTTCCTTCTACTTAATTATAACATATGTTATAATTTTACTTGCAATTGTCACTACTGTATTCTTTTATAATCTATATATTATAAATATAACTACAAGCGTCTCTTTACTATTCTAGTCTATCTTCTTTTATTATGATATTGAATTCTCTTTAATTCTCTTATATTATATAACAATCTTGACTTGGGACTACGTCCAACTGTCACAAATTTACTTATCATAATAACTGTTTTACTTTTATTCTATTATCTGCGTAGTAAATGCAAATCTAGTTACATTTCTGTCTATAGCTTCTATTCTTGTCTAATAATTAACTTGATTCCTTCTTTAATTCCTTTAATTCTTCACCTCATTTTCTTATATTCTAGGAAGTAGTTCTATTCTATTTGGTTAGTTACAAAAAGCCGTGCTAAAAATCCATTTCCATGTTTTAATACTAAATAATGAATAATCCGTAACTGCAAGATATTTCTTTTATTATTTCTTTACTTATTGGATAGTGCAAAATACAATAATTTCTCTATTTTACACTAATTCCATTTTTCTTTCTTTTTATTCTTGCAATTACGTTTATGTTATCTTTTAGATATTAAACTATAGAAATGTATTCTCTTTTCTAAACCAACCAATTAATTTATCACTTACTTCCAAATCAAGTTATTAGGTTTTCCTTTTTTATTTCTTTTTCCCCGTTTTAGCATAATTTACTGCAAATTTCTATTTTTCTCTTTTTATTTCAGTTTTTCTTATTTTACATCTAATTTCTGTAAATCTAGTGTTCTTCTATTTTAGTCCGTATTTGCGAATTATTCTCTTTAACTAATTTATTCGCGTAAAAAGGAAATAAAAAGAAGCTACCATTTATAGGCTAAATTTCAACTTTAAAATAGATGTAAATAACTGTAAATTTCTTACTTTTAGGCTTATGCCTTTCTCTAACTGTGAAGCCTAATATTAATTAAATATAAGCTCTCTTATACAATTTACAGTCTCAGCATAACTAATTAACATAATTGAAATAAATACTGAATAAAATTATTTAACGGGAATCTAATGATAATATATCATAAACGTAAAAGATATATAATTAAATCCACTCACCTGTCGTCCTTAGCTTTAAATCTCTATCTTTTAAAATTACTACGTCGTTCTATAACTTCTCTCCTTTAATTTATTGCAATTTTTCTATTTTGTTCACATATATTTTATTTGGATTCATTTGGTGAAGATTTGTGAAAAATAGGAGAAAAAAAATGAAGAAAGAAGCCATTGTTTACTGTAAGAGAGAAATGAAGAAAGTGACGGCTGATGGAACGAATTACATTACGTTCTCTCTTATATAGATGCAGCCCACCAATTATCTAATTAATCATCTTCTTAATTGATCTTTCAATTAATTTTTATGTGCAGCAATATACTGCCTATATGTACACATTCAAATCTAGGTCAACTATTATTTCATTTCCTTAATAATTCCAATTAACTCTCATTAGTTCTATGATTTAATGCTCTTTATAACGCACGTCTATTTTGGATTTTAAATGTGCCTTATTTGTTTTATTAAATGTTACTTATAAACGTTAATTCTTAAACGTTATAAATTATAAACGTTTAATCTTTTTTTATGTTGCTTGTTTATTCTAATTAATCACCATCAATTGCTTGATTAATTTCCCAATATAAAACTTGTCTATTTTGAATTTCAAATGTGATCAATTAATGTAAATTAATTTCTTCCAATAGCTGACTTGATTACATTGCCTGCTAATGTTAATTAATTGTCTTTAATTACTGATATCAATTAATTACCTTTATGATGACAATGTTAATTAATTACCTTTATGACGCGCGTCTATTTTAAAATTCAAATGCGCGTTATTTCTGGAATTTCGTACGCACATATATTTATTTATAACAAATATATTTACGTACATTTACATGTATAATTATTTCTCGATACAAAACTTCGAACGTCAATAACATTTTCTTACAAACTCTGTTCGAGACCAATTATATATGTAAATTGATCAGAAAATCGCCACGAACACAATGGAATAAATTTCGAGGCCAAATTCTGACAATTCCAAAAATTCTTATCTTTACTGTTCATAATTATTTAATTATATAAAAATACGGGGTGTTACATTCTCCTACCCTTTAGGAGATTTCGTCCCCGAAATTTGGCAAGAGTAAAAATATGTAATTCCTCGCATTAATTACATCCATTTTGCGTATCCAATTTTTCAATCATCCGTGCTCTTGTGCGAAAGTGTTATTCCATACAAAATATATGCATGTACATGAATTTCTAAGCGATGCCTCCTATATGAATGCTTTTCTTCTTTAAAAATTTATTTTAAAATATGATGCACACATCCTAAATATGCTTGCAATTTCTATACGAATGCAATCTTTTAAAAACTCAAAACATTTTTCATCCAATTTTTTCCACACTCCTACTGGGTGTAGTTCAACGAATTTTCCATCCAAATCCTACCACACAACTTTTTAATATTCGAATTTCAGGAAAATCTAATTTTTCAGCCTCGATTTCTTATGTCAGAAAGAAGGTAGAAAACGGAAAAACTTCACATTTCTCCGTTTTACTCTTGCGTACCTCTCCCTCCGTACTTGGAACTTGTGCCGTTATCCTATAAAATCTCTATTTTCTTTCCCAAGCATGGTTTATATAAGAAAGATTTTTCTTTTCAAACTTTTTCCCAAGCTTAATTTATGGGAAAGATGTATTTTTCTTTTGCAATTCTCATTTATTTCTATTGATGTTTCTGTTGCTTTCTTTAGATCTTACTGTTTTCTTTTAGTTATCTTTTATCTGATTTTACTCTTCTTTTAATATAGCAACTAAACACAGCTATCATCTTGGGCTAGGAGGTCTAGGACTATGTTCACTCTGACACAGAAAGGCCCTACTCTAGAAATCCAAGTAACTCATATGCTCCTACCGCCTATTACTTATTACCAACTTACGTTGTGTTACTCATGACGAACAAGATCTATTCATTACTTCTATTCTAAGTCTCATTTACTGCAATGGATAAAGGTTTCAATCTATGCAGTCTCCATCTAAAAAGGCAACTAAGCTTGGGGAAATTTTCTTTTTACCTTTCATTATTCCCTAACTAAGGTCTACTTTTCTCAACCACACGTGTCTTACTATCTTACTATCTTACTAATACCACTTCACTAGTCTTCTATAGTATACACACATTAAGCAACATGTCTAGGTTTTCACTAGTGTCCTATACACCTTACGGGAACTTTTATTATTACTACTAGGATTAATTACTGCTATAGCCTTACACTTTTCCCATTACACCTAGGAAATGATTCCTATCTACTCCATATTTAAAAGTACGGTTTGGTTTGGTATTTATCATTTTACTTCAAAAATTAAAGCTTCTAAATTTTTGAAACATCAAATCTAAAAATTCTTGCCTTTAAAAGTGTTATTTTGAAGTTTTCTGTTAAATTCAAAGGTACTTGGTTACTTAAAAATTCTATCTTTCCAAAAACTTATTTACTTTTCCACCAAACCATTTTTCTTTAAAACATGTCTTGCTTGTTCTTAAAACATTTTTTTTCTTGACTAAAAAAAATGTCCTCACATGATTTCAAAATATCTTCTTTATATAGATTTTCAAATTTACTAAAACTGGAGTAGATAAGAACAATTGTTTTATCAAAAATCTCCTAACTTTTCTACTCTTCCAATTACTTAACCTCGGAGGAGTTTCTAACTTACTACACTTAATGGTTTTATACCTTAATGTATTGGAATTAATTTCTCTTATGAGAAACTATTAACGCTAAAACCTTTTACGAATCCTTTAAAGGAGGATTTCGTGTTTATGTGAAATTACAAGGAACTTATTATTATTATTATTTTCGAAACAGGCTATACAAAATATGGTGCTTTCCATACCTTGTACATCTCTTTCACGTATTCCCCTATAACTTGCACAAAACATCTTTATTTGTGATTCATAGAAAATTTTATCATTATTCATTTCATTCCAATAGATTAAAGTATGTTTAATCTATATTCACTTACAATAGATATTTCCTACTAAATTTAATAATTTAACTTACATCCATTTTCAAAAGAACTCATTTTCAAAACTATTTTAATATCTTCATAACTAGAAAACATTTTCATATACTTATTTAAATAATAAGTGTACATACAAACCACTTTAGAAATTATCTCCAAAACTCATTTGGGTCAAAACAAATGTGGCGTAAAACACCGTTACTACAACCCAAAAATACTAGTTTATGGATTCAATTAAAATAAATATTAATAAATCCCATATGCTATGCAAAAACATTTCCTTTGGGAGTCACCTACTATAACAAAAGTGTCATAGTCTATGGTTCCTTTATTTTTACCAAAAATATCTATTACAACAATAAATGTTGTAACCTATGTTTTCAATACTTAACACACTCTAGGTTTTTATATTTAAAATCTTTGTTTACTTACAAAGAAACTAGCGAGCTATACGCGCTCTATAATTCTTCAAAAAGAATTTCACTTTTAACAAAATTTACATCATATAAAAATCAATTTACATTTCATACCACTTTTATTTTTCAAAAACCCAATATTTACTTCCTCAAATATATTAACAATTATATTTTTCAACTTTTCAATTCCAAAAGTTTCATTTTATTGGGCCAGACTTAAAGTGGATTTTCTTCTTACTAAAACCTCTTACTCCTTCCAAAATAAAAACACTCCCTGCTATCCCTAGGGAATTTCCCTACTTCCTATAACATATGGATACCAATCTTCTCTCAAAACATGGCTAATTTGTACACTATAAAACGATAATAACTTAGGGCTCAACACCCTTGGATCATTCCAAACCCAACTAGCAAACTATGCACAAATATACTTCTAAATTTTTTCCATATGTTAGAATATATAATTGTTGTTTGGATTTTAGTACATAATATATTTATGTTTTATTCAAAAATACAAGTATGTTCACTCACTATCTACCTAGGAATCCTAAACCTAGGCTCTGATACCAAATGTAACAATCCGAATTTCAGTGGGTCCGGATTTTTCGTAAAAATGCTAAAATCCAAGCCCACTGAAGCCCGAGTTGGGTTTCTGGTATCCTGCAAATAGGCAAAGACAAATATATTAGAGCTCAGATAAATATCTCACAGCGGAACTGACTAAAATATAATAGTAAGTAAATACTCACCAATATAATAACATTTCTAAATATGTATCTCAAAGTTGGAAAGTCTCTACCATCTACCTAACCTGTAGGATGTTATGAGGAAGGGGTCTGAACTAAAGTTCTGGTGAATGGACAAATTAAATACTTCTAAGTTTAATTCTACATATACCGTTTTATTTTCATTTTCTGTTATACTAGGTTTATTGGGTTTATAATACTCTTGCCTCTATGCGTGAATCGTACCCATCTACTCCCTAGTAGATCAAAACCTAATAACTAATATATGTAGCTATATGCCCAATGACCGTATCGGTCCCAGGTACTACCCTTAGTACCTTCCGTATCCTCCTCGAAAAGGACTCCATTGTCTCGCTGCTAGCGCATGTTGTGACTACATCTGTAAAGGACTGCCTTGTAAGGCCTACTATACAGATGTTCCATCGTCTGCTCTGAAAACGTAAAACTGCGTCCGCACTAGCCTATACTAATTCTCGGACATCCACAATGTACCACCTAGTGCGTACCTTGAGGATTATACGTAATCGTTTTCTCTACTCCCTGAATCCCCTAAACAAGGTCTACCTTGTGCGGAACTCAATCGGGGAGTTTCTATATCTATAAAGGACTGCCTCATTAGGCTTACAATACATATATTCTACTTGGTCTGTCCCTTTTCTTATCATGGCTATGGCCCCACGTAGCCACCCCTCAACTAACCGAAAGACCTCTAAAGAGCTAAGTGGTTGTGCCCTACTGCAAACAATCTAAACATCCAATTGGCTGCGTCCCTCATCCAATGTCTTGATAGTGAAAAAATCATTAGACAGCAGGTTTAACTCTAGTCTTTCCCGAACTCGCTTCTTGGTTTTGATGCTAGCCCGATATCTGCATGCGACTATCCTTTTGGGTCCTGCCCACTAAAACTTACTTGCAAGTACTGGGACATACGAATATCCTACTTTAAACATCAATCCCTTTTGACTGCCTACAATGGTCCTGCCATGCAAAAAGCAGTCAAGGCATACTCTTTTGATGGAACACCTACAGACCTACCTCCGGAGGACTGCTTCGCTATGCCTACCCCAGAGGGCCATCCTAGAGTACCCTCACGTCCCGTTGAAGTCTCGTACTTCCTTCTAGCCCAAAATAATTAAGTTGGACGTGCTTCTTCTATGTTGAAATCTGTGATGAACTGCTTCGTTAGGCTCTTCATCCTTTGGGCGAATCCAAACGTATCTCACTCTTTTATTAGACCCTAAGTCTAATGTTTTATTTTACGTTCAGTTTACTTTTCTTATTCTGTTGACTACTTATTTACCCTAATTAGCATAATCTTATCCCAGCCCCACCTAACTATTATGAGACCATCAGTTCCTGACTAAAAGGGAATGCTGTTGGTATGGGCCACTTCTATTATCTTGCTTATTAACTTAATCCAAGATCTAAGTTTATTAAAATAAGCCTCTTCTGTTATTTCTGCTCCATTTGCTTATTAACTTAAAATAAGTCTTAAAATAAGCCTTTTCTGTTCTTTCTACTTAATTAAAATACTTATTTTCACTGTTCATAATTATTTGATTATTTAATTATATAAAAATACGAGGTGTTACAATTTAAATGGATATATATATATATATATATATGTTTGTTGATGATTTATGCCATTTCATATAGATTTTATGATAAGGTTTAACTTGAAAAACCAATTAAATGACATCCAAATGCCTTGCGATTTTGATATAAGGTCAGAAATATTATTTTAGAAATGGGTATCAAGTTTCATAATTTTCTAAATTATTGTGGATTTATTATGAATTTTCTAGTAAAGAAAATGGTATATTGGGTTAAAAATTAATTACGGCTATCATATGTTAGCCTTGGTTTAGAAATTTAAATATATTAGAAAACATATTAAAAGCGATTTATTGGAATTTTTAGAGAACTTTCCTAATTGTTTTATTAGGTATATAAAATTGTTTAAGGTATAGGACTTAAATGTTTTATATGTTTAAAATAGGAGAAGGGGCAATTTGCTAAATGTTTTAAAATATAAAATACTGAATTCGGCAGCACTTTTAGAAAAAAAATTGAAAAAAAATTGGCAACCAATTATATTATGATAAATAAGCAAGTTAGTTGGAAAGAATTTACTTTATAAAGTAAGAAAATAGTTTTTGTAAGGATTTGCTGTTTCGCCACTATCGACAGTAAGCATTCGACTACATACCCCCCACCTTCGACCAAGTCCAAACCAATACACATGGTATCAATGCCTTGGTACGTAGGGGATTGGAGTTAGGCAAAGGTATAAGGTCGAAATGTGCTTTCGAAGGGGTCGAGACCTTGTTTTGCTTTCAAAAGGAAAGCCGCTTGCTTTTCTTTCCAAAGATTGGTTTCGAAAGGGTTTAAAGATAGCTTTCAACAGAGGTTGACACCTTTTGTTTTAAACCAGCTTTCGACAGGGTCGAAACATTCGCTGCCGCAATTCTACCTTTCGACCCAGTTGAGGCCGCTTTGCCTTTAAACATGGTTTCGAAGGGGTGCATTCGCTTTTAAAATAAGAGCCGCTTCTCTAATGCTTTTGAAGGGACTGGTGTCAAAACCATCCACTTTCTTTTACTTAGGAAATTTGCTTTCGAAAGAGTGCTTTCGACTTAGTTTACTTAAGACTCTTTGTTCTATTGAAAGAGAAACCCATAGGTTTCGAAAGAAAGGTTTTAAATGGTTTCGAATTTCTGTTCCACAAGCTCTTACTTGAACCCTATGCTTTTGAAAGGTTTATTTATAGTAAAGGACTTTAATGCTTTCGAAAGGTTTAAACTAAGGTTTCGAAGGGGAGATTCCCCAGTGGTTTTGAAAGGTACTTAAAGTATTTTAAATGGAAGGTTTCCAATTTCTTTTGAAAGGCAAGAATTAAAGAGTTTTGAAAAGAGGATGTCTAAGGCTTATAAAGGTTTCGAAGGGATACCTTTAATGAATTTGAAAGGTTGTTATAAAGGTTTTGAAAGGTATTTTTGGCCTTTCATCCTAGTGTTTCAAGGTATAGTAGTTAATATGTTTCGAAAGGGGTACTTTCAATGGTTTCGAAAGGGTTGTTTAAAAGGTTTTAAACAAAGGTTTTGAATGTTTTCATCAACAATGTTTTGTGTAAAGTATATATAACATGGCAAAGTGATTTGAGTAAAATATAGAATTCATTTTCCTTGTCTAAGTACGATTTAAAGGGTTAAATAAATTTGAAAGAAATGTTTTCAAGGAAAATTTGATGGGGTAGTTGACCCTAAGTAAATGACTCAGATATTAGAATACCAGATAGGACAGGTATGAGGTCGCGCCCTATACTTTAGCTAGTAGCCCCTAGCTAATATAAGTCCAAAATTCCAATGTGTAAGGCTTTGTCGCAGGTAAGACTAAAATGATGTTACACATATAAAGGAATATACTAGAGGCCGGCCACCATTAATAAGGAAAAGAAGAAGAAAAGTTAGGAAGAAGCTTAAGCAAATCAAATCTATTCATATCTCAATCACTTTAATCACAAAGGCTAAGGTGAATAATGTGTACATCTCATTTTTGATTGTATTTTTAGTTTTAATATGAATTCTGAATATTTTGCAATGATTTTCCATGTTTTTGAATGATGGAATGATTATATATACATGTTGATGATTTATGTATATTCATATTGATTTTATGATATCTTTTAAGGTGAAACCCTATAAAATGACATCCAAATTCCTTGCGAATTTTTATGAAGGTCATAAATATTATTTTGAAGATGGATTTCAATTTTCAGATTTTTCTGAATTTTCATGGAATTAATATGAATTTTCTAGTAAAGAAAATGGTGTTTTGGGATATAAATTAATTACGGGTTAATAGCTAATTATTTGAGTCTAAAATTTTTATATGTTAGAAAACATATATAATGTGGTTTTCTAGATTTTTCCTAAGTGTTTTAAGGGTTATATAAAATTATTTAAGGTATGGGACTTAAATGTTTATATAATTAAAAGAGGAGAAGGGGATTTTTGTAAAAAGATTTAAATTATAAAATCTGGAAAAGTCGGTAGCCCTTTTGACAAAGTGCAGTACGTTTTATTGGTAAAGAAAGGGGCAACCAATCATAATTAGACATGTGAAGTAGGTTAGGTGGAAAGAACTATTTGCTATAAGTTTTTCACTATTTCGTCTCTTTCGATACTAGGTTCCGCCTCCATGCTATCGCCTCCGACACAGTCAAAACCAATGCATATGGTATCAGGCAACTCGTACGTAATGAATTGGATGATGGCAGAAGGTAGGGAGTTGAAACCATGGGTTTTGAAGGGGTTGAGGCAGTCCTTTGTTTTAAATAAAAGAGATACACCTGCTTGCTTTCGACTAAATGGCTTTCGACTAAGAGCTTTCGACCAAGTCAAATGATTTAAAGGAAATGGTTTCGATTGGGTTGCGCCTCCGTTTAAAATAATCGCTTTCAACTAAGTCGAGACCTTTTTGCTGCCCCTTTTTCTACCCTTCGACCCAGATGGTTTCGAAAGGGTTGTTTTGTTTTTCTAAAACCTGGCCACCTCTCCAATGCTTTCGAAGGGATGGTTTCGACATCATCACTTCATTACTTAGGAAATGGTTTCGAAGCAGTAGCTTTCGACTTAAATGTTTTAAGACCCATTTTTTCTATAAGTAAAGTAAAACCCAAATGTTTCGAAAGAGATAGTTTTAAATGGTTTCGAAACAGATGCTTTCGACTTTAAAGGGTTTTTGATCCTTTTGCTCTACTTGAAGGCAGAATCCAATTGGTTTCGACTGAGACGTTTTTCAATGGTTTCGAAGGAAGGAAATTTTGAATTGTTTCAAAAGGTTTCCACATGTTTTAAATTGAACCCAAAGTGCTTTCGAAAGGATTGAGTTTTGACTGTTTCGAAAGGTTTAATGAATGGTTTCGAAAGGGGTGGTTCCCCAGGGTTTCGAAAGGATTGAAAGAAGGTTTTTCCAATGTTTTCAAAATGCAATATTTAAAAGGTTTTAAAGGGGGATGTCTAATATTTCTAAGGTTTCGGAGAAAAGGAAGGAAAGGTTTTTCCAATGTTTTCGAAAGGGGCTTTCAATGGTTTCGAAAGGTAAGATTTGGCCTTTCGGCCTAGATTATGTAAAAGGTTTTACTTGGTTTCGAAGGTGTTACCTTCAAGGGTTTCGAATGGGTTGTTTAAAGGTTTAAACAAAGGTTTCGAATATGTTAAATAGGCAGATTAGCCTAAGTGTTTTCAAGTTAAAAAGGACTTTAACTTATTTGAAAGGATAGTTAGTCCTTATTAAAATCCATCAACATTATTTTGAGTAAAGTATATATAACATGACAAAATGGCTTAGAGTAAATCTAAAGATATATTTTCCTTGTATATGTATATGATGAAGGACTAAATCATTTTGAAAAGGTTTTCAAGGAAAAATTTAAAGAGTAGTTAACCCTAAGAAAATAATTCGGATAGTTAGTCCATTTTGCAGACAGTTAGCCTAGATTTCAAACAGTTAGTCCAATTTGCGGGTAATCAGCCAAGTTGTTTGGACAGTTAGTCCATTTGTAGCATAACGGACCTTGCTATTATACGTGGGCAGATAGTTCACATATTACTTGTTTTACGGATAGATAGTCCATTTATTAGCATAAAGGATATTGCTATTTTGATATAATCAGTTTGATTAACCAATTTGGTTGCAGGAAAGGATTGCAAAATATATATGTTTTGAAAAGGATATAAGTGAGGGGAAACCTGTTCCGCTAAGCGGCGTGGTCTCACTTAATACCAGTAAACCGGGTTGTAATAGAATTATTCACACCAGGCTTTACGTTTGACTCGAAGTTTTTGTTTCCCCTTAAACTCTCGGGTACTCAAAATTGACTTGAGTAGGCTGAGGGTTGAGGTTTTCAGGTTTTTGTCTTTTGGCGAATAAAGCATCCGAAGACGAGCAGGTGGATGACAGATAGCTTATTAGGATTTGCCGTTTCATTTTTTTATTCCGCTGTGTATATAAGTCCGATATGACTATATTTCTTTGAACAACTAAGGGGGCATCGTCATATGTCGCTCTTGGCGTATTTTTATAATGATATATTTAATCATTGCTTGGGAAACGTTTATGGATTATGTAACATGGATATGAATTATTGTTTTGAAATGTAATCAGCAAAATGTTGTTTTTGAAATCTGTGATTTTGTTCATATTCATGTGCTTCTGATATTATGGATACCATTATCATTACCGTATTTTGTCACCAGAAGTTAATACTATGGATGACTGCAGCATCTGTAGCGCTTAGATTTTGGCCTCCAGATACGGGATGTTACAACTTGGTATTAGAGCATGGTTTATGAATTTTTTTTTAACTAAAAGTAGTTTTTAAAACATAATCCTAAGGAATTAGAGTAAGACTGGGGTATGGGATAACGCTATGATAACGTACTTGTATTTGCTATATATAAGAATATGCTTTATCTCTAGTCTCCTATCCTTGTTAGGTTATTTTTCTGTATCTCATAAGATTTGAATACATATATGGAAGGAAGAAGAGGAAGAGTTAACCAAGGAGGGGAGGGCACCGAAGGGAATGCTAGGCCTAATGTGAGAAGATGTCAAGGTCAGGTACAAGCAGAGAACGTGGGTGCTGAAGTCCCACGGGTTGGAATGGAGCTTTGTATCAGTTCTTCGTGAATATGGTGCAGGCAGGTGTTGCTTCTGGAGTAGTGGGAGGAGGAGTTTCAGAAGTTCCAATAGCTAACCATTATGCTAAGCTAAGTGGAGATTACACCAAGCTTTGAGGGAAGCTTTTTGTTGGAACGGAGGATGCCACTGAGGTAGATAATTGGCTGTTGCACAGCGAAATGATTTTTGCAGATTTGGGGCTCAATGATGAGCACAAGAGGAAGTTGGCATCTAGGAAGCTTTAGGGAGCAGCACTGTTCTGGTGGAATAGTGTGACTCTGTGCAGTCAATTCCCCGATATTGCCCCGATATATCCCCGGTATAACCCGTAGCGGACTTTTGGGGCAACGATATTCCTATAAAGCGGCCCAATATAGCGGATCCGCTATTATCCCCGATATTGGGGCATTAATCCGCTATATCCCCGATTTTGTTGCCCCGCTATATCCCCCTTTCCTATAAATAAGCATTTTGCTTGATGTCTTGCTTTTAAGTTTTATGGTAACTTCAAAGTTGATGTAACAATGATATACGCTGTTGGTTATTATAACTAGTTCTAACTTTTTAAGTATGAACTTTATTTATCTTTACTTTATTATAACTTGTTTTGCTTGGTGGGAAATAATAAATAATAATTGTTCCTCTTTTTAATGTAGAATGTTCATCATTCCTCTTTTTAAAGTCGTCCGCTATATCTTGCTATATCCCCGATATATCTTCGCTACAACTTTTCGCACCTCAAACGCTATGGAGCGGTAGGGCGCTTTAACTGCACAGGTGTGACTGCAGCGGTGGATGTGGAAACCATGACTTGGGAAGATTTCAAGGGAAGGTTCCAGGAGAGGTTTATGTCTGCAATGACACAGTCAGCTCTGATCAGGAAGTTTGCTAAATTAGATTAGGGGGAGATGTCAGTTCTAAAGTATGCTAGGAAGTTCGAAGAGTTGGGCCGGTATGGGTATGCCTCAGTGGATACAGTCATGAAGAGGAATGAAAAGTTCATCAGGGGGTTGAAGCCTGAGTTGGCCAGGGCTACATTACCTCATATTAGAGATCCTTCTGACTTTGTTGTGGAGATGGCCTTGAGGCATGAGGAGTTGCTTGATTCTCTAGAGAAGAGTAAGGCTAAATAAGTCCAGTTTGGGCAGAATCAGAAAAGGAAGTTCTTTCCAAAGAAAGGTGATCAGAAGGGTGGAGCAGCTAAGAAGGGGAAGTCTGAGATTGTCTGTTTCAAGTGTGATAAGAAGGGGCACTATGCTAATGAGTGTCGTGCTGGGAAGGCTAAGGAAGTAGCTGGGAGGAAGAATGTAAGGTGTTACAACGGTGACCAGATTAGCCACTACAAGAGCCAGTGCAAAGAGCCCGCTAAGGATGGAAATGGCAAGGTGTATGCATTGGAGCCTGTTACTTCTAAGCCGACGGCTCAGGAAAAAGGAAAGGCAGTCTTGGGAGGTATGCTTCAGATTCATGGTATGACTGTTAGCGTTCTACTTGATACTGGTGCATCACATTCTTTTATATCTAGATGTTTGAGAGATAATCTTAACTTAGAACCCACATATTTAGTTACTTCCTTACGGGTTGCAAATCCAATAGGAGGGTATGTAACTCTAGGGATGAGATGTGATCAGTTAAAGTTTGACCTGTTAGGTCATACTTTTGTTTGCAGTTTGCATGTGTTTGATTTTGTGGGGTTCGGGATTATTCTCGGGATGGATTGGTTAAGTGAGTACGATGCTAGGATATTTTTGCCAGGATAGGAAAATATCTCTTAGACACCCTGATTGTCGTGATTGGATAGTTTATGCCGTAGAAGGTTCTTGCGGTGAGATGTATGCTTTGTTGGGAGCTATGGAATTGGATGATGAGTTGAGTCGAGTTTACGTGGTTAGAGAATTCACAGATGTTTTTGAGCCTGTAGTTGGATTGCCGCTGAAACGAGCCATTGCGATTCGTATAGATTTGGTTTCAGGAGCAGAATCAGTGAGTAGACAACCAAGCATGATGACCCCTTCAGATATGAGGGATTTAAAGGTGCAGTTGGTGGATTTGGAAGGCAATAATTTTATCAAGTTGAGTAGTTAGCCTTGGGGAGCAGCCGCGGTGTTTGCTAAGAAGCCAGATGGATCGTTAAAGCTATGTATTGATTATCGTAAGTTGAATGAGAGGACGATAAAGAATCGATATCCATTGCCTAGGATTGACGATTTATTCGACCAGTTGAGTGGAGCCAAGGTATTTTCGTAGTTGGATTTAGCGACAGGTTTCCATCAGCTCAGGGGACCAGGTATGGATCGTACGAATGGTTAGTTATGTCGTTCGGACTGACTAAAGTACCAGCTTTCTTTGTAGATTTGATGAACCGGGTTTTCCAAGAGCACTTGGATAGGTTCGTATTGGTTTTCATAGATGATATTTTGATTTACTCTAAGGATGAATGAGAGCATGAAATTCATCTTAGAGTGGTGCTTGATACGCTGAGGCAGCATCAGCTGAAGGCGAACTTTTTAAAGTGTCATTTCTGGAAGAAAGAAGTGAAGTTTTTTGGTCATGTAGTCTCGGAGGAAGGGTTGTCAGTAGATCTTACTAAGATTGAGGCAGTAAATGGTTGGAAGAGACCCAAGACAGTGACAGAGATAAAGAGTTTCCTTGGGTTGGTTGGTTATTATCGAAGGTTCATTAAGGATTTCTTGCGAATAGCGGTGCCGATGACCAAGCTGACAAGAAAGGATGTGAAGTTTGTATAGACCGATAAGTGTGAGGATGCATTCCAGAGTTTGAAACACTTATTGACCCATGCACCAGTGTTAGTTGTTCCGAAAGGGAATCAAGATTTGGTAGTTTACACCGATGCATGTGGAACAGGACTAGGAGCTGTGCTGATGCCGAGGGGTAAAGTGATTGACTACGCATCCAAACAGCTTAGACCGCATGAGGTCAGATATCCGACGCATGATTTAGAATTGGCTGCAGTGATTTTTGCTTTGAAGATGTGGAGACATTACCTTTTGGGAGAGAGGTTTAAGTTATATACAGATCATAAGTCGCTGAAGTATTTGTTTTCTCAGAAGGAGTTGAACATGAGACAGCAAAGGTTGTTAGAGTTCATTGCTGCTTATGATTTTGGGATTGAGTACACACTAGGGAAAAACAACAAGGTTGAAGATGCACTTAGCAGGAAACATCAGAATGCAGTATTAGCGATGATTGCTGAGTGGAAAGATTTTGAAGCTTTAGCAGATTGCAAAGTGCAGTGGAGATCTGAGGCTGGGTCTATTGGAGATATAGTTGTGTTATCTTGTTTGGAAGTTCAACCAGTGATGATCGAAAGAATTGCTTCTAAACAAGAAGAAGATCTGGTATTAGCTGAATGGATTAGAAAGTTAAGAGAAGGAACTGAGAGCGATGACTTGAAAATTTTCAGTCTTGACCAGAATGGGAGGTTGAGAATGAGAGGAAGATTATGTATTCCGAGTGTAGGAAACATAAGGAAAGAAGTCTTGGAGAAATGCCATCGTTCAAAGTTCTCTATTCACCTAGGAGGTACTAAAATGTATCAAGATATGAAGAGAAGTTTCTTTTGGGAAGGTATGAAGTGAGATATTGGGTTATGTGTGAAGCAGTGTATGATTTGCCAGCAGGCAAAAGCCGAACACCAGAAACCAAGTGGGTTGCTTCAGCCGTTAGATATTCCAGTATGGAAGTGGGATTCTATCTCCATGGATTTTATTGACGGGTTGCCAAAGTTGAACAAAGGAAATGATAATATATGGGTCATAGTGGACAGATTGACCAAGAGTGCCCATTTCATTCCATTAGGTCAACCAGAACAGCACCTATTTTGGCAAGGTTATTCCTGAAGAATGTTGTTAGACTGCATGAAATTCCTAGTAGCATAGTTAGTGATAGAGATCCTTTGTTCACTAGCGAACTCTGGAAGAGTCTGCAGGAAGTTTTGGGAACCAAGCTCAATATGAGTACCGCTTACCATCCACAGACAGATGGGCAAACAAAAAGAGTTAACAAGATCTTAGAAGATTTGTTAAGAGCTTGTGTTCTGAATTTCAGAGGATCTTGGGAAGACCATCTGCATTTTGTTGAGTTTTCATATAACAACATTCATCAGACTAGATTGGGGTGACACCGTTTGAAGCTTTGTATGGAAGGCCATGCAAACCTCTCGTTTGTTGGCTTGAGACTGGAGATAGGTTGGTTCTTGGTCCATATTTAGTCCGAGAAGCTGCAGATAAGATCGAGGTCATTCGGGCTAGAATGAAGGAGGCTCAGTCTAGGCAGAAAAGTTATGCAGATAAGAGACGGAAATATCTAGAGTTCTTAGTTGGAGACAAGGTTTTCGCCAAAGTGTCACCGATGAAGGGTGTAATAAGATTTGGGAAATCGGGGTAGTTAGCTCCAAGATTCGTTGGACCTTTTCCTATTGTTGAGAGGATCGGGAAATTTGCATGTAGAGTTGAGTTACCGAACAGTTTAGCAAGTGTCCACAATGTTTTTCATGTTTCTCATCTCAGGAAGTGTGTTAGAGACCCGGAGACTACTATTGCATCGACTGTGCTAGATGATTTAGTGGTAGAGCCGGATTTGACCATAGTAAGGAAGCCAATTCGCATTGTTGCGAGAGATGAGAAGAAACTTAGAACCAAGATGGTCAGATTAGTCAAAGTCCAATGGAGCGACGACGACAGGGACTGTACTTGGGAGATTGAGAGCAGGATTAGAGATACTTATCCTGACTTGTTCGATGGTATGTTTTACCTTCTTGTTTGATTTGTTGTGTACCTTATCGTAATTTTGAGGACGAAATTCTTTAAGGAGGGGAATCTGTAACACCCTAGATTTTGGTAACATTATTTAGGATATTTAATAAGTTAAATTAAATAAAATAATGTGTAGATTAGGGGATTGAGATTTGATTTTTATTAAGGTGTAGTTGTGCCATTTAACCATGAACTAAAAGAAGAGTTTAATATGAAATAGAGGAGAGGTAAAATAGGAAAGAGGCCATTCCTATATCCTTTCCCTTAGGCCGTGTATTCCAATACACATTCATTTTTCATTTGAAAATTTAATAACTAGAGGCCGGCCACCATCAATAAGGAAAAGAAGAAGAAAAGCTAGGAAGAAGCTTAAGCAAATCAAATCTATTCATATCTCAATCTCTTTAATCACAAAGACTAAGGTGAATAATGTTTACATCTCATTTTTTACCGTGTTTTCGGTTTTAATATGAATTATGAATATTTTGCAATGTTTGCCATGTTTTTGAATGATGGAATGATTATATATACATTTTGATGATTTATGTATATTCATATTGATTTTATGATATGTTTTAAGGTGAAAACCCTATAAAATGACATCCAAACGCCTTGCGAATTTTTATGAAGGTCATAAATATTATTTTGGAGATGGGTTTCAATTTTCAGATTTTTTTTTGAATTCTCATGGAATTAATATGAATTTTCTAGTAAAGAAAATGGTGTTTTGGGTTATAAATTAATTACAGGTTAAAAATTAATTATTTGGGTCTGAAATTTTTATATGTTAGAAAACATATATAATGTGATTTTATGAAATTTTGGTAGATTTTTCCTAAGTGTTTTAAGGGTTATATAAAATTATTTAAGGTATGGGACTTAAATGTTTATATAATTAAAAGAAGAGAATGGGCTTTTTGTAAAAAGATTTAAATTATAAAATCTAGAAAAGTCAGCAGCCCTTTTGACAAAGTGCGGTACTTTTTATTGGTAAAGAAAGAGGCAACCAATCATAATTAGATACGTGAAGCGGGTTAGGTAGAAAGAACTATTTGCTACAAGTTTTTCACTGTTTCGTCTCTTTCGGCACTAGGTTCCGCCTCCATACTATCGCCTCCGACACAGTCGAAACCAATGCATATGGTATCAGGCAACTAGTACATAATGAATTGGATGATGGCGAAAGGTAGGGAGTCGAAACCATGGGTTTCGAAGGGGTTGAGGCAGTCCTTTGTTTTAAATAAAAGAGACACACCTGCTTGCTTTTGACTAAATGGCTTTCGACTAAGAACTTTCGACCAGGTCAAATGATTTAAAGGAAATGGTTTCGATTGCGTGCGCCTCTGTTTTTAGATAATTGCTTTCAAATAAGTCGAGGCCTTTTTGCTGCCACCTTTCTACCTTTCGACCCAGATGGTTTCGAAAGGGTTGTTTTGTTTTTCTAAAACCTGGCCACCTCTCCAATACTTTCGAAAGGATGGTTTCGACACTATCACTTCATTACTTAGGAAATGGTTTCAAAGCAGTAGCTTTCGACTTAAATGTTTTAAGACCTTTTTTTTCTATATGTAAAGTAAAACCCAAATGTTTTGAAAGTGTTAGTTTTAAATGGTTTCAAAATAGATGCTTTCGACTTTAAAGGGTTTCTGATCCTTTTGCTCTACTTGAAGGTAGAATCCAAATGGTTTTGACCGAGATGTTTTTCAATGGTTCGAAAGAAGGAAATTCTGAATGGTTTCGAAAGGTTTCCACATGTTTTAAATTGATCCCAAAGTGCTTTCGAAAGGATTGAGTTTTGACTGTTTCGAAAGGTTTAATGAATGGTTTCGGAAGGGGTGGTTCCCTAGGGTTTCGAAAGGATTGAAATGAAGGTTTTTCCAATGTTTTCGAAATGCAATATTTAAAAGGTATTAAAGGGAATGTCTGATATTTCGAAGCTTTCGAGAAAAGAAAGGAAAGGTTTTTCCAATGTTTTCGAAAGGCAATATTTAATGGTTTCGGAAGGGGCTTTCAATGGTTTCGAAAGGTAAGATTTGGCCTTTCGGCCTAGATTAAGTAAAAGGATTTACTTGGTTTCGAAGGGGTTACCTTCAAGGGTTTCAAATGGGTTGTTTAAAGGTTTAAACAAAGGTTTCGAATATGTTAAATAGGCAGATTAGCCTAAGTATTTTCAAGTTAGTAAGGACTTTAACTTATTTGAAAGGATAGTTAATCCTTATTAAAACCCATCAACATTAAAGTATATATAACATGGCAAAATGGCTTAGAGTAAATCCAAAGATATATTTTCCTTGTATATGTATATGATTTGAAGGACTAAATCATTTTGAAAAGGTTTTCGAGGAAAAATTTAATGGGTAATTAACCCTAAGAAAATAATTCAAACAGTTAGTCCATTTTGCAGGCAGTCAGCCTAGATTTCAGATAGTTAGTCCAGTTTGCAGGCAGTCAACCCAGTTGTTTGGACATTTAGTCCATTTGTAGCATAACAGACCTTGCTATTATATGTGGGCAGATAGTTCACATATTACTTGTTTTATTGACAGATAGTTCATTTATTAGCATAAAAGATATTACTATTTTGATATAATCAATTTGATTAACCAGTTTGGTTGCAGGAAAGGATTGCAAAATATATATGTTTTGAAAAGGATATAAGTGAGGGAAAACCCGTTCCGCTAAGCGGCGTGGTCTAACTTAATACCAGTAAACCGAGATGTAACAGAATTATACACACCAGGCTTTATGTCCAACTCGAATTTTTTGTTTCCCCTTAAACTCTCAGGTAATCAAAATTGATTTGAGTAGGCTGAGGGTTGAGGTTTTCAGGTTTTGTCTTTTGGTGAATAAAGCATCCAAAGACGAGTAGGTGGCTGATGGATAGCTAATTAGGATTTGCCGTTTCATTTTTTTTGATTCCGTTGTGTATATAAGTCTGATATGACTATATTGCTTTGATCAACTAAGGGGGCATCGTCATATGTCGCTCTTGACGTATTTTTATAATGATATATTTAATCATTACCTAGGAAACGTTTAGGGATTATGTAACATGGATATGAATTATTGCTTTGAAATGTATTTAGCAAAATGTTGTTTTTGAAATCTGTGATTTTGTTCATATTCATGTGCTTCTGATATTATGGATACCATTATCATTACCGTATCTTATTACCAGAAGTTAATACTATGGATGACTGCAGCATCTATAGCGCTTAGCTTTTGGCCTCCAGATACGGAATGTTACAAGTTTGGTTGCAGGATTTTGATTTGCAAAAGATATGTTTTGAAAAGGCATATTAGTGAGGGGAAACCTGTTCCACCAAGCGGTGTGGTCTCACTTAATATCAGTAAACCGAGATGTATAGTATTATTCACACCAGGCTTTATGTCTGACTCAAAGTTTATGTTTTATTCCTTAAACTCGGGTGCTCAAAATATGATTTGAGTAGGTTGAGAGCTGTGCAGTTAAAGCGCTCGGCAGATTCAAAGCAGTGGAGGTGCAAAAAGTCATAGCGGGGATACAACGAGAATATAGCGGGATATAGCGGATGACTCTAAAATAGCATATAAAACTCATACTTAATGTTTTTACAAATATATAAATGGTAATTATATATAAAAATTATCATTCAATTGAATTATAATTAATACATAAATAATTTTAAATAAAAACATGTGCGAATATACTTTAAATAAACGTAAAACTGTTATATAACATAATTGAATTTAGTAGAATATTAGAGTATTTTCATTTCTGAAAATATATTAAAAATTAAATCAAATAAATTAGTTTATTAATTTTTATAATGTATAAATGCAATTTTTCAATTCATTTTATTAAATAAGATATAGCGGAAGTAGCGGAATATAGCAGGAATAACGGGATATATCGGAAATAGCGGGGCTTAAAGCGGAAAGGCTATATTTTGGGGCTATATGGAAATATCGTAGCGGTATAAATTCGCTATGAGATATAGCGGGGTAATAGCGGGGCATTAACTACACAGGTTGAGAGTTGAGGATTTACAGGTTTTAGTAGGTGGACGAATAAAGCTTCTGAAGACGTGCAGGAGGCATGGATAGCTATTTTGGAGTTGTTGTTTTTATTTCCGCTGTGATGTATTAATACTGTTATGTCTATTTTGTACTCTGATCATCCAAGGGGGCATTTTCATATATCGCTCTTGGCGTATTTTGTAATAATTATATTTGATCAAAACCTAGGAATCGATTATGGGATTATGTAATTTGAATATGAAATATTGCTTTGAAATGTAATCAGAAAAGTTGTTTTAATCTATGCTTTTTTTATTTCATAATTATGTGCTTCTAATATTATCGATACCATTAACGTTTCCGTATTTTGTCACTGGAAGTTAATATTATAGATGATTGCAGCATCTGTAGCGCTTAACTTCGGGCCTCAAGATAGGGGATGTTACAACAGTGAAACAAAACACATTTTCGACCGTTGTAATCTTAAATTTTTAACAAACTCAAAACATGTAACTTTTAGACCAGAGTCTAAGCTTTCCAACAAATAAAAAATTATCAAATTTCGATGAGAAACGGGAAAAATATGGTTATAGTACTAACTATGATTAGCTCGGGAAATGAATTAACAAGTTTACTACTACAGAAACACAAAGCACCCATCCAATTCTCAATCATTCAACGTAAAATTGCAAAGCATGTAATTACATATCCAAAGATAGATTGTGTGAGGATTAAATTACCTTATTTGCGTATGAATAACACAAAGGGTTACTTATTTATATGATCTTCGGAATATGGTTTGTGAACTAGTTTTTTTTAAAAATAGGAATTTAGAACAACTATGTATGTAAAAGTATTTTGATATTAAAATTAGAATTATGGTTTTTTTATCAAATGATAAGTATATATAGTTGAATAATAAATGAGTTTATGGATTTTAAATAGGGAGTTTGAAAGTAAGTTTGTACATAAAATATTTTAAAAATCATTTCGTGTATGATAAATGATATTATTTACTTTCAAAACCATAAACTCTTATTCGATTTTATTGTACTTAGCCTTTAGCTATTTATATGCTATTTTTGCATTCTTGTGTGCATTTTAGATTTTGAGATAAATATTTTGAGGGTCTTAATTCTATAATACGGGGAGTACTAATAATTGACTTAGTGTTGCCGATTGGTTTAAATGTTCTCAAGTAACGCTTCATCGAATATTGCACAAGTGGTATGTGACGTTTTAGTTAAGTTCACGTGATTACTAAGAGTGATATTATCTGGCACTTTAGAGTGTGTTCTCTTTTGGTGTTCGGCGTTTATGTAGGCCAATAAATCCTTAAGAGATATATGTCTAGATTTTTATACGATCCTTGTAGTCGGTTTGAGTTATATCTTCTCCGATCTTTGAGTTATGTTTATACAATCATTGTGATCGGTTGGTATTTGGGTTTTTTTTTAGGGTATGGATGATCGGTGGTACCGGGTCAGTATGTATGGTACCCGATTTCAATTTTAGTCAAAATATAATACTAGATTCACATAATATACATTGAATACAAGTCACTATCTTAAAATGTATGTCTCATATGCATAAACATAATCCTACATGACATAAACTAAAATGTCAATATGGTTTATCTCCCTGCTAGCACACCCATCCAAAAGTCTACATATCATGTAGCCTGAAAAGTCTCGGCCAAATCCGAGTGTTATAATACAATAATAAATGGATCAAACTATCCTTAAATATCCAAAAGGGTGAGAACAAGATATAACACAAGGGTATATGACATTATAATAAATACAATGGTCATATATATAAACAAGTCACTGGAATAATTTAACTCGGAATCCATCTCTAAACACAAGAATATTTTGAATCACGAAACACAGAATAAGTCACAAAGTCCAAAATTCCTGAAAATAATAATGTCTCGAAATCCAAGAAAACCAAATCCATACCGATCACAATAATTGTCCTTACCGATCACAATGATTGTCCATACCAATCACCATGATTGTACTCATACGTGGAAAACAAAATCTGGTATCATCCACACCGATCCGATACCAAGGATTGTCCATACCTTGAAAAACAAATTACTAACCGATTTCAAGGATCATCCATACCAATCACAATGATTTTCCAAATCGATCACAATGATTGTATAAACATAACTTAAAGATTAGAGAAGATAAAACTCATACCGACCACAATGATCGTATAAAATTCCAGGCGTATATCTTTGAAGGATCTATCGGTCTACACAAATGCCAAACACCAAAAGAGAACACACTCTAAAATGCCAAATACTATTACTTTTAGTAATCACGAGAACTTAACTAGTACGTCCCGTACCGCTTGGTGAAATTCAAGTATTTACTAGAAGCTAGTAAGTCTCACTCATTATGGATATCACTGGAAAGCTTGAACCGTATATCTCTTAAGGATCTATTGACATGCACAAATGTTGAACACTAAAAGAGAATACAACCCAAAAGTTTTAAATACATTCCCAATGGCAGTCACAAGGATTTAACCAAAGCATTCCATACTACCCGGTGAAATTCAAGTATTTGCTAATGGGGTAGTAAATTCCACTCAAACATTCTATTCAATGAGTTATACCATATTCGATGAAGCGTTATTCGAGAGCATTTAAAGCAACCAATAACACAAAGTCGATTGCTAGTATTCCCATATTATAGAATTAAGGCTCTCAAAATTTTATCTTAATATTTACTCAAATCCTTAAATAAATATGAACTACCAAATCCAAGAATCAAACTCGAAAAATCAAAAGCCATATAGGAAAACCACAAAAGTCAATATAAGTTTCTAGTTTTGAAAGCAAGTAATATAATTTTATCTTACAGAAAATGATTTCTAAAATACTTTATATATATAAATACTAACTTTTAACTTCTCATTCTTAAAATCCATAAACTCGTTTATTTCCAACTAGATAAATAACCCATAAATCCGATTTTTACATCAAAATGAATTTATATATCTATAGTTGTTCCAAAATCCCATAAATATATATAGTTCACAAACCATATTCCGAAAGCCACATATATAAGTAACCATTTATTTATGAAACCATAAGTACTCATATTCCAAAACATTGAAATTCAATCGAGCAATCAACAAGAAAACAAGAGCAAAAGGAGGGTTTACTAGCACGACTTGAAACACTCCCCGGTCAGCAACAAAATGTGCATTTTCGACCCTTTAAATCTCAAAATTTTGCAATTCTCAAAACAAGAAAGTTGTAAATTAGACTTTATACTTTCTAACAAGAAAAAGGACATCAAATTTGGACTTACGGTTCAAAAGTTATGACTGGAAAAATTATAGGTTTAAAATTCATTACCCTTGTCATTCATTCCCAGGATAGGGACGAAGAAGTGCAATTTAGACTATTTTAACCTCAAAATTTTACAAAACTCAAAATACAAAACTTATAGAACATAGTCTAATCTTTCCAAAACATAAAATTTTATCAAATTCGGACAAGAATGAGAAAGATATGTTCAAATTACCTATAATGTTTAGCTCAGATATTACAAATTTTACAAGATTGGGGCAGAGAGTTTGCAATAGGTTTTGATCAAACTATGCTCATAATTTTTGAAAGTTTTCATCATAAAAGTTGACACAGATGATATAAGCATTCCTAAACATTAAAAATTATCAAATTCTGATGGAAAACAAAAAAGATATAACCAAAATAGTAACTATGATTAGCTCAGGGAATGAATTTAACAACTGTAATTCAATTAGCAATGAATTCTAAAACAAGAACTTGCCATCTCAAGTAACTAAACACCCAAATCAATCTGTGACAACTCACAAATCTGATCCCATCTAGAGCTGACAATAACCACACATGTCCAGCCCTAAACCGAAGGGAAATACGAATAATCATGAGAAAGAAAGAAGACAGAAGAAAAGAGAAGAGAAGAAAGAAAGAAAAGAAGAAGAAAGAGAAAGAGAAAACAAAAGAAACTAAAAACAATTACAGAATCTCACAATCGTAGCGGAAAAACATATAATATCATACCAATGATCTTTACAAAACAGAAACTGTAATATCATATACATACATCCATCAGAGTACAACAATCAATCACTAATCATCAGCCTGGACAATTATAATAACCTATCCTTACAATTGCTAATAATTTAACAATAATGCAGCGAAAAAATAAACATATACGTGAATACGACCAGAAGACTTCCAGCTCGCCTATTGAAGCTCCAAAGCATCCAAATCTACATCCGTAAATATACTCGGTCTGACCCGAGCATTGAAAGGGAAGAACATCCGGATCAGTCTGGTAAACTAGCATGAGAAAACACATCTTAACTGAATTTATTCTAAAGTTTATAAAAGTGTTCTTTTATCAAAACAAAGGTATCTCGTAAGACACGCCCACACATAAACACGGACGGGTTTTTACCATACGATAACGAAAACATTTCATATCAAATCATGTTATATTATAATAGTGTCTATTATACAAATAATATTAATCATAGCCGATATTGTTACTTTATTAAATTCCAACATACTAGCCACAAACGCGGGTTCTACAAACAAAATGGCGAGCATGTAGTGGATAATGGATTCCATACAAACGACCAGGTGAAGGGACTACCTTCCAACAGTACATCTCTAGAGGAATGTACCTCGGTCCAACAGATGGTCCTTTACCAACACAAGACCGGCCTATCTCTAACATAGATGGTACCGAATATGTCATCACCCTGGTCGTTACCGACCTATCTAAGGGCCCTCATAGCATACATCCACAATAATTTACATCCCAAACATCATAGCGGGAAGAAATATATCTAAAAGGGGATGCTCATACCTTAATGGTTGCAAACCACATAGCCTTGCCGCATCTAACCTGTGTCGGTCATTTCCAAGTGTGAGGCCAAAGGTCTTTGTTACCTTTTACATAGCACATCATCTTTCCTCTTTGAATGCCACATGGCCATTCCACAATCACATGACTGATTTCTACAAACATACAACTTCCAGAGCTCGAATGTCTCAGGAAAGGGTGTTAAACTAAGAGAAGGTGTCTTCTCCGCCACCGACTGATATACATTATATAGAGACCACTCATTGTGATTTAGAATGCATGGTCAGACACTCGTCCATACAAGTTGTCCAGGAATAGGACAAACCGAAGGCACTCTCTTACCACATCCTGTCGGGAATTACCCTAGGATTAGTTGCGAATAGTCCTTGCATCGGATATTTCATAATTAAGAGACTACTGCTACTATATGTATATTGGGAGTTTATCCCCAAACTTTCAACAAGCAGTCCTTTACTATGAAAATCCCAAATATCAATATCTTCCAAACCTGCACATCGAACGCATATACATTGGTCCGAAGTGGTTCTTAGATAAATCTGATCCCGGTCTCTTCGAACCAACAATGATAAAGAGGCCAATATTTGATAGTTGGTTATTTAACTATCAAAGAAACACATAATATCTAGTATCAAGCAATCACTAGGCCCATTTAATAAATCTATTATTACTTAAAGCACTTTTCAAGTATTCACTTCAAATTATCTTTGAAAAGATATATCCTCAAAACCATTTCAAATCTTTCTATATGGGAAAACATTTCCATATACTTATATCAATAGTATAAGCATATTCACAAATCACTTCGTCTCATCACTTAGAAAATATTTTCATATACTTATATTAACAGTATAAGCATATTTACAAATCATTTTAGGAAAGCTTTATATTTTTCAAAACACGCTTTATTAAGTCAAAACGAATGTTGCGTAAAACATCGTTACGATAACCCAAAACACTAGTATAGGGATTCGGTAATTAATAGATATATAAATCCCGTATACTATATAAAATATTCCCTTCGGAAATCATTTACTATAACAATAGTGTTATTGTCCATGCCTTCCTTACTTCACCGAAAACGTCTATTTCAACAATAAATGTTGAAATCTATGTTTCCTATGCATATCTCATTTTAACACATTTCAAAACCATTTAATTCCATTTAGAATTATTACTTCCAAAATATTTACTTTAAAAAGATAAATTACTTTTTAAAAACATTAACTTCATCAAAACATCACTTTCAAAACTCCTTAAAATAAAAATCCATATTTACATCTCAAAATAAAACATTTCCATATTTATAAAACTATTATCATAAATCTCCTTTTGATTTTATAAAACTTCTATTTTATAAAATTCCTTTATTTACAAATTTCTATTTATAAATCTATTCTTCTATAAAACTAATTTTACTATCAAAATCCACTTATAAATCCATTTCTTTATAAATCAAATTTATTTATAAATCTATTTATAAATCTATTCACTAAATCAAATCCAAAACCATTTATAAATTCCAATTATAAATCCATATTTTTATAAAACTAAATTTACTAATAAAATCCACTTATAAAATAACTTCAAGTCCATTTCCCAAACATTTATAAATTTCATTTATAAATCAACTTCTTTATTTATAAAAATCTCACTTTTATAAATCCTTATACAAAATTACCCGAAAATCTATTTCCAAAGTATTCATGAACCATATTTTAAATCATCAAAAATCATAACTTTTTATTCAAAAATAAATTCCTTTCTTTTTAAAATAAATCAGAAATCATTAAAACACATTTACTTCCAAAATCACTTTAAAAACCTTTTCAATTCTAAATCATCAATTTCAATGTTTCCAAAATATAAAAAATAGGGCTCAATGCTACCATAGCACTAAATAAATCAAATCACATCAAAACATCATCATGGCATCCATAACATTATATATCATCATATATGTGAAAATAAATCAACAGTGGTAAGGAATCCTGTTAGATCCCTCCAACCTATAACCTGCAACAAATATGCATATGAGAATATGTGCAATGTCTGCTTCGAGGCAGACGCGCATACAAAAGGTCATCCCCTCATACACAGGAACACATAGGGTCTCATCCGCTCCAATAGGCGGGAATATATCCAAACCAACTAATATATATATATATATATATATCATATATTATATATCATCCAAACAAGCATCAATCATCAATCATCATAAATAAATTTATTCTCACTTATATAAAAATATAAGCAAGCCAGAGAGGTGAGTGAACTCGCTTTGGTTGCATTCATCGTTGCAGCTTTTATTTCGATTAAAAACGAACAGGCGTTCAAATTTAACTAAAATTCCTACGTGCTTCAAATCAACCCAATCCAACTTCATTGCGTAGTATTCGACAATACGAATCCAATGCCACTTGTTTCGTGCGAAACAGACCTCGTATGAAGAAGTTATGGATTTAATTGCATTCGAGATAATTAATATATAATTAACTTAAATAATTTAATTAAAAAAAACTTAACCTCCTTTCTCCTTTTTCTCCCTCACGCAACCAAGGCCGCGAAAAATCGAACCCATCGCGAGATTTTTTTTAAATCTTCGTACACGCGCGCCTCAACCCTTGAACCCTTGCCGACCGCACCATCTTGGCATCTACCTACTCCTCCGCACGCGCCTCCACCGAGCAACCACCAGTGCCTGCTCACGCATACGCATGGACGCGAACGTCGATGATCGAAAAACCCAAAATGCAGTGACGAAAGGAGGCAGATCTAGGCCACCACGACGCTCCATTTCCAATCTCCACCATTGAACTTAATTGTTTCGTCGAGCTCTACGTTTTTGTAGTTGGTGTCGAGGCGTGAAAGTGGACGGAGTGGCGCAAATTGATGTGGATCATTGGATGATGAGGAGAGATGGCGGTTGTGAATTTTCTCTAGTGTTGCAAATGAAAGAAATAGACGGCTATTTATAGAAAATTTCGCGACACTATTCATCCGTGAAATTTCCGAACTACAAACGAAGCGTGCCACATGGCATTCCTAATGTTTTACCCCTATTTAGAACACAATGGAATATGTATCGGAGGCCAATTCCATCATATACAGAAGATTGGTTTTCACAATCGAATTATTTTAAATAAAATTCCTTTATTTAATTTATGTGCGTTTCGAACTCGCACGATCAAACGATAAGTCCAATCGACAAAAAATTCGACAGCATACTATAATTCACTATTACAGATCCAATGAAACTGGTTTCGTCGAAATCCGAGACAGTGTCAAAAATGACTATTTTTACACGTTAACTAAATTAAGAAATTTCCAATTTCTATTTATTCACTTTTAAATCAAATTTAAAAGTTCACTGACTTCATTCTATTTAAATAGAATTTAAATCAACTTTATAAATCATTTTCATTCATATTAAATTCAAAATTTAATCATTTAACAGTTTCATTAATTAAATTAAACAATTTAATCATCAAATAAATCACTATATTTGAAATATAAGTTATATAACTTACAAAATTAACTTTCGAATATTTAAAATCAATTAAATATTCCAATTTCGAATGGCTGAAATTATGGGTCATTACATTCTCCCCTCCTTAAAAGAATTTCGTCCCCGAAATTACCAAGTAAGAAAAAGCCACAAAATCCCATTAACTTTTCAAAACAATTCGTTCAAACTAGATTACCAAATTCATTCAAAACCTTTTAAAATTTCAAAATCAATTCGTTAAACTTCTTATAAAACTTTTCTAAGTTTTCAAATTCATTCATAGTTATCTTCTAATACCCTTTCAAAAATCAACTAATATCATTCATCCCAACTTATAACTCCAAAATAAAAATTTTAGTTATCAAAATTTTTCCAAAGCCTTAAATTTACAAAAATTTCGCTAGCGTCTCCTTTGTGTGGTTCGATCATAGTAAAATCACAATACATATATATCGCAAAAATATATCTCACCTTTGAGGATGAGGCATCCCGTAGGGGAAAAATATAAAAGTACGATATGTAATCCGAGATATGTACCTTTTATTATATTAGCATGCATATACAACTAATATAGCATGAAATCGAGCTCCAAATGTGAAGCATATGCCATATGCACCTACTAAACACTCAACTACCAATGAGAACAAGTATATAGAAAGTAATATCAATATATAACATATACTAATACAATAACTATATGAAAATATAACAAATGCAACGAAAGCAACAAATGCAACCATCAAACAATCAATATCCATCCAATCAATTCATAATCCATATCAATTTACATTTTCTAGTGTCAAATTTTTAATTTATTAAACCCCCGTACGATGTACATATATCATCCGTACGCAAAATCATACCTGATCACTCGCTCGATCACACAATTCCACTTCTGAACTAGTATCGTTCACACGACCACTCTAGTACGGACTCGGATCCGGTTCCTTGATCAGAAAACCATCATCCTCCTTGCATAGCCATATACTATGATAGAGAACATCAGAATCAATCAAAAATCAACATCCATAGTTCGCCTTCTAGAAATCGAGTGAAAAATCCTAACTCGGATCGGTGTAAATCACCTCGAAATCGTATACTCGAATCTGGATCAAACAGTCATGCGAATAAACAATATACGTACAACTTACATATTAATTCCATTTGAGTTCTTATTATATATCATTCTTATTCCCGATTCTTTATGTGCTTTCAACTTTTACATTCATTTAATCTGCATTCACTTTAAAATCAAATTCAATTATTCATATTGATTTCACTTACATTCAATTTATTAATATTCACTTATTAATCTTCACTCCAAATTCCATTCATGTTTAACAACATTTAATTCTATATACAATTTATTTAGATATCTTCTTTTTAATATTAACAATATTTAATAAATCATTCCATAAAATGATTTACTTAAGTTTATAACATTTATACAATACTTCTTATTTTTACTTAAGTTTATTATCACTTTACTACTTAAGTAAACTTCCATTTCTTAGTTCCATTACCAAATTTACTTTTCTAACATTCACATTCAATTTCTATCAAACAACATTCTAAAACATATTCACTTCTTTTTACAACAAGTTGAAGTGCATTTATAACTTATGTTCATCTTCATTTCAAAAGTCAATTTCTATTTCATTTAACTCGTTTCATTAATTCATTACAAATTCAACTTTCTTTCATCCCACTTTACTTAACTTTAAGTTAAATTTCATTATTTATAATTCAAATTCAATAGATTTCTTTTCTTCTTAATATTCTCGTTCAACAAATTATATATTTGTTTTTAGCTTAACATTATTCAAATCCATAAGTTATACAAATTTATTTACTTAAAATTTCGTTTCCTTATTTTATCTAATTCATTTCAACTCGAATTAAATTCACTTTATGTAACTTTTCTTAAGTCAAACTTCATTTATTTACTCAATTTATTTAACTTCATTTGTTTAACTTATTCAAGTTAATTCTTTTATTTCATATATCTCAAATTCCAATTTCATTTTTGTTTGCTTAACAAATTATTCAACCATTTTAAAATTTGGATTCACTTGTCCAATTCAACTTCATAAGTTGTAAAATTATTTCTTATTTATTCTATTTCAATTTATAAGTTCAAAAACTTATTTCTCATATTTACCAACCATACTTGGAATTTTTACAAAACTTGTTTTATCAAAACAAAACTTACTTAATCAAAACATAACTTCAATAGAAAATCATTAAGGGTAACAATTCATCACTTAGAGACTCGAAAAGAATACTGATGATGCTGCAGTCATCACCCGTATTATTTCCCAGCGACTAAAGTGAGTTAGGTGCTATTTATTTCTTTTAAATTCTCTTTTCTATTTATAAATTCTATTCTTATATATAACTTCACTTTTCACTTTGGTTATATAACATCATTTCTTATTTGTTTATCTTTGTTTATATTTATAATAATAACAACTTTTTATTATTAGTACACAAACAACGAATGATAACAATCAAGTATTACCATCCACTAGCAACCAAACATTCATATATAACTTATAATAATTTCTGAAAAATTATTCCTTTATATATAAAATATAATTTAGGTAAAATTATTTCATTTACCTCATTTTAAAACAATATTATGTCAGTTTGCCTTGTTCAAGCGTTTAGAAACCCCCATCGATAACATGGCATCCCACATATCGACTAGAATTCATACGCCACTTAACCAGATAAAGTAACACAATATAAAACATTTTATAACACTAACAAATACGCGCTCATATATATAATACGCTCAAACTCAATCTAGGGCGCTACTGACCCTGTCTATACTGAGTACCCATCAAAGCCTAGGTGTTAACAAAATCCTAAGCTTTGATACCAGCTGTGACGACCCACAAATCCGATCCCGTTTAGAGCTGACAACAACCACACATGTCCAGCCCCAAAACGAAGGGAAATACGAATAACCATGAGAAAGAAAGAAAGAAGAGAGAAGATAAGAGAAGAAAGAAAGAAAGGAAGAAGAAGAAGAAAGAGAAAGAGAAAACAGAAGAAAATAAAAACAATTACAGAATCTCACAATCGCAGCAGAAAAACATATAATATCATATCAATGATCTTTACAAAACAGAAACTATAATATCATATACAAACATCCATCAGAGTACAACAATCAATCACTAATCATCAGCCTGGACAGTTATAATAACCAATCCTTACAATTGCTGATAATTTAACAACAATGCAGCAGAAAAATAAACATATACGTGAATACGACCAGAAGACTTCCAGCTCACCTGCTGAAGCTCCAAAGCATCTAAATCTGTAAATATACTCGGTCTGACCCGAGCATTTAAAGGTAACGCCCGGATCAGTCCGGTAAACCAGCGTGAGAAAACACATCTCAACTGAATTTATTCTTAAGTTTGTAAAAGTGTTCTTTTATCAAAATAAAGGTATCTCGTAAGACAACCCACACATAAACACGGATGAGTTTTTACCTTACGATAACCAAAACATTTCATATAAAATCATGTTATATTATAATAGTGTCTATTATACAAATAATATTAATTATAGCCGAAATTGTAACATTATTAAATTCCAGCATACTAACCACAAACGCGGGTTCTACAAACAAAATGGCAGGCAGGTAGTGGATAATGGATTCCATGCAAATGACCAGATGAATGGACTACCTTTCGGTAGTACATCTCTAGAGGAATGTACCGAGGTCCAACAGATGGTCCTTTACCAACACAAGACCGACCTACCTCTAACATAGATGGTACCGAATACGTCATCATCCCGGTCGTTACCGACCTATCCAAGGGCCCTTATAGCATACATCCACAATAATTTACATCCCAAACGTCATAGCGGGAAGAAACATATCTAGTATGGGATGATCATACCCTAATGGTTGCAAACCACATAGCCTTGCCGCATCTACCATGCTTCGGTCATTTCCAGGTGTGAGGCCAAAGGTCATGATTACCTTTCACATAGCACATCATCTTTCCTCTTTGAATGCCACATTGCCATTCCATAATCACATGACTGATTTCTACAAACGTATAACTTCCTGAGCTCGAATGTCCGGGGAAAGGGTGTTAAACTAAGAGAAGGTGTCTTCTCCGCCACCGACTGATATACATTATATAGAGACCGCTCATTGTGATTTAGAATGCAAGGTCAGACACTCGTCCATACAAGTTGTCCAAGAACAGGACAAACTGAAGGCACTCTCCTACCACATCCTGTCGGGAATCACCCTAGGATTAGTAGCGAATAGTCCTTGCATCGGATATTTCATAATGAAGAGACTACTTCTACTATATGTATATTGGGAGTTTATCCCCAAACTATCAACAAGCAGTCCTTCACTATGAAAATCCCAAATATCAATATTTTCCAAACCTGCACATCGAATGCATATATGTTGGTCCGAAGTGGTTCTTAGATAAATCTGATCCCGGTCTCTCCGAACCAACAACGATAAAGAGGCCAATAGTTGATAGTTGGTTATTTAACTATCAAAGCAACACATAATATCTAGCATCAAGCAATCACTAGGCCCATTTAATAAATCTATTATTACTTAAAGCACTTTCCAAATATTCACTTCAAATTATCTTTGAAAAGATATATCCTCAAAACCATTTCAAATCTTTCTATATTGGAAAACATTTCCATATACTTATATCAATAGTATAAGCATATTCACAAATCACTTTGTCTCATCACTTAGAAAATATTTGCATATACTTATATTAACAGTATAAGCATATTTACAAATCATTTTAGGAAAGCTTTATATTTTTCAAAACACGCTTTATTACGTCAAAACGAATGTTGCGTAAAACATCGTTACGATAACCCAAAACACTAGTATAGGGATTCGGTAATTAATAGATATATAAATCCCGTATACTATATAAAATATTCCCTTCGGAAATCATTTACTATAACAATAGTGTTATTGTCCATGCCTTCCTTACTTCCCCGAAAACGTCTATTTCAACAATAAATGTTGAAATCTATGTTTCTTATGCATATCTCATTTTAACACATTTCAAAACCATTTAATTCCATCTAGAATTATTACTTCCAAAATCTTTACTTTAAAAAGATAAATTACTTTTTAAAAACATTAACTTCATCAAAACATCACTTTCAAAACTCCTTAAAATAAAAATCCATATTTACATCGCAAAATAAAACATCTCCATATTTATAAAACTATTATCATAAATCTCCTTTTGATTTTATAAAACTTCTATTTTATAAATTTCCTTTATTTACAAATTTCTATTTATAAATCTATTCTTTTATAAAACTAATTTTACTATCAAAATCCACTTATAAATCCATTTCTTTATAAATCAAATTTATTTATAAATCCATTTATAAATCTATTCACTAAATCAACTCCAAAACCATTTATAAATTCCAATTATAAATCCATTTTTTTATAAAACTAAATTTACTAATAAAATCCACTTATAAAATAACTTCAAGTCCATTTACCAAACATTTATAAATTTCATTTATAAATCAACTTCTTTATTTATAAAAATCTCACTTTTATAAATCCTTATACAAATTTACCCGAAAATCTATTTCCAAAGTATTTCATAAACCATATTTTTAAATCATCAAAAATCATAACTTTTTATTCAAAAATAAATTCCTTTCTTTTTAAAATAAATCATAAATCATTAAAACACATTAACTTCCAAAATCAATTCAAAAACCTTTTCAATTACAAAATCATCAATTTCAATATTTTCAAAATATCAAAAATAGGGTCCTATGCTACCATAGCACTAAACAAATCAAATCACATCAAAACATCATCATGGCATCCATAACATCATATATCATCATATATATGAAAATAAATCAACAGTGGTGAGGAATCATGTTGGATCCCTCCAACCTGTAACCTGCAACAAATATGCATATGAGAATATGTACAATGTCTACTTCAAGGCAAACGTGCGTACAAAGGGTCATCCGCTCATACACGGGAACATATAGGGTCTCATCCGCTCCAATAGGCGAGAATATATCCAAACCAACTAATATATATATATATATATGTGTGTGTGTGTGTGTGTGTGTGTATAATATATCATATATCATTTAAACAAGCATCAATCATCATAAATAAATTTATTCTCACTTATATAAAAATATAAGCGAGCCAGAGAGGTGAGTGAACTCACTTTGGTTGCATTCGTCGTTGCAGCGTTTATTTCGATTGAAAACGAACAGGCGTATGAATTTAACTAAAATTCCTACATGCTTCAAATCAATCCTATCCAACTCCATTGCATAGTATTCGACAATATGAATCCAATGCCGCTTGTTTCGTACGAAACGGACCTCGTATCCTTTTCCGGTACGACACTTATGAGCATAATGTCCTTTCTTGTCACACTTATAGCATACCACCTCATACTTTCCTTTTTTCGCTGCTCCTCCCTTCTAAGCATTCTTCTTGTGGAAAAACTTTTTTGGCCCTGTCCAACCTAGACTTCCTTCTCCTTCTTCTTCTCCAAACAAGCTAACATCTCCTCATGTCTCAATGCCATTTCCACCACTACATCACATGGATCCCTAATGTGCGGTAAAGTTGCTATAGCCAACTCTGGTTTCAAACCTCTAATAAACTTTTCATTCCTTTTCAACACTGTGTCAACAGTGGCATACCCATACCGGGCTAACTCCTCGAATCTACTAGCATACTCTAAAACTGACATCTCCCCTTGCTCAAGCTCAGCAAACTTTCTAACCAACACAGACTGCGCCATTACTGACATAAACCTTTCATGAAACCTCCTCCTAAACTCTGCCCACGTCATAGTCTCTTTATCCACACCAGCAGTTACCGTATTCCGCCAAAACAAAGCAGCTTCTTGAAGTAAGTCTTCTTTTCTGCTGGTCATTGAGCCTTGGGTCAGCAAAAATCCTTTCATAGTGTAACAGCCAGTTTTCCACCTCGATAGCATCCTCAGTTCCAATATACGGCTTTTCCCCAAGTCTAGTATAATCATTGCTCAAGTAAGCATACTGATTGACCATCGGAGCTTCCGGAGCTCCTCCTCTAATAGCATTCCCTCCAACAACTTCGGCTACGATTCCAACTTGCATCATGTTTACAAAGAACTGATACATGGCTCCCATGTCCACTTGGGGAACCCCAGCACCAACATTCTCGGCCTGAACCTGACCTTTACTTCTTCTAGCACTCGGTCGGGTATTTCCATTAGTTGTGGTGCTATCTCCTCTTAAATTAACCCTGCCACTTCTTCCGTCCATATATGTATTCAAGCCTCAGAGATACAGAAGAATAGCCTAACAAATATAGGAGTCTAGAGATAAAGCGTATACTTTTATATAACAAATACAAGTACGTTACTATAGCGTTATCCTATGCCCCAATCTTAACTCTAATTCCTAAGGATTATGTTTTCAAAAATCATTTTTAGTTAAAGTATTTCATAAACCTATGCTCTGATACCAAGTTGTAACATCCCCTATCTAGAGGCCCAAAGCTAAGCGCTACAGATGCTGCAGTCATCTATAGTATTAACTTCCAACGACTAAATATGTTTATGTTAATGGTATCTATAATATCAGAAGCGCTTGAATATGAAACAAATCACAAATTTCAAAACATAATTTTCCATTACATTTCAAAACACAAGTTCCATATTCATATTACACAATCCCAAAACGTTTCCCAGGCATATAAAATACGCCAAGAGCGGCATATGAAGATGCCCCCTTGGATGATCAGAGTCATATAGTCATAATTGACTTAATACATACACAGCGGAACTAAATAACAACACAAAGAACTGCAACTTCCAATGGCTATCCGTTAGCCTCCTGCTCGCCTCCGGTAGCTTCATTCGTCATCCTACTAAAAACCTGAAAGAACCTTAACCCTCAGCCTACTCAAATCAATTTTGAGCACCCAAGAGTTTAAGGGGAAAACATAAACTTCGAGTCAGACATAAAGCCTGGTGTGAATAATACTATACATCCCGGTTATTATGTTAAGTGAGACCACGCCGCTTAGCGGAACGGGTTTCCCCTCACTAACATCCTTTTAAAACCTACCTTTTGCAAATCTTTTCCTACAACCACAACTGGTTAAATACTGTAAAGCATCATTATGTAAACATACATATCAGGTAATAAAAGAACTATCTGTTCAAACACTTTAGTTTTGTTTGGCTAACTATTAAACTTTGGCTGACTCGGGCCTACCAGAAAAAATACAAAATAATCTAACATCTGTTAGACACTCCTTTTATGGGTCGTTACACTCTTCCCCTTAAAAGAATTTCATCCCCGAAATTACCTCAATCCTATCCCAGAAAACAGATTATCCTAGAAATACCTAACACATTAATCAGATGTAACTTATCCAACAAAAACTAGTATGATATAAATCTATATGCAACCAAATTCAAAGAATACTCTGCAATAAAATACTGCGCATACAATCATATCAAAAGATAAATTTAGAACTAAATGCCTGGGCTCTTATATTCAAAATTTTATTTTCAAATTTCTTCAAAAAGAAATATATTAAAACCAAAACAAAAAAATAAATAGGAGGGGTTCCTCCTAGCAAAACATATAAAACTCTAGAATTAAAACAACATGGAGCATCCAGTGGTATTCCGGTTCCTCCAAATACAACAACTAGAGTGAACAATTATTATCTCTTTCCCAAATAATTTTTTTTCCAAAATAATATTTTCAAAAGCACCAGGATTTAAGTCCTAATAAACAATAATTCAAAAACCTTGGTGTAACAACCCGAAATTTAACCCATAATAATTAATTCGTTAATTAATTAAATGATAAAATAACATTGTGAAATTATCAGAATTGAGCCACGGGAGTTGCACCATTGAGTCCGAGGTAATTTTTTGGTCAATTTCCATACATGGAATGTCAGAATCCGAGTTAATATGGCCAAGTTATGAATTAAACAAAATTCAAGGAAAGAAAAAACAAAATAAATATATAGGCTAGGTCGACCGGCCGGTCGACCTAGGTATAGGGGCGGTCGACCTGGCCCGCCTTAGAAATTGAACGAAGAAAAATTCCTTCGTCCAGTAACGTTAGTTAGCCTATTTTCTACGTGTTTTGCATTCGTTAACTCAATCCGGTCCTTCCATTCTTGCATCTGATGGCTCCTATTCAGCCTATTCGATCCCCAAATCTAACGGTCTGAGATTCACTTCTACCCCTATAAATAAGACCTTAGGCCTAACACTTTTTCTCATTCTAGATTTTCTCCGCTTGGGTTCACCTTTTCAGGAAGGACCCTAAAAGGAATAATTTTCCAAGAAGAGAATCTTTTTAATAAAAATATTTTAATACCCACAAGTGGATTCGGAAAGACCAAAAGGGAAGAGCTTAGGACCACAGGTAAGTGATTGTAATTATTCTAGATTTCTTTAAGTAATTTAAAATAATAGGGTTTCCAATAGTTGTAGTTCTACTACGATTTTTGGAATAACCTTTTTAGTAGTTTATTTATAGTTTTAGAATTATTTTCAGTCTATTTCTTTTAGCTATTACTTTTAGTTAATTTTAGTTTATTTCTGTTAATTATTTTAGTTCTCCTTCTTCTTCACGTATGGATTAGAATAAATTAAATGTGAATATGGATTAAAATTATAAGAATACTGAAATAACGGAAGACAAGATGTAAATTGTAAGGACTGTAATAAAAATAGAATTAAGACTGAAATTGAGGCTAATTATGATATTGATGTTAGAATTGGACTAATTAAAGATAATTGGCCTAGTTATAACTTAGAATTATAACTAAAAAGAGTAAAAGATGAAAGAAGCTTATTTTCACACTTAGACCTTGGGTTAAGTAATAAGCATGATTATAACGTAGGTTATAATAAGAAAACAGAACAGAATGAGGCTTATTTTAAGACTTAGGATAAATTAATAAGCATAGATAGTAAGAATAATAACAAGGGCTTATTTAAAATAATTAATCTAAGTTAATAAGCAAAGCTGAAAGTAGGATCCGTACCGGCAGCATTTTCCTTATGCTATTTAGGGTAGATAGGTGGTCAACAGTTAAAAGAAAAGATCCGTACCGGCAGCATTTCCCTTATGATGTTTAGGGTAGATAGGTGGTCAGTAGTTAAAAGAAAAGATCCGTACCGGCATCATTTCCCTTATGTTGTTTAGGGTAGATAGGTGGTCAATAGTTAAAAGAAAAGATCCATACCGACAGCATTTCCCTTATGCTGTTTAGGGTAGATAGGTGGTCAATAGTTAAAAGAAAAGATTCACACCGCAATCACTTCTCTTATGTTGTTTAGGGTAAATAGGTGGTCAATAGTTAAAAGAAAAGATCCGTACCGGCAGCATTTCCCTTGGGGCACGCTTATGCTGTTTAGGGTAGATAAGAGATCAATAATTAAAAGACTAAATCATGGGGATTTGAACAAGGGACGCAACTAGATTTTGTTTAACAGGGACCGGTACCAACAACATTCCCTAATTTCTATGGACACGGTGTCTCACAATAGCCTGAAGTGAGACGAGGGCACGCTTATGCTGTCTAGGGTAAATAAAAGGTCAAAAGAGGGAGCAATAGATAGTGCGAACCAGCGATGTCCGAGCATGCGACATCAATTAGGGGAGATAAGTCACTATTGAGTTTCAAGCGCTTAGTATGTGTGTCTTTCATAGACACCATTGCCTTCTGTGTAGGGAGCTATATAGCGTCTAGTCCGTAGTAAGGTCTATGGAGTAGCAGGCCGATCAAAGGGTAGAATTAGGATTTCAGCCTAATTATAGGATTAGGAATTCAGCCTAATCAAAGCAGTTATCAAAGACAAAGTGCAAACAATCAAAGTTAATCAATTATGTTGATCTAGTTAATTCGTATTTATTTCCATCTTATTCCTTTTTCTTCCTATTCTCTTTGTTTCCTTCATATATACTAGAACTGTTGTAAGGTTTATTACTTTTACTTTGCTTAAAGATTCTAGTAGTTACTATCATTCATCGGACTTTTAGTCTGACCCACTCCTCTATTTTCCCCTTCCCCTTTATAGGCAATCAAGGGAGAGGACAGTAGATTGCGGTTACTTGGAGGATTCTTGGAGAAGATTTCTACCATGTATTTCTTTTATTCTAGCTTTAGATCTTTCTGTGTACTGGCATATTATGAGGGATATTTGTACTCTGATTTTTGTTGAGACTACGAGTTTTTATTTCATGAGACATGTTGATTTTGAGACATGTTGGTTTTGAGACATGTATGTTGTATTTGGATTTTGACTTATTTGGTTTATGAAGCAATTATGAAGCTTTTGTTTTAAATAAGTTATTATTTTAGTTTCCGCTGTTTTTACCTATTTTTGTCTTGTGAATCTTAGTCTCTGTTAGTTTCAGTTATACCTACAACGCACCACGCCTTTTAATGTGTCCTTTTGGGTATATTAAGGGGTGTGGAGTGTTTCACTTGGTATCAGAGCTTAAGGTTGCAGGATTCCTAAAAATTTATTTTAAAAGTAAAAGTATTTCCCAAAATAATTTCTTTAAAAAAGTATTTTTCAGAAAAGAACTCTTAGAAATAGTTTTTAAGTATAAAAGAGTTTTTATAAAAATCCCCTCCAAGTTCAGTGCAATTTTCTTTCGATTCTTTCGAGCCTAAATTCTCGTTTCTTTGCATAGAATGGCTGACTGGTTCCGTAGAGCTACGGTACCAGAGGTGCAAGGCAAGTGCCCAATACAACACCAGTAGGTGGAAATCCCTTTAATCCACCCACATCAGCCCTTTTTTCTGAGCTATGCAAGGACTTCGCTAGTATAGGAGGCAGAACGTTTTCTGGCATGAAGGATTCCGAGGAGACGCGGGTTAGTTTGGAGAATATGGAGCAAAGGTTTAGGTGGTTAGGTTTGGAGGACCGACAGAGTGTTCAACCTATATCTTGGCAGCTGGAAGAAGAGCTTAAGGGGGTTCCTACAAGCTCTAAGAAGCCATGGTGGAAGGGCAAGAAGGATAAGAGGAAAAGGGAAGGCCCTCAGAAGCTAATCATGAAGAAAGTGAAGTACCATAGTTGCAGAATGATTGGTCATTACGTGAGAGACTGCAAGAAAGAGAAGATGAGGGGAAGGTGTTATAGTTGCGGGCAACCTGGTCACTGGAGTAGGAGTTGCCCTCAGGAGACGGGGCAGGGTGCAGGTGTACCGGTAGCACAGATCTAGACTTTGGATACAGCACCTTCCAGCAGCAGACCAAATCTAGGTAGGAAATTTTGATTTCTATTTCTGATTTTCCCATTTGGACTCTTTTTCAATTCTGGAGCATCACACTCTTTTATCTCTAGTTCTCATGTGGATTGTTTGCACTTAGATATTTCTTTAGTAGTAGACCCCATCTTTGTTTCAAACCTCATAGGAGGATCGACACTCTTGTCTATGGTTTGTAGGGGTTTGAGTATTTTTATCCTAGGCATAGAATTTGACTGTGACGCCTATGTTTTGAGATTTTCGGGGTATGGGATGATTTTGGGAATGGATTGGCTATCCACATATGGAGCTATATTAGATTACGAAAGGAGAGTCATTAGACTAGAGACATGCATTAGTAGGACTCTCGAGATTTCTTGCGACCCGCAAAGGTCAGTTATGTTGAGCTTCCTTTATTCCCTCGATTCATCATCATCAGAGTTAGATTCGGTCCCTGTCGTCAGAGATTTTCCAAACATCTTTGAGGAGTTAAGTGACTACCTCCTAAGAGAAAGATTGACTTCAGGATTTATTTTGCTAGCCAGTGGCATTACCCGTAGGGCATATGGCGCCTAGGGAAAGGAAGGGATTGAGCCAGCAGATCCGTGAGCTTTTGAGAAAGGTTTCATAAGAAGAAACATATCGGAATAGGGAGCGCATTTCGTCTTCGCTACCAAAGCAGGTTGTGACGCTCTACCTCTATACTCACACTAGCCAAGAACACTACGGGGTAATGCCGTCGACTAGCACAAAGAATAAGGCTGTTGAGGAGCGACCATCTGTGTAATTGCTTTGTGCGAGTACCGATATGTCAGATAGTAGGTCATGCATTTCATTTCAAAAGGAAATCTGACATATCAAATGCACACTCAAAGCTACTACACAATGGCTATGTGGCCTTCGGAAACGAATATAAAATAAGCATAACACAAAATCAGTCACAGATATTCATATCACTAAGGCGGAAACAGATATGAATATAACACATAGAAGTGAATCATCAAAGTAGTGGTCATACAAGATCCACTGCATCACAAAAGAATATGTATACATCAAGGAGTCTATATCTCAAATGTATAAAAAACATAAACTGCTAAGCTAAAGTAGTTAGCCAAAAGTCAGAAGCTTGTCCCTGCTAAGAAGTCAAGTGGAAGCACCTGAAACACCTCGGTCTGACCCGAGTATTGTTTAAGAAGAAAAATAATAAACGGATCAGTCTAGCTATAATTGTCATTTAAGATGAGATAGGATAAGAGATATAACAAATATATATGATGACAACAAAAATCATACAATATCTATAATTTTCTCAAACACCAAAAAAAAATCATATTCTTTATTTTTATTCACCAAATCACAAATATTGATAGAGCTTATCAATGCAAATCACAAAAATTGGCGAAACACAAATTCTAGAAATCAATAATTAGAAATCCAGAAAAACACAAAGGGGGAGGCCTATTGTAAATGGGAGCATGAAAACTCACCAACACGTGTATCACAAACGAGACGCTATCCCATGGGTCGCTAACTCATAAAGCCGATGCAACGACGTAGTACAACGATATGCCCGAGGAACCTGAAACTCATATAAGCCGGAACAACGACGTAGTACAACGATACGCCCGATGAATCGAACTCCATAAAACCCATAGGTCGCTAGCCTATAAAAAATGAGACAAAGCTCAACGGAACGGGGTACAGTCCCCCATGCGGACAATGAGACATCGCATATCGCTAGTCTAAACCTCAAAATGATCGTCATAGATCAATAAGTGTAAATTACATCAAGCTAGTAAATAGATGAGTTTAGCTTCATGTCCCATAACCACTGGCTTAACTTAAATATTTACGAACAAATTGTAGATTTCCACTCCAAAATTGTCACAAGATTTCAATTGAATAAGTCTAAGAATTAACCGACGAAGTAAACGCAAGCGTTTCATACCACTTGATTTGCTAAGTCGTTTAATTGGATTTCTCGTACGAATGAGATAAAGATTTGTATATACTGATAGATTAGAAAACGGTTTTAAAAATGAGCTTGGTATTAAAAGTAATGTTGAAATCATTTTTGTGAAAGAGTTTGAGTATTTACTACTAGTATAGAAACCTTTGTATTTTAAAGTGACAAATCATAGAAACGATTGTAAAAACAATCTATTACCAAAAATTTACATTCGACGACGTGAATTAAAACCATGAAAATCAATATCAAATCCATCAAATGGATATTCCCAAAAATCCAGAAAAGAAGTCATCAAAGTCGATAATAAATGACGACAACTAACCGAATCAACAAAAATCGATAAAAATTGGAAATTTGCATAAAAACAGGCAAATTGGCTGAATTTAACAGCGCCGGACGTCTAAGCTGAGAGTCTGGAAATTTTCTTCCAAATCGCTCAAATGTCTGGGAATAACCTCAGACGTTTAAGCTGAAGGTTTGGAATTTTTATTCCTATGCATCAGACGTCTAAGTGTTTCCCCAAACGTCTGAGCTGAAGCTCAGGGCAAAATTTGCCTAGGCCATTGATGGCCAAATCAACTCGGAAGTGATCGAATGAGCGATGGTGGCTAGGGATTTATGTCAAGCGACAACCCAGCCCTATAGACTCTCCAATACACTCCAAACAACATGTCCAAACATCCATAGTATGATTTTCATAGATTTTGACTTCAAAATACCAAAATTGGAAAATTCACCAAACCAATTCAATTCAAAAGCAATTGAACATGAAATAGATGTTAAGAATTCATACCTAACAACAAATGAAAGCTATAGACATAGATGTGAGTTCAAGAACTCACCTTTAAACTCAAAAACAAGGAATGAGAAGCTCTAAAACAAAGCAAGATCAACTCCACTTCAATCACAACTCTAGAAGCTCCAATCTACATATGCAAATATTTCCTAAGTTGAGTTATAAGAAATTATGAAAATTGGAGAGGGATTGAGATGGAGAAGACGAAGAGGATGCTTACCTAAGCGTCTCTTTGATTTTAGAACTTGAATTTCCTAAGAATATAGGGCTTAGGAATTTTGATTTCCCCTCTTTTCCCCCATTTTTCCTTTAGGGCTTCAGTGTTAGGAATAATAGAATGAATGAACAAAGAGGAGTGGAGTGGGAGCTATTAGGTAGAAGAGTTTGGGTTCTCTTATTGGGTTAGTGGGCCAGAACACAAACCAAAGCCCAAATGAAAATACCAAAATCCTAATCAACTCCAAACATATCGATGTTTATACTTAAACAAGTTGTAAACGTCGTTTTAAACTCAATGGAAGTGGTCTCGAGTCCGGATTCGACTATTTACAAAAAGTCACATTTCGGACTTTAATTCAACTAACGATGCTATATTTAAATAAAATATTTAAATATATAATCGTAAAATATGCAGGTTGTTACACAGGTGGTTCTCTTCGACTTTGCATTGACTATAAAGAATTGAATAAGCTCACAAAGAAGAACCATTATCCACTCCTTAAGATAGATGATCTTTTCGACCAGTTAGTTGGTTCTTCAGTATTTTCTCAGCTTGGTCTAGCCATTGGATTTCATCAGCTTAGGTTAGTTGATGACAACATTGATAAGACCTCATTTAGGATCAGACTGTGGAAATTCAAAGAGAGGTAGGCAAAGATTGGGGATGTACAATAGGTTCAGTTGATAAGAAAAGATGAAAACCCCTTTGTAGATAATTGCAGAAATTATAATTGTTTCATATAATTGGATTTAACGGTAGTACCGTAGAATAAATCTAACGAAAGACTTTAGTAAGAAAATGAGATTTCCAAGGTTTAAGAAAAGTACTCCTAGGTTAGTAAGGACAAAATCCACTTTATGCCAAGCCCAATAAAATGAAAATTTTGAAATTTAAAAAGTTGAAAAAAAATGTAATTGTTAGAATTGAAAATTTTCATTGTTAATATTTTGTTTTAGAAAATAAATACGGGGTTTTTGAAGAATGGTATGAAATTTAAGTTGGTTTTTATACAATGAAAAATAGGAATTCTTTTTGAAGAATTATGGAGTATATATATAACTCACTAGTTTCTTTGTAAGTAAACAAAGATTTTAAATATAAAAACCTAGAGTGTATCAAGTATCGAAAATGTAGATTACAACTTTTATTGTTGTGATAAAAATTTTCGTGAAAAATAAGAGGAGCATAGGCTATAACACTATTATTATAGTAAGTGACTCCCAAGAGAAATATTTCTACATAGGTATATGAGATTTATTGGTATTTATTTAATTGAATCCATACACTAGTATTTTTGGGTTGTAGTAACGGTGTTTTACGCAACATCCGTTTTAACCCCAAAAAAATGTATTTTAAAAGATAATTTCTAAGTATAGAAACAAAATGGTTTGTAAAGTACACTTATTATTTTTAATAAGTATAAGGAAATGTTTTTGCAGTAATGGGAATATTAAAATAATTTTGAATATGAGTTTTTCTAAAAGCAAAATGTGTAAGTTAGATATTAGAAAATATTTATCATGGAAGAATATAAATTAAACATACTTTAATCTATTGGAATGAAAAGAGTAATGGTATAATTTTCTATGAAACCAATAAAAATGTTTTGTGCAAGTTACAAGGAATACATGAAAGAGATATACAGGATATGAAAAGCACAATATTTTGTATAGCCTATTTCGAAAAATATAAAATAAGTTCCTTGTAATTTCACATAAACATGAAATTCTCTTTTAAAAGGTTCATAGAAGATTTTAGCGTTAATAATTTCTCATTTGAGAAAGTAGTTCCAATATATTAAGGTATGAAACCGTAAGGTATAATAAGAAGATGTTTTGGAAACACATAAAAACAGTTTAAAGATATTTTAAAAGAAAATGGTTTGGTGAAAAAGTAAATAAGTTTTTGGAAATGGAAAACTTAATAAAAGTAGAATTTGAAAATTCAAATTTTTATAGAAAACTGAAAAGGTCTTTAAAAGAAAACGAGGAATAAGTTTTGGACTTAGAATTTGAAAGTTTTCCCCTCTAAGTTGGGAAATAATGTTAAGTGACCAAGTATTTTTTTAATTTAATAGAAACTCAAAAATAACACTTTTTAAAGACAAAGGTTTTGGGATTTGATGTTTTAAAAATTTAGAAACCTTAATTTTTAAAATGGAACTATAGACAATGAACCAAACTCCTAAATGTAAAGTAGATAGGAATCACTTCCTAGGTGTAGCAAAAAAGGGGTAAGCCTACAGAGGAGACAGCAGTAATTACTTTTGGAAGTAATAATAGAGTTTTCGTAGAGTGTATAGGACCCTAGTGAGAACTAGGAATGTCGATTCATGTGAGCAGACTAAAGAAGAACAGTAAAATGGAGTTAGTAAAATTATAAGACACGCATGGTTGAGAATGGATATTCCTGATTTTGGAAGAACTTGGGTAAAGCATCTTCCTTTAGTGGAATTCGCATAAGATAGTAGTTCTCAAGCTAGCATTGGAATGTCACCTTCCGAAGCTCTTTATGGAAGACCGCGCAAGTTGCTTTCGTGTTGGATAGAGTCTACAGAAGTTAAAAAGACTTCGAAGAAGATTAAATTGATTAGGAGAAAATGCATACTTCTTATCCACATCTCTCTTTGATAGTAAATTTCGAATTTCCTATTTCCATCTTTAGTTTTGAATAGGTTATTTCCTTTATTATCCTTTGGGAGGGTAGAACTTAGGATTTAACCTATGGATGGTAGGATTTGATGTAAACATGTTAATAGAACATGTTACGAATGATGTATGCTAGTGATTGCAAGTGTTTGCTAGTGGATGCTAATGGATGCATATAGGTACACTAGGCACTATTATTCTTTAGGGATCGACCTAACTGAAAGTGTGCTATGGATCTATGATAATATAGAGTATAGTGATGATAGTAATACTGTAAATAGTGCGGAATATAAAAGCAGTATAGTAAAATGACACCAGAGATTTTTATACTGGTTCGGAGCACCATCCTACGTCCAGTCCCAGACTCCTTCTGGAATTTCACTAAAACAACAACCCTCACTTAACCCGGAGGAACAGGTCTATACAACCCTTGAGCAGCCGAACAAGGATCTGAGCAGCAGAACAGGATTTCGCCTCAGCAGCCGAAGAGGACTTCACACGCCTAAGCAGCAAAATAGGACTTCAACAAATACAAAAGATTGTTTTGACTTTGTGTGTTCTAATAACACGGATTTGTCACTTGTAGTACACCCTTCCTATAATCTTTTCCTCAAGTATGATGTGTGTAGTTGTGTGTATATGAAGACTAGGAAGTTTCAAATTGCTTGAAGAATATGGAAATGAATACGTAAGCAATGAATGTATGAATTCAAGAGAGTAGTTAATTCAGAAAATATGATTCAAGTATAAGCAAGTAAGTGAAGTTAGTCAAGTGATTTGATCTTGAAATTCATGCATATATATAGTAGTTGAGGAGTTGCAACTGCTGGTGAAGAGTTCTCTGCGAATAGCAATGGTTGCAACCCTTGGGGAGGAAGAAGGCTATTCAAAAGAGGAAGTGACTTTTCACAAAAAAATGACTGTTGCAGAATTCGGTCGACTGAATAATCTGAGTCAGTCGACTGATTACAGAGTGTAAACTCTCGGGTTCAGATTCAGTCGACTGACTCAGATTATTCAGTCGACTGAATTTAAAAACATGCATATATATGTTAAACTGCACAGATTCAGTCGACTGACTCAGGTTATTCAGTCGACTGAATTATGTTGTTAAGCAAACACTATAGTAGCTCATTTGGTTAGAGTACTTACCTTCCAAACTAGTGACCAGGGTTCGAGCCTCGCTCCATGCATTTTTTGAAAACTTGATTTTGATTAAAATATGCATGCAAGTTTATGTGGATGATGATTCTTGAGGAAAGATTTTAACAAAGCACTAAACTAGACTTTATATACTCATTTGATGACTCTTGTTAACTATACAAACCATATATTGAGCCGATAAGTCTGGATGTTATCGTAGTCGTAGATTCGTGAATTTTTGTTTCATGTCAGCAATCAAAACCTATGATCCAACATTCTCCCCCTTTTTGATGATGACAACTCCATTTGCTACGGACGAATCTTCGACAAGCTTTGTTGACTTATAGATTTCTCCCCCTGAATCTATGCTATATATTTATGTATATAATTAATCTTTTCTCCCCCTTAATCTGTGCTTGCATCGTTTATTTTTGCAAACAGTGTTAGAGCAATATCTTTCTCCCCCTTTGTCATCGACAAAAAGGAGATTTTATATGATGACATAAATTATATTCCACATAAGTATTTAACATAGAACAATATAAAATAACTACTACTTATAATGTAAGGTATTAGAAAAAAAATTAACATTTAAAGCATGCGATTAGGGCTGTAAATTTTGTACGAGTGTCCGATGTCTGTTCGTGTCCGTAATCGAAATACGTCCGTCCGAGTCCGTTCGATTTTCATTTAGGACACGAGCTAGGACAAGAAAATTTGTACGAGAAAAAATATTGTCCGGTCCGAGTTCGTTCGAATTCGTCCGAATTTCTTATAGTTCAGTATATCTGATGGAAATTCTATTAAACAACATAAAATTTGATGTAAATAGCATTGTCCGTCCGTGTCCGTTCGGGTCCGTGTCCGAAAAATGTATGTACGAGTCCGTCCAATTTCATTTAGGACACGAGCTAGGACAACAAAATTTGTACGAACATAAATCTCGTCCGGTCCATGTCCGGTCCGATTTTATTTAGGACATAAACTGAACACACCTCCGTCCGGTCCGGTCCGACCGATTTACACCCCTACATGCGATACCCAAGGTTCTTATAATTTCCTAATTTTTAGGAAACCATACCCATTTAGGTGTGGTTGAACCTTTATAGATATAGTTTTCATTACAAATCACATTCTTATAATAGTTGCTAATATAAAGTTGTTTATCATGATCAGTCATATTAGCTGGAATCCATATCTTAATACTATTAGTCATTAGCTTAGTACTTGAAAAATAATTTCTACCATTTCTAAACAAAGTACTATTATGACTATAACTGGTTTTAAAACTATCTTGGTTACTAGTACTAGTACTATAATTAGTATACAAAAAAGCATATCTAGTACTATTTTTACTTTTAGCTTGTTTATAGCCTAAACCGTTTTTATCATTGTGAGCTTTTGAATTCTTAACATAACCTAATCCCTTTTTATTCGAAGCAGGTTGAGAATTTTCAATAATTCTGGATAAATTTTCTCTCCCTTTATTAAAATTGAAAATATTTTTAGTAATGTTATCAAGCTTAGTTTTGAGACTAGTGTTATCTAACTCAACAATTTTAATTTTTGTTTTTAACTCATGATTTTCAGAAGCTAGAGCATTATTCTTTTCTTTTTGAGCTTCTATTTCTTGACTTAATAGAGCGAGTTGAGAATTGTCAGAGAGTGAATCTTGGATTTTCTCAAGTTCTTCTTCTAATATTTTCTTCTCGTCTTTAAGCATATCTCTTTTGAATTCTGTCTTCTTCTGATTTTGCAGAGCTTCCTTATATTTTCTTTTGAGATTTTTTAAAGTGTCTAGAAGTTCTGAATTTATTTCTATCATATCATCAAAAGTTAGATCAATAACCTCATTATCTTTTGCCATGAAGCATTTGTTTGTTTGCTCCTTTGATTTTTCTTTATTGCTCTTCCTCTTCTTATTGCCTTGACTAGATCTCTTTGTAGCCATTTATTCTAGGATGTTGTTACGATCTCTAGAACACCAGGCTCTGATACCAAATGAAAGTGTGCTATGGATCTATGATAATATAGAGTATAGTGATGATAGTAATACTGTAAATAGTGCGGAATATAAAAGCAGTATAGTAAAATGACACCAGAGATTTTTATACTGGTTCGGAGCACCATCCTACGTCCAGTCCCAGACTCCTTCTGGAATTTCACTAAAACAACAACCCTCACTTAACCCGGAGGAACAGGTCTATACAACCCTTGAGCAGCCGAACAAGGACCTGAGCAGCAGAACAGGATTTCGCCTCAGCAGCCGAAGAGGACTTCACACGCCTGAGCAGCAGAACAGGACTTCAACAAATACAAAAGATTATTTTGACTTTGTGTGTTCTAATAACATGGATTTGTCACTTGTAGTACACCCTTCCTATAATCTTTTCCTCAAGTATGATGTGTGTAGTTGTGTGTATATGAAGACTAGGAAGTTTCAAATTGCTTGAAGAATATGGAAATGAATACGTAAGCAATGAATGTATGAATTCAAGAGAGTAGTTAATTCAGAAAATATGATTCAAGTATAAGCAAGTAAGTGAAGTTAGTCAAGTGATTTGATCTTGAAATTCATGCATATATATAGTAGTTGAGGAGTTGCAACTACTGGTGAAGAGTTCTCTGCGAATAGCAATGGTTGCAACCCTTGGGGAGGAAGAAGGCTATTCAAAAGAGGAAGTGACTTTTCACAAAAAAAATGACTGTTGCAGAATTCAGTCGACTGAATAATCTGAGTCAGTCGACTGATTACAGAGTGTAAACTCTCGGGTTCAGATTCAGTCAACTGACTTAGATTATTCAGTCGACTGAATTTAAAAATATGCATGTATATGTTAAACTGCACAGATTCAGTCGACTGACTCAGATTATTCAGTCGACTGAATTCTATTGTTAAGCAAACACTATAGTAGCTCATTTGGTTAGAGTACTTGCCTTCCAAACTAGTGACCAGGGTTCGAGCCTCGCTCCATGCATTTTTTGAAAACTTGATTTTGATTAAAATATGCATGCAAGTTTATGTGAATGATGATTCTTGAGGAAAGATTTTAACAAAGCACTAAACTAGACTTTATATACTCATTTGATGACTCTTGTTAACTATACAAACCATATATTGAGCCGATAAGTCTGGATGTTATCGTAGTCGTAGATTCGTGAATTTTTGTTTCATGTCAGCAATCAAAACCTATGATCCAACACTAACTAGGACACTAGAGCATATGCATATGGATGTGTGCTCATTTTATTCTATTTTCCATGGTTGCTATAAATGAATGATTTTCACATGGTTGTTGCATTTGGATGCTGTTTGTAGCACACATATAGAATTATCAGTTATCATTAGGAAATTTTTGCATTCATTTGGATACATGGCACAGACATGATTGCACAAAAGGAGGTCAACTGAATCAGTGGACCGCCGAATCATTTGCATTAGTTAGGGACATTTACACTACACTCATTGCATAAGTATCATAAATTGCATTAGAAAAAAAACTTAAGGACAATGGATGAATGGTTGATGATTGAGTAGTTGGTTGTAGAACTTGGATGGAAATATTTAGTACATTCGTTTATCCTTAGAGATTTCGAGGACGAAATCCCTTAAGGAGGGAAAAATGTAACAACCCAAAATTTAACCCATAATAATTAATTCGTTAATTAATTAAATGATAAAATAACTTTGTGAAATTATCAGAATTGAGCCACGGGAATTGCATCATTGAATCCGTGGTAATTTTCTGGTCAATTTTCATATATGGAACGTCAGAATCCGAGTTAATATGGCAAGTTATGAATTAAACAAAAGTCAAGAAAAGAAAATAATAAATAAATATATAGGCTAGGTCGACCTAACCTTACCCTAGGTCGAACGGCCGGTCGACCTGGGTATAAGGGCGGTCGACCTGGCGGTCGACCCGCCTTAGAAATTGGACGAAGGAAAATTCCTTCGTCCAGTAACGTTAGTTAGCCTATTTTCTACGTGTTTTGCATTCTTTAACTCAATCTGGTCCTTCCATTCTTGCATCCGATGGTTCCTATTCAGCCTATGACGTGGTTGCATCCTATTCAATCCCCAAATCTAATGGTCTGAGACCCACTTCTACCCCTATAAATAAGACCCTAGGCCTAACACTTTTTCTCATTCTAGATTTTCTCCGCTTGGGATCACCTTTTCAGGAAGGATCCTAAAAGAGATAATTTTCCAATGAAAGAATCTTTTTAATAAAAATATTTTAATACCCTCAAGTTAATCCGGGAAGACCTAAAAGGAAGATCTTAGGACCATAGGTGAGTGATTGTAATTATTTTAGATTTATTTAAGTAATTTAAAATAATAGGGTTCCCAATAGTTGTAGTTCTACTACGATTTTTGGAATAACCTTTTTAGTAGTTTATTTACAGTTTTTAGACTTATTTTCATTCTATTTCTTTTTGCTATTATTTTCAGTTAATTTTAGTTTATTTATGTTAATTATAGCTTTTCCATTTATTTACGGTTTATTTACAGTATTTTAATTTATTTAGTGTTATTTATGTGTTATTTAAATCTTTTTCCTATGCTTTAGATTTTCTTCTATTTTCAGTTTTCTTTTATTTCTCCTTCTTCTTCGCATATGGTTTAGAATAGATTAAACGCGAATATAGATTAAAATTATAAGAATACTGAAATAACGGAAGATAGGGTGTAAATTGTAAGGACTGTAATAAAAATGGAATTAAGACTGAAATTGAGCCTAATTATGATACTGATGTTAGAATTGGACTAATTAAAGATAATTGGCCTAGTTATAACTTAGAATTATAACTAAAAAGAGTAAAAGATGAAAGAAGCTTATTTTCACACTTAGACCTAATAAGCATGATTATAACGTAGGTTATAATAAGAAAACAGAACAGAATGAGACTTATTTTAAGACTTATGATAAATTAATAAGCACGGATAGTAAAAATAATAACAAAGGCTTATTTAAAATAATTTATCTAAGTTAATAAGCAAAGATGAAAGTAGGATCCGTACCAGACAAAGTGCAAACAATCAAAGTTAATCAATTATTTAAAATAAGTAAATAATTTATCTAAGTCTAATCAAAGCAGTTATCAAAGACAAAGTGCAAACAATCAAAGTTAATCAATTATGTTGATCTAGTTAATTCGTATTTATTTCCAGCTTATTCCTTTTTCTTCCTATTCTCTTTGTTTCCTTCATATATACTAGAACTGTTGTAAGGTCTATTACTTTTACTTTGCTTAAAGATTCTAGTAGTTACTATCATTCACCAGAATTTTAGTCTGACCCACTCCTCTATTTTCCCCTTTCAACCCATAGGCAATCAAGGGAGAGGACAGTAGATTGCGATTACTCGGAGGATTTTTGGAGAAGATTTCTACCATGTATTTCTTTTATTCTAGCTTTAGCTCTTTCTCTGTATTGGCTTATTATGAGGGATATTTGTGCTTTGATTTTTGTTGAGACTACGATTTTTTATTTTATGAGACATGTTGGGTTTTGAGACATGCATGTTGTATTTGGATTTTGACTTATTTGGTTTATGAAGCAATTATGAAGCTTTTGTTTTAAATAAGTTATTATTTTAGTTTCCGCTGTTTTTACCTATTTTTGTCATGTGAATCTTAGTCTCTGTTAGTTTCAGCTATACCTACAACGCACCATGCCTTTTAATGTGTCCTTTTGGGTATATTAACTGGTGTGGGGTGTTTCGCTTGGTTTATAAAAAAATTAACTTTATAAACTATGGTACATTAAACCACGCAATCAATCAATCAAATTCAATTAAATCAAATCAACCAAATTCCGTAAAGGAATACACTGACACTATTAATCATCCAAATTCCATAAGGAAAAAAAATCTAATACTCAACATTATTTAAAATGTCAAAAGTGTAACAACAAACTTCTAACTTATGTTCAAAACTTTCTTGATTGTCCAAAATATAGATAATTATCTAAGCGTACCATTCTTTGCTCATTAGCCTTTGGTTATTGCTTAAAAGATTATCCAAACTTACTCGGACAAAATTGAAAGTTATATTCTAAAATTATTCGTTTCTTGACTACACCCATCTTTCTAAAGCACGTAAATTTGTAAGTTTAAAAATATTTTATAAAGTCGTTTCTTTATAAAATGCCATATAATAACTTATTCCGCTTTATTTACTTGTATAATACCCTTCTATATCCTGAAAGTATATGCAAAACACAAAATTTATTTTGCTTTTCACAATTTAGGTGAAGATCAATTCAAAATTTGGGTCTTTTAAAACCTAGTCAACCTCTCGACTTTAACTTAGAGTGTTAAGATGGACAATGTTTTTGGGTTGACTCAAAGTAAAAAAATAGTTTATACTACTTACATGTTTTAAACAAAAGCTACGGTTTTAATAAAACAATGTCTGTTAAAACCTTCCTACCTTTTCACATTAAGGTGTTATAATGAATCATGTTTATGGACTAACCCAATAACACCAATTAGTTTACACTACTTAGATACTTAAATAATATCTATGGTTATCAAACTCTTCATATCCAATCTAACCCATATAAATCAGTGTTAAATTACCTCATATATTGTTTAATGGTAAAATTCATTTATTAAAACAATTTCTTATCAAGAATACTTTTTATTTTGGAAATCAATTCCCTTTCAGGGAATTTAAAAATTGAATTCCCGGTTTTTAGTTTCAAAACTTGTCTTTGAAAGTATACTCCATACCTTTTCGTTATAAAATAACTTCAAACAATTTGTTTATTAAAACTCACTTTGGGTTCGTTCGGATTTGAATTCATTTCAATCGCACAATGATAAAGAGAATAATTTACTAAGTACTCCCCAAGATTCGCCTAAGCAACATCCGAGCATCACTTAGAAGATTATTCAGATTACCACAAACTAACCGAAATATTTTCCTTCGAATTACTCAAAGAAAAAGCATTATGCTTAAAATTTCTTTCCAAGATATTTATACTTTAGAAATATTTTCAAATAATAACGCTATTACTTTTCTCAAAATCTTTTAAAATCATTTCAAACAAATCCAAGATTTAAATTTCCAAAAATTCTTTAAATGTTAGTTGGAAAGACAAATTTATAATACTAAGTGTATTAAAACAAGGGTCAAAAACAAATGTTATTTACAACATGGTTTACTATAAACCCAAAACAATTTACACTTAGCTTTATTTATAAACAATTCTATTTAAAAGTTCTCTCATTTAAAACCACCATTTATAAATTTATAACAATATTTATTATCCCCAAAAGATAATAAAACAATTTAAATACCTTTTAAATTTAAAACAATGTTAATCGTCCTGGGGGATGATTTATAATATTCTTTTTTAAAACCTTAAAACCATATAAATTTTCCAAAGAAAATAAATCATTTAAGTTCTGTAACGACCCGAAAATTTTAACGATTAAAATAACGTAAATAACTAAATTTTTCATGAAAATAAACAATAAAATTTTACAATGGAAATTTGATATTTGGTATGCATCTATTGAAGCATAGCAAGTGGCAGTTTTCATCGGAAAATATGAAGATTTGTTTGGTTATGAAATTTCAATTTTTAAAATTTAAAATCAGTTGAAATTTGATGGAAATAAAATATTTTTGAAATCTCAATACTTTTATATAAGAAAATTGTAAATCATTTTCTGAGTGAGATCATATTTCGTTTCGCCAAATTTGGACTACTCTAACTCCATTTAACTTATTTTCGACGTTTTGGCAGTAGTTTTGGCAGCGAAATTCGAATTTTGATAGGATGGTCGTATCTCCAATATCTATGTACCAGTCTGTTCGTCTCGTCGCGCTGATCTCCACAGTATATTCATTTGTATATTTCAGCGTTCGGTGCACGGTGAAATTTGCGAAACGATTAGCCATATTAGTTCCGCATTTGGGCCTTTTGGGTTCTGTGTCCTTTCGTTGTTACCTGAGACAACCAATAGCCATCAGCTTTTAATAATTCTCTGAATTCTACATATATGACTTTCACTATTCCACCACTTTAATATTTTTGGTTCGTTGATTTTCATTCTTTGCCTTCCTTTCTCTTTGTTTTCTGGTTCATGAAAAATATAAATTATGTATATAGTTATACATTATACCTGAAGCATTGCTTGTCACTTTCCATTTGCCTGTGACCTGTCATCTTCTTACCATGTTCGTCCTCCTTCCAAACCTTATGCCGCCATTCATTTCCACCCTTCCCTCTCCACGCAAACCCATCCCTCTTCATCTGCCGACCACACTTGCCCCGCCTACACCGAACAACCCATCCCACAACCACTGCTCAACCTCCCTCTTCCCCACCGTGTGTGCAGCCTTGAAACCCAGACCCTCCGCTTCAGATTATTCCATCAACCTTTATGCAAATAGCCGAGCCACCGCCCTCTCTTCACCTTCACTGCTAGACTACCGTACAACACCCTCCGAGCAACGCCAGTAATCCTCCAACCATCCACTCTCCTCCGACTAAGACCCTAATAGCCCTCCTCCAGTTTTCCCTGCAGCATCCGAAGCCACCTGAGTCTCCACCAACCATAGCCCCTTCACCATTTCCTTCCCCATCACCTTAGCTTTTCGCTGCCGATAACGCCTCTACCCCTTGACCAACCTCCCACAACCAGTAGCCACTAAAACGCAGCCTTCCCCTATAACCTCTCCACCTCACTGTTAGCCGAGCATGACACGCCTACACACCATCTCCGTACGTGTTTCTGTTCTTTCAGACCCTTGCCTAATTATATGATTTTCGCCCTCCATAATTCATGACAAGCATTTTATCAGATCAGATCCTTATGTAGCATTTTTCTTTTTTTTAACTTTCAGTATAATATTGTATACTCCACTAAATCAATTAGGAATATGCTGGTCTGTGAAGTTGGACGAATTTGTGTATGTTCTATGGTCATTGGTAATATTGTATACTGCGACCACCCCACTTCAGCCACCTTGCTCCAGCATGCCATTCCAAACTCCTTGCTCGACCAGTAGTTCCCCCGACCAGTTTTTCTCAAGGCCGAACTCTTAGCTCATCTCTTAAAAAAAGAAGGAGAGAATATGCTTATATATATATATATATTCTGAATTCATCGATTCAAGTTCATCATGATTTGCTTTGGAATTTGTGCTTGGATTCGTAGCTTGTTGTGTTGTCTATTTTCTCTAGCCTAGAAAGGTGAGCAATCACTCACGATTAACAATTCCATGTTTAAGTAAATAACATCACTTGAATTGACCATTGAAATGTTTGTTATAGCTAGGATTTTGTTAGTTAATATATATATATATATAAGATTTTATATGTTACGATGCTCACATTGATATATATGATGATATGATGTGATGTTCAGTTTGATGTACATAATGATATGTTGCTTTGTATAACAATTATATTGACATGGATAATATGTGATTAATAATTGCAAGTTCCTTATATGCTATGCTGTTAATTATCTATTTTCAATCACACTGCAAGCTCCCTGTTAGTTAGGAAATCGTTATAGGTTGAAATGATATATACCCAAACGATATTATAGATTAGGGAAAATCATTATGGGTTGATAAACCCAAGCGATTTTATTGATTTTGAAATTTTGGGATTGCGGGTTGAAATGATATATACCCGTAAATATTAAATTATTGCGGATTGAAATGATAAATATCTGTATCACTTGACCATAGGATAGAAAACTATATACGGACACCGTTGGTCTATTTTAAATAATTTCTGAAATTTTGAAAAAGGAAAATATATGGGTTTTAATAAAAATTGATTTTTAAAATATAATATAAAGATTTTTATTTTTAATATGTGAAAATTTAGATTTTAAATTATATGTTTTGGAAATTTAAAATTACAAGTTAAGTTGTGAAAATGTAAATTTTAAATTTTACTTATATTTTTATTATTTCTAAAATATATAAAATAAGATTTAAAATAGAGTTAATAATAAGATTTAATTTAATAAAATTTAATATAATATAATTTAATTTAATTAGTATATATATAATATGTTTAAAATATTTATTTAAAATTATATTAATTTTTTTTAAAAATAGATTTTGTAATAACTTTAATAAATTAAGGTTGGAAAGATAAATTGAAATTGATTTGAAATTTTATTTGTTTGAGAATTATATTTAAATAAAAATTGATTTGAAACTTATTAATTTTGAGATTTTAAAGATATGATTTTTATAACTGGATTTTGATTAAGGTCATTAAATGAACATTTTTAAATATAGATATAATTGAAATTAAATATTTAACATTGATTTAAAATTTTAATTTGAGATTTTATTTAAATGTTATCAAAAAATGATTAACTGAATAATTTCAAATTTAAAATTAAAGTTGAATTTTGAAATATAAATGAAAATTTATCAAATTGAGTTATTGTAAATGTTGAATATTTAAACTTTGAAACCTATTGAATTTGGAAGTGGTTTAAATTTGTAGTTCAAACCTGGATTTGAAATCAATATAAATTAAAAATGGTTTTAATGAGAATTTGAATTGAACCTTTAACCTTTTTAGTTGAAATTGTTGAACTGAGATTGATTAAAATTGAATTTTTTTGGAACTAAAGTTGATTTGAATTGATATGTGAAATTGGAAGAAACAATTCTAATTTGAAACTATTTTCAATATAAACTCTGTTAAATCTATAAACTATTTTAATATATATTATTTTAAATCTATAACAATTTTAAATATATATATATATCTTAATATATAAACTATTTTTAATATATAAACTATTTTAATCTATAACCTATTTTCAAATATAAACTATTTTTAATGTATAACTATTCCAATATAGAAACTACTTTCAATATTAAAACTGTTTAAGTTGGAAGTGTTATGATTTAAAGTGATATGACTTTGAAAGTGGATGTGATTTCGAAAGTGATATGATTTTTAAATGAATATGATATTTTGATATGAAGTATGAACTATTTGAAACGAAAAATGACCACGGTGTGAAATAAGCCTTTGGTTGTTAAAGAGACCAAGATCGGATATTATCATACTCTCTGCCAATACTGAAAACCACTTTAACAACTGTGTACGTGGTAGAGAATCCAGAACAAAGTAGGATAGTTTGCCAAACGTCTTTATGAGGTATGAATGCTGCCCTGACTCCCCCGAGTCAGCTTGATGTGGCTAAAACAGGAGCTATACCGGCCCAAGTGGGGTCGCTCCCCCTATCAGGCACATTTATTTGATACCATATCTATTACTTTGTGATTTGATTGGGTGCACCTTTGATTTGGGAGTATGTCTCGAGGTGGGCGGTAGTAGCTGCTATGCGTTACCACCAGTCCGGGAGTGCAAAACGGTAGTATCCTACCCTGGGCATTGCCTCGCGTGCCTTGTCACATGCCTTATTGCGCCCTCTACAAGTTTGGTTTGTGTCGTACCTATGGAGTGCTCCCTGATAGCCCGCCGGTTTGGTGGAGTTTACAATACTGTATAGACTACGACATTTATATAAAAATGTGTTAAGGGGGATATGGGTAACGCCTTAACGCTATTTTAATATTTTACTTTACTGTAGACATTATCTATGTAGCGTATTATACTATGTATGTAGATAGTTTAACGGATCCTTAAAGGATGGAATCCAAACATCCTTTAAGTTATTTGCATTTCATTTGAACATTTCACTTGAGTTGATTTACTTGCATAAGAATGTTAATCCTGACTCGAGTGTTTTGTGTTTTGATTTATGCTCGGGTCAGACTGAGTGTCACAGCATTTGAGACTCACCTTTCAAGCTTGGAGCTTTGCTCGGAGATCTATCTTGTCTATTCAGCTTTTTCAGTTATTTCCAGTTGTTTATGTTCAGACTTGACATTTGCTTATGTATTGAGATTTCTATGTATTTGGATTTCTGTTGTATTTTGTTTTTTTAGACTCTGATGTTCTGTAGTAGCTTCATGAACTACTATTTATCTATTCCACTGCTTATTGTTGTAATACTCTATGTTTGTGATTCTGTGATTGATTTATTTACTGTATATGCTAAGTTTTGCCAAATATAAATTAACAATCTGTTGTTTTGAGCAATTCAAGCCTGACATGTGTGGATTATTGTCGATTTGAATGGTTCGAAATGCCGGGTCATTACAAGTGGTATCAGAGCTCTGGTTTAGGCAAAACTTAGCATATGGAGTAAAAAAACTCATTAGAGATAGGGTAGTGATACCCTAAAATGAGTAAAATTAATTACATAATCATCTTCGTTCGAGCTTGAAATTCTTTGTTAAGATCCTCTTTGATTTGGATTTCTTTTGAATTTTGGAACTTTACTTTTTTTCTAAAATCCATTCTTATCTTTTCCTGTTCGTGTTCTTCTTGATACTGGAGCATCCCATAGCTTTATTTCTGTTGATCTCTATAATAAATTTGAGCACATCTTGCAACTTTATCCTTGTGTGTGACTAATCCCATCGGCAGTCCCACCAACCTTAGTATGATTTGTAAAGGGTGAAACTCCTTTACAACAGGCGTCGATTCACGAGAGATTTCTATGTCCTTGGTTTTGATGCATTTGATATCTTACTTGGAGGTGATTGGTTAAAGCCCGAACCATTTCTCTTGTTGACGACCAGGGTAATTCTCTTGTGATCGAATATCGAATGCCTCAGGATTATGTAGGCAGTTTTATCTTTTCACTTGATTCTCAGCCTTGTGATCTTGACTCCACTCCTGTTGTCTAACTATTTTCGGATATCTCTGGTGAAGTGACTTCTCTTCCTCCCAAGCGGGAAATTGAATTCCACATTGATCTTATTCCTAGAGCTCGACATGTTGTCCTTCCTCCTAGAGAATGGTTTCTATGAATGGTTAGTCATGCCCTTTGGATTAACCAATTATCTTGCCTTTTTCGTTGATCTTATAAATCGCGTTTTCTGTGGTGTTCTCAACAAGTTTGTCCTGGTTTTCGTTGATGATATGCTCGTCTCTTCTAAGTCAGAGAAGGAGCATGAATCTCATTTTGGCCATGTGCTGGAAACTCTTAGGAGTCATCAGTTGAAAGCCAATTTTTTTCTAAATGCCATTTTAGGAGGGATGAAGTCCGATTCCTTGGGCACATTGTTTCTGAAAATGGAGTCTCGGTTGACCCGGTTAAGGTCGTCACGATTAATGTAAGTCTATCCATCTTTCATCGTTTGTAATTTAATTATATCATCTTCCTTTTAGCCTATCTTATGAGTTAGAATTCTCTTTGATTAGTGTCCCTCTAAATTTGAATCTTTATCCTTATTCTAAAATCCATTCTTGAATCATCCTGTGAGGGAGCGTATTTGTAATTGATATAAAATGTTTTATATTGTGTTATTTGAGTTGTTAAGTTTGAATTTTGGGTTTCGATCGATTCGTCTGGCCAACGCTATCGGTAGGAATTCCAAAACACTTGAATAGAGCAAACTGACATAATATTGTTTTCGGAATTTGTAAATGAAAAGATTTTAAGTATGACTATATTATATATATAAAGTATAATTTTCTGAAATTAGATAGTTAAATGAATTGGTTGTTAGAAATGATAATACTAGATTATCATTTATTATTTTGTCAACATTCCTAAACCATTAACTATTGTTGTATGTTATAAGGAGATGAAATTTTATAAACATGGTTTATAAATCTGATTTGCAAATGAAATGGATTTAAATTAAGATTTGAGAATTAAATTTCTGGTGTTTTTCTAAATTTGGTTTTCAAAGTTTTGAAAATATATATTATTTGAAGTATTTTCGAATGGAAATTGTTTCCAAAGAATTTTAAAAGAATTAAGTCCATACTCTCCTCTTTTGTTATTGGAAAATAATTTCGGTGATGACTGCAGCATCATCGACATTCATTTTCGAGTCTTAAAGTGGGGAGACCACTTAGTAGGTTTACTACACTTTTGTTTTGGAAATTGATTTGATTTGAATTTCTTGAGAATGATTTGATGTATAAAATATATATATGTATATATTTATTTCAAAATGGTTTGAAGTGAAACCGAAAATTTAACTCTTAAGTTTATGTTGAGTGATGGTTTTCAATTATTGAAATGAAACAATTTTTTTGAATAATTAGAGTGTCTAAAATGAGAAATGAAATTGAAACAATTGAAACGGTAGAACTAGGATAAATTTATTTATATAATACTCAATTGCATTCTAAACCATATATAACTTACTTGAAATATTCAAAAAGTTAAAATGTAAATGTGAATATGTAATTGAAGGTTATACAAGAGAAAACTTAAGTAATAAAAGTGTTCAAATTAAATTTTTTTAATAGGAATGTTGTAAATATAAGGTAAATTTGTGTAGTGCTCAATTACATTCAGAAACATTAATAAAACTTACCTGGAAAAAGTTTAAATGTAATGATAACATGTAATTGAATAGTATACAATATAAATGTAAGTAATAAAATGTCCAAAAATGAAATTTATATGGTTTTGAATTAATTATGGTATCTGGTACTATGTATTTCGTATCTATCTTTCCTTTCTGTAACAACCCACATATTTTACGATTGAATATTTAAATATTTTATTTAGATATAGAATCGTTCGTCGGATTATAGTCCGAAAAGCTACTTTTTGCAAACAGTCGAATTAGGACTCGAGACCACTTCCATTGAGTTCAAAATGCCGTTTGCGACCTTTTTGAGTATAAGCTTCGATATATTTGGAGTAAGTTGAAATTTGCTACTTTTTCTAGTTGGGTTTGGGTTGGGTTCAGCCCACTAGCTAACTAAACTCACTTAACCCTCTAACTCAGCCCTCTCCTCTCCATTCTCTCATTCCCACTCTCCAAACTTAAGTAAAAACTGAAATGGGGGAAAGGAAGAGGAAATAGAAATTGCAAACCCTAGTTTCTTCTTGCATCTTGATTTCTTGCTCCAAAATCAAAGTGAAGCCATAGGTAAGCCTCCTCTTCATCTTCTCCAACCCGTTCTCCTTTCAATTTCAGAAAATTCCCTAAACCTAATTTAGGAAATGTTTCTCTTTTGAGCATAGATTCAAGCTCATTTAGGTTGTGTTGAAGAGTGGTTGATTCTCCCTTTGCTTTCAAGCTCCTTCTTCATTTGTTTGGGTTCAAAGGTGAGATTTTTATCTCACATCTTAGTCTATAACTATCTTCGATTGTTAGGTATGAATTCCTAACACTTATTCTTGTGCAATTGCTTTTGGTTTGGATTGATTTGGTGAATATTCCAATTTTTAGTGTTTTGAGTTCAATTCTTTAAAAATCCAAACTTTGATCTTTGATCATGATTTTTGTGATGCATTGAAGAGCTTATAAGGCCGGGTTGTCGTTAGGCTTAAATCCTTAGTGTCGTTGCTCGCGAAAATGCAATTTGGTCGAGATTCGGCCAATGAACTTGATAAGTTGGGCAGTGTTGGAAACAGGTCCGGTCGACCGAGCTCTGTAGTCAGTCGACCGACCTGCTTCCAAAAGTGCTAAGCACTTCTCTGTTTGGGTTTGGTCGACCGGCTGCAGAGCTTAGTCGACCGACCTGCTTCCCGAACTATTTTTCAGAACAGGGTCCGGTCGACCGAGCCCTGAAGCCGGCCGACCGACCTGATGTTGTTTGCCTATTTCGCCTATTTTGTATGATTTCCAACTTTAATCGATTCGTGTGGTTTCCCTTTTGTTGTTATCATTTATTACCGACTTTGATGACTTCTTTTCTTTGAGAGTTATTGGAAATATTCATTTTGATGGATTTGATATCGATTTCTTTGGATTTTATTCACGTCTTCGAATGTGAATTTTTATGATTGATTGTTTCTACAATCACTTCTATGATTTGTCACTTCAAAATATAAAGGTTTTCTATACTAGTATTAAATATCAAAACTTCTTCATCAAAACGATTTCAACTCTATTTTCAATATCAAAGCTCGTTTCTTAAAACCGTTTTCCAATCTATTAATATATACAAACCTTTACCTCATTCGTATGAGAAAATATAATTAAACGGCTTAGCAAAACAAGTGGTATGAAACGCTTGCGTTTACTTCGTCGGTTAATTGATGAACTTGTTCGATTGAAACTCTTGTGACAATTTTCTAGTGGAGATCTACAATCTGTTCGTAAATATTTGAGTTAAGCAAGTGGTTATGGGACATGAAGCTAAACTCTTATATTTACTAGCTTAGTGTAATCGACACTTCTTTACGATCGATGATGATCATTTTATGGTTTAGACTAGCAATGTGCGATGTCTCTTTGATTCGGTTCATCGGACGTTACGCTGTACGACGTCGATGTTCCGTTTTATCGTGATTTGGTTCATCGGACGTTACGCTGTACGACGTTGTTGTTCCATTTTACTACGTGTTGGTTCATCGGACGTTACACTGTACGACGTCGTTGTTCCTTTTTATTTTGCTTCGGTTCATCGGACGTTACGTTGTACGACGTCGTTGTTCCATTTTCCTATGTGTTGGTTCATCGGATGTTACGCTGTACGACATCGTTGTTCCTTTTTATTGTGCTTTGGTTCATCGGACGTTACGCTGTACGACGTCGTTGTTCCTATTTATTTTGTCTCTGGATCATCGGACGTTACGCTGTACGACGTCGTTGCTTTGGATTATTTGATTTCTGGAATTTATGTTTCACCAGCATTTACGATGGGCATTGATATGTATGTCATTTATTGTGGCTTGGTGAATTAAATAAAGAATATGACATTCTTTTTAATCTTTGAGAAGATTCTTGTGATATTGATTAATCTCTGGATTGATTTTCGATTAGATACTTATCATAGTATGGCTTTATGGTTATCATACGTTTTTGTCATATCTCTTCTTATATCTCATTTTATCTGATAATTATAGTTAGACTGATCCGTTTATTATTTTCTTATTAAATAATACTCGGGTCAGACTGAGATTTTACAGGTGCTTCCTCATGACTTCCTATCAGGAACCATCATCTGACTTTTGGCTAACTACTCTAGTTTAGTAGTTTTTTGTTGTATACATTTGAGATTAGACTCCTTGATGTATACATATTCTATTGTCTTGCACTTGTATCTATTCTTTTGTGTTATTGTGGATCTTATTTGACCACTACTCTGATGTACACTTTCATGTGTTATATTCATATCTATTTCCACCTTTGTGATATGAATTGTCTGTGACTGATTTGTGTTACGTTTATTTCTATATTTGTTTCCGAAGATTATATATAGCCACTGTGTGATAGCTTTGAGTTTGTATCGGTATGTCGGATTTCCTCTTGAGATGAAAAGTTATATTTTTATCTGGCATATCGGTACTCGCACAAAGCAATTACACAGATGGTCGCTCCTCAACAGCCTTATTCTCCGTGCTAGTTGACGGCATTACCCCGTAGTGTCCTTGGCTAGCGTGGGTATAGAGGTGGGGCATCACACTTTCCGTTGCTTCTATTCTCCTATCTTGTTCCTTTTCGAGGACGAAAAGTTTTGAGTGGGGGAGAGCGTAACGACCCAAAATTTTTAATGATTTAAATAACGTAATTAAATAAATTTTTCATGAAAATATATAATAAAATTTTGCAATGAAAATTTGATATTTGATATGCGTCTATTGAAGCATAGCAAGTGGCAGATTTTCATCGGAAAATATGAAGATTTGTTTGATTGTGAAATTTCAATTTTTAAAATTTAAAATCAGTTGAAATTTGATGGAAATAAAATATTTTTGAAATCTAAATATTTTTATATAGGAAAAATGTAAATCATTTTCTGAGTGAGACGTCATATTTTGTTTCGTCAAATTTGGACTACTCTAACTCCGTTTATTTTATTTTCGGCATTTTAACAACAGCTTTGGCAGCGAAATTTGAGTTTTGATAGGATGGTCGTATCTCCAATATCTGTGTACCATTCTGCTTGCCTCATCACGCTGATCTCCGCAGTATAGTCATTTGTGTATTTTTGCGTTCGTTGCACGGCGAAATTTGCGAAACGATTAGCTGTATCGGTTCCGCATTTGAGCCTTTTGGGTTCTGTGTCCTTTCATTGTTACCTAAGACAACCAATAGCCATCAGCTTTTAATAATTCTCTGAATTCTACATATATGACTTTCACTATTCCACCACTTTAATATTTTTGGTTCATTGATTTTCATTCTCTGCCTTCCTTTCTCTTTGTTTTCTGGTTCATGAAAAATATAAATTATGTATATAGTTATATATTTTACCCGAAGCATTGCTTATCACTTTCCATTTGTCTATGACCTGTCATCTTCTTTCCATGTTCGTCCTCCTTCCAAACCTTGTGTCGCCGTTCACTTCCATCCTTCCCTCTCCACGCCAACCCGTCCCTCTTCATCTGCCGACCACACTTGCCCCGCCTACACCGAACAACCCATCCTACAACCACTGCATAACCTCCCTCTTTCCCCACCGTGTGTGCAGCCTTCAAACCTAGACCCTCCGCTTTATATTTTTCCATCAACCTTCACGCAAATAGCCGAGCCACCGCCCTCTCTTCACCTTCACCGCTAGACTGCAGTACAACACCCTCCGAGCAACGCCAGTAATCCTCCGACCATCCACTCTCCTTCGACTCAGACCCTAACAGCCCTCCTCCAGTTTGTCCTGCAGCAGCCGAAGCCACCTGGATCTCCACCATCCGCAAACCCTTCACCATTTCCTTCCCCATCACCTTAGCTTTCCACTGCCGATAATGCCTCTACCCCTTGACCAACCTCCCACAACCAGTAGCCACTGAAATGCAGCCTTCCCTTATAGCCTCTCCACCTCACTGTTAGCCGAGCACGACATGCCTACACACCATCTCCGTACGTGTTTCTGTTCTTTTAGACCCATAATTATATGGTTTTCGCCCTCCATAATTCATGACAAGCATTTTATCAAATCAGATCCTTATGCAGCATTTATCCTTTTTTTAACTTTCAGTATAATATTGTATACTCCGCTAAATCAATTAGGGAATATGCTGGTCTGTGAAGTTGGACGAATCTGTGTATATTCTATGGTCATTGGTAATATTGTATACCGCGACCACCCCACTTCAGCCACCTTGCTCCAGCCTACCATTCCAAACTCCTTGCTTGACCAGTAGTTCCTCCGACCAGTTTTTCTCAAGGCCGAACTCTTATCTCATCTCTTAAAAAAGGAGAGAGATCTGTTTATATATATATTATATATATATATATTTTGAATTCATCGATTCAAGTTCATTATGCTTTGCTTTGGAATTTGTGCTTGGATTCGTAGCTTGTTGTGTTGTCTATTTTCTCTAGCCTCGAAAGGTGAGCAATCACACATGATTAATAATTTCATGTTTAAGTAAATAACATCACTTGAATTGACCATTGAAATGTTTGTTATAACTAGGATTTTGTTAGTTAATATATATATATGATTTTATATGTTATGATGCTCACTTTGATATATATGATGATATGATTTGATGTTCATTTTGATGTACATGATGACATGTTGCTTTGTATAACACTTATATTGACATGGATAATATGTGATTCGCAATTGCAAGTTCCTTATATGTTATGCTGTTAATTATCTATTTTCAATCACACTGCAAGTTCCCTGTTAGTTAGGAAATCACTACAGGTTGAAATGATATATACCCGAACTGTATTATAGATTAGGGAAAATTGTTATGGGTTGAAATGATAAACCCAAGCGATTTTATTGATTTTGAAATTTTGAGATTGCGGGTTGAAATGATATATACCCGTAAATATTAAATAATTGTTGATTGAAATGATAAATATCTGTATCACTTGACCATAGGATAGAAAACTATATACGAACACCGTTGGTCTATTTTAAATAATTTCCAAAATTTTGAAAAAGGAAAATATATGGGTTTTAATAAAAATTGATTTTTAAAATATAATATAATTTTTTTTATTTTAATATGTGAAAATTTAGATTTTAAATTATAAGTTTTGGAAATTTTAAAATTATAAGTTAAGTTGTGAAAATGTTAATTTTAAGATTTTACTTATATTTTTATTATTTCTAAAATATATAAAATAAGATTTAAAATAGAGTTAATAATAAGATTTAATTTAATAAAATTTAATATAATATAATTTAATTAGTGTATATATAATATGTTTAAAATATTTATTTAAAATTATATTATTTTTTTAAAATAGATTTTGTAATAACTTTAATAAATTAAGGTTGGAAAGATAAATTGAAAATTGATTTGAAATTCTATTTGTTTAAGAATTATATTTAAATAAAAATTGATGTGAAACTTATTAATTTTGAGATTTTAAAGATATGATTTTTATAACTTGATAACTGGATTTTGATTAAGGTGATTAAATTAACATTTTTAAATATAAATATAATTGAAATTGAATATTTAACATTGATTTAAATTTGTAATTTGAAATTTTATTTAAATGTTATTAAAAATGATTAAGCGAATAATTTCAAATTTAAAATTTAAAATTAAAGTTGAATTTTGAAATATAAATGAAAATTTATCAAATTGAGTTATTGTAAATGTTGAATATTTAAACTTTGAAACTTATTGAATTTGGAAGTGGTTTAAATTTGTAGTTCATACCTGGATTTGAAATCAATGTAAATTAAAAATGGTTTTAATGAGAATTTGAATTGAACCTTTAACCTTTTTAATTGAAATTGTTGAACTGAGATTGATTTAAATTGAATTTTTTTGGAACTAAAGTTGATTTGAATTGATTTGTGAAATTGGAAGAAACAATTCTAATTTGAAACTATTTTCGATATAAACTCTTTTAAATCTATAAACTATTTTAATATATTTAAAAAAAAAATTATAAACAATTTTAAATATATATATATATATATTAATATATAAACTATTTTAATCTATATCCTATTTTCAAATATAAACTAGTTTTAATGTATAGCTATTCTAATATGTAAACTACTTTCAATATTCAAACTATTTAAGTTGGAACTATTATGATTTAAAGTGATATGATTTCGAAAGTGAATATGATTTCGAAAGTGATTTGATTTTTAAATGAATATGATATTTCGATATGAAGTATGAACTGTTTGAAATGAAAAATGACCATGGTGTGAAATAAGCCTTTGGTTGTTAAAGATACCAGGATCGTATATTGTCATACTCTCTGCCAATACCGAAAACCACTTTAACAACTGTGTACGTGGTGGAGAATCCAGAACGAAGTAGGATGGTTTCGCGAATATCTGTATGAGATATGAACGCAGCCCTGACTCCCTTGAGTCAGCTTGATGTGGCTAAAACAGGAGCTATACCGGGCCAAGTGGGGTCACTCCCCCTATCGGGCACATTTCTTTGATACCATATCTATTACTTTGTGATTTGATTGGATGCACCTTTGATTTGGGAGTGTGTCTCGAGGTGGGCGGTAGTAGCTGCTATGCGTTACCACCAGTCCGGGAGTGCAAAACGGCAGTATCCTACCCTGGGCATTGCCTCGCGTGCCTTGTCACATGCCTTATCGCGCCCTCTACAAGTTTGGTTTGTGTCGTACCTATGGAGTGCTCCTTGATTGCCTGCCGGTTTGGTGGAGTTTACAATACTGTATAGACTACGACATTTATATAAAAATGTGTTAAGGGGGATATGGGTAACGCCTTAACGCTATTTTAATATTTTACTTTACTGTAGACATTATTTATGTAGCGTATTATACTATGTATGTATATAGTTTAACGGATCCTTAAAGGATGAAATCCAAACATCCTTTAAGTTATTTGCATTTCACTTGAGTTGATTTACTTGCATAAGAATGTTAATCCTGACTCGAGTGTTTTGTGTTTTGCTTTATGCTTGGGTCAGACTGAGTGTCACAGCATTAGAGACTCACCTTTCGAGCTTGGAGCTTTGCTCGAAGATCTATCTTGTCTATTCAGCTTTTTCAGTTATTTCTAGTTGTTTATGTTCAGACTTGACATTTGCTTATGTATTGAGATTTCTATGTATTTGGATTTCTGTTGTATTTTTTTTAGACTCTGATGTTCTATAGTAGCTTCATGAACTACTATTTATCTATTCCGCTACTTATTATTTTAATACTCTATGTATGTGATTCTGTGATTGATTTATTTACTGTATATGCTAAGTTTTGCCATATATAAATTAACAATCTGTTGTTTTGAGCAATTCAAGTCAAACATGTGTGGATTATTGTCGATTTGAATGGTTCGAAATGGCAGGTCGTTACAAGTTCTTTTATTAAATATAAAATAACATTAATTATCCTGAAAGATAATAAATCACATTTATAATCTCTTTTGTAAATCTAAAAAAATATTAACTATCCCAAAAGATAAATAATCAAATTTACAATTTTCTTTAATAAACAAATCGATAATCTTTAATAAAATAGTTAATTACTTCCGAAACACTTTCATCAAATCAATTAATTTATTTTAAACTCACTTATTAAATCCATTAACCAACTTAAACTATTATTTATCAAATGATTTATTAAATTCAAATAATCATTAATTAGAATGAATAATTACTTTTAAATATCATTAATTAAAATTATTATAAATTTTCAAATGTCAATAATTAAAATAATTAATTAAATTCAAATATCATTACTTAAAATGATTAATTAAATCCAAATCTCATTTATCAAAAAGATTAATTAATTTTAAACATCCTTAGTTAAAATGATTAAATAATTTAAAATATCATTAATCAAAATGATTAATGAATTTTAACATCTACTTTTGGGAAAACACAAGCTCAAGTTCAAACATACGTAAGGGTTTAGTGGATGATATTTAATAAATGACGTATAGCGGAAATTGCTATAATGACACTTAAACAGTTTAAATGGAATATTCAGATTAATTTCAATTAATTAATTAAACAAATCTAACTATCATCCAAGAAATCAAAAATAGTTTATAGCATCATAGATATGATATAGCAAATTTGGATGTGAGTTAAACTTACATTTAAATGATTCTCCTTTATTATAATTAAATTTTCCTAAATATTTATCCTCTAAATTTTATTTTATTTTATTATTATTAATATATATTTTTCTACCATTTAGATTATGTTAAACAACTTTTTATTACGAGTTTACTTTTAGGTTAACATTATTAAAAGTTGACTTTTAACTTAACCCTTTCGCTGAACACCTTATAATCAAACTGTGAAACTTAATTCACAAGGCGTTCATTCCAAGTTTCCCTAATTCCCATTTACTTGACCTATATTTTACTAAGGAAAATTCCTTATGAACTATTCAACAATAGTTAATGCTCAAACTGGACGAGCATAACTAAATAAATCCTAAATGATAACGATAAAATATTATCATTTCTAAATAATCAACTCAACTATACAACTATACTAATTTTGAAAATCATTCTTATATATATATATATTCCTAGGTAAAATTATTTCATTTACCATTTTAAAACAATACTGTATTGGTAGATTTGTTCAAGTGTTTAGGAATGCCTATCGATAACGCTGATCAGATGCATCGACCAAAATTCATATATCACTCAATGGATCAAACAACACAATATAAAACATTTTTATAACACTAACAAATACGCACTCAATATATATTTATACTCTCAGACTTATCCTAGGATATTACTAATCTTATCCTTAGAGTGTTTACCCCACCAGGGCTTAGGGGTTCGCTAAACCTAAGATCTGATACCATCTGTGACGACCCACCTTTCTGACCCCTGGGAACGACACTTAATACATCCTCGGTATTCGTGTGCCATTGCCCAAGCATCCGAAAGATAAGTTGTCTTGGGGTAAAATAAAGAACAGAACAAGACAGAATAGAAATACCTCACAATGAAGTGGTTACATATAATACAAAATGATATAGTACAAAAGGTTACACCTTACATGGAGCTATCAGAGTTAAACAAAAGTACTACATCTAATAGATTTGTAGTTATACATTCCGACTTTACATTTTTTTAGATACCAAATATACCGACATAATCATACAGCAGAAATAAATAACTAGATAACCAAGGAGCCATCTGCTCGATCACCCTCTTCAAAGTGCCCCAAAGAAAACCTGCTATTCTCGGGCTACCAAAATATAATTGAGTACCCTAGAGTTTAGAGAAAATAAAAAACTCGGGTTAGACAAAATGTCTGGTATGAGTAAAACTTTGGAACAAAAGGAAATGTATTTAACAATAATATGTGGGACCACGCCACTAACGCGGAACGGGTTTTCTCCCACACAAACAACAACCAAACATAAGAACGGAAAAGAAAATAGGAAACAAATCCAAACATAGATGATGAGAAAAAATAGTATGAAGATCCATACTTGAAAGAATGGAAATAGTCTGAAGAAAATACAAACTGGACAGAATGGATAAAACAAGATAACAGTCCAAACTTAATAGAATGGACAAAACCTATAATTAAACATCGTGAAGAGTGGTTAACTCTTCCCGTTGCAATTACAGAAAAACAATTCAAAGGTTCGAATCAAATAAGGAAAGGAAAATTTTCCAATAATGACTAGGAAGGTGCACCCCCTTGAAGTATAACTCTAGTAATATACTTCTGAGAAGCTCATTTACTCTGTGACACTTCTCGGACAATACCAAGCCGGACCCCGCCAACCTTACCGAGTATTCAAATATTTCACATCTAGATCTTAACCGTTTTTCATGTAACGGTACACAAAAATCTAGACGAGATGTGAAAATACCCTAATGGGAGCAACTCCACATAACTTGGCTTCCTCTCGCGCTTTTGGTTTAGTCAATTCTGACAAAGGATAACAAAGCTCAACGGAGCAACACATCGTCTTAGAATGACGATAATAAAGAAGCTGAGGTAACCGATAGTAGGGAAACCAACTATCGAGGATATAAAACGATCGTATATGGAAATTAAGTCTTGTATACTTATCACCACTCATCGAATTCCTACTTGTACTATCTCTTGGTTAACAATAATACCGGACAAGTCAAGGTAGTGTTGCCTCAAAGCCATGTCTCACGATTATTCTTATCTTTCAAAATAGCGACAAGTCTACTTCTTCGACGTTTAGTGCTAAGTATACAAATAAATCGTTCCCATACAAGTGAATCTCTTTATGGAAATTATTTCATTTCCATAAACGAATCAAACGTTTTTTCTTTTAAAAACCCGAATTCGTGCTTGGCCTCACATTACAAGTATTAGCTTTAAAACACTTTGTTAAAAGAGTTCACTAACTTCAAAACATCAATTTAAAAAGGATTTAATAAATTAAAACATCTTTATTACATTGATTAATTAACTTTAAACTTCATCACCTAATTCGATTTTTGAACTTCAAATGACTTTAAATAATAAAAAGGGTAAACCACTTTAAACCTTATTAAATCAATTAATTAGTAAAATATAATTAATTAAATTAGTCAATAATTAGTTGTCATTATTTATAATGAATAACAAAGTCAAAACATACTTGGTACTTTGATAAATCCACTTTGAAACTTCATAAATTAATTCGATTAATTAGCCCCAATAACCTTTAATTAAAAAGGGTAAATAACCTCTAAAACATCATTAATTTAATTAATTAATTATAATTAATTAAATTAGTTAATTAATAATTAAATTTCATTATTTTAAAATCATTAATAAATTTAAATCATCATTAAAGAAAGATTAATTATAGTTACAACAAGTTGATTTCCTTTTAAAAGTCATTAATTAAAAAGATTAATTAATTTTAAAACATCATTAATTAATTGATTAATTAATTTTAATCCATCATTTTCAAAAGATTAATTAGCCTTAAACATCATTAAATAAAATGATTAATTAAATTTAAAACATCATTAACTAAGTAATTAGTTAAATTTAAAAACACATCATTAATAAGTTAATTAGTTAACCTTAATCCTTATTAATTAAATAATTAATTAAATTAGATAATCATTATTAAAATAATCAATTATTTTTGGAAACATCATTAATCAAAACCTTGCTTAACTTGTAAAACAATTCCAAGCACGAAGATGAAACTAAATGGTTTGATAAGAAGTGATTTTCTGAAAGTGCTGATACAACGACTATCGCTACACGGGCAGTTCGGCAAACAAGTTTATAATATTATCAACACAACCAAACATCACATAGCAATGGTTTAAGCATACATAAAACAAGCATTCATAGGCAATAAATATGATCGTGAATATAGTTTTAAAGCTTTCGTTTCCGAGGGTAAAATTTTACCTACTAACTAGTTTGCTAACTAACATTTACTTAACATGTTTGCATCCATTACACATATACATTTCCAAACCAAACATGAACAAATTCACATCATATACAAACCAAGCAAGCAATATATATCACAATGTAACTAAAGTAAAATATTTCCCAAAAAAAGAGTTAAGAATTTTACTCACCGAAAGCTATCCAAACTTGAAATAAACTTGAAACTTGTAGAGCTTGGAAACCACCAAAAATCAACTCCAAAAGGGTCATATTATCCTTGGTTTTTAGACATGTTACACTCAGTGGTTAAAAGTAAAGTTTTAGGAAATTATTTCCTCTATCATTTAAAAAAAAGAATTACTCAAAAAGGTTAGGCCCTGTTTGTTTTCATTTTTAGCTTTTGTTTTTTAGTTTTTGAAGCTCATTTTCAGTTTTTCATTTTTACTGTTTTTAATATTTTGGAAAATGTATTTGGTTCTGCTGTTTTGAAAAGTAGTTTTTAAACTGAAAATCAAAAATGAGATTCCAAAATAAAAATGCCAAATTCAAATTTGGGTAGAATTTGACTGTAAAATATACAGACGATGTGAAATAATATCATTTCTAGCATGTCTTCGCAGTTGAATGTTTCAGTTGATAAACACATAAACTACAACCAGTTCTAGTGCATGCATAGCAATCCAAGTACTCAACTACATTTAGTTTACAAATCCATCAAAATAACACTAACATAGCTACATTTTATTGCATAAATTTTGTTGTTTCAACTGAAGCAGCACAATAATTTGTGTGAAAAAAAGTTATTGTAGACTAAAACATAATAAGAAATTTGTCGTATCAGCAGCTTTAATCCCCTTTCTTTTTCAAGTATCGACTCATTTTAATGGGATAAATTCTCACTAGAGATTGTTGAAGTCTCATTATCCACATTACATAACCGGGACTTATGACTGATTTCTTCTTTGAGCTTTCTTTCTTCTGATTCTGGTCTTACAAAAAATTGGTAACACATCAAAATCACTTATATAGTTTTAAAAGACCAAGTAATATGAATTTCAGAGAACTATTAAAGCCTGCCTAAATATCAATCAAATCAGTAGAAGTCGTTGGACTGCCATGTTGTCGATTCAAGTTGAAGAAGCTACTTCTAGTCCAGGTTTTATCGATTCAAGCAGAAGGCCTAAACATTCATGTCCAGGTTTTATCATGAACTAACAGAGCTGGAACATCACTCAATAACCAAATAGAGCTACTTTTATATAAAGTTTCTGCTCCTAAAAATGTGATTTTCATTGCATGTGAACGAGCTCAATGATGCACAAATTTAAAACTTAAACAAAGCTACTTCTACAGTGTTTAAAAACAAGGCTAATCATATATGAATAATTCTTACTATCTACTTTTCTTTACTTTCCAAACATTTTATAATCTATAAGGTATCATAAATGACTAATCTCTCTTGAGATATTTTTTTTTCAATAATGGTTTAATAATTCCAACCAAAATATTTTATATCCATCTAGGTATATAATATTGATATTAAATATAACACACATTACTTTGGATTTTCAAACAAAATTTTCTACATGGTAAATTATTTAATAATATAGTGTCCATTCTTTTGGTTGCTTATGTCACATATTCAATTGTAAATGCAAAACCAATTTAAAAAGTGGATAATAAGTGACTAATATACTTCTTGAACATAATATTCTTTCCCGTTACCTGTATTAAATTTTACATAGGGGCATGAATATTTATATGCATTAGTGTTGCCTTAGAGTTGCATCCTTGGTTAATTTGTACAATAACTCATTTAAATGTACTGATATTATGAGTTTCTTTTGTATACTAAATTTATCATAGTATATTAGATAACAATAAGAATGCTTGTCATTTACTAGTTTTGTAGACAACCAATAGCGCACCATCAGCAAACTTTTCTTCTCACTAAAAATAGTAATAGACGTCTGAATTTTATCAAAGATAATTATTACATGTTATATCTCAGTGTGTCAATATCCTATGTTATAAAGTGCGGCCATTTCTCCAATTTTTTTAAAGGAATCAAATACGTTGTTTAAGGTGTAAAAAGCTCAATGAATTTATTATTCAAGCACTTTCAGACAATAATATGAAACTAGACAAATTTAGCTTCAATCATGTTTCTGTCAGAACTTTTCATTTAACAATATATAACATAAACACAAACACATGTTTTATTGACTAAATTTAAATGGGTATTAAGTCCCATTTTTCAAATAAAGAGTATTATCTTAGGAAAATTTCTTAATCTTTCACAACAAGAATATTATATCTACCTAAAACTTGTACCAAATTCAAAATAATATACATGTTATCATAACCTAAAATAAGAAACAGTTCATGCTCAACTAGAACATAATATCAGTAATGGTAAAGAAAAGAGCTGTAGCATCGGCCCTTACAAATTGAAGATATTACCAAAGGAACGACCTGAGCAACCTTATTACGGCCTTTGGTGGCTAGCACTAAATGACAATACTCACATCAGTTGTAAAATTTATAGTATTTCAATTCTAAAATTATTAAGGTTCAGATAGAATGGAGAATTAAGCAATGTGGTAAAACAGAGATGATGCCTCTTTACAGTCCATAAATTCAACTCATGGTAAGCTACTAATTGAATTAATATGTGTTTTGGACACATATACACATCCAGAAATACTGAAAAGGGTAAATACAATTCTTAGAAAAAGCACATTCATGATTTAAACAAGAAATATGCCCACTATATACACTACAAATTAAGGAGCCTCCGTTTAGAAAAAATGTTAAGCGACAGACTGAAGATAGCAATGAATATTGAATAATACCATAAAAAACGAACAATCAAAATAAAGTAGCTGCAAAAGATCAATATGTGATTAGCAGCTTAACCCTAGATATTATTAGCTGCAAAAGATCAGTATGCGATTACAAGCAAAACCCTAATTCACAAAAGTAAATCAAAGGGATCATCAAATCATTCGCGTTTAACTCTAGATATTATTAGTTTGAAGAATGAGTTAACCAAGAAACAAGAGTCGAATTTACCTGATTTTTGATGATTTTGGAATAAAATCTGATGAAGAATACGATTTCTCTCACAAAATAATTTCTGGATTTCACGGCCGGAGAAAAGAACTAGGTTCAGAACGTGTTTGTTTTACATTTGGGTTTTGAGCTTCATTTTGGGCCAAAAACTAGGGGGGGGAATATAGTTTTCAATTTTTTATGTTAAGCCCATTTTGAAAAACGATTATTTTCAAAAATGAATTTTACAAAATGGTAAAGCAAACGAGTTTTCATCATTTTTCAAAATTGAAAACTAAAAATACTCTGAAAATGGGTAACCAAACAGGCCCTTAAATTTTGAGGATGTTATGGCCAAAACAGCGAGGGGTATTTTCGGACATAAAAATCTAGGCTAAAAAACACTCTTGTAAAAAAATAAATTTTTGGAGCATCTAATCTCGAAATCAGAAAAAGTGGTAAGCTACAAAGTTGCAGCCACTGGAAATATACATGGTTTAAAAATAAAAACTTGATTTGGCATAGTTTGGAAGAAGTTACGGCCGAATGAAGTGGGAGTAAAATGGAGATGTTTTTAAAATGAAAAGGAGGAGATTTAACAAGTTTGAAATTATTTTAAAAGTTTAAACTTGGATTTTTTTAAAACTTAAAATTATTAATGGACGCCATTAAAATGTTTCATGAAGCTTTTAGGAAGATGAAGACATTTGGAAAAAAAATGGAAAAGGTGAAAAGAATAAAGGAAAAGAAAATGGAGAAAAGCTTTTATACAAAATGCATAAAGTAAATTACCATTATACTCTTGTCCTATGCCCTACATTCATATGCTTCCACCTCATCACCAAGCCTCCCTCCTTTTACACATGCTAAGAAACATGTTTAAACATGTTTGTACTTTGAGTTGCCAAAGTGTCAAATCTTGTCTCCCCTGATGTGACTATTTTCTATTTATTTTTTTATTTAGTTGCAAAAGTGTCACATCATCGTTAGCGTAAGTTAATTAACTTAGTTAAACCTAATTATACTATCTTAACCCATATTATATAATTAGTCTATGTGTACATATATATTAGAAAGTGTGCACAACATTTCAAATAACTTTTATACGATGAAACGTCGAAAATTCGGAAAACAGTTTCCGGTCACATTTTCGGTTTTTCATTGAACTAAATATTTTTGTAAACTAAATCTGAAAACTATTTTATCTTCAATATTTATTATTTAAAAGTGTTTTTATTTTAATTATAAAACCTATTATTTGAATATTTAAAATTAATTAAATATTTAGAAATTAATGTGGTGAAATTCCGGGTCATTACACTTGGCTTAATCAGACCCTTACTCAACAATTCCTTTATCTTATTTACTAACTCTCTTCTTTCCCTCGGAGCCATCTTACGCCTTGGATGAATAAAAGGTTTCCATTCAGGGGTCTAGTTAATACTGAGCTCAATCTCATGAAGTAGGGGTAGACTATTTACTTCTTCAAAGACGTCAGGAAAATCTTTAACAACTAGTAATGATTCCAACTTTTCTCGAGGTGAATCTAGTGTATAAAGGAAACTCCTCATTCATTTACCAGGTTCCTGACATGACAAAAAATTTCCCAAATTTGGCTTTTAAAGATATAGTCCTTCTAACACAATCTAGGATAGCTTCATTCTTTGCTAGAAAATCCATACCAAGCAAAACGTTGAAACCTTTAAAATCCATGACGAACATGTCACATGGAAAGTGGTGGATTAGGTATGTAACTCATACATCTTCACAAATCATGCATAGATTAGTCGTACCACCTAAGGGGTTGGTCACACAAATAGGGGTTTCTACAAATTTTGGGGTAAGTCTTAATCTATCAACTAGATCTTTAGAAATAAATCCATGGGAAGCTCTAGTATCAAACAAAACTCGAACCAAAATATCATTTACGATTAAAGTACCTTCCAGAACCCCCTTCCCGTTCACTTTCCCTAAATTTGAGGGTTCATACTTAATGACATAAACCTTTGCTTGCTGACCCTTTTGCCTAAGCATAAAATCCCTTTCCATATATCCGAGCTGGTGTCAATTAAAGCAGCGTATCTTTTGGGCCATTAGAGAAATATGCTATTTTGCTGATTCTGTGCTGCAAAATTCTTACAGAACTTCAAAATGTGGCTCCTCCGCTTACAAACATTGCACTTGTAATCCTTGAACTTGTTCTCTTGATCTCCTTCTCCTGATTTTCCTTTCCACTTCTTTTTCCCATGTTGGTTGAACTTCCTCTTATTCGCGTTGTCGTTGTTAGGTGCTACTATTGGTTTCCTTTCCATAAGAACTTCATACCTCAAAGCCATATCTACTAAATCCACAAAAGATCCTTTTAGGTGAGTAGTCATTTTCTCTTGAAACTTCTCCCTCATTCCCATCACAAACTTCTCATTCTTCTTGTGGGGTGTACTAATGAGTTATGGTCCAAAACTTGACAACTCATTAAACTAGCTCATATTTCAATACAAACCCATCTCCTTGCTTAAGATCTAAGAAATTTCTATATACTACTGAAGGTATGAACTGGTCTTCAAACACTTAAATCTGGCCCAAGAAAAAATTTCTTTCGGAATCTTTGTTATAACGGAGTCCCACTATGTTGCTGCTCTATCTTGTAACTGCCAAGACGCTAAAATGCGCTTCTACTCATCTGAAATATCCAATCCTTTGAAATCTTCTCACAAGAACGTAGCTATTCCTGGACTCCTACAATGGATTACATGCCCTTAAATGGCTTCCTCCTAGATTAGAAAAATCTTTGCACAAAGATGCAAAGTCGGCACGGGGCTGTATAGGTGCTACTTCTTCTAATGAACTTATCCTTCTAGCAGTTGGGGTTCGACCCTCGGTGGTCGAAGTACTGCCATTCCCTCTTCCCTGTCTTCTTTTAGTGCTCATATCTTACCACCTGATCATAATAAAATATCCTCAGAATACACTTCCAAGCAGGACTTATATTTTGAAAAAGGTATCATCTAAAATTGATATTAAATAAACATCTTCATTCCTCCAACCAACACCCACACCCATATAATTATATAAATTTAGGAAATTTCCTTTGTATAAGAAATATAACCTAGGTAAAATTATTTAATTTATCCATTTTAAAACCATATCATGTCTGCTTGTCTTGTTTAAGTGTTTAGGAACCTCTATCGACAACGTTGATCTGGTATGTCGACCAGAATTCATAAGCCACTCAACAGAAAAACCTACACAATATAAAACGTTTTATAGTACTAACAAATATGCGCTCATATATATAATACACTCAACTCATTCTAGGGTGCTATTGACCCTATCAATAATGAGTTTACCCCACCAAGGCCTAAGTGTTTGCTCAACCTAAGCTCGGATACCAACTGTTACGATCCGCCTTTTCAACCCTCAGAAGTCGACACTAATACATCAACGGTATTCACATCCGAACAACCAAGTGCTAGAAAGACATATGGTTAGGGGAAAGAAAAAGAAAAAAAAGACAAGAAGAAACTAAACAACACAGAATCTCACATCGCAATGAATAATTTATAATATAACAATGATCTTTATAAAAGAAAACTTTTATATACATACATCCATCAGAGTAGAAGCCTATTATCTACTTAGACGGTTATAACACATGTCCTTACAATTTCTGATAAATATAACAAGACCATGCAGCGAAACATAAAGAAATATGTAGATACGTCTTGGCCTTCAACTCGTCTCCTGAGGTCCAATGCATCCAAAGCTAATCTGAAAACATGCTCAGTCTGACCCCGAGCATTATAAGAAAACAACGTCTGGGTCAGTCTGGTAAAACCAGCGTGAGAAACTCAAATCACAAGGAATTTTATTTATTTAGCTTGTAAAACCCTTTAAAATCAATGGTATCTCGTAAGACCTCGCCGCATATAAAAACAAACGGGTTTTTACCTTACGATAACCAAAATATTTTTATTATAAAATCCAGTGATATTATAATAATGTCTAAGGGTTTAAAGTAAACATATCAAGTAGCTACGATGTGCGTACATGACAGCAATAATAGGTATACAATCAAAACCGAAGGCGCTTGTTGGAGAATGGATTTCCAACAAATGTCAAGGTAAGGGACTACCTTCCGAATATCTGTACACCTCTAGATAAAATGTACAGTAAAATAGAAAACCTTTCGACCTCTGCCACGATAGAACCAGCCTACCCCTGACTGGATAGTACCGAATATGATCACTCCTTGGTTATGATCAACAACCATAATAGGCCTCGAAGCATACAAGGAGGTATCGACACTATATCTTGGGATGATCATACCCAAATGGGAACGACCCACATAGCCCTGCCGCATCTACCATGTTCTTGTCATTCCTAGGGTGTGAGGCTTTGCGAGGCCACGATTACTTTTCCTCATAGTAGACCATCTTGGAATGCTAACACTGCCCTCTAAGTAGAAATGCAATGCCAGCATTCATCCATACAAGTTCGTTCTAGGTCTGAACGAAACCGAAGGCACTACCTCTACTACATTCTTTTTGGAATCACCCTCAGGATTAGTAGCAAATAGCTCTTGCACTTTAAAGAGCATTGTCTTCCATCATCTTCAAGACGTCTTCCATTTGAACAAATATGTTAGTTCGAAGTAGTTTTCGGATAACATATTCGATCCTGGTCTCTCCGAACCAACAACCGATAAATTCAGGTTGACTCGTTCCTGGTTCTTTTAGAAGCATACAACAAGTATTCGAGTCCTCAATGGGGAACTTGCATGTACAATCATACTTCCTATACAAAAAAAACAAAAACTTAGAGATTTAGTTACCCATAACAACCATTAAGCCTCAAAACAAATCTTCAGTTATTAAATCCCTTTTCCAAACGTTTATCAAAACATTCATATACTTATCTCACTGACATAAGTACATTCACAAAACATTTGTGAAAGATTTCTCATTTCAAAATCATATTAAAAGGATCAAACAAATGTTATTTAAATTAGAGATAAGAATAACACTAAACACTATTGCTTCGGTGTTATGCATGGAACGAAAGTTTCACACCACCATAATTAAGAAGGTTAATTAAGGGAAACCCCGTCTCAAATTCTTTTATAAGCTTCTTAAATAAATCCTTTTAATAAATCTCTTTCATTTATGTAATCCCTTTTTTCTTAAATTCTAAATCCATTTATAAAACTCCTTCTATAAATATCCAAAAATCATTTATAAAACTTCTTCTATAAATATCCAAAATCAATTATAAAACTCTTTTATAAATCTCCAAATCATTCGCAAAACCTTTTTATATATCTCAAAAATCATTTGTAAAACACTTCACCTTAAAATGATATAGAATTAAAGTTACTTTAAAAACCATAATGTTGCAAATTAGAAAGGAGGCTTAGTGACCACAATGGTACTAAATCAAGCTACCATTTATGTAAATTTGTCTTCCAAATCACATAACAGCGATTTACATGACATACATGCAAATACAATCCATAAACAAATCAGGGAATAACATGACAATATAAACCAACTGGAAAATACAAGTCCAAATAATATAATAGCAGGATGGCGATTTGTCCTTCTAAATAGATGTCCAAACAATCTATTAAGTTTAGTTATGACAAAACAGAGATTTATTCTGCTAAAATGATGTCCAAATAATCAATTCAATTAAATCTATAGCAGAATGGTGTTTTATTTTGCTAACAGATGTTGTCTTGTATAACCATTCATGGTTGTTTGGCTATTTATTGGCACAGATAAGAGATCCCTTGGTTTAAATTAGTTTACTTATAAAATGATCTGACTCAAAAATAATTTACAAAGTTTAAAACTAAACCTTTATTAAATAATAATTAAATATTTATTAATTACTAAATAAATCCTAATCAACTATAATTTAAACTTAATTAATCCCTAATTAAAATTTTAATTGAATCCAATTAGATTAATTAACTAAACCCTGCTTGATTAGTAATTAATTGCCAATTACCCTAATTAAATAATTAATTAATTAAATAAATAACTTAATTATCAACATTGTTTCTTAATTAAATTTTAACTTAATTAATAATTAATTGAATTTCCTTAATTAATTGATTAAGATTAGTGAAATTTAATTCTTAATTACTGAACTTAATTACATTTAATTGATAATTATCTTAATTAATTAATTAATTATTAACTTTTAATTAATTGCTAAAGTAACTAACTTTTGAACTTAAGTAACATTTTGAAAAAGAATTTTCAAAACCATTTAAAAAAGAATCATTTTTAAAATTTAAACTCTAACTTTTTCCCGAACTGCATTCATAGTGACTATCGCTATAAATGCTACTCGTCAAAGTTAGATTTAGTTTAGATCTAACTCCAACTTTATTTCTAACTTCGGTCTTAGCTTTACTTCTTTTGAAAACATAAATAAAGTTTTTATTTTGAAAACTAGATAAAGTTTTAATCTTTTAATGACTTAAAAACAAATAAACAACTTTTGATCTTTTCCAAGTGGTCTCCAATCTCATTTAGCACATAAAGATACTAAATTTCCCAACTCATATCCAAACAACCAAGTTTACATATCCAAATTTACATATATCATCACATATACAAGCAAGATAATAATTTTAACACCAAAACAAACTTTAGACTACATTTAACAAGCTAATTCAAACCCCAACTAATACTACACATATACAACCAAACAACATGGAATAATAACCAAACTAGCAACATATTTCCCACATAAACATTTCAAGACTTAAAGGTAAAAAAAATTCAAAATATAAAATAGTTTGCTCATAAAATCTTTCAAATCCTTTCTAAGCTTTGAAATAGCTTAACACTTTAAAAATCCTTTAGGAAAAAATGATTTTTTTTCCACTTTAAACATGTAAATGGCTCGGCCTAGGAATCATTGGGCTTGGCCATCATGGAGATGGGCATGCCCAAGGGTGGTGGGAGGTGGATATGGGCTTGTTTGGCTAAGAGGAGGTATGGGAAGAAGAAAGAAAGTATTTTTAAGCCATTTTAAGAGTTTTAAGGGAAAAGGAAGATGGTTTTGAGCTTAGAAAAATTATAGGAAGCCATTAAAACAACTCCTAAGCTTTAAAAAGAAAATAAGGTTTTGAAAAGTTTGAAAAGTGAGAATGGAAGGAGAGAGAGAAAATGATTTGTTTTTATAAAAAGGAATGAAGTAAAATTACTTTTCTACCCTTAAGTACACTTGTCCTCCACTCAAATGTTGCCACCTCACCACCTTATCCTCTTCCTTATGTTTTACACCCTTATTAACCGAAATGTAATATCCATTTTGTACTTTGGTTAAGAGATGAAAGGACGTTTCATGCTTTATTTAATTTGATTTGATTTTTTTAACTTACAAATGGTCACATCATCTTACATAAGTGTACTTATGTTATTAACACTTATTTTATTCTGATCCATACTTAGGTTAATTTAAAATGTGTAAATATATTAATTAAAGTATTTACAACATTTTAAACAACTTTTAAATGGTGAAAACGAAAATTTTCAAAATGCTTTCCAGTCACATTTTCTAATTTACTTTTAACTAATTATTTTTGTAAATCAAATTCAAAAATGAATTTTCTATCTTTAGTTATAAATTAAAAGAGGACAATTTTTAATTATTAAAACAATTAATTAAATATTTAAAATTAATTAAATATTCACAAATCAAGCGATAAAAATTCTGGATCGTTACGTGCATCGACTAGAATCCTTAAAGCACACAACGACCAATTTAACACAAAACTAATTTCTAAAAATTTCTTTATCAATCTCTATATTTTTATACAAATGAAAATCTACTAATAGTAATTCAATAATACAACCATTCATTCATGCATACATCATGCAATTATCCAATACTACATCTATCTTAGTATTTAATTAGTGATATTTGTAAATTAATATTTCATTTTATATGAAGTAAAGTTTATATATCCTTTGCGGTAGCCACACCACTGAAGATACCGCAAAGTCTTATAATTAATATCGAGTAGGCTTCTAAATTTTAAGTAATAGTTCCTACTCAATACTAATTTTAACAATTACTTACAATTTCAAACAATCAAGCATCCATCATCCAATCAAACATATATAAACAACTAATTGTTGTGCTCAACGAAAACAGTATATCAGCTTCTGCTGCGCAACTCTGATCACTAACAGATCAAGACACCACTACTCAACACTAAACTTTTAAAATCATTTTATAACAGTAATTTGTAAAGTAATTCAATTTTTTTTACATCCCAATGATTATTCCCAATAATCATTTATGCTTATATCCTAAATAGAAAATAAATCCTAAATTCTACCCTACATACCCAAGGGACGAGACTCTAAGTCTGTCTAAGCCAAGATTCATGTTTCTTATATTCTATGTTGTTTTGAACCTTGCTCTGATACCAAGCTGTAACGCCCCACCTTTATACCTATATTACTCAAGGATATTACAAGTAATATTATCGAGTAATACAGAGAATAAGGCTGGTTAGAAGTGACCAACCGTAGTATTGCTTTGGGCGAGTATTGATACGTCGAATTATGTGACTATGTTTTTTTTTCCTACAAAAAGCGGTTCGACATATACAATCCAGACGCAAAACAATAATACAGTGGTTTAATTTAATTCCAAACAATATGTCAATAATAATACAACACATAAGCAAACGTCGCAACGAAAATATAATACATCAAATATCTCTCCAAAGTGTAAGTCTACAAAAGGGGAAAGCTAGACTTACATATAAAACCATATACATATATAGACTATGACAGGTTAAAAGAATATACATGACAACATACGTCAATACAACAACCAAATATACAACAAGTTTACATAAGACTAGCATCTCAATATGGAACTCTATCATAAAGATAATACTGCATATATCTACTCTAGCTAGCCCATATCCAAAGTCACCGAGTCTCTGTATCTATCAAGTCTCGGCCTGACCCGGGTATTATAAAAATAATAAACGGGTCACACTATCTCTAAATATATAGAAAGTGAGATCATATAATAAGCATGCATAAACATCAAAAGGTATAGAAACCTGTATAGTATATCAAACTAAACAAGTTCAAGTACTATAATAATAACCTATTAGTGAATGATCCCAAAATCTAGAAATAGCCATAAGAAAGTAAATGGCAACATGTCTCATATTTCATCAAATCATAAAACACAAATATAGCCCTTCATAGGCAAAACTGAATTATGGTGAAATCCCAACTTAAGTCTCAAATCACATCCCATGTTTCACCAAATCATAAAACACAAATACAGCCCTTCACAAGAAAAACAAAATTATGGTGAAATCCCAAATTAAATCTCAATGTTTAAATTAATATACACATAATTGGCGCCAATCCCCAAAGACAATACAATATTCACCACAAAATGCAGGCCATAATGAGGTACAGTCCCCTCCACGGACAAAGGTACAGTCCCCTCTCAGATAGAGGTACGGTCCCCTCTTGGACACCCAAAGATGAAGTTGAAGGTTATGCCGAACATAAATGAGGTACTATCCCCTCGTGGACAGACTAGAGACGTACCCGAACGTAACATCCAACTGGAGATGGACCCAAAGATCACGCCTAACTAGAGACAAGCACAAGCCTACGCCTAACTCAAAGACGAGCATGAAGGCTACGCTGAACACGGATGAGGTACTCTCCTCTCATGGACAATTGAAGGCGAGCACAATGCAAGTCTAATCTAAAGGAAAGCACATCGCAAGCCTACACAAGATGATCATTTCTAATCAATTAGTGTAATGTACCTCTAGATAGTAATCATTCGAGTAACAACCATGTGTCTCATACCACATGCGTTTATTTGAATATTTATCATAAGTTAGGAAACTCCATTCGATAAAACTCTCGATTAACAACTAAATGAGTATCGCTCATGTTTCATAACCACTTTGCGATACTTAATTATTTACTAAAAGATTGTAAATCCCACTCATCTAAAATATTTAATTAAATGAGTCCAAGAATTAATTGATAAAGTAATACAAATGTTCCATACCACTTGTATTGTTAAATCGTTTAATTAGATTCCTCATTCAAGTGAAAGCAGAAATTATAAGAAGCAATATTTCAAAAGTCACAAAAGAAATAACCAAATGGCTTATGAAGCCAAAGTCAAAGCCCAATATAATGACAAGAAGAGTTTATAGTTTTGAAAGCAATCATTTTGAATTCACTACATATGAAATGATTTCTAAAACAATACACACACACATACACACTTTCAAACTTCTCAGTTTAAAATCCATAAACTCATTTATTGCTCAACTATATATACATACATACATATACATACATACATATATATTTAATACTAGATAAAATAAACTATAATATCAAAATGTGAATAGTTACATAGTTATATAAAACTCCATGGACAACGTTTTGCCTTATAGAAGTAATTCGAAAACAATATCTCTATTTTTAATATAATTAAGAACTTCCTTTTCATTTTATATAATCCTATAATAATTCATATATTTATTCATATATTTATTTATTTATTTATTTAACCTTGTCATAAAAAGAAATATATATTATCATTCATAATTTCATAGAATAAAAAATATACAATATCACAAAGTACAAGAGTTAGAAACCAAGAATAAGGAAGGGAAACAAAGCAAAAACAAAACATAGGCAAAACACATGCAAAACCTAGGAAAAAATGCCGAGAATAAGTTGAGCGTTCGACCGGTGGAACCAACCAGTCGACCTAAGTTGCTGGAGTTTGTAAACTTCAGGCAATGATTCAGATCGTCGAAGTTTTGAATTTCGACGACCAAAACATGATAAATAAGACTGTTTAGCACAAGTATGAAGGCATGCAATCACTCATAACAAACATATACATTGGTATTGATAAAAAAAAGTACTAACTGAGCATTACGGTGGTGTGTTTATAGGGTTTCAAAGTGTTTTTACAGAGTTTTAGAGATTATCACTTAACAATCATTCAACAATCAATTTTAATCCATTAAACAACAACATGCAATTCAATTTAAAGATAGACCGTGTGAGGATTAACTCACCTTTCTTCCTCAATTCAGCAGCAAAGATAACTACAACAGCCTCAAAATCTCAAACAGCAAACCCTAAGATGAATTTTACCACAATACATCCAAAAATCCAAATTTAACATACAAGAGCTAAAATAATTTTTTTTAATGAATTGAATACGAGTTTAAGATCATTACATGAAATTATTAGCTTCTAAAATATTCAATTTGCAAGAGAATTGAAGAAATTGGATTTTGGTTTCTAGGTTTCAAAAAGGGAAAGTTCTTACTGACTTTGATTTGTTTACTGTAAACTAAGAAAATAAAAATAAATGTACAGTTAACTTAAGACTTAGACGATTCTTCTCTCTCAACACTCTTAATTTAATTTGGGCTTTAGGAGTTAATTTGCAACCCAAAAAGTACTAAATAACCACTTTTATTTAATTACTTACTAATAGCTTCATAAATCAAAAGCCTAAGTATTTAAATCATAGCCCAAATGAATAAAATGACTTCTTAAATTATTTTAACAATGAACAATATTTTTATAAAGAAGTCTACTAATCTCAAATTCTTCTTTTATTTTTAAATAAAAGATTCAACTAAATAAATATACTTGTCCAAACTCTAATTCCAATTATCTTTAAATAAAACTCTAAAATCCTAATTTCTCCAATATCCTATAAAATTAGAATTCGCCTTCCAAAAGAATTGATTATCTTCTATAAAAGAATACAAAATTTCAAATTTATGATTTCAATTATCCAATTTAAATTATTATTTATTTTATTCAAGCAACTCGAAAATCAAGGTTGTTACATAGGATGTTGTATGGATACATGACATAAGCATTTGCATTATAGAAAGTCGACTAGTCCAGGAGGCCGTCTAATTTTTGCATTAGTTATAGGTTCATATGCATTCCATACTTATATGTACATATTGCATTAGAAATCAAAACTAAGGATAATGGTTACCAATGATTGATGGTTGAGTAGATGGTTGTAGATATTGATTTTCATGTGTACGAGTCGTATTTTTCTGTCCTGGGAGATTTCAGGGACGAAATTCTTTCAAGGGGAAAGAATGTAACACCCAGCGAAATTTGCTGAGAATTTATTAAAAGAAATTAACCAATTTAAAATAAGGTTAAAATGGAATTTGAGCAAATGTCAGAATTTGACCACAAAACTTGTATCATTGCGTTTGTGATGATTTTCTAAACAACTTTCATATATAAAGTTTTATAATCATAGTTCAAACGAAAAAGTTATTAACGTTTTAAGATTTGAGAATGAAATAATTAAAAATATTTGAAAGGAAAGTTAATATTAAATTAAGTAACATTAATCGATTGACGACCTTATGGAGGCCGGTTGACTGTCGCTAATAGACCGATCGACCGATGGCAAAAGTCGGCTAGGGTTAGCCTAGGTCGAACGACCCGGATTTTATAAGAATAAATCTAACTGCCAATACTATTTCCTACAACTATAAAAGGAGACATAACATTCACTATTATTTTATCTAAAACCCTAATAGTCGCCAGTACGTCTACTCCGCATCTCTTCCAAATTTCTCAATATCTTCAAAATTTATTCTCTAAAACAAAAACAAAATAAAGATTAAATTAAAGATAAAATCAATGATTAAAGAAGAAGAGGAGATCAAGGGCGAACTATGAAGAAAATGGAGTGTTAAGAGGAGAGTGGTTTGATTATTAAAATATGTTGATTTACAAGTAATTGGATTTATTTATATATCTATTTGATCTGGAAATTATCCGATTTAAATTTGAGATAAAATATTTTAATTTGAAGATTATTTATTCAGTAAATTGAAATTACACAGAGGTATGGTTGGAAGTCTAAATCATATGGATATAACTTTTATTTGATTTAACTTGATTAAAACAAAGAATTGATTCGAATTGATTTAACTTTATTTTAATATGGATATACCCTTTTATTTACTTTGAATTGAATATGAGATTTAATAAGCACATACCCTTTTGATTTCAACTTGAACTGATTTTGAGATGTAAATATACATATATAGCTAGGAAAATGATAAGTTAAAATCGTGTAAATAAAACTATAAACTATACACGATAATTGTTCGAATCATATTATGAAAAACTAGACGGAAATCGATTAAAATAAATTAATATATGGTTTAATTAATGAACTAATATTAATATAATTTACCTTTGAAACAAAAACCCGATCGGTCGATGGCTTACTATAGCCGATAGAAAGCAAGTGGTCGACCGCTATGGTGGCAGGTAGTCGGTCGGTTGACGAATTTCATGTGCAGTTTGAATCTCGGCCTATGGCCCAGGTTTTTATATATATATATTTGTATGTATGTATGTATATATGTATAATAGTATATCTTTTATATAAGTATGGGAGGTTAGCTCTTTAATCCTTGACTTTTGAATACTACGGGGCTGAACTAGACATGTATGTGGGCAATTAGGCCTAGACACTATTTACTCTAAAAATTTGATATTCGATATAAGGCGGTTTGATCGCGAGGGCGAGCTAAGAACACAACACCAACAAGAGGTTCCTTGGTGTACACGACGTTGTTGGTGTATGCTTGGTGTGGTGCATGGCCTAGAACTATCGGGAGGTTCCTCGGTGCATATGACGAACGCGACACTGTTGGTGGATGCTTAGTGTGGTGCATTAAGCGGCGTTACATTGGGTTATTGGATACATATGGTTCAGTAGACCTTAAGTCGTCTTTGACGCAAGTCGGCATTGCGGGATCCTCTCAATGTGTAAGTACGATACGTGTAGTCGTTGTTTGGGTGATGCGGTCCCAATAATGATATTTTATGCAACCTTATGTTAGGAGTGGTCTTAGGGATTATTAGTTCGATCCGTTGTTGATCAGTTACCCAATCCGTTGTTCATCGATGGTTCGATTCGGCGTTCGACCCCTAAGTATAAACCTCAACAATATGTTTATGTGTAGGTGTATTTGAAATCATATTTGTTAGATTAATGTGACCAACCCTAGTAAGTAATTCATAAACATAAGTAGGACACCCTCGGTCATGCATATTATAAATGAAGTCAGTTACATGTGATTACCATACATTACTAATACAATTCATCCACTAGACGTTTGTCTGACCCACTCCTTTCTTTTTTCCCCCACCGTAGGAGGACATGGCAGCAGCGACTGGACCAGATCTAGTACGTGTAAAAGCGAGCTTGGCGTTGGCGTTGCATATTATTTTTCATTATTCTCCATGTAACCGTCTATTGTATTTAACATCTATCAGACTTTATACTGTTATTTTGAAAATTCTTGATTTTTGACTATGTATATATTAAAACCGTGTCTTTGAAATGATTATTTTTTGTATTTATATTCTATTGTCTTCCGTTGTGAGATTTGAAAGTGTAGAATGTCTTATATTTATCTTTGTAACTATATCCCGTAATGTCTTAAAAACCGATAGTCATACTTCTTAGCATGACGTGAGTCCGAAAGTTACTATAGGCTTTGGGTCAGTGTATCCGGAGGTGCAGGTTGTCACGGTTATGATATGTTAGTTTGTAGTTTCTTTTGTACAATGTCTCATGTTATACTATCATGTTCGTGTACTTTTGTTTATCATACCATATTTATTTTTGACGTGTGTGTATGTGTGTGTGTTTGTGTGTGTGTATAATGTACATGCATGATGGATGGTAGTTGTTAGTTTTTCGTCTTTGACAGTCGTTTACGAAATTTTGAACCATATGTTGCATGGTTTGAAATCAAGTGGTGAAAACAATGGTATGTTAGTTGTGCGTTGTATGAAAAACTTGAGAGGACGATCCAATTCATAGAAAACCTAATCACTTCCCTTACGTCACATCCAAACTCTACCATGATATTTCGAATGTTTGAATGGTTCTAAATGATTGTAGATGTATTCTTTGTAGTCAACGTGTATTTTCTTGAGTTGGACGTATCAAGTGCATAATCCGTTTCCTTTATGAATCAGTCAATGGTTAAACTATCTAAAACCTATCCCATGCAATATAGAGATACAGTTGGACCCTGATCCATCTTAAAATGGATCGGCGGTCACCAAGTAGACTAATCCGACCATTAGCCGGCACTAAATGTACCTTCCAAATATTTTCTCCCTAATTGAAAACAAAAATTCTACCTTACCAAAAATACCGTCTGTCATTTTGTACAGCAATTACGTGCAGGGCCAAGTATTTTTTCCATTATTTCAGTTTTCCGTCAATTTCCTTTCGACAATTTCTAAAATTTACGGTTTCCGTCCTTTTTCGAAAAAATAATTTCAAAAGGAATACCTTCTAATAAGAAACGGAAAAGGCCGAATTTTTTTTACGATTTCCAATTCATTTTCTTTGGAATTATAATAATTGAGCCAAAACCGATTAAATGGTATTTTTTTATTATGATTACAGTGTTTGGACCTTAAGTTACAAGGATGTGGTCACACTTGGATTGAGAACCAGTGTAATCTAGCACTGGGTCTTTGCAAAATTATAATTTTGTGAATGCAGCCATTATAGACACCTAATATTTCAAAATTTAAGATGTTCCAGAGTGAGAAGTTTACTTGATTTTTAGTTTTGTCCAATTAGTTGAAATGATGATTTTATTTTGGTTTTTTGAATGGAACATAATTTACTCATTAGGTTTAGCAATTTCCTTTTATCTTACTGTGCGGATTCTTAAGCATTAGAAAATAACAATTTTAGGCAAATAATTTTACGTATGGACCAACCTTTGGATCCAACAAAAAAATTAAAATCTATGGTCAACTTACCTTTAGACGAAACATATGTTTCATGGAAGGATTTTGTTAGGTATATATTTATGTTAGTTTTTTTTTTAATATCTTACGGTTAAATCTTTAATAATAGTTGTAATACTTTTGGTGTCAGCGTGAACTATCAAAAATGCTCTCTATAGCATTAACAAATCTTAATAATTCTTAAAAATAGAATCTAATAGTTAAACTTGCCCGATATTAACAAATCTTAATATCCTCTGAAAATAGGATTTGACAGTTAAACTTCTTTACAAATTTAAAATGTCCATTTACACTTAAAAATAGGATCTAACCAATAAACATTTTTTCTTTAATTAACTACAAATTCGTTATTTATTAATTAATAATACAAATAATATTCAAACTAACAATAAAAATTAGATGTTACAACTTAGAAATAAAAGTTTAAATTAACTACACATTATTTCAACATAAAAACATGACTAAATATTTGTGCAAATCATTTTTTCTTGAACGTGTTAATCATATATAATTATAGAAAAATAATTCATGCGCGAAACACATGACATTATCACGCGCGAAACGCATGTCCTAACGCTCGTAAGTAATAAGTATATTTTTGTTTTTAGGGTCATAGTTATATAATGTATCGTAGATTATTGGGTTATTCTTTGATACCAAAAAATATTGAGCCACAACTTCAAATCACATAGTATTTTAAATACAATGGATTTCAACTTCTTTTTTGAAGTCAGCAGCGAATGAATGGCTACCATAGTTGGAATCTAAATACTAACTGAGATATTTGTTAGTTATGACACTGCATTGCTGCACTTTGTGCAATGACATGCACCAAACAAAGTAAATTTCTATATTAAAGTAAAATTTTAATTCTGCAAAATTACCTTAATTTACTGGAAAAAAAAAATCTTTATTTTGGTTCGCGAATTGTTGCTAACTTTAGTGTCATTATCTCATTTTATGAGCAGTAACTAAGCCATTAAAGTGTTAAAACTTGAAGAAGCAATTTATATGTCAATAGACGATAACACACGAATAATACATATGAGGTTGTGAAACTTGTGTCTTCTAGAGGGTTAAAGCTTGCCTTTTCACTATCATTAATTTTGGTATTGGAAAAATGTAATATCATGTTTTTTTCCGTTTCTTTCGGTTTTTGCTTGATGGAATCTCGGAGTAAAAGGTATGAAATACTAAATATATACTATCATTACGCTAATAATAATAGGAAACGGAAAATGTCATGGTTGACAGTGCTCCCTCTGATATTGACCTTCCGTCTTAGATCCGCATTGTTTAAAAATGCTGCACGGATCGTCGCGCTTGTGGCACACGGTGAAGTGGTTTGCAAAACCAAAACAATGAGTATACGACACAATGTTTTTTGTTCTTCGTTCAGTACACTCCACGGCGACCAGACTATCCAGAAACGCTTCCTCCTCCTCCATCACTATCCCCTTCTTTCTCTCCCAATTCCTACCTCATCATTTATCCTCCCAATCACTTCTTTTTCTCTCTTCCATTAATTTTCGTCCTCTCCTCAACTCCATTTCCTACTCCATCAAAACTAACCCTACTCTAACAAATTCCTCCTTCACCTCTCACGTGAAATTTTCCTGCTTCATTCTCGATCTCTCTTTACGCTCTTTTCTCTCCGCAAACATGGTCGATGAATCCCTCCTCTTGCATAGAATAATTCGCCTTTCCGGTCTCACCCCCAGCCTCTCTGCTCTCGGTATACTGCTAAGCCTTGTTCATAGAGTTGGAATGTGGAATGTGGGATGGGGGCTTTTTAGGGACATGGCGACCATGGGTCCGCAGCCTGATGTCCGGACATTTAACTCTATGATTCTTGCCTTCTGCCATCAAGGTTTTTTCATAAAAGGCCTTGCGATCCTTGGGTTCATGGAAAGGTTTAATCTTGTCCCAAGCACTTGTAGTTTTAACATTCTGATTAAGGCATGTTGTGTTATGGGCAGGAGTAGTGATGCGTTTGAGGTGTTTGAGTTAATGCTTCAAAAGGGCGTTTGTAAGCCTGATGTCATTACGTATAATACACTTCTTGATGTTTTATGTAGAGAGGGTAGGTTAGAAGAAGCTAAAGAGTTGTTTGATAGAATGATGAGTGAGTGTATTGCGTATAGTACGATTACTTATACAGTGCTTATTCATGGGCATGTTAAGTTTGGAAAGCTTGATAAGGCAAATGAGCTATACAGAGAGATGACTTCTAGAGGATTGGTGCCAGATTGTTGTACGTTCAATATACTTCTTTCTGGTTATAAAAAGTTTAGTCAGGATTGGAAGACAGAAAGGGAGCAACTATATAACAATGTGTTGAGTTCAGGTTGTCATTTTGATGATGTGAAGTTTGATATGTTGGTTTCAATCTTCTGTTCTAGTGATCAAACTGAGGATGCATGGAAACTGCTTCAATTTGCAATCGAGAATGGTATGCCGCTAAATACTACTAGCTTTGACTCGGTGATTGCTGCTTATTGCAGAAGAGGTGGTTTTGAGGACGCTCTTAAAATTTACAATGCTATGGTGGAAGTTGGAGTATCTCCTTCAGCTTTCACTTTTAATTCATTGCTTAAGGGTTTATTCAACATAGGAAGATTGGATGAAGCACAAAGTCTTTTTGATAAAATGATAGAGAGGGGCTTTTGTGTGAATCTGCTGTCGTACACTATTTGTCTAGATGGTTACTTCAAGGCAGGAGACGTTGATAAAGCTCGTATTTGTTGGTATGGCATGGAGAAGATCGGTATCAATCCCGATGTTATGGTCTATTCAAATTACATATACGGGCTATGTCAAGCTAATTGCATGAACGAAGCAATATATACTTTTAACAAAATGTGCCAAAGTGGGTTAACTCCAAATCGTCTTGTATATAATTCTTTAATTTCTGGTTTTTGTATGAATGGTTTTATGGAAGAAGCAAATAAACTTGAGCTCATGATGATGCAAAACGGAATAGATCCCAACATTGTCACAGTAAACATAATTATTAATGGGTATTGTATGATGAGAGAGTTGGATAAAGCTATCAACAAGCTTATGGAAGCATATGATAAAGGCATACATCCAAATATTATGACTTATAATATTTTTATCAACACTTTCTGCAAGACTTTTGCTATGGAAAATATAGCGAGCTTCTTGAAGAAAATACATTTTGAAGGAATCAAACCTAGTATATATACATATAATATATTGATGCATGCCCTTTGTTGTAGCAGTAAATTGATAGAAGCCATGAGATTACTAGATGAGCTTGTATCAGTAAGTTTAGTTCCAGACTCAATAACTTGCAATACTGTTATGGATGGAATTTGCAATGATGTTCATGGTCGTGCCATCATAATGACTGGGAAATTACTCAAAGTAGCCTTTGTTCCTGATTTAGTAACTGTACGCCTCATATTATCTCACTTTCGTAAGCAAAATATGGTTAATAGAGCATTGACGTGGGAGAGGAGGCTGAGTGAGTCATCCTTTATTTTCGATGATACTACTTTAAATGTAATGAGTTGGGCTCGAGATAAACAAGAAAGAGGAGATGTTTTTGTACTAGATAGCAGTAAAGCCTCACTTTTAGATTTTCTTTTGCATGTTACATACGAGTTCCTACTTAGAAATCAACTTCAAAATACTAAACCATTGATCGCTTCTTCTATTGTCGATCATGGTTTTACCAGTTCTTCATAAAGTCTGAATGTCTGATATCTTTTGCATGGTTGATGTCTAACCTGCATGATAATCCTCAAAGGCCTTCAGAACTTATGTTTTCTACTGAAGGAGATTGGTGTTTTGTTATGTCTAATCTAGATAGAGTTGGAGCTGGAGACCTTCCAGAGTATGTTTACTCAAACTTCCTATTGGTTTTTTGTTTGTTATGCAGACTTCAAAATAAACCATGACATATAAAATCTAGCCCATTATGCTGGTTCTTTCTTTCCTTTTTTTAAAAAGAAAAAGGAAAAAAAAAAACTTTTGGATAACAAGATTAGCAACAAGAGGTCTTAAAAATTTCTTGCATGCAGAAGCTATACTGTGTTCGGCCTATGCATCTACTGTATAGTGGCATCTTCAATACATGTTGAAGCTTTTAGATTGGAGATGTTGCTTCATCCTTTGTGCGATCCATGTAAAATACCCCGTCATACCTGTCCAAGGCCAAAGCCTAGAATTACAACTGCTCGAGGGCTATCTACGCTAATTGTAAGTATTATTCTTATACATAATCAATTTTTATTTTTAAATCTGGTTTAGACAGAATCTGTACCCTGAGGCCACTTACTCATAGGTATAAAGTGATCTACCTGGGATTCTCATCACCACTTCAGGTCATATTTTCACCATCTCTAACTCTACAGCAGATGACTCAAAGCAAAAGAGTGAGCATAACCGATATAAAGAAATAGAAAAGACAAATAAAAATGAACCACAGATTTGCACGTCAGATCTATTAAGAAATTAATGTCTGCCATATATCATTCTGATAAATGAAATTTTAGGGTTGAAACCAAGAATTTTTTAAAAAACACACCTTTTACCTGTGCAAAAAGTTAGGTCAAACATTTAATATTAAAAAATTAGTGTCACCGTAATTGAATTTTAATTTGAAGTCATAAATCTTTGTCTGAGAGTTAATTCGGTCAATCAACCATTGTTATTGATTGAACTAAGTGACGGTAGAGTGTAGAGTTTAATTTCACAATTCAGTACGAACATTATTAGGGTATTAACCGAAGATCTAACCCTAGGTATCTAAGTGACATAGTGTTGAAGAAGAAATAAAACTTCCACAACGCATCATTGCTTAAGGGTGCATCTTTAAAACGATTAAGAAGTAGGACTTAACCTAGATGTTCAATAACCGATGACTTTGAGTCCTATGTCGTGCTTAAATAAAGTCAGCACAGGCTTTGATATTTAAATAGTTTAAATATAAACCATGGACCAAGTCACACCTATGAGTCACACAACAGAGATAAAATGTTGACCGAAATGATTAATTTATAATTTTTAACTATTATAAATGAAAATAAATTTATATAATTGTTATATAAATAATCATAAAAATAAATTTATATATTTGATATATAGATGAATTTTTAATTTTTACTTGCAAAATAATTTACTTAATTATATATAAGTATTATTTGTAGTTATTTAATTTATAAGGGGCAGTTAATAATAATAAATAGTATGTGTGTGTATATGCATATGTATATATATGATACGTATTATATAAGCCAAAAATTTCAAATGTACATACGATTTTGATCAAAAATATGTGGCCACTATTCATTAACTAATATGGATAATATTTGTTTGATTTGATTGAGATATATTAGGAAATATAAGATATTTCTCATCTGATCTCACTACTATAAATGAAATTCAAGAGGTCTTATTTGTTCAGCCAATTCCAAAACAAAAGCTATCATTTCCTCCATTAAAATTCTTTGAGCTCTAGAGTTGCAAACTAAAGTTCAAATAGGAAGGATAAGCTCGAAGGTTGAATTATATTTTCAATATATACAAAATCAGCAACGTTGTCAAGGTAATTCATAAACTCTGTTTTAAATATGTCACCTTACCCAAATAATGTATATTTAGTATATTACTATAGACACTCGGTAAACTCGTTTGGACCTTCGTTTGCTCTTACTAGAGGGTTATGTTTGCATATAGGATTTAAGCTTGAAGATAATGTTTGCAGAGAGAATGGTGGAATAGAGGATATAATACAAACTTATATTTTATTATAATAAGTATTTTACAATGATGGAGGCTTGCTTTCCGCCATTACAACTATTTTACAAGCTTTGATATTACTTAAAACTTATATCCCTCATACATCTTACAACACACACATATAGTAGATATAAGGAGGTTATCCAGTTATCATAAACTGACAATTGTAGGTTTAGCGCATTCCAGAAGCTAATAATGCATTTTGATATGATACCTCCTTTTAGCTTTATTACTTTTGGGTTGGCATGATTTAATCTCTCTCTTATCTTCATTTTGTGTTGGCAAAATAAGACCCTCTACTTTTTTTAAAGTAAAGTTTGTTTTGTCTTTTGATGAAGAATCTAGCATATAGATGTAATAATTCCACTTGATAGACTTTTATTTTATTGCTTAGCCTTTTATCTTGTCGGAGGAGGGAATCCTGGAGGTGATGTTAAGGGTATTTCATTCAGGACATAACCTCTATTATCAGGTAGAAGGAGGTATACGTAGAGAATCTATACTTCATTAACCTTTTTTCTACGACATCTGATATTATGCCTGTTGCTTTTAGCATGTAGTCTTCCATTCATTCTTGGCCTCTTCATGAACTTTTATCTATGAAATGCTCATAAGCTCATCATCGTTGTCAGAATCCAATATAGCTTTAAGCTGTATTTTTAATTTTTTCTTTGAAGAACTTCTCATAAGTTCTTTTAATAATTCAGGCAACTCCTTTTTTAGAAGAGGGTGTAATAGGTATTTTAATTGGTTCATAGTTAATTAAATATTCTTTTGAAAAAATAGTCTTTAAAAAACTCATATTTATCCCACCATTTAATTAAAATTCTTCTTCCTAAATAAGGTTTTCAAAAATTAATCCAAGCTTTTGAAGTGTTCTTGGAACTACTACAACATCCCATTTCATATTCAAGGGTACTTGATAAAGTACGACAAATATTAAACCATGATCTTTCATTGAAGTATTAACTTGAACGAATTCTTCATAAATACTTCTTATCTTTTGCGGTAAAATAATTGGATGTAATACAAAATTTGAAAACCAAATTATAAACCAATTTGAAAATTAGTGGTTTTCTGAGTTTTGAATTGAATAAATCAACTATGTTTTTTCTGTCTATTTTCGTAAAAGAAAGCTAAATGCCATGCCTTGACATAGTCAAAGTAATTAAAAATCGATTTATTCTTATAAGGATTTTTTGAACTTGTTGTTAGTTCTTTAGACTTGTATAAGTCTCATTTCCATTGTTTGAGGAAATTATTTTAATAATAGAGGCTTTTGAGAAAGCCCACTCTCCACCTGTTCTCATGGCGGATTCAAACCGAACAGAACCTGTGTAGGTCAATATTTCTTGATAATAATTAAAGTCCTTTGGATAAAGGTAGAGATATGTGAAAATTTTCAAATAAAGGTCATAACCTCTTTAACTAACAAATGTACATATTTTTTCTCTACAAAAGATACCTATATGGTAGATATTGGAATTTATGGGTATACGTATTCTTTTGGCGAGACAAATTTTACTGCTAGTCATATGCATCGGCCCTGAGCTGTTCATCAATCAGAGTAGTCTTTAAGATTTCTTTTAATGTTTTCTCGTCCTTTTGAAAGATCGGCTTATAAGTCGTTATTAGATCGGATAATGCAGTTTTACCGCTTTCTTCATTTTCTTTCCTTTATTCATTTTTTCCCTATAAAAAATTCTCGAGTTAAGAAGTCTGATAAAGAATTATCATATCAGACCTTTAAATAAACTCAATATCAAAATTAAGTACTGATAAAATTGCTTTCCATATGGCAAATATTTGTTTTGATGCGATGTTTTTAACATCCTTTTGCAAAATCTCTTTGGCAGATTTACAATCCACCCTTAATAAGAATTTTTGATCCAATAAATCAGTTTCAAACTTTTGTATACATAATACAATTGCTAATATTTCTTTTTTGACAGTAGAGTAATTTATCTAGGTCCTTGCCAGATTTCAGTTGTAAATCTAACAAAAGACTCTTTATTATACCAATTCTTTTTTTTGAATCGGTACTTTATATACAACAAATCGCTATGACAACATATCACATGTCATTAAACGTTCGAATCACGCTACGCAAGTTTCGAACCTGCGACCTCTCGCACCAAAACCAAATCACTTAACCACTGGGACAATAGTGCTTGTCTTATTACACCAATTCTTTGTTTAAGAATACCATCATAACCTTTATCTGATGCATCTGTTTCAACTATTTTAAGTGCATCAGGGTTGGGAAATAGCAAGACAAGGAATTTCCTTTATTTTTATTACTGTCTTTGTATGTTCTTTCGTCTAGGTAGACGGATTCTTTTCTTAATCTTTCAAATAATGGTTTAGCATCATATACTAAGTCTATAGAATTCGGAAACATAATTCAAGCTTCCTAAAAATCTTTGTAATTGATTTTTATCTTTAATTTTATTTGGAAATTTCTATGCAAATATAGGAAATATTGTTCCATCTTTTATACCATGTCTAAGAAATCTTATTTCCGTTTGAAAAAGTTTTATCTTTTTAGCTGATACAGCTAAACCAACTCTTTTAGTAATATTTACAAAAATATTTAAATGTTTTAAATGTTGATAAATAGATTTTGAGAATATAAGAACATCATTAATGTATAGTATGTTAAATGCTGTATAAGCACTGTAAATATCATTCATAATTTTTTGAAAATTTGAAAGGGCATTTTTAGTCTAAACGGCACTACATTCCACTTATAAGTTATAATGACCAAATGGAACTGTAAATACAGTTTTGTATCTATCTTTCTCTTTGATCTGATTTGCTAAAATCCAGATTTCATATCAAACTTCGACATTATTTTGGTTGAATAAAGCCTTGCTAGTAAATTTTTTATATTAGGAACTGGATATCTAATCCATCTTAAAGCCTTGTTTAAAGGCTTATAGTTTATAACTATTGGAACATCGTGTTCCAGTTTAGTAGCATTTTCAATATAAAACGCCGAACAACTTCATGGACTTTTGGATGGTCTAATAAAACCCTTTTATAATAACTCTTCTATTTCCTTTTCACAAATTTCTAAATGTCTTTGAGGCATAACTATTGGTCCAGCTTTAGTCGGAATTTGACTTTCTTTAAAGTCAGGTTGATAAGGTAAACTTATTTTATGTTTTTTCCTTTACCAGAAGGCATTAGGAGTTTGAGCACAAATAGTTTTTTCAATATAATTTTGTAGGTCTTTTACCTTTTGTTGTAACATGGTAATGATAATTTTTCTTTTATCCTTTTATAATTTATCTCTTTGGATAAAAATTTAAAAAGTTTTCTTTTCTTTTAATGTTTTTTTGTATAATATCAATTTTTTGAGGTTGTGGTTGTGACATAAACTTGAAGGTTAATTCCTGATTATTAATAGTACTGGTAATTTCTTCTTTTAATATATTTGTTATTGGGTATAACAAATACAAGAAGGGATTTCCTAGTATAACATCATGAGACAAATTTTTAACCATTATAAATGACATTTTTAAACAAATTCCTTTGTTACAGACAGCTGTATTTTGAATTTTATAATTAACCAGCAATTTTCTGTCATCTGCAGCATTTAATATTTTTGTAGTTTTAAAAAATATTTTGAAGTACTAACCCTTCATTGATGCAGTTTAAATTTGCACCAGAATCTATCATGGCTATTATAGTAAAATAGTATTATTTGTGTACTACAATAGTAACTTTAGTATGCCATTTATGGATAATTACCTTGTCTACTGTATTAACAAATATAATTTTTTTAAAATTCTTCTTCTCCTAAAATATTATCATTTTGATGTTTTATTTCTATTAAAGACATTCTTTCTTTTAATTCTTTTATTTCTTGTTTAAGTATTTTGACTTCATGTTGTAATTTTGGAATTGTGGTTTCAGTATTTACTGGATTAATATTACTTGAGGTTTTTACCCTGTTTAAAATATCTTTTAAATTATAAGTCTCGGTTCTTTTAGTTTTAACTTCTTTTCATTTTTACGCGTTTCTAAATATTTTTTTAACATATTTTGCTTTTCTTCTGGATTTGAAATTTTATCTATAATGTCTAGAACGAAATTTCCTTCTTTTGTTAACATAATAATCCATTAGCTTCACATAAAACTTTATAATAGTCACAAATACCATCACAACTATCATATTCTGAATTATTGTCTGAATCATTTTCAGATTCTGAATTGATTTCTGTAATACCAGATAGTTTTAAATTTTCTTTTTCTGAATCAGATTTCGATACAAATAAAATTTTAAATGAATTTTTTAAATATTTTTTCATTTTACACTTATTTGCATAATGACATGGTGTTTTACATTTTCAACATATTGGAATTTTTCTTTAAATAGATTTGTTTTGCTCTTTTTTTTATGAGACTTATGTGGTTTCCTTTTAGGAGTTTTGCTACTTTCTGCATAATTTTCATTTTGAATATTTTTATTTTTATAAATTCTTTTCTTAGGTTGTTTTTTAAATCTTATATCTTCATTAATTGGTTTATTGGTAGTAAACCAAATTGATTACAGAAATCACCTAAAATTGGTTTTCCATAATGAATTTGCTTATGTAGTTTTATTTCATTGCATAAATGAATTCCTTCTGCAACCATCTCCTCTGCTAATTCTCCGTAAGTTTATTGGCTATAAGAGATAGTTCCGTTATTTTTCTGTTTTATACGATTTTTAACTCTTTCTACAAAAAAACGAGGTAGTCCTGATAAGAACTTTTCTTTTCAAAAATCATGATTAATGTCACTTCTTGTAAAAAATTTAGAAAAATATACATCTTTATACCACATAAATTATGCTAAATTTTAGCATTTTAAATTCATTAATTGCTCTTGAGTTCTATCAGTTTGAAGAGCTGTAGCTCCAATAAAATGTTTAGCTATTGTATATATTAGCATATTTACGCAATCAGTTTTTGTCATTTCATCTTCTAATTTTGTTGCAGCATATATATATATATATATATGCATTTTTTGCTTCGTTTGATAAATGAAAATGCCACCAACCTTTTAGTTGACTAGTAAACCCATGTACAATAGCTTTAGCTATTCTACCATCTAAATTATTTTAATTTAGACATGCAGTAGCATACATTGCCATATAATTCAGGTTAGTTTGTATTTGATAGTCAATATAACAATCTATATTCCATTCTATAATAGAGGTACCGTCAAAAAATACTGCTCCATAGCTATTTTATTCCTTTAATAAGAGGTCGACCGACGTTGGTCTCATATAATATGGTTTACTATACGAGGTATTTCCATAATTAATTTTATTAACTTCAAAATTATCTTCTGGTTTCTTTTGTTCTATGTTTAAGAACATTTTTTGTAAGTTATTTCTTCATTTGAATTATTACCAGATTCTGGTTCAGAGATTTCTTTAGTCACCCTATCTTCTATTATAGATGCAAATTCATTTTCTTTAATATTTAAAGCATCTAACCTTTTCATTATTTTTTTAACATTTCAAAGTCTGGTCTTTATTAGATCCTTGTTCAATTCTTGTAAGTTGATTACCTATTGATTGAAATATTAAAAGGTGGAACCCGATGCAAGAGCTGTTATCCCGCTTTTTGGCAAAGCTGAGATACCCAAAAATTAACTGAAATCAATATTAACCAACCATGAATAGTAAATATGCATTGCAGGATGATCATGGATATCGATGAATTTTGCCCAAGTCCGGATCGGACCGCAATTGACAAGACATGACAAGCAAAGCCATGGGAGCCAACGTTTCAGATTTCAGGATAATCGGAGTTCGTATGAATGAGACATGATCGATACAAGTTGGATACAAGGTGTTGTTCGTATCCATCAGAAATAGCGACCTGTTCGAATCGATCAGATTCGTATCCATCAGGGAGACATCGTCGAGTTCGAATCCATCAGGGCTTGGTGACTTCGAATCGATCAGGCACGAATCGGTCCGTGGTCATGAAGCTCGAATCCATCCGTTCGTATCCATCACCACGCCTTGGTTCGTATCCATGAACTTCGTATCGGTTGACCGATGATTAGTTCGAATCGATGGACGAGGTGTTCATTTGACCATCAGGAAGCTTTAGTTCGTATCCATCACGTCTCCATCGATATGAGCTAAGCTGCGTACCTTGATTTGAACTAGACGTTGACAACTGATACGAAATGCACGGAGCTGATTGATTCAAACGGGATACCAGTACTCGATACAAACATGGCGAAGTTCGTGGATACGAATCGGTCAATACGCCACTTAAATCGGATCGACCTAGGAAACTCGTTCCATATCTCTCCACGTCACCTCCCGCGCATGTGCCTCGATCGAGTCGAACAGATGGATGCGAAAGTATGGATTCGAGAGCGACAGACTACGAAAAACATGACCTTGAATCGATCATATCTCCCAAGCCACAAGGCCAAATGTAATGAAATTTTCACAGTAGCTTCCACACAAGGTAAAGAGCAATCCTGCCAAGTTTCAGCTCGATTGGAGCATTTCCTGATCGATACGAAATTGACTCGAATCGATCACAGATTGAGTTGAAACTTGGTGGGACCGGTCGCGTGGGCCCCCTCACGTGCCAGAAAAAGTCTCCTGAAGTTTGGGCGAGATCTGGGCCTCTTACGCCTATAAATAGAGCCCCAGAATCAACAGAAAAGGGGGCTTCGAGCGATTCAACGTCCAGACTCTGCCGGATTCAACTCTATTCCTTTCCATTGCTGTTATATTCAGATTCATTCATTGTATTTGCTGTAATCATCTGTAATCAGTGAAGAACATCAATAAAAGATAAAAATCCTTGAAGTGGACGTAGGCCGGAGATAGCCGAACCACTATAAATTGCGTGTCACTGTTCATTATTTCTGGATTGTTGTTCGCTGCTTGCTTAGATCTGATATTTGTGTTTGAATATTGCTGATTTGTATTCATACACTGGTGCTTTCGCAACACTTGGGGTTTGTGACCATTTTTGGTGCAAACACTTTGGTGCTTTCACTGAGAACAACTAGCACCCGCTACACCAGATTCGAAGTTCAGATTTGAAAACTCGAAGATTTGAAGACAATGACTCGACAAACAAGTAGAAGACAAAGAGCTGAGAGAAGCCATCAAGGAGGAAGTCAAGAGGCATCCTCTGGTGCTGGAGAAGAGCCGGCTTCGATCTACATCACTAGAGACGAAATGGAGACCATGACCAATCTGATGCACGAAAGAATGATGAAAAGTCAACAAGAGATGCTGCAGAATTTCTTTGAACAGATGAGAGCTGCAGGGACGCAGAGCCTAGGACCAGCTACAGCGGCTATGAATGTGGAACAGGGAGCTGGGACTGCGGAACTTGATGAGGGACAGAATGCAGATCCAGTGGACAATCGACAAGGACTCGGGGGCAGACCCACGGGATCCGATACTGGAAGGCCGACAGACGGAGCTCAACAAGCTAGGGCCAATGCTGATGTTAACGGGCCACACGAAGAGTACATACCAGAATACCCTTCAAGACCAAGAGGGCAACCCCAGGATGGAGATGAAAAGATGGCTGGACTAGTGCGACGACTCATGAGAGGAGGATTGTCTATCGGAGGATTGGAGGAAGTCAGTCGGAGTCCGTTCACTCCAAATATCAGGAATGCAAGGAACCCTCCAAAGTTCAAACTGCCGACGCTGAACCCGTATGACGGAAAGTCAGACCCGACCATGCACGTTACCAGATACATCAGGCATATGGAAGTGCTGGGGGCATCCGAGGAAGTGATGGCACGATGCTTCCCTTTATTTCTATCAGATTTGGCTGCGCTTTGGTTCAGACAACTAGAGACTGGATCAATCAGGACATGGGGTGAGCTAGTGGAATGCTTCATGAGACAGTTTAGGGTCCATGTGACGCGACCCAAGAGTGTGATGACTTTAGCCTCGATAAAGCAAAGGACCGGAGAGTCCATAAAAGATTTTCTATTGCGATTCAATGCAACGGTGGCTTCTGTAGATCGCCCGGATCCATCAATGATTTTGATGGCGGCAGTAGCAGGAATTGCAGAAGGCACCGAATTCAAAGATTCTCTGACCAGAGATCCACCGCAAGATCTAGGAGAGTTCTATCATGAAGCTGAAAAATTCATTCGACTAGAGGAATCACGAGCCGAGAGGCAGGAAATAAACACTACACGAAGCGAAGGAACCGCAGGAGGACAATCTGGAGTAGACAAAGGCAAGAGAAAGCAGGACGATGCACATGACGGTCCTGATAAACGGAAGAAATTCCGGGAACCCAGATTCAGGCAATTCACAGATTTGACGGCAAGCCTGGAAAGGATTTACACTGAAACTCGGGGGCAACTCCCCTATCGAAAACCACCCAGGAGAGATCCCACGGAGCGAGAACGCAGGACTGGAAAATACTGCCTATTCCATGAGCTGGATGGACACACTACCGATGAATGCCGCCACCTAAGGGATGAGGTGGAAGAACATGCCAGGAGTGGTAGACTGCCACAATATGTCAGAGAACGGGCAGCAGCGGTAAGGCCTGAACAACTACCGCCTCCAACTAACAGAAGCGATCCTGGATCGGGATCACGACTCATCATCAACTGATTAAGATGGCAAGGGCCAAGTTCGAGATCTGGACTTCGGCCAAATAATTTCATTAGATTTGCTTTCAAAATAAAACGGCTATTCCACTCACTCATGTACGGGAACCAGAGAGACCCCTAGGCATGCTTTGAGATGGTATAGACCGTTCAGCCCGGAGAGGCGTTGTTTACTTTTTCCCTGATGTTTGAGATTGAACATCTAGGGTCTGAATTTAATAAATAAACTTGAATTTCTTGAATAAGCCTTTGACCGGAGAGTTAAAGGACGAATATTACGTACTAATACAAAATTATGATCGCTTTATGACCCTACCCGGAGAGACGGGGTCCGGAGTGCAAGAAGTGAGTTGCTTCGCCGAAGAGCGACAGGATCGACTCACTTAAGCGCTGTTTCCCCTTCACCGAAGTGTGACAGGATGGGATCCAGCAAGGGCCCGGAGAGGCTATGATCGGCCGACGATTTAGGCCAAGATATCGCTTAATGTTCAAATACACTGAACCGGAGTGCAAGAAGTGGATCGCTTCGCCGGAGAGCGACAGGATCGACCCACTTAACGTTGTTTCCCCTTCACCGGAAAGTGACAGGATGGGATCCAGCAAGGGCCCGGAGAGGCTATGATCGGCCGACGATTTAGGCCAAGATATCGCTTAATGTTCAAATACACTGAACCGGAGTGCAAGAAGTGGATCGCTTCGCCGGAGAGCGACAGGATCGACCCACTTAACGTTGTTTCCCCTTCACCGGAAAGTGACAGGATGGGATCCAGCAGGAGCCCGGAGAGGCTATGATCGGCCCAGAACGGCCAAGACATCGTTTCACGTCCTAACTGGGGCCAGAGTGCAAGGGATAGAAAGCAACGCCGGAGCGCAATAGAATCTTTCTATTCGACCGCTAAGTCTGGAATGGGCTTCGCAAGGATCCGGAGCGATCGACAACAGTCCGGAGAGACTTTAGGATTTCATTCTTAACTTCCACTGGCAGAAATTGATAATGCTTCGGCTTCGAACAACCATGAACTCGATTGAAAATATCATAAGATTCGAATGAAACCCGAGCTTACTACATTCGAATTGAGGCTAATCAAAACACACCTTTTGCCAAAAGGCATGTTTTGGGGGGCAAAGTGTTATCCCGCTTTTTGGCAAAGCTGAGATACCCAAAAATTAACTGAAATCAATATTAACCAACCATGAATAGTAAATATGCATTGCAGGATGATCATGGATATCGATGAATTTTGCCCAAGTCCGGATCGGACCGCAATTGACAAGACATGACAAGCAAAGCCATGGGAGCCAACGTTTCAGATTTCAGGATAATCGGAGTTCGTATGAATGAGACATGATCGATACAAGTTGGATACAAGGTGTTGTTCGTATCCATCAGAAATAGCGACCTGTTCGAATCGATCAGATTCGTATCCATCAGGGAGACATCGTCGAGTTCGAATCCATCAGGGCTTGGTGACTTCGAATCGATCAGGCACGAATCGGTCCGTGGTCATGAAGCTCGAATCCATCCGTTCGTATCCATCACCACGCCTTGGTTCGTATCCATGAACTTCGTATCGGTTGACCGATGATTAGTTCGAATCGATGGACGAGGTGTTCATTTGACCATCAGGAAGCTTTAGTTCGTATCCATCACGTCTCCATCGATATGAGCTAAGCTGCGTACCTTGATTTGAACTAGACGTTGACAACTGATACGAAATGCACGGAGCTGATTGATTCAAACGGGATACCAGTACTCGATACAAACAAGGCGAAGTTCGTGGATACGAATCGGTCAATACGCCACTTAAATCGGATCGACCCAGGAAACTCGTTCCATATCTCTCCACGTCACCTCCCGCGCATGTGCCTCGATCGAGTCGAACAGATGGATGCGAAAGTATGGATTCGAGAGCGACAGACTACGAAAAACATGACCTTGAATCGATCATATCTCCCAAGCCACAAGGCCAAATGTAATGAAATTTTCACAGTAGCTTCCACACAAGGTAAAGAGCAATCCTGCCAAGTTTCAGCTCGATTGGAGCATTTCCTGATCGATACGAAATTGACTCGAATCGATCACAGATTGAGTTGAAACTTGGTGGGACCGGTCGCGTGGGCCCCCTCACGTGCCAGAAAAAGTCTCCTGAAGTTTGGGCGAGATCTGGGCCTCTTACGCCTATAAATAGAGCCCCAGAATCAACAGAAAAGGGGGGCTTCGAGCGATTCAACGTTCAGACTCTGCCGGATTCAACTCTATTCCTTTCCATTGCTGTTATATTCAGATTCATTCATTGTATTTGCTGTAATCATCTGTAATCAGTGAAGAACATCAATAAAAGATAAAAATCCTTGAAGTGGACGTAGGCCGGAGATAGCCGAACCACTATAAATTGCGTGTCACTGTTCATTATTTCTGGATTGTTGTTCGCTGCTTGCTTAGATCTGATATTTGTGTTTGAATATTGCTGATTTGTATTCATACACTGGTGCTTTCGCAACACTTGGGGTTTGTGACCATTTTTGGTGCAAACACTCTCGCACGGTAGCGGACTCCGGGGAGGGCTCTATGGAGGTCGATAATATACGCAGCTTTTTCCTCGCATTGTGAAGAGACTGTTTCCGGATTCGAACCTGCACGTCCAGATCACCATGCAGGTGATCTAAACGTTGCGCCAAGGCTCCATCTCTATTGATTGAAGTGTTAAGTTTGTAAAATTATTTTGTTGTATTATAGTTTCAAATATCTTATCTTTTCTATAAGGAGTAACATTAATCTCTTCTTTGTCCATTTTAACTGATAAGTTTGCCTCAGGAGGATGAATACTTTCAATTGTTTTTCTTGCTTTTGTAATGTAATCTTTATAAGCAAAATTTATGTTTGCAACTGTTAAGAAGTCATCAAAATCCGAAAAAGTATCCTTTTGTTTTTCGATATTGTACATTTTTTCTATCATTACGAAGATATCATAATCTTCTAGTAGGTCATTTCCCATCTTTTTAAAAAATATTTTGTATCTTTTAATCAATCTACCTTGTTCTTTAGGATCTTTCATGAAGAACCATTTTCTTTTATATTTGTTTTTTTTTGAATTAAACTTTATTTTTTCAGATTCTGGAAAAAGGAAATTCAAACTCTTCATTAAGAGTTATGGTATTTATACCAACCACAGACTTATTCTCATCATATTCCATATTTGAAGCAGTTGGTGATCTGGGATTTGATGGAGGAATATCAACCATATATTCAGGTTGACTAACTTCGTCCATCGTATTTCTTATAATTACATTTTTCATTTCTATTTTTAAGAAGTGGATTCAGCAGCATTGCTGAATCTTGGTTCCTTTAATTTAGAGCTAGAACCTAATTTTAGGTGTGTGACTCTTTCTTTTAAAAATCTGATTTCAACGTCACCATCAGGATATTTAATAATTTCTATTAATTTTTTATTTTCTACTTTAGTAGGTTCATTTGCTTCTTCAGGAAGCTATTTATTTGGTAAATTCATATCATTCCAACTAATTGATTTTGGAATTACAACATTAATTTTACTAATGTCTGTTATAAACAGTGTAGTTGTACCTTGATTTTTAATTGGTATATTTTTTATATCAATAACAGTAGTATTCATTACTTTATAACATATTCTGTAAATAAGAATAACATTTTGTATTCCTGGTTTCATATTAAAACCTTCAGTTTTTATGTATAGACATATAAACTGAAGCAAATTTGGATCTGTTAAAGACACAATAAACTTTAAAAAACATGAAAAATATATCGGTCCATCACATAGTGTTGATTCTACTATTCCTAATAAGGAACCATGAAATTTATTATGACTTTTATCTCTTAGTGCAATTATAGCAGAAGCATTCAATCCTAGTCTTGTTTTTGGTTTTAAAGCAACTTGGATTAATCCAATATGAATAAATTTATATTTTTATTTAAGTAAATTTAAAAACTTTTTTTGAAAATAGACCAAATAAACTATATACTTCAGATAAATGAATTGCTTGTTCTACTGTTTTAATTACATAATCAGGTTTTGTAATAATTCTTCCAGTTTTCTTGTAAATCTTTGAAGGCGAAGAAGTCAGAAATTTTCAGTTATTTAAATTAGATTCTAAATCTTCATTTATAGTTATTTCTTTATTTTTTACCAAGCTCCGTCTAGATTATCCGGGCCGTTATTATTATTACTTCTAAAAGATAAAGCTCTAGATAGTCTTTTCATATTATTCATCTTATCATTGTCAACGATTTACGTTAAAACTTCCCTAACAACGCTTTTTAACGACAACAAACAGGAATAACACAGCTACCCGACTTAAGGACTAAGTCCTGGATTTCAAAGGTTAACAATAAGTTAGAGTTAACTAGATTTTATCAAATAGAATTAAAATAACAACAGTTTGATAAACTAGATCTAAAAAATTAATACAGTAAACAATAACAGTAATTATATTGTTAATAAACAATAATTGAAGACGAAGATGAATAATATACCTTTTCTCGGGGCTTTTAAGCATGGTATTAGGTTCCGGCCGAAACCACGAGATTCCGACCATCTCGGTTTGGTTTCGGCCGGAGACGAGACAAGATAATGTCAAAATCCCGTTCCGTTACTATAGATGAAAAAAAAGAATTCGAGCACCAAAAAAAGAAACGAAAATCGTATCTAGCCAAAAAACAAGCAAGCGATTGAAAGTATAAATTACTTCAGCAAGCATCAGCGAGCAACTTCCTAAATTCGAGCACCAGCGAGCAATTTCGACCAAATTCGAGCATCATTGGACAGCTTCGACAAAGTTCGAGCAAGATCGAGCGGGTTCGAGCAACATCGAGCAAGTTCGAGCATTGGCGGGCATCGTCGGCGAATGTTTTTTTATTCTTTTTTTTTGACTGAAGTGTTGAGGCAGTAATACGATTTTAGGTGTTAGGTTAAGTTGAATGGGTGGACTACGGAATGTTAATGAGCTTTGAGATTTTAATTTATTTTGTTGTGTTGGACTAATGGACTTGGACTGAATAGTAATTATTTAGGGTTAATTTATGTTCAATTTAGGGGTAAATAGACCTAATTTGAGCATCATTTAGACTTAATGAATAAGTGGACTGAATGATAATTATTTAAATCTGGGCGTCATTTTATTTGCAACTTTTATTATTGTTTTTCATTAAAAATACAGAAATTCGATATCGGGATCGAAACCGAAACCTCCGAAATTTTCGAAATAGACCGAAACCAAGGAAATTTCAAGTGATCGAAATCGAGTTCTTGAACCTTGCTTTTAAGCCTGAGCAAACCTTTCACTACCCCACCAGGCTTTGATGCCAAACTCTTTTGGACCATCATTTGCTTTTACTATAGGGTTATGTTTGAATATAGGATTTAAGCCGAACAGAATCTACGTAGGTCAATATTTCTTGATAATAATTAAAATCCTTTGGATAAAGGTAGGGATCCGTGAAGTTTTTCAAATAGAAGGTCATAACCTCTTTAGCTGAGAAATGTATATTTTTTTTAGAGGAGATGCCCATATGGTAGATATTAGAATATATGCGTATACGTATTCTTTTGCCGAGACAGATTTTACTGCAAGTTCGTATGCATCAGTCCTGAGCTGTTCCAGCATTCTCTGTACAAATATTATCTTCAAGCTTAAATCCTATATTCAAACATAACCATATAGTAAGAGCAAACGAAGGTCCAAACCAGTTTGATATCAGAGCCTGGTGGGGTAGTGAAAGGTTTGCTCAGGAATAAAAGCCCCGGAGAGAAGGTATACTACTCATCTTCGTCTTCAATTATAGTTTATCAACAATTTATTTACTGTTATTGTTTACTGTAGTAATTTTTCAGATCTAGTTTATCAAACTGCTGTTAGTTTAATTCAAGTTGATAAAATCTAGGTAACTCTAACTTATTGTTTACCTTTGAAACCCGGGACTTAGCCCTTAAGTTGCATAGCTGTATTATTCCCGTTTGTTGCCGTTGAAAGACGTTGTTAGGAAATTTTTAGCGTAAATTGTTGACAATGATAAGGTGAATAATATTGAAAGACTATATAGAGCTTTATCTTTTAGAAGTAATAATAATAACGGTCTAGATAATCTAGATAGAGAAATTCTAAGTAAAAATAAAAAAAAACTATAAATGAAGATTTAGAATCTAATTTAAATAACTGAAAAATTCCGGCTTATTCGTCTTCAAAGATTTACAAGAAAACTGAAAGTTTTAAAACAAGCAATTCCTTTATCTGAAGGATATAGTTCATTTGGTTTTTTTTCAAAAGAGCTTTTAAATTTACATAAAGAAAAATATAAATTTATTCATATTGGACTAATCCAAGTTGCTTTAAAATCAGCAACAAGATTAAGATTGAATACGTCTGCTGTAACCACAGTAAAAGATAAAAAACATAATAAATTTCATGATTCCTTGGTAGAAATAGTAGAGTCAACACTATGTGATGGACCGATATATTTTTCGTGCTTTCCAAAGTTTACTATGTTTAACAGATCCAAAATGACTTCAATCTATATGTTTAGACATAAAAACTGAAGGTTTTAATATGAAATCAGGAACACAAAATGTTATTCTGATTTATAGAATATGTTATAAAGTAATGAATATTAGTTACTGATACAAAAGATATGCTGATTAAAAATCAAGGTACAACTACATTGCTTGTAATAGACATTAGTAAAAGGAATGTTGTAATTCCAAAATCAGTTAGTTGGAATGATATAAATTTACCAGATAAATGTCTTCTTGAAGAAGCAAATGAACCTACTAAAGTAGAAAATAAAAAATTAAAAGAAATTATTGAATATCCTGATGGTGACGTTGAAATCAGATTTTCAAAAGAAAGAGTCACACATCTAAAATTAGGTTCTAGCTCTAAATTAGAGGAACCAAGATTCAACAATGTTGAATCTACTACTTTAAAAATAGAAAAGGAAAATGTAATTGTAAAAAATACGACGGACATAGTTGATTAACCTGAATATAGGGTTGATACTCCTCTATCAAATCCCAGAGCACCAACTGCTTCAGATATGAGATATGATAAGGATAAATCTGTGTTTGGTATAAGTACCATAACTCTTAATGAAGAGTTTGAATTTGCTTTTTCAAAATCTAAAAAAATAAAGTTTTATTTAGAAGAAAACAAATATAAAAGAAAATGATTCTTCATGAAAGATCCTAAAGAACAAGGTAAATGAATTAAAAGGTATAAATATTTTTTAAAAAGATCAGAAATGACATACCGGAAGATTATGATATCTTTGTAATAATAGAAAAAATGTATCGAATAGAATAAAAAAAGGATAATTTTCGTATTTTGATGACTTCTTAACAGTTGCAAACATAATTCTGCTTATAAAGATCACATTACAAAAGCATGAAAAACAATTAGAAGTATTCATCCTTCAGAGACAAACTTATTAGTTAAAATAGATAAAGGAGAGACTATTGCTACCCATTATAGAAAAGATAAGACATTTAAAACTATAATAGAACAAAATAATTTTTCAAACTTAACACTTCAATCAATAAGTAATCAGTTTACAAGAATTGAACAAGGGTCTAATAAAGACCAGATGAATTTCACTAAAATTTGCAATACGGATGTGGTTTTATTTAAACCGTGGTCTGCGCAAAATTTAGAAATAAACATAGATAAACCAGGAGAAAACTATGAAATGTTTAAAGAAATAATGAAAGATTAGATGCTTTAAATATCAAAGAAAATGAATTTGCACCTATAATAGAAAATATGATGATTAGAGAAATCTCTGAATCAGAATCTGATAATAATTCAGATGAAGAAGTAAATAACTTACAAAAAATGTTCTTAAACATAGAATAAAAGAAACCAGAAGATAATTTTGATGTTAATAAAATTAATTGTGGGAATAACTCGTATAGTAAACCCTATTATACGAGATAAACGCCAGTCGACCTCTTATTTGAGAAACAAAATAGCTATGGAGCAGTATCTTTTGATGGTACCTCCATTGTAGAATGGAATATAGATGGTTATACTGAATATCAAATACAAACTAATCTGAATTATATGATAATGTACGTTGTCTAATTAAGAATAATTCAGATGATAGAATAGCTAAAGCTATTGTACAGGGGTTTACTGGTCAACTAAAAGGTTGGTGAGATTTTCATTTGTCAAATGAAGCAAAAGCGCATATACATACTGCAACAAAATTAGAAGATGGAATGACAAAAACTGATTGCATAAATACGTTAATTTATACAATAGCTAAACATTTTATTGGAGCTACAACTCTTCAAACTGATAGAACTCAAGAGCAATTAATGAATTTAAAATGTCAAAATTTATCACAATTTAGGTGGTATAAAAATGTATATTTTTCTAAATTATTTACTAGAAGTGATAGTAATCATGATTTTTGAAAAGAAAAGTTCTTATCAGGACCACCTCATTTCTTTGCAGAAAGGGTTAAAAATAACGGAACTATTCCTTATGGAGAATTAACAGCGGAGATAGTTGCAGAAGGAATTTATTTATCAAATAAAACAAAACTACATAAGCAAATTCAAAAGGAATTTTTTTGTTGAACAAGAATTTTAGGAGATTTTTGTAATCAACTTGGTTTACTACAAATAAAATCAGTTAATGAAAATAAAAGGTTTAAAAGACCACCTAAGAAAAGAATTTATAAAAATAAAAATTTTCGAAATGAAAATTATGCAGAAAGTATCAAAACTCCTAAAAGGAAACCATATGAATCTTACAAAAGAAAAGAGCGAAACAAATCTATTCAAAGAATGTTGCTCAAAAAAAATCTATTCAAAGAAAAGTTCCAATATGTTGGAAATGTAAAACACCAAAGTCATTATGCAAATATAAGTGTAAAATGAAAAATAAAATAAATAATCTTGATATAGATGAATAATTAAAAAATTCATTTAAAAAATTATTTATATCAAGTTATGATTCAGAAAAAGAAAATTTAAAACTATCTGTTATTACAGAAATTAATTTAGAAACTGAAAATGAATCAGAAAATGATTCAAACAATAATTCAGAATTTGATAGTTGTGATGATTATAAAGCTTTATGTAAAGCTAATGGATTATTTATTTTAACAAAAGAAGAAAATTTCATTCTAGATATTATAGATAAAATTTTAAATCCAGAAGAAAAGAAAAATATGTTAAAAATATATTTAGAAACACACAAAAATGAAAAGAAGTTAAAACTAAAAGAACCAGAAACTTATAATTTAAAAGATATTTTAAACAGGGTAAAAGCCTTAAGTAATATTAATCCAGTAAATACTGAAACCACAATTGCAGAATTACAACATGAAGTTAAAATACTTAAACAAGAAATAAAAGAATTAATAGAAAGAATGTCTTTAATAGAAATAAAACCTCAAAATGATAACGTTTTACGAGAAGAAAAATTAATTTTTTTTACATTTATTAATGCGGTAGACAAGGTAATTACCCATAAATGGTATACTAAAGTTACTATTGTAGTACACAAATAATACTATTTTTCTACATTAGTAATGATAGATTCAGGTGCAGATTTAAACTGCATCAATGAAGGATGGTACCTTCTAAATATTTTTCTAAAACTACAGAAATATTAAATGCTGCAGATGGTAGAAAATTACTAAAAGAGATGGTTTAACTATATCAACTAAAAAGTTAAAACTTTTTTAAACAGAAATAAGATTTCTCGGACATATTATAAAAGATAAACAATACTTCCTATAGAGATAGCAATTATATTTGCAGAGAAATTTTCAAATGAAATTAAAGATAAAAATCAATTACAAATTTTTTTAGAAAGCTTGAATTATATTTTCGAATTCTATAAAGGCTTAGCTTATGATGCTAAACCATTATTTGAAAGATTAAGAAAAATCCACCAGCCTGGATAGAAGAACATATAAAGGCAGTGATAAAAATAAAGGAAATTCCTTGTCTTGCTCTTCCCAACCCTAATGCACTAAAATAGTTGAAACAGATGTATCAGATAAATGTTATGTTGGTATTCTTAAACAAAGAATCGATAATAAAGAGTCTTTAGTTAGATTCACATCTGGAATCTGACAAGGTCCTAGAATAAATCACTCTACTGTCAAGAAAGAAGTATTAACATTTGTATTATGTATACAAAAATTTAAAAGTTATTTATTAAATCAAAAATTCTTGCTAAGTGTGATTTGTAAATCTACCAAAGAAATTTTGCAAAATGATGTTAAAAACATCGCATCAAAACAAATATTTGCCAAATGACAAGCAATTTTATTAGTATTTGATTTTTGATATTGAGTTTATTAAAAGGTCTGATAATCTTTACTAGACTTCTTAACTCGAGAATTTTACAAAAAAGAAAATAAAGAACTTATAAGTCGATCTTTCAAAAGAATGAGAAAACGTTAAAAGAAGAAGTCTTAAAGACTACTTCGATTGATGAACAGCTCAGGACTGATGCATACGAACTAGCAGTAAAATCTGTCTCGACAAAAGAATACGTATACCCATATATTTCAATATCTACCATATGGGTATCTCCCGTAGAGAAAAAATATATACATTTGTTAGCTGAAAAGGTTATGACCTTCTATTTGAAAAAACTTCATGGATTTCTACCTTTATCCATAGAATTTTAATTATTATCAAGAAATATTGACCTACACAGGTTCTGTTCAGTTAGAATCCACCATAAGAACAGATGGAGAGTGGGTTCTTTCGAAAGCCTCTATAATTAAAATAATTTCCTCAGAACAAGACTTATACAAGTCTAAAGAATTAACAACAAGGTCAAAAAATCCTTATAGGAATAAACTGATTTTGAATTACTTTGACTATGTCAAAGCATGAGATTTAACTTTTTCTTATGAAAATAGACAGATAAAACACAGTTGATTTATTCAATTCAAAACTTAGAAAACCACTAATATTCTAAATTGGTTGGTTTTCAAATTTTGCTAAATAAACAGTTTCTTATTTTTGTAAATATACACCCGTCCTTCTTCTCCAGGCAGCACTCATCGCGTCCTTCTTCTTCAGGCAGCAGGCGACATCTCGCGACCTTTAAATTTTAGGCGTTCACTCAAGTGCTTGTTTTCCAATGTATTGTTTTAGGCACACGACCTTCTGATTTCAGGCACACGATCTTCAGAATCCATATGACTTTGATTGTACATCAGGTACGGCCTTTAGATGTCAAGCAATGCAATGTGTTATTATTGATTAAATCTATTCTATTTTTCATTGTATGTTCCATAGATTTTTTTTAATCAGTAATTTTATTTGAATTTGTAGGTTTGTTCTTGTAGTAGCTTTTCTCCTTGGCTCGGCCAATTCATGATTGAAGGATGATTGAAGAAGTTGCAAGACGCAGTGATAGTGAAGAGGTGTGCATGTATTTTGATATTTGGTACATAGCCATCGGGTCTGACCTAGTGCTTTGTTTCATATAAATGAAACAGTAAACATGTGCATCTTCTCACATAAGAATCTATACTCTAGCTCCCTCAACATAATTTAATCTACACGTACCAACTCACCACGCCTATAAAAGCCATGCAGAGTTGCAAGCGACCTCACATATCAACCCACTGCAACCATCTCTATACTTATATACGAAGAACAGTGCTTCCAAACATGTTTTCTCTAACCGAAGAACAAATCAAGTTAATCAGAGAAAAACTGGCTGAATCATTCGATTGTCTCTATTCGGCAAAGACGAAGCTAGCCATTTACTAAGTAGAGTGAATGAGTTGGAGTCTATGAATTACATTGCTCCATTCCCAGAGATTTTTTCTTTCTTGAAGGAGGTCAGAACTCTGCAGTCCGAATACTTGATAGGTGCTTGGTTCAACACGCAATAGAGGGCGTTCAAACTGAACATGGAACTGGATTTGGTGAAACGGATGGACGGAACAAAACGCATTTCTAGGTGTCTGTAACGTATGTTGTTTTCATGTTTTGTTAAAAATTTAGAATCATACTAAGTTTGAAGAAGCACTTGTACTTGAATTTCCTCTATCTTTCTAAAGTTGAATTTTGGTCTTAACTCAAGAATTTTTTTGGTGTCATTACTCCTTGTGCTCATTATTAAAATACAAGCTGTTCTCTGTTTAAATGGATTCTTTCATTTTGAAGTGAAGAACTTCATGTAATCATTAAACACCTTACTACAGACATGAATTCCTTAAATGGTAAAATAAGTCATGCTACTGGTAATGCAATACATTTACCCTAATATAAAAATATATTATGCTTAATTTATGAAAAGATTGATGTCATTATGATCTTAGCAAAGGCTGGGTTTCATCGTCAGTTTTAGTCCAAGTTGGATACATTAATGCTTATCCTTCTGAGTAAACACTACTTAGGCTTTTTTTTATATATTTTTTTTATTTTTTATTTTTTATATATGTGCAAGTTATGCAATTATTTATATCTCCAGGTACAGTGGATACTGTGGATTGTTTGAAAGAATTAAATTGGATACCACCATTCTTAGTTGCAATTGAAATTGGCCACAGTGTCACCATCGCTCCAGTCTCTAATTAGCGCCACCACATCCTCCATCTTCTTTACTGCCCGATCGTCGGAAATTAACGTGAGTAATTAACTGTTTTGTTATTATGTTTGATTTCATTAAATTAATTGAGCCATGGTAACTTTTGATTCTCTGATTTATGAATTATGAAGTTTTTTGATTTCAATTGATATATTGGATTAATTTGTGACAAATAAAATCCAGCGACTGCTCTCTGGTTTGAATAAACCATAATTCCATAGGTAGAATAGTTGAATAATTTTTATGAGTAGACTAGCTGAATAAATTTGTTTGCGTATTTGGTTATGTAACTTCCATTAAAATAGTATGGTAAGGATTGCCTTGCCATTGCCAACACAGACATGAAGATTGCTAAGGCTGAGCTTGCTCCTCTCCATTTTTGATTAAACTTAATGAACTGCGAAGATACTTTTGTTTACTAAAACATTTTTATGCACTTTTGGTTAAATTGATGTTTAAAAGTGTTGCAACTCTACTTGAACTTGAGTTATATTTTTTGACTTAATCAATTTTAAACAAGTATTTAGAAACCTGTAAATGCAGAAGTCGCAACTTTTAATAGATTCAACCATTATTTGTAACAAGACAAGACAAGTTGGAAAGATGATTTTGCATGCTAAAACTTTATTTTATACACTTACACAAATTTCAAAGTTTTATACCTCAAACGTTTTGAACAAACAGACTTAGGTGTTGTTCAGAGCCAAAGATTGGTCCGTTTCCCGTTAGGGACGCGTCCGACACCACAATGGAGTTAATCTCGTTTCCAGCTCCGTTGTGTCAATGGTGGAGAAATGTACGTTGACGTCGGACGCGTCTAAAATTATTGGTACCAATAGCGGTTGATTTCTTTTTCTTTCCATTATCTCATTTAAATATTCCGCTCAAATACTACATCCGTAGTCTCAAACGTATGCTCCGTTCACTCAAATGATCCGCTCAAATGTCCCGTTCAAATATCACGTTACTGTTTCCTGAAAATGCACCCTTATGTTAGTTGTACAAAGCTAGTTGGGACCTACTTGGACTGAAAAATTGTTTGGTCCCAAATATTTATATTTTGGTGCGCCCAATCAATCAAAACACAAAGTTTTTTATAAATTTTCCAAAGGGCCCTTTACTAAAAGAGTTAGAGAAAAGGTACTTATTTGTGAAAAAATCATTTGTGTTAATTGGCTGGACACACCGGAACATAGAAAGTTGGGAACAAGTGATCTCCTTCAACTTCAGTTGGTTAATGTCAATTACTCTGAATGATTTTCTTTAGGAAGGAGTTACCTATATTGAGAAATAATCATCTGGTCTCATTTTTCGGTGTTCCGATGGACCAACTAAATCTCCACCATTCATTTTATAATATTTTAAATAATTAAATAAAAGAAAAGAAAGAAAGCACTATGAAGATTCAATTGGTACACGAGGACAACGAAAATAGGACCAAAGAACTTGTACCCACCTATATTGGTTTATGGATTCAAAATATGAAGTATGTATACTTGAATGTGGTTATGACCGAACATTTACTACGGCAGCATTCACAATAATTTTTTGGTAACTTGAAGCTGGCGTCGCATCTGGTACGTCGAACGCGTCCTAGATGAGACTCACATTTTAGTTCGTTGGAGCAATCCATTGGATTTATAGCATCCACATCAACGATAATTTTCAAACATCTCTCCTCTAAACGGTAAAAGCACTCATATATAACCAACATTCTATATGTTTCCTCCCCACCATCAACAATCCAAAAATCCGAAATTTCAAACCAAAAATCCGCAAAAAGCAACCAGAGGAAATTGAAGAAATCTCGTTTTGAAATACCGAGTTCCGCCCCTATTTCAAATCCAAATCCAATGGGAGCCGGTGTAGAATCTGCTTCCCCCTCTATGAACTTCAAGAATATAATTGTTCATGTAAAGAAATTAAAAGAAATTCCACTTTCTAAAGCAATTTCACTTCTTAAGATACATGGGAATAGAGAAATATTCTTTTTTTTGGACGATGACGACATTCAGAATTGATTATGGTTAAAGCTGAAACGTTTGCAATGTAAAATCAAATACCAGCAGTTTGTGATGGCCTGTCCACCCGACTATTCACCGCCGGCCGGATTCTAGTTTTATTTTAATATATTTCGGTATATTTCTAGTTTTATTTGTATTTTTATTTCAATTTCTAGTGTTCGGTGAAAAACTGGTTTTTCTAATTGTAAATTTTCTACCATTTTATTATCTCAAATTTTATTTACATATAATTAAAACAAAATAAAACCATATTAAAAAAATACTTATTCATAATAAAAACAATTAAAATATTTCTTTCAAATACTCATTTCAACAAAAAACACATTCTTGTCTCGTCAAACGTTCTTACTTCGTGTTCTTTTCAAATTAAATACCCAATTCGAAATGCTTCTTCGTTTAACAAAAGAACGCACCCCTATGTGGACAAATACCATAACTTTAGAATTGGTTTTAAGCTGGGTGTAGAATTGGTTTGGGTATGGATTTTTGGTTATGTTATAATGTGTGTGTGTATATTTGGTAAAAAAAAATATTTAATTTTTTGATGAATAAGTTGTGGCAACAAATTTTTTTCCGAGAAATCATAGGGTTTAATCTAACTTGGTGTTCGGTTTAGATCCATATGTAGTTGAATTGGATAAACATGTTCCAAGTTCGAACCGGTAGACTTCAACCGAATTGGTTTTAGAGTGTAGTTTGGGTTTAACCGTATCCCCAATTTGTAAAAGATTTACTTTTGTCAAATGAGTACTAACTATCCATTAACTGCTTACTTTTCTCAAATAAGTTTTAATGATAAAGGATTTTATTTTGGTCAAACAAGCTTTTCGTCTATAAAAGATTGTATTTTTGGTGCATGAGTTTTGACAACAAATAAAATGGAAATGTACCACCCTCTCAAGTACTTCGTAAGATTTTCGTACCCTTAGAATGTCAATTGGTTATGACACCACTTTGATTTGAATATGATGTATAAAATATACTATCTCGTAAAGGTAATTGTATATCATTTGAAAATGATAGCTTTTAGAGCTTGACATATTTATCATATTACCACTTAACAACCATTATCAATCGCTACAAGTTAAAGTGGTACCGAAAAAACGATAATCAATTTGTTTGGTACGGTTTGTCGAACCACATGAAAATATACGGTACGATAATGGTAATTAAATATACTAAATATGTTAACTACCATGCCTACCATATACCTTAATCAATATATATGTATATCTATATATGTATAACATCACATTTAATGTATAATGGTATAATAGAAAATCTAGCAAAATATTAGTATGATACTAGATTAAATGCAATTTTTATCATATATTTTTCTAAATAATATGATTCAATATAATTTTTAGCTTCTTGCACAAAGTTTACTTGTACGTTTGACTATACAAAATAAAATCGATAAATAAACATATAATAAAAAATAACAACTTTAATATTTACTATTTTAACATGAAATAAAGTAAACAAATAAATATATACTTGTAAACGGTAAAAGTTATTACCGAAATCTATCAACCATTACCAAACGCAAACCGAATTATCGGTTTTCCGATTACTTTGATTGGTAATGGTATAATTTTTATATTACCATATAAATCGGTGTAATAATGGTTTTAAATATGAATTTTCGGTGCCGAGTAGAATCCAACCCTAATAGCTTTAATTGAGTTTTATACTAAAAGACATCATAAGGCACTAGTTTGCCTGAATTGACTCAACATGAGAAAAAGGTTAGATAGTTACCTCGTTGGTTTTATGTTGTTCATGATGGTATTTAAAAACATCTCAGGATTGGATGGTCAAAAGTTCAATCTTTCTCAAAAGTTTTATAGGCACGGCTTGAAGTGAAGACTTGGAAGTTTTTCTGTGTATGTTATCTTTTAGATACAAAGTGGAATATATCAAAATGTGAATCAGGTCACGTTGTAGAAAGCTATTAACGTATAATATATTTTTCCATTCAAACTATGTACTCTAGATAATTTTATATTTCAATATTTTTCTTGTGAATTTGTGATACTAATGTAATGACATCATGGTTTCGTATCTCGAATTCTATTTTAATCCTTACCTAAATATGCTAACTACCATCCTTTTACATCTTCAAAAATTAATTAGACTAAAATGTCATCAGTTGAATATTATCATTCTTGATTGTTTTCGACTAATACATAGAGCATCTTACGTGGATTATGAAATAAACAAGTAGTGTAAGCACGTGATTTAGACACCGGCCACCACGTGCTTGCTCTACAAAGTTAAAAGGCTTAGCTTGTGTGTTCTACAAGTTTAAAATGGTTACCTAAATGCTTTATGTGGTGGTGTCCATTTTAGTCCGATTAACTTTTAAAGTGTTTTTCCAACAGCGGCGGTTCCGTTAGCGGTTTGTGTCTCTCTCTCTTCTTCTTCTTTTTTTTTTTTTTTTTTTTTTTAAGGCTCTCCAGCTAAGCTATACCCTCGGTTATAACTAAGAAACAAAGCTTCTGCTGCGAACGAGAGCTGTTTAAACCAGGTTATTGCATGCACGTAAAATGAATGTTGTCTCATGACAAATGAATCAAGTGTTTTAAAGACCAATATACAAGGCTTTCTTATAATATGTACGCCTGATAGCCTCAAACATTGCAAAGAGGTATTCATCTCAACCACAACGATGTAATCATGTAAACATTTGATGGATATATGCACAAGAAACATTAATAATCCATGTTATGAATGCAGTTTTATATGTATTTATGACTTCAATTTAAGCAACTACTTTTGTTTCTATTAATAAACAGCTGTGAGATGGGCCCTTAATTGTATTCACAATGTTGGCCCATCACAAGAGCACCGTAGCATAACGATGGGAAATAACTTCAGTTATCCAAGACTTGTTTCATTTACGCAGCCCACATGCTAGAAGAACTCATCAAAACCCAAATGATGAAAATAGTTGTTCTCCGAATCTTGCTGCTCTTTCTAATGCTTCAAAGTAGGGATGTCAATGGATACCCGAAAAATTCGAAATCCGTCCGCATCCGCATTCGAAAAGCGGATAAATATCTGATATTCGAAAAAAACGGATGCGGATACGAAGACATCCCCATCCGAAAATTATCCGTCCGGTTTTTGTTAAGATTATAGTTCAAATTATGTGTATTTTAGTGCAGTGAAAGATATTTGTTTATTATTATTGTATTAGTAGTTTATATTATATGCACTTAATGCTTTTTAACTCCTCGAAGCTATTTATTATCATCATATTTGTTAGTTTTTAACACTTTTATAATCAATGGGATTGGAAATTGTTTATGTTAACTAAAATTTTCTTTTTATAATTCTTGATCTATCAGTCTCTAACGGATAGGATAATTATTTGATATCCATCCGTATTCGTGGATACAGATATCCGATATTCGAAAATGATTTCGGATGCGAATGCGGATATGGCATTATCCGCATCCGAAAGCATCCATTGACAGACCTACTTCCAAGTAGATATTTTCATATGCGGATCATTATACGAAATCAATTTCGAATATCGGATATCGGCATCCGGGGATACATACGTAAATAGAAAATCACAATTAATTTTTTTTGATTTAACATTTTTTTTCCAATCTCATTGATTCTAAAAGTATATAAAATAAACAAATGTGATGTTAAATAGTTTTGAATAGTTCATATGCATTAAATTCATATAATATATAATACATACTATTTACTTAATAAACAATAAATACATATATTTCATAAATTACTAAAAAACACATAAACTATAATTTTGGAAAAAATCGAATAGATAATTTTCGAATGCAGACGTTTTTGTATCCGCATACGTATTCGTTTTTCTGATGTAGGATATTTATCATTTGTTCGGATACAGATGCAGTTTGGAGTTTTCAGGTAGCTATTGACTGGCTCGCTTCCAAAATTGAAGTGCGAATTTTGATCACAATGTTGTGATAATAACAATACATAGGTAACCACCCTGTAGAGCTAGATCAGGTTGGCCGTGCTTTGACTTAGAAACGAAACTCGGTACGATTATGTTGTTCGCTCTCAAGGAAAACACGCTAGTTTTTAAACTTGCGTACTCAATCTCATAAAATTTGAAGAAGTCTGAAAAACCACTTGCCTATAGGGTTGTAAATTTTGTACGATTGTTCGATGTTCGGTTTGGTCCGAGGCCGTAAGGCATCCGATCCGTGTCCATACGATTCTCATTTAGGACACGAATAAGGACAAGAAAAAAATGTACGAAAGTATATTCGTTCAGAAATGCCTGATACTTTTCTGTTGTTCTAACATTGTCCAACTTGTACGAACAATGTTGGAGCTTAATGTTTGTCCAGTCTGTGCCCGTCCGAATATCTTATAGGATAAGACTAGGACACAACATCGTCCGGTCCGACCCGTTTACACCCCAACTTGCCAAGGAGATTTTGAGTATTTTGAAGGATGAACATGTTGGAACTAGGCCGGCCCGGAAAGGAAAATATGGATGGATTTCAAAAAATTTACCTTATTGGATCTTTATCGGGCCTATATAATCTAAATTATCTAGAACATTTATAAATTTAATTTAAATAAAATCATGTATTTCATTTAAATTTATAAATTGTTATTTGAAATTTATTTGATTTATTTTCACTTTTTACGTAAGCATACATATGTATATGTGTGCACATGTGTAACATGATATTCCGTGTAACGTATAACATGTCCGTATATAGGTGTTGGGATTCACATCGCAACTTACACATTAGCTCAACTTATATGTATTTTATATTGTCCAAATATGTGCATATATACTTATAGTTAATATATATAAATATCCAAGTAATTACAAGTGTGTGTGTGTGAATGTTGTGAATACTATTACAGATATATATGTATATATATAATATATTATAATATCAAATAAATATACATATGTACATATAAAATTATAAGTTTAAAGAAATATTTTTTTCAATATATGAATTATTAAAGTAAAATAATTATGTGTGTATACATATGAATATGTGTGCATGTACCTATATATATATACATATAAATATAATAATTAAAGGTATATTTGAATTATAATAAATTATATATATATAATTTTTATTTTAACATTCCAGATCGAAATACATAATAGATCCGAATTTATTATAATTTTACTATGTTAATATATATTTATTATGAATTAATTAGTCAAACTATCATAAACAAATAATATAAAATAATTACATAATAAAATATCAACTTTTAAATTTTCAGAAAATCAAGAATAGTATTATTTTAAGGGTTACTAAATTTTTTCAGATTTTAATAAGTGAAAATTATATTTTTATTAATTAAATACTATTCGGCAAATTTAAAATAATTTTAAAAAATATATCAACATGTTGGAAAAAAAACTAAAATTTTAATCAAGAGCTTCTGTAGTGGTAAAATAATTTTATAAAATTTAAAATTTAATTTTTAAAACAAGATTTATTTTATATGAATTTATTAAATCTTATAGTGATTAAATAACAATAATAAAATATTCAATAATTTTAGAAAAATTATTTTTGGTTACTAAAATTCATAATTAATATAAACATACATTGGAAAATTAGTAGATCAAATTTTATATAATATACATGTGTATATACTTTGATATAAATTATATAAATTGATTAATTTACATATTAATACACAGACACACACAAAAAATATCAAAATAAAATAAAATAATTCAGCATGGAACATCACATTATTAGTAATCTATACATACATATATATATATATATATTAAAATTATGCACATAACCAATCATTATTGTGATAACATCATTACCTATAGGAGTCTCATATAACTGACAATGCTGTAACAATATATATATATATATACAAGTATGGTGGCACGTCCGTTGGACGTGTGCGAAGAAGGAAGTGACGTATTTTGTCTTTATTACAATTATGATACAGTGAGAGATTATAGTAATTTTTTCGTTAATTACGAGGAAAAAGAGGAAGATGATATGACAAATAAACAGAAATAAGGTGTTGTAAGAAAGACGGTAGGTAAACCCGATAATGATGAAGCACCTTTGTAGGAGTTCTCTGGCACGTGCGATGCACGTGCACGTGTGCAGGAGGAATTGGTATTATAAAACATTGTTTGTTAGTTTTTTTTGTCACCTTACGAAATGACATTGTATGTGATGTTGCATTTTTTTTGTTTGAGAATGTGTTATTTAGATGCAGTTGATGATGATGTGTTGTAGGGAAAAACCATTTGTTGTTGTAGTAGCAGATTACTTGTTGGTGTATGTACAATAGAAAATAAGGAGTCATACAGGTAGAGAAACGTGTAGACGGAAATCAAATTATGTATATAAGTATACTGCATAAGGCAAAGCAGTTGTAAAAGCTATTTTATTTGCAAAGTACAGATGGATAAAATATGCAGCATAACATGGAATTGATTAACTGTTGTAGTTATACATAGAGTAATCAGTTCTGCGAACGTTCTACAAGATAGCGCTCAACGGCTCGATCACACTCTTCGATCTGCAGGAGAAAGTTAAAGGGGTTGAAAGTTAGACGATTAATATATGTATGCACAAATATGCGGATGTGTTGAAGTGTAGGGTAGTATGTGTAGCATACCACTTCGGGAGTGAAGAAATCATCCCAATTACCGTCTGTCGGGTAAGGTGCATGGGGATGATGGTCGGTAGGGATTTGTAGTTGATTCGAAGATGCAGACGCTTCCTTCAAGTCCATTTGTTTCTGCGAACTCTTTTTTGTTGGTACGTACGATTAAATATGTTGTAGTCGTTTTGCGATGGTACCATTGTCTGAATCGTGCTGTTGAGCAGGAGGCGGTGGGAAGGAAGCAGAAGAAGCAGTTATTTTAGTAGGCAGAGGTTGAAGAAGCTTTGTTGAACAGGTGCATTTGCGTTTAATCCTTTCTGTGGAAAGGTTCACTGCACTCTCTTGAGTGGATGTTGAACATTTGGTCTGCATTGAAGGAAGTCGGTAGTGAGTTAGAAGGAAACGAAATACAAAAAAAAGTAGTGCCATAACAGTGAACAGCTGTATTTGAAAAAGGCGGATGGTGTTACCTTTGTCATTGAAGGAGCAGACTGTATTAAGCAGATAGTAAAAGTGTAGGGAGTTGAGGAGTTTATAAGTTGGTGGGGATGTGAGGCGGTAAGTGGAAGAGGAGAACATGTGAGGGAATGAGGTAGTTGCTGGAAAAGTTGAATCAGTATTATTCGGCAAATGGGGTTGGGATTATGGTGAAATGGATGTGAGGAAAACACGTAAGTGGGTAGGAAATGGAAAACGCTGTATGATAGGGGGAAAAATTGCTGTAGAACAGGACGTTACATGTATGTGTGTGCGTGGCAGTACTTGCGTGCAAGGTGATGTGTAAAAACTTGCGTGAAAAACACAGCAAGGTGCTGTATAAGTACTTGCGTGCAGGAAGAGTAAAGATGTCCATCTTTAATAAAGTAATCTGTAGCATAGTGTGCGTAGTGCAGTGTATTTTATAAGTGAGCGGAAAAAAAAATCTTTGTAAAATAGTTTTTTATTATGTTTGACTGTGTGTACAAACTGTGCATCGAACCATGTCTTGTGAATGGGTACCACGTACAGTGGAAGGAAACTTTATTGAAAGCATGTTAAGCAAATACATTGGCTGGCTGTCAGAAAATTGCAGAAGTAGTACAATAGGACATTGTGAATGTGAAGTGCATTATCTTGGTACTGCAGAACTTAAAACTTATGGATAAAACATATCAATGTACGGAATTAAACATGTTTGCAGTGAAATTAAGTTGTCCATCTTCTGTCCATTGATTCCGTAATCTTATTTTTTTCTGTACTGTTTGTTGTTGGAGGACAGTTTCCCACGTAATAGAAATATGGGAAACATATGATACGTATTCTGCAGTGTATCTATATATATACAAATGGTTAGTAATTGAGTACTGTTGCTTTTTTGTTTGAATGCGTTTGCTGTTAACTATTTTAATATGCATGTATATAACGTGAACGAAGGTTATTACGAATATTTTGCAGAAAATAGTAAGTTGAGAATGGGAAATTGAAAACACGATGCAACAATATGGTAATGAAAAAGCAAACTGTAACGACCCAGAATTTTTGATAATTAAAATTCGAATATTTAATTGATTTTAAATATTAATAAGTAGAATTAATAAGTCGGATAATTTAAAATTCGAATATTGAGTTTAATTGGATAATTAAATCAATAATTTAATAGTGAAATTCCAGAATTAATTGAAATCTGGATTGAATATGATTTTAAATGATTTGTAAAATTTTGTTTAATCATACTGAAGTTATAGAAAGGTTATAGAACTTTCAGAATCGAATTTAGAGTTAAATTGTGAAAATTGAATATTTTAATATTTAATTATCGACTGTAAAAATAGCCAATTTTCGAACAGTCTCAGAATTGAACGAGACCAGTTCCATTGGATCCGTAATAGTTAGTTATTATCGGATTTCAATTTTCGTAGCAATCGAAGTTGTCGTTTGACCGTGGCAGCTCGAAACGCATCGATATCATTTTAATTTAAATCGTCAAGTTAAAAATAGTCATTTTTCAAACGGTCTCGGATTTCGACGAAACCAGTTTCATCGGATCCGTAATGTGATATTATTGTAAGATTTCAAATTTCGTAATTTTTGGATTTACCGTTTGTCCGGTACAAATTAAAACGCCTCGAAATCGATTTAAATCGGTTTAATTTAAATTGATCGTTTTTCTCCGTATCTCGCACAGATGTCCGAATTAGCTTTCGAAACCTGTTCCATTGTGTCCGGAACGCGGGGTAAACCCCAGAAACGTCAGTTTCGGCGCGTAAATCGGAGTTCGGAAAAGTCGGATAAATAGTGTCGTTCAAACTTCTATAAATAGGCCATTTTTCTTCACAAAATAAAAAGAAAAAAAAAGAGCTAGGGTTTTATGCAGCAGCCGCCTCTTATAAACGAACGGCCAGAAAACAATTTCATTTCCCCTCGATTATCTCCTTATCCACGCGTTTTTAGGCAACGATCTCAACTAGAGAATCGAAGAGGGTAGCGAGGCCGAGGTATTCAACGGCTATGATCGCCTGATTCGCAACAGGGAGGCCAGAAATCGACCGTGAGTGACGCGCGTTCAATCACGTTTCTCGAGGTGATAGGGCCACCGAGCTTGACCGGTTTTGGGCCGGAGGTGGAGCGCGCGTGGGGGGTTGAACTGGTGGTGGTTGATCATCATGTAGGCGAGTGTATTGCGTGCGAAAATGGAGGGCTAGGGCCGGCTTTGGGTTCTCGTACGCGATCATTACCTGGGGGAGAAGAAGTTGGGGTCGGTCTGGATCCAAGCAAGGAGAAACGAACGGCTCTGATGTAGGGGGGTTTAAAAATAAAAATAAAGTGTTATTTAATTTGTATTTAAATTCGTTCAATGTTTAAAATTGCATATCTTTTTGCTGCGAGGTCGGAAAATTACGAAACGAAAAGCGTTGTCTTCGTTTCGTCGAGCACTTCGCTGTGCAACTGAATTGGAGCCAATTGGAGCTAGTGTAAATTTTGGATGAAATCAAACGTCTGTTTATTTTATTCGAAATAAACGCTGAAATCAGAATTAAAATCAAGGTGAGATCTTCTCACTCAAATCGAATGTGGAATTTTTGCAGTTATTATTGATTGATATGATTGCTATATTGGATGTGATATTAGATATTTTAGGATATATATCTATATATAGCAGTATATACATATTGGCATATGTATATATTGGATTGATTGATTTCCCGCCTCGTATAGCGGATGAGACCCTATTGCGCCGTTAGTAAGCGGATTTTTATAAAACCTATATACCGCGATAATTCCGTACTGGAGCGGAATTGGTATTGTGCTAACATCTTTGGATGCAGGGAAACAGGTTGGAGGGATCCGACTGGATTCCTCACCAGTAGTTATTTATTTACAGATATTTTGATATATTCTGTTATCATATGATGATATATGATATTTGACTGTTGTGATGGACTGATTGGTGTTGTTGCATCATCGGATTCAGTTTTGAACTTTAAAAATGACGACTTTTAATTTAAAAGGATTTTTAAAGTGATTTTTGAAAATATACGTTTTATGGAATTTTTGAATCAATTTATAAACGTAAAATTTTAAAGTTATAAAAGTTATAATTTTTAGTGAAATATAACCGAAGTGTCATTTTTGAAATAAAAGTCGATTTATTTATAAAATGGTTTAAGTTGGGATTTTTGAATAACTATAAACGATTTGTATAGAAAGATTTATAAAAATTGATATTTTTGTAAAACAAAATATTGGACTTATAAAACGAATTTTTTATAAGTGTTAGAAAGAAGTATAAATGGATTTCATAAGTGAATGAAATTAATAGATTTATAACGTGAAGTTATAAAGTAAATAGATATTGTAGAATAAAAGATTTATAAGAAATTTACTTATAAATTCGACTTTTGCACTCAGATGGGATATAAATAGAAATTGCAAAATGAAATGATTTTGTAAGTTGAAATCGTTATAAAGTACAAATGTGATTTATAAACGTTGTTTTATAAATCCAAAATCACTTATTCTTATAAGTGAATTTTTGAAGTTAATAGAATGAGATTTATAAACCGGAGTTGTTATAGAAAATAGAAAATGGAATTTATAAACGTTGTTTTATAAATTCGAGATCAATTGGATTTGATAAATTAAATATAGAAAATTATCAAAGGAGATATATTCGCGATTTTGGATAGCGAATTATTATCGAAATAAAACGTGTAGAAAATAGTGAAATGTAAATAGTAAAGTATATTCACGATTTTGGATAGTGAATATATTGTTAAGTAAAATGAACTTGTTTTGGGAAAGCGATATTCCGGAAATGAAGTAATTGTTTTAAAAGATGTTTTTAAAACGTGATAAGTATCGAAATCATAGATTTCAACATTTATTGTTGAAATAGACGTTTTCGAGAAATAAGGAAATGATGGACTATAACACTGTTGTTATAGTAAATGATTTCCGAAAGGAAATGTTTTTAATGTAGTATTGGGATTTATATATCTATCTAAATTCGAATCCCTATACTAGTGATTTTGAGTCGTCGTAACGATGTTTTACGCAACATTCGTTTTGACTCAAATTGATGTTGTTATAGAGAATGATTTCCTTAAAGATTGAAATTTATACTTAATATTGATTTAAGTATATCGAATATTTTCAAATGTTGAAAATAAATGATTTGTGAAATACTTATTTTTAAATAAGTATGGAAATGCTTTTCCAATATGAAATGAACTGTTTTGAGATTTTATCTTCAAAGATAAAATGAAATGTGGAAATTGATTTGAAATTGTTTTCAAATGATTAAGTGTGGAAATTTTATATTTAGTAAAAGATATTTTGGAAGATAAAATAATTTGGAAAATTATTTGGAATCTGATGATGTTGCGCATCTTTATTGATAGTTAAATAACCGACTATCAATAATTACCTTGAATAGGTATTTGTTGTGAATTGGATGAATTTGAATGCCACACTTGTTTTTAAATAAACGCTCACTATTCGGGTTAGCCGGGAAAGGACCATGGGGTCGTATAACCCATTCCGAATATGTGATACGTCGTTATGAATTGCATTCGAAGACCGGTGTTGAAGACCGGATATTTTTGAAAACGGAAGGATTACCGTCGAGTTACTCTACATCGGCTGATCTCCGGTTTAGAGGTTTTATCACCCTTAGTGACGGGAAGTCCCGACGTGATTGAAAATTATCCGGATATGCAAGGGCTTCGTGAGAAGTGCCTTCGGTTCTGTTCGATCCCGGAACAGACTTGTATGGATTGTGTGTCTGACATTACACTTTGAGATATAAAGCTGATTTCTTTCAAATACATATCTGTTGGTGGCGGAGAATTTATTCTCTTAGCTTAACACCCTTCTCTGAGACGTACGAGCTCAGAGGTTATGTAGTTGAAATTTATCAGCGATATATCCCAATTTGGTAACATGGCATACTGAGTGTTGCTGTAAAATGATCAGTGTTTGATCATTTGTGATATGATCATTTGTTTGATCTTATATCTTAATGATCATAGGTTGATCATTTTGTTTGACCCGAAGCAGGGCTTTTTGAGAAAGCGTAGCTTTGTGGACGAGACTTCGTCGAGCCTCACACCCCGGAAATGGTCGAAACAGGAATGTTGCGGCAAGGTTATGAGGGTCGCGCCCTTTAGGGTATGTCATTTCCTTCTGGAAAGGGGTGGTATCATGGTATGGAGCCCAGATACTTACTCATGTGGATACACTTTCTTTATGATGTGTGATGTTGGATATCGAGCGCTCGGATAAAGGTCCCAAAGGACCGGGTGATGACATATTCGTGAGTTACCTGTTACAGGGGTAACCCGGCCTTGTTTGGCAGAGAGCAGTTTGTCTCTCGGGACGTCCAGCCAGAGGCGATCCTATTCGGCAGGAGGAAAGGAAGTTCCTTAGCCTGACCATTTGTTGGAAATCCATTTCTCCAATACGGAATTTGTACGGTTTTAGTTGTAGAACCTGCCATCTACTTATGGTGGCGCCCCACTGTTTAGATGGTAGCTATAGTAGGCATAGTTCGAAATGTCTATGCTGGCTAAGATTAATATTATACTTTCGAAATGTTTTCTGCACTATGCACTAATAATAATATCCAATGATTGGCGTAGTAAGCATCTTTGACTATCATAAGAAGAAATCTCCTCCAATTCTGCGTTTGCATTGTGTGTGTGGTGGGAGGTCTTATGGTAGTTTCATTTTCCAAAAGCATTGCGAATTTACTTTAAAAATATTCCTCTGTTTATTTTAAAAATAACTGTTTTACGATCTCACACCAGTCACCATGACTAACTCGGAGTTTATTGTTTCCCTTCTAAACTCTGGGTGCCCACCAATTTCCACACGGGCAGCCTAGAGTTATATTATTAGGATATTCTGGATATTCTGGAGCTTTGGAGATGAGCTGGATGGCGAGACGTAGTATTTGTATCTGATATATTTATTCCGCTGTGTATTCTGTATGAGGACAAGTTTATATAACTGTCCATTGTTGTATATTGACTCTGATGATTGATTTATGTATAAAATGATATAGTTCTTTGTTTTAAAGATTATTCATTTATCTATTATATATTGTTCCGCTGCGATATGTGAGATTCTGATATTGTTTCTGTTCTGATGTTGTTCTTTTGTTTCTTCTTTCTCTTTTCTTCTATCTTCTTCTTCTACCTCTTCTTTTAAAACCCTAATGGTTCGGTTTTTCGTTCACCTTGAGTAAATAGATGGAGATTAGTGTCTATTCAAGGGGTACGGAAAAGCGGGCTATTACACAAACAGAGCTGTGCAATATATTAATGTAATAGGTGAAACATTAAACAGTCAGTAATTCGAAACAGAGCACAGAGCGTGGTAATGATATGGGTATGTTAAAATATTAAAAAGGTTTACATGTAAATAACTGCCGAGTACAAATGACGTAGTCTGTAATTCAACTTCAGTTTTGGCAACGGTAATCTGCTTTCATCGGGCTGAACAGCTGGAATATAATCGAAACGGGTAAATGTTGAATGGAATGATCAGATCATCCAACGTTACCACCTTTTCATACGTTCTCCATTCAGCTGGGCACCTTATGGGTCTTTCACATGAATGTCTGAAAGAATAAAGGTAAGGTGATTAATGATTTTATATTGTTGAGGAGTTTGTCGCTGGGAGTAGATAAAAATTGAACCTGAAAAGACAAATAGGTTCCATAACTTGCACAGGTAGAACAACTTCAGTGGACAGTCATGCCCACTCTGTCCATTTGCATGTGAGTATAATGTTTTTTGGTAGTTACCTATGTTTGACGAACATGTAGTACAATTGCAGTTAATGATAAAAGTGGGAATAAATGCATGAGGCCAAAAACAGTTCAAGTTGACTACTGTTAGTTATCAGAGCTATTTGGAAATCTAAAGCATAAAAACAGTAATATGTTTTGATTCATCGTAACAATAAATGCATGAGGCCAAAAACAGTTCAAGTTGACAGCTGTTAGTTATCAGAGCTATTGGGAATTGTACATTTTACAAATGGCTTACTTGATATTAGATCCCAGCACAAATGGGCACTCCAAAGGCGATAGTTGTTAAAAACTTTGTCCAATAGGTCCTTTACTGTATCATCGTCCAACTGAAATAACATATGTAGTGTTAGCACTACTTGTAGCATCTCCTATACTTTTAATTATACAAAACTTCGTATTGGCAAAATGGAGAACAATGTGAAATAGGGTACGCAACCACTATTTAATCAATCAGTTCGGAAAGCACAACAATATTGGCTCTCATTTTGGCAAATGAGATTTTCCATTTACAAATTGGAAGCTCAAAATTAGAATCTATGCTCTGACAAAGTAATAAACAGTTGACGAACCTATTACTTAGTGGGTAGAAACGTCTTTGTGCAGAAAACTGATGTATACACATTAATTTATCATAGGTATATGATCTAAAGGTACCTATATTACGATAACATATGTGTGCAATGAGAGCCTGACGATGTCAAATTAAGAACATCAAGCATAGAGACATAAAGTTCAACTGCAAACTTAAAAAAATAACAGTTTGGTATCAAAGCCGAGGATAAAATTCTAAGAATTCAAAATGTCAAAACTGTGTTTTTCATCTTGAAACTCATATAATAGATGCTCTGCGTCGTCAACATATTAAGTTACTACTTTAGGTAAACAAAATCTGATTTAGTGTTAGTTTACAAAAAATAACTTTATAAAGAACACAACTTAAAGAACATGTGAATGTAAAATAATGAAAAATATGGGTAATATCTTACGGTTGGGTATGTGGCTCAGTAGTTGTCCTGGTTGTACAGAAAAGTTACGCGTGTAGGTGGAATGAGTGTAGCGTGTACCGTGTGAGTAGGAAAATCATATTGATGAAGTAGTTGAGGAGGTAAGTGGAATTAATTGAAGGCGGCATGAGAGGGAAAAAAGCAATATGTTTTAACTGTTCATTCGGAAGGACGTATGTGCCAGTTTGGGACACGAAATTTTAAAAGGAAGAACACTTTATGAAACAGTGATTAACCAAAATTTATTGTTCCAAGCAAGTAAATAAAGTGGTAACCTCAGAAATTGAAAAATTGTTGGTTTTACTGTCTTAACTTACTGTGCAGAATGGTAGGTAAATAATGCAGATAAAGTATCAGTGTTAAGTGTTGGTTTTACTGTCTTAACTTAGTGTGCAGAATAGTGGGTAAATAATGGTAATAAAGTATCAGTCTATTGGGTGCAGGTGGTGTAGTTAAATGGATCCATACCATGATCTTTTGAGGGTCGTAGAAGACATTTTGTTCAGGTTTATCCATTGTCCGTGTAGAAGATAAAGTAAGTCATCCCTGCAGAAAAAACAAAAGACAGAAAACTGTGTTAGAGGGAAAAAAAATTTGGCAGCAATTGCAGCATATGAAATAGCGATTGATCAAATTTAATGTTGCACTGAAATAAAGAAAGTGATAAATTCAGAAATGAAATAAGGCTTGCTATTACTGTGTGTAATTATTGTTGACAATTTTAGTGAAATGAGATTAGTAAATTATCAACGAAATGGAGGACGATACGGTAGATAAGTGGATGCATACCAATTAGTTTTCAGAGGCGGGGAAGACATTTGTACCATCTTTATGCTTTGTCCTTGTAGAAGACCAATTAAATCATGCTTGCAGAGGAAATAAAAACAGAACATTGTGTTAGGTGAACGATGTGTATAATGTGTAAAATTTGGAAGCTTACAGTTTGACCACTTACATTTTGTGTAATTCAGCTCAATTGGGAGGAGTGAGTGAAATTTTGGGGTGGAAAACAACATTGGTGTAGCAGGATTGATTGGTGAAGTTTGTATCTCTATACTCCCGGTGATATTTTGGGTTGAGCACTTACCCCCCTCGCTCGAGCTCGAAGATTCAACCCAAATTGCAGTTGCCAAGTAAATCAGCAGCAGTTGTTATGCAGGAAAGAGCAAACGAAATTGGTAGTAGGTAGAAAAGCAGAATAGTGCAACGGTTGGAAAGTCATATGTTAAATGCAAAGGCTGAGAACAGTATTTATACGACGGACAAATGGTGTGAGGGGGTATGATGAGAAGAATGATGGGCAGTTTTATTACAATGTTTGTGTATTATTTGCAGTTGGAATGTAAAAGCATGGTAAACAGTGGAGGTTATTGTTTGGAAAATAAAAAAAGATGGATTGTAAGTTAGGACGTAGTAAGTGCAGCAGCGGGGTTGGAAGAGGTGGTGAGGGTGAATGTAGGAGTGTATGGACGGGTGGTTGAAAAGTGGAGTCGGTAAGATGTCCTCAGGGGACATTCATAATTTGAGAGCACATTTGCAAGACATCGTGGTAAACAACATTTCGAGTATGTGTTGCAGTACTCCGTCGAAGGTCTCCGTTTCGAACCAAATTTTTTGTTGTGCTACCTGAAATCCCACGGGATAAAGCGACGTAAAGTTGGCCATGACTGAAAACATGGTTGGGAAGATAAATTCCAACATGTGGGATGGTTTGCCCCTGGGATTTGTTTATTGTTAATGCAAAGGCAAGCCTAACTGGGAATTGTTTACGGGTAAGGTTGAATGGTAGCTTTATGTTTTCAGAAGGCTTTAACGGTATACGGGGAATAAATACACGTGTACCCCGAAATTGACCGAAAGAAATTTCAGCGTCTATAAGGTTTCGATGGAAGACACGGCAGATTAGTCTCATTCCATTACATAGTCCAATTCGGGGATCAAGGTTTCGTAGTAACATTATTGGACATCCTTGCTTCAGAGTCAACTTATGAGGTGGCATACCACCTGGGTTAAGCGAGTTCAGGAACTCATTTTGATATAAGTTTGACGGGTCGTCTTCTATTTTGTCAAAAGAGTAGTAAATGTGTTGTTCTCCAGGAAATTGATTTATTATCAAATTATTAACTTCATCTGCAGTTTCATTTGTTGGTGATAATATCGCTCTACTCAGCATGTACTTTGTATTGCTAAAATTATCAATTAATGCGGGGAAGATTTCGTTAATCAAACAGTGTAACGAAGTTGGACCGTCCCATCGCACGACAATATGCGATGGTAGTTTGATCATGTCGTCGTGTACGGTGGGTTCAGTACCATTTCCTATGCGCAGAACAAAGTCAGCGTAACTTTGGTCAGCTCGTGCCCTCATATTTTTTGTTAGTTGAAATACTTTAACAGTTGACCATAAATATGAACGAACTATACATGCATCAGATGTTTGATCTCTAGTCCCCCCCCGGAACAACCGGTAAAACTTGACGAAAATCACCGCCTAATATCATAATTTTACCTCCAAATGGAGCATCGGCAATGGTCAAGTCTCGTAATGTTCTGTCTAAAGCTTCGAACACGTGACGGTGAGCCATGGTTGCTTCGTCCCATAGTAGAACGGTTGCCGCGGATAGAAGTTTTGCAGTATCAGACTGTTTGGCAATATGACAGGTGGACGAAGAGTGTAAGTTAATAGGAATTTTAAATCGTGAGTGTGTTGTTCTACCACCGGGTAACGCAATAGAAGCGATTCCAGAAGTAGCTGTAGCAAGTACGATAAGACCTCGGTTTCGTAGATGAGCTAAAATTGCTTTGTATAGAAAAGTTTTTCCCGTCCCTCCAGGGCCGTCGATGAAATAAATTGAGCTGCTTTTCGAATCCAACGTAACCATGATTGCGTCAAAAGCTTTTTTTTGTTCAGTGGTTAACTTATTTATTGCTTGTAAATCAGACGATGTTATTTCTATGGACTGTTCTTCCAAAAGAAGCGTCGAATTGTTGTATTCGTCAGTTGAATGCAGGGAGTTATGGGGTAAATCATAATCAAATATGGTTCTATTATACTGTTTTAGAAGGTTGTTAAGATCAAAAAGACATCGACCAACTAAATATGTAGCAGAAAGTGAGGCAGAAGAAGTGGATAGGTAATCTTCAGTTAGAAACGGCCAAAATTCATCCCATAGGTCACGTACAACATAGGGTTCGCAGTAGACTAAAATGGTAACAAATAATCGCCTTAAAGCAAGAGGCATATGGGTGTTCGAAGCATCAGTTAAACAATCCTTAATACTATTATCGTTTTCTAGCAATCCTTGGTGTTCGGCTGCCTCTTTGAAGGTACTGTAAACAGTTTCGTTGACCGTGCGTAAGTGTTCGAAAGAAAGTGGTCCTGGAATATGATTCAGTAATAGTCGTAAGTAGTAGCGATCACCTTCGGTTGGTGGTACGGTGTATAGCCGACCAATTACTTTACGCTATATTTGTCTATGTACCCATTGTTTTTGTTCATTGTTCCACCAATACTTTTCGGGGAATTCGTGGTAAAGGTACTGGCGTGCGTCCTCGTCTGTTAAGTTTTTGTAAAAAAATTCGGTAAGCATAGTTTTTGTTCTGTGTTCATCAGCTACAATAGATTGTAAGCTTTCATCTGAGTTAAATTGAATATGTTGCTTGTTAGGTAGATGTATTTGTAGTCCTATTACTGACGGAGACATGCTACTAAGTTGGAACTTAAATATCCGCCATAGGGACTCTGGTGCGCAGATCCATCTGGCATTAACGAATTGAGAAATTTCATCAATGGCGGATGATGAAGAAGACACGCTTACCTGCACTTGCCTGCAATATAGTACATAATTTTCTTGTCACGATATGATGAAAACATGTTACAGTGTAAGAATACTCGAGGCTAAGAGTTGAGATTAGAACACAACCCAGTTTTGGCAGTAAACGTAATATTTCCCTAACTTTTTTTTACCTGAACAATTTTAACATATTTGTCAACTCAGATGCTTTGGTGAGGTTTAGCTCGTTTCTGGCTAACAATGGTTAATTTACATTCAATTTTTGAAGGAAATTTTGATGCAAAATTGGATTTTGACATGAAACATGTCCATATAAACTTGAATGCTTTGAGACCAATGCACACTTTTTAGAGGTTCTTGTGAATAAAAGATAAACTTGTTGGAAAAGTACTGTAATTATGATGGACACACCTATGTTGGGGGTTTCTTAGCTAAAATATTTCTTAATGCCCCTATTTTATCCTACTCTGGATAATACTATTTTAGTATTTTACTATATTGCAAAAATCCATCTAGCCACCTATATCAAAGCTAAGTATACGTGTCAAGCCTTATAAATTATTATACATGCATAAAGTAAGTAATACGGCATACAGACAACATTTGTTATGAAGCATATAAAGAGTTTAATTGTCATATACAAAAGCATACATAAATTTAGCTCGTTTCTAGCTAACAATGGTTAATTTACATTCAATTTTTGAAGGAAATTTAGATGCAAAATTGGATTTTGACATGAAACATGTCCATATAAACTTGAATGCTTTGAGACCAATGCACACTTTTTAGAGTTTTTTGTGAATAAAAGATAAAACTTTTTTGGAAAACCACTGTAATTATGATGGACACACCTATGTTGGGGGTTTCGTAGCTAAAATATTTCTTAACCGTCCCAGCAAAAACTGGATGTATAGAGTTCAAAAGAAGTTAACTGTTATAGTAGGTTTAGGTATGGTAATAGCCTATTAATTCATGTATGCTAAATTCCCATTTACTGATACAATGAACACTGAGTAGTAGTATATCAAAGACAGTATAAAACAAAGTCATGTCAACTTGCAGAGCTTACCACAGTAATAGACAAATGGACAGCCTTCGACGTTGTACTGAAGACTTGTACAGGTCTTCATTTGCATGATTCTTCAGTTGGTTTTGCCTATTCCCTGTTCGACCAATTAAAAACTAAGGTTAGAGCCCAATGGTCTCAATGTTAAGTTGCATTTAATTTCTTTCACTTCTCAACAAAACAAAGGGTAAATCCAATGAAAAAAAATTCTCAGAGTGTCAGCTGTAATTGATACACCACTTTTGACTACACTACCATTTGATCTCTTTCACTTGTAAAAAGCAATTCTCAATGTTTTATGTTTGCAAGCTTCTGTAGAGTTTCAAAATATGCACAGTATTAAAATATATAACCACATCACTATGTACAATCTAACGTAAACTGCAGTTTAAGTGTGTGTATATACAAATACATGCACTATTCGCCTTAACCTTATGATAAAATTCGCCGGTATGTGAAACATGGTTAATGACGATACAGCAGTATCTTAATTTTGTAAGAAAAGAACATAATAAATGCACATAATAGAAAGTGATGTATTAACAAATAATATAAGGTGAAGAAATAATCAATTTAAATGAACTTGAGTTAAATTCTTGTACATATGTGTGTATAAGCACTTGAATGTAAATGCACTTGATTTGAAATTCGTGTACATATGTGTGCATTCGTGTAGATATGTGTGTATATGCTCTTGAATTTAAATGCACTTGAGTTGAAATTCGTGTGCATAGCTGTGTATATGCACTTGACTTGAACCTTTAATCATATCCAAAAATCAAAGGAGAATAATGGAGCATATTTGGAATTCATGTACATCATATGGACAAATAAAATAAAATCATAACAATTTGAACATAATGCAGAAAAGGATAGAACAATGAGGCTGAAAGTAAAAAAGAGAGTAGGAACTGGGAAAAACATGAGCAAATGTAATGAAAGTTGATGTAGCTACTGGAGTTTTGTAAGAACAGAAAAAACAATTGTCAAAATTAAATTTAGTTAAAGTGAATATACCCAAAAGTTAAACAAACTATTGAATAAGAGATATCGTTTATCATTGAAGATGATTAAATAAAAATTATTGTTCATGATGTAATCCGTTAAATGTACCGTACTTATATTTGTTAAGAAGATGATTTAATATATATCAGTGAAGATGATGAAATACCAATATTATTCATGATGAAATAACAGATGAATCATCGATTATTGTACATATATTTTTGAAGCTAATTATAGCATATTTAGTATCTATGTCAATCTTGTAACTTGTAAGTATGAATTTTTGATATGGTAATAAGTTAACTATTATAGTAGGTTTAGGTATGGTAATAGCCTATTAATTCATGTATGCTAAATTCCCATTTACTAATACAATGAACACTGAATAGTAGTATATCAAAGACAACGTAAAACAAAGTCAGGTCAGCTTACAGGGCTTACCACAGTAATGAACAAATTAACAGCCTTCGACATTGTACTGAAGACTTGTACATGTCTCCATTTGCATGATTCTTCAGTTGGTTCTGCCTTTTCACTGTTAGAACAATAAAAACTAAGGTTAGAGCCCAATAGTCTCAATCTTTTAAATCATTTTAAAAAATCAGTACAAAATTTGTTTTAAAAAGCATATCACAACTCTATTACTGTTGAAACACATACATGAGGAAGCAATTCATAAGCTCAAGTGCAATGTATACGCAAACTGTTATCTTTGTAGAATTTGTTGTATATTCCTAAAAGTGACCTAGAAAAAGAATGCATAAATAATTTGAAAACATAAATCTATGTAAAATACATCATTCATGCATGGGTACATAACAGTACCTTCCCAATTTGCATATATGTGTGAAATACACACACAACAGTACTAAGGCACTTCGGAATATAATAATGAGTTTTGTACATATGGCCATTATGTCAAGTATTATTTCATATGTGTTGTAATTAAATTTATAACTTAATTGAAAATTATAAATATTAAAAATTGACATGGAGCATGAGATGGGTAGTGAATTCATACTGTTATAAGTTTGATCAATGATTTGGCTTAGTGCATGAACAAACAGAAAGAAGTATGTTCCATGTTCAAAAAAACGGTTTAATAAATGATTTATTAACAAAGTTTATTAACAAAACTGACCCAATAACCACAAAGTTCAAATATATTCAAGTTAACGTTTAACTTTGCACTTCTGACATGGTATTAGTAATGACTTATTAACTACATACTGTAATGAAGGCCCACTACCCCCTATCTATAATCAACTTAATTGTTAATGTGATTATGCTCATATTTATGGAGTAGAATTACCTCTTAATTTTACTGTGCCTACTTCCACGTTATCAAATTTCAGTTATAGAAAAACAATTCATGGAACTTTTAGTTTCACACCATAACAATCTTTTATTCAAGAAACATTAATTGTCAACCTTTTGAGTGGAAGCCAACAACTAAATCTTTGCTAAAAACATAAAAAAGGACAGTGCAATAACTCTAATTGAATAGTAGTGTAACTATGAAAGTTAGAAATAATAAATGCTTAAGTTCATCCACTTTACATGGTCAATTTCATTAGGAGAAAATCATGACATTTTTTGTTATATATAAATCCTGAAAAAGAAGAAAAAAATATTACAACCATACTTGTATAGGAGTCAAAATACCCATTGCAAACAGACAATTTGAAACTGTAATGCAGTATTAACGTTAGACATAATGAAGACACTTGCCATAGCAGAAAATTTCAATTGAAAACAAAGCATACGTGATGCTTTAAGCTATTTACCATAAAGTTATCTTTTATGGTAGATCGCTTAATTTTTGGGAGGAGGTTAATTAAACAAATCAGTACTCTATGCCCATGATAACAACCTAGAATGTTTCAGTTATAAAAATAGACTTTCATCTGAACAATGGATCAAAAAAAATTAGCCTTTCATCACAACAACAATTATAAGGGAAAATTTGGCATGTTCAAAAACTCAAATTAGTGAACTAATGTAGAATAGTAATAGATCATCACAGGTGAAATAATATTTGATGTAGATCATGGGGAAACCGAACATAAAAACTAAAGAAAACAACAAATTAAATTAAATTAAGCTACTAACCTTTGGTAGTTTTAAAATATATGTCGAATAAGAGGCAAAATATTACCTTTAAATTGCGAATCTAGGGCTGGAGGAGCTCGGAAATCGTGATGGAATTAGGGTTCCATCCAGTGGAGTTTGATGCGATTACAACTGAAACCAAGATGTAAAGAAATCAAACAACATCCAAAATGAAAGTCTAAAATCGTACCATTTCTGAATGATTGTTGTGTACCTTCTAACGATGCTGGCTTTCTCAAAGTCGTTGAAAGGCTTCTACTTTTCAATTAGGGCCGCGAACATCTTCATTGCTGAATGGCGATTATGGAGGCAGTCGATCTTCGTGCAAGCTGAAGAGTATTGGCGGCGGCAGCGGATGTAGTAGCAGAGTGGGAGGGAAAGGACAGTTCGATGGAATGATAGGTTGGTGAAGGAGGGGCGGGTGGGCAGTTGAAGGAGGGGGGCAGCCATTTTTTACAGGGAAGGGGGTAGTGGGTTTAGAGGAAAGTGGAAGACGGGAGGAAAAGAAAGAGGGTGGAAAGGAGACGTGGGAGTATTACTGTCGGCAACGTGGGATGGTACTGCAAAACGACTGAATTGACCTTGTACACGGATGTCTTGTTTTGCTGAACGGTGGACAAAACGGGAAGTTCAAAAAAGGCTTCAGTTTGACCTTTTGACCAAGGGTTTTTTATTATAGTATAAGATATATATATATATATATGTATGTATGTATGTATGTATATGTATAAATGAATATAAGTATTAGCTATTGTACAATGATCATACATCTTATATGAAACTAAATATTCACCTATAACCGATGCCCTCAAGTCCATCTTGAAATGATGAGTCATTTTCCTTTGGAAACATCCTCGATTCGTTAGATTGCTAGTGCTTGAACCGCAAACCCTTTGCTATCAAATAGCCATTGATTTGGATTTGATTTGATTTGAGATTTTAATGAGGTATATGCATGTATAGAATAACCATGAGAAGGAAGAAGGAAGCGGCTAAAAACAAAACTAACTTAGATTAGGGTTAGAGATGCTTTTATAATGGTTGAGAGAGAAAACCAGATCATATTGTAACAACCCGCATATTTTACGATTGTATATTTAAATGTTTTATTTAAATATAACATCGTTAGTCGGATTTAAGTCCGAAATGTCACTTTTTGCAAACAGTCGAATTAGGACTCGAGACCACTTCCATTGAGTCCAAAATGGCGTTTGCGACCATTTTGAGTATAAACATCGATATGTTTGGAGTTGAGTAAAATTTTGATATTTTCATTTAGGGCTTTGGGTTTAGGTTTCAGCCCACCAACCTAACAAATAACCCTAAATCCTCTACTCTTCATCCATTCACTCATTCTATTTCCTAACACTCAAGCTAAAGTAAAAATGGGGGAAGAGATTGGAAATTAGAATTCCAAAACCCTAGTTTGTTTAGGAAATACAAATTCAAGTCCAAAATCCAAGAGAAGCTTGGGTAAGCATCTTCTCCATCTCAATCCCTCTTCAATTTTCAGAAATTCCTATAACCTAACTTAGGAAAAAACTTCATCTTTGATAATAGATTGAAGATTCTAGAGGTGTTGTTGAAGAGAAATCAATCTTTGCTTGTTCTAGAGCTTCTCATTTATTGTTTTGGGGTTTAAAAGGTGAGTTTTTGAACTCATATCTATGTCTATATCTTTGATAGTTGTTAGGTAGTAATTCCTGACATCTATTCCTTGTCCATTTGCCTTTGAATTGAATTGGTTTGATGAATATTCCAACTTTTGGTGTTTTGAAGTCAAATCTTTAAAAATCCTATCTTTGATGTTTGAACTTGTTGTTGGGGTGTATCGAAGAGCCTATAAGGCTGGGTTGTCGCTTGGCATAAATCCCTAGTCTCCGTGGCTCGTCCGATCACTTCCGGTTGGATTTTTGCCCCTTCTTGGGCTAGACTGAATCTGGGAGCAGAAAACTTTGTGCCCCTGTGTTAGTCGACTGACCATACAGTTCAGTCGACTGAACTGAGAACAGAAAAGTTCCTGTCCCTGTATCAGTCGATTGAACTGCAGAGTCAGTCGACTGAACCTGAAACCCGAGAGTTTCTAGGCATGTTTCAGTAGACTGACCCTACAGTCCAATCGACTGAATCTGGGAAATGAGCATTTTGCCTAGGGATGGCAATGGGGCGGGTCTAGGGTCCAAACCCGGTCGACCCGCCCCTGTTTTGGCCCGTCCAGACCCGCCCCATTGGGTCATTGGGGCGGGTAGACCCGTGACCCGTTCTTGATTGCTCCGGGTCTAGGGTCGGGTCGGGGTTCGGCTGACCCGCCCCAACCCGACCCGCACTACTAACATCTCATTAAACTGCTTTATTACTATAATGATTTATTAATCTTCTTAAATATAAGTGATTCTAGCATGGATATTAAAATGTTCCAATCAATAATCTATAGAAAAAATTAAAGTATTAAGTTGTGTCATTGATAATTATACAATAACATATGTATATATTTTCTGAATTGTTATTGTAGACATCATTTTTATTAACTTCCCTTAGACACATTGTTATTTATATTTCATGTATTATTTGGTGATAATGAGTATAAACAAATAAATATATGTACGTTGTTACACCGTACGCAATTTTGAATCAATACATAGAGACTCATCGGGTCTTGGGGCGGGTCGGGTCTACCCTGACCCGTACGGGTCCCGGGTACGGGGCAAAATTCCAGACCCGCACCGGGTCTACGGGGCGGGTCTGGGGCAAGGTCTAAAAAATCCGGGGCGGGTATGGGGCACTGAAAACCCGCCCCAACCCGCCCCATTGCCATTCCTAATTTTGCCTATTTTAAGCAGTTTTGTGTGGGTTTTCGATTTTTAATTGATTCTTGTCGATCCGGTTAGTTGTTATCACTTATTATCGACTTCAATGACTTCTTTCTTTGGATTTTTAGGAATACCCGTTTGATGGATTTGATATCGATTTTTATGGATTTAATTCACATTGTCGTATGTGAATTTTTGGTGATTGATTGTTTCTACAATCATTTCTGTGGTTTGTCACTTTAAAATGCAATGGTTTCTATACTAGTAGTAAATACTCAAACTCTTTAACCAAAACGATTTCAACACTTCTTTTAAATACAAAGCTCGTTTTTTAAACCGTTTTCCAATCTATTAGTATATACAAACCTTTACCTCATTCATATGAGAAATCTAATTAAACGGCTTAGCAAAACAAGTGGTATGAAATGCTTGCGTTTACTTTGTCGGTTAATTCTTAGACTTGTTCGATTGAAATCTTGTGACAATTTTCGAGTGGAAATCTACAATTTGTTCGTAAATATTTAAGTTAAGCCAGTGGTTATGGGACATGAAGCTAAACTCATTTATTTACTAGCTAATATCATATGAAAAAATCAGGTACCCCTAAGATGAGTTCCGTCAAGGCCACCACCCATCTCACCCCGATATCGAGATCCGGCATGGCCACCTCCCGATATCAAGATGTTAGGAGTACCTAAAAACAAAAGAAAATCCCAAAAAATACAGGATGCTGTCCCCAACTAAAAAAGGAGCTGTATGCATCTGGTTCTGGAGGAATGAATAAGCAACTACTCTGAAGTGAAACTAAAGGTGATGCTGAATGGGAGATCCACTCTGAAGACTCTCTGTGATGGAACCACAAATGATCCGATATGGAGACTCTACTCTAAAGACCACTACAATCCGAAAATCAACAAACCGAAGATACGAATTCCTGCAAAAAGAACTTGACCCCCTATAGCCCATACTTGAGCCTGTAAAAGGACTAATATAAAAGTTAGAATGATACATATATATGTATATTTATATAATTAATATACATATATATGTATTAAGAAGGTAGGAATTAAAAACTAAATAAGACTATTCGGACCAATACTAAGGAAATGAATTACTTGTAAACTAAAACCAATAGTGACAAGAACAAAAGGTGAAACAAGGTTAAGAAAAAATTCTTATGAACCTTCAATCATAAGGAAACTATGATTAATAATGGAGTCATCATATATGTTTGAAAAAATAGTAATACTACTATTATGAATATTAAAAATATTGTTATTACGTTTAAAAAGATTAATATTATAACTAACCTTATTGAGATATCCTTTAAATAGATTATTTTTAACTAATTTATATTTGAGATTAGAAATCCAATTAAAACAAAATGAAGAGATTATATAAATCAAATTGTTAAAATGACTACTATTATTATTAAAAATTCTTTGGTTTCTTTCAAACCAAATATACCAACTAGTAATAATGAATAAAGAGTCAAGTAAGAATCTAATATTCTTTTTGAATCTAAATCTAAAATTATCCCAGTAAAAGTCACAATTCGAAATTTTAGTTATTATGTTAAAATTAAAAATTTTAAGAGTATTATTAAGTATGTAATAAGAATCCATGCAATCATAGTATATATGATTAGTATCTTCAAGATGCAAATTACAAAAATAACAATTATTATCAATTTGAATGTTTTTTCTCTTTAAAAATTCTATTGTATTAAGTTTTCCATGCAGTATTAACCACATGTGGATTTTAGATTTTGGAGGAGCATTAGATCTCCAAAAAAATTTGAATGATTTATTTAGTGTACCCGAAAAATTAATAAATCTGTAAAAAAAATTTGAAGTATATTTCTTACTCTTATTCCATTCCCAACTAATGATATCATTATCATTATCAATATTATATAGATTTAGTCTAGCATAAAGTAAAGCAAGTTGCCTAAGGGTAGAACCTATTAAAATACTATTAAAACTAAAATTCCAAGGAGGATCGTTCTCAGGGGATTAAACTTCATTAATTAAAGAAAACTTAAAATTACAAATTTCATAAAGCTCTTTAAATTCCAACTTGAGAGGTAAAGCCGAAATCCAACGGTCATGCCAAAAAGAAGTACAATTACCAGAATGGACTATCATATTAATTCCTAAATCAAAAATCTCATGACATTTTAAAATATTTTTCCAAAAATTAGAAATATTTTGAGTGACAGGAGAAGCAACTAAAATGCTATTTCCATTATAATAATATTTAGAAATGATCTCTTTCCAAATATTATTATCATTTATATCTTTAGACTTCCATAACCATTTACCTAGTAAAGACAAATTCATATTACGCAAGTTAATAACTCCTAATCCTCCTTCCTTTTTAGATTTACAGACTGTTTCCCAATTTACTAAACATTTTAAACTATTATTAGGATTTTCCCCACTCCACAAGAAATCTCTTCTAATTTTATCAATTTTGTCAATAACCCAATCTGGAAATAGATGCATGGACATCCAATATATCGGAAGGGCTGATAAAATCGAATTTATTAATACAAGTCTACCTGCTCTAGATAAAAAATTTCCATTCCATTTAAACTAATTAAATAGTTTGGTTTAAAGGGAACTCATCATTTCGGTTGTGTAGCTCTTGGATGCAAATCGGTAAGCGATTAATGCCAAACTATTCGAATGTTAACGTTCACATGTCATTTAACATGTGGTGTGGCATTATGGTCAAAATTTATCGCTTACTTAGTTTTGGTAAAATCCAATTTCACTTTATTAAGCGTTACCTGGTTATGACATTTATTTACACAAATTCTCTTTGTCAAAACTATCACTTTGGACTTATGGAATTTAGTAATGGTCAAAATTTCAACATCGTCCATATTCAACTCTATAGTCCAAACACAAAGTCCTTGGATCAATAATACCAATTATGATTAACAAAAGTACTCTAGCTAGAGACATTGACTTTGAGTTGATTTGAGTTGACCGTGATACTAACCTCATAAAACTGAGAAGACGAATCCTCTCTTAAATAGTGTTTCACTTCCAATACTTCCACTCGACCCAGCTGTGTCACTCGAAAGAATGCTATGCCATGATTTGACTATACTCAAACAGAGCTTTCATATTCAAGATCCACGGTATTCTCAAGTCCAAAGAACTGTGTAAAATCAGCCACATCGATATTTTATGTTTGACCTTAGTTATATTAACCAACAGAAAACTACCAAATGAGTCGTTCAATAGTTATCTAATAACTATCAGTACATAAGCCCTTGGTGCCCCCCAACAGCCATGAGTAATACACTGTCCAACATTTGGAGAGCGTAACGTAATTTAGTCTCAACGGATACATCGATATCCAATCTCGATAATCTTGACTAGGAACATTTAAAATTGTATATTTGTTTTCATTGTGGTAAATTACTCACGGTTACAACACTTTGTAACTACTATCACAAAACTTATTATTTATGGATTTTCTATAAAATATACTTTTATTAAAATTATTTAATTTATATAACCACATTATATCAAGTATATAATAGAAAGAAAATACCTTTAATTTCAAACAAGATTGGTTATTGAGTTAGATATATGTAGCAAATTACATAATTACCTTTAGCGCATACCCCTAGCTCTATCAATCTCCCACTTGCACTTGGGGTCAATTATGAAATCTTATTCCACCTTCTCCAATCGGTTTGCTCAAAACCGATCGGGCCAGTCCTCAGTGAACGGGTATGCTTTCAATTATCTACTTTGTTAATCAACTCTCTCCGACGCTGATAAACTACATTTATCATGTGGAATGGTTCGGAGTATGTCTCTTGACTTCCTGTGAGCTCTAAGTTCTATTATGAACTATATAGTGACATTGTTATCATATAACAATTTTGTGGTATTCTCAACATTTGGAATCACCCTCTGCTCAGTTATAAATTTTTGCATTTATATTTATATACATTTCTTTATTGTGCGCTATTCAAGGCGATGTATTTAGCATTTTCCACTGAATCAACTACAGTCTTTCATTTGGAATATTTCCAACTAAAAGATTCTTAACTTGAATTTATTATTGATGTTCCATACTCAATATCACTTATGAAACTTTGAGCCCGAACACTTCTTCACAAGGAGTTCATTGTTTCTATAAATAATTCTTTAGTATTTCATAAATACACGAGAATACTCTAAACTATCATACAATGATATCAATTTGGAATTAATATTTTCTTCATGTATCAAATACATGAACAAATCACGATATTGTAGATACCATAACATGTATCATAATTCCTATTGCCATGCATAAGGAATCCATCGTACATGTTTCCTATTAAACATTTTAATAGGGTGTCCTTGTATATCCTTTGGGACATTCTCTATATCTTTTATACTTACTATAAAGGACATCATGTACAAATCCAACATCGAGTATTAAAACAACTAAGGTTGATTTTAATACAAATACATTGTTAAAATCAGCAATGTGTTGTTTACTTACAGTTTAGAAATACCAATGTGCCTTTATCGTTCTTTCTTATGAGCACACGCTTCTTCTGCATTTTGATTGACAATCAAACTATTTAATATTTCTATCAAAATAGTTGTTCAATTTTGATGCTTGTCGAATGATACTTTCATAAATATTCTTGGACCATATCCAAACACTCATAAACCCAAATATCGCTTCCATTGACTTCGAGACACTTTGGTTATTATGTGCAAACAGCTTGTTCTAAATCATTATTTAGAATTTTCCATTTCAGCACATATGTACCAAATCGTAAAGTCTTATAAAGTGATAATTTTGTAAGTAAATCAAAAATAACTTGATCATGTTGAATGATGAATCTACTACGCAAATTTCAACGTTTGAAATTTACGAGATTATTCTTATCAATATTGCTCATTTAATTCCAACTGCATTAGTCTTGCTCATAAAGACACAATTGCGGCCGATGGATCACATCCCTTCAGTTACGACTACGAATATCATATTTTGATAACATACTTGGAATTCATTTTCAGATCTTCGCATGATACCATACTACAGAGTCAACATTCTTAATGGTTTATTTAAACAACCGATGATTATATATTTTCGACATTGATAAGAAACTCATAGTTTCACTTCAATGTATTAGACGCTCTACTTTGATGTGTTAGTTTAGGTTAGTTGATTTCATTTTATCTCCTGTACTCAGTTTTATCATTGGATTATATCCAATTTCATTTTACCACCAATAGTTTCTCAAATAAATTCCTTCATCGTGAAGTTTGTATTTCTTGAAACAATAATTGTTTCTCAATGCAATAGAACATGTATTCGTAAACACTTTATAAATTGCCTTTAATTTAAAACCATTTTAGTTGTAGTTTACAAAACTTATGTTCAAGTCATAAATATGTCAACTAATGGCAGTCCTTCCCAAACTCCTATTGCAGAAATTCATATAAGATCCCTCATGAACAATTATTACGTGCAGACTTTCGACTCACACAGCCTGCCAACTCCTTGACCTTGGATATGTTGGGGTTTCTTATAAACCCTTATCTTGTATGATTTTGTAAACTATTATTTATATGAAATAATTAACCTTGTGTGCTACACTTACGTACATGCCCTTAAAGAAAGAAACTAACTCAACTTCACTCATAATTAATCATACTCTGTTTTATAAAGTTCGATTACTCCTTATCGATACATCATTATGTATCACATAGAGTGGTGACTTTTGAGATTGAATCTTTATTCATTTTTAGGTACATTCGGAACTCTCTCCAATATACTCACTCATTCAATTAAATCGAATCATTTCTATCACATATTATTTTATTTACTTCTGTTTTATACTCTATGAGTTTACAATAGACATACTACATATGTATCAAGTACACATGTCCATGTCAGTGATAACTCATCGGTGAATATAACGAAGTATGTGGAACAATTTTGGTATTAATAGATTTGCGAGTGCATACATCAATATGTATCAATCCGAAGAGTTGATCAACTCCTATGACGCTCCCGCTAAATGGGTGCATAGCCCCTAATTATTTGAAATATAATTAACTAGTTTCATATGATTCATAATCATATAATAATAATTATTTCTCAAAACTACAACTTAGTCTATAATTCCAAATAATTGTAAATAATTTTAGATACTTCTTTATTTTCTAATGCATCACATTTGTTATGAAAACAAATATGACATTAGGTTTTATTTCATAACGAATATCATAATATTCATATTGAAATATAACTATGTCCATCTTTCATTCGATACCGAAAAATAGTTATTGTTTCAAAAATAATGTTCGTTATGTTTTATGATTTTTTTTTCATAATTTGATGCAATCAATAAGTGTTGTAAGGAATACTCCCATTATTTCCTACATTACTATAATAGCAAATTAAATTTGGAGGTCCATCATTCACTTGATATAGTTTATTTATCTCAATTTTCTATATGTAAATACATTTTGAAATAGAAATCATATTTCTTATTCCAATGTTAAGTATCAATCACTATTATTACAATTCTCGTTTCCGTTGTTTCTTTATGAAGCAGACGTGACTATTCACTTTCTTCATCCCAACTGTACCTTAAATTACATCTACTCTTATACGTTTATTTTCCTTTCAAATGGTCAAACCATTCAAAAGAAAACCCTCACTACAATATCAAAACGAACTATTTACAAAACACATTCAATGGTCCTTAAACTTTTGAGGACATCAACTATGTTGCACTTTGCGTAAACTGATCAAACTGACATTTCAGGGATCGAGTTCTTAGATCTATCTTATAGTTTTGGTCTAGTGTTACAGTTAGTACAATACGATCCTTTCTATAATCAATCAAATTGAATACCCCATCTCACCGTACCGTTTATTTGTTTATTTCCGAATGAACTAACTTTATCGAAGTATTGTATATTTTGAACTGTGAGAGTTCCCCATACAACATTTATATGTGATAATATATGAATCAAATATTCATAGTCTTATGTTGCTTTTAGAGTTTGAAACTCATAGAATGCAACACACAGTCTAGACCAAATAAACACGTAAGTGACCAAATTACAAATGTATTAAGTAGTTTGTAAAAGTAGGCACTTGCATGGTTATGAAAACATTCACATGCAATAGTCGTTTATTAGTAAGTATATTTTATATTTCTATTTATCAATTTTCAATTCAGTGTAATTGTATATCTTAATTGATAAACTCTTTATCAATTATTTTAAATGCACAAACTTATCAATGTAGATTAATATTAACCTTATATAGCATATGTTCTTACAATATTAGAAATATTAAATTTTATCATTTCATTTTTCTAATAAGGCTCCCACTAATATTTTATGTTTCACTAAATCCTAAGAGAAACATAGAAGTCTTTTGACTTCACTAGCAGGTGTTAGGATTCGTTCGCCTTAAAATTCCGACCTTGAGTTTACTCAACAAATCATTGCTCCATGGACAATGGATAACTCCTTATCAGTTGTATCACATACAAGTCCTAACCCATTGTTCCTTGTCCTAATCTCATTTTGACCTTGAGTTTGCTTAACAAATCTAAAGAGATTATTCACTCGTACTTACTATATCGCGATGACCTAAGTATAGTATATGTACCTTGAGTTTTCTCAACAAATATATATAGTTATCTTGCCTTTTTTATTCAATATATTAATAATACTACATATAACATCCCTAGCTTGAATTTTCTCAACAACTTAGGAGCATGCCAGTAATTTATTAATATATATATATATATATGTGTGTGTGTGCGCGCGCGCTAGAGGACAACATTATATTGAAGATTGATAATCTTCAATATATTATATTGAGTGATATTGACTTATGGAATAATGTATTTCTCATGAAAGTCCTCGTGATTCAAGTTTCGAACACATCTGAAATAAGGGTATACGTATAATATGTATCTATTTATCTCTTCAGTCTGTTTAGGGTTTCTTTAATGTTCCACATTTAGTTTATACGTTCATATTATATAAAGTTTTATATTTCATGCTACTTATATAATAGTCTTATGTATAATATTATAATAATTTAATATAATTTAATTAATTTTTAATTAATTAACATTTAAATTAATTTTATATTATTTAAAATAACATTTATATTAAATATTTATTACATACTATAACCATTATAGTATTACATATATATCTTATATATGTGTATATTCTTTTAATTAATTAACCATTGACTAATGTTCTTAATTAATTAATCTTTGATTAATTTATATAATTAATTAAATTAAACAATTTTAATTAACTTATATCACTTTCAAAATTTGATTCATATATATACATGTATACTTATGTTATCTTCAACAATTTAAAATAACATAACATATATCATAATATATATATTCATTTATTAATTAACCTATTTAATTAATATTTTTTTATTAATCTTATTAATAAATTTTTAAATTTTTAAATCAATTTCTATTATTTTTCAAACATTTTGAAAAACTTTATTATATTATAAATTTTATAATATTTGTATATCTTATTTTAAATTTAAAATCTTCTATTTTAAATTTTCAAACAATTTGAAATTTAGTCCAAGATCCAATTCAAATTAGGCCTTTTCTATTTGGGATTGTTAGTGGCAGAATTACGGATCTTAAGGCTAATTAAACACTTGAAGGGGATGAATAATGTTTTATAAGTTTTATAAATCCTTTTGAAATTCTTTTAAGTTTATTATTAATCAACACAAAATGAACAATCACAAATGCAAATACAGATAAGTATAAATGCAGTAAAGTAAAAAGTAGAGAATTAGAGAGGTTACACTAGGGATTTTTATACTGGCTTGGAGTTACTCTACATCCAGTCACGTACAATTTCTTGTATATATTTCTTTTCAAATGCCAATCTTTCAGCAGGCAGAAGGCAAATCAAATAAAATCTCGATTTGAAGACCACGTGACACACCCTCTAGATTTTCCGAGCTTTAAGTATACTCACTTGATTTGGACAGGACATAAGCACACCTACTTCGATTCCGAGACACCAAGCACACCCACTTGATTTAAATGGGACATAAGCACACCCACTTAAACACAACTAGAGTTTTAATGGTTTTTCCAAAGACAATTTCTTAACTTTTGCTTACAATGAATCCTATAGCCTCTTGGACAACACTTTGATCTTTGATTGAGAGAAAGAGATGATTGAAATCAGAAAGTAAATAGTAGAGAATGAACATAATGAAGTTTGAATTGATTTTGGTTTGAATTTGAGAAGATTTGAATATATTTTCACTAGATGTCAAAGTAAGTGAAGATAAGATAATAAGAAAGTAGTTAATAAAAATTCATTTGGAAACCCCCTATACATAGAGAATAAATAGACATGTCCATTCGTGAAGAGTTACGATGAATAGACCCTTCATTTAAAAAATTTAATTTCAAAATTACGGCATGTATGTCGACATACTATCTGCCTATGCATCAACATATGTATGAAAATTTTGAAAACTAGTTTCTTTTGAAAATTGTTTTGAAAACTCTATACTTTGTAAAATAGTTTGATACTTTGTAAATTATTTTAAACATAGTTTATAAATATTTTAAAACTAATAAAACTTTAAAAAATATTTTTAAATATATTTTGATAATATACTTTATTTTTAAAATTAAATAGGATAAGAAAATAAGAAACAAAGATCAAAGATTGCTACCAGGGACTTTAACAACATCCTATAACTCTATATATTATACTATAGTCTTGAGATCTTCATATCTTGAAATTTATACTCATGAATCTTCATGTCTAATTCTTGTGTGACGCCCCACCTCTATACTCACGCCAGCCAAGGACACTACAGAGTAATGTCGTCGACTAGCGTGAAGAATAAGGCTGTTGAGGAGCGACCATCCGTGTAATTGCTTTGTGCGAGTACTGATATGTCAGATAGTATAACATGCATTTCATTTCAAGAGGAAATCCGACATATCGATTACAAATTCAAAGCAACCACACAGTGGCTATGAGGCCTTCAGAAACAAACATAGAAATAAGCATAACATAAATCAGTAACAGATGTTCATATCTCAAAGGCGGAAACAGATATGAATATAACACATAAAAGTGTACATCAGAGTAGTGGTCAAACAAGATCCACAATATCACAAAAGAATAGATACAAGTGTAGGATCGATTTCACCCTAGAGGGGGGGGTGAATAGGGTGATACTAATAATTTAAAAATTTAATTGCGGAAGCTTATAAATTATCAACACAGATTTCAACACAGATTAAGCAGAATCAAAATAGCACAGATATTGCAGAATATAAATAGCAGAACAGAACAACACAGAATTTACCCAGCTTCGGCAAAACCCTGCCTACGTGCTGCCCCCAAGGTTTCTACTAGAAATTAGATAGTCAGACGCTTACACACGTAAACTCGCGACACCCGCTACCGACTAATCCTAACTCTACGCTCAAACCCCTGCCACAACTCAGCCACTGAGTTGCGAATTCTCAATCTACGCCCCGTAGATTGTCCCCTAGTCACACGACTAGAAAAAATACCAGTTTGAAATTTAGATACAAATTTAAAACGATTTAAAAAACAAATAAAACAAAGCCCTTAATTAAAACCCCTTTATATTTTTAAACTCAATCTCTTTCTTTAATAACTTAGCCGGCCCCTTTATATTATTAGACCCGATCCTCTTTTGCTCTGAAGAAATCAAATGGCGGCTTTGTTCTCTCGTTCGTTCCTCTTTGCGAAATTAGGGCTTTCGTCCTTGATCCAAATTAGGGCTTTCGAAGAGCCAACTTTATGTTGATCGATTCAGTGATTATTCGCGTGTAGCCTTGATCGATCGTTCCTCCTGTTGCTCACTTCGGCTGCTTCGTTGATCGAGTTCTTTCCTTGCTTCGGTATGTATTTTATGCTTTTGTGTTTTAGTGTTTTCGTACTTGAGCTCGATCTTTGATTCGAGTTGGAAGATGATTTTGGAATTGTATTTTATTGGTTTATTGTTTTTGCTCGTACTCGAATCTCATCCTTTTGCCGATGATGTTAGCATTGTTTATATAGGATTCCAGTTCCTATATTTTCGTTCGCATTTCATATACGAATTCGTCTGATGATTTAAACTCGGCTGTACGATTTTATATGGATGAACGTGATGATTTCTGACTTGTTCTAAAAACGTATATTTTGTTTCCTTGATTGACACGGCTTTGAATTGATAGTGATTAATTCCTTGCTCACCACGGTTTCCATTTTGCTGGCATTTTGTTGACTTCAGTCCCTTGATATACTTGCGGCCTTGACTTTGGTATTTTCTCTGTTAGCAACAGCTCTTGATAACTTTGAGATGAAACTGTTGATTTCGACACTAGATTGAATTCCTTGTGATTTTTGCATCACTGCACCCTGTACATGTGAAGCTCGATTCTGGTCGACACTTGTATTTAGCCATAGTTTGCTGGTGCATATGTTTCATTTTGAAGTTGCCGTATATGTGATGCATTTGTATTCCAATATAGTTGCAATGTGATGTTGTCTGGTCTTCTTAATGATACTGCATGATTGATTTGTTACTGTTCGAATTGTTCATCTGGTTCATGTTGGCACTGGATTTTGCTGTAGCCTTCATTGTTTTTGATACATTGATTCTCGGCTTCATGTCCGTTTGATGTTTTGATTACTTGTTCATAACTGTGGTCTTTGCTCGGACTTGAATCTGGTTCATCTTGTATACTTTGTTTCATTAATCTGGTTGCATTGTAATCTTGAAATGTTTGAACTCTCTTGAGTCTTCATTTCATAATTACTTGTAGTACTCCACTGTGGCATTGTCTTCATTTCATAATTACTTGTAGTACTCCACTGTGGCATTTCCTGAATTGGTCTTTTGTGACACTTGAGTTGAATCCAGCATGAACTCGGATTTGACCTTGTGCAGAAAGTTGTGACATTATTTTATCGCACCTGTGTTGAATCCGGTTTTTGGTTTGGGTTTGACCTGTGCTCACCTGTCCCTGTTACTATATCAAGTGTATATACATATATCGGTGTGCACGGCCTTGTGGCATGTACAGTGATACACTGTGTATGTCACAAGTTCGTGTGTGATGAATTCAAATATAAATGATGACGAACAATCCAAATAACTGAGGCAAATAATATTTTCAAAATCCACATTTTATTTTATATTGCAAAAATATTTCTTTTTCAATTTTACTGCGTTTGAGAATATTTTTGCAGATTACTCGGATGCTGGAATCAGACTGGAATGCAGTTGAAGACAAAATACGAGTGTGAGTGATATGTAATGAGGTTATTAATGTAAAAGTGAATTGTGATGTATTCAGAAATTGTATAGATATAGTGAGAGCTTGAAATTGTACTATCAAAATTGTAATAAATATTTGTTTGAATAAAATATTCGTTTTGAATTTCAATTCTATGTTATTTATTTTATTCAGCAAATATTTATTTTATCTGTGAAAAATAAAATAGTATAATATTAAATACATTTAAATGAATGTATATATGTTTATTATCATCAAACAAAAATCATATAGACGCATATTCAACAATCTCCCCCTTTTGATGATAACAAACATATATTTAAGATTTTGACTATTTTAAATGTATTTGAATATTCAGTTTGCTCCCCCTATTTATATGCTCCCTCTCTACACAATACTCCCCCTACATATATGCATGCGAATAAAATATTCAAATGAGCTTTGATGCAATTAGAAAATATTTGACCTTTATTTTCAAAATCTTAACTTTTCTCTCCCCCTTTTGTTATCAGCAAAAGAATAATAGTGCTAGAAAAAATAGAGATAAAGTGATTGACATTAAAATAATATTAATTCCCAATCGAGTATAAATATTAAATTTCAATAGAAAAATCAAACAAAAATCATAAATACTTTGTTTGACGCATATTCCACTTTAGAATGATAGGGATAATATCATCATATAAAACCATATAGTTGGGTCTATTTGTGGTATATTTATAACAGGAATTTGAATATCTACTAACCATGCATAACCGTTAGGACTTTTAAATGAGATTAGTAGTATTCCAAAATTTTAAAAAATGAATTCAAGTATCTTCTAACCACGCATAACCGTTAGGACTTTTAAATGGGATTAGAATCAACTTGTTTATTTAATCAATTAATTTTTGATATGTGTTCCATACATGCATAACCGTGAGGACTTTTAAATGAGTATGAAAGCACATAACAAATTCAAAGTAATTCACCCATGCATAACCGTGAGGACTTTTAAATGAGAGTGAATTCTTTGGATGTTTTCATTTGTTAAAAAATATAATAGAATGAAAAATGAATGATTCCCGTTTAAAATACCACATATTGACTTACTATATTGGATTTTGATGAGTGATGGTTGATAGAAAAATGATAGATATAGAAATGGTCGTGAAATTTTTGCCAAACAAAATTTTTATAACTCTTGTTTAAATTTTCTAAAGAATTTTATTAAATATACCGTCTTGAGTTATAATATACGATTAATATCAACACTCATCACTTTTTCAATCACTATTTATCTTTTCGATAATTAGTAGGGGATCAGATTAGTTATTGTAGTGATTTAAAATCAATTTCAAAAATAATTATAAAAATAATTTTTCTGAAATAACTAATCTGGAACAAGGTCAAAAATGATTTTCTTGAAGGGTTTAACCAAAAAATATCTGTTAATTGAAAATTATTTGAAATGAAAAATATGCAGATATGATGCAATTACTGAATGTTAAATCACGTTCCACTAGTAATTTTTCATCAACTAGATTGCCAGTGTAATCTGCATCTAAATTTTTCTTTCACTCATCATTTTCAATGTTATAGACCAGACTGTGAAAATTCAAAAAATTTCATAAAATCATTTGTAACATCCTTTTTGAATTGAAGCCGTTGAAATATACAAGCAATAATCATAGTGTCAGAACAGATAAGCAAATATATCCACTTGTAGCATGAGTAATCAGTAATCAATCAATTAATTAATCCAAGCAATTTCTATTCAATGATAATTGGTCAACATTTTGAATAAGTCAGAATTAACATCATCAATCATTTCACATAACTGGCTGATTTAATTCAGATTATGGTGCAGATTATCACATTTAATTTATCGTTTGATAATAAATACAATTACCTGTTTTACCTGTACGATAATCTTTCGTTGTTGTCCTTGTGAATCTGTCACCTTTATACTAGGCTAAGGAACTTTGAATTGTCGCCTGTTGTGTTTCTGGAACAGCCAGAATCCAGATAACACCGATGTTGTTCCTTAGCCTGCCACCACACCTACACGGTAGAATATTTTTGTGACCTATTTGTTTTTATAGGTCCATGGTTGTTAGTGGCAGAATAATTTGAAAAATAATTTTGTGGAGACCCATAACTATTTGTATATGTTCCTTTTGGCACCCAGATTTGTTTAATTTTGAGAGATTCTATTTTTGTGCCTTTTGGAACCCAAATTGGAATTGTTTTCTTGTGTTTGGGCCTATACCAACAATTATTCTGATTGTGTCCAAATTTTCTACAAATAGTGCACATTGAATTGTCTTGCTTAATTTCACTTTTATATCGTTCTTTTTGAGTATATCCAAGTCCTTGTCTATCAATATTGACCGATTGTTTCCCTAATAGCATATTCAATGATTTTTTACTTTTGGAAAACTTATCTAAAGTAGTAGACAATTGTTGGACTTGTGATTTGAGTGATTCGTTTTCATTTAACAATTGTGTGCACCTTTTGATAGAATTTTCTCTTCTCGTATTTTCACTTTCTTTTAAAATCAGAATTTCATTTTCAAGTGATTTTACATTAATTTCTGATTTTTTAATCTCATCTTCAAATGTTGGACACTTATCACACTTAGTGATCCTACTTTGATAGTTTTTAACTAATTGGTCAAGTTGTTTATTTAATTCTATCAAAGTATCTTTTTGTGATTCGAGTTTAGCGTATCTTTCCCTAAGTCGTTCAAAACAACCGTTTACTTCATGGAAATAAATAAGCAACTCAGAATGGGTAAGTTTTGATACCTCACTTGGCTCGTCATCGTCACTGTCAGTTATATTACCTTGAAGGCACAAATCCGCTTTTTCGCTTTCACTGCCAGTGCTTTTATCATCCTCATCCGTTTCATCCCAAGTGGCTGCAAAACTTTTCTTTTTCTGTTTCTTTCCACGGCTGAATTTATTTTGTGGACAGTCGGGACTGATATGACCGGGTTTGTTGCACTCGTAACAGATGATCTTCTGTTTGTCTGGGCTGTCAAATACTTTTGCTATTCTGCTTTTTAACTTTTGGTTTAGAGCTGGATTTCCGTGTTTCTGATTCCACTTTTTGAATTTTCTTATTAACAGCTCTAGTTCTTTTGCACCATCATCATCGTCATCATCATCACTTTCAGTTGTTCCTTTAAGAGCTATCGATTTCTTCCGAGTATCTCCTCCTTCACGCTCTTCTTTGAATTTTATCTCTAGCTCATATGTGGTGAGATTTCCGATGAGTTCTTCAACTTTCAACTGTTTCAAATCTTTTGATTCTTGAATTGCAGTCACTTTGGCTTCAAAGCTTCGTGGAAGGACTCTGAGGATTTTTCGGACTATTTCCAGTTCGGTGTATGATTTTCCGAGAGCTTTCGATTTGTATACGATATTGGAAAGTCGTCCGTACATCTCTTTGACATTTTCTTCCTTCGCCATTGTAAAGTTCTCATATTCACTGCTTAGCATAGCAAGGCGAGATTCTTTGACTTGAGATGTTCCTTCGTGAGTCACTTCGAGAGTGTGCCATATTTCCTGCGCAGATGAACAATGTGAAACACGATTAAATTCAATTTGATCTAATGAACAAATAATAGAATTCATTGCTTTGGCGTTAGTAATTTGTAATTTGTTTTCTAATTCTGTCCATTGATCCTTTGGTTTTTCTATTTTCTGATTGTTCACCATTATAGTTGGTTTGTTATATCCAGTCTCAACTATATTCCAAGCGTCAATGGTTTCTAGAAAAATTTTCATCCTATTTTTCCAATAAGCATATTCACCATTGAACATTGGTGGTCTAACTATCGACTGACCCTCAGCAAAAGCATTATTAAAAGACGCCATTTTAAAAATTCAAATTTTTAAAACAAAAATTGATTTTTTTTTAAAAAAAAATCGAATTTTTATAAACAGCAAATAATTGACTCCTATTCCTAGCTCTGATACCACTTGTAGGATCGATTTCACCCTAGAGGGGGGGGTGAATAGGGTGATACTAATAATTTAAAAATTTAATTGCGGAAGCTTATAAATTATCAACACAGATTTCAACACAGATTAAGCAGAATCAAAATAGCACAGATATTGCAGAATATAAATAGCAGAACAGAACAACACAGAATTTACCCAGCTTCGGCAAAACCCTGCCTACGTGCTGCCCCCAAGGTTTCTACTAGAAATTAGATAGTCAGACGCTTACACACGTAAACTCGCGACACCCGCTACCGACTAATCCTAACTCTACGCTCAAACCCCTGCCACAACTCAGCCACTGAGTTGCGAATTCTCAATCTACGCCCCGTAGATTGTCCCCTAGTCACACGACTAGAAAAAATACCAGTTTGAAATTTAGATACAAATTTAAAACGATTTAAAAAACAAATAAAACAAAGCCCTTAATTAAAACCCCTTTATATTTTTAAACTCAATCTCTTTCTTTAATAACTTAGCCGGCCCCTTTATATTATTAGACCCGATCCTCTTTTGCTCTGAAGAAATCAAATGGCAGCTTTGTTCTCTCGTTCGTTCCTCTTTGCGAAATTAGGGCTTTCGTCCTTGATCCAAATTAGGGCTTTCGAAGAGCCAACTTTATGTTGATCGATTCAGTGATTATTCGCGTGTAGCCTTGATCGATCGTTCCTCCTGTTGCTCACTTCGGCTGCTTCGTTGATCGAGTTCTTTCCTTGCTTCGGTATGTATTTTATGCTTTTGTGTTTTAGTGTTTTCGTACTTGAGCTCGATCTTTGATTCGAGTTGGAAGATGATTTTGGAATTGTATTTTATTGGTTTATTGTTTTTGCTCGTACTCGAATCTCATCCTTTTGCCGATGATGTTAGCATTGTTTATATAGGATTCCAGTTCCTATATTTTCGTTCGCATTTCATATACGAATTCGTCTGATGATTTAAACTCGGCTGTACGATTTTATATGGATGAACGTGATGATTTCTGACTTGTTCTAAAAACGTATATTTTGTTTCCTTGATTGACACGGCTTTGAATTGATAGTGATTAATTCCTTGCTCACCACGGTTTCCATTTTGCTGGCATTTTGTTGACTTCAGTCCCTTGATATACTTGCGGCCTTGACTTTGGTATTTTCTCTGTTAGCAACAGCTCTTGATAACTTTGAGATGAAACTGTTGATTTCGACACTAGATTGAATTCCTTGTGATTTTTGCATCACTGCACCCTGTACATGTGAAGCTCGATTCTGGTCGACACTTGTATTTAGCCATAGTTTGCTGGTGCATATGTTTCATTTTGAAGTTGCCGTATATGTGATGCATTTGTATTCCAATATAGTTGCAATGTGATGTTGTCTGGTCTTCTTAATGATACTGCATGATTGATTTGTTACTGTTCGAATTGTTCATCTGGTTCATGTTGGCACTGGATTTTGCTGTAGCCTTCATTGTTTTTGATACATTGATTCTCGGCTTCATGTCCGTTTGATGTTTTGATTACTTGTTCATAACTGTGGTCTTTGCTCGGACTTGAATCTGGTTCATCTTGTATACTTTGTTTCATTAATCTGGTTGCATTGTAATCTTGAAATGTTTGAACTCTCTTGAGTCTTCATTTCATAATTACTTGTAGTACTCCACTGTGGCATTGTCTTCATTTCATAATTACTTGTAGTACTCCACTGTGGCATTTCCTGAATTGGTCTTTTGTGACACTTGAGTTGAATCCAGCATGAACTCGGATTTGACCTTGTGCAGAAAGTTGTGACATTATTTTATCGCACCTGTGTTGAATCCGGTTTTTGGTTTGGGTTTGACCTGTGCTCACCTGTCCCTGTTACTATATCAAGTGTATATACATATATCGGTGTGCACGGCCTTGTGGCATGTACAGTGATACACTGTGTATGTCACAAGTTCGTGTGTGATGAATTCAAATATAAATGATGACGAACAATCCAAATAACTGAGGCAAATAATATTTTCAAAATCCACATTTTATTTTATATTGCAAAAATATTTCTTTTTCAATTTTACTGCGTTTGAGAATATTTTTGCAGATTACTCGGATGCTGGAATCAGACTGGAATGCAGTTGAAGACAAAATACGAGTGTGAGTGATATGTAATGAGGTTATTAATGTAAAAGTGAATTGTGATGTATTCAGAAATTGTATAGATATAGTGAGAGCTTGAAATTGTACTATCAAAATTGTAATAAATATTTGTTTGAATAAAATATTCGTTTTGAATTTCAATTCTATGTTATTTATTTTATTCAGCAAATATTTATTTTATCTGTGAAAAATAAAATAGTATAATATTAAATACATTTAAATGAATGTATATATGTTTATTATCATCAAACAAAAATCATATAGACGCATATTCAACAACAAGTGCTAGACAAAAGAATATGTATACATCAAGGAGTCTCTATCTCAAATGTATAACAACAAAAACTACCAATCTAATTAGTTAGACAAAAGTCAGAAGATGATCCCAGATAAGGAGTCAAGTAGAAGCACTTGTAACATCTCGGTCTGACCCGAGTATTATTTAAGAAGAAAATAATAAACAGATCAGTCTAGCTATAATTATCATATAAGATGAGATAGGATAAGAGATATGACCAAAATCGTATGATAACCAAAATGTCATACTGTGATAAGTATGCTTTAAACAACAATAAAATCATACAATATCTTAAGAATCTCAAAGCACCAAAAGAATGTCATATTCTTTATTTTATTCACCAAACCACAAATATTGACAAACATATCATTGCCAATCACATAAAGAGGTGAAACACAAATTCTAGAAATCATCATTTAGAAATCCAGAAATCACAAAGGGGGAGGCCTATCACAAACGGGAGCATGAAAACTCACCAACACGTGTATCACAAACGGAACGCTATTCCATGGTCGCTAACCATAAAGCCGGTGCCACGACATAGAACATCGAACGCCCGAGGAACCAAACTCAAATAATCCAGAACATCGACATAGTACAGCATTACGCCCGATGAACCTGAACACAAATAATCCGGAACAACGACGTAGTATAGCGAACGCCCGATGAACCGAACTCCAATAAAAGCATAGGTCGCTAGCCTATAAAAATGAGACGAAGCTCAACAGAACGGGGTATATTCCCCTACGCGGACAAAGAGACATCACACATCGCTAGTCTAAACCATAAAATGATCACCATTGATCAATAAGAAGTGTCAATTACACTAAGCTAGTAAATAGATGAGTTTAGCTTTATGTCCCATAGCCACTGGCTTAACTTAAATATTTACGAACAAATTGTAGATTTCCACTCGAAAATTGTCATAAGAATTTCAATCGAACAAGTCCAAAAATTAACTGACGGACTAAACGCAAGCGTTTCATACTACTTGTTTTGCTAAGCCGTTTAATTAGATTTTCCCATACGAATGAGGTAAAGGTTTGTATATACTAATAGATTAGAAAACGGTTTTATAAACGAGCTTTGTATTAAAAATAGAGTTAAAATCATCTTTGTAAAAGAGTTTGAATATTTACTACTAGTATAGAAACCTTTGTATTTTAAAGTGACAAATCATAGAAATGATTGTAGAAACAATCAATCACCAAAATCCACATACAAAGACGTGAATCAAATCCAAAGAAATCGATACCGAATCCATCAAAATGGATATTCTCAAAAATCCCGAAAAAGAAGTCATCAAAGTCAATAATAAATGATAACAATAAATCGGATAATCACGAATCGATAAAAGTTGGAACCTCAAGCAAAATAGGCAAAAACAAGCAGGTCAGTCGACTGGCCTCTATAGTTAGTCGACTGATCCAAAAACCCGAAAGTTTCAGTTCCTGCAGTCAGTCGACTGACTGCAGAGGCCAATCGACTGGCTGGCACTGTTTTCTAGCCTATCAAATGAAGAGCAAACTCTTACCATTTGCGATCGGACGAGCAATGGGCTTTAGGGGTTTATGCCAATCGACAACCCCGCCCTATAGGCTCTTCGATACACCACCAAAAACATGTTCATAAATCAAAGCTAGGATTTTCAAAGTTTTGACTTCAAAACACCAAAAATTGAAATGTTCACCAAATCAATTCAAATCAAAAGCAAATGAATATGCACAAGTGTTAGGAATTCATACCTAACAACAAATATAGCTATAGACATAGATGTGAGTTAAAGAACTCACCTTTAAACCCAAAAACGATAAAGGAGAAGCTTGAAAGCAAAGGAAGATCAACTACTCTTCAACTTCAACTCTAGAAGCTTGAATCTAAGCTCAAAAGAAGAACATTTCCTAGGTTAGGTTTAGGAAATTTCTGAAATTAAAGAGAGAATGAGTTGGAGAAGATGAAGAGGATGCTTACCTAAGCTTCTCTTTGATTTTGGAGCTAACACTTGGATTTGTAAAAGAAACTAGGGCTTAGGAATTTCTATTTCCCTTTCTCTTCCCCCATTTTTGCTAAAGCTTGAAGGTATAAGGAAATGGAAGTGAATAAAGAGAAGAGGGGTTGGAGCTAGGGTCTTATGTTAGGTTATTGGGCTGAAACCCAAACTCAAAGCCCTAAGTGAAAAATAACAAAATTCACTCAACTCCAAACATATCGATGTTTATACTCAAAAAAGTTGTAAACACCATTTTGGACTCAATGGAGGTGGTCTCGAGTCCCAACTCGACTATTTACAAAAAGTAGCTTTTCAGACTTTAATACAATGAACGATTCTATATTTAAATAAAACATTTAAATATACAATCGTAAAATATGCGGGTTGTTACATCTTGAGTCTTTATACTATATAGTCTTCAATTCAAAACTTATATAGTATCCTACACTATATTCTATATAACTTGGCAAAATCATTAGTATCCATATTTTATATCAATATATTATTGTTACCAAGGTTGTTATCATCAAAATCAATAACTGAGGTACTAACAATCTCTCCCTTTTTGATGATGACAACCACTATTTTTCTGTATATATAAAATATGATATAACTCCTCCTGAGTTCAATAACTCCTTCTTAATATGTGCATATGTATATTATATATTTTTCTCCCCCTTTGTCACCAACAAAAATGGATGAAAAAAAATAACTTCCCCTAAATGATTTACATAAGGATATATGATGATACATGTAAATAAAAATCAATAATCCAAGTAAAAATGATGATATATGATAAAAGATACTATTAAACATTATAAAGTAAAATGAAATTTCAAACTATAGATAAGTGAATCCAATAAACACCAATCCAAATTTAAATCAGACCAAACTAAAACACCCAAATTTGTTCAATCCAATCCAATCAAATTCAAACATTTAATATTAAACAATCCAAATCAATCAAAACACACACCAATCAAATCCTAAGACTATGTGTGTGTGTGTATTTACATATTAAATTCAAACCTAATAACTAGACATTTCAAGGAACTTCAACCTAACCATCGGCCACAAAGATTGGATTCGCTTTAATGGCATCCCAATCTTCATTATCCTTATTAACATTGTACTCTAGGTTGTTGTTTGGTTCATCTTTGATTGGGGAAGAAATCATCCACCGAATAGCGTTAAAATGTCTTACTTGTTCCTTTATCATCTACATTTGACTCAATTCTGAGTGTCTTTGATTTTTTCAGAATAAAGGAGAGAATATCTTTGAAGGATTGGAGAGTTTATTCAAGATTTTCATATAATTTTTGATGTGAAGAAGACATATTTGTAAAAATATGTTTGAGAATAAAAATAGAGTATGGAATGAGATGTTTAATGAGTTTTCTAAAAGAAATTGGCTTATATAAGAGTAGAAAGTTGTTTGGAATGAATAGATGGATGACGGTTATTTTTATTTTGAAATTAAAAAACTTTGATTTCTAGGTTTATATGTCGACACATCATATGTATGTATGTCGACATACGTACCAAAATTTTCAGAACTAGCATATTTGTTATAGTTTCGTTTCTATCCCATACTATTATAATTTTATGAATTTTCAGAGACTAATAAATAATATAACATAGTAAGAAACAAATTTCATTAGTTAAAACTTGAAGGGTACATGGATTTCATTCGAAATAAAAGAAAAATACATAAGACAACGTAAACTTAGACTACGAATGCAAGGTACAAGGCTAGATAACACAAGTAAATAACTAGATGGATTTAGAAGGATGTGGATGAAGATGATAAAGAGCCACCAATCTTGCGAATGACCTTTCTACAGAATTTATCCATTTTGTTGGAAAGAGAAGTAAACTTTTTACTAAAAGAATGCTTAAGCTTCTTTTGTTTTTTAAGAAGCTTCTCTTGGTTCCTTAATATCTCTTTTTTGGTAGGGTTGGATGGATTTTCAAAAATTTCTAAGTTTCCATTTCTTCCTTCTCCTCTTCTAGTTCCACTTCCATTTCATCTCCTTCTTCCTCCTCTTCTTGTCGAATTTCTTGCTCTTCTTTCCATGCCAACCTTTGCTCCTTTTTGGAAAGAGTTTCATAAGGTTTGAAAAATGATGGAATATGCATAAGTGAGATATTAGCCTTGTTGAAAACCTTTCGAGGAATAGATTTTTCTCCTCTCAAATCCACATCAAAATATAAGAAAATTCTAGTGAGATACACATAATGAAAGAGCATGTTCTCGTGCCTAGAAATGTTCTATTAAACGAAGTCATCTAAAATGACTTGTACCCAATTTATGTCATAGCGACCATAAATTATAAAAAGAGCTTTGAAAACCTTTTGAGTAGGGTTATTATAATTACCCATCCTTGGGGTTATGCATTGTTGTAAAATGAGAATCATAAGTCTCGATTTTGGACGAAGATTTTTATGTTTAAAATTCAAAATTGTCATCATTTTCGAAAATATCATGAAAACTTCACGATTTTGAACATCAATTTGAAAAGTGGAGAGGTCAATTCCACTAGACAAACAACCAAAAATATGCCACAAAATTTCACAATTTAAACGTATTTAAGTGCCATTAACGCTACTCCAAACTTGACCTTCTTCCCCTTGATAAAACTTTCTGCTTAAATATGCAAAAAACATTTTTACCAAATCAGGGTAGCAAACAAAATCATTTGGGAAGATTCTATCAAACTAAGAATATTATTTTCAAAACAAAGTTCATATAAAAACTAAGAAGTAAAAGCTTCAAATTTAACAAACCTTACGGGAGAAACTTTTCTGGAAGTTGTATATTCGATATATGCCTCAATTGCATCTTTCTCATTGAAGAGAAGGCCTTTTGTTTTCTCAAAGAGCCTAATGGTTTTTGGGTTTGAACTAGAAGAAGCCATTTTTGAGTTTTCGAGGAGATAAGAGAGTGAAATGATATTTGAAATTTGAAAATAAAGGAAGTGAAAAGATAGAATAAAGATGGAGTAAATAAGTACAGAATCAAAGGACATGTTCTCTGGTTAAAAAGTCATCTTTTCAGAACATGGGAGTAAGTGAAAAGTGAAGGGAAGTTCAAAAGTTTGAATTTGAAATGAAATTTCAGATTTCAAATTCCGGTGAATATGTCGACATATAAGTGTGGTATATGTCGACATTTAGTCCTTGATATTCAAAACTACACTAAATATAGAATATTCCTATATACTTATATATCTATATATTTCTAATTATCCTAATATTATTAATTTATAGACTATTCACATCAATCAAAAGCATCCAAAAAAAATTAACTTATAAAGCATACTAATTTTTGCTGGTTTCTATTGATCAATTTTGATTAATCTGTTGTTGCCATGAAGCACATACCCACATTTTTAGTATCAGATTCATTTTCGCTTGAAGAAGTGTCTGAATCATCCAAAGTTGTTGTATACGCCCTTTTTCTTTTTCTGGATGAATCAATTGCCGATGAGATTTTTGATTTATTAGGATGTGGATAGTCACCCTGAAAATGACTGAGTTCATCACAATTAAAGCATCTAATTGTAGTTCCAGTTCCATTATTCTTTTTTTTCGGGTTTCCAAGAGTTATTCATCTTTCTATATTTTAGAAAGTTTTTGAAATTTCTGGTCATAAATGCAATTTCTTCGTCATTATCATTGTCAGAATCCTGATCATCATCTACTATATTGTAAGCAATGGTTTTCTTTCTGTTGCATTGCTTTCTCTTCTACCCTGCATTTGTGCTTCTTAGGACAGTAACTTTCCTATTAACTCTTCAATGTTCAGAGTACTAATATCATTAACCTCTTCAATTGCAAGTGTCTTTTGATCCCACTCTGAAGAGAGTGAATAGAGGATTTTTCTAACTTGATCCTTTTTAGAAAAGTTTTTCCTAGATGCAACTAATGAATGCACTATATCTTGGAATCTACAGTACATGTCAGAAATGAACTCATTAGAATTCATTTTAAATAATTGAAACTGATATGTTAATATGGAAATTTTAGTCTGTTTCACTTTACTAGGGCCACATGTGTAACTTGTGGTGTTCTTCAAATTTCATATGCAAATGTACAAATAAACACTCTATTAAATTTATTCTTATCTAATGAAAAAAATAGAATATTCATGGCTTTAGAATTGTTCTATGAAAGTGCCTTTTGGTCAGAAGTCCATTGTGAAAAATTAGTCCGTGGTTCAGTGTACTTATATTGTGTAACATTCCAAATATCTAAACCATTTGATTGTAAATAGATTTTCATCCTACATGACCAATAAGTGTAATTACTGCCATTAAAAAGGGGGGCTCTGACAGTAGATTGTCCTTCGATGAAAATGTTAACAAGTGTAGTTATAGTATTACTAGCCATTTAAACTTTTCAAAAATCAAGTTACGAATTGTTTGAAAACCTAATGCTCTGATACCAAATGTTAGTGGCAGAATTACAGATCTTAAGGCTATTAAAACAATAGATGAGGGGTGAATAGTGTTTTATAAGTTTTAAAATCTTTTTGAAACTCTTTTAAGTTTATTATTAATCAACACAGAATAAACAATCACAGATGCAAACACAGATAAGTATAAATGTAGTAAAGTAAAAAGTAGGGAATTAAAGGGATCACATTAGAGTTATATTGGCTCGTAGTTATCCTACATCAAGTTTTATACAGTTGCTCGTACCGATTTCTTTTCAAATGCCAATCTTTCAACGGGCGGAAGGCAAATCCAATACAATCTCGGTTCCAAGGCTATGAGACACACCCTCCAAATTTTCCAAGCACTAGGTACACTTAGTTGATTTGGAGAGAACATAAGCAGACCCACTTGGATTTCAGAGACACCAAGCACACCCACTGGATTTAAATGGGACACAAGCATACCCAGTTAAACACAACTAGAGTTTTAATGGTTTTCCAAAGACAATTTCTTGATCTTTGGTTACACCGAATCCTATAGCCTCTTGAAAAGCACTTTGATCTTTGATTGAGAGAGAGAGAGAGAGATGATTGAAATCAGAAAGAAAATAGTAGAGAATCAACACAATGAAGTTTGAATTGATTCTGGTTTGAATTTGAGAAGATTTGAATATATTTTCAATAGAAATTTTGGCAGAGTAAGAGGAGAGAAGATAATAAGAAAGTAGTTAATAAAAATTCGTTTGGAAACCCCTATATATAGAGAATAAATAGACATGTCCATTCGCAAAGAGTTGCGACGAATAAATACTTCATTTCAAAATTTGAATTTTAAAATTACAGCATGTATGTCGGCATACCATATGCCTATATATCGACATATGTATGAACATTTTGAAAACTGGTTTCTTTTAATTTTTTTTTGAAAACTCTATACTTTATAAAATAGTTTGATACTTTGTAAATCATTTTAAACGTATATTATAAATATTTTAAACTTAAGAAAACTTTAAAAATATTTTTAAAAATATTTTAAAAATATACTTCATTTTTAAAATTAAAAAGGATAAGAAAATAAGAAACTTGGCAAAATCATCATATCTTGAGATCTCCATATCTTGAACTTTATACTCATGAGTCTTTATGTCCAGTTCTTGAGCCTTTATATTGTACAGTCTTCGATTCAAAACCTATATAATATCCTACTCTATATTCTATATAACTTGGCAAAATCATTAGTATCCATATTTTATATCAATGTATTATTGTAACCAAGGTTGTTATCATCAAAATCAATAACTGAAGTACTAACAATATCCCCCTTTTAATGATGACAACCATTATTTTTCTATATTTATAAAATATGATATAACTCCCCTGAAGTTCGATAACTCCCTCTTAATATGTGCATATGGATATTATATATTTTTCTCTCCCTTTGTCACCAACAAAAATGGATGAAAAACAAAATAACTCACCCTAAATGATTTACATAAGGATATATGATGATATATGTAATCAAAATCAATAATCCAAGTTAAAATGATGATATATGATAAATGATACTATTAAATATTATAAATTAAAATGAAATTTCAAACTGTACATAAGTGAATCCAAAAAACACCAATCCAAATTTATATCAAACCAAACTAAAACACACAAATTTTTTCAATCTAATCCAATCAAATTCAAATGTTTAATATCAAACAATCCAAATCAATCAAAACACACACACCAATCAAATCCTAAGAGTGTGTGTGTGTGTATTTACATATTAAATTCAAACCTAATAACAAGACATTCTGAGAAACTTTAACTCAACCATCGGCCACAAAGATTGGATCCGCTTTAATGGCATCCCAACCTTCGTTATCCTTATTAACTGTGCACTCTGGGTTGTTAAGTCGTTCATCTTTGATTAGGTAAGAAATCATCCATCGAATAATGTAAAAATGCATTTCTTGTTCCTTTATCACCTACATTTGACTTGGTTCTAAGTGTCTTTGATTTCTTAGAATAAAGGAGAGAATGTCTTTGAAGGACTGGAGAGTTTGTTCAAGATTTTCATATAATTTTTGATATGGAGAAGACATATTGTAAAATTATGTTTGAGAATAAAAATAGAGTATGGAATGAAATGTTAAATGAGCTTTCTGGAAGAAATAAACTTATATAAGAGTAGAAATTCGTTCAGAATGAATAGATGGATAATAGTTATTTTTATTTTAAAATTTAAAAACTTTAATGTCTAGCCATTATATGTTGACTTATCATATGCATGTATGCCGACATACATACACAAATTTTCAAAACTAACTTATTTGTTGTAGTTTAGTTTTTATCCTATACTATTATACTTTTATGACTTTATAGAGACTAATAAACAATATAACACAGTAAGAAACACATTTCATTAATTAGAACTTGAAGGGTACATGGATTTAATTTGAAATAAAAGAAAAATACATAAGACAACGTAAACTTAGACTACGAATGCAAGGTACAAGGCTAGATAACACGAGTAAATAACTATATGGATTTAGAACGATGTGGATGAAAATGATGAAGAGCCACCAAGCTTGCGAATGAACTTTCTACAGAATTTATCCATATTGTATGAAAGAGAAGTAAACTTTTTACTAAAAGAACGCTTAAGCTTCTTTTGGTTTTTAAGAAGCTTCTCTTGGTTCCTTAACATCTCTTTTTTGGTAGGGTTGGATGGTTTTTCAAAACTTTCTAAGGAAGTTTCAATTTCTTCTTCCTCCTCCTCTTCTTGTTCCACTTCCATTTCATATCCTTCTTCCTCCTCTTCTTATTGAATTTCTTGCTCTTCTTCCCATGCCAACCTTTGCTCCTTTTTGGGAAGAGTTTCAAAAGGTTCGAAAAAGGGTGGAATATGCATAAGTGAGATATTGGCTTTGTCGAAAACCTTTCGAGGAATGTATTTTTCTCCTCTCAAATCTACACCAAAATATAAAAAAAATCTAGTGAGATACACACAATGAAAGAGCATGTTCTCGTGTCTAGAAATGTTCTTTTGAACAGTCATCTAAAATGACTTGTGCCCAATTTATGTCGTAGCGACTATAAATAGCAAAAAGAGCTTTGAAAACTTTTTGAATAGGGTTATTATAATTACCCATCCTCGGAGTTATGCTTTATTGTAAAATGAGACTCAGAAGTCTTGATTTTGGATGAAGATTTTTATGTTTAAATTCAAAATCATCATCATTTTAAGAAATATCGTGAAAACTTCACGGTTTTGGACATCAATTTGAAAAGTTGAGAGGTCAATTCCACTAGCTTACAACCAAGAATATGCCAAATTTTTTTACAATTTCAACTATTTGATTACCATTAAAGCTACTCTAAATTTGACATTCTTCCCCTTAATAAAACTTTCTATTTAAATTTTCATAATTTTTTTTTACCAAATCAGGGTAGTAAACAAAATTTTTTTGGGAAGATTCGATTAAACTAAGAATATTATTTTCAAAACAAAGTTCATATAAACCATAAGAAGCAAAATAATCAAATTTAGCAAACCTTATGTTAGAAACTTTTTCGAAAGTTGTACATTCCATATAGGCCTCAATTGCATCTTTCTCATTGATGAGAAGCCTTTGTTTTCTTAGGGAGCCTAATGTTTTTTGGGTTTGAATTAGAAGAAGCCATTTTTGAGTTTTTGAGGAGATAAGAGAGTGAAATGATATTTGAAATTTTAAAATAAAGTAATTGAAAAGGTAGAATGAAGATGGAGCAAACAAGTAGAGAATTAAAGAATATGTTCTCTGTTTAAAAAGTCATCTTTTCAGAACATAGGAGTAAGTGAAAAGTGGAGGGAAGTTCAAAAGTTTGAATTTTAAATAAAATAACAAATTTTTGATTCCGGTGCATATGTCGACATATAAGTGGGGCATATGTCGACATAAAGCCCTTGATATTCAAAAATAAAATAAACATAGAATATTCCTATACTAATATATATATATATATATTTCTACTTATCCTAATATTATTGATTTATAGATTATTTATATCAATCAAAAGCATCCAAAAAAATTAAGTTATAAAGTGTACCGATTTTAGTTACTTTTTATTGATGAGTTTTGATTAATCTATTGTTATCGTGAAGCACATATTCACATTTTCAATATCAGATTCATTTTCACTTGAAGAAGTATCTGAATCATCAAAGTTGTTGTATACACACTTTTTCTTTTTTTGGACAAATCATTTGTCAGTGAGATTTATTCGGAAGCTTGTCAGTGGGATCTTTGATTTATTCGGATGTAGGTAGTCTCTCTGGAAATGACCGAGTTTATCACAATCGAAGCATCTAATTGTACTTCCCGTTCAATTATTTTTGTTTTCAGGATTTCAAGATTTGTTTATCTTTCTATATTTCAAAAAATTTCTAAAATTTTTGGTCATAAATGTGATTTCTTCGTCGTTGTCGTTGTCAGAATCCTGATCATGATTTATTGCATTAAAAGCGATGGTTTTCTTTTCTGTTGCCTTGCTTTCTCTTCTTCTATGCATTTGTGCTTCATAGGACATTAAATTTCCTATTAACTCTTCAATTTTCAGAGTACTAATATCATTAGGCTCAGCAATTGCAAGTGTCTTTTGATCCCACTCTAAAGAGGGTGAATTGAGGATCTTTCTAAATTGATCCTCTTCAGAAAAGTTTTCCCTAATGCAACTAATGAATGCACTATATCTTGGAATCCACAATACATGTTAGAAATGGATTTATTTGGATTCATATTAAATAATTGAAACTAATTAGTTAACATGGAAATTTTAGTCTGTTTCACTTTACTAGTGCCCTCATGTGCAACTTGTAGTTTTCTCCAATTTCTTATGCAAATCTACAAATAAACACTCTATTAAATTCATTCGTATCTAGTGAACAAAATAGAATATTCTTTAGAATTGTTTTGTGCAAGTGCCTTTGGTCAGAAGTCCATTATGCAAAATTAGTCTGGGGTTCACTGTACTTATTTTGTGTAACATTCCAAATATCTAAACCATTTGATTGTAAATAGATTTTCATCCTACATGAACAATAAGTGTAATTACTGCCATTAAAAAGTGGGGTTTGGCGGTAGATTGTCTTCGACAAAAGTGTTAACAAGTGTACTAATAGTATTACTAGCCATTTAAACTTTTCAAAAATCAACTTACAAATTGTTTGAAAACCTAATGCTTTAATACCAAATGTTAGTGGCATAATTATGGATCTTAATGCTACTTCAACAATAGATGAGGGATGAATAGCGTTTTATAAGTTTTAAAAATCCTTTTGAAATTCTTTTAAGTTTATTATTAATTAACATAGAATAAACAATCATAGATGCAAACAAAGATAAGTATAAATGTAGTAAAGTAAAAAGTAGAGAATTAGAGAGATCACACCAGGGATTTTTTTACTAGTTCGGAGTTACCTTACATCCAGTTTCGTACAATTGCTTGTATATATTTCTTTTCAAATGCCAATCTTTCAACTGGCAGAAGGCAAATCCAATACAATCTCGATTTCAAGGCTACGACACACACCCTCTAGATTTTCCGAGCTCTCAGTACACTCACTTGATTTGGACAGGACACAAGAACACCCACTTAGATTTCCTGGACACCAAGCACACCCACTTGATTTAAATGGGACGTAAGCACATCCACTTAAACACAACTAGAGTTTTAATGGTTTTTCCAAAGATAATTTCTTGATCTTTGGCTACAATGAATCTATAGCCTTTTGGATAGCACTTTGATCTTTGATTGAGAGAGAGAGAGATGATTGAAATCAGAAAGTAAATAGTAGAGAATCGACCCAATGAAGTTTGAATTAATTCTGGTTTGAATTTGAGAAGATTTTGAATATATTTTCACTAGAAATTTTGGCAGAGTAAGAGGAGAGAAGATAATAAGAAAGTAGTTAATAAAAATTCTTTTGGAAACCCCTATATATGGAAAATAAACAGACATGTTCTTTAGCGAAGAGTTACGACGAATAGACACTTCATTTCAAAATTTGAATTTTTAGAATTATGGCACTTATATCGACATACCATCTGCCTATGTGTCGACATATGTATGAAAATTTTGAAAACTAGTTTCTTTTATAATTGTTTTGAAAACTATATACTTTGTAAAATATTTTGATACTTTCTAAATCATTTAAACGTAGATTATAAATACTTTAAACCTAAGAAAACTTTAAAAAATAATTTTAAATATATTTTAAAAATATGCTCTATTTTTTAAAATTAAATAAGAAAATAAGAAATAAAGATCAAAGATTGCTACTAGGGACTTTAACAATATTCTATGACTCTATATGTTATACCATAGTCTTTACATATCTTGAACTTTATACTCATGAGTCTTCATGTCCAATTAAGTCTTTATACTGTACAGTCTTCGATTCAAAACCTGTATAATATCATACACTATATTATATATAACTTAGCAAAATCATTAGTATCCATATTTTATATGAATGTATTATCTTTACCAAGGTTGTTATCATCAAAATCAATAACTGAAGTACTAATAGGATAACATTTTGGGTTTACCACATCGTTTCAGGCCAGGCTAGTGGTTAGGTAGGGCGGAGTACTTGATTACCCAAACCCAACCTTAGACACCACTTTCAAGACATCCTAATATATGGGTAGAATTTAATAATTTAACCCTAACATGACTAATTAGACCGCATAGACTATTGACCATGATACAGTTGTTGGAACTGGGCCAACCTGCAGCGGAACTTATGGGTGGATTTCAATTTTTTTACCCTATTTGATCTTTATTGGGCCTATGAAGTCTAATTTATTTAGAACATTTCTAAATTTAATTTAAATAAAATCATATATTTTATTTAAATTTATAAATTATTATTTAAAATTTATTTGATTTATTTTCACTTTATATATAAGCATACATATTTATCATATAATATGTATATGTGTGCGCATGTGTAACATGATATTCCATGCAAAGTATAACATTCATGTATATAGATGTTGAGATTTATATAGCAATGGACATAGTAGCCCATCCCATATGTATTGTACGTTGTCCAAATATGTGCATATACTTATAGTTAATATATTTAAATACCCAAGTTTTACATATTTGTGTGTATATATATGTATGTATGTATGTATGTATGTATGTATATTATGAATATTATTATAGATATATATATATATATATATATATATGTGTGTCTATATGATTTATTATAAATATCAAATAAATATATGTGACGACCGTAATTTTTGGATATTTTAAATTGAGATATTTAATTGATTTTAAATATTCAAAAGTGATTTTTTAGCTTGAATTTAAAATATCACTATTTATTTGGAATTAATTTTTGAATTAAACAATTAAAAATTGGGTAAAATGTTGAATCTGGAGTTTTAAGCTTGTTAAAAATAATTTAAAGGCTTAGTAAATTTATATTGATAATACTAAAGAAAGTAAAAGTGCTAAAATTGAATTTGGAAGTGTTTTGTTAAGTTTTGAAATTTTATCGTTTAAATTGATATTTAAAAATAGCCTTCCGGGGGCACAGTCTCGGATTGCGACGAAACTAGTGCCGTTGGATCCATATTAGTTAGTTATTGTAAGATTTAAAATATCGTATCAATTGGAGTTACTGTTTGGTTGTACGATCAGAAAAGCCTAGAAATAAATCATTTTAGTTTAATTTAAAACGTCGATTTATATTGATATCTTCTCCATATGGTCAATCTAGACCTCGAAACCTGTTCCAGCATGTTCAGAATAACGATATAACATTAGGAACGCCAGTCGTTGCATTTAAATTGGAGTTCGGGGTTTAGAATTATGGACCACGAGATATTTTGGTTATTATATATATTATTTCTGGATGAGTATGAAATCAACTCAGAATTAAATAGAAAAGACAACACACTGATATACCCGTACCTTATCTCCTTCCTTTCATCCTTTCACGAATTCAAATTCAGCTGAAATAAAAAAAAATTAATTTAAATACAGTTGCTTCAAAATTTCAATGGCCGACACTTCAAAATAAAATAAAGGAAGGTCGCCGTACTTTTTCCAAATTTCGTTACCCTCCTTTGTTTGATTCAAATCGAACACACTAAAAAAAATGCATATCGACATTTGTCGCGAGCTTGAGTTCGCGAAGAGGAAGGGCACCGTGCGGCGGCGGCGGCTAGTAGAAGGAGGTGGCGACGTCACGTTCAACGAGAGGAGCACGGTTTGAAAAGGGGGTAGTCGCATTCGAGCTTGGGATTGGGGGAAATTGCGACTACCTCGAGATATGGAGCTCGTAGTAGGGATTAGGCGAACTCGACTTCGTTTGCGACAGCTCGTTGAGGGTCGGGGTCTTCAATGGGGAGGCTCGGCGATCTGGGATTGGGTATGATTTCTGTTGATTTACAGTTATCTTTCGGCAATGAAAAAAATGTAAATTGTAAATTTACTTTTAAACAGATATATGCATGCATAGGTTGGAAAACAGTTAACATATATTTACATCTAGGTTAGGGGAAATAGAAATATATTTTTTTAACAGTAAGGTAACACCTTGCCTTTGCTATTTACTGTAATTAAAAGAATAATAATAAAATATTTAGTTTTAATATGTTTAATGAAGTAAAAATAATAGTAGTAATAATAACATAGATAAATGATATTTTAAAGAATGAGTTTTAAATCTATATGGATTATTATATAAGTGTATATATATGAAGTTCCAAAAGAAAAATAAATATATGTACATATTTTCACTTACTGTTAAATTTTAAAAATACTTATTAGGGCGATTAACTTGTTTTATTAACTTATATAAATTTAGTTATTCCCAAAAATTTTAAAGGGAAATTTATTTAATTAGATTAATTGTTTAGATTAAATTAATTAAATAGTAATTAACTGGTTGACAAATTCAAATATTTATAAATTATATAATGTTATACAAGGTCTTAAATCGTGAGGAAACCAAGCCGAGATGGAAATGGGATTGCAAACAAATCAAAGGTGAGTTAATCTCACTCATCTGGGTTTTATTTAAATTTAAATGGTTAAATTTAAATATTTAGTTGATTGATTGAATTGATTGGATGTGGTATATTATATAGTAGTATATAGTATATATTGGAGTGATTGATATTCCCGCATTATATAGCGGATGAGACCCTATACGCCACATAATAGCGGATGATATTTTATTAATCCCATATACCGTGATATTCCACCTCGAAGTGGAATTGGTATTGTGCTAACATCTGTGGATGCATGGAAACAGGTTGGAGGGATCCAACTGGATTCCTCAAATTTATTTAGATTATTTTATTATTATTCTATGATATGATATATTTGGTGATCTGTGATAGATTACATTGCCAATTGGAAATGATGGATGCTATGGTTTGATTTAATATATTTTGGTATACTGAGTTATCTAAATCTATAGAAGTGGATCTTTGAAAAGGAAATAAAAGAGAGAATTTTTAAGTAAAATAATTTTAGAGAATTCGAATAAATTAAAGAATGAATTGGAAAGAATAAAAGTGATTTTTAAATTCTAGTAAATAAATTCTGAGTATGGAAAGGAGATTTTGAAAAAAAGGGAAAATAATAAATTTTAAACTCAAGTGATATTATTTAAAGAATAAAGAATTTATTCTAAAAATTCAAGGTTTAAATTTATTTGAAAGGATAAGGAAGGAATTTGGAAGAAATAAAAGATTTTTTTATGAAATTGATATTTCAGTTTAAATAAGGTTTTTAAATCATAATAAGAAGTCAAATCTAGAATTAATGGAAATAATGGGATTTTAAAATAAATTGGGTAAATAAAAGAATTTATTTTAAAAAATGGAGTTGATTTGGAAATCGATTTGAAATTTGATAAAGTGTTTGAAACTGTGTTTAAAAGATGGATGAGACCATAAAATCTATAAACCGGGTTTATAAAAGTGAAGTAATATATCAGCGGATATTTGGAAGGATAAACTCATGGTGGGAATTTATTAAAGGAATGGGTAAATTTGTTTAAAAATAAATAGTGATTTATTTTTAAAGATGTGAAAGAAAAGCGTGTTTCCATGTATAGCCAAGTACGTTTTCAAAGCGAATTTTTAAGTATAAGTTGTTTTGAAGGTATGTTTTAGAAAATTTATTATTTTTAAATGTTTAAGTTTAAAGTAAGTATTATTTTCAAATTTATTTTAGTAGTAATTATTTAAAGGTGACTTGGTATTATGTTTTGAAAAGATGAAAATTTAATTTTATAAAGTAGCTTTATTTAAAATATTCTTAAAGTATAATTTTTTTTGAATAAAGTATTAAAGTAGTTTTTAATTTAAGTGTTTAAAAGTGTATTTTATAATAAAGTGTTTTAAAATTATTTTAAAAATCTAAAGTTTTTGTACTTGGTATTTCCAGTGGTAATAAATTATTTGGAAATGTATTCCATGAGAAGAGTGTGGTTTGAAAACCATTTTTCAAAAAGGGTTTGAAAGTGGAAATATACCTTGCGAAGATATTTTTGAGGTAAATAAATAATTTGGAAAAATTATTTATTATTTGATGGATGTTTGTGAACGTTAATTGATAGTTAAATAACCGACTATCAATATTAGCCAATGCGTTGATCGTTTCGAAGAGACCGGGATTGGGATTAAATTCTCGAAAACCACTTCGATCCAGTTTGTATGTTTTCGTGGAAAAACGAGTTTGGAATCGAAGATGGAGTAGTGAAGTGAAAGGGCTAATCGCTACTAATCCTGAGGGTGATTCCAAAATGGATGTAGTAGGAATAGTGCCTTCAGTTCCGTTCGGACCCGGGACATACTTGTATGGATGAATGCTTTCGGAACATCGTCAGGTGGACGGTGGGCATTCTAAGAGATGTGTTCTCAAAAGGTAACGCTTAGCCTCGAGCCTCATCAACCGGGAATGACTGAAAATCAGGGGTTATGCAGCAATGCTATGTGGGTAGCGCCCATTAGGGTGAGGTCATCCCTATCTAGATGTCCCTTTTTATTTTGGCTTAGTGGTGCGGTTGCTGATCCCAACCGTGGGTTGATCTTACTCGGAATTACCCTTAGGTAGTTCTGGTCTTGTGTTGCAGGGGATCGGGCGTGGTCCTCGGTACACTGATCTAGACCAGGTACTGTGATAGGTGGTACCCCAGTGCCTTGTTATTAGTTGGAAATCCATTCTCCCTACGTGCCTGTACGGTTTTGATTATGCCCAACTATTGCTGAAACATGAGATGCAAGCATTTCAGCTAGATTCTATTTTACTTTCTATAGACACTATTATAATATCAGACGGATTTGATAAAAAGTGTTTTAGCTATCGTAAGGTAAAACCCGTCATGTTTATTTGTGGCGTGGTCTTACGAGATGCTTTTGATTTCAGAGGGTTTGGAAAACTTTAATAATCCAATTGAGTGTGTTTTCTCACGCTGGTTTTCCAAACTGACTCGGGTATTGTTTTATTATGATGCTCGGGTCAGACCGAGTATTATAGGATACAAGATATGATGTTGTGGGGCTCAGGAGACGAGCTGGATGGCGAGACGTATCACTCGTACTTGGTATATATTCCGCTGTGTTGTGTATGTTGTGCATTCTGTATGTGGGACAAGTTATTATTACTGTCCTAAATTGTGATGTAGAGTTTATTGTACTCTGATGTTGTATTCTGATGATGTATGTATAAACAGATATAGTTTCTTTTCTGTAAAGATCAGTTATTATCTATTATATTTTATTCCGCTGCGATGGTTAGATTCTGATGTTGTCTTCTATTTTCTTCTTCTACCTCTTCTTCTTTAACCCAAATGGTTCGTATTTCCATTCTTCTTGAGTTGATTTGATGAAGAATAGTGTCGGATCAAGAGGTACGGATTTGTGGGTTGTTACAGTTGGTATCAGAGCTGAAAGGTTAAGCGAGAACCTTGGCTCTGGTGGGGATTACTCATTAAATAGAGTCTGTAGTACTCTAGAATGAGTTTGAGTGTATTAATAGATACGAGCGCGTATTTGTTAGTGAATATAAAAATTGTTTTTTATATTGTGTTGACTTATCGGTTAAGTGTTTATGGATTCTGGTCGATGTGTGGGACGCCATGACATCGATAGGGGTTTCTAAACTCTTAAACAAGATAAACCGACACAGTATTGTTTTTAAATGGGGTAAATGAAATAATTTTACCCAAATTATTTTTGTATATAAAGGAAATAATTTTTCATAAATTATTATAGTATATGGATGCTTGGTTGTTAAGGAGTGAAATATTAAATTATTATCACTATTGTGAGGAAATTGAATAGCAATTGGAAATTTAAACTAAAAGCCAAGAAATAAACTCATATACAAATGGGATTTGTAAATGTAAATTGTAAATGTGATTCATAATTTGAAATAGAATTCCAGAGAAATTTTTGAAAATAAATTGAGATGAAAATTTCAGAGTAATGAATTGGATGGATTTGGAATTTGAAAATTTGAGAAAATAAAATTCCTTTGAGTTGAAAATGGTTTTCAAAGGTTTTGAAGTAATAATAGTGATATTATTTTGGAAATATTTTGAATTGGATTTGAAATCTGGAGAGATTTGGAATTTAAATTTTTTTGGAGGGGTTTTAAAGAGATAAAAGCATTTAACTCTCTTTCGGTCGTTGGAAAATAACTTCGGTGATGACTGCAGCGTCATCGATGTTCATTTTCGAGTTTCCAAGAGAGAAATTGCTACCTGAAGTTTTAAATTGGAATTGTTTGCAAACTGGGTTTGGTTTTGAAATTCAAAGGGATAATTGAATTTGCCAAATAATTTTGGATATAGGTGATTTCAGAAGGAGTTTTGAAATGCTAAAAGATTGTTTAAACTCTAGAATTTTAACTAAGAATGTTTATGGCATATAATAAGTTTGATAATTTGTAAAATATGTTAGTAAACCAATTCAATGTACTGAATTAAAAGGATTTGTGAATGAAATTTAAAAAAGTTGGAAACGTAAGGAAGTTTAAAATTTGAATAGAAATGGAATGTAATTGAATCTAGTAAATAAAAGTAAACATTTATTTTATTAGAAGTAAATTTGTGGAAGAACAAATTTATTTATAATTGTAAGTAAATGAACTGAAATAGGATATTAGAGGGATATTAAATGGAATTAAATCCTTGCTTAACAAAATTCAAAAGAATGGTAAGTAACTAGATTCAACCGGAGTTAAGTTAAATAAAATTGAATAAAATAAAAATATAATCCCTAGGTAAAGGAAAATATGAATGTGATTGACGGTAAATGGATGGAGAAGTATGAATATTAATAAACGAGTAGCTTATAAAAATTTAAAAAGGGAATAAATAAGCCAGAATAAAAGTATTGATATTTTGAAAATAAAATAAAAACCCAAACTTGGGATATAAAATGATTTTGAAGAAGAAAAAAAATCATGGGATTATAAAATGAAAGTGTTGTCGAATGAAATTGAATTGGATTAAAATAGATATGGTGAGAGTTGTAAACAAATCCAATTCAAGTATAAATTGAATGGCCTTATTTTTAATAAAATTCAAAAATGGATTGCTAATGTGAAGTAAAATTTAAAATGGACTAAGTGAGTGGCTAATTGAATTAAACGGGATTTGATTAAATGACAACCAAATTAAAATGAGAATGAACTTAAGTTATGAAATGGGAGTGAATTGAAGTAAATTAACTTAAGTTTAAAGTTAATAGAAGCATGGGCTTATATAAATTTGGAAATGGTTTATTTGAATGAATAGTGTCAAATTGCGTAAGAAAATTGGTCGTTCGACTTAAACCGAAGTAAATAAAATTATATGAATCAATAGAAGTTTAATAAATTGATTTTGGAATCAATTGAAATGAATATGAGTTCGTTTCGTTTAAAAATGAATTGAATGTAAGAAATTAAGTTGAAAACTATTCGGATTGAATGGAATGGTATGTGATGTGGTTGCAAACAATTTAAAACTAGGGTCGAAACCTTGCATATGTGCTTATGGAAATTTTATAACATGCATTATATGTGAAATGTATGTGTTAGCTATATTAAAATAAGTGAAATGCTATTAAATTGCATATATTTAGCCCTTACCTGTTTTAAATTGAGTAAGTACAAGTTTTTGGAAGCCGTTTGGCTGGTTTTGGTCGCGCAAAATGCTGAATAAATAACCGCTTTGCTTAAAAATGCTAAATAAGGTATGCCTACGTAATAAAAAAATAGAAAATATGAACTGTTTTTATTTTTCCGACCGTGTGGGTCGATGTATATATATTTATATCTCTTGTCAAATTGCAAAAGCTCCTCCGTACAAAGGAGACTCTGCCAAAATTTTCCGAAAATTTTAGGAGTTAGAAAATTTCTAAAATTTTCACTAACGACAAATGATTTAGAATTTGTAAGCAAATAGAATTGAAAAACTGAATATTGAAAGAAAAAAAATTTGTGTATGTAAAGTAAGTGAAGTTGGGAAAATTTGTTGAGGAGGACTAAAATAATTTAAGTTTGGAAACAAAACTTTTACGTTTAAAATAAATTAGTAAGAAAAACTAATTTAAATAATGATATGAACCAATTGCAAATGGAAGATAGTTGATAAAACTCAATATTCAAAGTTAGAAGATGAATTGAATTCAAGTAAAAGTGAAAATGAAAATCTGAATGGAAATTGGGAAAAAGTATTTATATTTGAAATGAATTAATAAATTGAAGCAAATTGATTTTATATGGAATTGGAATTCAATTTGAATATAAACTTCGGTAGTGAAGTAGTAAAAATAATATAAGAAATATTTATATTGGATGAAAATCAAATTGGAATGCTGTGATTGGATATTATTGCAGAGTAGTATACAGGTAATTTAAAAACAAGAGAAATTGGGATTTTGATTACAGAAGATAAGTAAAACTTCTCAACAAAAGGTATGTATTTAATTTCTATATGAAATTTGATGGTTTTCTGGTCTAGCCACTTGGCGTTTTGTTTTCTTTTGGAATCTGGGGTCCCGTAGAGGCACTTTGTAGTTGTACCGAGCTAGCCGTGCAAAGGAGACGTTGGCTAAAATTTTCGAAAATTTAAGGAGTTAGAAAAATTTTGAGAAAATTTGATAATTCAAAATTTGGTTTCAAATTTAAATTTGAATGGTTGGGTAGGTGATGTTGGTTGGAAACTATGGAAGGCTTTGGAAAGTTAGTTAGAGTGATAGTGTGTCTTTGATAAAAGATTTTGGGAAGTTGTTAAAACTGTTTGGTTTTGGGAAAAGTAAGCGGGTTATGGACCATTCCGCTTAACTAGTAATTTCGGGGACGAAATTCTTTTAAGGGGGGAGGAATGTGACGACCATAATTTTTGGATATTTGAAATTGGGATATTTAATTGATTTTAAATATTCAAAAGTGAATTTTTAGCTTGAATTTAAAATATCACTATTTATTTGGAATTAATTTTTGAATTAAACAATTAAAAATTGGGTAAAATGTTGAATCTGGAGTTTTAAGCTTGTTAAAAATAATTTAAAGGCTTAGTAAATTTACATTGATAATACTGAAGATAGTAAAAGTGCTAAAATTGAATTTGGAAGTGTTTTGTTAAGTTTTGAAATTTTATCGTTTAAATTGATATTTAAAAATAGCCTTCCGGGGGCACAGTCTCGGATCGCGACGAAACTAGTGCCGTTGGATCCGTATTAGTTAGTTATTGTAAGATTTAAAATATCATATCAATTGGAGTTACCGTTTGGTTATACGATCAGAAAAGCCTAGAAATAAATCGTTTTAATTTAATTTAAAACGTCGATTTAAATTGATATCTTCTCCATATGGTCGATCTAGACCTCGAAACATGTTCCAATGTGTTCAGAATAACGATATAACGTTAGGAACACCGGTCGTTGCATTTAAATTAGAGTTCGGGGTTTAGAATTATGAACCACGAGATATTTTGGTTATTATATATTGTTACCTGAAGGTTTGACCAGGCAACTAGGCACTCGGCACTGGCACATGGATCGGCATTCTAGAGTGATCGGCTTGCATGGTTCGGCATTCTAGAGTGATCGGCATACATAGATCGTTCGACATATATGGATCGGCATTCTAGAGTGATCGGCATGCATGGATTGGCATTCCAGAGTGATCGGCATACATAGATCGTTCGGCATAGATGGATCGGCATTCCAGAGTGATCGGTATACAGATCGTTCGGCATACATGGATCGTTCGGCATGGTAGAGCGTTCGGCATTCCATACTGCTCGGCATCCACACATCGTTCGGCATGGCAGAACATTCGACATACGGAGTCGATCGGTGTCTAGAGATGTTTGGCATCAGTCCGTTCGGCATCGATGGTTCGGCATCAGTCTGTTCGGCATCGATGGTTCGGTATCGTTCTGTTCGGCATCGATGGTTCGGCATCATTCTGTTCGGCATCGATGGTTCGGTATCGTTCTGTTCGGCATCGATGGTTCGGCATCGTTCTGTTCGGCATCGATGGTTCGACATCATTCTGTTTGGCATCGATGGTTCGTCATCGTTCTGTTCGGCATCGATGGTTCGACATCGTTCTGTTCGGCATCGATGGTTCGGCACCCAGCACTCACTCTTTCTGGGCTGAGGTAATCGGCTGCCAGGCCCACAAGGGGAGTCCAACCCATCTTTGCCTATAAATAGAGAGGCAAGGGCACAGTGAAATGGACCTTTTTTCGAGAACACTGGGGAGACTCTGCCGCTTTCAAGACTCGTTCTTTTTACTTAGCAACTGTATTCAAGTAGTTGGTGTACGAATTGTATCTGTAATCAATTATCAAGTAAAGCAATAAAGTTTAACCTCAAAGTGGACGTAGGCAATTACGCCGAACCACTATAAATCTGGTGTTCTCGTCTTTGCATTCAATTTAGCATATTGTTCTCTGTTTACATTGACTTTCTTCATTAATCTCTCTATATAATCTTTCTAAACGGGGTTAGTGACCAATTTTGGTGCTAACACTTTGGTGCTTTCACCGAGAATCGAATTCTCAGACCTCAAGGATCTGCTTTGAAGCTACTGGATTGAATAAATCCCCGAAAGAAGATCCGATTCATTCGTAGGACGTCCGTTGATTCTACTAAGAGTTCATACCAATAACTCTACAATGGCAAGACCACGTACCAGATTAGCCTCACATAATGCAGACGCCCACGAGACTGCTAGCGTACAACAAGCAGGGCCTTGCAATCAGCAAGCAATTCTAGGTGCAGGGATTACCGCCCAGGACCAGATGCCAGTTGTCACCAGAATAGAGTTCAACGACTTGACGAGAGAACTCAGGGAAAGCAGGAGGCAACTCGGAGAGCAGATGCAAGCTAACGCCGACCTCCTGGCATAGCTCACTCAACAACAGCATCAGAATGCTGGGGGCAATCCAGCTCCTTATTCTTCATCTGATAGCTCGACTTCATCCGACGAACCTCCCAGGCGTAGACGCCGCAAGACTGAAACAACGCAAGCAGGTGCTGTTGTTCGAACAGCTGGAGACCACTTACACCTTGGAGACCGTGACTAAGCAAGAGCTAGAAATTTAGGAGCTGGAGTGCAGGTGGAGGCTGGACGCCCGGCTCACCAAGATGCTAATGATGTCGAACCTCAATACGCACGTTTGACAGATCGCCAGCAGAGGAGGCATCAACCTAATCAATCCCGTAGGATAGGCTCCAACCTTCCATCTTCCATACAAACCCCAGATCTAACAGCTATGATCAGACAGTTGATGAAAGAGAATCAAGGCTTATCAAACGACGATTGGGGAGTGACCAGAAGTCATACTCCTTTCACAGACGCTGTTCTACAGGCAGAGTACCCAAGGAAGTTCAGCATGCCAACTATCCCAGCTTATGAAGGAAAGACTGATCCCAGACAGCATGTGATGAGGTACGAATGGATGATGGATTCAGCTAGAGCGAATGATGCAACCAAGTGCAGGTGCTTTCCAATAACTCTATCTTGGATCGCTACCATGTGGTTCACCCGACTTCCTCCGTGGTCCGTATCCAGTTTTGAGGAGTTGGCGAAGAAGTTTATAGAACAGTTCAGGATACATACTACTCGTCCAAAGGACGTGATGTCTCTATCAAGTGTAATCCAAGCTCCTGGGGAGTCGTTGAAGGAGTATTTATAGAGATTTCATGTTGCGGCTACTGAAGTCAGTAATCCCAATGATCATGCAATTCTTATGGCTGTGATGAGAGGTGTGGATTCAGATTCAGAGTTTGGAGATTGGTTGGCAGGAAATCCTCCAACCACGTTAGAGCGTTTATACTCAAAGGCACATCAGTTCATAAGAAGAGAGACAACCAGGTGGATAAGGCGAGATAAGGCACCGAGGCCTGTTCAGGAGTCCGTAAAAAGCAACATTGCTGTGAAGCAATCCGGAGACAACTCAGGGAAAGTTTAAGTCAATGTCCAGAACAAGCCCGGGCAATCTAAGGAATCCGGAGGAAGAAACCAAGGGAAGAATATAGAAGCGGGGAAATGGAAGCCGAGAATTCCAACCTACAACGAGTACACCCCGCTGAATGCGTCTCTTGAAAACATTTACCTATCGACATGTAATACCTTTCAGTACAGAAAGCCACGTCCGAAGGAGTCAACCGAGGAACAAAAGCGGACTGGGAAATACTGCCGCTTCCATGAAACTTATGGGCACAATACTAAAGAGTGCAGACACCTACATGATGCTATTGAAAAGTTGATCAGACAGAAAAAGTTACAGGAGTTTGTGAAGAATCCGCAAGAAGGTGGACAGGGAACGTCCAATCCCGGTCGTGCACCAGCTCCACGTCATCCCGAGGAGCCTGCTCGGACCGTGGGAAGACTAGTTATCAACACGATCATCGGCGGACCTCACCCTGCGGATAAGAACTGGCAAGAGATGGAATGGTATGCTAATTCCCTGAGGCACGCAGACTTCGAGTGTTGTTCCAACGTGGAGGATGGGACCCCCGCCAAACAGCTACGCATGATGACAGACGATATAGTATTCAGGAGCAGAGATGCTGACCAGGTGGAGGCTCCTACCATTGACCCAATGGTCATATCTGCGACAATCGGACCAGCTTTTGTGAAAAGGATTTTGATTGATTGTGGAAGTTCTGTCAATATCATCTTCCAGAAGGCTTATGATCATATGAAGATGGAGACGAAGGATTTGAAGCCATCTAAAGCTCGTATACATGGCTATAATGGCGCAGCGACCGATGCAGTGGGATATGTTGAGTGCCAGTTGAACTGGGACAAGGTGAGCGTAGGAGGGTGCGGATCCTACCTTTCATAGTTCTGGATGTGGATTCTCCGTACAACGTGTTTCTGGGCCGACCGGCCCTGGCTGAGTTTAGGGCAGCATTAGCCCCATGGTGTTTGACTTTGAAATTTCCAACTGACAAAGGTGTAGGTGTTGTTCATGGCGACCAGGCGACCGGTCGTGCATGTTATGTGGCTGAGCTCCGAGAGGCCCATCGGAGGGAGAAAGGAAAGGTTGCGGACAATCCCGTTCGCATCCATAATACCGACAATTGACAAATAACGCCAGAGTCCTGGCTTGGGCAAAATCCTCAAATCTACAGAGACATAGATCCGAGAGATGACGATGAGGAACCCAGGAAAGAAAAGGCAGCGCCAGCTGAATTGACAATTGACATTTCAGTCATCCGAGACGATCCGTCGTGAGTACTGAAGATTGGATCACGACTCAGCCCCTCAATGACTGAAGATCTCAGTGATTTCCTCCGAGCGAATCTTGATGTTTTCGCTTGGACATATTCGGACATGTGTGGGATTTCTCCTGCTATTACAAGTCATATGTTGAACATAGACCCGAAGTATGTCCCGGTTAAACAAAAGAGGAGAGGGATGGACCTGGAGAGGTCCGCTGCTCTCAGAGAAGAGGTGGACAAACTCAAAGCCAATGGGTTCGTCCGCGACGCCCTCTACCCTGAATGGGTATTAAACTCCGTGCTGGTGAAAAAGGCGAACGGGAAATGGAGAACTTGCGTAGATTATTCCGATTTGAATAAAGCATGCCCCAAGGACAGTTTCCCATTTCCTAGGATTGATCAGTTGGTCGACTCCACTGCAGGACACGAGTTGTTGTCATTCATGGATGCGTACTCGGGATACAATTAGATTCCGATGCATATTCTGGACCAGGAACACACTAGTTTCGTCACAGACGTTGGGCTACATTGCTATATTGTAATGCCTTTCGGATTGAAAAACGTGGGAGCGACCTATCAGCGTTTGGTGAATCGAATGTTCAAAGACCAGATTGGTAGAACAATGGAAGTCTATGTGGATGACATGCTCGTGAAGTCATGACAGTCAAACGACCATATTCGAGACTTGACAGAGATGTTCGATATACTCAGATATTATGGGATGAAGATCAACCCTCTGAAGTGTTCCTTCGGCATTGCGTCGGGAAAGTTTCTGGGATTCATTGTTAATGCTAGGGGAATTGAAGCTAACCTGGAAAAGATTCAAGCTATTCGAGATGTACAAGTGCCCAGAACTATAAAACAGGTGCAAAGCTTGAATGGAAAGGTGGCTGCACTGAGTCGATTTATATCTAGAGCCACGGACAAGTGCATTCCCTTCTTCGACATAATAAAGAAAGGGAAGAGGAAATTCGAATGGACATCCAACTGTGAGGAAGCGTTCCGAGATCTGGTGAGGCATTTGGAGAGTCCTCCAGTGCTGTCGAAACCAGTAGACCACGAGATGCTGTACGTATACTTGGCAGTATCCCCGCATGCTATAAGTGCGGCTTTGGTCCGCGAGGAGGACCGAGTCCAAAAGCCGGTGTATTACGTTAGTAAACGTTTAACGAGGGCAGAAAGAAATTACCCTAAAATTGAGAAATTGGCCTATTGCTTGGTGATTGCATCACGTAAGCTGCGTCCATATTTTCAAGACTCAGTTAGTGTCTATACCGATCAGCCCCTACGGCAGGTACTCCAACGACCAGAAACCTCTGGAAGGATGTTAAAATGGAATATCGAGTTGAGTCAGTTTGATATTACCTACCTGCCACGCAGAGCCATACAAGGGCAAGCATTAGCAGATTTCATCATTGAGTTTACTGTATCTGACGAACCAGATGGTCACAGTGTCATTCCCCCCATTCGATGGAAATTGTACAACGATGGAGCATCAAACGACCGTTGCTCCGGAGCTGGCGTAGTTCTCGTGACTCGAAAAAATCGATCGATTTGTTACGCTTTGAAGCTCAATTTCCCGGCTACGAATAATGAAGCAGAATACGAAGCACTGATTGCGGGCTTAAAGCTCATTGGAGAACTCGGGGTTAAATCAGTTGAAATCTTTTGTGACTCGCAGCTAGTGGTGTACCAAGTGCGAGGAGACTACCAAGCAAAGGGACAAAAGCTTGCTCCGTACATTGCTCTGGTCCAGGAACTATTGGAGAACTTCGAACATTATGACATTTTGCATGTCCCGCGTGAACAAAACAAGGAAGCCTACTCGTTGGCCAAATTCGCAAGCACTGGCGATGCGCAACAAATGGGATTAGTTCCCGTTGAAATCTTACACGCTCCAAGCATAAATGTGATGGAAGTCGATTTTGCGTTGGAAACGGAAATCGAGGAGGAGTCGTGGATGACCCCATTTAAACAATACCTGCTAAATGGGGCTTTGCTTGAAAGAAGAAGCGAAAGACGACAGGTCATTCACAAAGCCACGTGATATGTGATGCAGGGAGGAGTAATGTATCAGAGAGGATTCTCGGTCCCATTACTACGGTGCATTGCCTGTGATGAGGCAAAGCGGGTCTTGGAGGAGGTTCACGAAGGAGAATGTGGTGACCATACTGGGGGGCGGACACTAGCAAAAAGATCCTTCGCTACGGATACTATTGGCCAACTGTGAATCGGGATGCTGCAGATTACGCAAGAAAATGTGACAAGTGTCAAAGATATGCGAAAATCCTGAGAGCTCCACCAACAGAACTCACACAAATGGTTAGTCCCTGGCCGTTTGCAATCTGGGGAATCGACATAATCGGTTCTTTGCCTATATCCAAAGGTGGTGCAAAATACGCGATAGTTGTGGTCGACTACTTCACAAAATGGGCCGAGGCAGAGCCTCTAGCCACAATCACCTCCAAGAAGGTCATTAATTTCGTTGTATGAAACATTATATGCCGCTTTGGCCTCCCGCGAACCATCATTATGGACAATGGATCGCAGTTTGAAAGCAGGGAATTCAAAGATTTCTGTTTAAAGTACGGAGTTGAGAAAAAGTTCGCCGCCGTTGCACATCCGAAAGCTAACGGACAAGTCGAGGCCGTGAACAAAATAATCAAGTCCATATTGAAGAAGCATTTGGAAAAAGCCGGAGGCAAGTGGGTAGATGAACTCCCAACAGCGCTATGGGCTTATAGAACTACCCACAAGTCCGCGACTGGCCATACTCCATTCGCATTGGCATACGGCTCGGAAGCTATTATACCCGTGGAGCTTGAAGTTCCATCGCATCGAGTGACATATTATGATCCTAAGACAAATCAGGATCTCTTGTTGGAATCACTGGACTGCATCGATGAAAAACGTGAAGAGGCTAAATTAAGGGAGGCAGCATATAGGCACCGAGTCAAGCGATACTACGACGAAAAAGTCCGCCCAAGAATCTTTGATGTGGGTGATCTCGTTTTGAAACGGGTTTTCCCGGTACCATCACGTATCAATCCCAGTTGGGAAGGTCCATATGTCGTTGAACGGAAGCTTGGAGAGGGAACTTTCAAGCTAGCGACCGTTGATGGCATGGCACTCCCCCGAGCATGGAATAGTGAACATTTGCGACGTTATTATATTTAGCTTGTTTCTTTTCTGTTTTAGGTACAATTGTTTGCTGTATGTTTTTATTCCATTGATTCTTAGTTTCCTTTTTAGCGTGTAATCGGACAATTTAGTTTGTTTCATTAATAAAGGCTTGAAGCCATCTTTTCCATGAATTATTGATGTTTCTGTACCTTATAATCTAGTGATGAACTGCTGGAGTTACATTATTCCATATGATGTACGAACTCGCATAAACGACTTCAACCTTCGAGTCCCCTGAATGCGGACCAGAGTACTCTAAGTCCCCGGAGCGCGAACTAGAGTATAAACGACTTGAATCTCCGAGTCCCCTGAGTGCGGACCGGAGTACTCTAGATCCTCGGAGCGCAGACTAGAGTATAAACGACTTCAACCTCCGAGTCCCCTGAGTGTGGACCGGAGTACTCTAAGTCCCCAGAGCATGGACTAGAGTATAAACGACTTGAACCTTCAAGTCCCCTGAGTGCGGAACGGAGTACTCTAAGTCCCCGGAGTGCACACTAGGGTATAGACGATTCGGATCTCCAAGTCCCCTGAATGCGGACTGAATTACTCTAAGTCCCCGGAGCGCGGACTAGAGTATAAACGACTTCAACCTCCGAGTCCCCTGAGTGCGGACCAGAGTACTCTAAGTCCCCGGAGCGCGGACTAGAGTATAAACGACTTGAATCTCCGAGTCCCCTGAGTGCGGATCGGAGTACTCTAAGTCCCCGGAGTGCGGACTAGGGTATAGACGATTCGAATCTACGAGTCCCCTGAATGCGGACCAAATTACTCTAAATCCCCGGAGCGCGGATTAGAAAATATTCTAAGTACCAAAAATGTGAAACGAGAAATGTACCATTCCAAAGAATGCCCGAACAATGTAAGAATGGATTGGGAATTTATGCAACTCATAAGAACTTGAGTTTCGACCACAGTTATGTAGAAAGTTAAAAAGCAAGAAATCGTGCAAATGACAAAGAAACTAAACTTTATTCAATTATCCAAAATGGGGTTATACAACCACTTCTCCAAAAATTGGAGTCAAAAATCTATCTACATAAACTACGAAAACGAAAAAGTAGAAGTAGTTACATGACCTAAGCAAAACCTCGTTGAACGAGTATAGTGGCTACTTCTTCGGCTTCTTTTTCTTGTCCTCCTTCGCTTTCTCGGATGACTCCTCTCCCTCACGTTTCCTCTTGGACTTCTTGCTTGCCAAGGAAGTGGAGTCAGGAGTGGGGGGAGGAACATCCAGTGGTTTAGATTTGCCGGGAAGAATGACTTTCAGAGGCCTATTCAGCGGGTCGGTAAGTTCTAGTATCTGAGGCTCGACCTTAATCTCGAACTTCATTTTCTTCTCTTCCGCGAGTCGCTCCTTCATACTCACCTTCGAAGTGTGTTCTGAGGCTCCCGTAATTTCGATTTCATAACTCCCTTCAACGGGAGATGAAGTGTCAGACTTATCATCATCTAGCGCCCTGATCACTTGAGCGTCAGGACTGGGAGTTACTCCCACGTGAGCAGCATCGCTTATTTTCCCCGCCTCCTCCTTGGCGTCATCGCTCCTCGGAGTCGGTTCAGGATCAGAGCGGCCCGCATAAAAACATAAAGAACAAACATTAGGACCAATAACCGCTCACAAAAAGTGGCAGATCTTTGAACTTCTAAAAGAAGAGTTTTATACCGGTTTCTTGCTGGCTTTCAGCTGTGCGCGGAGTTTCACCCTCTAAAATGGGGGATAGCACGTGAGTGCCGAGACCGGGATCTTCCGGATCATAGCCGGCATGCTGCTCAAATGGGTCAAGTGCTGGCCGACCGGCCGATTGAGTAGAAGGGGGAGCTGCAGCCTCAGTTCCAAATGGACTAGTTTTGTCATCTTTCTCTGTTGATGGGGGAGAGCCTTTACCAAAGAGAGCCATAGCTGCAGACAAGTCCGATGGCTCGTTCCCCCTGAGAAACTCTTTCACTAAAGCCTCCCCATCGACCTCCTCAGTGCCCGACTCAACCTTCCTGATCTTTATTAAAGTCTCCCAAGCCTCGGCAAGAGATTCAAGATAGCCCTCGCCCAAGAAAGTCAAGTCCCGGTACATGAGGACGCGGGCGCTGTATTCGGCAATCAGCGGGTCAAACATACACTTGACCTCTTCTCTGCCGGCCTCTGCAGCTGCTTCAAGATGGGAGTCGATCTCCTCGGAAGCTAGTCTCTTGCCCTCCTCACGGGCTTCGTCCTTCATCGTCTCAACCTTAGAAAGCTCATCATCGAGCTTTGCTTTCAAGCGACGTGTATCGACGATCTCATTACAGTACCGTTGAGACTCTTCTTGAGCCGCTATCTTCTCTTCCCTCTCCTTAGAGAGTAGATCCTTTAACTCTTTAACCTGCAGGGCGAGTGTATCCTTTTCTTTTTGAATAGAATCTTTTTCTAGAGTTAGGGCCCCACTGCGTTGGACTGCGACGTCAAGTTCTTTCTTATGGGTCGTCTCTAGACGCGCGACGACCTCCGCAGTCTCCTTAGCACTCTGTTCTACGGCTTCGAGTTTGGACTTGTACAAAGCGAGCTCTTCGTCCTGATTCTTGATGATGTCTTTATCAAAGATAGCTTCGAGCTTCAAGCGGTCGATTTCTTGTTGACGCTCAACGGATACTTCCAAGACTTTTTCGACCAAATGAACAAACGCGTCATGCTGAACATAGACGTCGTTGTTACAAGCGATGGCACTCTGCTTGACATGCCCTGGAATGTGGTGAATAGCTGGGAGGAACTTTAGACTGTCAAAGCAGATTTTGGGAAATTTAGCTTTAAGATCGACCATCTTCTCTGCTATCGTTGGGTCGGCTGCAGGAACAGGGGGAGGAGGCTTTGAAAGTTCTGTTCTCTTCCGATGTTCCCGAGATTGTCGTGTGCTTGATGAACCAGAATGTTGATCTCGGGAAACATCGGGTTGAGACCTCTTCTGCGAAAGTTTTTCTCTGTCTGGCTCAGTTTGAGGAGGGAGATCGCGAGAATATGAAGACTGGGAATATGATTTCTTTCGATAAGACGACTCACGGGGACGGTTGTCTCGATCTCCGTAATCGTCCCTGTCCCTACGTTTACCAGAGCCTGAATCCCGGCCAGAATGGTGAAAGATGGAAGAGCCATGGAGACGATCAATTCCGTGGGAGCGTCCCATATCACCTGCATAGAATGAGAATAAGGATGAGTTAGAAAAGATCAGGGCGACGGTTAAGATTGAAGTGCGAAGTGAGGTGCACGTGTCCGTGTGTGTCCTAGTGTTTCCCCCCGACGGACCAGTTTTTTTTACTAATTGGAGTTTTATCTCCCTGGAGTGGGCTTGAACTCCCGTATTGCCTCTAACGGGCGAATGAAGCTTGAGAGCCTCTGGATCGTCGAAACCATAGTTGAGTAAGTCGTCAGGAATGGTAAGGTTCGACGGGCCCTTTAGAGAACTTTCTAAATGCTCCGAGGAAGTTTCTTTTTCCGTTGGCATATGGGAAACTTTAGAAGTTCCGCCTATAGTTTTCTTCCTCAGCTTGAGCGTCAGTTTCTTCTCTCCTTTCGAAGGGGAAGACGACGTTTCTATGTCATGAACTTCAACCGACGGTCCCCAAGACGGACTAATGTTCTCGCCCTGTACTTCGGGCGTCTCAGTTTCCTTAATTTCCCCCTCTTCTAGTGCATCAGGAGCGCTGCGTGCTGAAGACTTAGCTTGTTTTTTCCCTTTACCAGAGCCAGGCCTGGGACTGGTGACGCCTTGAGGAAGGCTTATCCGACGGCCTTCTGCCAACAATCCGAGCCTTGTAAGTGACTCATTCGAAATGAGATTTCTAATGTCCCGTTCTTCGGCGGGGAGGGCTCGAATGGCTTCGATGGCATCAAAATATCCGCGGCCGTTAGGACGGGGGCTAATACCTAAAAAGGTGAATAAAGTTTAGAAAAGGTACGGCTTCGACTAAACATGAGTAACAAACCAAGGAAAAGGCTTACTTCCTTCAACCCATCTCCTCGCAAAGCCGGGAGGACAACGCACATAAAACCATTCCTGTTTATACAAGGCAAATTTGGTCCACGCCCCAGTTAAGATTTGGCATTTGTTATGCGGCTCGAGAAACATGAATGATGGGCTATCCTTCCGCTTCTTAATGCAATATATGTATCGGATATCGCCCGGAGTTGGGAGCCTAGAGAAGACATTCATGAAGAGGATGGAAGTACCGTAGAGGAATGCATGGCCATTCGGGTGCAGTTGCGATGGGGCAATGTCAATATATTGCAGTACATCCCAAAGAAACAAGTTAAACGGTGGTACACTACCAACCCAGCACATGAATTTATTACAAGCTGTGTATCCGGCTGGGGGCAAGTGTGGACGATCATGCCCCATTGGAACGAGTACGTCATCAAAGGGGATTCCATGGATAGAGCATATCCAACGGAGTGTACTTTCAGTGATCTTTGAAGCTTGTGAATCGAAAGGGTTGTCCAAGAGAATTGCTGCCTCAAGAGCATCGGGAGCTAAGTCATGTGCAGGAGAAGTTGATGGGTTTGAAGTATCTGCGACTTCTCGTCGGGAGGACGGCCCAGGCCTGTCCGAAATCGTGGCGAAGCTAGATTTCCGAGACATCGCTGATAAAGATTGAATCCAGCGAAGTACCTGTTAAAACTATACTTAAAAAATAATCGATGTTAGATTTAACAATACGAATATTCCCCCCGTGTAGTGTGTGAACTAGTGCGATCATTCAGGTGAAAACACTGAGAAATTATAAGTCACAGAATCGATGGTATGAAGTTGAGCATTGAACTGTCGTCTTCAAAGACCATCATCGCTGACCGTCTCTGAAAGCCAACATTGCAATATTTTCAATCTTGAACTCGGACATTGGCACTGCATGCTAAAAGATTTAATCCGTTATTACTAGTTTAAGTTCAGGCTTGTGATTATTGAAACTAAGAAGTTATCAGTCCAGATTAGTTCGATATGCTGGTATGCTTAAGCCCATGTCTTTGTGTTTGATGTTTGATTAGGCAAAATGAATAGAGTCCTGATCGGCCTAAGTTTTGATCGTCTTAAGTTCTGTCTGGCTTAAGTTCTGTTCATCTTAAGTTCTGGTCGGCCTAAGTTCTGTTTGGCTTAGATTGTGTTCGGTTTAGATTCTTTTCGGCTTAAGTTCTGTTCGTCTTAAGTTCTGGTCGGCCTAAGTTCTGTTCGGCTTAGATTGTGTTCGGTTTAAGTTCTGTTTGGCTTAAGTTCTGTTCGGTTTAGGTTTCGTTCGGCTTGACTTTCGTTCGGCCTTCGTTCTGTTCGGCCCAAAAAATTCCACTCGGCCAAAGATTCTGTCCGACCAGAATTCTGTTCGACCTCTCTTCTGTTCGGCCTGAAGACAAGTGCGCGCAGCAGGTCATGCCGAGCTGATTCACTCGGCCTTCTGTGCTTAACATCATTTCTCTTCTTATCCTCCATCGCTCGGCATAAGAAAGTCATGCCGAGCCACATCAATACGTCTTCCACCAACTCCCTCCTTCAAACACCTCTGCCATCCTCTTCTCTTCTACCGTTCGTCTAACCTTAAACTCCTTTAAAACACCCACACTTCACCCTTAACTCCTCCTGCTCCACGCAATTACTTCCGACCTTGATTTTGCAGAGATTCGCGGGTTCGAATCTCATGCTAGGTTCCCTAATCGGAGTGAAGTATTTAAGGAAAAGTTTTTTACCTAAGAGATGAGTCGAAGCTCGGGGAGATTCTGGAGTAGGGAACGTGGTTTTAATTGGATTCAATTGGTTGGGGAAGGAAGTGAGGCTACGTATGGTGTTTGAGAAGGGAAGGGAAAGGTAGATAATTCTCTGAAGTTTGTTGAGAGGCAAAGTTCATAAGTACTGAAAAGCGGAGGTAAAAGTAAAAGGGAGAAGAAGAAGGAGCATCGGCTTATATAGAGAGAAGGGAAGTCGAAGAGACTATAACCGGTAGAACCGGTCAAATCGACATTGTTCGGCATCCAGGGTGCTCGGCATCAGCTTTGTCATTCGGCATCCAGGGTGCTCGGCTTCAGTTATGTCGTTCGGTATGGACATATCGTTCGGCATCCAGGGTGACTCAAAGCACACCACGATTAACCACATGATGTACTTTGGGGGGCAAGTGTTACCTGAAGGTTTGACCAAGCAACTTGGCACTCGGCACTGGCACATGGATCGGCATTCTAGAGTGATCAGCTTGCATGGTTCGGCATTCCAGAATGATCGACATACATAGATCGTTCGGCATACATGGATTGGCATTCTAGAGTGATCGGCACGCATGGATCGGCATTCCAGAGTGATCAGCATACATAGATCGTTCGGCATAGATGGATTGGCATTCCAGAGTGATCGGCATACATCGTTCGGCATGCATGGATCGTTCGGCATGGCAGAGCGTTCGGCATTCTATACTGCTCGGCATCCACACATTGTTCGGCATGGCAGAACATTCGACATACGGAGTTGATCGGCGTCTAGAGATGTTTGGCATCAGTCCGTTCGGCATCGATGGTTCGGCATCATTTTGTTCGGCATCGATGGTTCGACATCGTTCTGTTCGGCATCGATGGTTCGACATCGTTCTGTTTGGCATCATTCTGTTCGGCATCGATGGTTCGTCATCGTTCTGTTCGGCATCGATGGTTCGGCATCGTTCTGTTCGGCATCGATGGTTCGGCATCCAGCACTCACTCTTTCTAGGATGAGGTAATCGGCTGCCACGCCCACCAGGGGAGTCCAACCCATCTTTGCCTATAAATAGAGAGGCAGGGGCATAGTGAAATGGACCTTTTTTCGAGAACACTGGGGAGACTCTGCCGCTTTCAAGACTCGTTCTTTTTACTTAGCAATTGTATTCAAGTAGTTGGTGTACGGATTGTATCTGTAATCAATTATCAAGTAAAGCAATAAAGTTTAACCTCAAAGTGGACGTAGGCAATTACGCTGAACCACTATAAATCTGGTGTTCTCGTCTTTGCATTCAATTTAGCATATTGTTCTCTGTTTACATTGACTTTCTTCATTATTCTCTCTACATAATCTTTCTAAACGGGGTTAGTGACCAATTTTGGTGCTAATATATATATTATTTCTGGATGAGTATGAAATCAACTCAGAATTAAATAGGAAAGACAACACACTGATATACCCGTACCTTATCTCCTTCCTTTCATCCTCTCACGAATTCAAATTCAGCTGAAATAAAAAAAAAATTAAATACAGTTGCTTCAAAATTTCAATGGCCAACACTTCAAAATAAAATAAGGGAAGGTCGCCGTACTTTCTTTCCAAATTTCGTTACCCTCATCTGTGCGATTCAAATCGAACACACTAAAAAAATGCATCTCGACATTTGCCGCGAGCTTGAGTTCGCGAAGAGGAAGGGCACCGTGCGGCGGCGACTAGTAGATGGAGGTGGCGATGTCACGTTCAACGAGAGGAGCACGGTTTGAAAAGGGGGAAGTCGCATTCGAGCTTGGGATTGGGGGAAATCGCGACTACCTCGAGATGTGGAGCTCGCAGTAGGGATTAGGCGAACTCGACTTCGTTTGCGACAGCTCGTTGAGGGTCGGGGCCTTCAATGGGGAGGCTCGGCGATTTGGGATTAGGTATGATTTCTGTTGATTTACAGTTATCTTTCGGCAATGAAAAAAAATGTAAATTGTAAATTTACTTTTAAACAGATATATGCATGCATAGGTTGGAAAAAAATTAACATATATTTACATCTAGATTAGGGGAAATAGAAATATATTTTTTTAACAGTAAGGTATAACCTTGCCTTTGCTATTTACTGTAATTAAAAGAATATAAAAAAATATATTTAGTTTTAATATGTTTAATGAAGTAAAAATAATAGTAGTAATAATAACATAGATAAATGATATTTTAAAGAATGAGTTTTAAATCTATATGGATTATTATATAAGTGTATATATATGAAGTTCCAAAAGAAAAATAAATATATGTACATATTTTCACTTACTGTTAAATTTTAAAAATACTTATTAGGGTGATTAACTTGTTTTACTAACTTATATAAATTTAGTTATTCCCAAAAAATTTAAAGGGAAATTTGTTTAATTAAATTAATTGTTTAGATTAAATTAATAGTAATTAATTGGTTGACTGTTTCAAATATTTATAAATTATATAATGTTATACAAGGTCTTAAATCCTGAGGAAACCAAGCCGAGATGGAAATGGGATTGCAAACAAATCAAAGGTGAGTTAATCTCACTCATCTGGGTTTTATTTAAATTTAAATGGTTAAATTTAAATATTTAGTTGAATGATTGAATTGATTGGATGTGGTATATTATATAGTAGTATATAGTATATATTGGAGTGATTGATATTCCCGCATTATATAGCGGATGAGACCCTATACGCCGCATAATAGCGGATGATATTTTATTAATCCCATATACCATGATATTCCACCTCGAAGTGGAATTGGTATTGTGCTAACATCTATGGATGCAGGGAAACAGGTTGGAGGGATCCAACTGGATTCCTCAAATTTATTTAGATTATTTTATTATTATTCTACGATATGATATATTTGGTGATCTGTGATAGATTACATTGGCAATTGGAAATGATGGATGCTATGGTTTGATTTAATATATTTTGGTATACTGAGTTATCTAAATCTATAGAAGTGGATCTTTGAAAAGGAAATAAAAGAGAGAATTTAGTAAAATAATTTTAGAGAATTTGAATAAATTAAAGAATGAATAGGAAAGAATAAAAGTGATTTTTAAATTCTAGTAAATAAATTCCGAGTATGGAAAGGAGATTTTGAAAAAAAGGGAAAATAATAAATTTTAAACTCAAGTGATATTATTTAAAGGAATAAAGAATTTATTCTAAAAATTCAAGGTTTAAATTTATTTGAAAGGATAAGGAAGGAATTTGGAAGAAATAAAAGATTTTTTTGATGAAATTGATATTTTAGTTTAAATAAGGTTTTTAAATCATAATAAGAAGTCAAATATGGAATTAATGGAAATAATGGGATTTTAAAATAAATTGTGTAAATAAAAGAATTTATTTTAAAAATGGAGTTGATTTGGAAATCGATTTGAAATTTGATACAGTATTTGAAACTATGTTTAAAAGATGGATGAGACCATCAAATCTATAAACTGGGTTTATAAAAGTAAAGTAATATATCAGCGGATATTTGGAAGGATAAATTCACGGTGGGAATTTATTAAAGGAATGGGTAAAGTTGTTTAAAAATAAATAGTGATTTATTTTTAAAGATGTGAAAGAAAAGCGTGTTTCCATGGATAGCCAAGTACGTTTTCAAAGCGAATTTTTAAGTATAAGTTGTTTTGAAGGTATGTTTTAGAAAATTTATTATTTTTAAATGTTTAAGTTTAAAGTAAGTATTATTTTCAAATTTATTTTAGTAGTAATTATTTAAAGGTGACTTGGTATTATGTTTTGAAAAGATGATAATTTAGTTTTATAAAGTAGCTTTATTTAAAATATTTTTAAAGTATAATTTTTTTTGAATAAAGTATTAAAGTAGTTTTTAATTTAAGTGTTTAAAAGTGTATTTTATATTAAAGTGTTTTAAAATTATTTTAAAAATCTAAAGTTTTTGTACTTGGTATTTCCAGTGGTAATAAATTATTTGGAAATGTATTCCATGAGAAGAGTGTGGTTTGAAAACCATTTTTCAAAAAGGGTTTGAAAGTGGAAATATATCTTGCGAAGATATTTGTGAGGTAAATAAATAATTTGGAAAAATTATTTATTGTTTGATGGATGTTTGTGAATGTTAATTGATAGTTAAATAACCGACTATCAATATTGGCCAATGCGTTGATCGTTTCGAAGAGACCGGGATCGGGATTAAATTCTCGAAAACCAATTCGATCCGGTTTGTACGTTTTCGTGGAAAAACGAGTTTGGAATCGAAGATGGAGCAGTGAAGTGCAAGGGCTAATTGCTACTAATCCCGAGGGTGATTCCAAAATGGATGTAGTAGGAATAGTGCCTTCGGTTCCGTTCGGACCCGGGACGGACTTGTATGGATGAATGCTTTCGGAACATCGTCAGGTGGACGGTGGACATTCTAAGAGATGTGTTCTCAATAGGTAATGCTTAGCCTCGAGCCTCATCAACCGGGAATGACTGAAAATCAGGGGTTATGCAGCAAGGCTATGTGGATAGCGCCCATTAGGGTGAGGTCATCCCTGTCTAGATGTCCCTTTTTATTTCAGCTTAGTGGTGCAGTTGCTGATCCCAACCGTTGGGTGATCTTACTCAGATTACCCTTAAGGAGTTCCGGTCTTGTGTTGCAGGGGATCGGGCGTGGTCCTCGGTACACTGATCTAGACCAGGTACTGTGACAGGTGGTACCCCAGTGCCTAGTCATTAGTTGGAAATCCATTCTCCTTACGTGCCTGTACGGTTTTGATTGTGCCCTGAAACGTGAGATGCAAGCATTTCAGCTAGATTCTATTTTACTTTCTATAGACACTATTATAATATCAGACGGATTTGATAAAAAGTGTTTTAGCTATCGTAAGGTAAAACCCGTCATGTTTATTTGTGGCGTGGTCTTACGAGATGCTTTTGATTTCAAAGGGTTTGGAAAACTTTAATAATCCAATTGAGTGTGTTTTCTCACGCTGGTTTTCCAGACTGACTCGGGTATTGTTTTATTATGATGCTCAGGTCAGACCGAGTATTATAGGATACAGGATATGATGTTGTGGAGCTAAGGAGACGAGCTGGATGGCGAGACGTATCACTCGTACTTGGTATATATTCCGCTGTGTTGTGTATGTTATGCATTCTGTATGTGGGATAAGTTATTATAACTGTCCTGAATTGTGATGTAGAGTTTATTGTACTCTGATGTTGTATTCTGATGATGTATGTATAAACAGATATAGTTTCTTTTCTGTAAAGATCAGTTATTATCTATTATATTTTATTCCGCTGCGATTGTTAGATTCTGATGTTGTCTTCTATTTTCTTCTTCTACCTCTTCTTCTTTAACCCAAATGGTTCGTATTTCCGTTCTTCTTGAGTTGATTTGATGAAGAATAGTGTCGGCTCAAGAGGTACGGATTTGCGGGTTGTTACAATATATATATACGAGTATGATGGCACGTCCGTTGGACGTGTGCAAAGAAGGAAGTGTGCGCATTTAATCTTTGTTACAATTATGATATTATGAGAGATCACAGTAATGTTTTTGTTAATTATAGGAAAAAAGAGGAAGAAGATATGACAACTAAACAAAAATAAAGTGTTGTAAGAAAGACGATAGGTAAACCCGATAATGAAACACTTTTGAGTTATATCAACCTATGAATAATCTATGATATTTTCAAGTTTACTCCATAAGAAATTAATTAAGGCATATTAACCTTTAGATTTTGACCTAGTGCAAGGTTAATTTTGTTTGCCTGGTTATTGTAGAGATAGCATAAAAAGTTTACAATAATCCTTATCTTGATTAAGAAAACAGCCAGTTAAACAATATATAACAGATGAGACAATGTCCTACCACAGAAATAAATGGAAAAAATTAGCATAATGCTTTGTTTAAGATAGAAGCAACCGCTGGTTGAAGTTGCAATATGGAGGCAATTAAAACACGTAGACGTACAGTATACAGTTAAGTTATAATTAACAGACAGTATGTGCAGAACAGGCAATCACTTATGCAGATGAAGCAAGAACCAAGTACGTACCATGCACTAACAATAAGTTGCTAAAGTTACTATTCTATTTTAACTATTATCCCTAACTGGAATGAAAAAAACCATGAAGTAAAGAATCAATAATTATATGGTACATGCCATACTATTTATGTTGACATTTTTGAGATCTTAATTTCTTTATCGTTGGCACCGTCTATTATATTACTTGCACGAACATATTTTATCCAATGTTAAAAGCAAAGTGTTTTGGTTAAAAATGTTGTTGTAAGTTGATTGTCAAAATATATGCACAATGGACATGCCTTATTATAACGATTAACCATTAATAATATGAGAGATTATTCTCATCACCATAGTAAGTGGAAAATGATTTTATGAGCATTTGAGAAATCAATATTTGTTTCTTGTTTTAGTTGTTGCTTTTAATTGTATACATTGAAATTGTTACTCAATGACAACCACGTGAATTGTGAAATTGACTTTAGATATCCAACTATAGGATAATATTTTTTTTGTGCTAACAGTAGCAAAATAAGACGACATCCAATTCATATCTCTAGGGATAATGAAATATAAGTTAAAAGTGGCAAGATGAATAAAAGGATTTTGAAAATGACAAACTCTCCATGCATCTTAATAGTATATATATTAAGAACAGTAGCAAAAGAAGACGACATCCAATTCATATCTCTAGTGATAATGAAATATAAGTTAAAAGTAGCAAGATGAATAAAAGGATTTCGAAAATGACAAATTCTTTGTGCATCTTAATCGTATATATATTAAGAGTCATTTTATTTTACAAAACAGAAGCAAACCATAGCAGTCATTTTATTTCAGTGGTACATCACTGCTCAAAAAGATACAAAAAATTTCATTTACAGTATACACACAAAAAGTCTACTTCAGCTATAACTTTGTGCAAATGCTATTTCACTATTTTTTGATGTTGCTGCTTCCTCAGGGAACGCTTTTATAATTTATTATATTCTGGACTTCCTAAAACTGTCTTCTTCCACATAACTATATCAGCTAAATTTAGCATCTGCAACCAATACCTTGAATAAATAGTAAATTGTATTAATAAATCAGTATATTAGCCCATGTTTGACTGAAAACTAAAAAGATTAATTTGATGGAAACTAAAAATGTTAGTCAAAGCATGTAATTTTTTTCTATACATGGATTCGATGTATCTTTGGAACAAAAACAACGTACGTAAAAACAATGTAAAGAAGTGAAAAAATGTACAAATGTATGGGTACATGTAGTGTTAGAGTACTTTGCATGCGCAACCAAAGATAACACTGTGAAGTGGATGATGTGTTGGATTACTTTGCATGGGCAACCAACGGTGGAAAGTGAAGTACGGTTACATGTAGTTGCAATGATAGAAGGAGAAAAAAGTGGACATATATATACGGTATGGAAATGAAAAGTAGTAAAAAATGTATGGGTAAAACATATAATGATGATAAGAGGACATAATTACCGAATGCATTTTGTGTGTGATGGTTTTCAGGCAAGCATGTCCTTGTAGTTGCAACGGCTGATTGTTTAGCTTGTTCACGCCGTGCAAGCTGAGTATCACGTCGTCGTTCCCTTTGTTGCTGGTCTATACAGGTGTGTGAATATGAGTTAGTTTAAAAAATGTGGACAAAATGGGAGGCAGTTGGAGTAAGATAGTGAAATAGTGGGTAGAACTGAGAATCAAAGGAGTGCGCAGAAAAGGAAAAAAGTGGAGTGAGTGGGTGATGCTCAGTGCATATTTGTACAGAATGAGTGATGGAAGATGTGGAAATAGTCACAGCTCTGTAATTATGGTTGTAATACTGGGTTTAACGGTTAGTGTGTATCGTGTCCATTTCTTTTGTAACATACATTATTTTTCTCAAAACATTTTTCAGTGAAGCAAACATCTTTCAGTTATACGTGTATATATGTATTGAGTGGTAACATAGTAACCAAAATGCTATATTTTTCAGTTGAGAGAAACTGTACAAAAATTGGTAACTGTCAAAACTGAGTTTTGAGGAGTATGTATCTGTACTGACAACCTGTCTATAAGAGGCTATAGTAAAGATACCTTAAATATATGAAATTTACATTATTGGATTAAACATTCTATACATTTGCTTCGTGTAATATATGCAATTACCTTTCATTTTGTCCTCTTCTGTTAAATGTTAATGAAAGTAAAAGAACCTGGCATGTGTGGGGACATTCTCATATTAGAAAACAACCTATCCGAGGAAGAAAAAATAATAATATTTAGGTGGTGAACTTGGTAAAATGTATGAAAAAGGTTGTAATAATAGTGAACAGATGAAGGTGTGTGGTGAAAATTGCGAGCAGTGAATGAAATGAATATAAGTAAATGGTAAGCAATTTTCTATTGTTCTTAATTAGCTGGTGCTATTGATGTAGCCAAATACTTATCGAAATAATGAAGAGATGTTGTAGTTTTCTTTTTATATAAAATCCACACAGAAAAAAACATTAATAAACAAAACAGTAATCAGAAAGTGGTTTTAACATAGGTAACACATGCAGCAATGTAATTACTGCCACAAATATTGCTTCAGACAAAGTACTTCTAGCATGATATTAAAAAAAAGTACCGTCCTGTTTTAAAATAGAGGTTAGATAAGAGATGCTGTAGTTTTTTTTATATAAAATCAACAATGAAAACATTAATAAACATAACAAAAAAACAGTAATCTGAAAATGATTTTAATATAGTTAACACATGCAGAAATGTAATTACCACCACAAATATTGGTTCAGCCAAAGTAATTCTAGCTTGATATTCAAAAAAGAGTACTGTCATGTTTTAAAATGAAGGTATCATAATATTGCAAAGGGGATTCATCCTTAAGTACTTCTAGCTTGATATTCCAAAAAAATAGCATTGTCATGTTTTAAAGTGAAGGTATCATAATATTTAAAACAGTTCTCAGTAATGAATCGTGGACGGAAATAAATGTTATTACACAGAAATGCAAAATTTGGAGGCATAACTAAAATATGTAATACATCGACAAAATCAAAGTACTTGTGCATGTACTACTCATTTTCAGACTGCAAATTGCTGGGTTTCTATCCACTAAGGTAGCACCGTCAACCTGACTGAACTGTTGGTCCAATACATAACAGACATGCGTTAAATATGTTTGCTTTCACTGATAAATCATACGGTTTTAAATCGTAAAGAAGCAAAGAAAAATGGTTCCACCATCAAACTCAAACAATCCAAAACCATTTAGCTTAGGAATACAATGGCCGTGCAGAAGCAACAAAGACATGGAATAGTAATTCTCAGTGGCTTGACAATATTAATTGCATTACTGAGTTCATTGATAATATATTTGTAAGTTTGATGTGTTTTGAGAGGCAGGTTTTTCCGTAATTGCAAAGATTCAAAATGATTACTAATTTCAGTATAATATAATTTAGTGTTGGCACAGAAGTGTTGATGCAGCTCAGCCCAGAGGAGAAGGTATAAGTCGGTCACGACTTAAGGAAATTGACATAAGTCGTCTACAACTTAAGGGTGCGCCACGAGATAACAAAGGCCTAGGTCGGTTACGACCTAACGGGAAGATCATAAGTCGTCTACGACTTAGTGGGAAGCCAGAGGAAGAATGTACATTGAGTTCACGACCTAACGAAGTCTTTAAGTCGTATCAATGACCTAGTGTGACTCGGCAACGACTTAAGAGATACCTGCGAGTTAACAAGTCCTTTAAGTCGTCTGAACGACCTACCGAGTCACACAGTGAAAAGGCGGAACAATGTGGTGAAGTGTTAGGTCGTGAACGACCTAACGAGTCAGGAGATAGGTCGCAAGGCTTAGGTCGTGAAGTTTCTGATGCCGCTTTTGTTTTAGGTCGCAAAGCTCTGGATACCGTTGAATCTTCTGACGAGTTAATATCTGCCGTTGATCTTCTTAAGTCGCGAAAAGATGCTATGATCTTAGGTCGCGAAGTTATGATCCTTAAGTCGCAAGGTCTTATCTTTAAGTCGCTACAGTTGGATGCCGTTGAATCTTCCGCGAGTTAATCTCTACCATTGAGTTCTTTAGGTCGCTGATCTGGGATGCGCATGTTTAAGTCGCGGAAGCCTGTTGCCGTTGTTTTTCTCTGCCGAGTTAAGCTGGACCGTTGATTCCTTAAGTCGCTACTAAGTTGAGTTGCGTAGCATTGTTAAGTCGGCAACGACTTAAGGGGTTGTCTGTTTGTATTTTGTCTAAGTTGTTAAGTCGCTGAAGGTTGTAACGAGTTGTAACTATTTGTTGTTAGGTCGCTGCCGACCTATGCTAAGTCGCGCCTGTTCTAGGTCGCACCATTCTAGGTCGTAGGTCGTTTCCGACCTAAGTACTTGTATTTTTTTGAAGGTTTTTGCGTGTTGAGTTGTAAAGCTATAAATAGCAAGTGTGAATCATTTGTAAAAGGTTGTTGAATATTAAATAAAATTCTCTTTTGATTGCTTTGTGCTTTCATTCAATTGGTAGTTGAGTGTAATCTCCTATCTCCTCTTTCGGATAATCGAGTGCGCTCGATTCAACGATTGTAGAAGCCGATTCGCGGAATCAAGTGCGCTTGATCAACGCTTGAAGAATTGAAGATCTTTGAACCCGGTATCGTGCGCGATCAACGAGTTCGGGATAGCTAGAGTTCGGTATCTTCGGATCAACAAATTCGGGCATTTCAGCATCTTCTAATCCACCGATTGCTACAATCAACGATCTACATTGTTTTTATAATATCCGCTGCGTCAGTTTTGGTATCAGAGCTTGTTCTAGCCAATCATAGCTAGATCGAGACTTGGAGCCTATTCATTTTGAAGATTTGAAGTTTTATTATTCACGGCCGAGAGTTTGAAGAATTGGGTCGTGCATTGATTTGAAGATTGAAGTTCGGATTTGAATTGAAGGCCAAAACTTTGTCCATCGTGTTCATCGCGATTTGCTACAAAGTGGAAGTTTTCGATCCGTTTCATTTTGGATCAAAGTCCGAATTGTGTTTGAAGTGTTGAAGAATTTGTGAAGTTTTCAAGTATGCCGCCAAGAAGAGCTAATCGCCACCAAAACGTAGAAGCTTTGTATCGAAGAGAAGAGGCTGATGAGATGGAGCAAAGAATCAATGAGAATTTTAGTGAAAAGCTTAACGAAGGAATTGGCCGGTTAGAGAAGCTTATGACGGAGATGAATCAAAATCGGAGAAGGGTTTCACCAGAATCTAACCATGGGGGTAGCAGAGTATCGCCACATTCCAATCGAGACAGAAGTGTTGAAAATGATCAAGGACGTGGGAGGAACGTGAATGATCGTGAACAGAGGAACGTTGAAAGAAGGGATGAAGGTGGAAGACGTAATGATAGTAGAGATGTTGGTGGTCAGAATCGACATCGTTATGCATCTGATTTTGAAGAGGAGTATGATGGTGGTAGTGTTCAAGGAAGAGGTCAATGAAGAAACTATTCTGAGTATGATCACAAATGGGAGTCGGGGATGAAGACAGAAATTCCTGAATTCAAGGGTGGTATGCAAGCAGAGGAGTTTCTAGATTGGGTAGCTAATGTTGAAGAGATTTTTGACTTTAAAGAAGTTCCAGAACATCGTAGAGTGAAGTTGGTTGCTACAAGGTTGAGGGGTAGAGCTTTGGCATGGTGGCAGCAGACCAAACTTACACGTGATCGGATGGGAAAGTCAAAAGTTGAATCTTGGGAGAAGATGAAGAAATTGATGAAAGCAACGTTCTTACCTTACAATTATCAATCTTTGATGTACCAACGTTTGCAAAACTTGAGGCAAGGCACAAAGACAGTTAATGACTATGCTGATGAATTCTATCAACTTATTGCAAGGAACGATATTATGGAAACGGAAGAGCAGCTGACATCTAGATTCATTGGGGGATTGAGAATGCAGATCCAGGATATGGTGAATATGTTCGATCCAAGATCTGTGGCGGAAGCACATCAGAAAGCGTTGGCTTGGGAGAAACAGGGTCGACGAGGAAGTGGTGTGTATACTAATTCTAACAATCAAGTGAAGAGTGTTGGTGGGAGTTTTAATGTTTCTAAACCTATCAGTAAACCAGTTGTGAAGGAGGTTGAGAAGACAAGAGTTAACAATGGTTTCAAATGTTACAATTGTCAGGAATTGGGTCATGAAAGCAGTGAGTGTCCAAAGCCAAAGAAGAGAACCATGATTGCAGAAGCTGAGGATGAGGATGAAGAAGCTGAATGCTCTAATTCTTTACCAGTTGAGGAGGAATACTTACTGTCGGGAGATGACGGGTACGCATTGATGATGAGGAGAAGTTGTTTAACACCAAAGCAAGAGGAGGAAAGTAGTTGGTTGAGGAACAATATCTTTCAATCTACATGCACTATTCTGGGAAGAGTTTGTAAATTTGTTATTGATGCTGGGAGTTGTGATAACATTATCTCTACAGAAGCGGTGAAGAAGTTGGAGTTGAAAACCGAGAAACATCCTAAACCGTACAAGTTAGCTTGGTTGAGGAAGGGTGGTGAAGTGAAAGTTGGACGTAGAGCTTGTGTGAAGTTTTCAATTGGGAAGAAATACAAAGATGAAATCTGGTGTGATGTCGTAGATATGGACGTTTGTCATTTGTTGCTGGGGAGACCGTGGCAGTATGATCGAGCTGTGCAGCATGACGGACGGACCAACAATTACAGTTTCATGTTCGAAGGTACAAAGATTACTCTGGTTCCGAAGAAACGCCAACAGGAAGAAAACAAACTGGAGGAGATTGAAGAGCTGAAAACTTTATTATCTTTGAAAGAGTTTGTTAAGGAGGTTGAGGAAGAGCCGGAAGTATTCTTGTTAATTGGACGAGAAAGCAGTGAAGAGGTTGAGATTCCAGAAGAAGTTAAACCAGTTGTGAAAGAATTTGACGATGTATTTCCAGAGGAGTTACCAACGGAATTGCCACCGTTGAGGGATATACAACATCAGATAGATCTTGTTCCAGGTGCTGTATTGCCACACAGACCACATTATCGAATGAGTCCGAAGGAATATGAAGAGTTGCGGAGGCAAGTGGAAGAATTGCTTGAACAGGGACGTGTGCAGGAGAGTTTAAGTCCTTGTGCTGTACCAGCTTTATTGGTACCCAAGAAGGATGGGACGTGGAGGATGTGCACTGACAGTCGAGCATTAAATAAGATTACTGTGAGATACAGATTTCCAATGCCGAGGTTGGATGATTTGTTGGATCAAATAAGCGGAGCTACTATATTTTCGAAGATTGATTTGAAGAGCGGATATCATCAAATTTGTATTAGACCAGGAGATGAGTGGAAGACTGCTTTTAAAACCAGGGAGGGTCTATACGAATGGTTGGTCATGCCATTTGGTTTATCCAATGCACCGAGTACTTTCATGAGGGTGATGAATCAAATTTTTAGACCATTCATTGGGAAATTTGTGGTGGTGTATTTTGATGATATTCTGATTTACAGTGGGAGTCCAGAGGAACATCTGAATCATCTTAGAGAAGTGCTGATGGTACTGAGACAAGAACAATTTTATGCTGCTACGAAGAAATGCGTGTTCATGACGCACAGTGTTTTATTTCTGGGGTATGTTGTTTCAGAGAAAGGAATACAGGTTGACCAAAGTAAAGTTGAGGCGATCATAAATTGGCCGCAGCCCAAGACGATAACAGAAGTTCGTAGTTTTCATGGGTTGGCTTCATTTTATCGGAGGTTTATTCCACACTTTAGTAGTGTGATGGCACCTGTTATAGATTGTATGAAAGGTAAACAGTTTACATGGACAGAGGAAGCAGGGAGTGCTTTTGGGACGATCAAGGAATTGCTGACGTCTGCACCAATTCTAGTGCTACCTGATTTTCAGTTAGTGTTTGAACTACATACTGATGCATCCAAGGTTGGGATTGGAGGAGTGCTGAGTCAGAGGGGACGTCCAATTGCATATTTCATTGAGAAGTTGTCAGGAGCGAAGATGAGATACAGTACATATGATGTGGAATTCTATGCTGTTGTACAATCTATTAAACACTGGAGACACTATCTATTTCAGAAGGAGTTTGTTCTGTATACTGATCATGAAGCATTGAAGCATTTGCAAGGGCAAGACAAGATTTCAGCGAGACATGCATCGTGGATTGCATATCTGCAACAGTTTACTTTTGTTGTTAAACACAAGTCAGGGGTGACAAATCGTGTGGCTGATGCTTTGAGTAGGAGGAGTCATTTGTTGACTACACTAAAGGTTGAAGTGACGGGGTTTGAAATATTGCCAGAATTATTTACTGATGATCCTTACTTTGCAAAATTTGTTGATAAAATCAAGGAGGGAGAGACGGATGATTTCGTAATGGTAGATGGTTTTCTGTTCAAAGGAAATCGATTGTGCATACCGGAGGGTAGTCTGAGAATGAAGATTATCAAGGAGTTACACGAAGAGGGACATGTTGGGAGAGACCGTACCTTACAGTTGATTTCACAGTCCTACTTTTGGCCATCAATGAGGAAAGAGGTGGAAAGGTTTGTGGAGCGTTGTCATATTTGTCAGGTTTCGAAAGGAACTGCTACTAATGCTGGGTTGTATATGCCGTTACCTGTACCAATTAAACCATGGGTTGATGTGAGTATGGACTTCGTGTTGGGATTACCAAGGACACAGCGTGGTAATGATTCCATTTATGTGGTAGTTGACTGATTCTCGAAAATGGCACATTTTATCGCTTGTAAGAAGACGGCGGATGCTGTTCATGTTGCTCAGTTGTTTTTCAAGGAGATCTATCGACTTCATGGATTGCCAGAATCTATTGTGTCGGATAGAGATACTCGATTTCTGAGTCATTTTTGGTTGAGTTTGTGGAAAATGGTGGGAACGAAGCTGAAATTTAGTAGTGCTTATCATCCACAAACTGATGGACAGACTGAGGTGGTAAACAGATCATTGGGAAACTTGCTGAGGTGTCTTGTACAAGATAATCTGAAGAGTTGGGACGTGAAGTTATGCCAGGCAGAATTTGCTCATAATCATGCTGTGAATCGAAGTACTGGGTTCAGTCCATTCCAGATTGTTTATTCGAGCTTACCAAAGGGACCGTTGGATTTGACGGTAGTGCCACGATCAAAGAAGACAATTAAGAAAGTTGCTGATTTTGTTGAGGGGTTAGCAGAATGTCATAAAATCGTTCAAGAACGATTGGAGAAAGCAAATGAGAAATATAAACGATCTGCAGACTTGAAACGAAGGAATGTTGAGTTTAACGAAGGAGATATGGTTTATGCAGTATTAACAAAGGATCGTTTTCCAGTTGGCGCTTATAACAAATTAAAAGCCAGAAAAATTGGACCCGTAGAAATCGTAAAGCGAATTAATGAAAATGCCTATAAGTTGAAGCTGCCGGAAGATGTGTACACTTCGGACGTGTTCAATGTCAAGCATCTTGTACCATATTATGGAAATGAACAGTTTGATGAGGAAGTACTTCCAAATTCGTGGACGAATTTTTCTCAACCTAGGGAGGATGATGCAGCTCAGCCCAGAGGAGAAGGTATAAGTCGGTCACGACTTAAGGAAATTGACATAAGTCGTCTACAACTTAAGGGTGCGCCACGAGATAACAAAGGCCTAGGTCGGTTACGACCTAACGGGAAGATCATAAGTCGTCTACGACTTAGTGGGAAGCCAGAGGAAGAACGTACATTGAGTTCACGACCTAACGAAGTCTTTAAGTCGTATCAATGACCTAGTGTGACTCGGCAACGACTTAAGAGATACCTGCAAGTTAACAAGTCCTTTAAGTCGTCTGAACGACCTACCGAGTCACACAGTGAAAAGGCGGAACAATGTGGTGAAGTGTTAGGTCGTGAACGACCTAACGAGTCAGGAGATAGGTCGCAAGGCTTAGGTCGTGAAGTTTCTGATGCCGCTTTTGTTTTAGGTCGCAAAGCTCTGGATACCGTTGAATCTTCTGACGAGTTAATATCTGCCGTTGATCTTCTTAAGTCGCGAAAAGATGCTATGATCTTAGGTCGCGAAGTTATGATCCTTAAGTCGCAAGGTCTTATCTTTAAGTCGCTACAGCTGGATGCCGTTGAATCTTCCGCGAGTTAATCTCTATCGTTGAGTTCTTTAGGTCGCTGATCTGGGATGCGCATGTTTAAGTCGCGGAAGCCTGTTGCCGTTGTTTTTCTCTGCCGAGTTAAGCTGGACCGTTGATTCCTTAAGTCGCTACTAAGTTGAGTTGCGTAGCATTGTTAAGTCGGCAACGACTTAAGGGGTTGTCTGTTTGTATTTTGTCTAAGTTGTTAAGTCGCTGAAGGTTGTAACGAGTTGTAACTATTTGTTGTTAGGTCGCTGCCGACCTATGCTAAGTCGCGCCTGTTCTAGGTCGCACCATTCTAGGTCGTAGGTCGTTTCCGACCTAAGTACTTGTATTTTTTTGAAGGTTTTTGCATGTTGAGTTGTAAAGCTATAAATAGCAAGTGTGAATCATTTGTAAAAGGTTGTTGAATATTAAATAAAATTCTCTTTTGATTGCTTTGTGCTTTCATTCAATTGGTAGTTGAGTGTAATCTCCTATCTCCTCTTTCGGATAATCGAGTGCGCTCGATTCAACGATTGTAGAAGCCAATTCGCGGAATCAAGTGCGCTTGATCAACGCTTGAAGAATTGAAGATCTTTGAACCCGGTATCGTGCGCGATCAACGAGTTCGGGATAGCTAGAGTTCGGTATCTTCGGATCAAGGAATTCGGGCATTTCAGCATCTTCTAATCCACCGATTGCTACAATCAACGATCTACATTGTTTTTATAATATCCGCTGCGTCAAGTGTCCACCTCTTGATAAATATTAACTAATAATTTGAGCATTGTTTAAAAATATAAAATTTTCGTAATTTAAATTCATGCAATGTCTTTAATCCAAAAAATGATGTACCTTTATTCAAACTCTGGTGTCAACGGCCTTGTTTAATCCATGTCTTTAACACGTCTGGTGTCATATAATTGCTGGGTTGATTGACAACAGATGAAATGCCTGCAATTGCTGAAAAATGAAAATAAGGAGAGGGGAGTATCGTGCTAGAAGAAGCAGGCAGAAATTCAGACATATTACCTAGAGCAACCTACATTGTAGTCTGCTGCCAGAAGTTCAGACATATCACCTAGAGCAACCTACATTTGTAATCCAGTTAGTACAATAGGAGTTTATATTTAATGTCAGCTCTGAAGCATGATTGTTGTTTGGTTGGCTTTATACAAAAAAGTGTATCAAGTCATATGAATGGTTTTTGCTCGTTATTCTGTATTTCTTTACTGTAAAAAGATTTTGAACTACCTAATTAGGAGAAGGCTGACATTGATATTCTTATTTGGAAGAAGTCAATTCAGGCAATTGATCTTACTGTTAAATGATACTCTGATAAATATGCCAAACAATTGAATTGAACTCATAAAACACATGTTTGCAGCCTGTTTATTCTCTGTACTAAAACTAAGCAATGAGATGCAATGTGTCATCTACATCGTCATCTGCAATATCCGCTGTAATATGCTGCATGTGCAGCTCAACCCATTCGACATGTCAAGCTAGCATTGACACTATAGTGCTAGTTTTGGTTATTATTGCACTCAAATAAGTTAGTCGACCCCTGAATTTTAATTCACCTATACACTTGAGTCCAGATTTCATGTCCATTTGAATTTCAGCATCATAAGTTTAATTTAACCCACAAATTATACACGACTTTTAACTGCCAAGTTTGCGGACTTTGATTTATGCGTTGAAGATGAAACTAACGAAATCAAGGGAGATCCATATAAGATGTAAAAAATGAGAAAAAGGGCATAAATGAGGCAGTTTTACCATTTTGCGAACAAAATCCAAAGAATTGACAGTAAACACAGCATACACGACCATAGGTGATTGAACTATAGGGGAGAGAAGCCTGTCATGGATCAGTTCACTTCTCACAGCAGCGATTTCCATAACCGAGTATAGGTAGAAAGTAGGAAACCCTAAATATCAGCAGTTGAGGTATACACAGCGTATGCTGCATGGGGATGAGGGTTTTGTCGGATTTAGAGATTTGCGGCTTTTATTTGATTTCGATATTGAGATGTGGTGATTTCAGGTAACAATCTTTAGTAGCCATGGCTGGTAATGAAGATTTGGGGAAATAGAAAAGAAAATGCCGGCTAAATGATGAAAACGTGGGGGAAGTAGGGGGTTAATGAAACGTGGTTAGAACGTAGTTACAATTTTACCCCAATGCGAAAATTTGTTTCTGTTTACTTAGGCGGACATTGTGGGAAATGCTAAAAAGGCTTCACTTTGACCGCTTTGACCAAGGTTTTGCTTTATAGTATAGATATATATATATATCTATGTGTGTGTGTACATATAAAATTATAAGTTTAAAGAAATTCTTGTAATACACACACACACACATGAATTAAAGTAAAATAATTATATATGTGTGTGTGTATGTATAAATATATAAAATAATTAAATGTAAATTGTATTATAATAAATTATATATATATATATATATATATAAATTTTTTTTTAACATTACAGATCGAAATATACTACAAATCCAAATTTATTATATTAAGATATATTTATTATGAATTAATTAGTCAAACTATCATAAATAAATAATATAAAATAATTATATTATAAAAATATATAATTTTAATTTTTCAAAAATCAAGAATAGTATTTTAAGGGTAGCAAAATTTTTTAGATTTTTTCGAGTGAAAATTTTATTTTTTACTAATTAAATACTATTCGACCAATTTTAAAATAATTTTATAAAATATAAAAACATATTTAAGAAAATTTAAATTTTTGGCCAATAGCTTCTGTGATGATAAACTAATTTTAACAAATTTAAAACTGAATTTTCGAAATAAGATTTATTTTATATGAATTTATTAAACCTTATAGCGATTAAATAATATAAAAATGTCTAATAATTTCAAAAAAAATTATTTTCATTTACTAAAATCATAATTAATATAAACATACATTGGAAAATTATTAGATTAAATTTTATATAATATAGTTTTATATATACTTTGATATAAATTATATAAATAAATTAATTTACATATTAATATATATATATATATATAATAATATGATATTAAAATAAAATACAATAATTCAGCATGGACCTTCAGATCATTAATATATATATATATATATGTGTGTGTGTGTGTGTGTGGGTGTTTATATATATATATTAAACTACCACACATAACCGTTTATATATATATGTATTAATATGATATTAAAATAAATAAATTAATTCAGCATGGACCTTCAGATCATTAATATATATATATATATATATATATATATGTGTGTGTGTGTGTGTATTAAACTACCGCACATAACCGATCATTACTGTGACAGCATCATTACCTATAGGAATCTCACCTAACTAACAATGTAGTACTAATATATATAGATGCATATGAGCAATAAGCTATTATACAATGGTCATACGTCTTATATGAAACTAAACATTTACCTATAACCGATACCCTCAAGTCCACCTTGAAATGATGAGTCCTCTTCCTTTGGAAACCTTCTCGATTTGTCGGATTGCTAGTCCTTGAACCACAGACCTTTTGCTATTAAATAACTACTGATTTAGATTTGATTTGATTTGATATTTTAATGGGTATATGCATGTATAGATCAGCCATGAGAAGGAAGGAGGCGGCGGCGAAAAAAACTAATTTAGATTAGGGTTAGAGATGCTTTTATAATTGTTGAGAGAGAAAAGAGGATCATATCTTGCCTTTTCTTACCCAATCTCCACCATCCATCATAAACCCTAATTGCCCCTATTTTTGTTTTCCTCTATCACATAATTGCAGCTGAAAATTTCCTTACAAACCTATGGGTTAGTACCCCATTTAAGCCTAAGCAAATATGGTAATTAATCCAGTTTAATTTCGTTATTGATATCTCATATCGATCGATATATTTATAACTATTATAAATATATACTACGATATTTATTTCTCAAATCATATTCAAATTTTATAATTAATATTTCATAAATATTAATTAATTTAATTACTTTATAACAATTATAAACTAATTAAATCGTTTGGTCTAAAGAGAATTCATAATTTCGGTTGTGTAACTCTTGGATGCAAATTCGGTCAGCGATTAACATCGAACTATTTTATTGTTAACGTTACACGTCACTTAGCAGATGGTGTGGCATTATGGCTAAATTTATCACTTACTTAGTTTTGGTAAAATCCAATTTCACTTTACTAAGTGTTACCCGGTTGTGACATTTATTTACACCAATTCTCTTCATCAAAACTATATCACTTTGGACTTATGGAATTTGGTAACATTCAAAATTCCAATATCGTCCATATTCAACTCTATAGTCCAAACACTAAGTCTTTGGTTCAATAATAAAAATTATTATTAACCGAAATGCTCCGACCAGAGACTTTGACTTTGAGTTGATTGTGACACTAGCCCCATATAACCGAGGAGACGAATCCTCTTTTGAATAGTGCTTCACTTCCAATACTTCCACTCGACCAAACTATAGTCACTGATGGAACCCCTTGCCATGATTTGACTGTAATCAAAGAGGAGCTTTCATATTGAGGACCCACAGTATTCTCAAATCAAGAGAACTATGTAAATCAATCACATCGATATATTCTGTTTGACCATAGTTATATTAACCAACAGAAAACAATCGAGTGAGTCGTTCCATAGTTACAAGGTTTTAAATCTCGGATTTCGGTCACGTCTCGTCTCGAAGAATTTAGATAGCTTATCTCGTATCGGGTGAGATCTCGAACGAGATGAGTGCATCTCGGTCGTCCATCTCAGATTTACATCTCGGTTTCTAAAATTCATTTCGGAGTTATCTCGGAGTATATGTCATGTCGAAAATTAGTTTTCATACACCTAAATTTATAATACTAGTCACTACCTTAAGGAAAACACTATGCACTTACCTTGAATATATCACACGCTTATCATTAGTAATTTAGTATGGAAAAATATCACTTGTATCATGTATAATAAACAAATAACTAGATTTCATGAATAATGTTCAATATAATATCATATGAGATAAAGTAGACAAGAAACAAACCATAACATGTGCACCTTTAATTTGTTTGATCATTCACTTAACTTTCCTACACAATATAATGTCTCATTTCTACCTTTTATGATTTATAGTGCTGCAAGGGAAATCTTAATTTTATAACTTTAAATACAAAAGTCTACAAGTAGAATTAAGATATTCTATGTCTGATTATAGTATTTAATTATTAGCAAACAAAATCTCATTAAGCAACTAATAGCATAGATATTTGAAACAAACGTAGAAAATAGCATACATAGTACAAACAATTTCAAACATTTAGTAATATTATAAGAAAAGCAAAAAAATGATGTACGAATGAACATGTAATCATCAAATGAAATTAATAGATGAAATAGAATTCCTTTATTGCTTAAAAATAAGCCTTGAGGAAAAAAATTATAGCAGCAAAGACTAAATGAAATCAAATTGGGAATCCATTTAGAACATAAAGTTAAATAAGTGAAGCCCAAAATTTATAGCCACAAAAAAATAGGGTTAGGAAAAAAACTCAAGAAAGTGTCGAAAAAAGAAAAATGAAATCGGATGTAAATTAATTTGGATCAGAAACCTAAATGAAAATCATAAAGTGAAATACTTACCATAATCGATGTAGATTTTATCATCTTCTTACACTCATCACTGCCGTAAAATAAGAGACGAAGATTAAATGAGATTTATATAAGAAATAAGGGTTAAAAAAGGTACAATTAAGAAGGCTTAAATTAAGGTAAAGGATGAGCTAGCCCAATATGGAAAAAGAGTTGATTTTTTCCAAAATTCAAAAATTCGGCCGATATCTCGCTGTTAAATCTCGTCCGAGATACCGGACGAGATACTGAAATCTCGTCCGAGATTTGGGTCAGACGAGATTCAAACGAAATTAGTTGTTTCGAATCGCCCAGGCTTGAAAACGAGATCTCGGCCGAGATCTCGGCCGAGATGAGCGAGATTTAAAACCTTGCATAGTTATTTAATAAATATTAGTACGTAACCCCTTGGTACCCCCTACAGCCATGAGTAATACAATGTCAAACATTTGGAGAGCGTTATGTACTCTAATCACAACGGATACATCGATATCCAGTCTCGATGCATCTTGACTAGAAATATTTAAAATGGTATATTTGTTTACATTGTGATAAATTACTCACGATTAAAACACTTTGTAACTACTATCACAAAACTTACCATTTATGAATTTTCTATTAAATATACTTTTAATTAAATTAATTAATTTATATAACCACTTTATATCAGGTATATAATAGAAAGAAAATACCTTTGATTTCAACCAAGATTGATTATTGAGTTAGATATATGTAACAAATTACATACCCCTAGGGCATACCCATAACTCTATCTGCATATATATATATATATATATATATATATATATATCTTTGCGTGTGTGTGTGTATTTATATATATTTATATACTCTTTGTTAAATAAATGATAATAAATAAAAGTAAGCAGAAATTGTAGCTTAGAATACAAAAAGGTAATAAAATGTGAACAACTAGACATGGAAAAAGACAATCTTTAATGTAAATATAATCGCAATTAATCACAATGACAACGACTAGATAGATATGGAGATTTGTCATTTCATTTAAGATATAACTTGAATGAATCAGAATAAAAAGAGAAAAACAACAATGGAAGAACAAGTGATACCTATCTCGTTACAGTGCACAATGTTAAGTACTAAGTGCACCATCAAAGTGTCACAAACGCCCATTCGCCTTCATCGCGTGTGCGTGTTTGTACGAACTTTTTACTGGCCACATACTACACTCAATCAAACAATAATAGAAACAAAGATATATAAAGAGGAAAATAACACAGTATTAGAAGGGGTGGGACAAAGAGTTTTATTGTTCTTATCGGGTAATCCCACACTAACTATAAGAATCCAAATAGAAGAAAGAAGCACAACCCGAGCAAATGGTAAATTTCATACACCCATACCAAAAGCAAGGCTACAATTTACTCAAAGTGGTGAAATTCTCTTGAACTATAAGATTTGGTTGAAACCTCACACCATATACTACACTTTTTATTTTTACAAACACCGCGAAAAATATATGTTTTTATGGTTGTGCGACCACCTAAGGTACTAACAAGTGCTCTATAGAGATCTCTTAAATCTCCCATAGAAGGCCATCCACCGCCACGCTTGAGTATGTGAGTACATCAAGTATGTCTCTATGGCACCAGCATACATGACTCGATAAGAGCATGAAGCTCAACTTTAAAATGGATAATAGAATCCATCAAGTGCATCTCAAAAGCACTATCAATGCTAGTTATATATTCGATAGGAGCAACATACATTGTCTTAGAAAAATAAGTAAAATCCATCAACTGTATCTTAAAAATACCACCAAAACTGGTTATAGTTTAATAAGAATTAATCTTAGAAAAGGTAAGAACTCATAAAATCCATCAAGTATGTTGCGTAAGCACCACCAAGGTTGACTATGGATTAATAATGAACACAAATTCTAAAATCAAGACTCCCATAGAAGAATCCATCCAATGTCTCACAAAAGCATCAACACAACTGACTATGGATTCATATGAGCAAATAGCTTATCAACACTAAAATAAAAAGGGAAAAATAATCATGTGGCTTCGTTTGATCGTGAATGGGTATCCAACACGCTTTCACTTACTCTAGGCTCAAGATTTATCCCTCTTTAATATTCAATGATTACTTTTCTTGGCAATAGGTTTATGAGTGGGTTTGACATTTTCTGATCTTACATGTTTTAATGAAATCACTATTCCTTCAATAGTTTCTTGACCGCTTTTTTTCTAACACATATGTGCTTTCTTTTTCCAATATCTTGCTCGGTTTTCTTGCAAGGATAAAGAAGGCAGACCCGTATTGTCCAACCGGCCCACTTTGGTTCAAGACGCTCACAAACAAAACCTGCGTTCAAGCCCATCCCTTGGCCCATGTGTTTCCTAAAGCTAGTGTCGTTGCCCGCCCATGTCACGAAGCCACAAAACCGGTTCAAGAAGCTATTTCTCCTAGCGAAGCAGCCAGCTCGGCCTCAGCATACACTCCATTCAAGAAAAGCCCACGTTGGATATTGGTGGAAGGCAGCGATATATAGCAGCTCGACATGCAAGGTGACCCTGAACAGCCGAGTGGCCCGACCAATGGCCCACTCTCCCGTAAGGCCCCTTGTTCGCCTTCTGCCTCAATCGCTTACATGTAGGAAGCCCTTTTGTTCTAACTCGCTTGGCATTGGCCATAGGTGCCTAACTACCCATGCAAAAAAAGCTTTGCATGCACTATCCCTCTAATAAAAAGACCAGTGCAAATGACATTGTCATCTGACAAAAGTGCCCTTATGTACTAACTGCTTCATGTCCTTTGTTGCCACCCTGACCAAGTTCCACTGCATAAAAGCTTCTTGGTCTGATGCTGCCTGTCCCAAACCAGGCCATGCCAAAGTATGTACCCCCAGTTGGCATCATCCGAACTGTAAGATCTAGCTGGCATCCTAGTTGGCGCCTATAAGTCAAATGCTTCAATTAAAAACAGAGAGCAATTTTTTGTCCATGGTAGTGCAATCTTTTCCATTCAACAAATATTCCAGCAGCTATAAATACATCAAGGTATGCATTTTTACAACGGTTGAACAACACAAGCTCTCAAGCATTTAGTTTCTTTTAATTGTCTCTTGTAATCTAAGCTATTATAAGAGAAACCAAGCAATAAAAAAAATCCTCATAGTGGATGTAGATTAGCTTTGATTGAACTACTCTAGATCATGTATTCCTTTGGTTTTCACATATTTTACTTCCTCATTTTACATTTTAAATCAAGATATTGATAGTAACGTGTGTTATATCATCTCTTAATCATAATTCTGAGGTTGGTTAAAAAAATTTAATCAACACATTATACATGTTATTCTTTGTAATTCCAATGGCAGCCAACGAATCACAATGTAAAGAAATTAGAACATTCAGTTTTTTCCATAATGGAATTTTTACCAATAAGTCTTCATCCATTTGACTTCTTGACCTACCAACTCAAGGGAAAAAACCCCAATGCAATAGTAAATCATGTTAGGCACATTTGTTTAGAGGACTCCATGAGATATCACCTCCACCTAGAGTAAAAGCATAGCCACAAATGAAGCTAACTTCGTCACTATTAGTAACCAATTTGCATCACAAAGTCTTCCCATGACAGTGGGGAATTTGTTAAAATCCACGCAACAAGCAATTTTACCCTTAAGGTACCTCATCAAATGATAAAGATGACATAGTTAGGGATATGCTGTATGGGCAATTCTATAATTTAATATAAATTATTAACTCTATAATGAAATCTCGTTCAAGTTAAAAGGTGTTTTTTCTATTATATAGTTAAATAATGTGTTATATTAATTAATTTATTTAATTTAAGTATATTTAATAGAAAAACCATAAATGGTATATTTTATGATAATAATTACAATGTGTTATAATCATAAGCAAATTATCGTAAAATAATAACCATATCATTTTAAATATTACTACTCAAGATGTATCGAGATTGGATATCGATACATTTGTTGAGACTAGAGTACATAACGCATTCCAAACGTTGGACAGTGTATTACTCATGGCTGCTGAAGGCACCAAGGGGTTTCGTACTCATAGTTATTGGATAACTATGGAATGACTTACTCGGTAGTTTTCTGTTGGCTAACATAACTAGGAACAAACAGAAAGTATTAATGTGATAATATCACACAATTCTCTCGATTTGAGAATAATGTCAAGCTTCAATGTGGAAACTACAATTTGATTATACTAATGGTGTGACTATAGTTGAGTCGAGTTGAAGCATTGAAAGGGAAATGCTACTCAATAGAGAATTCGTCTCCTTAGTTATATGAGGTTGGTATCACGGTCTACTGAAGTCAACTCAAAGTCAAAGTCTCTGACCAGAACAGTTCGATTAATAATAATTGTTACTATTGAACCAAGGACTTGGTCTTTGGAATATAAAGTTGATTGTGGACGATATTGGAATTTTGACCATTACAAAATTCCATGAGTCATACTGATATATAGTTTGACGAAGAGAACTGGTGTAAATAATTGTCACTACTAGGTTATGCTTAAAATAAGTGAAATTAGACTTTTTATCGAAGTTATGTAAGCGATAAATTTGGCCACAATGTCACATCACTAGCTAAATTGATGTGTGAACATTAATATTCAAATTATTCAATATTAATCGCTGATCGAATTTACACCTAAAAGTCGCATAACCGAAATGTTGAATACTCCGCCTAACACCTGAATTAATTAATTTATAATTATTATAAATTAATTAATATTTATGAAAAATTAATCACAATTTTTTTTTATTTGTGTTGATAAATATTGAAAATAGTGCATGCATAAAAGTTGTATACACACGTATCGATATACGTTATCAATGTGCGTTTAAATTGGATTTAAATGCATATTAGCCTAATCGGGCTTGACATGATATGAAGGCCCAAAAGGGCTCTGATATGGCCAACCATAATGATTAAGGGAGGGGCTTGAATTTGATTCAAAAGAAGTTTGAATTAGTAGAGATATTTGTGGATCCAGATCCACTTTTTGCTCCACTCTCTCTACTATTTAAACACCCTTAACCCCTATTTTACTACTCTCTTTTTTAGCCATCCTCTGCCTATTTCTGGCTAAAAAAGCAACCCTCCTACATCCATTAATTCAAGCATTAAAATACAAAATCAAATCAATTTCAATAATGATGCGTAGGGCCTTTAGTCCGGTAGCTCTCCCTGGAAGGATTCGAATTCAGATTCAAGTGGAGTCGATCGATTCAACATTCAACATGTACTAATTGTGCTATAGTCAGGGCAACTTGTTTATTTATAATTGTATATATATATATATATATATATATATTTGATGGTTGACTTGAATCACACATGCTTAGATTAGATCATGTTGTCACGAATCTCTATATATGTGTGCTGTCAACATTGGATGCAAATACACACACACACACACACACGTGTGTGTGTATGTAAATATACATGTAAGCATCTATAACTCTCGTCTAGTAAAGGAAAAAAATTAAAATAATTTTCAAATTTAAATAAAATTTTTAGAAGGATTTTGAAACAAAATTTAATTTTTAATGTAGAAAATTAAATATATATTACACATAATCTTTTGCTAAATTATAAGCATTAAAATATATGAAATTAAAAAAATTATATATTTATATTAATTTACAAAACCGTATAAATATATATGTATTACATTGATTTAAAACATATATATCATTATACATATAAATATATGTTGAATAAACACAAAATTATAAATGTTGTGAAATTAAAATTTTCAAAAAAAATATATACCAAATAATTTCCGTACAAAATTTTTTTTATTAATTTTTTTTCAATTTAGAACCGTGAGTTTGCAGCAAAAAAAATTCAATTTTGTTATGGCGGAAAGTATATATATGAATATATATATAACATATTTTGAAAAAAATTAAGTGTATACATACGTATTTATTTATTAAATACACATTTGAAATTAGAATATGTTTTAAAATTTAGATCTAGATCTGAAATTTAAATTTAAACTTAAAATTATTTATATTTATATTTAAAAATACTACTATTTACAACGTTATGTGTATGTATAAATTTATACTACTATAAATATCTTTTTATATCACATTAAATTATATATATATATATATATATATTAGACAACACATATCTTTATTAATAGTTGACTTGAAAGCGCGATCTTTTGGTCCGACCCTGAACTTCCCAAAATACCCCTATATATACCTTTTAGAATATTAAATTGTTATTTCATATGATCTTCTCAATAAATTAGGAGATAAAATCTCTCTACAATTACTTTAGACAAATTCAAATGTAATTATAATTAGACTTCAGAGAACGAGTCAAATATATATGGCTGCATCAGAATAGGTAATACAAGATCTTCCTAGATAAATCAACAAATCTATAAATCTTTATTAATCTTTAAAATAAAAATACAATTTTTTGGTTCGACCGTGAAATTTCAAAAATGTCGTTCCATGCAAACAAGAGATCATGAATTCGAATCTCAGTGTGGACAAATATTAACATCTATTTCCAAATGGAAATTTTAAACATAAACAACGTTACAAGTTCAAATCATATTCCAACAAAAAAATTACATTTTTCTTTATGTTTTTCAGTTTTTTATCAAACTACATAGAACTTTCAAATTTAATAAAGAGTTTATATGCACATGCCAAAATATATATACTAACAGATATACACACATACATATACACAAATATAATTGTTAGATATAATCTTTTATTAATAACCGAAATAGAAGCGGAATCTTTTGGTTTTGATCCAATTGTTCAGTTTCAAAAATTACACATGATTTCAATGCAAAATATGATTAAATATTTGTGTTTTTTAAATGTATTAAAACATATGCAATTTGTAGAAAAACAACTCACGCGCGAAGCGCGTGCCGTAACGCTCGTGTATATAGAGGGGTTAACATATTTGTTGTAGTCCAAATCCTAGCACTTATATACAGGCATGTTAAACTAAGTACACTGTACATGTTGCATGTGCACGTACACACATGTGTATACGATACGCATGTTCATATTATATTTACAAACAAAATAAAATAATGATTTTATTTAAAATTAATTTAGATCAGATATAAATAAATTTAGACTTCATAAGCCAAATAAGATCCAAAATGGCAATTTTATTTTCAAATATGATTTCTACTCCAAAATTGATACTTAACATTACTTAACATTTTATTTTCAGATATGATTTCTATCCAAAATAGACTTCATAGGCCCAATAATAGATACTTAACATTGGAATGAGAAATATATTTTTTTTCCTAAATGTTTTAAATAGAAAATTATTTTCTATGGATTTTTATTTCTTTGAGTTTAAGATATTTGATTTAAAAGCTCTCAAATGCAGACTGGTTACAGTAGATGGAATAAATACCTCTATTAAGTGATTGAATGTAGCTTTATGTTTCATATACTATTACAGTAAAGGTAGAAATAGTGGGAGCATAACATATAACACAATGGTTGCATCAAGTTACGATTTTTTTTTGTAAAATATACCAAACATTATTTACGATATAATAACTGTTTTTTAATGTTGACTGAAAATTAGACATAGTTTTATTTAAGTATAAATATTTTGAATATTCATAATAAAATGAAACTATAATGGTGGTATTTGTTTCAGAACAAAAGTGATGCGTTGGAATATACAAAACTATATGAAATTTTTGCAGACTAGTCCACAATTTTGAGAAACAATTCTTTGATCATATGATTATGAATCATATGATACTAGTGAATTATATCTCAAGTGATAAAGGGCAAAACAAATATTCACTGGGAGCGCGTAAGAGTTAATGAGCTCGTCGAATTGATACATATAGATGTATGTAATAGTAAGTCTGATAATATCAAAAAAGTTCCATATAGTTTGTTAAATTCATCGATGAATTATCACAAACATGAACATGTGTATTTAATGCACATGTAATATGTCCATGATAAGTTCATAGAATATAGAACGGATGTAAATAAAATAACGTGCAATAGGTAATAAAATGACTCGATTTAATCAACTAGGTGAGTATATCAGAAAGATTTTCGAATGTACCTAAAAAGGGTATAAAGAGTCAATCTCAAAGGTCACTCCTCCCTATATTACATAATGATGTATCAGTAAGAAGTAATCGAACTTTGTTGAACTAAGTACGATTAATGATGTGTGAAGTTGAGTTAACTTCTTTTTGTAAGGTCATGTATTTAAGAGTAGCACACATGGTTAAAATTAATTTCATCCAAAGAATAGTCTACAAAATTATACAAGATGTGGGTTTATAAGTGTTGGAACCGGGCCTGTCCACAGCGAAAGTTACGAGTGAATTTTAAAAAAACTCCCTTATTGGATTTATATTGGGCCTATGAAGTCTAATTTATTTAGAACATTTCTAAATTTTATTTACATAAAATCTCTTATTTTATTTAAATTTATAAATTATATTTATTTAATTTATATTCTATACATGTAAATGTTCTTGGCTCAATAATAACAATTATTATTAATCGAACTGCTCTGGCAAGAGACTTTGACTTTGATTTAACTTTAGTTAACCGTAATACTAACCCCATACAATTAAGGAGACGATTCCTCTCTTAAATAGTGTTTCACTTCCAATACTTTCACTCAACCCACTATAGTCATTCGATGAACATCGTGCCATGATTTGGCTATAATCAAAGTGGAACTTTCATATTGAAGATCCACAATATTCTCAATTCGAGAGAACTGTGTAAATCAATTACATTGATATTTTCTATTTGTCCGTAGTTATATTAACCAACATAAAACTATCGAGTGAGTTGTTCTATAGTTATCAAATAACTATTAATACGTAACCCTTCGGCGCCCCCAGCAGCCATGAGTAATACACTGCCCAACATTTGGAGAGTGTTATGTACTCTAGTCTTAATGGATACATCGATATCCAGTCTCGATGCATCTTGACTCAGAACATTTAAAATGGTATATTTATTTTCATTGTGATAAATTACTCACGGTTACAACATTTTGTAACTACTATCACAAAACATACCATTTATGGATTTTCTATTAAATATGATTTAAATTAAATTAATTAATTAATATAACACATTATATCAAGTATATAACAGAAAGAAAATACCATTTATTTCGAACAAGACTGGTTATCGAGTTAGATACATGTAACAAATTTCATTATTGCTTTTAGGGCATACCCCTAACTCTATCAATTTTCCACTTACATTTGAGGTCAATTATGGAATCTTATTCCAACTTCTCTAATTGGTTTTCTTAAAACCAATTGGGTTAGTCCCATAGTGGACGGGTATGCTATTATGTTTTAATTATCTACTATTTCAATCAACTCTCTCTGATGCTGATAAACTACCTTTGTCATGTTGAACTATTCAGAGTATGTCTCTTGACTTCTAGTGAGCTCTAAATTCTATTACGAACTATATCGTGCCATTATTCTCATATAACAATATAACGTGATTCTCAACATCTAGAATCACTCTCGACTTAGTTATAAATTTTTGCATTTATTATATACACACACACATTATTTTATTGTGGCGCTACTCAAGTCCATGAATCGGCCACAATCTCTTCTATTTGGAACATTTTCAACTTAAATATTCTTAATTTATTGTTGAAATAATATACTCAATATCACTTATGAAATTTGAATCTGAACATTCCTTCATAAGGAGTTCACTATTTATGTAAACAATTCTCTAGTATTTTATAAATATACGAGGGAACCTCAAACAACCATTTAGTGATATCAATTTGGATTTGATATTTGCTTCTAGTATCATGTATATAAACAAATCACAATATCATAGAGAACATAACAAGTATGATAATTCCTATTGCTAATGCATAAGGAATCCATCTTACACATTCCGCATTAAACATTTTAATAAGGCGTCCTTTCATATCGATTTGGGACATTCCCAATATCTTTTATACTTACTATGTAAGACATCATTTAAAAATTCGACGTTGAGCACTAACACAATCGAAGCTGACTTTAACACAAGTACATTGTTAAAAAACAACAATGTGTTGTTTACTTATTGTTTAGAAATATCAATGTACATTCATTCTTTCTTATGAACATATGCTTCCACTTCATTTTGATTGAAAATCAAACTATTTGATATTTCTATCAAAATACTTATTCAATTTTGATACTGATAAAATGATACGTTCGTATCATTTCTTGGATCATATCCAAAAACTCACAACCTCTATATTGCTCCCACTGACTTCGAGACACTTTGTTCGTTATGTGTAAATAGTCTATTCTAAATCATTATTTGGAATTTTCTATTTCAGTGCATATGTACCAAAACACTAACTCTTATCAAGCGAAAATCTTATGAGTGAATCCGAAATAACTTGATCACATTGAATGATAAATCTATTATGCTAATTTAAACAATTGAAATTTATGTGATTATTCTTATCAACACTGCTTATTTAATTCTAATTGCATTAGTCTTGCTCATAAAGACACGATCGTGGCTGATGGATCACATCCCTTCGGTTACAACTACCAAATCATATTTTGATAACGTATTTGGAATTCTTTCAAACTTGCGCATCATACCTTATCATAGAGTTGATACTCTTAATAGTTTAATTAAACAATCGAGGATTATATATTTTTGACATTGATAAGAAACTCATGGTTTCTCTTCAATATGGGAGAATAACTTCTAATGTGATGTGTTAATTTAAGTTAGTTAAATTTATTGCACCTCATGTAACCAGTTTTGTCTTTGAATCATCTCAAATTTCATTTTACTACCAATAATTTCTTAAAGAAAGTTCCTTCACTATGAAGTTGGTACTCCTTGAAATAACAATTATTTCTCGGTGCCATGGAATAGGTATTCATGAACATTTTAAGAATTTCCAATAAAACTGATTTGGTTTTAGTTTACAAAACCTATGTAAGAAACATAAATATGTTATCCAATGATAGTCCTTCCCAAACTCCTTTTGGGGAGATTCATACAAGGTCCTTCATGAACAATTATTACGTGTAGACTTTCGACTTGCACAATTTGCCAACTGCTTGATTTAGGATATGTTGGGGTTTCTTATAAACCTTATTTTGTAAACTATTATTTAGATGAAAGATTATTAACCTTGTGTACAACTGTTAAGTACATGACCTTATAGAAAGAAATTAACTCAACTTCACTCACAATTAACCGTACGTTGTCCAACAATGTTCGATTACTCCTTATCGATACATCATTATGTATCACGTGGAGGAGTAACTTTTGAGATTGAAACTTTATTCATTTTTAGGTACCTTTGGAACTCTTTCCAATATACTCACACATTTGATCAAATCGAATCCTTTCTATTGCATGTTACATCTTTACTTCCGTTGTATATTTTATGGGCTTACCATAGACTTATACATGTGTATCAAATACATATGTATCAAATACATATGTCCATGTCTGTGATAACTCATCGGTGAATATGATGAAGTACGTGGAACCATTTTGGTATTAACAGACTTACAATTGCATACATCTATATGTATCAATCTGAAGAGTTCAACAACTCTTTATGACTCTCCCACTAAATGGATGCATAACCTTTAATTGTTTGCAATATAATCAACTAGTATCATATGATTCATAATCATATAATAAAAATTATTTCTCAAAACTACAACTTAGTCTATAATTGTGAAATAATTGTAAATAATTTTAGATATTTTAGTATTTTCAATGCATCACTTTTGTTGTGAAAACAAATACCACATTATAGTTTTATTTCATAGCGAAAATTCATGATATTAGCATTGAAATATAACTAAATCTATTTTCAATCGACATCGAAAAATAGTCATTATTTCATAAATAATGTTTGGAATGTTTTACGAAAATAGTTTTCGTAACTTGATGTAATCAATAAGTGTATGCTCCCACTATTTCCTCCATTACTATAATAGCGTACTGAATTCGGAGGTCCGTCATTCACTTAGCATAAATTATTTATTTCATATACTGTAACTAGTTTACGGCTGTAAGTTCTTTGATCAAATATCTTGAACTCAAAGAAATAAATCTCATAGAAAACATTTTCTATATGAAAATACATTTTGGAATAGCATAGTATTTCTCATTCCAATATTAACTATCAATTATTATTATTAAAATTCTTGTTTTCGATGTTTCTTTATAAAGCAAAAGTGACTGTTCACTCACTTTATTCCAACCGTATCTTAAAACATATCTACTCTTGTACATTCATTTTTCTTTTCAAATGGTCGAACCATTCAAAAAATGCTCTTACTACAACATCATAACGAACTCTTTACAAAAGTACATTCAATCATCCTTAATATTTAAGGATATCAGATATGTTACACTTTGCATAAACTAATCAAACTGACATATCAGTGATCAAGTCCATAGATTTATATTATAGTTTTGGTTTGGTGTTACTTTTAACACAATGTGATCTTTATCATAATCAATCAAATTAAATACTCGATCTTGTACTATGGTTTATTTGATTATTTTGGATGAACTAATTTTCCTTGAAGTATCGTACATTATGAACTATGATGTTCACCATATAACATTTATATGTGATATTATATGGATCAAATATCCATTGTCTTGTATTGCTTTAGATTTCGAAACTCATAAAATACAATACATGGTCTCGACAAAATAAACGTGTAAGCGACTAAATTACGAATGTATTTAGTAGTTGTAAAATCAGGCGCTTGCATGGGTATCGAAGCATTAACATGTAAGAAGCACTTATTAGTACATATACAATATATTTCTAGTTGTCTATCTTCAACTTAGTTCATTTGTATATCTTAGTTGATAGACAAACATTTTATCATATTAAATGCATAAATTTATTAATGTAGATTATTATAACATCATATAGCATATGTTCTTGCAATATTAGAAAGGCTAAATGTTATCATTTCATTTTTCTAAAAAGGTTCCCACTATTCTTTTATGTTTCACAAAACCCTAACGAAACATAAAAATCTTTTGACTTCACTAGCAGGTGTTAGGAGTCGTATGCCTTGGGATTTTGACCTTGAGGAAAGCTCAATAAATCATAGGCCGCATACGATGGATAACGCCTTATCAATTGTATCACATACAACTCCTAACCCATGGTACCTTGTCCTAACCCCGCCTTTACCTTGAAGAAAGCTTAACAAGTAAAGTATGACTATTTATTCGGACTTATCATTTCGTGACGGCCTAAGTATGATGCATGTACCTTAAGGAAAGCTCAAAAAATATGTGCGGTTACCTTACCTCATCTATTCAATATATTACTAGTACTACACATAACATATCTAGCTTAAGGAAAGCTCAACAACTAAAGAGTATGCAAGTATTCTATTAATATAAATGATAGAGGACAACTTCATATTAAAGATTCATAATCTTCAATATATTATATCGAGGGATATCGACTTATGGAATAATGTATTTCTTATGAAATACGCTAATGATTCAAGAGTAAGACACATCGGAAATCACGGTATACGTACATTTACGTATGTATTTATCCTTAAGTCTTTTTAGGATTTCTTAACTTTCCACCTTTAATTTATACATTTATATTATGTAAGTCTTATTATTATATAACTTTTTATATTTCATACTACTTATATAATAGTCTTATGTATAATATTATATTAAATAAATCTTATTTAATTAATTTTATTTAATTAACATTTTAATTAATTTTATATTATTCTAATATAACATTGATATTAAATATTTATTATATACCATAACCTTTATAGTGTAACACATATATCATGTATGTGTATACTATATAATTAATTAACCTTTTAAATAATTTATTTAATTAATTAACCTTTAATTTATTTATTTAACTAAATTTTTTTAATTAAATTATATTAATTTTGTAACGACCCGAATTTTTACGATAATTTATTTTAAATATTTAAATGGTTCTAAATATTGAATTTGAAATATAAATTGATTTTGAATATGGAATTATTGGTTGAATTCGAGAAATGGGGTTAATCTTCAAATATAGTGATTTATTGAATAAATTTAATTGTTGAATTAATAATTAAAAATCGTTTAAATAATTGAATTGGAGTTAAATATGAATCAAAACGATTTCTAATGTTGATTTAAATTCTGTTGGGAGTATAATTGAGTTAGCAAGTTTTTAAAACTGAAATTCCAAGAAATTTCGATGATTTTCAAAATCGTCGATTTAATCGACACGTTAAAATAGCGATCCGGGGCACAGTCTCGAAATTTGACGAAACCAGTTCCATTGGATCTGTAATAGTGTATTATTATCGGATTTCCAATTTCATAGCGTTTGGATTTACTGTTTGGTCGCACGATCTGAAAATGCCTAGAAATAATTTAATTGAATTTAATTTAAATAGTAGATTTAAAAAGCTATCTTCTGCATACGATCGAATTAGGCTTCGAAGCTTGTTCCATGGCGTTCGAAATAGGGGTATAACATTAGGAACGCCAGGCGGCATGTCTAAATAGGAGTTTGCAATCTCAGGATATGTATTAGAGATTTTGTTTGAATATAAAAATTTAAAAATAAAATTTTTAGCCGTCCTAGCACTGACCAAGCCACCCTAGCCCATGTTAGCGCCACCCTACCCTCTGTTTTAGCTGCTCTCTTCCAGTTTAAATTACGTTATCACTTTCCTTCTCTTTAGTTCAAAGCTCGATATAAAAAAAGGAAATCAAAATTGAATCATTCCAGAAAAAAATAAACTTAAATCGCGATTGTAGAAGCTACGGCGAGGCGGCGCACGACTCGATCGACTGTGGGGTTGGAATCGTGCCTGCTAGGGTTTGTGCGATGAGCACTGACTGCTGGTTATTGAAGTTGTCGTGGTCGCGAGGGGCGACCTGGGTCTCGCTTTCGATTGTAGACGTTCGAAGAAGAGGAATGGAGGGCTGGCGATGGCGGAAGGGATTTGGGCTTAAATTCCGAGGTCGCATACAGCACGCGTGCGAGTGCAGAGCTCGCGATGTGGGAAGTCGTGAATAAAAAGGCAGAGGATGTCGTCAAGCTTGGAATTTCCATTGGATGAGGAGGTAGAGCTAGGATGGAAGCAATCGAGGTTAGGGTGTAATTAACTTATAATTAAAGTAATTAGTGAAGATTTAATTATATTTAAAATTCCATTATCTTATAAATGCTATATTTCGTTCATACGAGGTCAAAATCAGATGGAATAAGTTACGTTGCACTCGTAGCATTGAATACTATGCAACAAAATTGATTTGGGATTTTTCAGAGTCAGTTGGAATTTTGATTAAATCGAACGTTGTTCGATTTAATTTAAAATATGGATGCTTGGAAAATTAAAAAACAAAGTGAGTTAAATCTCACTCATTTGGATAATTGGTGTTATTTTAAAATAGTTAAAATTATTTATTGATTGATTGGATGAATTGATAATTATTTGTAACGACCCCAGATTTTTAATTTATTTAAATTAATAATTAAATAAATTTTTGAATAAAATAGTGAAATAAAATGATTAAGTGATGCGAGTTTCCCCGAATCCATATATATTCTATATAAATCATTTGAAATTAAAAATATATATGTATACGCGATATATGAGAAAATTTGAAGTTAATATATATGTATATTGAATTCGAGTTTATAAGTAAGATAACATTGCAAAGTAATAAAACAAATAAACATATCTATGAACCAATACATAATTAAGTAAAACAAGAAAGAGCAAACATTTATGTACAAACTAAAAGTGGATCAGTAAAACAAAATATAAAACTAAAAGGAAGAAACAACACTTAAATATAAACAAAACTAGCAGCCACCATTGTAAAACAAATATAACTACATATATACAAACAAATTGCAAAGGTCAGTACAAAGTGAACAAAAGTTAGAAGAAATAAAATACAAAGTAACAAGCAGACAAGACTTAAGCAAATAATGCAGCTATGCATGTGGTACAAACAACAATGTATATCTCTAGTACATATAAGCAAAACAAAACCAATACAACATCATACCCCAGCCGAGAAAAGTTTGTAAAGCAAGTACAAACAAATCACTTCAGCCATACTTCTGTATAAACAAATAAAACATTATATGGTACAAAATAATAAACATTATTGTATCAGCCGAGATCTTGTTGATAAAACAAAGAAATAAAATAACATTCCCTGTACAAGCAAGGTAATTAATGCATCAGCCACCAAAGGAAAGTATCAGCAAGCAAAAGAAGAAAATATCCCTGTTATATTTTGTACAATAAATTATATATCCTGTACAACGAGATTTATACCCTGCACAAGACATATCTTTGTATATCTCCTTTATCACTTTCTCATTTCAGTTCATTTCTTCAAGTTGATAAAACTATAGTGAATATAATTTCAAGCTTAAGCAAAAATATCATTCAAAACTCAATTCAAAACAAATCAGAGATTAAAGATTTCACTTGCAAATTTCTCAAGTCTGATTCAAAGGAAAAGCTTTGTTCTTCTCTGCCATTTTCAAGGTGAGCAACTCTAATCTTTTAAACCATTTCTTTGAATCCAATGTTGAGAATCTGTGAGTAACTTAAAAGTATGATACTTGTGGGATAATTATCTGTGAGTAAACTTAATTTTTAAGAGTTTTAGAGTTAATTAAACAGTTGGATCTTCATTTATAAACTGTTTGTCTATGCTTCAGTTGCATACGTTTTGAGATGCTCTGTGATTCTGAATTTGGTACAGGCTCCATATTTTGATCAAACTCAATTTATTCTTACTTAAATCATCTCTAAGCCTTGATTCTCAACAAAACAAGATGCTAAACTTTAACTAAGATTTTTAAAGGTTGATCACAATCATTTTCATCAAGCACCTCACTGTAATATTTATGTACAGGTAAACCAAGTGATAATTTGTAATATTCGATTGTTGCGAAATACTGATTCAAGATTGTATATTGAATCTATACATCAAATCATGATTTTTAAAGCAAAAGGATGGATTTTTAATTAAGAAATTCGAGAGCAGTTTGAAGGTGAATGAAATTTGCCTTTTTCTCAATTCCCAGTGAATTAATCAATAATAAAAGTTGTAATTTGAAATAAAGCAAGTATAAACATCAGGGATTTCGTGAAAATTAACAGAAGATTTTTCTATTGTGTGAGTTTTGGATTCGAGATTGTTTTAGGGTTTTTCCATCAAGTTTTTGAACGTGTCTGTAACATGACGAGATCGTCATCTCTGAGTGATCGAGTTGTTCGAAACTCTGATGGGTTGTTGCTCGGAGTGTTGACGTTGTATGGATGAAGTTTAGGCGGCTCTGGTGCCTTGTGTGACGATGACGAGGTGATCTTGCGGATTTGGATTGAGTTCTGTAGTTGGGTTGAGCTGTCGAATTTCGAATTCGAATTTAGGTGGGGGATTTGAGCTTCGATTTCGTGATTGGGGGTGGATTGTGACTTGCCGATGAGGTTGGTGATCGCCGGAGGTGGGTCGTGACGCCGTGCACGTGTACAGCGTGGAAGTGGTTGGTGACAGTGTCGTGGGGGTCTTCCGTCTCGAGTCGTGCTCGAGGAGATGAGGGATTGGCTTCGAGTTCTTTCGATTTTGTGCGCGTATGGGTACCTGATGCTTTAAAATTTTAACTTAGTTTAAAAACTTAAAACTCCTTGGAAATAAAAACAAAAGAGGGAAGAAGAAGAGGATGTTACCAATGAACGTCTCGGGGAATAGGGTGTTTAACGCGATGTGTTACTCGAAGTTGAACGAGGAGATTCTCGGGTATGATTCCAACTGCAGCATTTTATAAAGATGTTTAGGAAAATTTGTTTAAACACTATAAACTTAGAAATGTTTAACAGTTAAGTTAAGACTTTATTCAACTTTTAATTATTTTAATCAAAAGCTTTAATAATAAATTCAGGTTTAGTTTGAAGCCTAGTTAGGAATAAATAAAGTTTTAAAATTTAAATGTTTAAACAAGTTTAAATAGTTAAAGCACACTTAAATATGTGAACTTAAAGAAAATTTGACTCTCACTCTTTAAATTTCCTTTATAACAAAATATTATTTTAACATGTAAATTTTGAAGGGTTTGGAAATCAGTTTAAACTTTATTAGAGATAAATTGGTACTCATTTTGAATCTGGGGATTTAGATTGGAATTAAGAGTAAATTCAAAAATCAATGTTTCCAATTAAAAAAAAATTGTGAATGGTAATTTAACCATCACTAAGAATGAGTTTTAACTTAAGTTAATTAAGATATAACGATGATTTGTAATTCATTAATTATTAAGTTAATTCAAACGGATAATTTTATTGACGTAATTAATTTATGATTTGGATTAATTGATTAAGAGTTAAATTAATTAAGTAAGGAATGATAAATTTGTAAATCAAGGTTTATTAATTGGATATTAAATTATGATTAAAGTTAATTAATCAAATGATTTGTAATTAACCAAGATTAGCAATTCATAAGAAATTAATTTGATTTGAATTAATCAGACAAATTAACTGATTTTACTTATGGATAATTAGATTGACTGAATGATTGAATTGCTGATATCCCTGATGTATGATGCTTTGTGATACGTCTTGATTTATGTCGTGATCTGTGATTTTTGTTTCTGTGGTATATTGTTATATGAATATGAAACCCTTGACTCGTAAAACGACATTTGAATTTCGATGCGACAGGGAGTCGGATTCCAGTTGGTTATCCGAAACCCACATCGAATTGTAATTGTGAATCTTTGTGACTGATAAATTTATTTTATCTATGAATCTGTGAATGAAGATAAGCGTTATCGATTATACCGCTTATCGATATATCTGTGATGATTGATGTTGCACTATTGTGTGTTAAACCCCTGGACTACACTGTTACACACACAAATATGGATTTCACGTGGAAATCGGTTAAGTCACAGATAATTCAAATTGATATTTTTGAAATTGAAATTTTAATTTCAATTGATTTTGAAATTAGAAATTTGGGTTTAAATGTGAAAAGCTTTTGAAATGGAATTTCAAAGATAAAAGTTATTTTGAATAACTTAATCGAGTTTTGAAAATCTAAATAATTGATTTAAACTAAAATTCAAGATTTGAAATTGAATTTTATGATTTGAAACTAGGGATTAAAGATGTTATACCCATTATAGAAGGGTTAAACTATTTTAAAAGAATTGATTTGGAATGTGAATATAATTCAAGGGTTTAACTCGTTCAAATAAAATTGGATTTTTCTGAAACGAAAACTATTTGTTTTCAAATAATAACAGCTTTCATATGAGAAGTGAACTTCCAATTTGTGTTGAAAGGTTTCAAATTTAGAATGAATTGAAATGTTTTGAAAACTATAAGTTAAATCTTTGTTTTAAAGATTTAACGAGTTAATCCAATTGAAACGGAAATTGTTTTGAAATCTATGAATGTATCTTTGTGAATGGGGTTAACTTTGTGAAATAAATCTTTTTGTTTAAAGATTTGAAAATGGTCATTTGTTTAACCATTCGAATGAAAAGTTTTGAGCTTTAAGCTGTGATTTAACTGAGACCCCAGTATCCATCTGATTTTTAATTGCGCTCATTATTCGGGTTAGCCGGGAAAAGACATTTGTGTCATATAACCCATTCCGAATAATGATACGTCGTATATGGATAGCATTTGAAGACCGGTGTTGAAGACCGGATATTTACGAAAACGAAAGGACAACTCGTCGAATGTCTCTGCATCGACTGGCCCCGATATAGAGATTTTATCACCCTTTGTGATGGGAAGTCCGGACGGGATTGTGAATACCCGGAATTGCAAGGGCTTCGTAAGAAGTGCCTTCGGTTCTGTTCGAACCCGGAACAGACTTGTATGGATACATGTCTGACATTACACTTTGAGATATAAAGTCGATTTCTTTCAAATACATTTCTGTTGGTGGCGGAGAATTTATTCTCTTAGCTTAACACCCTTCTCTGAGACGTACGAGCTCAGAGGTTATGTAGTTGAAATTTATCAGCGATATATCCCAATTTGGTAATGTGGCATGCTGAGTGTTGCTGTGTGATGATCAGTGTTTGATCATTTGCGATATGATCATTTGTTTGATCTTATATCTTTGTGATCATAGGTTGATCATTTGTTTGACCCGAAGCATGGCTTTGTGACAAAGCGTAGCTTTGTGGACGAGACTTCGTTGGACCTCACACCCCGGAATGGTCAAAACAGGAAAGATGCAGCAAGGTTCTAGGGAGTAGCGCCCCTTAGTGTATGTCATTTCTTTCTGGATAGAGGTGGTATCATGGTATGGAGCCCAGATACTTAACCTATGTGGTTGCTGCATTATTATTTTGATGTGGTTGTTGCGAATCGAGGATCCTCGGGAAGATCGGTTACGATCGGGGGATGGCATACGCGTGTCAGTAGTTACCTATTTTTGCAGAGGTAACCCGGCCTTGTGTTGGCAGAGATCCGGTTAGGTTCTCGGGACGTCATTCCAGAGGCGTTTCCATGTGGCAATGGGAAGTTCCTTGGCCTGACCATTTGTTGGAAATCCAAAGAAACAATTCGAGCCTTTACAATTTCAATTGTAGAACCTGTCTCCTCAGGAGGCAGCTATAGCAGGCATAATATAATGGTACCTATGTTGGCTAAGATTTATATTCTACTTTCGAAATGTTTTCCACTATGCACTAATAATAATATCAAAAATGATTTGATTTTGCGTAGTAAGCATCTTTGACTAACATAAGAAGAAATCTCCTCCAAGTCTGCGTTTGCATTGTGTGTGTGGTGGGAGGTCTTATGGTAGTTTCATTTTCCAAAAGCATTACGAATTGACTTTAAAATTCTCTACTATTTGTTTTTAAAGATAAACTGTTTTTGTTGCTCACACCAGTCCCACGACTGACTCGGAGTTTATTGTTCATTTCCTAAACTCTGGGTGCTCATAATTTTCTACACGAGCAGTCTAGAGTTTGGTTTTTCAGATAGTCAGGTCTAGTAGATTTTCTGGAGTTAGTTCAGTCTTTGGATATGGACTGCACTTGCTTATCTTGGTGTATCGTTATTGGGAGTTCGAGCTACTGCTGGAGTTCTCTCTTGAAGACTATCTTAGAGTTATTTGTTCCGCTGCTGATATTAGTTATCTATTTTTCACTTGCTTATCTTGGTGTATCGTTATTGGGAGTTCGAGCTACTGCTGGAGTTCTCTCTTGAAGACTATCTTAGAGTTATTTGTTCCGCTGCTGATATTAGTTATCTATTTTTCTTTTCCGCTGCTATTTGTTGTATCATATCTCTGATGTATATTGATATTCATTGTATCGCTCTGTTGTATCAGATATTGTATATCAATGTATTATTCTTTTTATTCCGCTGTGTTATTTACTTAATGTTGTTATAAGCTCCGGCGACTCGGATTTTGAACGGTCGAATCTATGGCATTCGAGTACGATGTAAAGTATGGATGTCGATTTTCGAGCGCGAAAATCTGGACGTTACATTATTATTATTAGTTGATGTTATATTATATATATAGTAGTCTATATATTAGTAGTTGGATATATTCCCGTCGTTGGAGCGGATGAGACCATATGCGCCCCGTATAATAGTGGATGACCCTATATACCGCAATATCCCCCTCGAAGTGGGATCGGTATTTTTATGTTACCTAACATCTATGGATGCAGGGAAACAGGTTGGAGGGATCCAACTGGATTCCTCAAATATATTTATTGTTTTCCATATATAAAAATATATGATGTAATTGAATAATCTGTTTGGATTATTGTCTGATTTAAATTATTGGATGCTATATTAGCACTGGCCTAAATTTTGGTAATTTAAAAACCATAGAATATTATTTTGGAAATTTAAGGAATTGAAAGGAGATTTTGGATATAAAGTAGTTATAGTGAAATTTGGATTATTTTAAGGGAAATAGAGTTGAGGGAAAAATAATAATTTGATTTTTGGAGTTTGTACTTAACTATTCGTAAACATTTTATATAGAGATTTTAAAATAAATTATATAAAGGATTTTTGAAAATGGATTTAAAATGATATTTCTGAAAAGAATATGGAAAGAAGTTAAAAATCAATATTTAAATAGATTTGTAAAATAAATGAAAATTATAAAGAAATGGATTTATAGAATGAAATTTTATAAATGATATTATTTTTATAAATAAGAAAAATCCAAGCGAATCTATAAATTTATAAACGATGTCTATAAATAAGGTAAAATGATATCAGTCGATAAATTGGAATATAAATTCACGGTGTGAATTTATATCGTGATATGGAAATGGGTTTTTGAAAAAATATAATGGATTCTATTTTGAAAAATGAGAATGGTTAGGGAGTCGAAAAGAAATCGATGTGTTGTGAATCGAGAGGGATTTATAAATTGAAATTGGTATTGAGATTAAAAATATATTTTTATTAAGAAGTTAAGTTGTTTTAAAAGGGAAATTTTATTTATTTAACTATGTAATTTAAAACTAGTTAGTATTAAAATACTTTGGAAGGTGGATTTTTCAAATATTTAATATTAATTGGAATAAATTCCAATTTTTTTATAATAAGCTTTGCAAATCGATTAGTTTAATTAAAATGATTTGGAAATGGGTTATTGATGTTTATATAAAGTGTTTTAATATTTTTAAATAATTACTTAAAACATATTTTAAAAATAAATTATTATTCTTTTAAAATACTTATTATATTTATAGTTTTGAAAAGATAGAAATTTATTTATAAATCCTCTCGAGATTTGTAAACGGAGTTTATTCAATAGATGTGATTTTATAAGAGAAATTCTCAAAATGGAATTTAGGGAAATGTAAGGAAATTTCCATAGTGTTGAAATAAGTGAACTTCGAAAATTGAATTAGAATTCATAAAAGAAATTAGAATTTGGGTAGTGAAATTTATAGACAAGCGAAATCGATTTGGAAAATTTAAAGGGAGTTAATTTATGAAATTCCAGAAACTTATAAAAATTAGTTATAAATGAGTGAAGGAATTTACAAATAAATTGTATTGATTTTGAGAAATAGGATATAAAAGGAATATTCCTAAGTATTGGAAATAAACAGATTTGGAAAAATATGTACTTACGGAAATTTCCTAAGTATGGAACTGGAAGGATTTGCAATATTTCAACTACGAGATTATTATTATTATGAATATCTTCAAGGTGTTAAATCATAAAATAGAATTGAAAGAAAATATTTCTAAGTATTGAGACGAGTCGAAATATCCTGTTATGGATACAAGTATTTGAATTTGTTTGAATATTGAATTATTGGAAGAGATTTGAATATATAGCTTTGTAAAGATATTTTGAAATAATTCTTTTGGAAAATTTATAATATGGGCCCAGTGACTGCTTATAGATGTTATTTGATAGTTAAATAACCGATTATCAAATTTAGCCAAAAATTCGTTGATCGTTTCGAAGAGACCAGGATCGGATTTAATTATCCGAAAACCACTTCAATCCGGTTTGTGCGTTATGAATTATGATATCTCGAAGATAATGGAGATGGTGATATTGAAGGAGATTCGGTTTTTTCAGACCCAGAACAACTTGTATGGATGAATGCTAGCATTTCATCGTTGCCTGGAAGGCAGTGTTAGCATTCCAAGAATGAATGTTATTCTAAAGGTAAACGTAGCCTCCAGCCTCATCAACCGGGAAAATGACCAAAACAGGGCATGCAGTATGGCTAAGTGGGTCGCTCCCATTAGGGTATTTTATCACTTTTCTAGATACCCTCGGATATATTATAATTATGGAAATGGTTGTGCATGAAAGGAGAGTGCTCGATAAGGGTAGGAACACCCGGGGTGATAACATATTCAGTACTAGTAGTCAAGTGCTGGACCAGTCCTATGTGGCAGGTGTAACGCCCCACTCTGAGACCCACTGTAACAAAGAGTATTACGGGAGTAATACTGTCTGTTAAAGCGGAGAATAGAGTATAGTGGGAGCGACCATTTGTAATCAAGCTATAACTATCTACCGAATACGTCGAAAGGTGGAATCTATTTAAATTTTTCTCAATCAGGTGGTTCGACATATTCGGTAAGTACTTATAACGAAATTACAAATGGCTAAAGATCTATCAGGACAAAGCATAATAACATAATGAAATAGCATCACAGAATAGAATCACATAACAGATATAAAATCCCAGAACAATACATCGTCAATACAGATCCAAATATCATAAGTGGGTACAAAGCCACCACTCACACATGTGAGTCAAAAATATGTAAATATCAAAGTCTGAATGATAATATAGTAGCAGAATAGTGGACAAATAAAGCGCTATCTATCAGCATAGCAGATAATGTCCAAGCGGAAGCACATAAGCTAAGTCCAGAGACCTAACCTGAAACAACTCGGTCTGACCCGAGCGAAAACACTCGGGTCAGGCTAGCTAAACAATCAGTAATAACTGAGATATATAATAATGCGGTACATAAATAAAATAGTACTTATCCAAAGAGAAGTATATTATGAACCACATGAATATAATGATGATCCCTAATCATCAATAAACAATAAAAATCTCCAAAGAGAAATCAACACCAAAGTGTAGAATAAATAAAGTCGCCTCATATCATCGGCGTAGCCAAAGCCATAAAAAGATGCCCATAGGCAATAATCCCAATAGTGACCAGAGTCTGTGATCAATGCCCAAGCAAAGATCGATGCTCCAAAGAGCCATGGGGATATACTGAAAAGTCAATGAAATCAAACACTGAAAAGCAGTGTCCAGAGACACTGTGGATCCACAAAGTAATCGCACTTACATCGTATGGTTCCATAGAACCAACACCGAATGGCGGTACTCGAATGGATATAAAAATCATCAGATAATACAAGTATTGCACGTGCACCGACCAGAGTCGTTGTTGCCAAGTACTGTAGAGTTGTGATCGATCACTCGCACCGATGCGAAACGCGCGAGACGGTGAGATCCTTCCCAGAAGGATAAAGGCCCAGAGGCACACGCCGAAAAATAAACTGCTCCATAGAGAAGGTGTCCAGAGACGGTTGCCCAGAGGCGTGGTGACCCAGAGGTCCAGTACTGGCCGCCCAGAGGCTAATGTGTCACTAACTTCTTGGAGAGGAACCCGCAAAGTGTTAACAATGAGTCCCATACCCCACGTTCGCACTAAACGGTTTCCTAACCAATAGCAAGCTCACACTCCAAACAATAAAAAGTCTACCTCATATCATCGGTAAACTAGACCCAAAGGTCAAAACGATCAATCGAATAGGTCGGGGATTAACCGGAAAGAAAATACACACGGTTTCCATAGGCCGGAGATTTCCTAACCGTTTAAGCACCTTTCCACTTCGCTCGACGTGCTAAAAGTGAGTGTGAGATTTTTATTATAGAAAATAATGGTGTAAAACGGATTTATAATTGATTTTCGAAATCACTTTTAAAACGGTCTTTTGAAAGGTCTCCTATTATGGAGTAATTAATTTAATAATTAAAATAATATTATATAATAATTTTCAAAAGCCATTTTGGAGTGAAAAATCCTTTTAAAACCTTTTTATAAAGCCCGTGTACGAAATCCAGAGACAAATCTCAAAGAAATCGACGAAAACCAGAAAATCATCAAAACTATTCCAAGTGTTTGTAACCATTCAAAAACAGCTGTGAACTCAAGTTCGATAATTTATTTGGACCAGCAAACTGTGTCCAAATGTCATGAAAATTTGTAGGCATGTAGTCCAACATCCCTACTTTAAGATGCAAAAAGAATTTCTGGATTCCGAGTTGAGACGAAGTGGCAGCGACGTCTCAAAGTTGGACCCAGAACAAGATTTACACTGTTTACAAATAGCGACTAGAGTTCAACTTCGACACGAAATTCGAAGTACCAAACGAACTCCAATGTTGTCCAAATTTTCCTGAGATGGAGTTTGGAACTCCACCTTTCTAACGAGACCAAAAATGTCGAATTCCGACTTCCGATGCGAACGTGGCGGTATCGCGGAGTGGTGCTCAAAAGCTGGAAACAGAAGGGATATTTGATTTTCATTCCAAGTGTTTGACCTTTCAAAAACTGCTGCGAATCCAAGTTCGGCAATTTATTTGGACCAGCAAACTGAATCCAAATGACATGAAAACTGGTAGGCATATAGTCCAACATCCCTACTATAAGATTCAAAAAAAATTTCTGGAATCCGAGTTGAGACGAGGTGGCAGCGACATCTCAAAGTTGAACCCAGAAAAAGATTCACACTGTTTACCAACAGCGACCAGAGTTCAACTTCGACATGAAATTCGAAGTACCAAACGAACTCCAATGTTGCCCAAATTTTGTAGAGATGAAGTTCGGAACTCCACCTTTCCAACGAGACCAAAAACGTCGAATTCCGACTTCTGATGCGATCGTGGCGGCATCGCGAAGTGGAGATAAAAACTGGAACAGAGGTGATTTTTTTGATTTTCGTTTTTTTTTGAACGCGGGCCCAGCCCGCGTCAGTCCGCCCCAGCCCGCCTGAGCCGGGTTGGGACGCGGGCTTCGGCCCGCGTCCACTGCTCCCCAGCCCAGGCGGGCTGGGAAGTATAATCCCCAGCCCGCCTGGGCTGGGGTTGAGACGCGGGCCGAAGCCCGCGTCTTCTATCCCCCAGCCCAGGCGGGCCGGGGGGGATTTAAATCCCCAGCCCACCTGGGCTGGGGTGGGACGCGGGCTTCGGCCCGCGTCCCCGCTTCCCCAGCCCAGGCGGGCTGGGGGGTGTGGGGTGCGGCCAGCCCATCCAGGGCTGGCCTGCCTCTGGCTAGCCCAGCTGGGCTAGCCTACTGCACCAGGGCAGCAACCAGGGTGCAGCCCAGGCCTGCCCTGGTGCACTCAGAATGGGTTTTCAGTCTATTTTCAGGCTGCAAATTCCAGCCAACATGTTTTTTGAGTTTTTTGGCATTTAGGGGTGTTTTTTTCAGTTTTTGGCATCAAAATTTTCACCAAAATTAACTAGCAATAATCACTACTAGCAATAATCACTAATCAATAGTAATTACCTTAATGAGGCAAAAGAACAAATAGTATTTGTGCACAATCAAGCAAGCCAAAAGCCTCAACCTCCAAGCAAAGATCAATAGACTCCAAGGACCCAAAATCAACAAAAATAAAACAATGATTACAACAAGAAGGTTGAGATAAATAGGGATTAAGAAGGAGGATTAGAGAATAGGAGAGATTGCATTACCTTTCTTCTTCTTTTTTTTTCTAGGATTTAAACTAATTATGAAGAGAAGGAGATGGAGCTTCTAAATGGAGGCCATTAATTTTTTTCTTGTTTAGATCTAGGTTTAGGAATTTATGAAGAGGATGAGGGTTAGGGTTATGAAATGAGTTTGAGATATTATAAAGGAGTGGGTTAGGCTAATGGGTCATGATAAGGGGTTTTAAAACCCATTAGGACTTAGTTTATTTTCTAATGTTATCATGTAAACAAAAATCCTAATAAGCATCCTAGTTTTTAATTAAAACCATGTAATCGTCTCATTTGGCCCATTAACCCATAATCACTTTAAAATTCCTTTTTTAAATATTAAATTCCAAAAATATTAAATTTCCCATTTTAAACCCAAAATAATTTAATTTGCAAAACAATTGCAAATTTAAATTCCCAAAATTTTTGTTTAGCTCCCTTTTCAACTTAAAATCATAATTTTAATTTATTATTCGGTAATTGCAATCTCAGGGTTGTTACAGCAGGGTACAGGATGTTCTTGTCAGACCAGGGTGCATTGGCCTAGAGATGCACTCATCGGATGGTAGTTCCTTACCTGGTCATAGTATGGAATCCATTCTCCAATAAGCGTCGTACAGTTTTGACTGTGCCCAACTATGTTGAAATGTGAGATGCAAGCATTTCAGCAATTTTCTAATTTACTTGCTATAGACACTATTATAATATCAGATGATTTTGATATAAAATGTCTTGGTTATCGTAAGGTAAAAATCCATCTTGTTTATGTGTAATGTGGTCTTACGAGATACCTTTGTTTCAAAGGATTTTGAAATAGTAATAATTCAAATTGAGTGTGTTTTCTCACGTTGATTTTCCAGACTGACTTGGGTGTTATTTTATTATAATGCTCGGGTCAGACCGAGTACTATAGGTTCAGGTTAGGATGCTATGGAGCTCAGGAGACGAGCCAGAGAAGTCTCAGGCATATTTCACGTACTTGGTTATATTCCGCTGTGTGTGTAGACTGTATAGCCAACATTGGTGAGGACAAGTTATAATAATTGTCCATATTGATTTATTGCTTTTTGTACTTTGATGATTGTATGTATATAAACAGATACAGATTCTTTTGTATAAAAATCTGTTATTATATATTATATTTGTTCCGCTGCAATTCTTAGATTCTATGTTGTTGTTTCTATTCTTTTCTACCTTTTTATTCTTCACCCCTAATGATTTGGTATTTTTGGCACTCGATTGCTCGGCATGCTATACGGTGAACGTATTGATGTCGATTTTCGAAGGTCGAAAATCCCGGTTCGTCACAAATTTTCAAAATCATATTATATACATACATGTATACTTATAATATCTTAAACATTTTAAAATATCATAATATGTATCAAAATATATAATATATGTATATATATTTTATTTATTAACATATTTTAGTTATTTTATATATTTTATTAATAATTCAAATTTGGAAAGTAATTTATTCTATTTTTCAAACATTTTGAATATTTTTATTATATTATAACTTTTAAATTTAAAATCTTTTATTTTATTTTTCAAACAATTTTAGAAATTAGCCCAAGGACCAATTCAAATTGGGCCTCTTCTATTAGGGGTTAACCTTTTGGGCTCACATATCTGTTCCGGCGAGGCTGGTAGCCAGGTAGGGTAGAGTACTTGATTACCTAAGCCCAATCCTTCAACATACCTTTTTTAACACCCAACTAAATGGGTTGTGAGGTTGGTTATCCCTAATATGACTAATTGGATCGTATAGGCTATTGAGATTTGATACCATTGTTAGAGTTAGGCTAGCTCGCAGCGGAAGTTAAGGGTGAATTTCAAAAAAAAAACTCTTATTGGATCAATATTGGGCCTATGAAGTCTAATTTATTTAGAACATTTCTAGATTTTATTTAAATAAATTATCTTATTTTATTTAAATTTATAAATTACGTAAAATTCATTTAATTTATATTCTATACTTATAAATGTGCACATATGTATCATATACATATATGTATGTGTGTGCATGTGTAATAGGATAACTTATGCAAGGAATAACATGCCCGTATATAGATGTTGGGTTTCACATCGTAGTGGACATGTTAGTTCATCCGATATGTATTGTATGTTGTCTAAATATATAAGTTTATTATTTATACGAACATTATAAATATATATATATATATATGTAAATTTATAAGCAAATTTTATTTAAATAATTTTATGAGGATGAAAATATTTAAACAATTATATATATATATAACTTATGTATGTATGTATGTATACGTAAAATATTAGTAATTTATATATATATACATAATTATGTATTATTTGGTTATATTAAAATAATATTTATGTATAGATAATATATAAAATGTTTTTTAATATATATTTAAACATATTTATAATATCTAAATATATATATATATATATATTTATAGTATATATTATATATGTGTATTGAATAATAAAATTAAAAAAACCACTTTAAGATCGTATACACATCATAAAAAAAGTTTATTTTATTAGAAAATATATATGTATATATATATATTAATTAGTTGAAATATAATAAAATATTAATAAAAATATTTTCGAACATATTTTTGAAAATTTAAAATATTAGAAAATCTAGCATGATATTTTATAGTTTAAAAAATTTTCCGTAATTTTTCTCAGTCATAATTTATTTTGATAATTAATTAATTTTGGCCATATAATATAATGATTTTTAAAAAATATATAATTAATTATTAAATTATTGATTTTTGGTTGAGAGCTTATTTCGTAATAAAATAATTTTTTAGAATTTAAAAAATAATTTCTGAAATACTTTTATTTTATACAAATTATTTAACTAATATATTAAATTAAATAATAGTAAATAATTATTCTAAAATGCTTTAATATTACCAAAAATTATAATTATAGTCAATATACAAGTATAAATCATATGTTTAATTATTAGCATGATACGATGATATAAATAAATACAAATCATATAATTATAATTAAATGACACACACACACACACATATATATATATATATATATATTAACAAAATGATAATTTTTTATATAAAATATTTGCTATGCATACCTGATTTATATGTGAATTTTTTTAATTATTATATACATATAACCAATCTAGTATGTGACAATATCAACATATGTAAGAATTGTAACCTAACCAATAATATAATACAATATATATATGTATGTATGTATATATGTATAATAAAATAATATTCTGAGATTATGAACAGTATAATATAGTAAGGACATACCTAAAACTAATGCCTTAAAGCAAACCTAGTAATGATGAACTCTCTCTCCTTTGAAAGCTTTTCAATTTAGCAGACTACTAATCTTTGGACCGAGACCTCTAACTATTAGACAGTACTTGTTTTGAATTTATTTGAGTTGGATTTGCTTAAGCTCCTAGGGAATGTGGTTGATCAGCAATAAAAGAGATAGTGGTAGCCAAAAAGTCTCTAAACAACTTGGGTTAGAGGTCCTTTTATAGTGGATGAAAGAGAAAAGGATGTGGATCATATCTTATACTAATTCTCACTAATCCGAGCAATCCATTTACAACCCCTTTAGCCTGTTTTTAGTCACCTCATATAGCCTTCATAATAGTCGAATTATCACTAATCATCATGGGTTAATATCACATTTAAGCGCAAAAAAATATTATTAATTAAATCTAATTTAATTACTTTTCGATATCATATATCGATCAATATATTTATAACTATTATAAATATATTTAATAATATTTATTCTTCAAATCATATTTAAAATTTTATAATTAATATTTCATAGGTATAAGTTAATTTAAGTAATTTATAACAATTATAAACTAATTAAATCGTTTTGTCTAAAGAAAATTCATTATTCCGGTTGTACGACTCATAAGGTGTAAATATGGTCAGCGATTAACATCGAACTATTCGAATGTTAATGTTCGCACATCACTTATCAGATGGTGTGACATTTTGACCAAATTTATTGCTTACTTAGTTTTGATAAAATCCAATTTTACTTTATTGAGCGCTATCTGGTTATGACATTTATTTACACCAATTCTCTTCATCAAAAACATATCACTTTGGACTTATGGAATTTGGTAGTGGTCAAAATTCTAATATGTCCATATTCAGCTCTATAGTCCAAACACAAAGTCCTTGGTTTAATAATAGCAATTATTATTAACCAAACTGCTCTGGCTAGAGACTTTGACTTTGAATTGGCTGTGATACTAACACTATATAATTGAGGAGACGAATCCTCTCTTGAATGGTGCTTCACTTACTAGTCACTCGACGGACGTTATGCCATGATTTGACTAAAATCAAAGTGGAGCTTTCATATTGAAGATCCATAGTATTCTTAAGTCAAGAGAACTATGTAAATCAATCACATCAATATTTTCTGTTTGACCTTAGTTATATTAACCAACGGAAAACTATCGAGTGAGTCGTTCTATAGTTATCCAATAACTATCCGTACGTAACCCTAAGGTGCCCCCCAGCAATCATGAGTAATACATTGCCCAATATTTGGAGAACATTACATACTCTAGTCTTAACGGATACATCGATATCCGGTCTCGAGACATCTTGACTAGGAATGTTTAAAATGGTATATTTATTTATTTTCTATTAAATGTACTTTTAATTAAATTAATTAATATATAACACATTATATCAAGTATATAACAGAAAGAAAACACCTTTTATTTCAAACAAGATTGGTTATCGAGTTGGATAGATGTTACAAATTACATAGTTGCATCTAGGACACACCTCTAACTCTATCAATAAGAAACCATAACATATTCTAGGTCAAGAAGTTGGTAGGTTATGCAAGTCAAAAGCCTACACGTATTAATTGTTCATAAGGGATCTTGCATGGATCACCCCAAAAGGAGTTTGGGAACGATTGTCATTGGATGACCAATTTATGTTTCGAGCATAAGTAATATAAAACCAAATAAATTTTATATATAAGGTAATTCATGAAATATTTATAAATACCTATTCTGTTTCACTAAGAAACAATTGTTAGTTCTAGAAATACCAAATTTATAGCGAAGGAATTACTTTCAAAAATTATTAGCAGTAAAATGATTTTGGATATGATCCAAAGGTGAAACCGATTACGTAATATGAAATAAAATGAATTGAAATTTTGGATATGAAGAGAAACTATGAGTTTCTTATCAATATCGAGAATAGATAATCCTCAAATGTCAATTAAACCATCAAGGGTATTAACCATTTCATACGGTATGATTACAAATCCAAAAGGATTCCAAGTACATAATTAAAATAGGATTTTATGGAAGGATAGGATTCATCGACCGCAAATGTGTCTTTAAAAGAAAGAGTAGTGCTGTTGGAATATAGTTAGCAACATTGATAAGAAAAAAATTGTAAATTTTAATTATTGAAATTAGCGTTATAGATTCGTCATTCAATATGCTCAAGATGATTCAGATTTTATTCACAAAATCATTGCCTGGTATGGCCTAGTGTTTTGACACATATGTGTTGAAATAGAAAATTCTAAATAATAATTTAGAGTAGACCGTTTGCACATAAGCAGTAAAGTGTCTCGAAGTCCGTTAGAGCGATATTGAGTTTGTGGGTTTTTCGGATATGATCCAAAAACAGATCCTGAAGTATGGTTCACCAAGCATTAAAGTTGAACAAGTGTTTTGATAGAATTATCAAATAGTCTGATTTTCAGTCGAAATGCAAAAGAAGAGTGTGTATATAAGAAAAACATTAAAAGGTACATCAATATTTCTTAACTATAAGTAAACAACATACCGTGGATTAATAACGACGTACTTATGTTAACATCAGTTCTAGTTTGGTTATTTAATACTTGATATTGGATTTGTAAACATTATCTTCTATAAAAATATAAAGGATGTGGGAAATGTCCCAAACTATATGTAAGGACACCTTATTAAAATGTTTAATCTGAAACATGTAAGGTGGATTCCTTATGCATTGCCAATAAGTTTTATTATACATGTTGTATTGTCTAATATATCGTAATTTTCTTATTTATTTGATGCATGAAACAAATATCAAATCTAAATTAAGATCACTAAAAGGTAGTTTAGAATGTTCTCGAGTATTTACGATACTAGAAAATTATTTACAGAAACAACGAACTCCTTATGAAGGAGCGTTTGGACTCAAACTTTATAAGTGCTATCGAGTATAATATATCAATATTAAATTCATGTTCAAACCATAATTAAGAAGCTTTAAGTTGAAAATGTTCCAAATAAAATATTGTGGCTGATTCAATGAAAAGGCTAAGTACACTGCCTTAAATAACGCCACAACAAAAGTAACGTATAAATATAAATGCACAAATCTATAACCGAGCTGATAGAGTTAGGGTTATGCCCTAGGGGAAAATATGTATTTTGTTACATAAATCTAACTCGATAACTAATCTTGTTCGAAATAAAAGGTATTTTATTTCTATGATATACTTGATATAATGTGTTATATTAATTAAATAATTTAATTAAAAGCGTATTTAATAAAAATCCATAAATGGTATGTTTTGCGATTAGTTACACAATGATGTAACCATGAGCAATTTATCACAATGAAAATAAACGCACCGTTTTAAATACTTCTAATCAAGATGTATCAAGATTGGATATCGATGCATCCGTTGAGACTAGAGTATGTAATGCCCTCCAAACGTTAGACAATGTATTACTCATGATTGTTGGGGGCATCAAGGTGTTACGTACTGATAGTTATTAGATAACTACGGAATGATTCGTTCGATAGATTTTTGTTGGTTAATATAACCAAGGTCAAAGAGAAAATATCGAAGTGGCTAGTTTACATAGTTCTCTTGACTTGAGAATACTGTTAACCTTCAATATGAAAGGTTCACTTTGATTATAGTTAAATCATGTACGGTGTCCATCGAAGGACTATAGTTGGGTCGATTGGAAGTAATGGACGTGAAACATTATTTAAGAGAGGATTCATCTCCTCGGTTAAATGGGGTTAGTATCATGGTCAACTGAAGTTAACTTAAAGTCAAAATATCTGGCCAGAGTAGTTTGGTTAATAATAATTGTTATTATTGAACCAATGACTTTGTAATTGGACTATAGAGTTGAATATGGACAATATTAGAATTTTAATCATAACCAAATTCCATATGTCCAAAGTGATATAGTTTTGACGACGAGAATTGATGTAAATAATTGTCATTACTGGGTAACGCTTAAACGAGTAAAATTGGATTTTACCGAAATGATGTCTAAGTGATAAATTTGGTAAAAGTATTACTACACTAGCTAAGATGACGAGTGAACATTAATATTCGATTCGATATTAATCGCTGACTGAATTAACATCTGTGAGTCGCACCACCGCGTTGATAGATTCTTCGATATACCATATGATTTAATTGATTTATAAGATGTTGTAAATTAATTAATATTTTTGAAAAATATTAATTATTTATTTATTTGATGTATTGGATGCCATTAGTATTTTTTAACATCATTAGAATTTACTTGAGTGCGTATATAAAAGTTGTATATGTACAAATCGATATAAGACATCGATGAGTGTTTAAATTTTATCTAAATTTAACTATTTTCTAAGTGTTACTGAAAAAATTAAAGGGCCATAATACCTCTTTCATTATAATCCACATAAAGAAAAAAGGCTTAAAATCAAATGGTTGGATCTAGAAAATGAAGGGAGGAGGTTAAGGAAGATTACCTTTACAAATACCTTGCCTCTCTTAATCATTCTCTTTCAAAATCCTAGCTTCCATATTCCTTTCAAACATTCGTGGCCAAAAATTAATGGCAAAATAAAAGAATTTTTTTAATTTTCATGGCATCCAATTAAATTAATCAATTAAAAGGTGGTTCTCATTCTCTTGCAAAGCTAGGGGACTGATTCATATTTAGATCTAGGAGCGTCTATTAATCAAGGTGCATTCAAGGAATATATCTATTACGTATGATATATTCTATTTTATGTGTATATTCATCATGATGTTATAGATATATTTATTTGATTATTTTGACAAATTTGTATACGCTTTTGTTGCCCATCTTTAATTTGTATATGTATAGATCTAAATTTTCTGAATTTGTTGATTTGAATTGGATCTGAAAATCATAACAATAGTTTTGATTGTTGATTCTTATTGTTTTCTTTATGTGGATGTTGGTGTTATTTTAGATCTGAATATAATAACTAATTATTATTATTATTATATAGTTGAATGTCAATGGTGATTTCATTATTTCACAATTAGTTTTCTATTTCAAAACATATATGTATATCTGTATTAAAATTAATTTGAAAACTATTTTACAATGAATGTTTAAAAAAATATTTATACACACACACATACACCACTTGACATTGATCAAGATCTGTTTTTAATGTAGAAACCTACATGTATCAACATTCTAATTTTGTTTAATAAATTTTACTTATTTATTGCTTGTAAAATATCTACATTTTAGCTTACTTTAAATTACTAACTTATAAGTATAGGCTATATTTGGATTTATAGATTAAGATTTGTTTCCAAATTGTTTTACTAAATCACATCATTACATGTTTTGAAAATAAATCTTGAATTTAAACTAGTTGACTTAGTTGAATCGATTTAGACTAAATATTTATATTAAGTATATTTAAACACACACACACACATAATACATACATACATACATACATATATATATATATGCACTCGTATAATTTTAAATAATGTTTTGTACAACTAGCGTATACAAAGGAATAATGTGTATGTCGTGGTGTAAATCTGTAACGACTCCGAATTTAAGTCATTCAAATTTGGAATATTTAATTTATTTTAAATATTAAAAACTTATTTTTATAAGATAAATAACTTGGATTTCAAATATAACGATTTATTTGATTATTAAATTGTTAAATTTAAATTTGAAATTGTTTAGATAATTGAATCTCGAATTTAATATGAATGAAAACGATTTCAAAAGTTGAATTAATTTTTTATTTGAACAAGGATAAAAATAATGAACTTTTAAATTTGGATTTAAAAGTGATTTAACTAATTTTGGAAATTACTCGTTTTAATTAACATGTAAAAATAGTCTTCCAAGGCACTGTCTCAGATTTCAATGAAACTAGTTTCATCGTATCCGTAATAGTGAATTATAGTACGCCGTAAAATTTCGTGGCCATTGGACGTATCGTTTGGTTTTGCAAGTTCGAAATGCTTAGAAATTAATTAAGGGAATTTAATTTAATATAATTGGGTTTGAAAACCTATCTTCTGCATATGATCGAATTAGGGCTCGAGACTAGTTCCATTACGTTCGAAATATGGGTATAACAAATAAAACGCCAGGCGGCACGCCTCATTTAGAATTCGAGATTTTCGGACTGTAGAATACAATAGCCTATGATTTTTGTTTGATGATAATAAATATATATATATATTCGTTTAAATGTATTTTTATTGTACTATTTTATTTTTCACATAATTAAATAAATATTTGTTGAATAAAATAAATAACTCATAATTTATATTTAAACAAATATTTTATTCAAACAGATATTTTATTACAAATTCAAATAGTACAAATTTGAGCTCTCACTACATTTACACATTTTCAATTACAATACAATTTCATACTACAATACAATTTTCACTATATAATTTTTACATACATTTTCACCTCACTACATTCACTCATCACTCGTATTTGATCTTTAACTCTATTCCAGCTTGTATCCCACATCTGAATTATCTGCAAAATAAACACTAATGTAGTAAAATTGAAAAAGAAATATTTTTGCAGTGTACAATGAAGTGTGTGTTTGAAAATATCATTTGCCTCAGTTATTTGTGTCGTTCGTCATCATTTTTCTTTTGAATTCATCTTACACGAATAGCTTGTAACATGCACAGTGTATCACTGTAAATGTCATAAGGCCGTGCACACCATATACACTTGCGTGTGAAAACTACAAGGACAAGCGAGCACAAGGTCAAACCCGAGCCATAAGCTGGATTCAACACAGGTGCAAATCCAAAATACGAATCAAAACCAGACACAAAGAAATCATACCAATCAACCAATTTCATGTGCATATGAACAATGTGAGGAGACTCAACAATGAAAATGCTCATGAGCAACACACAAGAAAGCATAGCCATCACACACATATATACATACATGTATGTATATATGTGTATACGTGGAGAGACATGTTAAATGGATGCAAGTGCAACATGAAAACAACCGGACATTCAAATCAAAGTGAACCAAGACCAGACTCATGAAACCAGGTCCACCAGATCATAAAACAATGTACACATGAACTCAACAAAGCTTCAGATCAAACATCAATGTTCAAGACAGCACAAAGACTCCATCAACATATGTACAAAGTTTGGCTTCAAACATGCTCGAACAAGGATGGATTCAACCATAACATAGACATCGTGGTGACATATAACAGTTACAATATGAACACAAGGAACAAGAACACATGCATACAACATGAAGATCAGCTCAAACCATACATGAACACAACAGGTCAACGGGTCAAGACAAAATGAACAGTAGAGACTCAAGTGAAACAAGCCAGTGCAACATGAACCACTTGAACACACATACAACATAATGCAACATGAAGTGCCAAATCAAAGTCAACATGAATGCAACTATCCAGATGAACAGAAACTAGAGTAGCATACAAGGAAACAAATATGAAACTCGAAGCAACCAGCATCTGTTCTATACATATGAAACAGAGCACTCAAAAATACAACAGTGGAGAGAAGCATAACAATTGTGAACATGGATACAACATACATTTGAAGACCAGACTCCAAATTCAACTCAATGCAAAGACCATGTCAACATAACAGATATTGGTTCAGGCATGAACGTGATGAACAACAGTTCAGTTCGAACAAGTATAAGGACATCAATGTGATAGTGTGTGTGACAGCAAGTATGAATCAAAAGAAACGCAAGACTACAGTGGCATCAAATGACACAAAGAAATGAACAAGGTAGTAGTTTGGTTGAAGTCATCAAGTCAAAGCCAGAAAAGAATGGAACTTGCATATGAAACATGAATTAACCAAGACAATTATCTCAAAAAATTCAAAGAACCGAAGTCATAGGAGAAAGAACGAAACCAACTCAGAGAAAATCAAACAACGTCAAGTAATGAACAAGTCAACTTCCATCACATCGTTCGATCAAGAATCAGTGGCCAAACAAAATTATTTGAAAAATTCAAATCAAAAATGGGAATGTATATTTAGTGGTTTCCATCCCTATATAACCCAATTACATCATCGGCAGTAAACTCATTCGAGTTCAAGCAAAATCCAAAGAACAAGCATAAAAACAAATTCACGAACTAATTCAAAACTTGAATCAAGTCGAGTATAATTCGAAAAGGGAAAACATGTACCAATTCAAAGTCGAATCAAACTCGACAATTGGAGCAGCTGCAAGCCAATCTAAGCCTAGAGACGAGTGACGAAGCAGAGCAAAGCAAAATTAATTACTTCAATCGATCAACAATCAAACGGCAACTTCAATTTGGAAAAACCCGAGCTTTTGAAAAGGAACGAAGGAATAAAAAGGATCGGCTGATAATATAAAAGAAAGGGAGACGACCTTACTTTTACTTGAGTTATAATTTTAGTGGGCCGGTCCTATTTTAATTATAGTGGGCTTAGAGTTTTAATTAAATAGGGTTTTGTTTAGTTGTTTTATTTTATTTTGTAATTTTCTTATAAAATTGTGTAACTCTCTAGTCGTGTGACTAGGTTACGAACTACGGTGGTGTAGTTCGAGAATTCGCAACTCAGTGGCTGAGTTATGACAGGGTTTTGAGCATAGAGTTAGGTTAGTCATTAGCGGGTGTCGCAAGTTTACGTGTGTAGGCGTCTGACTACTTAATTTCTAGTAGAAACCTTGGGGGCAGCATGTAGGCAGGGTTTTGCCGAAGCTGGGTAAATTTGTGTGTGATCTCTACTGCATTATTATCTGTGATTGTTTTTATTTCCGCATTTATTTTCATTCTTATTAGTATCACCCTATTCACCCTCCCTTTAGGGTGAAAACGATCATACACGGACATTTAAAAATGAACATTTTTAAAATATAATTATATATATATATATATATATATATATAATCCAACGGCCATAACTAGCCCACACCTTACCATGACTGCTCACGATCACGCCCATACCTTTTCTCCCCTATATCATTCGTGTTCATCTAAGAAATTAATTCACCATTTTTTTAAAACAACCAAATCCAACGGCCGCAAATTCTCTGGCCGATTCACATGTTTTCAAGCAAATCATCCAATATGAAAGTGGAGCACGCTGGCACAAGAAGTGGAATAGTGGTGGCTGATCGAAGAATGGCGATGTGTGAAGTCATGGAAGCCGAGATGAACGATGTCCATTCTTGGTCGATTTTGGGGTGGGCGCGGCGGCACGTGAGGTAGGGGGTGCGCGAGGTGGTGGCGTGGTCGAGGGCACGTGGGATGACAACAACAAGCGGTGGCGATCAATTGAGGATCGCGATGTTGGATTTATCGTCCGTGATTAGAACGAGAGGGTGGGGTGAGGGTAATTTGTTAATAGTTTATTAATTTTAAAAGTTAATTATATTTAATTATCTTGAAACGTTCATTTATCCATATTTAACATGTACGGTGTCCAAATTGAATGAGATGAGTCCCGTTGCGATCGTATCGATGAAGGCTACACTATGGAGTTGGATTGGACAAATTCGGAGCTAGTTGGAATTTTGGATTAAAATTGGACGTTCGTTCAATTTTAATTCAAAATGGAATGTTTTGACAACTATTAAAAATCAATGTGAGTTATTCTTACCTTTTTGGTTAACCAGGAAATTTATATAGTCAATAAAAATTATCTATTGGATGTTGGATATTTATTTTTGATAGTTATTGACTGTTTGGATAATTTACTAATTATTATTAGTTCAATTGGATATATTCTCGCCTATTGGAGTGGATGAGACCCTATTACATTCTTGTGTAAGAGCATATGACCCTTTATATATGAATCCCACTTCAAAGCGGTTGATTTATATTTTTGATTATATAATGTATGTGATGTGGGGGGACAGGTTGAAGGGATCTAACGGGATTCCTCACGCTGTTGATTTTGTTTTCATATATATAGTGATATTTGATTTGTTGAATGCCATATTGATGACATGGATATGGTTTTGCTTAATTAGTGCTTTGGTAGCACCTGGCCTCATTTTTGGTATTTTAAAATACTATAAAATAGTGATTTGATTTAAAAAGGGATTTCAAAGTGGTTTTGGAAATTTTATATGTTTTAATAAATTTTTCTAAAATGAAAGTATGATTTTTAGATATTATAAATTGATAGTTTTATAAAATATCTTAGGTAGAGATTTTCGAACTGCAAGATAAAGATTTTTAAAATCTTAAAATAAGTCTGTCTTTTATAATAAAGGGATATGTTATAAAGAAAAATAGAAATAATTTGATATTAATATTATTGACCATTTTATATAAAGTAATATATATATATATACATATGTATATGAGTACATATATGAAAGATTAGTTACGAATGTGAGACTTTGTAAGTGTGATAATTTATAGAAGCAATATTTTACAAATGAAGTGAAGATTTGTAAAATCGTATTTTGTTAATAAAAGTATGAATTTATAAACAGGGTTTATAAATTAAATAAAGCTATTCTCGTTTAATAAATTGGTGAAATAAATCAAACGGTGAATTTATTATACGATACAAAATGGTATTTGAGAAATAGTTGAGTCTATTTTGGAAATTGAAAGCGAGGATAAATTTGGAATGTTAAACGACATTTTATAAATAGGAAGGAATTTATCCATATGAAAGTAACGTTAAAATGGATGGTGATTGATGTTTTAAATGAGATTTATGAATAAGTGAAATTCATAAAGAAAATAGATTTATAAATGGAGTTCATAAATGAATGGATTTTATGAAAGGAAGTTTTATAAAATGGAAAGAGATTTTTAAATATAGTTTTATAAATATGGAAATGACTGGGTTAAAGATTTAAGAATGGATATTTATCAAGGAAATATATTATGTTTTTAAGTTGGTTATTTATGTTAATATTGCTTAAAATTGTTTATAAATATTTAAATAATTTTAAAGGGTTAATTATTTAAATTATTAATATGGTTTGAAATTAATAATAATGATTATTAATAATATTTTGATAATTTATTATTATTATTTATATGGTAAAGATTAACGATTGTTTATCCATAATGGTTTGAATGATTAATTATTATTTTTATGAGGTTAAAAGTTAATAACAATTATTTATTTATGATGGTTTTGATATTCATAAATAGAGTTTTGCAAACAGACTTGGATTTTTATAAGAAGAGCTTATAAAATGGTTTGAAGATTTAAAGGGGGATTATTTACAAGATAAAGAGGTTTATAAATAGATGGATATTTATAACGAATTTTGGAAATGGGTTTACTGATTTATAAAAATGAATTTATAAATAATTGCATGGTTTTATAAGGGTTTAGAACGACTTGAGGAATAATTTATAAATGGTTTTAAAAATTTATAATGGAGTTTATAAATGATTTTAGAATTTGGTAAAAAATAGATCTTTCTCGGTGTTTGGCAAATATACATACCAATGAGATAAGTATATGGATATTTTCTAAGTATTCAAAATAGAAGGGCTTGTGAATATATCTTTGTAATAGTATTTTGATACAAGATTTGCAAGATGGTTTTAATTAATGGAAGGTTAATTAAGGAGGCTTCCTGTTGCTTCGTGCTTAACCAAATGTTGGTTTTTCCTATGGAATTAAATCCCTGATTGAATGTTTGTTATTCGATTGTTAAATAATCGACTATCGGAATTTGGACCCAAAAGCAACTTTGGAAATATCTAGAACAAACACCTGAGTTATATGGCACAGTCATTTCCGATGATGTTGTACTGTGTGTGTAAATCCCGTTTCGTTCTTCTAGGACAATGATAAGGAAATCCGTCCACTAACGGTTAGGAGGTGATCTCTGTTCTTATCTTTGACTGTTTATTTCCTAAAGAACCGGAGTTGAGTTTGCCAGAAATTGTCGAATGTTGTTTCGAAGAGACCGGGATCGGATATGTTATTCGAAAACCACTTTGATCCAACTCAAGTGTTCGAAGTGAAGACATCTTGAAGATGATGGAATTTGAGATGGAGCTCTCAATTGTTTCGTTCAGTCCCAGAACGAACTTGTATGGATGAATGCTGATATTGCATTGTCGCCTGGAAGGCAGTATTAGCATTCCAAATGGGAAGTGTTATCTTACCTTTTGGCAAGGCCATGATACCAAAGAATTGACTAAAAATTGCCTTTTGGCAAGGCCATGATACCAAAGAATTGACTAAAAACCGAAGATAATCAGTTCCGAAGGTTAGTTATACACAGGTTCGCTATGGATACTGACGAATTTTGCTCGAGTCCGGATCGAGCTACAATTGATATGGTACGACGGGCAAAGTTATGGAAGCCAACATTCCAAATTTCAAGTCAATCGGAGTTCGTATGCTCAAGATATTGATCGATCAAGGTCAAGATCACCTCTATTCGTACCCATTCTCGTTCGTATCCATCCAAGGCGGCCTCCTTCGTGTCCATCGAAATCAAGCTATTTCACAACCATGTAAGGAGCAAACCCATTCGCATCCACCCACTTTGTATCCATCAACACGCATGCCTCATTCGTATCCATCATGCACCAACCCCATTCATGTCCATGGAAAAGCATTATCGACTTCGTATCCACCTAAGCAAATAGCTACACTTCATATCCATCGAGGAAGGACCACCATGTCCGTATCCATGGAAGACTGTCTCATTCATATCCAGCTCATTCCTATATTACACATCCATCGCCTGAGCCCCGCTTCGTGTCCATTGATCAAAGCCATTACGTATCGATCTTATTTGAGTATATTCGTATTGATCAACCCTCAAGCGATACGAATATGTTATCCGGTAAGCGATACGAGATGACGCTTCTTAACCGATGCAAATGGGAATTAAAGGGAGCGATACGAATGAGACAAGCTTAGAGCGATACGAACGAATTCGCCTTGCATCGATACGAAGGAAAAAGAGACACCTCGATACGAATGAAGCCTGCCAAGGAAGGAGACTCGGTCACTCGGCATGGAAAATGGATCGACCCTGGAAGATAGCGCCACGTCACCGAGCCAACACGTGCGTGCTATCGATACAAACATGATCGACATGAATGGAAGCGATACGAGTTCGACAGCCCTTTGGAGATCCAAACTTGCTTCGATCATAACTCAAGATCTACAAGTCCAAATGCCACCAAATTTTCACAGGAGCTTGCCTACAACCTCAAGAATGTACCTGATAAATTTCAGCCCATAAGGATCAATTCTTGATCGATACGAACCCAATTCGTATCGCTCCCAGATCGAGTCAAAATCACCTGAACTCGCTCCCATGGTCCCACCCACGTGAGAGAAGGAGTCTCCCGAGATCTGGGCGAGATATTTGCTGCCTACGCCTATAAATAGTGACCCGGGACCTACAGAAAAAGGGATCTTTTTTTATTCTTCTATGCTGTTACTCCACCGAGCTCCATTGTAACTCGATTATTATCAATCATATTCTTGTAACCAGCGAGTGATAATCAATAAAATAGTAACTCTTCAAATTGGATGTAGGCCGGAGATAGCTGAACCACTATAAATCGTGTGTTTCTATTGCTTTCTTTTTAATTTTCTGAGCGTTCTTCATATTTTATTCTCTATAAACTTGCTATCTATGATCTATAATTGTGAATGGGTGCTTTCATCGGCAATTAGGTGTTTATGACCAATTTTGGCGCAAACATTTTGGTGCTTTCACTGAGAGGGGCTAGAACTCAGGGATTCTACAGCTTGGATTTTGTATCTGAAGGCTTAAGGATTTAGATCTGGAAAGCAATGGTGAAGCAATCAACAAGGAGACCAAGAGGAGAAAAGAGCCAGCATGAAGGGAATCAGGAGGATTCCTCAGGAGCGAATCAGGCCTCGGTCTTCATCACTCGAGATGAGATGGAGATGATGATGGAAGCTATGCAAGAGGGAATGCTGAAAAGGCAAGAAGAGATGATACATAACTTACTCTAGCAGACCGGACAAGCTAGAGTGCAAAATCAAGGAAACGCAACTACAAGAAACGCTGGAAATGGGGATCAGGAGCATGGAACAACAATAATTCAGAATAGAGCCGGACCATCAGGAGCTAAACCAGAGCTAGAGGGCACTCCCACGGAGCATGTTAATCCAATATCAGGCAGGCAGAACTGTGCAACATGGCGTTGATAGAGGAATGGAAGCTCGCACGGGAGAGTAGATCCCAGGATTCCCTTATGAACTCGAGGGGCAAATCGGAGGCAACGGACAAGGACTACCACTTGGAGAAAGTGATAGATTGGCAGAGATGGTCAGACGAGCCATGAGAGGCAGACTAGTGAACAGAGATCTGGAAGATGAGAATAGGAGCCCTTTCGCTCCCGCAATTAGGCAGCCCAGGAATCCACCAGAATTCAAGCTACCGACATTAGAGATGTATGCGGCATATGGAAGGACAGACCCTGCTGTTCACCTGACAAGGTATATGCAGCATATGGAAGTACTGGGGGCATCAGAGGAGGTCATGGCTCGGTGTTTCCCATTATATTTGACAGATATAGCAGCGCTTTGGTTCAAGCAATTGGAGAGCGGCTCCATTGGAAAATGGACCGAGTTGATTGAAAAGTTCATGAGGCAGTTCAGAGTTTATATATCAAGGCCCAAGAATGTGATGAGCTTGACAACGCTGAAATAGAAAGCAGGGGAGTCTCTAAGGAACTTTTTGACACGATTTAACGCAGCAGCAACATTGGTGGATCGCCCTGATCATCCATGGTTTTGATGGCAGCTGTGTCTGGAATAGCTGATGATACAGAATTCAAGAATTCATTGACAAGGGACCCACCTATGGACTTAGGTGAGTTTTACCATGAGGCAGAAACGTTTCTGCGACAAGAAGATGCGAACGTTGAGATAGAGGAAGGAGTTGATGTGTATGCAATCAAAAGCGGAGATCCGCCCGGAAAGGATTCAGGCAAGGATAAAGGGAAACAGAAAGTAGAAGAGGGTCATGATGAGTCAACGCGGCTGTGAAAGGAGCCGAGATTCACCTCCTATTCAGAGCTGAGCAAGACTTTGGAATGAATCTACCAAGACACTAGGGGGCATGTTCCCACCGGAGGCCAATGAGGAGAGATCCGACCAACAATGAGAGGAAATCAGACAAGTACTGCTTATTTCATGAGCTAAACGGCCACAATACAAATGATTGTAGGCACTTGAGAGATGAGGTTGAAGGACATATCTGGAATGGATTGCTATCACAGTACGTGAGAAGGCGGATGACGTTAATAGGATACGAACATCCAGCTTATCAAACTACAAAACACACCTTCCTATCGCAAGGCATGTTTTGGGGGGCAAGTGTTATCCTGCCTCTTGGCAAGGCCATGATATCAAAGAATTGACTAAAAACCAAAGATAATCAGTTCCGAAGGTTAGTTATACACACGTTTGCTATGGATACTGACGAATTTTGCCCGAGTCCGGATCGAGCTACAATTGATATGGTACGACGGGCAAAGTTATTGAAGCCAACATTCCAAATTTCAAGTTAATTGGAGTTCGTATGCTTAAGATATTGATAGATCAAGGTCAAGAAGATCACCTCTATTTGTACCCATTCTCGTTCGTATCCATCCAAGGCGGCCTTCTTCGTGTCCATCGGAATCAAGCTAGTTCGCAACCATGGAAGGAGCAAACCCATTCGCGTCTACCCACTTCGCATCCATCAATTCGCAGGCCTCGTTCGTATCCATCATGCACCAACCCCATTCTGTCCATGGCAAAGCATTATCGACTTTGTATCCACCTAAGCAAACAGCTACACTTTGTATCCATCGAGGAAGGACCACCGTGTTCGTATCCATGGAAGACTGTCTCATTCGTATCCATCATATTCCTACATTACACATCCATCACCTGAGCCCCGCTTTGTGTCCATTGATTGAAGCCATTACGTATCGATCTTATTTGAGTATATTCATATCGATCAACCCTCAAGCGATACGAATATGTTATCCGGTAAGTGATACGAGATGACGCTTCTTAACCGATGTGAATGGGAATTAAAGGGAGTGATACGAATGAGACAAGCTTAGAGCGATACGAACGAATTCGCCTTGCATCGATACGAAGGAAAAAGAGACACCTCGATACGAACGAAGCCTGCTAAGGAAGGAGACTCGGTCACTCGGCATGGAAAATGGATCGACCCTGGAAGATAGCACCACGTCACCGAGCCAACACGTGCGTGCTATCGATACAAATGAGATCGACACGAATGGAAGCGATACGAGTTTGACAGCCCTTTAGAGATCCAAACTTGCATCGATCATAACTCAAGATCTACAAGTCCAAATGCCACCAAATTTTCACAGGAGCTTGCCTACAACCTCAAGAATGTACCTGATACTTTCAGCCCGTAAGGATCAATTCTTGATCGATACGAACCCAATTCGTATCGCTCCCAGATCGAGTCGAAATCACCTGAACTCGCTCCTGTGGGCCCGCCCACGTGAGAGAAGGAGTCTCCCGAGATCTGGGCGAGATATTTGCTGCCTACGCCTATAAATAGTGACCCGGGACCTACAGAAAAGGGATCTTTTTTTATTCTTCTACTCCGTTATTCCGCCGAGCTCCATTGTAACTCGATTATTATCAATCATATTCTTGTAACCAGCGAGTGATAATCAATAAAATAGTAACTCTTCAAAGTGGATGTGGGCCAAAGATAGCCGAACCACTATAAATCGTGTGTTTCTATTGCTTTCTTTTTAATTTTCTAAGCGTTCTTCATATTTTATTCTCTATAAACTTGCTATCTGTGATCTGTAATTGTGAACGGGTGCTTTCATCGGCAATTGGGTGTTTATGACCAATTTTGGCGCAAACAGAAAGTGCTATATAAATGGTAAGAGTGTGGCTTCTTTGAGGCTCACACCCGGGAAATGAATAAAGCAGGGACATGCGGCAGGGCTAAGTGGGTCGCACCTAAGTAGGGTATGATCATCCCAAGTCTAGAGTGATATTCATGTATGCTTCGAGATCCCATTGTGTGGTTGTTGATTGCAACCGTGGGGTGATCATATTCGGTGCTACTCGAGAAAGGGGTAGTGTCGGTCCTAAGTAGTAGAGGTGCAACATGTTGTCGCCTCCCGTACATTTGATCTAGAGGTGTACAAATTCGGTAGGTAGACCCTTACCCTTTCATAGTTGGAATCCATTATCCAATACGAGCGTTCGATTTTTGTTGTAGAACCTAGTATGTTGGAATTTAATTAATGTAACAATTTCAGCTATGATTAATAAGTAGTTGTATATTAGACACTATTATAATATGAGAGGATTTCATATGAAATGTTTTGGTTATCGTAAGGTAAAAACTCGTCCGTGTTTATGTGCGACTGGGTCTTACGAGATACCTTTGTTTTCAAAGGTTTTTTATCTTAAAAATCTAATTGGGTGTGTTTTCTCACGCTGGTTTTCCAGACTGACTCGGGTGTTATTTTATTATAATGCTAGGGTCGAACTGAGCATATTTACAGATTGTCTTGGATGCATTGGAGCTTAGGAGACGAGTTGGAGGTTATCAAAGCATATACACGTATATGTTTATTTTTTCGTTGCCTTGTTATGGTAATTATCAGCAATTGTGAGGACAGAATGTTATAACTGTCCCGGCTGGTGATTGTGATTGTTGTTGTACTCTGATGGATGTGTGTATATAACAGTTTCTCTTTTGTAAAGATCATTGATATTATATTATATATTGTTCCACTACGATTGTGAGATTCTTTGTTGTTTAGTTTCTTTTCTCTTCTCCTCTCTTCTTTCTTCTTTCTTTTTCTTAACAATCCGTCTTTCCGTTTGATTTGGACTGGACATGTGTGGTTTATTGTCAGCTTGAATTGTACGGAAAAGTGGGTCGTTACACGTGGCAACGGAGCTTAGGCTGAGCACACACCTAGGCTTTGGTGGAAATTTACTTATTTGAGATAGGGTATGCGAGACCTGGATGAGTTTGAGTGTATATATATGACCGCGTATTTGTTAGTGATTATAAAAATATTTTATATTATGTTAATTTATCTGTTGAGTGGCTTACGAATTCTGGTCGGTACGTGGGACGCCATGATATCGATAGGGGTTTCTAAACGCTTAAATAAGGAAAACCGACACAATATTATTTTAAAAGTGGGTAAATGAAATAATTTTGCCTAAATTATATTTTATATATAAAGGAATATTTTTTCAGAAATTATTATAAGCTATATATGGTGTTTGGATGTTAACAAATGATAATATTTTATTATTATCATTTGTTGTTAGTTATTATTGTTATAATCTAACAAAGACAAACATTTGGAAAATAGGTTATGTAAGAGACTAAATTTATAAGTATAAATTATAGAATATTGATTATACTTAAAATAATCAACATTTGTGGAATAATATTACATAGGAAGTGATATCTTATAAATATGATTTATAAACGTGATTTATAAATGAAAAGGAAATGAAATCGCCTAAGTATATTTATAAATATGATTTGTTAATAAAAATGGATCTGAAACAAGAAGTTTGAGAATTTAAATCCCAGTGGTTTTGAAAATTGTTTTTCAAAGATTTTGGAAAAATAATAATAGTATTATTTTGGAAAATTTTTTGTGAAAATATTTTAAATGTAATTTAAAAGAAATAGAAAGCACTGAACTCACCTCAGTCGCTGGAAAATAATTCTGGTGATGACTGCAACATTATTGACATTTATTTTCGAGTTTCAAAGTGAGGAATTGCCACCATTGAAGTTTTGTTTTGATAAAACAAATTTGTTTTAGATTCCAAAAGTGAAATAGGATATATAAAGGAGTTATGTATATATATAATTCCAAAATGATTTGAAATAAAAGAAGATTTTTGAAAATCCTAAATATTTCTATCTAAATGTTTTGAGAAACATAAGATAATAAGTTTTTGAATATAGATAAGAAATAAGGTTACAACTTATGGATTTGAAAAGAATAAGTTAAAAAAAATTAAATTTGTTGAATGTGAATGTTAAGAAAAGTAAATTTGAAATTTGAATTATATAATGAAATTTAACTTAAGCTAAGTTAAATAAAAAGATTTTGAAATGAAATTTAACTAAAGCAAAGTTAAATGAAACTGAAGATTTGTAAAGAATCGATGAAATGAAAATATACTTGAGTTATAAAATGAAATTTAACTTAAGTGTAAAAGGAATTAAGTGAAGTTGAATTTGAGTAGTGAAATGAATTGATGAAATGAATATATACTTGAGTTATAAAATGAAATTTAACTTAAGTGTAAAAGGAATTAAGTGAAGTTGAATTTGAGTAGTGAAATGAATTGATGAAATGAATATATACTTGAGTTATAAAATGAAATTTAACTCAAGATAAGTAAAGTTGGATAAAATGAGTAAATAAATTAGAATTTAGCTTTCGAGATGAAGGTGAACTTAAATTATAAAATAAAATTCAACTTGAGTTGCAAAATGAATTGAATCGAGGTAATGAAATAAATTGGTGAATGAAATATGGTTTGGTATGTTGTTTGTTAAAAATAAGTATGAACTTGAATTGTAAGTGGAAATAAACATTAGAATGTGGTATAAAATGTTTATAAAGAACTTAAGTAAAATTTTGGTGGAATGGTTCATAATTAATATTAGTATTGAAAAATATACCAAGTGAAAAAAGGGATAAAATAAAATTTAACTTAGAAAAAGTTAAAATGAAATGATTTTATGAAATGATCCATAAATGAATTGAATATGGAATGAAATGTTGTTAAACATACATTGAATTTAAAGTGAATATTAACAAATGAGAATGGAATTGAAATTAATATAAATAATGGAATTTGGTTTAAATTGAATGCAGATTAAATGGTTGTGAATAGATGGGTGTAAGAAAAATCAATGAGTACAATTAAAATTGATGTAAATCGGGAATAAATTGAAACAAATCAGTAGCATGCTAATAAGAAATGGAAGTATATAATGATGACATTCGGAAATGCAAATTTATATGATGACAAATAAATTGGATGGATGTTATTTGTTCAATAAGTTCTCTTGTTACATTCATTAAAATTGCACATAGTTATGGTATAGTCTATGTTATATAGTGATATTATTTCCTATGTACATATTCTCATTGTTGTTTAGTGTTTAGTAGGCGCGGATGGCGTATGCTTCGCATTTGGAGCTCTCTTTCGCATTATATTGATTATATATGTTTGCTAATGCTAAAATAAGGTACACATCTTGGATTACATACAGTACTTTTATATTTTTCCCCACGGGATGCCTCATCCTCGAACATGGGATGTATTTGTGATAATATATATTGTAAATTTTTACGATCGAGCCACACAAAGGAGACGCTAGCGAAATTTTTCCAAAAATTTAAGGCATTAGAAAATTTTTGAGAATTTTGGGAAAAAAAATTTTGATGACTAAAATTTGGATTTTAGGTTTTATAACTTGAAATGATATTAGTTGATTTTTGGAATAATATTAGTTAATAACTATGAATGAATTGGAAGACTTGAAAAGTTTTTATAAGAAGTTTTAACTAATTGATTTCGAAAGTTAAAAGGTTTTAATGAATTTGGTAGTTTATTTAAACTAATTGTTTTGAAAAGTTAATGGGTTTTGGGGCATTTTCCTTACTTGGTAATTTCGGGGACGAAATTCTTTTTAAGGGAGGGAGAATGTAACAACCCAAAATTTAAGTCATTCAAATTTGGAATATTTAATTTATTTTAAATATTGAAAAGTTATTTTTATAAGTTAAATAACTTGGATTTCAAATATAATGATTTATTTGATTATTAAATTGTTAAATTTAATATTTGAAATTGTTTAGATAATTGAATCTCGAATTTAATATGAATGAAAACGATTTCAAAAGTTGAATTAATTTCTATTTGAACAAGAATGAAGATAGTGAACTTTTAAATTTTGATTTAAAATTGATTTAACTAAGTTTGGAAATTATTCGTTTTAATTAACATGTAAAAATAGTCTTCCGGGGCACTGTTTTGGATTTCGACGAAACTAGTTTCATCGGATCCGTAACAGTGAATTATAGTACGCCGTCAAATTTTGTGGTGATTGGACGTATCGTTTGGTCGTGCGAGTTCAAAATGCATAGAAATTAATTGAGGGAATTTAATTTAATATAATTGGGTTTGAAAAACTATCTTCTGCATATGATCGAATTAGGGCTCGGGACTAGTTCCACTGCATTCGGAATAGGGGTATAACATATAGAATGCTAGGCAGCATGCCTCATTTAGAATTTGAGATTTTCGGACGTTTGAAAATGAACATTTTAAATATGTATATATATATATATATATATAATCCAGTGGCCATAACTAGCCCACACCTTACCATGACTGCACACGATCGCGCCCATACCTTTTCTCCTCTATATTATTTGCGTTCTTTTGACAAATTAGTTTGCTATTTTTTTTAAACAATCAAATCCAACGGCCACAAATTCTCTGGCCGATCCACACGTTTTCAAGCAAATCGTCCAATATGAAAGTGGAGCGCGCTGGCAAAAGGAGTGGATTGGTGGTGGCCGATCGAAGAATGTCGATGTGTGGAGTTGTGAAAGCAGAGATGAACGATGTCAGTTCTTTGTCGATTTTGGGGTATGCGCGGCGGCACGCGAGGCAGAGAGGGGGTGTGCGAGGTGGTGGCGTGGTCACGAGCACGTGGGACGACAGTAGCAAGCGGTGGCGATCGATTGAGGGTCACGATGTTGGATTAATCATTCGTGCCTGGAACGAGAGGGAGGGGTGAGAGTAATGTTAATAGTTTATTTATTTTAAAAGTTAATTATATTTAATTATCTTGAAATGTTCATTTATCCATATTTAACTCATACGAGGACCAAATTGAACGAGATGAGTTGCGATTGTTTCAACAAAGGCTACGCTATGGAGTTGGAATGGACGAATTCGGAGCAAGTTGGAATTTTCGGTTAAAATTGGACGTTCGTTCAATTTTAATTCAAAATGGAATGTTTTGACAAGTATTAAAAATCAATGTGAGTTAATCTTACCTTTTTGGTTAATCAAGAAATTTATATAGTCAATAAAAATTATCTATTGGATGTTGGATATTTATTTTTGATAGTTATTGACTGTTTGGATAATTTACTAATTATTATTAGTTGGATTGGGTATATTCCCGCCTATTGGAGTGGATGAGACCCTATTACGTTACCGTGTAAGAGCGGATGACCCTTTGTATACGAATACTGCCTCGAAGCGGTTGATTTATATCTGTCTGTGATGCAAGGGGACAGGTTGGAGGGATCCAATGGGATTCCTCACACTATTGATTTTATTTTCATATATATAGTGATATATGATTTGTTGAATGCCATATTGATGACATGGATATGGTTTTACTTAATTAGTGCTTTAGTAGCACCGGGCCTCATTTTTGGTATTTTAAAATACTATAAAATAATGGTTTGCTTTAAAAAGGGATTTCAAAGTGGTTTTGAAAATTCTATATGCTTTAATAAATTTTTCTAAAATGAAAGTATGATCTTTTGATATTATAAATTTATAGTTTTATAAAATATCTTAGCTAGAGATTTTCGAACTGCAAGATAAAGATTTTTAAAATCTTAATATAAGTTACTCTTTTATACTAAAGGGATATCTTATAAAGAAAAATAGAAATAATTTAATATTAATATTATTGACCATTTTATGTAAAGTAATATATATATATATATATATATATATATATGAGTACATATATGAAAGATTAATTACGAATGTGAGACTTTGTAAGTGTGATAATTTATAGAAGTAATATTTTATAAATAAAGTGAAGATTTGTAAAATGGTATTTTGTTAATAAAAGTATGAATTTATAAACGAGGTTTATAAATTAAAGAAAGCTATTCTCATTTAATAAATTGGTGAAATAAATCAAACGGTGGATTTATTATAAGATACAAAATGGTATTTGAGAAATAGTTGACTCTATTTTGGAAATTGAAGGCGAGGATATATTTGGAATGTTAAACGACATTTTATAAATAGGAAGGAATTTTTCCATATGGAAGTAACGTTAAAATGGATGGCGATTGATGTTTTAAATGAGATTTACGAATAAGTGAGATTCATAAAGAAAATAGATTTATAAATGGAGTTCATAAATGAATGGATGTTACAAAAGGAAGTTTTATAAAATGGAAAATATTCTTAAATATAGTTTTATAAATATGGAAATGACTGGGTTGAATATTTATAACGAAGTTTGAAAATGGGTTTACAGATTTATAAAAATGAATTTATAAATAACTGCATGGTTTTATAAGGGTTTGAATGACTTGAGGAATAATATATAAATGGTATATAAATGGTTTTAGAAATTTATAATGGAGTTTATAAATGATTTTAGAATTTGGTAAAAAGGAGATCTTTCTTAGTGTTTGGCAAATATACGTATACCGATGAGATAAGTATATGGATATTTTCTAAGTATTGAAAATAGAAGGGTTTGTGAATATATCTTTGTAAAAGTATTTTGGTACAAGTATTTTCAAGATGATTTTAATTAATGGAAGATTAACTAAGGAGGCTTAGTGTTTCTTGGTGCTTAACCAAATGTTGGTTTTTTCTTCGGAATTATCTCGAAGAAACATGTGAGTTATGTGGCACAGTCTTCTCCGATGATGTTGTACTGTGCATGTAAATCTCGTTTCGTTCTTCTAGGACAATGATAAGGAAATCCGTCCACTAACGGTTAGGAGGTGATCTCTGTTCTTATTTTTGACTGTTTATTTCCTAAAGAACTGGAGTTGAGTTTACGGAAAATTGTCGAATGTTGTTTCGAAGAGACCGGGATCAGATATGTTATCCGAAAACCACTTCGATCCAACTCAAGTGTTCGAAGTGAAGACATCTTGAAGATGATGGAACTAGAGACGGAGCTTTCAATTGTTTCGTTTAGTCCCAGAACGAACTTGTATGGATGAATTCTGATATTGCATTATTGCCTAGAATGCAGTATTAGCATTCCAAGTGAGAAGTTTTATATAAATTGTAAGAGCGTGGCCTCTTTGAGCCTCACACCCGGGAAATGAATAAAGTAGGGACATACGGCAGGGCTAAGTGGGTCGCACCCAAGTAGGGTATGATCATCCCAAGTCTATAGCGATATTCATGTATGCTTTGGGATCCTATTGTGTGGTTGTTGATTGCAACCGTGGCATGATCATATTCGGTGCCTCTCGAGAAGGGGGTAGTGCCGGTCCTAAGTAGCAGAGGTGCAACGTGTTGTAGCCTCCCATACATTTGATCTAGAGGTGTACGAATTTAGTGGGTAGACCCTTACCCTTTCATAGTTGGAATCCATTCTCCAATACGAGCGTTCGGTTTTGGTTGTAGAACCTAGTATGCTGGAATTTAATTAATGTAACAATTTCTCTTATATTATATATTGCTCCGCTGCGATTGTGAATTCTGTGTTGTTTAATTTCTCTTCTCTTTTTTCTTCTTTCTTGCTCTTAACTATCTGTCTTTCCGTTTGATTTGGGTTGGACATGTGTGGTTTATTATCAGCTTGAATTGTATGGAAAAGCAGGTCGTTACAAAATCCCAGCGCCGAAACACATACACATCAATTGTGCACACAAAATGATATATTGCACTTACCCAATATACATTAGAGAATATTTGGATATACTCACAATATATGCTAAGTATAAATTTGGTTATCTATGTCATTTAATTAATCCATTAATCATTTTATTAAATTGAAAGAAATGAAAAGTTTTCTCTCCCCAGTTAAAACCAGATATCCCCTCATTGTTGTGTGATAAAATTATAGTGATATGAGCCCACTAGAGGCCGAAAAACGTACTTCGAATTGTTCCACATGATAAAGGTGTTTTATTAGCATTAGAGAGAATTAATTGACAAAGCAGATAATTAAAACAACATAGTGGAACTATTCATGAAGGGTCTAACTCAATCAGTTCTCATCAAACTGGCCAAAGGAATAGGATTAAGATTCTATAATTAGCCCTACGTGAAAATGAGAGATTGATAGAGTTAGGCGTATGCCCTACGGGCAATTTTGTAATTTACTATAAAGTAATAACTCTACAATGAAATCTCATTCGGACTAAAGGGTGTTTTCTTTCTATTCTATAAATGATATAATGTGTTATATTAATTGATTAATATAATCTAAGTATATTTAATAGAAATCTATAAATGATATGTTTTATGATAGTAATTACAATTCTTTTTTAATTATGATAAAATTGTCATAATATAACGAACATATCGTTTTAAATATTCATAACTAGGATATATCAAGACTAGATATCGATACATTCACTAAGACCAGAGTACGAAATGCTCTCCAAATGTAGGACAGTGTATTACTCATGGCTGTTGGGGAGCACCAAGGGATTATGTACTCATAGTTATTGGAAAACTATGGAATGGATCGCTCATAGTTTTCTGTTGTTTAATATAATAAAAGTCAAACAAAATGTATCGATGTGACAATATTACACAATTCTCTCGCCTTGAAAATATTGTTGAGCTTCAATGTAGAAACTTCACTTTGATTATAGTTAAATCTTGGAACGCTGTGACTATAGCTGCATCGATTGGAAGCATTAGAAGTGAAACATTATTAAATAAAGAATTTGTCTCCTCGGCTACATAAGGTTGGTATCATGGTCAACTGAAGTTAACTCAAAGTCAAAGTCTTTGGTCAGGGCAGTTCGATTGGTAATAATGGTTATTATTGAATCAAAGATTGTGTTTGGAGTATAAAGTTGAATGTGAATGTATTAGAATTTTGACCATTACCAAATTCCATAAGTCTTAATGTTAAATAGTTTTGACTAAGAATTGGTGTAAATAATTGTCACAATCGGGTAATGCTTAAAATAAGTAAAATTGTATTTTACCGAAGCTATGTAAGCGATAAAGTTTGCCATAATGTCATACCACTGCCTAACGTGACGTGTGAAGGTTAATATTTGAATTTTTTGATGTTAGTCGCTGATCGAAATTAATCATAAGCATCACACAACTGAAATGTTGGATTTCTGACTACCACCCGATTTAATTAAATTATAATTGTTATAAATTAATTAATATTTTTGAAATATTAATTATAAAATTTTATTTGATTTGTGTTGATCAGTATTGAAAATAGTGTGTATATACCAGTTGTATACACACATATTGATATCGATGTGCGTTTAATTTGGATTTAAATGCTTATTAATCTGATCGGGTTTTGAATGATATAAAGGCCCAAGAGGGCTCTGGTATGGATAGCAATAAGGATTGGAGGAGGGGTTGAATTTGATTCAAAAGGAGTTCAAATTGGTAGAGATATTTGTGGATCTAGATCCACTTTTTGCTCCCCTCGTTCTCTCTCCACTATTTAAACACCATTAACCCCCCTTTTGCACTCGCCATTTTTGCCTCTGCTCCACCCATTTTTGGCTAAAAGTAGCCTTCCTACCTCCATTAATTCAAGCATCAAAACACAAAATCGAATCAATTTTACCAATGGTGCATGGTGCCTTCAGTCTAGTAGCTCTTTCTGAAAGGATTTAAATTAAGATTCACGTGGAGTCAATCGATTCAGCATTCAACATGTACTATTAGGCAATAGTCAACGTAACTTACACACACACACACACACACATATATATATATATATATACGAGTGTTACAGCACGCGCTTCGCGTGTAAGTTATTTTTCTACAAATTATATATGTTTCTAACACAGTCAGAAAAAAGCACAAATAGTCAATCATATTTTGCATTGAAATCATGTGTTTTTTGTTTAAATTTTTATTTCTAAGTTTGAATATCTAATTTTTTTGGTAGTTTGAATTGTTATTTTTATGTTAATTAATAAAAAATGAATTTTTAAAGGAAGTTTATTTGCTAGACCATATTTTGAACTGATTAAAATTTAACAATACGAGCGTTACGACATGCGCTTCGCACGTGATGAAGAAGGCTGAATTGTTTTTCTCCAAATTGTATTTATTTATATGTTCAAAAGAAAATGATTTTCACATATATTTAGTTATATTTTTGTGTTGAATCATACGCAGGTAATTTGAAATTTTATTTCTAAGTTGGAATATTTAATTTCTTGTGAGTTTAAATTTTTATTTATATTATTAATTAACAAAAAATAAATATGTAAAGTAGTTTATTTATTAGATCCTATTTTTAAGTGATATTAAGACTTGGTAAATATTTGTAAAGGAAATATTGAATTTGTAAAGCAGACTTAATTCAGATCCTACTTTTAAGTGATACTAAATTTTGATAATATTAGCAGAGAGGCATTTTTTATATTTCACGTTGACACTAAAAGAATGTGACACCGATTGTATTACAACTGTTAATAAAGAAATATATATAAGGGCATTTTTGGAACTTCGCCGTCAGACCAAAAGTTTGCTTTCAAGCCAACTATTAATAAAGATTTGTTAAGGGATGTTTCGAATTTGTTAAAAGAAATTATTTATTAGATCCTATTTTTAAAGGTTTGTTATATTTATAGAGAAATATTTTGAATTTGTAATGTGATTTTATTTCTTAGATCCTGCTTTTAAGGGATTTAATAATATCTATATAGGGGCATTTTTGGTAGTTCATGTTGAAACCAAAAAAGTGTGACACCAAAGCCACTACAACTATTATTAAAGATGTGTGTGTGTGTGTGTGTGTATTTGATAATTATCTTGAGTCACATATGTTTAGCTTAGATCATGTTATCACGAATCCCTATATAAATGTGCCGTCAACATTTGATGTGAATATATATACATATACATACATATACATACATATATATATATATATATGAATTTATGTATATATATATATATTCATTTATGTATATATATATCTGTGCGTGTATTGTAATTAAAATAAATTATATATATATATATGCATATATAAATCTCGGCCAGCAAAAAAAATTAAACTAATTTTCGAATTTAAATAATAATTTTAAAAGGATTTTAAAACAAAATTTGTTTTTTGCTATATAAATGTAAATATATATATTACATATGTTAGCACCAAAATTGGTCACTAACCTCGTAGAGAAAGATTGTGTAGAGATATAAGTGATGAAGATAAATTAAACAAGGAAGAGAATGCTAATTTAAATGCAGAAAGTAAGAACACCAAATTTATAGTGGTTCAGCGTAATTGCCTACGTCCACTTTGAGGTTAAACTTTATTGATCTTCTTAATAGTTGATCACAAATACAATTCGTGAATCAAATGCTTGAATGAAGTTGTTAAGTAGAGAAGATGAGTCTCAAAAATGGCAGAGTCTCCCCAGTGTTCTCCAAAAAAGGATTCATTTCATTGTGCCCCTGCCCTTCTATTTATAGAGGAAGATGGGTTGGACTTCCTTCATGGGCTTAGGAACAAGGTGCCTCTGCCCATAGTGGGTGAATCTGCGCACCAGGCCAGGCAGGCCGAATGCTCTTGCTTTATTATGGGCCTGACAACTTGCTACCACCTCCAGTCTCTCCTTGATCAGAATCTTGTCTAGTGCTAATGATAATTTCTTCAACCGTCGTTTTGTAACCGGGCCAAGATGCCGGTTAACAACATATAAATTTTTGCTAAATTATAAGAATGAAAATATATGAAATAAAAAATTATGTATTTATATTAATTATAAAACTGTATAAATATATACATACTTTAAATTATGTATTAAATTGATTTAAAACATAGATATATATTATAATACATATAAATATATGTTTGATAAACACAAAATTATAATTGTTGTGAACTTAAAATTTTCAGATTTTTTTATATATTTAACAATTTAGAACCATCACTTTTAAATTTAAAAAAAATCAATTTTGTTGTGGTCGAATGTATATATATGAATATATATGTGTGTGTGTGTGTTTTGAAAATAATATATATATATATATATACACATTTAGATATATATATATACATATTATTCTTTTATATTTGATTTTAAACATTAATTCTAATATACATAATTATATATATATATATTACATATCTAAAAAAATTATTTTTAAGCATATATATATGTATTTATTTATTAAATATAATTTATATTTGTAAATTTGAAATTAGAAGATATTTTAAATTCTAGATCTAGATTTGAATTTTTAATTTTAATTTAAACTTAAAACTATCTGTGTTGTATTTATAAATATTAATATCTGCTATAGATATATTTTTATATTACATTAAATTATATATATTAGACATCACATAAGAATATAGAGGGGTTAACATGTCTAATGCAGTATAAATCCCAACACTTATATATGAGCATATTAAACCATGTTCATTGAATATGTTACACGTGCACATACACGCACATGTGTATATGGCATGCACGTTCATATTATATGACATTAATGTAATATCAAAATTAAAACTTTATTTATAAATAAAATAAAATAACGATTTTATTAAAAATTAACTTAAATTGGATCTAAATAACTTTAGACTTCATAGGCTCAATAAGATCCAAAATGACAATTTTTTTGAAATTTATACATTTGACCTGCTGCATGTTGGACCAAATCCAATAAAAAAACATTCAACATTCATCGCTAGGATTGTGAGTGTATGTAACAACCCGTATATTTTTACGATAATATATTTAAATGATTTATTTAAATATAGCATCGTTAGTTGAATTTAAAAGTCCAAAATGTGACTTTTTGTAAATGGCCGAATCCGGACTCGAGACCACTTCCATTAAGTCCAAAATGGCATTTGCGACCTTTTTGAGTATAAACATCAATATGTTTGGAGTTGAGTAGAATTTTGCTATTTTTCTATTGGGCTTTGGGTTTGGGTTTCAGCCCACCAACTCATCTAATACCCTAACTCCTCCTCCAACTCCTCTTCATTCATTCTATTATTTCCTAACACTCAAGCTAAAGGAAAATGGGAGAAAGAAAGGGAAATTAAAATTCCTAAACCCTATATTACTAGGAAATTCTATATTATAGCTCCAAAATCAAAGAGAAGCTCAGGTAAGCATCCTCTTCTTCTTCTCCACCTCAATCTCTCCAATTTCCAGAAAATCCTATAACCTAATTTAGGTAATATTTGCATTTGATCATAGATTGAGGGTTCTTGAAGTTAAGTGGAGGAGAGATTGATCTTGCCTTGTTTTAAAGCATCTCATTCGTTGTTTTTGGGTTTAAAAGTGAGTTCTTGAACTCACATATATGTTTATAGCTTTTATTGTTGTTAGGTATGAATTCCTAACATCTATTTCATGTCCAATTGCTTTTGATTTGAATTGATTTGGTGAATTTTCCAATTTTGGTATTTTGAAGTCCAAATCTTTAAAGATCCTATCTTGGACGTTTGGACATGTTATTTAGGGTGTATCGAAGAGCCTATAAGGCTGGGTTGTCGCTTGGCATAATTCCCTAGCCTATGTCGCTCGTCCGATCACTTCCGAACCGATTTGGCCATCGATGGCCAAGGCAAACTATTGCCCAGTACAGGCAACCAGACATCTAGTTGAAGAACTCAGACATCTGGTTAGGGCACCAGAAGAAAAAAATATACGGCAGAAAAATATATATATCCAAAGCCATGAACTAGACGTCTGGTTTAATCGGTCAGACATCTGGTTAGCGGTTCTGGAAATTATAAAGAAACGAAAAAAATAAAAGAAAATAGCAGAACCCTAGGTCAAACGTCTGGCCAAACCAACCAGACGTCTGGTCCTGTTGGTTCTTGCCCATTTTACCTATTTTGTGCGAATTTCCATTTTTCTTATCGATTTTTGTTGATCCGATTAGTTGTTGTCATTTATTATCGACTTTGATGACTTCTTTTCTGGATTTTTGGGAATATCCATTTGATGGATTTGATATCGATTTTCATGGTTTGATTCACGTTGTCGAATGTGAATTTTTGGTGATAGATTGTTTTTACAATCGTTTCTATGACTTGTCACTTTAAAATATAATGGTGTTTATACTAGTAGTAAATACTCAAACTCTTTCACAAAAATGCTTTCAACATTACTTTTAATACAAAACTCATTTTAAAACCGTTTTCCAATCTATTAGTATATACAATCCTTTACCTCATTCGTATGAGAAATTTAATTAAACGGCTTAGCAAAACAAGTGGTATGAAACGCTTGCGTTTACTTCGTCGGTTAATTCTTGGACTTGTTCGATTGAAATCTTGTGACAATTTTCGAGTGGAAATCTACAATTTGTTCGTAAATATTTAAGTTGAGCCAGTGGTTATGGGACATGAAGCTAAACTCGTCTATTTACTAGCTTAGTGTAATTTACACTTCTTATTGATCAATGGTGATCATTTTGAGATTTAGACTAGCGATGTGCGATGTCTCATAGTCCGACAAAGGGGGACTATACCCTGTTAGGAGGAGTTTCGTCTCATAGTCCGACAAAGGGGGACTATACCCTGTTAGGAGGAGTTTCAGCTCACAGTCCACAAAGGGGGACTATACCCCTGTTAGGAGGAGTTTCGGCTCATAGTCCACAAAGGGGGACTATACCCTGTTAGGAGGAGCTTCGGCTCATTTTTTTTAGGATAGCGTCCCATTTGTGATACACGTGTTGGTGAGTTTTCATGCTCCCGTTTGTGATAGGCCTTTTCCCCTTTTTTTTTAATGTTTTTTGGATTTTCTATTATGGATTTCTGGAATATATGTTTCACCATTTATTGAGATTTGCATTGATATGTTTTGTCAGCATTTGAGGTTTGGAGAATAAGCTAAAGAATATGACATTCTTTTTGGTGTTTTGAGAAGATTTGAGATATTGTATGACTTTCATTGTTATCATATATTTCTGTTATATCTCTTATCCTATCTCATTTTATATGATATTTATAGCTAGACTGATCCGTTTATTATTTTTCTTCTTAAATAATACTCGGGTTAGACCGAGGTGTTTCAGGTGCTTCCACTTGACTTCATAGTAGGGACTAGCTTCTGACTTTTGGCTAACTACTTTAGCTTAGTAGTTTATTTTGCTTTTATACATTCGAGATAGAGACTCCTTGATGTATACATATTCTTTTTTCTAGCACTTGTACCTATTCTTTTGTGATGTAGTGGATCTTGTATGACCACTACTTTTATGTACACTTCTATGTGTTATATTCATATCTGTTTCCGCCTTAGTGATATGAATATCTATGACTGATTTGTGTTAGGTTTATTTTATATTTTTTTCCAAAGGCCACATAGCCACTGTGTAGTAGCTTTGAGTTTGTATTTGATATGTCAGATTTCCTCTTGAAATGAAGTGCAAGTCATACTATCTGACATATCGGTACTCGCACAAAGCAATTACACAGATGGTCGCTCCTCAACAACCTTATTCTTCGTGCTAGTCGACGGCATTACCCCGTAGTGTCCTTGGCTAGTGTGAGTATAGAGGTGGAGCGTCACAGTGTATCTACTTAAACAGCTCGCAAAAGAGGCTATTTCAGGTTTAGTATATTTCACGAGGAACATGACACTTTATATATTTTGGCTTATTCATCTTGTTACACACTAGGTTCCTTGATATCCTTAAGGTGTATGCTAGGATCTTAGGTAGATCATACAAATGTTTCATCAAAATAATCAAACCCTTTTAAGATTTTCTCTATGTATTGTGATTGGCTTGGGGAGAAAATAGTTTTAGTTTTCCTTATTTCAATACAAGGTATCACATTAGCTTCTCAATGTTGGTATCGTTTACTACATCCAAGCTTGTACTAAATATCAGCATGTCATGGACATATAATCACACAATTTGGATCAAACTTTTTTTTTAATATACATAGGAATCATAGGTATTCGTCATATAAGCATCACCTATTTGGATCCTATCAAATTTTTCATACCATTGTTTATGAACATGTTTAAGTCAATAAACAGACTTCCTAAATTTGTGGACTTTATTCTCTTGGCTACTTACTAAGTAAAAAAAAGTTGTTGCACTCAAATTTCTTCTTTTAAGTCACCAGTAATGTAGTTTTCACATCCATCTAGTGTACTTATAGGTTATGAACAACAACCAAGGCAACTGCAGTTCTAACAATACCTGCCTTGGCCATAAGGAACTAGTGTCAAAATAATCAATGTCTTCCTCTATATAAAGACAACGACTAATTATCTTAGGTCTAAACTTATATAAAGAATCATCGGTTCTTAGTTTCTTTTGAAACATTTTCTTAGTCATAATTGGTTTGCAATATTTAAGTAAGTCAAATAAGTCCCAGGCATGGTTAAACATTATAGAATCAAGTTCTCTTTTAATAGCTTCTTTTCAAAAGTTTCCATCCTTGAAGTAAATTGCCTCTATATATGTTTTAGGACATCCTTAATCAAATGTATGGAAATAATGGTATCGCTAATCATTTCAATGTACGTGTTTTTCAACTAAAAAGGAAGTGGTAACACCCCACCTGTATATTGATACTACCAAAGAGTATTACTAGCTAAAACCATCTAATATTATGGAGAGCGAGACGATATTGGACTATCATACGTGAATATTCCCTTGGGCTAACATCGATATGTATTTCAAAAATTATAAACTCACTTATACATACACGATATCGATATAAAGCAATAAACACGTGGTTTTCTAGGATATAATAATACACAATATAAAATATATAACAGAGATCGCAAAATCAACAGACACATCAGTAAAATATAATATATTAAATACACAATTCCAAAGGGGTCTACAAAATAATCAATGTCCACTATCTCTCAAAAGTATCTACAATATATGCCCATCACATACAACTCAACATAACATCAATATACACATAAGCGACTACACATTATACATATACAATCCACGGTCATACTAATATCCTAGCCTCCAAACTATGCCCAACAACCATAAGTTGGTCTCTTCATCCTTGAACTTGAAATGCCTTGGACTGAATCGAGTGTTATATAAAAATTACACGGTCATATTATGCCTATAATGTGTATGTCAATGTATATAGTAACAACTGGTATGGTATGAATAAGGGTAACTCAAGGTGACACATAAACATCTCAAATGTATCAACTTCTACCAAAATCATGCACATAATATATCACCCATAGTACGGAACAATCAATCATCACATCAAATGGCAGAAGAATAAAATAGGTAAAAAATGATAGAGTTAGAGTTATATCCTAAGGGAAATACTATATCTTATTATAAGTTATTAACTCTGTCATAAAATCTCTTTCGAAATAAAAAGTATTTTCCTTTCTATTATATACTTGTCATAATGTATTATGTTAATTATTTATTTAATTTAAGTATATTTAACAGAAATTCCTTAAATGATATGTTTTGTGACAGTAATTATAATGTATTGTAATCATGATAAATTTATCACAATGAAAAAATAATATTGTTTTAAATATTCCTAATAAAGATGCATCGAGACATGATATCAGTACATCCTTTTAGAGTACATAACGCTCTCCAAATGTTGGCAATGTATTACTCATGGCTATTGGAGGCACCAAGGGGTTACGTATTGATGGTTATTGGATAACTATGGAATGACCTACTCGATAGTTTTTTGTTGATTAATATAACTAAGATCAAACAGATAATATCGAAGTAACAATATTACATAGTTAACTTGACTTGAGAATACTGTTGAAATTCAATGCAGACACTCCACTTTGATTATAATTAAATCGTGGCATGACGTTCATCGAATGACTATAGGTGTGAGTTGAAGAATTGGAAGTGAAACACTATTTAATAGAGAATTCATCTCATCGGTTATATGAGGTTAGTATCATGGTCAACTATAGTCAACTCAAAACAAAGTCTTTGGCTAGAGCAATTTGGTTAAAAATGATTAATATTATTAAACCAAGGATTTTGTGTTTAGATTATACAAGTTGAACGTGAACGATATTGGAATTTTGACCAACACCAAATTCCATAAGTCCTAATGTGATATAGTGTTGACGAAGAGAGCTGGTGTAAATAATCATCACTATCAAGGACCGCTTATAATAGTAAAATTGAATTTTACCAAAATTATGTCGATAAATTCGACCAGACTATTACACCACTAAATATGGTGACATGTGAACGTTAATATTCAAATTGTTTGATATTAATCACTGATTAAGTTTACGACTATGAGTCGCACAACCGCATTGTTGAATATTCTGAAATACCACACGATTTAATTTAATTATAATTGTTATAAACTAAATAATATTTGTGAAATTATAGTTATAAAATTTATTTGATTTATTCGAATCAGTAATAAAGTGTGAAATAGTTATATATGTATGTACCGATATATGATATTGATAGACATTTAAATTTGATTTAAAATGTATTAATATTAATTAATTTTAGAAATGTTTTTGGGTCCATTAGCCCACCAGTGTTGGTCGACAATAATAAATGGGGAGAGGGTGTGATATTGATTTGAATATGAGTTTTAAACTGGTAAGGAGAAGAGGTAAAAAGGGAGATCTAGATCCCTATTTTCATTCCCTTCTTTTTTCTATGTAAACTTTTCATCCCCTTTCGTTTGCCCCTTACTTTTGCCTCCTACAGCAAGCTATAGACCTCTCTTGCTTCTTCATTTCCAAATAAAAATTAAATCAAATCAAATACAATACAAATGTGTGGTGATCTCTTCAGTTAGTTGCATTTTTGGAAGAGTAAGGATTCGATATAAGGAGTTTCTGATTCAACACTCAAGATGCAATATCAATGCCACAATATAGGTAATATCTAATCAATATTTACTTATATACGTTTATTTATGTCATTACATATATAGAGATTAGAACCATATCTTATCATGAATTTGTATATTCATTTGTTGTCAAATTTGCATATGTATATATTTATATATAAAAATTATATTATAGAACCTGTGCTTTTATTTTTGGCCATTCAAATAAAAAAATAAGAAAGCAAAATATTTTTAAAATAAATTTAAATTTTAAGTTTTAAACTGTAGTTACATATATACTTCATATATATTTATGTACTAAATCTTATTCATATATGTTATATATATGTATGTATGTATGTATGTATGAATGTATGTTTAAAAAAATTATATTTATATATACAATAAAAATTGAAACTAAAATATTAATTACATACACACACAAATTATTATATATTTATATAAATATTAATGTTTTTTAAATTATTATGTATTCGTTTGGAGGTGTGTGTGTATTGTATCTTTAAATATTGCTCGAAATTTACCTTTTTTTATAAATTAATTTTGAAATATGTACAAATTTTAAATTTAAAAAATATTTTTAATCTACATGGAATTGAATTTAAAAAACTATTTTTGTTAAAAAGTATTTCGATCAAAAAGATTTATGTTAAAGCATATTATCATTTATATTAATAAACTAATTTTATAAATAAAATTTAAAGTATATATATGTACATATATTTTTGAATTAATAAAAAATTATTTTCAAATATATTTATGTGTGTTTTAAATATTAAAATATTTAAAATTTGAATTTTAAATTTAAACCAGGTTTTAAATTCGGATCTGTTTTCAAATTTGAATATATCATTAGTTATCTCAAAATTAAATTTGCATTTTTTGATTGGTCAAATATATATATAAATGTTTTATAGATATATACATATATATATACATATATAATTAATTAAACGATATTAAAATAATAATAGATAGCAAATATATATAAAGGGGCTAATGTGTCCGTTGCAGTACTTACATATGGGCACATTAAACCATGTATATGGTTATATGTTTCACGGACACTTACACGTATGTGTGTATTTGATACACATATACACTTTATATATCACATATATATACAAAATTAAATCTTTATATTAATTAAGTAAAAAAAATAAAGATTTTATTTAAAATTATATAGATTGGATCTAAAACAATTTAGATTTCATAGGCCCAATAAGATCTAAAATGGAATTAATTTTGAAATTCACCCATTTAACCTGTTACGTACTAGCCCAGTTCCTTTAATGGTATCATAGCCAAATAGCTAATACAGTCAAAAGTAGCAGTATTAGGGTCAACTTATTAAAGCATACATGTTTAGTAGGGTGTCTAAAAAAATAGTATCTAGGCTAGGTTGTTAGGTAATCAAGTACCCTGCCATACCTGGCTACTGACCTAGGGGAAAATGTGGGGTAAGCCCAAAGGTTATCCTTGATATAAAAGCCCAATTTGAATTTGGCCTAGAACTAATTTTCAAAATCTATTTTGAAATTAAAATCAAATTTTAATTTAAAAGGTAAATTTAAAAAGTAACTTTTTTTAAATGTTACAAAATTATTTTCAAAATTATTTTGAAATTAAATAATTATTTTCGAATATTATTAACAATTTGCTAGATTAATTAAATAAATTATTAATTAATAGCTAATTCATTAAATTAAATAACATATATATTGATATATATAAAGATATCTTAAATTTTTAGGGATATATATATATAACTTTCGAAATTAATTATAACCAATTTAAATTGTTTTAAGTATGTAAGTTAATTAAATGTTGACTAATAAATAATAATATATGCATATATTAAGATATATCTATATAACTATGAATGTTATAGTATACAAATTCAGTTTTAACTGTTTAAAATGAATAAAATAAAATTAATTAATTAAATAAGCTTCAATTAATAAAATTCATATAAGATTATACATAAGACTATTATATAAGTTAAATAAATTATAAAATGTTATAGAATTAAACCTATATAATATGAATGTATAATAAAAGATGGAACAGTATAGTTAGATTTAAGGAATAAATACATACATATAGTACGTATACCGTGATTTGAGATGTGTCAAACACTTGAACCATAAGGTTATTTCATAAGAAATACATTATTCCAGAAGTCGATAACACTCAATTAAATATATTAAAGTTTATGAATCTTTAATACAAATATTGTCCTCTACTATTTATATTTTAATAAATTACTTACATGCTCTCTTATTGTTGAGCAAACTCAAGCTAGCATTGTTATGTGTAGTATTATTAGTATATAGACTTGATGAGGTACAATAACTATATGTATTTGTTAAGAAAACTCAAGGTACATATACTATACTTAGGTCATCGTGAAATGGTAGGTACAGGTGAATAATCTCTTTCGATTTGTTGGGCAAACTCAAGATCAAAATGAGATCAGGACAAAGACCAAGACTTAGAGTTGTATATGATACAACCGATAAAGTATTATTCATAATTGCAAGCCTATAATTTCTTGAGCAAACTCAATGTCAAAATCTCAAGGCAAGAGAATCTTAACATCCATTAGAGAAGTCAAAAGATTTTTATGTTTCTTCTTAAGGTTTGAGAAACATAAAATCTAGTGGGAACTTGTTAAATTAATGAAATGAAAATATTTAACCTAATTAATAATATAAGAACATTTTCTATGTATAAATAAACTAATCAACTTCGGTAAAATTTTGCAATTAATGTAATTGATAAAATGTTTATCAGTTAAAATATACAAATGAACTAAATTAAGGTCGAATATAAAATATACTTACCAATAAATATTTTTGCATGTTATTGTTTCAAGACCCATCCAAGCGCCAAATTATACAACTACTAAATATGTTTGTAACTTAGTCACTTACGTGTTCATTTGTTCCAGACTATGTATTGTCTTTTATGAGTTTTGGACTCTAAAACAGTACAAGAATATGGATATTTGATCCATATTCATCACATATAAATGTTATATAATGAACAATAGCAATTCATAATGTACGAAGCCTCAATGAAATTAGTTTATTAGAAACAAACAAGTAAACCATTTTGCAAGATCGTATATTCAATATGATTGATTACAATAAGGATCTTGTTGTATTAGATGTAACATTAGACCAAGAGCTGGAAGATGGATCTAAGAATTTGATCGCTGAAATATCGGTTTGATCAACTTACGTAAAGTGCAACTTATTGATATCCTTAGGTGTTAAGGATGACCAAATGCACATTTGTTAAGAGTTTACTGTCCTTCTGAATGGTTCAACCATTTGGAAAGGAAAGTAAATGTACTACAGTGGATGTAACTTAGGCACGCTTAGGATGAAGAGAGTGAATGGTCATTTCTACTTCATAAAAAAACATTGGAAACAAGAATTGTACAAAATACTAAAAGATACATAATATGAAATGAGAAATATATTCTAAATGTTTTTTTATATAGAAAATTGTTTTTCATGAGAATTATTTCTTTGAATTTAAGATATTTGATCTGAAAACTCTCGACTATAAACGAGTTATAACAAATGAAATAATAACCCATGTTAAGTGGTTGAGTGGAGCTATGCATTTCATTCGATGTTATAGTAATGGCAGAAACAGCGAGAGCATACAATATAACACTTCTTGATGATCGCATCAAGTTATGAAATTGTTTTATAAACATACCAAATATTATTTATGAAAAAATAACTATTTTCCGCATTAACTGAAAATAGGCATTGTTCTATTTCAATATGAATATTTTAACATTCAATATAAAATAAAGTAGTAATGATGATATTTGTTTTCATAACAAAATGGTGATTGAAAAATACGAAAGTATCTAAATTTTTTGCAATTATTCTGGAATTATGGACTAAGTTATAGCTTTGAGAAATAATTCTTGAATCATACGGTAGTAGTGAATTATATCTCAAATGATAAAGGGTAAAACATCTATTCAGTAGGAGCAACAAAGGAGTTTGTGAACTCTTGGGATCTATACATATAGATGTATGCAATCATAAGTCTGAAGATATTAGAAAAGTTCAACATACTTCATCAAATTCACCGATGAAGTATTACTGACATAAACATGTATGTAAATACACCTAGTATGTCTATGGTAAAATCATGGAATATAAAACAGAAGTAAGTAGCATAAAATACAAAAGAAAATAAAATGATTCGATTGGATCGATTTGGTGAGTATATTGGAAAGAGTTCCAAATGTATCAAAAAATGAATAAGGATTCAATCTCAAAAGTCACTCCTCCTTATGATACTAAATGATGTATCGATAAGGAGTAATTTGACTTTATTGAACAAAGCACGATTGATGATGAGTGATGTTGAATTAACTTCTTTTTGTAAGGTCGTGTACTTAAGAGTAGTACATAAGGTTAAAATTATTTTCATCTAATGCATAGTTTCCGATATCAAACAGGATAAGAAGCCTTTGCATATCTTAGGTCAAGGAGTTGACAGGTTATGCTAGTTGAAAGACTACATGTAATAATTATTCGTAAGGAATCTTGTGTAGACCACCCCAAAAGAGTTTGGGACCGATCAATACTAATTGATCAATTTATGTTTTTAAGATAAGTTTTGTAAACTAAAACCAAATTAGTCTTATATATAAGGTGATTCATAAAATGATTACGAATACATATTCCATTATATTGAGAAACAATTGTTGTTTCAAGAAATGCCAACTTCGTGGCAGAGGAATTTCTTTTTAGAAATCATTGGTAATAAAATGGTTTTAGATACATGCACAATCATTAATAGCAATCCAATCTGAGACCCATCAACCATCTATGCACAAAACCATGCAAGCTTTCAATATAATTTCATATCAATATGTTTTAGTTTTAAATATAAATATTGTACTAAGTAATTTTCCTAATTCCATGTGGCAACTTTAGAACTGAAGGATACTGCTAGTTTCAAATATCAGGACTTGAGTGGGTTACTAGCTTTGAGTGATAGCTCTCACCCAATACCAGACTCAAGAATGATTTGAAATAATTATTTTCAAATCTAATACAATAAGCACAAATCAACTAGACAAGCACAAAAGAAGCAAACCAACCAATGTGCTAAGCGGAAAGCAATCTTACGGCTTCTGTTGAGCAACTCTGATCACCACTAGCTCATACTACTCCAACTCGCATCATCACAACTCATCATTGTGATGAATTCTAAGTGCAAGAGTATATTAGGGCCATCTAAAGCTTCCCTAACTAGACAACTACCTACACCATTCAAAGCCATACATATGTCTAATATTCATCCTCAATGCCATTACAACCGGTCGAGTGAACTATTTCTACTTACGCAATCTCCATCATCCTCTCCTTTCATCTCATACAGAGACCAACACTCGGAAAGAGGTAGGAGTAGAGAGACTAACCATATATAATAAAATAACAAATACATCCCTAGATGATTACCTCGGTAGTCATCGTATAATCATATTATACCTTATTATAGGATAACTATCACCCCACTCGAAGAGACAAGGACTTTAAGTCTCATCTGAGGCTAAGGCTCATGTCTCTTATACTCAGTATTGTTTTGAACTTGCTCTAATACCAACTGTAACAACCCACCTCTATACTCATACTACCAAAGAGTATGATCGGGTAATGTTGTATGATAATATGGAGAATGAGATGATATTGGGTTGTCATATGTGAATATTCCCTTGGGATAACATCGATACATATTTCAAAAGTCACAGATCACTCACCTATACGTACCTAGTATTGGCACAAAGCAATAAACATTTGCATTTCTAGGATAAAACAATACATAATATAAAATATATAACAGAGATCACAGAGTCAACAAATGCAGCGATAAAATAATATATGAAAATCATAAATCCAAGTGGATCTACAAAATAGTCTATGCTCTTTGGTAGTATAAGTATCCCTAAAAAGTATCTACAATATATCCCATCACATAAACTCAACATAACATCAATGTACACATAAGAGGCTACACATTTAAACATATAAATTCTTGGTCTTACTAATTCTTGCCTTTAAACTATGCCCAACAACCACAAGCTGATCTCTTCGTCCCTGAAGCTAAAATACCTCGGACTGACTTAAGTATTATTTAAATAACACACATGTTAAACTATGTGTAGAACTTGTATGTAAATATATATAGTAACAACTGGCATGGTATAAACCAGTGCAACTCAAGCTGGCATATAACATCTCAAATATATCAACGTCTGCTAAAATCATGCACATAATATATCACCCATAGTGAGGAACAATCAATAACGTAAATGACATAAAAATAAAATGGGTGAAACATTATCTAAACATCCCAACTACTATACAAATTCAACATTCAATGATACATATCTTCACCAATAGCCATAATTGTTAGAACTGGAACAACTCACAGTGAAGTAATTGGGTAAATTTCAATTTTTTAAAACCTTTTTGGATTTTTATTAGGCCTATTTAGTCTAAATTTATTTAGTACTTCTCTAAATTTCTTTTAAATAAAATTGATATTTTATTTATCTATAAATAAATATTATTTTATATAATTTGTATTATTTGTATATATGTGTATCATATACACATATGTCTGTATGTGCATGTGCAACAGGATAATGTATACATGATTTGACATGCTCGTATGCAGATGCTAGAATTTATTCCGCAACGGACATGTTAGCCCCTCGTGTATTCAAATTGATTGTCTAAATGTATATATATATATGCATCAAATTATTATGAAATAATATTATGTAAAATATAATTATATGTATGCACTTTGAAATAGTAATTGTAGATAATTTATTTAATGTATTTGTAATATACATACATACATATATGTATGTATGTATGTATATGTATGAAATCAATTTATATTTTAAAATTTAATTTTGAGAATATATATATATATTATAACATGAAAATCGAATAGAATTTTTTATTATTAATTTACATATACAAAATATATAATCATATAATTAGTTGTTTAATTAAATTTATATGTATAATGTATATATTTATTTATTTATTTGTTTGTTGTATAGCTCACGACCCAAGTAATTTTTTTCGTTTTGGTTTCAATGTATTTTAGTATCAAAAATTTATTATACACGTATAAAATTAGTAATATAATTAATAAGAATTTATTTTCAAAAATAAATTAACTAAAATATATTGTATAAAATTTTGTACAGAATTTTTATTACTTATATATATATGTATGTGTATATATATATATATCTGTGTGTGTGTGTGTATGTACAAACACGTATTTTGTTTATATAACCAATTTTAAATTAAATAATAGTATTTATTTAGATATAATATGTACATTTGAAAAAAAAATATTGCCAAAAGCCTTTCTAACAAAAACAAGTTTTTTTAAAATTTGGAATATATTATGTAGTGTTAAACCTTTAAATTAGATTTAGTATTTATATCATTTAATATTATTATTTTAAATTTTGAAAATATGTTTTTTTATTCCAAGCCGAGAGCATGTACAAGCAAACATACACAATTGTTTATAATATATATTTGCACTTATATACATAACCTTCAGAATTTGACAATCCATTAATATACCGATTCGTGATATTTCTAACTAAGTAATATGTGGAATAACGATCATATGAACATTTATATATGATAATAGACTAAAAGATTACCTTTCACCGAAGCCAAAGCTCCTACATTGAAATAAAGAAGTGAACTTCTTGAATCCAATTCCAAGTCAAGAAGTTGCTAGATCCCAAACAACTTTACCACTGACAATCAAATTGTATTGTATTTGATGTTTTAAATGCTTAAAAATTTGAGGAGAGGAGGGGGGTGAATTCAGCAATAAATGGAAGGGACGAAGGCTCTAAAAAAGTCTATGAAAAGTGTGGGTTAGGGATAATTAAATAAGGAAATCCTATGGAGTAAAACAAGGATCCAGATCCTTATTTTTCTCACACCAATTCTCCTCTCTTTTATTTCAAATTCCAAACCACCTTATCCATCAAAATGGTCAGCCTCCCCATGCATGTTCCAACTAAAATTAAAAAGCCTATCTCGGGTCTCAAAAGCACTTCATGCTTGAACAATATTTATTGCATTTAAATCCAATTTCAACACATATCGATTATTGTTTTAATTCACATCAAATAAAAATTTTTATTTGATATTTCATAAATATTAGTCAATATACAATGATTATAAATTAATTAAATCGGGTGGCAAAAGGATTATTCAACATTTCGATTGTGTGACTCTTAGATGTAAATTTGGTTAGCAACTAATGTTGAACAATTCGAATATCAATGTTCACACTTCACTTAGCAGACGATGTGACATTATAGAAAAATTTATCGCTTACTTAACTTTTAAGCATATCAAATAAATTGGGCTTTACATAAATTAATCAAACTGACATTTCAGTGATCGAATTCTTAAATCTATCTTGTAGCGTTTGGTCCAGTGTTACATTTAACACAACAAGATCATTATTATAATCATTGAATACACGATCGCACACTACAGTTTACTTGCTTATTTCAATGAACTAATTTCATCGAGGTTTCGTACATTATGAATTGTGACCGTTCACCATATAACATTTATAAGTGATTGCATATGGATCAAATATCCATATTCTTTCTCTTCTTTTAGAGTTCGAAACTCATCGAAGACAATACATAGTCTCGGGCATATAAACTCATAAGTAACCAAGTTACGAACATATTTAGTGGTTGTATAACAAGACTTGCATGGGTCAGTATGCAAAAATATCCTGGTAAGTATATTTTATATTTCTATTTTTCAATGCTAATTCAGTTCATTGGTATATTTTAATTGATAAACATTTTATCAATTATATAATTGCACAAATTAGTCAATGTAGATTATTATAACTTTATATAGCATATGCTTTTACTATATTAGAAAGATTAAATGTTATCATATTATTTTTTATAATAAGGCTCCCATTTGTCTTTTATGTTTCTCCAAATGCTAAGACGAAACATAGAAGTCTTTCGACTTCACTAATAGGTGTTAGGACTCATATGTCTTGGGATTCTGAATTTGAGGAAAGCTTAACAAATCATACTCCCATATACGACGGATAACTCCTTATCAGTTGTATTATATACAACTCCTAACTTGTGATTCTTTGTCCTAATCTCATTTTACTTTGTGGAAGGCTCAATAAGTAAATGGAGATTTGTGATGACCCGCCCTTCTTCCATAGAAAGACGTGTCGTGAAATAGAAAGAAAATAGGTAGGAAAGAATAGATAGATAGAAAGAACTAAAAACATATCACAGAATCTCACAGCGGAACGGAATAAATATATTACATCACATATATATCACAAAGTCACTAATACAGTACATCAGAGTCATAAGTTTCACATACATCATACTAGACAGTCACGGTGACTTGCCTATTCATTATAAACCAAAATACAAACATAAATACTAAGACAGCGGAAATAGATATAACAAGATACGCAGAAGCCTTCTGCTCCAAGTCCTCCTCCAAAATACGTCAAAGCAAACCTGGAATTACTTGGCTACTCATAAAAATTTGAGTACCCAAGAGTTTAGGAAAAACAGAAAATAAACTCCGGGTCAGACATGGGTCTGGTGTGAGTAAACGGTTAAATCTATTTATCTTGAAAATCATTTGAAATCAAGGGTATCTCGTAAGACTCGCCGCACATAAACACGGACAAGTTTTTCCCTTACGATAACCAAAACATTTCATAGGGAATCCAGTGATATTATAATAGTGTTTAGGGTTTTCAAATAAATTATTCACATAGCCGAAATTGTTACATTAGTAAAATTCCAGCATAATAGATATACAATCAAGTCCGAAGGCACTTATTGGAGATTGGGTTCCATACAATGGCAGGGCTACTGGGGTACCGTCCGTCACAATACCTGGCCTAGATCAGCATACCGAGGACCACTCCCGATCCCCTGCAACACAAGACCGGATCTACCCCTTACTGGATAGTCCGAATAAGATCACCCCGCGGTTGGGGCCAACAACCGCCACATAGCTGAATATAAAAGGGACTCTAGACAGGGAAAACCTCATCCTAATTAGGAGCTATCCACTTAGCCTTACTGCACCTCCCCTGTTTTAGCCATTCCTGGTTGATGAGGCTTGAGGCTACGATTACCTTTATAGAACATATTTTCTTAGAATGCTCACCGTCCTCCAATGACGATGGTCTGATAGCATTCATCCATACAAGTCCGTTCCGGGTCCGAACGGAACCGAAGGCACTATCTCCACTACACTCGTATTGGAATCACCCTCAGAGTTGGCGACAAATAGTCCATGCATTCTGGATCTTCCCTTGAGATCTTCATGACCTGATCATTTATTTTGGATCGATGTGGTTTTCGGATAACAATGATATCTGATCCCGGTCTCATCGAAATCCAAACGCCATCTTTTAAGGCCAAGTTGTTTTTAACAAAAACAATTCAATTCAGAATATCACATTCACATATAAATTTCATCACAGTATCCATTCAAATAAAACATCTCATGTTTTATATTTAACTGTTCAATTCTGGGTATTTTGTATCACAGAATAACTGGAAATAACATACTAGTTACTAGAGAAACAAGGAAATCCAATGTATTTTAACCATTTTAAATTATTCATAGACTAGATTAACTAGTCACACAATCATCTATTTTGTTTAAACAAAATTAATTATTTTCAAATCATGTTTACATATTATTAAACTAATTATGAACTATTTATTTTACTTTAAATAATTATTGGAATTAATTAATAATTTAACATATATATAAAATTAACTAAGGCTTTAATTAATTTTAAAGTCTTAAATCATTTTTCCTATATTAACCATTAATCAATTTCATTTCAAATTAATTATTAAATAAGTTTGTTAACAAAGGTTAAGAAGACAAGACACTCGGCTCCTATATTTTACAAAACAGGGTGTTAAAGTTTAAAAGCAAATGGTTTTAAAGGTTATTGATTTTTTTGAAATACCAAGAACATTTTATTTTTATTTTATTTATTTTTTTGAAAAAAGAAACCAGCCCACTGGCCTAGACCCGAATACCTAGAGGAAAAATCCCTTCCCTCTCTTTCTCTTTTCCTGTTCACTTTCTTCTGCTTAAATTCTTCTCGTTCGATTCTACCTGCTATCATTTGCACGCATATAACGTGCACGTGCACACGCAAACGGAGCTACGTCGATCACCATCGACCACGTCCCCAAGTCACCGTCATCACCCTCGACCTACCCCGGCCACCAGATTTCCATGCTAACACCTACAACAGAATCGAACAGATCACCGTCCCAGACATGAAAACCCGACCTCCTTGATTTGCTTCGCGCCATCGTCTCTGACCACCGGGGACCACGTTACCTCGCCTAACTCCCCCCTTCCCTTTCCCCTAGCACCGCATCACTCCGACGCCACCATGACGACCCAATCACTAGGTAAACAGCCTCGACCCAAAAACGCTGCCTAAACCATAAACTTCCTATGTCCCGCCACCACGTCGCTCAGACCATCGCGCCTCTATTTTTCCCGTGACCACCATCTTATGTTTCATTTTAAACATAATCACAGATTTATGAAATGAGATTTGTTTTGAAAAGAGGTTTACTCATAGACAAAAGTTTTGAACAGAGGACACTAGCTTTGAAATTGCTACTTGCTTTTGTTTTGTTGATGATCCCTGTTGAGTTGAGTTGTTTTAAAGGCAGTGTTGTTTATCCTTTTGTTATACTTAGTTTGAGTGAAAGAAATGAAGACAATGGAGGTATACATACATACATATATATATATATATATATATATATATATATATATATATATAAGTGCACTGCTACCTTTCTCTATACACAACAAGCTTTTTTTTCATTTTTCTTTTAAACTTTATTTTGTTTAATTTTCCTATGGTCAGCAATTTCCTTGACCTGATATGATTTGGTGAAAGAAGTGATTTAATATAAATGAGATTTGATGTATTTTGTGCTTGAGGGGATGTGTATTAAATGTATGTTCCCTCTTATGTTTACAAGCACATATCCATTCTTATGTGTGTATATATATCCCATACATATGTATACAAGTATTCCTTTGTCTTGTTTGCCTTATAAAAAACATATGTGTATATATACTTATCCGTATGTCACATATATAAAATTTACTTATAGGCTATACTACCACAAATATAAATATCCATGTATTTATCTCAATTGTTATACATATATATATATATATTTTAATTTGAATTTAATATCAAAGCTAAGCATAAACATCTAATTATTTTTCTATATATATTTATATCTAGTAGTAGAGAGGTAGAGTTTCAATTTTAAATATTTTTAAGAGATTAAACTTTAGATTTTCAAACCATAGCCTCCCAAAACATATATATAAATAAATAGTCAATAACCCGAATATTTTATTTGTTTTTAATTGATTAAAACTTGTATTGTCAATAATTAAGTTAGAAAATTAACCAAACGATCGTGTCAAAATTCCGGGTCGTTACAAGATTATTCACCCGTACCCGCCATTTTGCGATGACCTAAGTATACTACATATACCTTGGAGAAAGCTCAACAAATCTTTATTAATAGTTGTAATAGCTTTAGTGTCACACTTTTTTCGTATCAACGTGAACTACCAAAAATGCCCCTCTATATATTATCAAATCTTAATCACTTAAAAATATGATATAATATTAAACTTTTTTTACAAATTCAAATGCCCCTAAAAGTAGGATCTAACAATCAAACATGCTTTACAAATTAAAAATGCTTTTAAAAATAGAATAATTAAACTTCCTTTACAATCAAAAGTACTTCTTTACAAATATACAAATCTTAATATCACTTGAAAATAAAAAAAATCATTTTTTAAACTAATTTTAACATATACAATTTATAAGGAAAATAATTCACACGCGAAGCGCGTGCTGTAACACTCGTATGTAATAATATCTTACCTTATGTAGTATATTCACTAATAATACTACATATAACATCTTTAACTTGAGGAAAGCTCAACAACTAGAGAGTAGGCAAATAATTTATTATGTATAAATGGTAGAGGTATACTTTATATTAAAGATTCATAATCTTTAATATATTAGATCGAGTGATATCGACTTTATGGATTAAAGTATTTCTTATGAAATACCCTCGTGATTTGAGCGCGGGACACATTGAAAATCATGGTATACATACATTTAAGTCTATTAAGTGTTTCTTTAATATTCCACCTTTAGTTTATACATTCATATTATATAAGTTTTTTTATTATAAAACTTTTATATTTTAATTGACTTATATAATAATCTTATGTATAGCATTATATTAATTAAATCATATTTAATTAATTTTAATTAGCTAACACTCTAATTAATTGTATATTATTCAATTATAACATATTATATTGAATACACACACACACACACACTATAACCTTTATAGTAACACACATATATCATATATATGTGTATGTATGTATTTTAATTTATTAATTAACTTTAATTAAACAATTTTAGCTGAAATTTATTAATTTCGAAAATTCTTTTATACACACACGTATACTCATATTGTCTTAAACAATTCAATACAGCATAATATATATATTATATATATTATACATGTGTATATATATATTTAGTTAATTAAACTATTTCATTAATTCATTTAATTTATTAATCTTGTTAATAAATAATAATTTTGAAATTAAATTTATAACATTTTCAAACATTTTGAAAAATTATATTACAACATTTACAATATGTATTTTATTTTAAATTTAATTTTAAATTAAAACTCTTATTTTAATTTAAAAAAAAATTGAAAATCTGTACTATAACATTCATAATATATTTTTTGATTTTAAATTTAACTTTTAAATTAAAACCTTTATTTTAATTTCAAAACAATTTTGAAATTACCCCAAGGTCCAATTCAAATCGGGCCTTTTCTATTGGGATAGCCTATTGGGCTTACCTTTTCTTTTCGGACAAAGCTAGTAGCTAGGTAGGGTAGAGTGCTTGATTACCTAAACCCAATAATAGATACTACTTTTTTAGACAACCTACTATATGGGTAGGCTTTAATAAGTTAGCCATAATACTGCTAATTTAGACTACATACGTTATTTGACTCTGATACTATTGTTGGAACTAGTCCAACCCACAGCAAAATAATTTGGTGAATTTCAGTTTTTTCCTTTTTGGATCTTTATTGGGCCTATATAGTCTAAACTTATTTAGAACTTTTCTAAATTTCATTGAAATAAATCAATATTTTATTTAAATTTACAAATAAAGTTTTATATTTATAATTTATATTATATTGGATATAAGTGTATCATATACAGATATGTGTGTATGTGCACATGCAATAAGATAATATGTACATGGTTTGACATACATGTCTGTAGATGCTGCGACTTACACCTCAATAAACAAATTAGCCCCTCGTGTATACAAATGGATTTTCTAAATGTGTATATATATGTGCATCAAATTATTATGAAAATAACATCATGTAAAATATAATTATATATATAAACTTTAAAATAGTAATTGTAAATAATTTATTTAAACTATTTATAATATATATACAAATGTATATATGTATGAAATTAATTAAATGATTAAATTATTTTAAATATTACTTTTAAAAATTAAATTCTAGAATATATATATATATTATAACATAAAAATCGAATAAATTTATTTTATATTAATTTATATGTATGAAATATATATAATCATATAATTAGTTGTTTAATTAAATATTTATATAATAATTATTATTATTATTGTATATATATGTATATATTTGTTATCTAGCTCATGGACTAAGTTTTTTTCTTTTGGTATATTTTATTATTAAACATTTATTAATTATAAAACCTTATAGAAAATTAATAATAAAATAAATAAAAATTTATTTTTGGAAATAAATTTAAAAAAATATTGCATAAAATTTTGTACAGAATTTTTATTAATTATAAATATATATATATATATACATTTTATTTATAAAATCAATTTAAATTAAATAATAGTATATATATCCACAAAAATAAATTTTTTATTTTCGGAAGTCTTTTTAACAATTTTTTTTTAATTTTAGAACATATGTTATGTTGTGTTAAACTTTTAAATTAGATTTAGTATTTAAAACCATTCAATATTATTATTTTTTATTTTGAAAATAATTTTTTTTATTCCAGCATGAGAGCATGTATAAGCAAACATGCATAATTTAAAAAGGATATTATATATATTTACACTTATATACACAACCATTAACATGTGACAATCCATCGATTTGTTGATTCATGATATTTGTAACTAAGCAATATATGTAATAATGATCATATAAACATTTAAAAATTATAGTAAACTAGAAAAGTACGTTTCACGAAAGCCCAAAGCTCACATGTTAAAATGAAGAAGTGAATTGCTTGAATCTAATTCCAAGTCCAGAAGTTGCTAGCTCCCAAACAGGTTTACCACCGACAATCGAATCATATTATATTTGATGTTTTAAAGGCTTGAAAATTTAAGGAGAGGGATGGGGTGAGTTTGGCCAACAAATGGAAGTAATGGAGGCTCCAAAAAAGTCAATGAAAAGTGTGGGTTAGAGATAATAAAATAAGGAGATCTTTAGAAGTAAAACAAGGCTCTAGATACCTATTTTTCTCACACCAATTTTCCTCTCTTTTAATTCAAATTCCAACCCACCTTAGCCATCAAAATGGCTAGCCTCTCCATGCATATTCTAACTGAAATCAACAAGCCCCTCTTGGGCCACAAAGGCAGTTCAGGCCAATACAATATGTATTGCATTTAAATCTATGCATATTGATATTGTATATCGGATAATGTTTATACAACCATTATATGCACACTATTTAATATTGTTTTAAGCCACATCAAATAAAATTTTGCAATTAATATTTTATAAATATTAATTAATTGAGTATAATAATTAAAAAGTAATTAAATCGAGTGTAAAAAGATATTTCAACGTTTCAGTTCTGTGACACTTAGAAGTAAATTTTGTCAGCGACTAATGTCGAACAATTCGAATATTAACGTTTACACTTCACTTGGCAGATGGTGTGACATTATGGCCAAAATTTATCACTTACTTAGTATTGGTAAAATCTAATTTTACTTATTAATCGTTACCTAATAGTGACAATTATTTACGCTAATTCTCTTTGTCAATACTATATCACTTTGGACTTATGAAATTTGCTAACGGTCAAAATTCCAATATCTTCCATATTCCACTCTATAGTCCAAACACAAAATCCTTGGTTCAATAATAATTATTATTAATCAAACTGCTCTGGCAAGAATTTTGACTTTGAGTTTACTTCAATTGACCACGATACTAACCTCATATAATTGAGGAGGCGAATCTTCTCTTGAATAGTATTTCACTTTGAAAGCTTCCACTCAACCCAACTATAGTCGTTCGATGGACATCGTGCCCAATTTAACTATAATAAAGCGAAGCTTCCACATTGAAATCAACAGTATTTTCAAGTGAAGAGAACTGTGTAATTTTTTCACATCGATATTTTCTGTTTGACCTTAGTTATATTAACCAACAAAAAACTATCGAGTGAGTCATTTTATATTTATCTAATAACTATCAGTATGTAACCTCTTGGTGCCCTCAACAGTCATGAGTAATACAATACTCAACATTTGGAGAGCGTTACATACTCTAGTCTCAACGTACGTATCGATATCTAGTCTCAATACATCTTGACTTGGAATATTTAAAATGGTATGTTTAATTTCATTGTGATAAGTTACTCATGGTTACAACACTTTGTAACTACTATCACAAAACATACTATTTATGGATTTTCTATTAAATATACCTTTAATTAAATTAATTAATTAATTAATTAATATAACCTATTATATCATAGAAAGTAAACACCTTTTATTTCGAACAAGATTGGTTATCGAGTTAGATATGTGTAACAAATTACATAATTGCCCCTAGGGCATACCCCAAACTCTATCACTAATGAGACAAGAATTCTCAACTTCATGGCCCTAAGAGATATAAAAACAATAGGATATACAGATTCATAATATATCACATAAATATAATATATAACACAAATAAAATATGATGATCTATCTCGACCAACAGTTCTAATGAGCGAAAGTACTCCTAAGTGAATGGTCCTAAGAGGTACATATATAGCATATCAATAGATCTCTTGGATAAAGAATCTAAGAGAGAATGACAGACAAGCACGCAACAAGTTTCCAATGTTATATAAAAAGAAAAGCATGCAGCTGGTCCTAGGTTAGGCTACCTTAGATGATTGACGAGCACACATAAAGTCCCTAATGTCATATAATCATCATCTCTAGTGAGGTGATAACATCAAATAACTCATCTAAAATGAACCTACCAAAGTATTCTAGATGGAAGATTGACGAATCGTAGAACTGCTCCAGGAAACACTAGTTACTCTCAAAATCAAGACACTCATATTCATTTGCATGTCATCAACACACTACAAGTCTACGTTGTGTGTTGGCCACTACTCCTAATTGTCATTAATAACAGAGTGATGGCCTTTAGTGATGTCTAGGAAATGGCACTAATCAGAGTAATAACTCTCAACCTCAATCTCATAAATGTCAAATTGACATCATGGACCCAGGACATGACCTCGTGATAAGGCCGCTAGGATGAATACTAGCCTATTTAGGGGTTTCTAATCATGCTCTCTACATAGTGGCATGAATCTGATGATGTAGATTCCCAACAAATACTCTCGACTTGGTAAGTCCAAATGAGGGTAATAACTAGTATTCTTGATTCGATGAGTCCTAATAAGAGTAATATCCAGTACTCTAGACTCGATAAGTCATGATGACAACAATAACCCTTAACTCAAAAAATTTAGGAGAGAAAAATAACATAGTAAAGTAAAATTTTGACCACTAGCCCTAAGTGGAAATAATCCTCGACTAATTAGCCTTAGAAAATAAACTCGTAAATACCCAAAATAACTTCCAACTAGTAACCTTTGGAGAGGAATAGACCTCTTGGTTGCTATGCTTTAAAAGAGTCACGTCTATACGATATCAGAAATTCCTAACACCACATTTCAAACAAAAGTGACATTTGCTTTAAATAAATAACAAAAAATATCAGCTCTGGTTTGTCATGCCACCTGATTCTACTCGCTCGTTTTTTCAATGCTTGTAAACTATACTCGCTTGACATGATGATATTCTATAACAACTCCAAATAATAACTAAAGAGATATTACCAAACGTCTCTTACCATTCTGTATTATAGTTCCCTTTATTCAATAATATTCTGGCCATATAGAAGAATATAATCAAACAAGCACCCAAATAATTTATAAAGAGATATATTTATTGGAAACTTATATTACAAATTTTAGAAGCCTTTATATTATTTATAAGTTAAATATATAATTTTTTCCATTAGTTAAAACAAAAATAGGAATTTTAAACCTTATAGTAAATTTCTAAATCTCTTTCCTTATTTAAAAATCATAAAAATCCCTTTTAAAAATCAATTATTATTCCTACTAGTCAATTCATAATATTCAAAAAATTAATTATAATTTTTAAATAATTTTGAAGGACTTAAAATATAACTTTTTATTTAATAAATTGATTCCTTTTATAAAATAATCGATATTCGGATATGACAATCATTTTTTGACAAATAATTTCATATTTGGAGTGCATCTAATTTTTACTTCAATACATCAAATTTGTAAATACAAAACAACACACTAGACTGGAGCAACAAGGCTTCAGGCTTCAGGCTCGGCCAACCGGTCGACCATTTTGCTATAATTATTCAATTGGTTATATCAAACGGTCGCTCTGTTAGGTCGTGACCTAGAGCCAACTTCGCTCCATGCCTTCACCTTCTTCATTGAATCTTCGATGCAATCCATTTTCCCTATAGTTTGATATAATATCAACTTAAATCCCAGAATATACTACTCATATTATCCATCAACAATGTACGCAAGCAAGTTATACATTATTGATTGTGAAAATGAGTGGATGGGTACATTAAAACATAGTACAGAAAACACACAAATCATCACATTCTATAACAAATTCAAGTATAAATCAAACTGGACATAGATTAGTGTGTGACAATACTCACCTTAGCTCTAGTAAACCAAAATTTCAGTTGACTTCACTACATAGCCAAAAGACCTCTTTTCCATTCACTATAAATTGCACTTGACTTCAAGCATGACCAAAATTCCACTTTGAATGCTCCTAGGTATGTAACTTGTTGTTATGATGCTTGTATTTGAATTTCATCAATTTAGGAATTCTATTTGATTTGTTATGAATTTTCAAAGCGGAAGCTAGGGTTTGTTTTGATTTTCAAAAAAAATGGAAGAATGAGTTGTAGAAGGTGAAAATGGGCTATAGGACAAACTATAAAACGTGGAAAGAATGCTCTAGAATCCTTAAGAGAGAAAATGAGCGGGTAATCCTTATTTAGTTAAGGGTTTGGGCTCTTATGCCTCACATTATTCATTCTCTATTTTAATTTCTTCATTCTATTTCACAAAAAATTATTCTACCTTATAAATATAACTCCAAATCTAAAATTAAAATCATACTTACTCAATAAAGGAAATTTTTTAAAGGAAAAACCTAAGACCAGTTTTAGTTTGAAAAACACAGTTTAAAACTTTGTCCGGAGGACACAGAATACTATATATTAATAAAGCATCAGTTAAAAGAAAATGATATATTAAACTAGCATTAGATAAATGGAATGTTAAATTAAACTAGCATTGGATTAACTATACCAGATGAACTAAAATAGCATTCATTTTCATAGTTAAAGAAATATCAAACTAATATATCATTACATATATATAATGTTAACTTCATATGGCATTACACATATATAATACTAAGTTCATATAGCTTTCCTTTTCATAGTTCATATAACACCTGTTTTATCTAATGGTATCTTAATATAGTATTCAGCGTCCTTCATACTAAATTTAAAACTTGCACCCTTCATTCAAATATGTGGCTGAAGTTTTTCCTCACCCGGTTTTCTTGTACTCAATAATATCATTTTCCCAACATTTTGTAATTTTAAAAGAATTATATTTCACAATTTTATCGGTTTTAAATTAATTATCCCAAAATTGCTGTGTTAGACCCATTTTAGTAAAAGTCAATTACTAGCCCTAATAATTAAATAAAAATTTCTCCTTCACTAAATGGATTCCAAAACTCTTTTATTCACTATTATTTAACTTTATAAAATTATCAACCCTTCTTTATTCTCTTTAAAAATCATTTCCACTTTATAAATACTAATACCTCAAAAAGCCTAAAATTATCATTATTAATAATTTATCGCTTTAGAATATTTAATACTAAAATAATTCATTTAATAATCGTTTTATCAAATAACTTCTCCAATTAAATTTTCCAAGCTAACTCATCTTGACTCAAACCTCAACAATAAATATTTTATTATTGAAAATTCCCAAAGTGCTTTATTATTTGAATTCTCAACAAATTTCATCCTCCAAAATCATTTTAAATTAAATATACTACCCTTTAAGTCCACTTAATTATTTAAAACTATATTAGTAATCTTAGTTAATTACTTCTCAACGTCGGGTTGTTGCATTTCTTGTTATTCTTAAGGTGCACGCTTGGATCATGGCTAGACCAAAAAATGTCGTGTCAAAATAGTCGAACCCGTTCAAGATTGTCTATATTAACCATGATTGACTTAAGGAGAAACCAATTTCAGCTTTTCTCATTTTAACACCTCGTATCACATTAGCTTCTCCTAAGTATTTCATTTCAAATTATAAGGATAATAAAGTTTTGGTATCGTTTACCACATCCAAGCTTGTACTAAATATCAACATGTCATGGACACATAATCACATAATTAGGATCGGACATTGTCTAATATACATAGGAACCATAGGTATTCACTATATGTAAAGGATTACTTACTAGGGTCTTATCAAATTTTTCATACCATCATCTAGGAGCATGTTTAAGGCCCTAAAGAGACTTTCTAAATTTGTAAACTTCACTCTCTTAGCTCTATGCTAAGTATCTAATAAGTTGGTGCACCTAAATTCTTCTTCTAAGTTGCTAGTGATGCAGTTTTTACATTCATCTAGTGTACTTCTTGTTGGAATTTTGGAATGGCGATAATAAAGAGCAGTCGATAACAAATTATTATGTTATGGACAAGTCATTGCCTTGAAAGTGGAATTCGACATGACTACAGTGCAATTGATAATGTTGTCTGCTCCTTGAGGCTAACACGATGATCCTTCAAACTTGTGCACTGAAGATTGAATTATTTGGACAATTGTAGAAACCATTGTCCAGGAGATGGTTTTTATAATTAATTTTTGAAGCAAAGGAGATAAAGAAGGTGGATTTATTCACTATATTGTTTCTCAAATGAGAGAGAGAGAAAAAATAATGAGGATGAAAGAGAAAATGAACTATCTCTTTTCTTTGACAAATGAGTTGGTCTAAAAAATAAATAGTAACGATCACCTATTAATGTAAAATACGAAAGATGGAGCAAATTAAAAGACTATGTTTTATTGTACTTATCTAACAATCCCCCACTAACTACAAGAAAACTCAAAGAAAACATATTGGACAATGGAAAATTTTATATGTAAGTACCAGTGCCTTTCAATTGAATTGATACATAAAGAAGTGAGTTACAACTTAATCCAAGTAGTGAACTCTTTATTGAACTACAAAGATTTTGGTTGAGATCTTACAACATGTATTAGACTTTCAATTTCTACAAACTCTGTGATAAATATGACTTTTTAATGGCCATGTGCGCACCTTGGGGTCTCTTGAGTGCTCTATAAAGCTAAAATCTCTCATTGAAGGCGGTCCACCTTTACACCAAGTAAGTGAGTCTATCAAGTGCTCCAATGTAGCACCACCAGTTATAGCTATGGACTCATTAAGATCAAAAAGATCAATCTCAAAACTAAATGAACTTAATTCATCAAGTATGTCTTCAAAGCACCACCAATACTGGCGATGAATTATTAGGCCTGTTAATGGTACGGGTTTTGGCCTGAGCCCGGCCCAAACCCTCCCTATTTATGCGGGTATGGGTTTTGCCTTTTACTACTCAAGCCCGACTCAGGCTCGACCCAGGTCGGGTACGGTTTTATCAAACCCCGGCCCGTTTAGGGCCTGACTCAACTATTAGTTTTTCGTCGTATCAAAACATAAGCGTGTGTTATTTATTTACCATTTTGTTTGTTTACATGTAGATGTGTTTTCATACTTTTGTTATGAGCTTGACTACATCACCGTTCAATTTATATGTTAACATTGTTTATATACAAATTTTAACAAGTTGCAGTTTTAAAATATGGTTTTAACAAAAATATTCTGAGTTAGGTATTCAGTTATTATCCAGCGGGCTTAAAAAGCCCGACGGGTCGGGCTCAGATATTGGGTTGAAATACCCTATGGGTTCGGGCCGGGCTCGGGTTTTAATTATTGTAATTAGACTCGGGTCCGGGTTTTATAATACCCGGACCGAACTCGACCCATTGACAGGCCTATGAATTATATATGAGTAATAAGGCATAACTTCGAGTAAATCAATAAAATCCGTCAAGTGTGAATAAACAGCACCACCAATGCTGGTTATAGATTTGAAAAGAGCAAATAGGCTCAAACTAAGATAAATTTGCATATCCATCAAGTGCGTCTCAAAAACACACCAATACTGGTTATGGAATATATAAAAGAAAATAAGCTCAATATCAAAAAGTGGAATCCATCAAATGCTTCTTAAAAGCATCTCCAAAGTCTAGTTATGGATTACATAAAAGTAAAGAAGCTTAAAATTATATCAAATAGCAAAATCATCAAGTGTGTCTCAAAAGCACCATCAAAAATTGGTTATGGAATATATATATATATAAGTAAAGAAGATCAAACTCGTATCAAATGGTAGAATCCATCAAGTGCATCTCAAAAACACCACCAGAAAAAAGTTTAAGGGTTATATAAAAACAAAGAAGCTCGAACTCATATCAAATAGAAGAATCCATCAAGTACGTCTCAAAAGCACCACCAAAAACTAGTTATGGATTGTATAGAAACAAAGAAGCTCGAACTCATATCAAATAGAAGATCAAGTGCGTCTCAAAAGCACCATCAAAAAATGGTTATGTATTATATAATAGTAAAGAAGCTTAAAATCATATCAAACAGAATAACTTATCAAGTGCATCTCAAAAACACCGCCAAAAACTAGTTATGGAATATATAAAAGGAAAGAAGCTAAAACTCATATCAAATAGAATAATTCATCAACTGTATTTCAAAAGCACCACCAAAACTGTTTATGGATTACATTAAACAAAGAAACTCAAATTCATATCAAGTAGAAGAATCCATTAAGTGGGTCTTAGGAGCACAATCAAAAAATGGTTGTGTATTATATAATAGAAAAGAAGCTTAAAATCATATCAAATAGAAAAATCTATCAAGTGCATCTCAAAGGTATAAATCAAGAATTTGGGGATTTATCACTATATATTCATCACAAATATTGTATATAAAGTTACTTCACAATTCAAACAACAAGCCCAAATTTAATTTTCTTGTAGCCAAATTATCATTTTTCGATCATAATTTATTACCTTTGCATATATATAAAATTATCAATCCATATAGATATCAAAAGGCTCAAATGAACTTGTGACCAACCAAGCACACAAACAATTAGTAATTTAGATGAATTTAAGTTGAAGTACTCAGCAAATTTACTCACGGTTTGAACTTTCCTTCTCTAAAGGTCTTATCACCAAACAATACCTTAATAGTCCAATCTCTACTCTAAAAACCTAAATAGTCTAACAATCATGAATGATGCTGAATTTCACATTCAAATTGTTGGAATTTTGGGATGGCAATAATAAAGAGCAATCGATAAAACATTGTTATGCCATTGACAAGGTATTGCCTTGAAAGAAAATTTTGACATGATCATGGTGCAATCGATAATGTTATCCACTTCCCATGGTTAAAAAACGATTATTTAAACTTGTGCACTTAAGGTTGAAAGATTTGGAGAATTGTATAAACCATTATCTAGGAGACGATTTTGTTTTTAGGGAATTTTTGCAGGGAATGAGATGAAGAAGGTGGATTTATTTACTGCATTGTTTCTTAAATGAGAGAGAAGAAATAATGGTGATGAAGGAGAAAAAATGAACTATCTCTTTCCTTTTTCTTTTTCTTTGACGAGTGAGTTTGTCTTAATAATAAATATTAAACAAATAGTAATGGTCTCCATTAATGCAAAATACAAAAGGTAGGACATATTAAAAGATTAAGTTTTATTGTAGTTATCTAAAACTATTAGATTATGACCAACAACCAAGGCAACTGAAGTTCTAATAGCACCTACCTTGGCCATAAGGGATTAATGTCAAAATAATCAATGTCTTCCTTTTTGTATAGCCAACGACTACTGAGCTTAGGTTTAAACTTATCTACAAAATCATCAATTCTTAATTTCTTTCGAAAGATTCTCTTAATCCTAATTGGTTTACAATCTTTAGGTAAGTCAACAAACTCCCAATCTTAGACATTATAAAATCAAGTTCTCTGTTAATAGCTTCTTTTCAAGCATTACCATCTTTGAAGTAAATTGCCTCTACATATATTTTAGGATATCCATAATCAGATGAACAAAATCAATAGTATCATTAATCTTTTCAATGTTTGAGTTTTCTACCGAAAAGGAAATAGTAAAGACTAGTCCAAATCTATGCTTTATGCATTGCCTTTTGATTCCTTTTAAGTTCATTATTAGATTCATTCGCAATAGGTGAAGGAGTACGGAAGGACAATGGCACATCGGTAGTAATAAAAGACCCAAAAGTGCTTTCATTATTACAATTCTTTAATTCAAAGAATTTAGTACCTTTTGATTCACAAATAGAATGATTACTTACACGAATCTATACAACACTGTTAGAAATATAGCAAATGGACACGCAGTCAAATGTCTTAGGTCCAATGTTAGTATTTCAAAAGTCTGTAAGGCTCACTTTGGCTAAACACCCCCATACTTCCAAAACTTTCAGGTTTGAAGGAAAACCATTTCACCATACAAAAGGGGTGTCCATGGATTTTCTAGCCTTTTATAAGGAACCATATCATATATATAACAAGTGGACAAAACAGCTTAACCTCATATATTATTAGTCACACTAAAACTTAAAAGCACTACAATCATCATATTCTTAAGAGTTCTATTTTTCTAAGCTACTCCATTTTATCGGGACATGTAAGGAGCACCTTTCATTTTGGATGCTTTACAAGAGCACTGTAATATAGTAGTTGACAAGAGCGTTGTAATGGGAAGGGCTTCGCATAGGCTAGAAAATGATGACATTTACGGGCGTGTAAGGAGCACCTATCAACTACTCTATTATAGTGCTACTTTCCTATTAGGAGTTATGACATTTTGTGATAAGAACCAATAGGTATTGAAATTATACAAAAGAAGGGTATATGGAAGGGATATGATCAGATCATCTATCACTAATTTATATATCCATATGTTCACTAACATATCCAAGTCATTAATTTGTACAAGATCAAATAGATATGGTATGGTAGGTGATCGTTAATGATTTGATCTTTATAATCAATGCAGGAGATGATGTTAACACATAGGAACATGGAAAATTGGGGATGGAGGATTCAAACTCGAAGGGATACGAAGTTAGAAATCTTGGGAAACAGATATTTTTAAATTTACAAAAAATCATCAAGGTAGTGAAGCTTGACCCAAAAACCTCTTTTGTAATCATTGCAAGCAAAGGAACCTATGTCCTATTTATGTAAATAATGGTGGAAATTAGAACCATAAGATCGAATCTGAATGCAATGACGTCCAGATTGGTTTTATTAGATTAGAACTATACGTATTAAAATGTAGAACTAATCCGATTCGATCTACGATTCAGTTTGAGTCTAGATGGTTCAACTTTGGTTGGGGTATAATACTACTAAAAGCATACCTTTTTATGTTTTTTGATCAAACTTTGAAGTCGGTACGAGTCAAGTTAAATTGGATTTTTATTTGATTTTTTACTCAAACCAAACCTAAGATCAATCAGTTTTGGGGTATGACACAATTTTGTTTTTTTATTAGATTAATCCGATTATAATTTGCATGTCTCAGTTCAATTGTTGGGCTTACATGTACATTACTGAGATGTAGGGCAATTTTCACAATAATGTTAACATATTTGACCCACATTATATTACTTGGTACTTGTAATACACATTACTCAATATCTAGTCCAAACAAAGATAAATTGTTGTATGTTTCCTCAATCCGTCGACATTTGTAATGGTCATATTTTCAATAAAATGAATATTTTAGAAAGAATATAATCTCATTATGGAATAGATTTTGAAAACTCTTTTGATAATTTCATTCTTGGTCTTCATTTCTCATTATTTATGCTAACATTTTTAGGGTTGTCTCATGTGTGGCAGATGGGAACGATGTTTGGAATTGGAATAGTCTTACATCGCTAAATAACTTAAAGAAATTGAGTATAAATATGGGTTGGTAGACACGTAACATTGGGAATCCTTTTGTTACAATAAAGTGTGTGTCAACTCATATGTGTATGCCACATGCTGGAGGTGGGGAGCTTGGTCCAACCACCGTTACACAATAAGTGATATTAAAGCCGAAGTTTGCGAACTAGGTCATGCAAACAAAACATTGCTCTCAAAATTAAAGTACTCCAAGGGGATGCGAGTCAACGGGAAGATTGTTAGGGTTCTCTTGCATGTGGCAAATAGGAACGACGGTTTGGAATTAAAATAGTCCCACATTGCTAAATAACTTGGAGAAGCAGTGTATAAATATAGGTTGGTAGACACATAATATTGGGGGTTCCTTTTGTGACGATAAAGTGTGTGTCAACTCATATGTGTATGCCATGTGCTAGAGATCGGGAGCTTGGTCCAACCGCCATTACATAACAAACAAAATTTTAGCTTTTCTATAATAATAAAACAACATAAAATTCATGATTAAAATAAAGATATAAGATTAGTAAGTTGGAATAAAGAAACAACATTGCTTGCTTACATCAATACTTAACATAAATAAAGATAAGACATCCCTAAACTATTATTTAAGCTTATTTTTTATGAACTCGTCATTTTATAACCTTAAAAATTGTTGTTACTCTTCATCCGTGTTACAAGTACCCATGAACATGATTTAATCTTTCTCTCTTTGGATCTAAATGTTAAGTGGATTCTTCAACATTTCTCTCTATGTTTCAAGTACAACCTATTTTCTTCCATAATTTAAGTATATCTTTCTCATGCCTCACTATTTAATGTATTCACTCTAGAGTGAGAATTTTGTTTCTTCTAAGCATATCTCACCTATAGAGCTTTAACAACCTCATCATTGCTTTTAGTAATAAAATCAACACACATACACGCATAAATATATATATATAGAGAGAGACTTTCTTGAGATTCTCTAGGCTAGAAGTGAACCATGTTTATTTTTTTAGTTTGTTTTGCTTTAATTTGTGCCATTGTTGCTTTTTATTCCCTGTATCCTATTTGTAGTTAAATATTTTTCCATTTTGCTTGTTAACTTAATAAATTCTAACAATGCTTGAATTTGTAAAAATGATGTTTCATACCATTTTGATGGATGTGATCTTTCGTAAACATACTATTTGTGTTGGATCTCTATAAGATAAATTAAACATCTGAATACATATAAGGTTTATATATCCTGTGTATATGTTTATTGACAAGTACACATACTAAATTGTATTCACCTCTCATGCCACTAGGGTTTGTTTGTCTAAGCATGCACATTTATGATTCTTGGCGATGTTTTTGTTGATTAACTTATCCCAAAAGATTATTTATTGAGGAAAATTAGTGCTTCTTATGAAGGTGCTTAGCATTTAAATTAAATGTGATCTTTAACTAAAAAGTTCTTCATTTTGTTCGTTTCACGGGTATAATATAGTGAAAAATGAATTCAAGTATAGCAATGATCTTAAGCTTCCTTGTTGTTGATGCCAAGAATGGATCAATGCCTAAGAATGACTTGTAGGGAACCTGTGAGACCTAGATCTAGCAGATAACAATAGAAATCAAAGAAAAATAATAGGGACACAAAAGATTTTTATAGTGGTTCGGCAATCTCTGGCCTACGTCCACTTTATAGTTTTATTGATTATGGATCTGAGAGAGTTTGTATGAGTTTACACAAAGTAGAGTCACAAGTACAAGAGGTTGACAAGTTCTAAGGCCTAGAACTGCCAAGAGTAGCTGCCTTGGTGACTATTGTGAGGGAGGAATATGGTGAAGCGTAGTGGAATACCAGATCTAGGGTAAAGAGAAAAGATCTGGGAGAAGATCCTGTTTTGGCTGCATCATGGTTTGTATTTATAGGGAAACAGAGGTACTGGGTCAGAAGCCTGCTTGCACCGAGGTCTGGGAGGGAGCCCGAAATTGTACAAGTAAAATTGGAGGCACATGAGTTAAAACTATAACTCGGTACCGACCTAACACAACTTGGTACCGACTTATAAATACTGGTGCAAGTTGAATTAATTTACTTGCATTGCTCTCCTTTCTTCAGTTTAATGGAATTCAAGCTCTTTTATATCGACTTTGGGTTGATTCCAATGATGTTTTCAGTATCGCTTAAGATATCCTGCTTTTTCAATTTCCTTCTCATCAATCTTAGAATTGGTCATCCAAACTCTAGTAAAACGACTTGATCATGAGTAGTTGGAGTGGTATATAAGAAGTATGGGGTTTGGGAAGTGAAACAAAGAGGAATGATATGTCGGTACAAACCTATGTAACTCGGTACCGAGTTATTTCCTTGGTTCCAATCCATCTGAAACTTCTTTGAGTTATTTCTCTAGCTCATCTAAGTGTACCCAAAGTTTTCGAGTCGTTTCGTCTTCGTCTTGACGTTCTAACTTCCATTGACTTTTGCTTGGTTAAAACCCCGTTTAGCATTTTCCTCCAAGAGTATGCTTTTTTTGAAAACAAAGCATGCTCTTGATCGAGACAAGTTCTATACTGCTATCCTATAAATTTCAGTTGATCGTTCAAGTGTCGTCCCGAGACATTGCTTTCACTTGGTTGATTTTCCTTTAATTCTTTGGCTTTTTTATAATTGGAATTCCATTCTCCTACATTAGGGAGGTGATCTGCATTCCGAAGACCACTTCATGCGTTAGTTAGCATATCATTTCTCTGTCATGCTTTTGGGATGATATAGGGGAAGAAAATAAACTCGGCACCATGTTAGTTAACTCCGTACCAAGTTAAAACCCTTCACCCTGACCCTATAAGTTTGAACACTTAGAAAAATTTTAGTCACTTTTCATTTGCCTTCAATTTGAACTTGAGCTTCTTCGCCTTCCCTGAGTTTTCAACAGCCGACCCAAACCAACACTCACCTCCGACTAACTTCGCCACCGAACTACTCCAGCTCCGTCGCCACTCAACCTCCCGACCTACTTCGCCGCTAGTTGCTTTCACTTCCTTGCCAGATTTTCCACCTAGAGAACTCAACCTGGAGTTTCATGAAATCCTAGCACCGATCTAACCTTGCACGATTTTAGGTTGGCAATTGTCGATGTCATGATGATGGAGATGGTGGTTTGGTCGATTGCGATTGAAAGGAGACGGTTGAAACTTTGGGTGTGCCTGGCCGATGCTGAATGTGAGTTTTGCCTCGATCAAGCACATGCAATTTTGGAGACAAGTCTTGTTTTCCAGATTCAGCTATCTTTTTCCAAAATTCGGCTAAGTCTCGACCATCGCTTGAGTTCTAGTACGATAGCTTGTTCCAAGGTCAGTCATATTGGATGATTCCATTACTTTGTTTTTTTCCATTTCTGCACTTCCAATGATCCTGAAAAGAAAAGCTTTCCTCATTTATTCGGGCAGTGGCTCTCTTATCGATTAATCATTAATGATGGGTAAGTCACAAGAATATTATTTCACAGTATGACGTGACTTATTTTTCTAGTACGAGTGAGCTATCTACACAGGATGGTCCATTTGTGGTATACGGGATACTGGATTTACACTACGCTTACCCCAGTCAATGCTCAAAATTCGAATGGTGAACACAGTCGACTTCCCTTGGATTCTGAGCGTTGATCACACGGGAACAATGTTCAAAATAAAACATACCTGACTATGTTGAATGCCAAGTTTGACTACTTAGAATGATTTGCCGGTCACCTTGTCTTAAGCCTGGCGAAGGAACATCCATTCCTCCTAAAGCTGGATCTTCTACAGCCTCTGCTTTGCCATCCATCCCTGTCAGGCTAAGCCAACCCGTAAATTTTAAATTATGTGGCCCATTAGTTCTAGTTGAGCTAGTAGTTGGTCAGCTACCGTCTGGTCTGAGAATCTTGAATAATCCGCTAGAGCAAGTGTCCTCAATTCTATCTGCAAGGTAGCTTTTAAATATATGTCTCCAACATGGGATCCCTAAGGACAATGTTCATCTATCGACAAGGGCTGAATTTGCACACAATCCCCTACCGGAATTTACAACATGCAATTGGTACATGTGCTTAGGCGGTGTCATCCCGCCATTCAATCCTTTCCCCGTAATGGTGATACAAGAACTCGGACTAGCTCTATTCTAAGTTCATCCCAATAGGTATTCCCTTCTGAGGTCGCTTTATGTTCTCTTCATGGGTCGATAAAACTGACCCCTAAGGTTCAATGAGCTCACATATTTGCTTCAATTCAACAGAAGGAAGGACTCGCCATCCTATTTGATAATCGAAGCCTTGAGGGGATGCAAAGTTATTGAAAATCTCCATAACAAATGTTCTTACTTCAAGAATGAATATTTCTCTGTGTGATACCTGCACGGTTTCAACCAGTTTTGGATATCTAGATGTACGCCTCTTTTTCCTTGCTCCTCCCATGATAGAATTTCTATGTTTCTAAGTTGATATGTGTTTCCTCGTAAGCATCCTGGCTCGAGACAATAGCGATGAATACGAGAGAACACATAACGCTCTAAGTGTAACTAGACCTAATCATCGAACCATTGCATTCCTTCTAACAAATGACAACTATGACGGTGTGGTCTACTTCACCATGATAGATTTTCTATTGCTGAGTCTCCAATGCAAAGCGGCTCCAGGGCTCATATCCATTCTTCTACTTTCACTCGTATCACCGACGAGAATGTTAAGGGGAAGTTGTGGGTTCTTCCAACACATTACATGTAGAGGAGCCCATAATAAGAGTGTTTATAGGGCATGTCGAAGCTGACGTTCCAAGCGCCAGAGATAAAGACGGGAGGATGTCTTCAATCCCAGAAGAAGATGAGGGATTGACAAGGAGAGAAGGAAAAGAAGTGGTTAAGGAAGAAGAGGGTGTCGGTGATAGCGATAGTGACTATCACTCTAGCGGAGAAAGGGACAAATTGTTTGGTGAATTGCCCAGCTTTGAATCTCGTCTCCCCAACTTTCCCCATTTGGAGCACATGGTCGTTGAAACTTCTGAGGCAGTTGGGGACCAAGTTATGATGCCTTCAGGGAAGGATACAACTTAATTTCTCCCTCTCCGCGATGTTTTCGTAGGCTTGAGTGATATCGATTAAATGAACTTCACCTTTAGTAACATTCTGAGGGATGCTAGTTCAGAATTCACTCTTTCATCGGGGGCTCTGTAAGCGAAGGTAGAGAGGCCCCCACTTTAATTCCCTGCCAATATGGTTGGTAGAGTACTTATGGGGTTATCGGCACCATACACTTCACTAGAATCATAGACACTCATTCTTGCATTGAATCTTACTTCGTAGTTTCAACATTAATACCGTTTTATTCCTCGTTTCAGGTTCCATGGGCCGTGGTTATTACGAGAAGTTCTCCCGCCATGCCAGTGCACATAGAGGCCAAACTCTGGATCTCAATCTACCTCGTCACGATAAGTCTAAGGAAGAGAGGTGAAGGAGGATAGACTGTGAGTACGATGAAGCTTGCAAGGCCAATAAGGAGATGGATAGCGAGAGGGAGAAGGAACGAAGAAAGAGGGAAGCTGATATTGAGCTGTCTTGCGACCGTGCGAAGCACCCATGAGATTCCTCATAACACCGTGGGCTTATTTTTGCTGATGTTCCACCTCATACACAGGCTAAGATCTCTTCAACTCAACAAATTCCAGCCTCCTAAGCTATGATTACAACTACCCTACATGCTTCTAAAGGAGCTTCCATTGCAAAGTTCTCTCTCCCGGGCGGTACATCTCTTCTGCAAGCTGCATTTCCATATCTCTTTCTACATGGGGTGAAGTGTTACCAGGATATTAAGGACATCTTGAGGGAAGTCGCCCTGAAATGCCTCCAGGCTATTCAAGAAGATATAGAGCTGGGTACGATGTAAGCATTTATGCAAGGCCCTTTTCGATGTAAATCGAATTAATTACACCCAAATCCAATCGTTCAAAATGGAGAAAGCCGACTGTGATATAATGATTATGGAGAGAGAGAATGATTTGATTGAAGTCAGCAGAGATAGGGACCTTGCTCTGAAGTAGAAGGAAAGCACAGACAAGATGATGGAAGAGTTAAAGCTCGCCTACGACCGTGCCAAAATCGCGATGAGGAATGAGCTAAAAGCTTCTCATGTTGAGAGTTCGGAGTTCTAGAAACAAGCGAAGGAGAAGGCACATGTGCTTATCCAAAAAGATGAGATCATTAAAGCCAACGACCGGACTATTTCAGAACAAGTAGCCAAACTTGATAGACTCCACAAGGATGTCAAAAAACTCATCAAAGAGAAAGAGCAGCTGTCCACCGACAAGGATGCCATCGGCCATAAACTTAAAATTTCTTAGCACGACCTCGAAGAGCTTCAATATGAGAAGTCCAAGATCATGGACGAGCTTGATGCCAACATGTTGTACTTCTACACTAATGTAGACATGTTTAAAAATTTGAGATGGCTGGGAAATCATTATTCCAAGGCATTTGCTGGCACTTGGGAGGAAGTGCTTTGCACGACTGCGCAAGCCAGAGATAATCGCTCTGAAGAAGAACCGATGGCTGCTTATCTCGAAGCTGAAGATATTAAATCCCTTTCCATTGGTAAGGCTATCGTAGCTAAAGATGCTGCTGATGCTGCTAAAGCTCACACTGGCTCGAGCTCTTCGGGTCAAGGTGGAACGTCTACTTCTAAATCTCAAGAGCCGGCAATGATTATTCCTGCATCCTCAGGAGTTAGCTTCATAGCTACCCACGTTCTTCCAGCTTCTTTAATGGGCACCCTCCACGATCTATATATTCCTCCTATTATGGTCCAGCCTAGGGAGCTTGGAACTAAAGAAGGGGAATTTATCATATCTCGTCGGGGTTCCGCTGCAGATAAATCTCTCGTTTCTCCAGTCTTTGAGAAGCTTCAGTTCTCATGAGAAATTGTAACTAATCTTTACCAATCTGTATGTCAACTTGTAGGTCAAACACATTTGCCTCCTCCACCTCCATTTATGCAAAGTTCAAGAACTGAAGTCGTCTTTACTGCGTTAACCATCGTCTCTGTAGGGCTTATTGGATTCGTTCCCGTTTCTAGTTCCGACTCGGGTCTTGACTTTGAAATGACTGTCGCTTTAGAGAGCCTGGAGGACATTTCTATCTCTCAAGAGGAGGATGTTTTCATCACAGGTGCTTCCGACATTACCGAGCATGAAATTATGGCTGAGAAGTTGAGGAAGGAAATGAAGAAAATTCAAGTGAAGAAAGAGCCTGGGACCACCAAGCCTGCATCTTCAAAACTGACAAGTCCCTAGTAAAAGGTTCCCACATTCAAGACCAGGGTGCCAAAACACGCCGATGACCTTCTCATCAAGTCTAGGGAGCCTGATTCTATTGTTAGTGAAGATTCCACTCATTTAGAAGGCCAGACTCCTCCTGAGAAGGAGAGCAAAGAGAGGCAGAAGCTCTAAATCTGTTCGGGTAGAAATGGTAAAGGTAGCCGGAGTGGTAAGAAGGGGAAGACTCGGTAGTGTGTATGTGCTAGCTGAGCGTTTTGTTTTTCGTGGTTGTGATTGTCGAGTCTTCCTTTTGCTTTAAGCAGGCTGAGATTGTGCGGGTATGACCCCCGCTATTTGTCTCTACATAAAAAGATTATTAGTAATGAAAGATTAGCTTTTCCTTTGTAATCTCTCTTTTGCGTACTTTTCTGCATTTTATGTATTGTGCCTATTTATGTATGTCTATTTGTGTATATACCATGATTGCTTATACTACAATTTCCTATATTATATACTTCTGTTTCTGTGCAATATGTTTATTTATCATAACTCTATGCATGTAAATAATATTCCTGCAATTACTTTAGTATATTATGTTGCTTAGCTCTATTTTTGACTACCATAATACTCTATTTGGCACAATAGGTCTTGCAATTTTAGCCAACTCTGGGGCTATTCCTGTTCGGGTTCAGCCGAGTTCTTTTCGACCAAGTGTCAGTGGATATGCCCTTATAAGCATGGCTGAATGTTAAAATTTAGGCATCAACGAGAGACCAAATGCCTTGAGCAATTCGTTTAACTGCCTCCAATCTAGTTTGCATGGTGGTTCTTATCTCCGGGAGCTAGCGACTTTGCTACTTGATTACAAGCATTATATTTTTGATGCCACCGATTCCTTGGTTGCATTTGAATTCTTCCAAGTTGACATCATCAGCTAATGTCATTTTGTATGTATGTATCAGAAAGATGTGTCATCATCATCTTTCATTATAAAAATACTTCCAAGTTCAGTGTTGAGATCTCGGTTGTGCACCAGTTTCTAACTCCAGAAAGCTATACACGAACGGCTCAACTCTGTGGATTTTTCCTTGATGTTGCCTATCTCCGAGCTTTAGGTAATTCCTTTTGTTATCTCCTAAGGCAACATCAAATTCCAAGAGATTTGAGTCAATTTTCCTGTTGACTTGGTAGTTTGGGACTTCTTGGCATTATCGGGGCAATGCCTTTTCATAAGATGCAGGAGTTGATTTTCCCGTCGATTCTTAGAAGGCAGAGATTGATTTTCCCGTCGATCAGGCAGTTTGAGTAGATTTTCCCAGTCGACTCGGCAGTTTTGGGTCTTCCCAACATTGCCTGAGCAAAGCTGGTTCTCAAAAGGCAGGGATCGATGTTTACCGTCGACACGGTGGTTAGAGTGGATTTTCCCCATTAACTCGGCAGTTTTGGGCCTTCTCGATATTGCTAGTCTTAGGGCAATACTAGTTCTTAAAAGGTGTGGGATCGATATGACCCGTCGATCCGATGGTTTAGACCTTCCTAACGTTGCCAATCTTTGGACAACATCGGTTCTTAGAAGGTTAGGTATTTATATGACCCATTGATCCAGGAGTTTAAACCCTCCTGACGTTGCCAGTCTTAAGAAAACGCTAGTTCTCAAATGGAAGGGGTCGATGTGACCATCGACCCGATGGTTTTGATCTTCCCGACGTTGCCAGTCTTGGGGCTATGCGGATTTTCAAATAGTTGGGGATCGATATGACTCGTCGATCCGGCGGTTTAGATCTTCTCGATGTTGCCAATCTGGGGACAATGCCAGCTCTTAAAAGGTTTGGATCAATACGACCCATCGATCCGGCTGTTTATACCATCCCAACATTGTCGCTCTTGGGATAACGTCAGTTCTTAGAAGATTGGAGATCGATATGACCCGTCGATCCGACAGTTTAGACTATCTCGACGTTGCCAATCTTGGGATGATACTAGTTCTTAGAAAGTTGGGAATCGGTGTGACTAATCAATCTGACGGTTAGTGAATCTATACTCGCCGTCCACCATTCGAGGGCAGAGGAGTGTTTTCTCGACTGTGATGTTGGTTGTGCAACACAAGGGTTTTGCTTGTAAGGACATGGTTCCATTGGTTTAAGAAGCAAAATTTATTAATGAGTAGAAGAAATTGCAAGTCCTACCTATTTACAATGCCCCAGTGTCCCTAGGAGGCTTATTTGCATAAGGAAATTAGATAAGGATGAATGAATCAGTATTGTTTTAGGTTGCTACTTCATTCCTAGGTGACCGGCTAGCTTAAAGGTATTTGATGACCAGTCTTTCATCAGCTCCCCTGGATCCCTCTCCGCTGGGTCCAAGTAATTTCCCTTAAGCAAGTAGACCTTGGGGTCTTGTAGTTTCTCCGTCATTCTGCAGTTCTCTAACATACTGTTGGAGCTTGTTTTTCCTTATCAGGTTCTCAACAAAATTTCTCATAATTTCTCAAATGTCGGCATTTATTAGTGTTATGCCCATGGGTTTTGTCGAAGCGATAGTACATCCCAGAACATTTATCTTGCTCTGTCGTTTCCCGCTTTGGCTGCTTCTTATATTTCTCGGTTCCTTGAGTGACAAGATTTATATTCTTCGATGTGTCATTCAAGGGTGTGTAATCTTCTAATCCGAAATTCATCGAACGTTTTGCATTTGCATCATGCCTGTTACTAGAGTTTTGACTTCTTTTCTTCTGATTACCAGAGTTTCCAGCATTTACTGCGATGTTGCTCTAGATTAATTCCTTCGGCTATTCATCACCAACCTTTCTTTTGACCAATCCTGCTTCTTCCAACCGCAGGAACTGGTTCGACTTTCGACGAAATTCTTCCATGGTAGTGGGTTGCTTCATTTTTAACCATTTATCTAAATCCATATTCGAATGAATGCCTCGGACCAAGGCCATAAATACAAGATCCTCCTTCGAATTGCTAACTTCCATCACAGCGATGTCAAATCGGTTCAAGAAAGCTTTCAAAGACTCCTTGAGTCCTTGAGATAAGATGGATATGGACATCACATCCTTTGGCCAGGCAGTATGGAGGAACTGCTTTAAGAACTTCTTAGTCAATTCATTAAAGGTAAATATGGACTTCGGTGTCAGTCTAGCGAACCACATAGAAGCGACTCCTAAGAAAATGGAAAAACATTTACAACAAACAACCGCAGCTCTTGCTCCATCAATATGCCATTCGTACTTGAGTAAGTATTGCCTGGGATCAACGGTTCTGTTGTATGATGAAATCGTTGGCATCATGAATTTCCTAGGGTATCCCCTCTCAAAATATTTTTCATGAACGGAGTTCTACTTGGTGTAGAACACCAATCATCTATCTTCCTATTTATTCTTTCTTTGACCTACCACTTAACCATATCAACTATGTATTCCTCGCTAGCACGGTATTCTGTAGGGTGACTATCAGGGGCTGCACCAAGTGTTTGAATCTGCAAATAGTCTTGGTTTTTCGGTTGGCATGTAGGTTCTCTAGTCTTTGGGAGAACCACTCCTATAGTATCCTGTTGCCGTAGGGTTTGTTCAACTGGGGCTGCTTGAACTCCAGTAGCATTTCCTCCAGCTCTTGGTTTAAAACCATCATCAGATCGTCATCAGATTCAGAACCCACCATTACATCGTCCTCCTGTACATTGTTCTCCCCAAGATTTGAGTCAGTACTAAGAGGAAACCTCTCGGTACCGGTTGGTCTCTTTATGGGAAGAGGCTCCTATTTCCTCCTGCAATAATTCCTCCAACTATAGCAGTTACCTCCTTTTGTTTTTGCTTTCCATCCTTTCTATTTTGGCTAGAAACTGAAGATTTCTCTTCTACAATAGGTGAATTTTCTCTTCTAACTCTCATTGCCACTAGCAGCTAGAAGGTTAACAACGCGTCCATCTTATTCAGGAGAGCTTTCTAGATATCCACCATCTTCTGGTTAAGTTCATGGAATCATCTTATTAAGCACTCCTCTGGTAATAACTTCCTATTGAGTAGAGGATTCTGGTTTTGCATTTCCATTATTAACTTCTATTTGGTGAGTGTTTCCTTCATCGCCATTAACCACCGCTCATGTGGATCTTTCGAAAGCAAATTTTCCTTTTCTGGGTGCCATTGATCTCCAATAGAAAGTTGTCAAACTTCTTAAAGATAGTATTCTGGATTTAACTACTAGATCTCTCCAAATTCATAATAGCAAGCCAGATCTAACCCTTAAGTTCAATTCTCAGTGAAAGCACCAAAATTTTGATGCCAAAAATGGATCAACACCCAAGAATAAGTTGCAGGGAACCCGTGAGACCTAAATCTAGCAGATAACAATAGAAATCAAAGAAAAACGGTAGGGAGACACAAGATTTTATAGTGGTTCAACAATCTCTGGCCTACGTCCACTTTATAGTTTTATTGATTATGAATTTGAAAGAGTTTATATGAGATTACAGAGAATTACAGTCACAAGTACAAGAAGTTGACAAGTTCTAAGACCTAGAACTGCTAAGAGTAGCTGCCTTAGTGATTAATGAGGGTTGAAAATGGTGAAGAGCAATGGAATCCCAGATCCATAGTGAAAAGAAAAGATCAGGAAGAAGATCATGTTTTGGTTGCGCTATAGTTTGTATTTATAGCGAACCAGAGGTACTGGGTCAGAAGCCTGCTTGCACTGAGGTACAGGAGAGAGCCCAAAATTGTACAAGTGAAATTGGAGGCATATAAGTTACCATAACTCGGTACCGACTTATAGATTTTGGTGCAAGTTGAACTACTATACTTGCATTGCTCTTCTACGTTCTGTCCAATGGGTTTCAAGCTCTTTTATATCGACTCTGGGTCGATTCCAGTGATCTTTTCAATATCACTTAAGTTATCATACTTTCCCCATTTCCTTCTTATCAACCTTGGAACTGGTCATCCAAACTCTGGGAAAATGACTTAATCACGAGTAGTTGGAGTGGTATGTAATTATGGAGTTTGGGAAGTGAAACGAAGAGGAATGATAGGACAGTACCGACCTATGTAACTCGGTCTGAGTTATCTCCTTGGCTCCAATCCATTTGAAACTTCTCCGAGTTGTTTCTCTAGCTCATCTAAGTGTACCCCCGAGTTTCTGAGTCGTTTCATCTTCATCTTGACGTTCTAACTTCCATTGACTTCTACTTGGTTAAAAACCCAATTAACACTTGCGTCCATGAATTTTTAGTGTATCGAGTATAATTTTTGTTAAAGATCAAATTTTCAAAGGTGGAATATTGGGTATTTGGCTCTAAGTTAGAATTTTTTTGTAATGTTATGTATTTTTTAGTGATCGATTGAGATATAATGAAGATGGTATTTGTTGTGTGAATTGTATGTTGATTATGGTAGTTTGTAGAGGGAAATAAAGGACATGATCATTAACTAGCCATTGGGGAAAGTAGTTATTGATGAGAGTTTGTTAAATATGCGTACAACATATAAATGTGTTTTTAATCAAGGTCGGTCCTAAGAGTTCTGCTACCTAAATCTAGTTTCGAGTCAAGGTCCTATTACAAATACTAACCAGACTAGAAAAATAAAAGCATTGAAAGAGTTTATATTGACGATCAATAATAAATGAAGTAACATTTTGTGTAACAGCGGTCGGACCAAGCTTTCAATCTATAGCAAGTGGCGTATGCATATGAGTTGGTACACATTTTGTTGTAACAAAAGAAATCCCCATGTTACGTGCCCATTAATCCTTTTTTATACACTGCTTCTCCAAGTTATTTACTGATGTGAGACTATTCTAATTCCAAACCATCGTTCCTTCTTTCCATATGTGAGAACCCTAACATAACAAAATGAAACAACTATCTTTTCAACAGTACTTCAAGTCGTGTAACTGTGTGTAACGACCATAATTTTAATTAACATTATTTAGCACATTTAATTGGGTAAATTAAATAAAATAATGTTAAATGATAAGGATATTGAGATTTAGCAATTAATGTGGTCGAGCCTAATTAATAGAATCAATAAGAATATTAATAAGTAGGAGGATACATTAGGAGGGAAAAATAGGAAAAAAGCACATTTTCTTATCACAAAGCCTCACTCTCTCATTTCCTCCCTCACTTTCATTCACTTCATCATAAACAAATTAAAGGAAAAGCTAGCCAGCCATTAACAAAGCATTCAAATAGAAGATAAGCTAGGAAAAGGATCAAAGCTTAGGGGAATCAAATCAACAATACAAATCTCAACCTTTTTAATCAATACAAGGTGAATAATAGACACATCTCACGTTTTCAGTATTAATTTCGGTTTTGATCATAAATTCGATATCTCAACCTTTTTAATCAATACAAGGTGAATAATAAATGCATCTCATGTTTTAAGTATTAATTTCGGTTTTGATCATAAATTCGATTCTTTAGATGTTATTATGCTATGTTTTGATTATGAGATGATTATATGCTTGATTGATAATAATAGGATATATTATGAAATTATTTAAGAGGTTCTAAGAGTGAAAACCTAATTTTTATGACCCAAAAAATCTAAAATTTTGATATGAGGTGTAGAATATTATTTTAGAAGCGGGTCTCGAAGTTCATAATTTTCCAATAATGTGTGAATATTTTATGATTTTCTCAAGGGAAGAAAATGGTTTATTTCGGCTTTTAATTATTAAAAAATGATTAAATAAAGTTTTTGGTCCCGAAATTTTTATATGTTAAAGAAAATGATAAATTTGATTTATGGTGATTTTTGGGGATTTTTCGCAAGTGTTTAAGAATGATTAATAAATTATTTAAGCTAGAAAGGCTTATTAAATGATATATTGGGATATTAATATAAAGGGCTATTTTGCAAAATGATTTAGTAACGATAATTTTGGTATTCGGCGGTTTTCTAGAAAAGAAAATGATAAAGATTTTAATTAACCAACGAGAATTTGACAAACAATTGGAGTAGGTGAGAAGAAATTACTTTTATTGGCAATAAAATAGTTTTCTTGCTAACTATGATTCGACCACTTCGACTTCATTGACGTCGAAGACCATGTTGCCGCTATTATATGTCTTCGACCTGAATGAATGCATAGGATATCACTAACAGGTGATATGAGATGAATTTGTTTGAGTTTAGAGACGACGTCGGCATACATGTCTTCGATGTCAATAGGACCGTAAGATTAAAGAGTCGCATTTTATACCCAGGCAAGTCACTGCTTATTCTTTATAAATGTCATCGACTCCAATGTTTTCGAAGAGACTATAGCGACGATAATGACGCCGCAGTGTTTTTATAAGGACTTCGTGTTTGATTACTTCGTGTTTGATTACTTCGACCTTGATGGTCGTCGACCTTATAGCTTGCTGCTTTAGAACCTTAACCATTAATTTTGAAGATGCCATGTTATTGCATATTATGACTTCAGCTCTAATGAGGCCACTATTTTTGTTAAGGCATTGATGTCAACAATCCTCAATGTTACCGAAATTTTTCTATAGCTTTATATTATGTTTTACGAAGTGGATGACTTCGACTACCCCTTTAAAGTTTTATATATTAAAGACTTTAATATGTTTTCCAATGATGAAGAGGGGCGATGACCCTATGGAGATGATGACGCCGATGTTTATAAATTTAAAGGTTTAATGTTTTGGCCGTATGGCCTGTGTATAGAGGGGCAATGACCCTTGTTGACAATGTCCTTTTCGTACTCTTTCAATATAAAGATTTTATATTGTTTTGGCCCTACGGCTTATGGTTGCAAAGTAAGGTAACTTCAAAGTGTTTTCGAACTTAATCAATAGTGTTTTATTAAAGCATATATCATGGCATAATTATATTGGATAAAGTAAAGGGCTATAATTTTCCTTGTTATGAAAGTATGATTTCAAGGGGTAAATCAATTGTAAAGGTGTATGTTTTTAGGGAAATAAATAGGGTATTTAGCCTAGAATTTTACTAAAGAGATTATTGTTCTTATCACTTTCGGATAGACTGTGATAGGTTAAAATTGACTCAGAGATTAAAAAACCTGATGGGACTGGTGTAGGCTAGCGCCCTATACTTCAACTGTTAGCCCCTAGCTGATATTAATCCAAAATTCCAGTGCATATGGCTTTGTCAAGGGTAAGACATAAAGTAAGTTAACGCATAGAATACATAAAGATAAGATAGGTTATAGGTTGGCCTGCAAAACCTTTAGGTTTGTAGTAAGCCTAGCAAAACTATGAGATTGATAGATAGTCAGGTAAACACTAGGATAAGTGTATTTGGATGGACCATTCAGTTTGCTTCTAACAACCAGTTAGAAAATTTTGTATATTTGGTAGGCCCGAGTCAGCCATGTAGGTTGGTAGTTACCCCGTGAAAACTGAACATTGGGACAAATAGTCCACTGATTTGACGGATAGTCGAGATTACTCAGGTTGCATGCATACCTATTGTTGCTGTATTGTTAATTTAACCAGTTCGGTTGCAGGATTATGATTTGCAAAGATATATTTTAAAGGATATTGGTGAGGGGAAAACCCGTTTCGCTCAGCGGCGTGGTCTTACTTAATATCAATCAACCGAGATGGCATATTATTATTCACACCAGGCTTGTTGTCTGACTCGAAGTTTATGTTTTCCCCTTAAACTTTTGGGCGCTTAAAATTTAATTTGAGTAGGTCGGGAGTAAGGGCCTTTACATGTTAAGTAGGTTTTGGCGAATAAAGCTTTTGAAGACATGTAGGAGGTAGAAGCTAGCTATGTAGGAGTCTATCTATATTTATTATCTGCTGTGTTATGTCAGTTATTGTATGAATGTATTGACAGTAAACATGTCTATCTATGTAGTAACTTTGATCATGCAAGGGGGCATCTTCATATGTCGCTTTTGGCGTAATTTGTAATAATTATATTTTATCCGAACCTGGATAATGTTTTGGGATTATGTAGCGAATATGAAATGCTGATTTGAAACGTATGAGAAAAGTTGTTTTTGAAATTATGTTTAGATTATTTTACATTTTAATGTTTCTGATATTATAGATACCATTAACATAACCACATTTTGTCACCGGAAATTAATACTATAGATGACTGCAGCATCTAAAGCGCTTAGTTTCGGGCCTCAAAATGAGGGATGTTACACTGTGCGAAATAAAAACAAAAATTAAGCAATCTATTTGTGTTAGAAACTTTAGTCATTAGATTTCCAAGCAAACAAACTTGCTTACCATGAACTTTTGCATTCAAGTCATATTAATATTCTCATAATAGAGATTCATAATGCAAAGTAATTTGTTTAAAATTATGATAAAAATATATGCCCTCCTATGCAAAATTGTGATTTTGAAATGACACCTTAATCTTCCCTTTGAATTTCTTTCAATGAATGTAGACATTGAAAATTTTGAATTTGCGTGATTTTGAGGATTATTATTCTTAAATTTAAAAATTATTACTTAAAGGAAACGAGAATGAATTGATGCTCTTCTTCCTTGCTCTTGGAATCTCTTATCATTTTTATATAATGTTTCTTTTTTGTTCCCATCTACTATAGTATTTTACACCAATATTTTAATTTTGTTTATTTTGGTGCTCTTGTGTGAAATTGACCCAAAACCAAGGTCTAAGTGACTATACCCAACGGTAAACGCTAATTTTAATAGGTGCTTAACAAAATATCCATCTGCACCTACATATTTGTTGATGCTGCCTAAATTAGTGAATCAGTTAAAAGAAAAAATGTAACAACCCGCAAATTTTGAAAATATTTTAGATGAAAATTTATTTTAAATTTTGAGTATAATTATTTTAAAATTGATAAATTGGGAAATTTAATATAATATTTTGAGTTTTGATGTGAAATGTTCTTCCAAATTTAATAAAATAAAGATTTTTCTTAAAATGCAAATTTTGGTCAACTTTGGTCAAAGTTTGACTTTCTGTGAAAATTTTGAATTTTTAACTTTTACTTTTTTATATGAAGATGGATTTAATTCTAACATTTTCCTGGTTTTTCGTTTTGTTAAATTTTGATTTCTACTTCTCCAAATTTGTTGTTTTCAGCGTATTACATGTAGTTGTTTTCTCTTAACCTCTATCTTATTTATATTTTGATGTGGGATTGTACTAATGGGCTGAGAACCCTTGCAGTAGATGAGAAGCCACCTGTTGAATAGCCTATATAACATCTCCTAGGGTTTTAGTTAGCCTCCTCATCCTTCATTTGTGCCTCCACAGAGAATTATGTAAGTCTCCTTCTTCATCATCCTTCTCCTCCAAACCCTAGACCTTCTTCCTCGTCTCCTCTACAATTTTCCTCCTCGTCTCCTTAGAAATTTCGGCCACACCTATTCCATCACCTCCCCATCACCAAACTCTAACCAAAACCCATTTTCCCCCTTCCTTTACCCCTCTCTACTTCACCAATTTCAGCCTCCATTCCCCCTTCTTAATTTTCGGCCACCACTTCACCAAAACCCTACCAAAGCCGAGTCTTGCCACCACAAACCCTACGACCTGAGCCTCCACCTCTCCAAAACCCTAGCCTAGCCGAACCTACCCAAACCCGAGCCTTCTCCACCAAAACCATAGCCTTTGCACCACAAAACCAAGTCCAAAAGCCCTAGGCCGAGCCTAACCTAACCCAAACCACCTCTAAACCCTAGCCTATGCACCCCCTACACAAGCCACTTCTATTGTATTTTGAAAAAAATATATTTTTCTTTCTTTTCTATTTTATTTTTCTATGTGAATTATATGTTTACATATGGAATTTATTTTATTTTCAAAGCGTGGGATTTGGATTCTCCTCTCACTCAAGTTTGTCCATAATTTGTCGTGCTTGTTGCGCTTTGAATCACTTTGCTAACCAAAGAAAGGTGAGTAATCACTCTTGACAACGTACTTATATTTTGGTGAATTGATGACAATGGAATTGTATGGATTTGTGTATGCCATGATATATTGAATATTATTATGTTATTTCATACCATATTTTAACTGTTATGATCATATGCCATGATATATTGAATATTACTATGTTATTTCATATCATATTTTGCCTGTTATGATCATATGCCATGATATATTGAATATTGTTATGTTTATTTAATATTCTGTAATCATACTGCAAGTTCCTTCACTATAGGTTGAAATGATACATACCCGAATGATCTTTAGATAAAGGAAAATTGTTATGGGCTAAAATGATAGGCCCGAGCAATTTTATTTGACTTGGGATTGCGGATTTGAAATGATATAAAACCCGGAAAATTAATAAATTGCGGATTGAAATGATATATGTTCATATTTACTTGACCCTAGGGTAGAGAATTTTATACAGACTCCGTGGTTGATTTTAAAATGATTTTCTAAAAATTATTAAGTATTTTGGATTTCTATATATGAATCTCAACTAAAATTTAATGTAAGGATTTCTGTAAATTTGTTTACATGTGTTAAATTTTTTATAAGAAATAATTAGTTGGAAATGTGAAGTTTTGGAATCTAATTTACAGTATGAAGGTTAATTAAAAATTTAATAATCCGATTTGACCTAATAATGGAATTTTATTCTAACCTATGAATTGTTAGTTTTAATTTATGTAATAGTAATTAAAATGATAAATGTTTTATGGAAAAAAATGTAAGTTTTAACTAATGTAAATGGTATTAATTGGGAAATAAAAATGATAAAATGTTATTTACTGAAAGATAATAAAGGGTAGGTAAAAATACTTTTAACTTGGCATAAGGATTTCTGCTTTAAAATTTGATATTTTAGTAACAAAGTTATTTTACTAAAGGTGTAGTTTCTTTAATGACCAAATAGCTAAATTTGAGTAATATAATAAGAATGATAGAATGGCTATGATAAAAACTAAAAATATATATACTATTTTATCATATAAACTATTGTAGTAAGAAGTATTACAGTAACAATTCAAAACTACTGCGATTTCTTACGGCAGCAATTCAAAACTGCAGCAGTTTCTTACTGTAACAATTCTGCACTGCTGCGGATTCTTACAGTAGCACTTCTGCATTGCTGCGAATTCTTACCGTAACAGTTTTGCACTGCTGCGAATTCTTACAGTAGCACTTATGTACTGCTGCGTTTCTTAAAAGTGACATTTTCAGAATGCTACAAATTTTCTAAAGGGTTATAGTTCTGAATGTATGGTTCTAAAAGTTACATTTTTTAAAGTGCTATGATTTCTAAATTTTACGTTCCAAAGGGGTTATAATTAAATGAATTTGGAAGTGTTACAACTTTGGAAAAATGAATAATATTTTAAAAGAATAATGATATGGAATTTATATGGTTTTGAAAGAAATATGTTTGATATGAAAAATAAACCATTTGAAATTGAATAACCACGGGTTATAATAATGTTTGGTTGTTAAAGAGACCGGGATCGGATATGGGCATACTCTCTGTCGATACCGAAAACCACTTTAACAACTGTGTACGTGGTGGAGATTCTACAATGAAGTAGGATGGTTGCGACGATCCTAAAAGTATATTTACGTGGACCTAACTCCCGTGAGTTAGCATAAGGTGGCTAAAACAGGAGCAATCAACGGGCCAAGGAGGTAGCTCCTCTAATCGAACACACTTCATCGTTAGCCATTCTATTACTTTGTGATTGATTCGGTGCGCACTTTTGATTCGGGAGTGTGGATCAAGTTGGGCGGTAGTTGCGGCTATGCGTTACCAACAGTCTGGAAGTGTAATTGGTATATCTACCCTAGCATTGCCTAGTTGTGCCATGTCACCTACCCTAGCGCGCCTTCTACAAGTTTGGTTTGTACCATACCTATGGAGTGCCCTCTAATGGCACCCAGTACGGGTGGGATTACGGTACTGTATAGACTATGGGAATATATAAAATGTGTTAAGGGGGATATGGGTAACGCCTTAACGCTGTTTTATTAGTTTACTTTACTTTCGACATTATTATAATAGCGTATATTAATACATAGTAGATAGTTTAACGGATCCTTAAAGGATAAGCGATCCCAAGCATCCTTTAAGTTGCTGATGCATTTCTTTTACAGTTCACTTGAGTTGATTTACATTTTATAAGTATGTATGTCCTGACTCGAGTGTTTTGTGTTTTTGCTTTACGCTCAGGTCAGCCTGAGTTTCACAGCTTTGGTTTCATCTCTTTGGAGCTAGAGATCCAACGGAGATTTAGCTGTCCACCTGATATTTCCATTCCAGTTATTTCCACTCAGCTTTTGCTTTTGTAGTAGAGAACTTATGTACCTTGAATTTCCAAATGTATTGGTTTCAGACTTTGGTATTATGTATTAGTTTTGAGACCTTGTATCTAGTAGCTTCATGAACTACTATAGTTATTTTATTCTGCTGCGAGTTATTCTGATATTCTATCCGTGATTCTATGATTGATTTTATTTGCCCCAAATTTTATTAACAATCTATTGTTTTGAATTATTCAAGTCTGACATGTGTGGTTTTATTGTCGATTTGAATGGTCCAAAACGGCGGGATGTTACAGTTGGTATCAGAGCTTTGGTTTTAGGCAAACCTTAGCCTACGGGGCAAAAACTCATTAGAGATAGGGTAGAAATACCCTAGAATGAGTAAAATCAATCTTAGAATCATTCTTTGCGAGAGAACGTATTTTCAAGTAAAAAATGGTTTTCAATGATTTTAAATGATTTTAAAGGATTATTTTAGATATAAAATTTTTCTTGTTTTAAAATCTAATTTCCTTAGAATTTCCCTTCTTTTCGAATCCACCTTGTTTAATAGAATTCTTTGGTTAGGATTCCCATTCTAGTTTGAATCTTGTCTTTTATCTCTCTCCTTTATCGTTGTCCTAAAATTCATTCTTGAATTTCTAGGATGAATCGTAGGAATGCCAAAGGTCAGGGTCGTGGTGTTGCCCCAGTTCCAGCACCTGTTGCACCCATTAGGTTTACCATTCTCTATAAGGAGTTCACTCAGCTAGGTGGTACTAAGTTTACGGGATCAGAGACCATCATTGAGGCTCAGCAGTGGCTGAGAAGTTTGGAAAGGATTTTTACGGGTTTGGAGGTCACCGACACTCAGAAGCGTCAGCTAGAGCATGGCAGTTGTAGGAAGCAGCCCAAGATTGGTGAGAGTCTGTTACAGCCAACACTATTGAGGCAGATATTTCTTGGGAACAGTTTCGGTATTGCCTTGAGTTAGTCCTTTTGAATTTGATTTAGGTTATCCCTTTGGAATCTTTCTTAAGTTTGGATATCGTGTTTTAGGGAGGCTTTTGTGGCGAAGTGGATGCCAGAAGCTGGGAAGTCTCAACTGTATAAGGAGTTTATGGATCTTAAGCAAGAGGATATGTCATTTTTTGAGTATGAGCGGAAGTTCAACGAACTTTCCAAGTTTGGTCCTAGCTTGATTGATACCTCTCTTAAGAAGAATGATAAGTTTATAGCTAGAGCTCGCCCAAAGTTTTATGATCGTCTGATTTCTCATGTACACAGCCCTTTTTACTGGATTAATGGATATGGCTATTAGATATGAGAACCCCACTTCTAAGGAATCATCTGTTGCTCGTGCACCTTCATCTCAGCCTTCTTATGGCAACTCTAAGAAGAGGAAGTCTAATTTCCATCGATAGAAGCAGAATTGGCTTAAGAATCCAGGTTTAGGATCTTCTTCTTCACCGAGGCAGCCTGTTGATCTTTCTTCCATCACTTGCTTCAAGTGTGATCAGAAGGGTCACTATGCCAATAGTTGTCCCACTTTAGCCGGAGCTGCTATTCCTCCAGTTCTGGTGACTAGGCAAGACCTCTACCATGTCTGTTTGCAGCCTGGCCACTTCAAGCAGGATGGTCCCTTGTATCAAAAAGGCCAAACATCTGGATTCTTTGCCATGACTTCTTCCACTCATGCTCTGCCTACTCTACCTGCTCCTAGTGATACCCAAGGTACTCTCCAGAGCACTTTTACTTTGTTTGATTTCCGGTTCGTGTTCTATTTGACACTCGAGCTTCGCATAGTTTCATTTCTGTGGACCTTTGTGATAAGTTTGAACATATCCTTTCACCTAAGTTTGCAACCGAACCTTTGTGTGCTACTAATCCTATTGGTGGTCCCGCAAACCTTAGTAGGATTTGTAACAATGTGAAACTCTTCCATTCTGGCTACCGTTTTTTTGGTGATTTCTATATTCTTGGCTTCGATGCTTTTGATCTATTACTTGGAGGAGATTGGCTGAAGAATCATGAAGTTATTATTTCTTGTAAAGCCCGAACCGTTTCTCTTGTTGGTGATAAGGGTGATCCTTTGGTGATTCAGTGCCGTATGCCTCAGGAGTATGCAGGCAGTTTTATCTATTCTCTTGATTCTTCCCCTAGTGATCTTGATTCTACTCCTGTGGTCAAACTCTATTCCGATGTATTTGGTGAAGTCACTTCTTTACCTCCTAAATGGGAAATCGAATTTCATATTGATCTTATTCCTGGAGCTCGACCTGTAGTTCTTCCTCCCGGAAGAATGGCACTCCATGAGAAGGTTGAGTTGAGGAAGCAAATTGAAGACTTGTTCTCCAAAGGTTTGATCATACCCAGTCATTCCGAATGGGGAGCAGCGGTGATTTTTGTCACTAAGTCTGATGGTTCTTTGAGGATGTGTGTTGATTATAGGGAGCTGAACAAGCTCACTATGAAAAATAGACATACAATGCCTCGTATTAATGATATGTTCAATCAGCTTTATGGAGCTTCTGTATTCTCTTAGCTCGATCTTGCCACCGGTTTCCACCAGCTCAGAATTGCCGAGGAAGTATTCCCAAAACTGCTTTCCATTCTGAGGATGGTTTCTTTGAATGGTTAGTTATGCCTTTTGGTTTAACTAATGCCCCAGCCTTCTTTGTCGACCTTATGAACCAGATTTTTCGTGATGTTCTTAATAAGTTTGTTCTAGTCTTCGTCGATGATATCCTTGTTTTCTCTAAGTCTGAGGAGGAGCATGAATCTCATTTGACCTTTGTTCTGGGGACTCTCAGAAGTCATCAGTTGAAAGCCAAATTCTCGAAATGCCATTTCTGGAAAGGTAAAGTCCGATTTCTTGGACATATTGTTTCTGGTAATGGAGTTTTCGTTGATCTAGTTAAGATCGTTGTGATCGATGTAAGTCTATCTTCTCTTCTTTCCTTTGTACATTAATTATTCTATCTCTTTCTCGGTTCTTATTTTCCTTATTCTATTTTAGAATTGGGAAACTCCTATGACTCCATCTAATATCCATAGTTTTCTGGGCCTTGCCGGTTATTATCGGAGATTCATTGAGAATTTTGCTTGGATTATTGCACCTCTCACCGCTTTAACTCGTAAGAATGCTAAGTTTAGATGGAATGATAAGTGTGAAGCTGCATTCAATGAGTTGAAGTGCAAGCTTACTTCCGCACCAGTTCTTACCGTTCCAAATGGAAATGGGGGATTAACGGTATACACCGATGCTAGTCGTGAAGGTTTGGGAGCCATTCTGATGCAGGATGGGAAGGTTATCGCTTATGCTAGTCATCAGTTGAAGACCCATGATGCTAATTATGCAGCCCATGATTTGGAATTACTTGCCATAGTTTTTTCTTTGAAGCTTTGGAGACATCATCTATTGGGAACTAAGTTTGAGCTCTTTACGGATCATAAGTCTTTGAAATATCTTTTCAGCCAGAAGGACTTGAATCTGAGGCAAGTTAAGTGGCTTGAGTTTTTAGCTTCTTATGACCTCGACATCAACTATACCCCAGGGAAAGCTAATGTTGTAGCTGATGCTTTGAGTCGGAAGAAGGCGATGTTGTGTCAGCTTGTTGTTTCGTCTCCTCTTATGGATCGTATTATTGCTAAGCAGGATGAGGATGAGATGCTTAGGCTTATTAAGGAGAATGTTTGTAACAGGGTTGATGGTAGTACCCAAGATGGAAGTGGAGCTCAATCAATGATAAAGGGATTTTGAGGATTAATAATCGGATTTGTGTCCCGAATGTCGATGGATTGAGGCAAGAGTTACTTCGAGAAAATCATCGGTCTAGACTTTCTATTCATCCAGGTGTGACGAAGATGTACCATGATATGAAGAAGCTATATTGGTGGAGTGGTATGAAGCGTGATATCTCTCTTTTTGTTAGTAGATGTGCTACTTGTCAGCAGGTTAAGGTTGATCATCAAAAGACCGCTGGATTATTGCAACCCCTTTAGGTTCCCAATTGGAAATGGGAACAAGTTTCTATGGATTTTATTGATGGATTACCAAGGACTAGGAGAGGTAATGAAAGTATTTGGGTAATTATGGATAGATTGACCAAGTCAGCTCATTTCATTCCGGTTAGGTCTAACCGTTCTGCTTCTAGTTTAGATGAGATTTATATGAAAGAGATAGTCTGTCTTCTTGGTGTTCCTGTTAGCATTGTTTGCGATAGAGACCCCATCTTTACCAGTCAGTTTTGGAAAGCTTTTAAGGAATCTTTAGGTACTCGTCTGAATCTAAGCATTGCTTACCATCCGCAGACCGACGGTCAAACGGAAAGGGTAAATCAGATTTTAGAAGATCTTCTTCGTGCATGTGTCCTTGATTATGGAGGATCTTGGGAATATCATCTCCATCTCGTTGAATTCACCTATAACAATAGTTATCAGGTATAATATCAAATATCTGTTTAAGGTTGTCTTAAACATTTGTTTATCTTATTTCATCTCTTATAATTCAGGCTAGTATCGCAATGGCTCCATTTGCTGCTCTTTATGGACGCCCTTGCAAATCTCCATCTTGCTGGATTGAATCCGGTAATCGTTTGGTTCTTGGTCCGGATATGATTCTAGAAGCATCTGAGAAGGTTGAGGAGATTAGGAGAAAGATGAGGATTTCTCAAGATAGACGGAAGAAGTATGCTGACATGCGTAGGAGGAGTTTGGAGTTTTCCGTTGGTGATCAGGTTTTCTTTAAGGTCTCTCCATTAAGAAATGTGATTCAGTTTGGACGGAGAGGGAAGCTCGCTACTAGGTTTATTGGTCCTTTTCGCATCTTAGAGAGAGTGGGTTCCTTAGCTTATCGGTTGGATTTGCCCGAGAAGCTTTCTGGAGTGCATAATGTGTTCCATGTTTCGCATCTTCGTCGGTATCTTCATGATCCATCTTTGATTGTTCAGCTTTCTGCTCTCGAGAGTTTGGATGTTGAGCCAAACCTTACTGTCGAGAGGAAGCCACTTCGTATTATCGATAGAAGTACGAAGCAGCTTTGAAGAAAATCTGTCAACCTAGTCAGAGTGCAATAGAGCACTGATGATCGGGATTGTACTTGGGAAACGGAAGAGAGCATTCGTGCTTCGAATCCGGAATTGTTTGTTCCAGGTATTATTCGTTATCCTACCTTATCCTTCTTTGTTTTCTATGTCTTGTTCCTTTTTGAGGATGAAAAGTTTTGAGTGGGGGAGAGTAACAATCCGCAAATTTTGAAAATATTTTAAATGAAAATTTATTTGAAATTTTGAGTATAATTATTTTAAAATTGATAAATTGGGAAATTTAATGTAATATTTTGAGTTTTGATGTGAAATGTTCTTCCAAATTTAATAAAATAAAGATTTTTCTTAAGATGCAAATTTTGGTCAACTTTGGTCAAAGTTTGACTTTCTGTGAAAATTTTAAATTTTGAACTTTTACTTTTTTTATTAAGATTGATTTAATTCTAACATTTTCCTGGTTTTTCGTTTTGTTAAATTTTGATTTCTACTTCTCCAAATTTGTTGTTTTCAGCGTATTACACGTAGTTGTTTTCTCTTAACCTCTATCGTATTTATATTTTGATGTGGGCTTGTACTAATAGGCTGAGAACCCCTGCAATAGATGAGAAACCACCTGTTGAATAGCCTATATAACATCTCCTAGGGTTTTAGTTAGCCTCCTCATCCTTCATTTGTGCCTCCATAGAGAATTATGTAAGTCTTCTTCTTCTTCATCCTTCTCCTCCAAACCCTAGACCTTCTTCCTCTTCTCCTCTACAATTTTCCTCCTCCTCTCCTTAGAAATTTCGGCCACACCTATTCCATCACCTCCCCATCACCAAACTTCAACCAAAACCCCTTTTCCTCCTTCCTTTCCCCCTCTCCTCTTCACCAATTTCGGCCTCCATTCCCCCTTCTCTATTTTCGGCCACCACTTCACCAAAACCCTACCAAAGCTGAGTCTTGCCACCACAAACCCTACGCAAACCCAAGCCTCCACCTCTCCAAAACCCTAGCCTAGCCGAACCTACCCAAACATGAGCCTTCTCCACCAAAACCCTAGCCTTTGCACCACAAAACCAAGTCCAAAAGCCATAGGCCGAGCCTAACCCAAACCACCACTAAACCCTAGCCTATGCACCTCCTAGATAAGCCTCTTCTGTTGTATTTTGCAAAAATATATTTTTCTTTCTTTTCTATTTTATTTTTCTATGTGAATTATTTGTTTACATATGGAATTTATTTTATTTTCAAAGCGTTGGATTTGGATTCTCCTCTCATTCAAGTTTGTCCATAATTTGTCGTGCTTGTTGCGCTTTGGATCACTTTGCTAACCAAAGAAAGGTGAGTAATCACTCTTGACAACGTACTTATATTTTGGTGAATTGATGATAATGGAAATGTATGGATTTGTATATGCCATGATATATTGAATATTATTATGTTATTTCATACCATATTTTACCTGTTATGATCATATGCCATAATATATTGAATACTATTATGTTATTTCATATCATATTTTGCCTGTTATGATCGTATGCCACGATATATTGAATATTGTTATGTTTATTTAATATTATGTAAGCATACTGCAAGTTCCTTCACTATAGGTTGAAAGGATACATACCCGAATGATCTTTAGATTAAGGAAAATTGTTATAGGCTGAAATGATAGGCGTGAGCAATTTTATTTGACTTGGGATTGCGGGTTTGAAATGATATAAAACCCGGAAAATTAATAAATTGCGGATTGAAATGATATATGTGCATATTTACTTGACCCTAGGGTAGAGAATTTTATACAGACTCCGTGGTTGATTTAAAAATGATTTTCTAAAAATTATTAAGTATTTTGGATTTCTATATATGAATCTCAACTAAAATTTAATGTAAGGATTTCTGTAAATTTGTTTATATGTGTTAAAATTTTTATAAGAAATAAATAGTTGGAAATGTAAAGTTTTGGAATCTAATTTACAGTATAAAGTTTAATTAAAAATTTAATAATCTGATTTGACCTAATAATGGAATTTTATTCTAACCTATGAATTGTAAGTTTTAATTTATGTAATAGTAATTAAAATGATAAATGTTTTATGGAAAAAAAATGTAAGTTTTAACTAATGTAAATAGTATCAATTGGGAAATAAAAATGATAAAATGTTATTTACCGAAAGATAATAAAGGGTATGTTAAAATACTTTTAACTTGGCATAAGGATTTCTGCTTTAAAATTTGATATTTTAGTTACAAAGTTATTTTATTAAAGGTGTAGTTCCTTTAATGACCAAATAGCTAAATTTGAGTAATATAATAAGAATGATAGAATGGCTATGATAAAAACTAAAAATATATATACTATTTTATCATATAAACTATTGTAGTAAGAAGTATTACAGTAACAATTCAAAACTGCTGCGATTTCTTACGGCAGCAATTCAAAACTGATGCAGTTTCTTACTGTAACAATTCTGCACTGCTGCGGATTCTTACAGTAGCACTTCTGCATTGCTGCGAATTCTTACCGTAACAGTTTTGCACTGCTGCGAATTCTTACAATAGCACTTATGTACTGCTGCGTTTCTTAAAAGTGACATTTTCAGAATGCTACAAATTTTCTAAAGGGTTATAGTTCTGAATGTATGGTTCTAAAAGTTACATTTTTTAAAGTGCTGTGATTTTTAAATTTTACGTTCCTAAGGGGTTATAATTAAATGAATTTGGAAGTGTTACAACTTTGGAAAAATGAATAATATTTTAAAAGAATAATGATATGGAATTTATATGGTTTTGAAAGAAATATGTTTGATATGAAAAATAAACCATTTGAAATTGAATAACCACGGGTTATAATAACGTTTGGTTGTTAATGAGACCGGGATCAGATATGGGCATACTTTATGTCGATACCGAAAACAACTTTAACAACTGTGTACGCGGTGGAGATTCTACAATGAAGTTGGATGGTGGTGACGATCCTAAAGGTATATTTACGTGGACCTAACTCACGTGAGTTAGCATAAGGTGGCTAAAACAGGAGCAATCGACGGGCCAAGGAGGTAGCTCCTCTAATCGGACACACTTCATCGTTAGCCATTCTATTACTTTGTGATTGATTTGGTGCGCACCTTTGATTCGGGAGTGTGGATCGAGTTGGGTGGTAGTTGCGGCTATGCATTACCAACAGTCCGGAAGTGTAATTAGTATATCTACCCTGGCATTGCCTAGTTGTGCCATGTCACCTACCCTAGCGCGCCTTCTACGAGTTTGGTTTGTACCATACCTATGGAGTGCCCTCTGACAGCACCCAGTACGGGTGGGATTACGGTACTGTATAGACTATGGGAATATATAAAATGCGTTAAGGGGGATATGGGTAATACCTTAACGTTATTTTAATAGTTTACTTTACTTTAGACATTATTATAATAGCGTATATTAATACATAGTAGATAGTTTAATGGATCCTTAAAGGATGAGCGATCCCAAGCATCCTTTAAGTTGCTGATGCATTTCTTTTATAGTTCACTTGAGTTGATTTACATTTTATAAGTATGTATGTCCTGACTCGAGTGTTTTGTGTTTTTGCTTTACGCTCAGGTAAGCCTGAGTTTCACAGCTTTGGTTTCATCTTTTTGGAGCTAGAGATCCAACAGAGATTTAGCTGTCCACCTGATATTTCCATTCCAGTTATTTCCACTCAGCTTTTGCTTTTGTAGTAGAGAACTTATGTACCTTGAATTTCCAAATGTATTGGTTTCATACTTTGGTATTATGTATTAGTTTTGAGACCTTGTATCTAGTAGCTTCATGAACTACTACAATTATTTTATTCCACTACGAGTTATTCTGATATTCTGTGTCTGTGATTGATTTTATTTTCCCTAAATTTTATTAACAATCTGTTGTTTTGAATTATTCGCGTCTGACATGTGTGGTTTTATTGTCGATTTTAATGGTCCAAAACGGTGGGATGTGACAAAAAACTTGAATCTATTTTTATCTCAATGATACATGTTTTAAAATTTATTCTGAAGGACAACAGAGTGCTAAATTAAACTAGCACCAGATAAAACAGAATACTAAATTAAACTAGTATCAAAATAACATCATGTTAAATTAAACTAGCATTGGATGGAAGAGCACTAGATGAACTCTATTTCGTGTTATCACTGGTACCTACAAACTGATTTATGTATAATATAAAAATGTCCATGAATCATGGAGGTGTAAATTCTCACACCCTCGCAAAGTATTATTTAAATAAAAACACAAGAATTATGGTGCATCTTGTGTCATACAAAAAGGACACGGGAAAAGTGCATTTGGAAGGGGAATGTTTAGGGAAGGTGAATGTGTTTTGTATTGTATTGAAGGAGGAATGAAAAGAGTATTTGAAATGGATGTTAATTGTTCTGTAATTATTAATTATGTTGGTGGTGTATTAACTAGTGCGAACACGTGCTACGCACATGGATTCACCATATAATTTATTTTACGGTTCGTTTTTAGGATTTTTAGTTATATAAAGACGAAAGTGTATGAGCGGATTCTAGCTTATTTAGATTAATCTTTGCTTCAATAGTATAGTATGTATTTATTGATTAATTTTCTAAGATAACCTCGAAGCAAACAAAGTATAACAAATCTTTTTAACGGATAATGGATGTATATTAAAAACTAACGTCAACTATCAATGATTCCTTGGTAACAATTATATTACTGAGTTTGCCTATTAACTTAAGAGATGCATAATTTTAGCATGAGTTCATCTAATCCTAAAAACTAATACATCTACATACATATTTTATACAACGACAGCGTTCCATGTCTAGCATAAAGAAATCAAACTCAAAGTAAAATAGTGATTCAAATTCATCTTAAATAAGAAATATGTTAACATCTACATCAGTGGACTTTCTGACACTATCAAATCTAATTAATACGTACCTTGAAACATTGTATTTTCAAATACATATAGTATAATATTGCATGAGACATATACAAAAATTATAAATACTGTATAGTATATTTTGCTTTTGAATGCTCGGGTGATCCGGATAAGTAATGAACAAATAAGCCACCAATCAAAGACACCATAGTCTAATATATGGACTAACCAAATAAACTTCAAATATTCATATCACCATAATGAATGTATAATACAAAAATTAGCATAGTTCAAAGAAGAAAAATATATCACCATGAAAAAAACTACTTATGATACACATAAAATATAGATGACACTTAAGATAACTATATGATTGAATGACATAAGAAAACACGGTTAATGCAGTGAACTACTAAAATATCATGCAATCAAGTCATTATGAATGCCTGTAAAAATTTGTATGTACATCCAAGGCCGACTATTTATAACCCAATACAATTATTATGTATGTAAATTAAAAATTACAACTGTTTTTAAAATATATTGAATATATAATGTTTCGTTTCAAGATTGAATAAATATGTCAAAAATACCATATTGCCTTTAAAGCATAAGTAGGTTTTACCGTAATATTAGTTTGGTAAGCATTTTGAAGAAAATTATCTATAAATATATTTCTTCTCAATCATTTTAATTTTAAACTAGCCTTGTTAGCAAAAAAGGAAACTATTTGTTACAAATAAGTAATAAGTTCCAAAGTTACTATTTTTATTTGATACGCGTATTTCCTACATCGATGAAAAGTTTGTTAAATTCACAGAACACTTCATGTTACATGTTTATATACCCTTGAAATGTTGCCGATTGTGACGACCCGGAATTTTTGTATATTTGAAATATGAATATTTAATTTATTTTAAATATCCGAAGGTTAAATTTTAACTCTAATTTCAAATATACAGTATTTCTTTGGATAATTAATTATTAAATTTAATTATCGGGATTGGGTAAAATATGGAATCTCGATTTTAAGCCTGTTAAAAATAGTTTAAAAGTTCAGAAAATTTATATTGTTAATACTGAAGATGATAGAACTTTTAAAATGGAATTTTAAAAGAGTTTTGTTCAGTTTTAAAAATATATCGTTGAAATTAAATTTAAAAATAGCTGTCCGAGGCATAGTCTCGGATTTAGACGAAACCAGTTCCATTTAATTCGTAATATTAAATTATTGCCAGATTTCAAATTTCGTAATTTTCGGAACTACCGTGTGACCGTACGAGTTAGAAACGTCTAGACAATAATTAATCGTTTTAAATTTAAATATCCTTCGTCTTTTCATCTATCAGATCTTTTTCAACTCAACCGACCTTATCTCTTTCTTTCTTCATTCTTAAGCCAGGTAACGGAAGAAAATTTTAGAGCACGTGTTCACCTAATAGAACACGCGTCCCCCTTAAAAGTAAACAACCGAACACTTCATCATTTTCGTTCAAAAGAAAATAAATGGCCACCCCGTTCGATATTCAATCGAGCATAATTCCCATGGAAACGAAGTCTGAAATCCCCACGTTCTCAAATTTTATCGTGCAATCGAATTCGATTTGCGACCCTAGTCAGCGCACGGTGGGGAGGCACGAGTTAAATCGAGACAAGCTAGGGCGCACCTTTCTTCCTTCGTCGATGACGCGAGTGGCGAAGCGAGGCAAGTAGTGGTCGCGAGCCTCGAACGATGGGCTTCGGTGGCGAATCTGGAGGAGGCGAGCTGGGTTGTGCGACTGCGTTCGTTAGTGAGGTCTGGGGGGGTTCGACAGAGCGTGAAGGAGAAGGCCACGAATGGAGTCGCGATGGGGGCTTCGCGTTGGCTGGGCATCGCATGCGAGGTGGGAGCTCGGATTCGTGGGGGCGGCATCGATGAAGTCGCGAGCTGATAGGGGCTCCACGTTAGTACAGTTGAGACCCAGATTCGTTCGATTTCGAACGTGGCAGTGAGGTAACTTCCATGTCTACTTAAATTTACATGTATATAACATATCTTTGAATTTTAAATAGGCAGAAAACCTTAACTAAGTTAGTAATGATCATTAAAATTAAGTAAATTTAATTGAAAAGTGATAAGTTGATTTGTTCGAAGTTGTTTCAGTAATTAAATGAATTTATATAAAATAAGGTTGTCGGGTTAAACCTATGTAAGTCAGAGAAAAATATATAAGGGTTTAGACATTGAAGTATCTATATAAAGTTAGTTTAAAATTTAATCTTTAGATAAATTAAATTTTAGTTTGACTTAGAGAAATAGATAGGAATTTATTTCCTGATTTATTTGGAATATTAATAAACTGTAAATGGTCAAACAAGATTTGAGAAATCGTGGAAATAAATTTATTTAGTTAACTTATATATAATTATTTGATAACGGGAAAATTACCTTATTAAGTAAAATAAAATTTATTAGAAAGAAATTGATTTGTCCAAATTGTTTGAATATTAATGAAATCATATAATATGTATTCAAGGTCTGGCATCGTGAAGAGGACTATTGATTTGGGTTGAATTGCAAAATAGAAGGGGCAAAAGGTGAGTTAATCTCATTCAGTTGAATTTAAATTTAAATGGTTAAATTTAAATAATTGATTGGATGATTGCATTGATTGATGTGCTATACTATATATAGTAGTATATACCAATATATATATATTGGCATATGTATATATTGGAGTTGTTGATATTCCCGCATTATATAGCGGATGAGACCCTATGCGCCGCATAATAGCGGATGATATTTTATAAAACCCATATACCGCGATATTCCACTTTGAAGTGGAATTGGTATTGTGCTAACGTTTGTGGATGCAGGGAAACAGGTTGGAGGGATCCAACTGGATTCCTCAAAATTATTTAGATTATTTGATATTCTGTTCTATGAATATTGATATCCTGTGATGATTTTATTGATGATTGAAATATTGGATGATATGGTTGGATTGAATATTTCAATAAAATCGAGTTATCAAAATATATTGAATTGGATTTTGAAAGAAATAAAAGAGTAAATTTTAAGTAAATAATTCAAGTGAATTGGAATAAGGGAATTTCGAAATAACAAAGGAAATATTAACTTTAAACTAAAGTGATATTAAATTTAAAGAATAAAGGATTTATTTTGAATGTAAGAATTAAATTTAATTAAAGGCTAAAGAAGGAATTTTGGAAGTTTAAACTTTGTATTTTCGGTTAAAAAGGGTTTTAACTCAAATAAAGGAATAAATCTAAAAGATAATGTATTTTGAAATAAATGAAGTAGTAAAGGAAATTTATTTGAAAGTAAAGTAAAGTAAATTGGAAAATCAGTTGGAAATTGATTTAGTTGTTTAAAATTGGAATTTTAGAAGAGAAATGAGATTTTGGAATTTATAAACTGGGTTTATAAAGTAAAATAAAATATCAGTGGATATTAGAAAATATAAATTCAAGGTGGGAATTTATAAAGGGATATGAATTGGTTTAAAATAAATGTTGATTTATTTTTAAAGGATGGAAATGAGAAGTGTATTTCTCTGGATAGCCAAGTACGTTTTCAAGGTAGTTTTTAATATATAAGTTAAAAGTTTTAATATGTTTTAAAAAGCATGTTTTAGAAAATTTATTATTTTTAAATGTTAACTTTTTAAAGTAAGTATTTTAAAAAAAATATATTATTGTAGTGATTATATAAAAGTGATTTGCTATTATGTTTTAAAAGGAGAAATTTAGTTTATATTTATAAAGTGGTTTAATTTAAAGTATATATTTTTAATAAAGTATTAAAGTAGTTTGATTTCAATGTTATAAAATATATTTTAAAATAAAGTGTTTTTAAATTATTTTAAAATCTAAAAGTGTTTTGTACTTGGTGTTTCAGAGAAATAAATATTTGGAAATGTATTCCGTAAGCGGAAATTGTTTGAAATTATTTTCAAAAGGAGTTTGAAAATTTGGAAATATATCTTGGAAAGATATTTGGGCAAATAAATGTGGGAAATCATTTATTGTGTGATGGTTGCTTGTGGATGTTAATTGATAGTTAAATAACCGACTATCAATATTGGCCAATGCGCTGATCGTTTCGAAGAGACCGGGATCGAGTTTCCGTATACCGGGATTCTAGGTCTGGAGACTCGAATACCACTTCGATTCGGTTTGTACGTTTCGTGTAACGTGTTCAGAGTCGAAGATGGAGCAGTGAAGTGCAAGGGCTAGTCGCTACTAATCCTGAGGATATTTCCAAATGGATGTAGTAGGAGTAGTGCCTTCAGTTCCGTTCGAACCCGGGACGGACTTGTATGGACGAATGCTTGCGAAACATCGTCAGCGGACGATGGGCATTCTAAGGGATATGTTCTGAAAAGGTATCGTTTAGCCTCGAACCTCATCAACCGGGAATGACTGAAAATCAGGGGTTATGCAGCAAGGCTTCGTGGGTAGCTCCCACTGGAGGGTAAGGTCATCCCTGTCTAGATGTCCCTTTTTATTTCGGCTTAGTGGTGCGGTTGCTGATCCCAACCGTGGGGTGATTTTATTCGGGATCATCCAGTAAGGGATGGTTCCGGCCTTGTGTTGCAGAGGAGCGGGCGTACTCCTCGGTACGGTGATCTAGGCCACGTACTGTGATAGGTGGTACCCCAGTGCCTAGTCATTCGTTGGAAATCCATTTTTCCTACGTGCCTTGTACGGTATTTGTTTGTATTACCCACTTTTGTGGCTAGTATGCTGGAATTTAATAATGTAACAATTTCAGCTATTTTAATAAGTATTTGTGAATAGACACTATTATAATATCAGAGGATTTTATAAAGTGTTTTAGCTATCGTAAGGTAAAAACCCGACATGTTTATTTGTGGCGTGGTCTTACGAGATGCTTTTTATTTTTAAAGGATTTTTGAAACTTTAATAATCAATTGAGTGTAATTTTCTCACGCTGGTTTTCCAGACTGACTCGGGTATTGTTTTATATGATGCTCGGGTCAGACCGAGTATTATAGGTTACAGGATATGATGCTGTGGTGCTCAGGAGATGAGCTGGATGGCGTGACGTATTTCCCGTACTTGTTTATATATATTCCGCTGTGTGGATTGCTGTACTCTGTTATATTGAGGACATGATATGGTTATTGACCAGTTGTATGTTATGTGTTCTCTGGTGTATATTCTGATGCTATATTGTATAAACAGATATAGTTTTGATTTGTGTAAAGATCTGTTGATATATTATATTTTATTCCGCTGCGATGTGAGATTCTGTTGTTGATTTTCTGTTTCTTCTTCTTCTACCTCTTCTTCTTAACTAAAATGGTCCGGTTTTTCGTGTTAGAAAAACTCGGGTTGTTACAGTGGTATCAGAGCTTAGGCTAGCGATAACCTTGGCTCTGGTGGGAATTTTGAGAGTACTAATAGATATGAGCGCGTATTTGTTAGTAAATATAAAATGGTTTTATATTGTGTTGGTTGGTTTATTGAGTAGTTTATGGATTCTAGTCAATACGAGTAATTAACGTCATTGATAGGGATCTCTAAACACTTAAGTAGAACAATTCGACACAGTATTGTTTTAAATAGGGTAAATGAAATAATTTTGCCCAAATTATTTTTGTATATAAAGAAATAACTTTTGTAAATATATATATTCGGTTGCTTGGTTGTTAGGAAGTGATAATATTAAATTATTATCATTTAAGTGTAAATTGGAAAAAAAAAAAAAAAATTTTGAAAGTTTATAACCAAGTTGAAAAATAAATTGATATAACAAATGGAAATCGGAGAATACCGGTTATAAATGAATTGAATGAACTTCATATACAAATGTGATTTATAATTGGAAATAGGATTCCAGAGAAATGTTGAATAATAAATATGCCTAACTAAATAAAATATAAATCCTGTAGTAAAGTATTAAAATGTGAATGAAATCGATTATAAATGAATAAAATATAGATATAAATAAATTTGGGACTTATAAAATTTGGAAGTAAAATAAATAAGCCAAATAAAACTGTTTGTAATAGTAAGGAATATAATCCAGAAATCTAAATTATAAAATAGATTGAACACTTGAAAATAGTAAAGTGTTTTTGAAATAAAAATCAAATATTAGAAATAAGTAGATTGGAAACGGGTAGTGGATCTAGAACTCGAGTTCTAAATTAAAAGTTAACATGAAGTGTTAACAAATTAATTATAATTGAAATTGTATCATATAAAAATGAAATTGGGTTAAAATAGAAATGGTATGAATTGCAAATAGAATCCAACTAAGTGGAAATAAATTTTAATCGAACTAAATTTAGGTGAGTTACAGATAACATTTAATTGGAATGCGTCGAGCTAAATAATTGTTGTGAATGAATTAAGATAAAAAGGAAATCCACTTGGTAATGAAGATGAACCTAAGTAGTTAAAGGGTTCGAATTCAAAATGCAATGAAAATGAGATTGTATAAATTTATTGAGTTAATATAAACAATAAAATTTGTTTTGAATCAATTGTAATGATATGAGTTTGTTTGGACTTAAAAATAAATTGAAGTTAAGAAAGGAAGTTGTAAAATCATTTAAATTGAATGGGATGGTTTAAATGTTGTTGGGAAACAATTAAAATTAGTGTTGGAACATTTCATACGTGTTTATGGAAGTATATAACATGCATTGTAATAGAATCCATATTTTAGCTATTTAAATATAAGTGAAATGCTATGAACTTCCTATATTTGTCACTTACACTTTTAAATTGAGTTAGTACAGGTTCAGGGAAGCCGTATAGCTGATTTTGGGTTACATTAATTGCTAAATAATAAGCCGCTTGCTTTAAAATGCTAAAATAGAGGTACGCCTACGCAAAAGAATTTAATAGGAGATATGAACTGCATATATTGATATATATTGTGATTTCCGGCCTGAGGCCGATGTATATACATATTTGTGCATCCTGCGATATCGCAGAAGTCCCTCCGTACAAAGGAGACTCTGCCAAAATTTTCTAGAAATTTTGAGAGTTAGAAAATTTTTGGAAATTTTCACTGACAATAAATGATTTAAAATTTGTTAAACAAATAAGGTTGAAACTGAGTATTGAAATCTATTTAAAATGTGAAAGTAAAGTAAGTGAAATCGAAGGTACTAACGAAAGTAAAGCTTGCAAACAAATTTTTAATTGAGATTTAAATTAATTAGTAAGTGCAACTAATTCAATATTCAAGTGGAAGATAAATTGAATTCAAGTGGAAATGTAAAGGCAAAAGTGGATAGAAATGAATAGGAACTTCAATAGTGAAGTGAAAATATGTATAAGCAGTATGTAAAATGTTTATCTCAAACTTAAGAAATGAATAGTGAATTCTTAAGAAAATGTGGTACTGAAAGTATGCTAAGTGAATAATTGAATTAAGGTGAGACTGTAAATTGTGAAATGAGATAGTTGTGAATAAAGGGATAACAATCAAAATGAATGTGAATAAAAGAGAATTGATATAATTGGTAATCAATTGGAATTTATACGTAAGATATACGTATATTATTTTATTCGCATAGCTATTTGGTCCAGATGTCGAACACAGAATTTCGAGATAGTTTTATCGATCCGAATCAGGATTTTTCACTCGATTTTCGACGGCGAGCCTGGATATGGGTTGTTGATTGATTCTGGATATTCTCTATCATAGTTTGTGACTATGCAAGGAGAATGACGGTTTCTGATCGAGAAACCAGATCTGAGTCCGCACTAAGAAGTCGGGTGGACGATACTAGTTCGGAAGTAGAATTGTGTGATCGATTGAGCGATCGAATGTGATATTGCGTACGGATGATATATGTGCATCGTACAGGCTTAAGTTAAGTAAATATTGAAAATTTGTAAAGAAGTCAATAAAATGACTTTGGAATTTGTGATTGAATATTATTGCTTAATAGGATATACAGGTGTATAAAAGCAATGGAGAAATTGGGATTTTTGATTTTAGAAGATAAAAATTTAATGGCTCGACAAAAAGGTATGTATTTGAATTTCTATATGAAATTTGATTGGGTTTTTGATCCAGCCACTTGGCTTTTTGTTTTCTTTTTGAGATTGGGAGGCCGTAGAGCCATTTTGTAGTAGTACCGAGCTAGCCGCGCAAAGGAGACGCTGGCGAAATTTTTCGGAAATTTAGGGAGTTAGAAAAATTTTGAGAAAATTTTTATAATTCAAAATTTGAATTCAAATTTAAATTTGAATGGATAAGTAGGTGATATGAGTTGAACTTATGAATAAGTTTGGGAAGTTAAAAGATGATTAGTGTATCATTAATAAAAGATTGTTATGGAAAGTTGTTAAAACTATTTGGATGGGGAAAAAGAACGGGTATCGAATCATTTCTCTTAACTGGTAATTTCGGGGACGAAATTCTTTTAAGGGGGGAGGAATGTGACGACCCGGAATTTTTGTATATTTGAAATATGAATATTTAATTTATTTTAAATATCCGAAGGTTAAATTTTAACTCTAATTTCAAATATACAGTATTTCTTTGGATAATTAATTATTAAATTTAATTATCGGGATTGGGTAAAATATGGAATCTCGATTTTAAGCCTGTTAAAAATAGTTCAAAAGTTCAGAAAATTTATATTGTTAATACTGAAGATGATAGAACTTTTAAAATGGAATTTTAAAAGAGTTTTGTTCAGTTTTAAAAATATATCATTGAAATTAAATTTAAAAATAGCTGTCCGAGGCATAGTCTCGGATTTAGACGAAACCAGTTCCATTTAATTCGTAATATTAAATTATTGCCAGATTTCAAATTTCGTAATTTTCGGAACTACCGTGTGACCGTACGAGTTAGAAACGTCTAGACAATAATTAATCGTTTTAAATTTAAATATCCTTCGTCTTTTCATCTATCAGATCTTTTTCAACTCAACCGACCTTATCTCTTTCTTTCTTCATTCTTAAGCCAGGTAACGGAAGAAAATTTTAGAGCACGTGTTCACCTAATAGAACACGCGTCCCCCTTAAAAGTAAACAACCGAACACTTCATCATTTTCGTTCAAAAGAAAATAAATGGCCACCCCGTTCGATATTCAATCGAGCATAATTCCCATGGAAACGAAGTCTGAAATCCCCACGTTCTCAAATTTTATCGTGCAATCGAATTCGATTTGCGACCCTAGTCAGCGCACGGTGGGGAGGCACGAGTTAAATCGAGACAAGCTAGGGCGCACCCTTCTTCCTTCGTCGATGACGCGAGTGGCGAAGCGAGGCAAGTAGTGGTCGCGAGCCTCGAACGATGGGCTTCGGTGGCGAATCTGGAGGAGGCGAGCTGGGTTGTGCGACTGCGTTCGTTAGTGAGGTCTGGGGGGGTTCGACAGAGCGTGAAGGAGAAGGCCACGAATGGAGTCGCGATGGGGGCTTCGCGTTGGCTGGGCATCGCATGCGAGGTGGGAGCTCGGATTCGTGGGGGCGGCATCGATGAAGTCGCGAGCTGATAGGGGCTCCACGTTAGTACAGTTGAGACCCAGATTCGTTCGATTTCGAACGTGGCAGTGAGGTAACTTCCATGTCTACTTAAATTTACATGTATATAACATATCTTTGAATTTTAAATAGGCAGAAAACCTTAACTAAGTTAGTAATGATCATTAAAATTAAGTAAATTTAATTGAAAAGTGATAAGTTGATTTGTTCGAAGTTGTTTCAGTAATTAAATGAATTTATATAAAATAAGGTTGTCGGGTTAAACCTATGTAAGTCAGAGAAAAATATATAAGGGTTTAGACATTGAAGTATCTATATAAAGTTAGTTTAAAATTTAATCTTTAGATAAATTAAATTTTAGTTTGACTTAGAGAAATAGATAGGAATTTATTTCCTGATTTATTTGGAATATTAATAAACTGTAAATGGTCAAACAAGATTTGAGAAATCGTGGAAATAAATTTATTTAGTTAACTTATATATAATTATTTGATAACGGGAAAATTACCTTATTAAGTAAAATAAAATTTATTAGAAAGAAATTGATTTGTCCAAATTGTTTGAATATTAATGAAATCATATAATATGTATTCAAGGTCTGGCATCGTGAAGAGGACTATTGATTTGGGTTGAATTGCAAAATAGAAGGGGCAAAAGGTGAGTTAATCTCATTCAGTTGAATTTAAATTTAAATGGTTAAATTTAAATAATTGATTGGATGATTGCATTGATTGATGTGCTATACTATATATAGTAGTATATACCAATATATATATATTGGCATATGTATATATTGGAGTTGTTGATATTCCCGCATTATATAGCGGATGAGACCCTATGCGCCGCATAATAGCGGATGATATTTTATAAAACCCATATACCGCGATATTCCACTTTGAAGTGGAATTGGTATTGTGCTAACGTTTGTGGATGCAGGGAAACAGGTTGGAGGGATCCAACTGGATTCCTCAAAATTATTTAGATTATTTGATATTCTGTTCTATGAATATTGATATCCTGTGATGATTTTATTGATGATTGAAATATTGGATGATATGGTTGGATTGAATATTTCAATAAAATCGAGTTATCAAAATATATTGAATTGGATTTTGAAAGAAATAAAAGAGTAAATTTTAAGTAAATAATTCAAGTGAATTGGAATAAGGGAATTTCGAAATAACAAAGGAAATATTAACTTTAAACTAAAGTGATATTAAATTTAAAGAATAAAGGATTTATTTTGAATGTAAGAATTAAATTTAATTAAAGGCTAAAGAAGGAATTTTGGAAGTTTAAACTTTGTATTTTCGGTTAAAAAGGGTTTTAACTCAAATAAAGGAATAAATCTAAAAGATAATGTATTTTGAAATAAATGAAGTAGTAAAGGAAATTTATTTCAAAGTAAAGTAAAGTAAATTGGAAAATCAGTTGGAAATTGATTTAGTTGTTTAAAATTGGAATTTTAGAAGAGAAATGAGATTTTGGAATTTATAAACTGGGTTTATAAAGTAAAATAAAATATCAGTGGATATTAGAAAATATAAATTCAAGGTGGGAATTTATAAAGGGATATGAATTGGTTTAAAATAAATGTTGATTTATTTTTAAAGGATGGAAATGAGAAGTGTATTTCTCTGGATAGCCAAGTACGTTTTCAAGGTAGTTTTTAATATATAAGTTAAAAGTTTTAATATGTTTTAAAAAGCATGTTTTAGAAAATTTATTATTTTTAAATGTTAACTTTTTAAAGTAAGTATTTTAAAAAAAATATATTATTGTAGTGATTATATAAAAGTGATTTGCTATTATGTTTTAAAAGGAGAAATTTAGTTTATATTTATAAAGTGGTTTAATTTAAAGTATATATTTTTAATAAAGTATTAAAGTAGTTTGATTTCAATGTTATAAAATATATTTTAAAATAAAGTGTTTTTAAATTATTTTAAAATCTAAAAGTGTTTTGTACTTGGTGTTTCAGAGAAATAAATATTTGGAAATGTATTCCGTAAGCGGAAATTGTTTGAAATTATTTTCAAAAGGAGTTTGAAAATTTGGAAATATATCTTGGAAAGATATTTGGGCAAATAAATGTGGGAAATCATTTATTGTGTGATGGTTGCTTGTGGATGTTAATTGATAGTTAAATAACCGACTATCAATATTGGCCAATGCGCTGATCGTTTCGAAGAGACCGGGATCGAGTTTCCGTATACCGGGATTCTAGGTCTGGAGACTCGAATACCACTTCGATTCGGTTTGTACGTTTCGTGTAACGTGTTCAGAGTCGAAGATGGAGCAGTGAAGTGCAAGGGCTAGTCGCTACTAATCCTGAGGATATTTCCAAATGGATGTAGTAGGAGTAGTGCCTTCAGTTCCGTTCGAACCCGGGACGGACTTGTATGGACGAATGCTTGCGAAACATCGTCAGCGGACGATGGGCATTCTAAGGGATATGTTCTGAAAAGGTATCGTTTAGCCTCGAACCTCATCAACCGGGAATGACTGAAAATCAGGGGTTATGCAGCAAGGCTTCGTGGGTAGCTCCCACTGGAGGGTAAGGTCATCCCTGTCTAGATGTCCCTTTTTATTTCGGCTTAGTGGTGCGGTTGCTGATCCCAACCGTGGGGTGATTTTATTCGGGATCATCCAGTAAGGGATGGTTCCGGCCTTGTGTTGCAGAGGAGCGGGCGTACTCCTCGGTACGGTGATCTAGGCCACGTACTGTGATAGGTGGTACCCCAGTGCCTAGTCATTCGTTGGAAATCCATTTTTCCTACGTGCCTTGTACGGTATTTGTTTGTATTACCCACTTTTGTGGCTAGTATGCTGGAATTTAATAATGTAACAATTTCAGCTATTTTAATAAGTATTTGTGAATAGACACTATTATAATATCAGAGGATTTTATAAAGTGTTTTAGCTATCGTAAGGTAAAAACCCGACATGTTTATTTGTGGCGTGGTCTTACGAGATGCTTTTTATTTTTAAAGGATTTTTGAAACTTTAATAATCAATTGAGTGTAATTTTCTCACGCTGGTTTTCCAGACTGACTCGGGTATTGTTTTATATGATGCTCGGGTCAGACCGAGTATTATAGGTTACAGGATATGATGCTGTGGTGCTCAGGAGATGAGCTGGATGGCGTGACGTATTTCCCGTACTTGTTTATATATATTCCGCTGTGTGGATTGCTGTACTCTGTTATATTGAGGACATGATATGGTTATTGACCAGTTGTATGTTATGTGTTCTCTGGTGTATATTCTGATGCTATATTGTATAAACAGATATAGTTTTGATTTGTGTAAAGATCTGTTGATATATTATATTTTATTCCGCTGCGATGTGAGATTCTGTTGTTGATTTTCTGTTTCTTCTTCTTCTACCTCTTCTTCTTAACTAAAATGGTCCGGTTTTTCGTGTTAGAAAAACTCGGGTTGTTACACCGATAAAAAGAATTAATTGATAACATATTTATTCTATAATTGATTAGCATTAAAATGAATTAATATGTAATTAATTATTTCATGAAATTGAATTAATGTTTGTATTTTGAATTCAAGTTGATCAAAACTAAAAGCGATTAATTTTTATTACATGGAAATTTGATCCCTTCTACTTAAATATATTTCAGACCATTATGAATAATAATATATCTGATAATTAACTATAAACACTTTCAAAGTGCAAAAAATTGATTTAATGTGACATAAATCAATATCATAAAAAATCATAACTAATTAACTTATTATTATGTGGGCCTATGAACATTTCATTGTCCCTTAAATAATACGGTAAAATTTTTATTAAAAGGCTAAATTGATTAAGAAGGGCAACGTCAGAATTTACAAAAAAGAAGATGTATTGATTATGGGAAACAAATTATTTAAAAAAATTAAAAATTAACTACCTAAGTAAGAACAAAAATGTTGCTTGTACATTTATTCATTCCCCATAATACAATATGAGATTTAATTTTTGAATATTACTTTACTTCAGATATAAAGTTTTTCCTCCAACTTGACCTTCTTATGTACTTATGTTTGAGAATGAAATATGGTCGACTTTATATCTTTTCGATTATATAGAATTTTTTAAATGTTTTTTGTATCTATATATTGAGAACTAATAACTCCATGCAAAATAGGCGAAGGATCCCAAGTTCATAGTATTACTAACAAAACAAAATTATGGAAATAGAATATGATACAAAACACAAAAAGAAAAAAGTCAAACTTTACCTATAACATAGTTTATAGAACAATAGAAGCTTCTAGGTTGTTATGCATTTGAAATGTTGCTGATAAAAGGGAAAAAATAATTATTACTTGACTACATGTTAAATTTCTAATTAATTGACATAAAAAGACTTAATATGCAATTGATTCTCTTCTTAAATTGAGTTATAACTTAGTTGTCAAATTACTTTGAATTACAATTGACCTAAATTAAAAGCAGTTAGTTACTTTATTTTTTGATATGATCATTCCTATTTTAAAATAGTTTACATATAACTATTATAAAGAAACTGTATCTCTAATTTACAGTTATTTATAAAAATTATCAAACCACATAAAATTCAAAACAATTTATTGTTTTGTGAAACCACCAAGACTTTGATGATAATCATGAATGTTTGTTACATATTATAATTCATGGTCTATTAAATCATATAATATAAAAATATTAGAATCCTATATTGATTAAGGATAAAATATCAGAATTTACATAAAATTTCAGATTGACTGAGACTACATAAAACATTTAAACCAAAATGTTTTCAAAAGATGTATGTAAAAATAAAAAAAAATTAAATTTGTCTGCCGAAAGCAGTGCAGAACTATTGCTTATACATTTATACCCTTCCTTCCAACTTGATTTTCATATATACTTATGTTGAGAATGAACTAAAGAAAAACTTTACCTCTATTTCATTATTATAGAGGACAACTGAAGGTATTTTTGGTTTTTTTGTATTAAAAAACCTAACTCCCTACAAAATAAATGAAGGAACTCAAATTAATAATCTTTCTAATAAAATAGAAATATGGAAAGAGAACTCGATATAAAATGTGTGAAGTAAGAAATACTTCACTTTTACCCATAGTAAATCCTATTGAATATTAAAAGGTTCTACGGTGCTTGTGAATTAATAAATCTAATAAAATCTTGTAAAATAAATGAAGAAAACCAAGTTGGTAATCATAGTAGTCAAAATAAAATCAGAGGAAAATGGAAATTTGGAACATAAAATTCGAATTAAGGTATAAAATCATAATTTTAGAATATAAACAACAATACAAACTGGAATTGAATGAAAAGACATAACTCAAAATACAGATCTAACCTTTAAATCGAACTTATTGATTCAGTAAGTCAAAGTCTTTTGGTAGCATATAGATAGTTTATCCATGATAATCCTTACCCTAGCAACAGGCGGATATAAAACAACATAATAATATTAATAAAACAAAAAAATTAAGGAGAATTCAAAAGGTGTAGAATTGTTGATAAATTTAGTCAAATCATAATCCTGTGTTACGGCCCAATTAGGTAGAACTCACCCTCAAAAGCTAGCTTGTAAGGGGAGGGTGCCTAATGGGTTATATATGCATCACCTATCCCATACTAGGCGATGTGGGACATTACATTCCACCACTCTTCGAAAGTCCGACGTCCACGTCGGCCTACTCTATTCCCTTATTGACTGATTCGATGGTAGCCCTTTTCCCATTGGACGGCTTCACTCACTTATCAGTTCAAGCCTATAGGTCGCCCCTCTCGTGACTCGAACTTTCGAGTAGTAGTGACCTGCTCTGATACCACTTGTTACGGCCCAATTAGGTAGAACTCACCCTCAAAAGCTAGCTTGTAAGGGGAGGGTGACTAATGGGTTATATATGCATCACCTATCTCATACTAGACGATGTGGGACATTACATCCTGATAAACAAATTATGAGATAGATAAATAAATTATCTGGAAAGAAGTTTTAACTTGTTTCTGATTTAGGATTGAGTACTTTTATGTGAACCTAGAAATAAGGAAGAAACAAAATAGTGAGAGGAGAGAGAATAAATTGAAGATGTAAAAAATTAAGGCAATAATAAATTTCTTTACCATTGGAAGATAATTCAGTTGGATTGCATAAAATTAATGAATGTAGGAAGTATGGTAGATGAAGATAAGAATGTTGCAAGAAGAAATATGTGAAATAAAAAGTTAAAATGATAGAATGTTATGATTTATTCTCAAACTTATGACTAAAAAGAATACAAATGGTCAAAGATTGAAATTTTTATGCAATAAAATAGAATTGACGCATTTACTATGAAACAAAAGTAATTATTATGACAAAAAGGAGATATAAATAAATTAAATTATAATAAATTACAATGAATGATAATGGCCTTACTATTTATGAGCACCATTATCTTTTATATTTAATGCGCAAATTTGAATTCCATTTCTCTCTAACATCACTCTTTGTCTCTTCCTTCATTAAAACAATTAATATGTAACTAATGAAAAATCAACCAAAATTTAAATTTAGAAATTTAAAAGGAAAAAAGAATAAGAATCTGAATAAGAAACTAAAAATAAAATTAAAAATTATCAAATACAACCTAAATTAAGCAAATAAAGAAGAAAAAACTTTAGGAAATAAATTCAATCCTACAAAATATATAATAGTATCTTTAGTAAGAATAAGTAACTTATATATCAAAGATGTCTCAACCTTAAATACATGTAAGATTCTTATAACAGACCGAAATAGTTAGCAATTTATCAATAAATAGCGATTAGTATGACTACTAGATGATAAATAACAAAATACAATGTATAAGTATAAAAATTATAACAATACACAACTTACGTGCAACCAAAATTTGTAGACATCTATTATAACAAACATATATATTTTTAGTTATAACTAAATTGTATAAATATAAATAACAAAATCAAAGATTTAATTCAGCTGACGATACATGAAAAATACAATTATGAACAAATCTAACAATTTTCAAAATTATCAAATCACAAAAAATTAAGCCATAATCCACTTAGCGAATAACATTTGAATTTTTACGCCATTATTCATTTGATTTGACAAAATAAAAAAGTGACTACAACTAAATCTATGAACTAGAAAAGGCTATCTTTTACTGCCTTTTTACAATTTTGTAGAGGATGCATCAATTCCAAAATGAGATGAACTTTTTTAGACATATGTTGCAACTACTAAGCATAAACAGATAATAGTTAAAAGTAGCGATAAAGAAACAAAAAAGTCAAAATTTTAACTAAGCATGTGATAGGAAGTGATATGCAATGACTAAGCCATAACGTATCTTGGCTAACTCTATCTAAACCCAAAAAGTTGCATAGCAGTCCCCTTCCCCCCACACCCTACAAAACTGAATAAACCACTATACTCATGTTATTGCTGAATATACCCTTTTGATTATTAAATTTTCCCTTTCCACCCTTCCCTAGTAAAAATAAATCCTTAAAAAATTCTACCATAGAAAAATCACTTCTGTGAAATCATGCAACAACCTAAAATTCAAGTTTTACATTTTCTACGAACTGTGAATTTTCAAATTTAAATAAAAACCAAAACAACATGAAATTCACATTTTACCTCTTCTGATTCATTAGATTTATATTATCATCATCATAATCCATCGATTCAAACACAAGATTTGAGAATTTACCTTAATTTAAATTTAGAGTGTATTGGAGAAGAGGAATAGAAAAAGGAAAATACCACGAGAGGTGAAAAGATAGTGAATGACATTAGGGAAAATTTGTCCTGGATTTTTTTAAAATACTTAGAATTATCATGTGTCTAAGTAGAATTAGCTATATATCCTGATATGGAATTATCAATTTATAATATGTTGTATATTTTTCAAGTTTTAGAACTCAATGTTCTGGAGGAAGCTCGACCTCTTTCAGATCTTGAATTGACCCGTCTGAGAGATCTGGAATCGGAACTGGATAGGCTCGTGAAGCAGGAGGAGATAGGCTGGAAACAACATTCCAAGGCTAAATGGATTGAGGAAGGGGATAAAAACACCTCTTACTTCCATCGTCTAGCTAATGGCCACCGTAGAACCACTTTAATTTCCGAGATTTCCCACAACAACTCTTCCTACACTGACCCCTCCGATCATCTTCGCCTTTTTACCAACTTCTACCGCTGCATCCTTGGCAAGCAATCCCCAGCTCTCCCCGTCATTGATTGGCCCCTCCTATACCCATCCCCCTCCCCCATCCCCATTGACCACCCATTCTCGGAAGAGGAAATTTGGGCTGCTTTGAAAGACATGTCCGATGACAAAGCACCCGGCCCAGATGGGTTCGGCCCACTTTTTTTCAAGCATTTCTGGGACACCGTTAAAACCTATATTCTAGATCTATGTGCCGAATTCCAATCCGATCCTGCTGCCATTTCCAGACTGAACTATGCAAACATCATCCTCCTCCCTAAATCCCCTGACGCTAACTCCCTCTCCGCCTTCCGCCCCATTAGTCTTCTCAACACAACCTTTAAAATCATTACTGAGGTCCTTGCCAGCCGCCTCCAAACAGCTATTGCCCCCCTGGTTGGGATTGAGCAGTCAACCTTCATTCTTGGCAGGAACATCTTGGACTGTGTAGCCACAACTCAAGAAATCATCTCCTTTTGTCACCAAACGTCGACCCCTGGTGTCCTTTTGAAGCTTGACTTCTCTAAGGCATTTGATTCGGTGAATTGGAATTTTATCCTCGAACTCATGAGGTACAGAGGTTTTCCTCCCAGATGGTGCAATTAGATCAATCATATTCTTAGCTCTAGCCTATCCTCTATTTCGATCAACGATATGTCAGGGGGCCACATCAAGTTGGCTCGAGGCTTGAGGCAAGGCGATCCTCTCTCGCCCCTTATCTTCGTCTTAGTAGCAGACGTTTTCAACAGGATGATCAAGCTAGCCATATCCAACAACCACTTCTCCGGCATTAAACTCCCTGATTCCTCTTTATCAGTCTCTAATGTGCAGTTTGCCGACGATACAATCCTATTTGCCTCACCCCAGATTGAATACATTCATGGCCTGAAAGTGGCTCTCTACTCATTCGAGCTCATTTCCGGCCTCTCCATCAATTTCAGCAAGAGCTCCGTCATTATGTTAGGTAACTCTCATCATCTTGGCCCACTCATCGCGTCGATGCTTAACTATAACCTTTCAGTCTTCCCCTTTTCCTATCTCGGTATCCCCCTGCGTCCCACCAAGCTCCTTCGTTCGGACTGGTCCCCCCTTATCTCTAGAATAGAATCAAGACTACTGAGCTGGAAGGCTCACTCCCTCTCTACAGCCGGCCGCCTTGTCCTTGTCAAATCTATCCTTTCAGCCATACCATCTTACTAGATGTCTTTCCACAAACTTCCCTCTTGGGTTATCATCAAAATTGACTCAATCCGTAGTACCTTCCTTTGGAACGGTGGTGGCGTCAAGAGGCTCATTAATTGGAGAACCGCCTGTTTGCATCAAAATCAGGGTGGTCTTGGCATCACTAACCTTGCTGCTTTTAACTCCGCGCTTCTATCGAAATGGCTCTGGAGACTTCTTACCCCGGGTAACTCTCTCTGGAAAGATTGGATTCTCTCGCTTTATTACCATTCTAACCTCCACCTCGTCCTTCACTTCCCTCCGCGTTGTAGGCCTTCTCCGTTCTGGGCTGGAGTGCTCCAAACCCTTCCCCGTGTCAGACCCCTTTTTCATGTAGCCATCGGAAATGGCATCAACTGCGTTTTTTGGCATGATACTTGGCATAACCAACTTCCTCTCGCAAAATCCTTGCCCCACCTTTTCTCCCACTTGCGTTCCCCATCTATCTCGGTTAGGGACTGTGTCAATTCCGGTCCTGACTTCCTTTGCCCCCCATCTCTCTTCGGCTCTGACACCTTTTCTGACCTCATCTCTGCATCTAGCCTTCTTCAATCTGTCCAGCTCTCCACTATACCGGGTCGCATAGTCTGGGCCCCCGCTCCTGCCAAAGGTTTCTCGGTCGCCTCCTGTTACTCCCTCCTCAACAACCCTGGTCACTTCTTCGCCTTCCCTAGACTTTATAAATGCCCACTTCCGCCGCGTATCGCCTTCTTCCTGTGGTGTCTGGCGCATGATCGAATCAACACCAAAGACAGACTTCTCCGCTTGCAGATTCTGGTTGACCAGTACTGTGTCTTTTGTTCTAGCCACATTGAAGAAATTCCTCATCTGTTTCGGGAATGCGACTTTGCTTACTCTATCTGGGTAGCTTCTAGCGCCCACATCCTGGGCTATATCCCTGTACCACCTGTCATCTTCGATCACTGGCAATACAACTCCCCCAACCTCCACCTAGACATCTTTAACGCCCTTTTCTGTTGGGGTTTATGGAAAGAACGTAATGCACGCGTGTTTGATAAACCTAGAAGTCACTTCGAGGGTATTTGTAGACGTATAACTTCTCTATTCACCTCCATTACAGGTCAAATCTTTTCTGCTCCCTTTAGACTCCGTCTTCCTTAGAGAATCTCTTCTCCGACTGAATCACAAGGGAGCAGCTTGGCTTTTCCCACGGGCCAGCAGCCATAGCCTTAGCTAGCAGACACTTGACGCGTTCAGATCTCTGGCATCCATTTTGGTACTTTGTCTTGCTGTTTTTGTACATACTCTTGCACTATCTTGTCTTTATTTGTGGTTTATATGATTACTGTGCTTGTGCTATGTGCCATCGATCAGGCCTGTTGATCGAAACAACATTATTATATATATGCTACTAATCGGCTGTGTAGTGTCACGCTACACACCCGTCTCGCTCAAAAAGTTTTAGAAACCACCTGTCCACCTGTGGGATACCACCGGTCCACCGGTGGTACTACAGACTTCCCAATAAACAATGGCTATGAACAGTCATGTCCGTTTGAAAAGGTGCAATTCTTCCTGATGGATGTTGCTTTTCGTCTGGTATATTTTCTAACAGTTTTCTAAAGAGAATCAACTCCTCTTCACATCCCCCATCATCTACATAAGCGGTGTTAGATCCTGCATTTTTAATTATAAGATTTTGTGATTAAATCCTTTTCTTCTTTCTTCACTCTTGGCAATTATCAGAAACTTTTTATATAGTGTTCTTAATTTGACAAAAGTGGCACAAAAACCTTGAATCGGCTAACGTCGTCAGAAGGCATTATTGAATCCCGACGGGAGTAGTTCGATAGTCTTTTTGTACTCAATAGGGCTGAATTATTTTTTGAAAGAATCTATAACAGATCCTCATAGTCAGAAGTACGACGACGGTATCCACACTATATTTTAACAATTTTCAGAAAATATTATCAGCAAATGGAGGGCTGAAACAACTATAATGCATTTCAAATCATGAACTAACATTTAACGAGGCTAGAATGTTTTGATGGCGAAAAATTTACTTGTTGGCAAGAGATGTTGAAGTTCTTTCTCATTACTATGAAACTTTTCTACGTACTAGAAGATGACTTGGAAGAATTATCGGCTGAAACTCCAGTGGATACTGTTGAATTAAAAGTTAAACGACATAAGCTAAAGGATGATGACTTCATGTATAGAGGACACATATTGAATGCACTGTCTACACCCGTTTACTATGCACATCGAAGCTTGGAAACTACAAAGGCACTATGGACTGCATTGGAGAATAAATGCCGCATTTTCGAGGCAAGTAACAAGAAGTTTCTTATTAGCAATTTTATGGAATTTAAGATGAATGACAATAAAATGATCATCGAACAAGTAAATGAGATTTTATTTATTGTCAATCATCTTAAAGATTCCAGTATAGAGCTTCCTGAATCATTCATAATTGGGTTATTATATCCCGACTTTCATCTTCTTAGAATGATTACAAGAAGAAACTAAAACTTGTCGAAGCAGACTATGATTTAGAAGCTTTACAACACTAACTTCGCATATAAGAATACTCTCATAAACGTGAACAAACCGATACTCAACAAGCTAAATTTCATTCCAAGGATAATAATGCTGAAGAAATTCATTCATCAAAGCCAAAGAATGAAAATAAGAAAAGAAAAGTAAAGAATGACAAAAAGAAGAGTGCTTGTTTCATTTGTAACAAGAGCAACCATTATGCTCATGAATGTCGTCAACGAAAGAAATAAAAAGTGATTGTGGTCGTAGAAAAGCTTATAGCTAGTGGAAGAGGCAAACTCCATTAGTAGTATAGAAAATGTGGGGGCTCGACACTAGAGCAACAATACATATATATAAAGACCGTAGTCTTTTTAAGACCAACGATGAAACAAAGGGGGAAGAAAATGAAGTTACCGGAGCAAATAAAGCTTATAGCAAAGTCATTTGAAAAGGCACCATTGAAATTCCATTCACCTTGAAAAAGTTCTTACTTTGACCAATGTATTTTATGTACCTGATATTTGTAAGAATTTTGTATCTGAATACCTCCTTAATAAAGCAGGATTCAAGATGGTGTAGGAGTCTAATAAGCTAGTTTTGTCAAAGAATGGTAGTTTTGTTAGTCGGGGATACTCTTGTAATGACATGATTAAGTTGAGTATAATAAAAGATAGTTCTGTCTATATTGTTGATTCCTTTAATTTGTGGCATGCTAGATTAGGACACATTAACTATAATTCCCTTAAATTCATAAGTTAGGATTAATTTCTAATTGCAATTTTGAATCTATTGATAAATGTGAGATATGTGTTCAAGCAAAGATTCATAAAAAATCCTTTGGATCCATTAAAAGGAATATTAGTTTGCTTGACTTGGTATATAGTGATGTTGGTTATCTTAAAAGTCATACAACATATGGAGGAAATAAATAGTATGTCGCGTTTATTGACGATTACTCTAGATATGCCTATGTATATCTAATGAAAACCAAAGACGAGGTGTTTGATTAATTCAAAATTTATAAGGCAAAAGTGGAAACAAAATTTGGAATTAAAATTAAAGTGTTGTATTCGGACCGAGGTGGCGAATATTATTCAAATGAATTCACTTTAATTTGCAAACAACATGGTTTGGTTCACCAATGTACGGCCCCTTGCACAACAAAATGGCGTTGTAGAATGGAAAAAATAGAAGATTGTTAGAAATGGTCAATGCAATGCTTACTAGTTCTAAATTACCAAATTCATTTTGGCATGATGTTATGCTATCAGCCAATTATATTCTAAATGGAGTTCCTTTGAAACGAAAGGATGTATCGCCTTATGAACTATGGTTTAGTCAGAAACCAAGTTTATCAAAACTTAAAGTTTGGGGTTGTTTAGCTTATGTCAGAAAACCAGATCCTAAAAGACCCAAGTTAGGAAACAGAACTCATAAATGTGCTTTTTTAGAATATTCTCAAAATAATAGTACTTATAGGTTCATTATTTAGAACTTTAGAAGTTATAGAATCTATAGATGTAGAATTTTTTGAGAACAAAATAATGATGAACCATTAATATCATCTAGATCAGAACATGTTGAGACTAATGATGATATTGATGATGATTATATCTCAAATCAAAACAACAAGGAAATCTTAGTACCTGAAGAAGATATTTAACCAAGAAGAAGTAAAAGAGAAAGACTAGAAAAAAAAAATTGGCCTCGAATTTATTACATATCTTATCGAAGGCACTAAGGATGAAATCCATAATGTCCTAAATATGTAATAAATGACGATGATGATCCTACAAACTATTCTGACGCTATGAGTTTCAAAGATGCAAACTTCTGGAAAGAAGCAATAAACGATGAAATGAATTCAATTATGTCAAACCAAACTTGGATTTTGATAGATTTACCTCCGGGTGTTAAGCCAATAAGATGTAAATGGGCATTCAAGAGAAAATTAAATACAGATGGATCCATTGACAAATTTAAAGCCATATAAGTTGCAAAGGGTTATAAACAAAGACAAAGAGTAGATTATTTTGATACATATGCTCATGTTGCTCGCATTACTTCTATACGTTATTTGATAGCGCTGGCATCCATACATAATTCAATTATACATCAAATGGATGTAAAAACAGTATTTCTAAATGGTAATTTAGAAGAAAAGATATATATGGAACAACCCGAAGGTTTCATATTGTCAGGCCAAGAAAGAAAAGTTTGCAAATTAGTCAAATCTCTTTATGGTCTAAAGCAAGGTCATATGCAATGGCATGAGAAGTTTGATGAAATAGCATTATCATATGGACTTAAAGTCAACAATGCAGATATGCATATACAGATAAAAACGGTTATGTTATATTATGTTTATACTTTGATTATATGCTAATTTTTGGGTCTGGTATACCTTGTGTGAACGAACAAAGAAGTTTTTGTCCTTGAAATTTGCTATGAAAGATTTAGAAGAAGCTGACGTTATCTTAGGAATTAAGATTCTAAGAAAACCGGAGGAGTTCGTGTTAACACGATCTCATTATATTTAGAAATTTCTCAATAAATATGGTCATTATAATGAAAAACAGCTCAGACTCTTTTAAATCATAGTATTAAATTAAAGAATAATATTGGACGTACTATTTCTCAACGAGAATATTCCAGTATTATTGGGAGTTTTATATATGCTATGCATTGCACTAGACTCGACATAGCACATGTTATTAGCGTATTATGTCGTTTTACGAATAATGCAAGTACAAAACATTGGAAAGCAATTTCAAGAGTTCTAACTTATTTGAAAGGTGTCATTGACTATGGTCTTTCTTATAAAGGATATCCTGTTGTATTGGAAGGATATAGTGACGCTACTTGGAACAATGTAGAATCTAAATTCAAATCTACGACTGGATGAATATTTACTTTAGGATGAGCTGTTATGTCTTGATGTTCCAAGAAGCAGACATGTATTTCTAACATAACTATGTTGTCAGAATTAATCGTATTAGCAGATGCAAGTAAAGAGGCGGATTGGCTAAGGATTTTTTTAATAGACATTCCTGCATGGACTAAGTCATCTCCAGTAGTCAAGATTAATTGTGATAATTAGGCTATGATATATAATGTTTCTAATAAAACATATAACAGAAAGTCTAGACATATGAGTCTAAGACATCAAATGATAAGACAATTACTGAAGCAAGGAGTAATTACAATCGATTACATAGAAACAAAGAAGAACTTGGCTACTCATTTACCAAGGGTCCTCCAAAAACGAGCGTTTCTATAAAATTAAGAGAAATGAGATTAAGGTCTGTGAATGAAGGTTTATCATCAACTAATGAAAACCCAACTTATGTCTTGAAAAAGATAAACGAAGTTCAATGGGTATCAAAAAGTTAAAGAAATTATTATGGAACACTACACCAATTTTTCCATAAGGTAGTATTGGGTATTCTGCATGAATAAGGATGGATTAAATTCCTTAATAAGTCTATACACAAGTGTATCGCAGAAGCACTTAAAAACTTACCTATATGAGTGTGGAAATCAAGCTATTTTCTAAGAAAGTAATACCACTTTCGAAGTAGACGCATGAAAATTCAGGGTTAGAGCACATGGCCATTAATATGTGGAGCATACATAATACAGTAACCTATGAAAATCAATATGTGTGATTCTTCCGGTCATATCACTAGGGGTACTTAATTCAAGACTCATTCACCATTAAACCTCTATATGGCTTTGAAGAGTTTACACTAAGCGAAAGATCAAACCCAAAAGGTACTCATCACCTAGGTGTTGGTTTTTACGATAATGCCAATTTTGCCCTTGAACTACGTCGGCTTGATCCTACTTTGGTACGTAGGCAGTCACTCAAGTGATACAGCCATTACAAATGTTTAAACTTTTGAAAATAGAGGGAGAACGTTGTATTTCAAAATTTAGAAATCACCTGTCCACCAATGGGATCCATCGGTCCACAGTGGTGCTACAGATCTCCTAGTGAACGGTGGCTGCGAACAACTATGTCCGTTCGAAAAGGTGCAACTCTCCCTGATGGATGTTGTTTTTCGTCTGGTGCATTTTCTTACAGTTTTTTTAAAGAGAAACAACTCCTCTTCGCATCCCCCATCATCTACATAAGCAGTGTTAGACCCTGCTTTTGAAGCATTAGATTTTGTGATTAAATATTTTTTTCTTTCTCCACTCTTTTCAATTATCAGAAACATATCATATTGTGTTCTTGACTTGATCAAAGTGGTACAAAATCTTGGATCAAGTAGCGTCGTTAGAAGGCTTTGTTGAATCCTGACGAGAATAATTCGATAGTCTTTTTGTAATCGTTAAGGTCGAACTATTTTGTGAAAGAATCTGTAATATATTCTCAAAATTAGAAGTACGAAAATAGTATCCACACTATATTCCAACATAATATTCATGTATAAATCTAGAATAAATAGTTGGACTTACAAAATTATAATTTAAAATTATTTGTTATATTCAAAAATATTCACGTAATTATAGCAAAAGAGAAAGTGAGCATGATTTTTTTTTACAATTTTGAAAACTTACAATGCCTTAGATTCATAAATCTGTTTTATCATTCTTAGGTAAGAAATTATGAATGACAATTGAAAGTTAAACAAATGATCAAAATATTAAAACACTAAAGAATACCTTGAATTAAGGAGAAGAGGATGGATATGAACTTACAATGAATATGAAAAAAATACAAACAGTCGTAAAATTAAATGTTTAGATGGATCTTGATTATAAAAAATCAAAGTGATAATTGCAAATCGCTTACTCAAATCAAGAAGACATGAGTGCATGACTTAAGGGTGAATGAGAAATAAAAACACAAATGGTCACATGTTCTCTTTTATATTAAAAGAATAAATTAATGGAGAGATAAAATTACATTAGAACTAAGAAATATGAAGAAGTATATTGATGATATTGAAGTGACGAATGTAATTGGTAATAAATTTAAGTGAAATCAGAAGAGATTTTGTAAGGAAATTTGACCGTTTTGTAAGGAAATTAATGCGAAACGTTTCCTTCTTCACTATGTGGTACATTAATTGACCGTTTCCTTCCTCAAACGTTTCCTTCCTCATTATGTGGTCAATAGAATCTAAAGGGTTTTCCTATTAATATGCTAATAAATAAAACGGTTATAATCTAGAGCGTTAATTTCTCTCATCTTGATCTTGATGGACGATCAAGATTAAGTCTACAAATCTGGAAATTTGGTCCTCTCTCTGCCTATAAATATTAACATTTGCCCATCACAAAGGAAATAAGAAAACACATAAAGAAAATATAGGAAAAGAGAGAGAAACTATTCTCCTTTATCCATTGATACAGCCTTCGACAACAATCATTGCTGATTCGTATACAAGATGTCTGGAGGTATGTTTTATTAATTCATTACATGTAACAACCCGGTTTTTTCGCGTCAGTTTATAAATGACGATTAAATCTTTTTTATTGCTAATGCAGATTGGAATCAAGTTTAAATTCTTTTGAAAATTTGTTAAAGAGTTATACGGGCTTTCAATTGAACCCTGGCCCAATAACACTCTCACTTCTATCTTTAGTAAATTAGCCCGTTCCTTTTGTGGAGGGACTGTTTGGTACCCATTCCCCTTTCATTTGTTTCCAACCCTAGAAAAGAAAGTAAACTAACGAAAATGGTGGCGGCTTATCTCGTTCGTCCCTCTTCGACAAATTAGGGCTCGTGAAAATCAAAGGCGTCGATACGTCGAATTAATGGCAGATACTTCGATTTCTTCGATCGCGGCTACTTCATTTGGCGTAAGAAAGGTGAGTGAAAACTCACATCTAATTCACTCGACCCTGTTGGTCTTCGTTCGTTTCTGGTTAACTTTGATCTTCTGGTTTTGTTGTGAAAATTGGGTTTTGTCGACTTCGACTTAGTTCGATTTTATCTGATGTTTGTGGTTTTGACGTCGACCATTTTAAATTGATTGCCGAAGTATCGAGTTGTTTTTGTTGTTTCTTCGGCTTTAAATCATTTCGTGGATGCCCTGGTTTTGATGTTTCGAATTGCTTGTTGTTCCTTTCGAGTTCATGTCATCACAGTGAATATTATTTTAAATTGCACATTCGTGTTGCACTGTGCATATCTCTGCCTGGTTTTGTTTTCACGTGTATTTCTCGATGGCACTGGTTTTTGATGATCTCTTTGAACTGCCGTGACTTTAGTTTTGACAAAACGGTAGATTTGGAAAATTGCTTGACAGTGGTGACTTCATATATGTGCATATATACCATTGTGGGTGTATGCATATATCGTGGAATCCACACTTGCGATTGCATCTCTCTTGTATTCCTTTTGCTTTGAGATGAACTACTTTATCTAGTATCAGTGACTTTGATTTTGGGAAAAACTATTTTGAGACGAGAATTTCACTTCGTTTGTCTAGCGACTTCGAGCTTAACTTTGACTTGTTGACACGTACATTCACCTCGGGCTCCGATTTGCATTCGAACATGCCATAGTGTTTGCTGCTTACCTGTTCATGTTGTAATTGACTTGATGATCTTTGTTATCTTTGCTTGTACTCCGGTCTCTGCTAGTTCGGGTTATTTGTGTAGATTTGTACGTGTATACTGTTTCTTGATACTCACGTTCCAAATTCGTGACATGGTCAATTTACTTGGCCGCCACAGTTCGAATTTGAACGGTGCAGATTTGGATTTCGATCTTGGTTTCCATTGAATTTGATTCGAGCAGGCTACCGGGTTGATTTTGTGTCGTTCATTGTCTACTGCCTCGGCAGCACTTCTGTCCTAGTTCGATTTTACGGCTGTTACAAAAATTATCTGTGGCATTTTGATTTTTATTCTTGCTGCTTGATTATTTTTGTGTCTTCATGTATATGCATACATACCATTGTATGTGTGCATGCTTATGTTGTTGACCCTACACAAGTGGTTGCACCATTACTGTTTTAGTGTGTTTATGATACATGTCTGTAGCTCCATGTATTGATCTCGGCTGATGTGTACATCACACTTGAGTTTTGTTACTTGTTAGCATTTGGCCTAGTGCAGTTGCACACTTGGGGCTACACTTCAGTTCACTGTACTGTATGGTTTGCATTAATCTGGGACACTTGTTACCTTGATTTCCATTTTTGACATTTCTGGTGCACTTGTGACCATTCACTGCTGCACTCAGGTCTGCGACATTTGTAACCTGTATATTCATGTTGGAGTTGTTCATTGAAGTTCATTCTGTTCATGTTAGCACTGGATTCATTTGTCTAGTGGGTCTGAGTTGCTGATTAGTTGCTTTTGATTCCCTGTGTCACTTTGTTCACTGGTCGATTTCTTTACCTGATGTTATTTGATCTGTTTCACCGTTGTACCCATGATTCCTTTGCCATGTGCAGTTTGTTATGTACCATCACTTGTGTACATATTTCGTATTCTTCTAGATAAAGCTTTATTATTCTCTAATGAGGCTGGTTTGCGTCTTTTTCTGTTGAGTGTTGTAGTGCCATATCATTGGTGCTCTCACCTTCTGTTTGCTATTTCCCTGTGCCTTGCTTTGCGACATGTTGAACTTGTTCCACTTGTTGCCTCTTTCACTGGGTACACTGTTTCATTTCACTGATGCAGCCTTGCCCTTAAATACAAGTGGTGGCTGCATTTTCGTAGCAGTTTTACCCTTGTCCCTTGTGGTGACTTTATATTCTGTTGTGGCGAGGCAGTGCACGCGTGCGTGCACTGCAGCCCCCCCGAATTGACAAATTTTAATCGATATCTCTTTTGTTCTTAATTGATCGACCTGTTGCGTAATTCGTAGGCTGTATTGGCGAGGCAGTACACGTTAGCGTGTACTGCAGCCAATTAGCATTGATGTTTTTAAATTGACACTTCAATTGCTTAAACTGTTTTGAGATTTCTGATTTGTTGATTTACACTGCTTAGTGTTATATCTGCCGTTATCCAATTCTCGTATCGAGAGTTGGATATACGAGATTTCTATGACTGTCATCTATATTGAGATTGATTATTATTGCTTCTATGCGCTAATAACTGAGTTTGAATTAGACTGATCCGGGTATTATTTTCTTTTGAATGTAATACTCGGGTCAGACCCGAGTTATTTCAGGTTGTAGATTTTCTTCTTTGAGTTGCTGTTCAGGATATGAAGACTTTTCACATCGTCTGAAGTTGTCAGTGTCATTTTGTAGTAGTCGTGTCATTGTATAGAACGATATGTATTCATGTATATTAGTCGATAATGTACTTGTATATATAACTTCTAGAGTCGACCGTTGTAGTTGTATCATATGTATTGTGTCAACTATGTATTAACTGACATCGGTTATATATATGAGACTTTTGTTATTATCTATGTTCCGCAGTTATATTATCTGTGTTATTGTTATATCTAATGTCCTAAACTATTATGAACCGTCGTAGTTCGTTTTATACTAGTATTGGGTGTGTCGATGGGAGTAAATAAATAATAGAAGAAAAATAAAAAAAATATGTACCACCCCTATCGAGATAACCAATGTTAGTGTAAAGCCAATTACGGATGGTCGCTCCTATCCAGCCTCATTCTTCGTAATAATAGACAGTATTTCCTTTAATACTCTTTGTTATTATGAGTATAGAGGTGGGGCGTCACAGTTGGTATCAGAGCTTGGGGTTTATGGACATAATATAAAACTTAACTCGGAAGGAACATATGTTACAACTATGGGTCGATGTTTTATTTGTGCTTGAGTCAAAACTAAAGTTTTGAAATTTGGATGAAATTTTTAAATAACTTTATTTAAAAATAATAGTGAAATTGTGTTCTGATGATTTGATTGATTTGTGTTCTGTTTATCAGAGTGCGCAGCGGAAACAGTAAAACTGTCCTCGCTGAGTACAACTAATAATCTTTTTGATTTAAAAATCAAAATACGAAATTGATATGAATTTCATTTGTTGTTTACATAGCTGTAATTATTTTGTTTCTTTGAGAATTTTGAATCCGAATTGAGGATTCGAAGAAATTGCAGATATGTGATTTTTGTTGAAATTTCCACTGGCTTTCTTTTGTACTAATCATCTATTGATTAGATTTTTGCTGTTTTAAATTATCTTCATTGAAGATACATTTGAATGATTCTTTGTTCATTTTGTAGTACGTGCAAAAATTTAAATTGCACGTTATTGCATTTATTTTACGTTGAACCGATGCTTGGCTATGAAACGTATTTTGTTGCCGTTATTTTTACAACGGAATTTTACACCAATGCTATATTTTGAAGCACGGTGTTTTGTGGCATTTTGATGAATGGAAATTCAATGATATTACATTTTGATGTAAATTATTTTGATGAGATTTTGACGTTTAAGAATTTCTGTCACCTTGGCTTCAGTAACCGTCAACTTTTAAAAGTGGATTTTCAAGCGGTTATTCCGCAATGCTGATTTGTAACCGTTTTTACGGTATTTTGAGAAGTACAATTTCCTTATCGAAATTGTTAATGATTTGCTGTTTTAATCACGTGATTGGAAAATCGTTTTAAAATGAAAATTGTTTTATAAAATTTTAGCAGTTTGCGTTTTCAAAAGAATGAGAAAGCGACTTAAACGATTCAGCAAAATCGAGGATTATGACCCCTTTCTTTTACTGTTTCACTTAACTCTGGACTTGTTCAGTTGAGAATGCGAATTGTTATTTTTACAAAATAAATAAAATTGTTTTCAAAAATTTTACAGTTTGCGATTTCAAAAGAATGAGGAAGCGATTTAAACGTTTCAGCAAAATCAAGGACTATGACCCCTTTCTTTTACTGATTCGCTTAATTCCGGACTTGTCCGTTTGAGAATGTGAAATGTATTTTTACAAAATACACAATTTTGCACTTTCAAGGAAACGATGAAGAGAATCAAACGATTTAGTAAAACACGTGGTATGGGACATGTGCGTTTGCTATTTCGGTTAATTCCAGACTCGTTAATTGAAATATTTGATGATTTTGTGTGCTTTCGAGCCACTATGAGGACCTTCGGGTCATTTGTTGGACCTTCGGGTCATTTGTTGGGCTTTCGGGCCACTCTGCGGACCTTCGGGTCAAATACCAGTACTAGACCTTCGGGTCACTCTGCGGACCTTCGGGTCAATCTGATGGGCGCCAAAATTATGTTGAGTACTTGGTAGGCTTCGGCCACTCTGAGATGCACGTGCTGCGAATTAAAAACTCGCCATCTGATGGGATCGATCCAAGCTTTTATGTTGATTTTCTAGTCTTCTTAATTGATTTCTAGATATTTGTTGTTTCCAATTATCTGCAGGTAATTGGATATTTGTTGTTTCTAATTATCGCTTGTGATAATTAGATATTTGCTGATATGAGTTCTGATTATCATTTTTGATAATCAGATATTTGTTGTTTCTAATTATCGCTTGTGATAATTAGATATTTGCTGATATGAGTTCTGATTATCGTTTTTGATAATCAGATATTTGTTGTTTCTAATTATCGCTTGTGATAATTAGATATTTGCTGATATGAGTTCTGATTATCGTTTTTGATAATCAGATATTTGTTGTTTCTAATTATCGCTTGTGATAATTAGATATTTGCAGATATGAGTTCTGATTATCGTTTTTGATAATCAGATATTTGTTGTTTCTAATTATCGCTTGTGATAATTAGATATTTGCTGATATGAGTTCTGATTATCGTTTTTGATAATCAGATATTTGTTGTTTCTAATTATCGCTTGTGATAATTAGATATTTGCTGATATGAGTTCTGATTATCGTTTTTGATAATCAGATATTTGTCGTTTCTAATTATCGCTTGTGATAATTGGATATTTGTTGATATGAGTTCTGATTATCGTTTTTGATAATCGGATATTTGTTGCTTTTAATTATCACTTTAGATAATTAAATATTTGTTGATTTGAGATTTAATTATCGTCTTTGATAATTAAATATTTGTTGATTTTAGATTTAATTATCGCTGTTAGATAATTAAATATTTGTTGATTTGAGATTTAATTATCATCTTTGATAATTAAATATTAGTTGATTTTAGATTTAATTATCGCTTCAGATAATTAAATATTTGTTGATTTGAGATTTAATTATCGCTTGAGATAATTAAATATTTGTTGATTTTAGATTTAATTATCGCTTGAGATAATTAAATATTTGCTGTTTCGAAATTTGATTATCGTTTTTGATAATCGAATATTTGTTGAATTTGAAATTTGATTATCGTTTTTGATAATCGAATATTTGTTGAATTTGAAATTTGATTATCGTTTTTGATAATCGAATATTTGACTTCTGATTATCGTTTGAGATAAGTGAATATTTGCGATTTTTGAGATTTGAGCTTCGTCTTTCTCTCTGGCGATTCAGGTGAGTAATTTGATTTACTCACATTCAATTCGTGCTCTGTATGGGATTTCTGTTCTGTTTTTCCCTCTCTTTTAGTTGCTGGAACTCGATTGATTCTTGCTCCTTATAGTCGCCTGATTTTGATTCCTTGATCCCCTCGATGTTGATTCTTTTGATTGAAACAGTCGAACCTTTTGATTTTATATCTGATACTTCCATGATTTCAGTACTTCCCCGTTGACATTTTCTTTGTTTATGCATTCGACATTGCCATGCTCTTATGGATGTTACCTTTTGCCCATTTATTCCCTATAATTGCGTGGACGCAATTTCTTTAAGGAGGGGAGTCTGTAACAACCCGGTTTTTTCGCGTCAGTTTATAAATGACGATTAAATCTTTTTTATTGCTAATGCAGATTCGAATCAAGTTTAAATTCTTTTGAAAATTTGTTAAAGAGTTATACGGGCTTTCAATTGAACCCTGGCCCAATAACACTCTCACTTCTATCTTTAGTAAATTAGCCCGTTCCTTTTGTGGAGGGACTGTTTGGTACCCATTCCCCTTTCATTCGTTTCCAACCCAAGAAAAGAAAGTAAACTAACGAAAATGGTGGCGGCTTATCTCGTTCGTCCCTCTTCGACAAATTAGGGCTCGTGAAAATCAAAGGCGTCGATACGTCGAATTAATGGCAGATACTTCGATTTCTTCGATCGCGGCTACTTCATTTGGCGTAAGAAAGGTGAGTGAAAACTCACATCTAATTCACTCGACCCTGTTGGTCTTCGTTCGTTTCTGGTTAACTTTGATCTTCTGGTTTTGTTGTGAAAATTGGGTTTTGTCGACTTCGACTTAGTTCGATTTTATCTGATGTTTGTGGTTTTGACGTCGACCATTTCAAATTGATTGCCGAAGTATCGAGTTGTTTTTGTTGTTTCTTCGGCTTTAAATCATTTCGTGGATGCCCTGGTTTTGATGTTTCGAATTGCTTGTTGTTCCTTTCGAGTTCATGTCATCACAGTGAATATTATTTTAAATTGCACATTCGTGTTGCACTGTGCATATCTCTGCCTGGTTTTGTTTTCACGTGTATTTCTCGATGGCACTGGTTTTTGATGATCTCTTTGAACTGCCGTGACTTTAGTTTTGACAAAACGGTAGATTTGGAAAATTGCTTGACAGTGGTGACTTCATATATGTGCATATATACCATTGTGGGTGTATGCATATATCGTGGAATCCACACTTGCGATTGCATCTCTCTTGTATTCCTTTTGCTTTGAGATGAACTACTTTATCTAGTATCAGTGACTTTGATTTTGGGAAAAACTATTTTGAGACGAGAATTTCACTTCGTTTGTCTAGCGACTTCGAGCTTAACTTTGACTTGTTGACACGTACATTCACCTCGGGCTCCGATTTGCATTCGAACATGCCATAGTGTTTGCTGCTTACCTGTTCATGTTGTAATTGACTTGATGATCTTTGTTATCTTTGCTTGTACTCCGGTCTCTGCTAGTTCGGGTTATTTGTGTAGATTTGTACGTGTATACTGTTTCTTGATACTCACGTTCCAAATTCGTGACATGGTCAATTTACTTGGCCGCCACAGTTCGAATTTGAACGGTGCAGATTTGGATTTCGATCTTGGTTTCCATTGAATTTGATTCGAGCAGGCTACCGGGTTGATTTTGTGTCGTTCATTGTCTACTGCCTCGGCAGCACTTCTGTCCTAGTTCGATTTTACGGCTGTTACAAAAATTATCTGTGGCATTTTGATTTTTATTCTTGCTGCTTGATTATTTTTGTGTCTTCATGTATATGCATACATACCATTGTATGTGTGCATGCTTATGTTGTTGACCCTACACAAGTGGTTGCACCATTACTGTTTTAGTGTGTTTATGATACATGTCTGTAGCTCCATGTATTGATCTCGGCTGATGTGTACATCACACTTGAGTTTTGTTACTTGTTAGCATTTGGCCTAGTGCAGTTGCACACTTGGGGCTACACTTCAGTTCACTGTACTGTATGGTTTGCATTAATCTGGGACACTTGTTACCTTGATTTCCATTTTTGACATTTCTGGTGCACTTGTGACCATTCACTGCTGCACTCAGGTCTGCGACATTTGTAACCTGTATATTCATGTTGGAGTTGTTCATTGAAGTTCATTCTGTTCATGTTAGCACTGGATTCATTTGTCTAGTGGGTCTGAGTTGCTGATTAGTTGCTTTTGATTCCCTGTGTCACTTTGTTCACTGGTCGATTTCTTTACCTGATGTTATTTGATCTGTTTCACCGTTGTACCCATGATTCCTTTGCCATGTGCAGTTTGTTATGTACCATCACTTGTGTACATATTTCGTATTCTTCTAGATAAAGCTTTATTATTCTCTAATGAGGCTGGTTTGCGTCTTTTTCTGTTGAGTGTTGTAGTGCCATATCATTGGTGCTCTCACCTTCTGTTTGCTATTTCCCTGTGCCTTGCTTTGCGACATGTTGAACTTGTTCCACTTGTTGCCTCTTTCACTGGGTACACTGTTTCATTTCACTGATGCAGCCTTGCCCTTAAATACAAGTGGTGGCTGCATTTTCGTAGCAGTTTTACCCTTGTCCCTTGTGGTGACTTTATATTCTGTTGTGGCGAGGCAGTGCACGCGTGCGTGCACTGCAGCCCCCCCGAATTGACAAATTTTAATCGATATCTCTTTTGTTCTTAATTGATCGACCTGTTGCGTAATTCGTAGGCTGTATTGGCGAGGCAGTACACGTTAGCGTGTACTGCAGCCAATTAGCATTGATGTTTTTAAATTGACACTTCAATTGCTTAAACTGTTTTGAGATTTCTGATTTGTTGATTTACACTGCTTAGTGTTATATCTGCCGTTATCCAATTCTCGTATCGAGAGTTGGATATACGAGATTTCTATGACTGTCATCTATATTGAGATTGATTATTATTGCTTCTATGCGCTAATAACTGAGTTTGAATTAGACTGATCCGGGTATTATTTTCTTTTGAATGTAATACTCGGGTCAGACCCGAGTTATTTCAGGTTGTAGATTTTCTTCTTTGAGTTGCTGTTCAGGATATGAAGACTTTTCACATCGTCTGAAGTTGTCAGTGTCATTTTGTAGTAGTCGTGTCATTGTATAGAACGATATGTATTCATGTATATTAGTCGATAATGTACTTGTATATATAACTTCTAGAGTCGACCGTTGTAGTTGTATCATATGTATTGTGTCAACTATGTATTAACTGACATCGGTTATATATATGAGACTTTTGTTATTATCTATGTTCCGCAGTTATATTATCTGTGTTATTGTTATATCTAATGTCCTAAACTATTATGAACCGTCGTAGTTCGTTTTATACTAGTATTGGGTGTGTCGATGGGAGTAAATAAATAATAGAAGAAAAATAAAAAAAATATGTACCACCCCTATCGAGATAACCAATGTTAGTGTAAAGCCAATTACGGATGGTCGCTCCTATCCAGCCTCATTCTTCGTAATAATAGACAGTATTTCCTTTAATACTCTTTGTTATTATGAGTATAGAGGTGGGGCGTCACATTACATATGTGATAATTATGTAATTCTAGATCTTAGGGTTTATATTATTCGCAAGATATAGATTACATGTGGTATCGGAGCCTATTTTAGAATTCATGATTATCCATCAATATATAAAACGAAACTACCATAGATCTATGATATGATGTTTGTAATTTTACTATGATAATGATAATGATTATTAATATTAATATGATTCAAGTTTAATATTCATATTATTTAAGTTCCTACAGTAATCATGATTATCAATATTGTTCTATTTACTGTATTCTTAGATCTGGATCCGGAAAGTTCATATTTCCGCAAAAGTTAATTTTCTACTTTAATATTTGACCTACTATATAATATGGAACAACTTATTGTATGCGAATACTTTTCAGAAAGTATACATATTGAAAACAATTGTTTTCTAGTTTGACATTAAATTCATGACCTGGAACTTGCAAGATAATTGTCTATATATGATTTGCAAAATAATTATTTATATGTTAAATTCATATATGGAATTTACTTGGAGTTACTAGACATTTATTATCCTTACTATGGATTACTTGAAAGAATGACAAAAGTTTATGCAAAAAAAAATAACATTAATGTTTATCTCTTTTCTCTCTTGTTTTAGTTTTCGCTTCCGCACGTAATTTCCTTGTTTCCTCTGGTCTGATGCATGCAATCCCATCCACAGGCGGCTGCTGCTTGCACAATAACGCATGAAACATTAATGTTTATTATTCTTTCATGAGTATGGTTCTACTGCCTACCCACAGGAGGCGCTAAACCTAACCTCTTATTATGACATGTTGTGTTTTATTCTAATAAAGAAGCCTACATTTCTTTTATATCTGCGGTTGCAATGCCCTCAAATCTTAATTCGTACGCTACGTCTATCGTCAAACTCAATGGAACCAACTACTCAGAATGGAAAGAGCAGGTTGAGTTTTCTTTAGGCGTACTTGAACTGGACATGGCTCTCCTTAAGGAAAAGCCAGCCCCACTTACTGACACAAGTACGCCTGAGGAAAACAAACTCCATGATGATTGGGAATGATCTAATAGGCTCAGCATGATGTTTATGCGAATGGTGATTGATACCAACATCAAAACCTCTCTACCGAAAACTGAAAGCACAAAAGAATATTTGCAATCCATTGAAAATCGATTCAAGACTGCAGACAAATCCCTTGCTGGGAAACTTATAGCAGATCTTGTAACCATGAAGTTTGATGGTTCTCGCTCAATGAGCGCTCATGTCATTGAAATGATTAACCTTGCTGCCAAACTTAAGAACTTGGGATTGGTTATGGACGATGCTTTTCTCGTCCAATTCATTCTCACTAGCTTACCTCCTCAGTATGAACCATTCAAAATTCATTACAACACTATTACGGAAAAGTAGAGTCTAAATGAATTGACTAACAAACTGGTTCAAGAGGAGTCTAGGCAAGGCTCGCAAGGCATTAAAGTTGCTTATTTCACTCAAGGGGTTGGAAAACAAGCTGGCAAAAAGAATAACTCACAGCATAAAAGAGCACCACCCAAATTTGATGACGCCACTCAACCATCCAAGAAGAAAAAGAAGGATGACGTCTGCAAATTCTGCAAGAAACCTGGACACTTCCAAGTAGATTGCATTAAGCGCAAAGCATGGTTCGAAAAGAAAGGTAACCCAATGGGTTTCGTAAGTCATTTCGAATCAAATCTTACTAATGTACCTTCTTCTACTTGGTGGATTGATACTGCTGCTAACGTTCATGTTTCGAATTCTATGCAGGGATTCATTACGATCCAAACCACAAAACCAAGTGAGAATTTCATTTTCATGGGGAATAAAGATAAAGCTCCAGTTGAAGCTATTGGAACTTTTCGTCTTATTTTAGATAGCGGTTATTAGTTAGATTTATGTCAAACTCTTTATGTTCCGTCTATTTCCCGTAATTTGATTTCTGTAAGTGTACTTGATAAATTTGGATATTCTTTTGAAGTTGGAAATGGAAATTTTAGTTTATTTAAAAATTCTAGTCTTATTGGTTCTGGAATATTAATTGATGGACTTTATAAACTTCATCTTAAACAAAATGCTGAAATCCAACTCACCCTGCATGGAAAAGAAACTAAAAGAAAGTCATCCAAGAATGACTCTTACTTCTTGTGGCATAAAAAACTGGGTCATATATCCAGTGAAAGAATCAAGAGGTTAGTGAAAGATGGTGTCCTACTGGACCTAGACTTCGCTAACATTACAGCATGTGTTGATTGTATTAAAGGAAAAACAACAAAAAACACAAAGAAAGGAGCCACAAGAAGTACATAACTTCTTGAAATAATACATACAGATATTTGTGGACCTTTTGATGTTCCAACTTTTGGAGGAGAGAAATACTTCATCACTTTTATCGATGATTTTTCACGTTATTGCTATCTTTATCTATTGCATGAAAAATCTCAGTCAGTGGATGCTGTACAAGTGTTCATTACTGAATTCGAAATGCAATTAGAAAGAAAAGTGAAAATCATTAGGTCAGACAGGGGTGGTGAATTCTATGGAAGGTATGATGAAACGGGACAACATCCTGGACCTTTTGCTAGACTTCTTCAAAAACTTGGAATTGTTGCACAATACACAACGCCTGGATCTCCATGGCAGAATGGTGTAGCTGAAAGGCGAAATCGTACATACATGGAAATGGTTAGATCCATGATGAGTCATGCAATTTACCTATATCATTATGGATGGATGCATTACGAATAGGTGTCTACATCTTAAATAGAGTTCCAAGTAAGACCGTTCCAAAGACTCCTTTTGAACTTTGGAAAGGATGGAAACCTAGTTTAAGACATCTCCAAATTTGGGGTTGCCCAGCTGAAGCTAGACTGTACAATCCAAATGAAAAGAAATTGGATTTTAAGACAGTCAGTGGTTACTTTATAGGTTACCCAGAAAAATCTAAAGGATATAGATTTTATTGTCCTAACCATAGTACAATAATTGTTGAAACCGGCAATGCCAAATTCTATGAGAATGGTGAAATCAGTGGGAGTACAAAACAACAAGAAGTGGTCATTCATGAAATAAGGGTACCCATTATCTTACCCTCTATTTCGAAATATATTGGGAATCATCCCATTGTTGAACCTGTTCACAATGAGGAAAACCCAATAAATAATCAACAAATCCATAATGAAATTATCACCAATCATAATGTTGATGAAGTACCACAGGAACTAGCATTAAGAAGATCTCAAAGACAAAGAAGATCAGCTATTCCTGATGATTATATGCTTCATCTAATAGAATCTGAAGGAACTACGGACCCAATTTCTTATTCACAAGCCATTAAGGATGTTAATTCTATTAAATGGATTGATGCCATGAAAGATGAACTGAAATCTATGGATAATAATCAAGTTTGGGAAATCGTTCAATTGCCGCAAGGACATAAAGCAGTTGGTTGTAAGTGGGTCTTCAAGACCAAACGTGACTGCAATGGTAAAATTGAACGATATAAAGCTAGACTTGTTTTCAAAGGTTTTAATCAGAAAGAAGGCATTGACTATAATGAAACTTTTGCTCCTGTTTCCAGGAAAGATTCTCTTAGAATTATCATGGCATTAGTAGCTCATTATGATCTCGAGTTACATCAAATGGATGTGAAAACAGCCTTTCTAAACGGAGACTTGGAAGAAGAAGTCTACATGCGTCAACCTGAAGGCTTCATAATTGAAGGACAGGAAGACATGGTCTGCAAACTTAAGAAATCAATATATGGACTGAAACAAGCTTCTAGACAATGGTATCTAAAGTTTCATGAAATCATTACCGCTTTCGATTTCACAGAAAACATAGTTAACCCTTGTATATACCTCAAGTTCAGTGGGAGCAAGTTTATAATTTTGATTCTGTATGTTGATGACATATTATTAACTAGCAGCGACCTTGGTTTATTACGTGAAACTAAGGATTATCTCTCAACGAACTTTGAAATGAAAGATATGGGTGAGGCTTCCTATGTGATAGGAATAGAAATATTCCGTGATAGATCACAAGGAATTCTAGGATTGTCTCAAAAAGCATATATTGATAAAATTCTTGAGAGATTTGGCATGACTAATTGTTCCTCTAGTCCTGTCCCACTGCAGAAAGGAGACAAACTTGTTCTTGACCAATGCCCAAAGACTCCTATGGAACGAGAAGAAATGACCAAATATCCTTATGCATCTCTTGTAGGGAGCTTGATGTATTCATAGGTCTGTACAAGACCTGATATCAGTCATGCAGTTGGTATGCTGGGTAGATTTCAAAATAACCCAGGAATCGCTCATTGGAAAGCTGCAAAGAAGGTACTGAGATACCTAAAGGGAACAAGGAATTACAAGCTCACCTATAGAAAATCAAGTTACCTACAGGTAACTGGTTATTCTGATTCAGACCTTGCTGGATGTCCTGACACTAGGATCTGCACTCTTGGCTATGTGTACCTCTTATGTGGAGGTGCAATATCATGGAGAAGCCAGAAATCTGAGATGCTTTTCGGATCCACCATGATGGCTGAATACGTAGCATGTTATGAGGCTTCAATTCAGAGAACATGGCTGCGTAATTTTGTCTCACAATTTGGCACTTTAAGTTTTATCTCTAAGCCACTAACTGTCTACTGCGACAATGAAGCTGCAACCTTTTTCTCCAAGCATGATAGGATAACCAAAGGTTCCAAACACATGGACCTTAAATACCTACTACTGAAGCAAGATGTTAAACTAAAGAAAATTATTGTTGAATCGATAAGTACAGACTTACAAGTGGCAGACATATTCACGAAAGGACTACCTCTAAAGACCTTTCAGAGACATACTGATAGCATAGGTCTTGCAGATAGTTCCTAATTATCTTCTTATTATGCCATTTATTTTGTACTTATCTAGACATAACAATTATTGAGCTCTTAATAATTTAGACATCTTTTATTTCTGTTTTATAATGTGTACACATTTATATTTAGATAAATGATAACAGAAACCGTCTTTTGCTTCAAGACATTATGTGACCATTAAGTTATGCTCATTTACGGTCTAGTTATGAAAGTTGTCAATGTCATAGTACATGGAAGTAAGCATGTTGCAAAATAACGTGTACACGTCATGACTTCCATTGACCACTAGATTAGCCAAGACACTTATGATAACTGACTAAAGAAAAGTTTAGCATATCATGCGCGCCTTATGACCTTAATACGAAAACATTAATGGATTTTACTATTGACCAAGTGGGAGACTGTAGGAAATTTGACCGTTTTGTAAGGAAATTAATGCAAAACGTTTCCTTCTTCATTATGTGGTACATTAATGGACTGTTTCCTTCCTCAAACGTTTCCTTCCTCAAACGTTTCCTTCCTCATTATGTGGTCAATAGAATCTAAAGGGTTTTCCTATTAATATGCTAATAAATAAAACGGTTATAATCTAGAGCGTTAATTTCTCTCATCTTGATCTTGATGGACGATCAAGATTAAGTCTACAAATCTGAAAATTTGGTCTTCTCTCTGCCTATAAATATAAACCTTTGTTCATCACAAAGGAAATAAGAAAACACATAAAGAAAATATAGGAAAATAGAGAGAAACTATTCTCCTTTATCCATTGATACAGCCTTCGACAACAACCATTGCTGATTCGTATACAAGATGTCTGGAGGTATGTTTTATTAATTCATTACATATGTGATAATCATGTAATTCTAAATCTTAGGGTTTATATTATTCGCAAGATATAGATTACAGATTTAGGATGCAAATGTTTTAATATTAAATAGAGAATTTATTTTGAAATGTGGAAAAGTTAAGAAGGAAAAAATATTAAGGTACCATGTGTAAAAAATCATTTGAACTGAGGAGATTTCAATATTTGGATTGAGATTGAATTTTATATATAATAGAATAGTTTAGTTGTGTGAAAAAGGACCAAAGTGTTACGCCAAGAGGACAATTTGATCAATTCATTCAAGATAAACTAATGGGCTATAGCAATGATGCCTACGTGAACTTCAAATGGGCAAATAAAAGTTGAGAACCGAACCTAAGTTGTCAACCTCAACCAAGATCTCGGTTTATATATCTAGGTGTACTTTATTCAAACAGTGTACATGTTTCAGCTATATACACTAATAGTATCTTACAAGGATGCTCATATAAAATACCGAACTGGGAAGCAAAAGTGATGTTCTGTACCAGAAAACAGGGAAAAGGAAAATCTACCTTTATACACTAACACACAAAAATAATAAAGTTTGTTAATTTCTCACCTAAGCATTCAATTAAATTTAAGATAAAGACGACCATCAGCAAGTTTTGTCACCAAAATAAATCGACTTCTGTCGTTTGGTGATATAAAGGGAAAGAAATGTATCCATTCATCTGCAGTCTTTAATATATACTTTATACCTATAAAATCAGTTGTTGCTAGGACAAAAGCAAATAAAAGGAAGTTAGTGATGTATGTGTTAAGTGAACATAATCCAGAATTTAAGGGAAACGATTTAATACTCTTGATTAGTATGGAACTTAGGAGACAGAGTCGATGGTAATGGGGTCGATATGTGCCATCCTAACTTATAAATATATAACATATATAACTCACGCCTTAAAATAAAGCAAAATTTGCATATTAAAACTGTAGGAAAAATAAACGAAAGTGGTGCACCAAAAGGAAAGAAGATAAAGGAAGAAAACAGGGATACGTGAAGGGTCCTTTTAAAATTCGATAGTGGCAAACACAGTTTATGAAAGGAAACATAGAATAGTGGTATGATACAATGGAAAAGCCAACATACTGGCTTTTATTTTAAACATGTTTGAAGTTCAAATGATGTATGAAAACTACAGTTTAAAAGTGAAGCATTCATGTGAAGTGAACAACTCCAGGACAAAGAAGAATGCAATTATGTATATCTCTACTATAAACAAATTTATAATTAGTTCAGATTTGTAAATGCACTTCACATTTTTGGATCTGTAGCTTAGATAATTATAAAATATTGTGTTGAGTATCAGTGTATGTTAGTGTATGTTTCTGATATATGTTAATGTGTTAGAAATATGGATATTTGTTATTTAGTTGCTTTGAATAAGTCTCCTAACTTGTAGGAGTTGAGTTAGTATGGTTATTTAGGGTATAGTTTATAACCGAGTCTTATGTTTAGTTAGGTAATAGATCCTACTTTTGTTCAGCACGTTGATGTACGTGCCTATATATTTAGGCTATGTTTAATGAATAAAAGGTGAATTTTTGCTTTGTTTTCACTATCAAGTATTATATTCTATACTAATTCTAACAAGTGGTATCAGAGCCTTGCGCTCGATTCTTGGGTTTTCCGCTTACTGGCGGCGGTAGCCTCCGTGCTACTGTCCGCCGGGCATTGTGCTGGAATAGAAGGATCTTGCTGGTTGAGGAGCAGGATCGAGTCTGTGGTGAAGCTGTAGTGGTTGGGTCCGGATGGAAGGACAATGCTCTATTGGTTGTAGTTGTGTGATTTTTTGATTTGTGAACTTTGTCTAGGTGCTGGAGTTGTGGAAGCTGAGTTACTGGGGTGCTGCGACAAGAGAGGAGGCTTCAGTTCTAGGTGTGGCAATGTTCAGGTTTTAAAGGTTTTTGCGGATCTGGATAGATTGGTGATGGTCGGTTGTGATATTGGAGTTTGTATTTATTAGATAGTGGCAGAGTTACAATGGTGATGATTAGGGAGGCTGGTTGTTTAGTTGAGGAGGAGGTAGTTTGTAGCAGTTAAGGGATGACATATTGTTGACAGCAGAGGCTGTTTTGTGTTTGATATGTTGTATGCTTGGCAGTAGAGAGTGGTGGTGATGTTTGTTATGAAGAAGCAGGCATGCAATGTAGTTGTGTTTGTATAGAGAGAGGAAGAGGTGAAGAGGTGATATTGTTGTTAACTGAAGTGGCAGGGTGGTTAGGGTAGGAGGATGCAGCTTAGTTGATAGGGGTAGTGTGCTGGGTTGTATGGTTTGAATTGGTATGGAAGTGGTCAGGTATGTGTGCACTGTTGTATACAAAGACAGGGAAGTGGAGATAGTATGTTTGCGTACTAAAATGTTGAACTGCTGTAGAGGGTGTTGCAGGCAGAGAGTATGTTGATGGAAGTTTGTGTGAAAGAATGATCAGGGAAGATGTATAGGGTTGATGCACTATGTATGTGCAGGGATGACAGAGGTAGAGTGACTGTGGTTTATTAAGTTGCATGGTTGTTTTGTCCAAATATACAACTCATGTGCCTAAAAAAAAAAAACTTTAGTGAGGTTGCTGAAGGATTTGAGGAGAAGTTTCTGGTAGCAGATTCTATACAGAAATGGAAGAGTTGTTTGGAGAAATACTTGGTTGAACAGTGGTTGCAAGAAGAGGAGGAGGAACCGAGTGGTTGTTGCGGCAAGGTGGTTGATAGGGAAAATTTAGGAGATGCTGGTCAGTTATGCTGTGAAGGGAGGCAACTATACGGTGATGTATGGTGGATGAGTTGGTGAAACAGGTGTGGATTCAGGTTCGTGAAAGTTTGACAGGAGTATGAATCGGGTATTGTGAGAGCTGAGTTAAACTGAGGAATAGATGGTTGAGAGTGATATATAGGTAATGTGATGAGTGTGAGATGTGCATGAAGTTGGTGGCAGTTGTGAACTGGTGCTTGTTGTGTCAGCTGTGGGTGAGGCTGAAGTATGGTGACAGTTTAGTTTTAGAAGGGGTGAGAAATTTGTGAACAGATAGCAGTGATGGAAATTGCGGGTCGGCGAAGTCTGTTTGATGTGAAAGAATTGTTGAAGTTGTTGAGTACTGTCGAGATGAGTGTTGTCCATAAAAAAGGTGGGGGTTTGCAGTAGCAACTGCAAAGAAGAAGCCAAAGAGCTAAAGAAAGCTGCAGAACCAGTAGAGAGAAAGCGCAACAGCTGCATAATGAAGATGAAGACGACGAATGGTAGACCGTCGGTTATGGGGTTGGACATTTGTGGAGTGCTCGAGAGAACTGTTTGAAGTGGAAGCCTACAAGTGCAGTAGGTAAAACCTGTGAGTGAAGCAGGTGTGGTTTCATGTCATCCAACAAGCAAAAGAAGAAGAGCCGCAGCTCTAGCTTGTTGGGGGAATGACAGATACAAGGGACGACCGAGTGGAGAGGTCAGTGATCCCTAAGAGGAAACCAAGAGTATTTGTTGATGGTTAAAGTACCAATCAACGTGAAACAGTTGAGCATATCTAACCAAAAGAAAGAAAAAACAGTGTTTGTGATAGTTAACGGAAGACGATAGAGGATCAAGAAATTGAGAACCGTAGTTCATTGCGGTATAAACTGATTGTTTAGCGCATTCAGTTTAAGGGAGGGTGTTAGAAATATGGATATTTGTTATTTAGTTGCTTTGAATAAGTCTCCTAACTTGTAGGAGTTGAGTTAGTATGGTTATTTAGGGTATAGTTTATAACCGAGTCTTATGTTTAGTTAGGTAATAGATCCTACTTTTGTTCAGCACGTTGATGTACGTGCCTATATATTTAGGCTATGTTTAATGAATAAAAGGTGAATTTTTGCTTTGTTTTCACTATCAAGTATTATATTCTATACTAATTCTAACAAATGTGATCATGAGTGGATATACATGTGCATGGCATGTCTATTCGTTTGTTAATTATTTCTTTCTTCTTGCCTGTTAAACAGCAGGGTCTTTTTCGTTTCAGGATCAGAAAACACTACTTATATTTTGTGCCATCCAAAATAAATATTAACCTGTTAAATCTAAAATACACCATAAATGAAAGATGGTAATTAAAAGAATTATCATCCGCGTTTGATTCTCTAATAGAAGAAAGTGTGGTCTCATTGGTTTCAGGGTTTCTAATAAATTCTCCATGATCTTATTACTGAAAATGATCTTATTACTTAATCGAAGTGGTTTAATAATGAATTTACTGGGTTCAATTGTTCCTTGTCATGTGCTTGCATAAGGTTAGAAATTTAAGTTTATTTTTTTGTATACCTTTCTGTGCATTTACAGCTGGGAAAGTTCTAAGCAACTGCTGTGTTTTTTGGTAGAAGTGAAAACAGTAAACCTTGATTAATTTTCAAACAAGGGGTTAATTCTTTGTGATTATTTTTCTAACTGTAAAAAGTCAGTCTTAAAATATACTCAATAACTGGTACTCCTTAAAATAACCCGAACTAGCCCTTCTCTTTGTATACATTAATCAAATTTCTTATAGACTCAGTGTATTATACTCTCTATTCTTATTGCTAAAATGATCTACTAATTAACTCATACCAATAATTTTAACTGTATAAATGTTCCTGACGTACTTTTATTAACTGCAAGGTTTAAAATTAATGAGAAATTAGTCAGCTTACACTGTCAGAACCCATATGCAATACACCATGATAAAACCAACTTATATTTAGATGGATTCAATTGACGACCACGATGCACTCATCACTAAAATTAAAGATTAATTATAGTTAAAACATATATTAATGGTGGATAATGCGATCGCGATCAATTCACCTAATATGTTTCCAAATCTTGATAATCATGGCAAACTAACATGAGCCTCTTCATCATGTGACATATAATTAATTGTACTACACTATGATCTCTTCATTAGTTGATCTATTTATCCTATGTATATTATTGTTAATCTAAGCAACATGATTTTGTGTCTGAACATTTGATTGTTTATCTTTAACCTATTGATCATCAAATATTAGATCTGGTTTGTTGGAATCAGATCTGCATCTACTAATCATGTTGTTATGTGTTTGAATGGATTCCGGTATTATTAGATTATATTATGTATTAAGCAAGCACATGAATAAAGTATAACTCGGTACTATTATAACTAGGAACTTTCTTATCCTCGATCAAAAAGTATTTAACGCATACAATTAAAAAGTTAACATTCATAAAATTGCCAAATATTCGGATTAAATTCTTACAGTTGAATTTGCTAAAAATGTTGAAAGCATCCTAAACCATATTATAGCATTTGCTAATTGTTATGTTGCTTGCTCCAGCCTAATGTAGTTATTATTACATAAGTGATAGTTCACCTAGGATTACCGTGCGGTTGGTTTTAAGGTAAAAATTGTCAAACTGAATCGAAACTCAAAAAAATCAAAGTCGAACCGAACTAAATTAATTTCTTTTATTTCGGTATTCAACCAAACTAAAAAGATAGATTATTATTCGATTCGTTGATCTACAAAAAGAAAAACATAAATTTATGTTTGAAGATATTTTATTGAGTGTTTTTATGTTTATAAAAAGAATTAATCTATTTTCAATAGGCGGCAAACTTTATTTTATTTATTATTAAAGCAATTATTAAAAGGACAAATTTTCAAAAGAGACCGGTTTTTAAAGTATTGGCATAAATAGGTACTGTGGAAACTATTTGCAATTGTAGGCTAGTTTTAGCCAGCTCAGCGATGAGCTGGTCATTTTTTTTTTTTAAAATAACACGGGGCACGTTTGTGAAATGCGCCCCTTATAATTTACACTGGTGCATCTGCCAAATGCGCCCCTTATAATTTACACTGGCGCATCTGCCAAATGCGCCAGTGTAAATTTTTCAACCCAACACAAACCGAAAGCAGCAGTTACTCATTTCTCTCACAACATATTCGAGCTAGAAAACCCAATTTCATAACTTTCTTCCATTCACCTCAAAATCTCAAAAAATACAAGGATCACTAGTCGGATTACTTCTATCAGCTATTTGGCAACAATTTGGAGGTATAAATCTAGTTTAAACTCAAACCATAGCTCAATTTTTAGGTATTTTCATATTCTACTTTTCACATATCTACTCTCTCATTTTTATGCTTTATTATGTCATTAGTATTTGTTTAGCAATTGATTGTTCTAAAATTAATTATGTTTTCATTTTTAGAAGTATGTCGGATTTCATCCCAATTATTTGCTACTTTGATGGAAAATTGACTATGAAAGAAAACAATACACCGGTATTTGTTGGTGGTAAACAAAAGGGTTCAAAGGTTAAAAAAATTTGCTCCTATCATGAACTAAAAGAAACAGTGTATAGGGTTACAAAAATTGATTCACAAGGGTATGATGTAAAACTAGTAAGCAAGTGGGTAACGAATTCTGGATCTTCTGCTATCGACGTAAATGATGATGAAGATGCCGATGCTATGTTTTCCGTTAATATGAAAGTGATTGAAGATGTCGATGCTATGTTTTCCGTTAATATGAAAGTGATTGAATTATTTGTAATAAAAGAGGAGTTGAGACATTTTGAAGAGGCAATTACTACTAATTTGAACCAACATTCTACTCAAATTCTTGGTACTATTCCGAGTTATCCTTATCACAGCAATCCAAGTCTAGTATTTCCTACTTGTGTGAATACAAAGTAAGTAATTTGTTAAAGTATTTACATTTGAGTAGTTGAAATTTATAGTGTTTTGTTCTCATACTCTTTTTTTCACAGTTTTATGGTGCATCCGGGTGGTTCAAGCTCTAGACTAGCAAATGAACAATTTTTACACTCCGTTCCTTCAAATGCTAGAGAGCAATGATGATGGAGGCCGTAGTTCACCGCATATAGATAGCATGCAAATTGCTTCAATGGATAATGATATATCATGGATGGATAATATGGAAGTTAATAATGAAGCTCTAGAGTTTGAAATTGATCATGAGAAAGAAAATGAAAATAATGAAGCATCTTTGGTGGAAGAAGATGACGACGATAACGATGAACATATGGAATTTGAGATGCCTTTGACAGATGATTTATGTAGTGCGAAAATTATGGCGGCATCATTGATTGAAAATGTTACTCCTATCAGAGACGTATTTATTTCAGAATGTGTCACTACAACAAAAAGCCCATATTACAACTGTATTTTTACAACTGCTAAAAAATGGCGGTTGCAATAAAGGTTTTTTACAACTCTTTTTTTCTGTAAGTTGTAATAAACTTATTTTCAACAACTCTTTTATTTTGCCAGTTGTAATACATGTCTATTACAATGTTTCGTTTTTGCCAGTTGTAATAGATACTTATTTTAACAACATTCCATTTTTGATAGTTGTAATAGATGCCTATTACAACCTTTTTCGTTTGCCAGTTGTAATAGATATCTATTTTTAACAACTCTTGTTTTTTGTCAGTTGTAATAAATGTCTATGACAACCTTTTCCGTTTGCCCATTGTAATAATTAATTAATAATTATAATTAAATAATAATAATTAGTAATTAGTAATTAACAATGAATAATTTTTTTATTAATAATTAATAATTAATTTGAAAATATGAATAATTAATATTAACAATCACTATTTGATAATTAATAAATAATAACTTAAATAATTAATAAATAATAATATTTAATAATTACCTTAAAAATTAATAATATTTAATAATCACTATTAAATATACTTAATAATCAAAAATTAATATTTAATATTTAATAATCGGTAACATATACATAATGATTAATAATTAATAACCAATAAAAGATTAATAAAAAATAATCAATAATTGATATATTACTAATCAGTAAATTAATAACAAATATTTAATTAATAACTAATAATTTGTAAATATTAATTACTATTAAATAATAATTAATATATAATAATATTTTTATAATAAATTAAAATTAAAATTTAAAAATCAATATAAATAATAATAAAAGTTAAAATTAATATTAAATAATAAAAATAATAATTAATAATTAATTAAAATAATAATAATTAATAAAAAATAAATATTAAATACATAATACTTAAATAAAATAATTTAATATTAATGTATAATAATTAATAACTACTATTAAATACTAAAAATTAATAATTAATTTGAAATATCAAATAATTCCGATTAATGATTAGTAATTAATAGTTATTTAGTAATTAATAACGAATAATTAATTAATAATTAATAAATAAATATTAAAGATTAAACTAATAATATATATATAATGGACTATTAAATACTAGTAATTAATAATAAATTTTATATAATTCATTGCATGTTGCAGGTGGGATAGGGACGTGAATGGCATTAAAAACACAGGAAGATGAGTTGGAAGAAACAGTGGAGCTTGAAGATTGAAGTGGGTTTGTGGTTGGACCATACTTAGCAGATTCATGTAGATGCAAAGCATAGGAATCGTGCTCTTCTTGATTTGAAACAGTACCCAGGTTATTTAATGAAATTGCTACTGTTTTTTGTGGTGAAAACAAACTTTCTGTTGGATTTTCCTTAGGAGGATCAACTTGCATTATTTCTTCATTTTCCACTGTACCATGGACATTCAAAATGTCAAATTTGTTATGAGTTATGATCTTGAGCTCTTCTGCACAAGCATTTTCTTTTGACGTATGAGTTATGGTATGATCATTTTGTTCTAAACTGTTTTCTATTCTTTTAATTCCAGTTGAGATGACTTCTTTCATTTGTTTATCCTTATTGGTTACCATGAAAACATCTTCGTCGTCAGCTTCTAAGGCTTTAGAGATTCCAGCCACGGTAATAGCCTTAATTGGACTTCTACCAGTAACCACTACTGGATTAACAGAGAATGTAGGAGGAACATGCATTTTTCTACCGTTAAATCTACCAACTTTATGCCATCTTAAAGGAGCCTTTTCCTTATACACTTCATTATGCTTAACTGGGGCTTTAACTACCACTTTGTCGTGCATGTTATGTTTCAGTTGAGTTGGGTGAGGGTCAGGCAGCACTTGCAATTCACAGTTTTCATTAGAGTGACCAAAGGATACACAATTTGTGCAGATTAAAGGTTTCCACATATATGTAACTTTGATTTTCTGGGTTCCTCCATCAACAAGCTTAACTAGAAACTCATCAACTAAAGCATTGTCTGGACGAATTTCAATTAAACATTTAGCAAAATGGAGTCTCTCCAGGCTTTCGGTCATCGTGTCCATACATAGTAGTTTTCCTAACCTACTCGAAAGCCAGTTGATACCAACATGAGTCCAGGCAAACAGGGGGATGTTGTGAAACAGAACCCAAACTGGAACAGAGTGCACGTGCACGTCCCATAGCTTCTAATGCCAAATCTATCACGCTAGAACGTGTGCACGTGCACACAATAAAACCTATCTCTGATTACACAGCTCCCCTTGTCCTCTCGCAAGCTTTCGTTTCTTCTTCCAAATTGTCCCCTCACCTTACTACGATTGAAGATTCTCAAATCAACGTGAAAGCAGACCCCCAACTAATCCCTTCAACTGCCGATAGTCCTCCCTCCAAAGCCGTGATAATGCATGATGTGCACGCTGTGCCTGCCCAGAATAACCCCTACAGTCATATCATCCCTCCCAAAGCCTATAGCTCTCCGCCTGTTATCTCCTCCTCCATACTTGGCCCCCCTCCAACCTCATCCAGCACTGTCCCAACTGTCAACATCACAAACTCCCCCCTTTCTGCGTCCATCCCTGACTTTTCTAAAACCTCTGGTGCCTTGACTAGGCAAATGAAGAAAGCATTAATTGAATCTCTCGAGTTTACTCAATGACACACAATATATGCGTATGGAACATCCGTGGAGCCCATGATGATTCTAAACTTCATCTATGTAAAGAACTGATCACTCAACACGACCTGAGTATCCTAGCAATTCTTGAAACCAAACTGAACTCTCCTCTTTCTCGTAGAGCAGCCCATCTAATAAAGCCAACCTGGAAGATAGTTCACAACCTCGAACAAGCTCCTTATGGCCGCATCTTAATCATCTTTGATCCGAATGTCCACCTCCTAACCCCCATCGTCTCCTCGTCTCAGTTCATCCACTGCCATAGCAAATTCATCCCCAGTAATACCTCATACTACCTTACCTTTGTTTACGCTGAAAATGCGGCTAACTCCAGGGCCCCCTTCCTTGCTACCCTCCCTAGTTTAAGACAAAATACCCATCCCTGGGTGGTGTGTGGTGACTTTAACTGCTCCCTTGGCCTCCAGGATAGAATAGGCGGCTCTCCCCTCTCCCTCGCTGAGATTAAACCTCTCAATGATGCTATCGAAGATGCTGAATTGATTGAAACTAAAGTTTCTGGCGCTAGATACACTTGGAACAACAAGAGAAGACAAGGTGTCAGAACTTACTGTAAAATCGACTATGCTTTCTCAAATTATGAAGCTTTGATTGCCTGGCCTACCTTATTAACCACATCCCCAACCCTATCCTGTCTGATCACTCGCCCCAAATCATCCACTTGGGTGGTGCTGTCATGAGAGGAAGACCTCATTTTAAATTTTTTAACTCTTGGACTAAAGAACATGACTTTTTTGAAATAGTGCGCAAAGTTTGGTCCTCTCCTAACTTTGGTAACCCTATGTTTGTTTTACAGAAAAAACTCAGGGCAACGAAAGAAGCCTTGAGAGCATGGGCCAAATCCAGATTTGGGGATGGCAGCAAGCAATCGACCATCTGGAAACTTAAACTTCTGGAGATTCAATCAGAAATGCAACGGTATCCCAACAATGATAGTTTAGCTACTCTTGAAACTTCCATAGCAAAGCAGTATCAGCTGGAACTTCAGAAGGAGCTGTCTATGATCAAGCAAAAGTCGCGAACTCGCTGGAATGATGAAGGAGATCTAAACACCGCTTATTTCCATGCAACTCTTAAAGCGAAAAACAACCGTGACAACATCCATAGAATTGTGGACTTGAATGGTAAAGAACAAACGGACAGTCCAGCAATCGACAAAGCGTTCATTGATTATTTTGCTCATCTTCTTGGTAACGATGAAAACTTTAGCCCTCGTATTGATGATATAGATCCCCTGATTCTTCCGAAGCTTAATCAACTTGACCATGCCTATCTTTGCAATAAAGTTACTGAAGTTGAAATTAAAGATGCCATGTTTTCCCTTAACTCATTCTCTTGCAGTGGTCTGGATGGCCTCAACTCCTTTTTCTACACGTCTAGCTGGAGCATTGTTGGTCAAGATGTGTGCCGTGCAATTAAATCAGTCTTCATGAACTCAAGGATTATGGACACTTTCAACAACACCTATATCGCTCTCATTCCTAAATCTCCCACCGCCGAGACTGTCGCCGAATTCAGGCCAATCTCTTGTTGCAACGCGATATATAAGTGTATTTCGAAGATTATAGCCTCTCGCCTGAAGGCGGTCCTCCCTAACATTATATCTCCTAATCAATCTGCTTTTCTACCGGGCAGAAGCATATTAGACAATGTTTTACTCTCTCACGAACTTCTCAGAGGGTACGGGTGTAAAAACAAGTCTCCTAGAGCGATGATGAAGTTTGATATCCGAAAAGCTTTTGACTCATTACAGTGGGATTCGCTGGTCAGAATTCTTGGTTATATGAACTTTCCGCCCCATTTTATTGCCTGGATTTATACTTGCATATCTACAGTTAACTACTCCATCGTTATTAACGGTTCTACGAAAGGTTATTTCAAAGGAAAGCAGGGCGTTCGTCAAGGCGATCCGATGTCCGCATATCTTTTCATTACAGTTATGGAACTTCTAACCCGTATGCTTGATAACTTAGTTACCTCAGGATTGCTACACCTTCATCCTAAATGTAGAAACCCACGCATAACCTCCCTCATGTTCGCCGATGATCTCGTCGTCTTTTGCAAACCCGATCCTATTACCATTCATTCCATTATGCATGCCTTGGAAGCTTTCTATAAACAAACTGGTTTGAAAATTAACTTGGTCAAATCTGAGATTATGCTAGCTGGCCTTAACGACGAGCAAACTCTTTCCATTATCAACTCCACGGGATTGCAGCCCAATGATAACACGGCAACCTATCTTGGTATCCCTCTTGCTACTTCCCGGATTACTTCCAGTCAATGCTCCCCTCTTTTTGCTAAAATCATGTCTAAACTTGAGTGTTGGACCTCCAGATTTTTGAGTCAAGCGGGCCGTGCAACCTTAGTCAAAACGGTGATTTTCGCAATGCAAGTCTATTGGTCTAAGACCTTCATTCTTCCGATGAAACTTATCAACATGATCAGAACTGCAGCCATGAGATTCATATGGAAAGGCTCCATCCACGGGCGGTTCACTACCCCGATATCATACAAGCTTATTGAGAAACCCCTGCGCAAAGGTGGCCTAGGTATCTATAACATCGCAGTTTGGAATAAGGTTGCGCTAATAAAACACATTGATAACTTCATAAACAATCGGAACAGTCTATGGGTCCTCTGGTCAAAGAATAATGTTATTAAAAGTAGGAATTTCTGGAGTATGCAACCCCCGCAAAACATAAGCTGGACTTGGAGATCAATCTTCAAGTTGCGAAATTGTTTCCTACCCTATGTCCAATGCGGCATAACAAGCAGTGCTCAATTCTGGAATGACCCGTGGCTTGAACACGGTTGTATCCTTCGTACGAAGCTAACGTACAGCGACATCATTCAATCAGGCATTCTCCCAGATTCCAAAGTTGTGGACGTGTTTAGCAACGGTCGTTTTATGCTACCTAACACTTCGAATCAGGCTGTTCGTTGCACATGGAATCAGATCTTAGCCTCTGAGGTCCCCCTTGTCCACAACCATTCCATCCACTGGAAAGGAATAGGCAACCTTCTCAAAAACAAGCCTATGTACATGTACATGAATGGCCTTGACAATCTGGTTGATTGTAAATGGCATAAAAGAGTGTGGTACAGGGATAATAATTCTAGAGAAAACCTCTTGTTCTGGAAAGTAATCAATAACGCTTTGCACACTCGCGTTAAGCTGTTTTCCCAAGGGATGGACGTGCCGATCCACTGCACTTTCTGCTGCACTGAACCTAAAACTCGAGAACATTTATTTTTCGACTGTTTTTTCGTCTTAGGGATGTGGACTAAGTTATTAAAAAGGTTAGGTTACTCGGATGACCAGTTTTGGAGTGGAAATATTTGGAATGCTCTTCTCAAAGTTTCTGACATGAAAGATTGCAAGAATAGGCTTCTCTTCTTTGTTTTAAAGAAATTCCTAACTTTTCTCTGGAAGGAAAGAAACCAGCGTATATTCCAGCCGGAGAGTGTGCGTGATGAAGAACTAATCTTTTGTCAACTCTCCTTCGACATTAAAGCGGGGTTGCGCACTGCGAAGTATGCCATTGACCCGGGGATACTAGCTGCTCTTTGATCGGTCCTCTTCTCCCTCCAAATGTGTTGCTGTTTATGTTTTTTTTCCTTTTCGCTCTCTTTCCCTATATTGGTGCACTATGTTGTCTCTGTATTTTGCTTTGTTGTTCGTCTGTGTGTGTGGCCTGTTGTTTTTCCTTTGTATGGTTTCTATTCAGTGCATTAATAAAGTGGTAGGGGTCCACTCAACCCCGTCGGCTATGCCAAAAAAAATAAATTTTATATAATAATTAATAATTAATATTAAATTTTTTACTTATATTAAATAGTAAATTTCAATCGTTTTATCCACTAAAATACACGAAAAATTAACTATATTTTGATTAAAACCGAATGAATAATTATCGGATGCAGATGTGATAATATTTGTATTCGTTTTCGAATATCAGATAATTTTTCATATTTCGAATACAAACAAGGACGAATTTCAAAATTTTCGGATATTCGTTGGCAGCCCTACATTGGACCTAATTTACATAATGTTATATGTTGAAGGCATACAAATTTTCCTTGGCTCCAACACCAAATTTTCCTTTGGCTCCAACATCAAATTTTCTTTTGGCTCCAAAATCAAATTTCCTTTTGCTCCAAAATCAAATTTATAGATTTTATTTTGTAATATTCATCTATGATGTTTGAAATTCAAGGTTTTTTTAGCAATTAATAATTGATAAGAAATCATTAATATTTAAGAGGTAATATTTATTATTTAATATTTAATATTTATAATCGATAATTGTATTTAATATCTACTATTTCAAGAAATTTAATTTTTTAAATCTATAAAATAAATTTAAAAATATTCATAAAACTCGAAAAAAAGAAATTTTCATGAAATTAAAAAAATACAAAAAATAAAATTTTAAATAATTTTAAATTTTATAAAATGTTCTAAATTTTAGAGAATTCGAAAATGTTGAAAATTTTCAAAATTAGAGAAATATAAAAATTACATTGCAAATCATTGCTTCCATAATATAGAGGTTCTCTATTGTAACTATCATTATTGACATATGCAAGTTTTGAATATGTTTAATTATAGTTGTTTAAAATAGTGTAATAATTAATCATTAGTAATTTATAATTAGTAATTAAAGAGGTCTTTTGTAACCAAATTTTACCTAGTAAATAATAGGTCCATCTAGCAGCACTCTTTCATTGAAATTTCTTATCCCGCTATGGTTTTTCATTTTCCCGCCACTTCATAATAGAAATCCTCTGGCATCTGAATTTACTTCATTCTCCACTGCAAATATTCATAAATGGCTAAGTTCCCAAAAATCCCTAACCCTAAAACCAAAATCACTTCCTTTCCTACTCCGACCACTCTCATCCCTCTGTTTAACCTGTTCGTCCTTCTAAAACCCTTCGTCCTTCAAAGAGTTCAGATTCAAATCCAACAAAGCTATACGAATCAAAGACGAGCAGGTCGGGATCGTAATCTAGGGGGATGGGCATGCATACTGGTCGGGATCTGAATCTCAAGAGACTCGTATGGCTAAGACAGAGAGCACTACAAAGAGAGAAGTACAGTAAACTGCTGGAATTGATATTGGAGCCGAAGTTGAATACTGTTTGCGTTGAAGCTCAGTGTCCCAATACTGGTGAGGTATAAAATAATTTTCCATAAAGTTTAACTTCAAATTTGGATTTGATGTATGAGAACTAGTGCTTTGGGTTGAGTGATGTAGTTCATAAGCTAAACGATTTGCCTCCGCTTTTAATTATATGACATATTCGCAAAAAAAGAGTTGATATTAGATTGTTAAGAGTTGGCAGCTGCAAGTTCATTGAAAGTATGTACAGAAATTGCGCGGTTATTGAAGTTGAATGGTTAGACATTAAAGCCACTTTAGAGTCCACGATTAAACAGATTCTTGAAACCTCCCCTAAATTTTGCTTAATATGTAGCTCAATAAGGATGAAAATGAAATTATATGGTTGTACATTCGCATGATGTGAGTTTGATTATGTTGTCTTAGCAAAATTATAAAATTAGTCTAGGCCTATTTTGACTTGGATACATTTACATAAGAAGATAACTATGCCAGTTAGGAGGCACTAGTCTGTTTAGTTGATGAAAATTGCAGGCTCAATTGTAGATATAAACAAGCAAAGATGGATTAGTGGGGCAGTTGAATAGTTGAACACCATGGGCATTTACATAAGAAGATAACTTAGGCTTGTCTCACTGTTGGCATGGACGGTTGAACACCATGGGGCAGTCAGTGATCCTATTTTTCTATCTAAATCGGGTTATTTGCTTTGTTCCTATTCTTCGTACTGTTCATTTAACATAGTGTATAGTGTTTGAGCTTTGCTAAGAGTATCCAATTTGCTTTCGCTCATGAACAAAAATTACCCAAAATCTTTTTAGAAAAATTTATATGGAAACCATACCAGTAATTTAATTTTCTCTCCATTTTTTGAGCAAAACATAGACAGTAGGGAATATTTACCTCACCAAGACAAGTGTTTTTGTTCTTTAGATTTTATACGGTTAGTTTTCATTCAGTAGGATGCATTCGGGCTTGTGATATTTTCTTTGCATTGCCAGGTCTACTGTGTTAGGTTGTAAATATTCAAGAATAAGAATCGTGGAATACACGATAAAAAAACAAAGCCTACATGCTGGGAATCGTGTGTACGGGCATTGCTTATTACGGCAAGGAATTGTTACAAAGGAGAGATGTCTGGTTTTCGTTACGGCCTTCCAACCAATGTGAATGATCATAGTTGCTGTTTTGGGGTCCCTCATTCTTTCTGAAGTGATCACTTTGGGAAGGTATTCCTATGTTCATATCAGGCTTTTTGAATTATAGAAATAGTAGTTTATCAAATAATCTGGATTATTAATTTGGTCAACTTTTATGCAGGGTGATTGGAGCATTAGTCTCCATTGCCTTGGGTGTTGGGGTTATAATCCCAACATCCACTACACCAAAAGCTGAATTTTACAACAGGCCTTCCGCCTAATTAGCAACGGTTACTTCCCGTTGTAAAATATAACGGTTGTTAACCGTCGCAAATGATGGAGGGAAATTTCACCTTTGGCGCCATATATTTTTGTCCGTTTCTTTTCTATTGGTGACGGGATTTAACCGTCGTTTATTTTGTGCCACATGCTGGCGGTATAATTTAGTCTTTGCGCCATAATATTTACAACATCACGAAACCTATTTCCCCCAAATTATATCCCCATTTCGACCCAAAATCGATTTCGCCCCAAAATATTTCCACCACCTCCGCCTCTTCCGAAAGAGCCAGAGCTACCTATTATCACTTTGGACGATCTGTTTAGGAAGACCAAGACCACTCCCAGGATCTATTACTTGCCTCTCTCCGAGGAGCAGGTTGCTGCCGAGTGTGCCAATCAAGGAAGGAGAGCTTAGGGACCATTTCGGGTTAATTTCTTTCATGTTTTTAGACTTAATTTTTGATTTGTAGTATGCGGATTCTAAAAAAAGAATGCTCACCAACTGTATTAAAACTTCATGCGTACGTGTATAATATTAGCAGAAGTTAATACATGAATAACATCAAAACTGTACTTAGAAGTTTTAGAACCATTCAGCCATTAACGTCAGTTTTAGAAGTTTTAGAAGTTAATACAGTTTCGTCACAAAACTGTATTTAATAAACATGTATTATTATTATATTTAGATTTCTGTATATTTAATCCAATGTGTTACTGTATTTAATAAAGGTTATACATGTTTAATCACTTATACATGTTTAATCTAGGTTATCCAGGTTATACTAATTATAATTATTAAATACAGGTTTTAGAAGTAAACATGATGTGATAATTATAAATATAGCTAAGTTAAGATTTGATTTCATGTACAGATTTCATGTATAAAACATGTACATATTAACATATATTCTGTAAACTGACATTCCACCTGAAAACACAATATAGGTAAAAAGTTAAGCTATTAATAAGGTACTTCTAATTAAGATGTTCACTTCTTAATTACGTTTTGAATTTCGTGAGGTAAAAGACAGTGATACTATTTTCACTTAAAATGAAGGAATGAATCGGCCAAGTAGCCAACAGACAACCTAATGCAATTTTCTCAGGCATGTTACATGAAAAAATTTATGTAATGTATGCAAGTATAAATGCAAAAATATAGAAAGTAATATATACATAGAGCAGGATTTTTTTTCTTCTTTTGTTCATAACTTCCTAAGTAATATATCGATAGCGATACTGTTGATGTTAGGTGTTTTTCCTTTGAATATTCATGATAGTTGGGTATGCACACCTTTTTGATTTCGATATCATGTAGGGTTAATTTTGTAGCCTATAGCTCAGAAAAAACGGATGAGAATGAAACAAGTTATCCTCCTTTCTTTTTTATAGCAATAATGTAATATAGTTGGTGAGCATTCTTTTTTTAGTATGATTTTTAAAATAATCAACTCACCATTGAATTGCTTAATACTTACTAATGATAGTGTAATGTTTCATACATAAATATATGAAACTGTAAGTGCAGATAGACAATATCTTGGTTATGATAGTGGATAGATTCCTCATCTTCTTCCCCATTTTGTTCATTGTTTGGCTGAAACATAATTCATCAAAGTAAACACATTCACTAGTAAAAGAGGAGTAGCGCATAGACGTTATGCCGGTGCTAAAATTCATGTCGTTGTAATGTCAAATTTTTTTGGAAACAGTTTTGTGCTAATGTTAAAAATAAGATTGATTGTGCAAAATAATAACCAGTAGGGATATTATTTGATTGGTAGTTGATTGAGTTGATTGTTGTAGGATAATATCAACTAGTGATATTATTCGATTGGTAGTTGATTACTAATCGATGATAAATAATTGTTTAGTAGTAATTGTAGATAACTATTATTGGGTAAATTAAATTTTGTAAATGGCGCGAGCCATGTGTTGCCTAAAAGAGGAGTAGCGCATAGACGTTATGCCGGTGCTAAAATTCATGTCGTTGTAATGTCAATTTTTTTTGGAAACAGTTTGGTGCTAATGTTAAAAATAAGAATCACTTTTTTGTTAACTTAGTTAATTTTTATAAAACATAGTTAATTTAGTTAATTATGATATAATTTTGTTAACTTAGTTAATTTTTATAAAACATAGTAAAATAATAAACTTAGTTAATCGTTGTAATGTCAAATTTTTTTGGAAATAGTTTGATACTAAAATAATAAACTTAGTTAATTTATTTAATTATGATAAAATTTTGTTAACTTAGTTAATTATGATAAACCATCTTTATGTATTAATTCAAATAATTTCACTTAAATATCAATTTAATTATTTTAGAATTATTATGCATTTTAATCCTCGAAGCCTTTGCATTTAAACATGAAATTATTCACGTACTTATTAGCTCATTATTTTCTTTCAGTATGTCTTTTAATATAGACAAACAATGGATGAATGAATCTAATCGAAGAAATGAAGAATATGTGCAAGGAGTGATAAATTTCATTAAATTTGTTACTGAAAATGGTGGCAATAAGGAAAAGTTTTCGTGCCCTTGCACGCAGTGCAAAAACGAAGATACATTTGAATTAAAGGAAATTCATTATCATTTGCTTAGACATGGTATTGATCAATCATACACTGTGTGGTATTTTCACGGGGAAAGAATACCGGAGAAGCCAAAACAACAACCGGTTAGTCATGCCACAAATACCGATGAGTCTGAAAATATTAGGATGGAAGATTTGGTCAATGATGCGGATAGATTCCATCATTTTCAACCTACAAGTCAGTTGCATGATAATGCTAGTATTGGAGAGCAGTCTACGGATAAATCATTTTTCGGTAGTGCAACTGCAACAGAGCCATTGTATCCTTCATGTCCAAAAGGGATTACAAAGTTGAATGCCATTGTTAAACTGAATAGCTTGAAGACCCAATACGGCTTTTCAGACAATGGTGTGACTGCAATACTCGAATTCATAAAGGAGTTACTGTTGATTCATGAGTTTTGATTCATGACACAAGCTTCAGAGATCATACGACGAGAATGCTATATGAAAGCGACAAAAAGAGAATAAGTGCATACCGTGCACTACAAAGAAGATAATATTACAATTCAGAGATTAGTATGGATATTTTATTTTATTTGAGTCTTAGAACAATGTTAAAATCATTCCTCAAATAATCACACACGCACACAAAACATTTTATAGCAAAAACTATGTTCACTGTGCATATAACACCAGGTCGGCCGGCCGACCAGGATCCTCGGTCGACCGACCCTGTATCATGTGCACAGTGACTTTCTGTTTTGTATACGTTTTTCAACTCAGCTGACCGGCCAGGTTTTCCGGTCGACCGACCAGAGAAAAACGGCTAGTTTTCTGAAGAGACGCGATCTTTTCATAAAGAGTAATGTCCTCTATTTCAAGAGGTATGGACACTACTGTTGACTAAAACTCTTCATGAAAGATTACAACTCTTCTACAACTATATAAACATATTCAATTCACTTCTACAATCACCGATTCTTGTTTATATTTCTGAAATCTAATCTCTTTTCATTTCTGCAAATAAAAGCATTCACTCTTATTCAATATCACTAGAATCCTTGAAATTATTCATATACTTCGATTCTACGTGATTATCTTCCTTTTAAATCTTCACACACATACATATTCTTGAGGATTTGATTATAGGAAAGTTGTACTATCAAAAGACAATCAGTGTTATTTAGAACACATTCGTCAACAAACATTTTGTATTAAGTTGAAGTCCTCTTCGGTTGTTGAGGCGGAAAAAATTCCTGTTCGGCTGCTCAGGTGTCGTATACCTATTCCTCCGGGTTAAGTGAGGGGTTTAGTTTAAATCCAGAGGGTATTCTGGGACTGGACGTAGAACGGGAAGTTCGAACCAGTATAAAAATTCCTGGTGTGCTTACTTTAATTTTTTACTTTACTGTTATTACCAGTTTCCGCATTAATATACCATATTACACGATCCTTAGTACTGCACGTACACTTTCATTTGGTATCAGAGCAAGGTCATCTTATAACCATCACAAAGTTATTTGATATTTACTTATTTTTAGTAATATGGCAACCACACAAATTAACGATGTTAACACTCACACTAATTCTAGTTTCACAGAAGGTCAATCGACTTCACGACCTCCACTTTTCAATGGTATAAATTATAATTATTGGTCAACTAGAATGAGAATCTATATGCAATCAAGTGGGTTTGATATCTGGAATATTATACAAAGAGAATACACAATTCCTACTAGAGAATACTCGACTTGGAGTAACACACAAAAACTAGATGCTACATCAAATGCTAAGGCTATGAATATTTTATTTTGTGCATTAGATAGAAATGAATTCAATAGAGTTAGTATGTGTACTTCCGGCTATGAAATTTGGAGAACTCTTAAAGTTTCACATGAAGGAACGAACAAAGTTAAATTGAGCAAAATTTCTATGCTGAAACATCAATTTGAAAACTTTAAAATGAGGCCAAATGAATCTATAAATGACATGTACTCTAGATTTCAGGATATTTATCATGCTCTATTATCTCTAGAACAAAAGTTTACTGATTTTGATGTTGTTACAAAAATCTTGAATTCTTTAACGGACGAATGGGAACGAAAAGTCCTAGCTATTGAAGAAGCAACTGATTTGTCAACATTAAAACCAGAAGAATTGATAGGTAATTTAATGTCCTACGAAGTAAATTTGCAGGCAAAACGAAATGGAGCACAAGAAAAGAAAAATGTAGCATTCCAAGCAGAAAAAGATGATTCCGACTCAGATAATGAAGATATGGCAATGATCGCTAAAAATTTCAAAAAGTTTTTGAAATTCAACAGAAACAAATTCAAGGGAAACAAAAATAATTCCAACAACAATTCTAATAGCAGCAAACCATCATCTTCAACAATGGAATGTTATGAATGTCACAAGAAAGGACACATGAAGAAAGATTGTCCAGATCGTAAAAAGAATAATTTCAAGAAGGACAAAACCAAACGAAAAGCTTTTTCAGTCACTTGGGACGACACTGACTCATCATCCTCATCAGAGAGTGAAAGTGATAATGAACAAGAAAATGTATGCTTCATGGCTTCGTCAGACGATGTAAGTGATTTTACTTTTGAAGATTTAATTGAAATAAATTCTGAATTAGTAAATTTAACAAAACAACTTAAAAAGAAAAATAAGGAGTTGCAAAGAAAGTTAGATAGAACAGTTTTAGAAGTAGATATGTTAAAAGATGAGAAGGTAATATTGGAAGAAGAACTTGAAATCTCTCAACAATCGAATTCTAACTTATCTTCTCAAATTTCGTCAATATCTGAGGAACTAGAAATTCAGAAAAATAAAAATGATATTTTACTTTTTGAAAATAATGATTTAATATCTAAAATTAAGGATTTAGAGTTAGAAAAATCTAGTCTTAAAATAAAATTTGATGATATTTCTAAAAATGTTTCTAATTTCAATAAAGGAAGAGAAAATCTTTCTAGTATACTAGAAAACTCTCAAACTTCCAACAATAAATCTGGACTAGGATTTAAGAAACAAAATAATTATGCTAAAAGTAAAATTAATAATAAAATTAAGAAAGATATTAGGAAAACAGTTTATTCAAATACTAAAACTATTAAGATATGGATTCCAAAAACCAATAATACATTGATAAGGAATAAACATATCAAAAGTTTTATGGAAACTGTTCATAATAACAAGAATTATGTTTATAAAGGGAATTCTGAACCCGTATGGGTTTGGCTTCCTAAGATCTAACTCTTAGGACCCTAAAAAGATTGGGTACCAACTTTTTATAATTTTTTGCAGGTACCACATAAGAAGAGAGGAAAATGGATTTTAGATAACGGTTGCTCAAAACACATGACTGGAAACAAAGAAATGTTATCAAACATTATATACTCAAATGGAGGAGCAGTCACCTTTGGAGATAACTCAAAAGGATATATCATCGGCAAAGGCAATGTTAATAGCAACGGTACATCTAATTTACCTCTCATTACTGATGTTTTATTAGTTAAAAATTTAAAACATAATTTATTAAGTATTAGTCAACTATGCGACAAAGGTTTTAATATAACTTTTCAGAAAATAAATGTAACATTTTTGATAAAAATCACAACATTATTTTCGAAGGAAATAGAGATAAAAATATTTATATCCTAAATATGAATGTTAATAATGATTCAAATTTGTGTCTAGTAGCTAAAGAGAATGAGTCTTGCCTTTGGCATAAAAGATTTTGTCACATAAATTTTAATACCATCAACAAACTTGCTAAAAATAAATTAGTTAAAGGGTTACCCGATATAAAATTCAAAACTAACATATTTTGTGATGCATGTAAATTAGGAAAATTAACAAAATCTTCTTTTAAATCAAAGAAAGTAATATCTACAGAACAACCACTTGAACTTTTACACATGGATCTTTTTGGTCCAACTCAAGTGCAATCTATTAATCATAATAGATATGTTTTTGTTATTGTAGATGATTTCTCTAGATATACTTGGATTTTCTTTTTGAAAAATAAAAGTGATACTTTTGATAATTTTAAAGTTTTTGTTAAAAGAATTCAAAATATTAAAACTTTGAAAATTAAAAATATAAGAAGTGATCATGGAGGCGAATTTGAAAATGAAGTTTTTGAACAATTTTGTAACAAAAAAGGTATTAACCATAATTTCTCTTTTCCTAGAACACCACAACAAAATGGAGTTGTAGAAAGGAAAAATAGAACGTTACAAGAATGTGCAAGAACTTTACTAAATGGAACAACTTTATCGAAACAATTTTGGGCAGAAGCTGTAGCTACTGCTTGTTACGTACTGAATCGCGTTTCTATTCGACCATTAACTAAAAATACACCATATGAACTTCTAAATGGAAGAAAACCAAATATTTCATATCTAAAAGTTTTTGGTTCCAAATGTTTTATTTTAAATACTAAAGATCAACTAGGAAAATTCGATCCAAAATCCGATGAAGATATATTTGTTGGATATTCGGAACGAAGCAAGGCCTATCGAATTTATAATAAACGAACTCAAATTATTGAAGAAAGTTTACATGTTTCTTTCAACGAAAATTTTAAAAATATAAATCCGAGTGTTACTATTGATTCTGATGATGAATCTACTCAGAATGAGAATATTAGTACAAATGAAAATCTTGATATTCATGAAACCAATACAAATGTAACTTCTAATTTAATAAAATCTCCACCTAGAATTTTAAAAGATCATCCTATGCAAAATATAATTGGAGAAGTTAATACGAATGTTAAAACCAGACATCAATTAAATCAAGCTGGTCATGTTGCTTTTCTTTCTAACATAGAACCTAAGAATATAAAAGAAGCTTCAACTGATGACTACTGGATACTTGCCATGCAAGAAGAATTAAATCAATTCGAACGAAACGAAGTTTGAGAACTCGTTCCTAGACCTAGTGATCAATCAGTCATCGGTACTAAATGGGTTTTCAAAAATAAAGCAGATGAACTAGGAAATATAACAAGGAATAAAGCTAGATTAGTTGCACAAGGATATAATCAAGGTATTGATTACGAAGAGACGTTTGCTCCAGTCGCCCGACTTGAAGCAATACGAATATTATTAGCTTATGCGTGTTTTCATAATTTTAAACTATATCAAATGGATGTTAAAAGTGCATTTTTAAATGGATTCATAAAAGAAAATGTTTTTGTTGAACAACCACCTTTGTTTAATCATGAAAAATTTCCGGATCATGTATATAAACTTAAAAAGGCGTTATACGGTTTAAAACAAGCACCACGTGCTTGGTATGATCGTCTTAAAGGTTATTTATTAGAATCTGGTTTTGAAATCGGTAAAGTAGATCAAACACTTTTTATTAAGAAAACTAATAAAGATATTTTAATAATTCAAATATATGTTGACGATATTATTTTCGGCTCGACAAATGAAAAATTATGTCAAGAATTTTCAACTATAATGACAAATGAATTTGAAATGTCTCATATGGGAGAATTGTCATATTTTCTTGGATTACAAATTAAACAAATTGAAAATGGAATTTTTATTAATCAAGAAAAATATTGTTATAATTTAATCAAACGTTTTGGTCTTGAAAATACTGCTGCCAAACCAACTCCTATGAGTACAACGGTTCATCTCGATAGAGATGAAGATGGCAAAAGTGTTGATCAAAAGTTATATCGTAGTATGATAGGTTCTTTACTGTATTTAACAACGAGTCGCCCCGATATTATGATGAGTGTCTGTTTATGTGCTCGATTTCAAGCAAATCCCAAAGAATCACATATGAGAGCAGTTAAACGCATTATTCGTTATCTAACTAAAACCAAAGATTTCGGACTATTTTATCCGAAAGAATGTCCTTTTGAATTAGTTTCCTACAGTGATGCTGATTTTGGAGGAAGTCGGATGGATCGAAAAAGTACGAGCGGAACGTGTCACTTTATTGGACGTTCCTTAGTCTCTTGGTTTAGTAAGAAACAAAATTGTGTTTCTTTATCAACATGTGAAGCAGAATATATATCTGCTGCTTTGGCATGTGCACAAGTCGTATATATGCAACAGACATTACAAGATTTTAATTGTCATCTTGAAAAATCAATAATTTATTGTGATAATACCAGTGCAATAAACCTTTCAAAAAATCCGGTCAATCATTCCCGAACAAAACACATTGATATTCGTCATCATTTTCTTCGTGATTGTTTGGAAAAAGGATTAATAAATCTAGAATTTATCAACACTGAAAATCAAATAGCTGACATTTTCACTAAACCACTAAATGAAATTTCTTTTATAAAACTAAGACGAGATTTAGGTATAATGTCATTTAAAGACTTATGAATAAAAAAAAATATATAAAATGATGAAAAATATAAAATTATTTTTCTGACCAAAGCGGTACTCGAACTCATGACTTCTGACTTATATGTTAGATGTTGTAGTATAGCCACTTGGGCAATGGGTGTTTCTTGTTCCAACTCTGTTTCTAATTAGCATCATTAAAACTTAATTTCAGAATATACTATTTTTTGACTCTAAAGCATTGTATGTCATTCATTTGTAAACAGTTTTTGTTTAAAGAATTCTGTGATTAAAACTAAAATTTGATTTTAGACCATTATTTTTTTAGAAAATATGGTTATATATATACATACATATGTTTATTGAATAGAACATAAAATACACAAAAAAAAAATTTCTTAACAAAACTTGAAACAAAAATGTCTTCTAACAATGATGTCTACAATTCTGAAAATTCTCATCTCTCTTATACATCCTCGGACGACGACTATTCTGATCGTATCCCCGAAGGTGGTCCTTATCCTACTTTTCCAATGCCTAATCGTGTTTTAGAATTTCCCTCTCCAGATAATGACCCCCGACACAGGTGGAAACCATGGGAAGACTCCCATACAGGTTATACACCTGATAAAAAGAAAGGGAAAAAGGAAATGGTAGTAACTCCATCAACCAAACAAAAGATTGATGAAATTCATCACTACCAACAACAACAGATGAATATGCAAAGGGAACTTTATTACGAACAGAAAGTCACGACAAGACGTTTAAGCTTCCTTGAAAAGATTGCCATGAAATTTTGTTCATCTAAGAAGGATGATGTTGCTGAACCTTCTTACAGAACTCCATCTCCCTCTAACCATGTTCAATCTCCAATAGCTCCAATATGGTCACCGGTAGAAAACGTTCCATCTCCAAATTCATGGGAACGTCGATGTTAATCCATCATGGCTATATTTTAGTGTATATATATGTTATTTTTTTAATAAGTTGTATAGATAAATCTGATGTAATAATATGATTATATTTCTATAATTCTTATTTGAAAAAACAACATGAAAATGTCTATTGACATGCTTTCGGTCGACCGAAATGCCTGAACCGGTCAACTGAAGCTGTCCCGAGAAGTTTTTAAAAACAGATTTCTTCCAAGTCGGTCGACCGAAATACCTGACTCGGTCAGCCGAACGTATTTCCCGAATGACATTAGAATATTTTTTAACTCGGTCAACCGAATTCCCTGCACCAGTCGACCGAAGCTTTTCCCGAAAGTTTCAGCACTGTTCTAAACCTCAACTTGGTCGACCGACCCAGGTCCTTCAGTCGACCGAACGTGTTATTCTGCTGAAATTGCCTTCATTTTTTAACCCAACCCTTCACCTTTTTATCTCACCTCTTCACTTTACTCTCCCACAACAGATTTGAACCCTAGCCCCCATTACAACCTTCCTAAATTTCTTCAAATTCTTCAAGAAAAATGGCTCCCAAAAAGAAATCTAAGACTACCACTGGCCAATCTTCCTCAACTCCTGTAGATTCTCAAATTGCTTCTTGGTTAGTAAGTGAAAAAGCTTTAGAAAGATGGATAAGGCTTCAAGATGCAAAAATCTTTGAGGAGTCTTTTGTAAGTTATCCTGATTTTACCGCTTACGGTGTTGAAAATGCCGCTCTTGAAAGTGGTCTTGATGCTTTTCTTGACCATAGGAAAAACAACTTGAAGATTAATCATATAATGGTCAAGTTATTCTTAGCAAATCTCAATCTTGTCAATCCACCAAGAAACACTGAAAATTGTGTTTGGACATCGGTTTGTGGCACTTCGATGTTTCTCTCCATTGATCGAATGAATCATATTTTAAATGCTCGACCGGGTGGAATCTCATTACATGATGTAGATTGTAATGCATCAACTCGTGACCGCCTAAGTCACTTATTCTTTGAAGATGATGCTACCGACTTAAGGCAAACTTCATCTCTTCGACCTAAAGCACGACTTTTTCATCGATTCATGATGAAGTCTATTGTTCCAAGAGGAGGGTCGTACCACTTAGTATATCCCGAAAACTTCAAGGCGTTATATGCTAAGTGTGGAAACATTCGGGTAAATTGGACACAACTTCTTATGGATGAATTCCTTACATTCAACCAAGGAAAAATGCTCCATATTTACTATGGAGAATACATAATGCGGTCGATTAACAACTTTGTCACTCATGCACCGGAATCCGAAACATCCAAAGTTCGTACCTTTGACTCACGAACAATAAAATTGATGAAGTTACCCGATGCACCATCCCAAATTACAACCTTTCAGCAATGGCGTACCATTCCACGAGAACAACTACGTCGTAGCTATTCTACTCCTCAACCCTCCACTCATTCTACAGAACGTATAACTCGTCAAACCTCTATCCAAAGACCACCTCCCGGTACTAGCACAGCGGCTGCCATTGATATTTTAGCCCAAAATCAACTAGCTTTGGATTCTCGCCTTCGAAAACTTGATGGACGTTTCAAGAAGATTAAAGGCTTCTTCGTAAATTTGTGGGATGCCTTATCATGCTCTTCTGAAGCCGGTGCTTCATTTGTTGCCCCTGGAAAAAGACCAGCACCTAATTTCTCTTGGTCTACATCCGATAACACAAGTTCCAGCACTTCGGCAACTCCCGCACCTACTACTCAAAGACGGGGTAAGGAACCGGCTCCTCTCGATGAAAATCTTCATCCAGAACAGTGGGATACCGACGATGATGAGGAGTAATTGTAGTATTTTTAAATTTATTTTACTTTCAAGAATCTCTTGTACTTTATTTGTTTCTTAATTAATTGTTATGTTATGTTCTAAGCAAACATCTTTAAATTATTTCTAATTAAGCTCAAAGAATGTACCATGTAAATTTAAATGTTTTTGCATTACTTTAATCTGTTATAAGTATTCCTTTTTGTCGATGACAAAGGGGGAGAAATGTATGCAAATTAACGAATTTTTGCAGAAAAGTCGCCATATATTCAGGGGGAGAACTATAATATATATGTCAATATTACTTCGTCACATAAGTATTGTCATCAATCAAAAAGGGGGAGAATGTTGATTCATGAGTTTTGATTCATGACACAAGCTTCAGAGATCATACGACGAGAATGCTATATGAAAGCGACAAAAAGAGAATAAGTGCATACCGTGCACTACAAAGAAGATAATCTTACAATTCAGAGATTAGTATGGATATTTTATTTTATTTGAGTCTTAGAACAATGTTAAAATCATTCCTCAAATAATCACACACGCACACAAAACATTTTATAGCAAAAACTATGTTCACTGTGCATATAACACCAGGTCGGCCGACCGACCAGGATCCTCGGTCGACCGACCCTGTATCATGTGCACAGTGACTTTCTGTTTTGTATACGTTTTTCAACTCAGCTGACCGGCCAGGTTTTCCGGTCGACCGACCAGAGAAAAACGGCTAGTTTTCTGAAGAGACGCGATCTTTTCATAAAGAGTAATGTCCTCTATTTCAAGAGGTATGGACACTACTGTTGACTAAAACTCTTCATGAAAGATTACAACTCTTCTACAACTATATAAACATATTCAATTCACTTCTACAATCACCGATTCTTGTTTATATTTCTGAAATCTAATCTCTTTTCATTTCTGCAAATAAAAGCATTCACTCTTATTCAATATCACTAGAATCCTTGAAATTATTCATATACTTCGATTCTACGTGATTATCTTCCTTTTAAATCTTCACACACATACATATTCTTGAGGATTTGATTATAGGAAAGTTGTACTATCCAAAGACAATCAGTGTTATTTAGAACACATTCGTCAACAAACATTTTGTATTAAGTTGAAGTCCTCTTCGGTTGTTGAGGCGGAAAAAATTCCTGTTCGGCTGCTCAGGTGTCGTATACCTATTCCTCCGGGTTAAGTGAGGGGTTTAGTTTAAATCCAGAGGGTATTCTGGGACTGGACGTAGAACGGGAAGTTCGAACCAGTATAAAAATTCCTGGTGTGCTTACTTTAATTTTTTACTTTACTGTTATTACCAGTTTCCGCATTAATATACCATATTACACGATCCTTAGTACTGCACGTACACTTTCAGTTACTCCCCGAAAGTAACACGCTACCATCAAAGTATCCCGACGTGAAGAAGATCATTAGGCAACTTGGGATGGATTACATAACTTATGATGCATGCATTAATGACTGCATCTTGTACTGGAAAGATAATGCAAACAAAGTTTGTTGTCCAAATTGCCCCGAACCAAGATATAAGTCAACGCTCGACGAAGAGAGAAAAGCTATCAAAGTACCTCAAAAGACGGTAAGACATTTTCCTTTAATTTCTAGATTGAGGAGGCTGTATACTGTACCATGGATAGCAGAAGCGATGACCTGGCATGGTCGTGCCAAGTCCGGTACAACCGTAATGCGTCATCCGCGTGACACTTCTCAATGGAAAACTGTAGATTCTTTTGATTCTTCGTTTGCTGCCGAACCACGAAATATCACGCTTGGAATAGCAACATATGGTTTCTGTCCGAATGCTTCTTTAACAAATCCTTATAGCTGTTGGCCAGTGATTGTAGTACCATATAACCTTCCTCCGTCTTTGTGCATGAAAAGAGAGTTCTCAATGTTAACACTGTTGATTTCTGGGCCAAAACAACCAGGGAAGGATATTGATGTTTATTTAGAACCTTTGATAGACGAGTTAAAGCAGTTATGGGAAGGAGTCGTTACATTTGATTCATTTAAGAAATCTGAGTTCATAATGCGAGCTAGAGTGTTGTGGGCAATCCATGATCATCCCGCTCTTGGGACTTTATCGGGATGTACAACTCACGGCTACTTTGCATGTCCTATTTGTGGGGAAGAAACTAATTCTTATTATCTCCCTGAAAGTAAGAAAATTTGTTACATGGGACATCGTAGATTTCTTCCGTCCGGACACAAGTTTCGATACGATAAGACAAATTTCAACAACGAGCAAGAACTTAAGCGTCCTCCAAAGCCACTGACTGGTTATCAAGTTGAAAAAAAGGTAGCGAATATAAAAATGAAAGTTGGTAAAGAAAAACGAGAAATTGGTCGAAAACGAAAAAAGATAAATGATGAAGAAGTTCCTGCATGGTATAGGAGGTCGAAATTCTTTGATTTACCATATTGGAAAGCAAATTTGACCCGACATAATATTGATGTTATGCATACAGAGATGAATGTCATGAAACATTTGATTAACACAATTATGGACCATAAAGACATGTCAAAAGATGGCATCAATGCACGGAAGGATTTGAAAATCATGGGTATAAAACAAAAGTTGTGGGTGATAGAAGATCCTGAAACAAGTAAACTAACCATACCAATTGCGACTTTCACTTTGAGCGAAGAAGAAAAGATATGGTTTTGCACCATTTTGAAAAATTTGAAAGTACCGAGCAAATTCTCTTCTAACTTCCGTAACAATGTGAGCATCAACCCTCCTGAACTAAGAAATATGAAGTCGCATGATTACCACGTCATAATGCAACGTTTACTTCCGGTATTGCTTCAGCATTGTTTTCCGCAACATAAGGATCTACGGAATGCTATTCACCGCATAAGTCTCTTTTATAACATTTTATGTTCAAAGGTGATCAATAGGGAACATCTTCAAAAAGCAAAGGCTAGTTTGGTAGAAGCAATGTGTGTTCTTGAAAAACATTTTCCGCCTGCATTTTTTGATATCAGTATTCACCTTATGATTCATTTAGCCGATGAAGCATTGATTTCTGGTCCTGTTAGATATAGGTGGATGTACCCATTTGAACGGTAAATTACTAATTTCAATTATGTACATCATTATTCGATTTAAATAGCTATTGATGTCTACAATTTACAACTGTTCATCTTCATAGGTTGATGAAAACATATAAAGGATATGTGCGCAACAAAAGATATATTGAAGGGTGTATTGCAGAAGGATATATTGTACAAGAAGCTAGTCTTTACAGCATGGAGTATATGCCAAAGGGAGGTGGTGGCACTCATAAACATACCCGTGAAGCGTTTTTAGACGAGGATGATGAGTTTGCTGATGAAATAGCACTAGATAATGGCAAAGATATAATGTTAACTCAAGTGCAATTTGAACAAGTGCGTAAATGGGTCCTTGATAAATATGACGGATTGGATGAGTGGAAGAAGTAAGTTCATAAATTTGTTCTGAATTTTTATTATTGTAAATCAATTCATCAATTCATATATATAGTAATTATTGTGTGTTTTTCGTAGGAGGTATAACTCCTATGTTCAAAGCACCAAATCTCGAACTCGAGGCGGGGGTACATCTGGGGAAGCTATTAAAAATTTCACTTTTTGGTTACGTGAGGAGGTATACATATTAGATATTTAACGTATTTTTAAGTTGGCCATACACCTCCTTGACAATGTTATTTTTACTTATTGTGTTTGTTGTAGTTGTTGAAGACCGTCGATGTTGACTCAACTCTTTGGCGGCTAGTTAACGGGCCGATGTTTGATGCCCGTAGTTATATGAAGTACCAAGTGAATGGGTTTTTATTTTCTCCGAAAAGTTATGAAGAGCGAAAGCTAACACAGGATAGTGGTGTATGCATGAGAGCAATTACACAATTTAGAGCGAGTGGGAAGGATAAAAATTTTAAGGAAGCAGAAACAACGTATTACGGAGTTATTCAACAAATAATTGAGTTGGATTACATTGACTTCAAACAAACAGTTTTTTATTATGATTGGGTAAAGGTCGAAGATAAGATCAATGGCTGTAAAATAGATCCTGTTTCAAACTTGATCACAGTTAACTTGGGAAAATTGAAGAGTAAAGACAGCGTGAATGATGAGCCATTTATTCTTGCATCGGAAGCGAGTCAAGTGTTCTACTCAAAAGATTTAAAAAATGACGGATGGTTTGTGGTTTTGCATACACCAAAACGGTTGACTATAAATGTGGATGACACTGAGTTTTCCACCGTTTATCAATCAGCTTTTGAAGACAATGAAAAATTAGAAGATCTTATCAAATGCATATGTTAACTTTGTATTTCAGTTATGTTATTGTACCTTAACAAAATATTTATTTAAAATGGTGCAAAATGTAAAATGGTGTGTTATATGATAGTAATAGATGCATTATATTTTTTATTAGTGCCATTATAATATCCTGATATTGTTTTTCATGAATAATTTTAGAGAATATATTGGAAGAGTTCATTTTAGAGAATATAGTTAAAGGAACTGCGTCAATGTCATCATCTATGAATACATAAGCATTAGTATTGACAAAAAAGAAAAGGTGACTGTGATTCCAAAGGAAGCGCCTATTAATAGGATAAGGAGTTTACCATCGAGGACTACATAAATGGGTTGACTGCGAGTGTGATCGAAGAGTGGTCCAATTTATCTCCCTGCAATATAAACGAGAGAAAAATTGGACCGCTCTTCGATTACACTCGCGGTCAACCCATTTATGTTGTCCTCGATGGTAAACTCCTTTTTCTATTAATAGGTTCTTCCGTTGAAATCTCAGTCACTTTTTCTTTTTTTTCAATACTAATGCTTATGTATTCATAGATGATGACGAAGACGCACTTCCTTTAACTATTTTGGATAGGCCTACGCGAAAGATTTTAAGTATGTTTTCTATTGTTTTATTAATACACATATTGGTATTCTGTGTATTTTCATTCAGCAGCATACATTGACATTAAATTTGCAGACTGCAAAGACCAAAGATGAAAGAAAGCATGACCTTGCTGATTATTGACCTTGTTGATTATGTGTTGACAGTGAACATACACTTTAATTTTATTAATATGGGTTGTGGTATTGAGTTTGTAAGAATATTTTGCTTGTTGCTTACATGTCATAAGAGAATAATTAGTAAAAACAAATGTAGAATGAATATTTGCCGATTATGGTTGCTGCTTCTTTCGCTGTTTAGTTCTTGATACCTCAATATTTATCGGACTGAATGAAAATGTGACGGTCATTATATCATGTAGGTATTAGGAAGTTATCTTTGCTCTTGTGAACTGTACTTTTTTCCTCTTTTCATTTTTCAGTTTCTTCCTTTTATTTTTCTGGACTCAGTGATTTATGGGAGAATCATCATTACATAATACTAATGATTATTTGGGAAGGTTGATCTATAGATTATTATTGTTACCTGTGATGTAACTGCTGGCTCTTCATACTTAATGATTAAGAAGAGTTATGGCATATTAATGAAATCAAGTTTGCATTTTGCAGGAAATAATGTCACAATCGTCACAATCATCCACTTTAAACCGGGAGAAAATTGATATAGACAACTACGGTTCTCCAGTCGGAAAAAATGCTTCAAAGGTCGCCCCGAAGATGGGTAAACTAGTAAGAAATCATGTGCCAATCTCCTATCCAAGTTGGAAAAAAGTTCCGTCAAATTACAAGGAAGACGTGTGGAATCAATTGGAGGTATTGTTTTTTCAATTTCTATAAGTTAGAACTTCTCTATCTAAATTAAACAAGGTGTACTTCAAAACGACCCGCAAGTGAGATTCTTTTTAAAATTAAACAAGCTGCTGCACCTTTGGGATTTAATGTTGAGAAACACAACTATATATAGGATGCTTTCTTCTTCTTTTTGAAAAACATATACACATTCTACTATTTTAATTCAGTAAAAACTGTTATTCTCATTATAGTTAAAATCAATGCTGTTTGGATCAATGAGCTCTTCTAATTTAGTTTTCATTTTGGGTTATTTGATGGTTCGAACTGTTTAAATGGTGCCAGTCTTGATTTAATTATGCCAAAGGGCATATGGACAAAAATGGATATGATTCTAAACCTTCTTACTAATGTTTGTTTGTAAATTATAAAGCAACAAAATTTGTTTTATGTAAGCATTTTGGATCTGTTCAAATTGCAAATCCAAATTTCTAATGTATCAAAGATTTAATGAAAACAAAATAAGCCTGAACTTGGTATGCCTATCTTGATTTAATTATGCCTGGTAGAATTCTTATCCTACACACAATAACATTATGTTTATGAGGATTATATTCTCCGGCTATTTTCTGATGCCTTGAATTTTAATTCGTATTATTTATTGAAAGAGTTTAATTGCTGACTGTTCTGAAGCGAAATGCTTAAAGGACACGACAATAAGAACGTTGGCTTCATTGCCAATGCCATGCTTATTTGAATATCATTTTTTAGTTGTTAAACATATTGACCATTCAAAATCTAATTCAATTCTGGATAAGTAAAAGGCATTGAGCAGTTTCGACTTATGACTTGTTAAAAGTTAAAATAATAATGTTAAGTAGATACTACACTCTGTGCATCCATGCATTTTCCATATTCATGAACAGGTAGTTTCAAATTCAGTGAACAAGTAGTTTCAAATTCATTTAGTTTTGTTTTTCATGCAAATATACACCGTCTTGCTGCTATTTGCTCGTTCAATGTTAATAATGTGTCTTCAAAAGATATTGCAACTCATCTAAATCAACAGGACCGACCATCTCTGCAACTCCAACAAATTGACCTGCTGCTGCCAATAGTCCACTGTCCTGCTGCCAATAGTCCACTGTCTTGTTAAAATCAACAGGACCGACCATCTCTGCAACTCCAACAAATAAAGATATTATTTTACAAACAGAAAAATGATCTTGTAATATTTGAGACAGACTTAATTTACTACTTACAGAGAAAAATAGAAAAACTCTAAATAGTCATACTTCATTAGACATGCATGGTTGTGGCCTATGTCATTTTTTATATTGTATGTGAATTAATCCCTTTATCTTGGTTTGTTATACAGAAATATTTTGAGCTCGATCCTCTATCAAAGGACCTTATGCTCAGAAAGATGTCCGAGGTTTTTAGGGGACACAAGAGTGATTTGCGCAAGAATTATTATGATATTTTCAACACTGACGAAGAAAGAATGAGAAATTGTCCGCCGAAAATTGATAATAATGATTGGGCGGAGTTCATAAGATACGAATCAACACCCGAGGCAAAAGAAAAAAGGAAGAACGGCAAACAAAATAGATCAAGGCTCGAATACTGTCATCATTCGGGACGTAAGAGTCACACTATGATTACTCAAGAAATGGTACGTGTACTATATATGTGCTTCGAATGTTAGGCCACTTGCACTATATATGTGCTTCGAGAACTAATTTTTGTTGAACTTACTAACAAAGATATTTGCATATTTAAAGTTTTCAGGTTTCTTTGTGTTTTTCTTAAGGTTGCATAGGTTACACATGATGCAAATTATTTCAAACAAAACCTTGAGAAAAAATGGTTACTTTGCTATGTCCCCAGATATGAATTTTGTGATATACCACCATTAATTTAAAATGCTAACCTATAACATTTTGCTAAATTTAATTAATAGTTATAGATTTTCCCGGTTTCAGTTTATCTTTCTAATAAAAAAACCCTAAAGATGAAGAAAATAAACTGTATATTCCAATGATGTAAAATCTCTTTGTATGTTCCAAATATAATATGGTTCCAATTATGTCCTGATATATGCAGATTTAACACTGTCATTTCTTGTATGCAGGTCGATACAAGTTCGGGAACAGAAGTATCACGTCTTCAAGTATGGGAGAAAACACATAAGAAAAAAGATGGCAGCGTGTCTGATGCGTCATCTTCATTCTTTGTAAGTTAAACAAATAATAACGCCTCTAAATTAAATTTTCATTATTCATTATATATATATATATATTTACATCTCAGGACAAAATTGAAAAAGAAAAGGAAACGACGAGTGGTGGTGATGAAGACGTCTTTATAAAAGTGTTTGGTAAAGATGTAAAGGGCAGGAGCCGATGTATTGGGACCAATATATCTCCTAGTCAAGTTAAGGGTGCTGCCATTCCATGCAAACGACTCAAAGAGGCCAAAGGAGAATATGAGCAGCGGTTGCAAGCTGTGGAGCAAAAATTGTTGAAGGTGGATAGTATGGATGATAAACTGGAGCGTATTCTCAAGCTAGCCGAAGGTGGTCAAGTAGGCAGTAGCACCGGTACTTCTCAGTTTCCCACTCCGACCAATCCGTCAATCGACCAAAGATGTGAAATCCTGAACTTCGAGGAGGAAGTAATTGCAACAGGTATTATTTTATATATCAGTGTATATAATTCTACATATATTTACTCCTGGAATGCTTATTAAATCTGTATGATATTATTAAATCCGTATTATACATACAATGATATAACAGGTACTATATGCCGAGATTCCACACAATCAATATGTCATGGAAAACCAGTACCACTCGCGTATGAAAAAGTTTTGTTAGACAAAATTTTGTTGGAGGATGAGCCAACTGCCAAAATGAATCGACATATGGTCGAGACCTTTAGGGACGTTGGAGTCGGAGGTTATGTGTGCCATCAAAAGGGTTTGATACGATATCTTTAGTCGGAGGTATGTCTTTTGTTATTTTACGTTGTTGGATATCTGAATTTGTCTCTAAATGCTAGAATATGCATTGAATTTCCTTACTTATTATAGGTGTTCGTTGCTATTGAATAGCTACATTGACATTTGAAGAATTCGTGTTCATGTCCACTTCCATATCAAAATTATCACTGTTAGCATTTTGATTAATAGGTTTCTTATAGTGACCAATCTCTGCATATGTTGTTTTGCATAGTCGTGTTGTACTTGAACTTTGTTACTGCCATTGTGTACTTGGTTTGTTTGTTGGGTCTGACTTGGATGACCTGAATACTTGTTGGCTTGGCTGTGACTTTTAGCAAAATCTGCATTTGATAAATGAAAAGCGACTTTTAGCAAAATCTGCATGTGATTATCTTTGAAATTAAGCAAATTAAATATTTATCTTTATTTTAAGTCATATCCCTTGATTTGTTTTTCCACTGTAAAATCTGTTTCAATATTCAAATCATAACAATAGTATTAATAAAATGACTTTTTTATGGATTTAAAACTGAATAAATAAAATCAAATATAAGAAGATCCGCATTTTATTTTTAGTTTTGATGAAAATGGAAGTAGAAGTGAAAGACACATAAAAAAAGGGGGAAATGACACCTGTATGAAATTCTCACTTTCCAGCAAGCTTTCATATTTCAATCTTCTCTATATTTAAGTCAAATGCCATTTAATTGATTTTCATGGAAAATTCATTTCTAGAACTATTAGTTTGTAACAAATATACATTCAAAAATTATTATTTTGTACAAATAACTATCAGAAAACTAAAACTATTTTCATATAGAGATTATAGATTTACGGGTCTATTTCTAAAAAATCAGTATTTTAATATTTTCATTATTATATCCCTAAGCGCAGGTCTGATATATCCGTATATTAAACTGTGTGTTTTAGCCAATATTTTCAAGACGGAAAAGTCTCTTGAACTACAAGATGAAATTACACTTATGTCTAGATCTGGAAACTTTTCGCATATTCAGCATTATTCATTAAGTACTGAACTATTGATTGTTCAGTCATAACAGTCCTCTTTAAATATTTAATGTATTGTTACAAACTGAACAATGGAACAACTTAAGTTATGGTATTCCCAGATCAACATTAGCACTCACTTGTATCAAAAACTAAACACAGCTCAATACGACTATCAGCTCAACTTCCCGTTTTCTTCGTAAAACAAACAAAAAACACGAAATAAAAACAGGCAAATGGCGAAAAGAAAAAGTTCAAGTTTTGATTCCAATATTGATATATGGGGAAAAATTGGGTCGGATTTTGTTGGAGTTTGATATATGGGGATGATGGTGATCTATGTGGTTATGCAGTCTGATTCATAGGAGGGTGTTGGAGTTGTGGTTTAGGTTGTGATTGGTTTTCGTTTGAATGGTGTAGACTATCTCAAAGTGAAAAACTTTACAATATTGAATCCACTTCAGTATGCTTCATTTGTCATCTTAGCCAGCTGATGAAATCAGTATTAATTTCATGCATATGTTATTACCAGCGTGTTCGTGCAAATGTTATCACCAAATTATTGACTTTTTGAGTTTCTTTTGCCTTTTTGTTTCTAAATTAAGTGTTGTTTTTGAAATGCATGCTTTAATAGAAGAATTTTGGGTTGCTGTCTTTGTTTCTAAACTCAGATGTCTCGAATCTTTGTTTCTCTAGTAACTGCTCTGGTACTGATTGTATGATATGTCTCTATTTCCTGGCTGGTTGTCCCTGCTGTATCATGTAACTCATTGTATTATTGCATTATTGTGGTAGCACTGTTTGATTGTATGATATGTCTGGTACTGATTGTATGATATGATATGTCTCTGTTACTGATTGCATTATTGTGGTAGCACTGTCTGATTGCATTATCTGCTGTTGCTTTTGATGCCTTTTTTTTCAAACGGACAGAATTTCAACGGGTAAGAACCGTTGTACATTAGTACATAACAACGGTTTCTGTCCGTTACGTTATGACTAAAGCCATGGAATTATGGCTCAAATGAAACGGCTACAACCCATTGCTACTTATTACAAAAACAACGGACTTTAACCGTTGCTTTCTAGTCATTAAGCAACGGTTATTAACCGTAGCTTTTCTCGAAAAAATGGTGTTATAGAGACAGATAAACAACGGGAAATGACCGTTGCTTATATGTCTAATACAACGGTAAATAACCGTAGTTTTTTTATATTTAGCAACGGGTATTTCCTGTTGCTTTTTGACCTAAAAGCAACGGTTAATTACCGTTGCTAAATTTTCCCACTCCATTATTAGAAACGGTTTATAACCGTTGCTAATAGTGTTAGCAACGGTTTTAAACCGTTTCTAATAGATGATCATGGTGTAGTGATCAATTGCTCCGTACAAGGCAGCTGCTTCTCTATCTCAACCGTTGATACCACTGCATTCAAAAGATGTTTGATTCGAGAAAAAGTTGTATTTGGGTTTTATAGTATTAAGTTTGCTAGTATTATGCTTATAAACTAGGATCTTTTGCAATAAAAAAGATTACCAATTTGTTTCAGCTTACTTGTTGCAGTAAATCTAGATAAGTAGATGCCTCCTTCAAGCGGATGTTTGTTTTTGCAATATCTTTAACAATAAAGAATGGATATATATTACTGTGATGGTGTATAGTTTGTAGTTTGAATATAAAGTTGTGATGTCTTCTCTATGAATGAGTTATGATCCCTTTAAATTTATGTCAATTTTTTCCATTGTTTATATGTTCTTGCTGCATTGCAAAATGTGTTTAGAAATATTTTTTATTTACATTCTTTAACCACAACTGCCTATAGCAATTGTGAAAAGGTCCGTTACAACTGCTAATAGCAGTTGTAAAAGACCTTTTTACAACTGCGATTGACAGCTGTAAAAACTTTTTTTACAACTGCCACTGGTAGTTGCAAAAGGTTTTTTTACAACTGCGATAGACAGTTGTAAAAAATTATTTAACAACTGCCGAAGATCGTTGTAAAAAAATATAGCTCTATCACAACTCTGGATACTACGACGGGCGGCTATCCGTTGTAATAGATCTATTACAACTGTTTTTGGCAGTTGTTAAAAGGTGTTTTTGTTGTAGTGTGTTGATTCTGGTTTTCAAGTGGGAATGCAATTTCAAACAAAGGAAATACTTATTCAGCAATTAAGTGAGTGGTCCATCAAGAATTCTGTTTCTTTTAAACCCATAAAATCCAGCAAAACAGAATACACTGCGATTTGTAATGTTGATAAAAATTGCCATTGGAGAATACATGTAATTGTCCCTAAAAAATCATTGATGGGGTGGTGGGAAATTAGAAAATATGATGGCAATCATACTTGTGTTAATCCGATTATTAATTCAAATCATAAACAAGCTACAAGCAGATTTATTGCTAATAAAATACTTTCTTTTGTGAAATCGGATTTGAATACCACTCCTTCTGCGATTCAAGTTCTAATGCCTGAAACTTTTTTTTATCAAAATCAGCTACTTCAAGGTGTATAGAGCATTGCGTAATGCACTTGAGAGAGTTTTTGGAGATTGAGAAACATCATGTGCTAAGTTACCACAATATTTAGCTACTATTAAAAAACATAATCCGGGAACAGTTTTTAAAGTTGATATCGAAAGAATAACCAATGATAAAGTTGTTTTTAAGAGTGCATTTTGGGCATTCGATGCATCTATTGAGGTTTTTGCACATTGTCGACCATTGATTTGCATTGATGGCACTCATCTATACGGTAAATATCAAGGTATGTTGCTAGTCGCGACCGAAGTAGATGCAAATGATGGTATATTTCCATTAGCATATGCAATCGTAGACTTTGAATCAAAAGATAGTTAGGATTGGTTTCTTAGATGCATGTACTACTACATACATAGTGTTCGCAATAGGTGTTTACCTTTCATATCCGATCGAATGAAAGGTATTCCGAGAGCATTAGATAATTGGCCAGAAGAACACCGTCACCGCTTTTGTGCTAGACATCTTAAAGCTAACTTCCAAGTTGCTGGATTTTCTCAAAAAAAAATTGTAGACTTGTTTTATTCATGTGCTAGTGCTACAGATGATTTGCAGTACAAAGAGTTAAGGGGACACTTGAAAACTATTGCTCCAGATGCACATGCTTGGATTGAAAAGAGTTTACGAGGTGCAGAGGAAAATTGGGCTCTATGCAAGGATAATGGTGGAAGATTTATGATGATGACAACAAATGTACTCCAAAAGTTTTAATGGAGTTCTAAGAGGTGCTCAAGCTTTGCCAGTTAAGTCGTTAGTAGCAAGAATGTTTTATCGTTTAAACGACTATTTCATGAAACGTCGTTCCGATGCCTAGGGATTTGAAACGCAAATGAGTCCAAAAGTTGAAACTCTTTTAGCCAAAAGAGCAAAACAAGCAAGATATTGTGGAATTGTTAGATTCAATCAAACCGAATGGCAAGTGAATGATCAATTTGAAATGCGCCCCGTGCTGTGTATATACAAAGCCAGACAGCCTTATTTCCTCACTTCACTATATTCCATCCTTTCACTCAAAATCCCTAAAACCCCAAATTTTCTAAATTCTCAACCACAACATCAATTGCAATTATTTATTCATCAAATCTGCTAAAAATGGAAGGATCGTCATCATCTTCTCAAGTTAGAGGTATAATCTTCATTGGAATTTAGTTTGTATATTGGAATTTTGTTTGTTCAAAATATGGTATTTGTCACAATAATTTTGTTCAAATTAGAAGTATACACCTTTGTTACAAGTAATTTGTTCAAATATAGGAATTTAGCTTGTACATAGACTTAATGGATTGAATTAAAGTCTCAAAAATTATTCAAATTTAGTTTGTTCAAGTATGATCTTCATTGGAATTTAGTTTGTTCAAATTTAGTTTGTTACAAGGATTGGAGTTATTGTTCAAGTCTCAAAAATACTTGTTCAAGTCTCGTGCAATTTAATTGTCAAAATTTGTATTCAATTGCATGATATTCACACTTGAACATTTTTTCCTTATAGAGTTGGTACCCGGTCCCGTGAATGCAAGTGTTTTGTATCTTCAAAATGAACATCGAAGCAATAATAGGAACTTGATGCAGGTACTTTTTTTAAACATCTGTGCTTACATTAGAATGTTTTTATTTGGTTACTAATTCCACTTTTTTCCTTTTGTTCGTTTCTGAATGTGTAGAGTGATGAGCCACTTGAGTGTCCTGATCATTCAAGCAAATTAAAATTCATCAAGTCTAATACTCCTAGAGTTCAACTTGCATTACAAAGAGCGGGATTCAGGGAAATATCTAGATTGGGCATTTTCAAAATAGATCATGCGCTAGTTACTTCATTGGTAGATAGATGGAGACCCGAGACTTCAACCTTCCATTTTCCTACTGGTGAAATTACCATCACATTAGCAAATGTTAGTTGTCTTCTAGGTGTTACAGTAGAAGGAAATCCTGTTACTATTAGACAGCTAAGTAATTACGAAGATATTTGTCAACAGTGTTTAGGTGTGGTTCCACCTCGAAGTGAGATAAGAGGTGCAACAGTTAAGTTGACATGGCTTCGCGATATGTTTGCAGATGAGCCATCACCGGATGCTTCAGATGTAGAAATTGAATATCATGCGAGAGTTGTTATTCTACATTTGATATCTTGTCGTCTATTTCCCGATCATTCTAAAGGACGACTAAACCTTTTTTGGTTATTGTTTTTGTGAAATTTGGATGAGTGTGCACGATATTCTTGGGGCGGTGCTATTTTGGCAACATTATATAATGAGTTAACAAATGTTGCAGTCATGAAATCCAAATCGATAGTTGGTTGTCTCTCGCTTTTATAGGTATAATATGAATAGATATATTTGTTATACACTCATATATAATATTTAATTCTAATGTATTCAAATTTTTGATTGATTTTACAGCTTTGGGCATGGACACATCTTCCCATTGCCTTACAGTGCAAGGTAGTTAATTTCCAACTACATTTACATGTGTGTATTTTTGTACTAATAAAACTCTAATTGTATAACTATTTATATAGGTGGTTTGGTTCAAGGAGTTGGGTTGAGTCTCCACAGCAGGTGGCCACGTACTATCGTGACCAGCTCGACATGTTAACAGATGAAGCTGTTATATGGAATTCGTACACACAGGATGTGCTAGTCGACCTTCCACAGACATGTCTAAGTGGGATGCATAGTTGGCTTTGTAAGACACCTATCATATGCATGCGAGATATAGAGATGTATAATCTTGATCGAGTGATGCGACAGTTTGGTCTTCATCAACACATACCTGATCCATGCGAACCAAAGCCGGATTTGGAGTTTGCTATCGTCCAGTGGAACGATAGACATAACCGTATCGTACACCAACAGTTTCCTACCATTCCTATTTCGAGATACATGACTTGGTACTGGTCGATTACTCGAAGATTCATTGTTGCAGATCGGACTTCTCACGAACGAGCATACACCGCTCGTGCACCGCTTGAGCGAGATGTGGTAAATCTTCACATTATCGTGATATTTTTAGTTCGTTCACTTGATTATGTTTCTAATTTTGAATAAATAACTACAACTTGTAGGTCGATGTATTAGAGATGGTAGGAAGAGGGTTGGACGATATCGGACATGGTAGAGTACCTGAACGAGAAGTTCAACCACGGTGTCTTGATTTGAAGAAACTTATTGACACACTCCTTTTTAGAAATCGATTAACACGCCCAAGCTCTTCCGAACAAGCTATGCGGACTAGAGAGCGAAGAACTAAAAGAAGGCAGGATACACACCAATCGCAACCCGCTGGACCTTCTCAACCCCCACCTACTCAAGACGATCCAACTCAACCATGAGTATTCTTGTTTTTAGTTTACTATTAGTTTTCTTTTGTAATCGAACTATAACTTCTACTTTAATTTGAATGTAATCGAATTTTAATTATATTATGCTTGAATTTATTTAATGGTAGTTTTATTTGTGGGCTTTTATGTAGATAAACGTTTGCTATTATTTAAGATTGTGCATTTGGATTTAGATTTTGTTTATTTGGATTTGGATTGTTTGGTGAAGGTTGCTGTCCTGGTTTGGACCTGAGATTTACACTGGCGCATTTGGCAGATGCGCCAGTGTAAATTATAAGGGGCGCATTTCACAAATGCGCCCCGTATTATTATTTTTTTAAATGGCCAGCTCATCGCTGAACTAGTCAAAACTAGCCTACAATTGCTAATAGTTTCCAGAGTAGCCTATTTATGCCAATACTTTTAAAAACTGGTCTCTTTTGAAAATTTGTCCTTATTAAAACTATTATCATCCCATAAAATTGGATAATTTAATAAAATTTCGGTTAATTCGATTAAACCCATAATTAAAAAATATATTTTATAAACCAAATTCAAAATCAATTAAGTTTCGTAACCAAACCGAACCAACCGAAATGAACCGGTTTGGTCGGTTAATTCGGATCTAACCAAATATTACTCATCCTTCATCAATGGTTAATTCAACTAGCTAGCAATTGGAGTTCTTTTTTCCTTATAACCATATACACTTGTTGCTAGTATACATCATAAATTTCCTATTCAATGGAAAACTCAAGAATGTGTACCTGTCCCGAAATATACGTTTGATTAAGTAGTTATGCTGTGTTTTATACCCTATGAATTGAAATCCGCACCTCTCACTTGACAACTTTGTGTAGTGCAACTCGATCAATTATATAAGACCAGATTTCTAGACACAAAACGAAGAATAAACCCCTAGCGTCCATTAAAACTAGTTGGAGCCTACAACTAGGATTTTGCACACAAAGCTAGATGAAGGGACAACGGTTGGAGAAGGAAGAGCTGACGTTACAACATGTCAACAACCGCTACATGTAAGGTAAATGTCTACTTTAAAATAATTATGCATATATACATACGTACATACGTACATACGTACATATGTATGTATGTGTGTGTATTAATTAAAATAATTTAAATTTAAAAATTTTTTACTACCGTATAACAAAAATATTTTTCAAATTGAAATTATTTTAATACACACACAATATGTATTTGCACAAATTAGAATATGTATATAAATATTATATTTAAAATAAACATTTTTTGGCTCCGTCGTGACTTTAATATATATAAATATATCACGGATAAAATTAATTTTAAAACCCCACACACACATCTGTGTGTTTGTGTTGTGTGTGTACATATGTGTGTGTGCATGGATTAGGTTAGATTTAAATTTTAAATTTAAATTTGTATATATTTCGCAGGTTTTCGATAACAAAAAACTTTTTTATAATAATATGTTACACACGTTGAACACACACAAAGAAAGTATACTATTTAATTCGAAACTTGTAACTGATATGGAGGATTTGAGGGGTAGCAAAAACGAGGTGTAGTCGATTCTTGCCATATATATAAGCCGGAAAAACAACTATTTTTATTTCATTTTATATGTATGGCCGAAAATACATAATATAAATAAATTGTATAAACATGTATACACACACATCTTTGCAAATATACAAAATATATTAAGTAGATATTATATTAGTTATAAACATTTTATGTTAATTATACTTCTCAACGATCATAACACCCTTCATTGTTCATTTTATATATTTCTTAGTTTATTTACCTCATATTTTGATATTCATATTGTGAATATGAATCTTTTGAAAACAAATTAAAACTAATCAAATTGATACATACATACATTTAAATAAACAAAATATTAAAATTGAACTAAAAAAATTAATATCAAATAATACATTTATCGTTTATCAAATATGCACTAAATATAATTTAGAAATTATTCATGAAAACACAAAGTAAAGATCCAATGCAAAATCAATAAACAAAACTTTATGAAATTTATCATTTTTACTCCACTTTCAATGCATCCAATCCAACAAGTACATCGATTGGTACAAACCCATGGCATGGATAGGTACTGATTCATTAAAACATTCAATTATCAATGTATCATTGTGGCAAATTGGAGCATTGAACAAGGTTGAAGCATAAAGTAGCAATTATTTGATGGACAAAATGGAGCAAATTAAGAAGAACATCCGAGTCTGTGGATTGGTAACACTCCATATAATAGTTCATATATGTTCTAAATATTTCTCCTGCTTATTCGAATCTAGATTGGAGATACTTTGAACGGCCTCAATCCTTAAAATTCACACATGTACACCTATAATTACAAGTGTACATGCATCAAAGCAATGATCGAACTATTTTCCATGTAGAGGAGCTGCTGCTATTTTTGATTTCGGATTTTGCACTAATATCAAGATTACAATTGTATACCTATCGGAAAACAGTTACAAAAATATCTTAATGTGGAAAACGATACAAATATTTTTGTTCGTTTTTTATGCTTTTTCTTCTTACTTTTGCATACAACTTTTGTTTTCCTTGGATATAAACCTGAAATTCTAATTTGTCCCAACTCTCTGGTCGCTAAATCCTCTTAAAAACTACAATCAATAACTGCACAACAGGTTGTTGGTTCTTCCTTTTAAGGTGTAAGCTTTTTTTTTGGTTAAAGATATTCTCTACGTTATCAGTTTCTACGTGGTTCAGTGTCTATCTGTCTTATATTCTTCTGAAAACATTTTAATGCAAGGGGCACAGTTAGCAAAATGTAACACATGGGTTTGACAAGGTTAACAGCATTAAAGAAATAGTAGGCAAGAGCCAAAAGAGGGTTAACTCCACGTTTGTTCTTCATGTCCCTTCCAATAAAAGCTTTGTCCAGAGATCATGTTCTTTTATTCGCTATATTGTGTCCAAATTCTACAAGTTTGAATTATTTTTATAATATTTCAGTATTAGCCTTGAATTTTGGGTTAGTCTGAATGTTCGTTAATTACCCCAAATATTAATAAAACTCAGCCACAGTTAATTATTTTAATGGAAAATGAAAATGGAACCAGGTTCATCGAGTCTGGTATACTTGAGAGTGGGAATTGAGTTTCATTTCTGGTTCATTTGCGTTTTGTTTTTTTTTTGTTCCTTTTCTTCTCTATTTAACGTTTATTATAATGTAATGCACAGAGGGTCATTCATGAGGCTATGTTTGGTTTGAAAGGAGTACAGAGGACCATAATTTGAAGTCGTGGGTGGAGAAAGTCATGTCGGAGTGGGAGGTTGGAGAGAGTGTAGGTGAAGAAGTAGATGTATTTTTGGCAAAGCATGGTTTGCACTGAGCAGAATGATGTTTTGACGAGGACCTGAGGAGGAGAGGGTCGATTAGGATGTTGCTAGGTTTGCTGGGTTGATTTGTTTATTAGCTACAATTTTTTTTGAAAATGGTGGGCTTATGATTTATTCTAAGCTGAGCTATTTGAAATTTGGTGATTTGGAAACTTTGAATTTCATAATAAATAAAAAGCGCCAAGTATGAAATTTCAAAAGAAAAAAATAACCGCTGTTTATATTCGAATTTAATACTCATATTTGTATGTATTTGAGAAGATAGTAGGTTTGAATCCCATTAACCTCATTTACATTTAATAACTTCACGTACCTTGATTCACTTTAAACTCAAGTACTCAAATCCAGTTAATCCTTTTTTTTTAATTATGATATGTTTCACTATCACCGTTTTTTTTTTTTTTTTGAACTCCCAAACACAGAACCTCCAAAAAGGACGGCGGACCAACCAATTCCGAGGGATTAAGTTTTACTATCACTTTATTCATTTAGAACCCCTTTATTGTTTCATATTAACCTCTTCCCACTTATGAATGTCTGTTAAAATTCAGATTGGAGTCCAACAACCTTACATTTTGTGGGTATTTTGAATAAATAAACATGATCTTTTTTCAAATTTCATTGATTATATAAATTTTGATATATAAAATTTATTGAAAAATGCCATAAAAACAGTTATGATAACATTAATAAGAATGAAAGAAAATAAAACAAATAAAAAATTATAAAATGAAGAATAATATACTAAATCAAAATACAAAAAAGAAGAATGTTTTTTATGTTAATTTAACCATTGATTTCAAGCATTAGATATATAAGATATAACAAATAGAACACTCGGTTTGTCTAAATTCAACCAGTGATATGACATTTATATATTTTTTTAAATCTAGTTTAACTAATTATGCAAGATCTATCACTAAAAAACGCAGCAATTTACCGACATCAAAATAGCGTCGATGGGATGTCGGTAAAGGACTTATATATGTAGCATCGACGCCATGTAAGGCGTCGGTAAATTTAAGGCTGGAAAAATAATTTCGACGCTATGTTGACGTCTTGCGTAGGTTATTTATCGACGACTTATTGATATCATCTTCTCGATGCTATTGCAACGCCTTACCAACTACAATTGAAATTGTGTAACTTGGATTTTCTGATGCCTTACCAACGCCCTATCGACACTTTCTTTAATTATCAAATTCAGATTTATCGACCCACTTTCGACGTCTTAACGATGTCACAGCTGAAACAAATTTGCAACATTTCTAATCTCAATCACGCGTTCAAATATATATAATATATATTCATCTCACTATCGTCACAATACCAACCAAAAATCATCACAATATCATCTCAAACCATCACAATACATTATATATTACCCAACATAATAATATCATAAACCGTTAGTGAGAATTTTCATCTCATAACACTAGATTTCTAGTAGAGTAATTATGTTATCGATTGCCCTATTAATTCCGAATTAACAAATTTAAGTAATATTATATTTGTCTTTGATGTAGTAGTTATGTTGCGGTGTGCTTACACAATTATGAAGTAATACTTTAATTGTTTGTTAAAATGCGTAGGCTGGATTTCGTGCTAAACTTAGCAAAATAAAAGTTAAACGAAGTCTACTAAAAACAGAAAGTGCTAAGTGCAGTAAAATAAAGGGCACAGAAATTTACGTGATTTGGATTTCAGAAAATCCTACATTCATGGGTCAAATCCTTTATTATCTTTCTCCTTCCTCGTGCAATGCTTTTAATGGCAATAAGAGTACAAGAATACAAGATAATTTATCAGAGAATTCATTCAAAAGTCTCTTTCTCTGCTATAGTACATTTCTATTTATAGTATTATGCAGTCACATGGATCGTCAATTTCCTTTTTCAGCCTTTTCTTCTCCATCGTCCATTATCCCACGTGTCATTCATCCTTTCTTTAGGCGATTTTCCCTCGGATTGCTGAGGCGGCCGAGAGAATTTGGCCATTGTAATTAGGCGGGAGAATTTGAGTCTGGGATGGAAATTTTGACATTTGAATCATTAGGCGGGAGATTTGAATTCTGGATGTATTCTCCAGACTATCCCTTATGCTAATCCAATTTGTCCTTATGAAGGAGTCACGATGGTTTTTTCTAAATGAGATGAAGCTTTTTTTGCGAAAATGGGGTGCATCTTATTAGAATTACAATGCGACCCTCCCATCCATGTAGATGACTTCTTGCAAGCGCGGTGCGGTCGTCTCATGCTAATTGATGGCTTACGAATATTGCAGCTCGGTCTTTAAGTTGAGATTATGATATTGTCCTTTCTAAGAAGAGGATGTAGCCATTAGAGAAGTTGGTTCCACTATTCCTTATGGAAATTGGGCGCAGTCCATGTGTAGAGTCCGGGGCGCTCTTCTTGGAGCCCGGTCTTTTGGAGCGTATGAGCTATTATTCCTGGAGTGCGATGCAACCTTTTCGAAGAATGAGAGTTTAGTTTTAGAATTACTGTGCAGTTCTTTGAAGGAGTATGTGCTGCTGTTTCAGGATTGCATTGCAGTTTTTTGAAGTAGATATATGCGCGCTGTTGTTTTAGGATTGCGGCGCGGTTCTTTAAAAGAGGGGTATGTGCTGCCTGCTCACTCTTTGGTAATATTTTCTTTTTGACTCATATTTGCAGTTATTTGTCTGTGTAGCCTCGTCCACCCATTCGCATCTCCCATTGCTGGAATTTTGTTGGAATTTTGTCTGATATGCATAATTTTTCATAAGGTTGAAATATAAGACATGCGTTGTATATGTTGTAGGATAAAATGGATGTAATATAAATATTATCCAACATTGTAATATCCACATAATATCATCACAATACAAACAAAATATCCAACCAAACATCCAAAAAAATATCCAATCAAAGTCCAAGCATTATCATCATAATATACACAAACTAAACATCCAAACAATAACAACACAAATACTCCATACTCCCCCGAACCATGCCGACCATCACCATCACCATCACCAGAAATGTCCTTATCCGCAAAGTGTCATAAAAATGAATCCATAAGCAATCCAAGCTTCTTCTTTAGCTTACGGACGTGTGACTTCAACCATCAGTTTTCTTTTTCTACGACATTACTAACTATTGTAGCTCTATTTAATAATGACCACTACATTTTAACCAAATTTATTTGTTAATAAAGAGTAATTCTTTATTTCAACTACTGTATTTATTGAAACAAAACTATTAAATTTGCATTAATCATATATTTGTTTAATTAATTGAGTAATTTAACTTATATATTTATTTAATTTATTGTGTGATTTAAAAAAAATCCATATCCCTTGTTTAATATTGAAACAAAATTTATGATATAACTTAATAATATATACAGTTGTTTAATTAATTGAGTGATATAACTTATATATTTTTTTAATTTATTATATGATTTAAAAAAATTCTATAATTTAACTCGAATAAGCTCTTGTATAATTTGCTGAAACAAAATTAATAATTTATCTTAATTATATATATATATAACTTATTGAGTGATTTAACTTATACAAACATATTCTTATTTTATTTATTGAAACAAAATTTACAATTTTAACTCAATTATATTATTTTTTTAATTAATTGAGTGATTTAACTTATATATTTGTTTAATTTATTGTGTGATTTAAAAAATCTATATCTCTTGTTTAATTTATTGAGACAAAATCTATAATTTAAGCTAATTATATATTTATTTAATTTATTAGGTGAATTAACTTATATATTTTAACTCAAACTTAATTTATTTTTAAAATGACGATTTTTGGGATGCATACACAATACATGAGGTTCTTGGAATTTGAAATAACTCAAACTTTGTTATACTAAGAATTCGTATAAAATACATATATGAACATGTGGTTCTCGGGATTTAAAACCAATGTATACGTACATATAGTATACTATACATACATACATACATACATACATATATATATATATATATATTTATATTTATATATATATATATGCATATGGTTTTGTATGCATATATACTTATTATCATATTGTTTATGTATATAATGAATGTTTAAGCTATTACGTACCCTCGGAATATTGTCGTAGCTGGGCTTATGATCTCCCCTTTTGTAGCAGCTCTAGTGAGTCCGTGGAATACATCTTCATCCACTTCTCTCATTATCTCCGCACCTTGACTCTGAAGCTCTTCATTCTTAGCCCAGTATTTCGCCTATTTTTCATTTTTCGTATTCATTAGAATTTTATACGTGTATATATACGTACATATTATGTAAATACATGTATACATATCACAAACTCGATGCAAGCATCATCTACCAAGCTATTAGCGGTGGACCCATTCGATGACTCAATCCTACAAGTCCTGCAAAAGAGTTGCCAAGATGAGGACTCAATGTGCCGCTCTTTGTACTGAAATCTGAATTAACCGCGCATAATCATATATTTTTATCTTAATTTATTTAAAATGGTAAATAAATTTAACAAATAAATATGTACTAGATTGTTACAATGATCTGCGTATGATCTGAAGCCATGGGTATGCAATCTAGGATTTCTGTTCTTGCTTTTGGAATTCTGTTTCGATATTTTCTTGAATTCTTTTATCTTCTAATGCCACAAGAACTGCTCGTATGTCTCTTAGGCATGGGTTGGATGCTTCTTGCCACTCCTACACATACCATATGTCCACTCACGGTAATTTTTTAAACACTACAGCAGACCAAACCCTATGCACCAGCTCTTCGTGAACGTCCTCTTTCCATGAGAATTTCCTCTGTAGATGCAAATTGAATATATTATGCACAAAATGATATACATATTTATGTAGTATGTAATGTAATAAAATTATTTTACCATAAATTCTTCGAACATGACCTTCTTCACTTCACTGGGAATGTCACTAAACGTTGGCTAGAATCCTGTGATCCATGCAAGCAAGCTATCATGGATGGCATCAGATGTGGCGCCACTTCTGAAATCATATATGTACACATATATGAATGTATAATATTTAATTAGTAAATTATTATATACATGGGTACGTGTGGCAGTGCATATGTGCCTGTATGTGTGTGTGTATCTAATGTTTATATGCGTGTATACGTATGTATGTGTACACGTACGTGTATGTGTATGTGAGTGTATGTAATTACTCACTCTGATCCTTGTTTTCTAGGGAATACATCATGTCAAAATACGAATGTGGAAGAGTCTGTCTCATGCATACGAGTGGATGGACCAGTACCATCCACAGGAGCATCAGGAATGACGACAATTTGATTGGATGGTGACATCATATGTGTGTCATCTCCATCATGTTGTGATGAGTGGGAGCCACCATGACCTGATGATGAGTTGCTATGACCTGATAATGAGCCACTGCGGCCATGTCGATGTTAACTAGACTTATTTGTTAAAATAATATGTATGCAGATGTATACAATATAATAAAGAATAATAAATCCATCTTCAGATTATAGAGTTAGCAACACAAACAGAGAAAACAGACTTTCAATAAATTATACACGAACAGAGAAAACAGACTTATGTGGTTTATTTATTTTAAGCATACAAAGTTGCTTTTATGTAATTTTAAATAATAAGATTAGTGGATGTATTTATATAATTATAAACACACACACACACACACACATATATATATATAATATATGTATATATACGTATGTATGTATGTATGTATAGGTTTTCACATGTTATAAAAAAAATATTTTGTAAGTATGTGTGTATATATAATTATATTTAATAATAACAATTCATTGCATAATCAATTTAAATTTGGAACTTGAAATTTGAAGTTAAAGCTTCAATTTAAATTTGAAGTTTTATATTTGTAATTGTAAAATTAATGTTTTATAATATTATTGTCATATAAGTGTATATATATGTGTGTGAGTGTGTGTGTATACATAAATTTATATTATTATAAGTATTATTCTATTTCATATTTAAATATACACACAGATATACATATTAGAAAACACATATGTATATGGAGGGGTTAACTTGTCTATTGCAATGTAAATCCTAACACTTATACATGGGCAAGTCAAACCATGTACACTATGAATGTTGCACGTGTACGCACACACAGATGTGTATTGATACACATGTTTACATTAAATAATTCACATACAACTTCAAAACAAATCTCAAGAGGGTTGGGGACATCAGTAGAAGCAGCTTTATCTTTCTTCGCCTCTTAATATTGCTACCCAAAGCTTGCCTCAATCACCGAGGAGTTATCTCCAAGGATGTCAAAGGTAAAGGGGTGGCCTTTATCACGACTCTCTACGTAGGCATTGAACAGAACCTCAAAAGATTGCAAACTAGCATCTTCCTCTGTCTTCTTTCAACTCTGATCAACTCTTCCCCTCGAACACTAAGATCCTCCTTAGGTTTAAGCAGTTCGGCATTTGCAGCTTCAAGGCATTTTAGACTCCTTTATCTCCTTGTCAAATGTGGCTTAGGCTTCCCTAGCGTCATCATATATCAACTGTTTAAATACAATCTAAAGCTTATACAAAGCACACGGGCTACTATGTACAAAGCTATATATGCACTACAAGAATGACTGTTTATAGCAACGGGGCGGGGGGGAGCAACGGCCTCCAACGGCCATTGACCAACGGCTTCCAACGGCGAGCAACGGCGAGCTGTTTCCCGGAATTTTTTAATAACAAAAAACACATGCCGTTGGAAGCCGTTGGAATATTGCCGTTGGCGGCCGTTGCTCGCCGTTGGAAATCCGCGACTAACCTGCAGCCCAAACTTCTTCTTCCTCTTTCCGATTATACACGAAAATTTTCCCAATTTCCCCCCCCTAAAAAATTTCCAACCCCATTTTATCCCCTTCTACACGTTCTAGCATCCTCATCTTCGTTTGCAAGCTCCACAACCTCCAAAATCAGGTATTATTTGCTAAAACCCTAATTTTGGTAAATTTTTAATTTTAGGTTAAATTGATAATTTTTGTGTATGTATTGTGCTATTGTTTATGTAGTGTAGTGTATTGGACCTTAATTATTATTATTAAACTAATTATTGCATGTTTAACTATGATTTGTTAAATTAGGTTTATTATTAAATTAGTGTCAAACTTAATAATTGTTACTAACCTAAGCATGAATCTCACTTGTTATTATATTAGTGATTGAATTGCGTAAAATCGTACGTAGAAAGTGATGATATTGACCTATAAATTGTTCACTTTTGACATGTTATGATACGATATATACGAGATACATTTTGTGCATGACTGGATGTGATTGGTGATGCGATTATATGTATAACATTGTTTGTTTATTTTATACATTGCGCACACACACAGGATTTTTTTTTGTTTTAGGAAAAAATCATTATATATGCGTTGATTCAACATATTGTTTATTGATATATAAAAATTTAAATTTTATGAAAATAAAATTTAAACTTTTGTATCGCTAATTTTAAAATTTAAACCCTTGGAGTGTTTTTGGCCCCGTTTGATAAGTATTGTATATGATCGTTGTGTGGATATTTGTTTTTTTAACAGAACGGACATCTATATTCATCGTATACAGTATTTGTTGGATTTGTCCCTGTATTGGACAAGTTACAAAAGCAATAACGTAATTAAATCTCGTAAATCATTTCAGTTTAAATGGTTCGCAAAATTTCGGCAGCGCTTCTCTTTATGTTCCCTGTGTACACGCAATTGTGTACTGTTCAGGGAACTAAAGCGAAGTGCTGTCGAAATTTTGTTGAATCGTTTAAATTGAAATGATTTAATTACGTTATTGTATTTGTAATGGGAGGTAGGATGACCCATCAATAAAGTGTCAATGATCAACTAATATCAAATTCGCTAATAAAATTGTTTAAATAAAATATAATGTTCATTTCAAAATAAGCTTTAAGTATTATTTTAACAGATATAACACAAACAAGAAGAATGTTTATAAAATTGTTTTAATAAAAAATGTCAATGCAAATTTATATCGTACTTTTTAATTATATACGTAGGTAAATGGACAATTATTTTACTGATCGGAGCTGGATGTACAAAAAACGAAGGGTCGATACTGAAGGCTCAACAAGTGAACATTTTAATAATGGTGTTAGCGTATTTATGGATTTTGCTTTACGTAATAACGGAAACTACAAAGAAATCCGTTGTCCATGTAGTAAATGCAAACAGTTAAAGCATTTGATACCACAAATGGTTAGAGTTCATTTGCGTCAGTACGGTTTCGTGTCGAACTATTTGATTTGAGATCGTCATGGGGAACAGTTAGCATCTAATCCCGTATAAGATGAGGAGGTGGTGAGTAATGAAATTGGTACGACAAATCTTGTAGAACATATGGTTGAAGATGCTGCACGTTCAATGTTTCATGTTCCTCAATTAACTGATGACGATGGTAATGCTGAAGAAGAACCAAATATTGGGGCAAAAAAAATATGATTTGTTAGATGCCGCGAAAAAACCCCTTTGGGAAGGCTGCACAAGCGGAACCCAATTATCAGTAACTGCTGAATACATTGCGATGAAATCCAAATACAACCTCATAGAATCTGGATTTACGGCTGTTGTACAAGCTGCGAAACGACATATGCCTCCTAATAATCTAATGTGCTAAAATCATTACGAAGTAAAAAAACTGATGTCGGCTTTCGGTTTACCGTATCAAAAAATAGATACATGTCTAAAGGGTTGCATGTTGTTTTGGAAAGAAGATATCAACCTTAGAAATTGTAAAATATGTAATCAGGAAAGATACAAACCAAGAAAGAAAAAAGGAAAGGAAGTCCCGTATAAGCATATGCATTATTTACCAATTACTCCTAGACTTCAAAGGTTATATGCATCTTCTGTAACTGCGCAACATATGAGATGGCACGGTGTGAGAATACAGGAAGAAGGTACGTTAACACATCCAGCTGATGGGGAAGCATGGAAGCATTTTGACTAGAAATATCCTGATTTTGCGTCCGAAATTCGTAATGTTAGACTTGGTTTATGTACGGATGGATTTCCCATTCTCTCAATTTGGTTCGAAATATTCGTCATGGCCTATAATTGTCACACCTTATAATTTACCTCCTTGGATGCGTATGAAAACTCCATATATGTTTTTTACAGTTGTCGTCCCTGGTCCCGATGATCCGACACAAGGAATCGAAGTTTATTTACAACCATTGATTGATGAATTAAAAAAATTGTGGTACGAGGGAGTAGAGACATATGATATTTTCCAAAAAAAGAACTTTCGCATGTATGCTTCTTTATTGTGGACAATCAGCGATTTTCCAGCATATGCAATGCTTTCAGGTTGGAGTACGGTCGGTCGTCTAGCTTGTCCTTATTGCATGGAAGAAACACGAGCAATTTATTTACCTCATGGAAAGAAAGTTTTGTGGTTTGACTGTCATCGATGTTTTCTTCATATTAATCATCCTTTTCGAAGAGATAAAAAACTTTACAACTAATAGACATGAAACTTTGAGACCACCTACGGTTTGGTCAAGCGAAGAAATTTATGAACTTGTAAAGGATTATCCAAAGATACACGAAACCGGAGAACAAATTGAAATTCAAGGTAAATCATCGATTCATAACTAGTGCAAACAGAGCATATTTTGGGAATTGCCTTATTGGAAAAATCTCTTGATTCGTCATAATATTGACGTGATGCATAATGAGAAAAACGTGTTTGATAATCTGTTTAATACAATTTTGAATGTTAAAGGGAAGACGAAAGACGATTTGAAATCAAGACGTGATATCGAAGTAATATGTAATCGTCCTGAGCTTCATATAAAACCAAATGACACAAAAAAGCCAAAAGCTTGCTATGAGCTAGACAATAATCAAGTTAAATTACTTTTAAAATGGATGGAAGGATTAAGATTCCCAGATGGCATATCTTCTAATCTTCATAGATGTGTTGACTATAAGAACAATAAACTTAGCGGGATGAAAAGTCATGATTGTCATGTTATGATGGAAAATTTGTTACCCGTCGCTTTTAAAGAACTGTTGCCCGTAAAAGTTTGGACTGTTGTAACAGAACTTAGTCTGTTTTATAAAGAGATTTGTTCAACTACATTAAAAGTTGATCATCTATGTAAACTTGAGGAAGAAATCCCGATATTGCTTTGGAAACTGGAAAAAATATTTCCTCCAGGTTTTTTCAACGTTATAGAGCATTTACCTATTCATCTTCCATTTGAAGCACGTCTTCGAGGGCTTGTGCAATATGGATGGATGTATCCATTTGAAAGGTATATTAATATTTAGTTTATTACATATTGGTTTAATTAAATGTATAAAAAATTAATTTAAAATAATTTTTGCTAGGTACTTAAATCATCTAAAGAAAAAAGTTAGACAGAAAGCTCGAGTTGAAGGTTCGATTTGCAAATCGTACATCGAAGAAGAAGCTTCGGTTTTTTTCTCTCACTATTTCAGCGACCATGTGAACATACCATTTGAAAGTGCTACGCGTAATGATGAAGGCATTGATGATGATTGTCAAGCGACTTTATCTATTTTTAAAAAAACTGGTCGGCCTGCTGGTAAATGTGTGGAAGTATGGTTGGATGATAGAGATTATCAAGTAGCACACACATACATTCTTCTCAACTATGCCGAAGTTGCACCATTTATTAGGTAATATATATACACATACGTCTACACATGCATATCATCTACACATATGTATACACAAATATGCACACATATATTTTAATTATAATGCAACATTTGTTCTATAATTGCAGTATTTACGAATCACAACATCCAAACGACGATATCGGTATAGAATTTGCTGCTTGGTTTTCTAACTACGTTTTTGATACAACAAATTGTGTTGTAGATGAAGGATTGAAACATTTAGCTATGAGACCAAAAAGGATAGTCAAGACATATCCAATATTCTTTGTCAACGGATATAAATTTAATACCAAAGAATACGGAGCTGAAAAATCAACTAACAATACTGGTGTATTTGTCAAAGGTAGTGATGATCCAAATGATCACATAAATGACTTTTATGGCGTGCTGACCCAGATTTTGCAGTTGACATATTTCACCCGACCCGCAGAAGAAGTATTTTTGTTTAAATGCAACTGGTTCAGCAACGTTCCAGGTTCTGGAATAAACGTGGATCCAAAATATAATCTTATAGAAATAAAACATACTTCGAGATATTATAAGTACGATCCTTTTGTACTTGCCAAACAAGCTTTTCAAGTTTATTATGCTCCTTACCCATCTTTAAGAAGAGATAAAATAGATTGGTCGGCTGTTTTTAAAACCAAACCAAGGTTTACATTTGATGGATGGAATATTCCTGAACAACAAGCATACCAAGCAGATATCGAGGAACATAGAGGAATAATAGTAACCGACGATCAAATAGATTTTGGACCTCTAAACGATGAATCAAATGCATTAATTGAAGCATTTGAGAGTATAGAGGAACAAAATATAGAGTGCGAAGAAGAGTCTGAATCCGAAAGCGATGAGGATTGATCACTAATCAATATTTTGAGAAGGTAATTTTTTTTCTCCAAAGTAATTTTATATGATATGTATCACATAGTCTCTTTTATGTTACGCCATAATGTATGTTACGCCATGTTCATTATTCTGACACCATTTGCATACTAAATTAATCAATGTTACTCTTGCTTTTCTTTATACTATGATTTCATATAGGTATGTCGGGACGCAGACGTTCACACTCCGGATCTTCCAGCTCACAGAGAGGTGATGATGCTGGTCCTTCACAACTGGGTGTTCGGCCTACGGTATGGCTGAAACTCAAAGCCGATGGCAGGTAAGTATAAAGTTTCAAAATTAAATTTTATTCCATACAATCTTTTATCAAATATATATAGTAGTAACGGAATATTAAATGCTTTTTTCCTGTTTCACGCAGCGGTGGGTTTACGTTGGAGCTTCCAACATAGTGCTCACGATCTCGCGACGGGCGTATATGGCTCGTATGACCTCATGTTGGCCGAGGTGGACTGCGATACCAGAGGGGGTGCGGGAGGCTATCTGGCAGGACTTTTTGGTATGTTTGGTATATCAATTATTGCATTATGTAGTCATGTACATTATGTCAATTCATGTTTGCACTATTTGTAGCAACTGTATAACTCATATTTTTTCAAACGTGCAGGGGGAAGTGGACTTGGCCGATGCTGATGTTTCTGTTGTCCGGCGCCATTGGAGCAGCAAAATTGCTAAAAACTACCGCGAAACAATAAACAACATCAAAACATCAGGAAAGAGGCCTCATTGGATGAGTGAAGCTATCTTTGATGAGTTCGCCACCTGGTGGAGCAACGAGGATTTTGCGGTAAATCTATCATATATTTAATTTAAATTGTTTGAGGCAAATAATATATAAATAATTAAAACTGTCAAAACAATTTTTGTTTTCAATTTAAATTTACAGAGGCAGTCCGAGAGGAATTCTGCAAACAGGAGCAGGAATCCCGTTACACATCGCGGTGGTTCCAAGTCTTTCCAGCATCACCAGAAAGATTTGGTATAATTATTAAATAAGATAAATGGTTAATTTTTTTAAGTTTTAATTTGTTAAAATATAAATAATGTATATTTATATGTGCATATTTCAGGAGAGACAACGGGGGGGCTGTTAGTTATTGGGATGTGTTTACCCATACACATGCCTTGACTCAGGTTGATGATTCCGGCGCAATTTCTTACTCTTGGGACCACGATGACAAAGCACGTGCTGCCTATGTAAGTATAACATAAGTAACTAAAACTTACAAGTTAATTGAAATAACGTTAACTAAATTCAATTATATTTTGCATGACAGCAAAAGTTCCAAGAAGCGCGGACATCCTTACTTGAGGATACGGGACGAGCTCACTTGACCCCCGATGAGGAGGACGCCATTTTTGAGTCTATCATGGATCCAGTGACCCGCGGCAGACGCTACGGATATGGAAGCCAATCGGTAATTTTAAGTTAAATTTTAAGTTAGTAAATATCCTTATACTAGTGTATTCCATTCATATTTTGAACTATCCTTATACCCACGGCAGACGCTTCCATATCCGTAGTTTGTTTTATGAATTTGTTAGTGAATATATATAGGTTAGTTAATTTGCAATTATTTTAATACTAATTTTTTTAGTGTAGTTGATAATTTAAATTTGTTTACAGGCTCAGACAGCGCAAAGAGAATATCAAAAGGCTCAAGATAAGGAAGAGATTGCGCAGCTACGAGCCGAGCTTGCCGAGATGCGGGAACGCAATTTCCTGCATGAAGCAAGGACGGAGGAGATGAACCGGCGTATGGCGGAGTTCATCGCACAGTATGGACAGCCTCCTTCATCTGGTGGTTCTGGTGCGGAGTGATTTAGGTATGTTCTGTTATTGGCATGTATATTTTGGAGTTGGTGAGAATTTGATACATTCTGATGGTTTCTGTGTATATTTGGATTTGATACATTCTGATGGTTTGGTTGTGGATGTTGGTGTGGATTTTTTGATGTTGGTTATGTTTGGATATTGGTTTATGTTGAAAAATATGCATGATTTGGTTATATCTATATGTTTGGATATGTTTTGGTATAGTTGTTATATATATCTCAAAATGGAGCTGTTTTGATATAATTGTGGTTGTGTGTGGCTGGAAACAAGCGCTGCTGGTTTTATGTAAAAAAATATACCCAGATTTCCAACGGCGACCAACGGCTAACTGGTCATTTACTTCCAACGGCGACCAAAGGCAAATTCCAACACTTTCCAACGGATTTCCAACGGTAGTTTGGTCAACAGGATTTGCCACGTTGGCAAACTTGTCGTTGGTATAACCCCGTTGTTGCTGTTGGAGGCCGTTGGAAGCCGTTGAAGCGTATACCAACGACATTTTCAACGGCCTTCAACGGCTTTCCAACGGCCTCCAACGGCTTTCCACCGTTGGAAACAGCCATTTCTCTTGTAGTGATGAAAGCACACCATCTATCCACGTCCAGTTGCAAATAGCTAGATAGCGACCAATGTTCAAATCTCAGCCTTACAAGTTGGTCAAGTCAATAATCCAAGAGGAAAAGGCCTCCCTCAATCACCATACACCAACATGTTTATAGATAGACACCGATCTCAATGCATCAAGGATCTTTTGGCATCCACATAATTCATATATTAAGTTTTTTTTTTATAGAAAGAGTGGTACTTTGTTCAAGCATAACACTCATTTTAATGCCTTAGGAGTTTAAACACATAACCTCTAGAATCTATGTCTAGAACGTCATACCACTAACCGGTTAAGCTAGTGGTCCTTGACAATTCAGATATTAAGTAAATAATGCTTTCCAACATTAGAGATAATTGTAAAATTGATTAACGGTAGAATTAGCCACTCTAGTATTGTAACAGTCTCCCGGCTTTAGGATAGAACTCTAAAGAAGGAAAGAACAGTGAATGTAAGGATTTTAACTTGAACCTCTATAATTCTTGGGGTCTGTAATTTTAGTACCTTTACTTTCGGCTTTATTTACTATATTTTTTTCGACCTAATCTTTACTATATTAAAACTCAACCTAACCCTCGGCACGTACCTAAACCTTTTGGCAACTAGCCTATCAAAACACTAAAAGGATAGTCCAACTGAAGTTTGCACTTGGATCTTTTGCGGTGTTGGTGTGATGAAAAATCCAATCAACATATGCAATTTTGGTTTTTATAATATTTTGATTGTTTGGAAAAAATGAAATTTTTTTATTTTTTACTTTCAAGCAAAAACTTAATTTTTTTTTGAAATTAGGCAGAATCTTTATACACACACATACATATATATACACACGCGCGCGCGGACACACACATATACATACATACATACATACACACACACACGTATATATATATATATATGAGTGTGTGTAGATATATTTGCAAATACATCAGAAAGGTTTAATGTAATGTGTGCTTGTTTTCGAATCTATTGGAAATTATTTTGGCTTTTACTTTATATACATATATATACATATATATATATATACATATATATATATACATATATATATATATATATGTATATACATGTATACATACACATACACACAGATATATATGTATGTATGTATGTATACACACACACGTACATATATATGTGTGCGTGTCACTGTGTGCGTGTACGCGTGTGTATTTAAACATTTATATTTATATTTTGTATTGTTAAAAATGTAGTTTAGAAATAATTATTTACATAAACTTAGTTTTCATTGAACAATTTAAAATTGAGGCAATAACATATGTGTATATAAATAATGAATATGTGTGTGTCGTACATATAAATTCCAATATCTACACATGTATATATTGACCTTGCTATTGTTTGTTGCTTTTGTCATTTTAAACATATTGTTGTAACATGTCATCCTTTGTATATTGAGTAGGTGCAATATCATAAATGTTTGAAAAAGAGGAAAGGTGAAATCAATTAATGATGCCCCCTTTATATCTTTCCTTTAAAATGTTATGCTTTTATATCTAGATTTAATTTCATGTTTATTTCCATCTTTAAACACTAAACAATTACACTCACTATATGCTTCACATGTTTGTCACACTTTTTAAAATATAAAAATTCGTTGTATTTATTCCTTTTCAAATATCGGCCTTAATTAAGATAGATTTAGTTAATTAAGAATAAGACAATATTAGTAAAATACAATTTTATTAATGACAACTAGATCGAATCCAGTGAAATCCAGTATATTTCATGGGCGCACTATGATCTTAATATAATTTTTTTTATATCTATCTATTTCACCCGCTTCAAATCGGAATGGGTTCCTCCAACTACTATTGATACATGATGCATAAGTCTCTTTAATAAGATCCTCTCAACGACTTGACTTGATTGGTTGTTTTCACAATTATTGCTCATCCAACCTCGTAAGAATCATTGTTAATAATTCTAGTATGAAAATTTAACACGCATTATATACTTTAAATTGCAATCCACACTGCAAATATTTATTTTACAAATATGTCCATTTTAAAATGCACAAATTTGCATTTTAAATTGCAAATATTTGCAGTTCTAACACGTACGATTTAAAATGTACATTTTCGTCGAAAACATTGACATGTGTATTTCGTAAAACATATTTTTTGAGAATGATTATTATGATGTTAAGTTTGAAAATAAGAGGATCTTAATTTTCACTTTTATTAAATAAAAAAAATTAAATACCCCATCAATGAATTGCTTTATTATTCTATATTTATAATTTTATGCACATGTAAATATGTGGTGTGCAATTAGTTAACATGGGAACAAGCTATATGCTCCACAGTGGTCAGTGGTCACATCATGTAACAAGTACCGAGCTATATCACTTCTGAAAGATCATGTTTTGTTTCAGTAAACTGAAGTTTAATAAATTTTGAAATGCAGACAAACTATTCAAGCATGCACGAAGCGAGCGCCCCATATTTAAATCCGTGAACATCATTTACGAACTGTTTAGTGTTCTTATGAATTTTCTGCCGAGGCTGACATAATGTAGACTGTAGTTCACCACTACAACAGTATAATGTTATTGAAACGAAACTGTAGTATATAAGTACTAATTAATTTCGATTAAAACAGAAGGCAAAGAGATTCATTATACTATCACATGTACTATCAATTTCATGTTAATTAAATAACACATTATCCAGCACATTAACGTCCCCATTCAACATATCAGTTAACAGACAATTTGCTCAATCCACATCAACAACAACAACATCCAATCCCACTTATAAACGCTACAAATAATCAATTCAGCAAAACACTACTCTCTTAGTAATAATAGTAGTTTTTTTTAACTACAATTTAATAATTATTTTTTGGGATCCAGATCTGCTGGTTAATTCTTTCTATAAACAAAACATGGGGTTCCCCCCTCAACAATCCCAATACAAATCCTTCTCATGCTCCTCTCCTCCTCTTCTTACTCCTCCCAATGCCTTCTTCTTTCTCCTTCATTCCCTTCCTTTTTTTCTCCTCTTTCTTCTTCTTCCATTTCTCTTTTTCCACCAATGATCAAGCTGCAGCCCTTCTCTCCTGGAAAAATTCCCTCACTTCCCCGTCAAATTCACTTCTTTCATGGAACCCCCTCCACCAAAACCCTTGCAAATGGTTCGGCATCACATGCAACGAACAATCTCAAGTGATATCCATCGTCCTAAAATCGTTAGACATTCAAGGCTCGTTGCCTTCGTCTCTTCATCCACTCACTTCTCTTCAGTCCATCATCATCTCCTCCACCAATATCTCCGGCTCAATCCCTAAATCCTTTGGCGACTATCGCCAATTAACATTTCTCGATTTAAGCAAAAATCAACTCACCGGCGAAATCCCTGTAGAATTATGCAAGCTCACAAAACTCCAATCTTTATCGCTCAACTCCAATTCTCTTCAAGGCACCATTCCTTACTGTATAGGAAACCTTTCAAGTTTAAAGTCTCTCACGCTCTACGATAACTTTCTTACTGGACAAATTCCTGCCAGCATTGGAGATTTGAGTGAGCTCGAAGTGTTTAGAGCAGGGGGGAATCAAAATTTAAAAGGCGGGTTACCGTTGGAGATTGGAAACTGTACTAATTTAGTAATGTTGGGATTGGCCGAGACTAGTATATCTGGAAACCTTCCTTATACTATTGGAAAACTGAAGAAGATTCAGACAATTGCTATATACACTGCTATGTTGTCTGGCTCGATTCCTGAAGAGATTGGTAACTGTACCGAGTTAACTGGTTTGTTTCTTTATCAGAACTCGATTTCGGGTTCTATTCCTTTGGAAATTGGGAACCTTAGGAAGCTTGAAACTTTACTACTATGGCAGAACAGTTTAGTTGGTTCCATTCCTAATGAGATTGGCAACTGTGAAGAGTTGAGTTTAATGGATTTGTCTCTGAATCTTATATCTGGTTCTATTCCTAATTCAATAGGCAAACTCTCGAAGCTACAGCAGCTTCAGTTGAGCACTAATCAGCTTTCGGGTTCCATCCCTCCTGAGATTTCAAACTGCTCTAACCTTGTTGATTTCGAAGTCGATAACAACGATCTTTCTGGTGAAATTGACGTTGATTTCAAGAAACTTAAAGGACTTAGATTGTTTTATGCATGGCAGAATAAACTGACTGGAAATGTTCCAGTTGGTTTAGCAGAGTGTGAAAATCTTCAGTCTATTGATCTCTCTTATAACAATCTTACTGGTTCAATCCCGAAACAACTATTTGGGTTGCAAAATCTTACTAAACTATTGCTTCTATCCAACGAATTATCGGGTTTCATTCCTTCAGAAATAGGAAACTGTACCAATCTTTTCAGGCTAAGGTTGAACAAGAACAATTTAGCTGGAACTATTCCTGCAGAAACAGGAAACTTGAAAAGTCTGAACTTTCTTGATATCAGTAGCAATCGGCTAGTCGGTAGCATTCCTCAAACAATCTCACAGTGCCAAAACCTTGAATTTCTGGACCTTCATTCAAATGCACTTACCGGGTCTCTACCCGATTCCTTCCCGAAAAGTTTACAATTCATTGATGTATCCGATAACACTCTATCGGGTACGTTACCAGGTCCTACTATCGGGTCTTTAGTACAGCTAACGAAGTTCATAGCTGGCAGGAATCGTTTTTCTGGTTCCATTCCTTCAGAGATAAAGTTCTGTACAAAGCTTCAACAGTTGGATCTTGGTGCTAATTTCTTATCGGGTGAGATACCAAATGAAATTGGTCAACTGCCTGCTTTGGAAATCTCTTTAAATTTGAGCTGCAACAGTCTTTTAGGGTCAGTTCAGTACAAACTGGAAGGTCTTACTAAACTCGGAGTCTTAGACATTTCTCACAATTATCTTACTGGAAGCGTAGTCTCCATTTCCGATCTTCAGAACCTGGTATCACTCAACATCTCATTCAATAGCTTCACTGGAGAATTACCAGACACGCCATTCTTCAGGAAGCTTCCTTTATCAGACTTAACTGGAAACCACGGTCTGTTCATCTCACCCGGGCGAAGCCCGGACCCAAAAAGCCCTGACACATCAGCATTATCGGCTCTAAAACTAGCAATGTCCATACTAATAAGCCTTGGTGCAGTATTACTTCTAATAGCTGCATATGCAAACGTACATGCACGTATGAACTCCAACACCGAATCACATGAACTATGGGACGTAACACTGTACCAGAAGCTAGACTTCTCAGTTGATGACGTGGCAAGGTTGCTGACATCAGCAAACGTGATAGGGACAGGAAGCTCTGGGGTGGTTTACAAAGTCAGTTTACAGTCTGGTGAAACGTTGGCAGTTAAAAAATTGTGGTCTGCTCACGAAGCAGGTGCGTTTCAAAATGAAATTTCTACGCTAGGTACGATTAGACATAGAAATATAGTGAGGTTACTGGGCTGGGCTGTGAATGGTTGTAGTAAACTGTTGTTTTATAACTACTTGGTGAATGGAAGTTTGAGCAGTTTTCTTCATAGAGGAGTGAAAGGATCCAGAGATTGGGAAGTGAGGTATGGTATAGTAGCTGGGGTGGCGCATGCTATTGCTTATTTGCACCATGATTGCGTGCCTGCCATTTTGCATGGAGATGTGAAGAGCATGAATATCTTGTTGGGCCCTAGTTTCGAGGCCTATTTAGCGGATTTCGGCCTTGCTAGAGTTTTGACTACTCCACATTGTGGTGGTAGTGGTCAGGTGGTTAAGTCCTTGCCTAAGGTTGCCGGGTCTTACGGTTACTTTGCTCCAGGTGAAAACTAAATCTGCTAAAATGCCCCATTTATATATTAATTATAGTGTTTTATTCTAACATGTTCAATGTTGTTGAACAGAACATGCTTCAATGCAGAAGATAACAGAGAAGAGCGATGTGTACAGCTACGGAGTAGTACTGCTTGAGGTTGTAACGGGTCGACATCCATTAGACCCGTCACTTCCAGGAGGGGACCATTTGGTTCAGTGGGCACGTGAGCATTTGGCGAACAAGAGGGACCCGATGGATCTGGTAGACATAAGACTTCATGGTCAGACAGAGTTGGAAAGACAAGAGATAGTTCATGCATTATCGATTTCGCTACTGTGCGTAAGTCATAAACCTGAAGACAGACCTTCGATGAAAGATGTGGTGGCTTTGCTTAAAGAAATAAGAAGAGCGGAAAGCGATGAGTCAAAACCGAGTACGGTGACTAGTTATGTTGCTTCTCCGATTAGAGCACTAGATTTACAAGGGACTTCCACTCGTTCTTTTGCTTTGTCGGAGTCATCTAGTTTATAATGGATGAAGATTAATAAACGTTTATTTGTTGGGTTGGTGCATATTTGACTATGGTTGTGTGCTATTTTCCCTTGTAAATTACATGAAAATTAATAGTTCAACTTGACAAGTTAATATTTTTCTTGCTTTTTTCTATTGTACGAATGCTAATCTTAATGAAACTTGAAAGAAATACATATAACAGGAGCTAAGTTCTCCATGTTACATCGGAATATCTATCAATGTTCAGTGATCTTATGGTTAATGCTTCCGGTACTAAACTACTAGTTGCGTGAAGCGTTATCAGAATAGAACTGATTGAAAAGCAATGTGTTAGCAGTACTGGACAGTTTAATCATTTGGTAAAGAAGTAGGATTTGAGAAAGGAATATAAAAGAGGGACTTTGTGGTCTTTCCAGCGAAACTCTCACATGGGCTTGTGCTCTTTTCATGTGGCAAAGAAAAATTGGAAGTCTTCCCAGCTATGAAATAGGGCCAGAATGGTTTTTAATATTTCAATGGCAAAGTCTTCTCTTTACGTTGAGCTTTTTTTTTACTGCTTAAAAGATAAGTTTACAACTATATTTGACGTTTATTTAATCTTAATACTGGCAAGTTATGTTAAAGCGATAGTATATTGGGCCTTTTACTTCTACAAACATGCACAAAGGGAAGTACCAATACAGATAAAAAGGACTACTTGTACAGCAGATAGAGGACAAAAGAGAGGAAGAAAAGAACAAATAATAAGAGATGGAAACAGAATGAACGAAGGGAATGTTTCGAAATGAAAAGGGCCATGGACGTCATATTCATTGGTGAATCAAGTAGCCGGTGCAGTAGTATGTTCATTTGTATTTGGAAGGAGGCTGAAGTGAATCTTATGATACATCTCCTTCGACCATCACAAATGCAATTGAATCACGGTATTACTAATCCATATCTTCGACCACATATAAAGATATGGCCGAAAAGGTACACGGTTGCTTGATCACTGACCTGACTCCCCATTGTTGTACATCCACTCTTCAGTTACACGTTTAGTTCCTTTGTTAAAAACCGCTGCATTGATCCGAGAGGACTATTAACAAAAGCACATGATTAGTATATCACTTGCAACTTATTTTGAAGGTATTCCGGGTAGTCAACTTAAAAGTAGAAAATGTAAAACTATGATCCTTTCAACTTTTTTGAAAAATAAGGCCCCGTTTGGCTTGTCGTTTTTAGTTTTGTGTTTTCGTCTATACAAAAACGCGTCCGTTGTATGTATAGTTGAAAAACAAACAATTTTGAAAAATAAAATTAACATATAAACAATTTTGAAAAATGAAATTAACATATAAAATAGAAAACAAGTTTATTTTATTTTTCGTGTTTCGAGAGATAATAAAAGCACGGAAAACAATCAAACTCTTTCGTTGTCCGTTGGTCGTCTCAACGGCTAAGAATTATAAATCTTCTTCTCGTATTTCTTGCTATTTCTTAATGCAAGTTGAAAACACAAAACTCAAAATACAAAATGAAACCAAACGGGCCCTAAATTTTTTAGGATCTGTTTGATTTCGTTTAGAGTTTTGTGTTTTAGTTTTCAAAATTCACTGTAAAATACATGAAAAACGAATAAAAACATTTAAAATTATAAGTCGTTATGACGATGATGGAGGAAGACGGAGGATATAAAGAGACGGTGAAAAACGGCAAAGGGGATCGATGGATGGATTTTTCAAAACGGAAAACAAAATAAAATTGTTTTTCATTTTATATGTTAACTTCATTTTTCAAATTAATTGTTTTTCAAAAAATACATGAGCCTTGTACTTTTTGTTTGGACGAAAACGCAAAACTAAAAATAACAAACCAATTGGGGCCTTAGCTTTTCTTAAATTGAAAACAAAAGTTTATTTAACCGAAAAATCAAATGGTGTTTGCCTTTAAAACGTGTTTTGCGGTTTGACGTGGAATAAGAAAGGAGTCCTATGTTTACCAAAATGCGAGCAATAAAATAAATCATTTTCAATTTTATATATTAAAACCGTTTTTCGAATGTCTTTCACTCTCTTTATCTCTCTCGTGCATTTTATAATAGAGATTAGAAAAGGTCACTAGTGTCGACAAAGGCAATAAAGTATTTTATAGTACTTGTTTTTTCACAATAACAATGCTAATTTATTCAAGCAAAACATTTATTTTGATCTTAGAGATTCGAACCCATGTCCTTCAGGATCTTTGTATAGAGCGTCATATCATTTGCTATTAGGTTAGCGGTCCTTGACATTTTATAATTAATGTTCAACTATTTTTTTCTACTTTATGAATTTTTTCTATCTTACTGAACATGATTTAATTTGATCGTTAATCCATAATAACATTGTTATGTTCAATCTTCGATTGCATTGAATTAAGTATTTGCCTCTAAATTGTCTGACAATCGACCAAAATTATTTGGGTGAATTTTATTCCATTACGATATAAAAAAAATTGATAGTAAGAGTGGTATTTTATTCAAGCAAAGCACTGACGTTACAATAACAAAAATTAAAAGGCAAAACAAAATAAATTGATTAAAGAAACTTAATCAATTGATTTTTGTATACAGTTTCGAAATAATAAACTTGGAACTTGAAATTTATTACTGAATATTAAATTATAAAGTAGATATTAGTTTAAAGTTCAAGATTGTCCAGTTGCAAAGTGCATCGTATGTTCAAAATCCAATTATCGGTAGGGGTGAGCGTTTGGTTTTTTTCAATTGATCTGATGATAAAAATTGTTAAATCGAATTAAAACCGATAAAGATGAAAACCAAAACAAACCAACCGAATTAAATTTGATTGATTCCATTGATTATCTGATTTAACCGAACTAAAAATGATTCACATTTCATGTTTGATATATTAATTGTACTTTAATAAACATAAATATACGATTCAAGTATTTTTATTTAGTATTCTTATGTTTTCAATATTAATTTTGCCACATATATGATAAACAAAATTTATTTATGCTAGTAAACTAATTTTAAAAAAATCATTATAACATTAGTAATTTTGACAATACAATAAAGTTAGGTTAATTTGGTTAAATCGATAACCGAACTAATTTTTTTACGAGTCAATTAGAAATCAATCTAGTGTTGAGATAAATTCACACAAATGACTGTAAATCAACCCAAATGCACGTGAAAGCAGTAAGATCATATTGTAGTGCAATAAAATAAATACCAACAAAAGAATCAAAACAGCAAATCATAGAAAAAACAAATAGAGACTTCACACATGAATTTATAGTTGTTTGACTATCGCGAGATATGTACGCCCACCTTGGGGAGAGGAGATTTTACTACTTTCTGAAAAAAGAATTTTTGATTTTACAAGATTGATAATGGAGGCTAGGAAAAGAAATAAGAAATACAACCTGAAAGGATGATTCTAATCTCTAAAGAATGATCATCTTTATATAGAGATTATTACTTAAGATTGAAAAATTAATTTATGATTATAAATCAACAATTTATCAATTCTCTTATTCATATCGGAAACGTTTACTCATTTTATTTTCCAATTTCCTTCAATGTGCATACGCGTAATAAGATGCATTCTTTAATCGGCCGATTAGGGTATTAATTGATTACTTCATTCTTCCAAAAATAATTCTCATTCTTATGTAGATAATTCATTGCCCTCTTTAATGCTATAAAAGTGATAGTATATTCGAGTCGTTATCTCAAATATCTTTCAACTTTTCTGTAATTGGAAATATTGTATCACCGAAATCAACAGTATCTTTTAAATCTTCCTTAAAATTGAAACATTATAGCAACGAAATCTAACAATGTCCATCTTAATACCATATTTCCATCTAAGCCTACCAACTCCACCTACATTCTCTTACTTCAAACAATGCTCGGACAAGACATCATGGATACTTTCCCAATGAGCTTCGGCATGGCCATAACTCATTGCACTTTGTCAACAAACTCCGGTAAGGCTACCGTCTGCCAACAAAGTGTTGAGAGTACCCTCTCCATTTCAGACCTATCAATCTCCACAATGAAAACAAACGTCTCCATCTACCAGCTCATTCTCACTGATAAAGTTAGGGGTATTCCCTAGGTGAAATTCTATAATTTATTGTAAATTAATTAACTCTATAATCAATTCACGTTCAGAATAAAGGTGTTTTTCTTTCTATTATATATTTTGTTATAATATGTTAGAAATAATTAAATGAATAATTAAAATATTTGAACAGAAAATCCATAAATAGTGTGTATGTGATAGTAATTACAAATAGTTGTAATCATGAGTATTGTATCACAATATTATAAAATACATCATTTTAAATGTTTCCAGTCAAGATACATCGAGACTGGATACCGATGTATTTGTTGAGACTAGAGTGTGTAGCGCTTTCCAAATGTTGGGCAGTGTATTACACATGACCGCTGAAGGCACCTAGACATACTAATAGTTATTGGATAACAATGGAACGACTCACTCGAATATTTTTCTATTGGTTAATGCAACTAAGGTCAAACAGAAAATATCAATGTGACTAATTTACACAGTTCTCTCGACTTGAGATTACTATCATCTTAATATGAAAGCTTCACTTTGATTATAGTCAAATCATGGCATAGCGTCCATCGAGTAACTATAGTTGGGTTAAGTGGAAGTATTCGAAGTAAGGCACACTATTCAAGAGAGGATTCGACTCCTCATTTATATGAGGTTAGTATAACAATCAACTCAAGTCAACCAAAAATCAAAATCTCTGTCCATAGTAGTACGGTTAATAATAATTGTTATTACCGAATAAGAACTTTGTTTTTTGAATATAGAGTTGAATATGGACGACGTTGGAATTTTGACCATTACCAAATTCAATAAATCCAAAGTGGTATAGTTTTGATGAAAAGAAATTGTGTAAATAAATGTCACAACCGGGTACGCTTAATTAAAGTAAAATTGGATTTTACTGAAACTAAGTAAGCGATAAATTTGGATAAAATGTCACTCCACTTGCTAAGTGGCGTGTGAACGTTAACATTCGAATAGTTTGATGTTAATCACCAACCAAATTTACACCCGACGATTCACACAACTGAAATGATGACCAAATTATTTAATTACTTTATAATTATTGTAAATTAATTAATATTTATGAAATTTTGATTATAAAATTTTGAATATGATTTAAGGAATAAATATTATTGTATATATTTTAATAGTTGTAAATATATCGATCGATCGATCGACAAGCAATTAAATTAGATTTAATTAGTAATATTTATTTGGACCAAAATAGGATATTAGCTCATGATATTATGGTGATATTTTGGTAGCAATAGGAATGTAGGAGGTAGCTAAAATGGGCTAGGTTTATTTTAGATTGATGGCTCAGATTTTGGAAGAATGGGTAAGAGATATGATCCACCTTTCTCTCTATTCTTTCCACTATAAAGGACTTCTAACTCTAATGCAAAAAGGACTTTTGTAGCTGCCATTTCTCATCATTGCTAGCCAAATTTATCTATATAGGACCTCCAACAAATTCATCTCAAATCAATTTTAAAGGAACAATTATTGGATAATCAACGATCCACGATTCAAGGATTAGCAGTCTACCGAACCAAGATGAGTTCCGAGGAGGAAGAATCATCATCACAAGGTGTACTTCATGACATTGGTTTTGGTATATGTTTACTACACCATATGAATTATGATTACTGTATAATATTATATTGTTAGTTTGTATATATCATTATTATATTGTCAGTTAAATGAGATTCTTATAAGTATCGATGTTATCAAATATTAGATTAGTTATATGTATATATATTATTAGAAAAAAATAATTTTTTAATAAATGTGATGTATGCACATCCAAATAAATTAATTATCATTCCTTTATTAATATATATATATATATATATTAATATGTCATATACAATAAATTAAATGACTTATATTTAATTGCGTCGTCATATCATGTTAATAGTCGATCTTATATTTTATATATGCATATTTATGCTAGTTATAATTTTAGGTAACAGCAAAGTACTTTTAATAATAATTTACTATTATTTAAATCAAAATACAAGTTGAATAATTCATACAAAATAATATATATTTCGAAAGTAATATTTTTAATTTTATAAATTATTTCATCATTATATAAACTCTTGGCCAAAATCCCAGAATTTTTAAAATAAAATTTTTATCTCTGAAAATCATTTATATGTGCGATCGATAAGAAATTATTTTTGACTTATAAAATTATGGAATTTTTTCCTTGATCTTAAAAAGTCATGTTTGAATTTTTAAAAATATAAAAATTGTAAAAAATATTACAAAAATATTTTTAACATTATTTTAATGCTTTTTAGCTAATATATATATAATTTAATAATATAAAAATATAGTTAAATATTTCATGTGTTATGTATTCGATCTTGAATGCAAAATAATAATAATAATTATTATAAATATTTATTTTCATTTAGTTTTCATAATTGATATATATATATATATATGAATATATAATATATTTAAATACATGTATTGTAAATACTTTAGATATTATAAATATAATTATATATATATACATACATACATATATACAAAGATATTATATATATATGTATATATATAATTTTGTTACTATAAAATATACATGTATATTTTAATTAAAAAACATTATATATTATGTATTTTTTTATGTGTGTGTATGTGTGTTTATATGTATATATATTTATATAGTCATTTATCTAATTAATGTCTAATTCAACATATATATAAGTATACTTTCAATATTTTTTATATTTATTTAAATAACAATTTATATACATACATATATTTGAACAACATACAATATATATAAGATGAGCTAACATGTCCATTGCGATGCAAATCTCAACATCTTTATACACGCAAGCTATGCCTAGTACGGATTATTTTGTTACACATGGACACACATAGAAATATGTATATGATACAGATGTGTACCATTATATTTAATTGAATATAAATTATATAAAATTCCATCTATTACTTATAAATTTAAATGAAAAAAATAATTTATATAAATTAAATTTAGAAATGTTCTAAATAAATTAGACTTCATAGACCCAATATAGATCCAATAAGCGAATTATTTTGAAATTTGCCCATATCTTCCACTGTGGGCCGGCCCAGTTCCATCAATGATATCAGAGTCCAATACCCTATGTGGTCTAAATTAGTCATATTAGGGTGAACTATCAAGCTTACAACCCAAATGTTGTCTGTAATAGAAAATGCTCAAATTTGAATTGGGCCTTGGGCTAATTTTCAAAATTGTTTGAAAGTTTAAGTTAAAAGATTTTAAATTTAATAGTTAAAGTTAAAACATAATATAAAATATTATAAAAGCTATAATATAATAAAGTTTTTCAAAATGTTTGAAAATAATTTCGAAATTTTTATTTTTTATTAATATGATTAATAAATTAAATAAATTAGTCAATTAATGGAAACTATATACATGTAACATGTATTATGATATATGTTATGATATTTCAAAATGTTTAAGATATCGTAAGTATACATGTATGTATAAATAGGGATTTTTGAAATTAAAACAATTTAATTAAAATAGTTTAGTTGAAAAATTAATTAAAAGTTAACTAGTAAAATAATATATACATATATATATGATATATGTTTTATACTATAAAGGTCACAATATATATATATACACACAAATTATATTAATATAAAATTAATTAAAATGTTAATTAATTAAAATTAATTAATTGAATGAGATTTAATTAATAAAATGTTATACATAAGACTATTATATAAGTAATATGAAATAAAAAAGATATAATAAATAAACTTATATAATATGAATGTATAAATTTAAAGGTGGTATAATAAGAAACCATAAATAGACTTAAGGAATAAGTACGTACATAATTATACATATACCATGATTTTTGATGTGTTCGACATTTGAATCACGAGAGTAGTTCATTAGCTACATTGTTCCATAAGTCTATATCGCTCAATTTTATATATGTTGAAGATTATGAATCTTCAACATAATGTTGTCCTCTACCACATATATACTATTTGCATACTCCTTAGTTGTTGAGCAGACTCAAGCTAGGGATGTTATGTGTAGTATTATTAATATATTGAATAGACATGATAAAGTAATGTATTTGTTGAGCAGACTCAAGGTACATAAATTATACTTAAGCTGTTCGTGATATGGTAGGTACGAGTGAATAATTTCATTTTGATTTGTTGAGCAGACTCAAGGTCGAAGCGAAATTAGGACAAGGCACCAAAGGGTTAGGAGTTGTAGACGATACAACGGATAAGGAGTTATCCGTCATCTGTAGAGCTATGACTTGTTGAGCAGACACAAGGTCAGAATTCCAACATAGACAAGAACTAACGCCTACTAGTGAAGTCGAAAGACTTCTATGTTTCGGCTTAGGCTTTGGCAAAACCTAAAATACTCATGGGAGCTTATTAGTAAATTAAAACATAAAGTTTTACCTTACTAATATTATAAGAACATCCTAATATTATAAGAACATCTACTATGATTTGTCCTAATAATCTACTACTTAAACTTGCAGAAAATGACAACTCCAAAACTGTTTTCTGAAAATTACAAACATACCGGACCTAACTATACAGACTGGTTAAGAGCAATCAAAATAGCATTGACTTATGAGCACCTTTGGACTGCTATTACATAAGAACCTAAAGAACAACCCGCCGATGATGCAGACCCTGAACTAAGACTTGCTTATGAAAAATAGGTGTCAGACCGAGAGATCGTGTTTGCACTAAAAATTGGCACAAACACATAATAGAACTTTTATAGAGAAATAAATGAAGAATATAAAATGAAAATGGAGGAATATAGTAATGAAATAGCATAAAATTAAATTAATAACAAGAAGACAACGATTTATAGTGTTTTGGCGTTGTTTGCCTACATCCATTTTGAATAGATTGCTTTATTAATCACTTTGTAAACTGAGTATAATAGGGATTGGATGAAAATCCTTAGTTACAATATAGTACAAAGCAACCATCAGCATAAAGGTCCTCAAAATGAATAACCAAGCCTGTATTTATAGACGAAGATGGTGAAATATCTCCTTGGAAATTTGGCAGAAGGATCTCTAAAACCATATGGACCAATAAAAGGGATCGAATGACCCAAATCCCAAGGAATAGAGATCGGTGTCGATCCCTATTTTGGAGGCATTTGGAGGTGCGATCCCTATGGTAGCTTCCCCATGTTGTAATATGCTTAGCCTCCAAGTTTCGTGCTAATTAGTTTAGTAAAACTTAAGCTATTGCTCGATCATTGATTCAATGTGAATTGTCTTCTGATTTCAACCTATCCCTATTGAGGGAAGAGGGCCGATCCCTCTTATTTCATCCTTTTAAGGTGCGATCCCTAGGATGGCCTCTCTAGGGTTCTCATATCTTGCTCATAAAATTTCATATGCATTGAACTTATGGATCTTGAGATATTGATTATTTTCTATTGAATTGCACTTGCTTCCTAAAACATGTCGATCCCTATGTTGGAGAATGTTTATAGCTGATCCCTCCTCTATGTTGAACTATATTCCATACTTCGAACATTCTGCATTGCATATCTCTCAATTTCGTTCGACCACGGCTTCATATTATCATCTGTACTTGATATTTAGGCGCCACAATCCTCGTTCTGGACTTACTGGCCTTGATGACAGTCGAGTCTAACTTGTCCAATCAGTTCAATACAGCCGGATCAAAATTCTGGATAACACTTTCCCCATAAAGTACATCTTGTGCTGAACATGATGTGCTTTGAATTAAAGCAAGTTAAAGTCATCGAAAAGAAATTAATTCAGTTTTCTGAATAGTCTTTATTCTTCCATCGAATTATTTTCCAGAGTATTGTATCCCTTTTTGATCGTCATGACGCTTGGTCGATTTCCAATAATATAAATTTAGGATTATATTCGGTCAGCTGATATCTATGTCCGATTCTACGAGACTAGTAAGCTTCGGCTATCTGATCCAGTCTCGACCTTGAAAGCTTCAGGTTTGAATTCAACATCCGTCGGTTTCAAAAATTGAACTTTTAGACTATACACGTACACGTTCTTGTTGTTGGATCCCTGATGCATTTGTATGCTCTCGGGTTGTCGCCAATTTTCATTGAGTTAGATGCAATTTCATTACATTTTGTATATATGTATTTTACATAATTTTCATGCCCATGTTTGCATGTACATAGGGTTCGTAGTCGATCCCTTCTTTTTATATATATATAGGAGTCTGCATTCTTATAGCCGATCCACCCCTCTTTATATTTATATATATATATATATATATATATACAGGGACCGACATTCTTATAGCTGATCCCCCTCCTCCTTCTTTTCTTTGACTTCGTGAAGAAACCAAGGAAGGTCTACCCCTCTAACCCCATATATAAGCTAACACTTTCCATCCCTCACTTCATATCATTTTCTTCCATCTTCCTTTATCCTTTTCAACACCGAACCCTTCTCATTTTGTCATTACAGCCGAACCCTTCCTCTTTTCTTCTTTCCTCAGTTTAGAAACAAAATCCACTGCAAACCAACCTACCTCTACAAATCTGATCCTTCTTCTTTTCAACATCGATCATCTCCATGCCATTCATCATCACCGCTAACATATATATATATATATATATATATATATATATGTAGGTTTTCTTGTCTTTAGCCTTTTACTTGTGACGAGAATTAAGTTCGATTGCGTTAATTCATGGGGAAACAAGGTGGATGATGATAATATAGAGTTCGGCGAAGTAGTAAAGGAGGAGGAAGAAAAGAGCTTAGGATGAAGGAAACATAAGGATCGGTTATGGTGAAGTTATGGTGGAGAGAGATCGGTGATGTTGAGCGTATGAGGAGGGATCAGTTATTGGTTCTTTCTAGAGAGGGGTCGGTCATTTCGTTAAGTAGAGGAGGGATCAGTTGGAATGTTGGAGAGTTATGAATAGGGCCAAGTAGAGGGATCAGCAGTGGTATGGTGTGTTGTGGATGGAGGGATCGGTAGTTTTCCTTTGTAATAGGGATTGGCTGTTTTGCATAAAGGGATTGGCTATGAGTACTTTGCTGATTCTAAGCTTTGAACTAAATTTGAAAACCAATCCATATTCATTCACATAAACAATTTGAGCCAATCCTATCCCTATGAACTTGAATGTATGATGATAATGAACAATAGGACTTGCATATCTAATATTGAACTCGAAATTGAACGACCAAACTCCTGGGACTTAGAACATGAACTAAAACTCAACATATAGGCTTTAATGATGGACTTCACACTTTTATATGCCGATGGTTAATCCCAAAGCTTACACAACCGATCAATCCAAATGCCAATTGAGATGGTCAGCGATGACGGTCACTCTGGTCGGAATCCAAAATCTCGTCATTAACTTTTGCTTTTAATTTTGAACTATTTTTCTCTGCACTGCACAACAATGCACCACACTAGCTTACACTTAGCATGGGGGGACAGATAAATTTTTCTATCTCAATTATCTACTGAGTTTCGTTGATCTGGGCTCCAAACGTTCATATCGTTTAGCTGCAATGCCTTTCTGACCATCTTTACAACACAACAATCCTGAAGCTGAGTCAAGTTCTGCAACTATTACTGGCAGACTCTCCCTTGATCTCCAAATTGAGAAAACGGAGGCTCTCGTCCCGGTGACCTACCTTTTCTTTAATGTTCCCATCCTTCCAGCGAAAGATATAAGTCCTACCCCCGATACTATTGAAGGTGATATATTCTAGATAACCCGACGGATTCCCAAGCCTCCAGAATTAGCGAGGCCGCTCTTTGCAGACTATGCTCTAAACACGGGATTCCATTTGGAGATGTCCTAGTTCCTTCAATGAATGATAGGGCTTATTTGCACCTTGAGGGATATATGGCATGCAATAAATTCATGTGCTGGGCCGGATGCATGTCACCTTTCAATTCTTTCATACGAGAAATGCTAAATTATTTAGGAATAGCTCCCGCACATCTACATCCGAATACCTATGCTTTCCTTCATGGCACTTTCCTACTATTTATGAATATTCTGCTCCACTCGCCATCTCCTGAGGACATGGGGTTCATTTACACTTTCAACCCACAGACATGAAGCCTTTCCTACACATTTCTCGAGCCTTCGCCTAACTGTCAAGTTCTTACTGGCGCTTGGAACAAACTTAGCATCTTTAAACACAAATGGTTTTTCGTTCGTTGTCCGCCTACCTTTACGAGGCAATGGTTAGAAGGACGTAAGTGTTGTCTTCACTTTATTCTCAAATTCTTTAGTCCAAGTCGTATCTAAAACTAACTAATACTTTGAAAAATTACAGGTCCATCCATGTCCAGAAGGCAATAATTTCTCAAGGGCGGTTTCTGCACGGACCACCTTAGTGGAAGACAAGGATATCAGATCCCTTGTAACCGATGAATGGTTATCTCTGTTTGGACTATTAGAAGAAGGTTGCAGCATTGGGCTTCCAAGAAGCGTTGAACCTCCAAGAAATGTGGAGGAACGAGAAGGCAGCGCCAATAGCCCTATCATGCCCCCAGTCGAAGGGGCTCCGGATGACGTCGAAGAGAGCGAAATTAGAGGTGTCGAAAATGACAAGCATGGCAGCACTGACGTAGGACCGGACAAAGCACATGTGGTCAAACCATCACAAGGCGCACAATCTCACATGCCAACAAAGAGAGGAAAAAACTCGCATACAAACACTGTAGGGGAAAAACTATGAAAGAGCCAGAGTTTATCATCACCTCAGTTAATAAAGAGACTTCTTCCCAACATTTAGAAAGTTTGATGGAAGGATTCTCGAATCTCCCGATCCCTGATGATATCATGACTTATGACTTCCTAATATCAGTATTAAGGGTTCACTTCTTCCACTAGGAGTGATGACGGCATTCCTCCCACTAGCAAAGGGGAGAAAACTCCTATGAGCAAGGCTGCAGCAACTGGTTCATCGGGCGGACACTCACAATCACATGCACTTCACTGCACGATTTTCATCTACCTTTAGTTCGATGTTCACTTATACATTCTTGTTTGGTTTACAGATGTAATGTCTCAATCCCATGCTTTCGATCGATTGAGGAGCTCGATAACATAGTATGGTTTCGATCGTGGTTTAGAATTGGGTAGGCGTGGAGAGAGAGATGACGGCCGGGAAAGAAGTCGTCATTCGAGGGAGTCTTCATCTTCCAAACATAAGTCCCAATCTCAATCGTCCCATCAGGAAGCTCAGTTTAATCTTCCTGTACACAGCGACGATTAGACTTCTTTCCATGCTCCTCAAATTGCTGCACCGCCCGAGTAGTACTCTGGTTCATCTGGTTTCAGGCAGTCCCGTGTCATAGGTCAAGCAAACGCCCACTTGTTACTTCTGATCCACTTTGCCTACAATAGCTCCCGAGGCTTCCACAGCAAAGAAATTGGCCGAACTTAAGGTCAATTATCCAAAAATTTGCTTCAATGGGCTTAAGTTCCTCCCTTCCATTCACACAATTCTAGAGAGTGCGAAAGCGAGTTCCCTAGCATGCGTCAATGACGTTTTTGTGCAGCATGAAGCATTTCAACACTTAGCCGGAAAAATCTCTGAGGTGGCTTTCGAGAGACAACATGAAATCGATCGTCTCAACCTAGAGGCGATCCATGAAAAAGATATAATTAAACATCAAGACAATGAGATATCTGAGTTGACAGCGAAGCTGACCGCGGTAGAAAAGAGTGCCAAAGAAACATCTGAGGCGGTTAGTCGTCTAGAAGCGGCTCATAAAAAGGAACTGGATGGTGCCCTCAACCACATCGGTGTGCTTGCTTTGTAAAAAATTTATTGCAAAAGGAGAAAAATATTCTAGCCCGCCGCATTGAGGAACTTGAAGAACTCTTTAAAAAGGAGAAGGAAGAGAAGCTCGAAGCTTAGGAGGAGTCGCAAAGATATTGCAAAGAGACCATCGAAGCCCGGGGACTAAAAATTAAGTTTGACGAGCAACTCTCTCAAATTGAAGTCCTTAAGGAAGAGGCAAGAGAAGCGGGTCGTAACGAGGTTAGAGAGCAGATTGAGGCCCGATTAGAAGATGCCGAAGAAGCTGGATGAAACGAGATTAAGGACATGTTCGATCCTTTGATCGTTGAATATAATGCTAAAGTCTTAATTCATCGCGATCTGAGTTTCCTTGGAGAGGGCTATCTTGAATTGCTCGCCGAGGCCTGGGAATACATTGTTGAAATGAAGAAGAAAGCCCTCGGTGAAGCTGATTTAAACGAAAAGAAGTTGGTGTGGGAGATTCTTCGCGGGGATGAACCTTTAGACCTTGCTGCTGCCAGACTCCAATATTTTGATATTCTAGCACCTTCTAGCAAAGGGAAAAAAATTGATGAGTCTTGGGAGTTCGATCTAAAAGGTCCCCTTCTCTTCAAATAGTCGGAGTGTCAGTTTCTCCTGGCCCGGGATAGGATCTAAGCTACGATCCAGACAAACCCGACTATCAATCAAAGATGCTGACTCCTATTCTAAAGGGGAGCACTCCGTCAACAACGGAAAGTCAGCCGGACACAGGTATCCTTCTTTATTCTCCATTGTTCGAGAGATTTTTTTTCCTCATGCCCAATAGTCGTGGGATTATCTTCTTTTTTTCATGAATCTGCAGGTTTTCTGGGTCCCAGTCAGACTCCAAGAGTCGATGTCGCTGTGGAGCAACAATCGACATCTACTGAAATTCCGGCAGCCACCGACATTGCAGCGCTCATCGCTCAAATTATCGGAGCACTTGATGATGAAAAAGCTGATGACCCGCCATTGCTAGATGAATCAGATGACATTATGATTACTGATGCCACTGAACATATCGATGAGCTTAGATTAAAAGAGCACATCGAGACAGAGTAGTTGTTGAAGAAACAAGCCAAAGATGAATTCGTTGATGTGGATATCGATGATCCAAATCTCGTCCCACTACAAGTCATTCCACCCAGCGGGTCGGTTTTCGAAGAACTCCCTCCAACCTTTGAAGGCTCTCCTGCCAAGGGCAGCAAAGGATCGAGGAAAAGGACATGCGAAAGTTCGGGTGGTGCCACTCCTAAGAAATCCAGAAGGAAGGAAGGACAAAAGAAATAGTCGTTGTTTCAGCTTGGTTTGTAAATAACTTGTATAGCTATTTTTTTCTCTTTTTTTGGCCATGATTATGCGGGTATGACCCCTGCTTTTGAATAAACTTTGTTCTACAATTTTGAAGTTTAGCATGTAAATAAAAGTTCTTTGTTTTCTGTCGAACTCTTATATGAATTTTGTCTAAGCAATCAAGCTATTACTTTTCCATTCAATGTACTTGTAATTCTTCATTAATTCAGACAATCGTCTATTAATTTTTTACTCAAGGCCTCCATGCTGTCGTAGCCTTAAGTAGTATAAAACACTAGGCTCGAGCCCTAGTACTACACCGTCGGATTCAGCGGTTTGAGTGATTATACTCCTGCCCCCAGTCTCGGGTTAGCGGAGTTAGGTAGTAGATGGTCGAATTCCATCCTTAGCGAGTTTATACTCCTCCGTCGGTTTCAGGTTGGATTTTATGGAATAGTGAATGGTCGAACCACACTTATCTATTTATTTATACTCATATCCGCTCTCTAAGAATAAGAGTTAGTTGGCGGGTGGTCGAATCGCACCCAACCATTTGTTTATACTCCTATCCACACTTTGGGGATAAGAGTTAGTTGGAAGTTGGTCGAATCGCACCTAACTTGTGTTTATACTCTAGTCCGCACTTTGGGAACTTAGAGTTATTTTGGAAAATAGTCGGACTGTATTTTCCTTAATTGATTGATTTCCCCTCAAATCTAGGGTTTAACTCAGCGAGCGATCAGTCATATCACGATCGCTTTTGATTCATGTTTGTCCTATCATTTGGAAGGATTAACTTGGTTATAGGATGGCCGAGTCTCATCCATTCCTCGTTAGATATTCTATCCATCGGGTTGTGAGCGAGAACCATCAAATGAACGGTTGGACCATTCTTATTTTGTTTAGTTCAATCGTAGGCTTATGTAATCGGCCAGCTCCAAACTCTGGGAACCTGCACGTACATGCCAATATTAGTTAGTAAGTATTGTAACTAATATGAAATGCTATAGCAATCACAGATATAAAGCAAATTTCAAACTTTATTTGCCAAATGAAAAGAAATGACAAGATTCGTCTTATTACATATTTGAAAAATCAAATGCTAAAGAAAATTCGAAAATTGAGTACAACTAAATGAATAGAATAAACTAAGTGAAATAGAATCGTAAATGCTCGCTATTCCACGCTCTTGGGAGTGTGATGCCATCAACGGTCTCTAGCTTGGAAATTCCCTCTCTAAGCTTCTGTTCAATGACATATAGTTCTTCCTAAGTAGGATTCATGTGTAGCGGGGTAGGAAAGACCCGTTTCAAGACGAGATCGCCGATTTCAAAGGTTCTAGGTCGGACTTTAGTGTTGTAGTATCGGACGAATCAGTGTCGATGTGCAGCTGCCCTCAAATCAGCTTCCTCGCGCTTCTCATCTACAAATTCTAAAAATACTAAGAGGAGATCTCTATTCGTTTTGGGATTGTAATAGGTCACTCGATTAGAAGGGACTTTGAGTTCAACAGGATTGACGACTTCGGAGCCATAAGCAAGGGCGAATGGAGTATGGCCAGTCGCGGACTTGTAGGTGGTTTTGTAAGCCCATAATGCTTTTGGGAGTTCATCCACCCACTTGCCTCTAACCTTTTCCAAACGCTTCTTCAGGATGGACTTTATGATTTTGTTCACAACTTCAACTTGTCTGTTTGCTTGAGGGTGAGAAACTGCTGTAAATCTCTTCTCAATATGATGCCGACGGTAGAATTCTTTGAATTTAGGACTGTCGAATTGGGTTCCATTATCAGTTATAATGGTTCGTGGAAGGCCAAAATGACAAATGATGTTCCGGATGATGAATTTGATTACTTTCTTTGTCGTGATCATGGCTAAAGGTTCCACATTGGCCCATTAGTGAAGTAATCAACTGCCACGATGGTGTACTTCGCACCATCTTTAGAGATGGGTAAGGAATCAATGATATCTATGCCCTATATGGAAAACGACTATGGACTGACCATTTGTGTGATTTCCGTCGACGGAGCTCTTGGAACTTTGGCATACATCTTGCACTTATTACATCACCTTGCGTAATCGGCAGCATCTCAGTTGACAGTCGGCCAATAATACCCATAACAGAGTTTTTTTTTGCTAGGGTCTACCCCCTAGTGTGATCGCCACATTCCCCTTCATGAACTTGCTTTAGGACTCGCTTTATTTTATCGTGAGCGATACACCAGAGCAGCAGAACAAAAATAACCTTTCTATACATGACTCCTTCCTAAATGATATATCACGAAGCTTTGTGAAGGACTTGTCGTCTTTCATTCCTTTGCTCGGGAAGGATCCCTATAGCAAATAGTCTTTAATTGGAGTCATCCACGACTCCTTTTCCGGCTCCATCTCTAGTACCCAGTCGATGTCCATCTGGTTTATGCTCGGAGAGTCTAGTACTTCGATTCGAACCAAGCCCATCTGCTGTGCATCCTCGGTGCTAGCAAACTTTGCCAATGAGTTGGCCTCTTTGTTTTGATCCCGGGAAATGTGTATGATGTCATAATACTCAAAGCCAATCAATAGCTCTTGGACTTGGATAAGGTATGGGGCGAGTTATTGTCCTTTAGCTTGGTTATCTCCCCTGACTTTCTGTACTACCAACCGTGAGTTGCAAAAGATTTCGAGAGATTTTATTCCCGGTTCTCTGGCAAGTTTGAGTCCAATAATCAGAGCTTCATACACTACTTCGTTGTTTTTTGCAGAGAAGTTAAGCTTCAAAGCATAGTAAATTAATCGATCTTCTAGGGTTACTAACACGATTCGGGCTCCAGAACAACGACCATTGGATGCTTCATCTATATACATTTTCCACCGAATGGTAGGGGCTCCATCGCTCTTTGGGTGATCATCTTGTGCAGTGAATTCTGCTATAAAGTCCACCAGTGTCTGTCCCTAGTTAGCTCTTCGAGGAAGATAAGTGATGCCGAATTGGCTCAATTCGATGTTCCACTTAAGTAACCTCCATGATGTCTGAGGTCGTTGTAGGACCTATCGTAACGGTTGGTCGGTATAAACGTTGACAGGATGAGCCTGAAAATATGGGCGGAGCTTTCGTGAAGCAATCAACAAGCAATATGCCAATTTTCTTTCTTCGGATAGTTCCTTTCAGCTCTTGTTAATCGTTTGCTAACATAATAGACCGGTCTCTGGATCCTATTCTCTTCATGAAGTAGTGCGGCACTTATAGCATGCACCGATACGACTAAGTAGATATACATGTCTTCATGATCCACCGGCTTCGACAAGATGGGAGGCCTCTCTAAATGGTTCACCAAAGCTCTGAATGCATCTTCACAATCCTACATCTATTCAAAGTTCCTTTTCCCTCTTCTAATCAAATCGAAGAAAGGAACGCATTTATCAGTGGCTCTGGAAATAAATCAACTTAGGGAAGCAACCTTCCCATTTGGACTTTGTACTTGTTTGATGGTCTTCGTCACTTGGATGTTGCGAATTGCTTGAATCTTCTCGGGATTAGCTTCGATTTTGCGGGCATTGACAATGAAACCCAAGAACTTTCCAGATGCAACGCCAAAAGAGTACTTTAGAGGATTGATCTTCATTTTGTAATATCGGTGGATATCGAACATTTCTGCTAAGTCTCTAATATAGTCGCTTGATTTCCATGACTTCACGAGCATATCATCCATGTATACCTCCATCGTTTTTCCAATTTGATCTTTGAACATTCTGTTGACTAGGCGTTGATAGGTTGCTCCAGCATTCTTCAATCCAAATGACATCACCACATAGTAATACAATCCAACATCGATAATGAAGCTGGTGTGCTCCTGATCGGGAATGTACATCGGGATTTGGTTATATCCAGAGTACACATCCATGAAAGATAGTAATTTGTGTCATGCGGTTGAGTTTACCAGCTGGTTGATCCTTGGAAGAGAAAACTATCTTTTGGACATGCCTTGTTTAAGTCCAAGTAGTCAACGCATGTCCGCCACTTTTCATTCGCCTTTCTTACAAGTACAAGATTAGATACCCATTTAAGGTAAAGGCGTCACAAAAAAACCCATTGCATTTGAGTCTATCCACCTCCTCTTTAAGAGTAGCAGATCTCTCCGGGTCCATGTCATGCCTTTCCTTTTCACCGGGACATGCCTCGGGTCGATATTTAATGCATGGCTCACGATGGCAGGCGAGATCCCACACATGTCAGAATGAGTCCAAGCGAACACATCAAGATTTGCTTAAAGAAATCCAGTAGGTTCTTTCATCATCGGAGGGCTGAACTATAATCCGATCTTAGGACCCATGTCGGATCATCGTGGCTAATCGTGATGTCAATTGTCAGCTCAGCTGGTGCAGCCTTGGTCTCTTTGGACTCCTTCTCATCATCCCTCGGATCTATGTCTTTATAAAACTGATTGTGGGGCCCGAGAAAATGCCTAGGCGCCGATTGTCAATCTTTAGCAGTTTGAATGTGCAGAGACTTATCCACACCCTTACCTTTCTCCTTCTTTGAGCATCTCTAAATTTAGCTACATAATAAACACATCCGGTCACCTGATCACCATGCACAACTCCAACACCGTTATTAGTTGGGAACTTCAAAGTCAAACACCATGGGGCAAGAGCTGCCCGAAATTCAGCTAGGGCCGGTCGGCCTAGAAAAGCATTGTATGTAGAGTCAACATCCAAGACAACCAATGGTAAAACCTATACTCTCATATAGTCGCATTGTCCCAATTACACGGGGAATTCGACATATCCGACAGCTTCGGTCATAGCACCGTTAAAGCCATGAATGCGGGCTTTAGACGATTTCAAGTCATTGGCTTCCATCTTCATTTGATCGTAAGCCTTTTTGAAAATTATATTTACGGAACTTCCATAATCAACCAAAATCCTCCTCACCAAGGCGGGGCCGATCATGGCCGAAATGACCATTGGATCGATCGTCGGCAACTCCACCTTATCCCCTTCTCTGTTTCTGAACACAATGTCATCTGCCATTGTAAGCTGCTATTTTGCTGAAGCTTCATCTTATGTATTCGAAAAACATTCAAAACTCATATGCTTGATCGTGCTAGCATAGCGCTCCATCTTATGCCAACTCTTATCAGCTGGGTGCGGTCCTCCGACTATCGTATTGATCACTAAACTTCCACCAGTCCACGCAGGCTCCTCGGCTCTATGTGGAACTTGTCCTCGATTGGGGTCAGATGTCCCCTGCCCGCCATCCTGTAGGGCTTTAACAAACTGCTGTAACTATCTTTTTCGAATCAGTTTCTCGATAATATCTTGGAGATGCATACATTCATTTTTATTATATCCATAGCATTCGTGGAATTTGCAATATTTTTCAGTCTGCTTCTGCTTCTCCATTGATTCTTTCGGAGGTGGCTTTCTCTACTGCATGGTACTGCAGGTGGACAAATAAATGTTCTCTAGAGATGTATCTACTGGTCTATAGGTATCATACATTGGAATCCTAGGCTTTCCTCTTCCAGAATCCCTCTTTCGTTCACGATTCCTATCATCGTATTTCTTTGCTGATTTGATTTATTTTAGACATTCACTTGAACTTTTCCAGAACTATCACCAGAGTGCTTCACTGCAATGTTACTCTGCACTCCCTCTCCACTTGGTCCCACAACATTCTTCTTCCTAGAACATCTAGCTTTCTCTTTCCTCAAATACTAAGCTACTTTTGCATAGAAACATTCTAATGTTATGGGTGGTTTGCCAGCTAACCAACCACCAAGTTAGATTCTAGATCAATCCCTCTTGTTACCGCCATCAATATTGAATGGTCATTCGGATTACTGACTTCTGTGACAGTTGTATGAAATCTCTTTAAATAACCTTTCAGCGATTCTCCCAGAGCTTGGATCACGTTGGATAGGGACATCACATCTTTGGAGGGAGTTGCGTGCATACATTACTGCTCTATAAACTTCGTTGCTAAATTGTCAAATCTAGAGATTGACCGCGGGAGTAATCTCGTAAATCACATCGTTGCTATGCCAAAGAGAGTAAGGAAAACTTCTACATTTTGTTGCATCATCAACTCATGCAGAATCCATCAGCCATTTATATCTCATGATATGCTGCTTGGGGTCAATTTTTCCCTCATAGGCAGGTATTGACGGCATGCTGAACCTCCTTGGATACTCATCATGTAAGGTATTATCAGTGAACGTGGTATGGATTCTCGAGATCCCCCAATCATCATTGGTCAAACCTTGGCTCTCGCTCACTAGCTGTCTAACCATAGCCGACAAGTCTGGTGTTTGAATGGTTGGAGCCAAGCGATGGTCTTGCTCTACCTCACATGAATGGTCTGTTCGATGTCCATGGGTCGTTCCATGCCATCTTGGCTCAACGTCCCCTTGATGTATATCATGTACGTTCACTTCATCGTCATTTCAGGAAGATAACTGATCTGCATCCACCTGAACTCCAGCATCCAAATCAATCGCAGCAGCTCCAGCTTGGGCTTCAGCATGGAAAGGTAGGCTCCCTCCTTGGGAGGAGGGATTGGTACTGACCCCTATGGAGGGATCAACATCGATCGATCTCGGTAGACCAGGTAGGTTTTCCTGTTGATGTCTTGAAGCTTCTGTGTGATATCCATCAGTTCGGCGATGTCTACATCTATGATAATCATCTGATGAACTAGAACTCTCTGATATAGAATAAGGGGTAGGGTCCGTCCTAGCTTTCTTATGTTATTGCCGACTGAGTTGGTTCATTAGATTGATATTGGCATGAATCTATAGATTCAACTATCGGCGACTATCCATTAGCTCTCTCTTTGGATTTTGAAATTAAGCCCTTGTGATGGAATCGGCCGGATTCTTGACATCAACTGGATTGGTAGCATTCACATCTACTGGTAAGTTGCTCGGGCCTCCTTGGTGGATACTAGCATTCTTGTTTCCTTCTACGTTTGGAGAGGTAGATCTGGTATTCCTAACTATTATTGATAGTTTTCCTTAAACTTTTGCAAATCTAAGTAGAACGAAAAAGCTTCTTGAAGATAATTTCGGATCTCTTTGGAGAATTTATGCAATCCAATAGCCACAAAGGGATCCCTACAGGGCTGAGAATCAAGTTCTTAGTGAAAGCACTCAAATGTTTGCACCAAAAATTGGCACTAACACCTAATAGAAGTCTTGTAGAGAAATAAATGAAGAATATAAAATGAAAATGAAGGAATATAGTAATGAAATGGTAGAAAATTAAAGTCAAAACAAGAAGACAATGATTTATAGTGGTTCAGCGTTGTTTGCCTATGTCCACTTTGAATAGATTGCTCTACTAATCACTTTGTAAACTGAGTACAATAGGGATCAAATGAAAATCCTTGGTTACAATAGAGTACAAAGCAACCAGCATCGTAGAGGTCCTCAAAATGAACAACCAAGCCTTTATTTATAGACGAAGATGGCGAAATATCTCCATGAAAATATGGCAAAAGGATCTCCAAAACCATATGGACCCATAAGAGTGATCACATAACCCAAATCCTAAGAAATAAGGATCAGTGTCGATCCCTATTTTAGAGGAATTTAGGGGTGCGATCCCTATAATAGCTTCCCCATGTTGTAATATGCTTAGCCTCCAAGTTTCATGCCAATTGGATAAGTAAAACTTGAGTTATTGCTCGGTCTTTGCTTCAATGTGAATTGTCTTCTGATTTTAGCCGATCCCTATTAAAGGAAGAGTCTCGATCCCTCTTATTTCATCCTTTTAAGTTGCGATCCCTAAGGTAGGCTCCCTAGTGTCCCACAACTTGCTCGCAAAATTTCTTATGCATTGGACTAATGGATCTTGAGATATTGATTGTTTTTTATTGAATTGCACTTGCTTCTTGAAACACGCCGATCCCTATGTTGGAGAATGATTATAGTCGATCCCTCCTCTATGTTGAACTATATTCCATACTTTGAACATTCTGCATTGCATATCCCTCAATTCCGTTTGACCACGGCTTCATATTATCATCTATACTTGATATTTTGACGCCACAATCCTCATTCTAGACTTACTGGCATTGATGATAGTCGAGTCTAACTTGTCCAATCAGTTCAATATAGCCAGGTCAAAATACCGGATAACAGATCATCCAAGTTTTCATGCTATCTACTTTAGACAAGTTGTTGTAGAGAAAGCATGAAAATATGTTTATCCATGAGTTATTCAATAGTCTCAAGACCATGTTTGGTGAATAATCACGTTCCGCAAGGTATGAGCTTACGAAGAAACTGTTCAATACCAAAATGACCAAGGGACAGATTTTGGACGGTTATGTATTAATGATGAAGGCTATATTGATAGTCTTTTGTAGTTAGACGTACAAATAAGCAATGAACTGCAAATAAACTTGATCCTTGGTTCCCTTACTTCTCAGTATGAACCATTCATACTGAATTATAACGTGAACCAATTAAATCTAAATCTTATGGAGCTCCTCAATATGTTGAGGCAGCCGAGACTACATCTAAGGATCAAGGTGTCGTACTTGCTGTGAAGGGTAGTGCATCATCTTCGAAGAGTTCGAAGAAGTGGAAAAGAGAAGGTAAAAAGAATAAGAAAAGTAAGAAGACTGATGACAAGGGCGAATGTCACCACTGCCACAAGAAAGGTCATTGGAAAAGGAATGATCCGGACTAAATAAAGATTGTTAGGGAAAGAAAGCAAAATGATTTTGCAGCTCTATCACGTTCATTTATGATTCAAAATTATTTTGTAATCAATAAAATGTTATGGGTTTTAGATACTAGATCTAGTAGTCATATATGTAATTCATTACAGGGTCTTAGGAACTAGCATCACATGGCAAATGGAGAGATGAGGCTCCAAGTTACCGATGGATCTATGGTAGATGCAACGGTAGTAGGAGACTATCATTTTTTTTGCTTAATGGTATTAAATAATTGCTATTATGTAAAAAACTTAATTTATGAGATTATTTCTGTTTCTAGATTATCTAAGACTGGATATATTTTTCATTGTGCAAATAATGTTATATACATTAGTTTAGATGAAAATAAAATCCGCAAAGGTGTTCTTGAAAATGACATTTATGTGATTAATACTAATTATGTGTGTTCTACGAATAATGAACCTAATAAAATAAATGTTGGTTATCTTTGGCATTGTAGGCTAGGTCATATTAGTGAGAAACGACTACACAAATTGAAAAACGAAGACTTTCTACCGTCAATTAATTTCTAGTCATTTGACATGTGTGAGTCGTGTCTCAAAGGTAAAATGACTAAGCACCCATTTAGTGAGAGCAATGAAAGAGTTGATAAACTCTTAGGGTTAGTACATAGCGATGTATGTGGCTCGATGCCTATAGTTACCAAAGATAACAGTTCTTACTTTGTTACCTTTACTGATGATTTCTCGAGACTAGGATATGTGTATCTTATGAAGAACAAGTATAACATCTATGAGAAATTTCTCAAATGTAAAAATGCAGTAGAAAATCAAACGGACCATAAGATTAAGATTCTTTGATGAGATCAGGTGGCGAGTATGTTGGACAGGATTTCCAACAATACTTAAAAGACAATGGGATTATCTCTGAGGTCACTCCACCCTATACTCCATAATACAATGGTATGTCGGAGCAAAGGAACTGAACCCTATTAGATATGGTTCGTTCTGTGATGAGTAAGGCCGAGTTACCTCTGTTCTATTGGGGATAGGCGCTGGAAACTGCAGCACAGATGTTGGACCTGTTACTGACTAAATCTATGCCCAGAACACCATATGAGATGTGGTATGGTAGGAAACCCCAACTTAAGCACATGAAGGCTTGGGGTTGTCCGATGTACATTAAGAACGTTGGTTCAAATAAATTAGAGGTAAGATCGGTACTGTATAAATTTATAGGATATCCCAAAAACTCGATGGGAAATATATTCTAGAATACCAAGGGAAAAAAGGTCATTGTTTCTCGACACGCTGTCTTTTTAAAAAATGATTGTCTATCTAAGGAAATGAATAGCGAGGTTGTAGACTTGGATGAGATCAAAGAAATTAACACTGAAACCGGAACAGTGGAAGAACCAAGTTCCTTCGTATATGAAAATATGCAACCTATTAGAAGGTCTAGTAGAGAATCTCACACACCAGAGAGATACTACGGCTTTCTTATGAATGGAAAGAAGGAGGATCGTGTCTTAGATGATGACACTCCTCTATCCTTCCAACAAGCACTGTAAAGTAAAGACACTGCACTGTTGCTTGGAGCAATGAAATTTGAGATGGATTCCATGTACGAAAACAAAGTTTGGACTTTGTCGGACGTACCTGAGGGGATGAAACCCATCGATTTCAAATGGATTTTTAAGAAAAACCTAAATGTAGATGGGAAAGTGGAGACTTATAAAAGGAAAGGCTAGTTGTGAAAGGATTTCATCTAATTAAATATGTTGATTATGACGAAACTTACTCACCCGTAGCCATGCTTAAATCTATCCGGGTCATGCTAGCTATCACTTTAATATATGATTACGAAATATGGCAAATGGATGTAAATACGGCTTTTCTAAATGGCGATGTAACGACTGCAGGATTCGAACTTCGCCGCCCCGGAAAGTAACACCATGCACTAACCACTGTGCTAAAAGATCTTTTTGTTAACATTTCAAAAGGAATGTTATATATTACCCCGTTAAAGAGCCCAACACCCTTGTTGGCTCATCACCACACACCACCCAGGTGTTGTGTTTGTAACCCGCATCAGTACAACACCGACTGACATCTGCAGCATTACAACACACAATTCTGGCTGGGTATAGGCTCTGATACCCAATGTGACGACCGCGGGATTCAAAATTCACTCCCTTGGAAAGTAACATTATGCACTAACTGTGACGACCGCCCATGACCCCTGCACCGAATCTAGAGATAGAGCGCTGTAAAGTGTACCAGGCGACCATGGACGATTGTCAAGGTAAGATTTAAAACAACAGAATCTATCGTATTACTCACAGCGCATGGACAAAATACAATAGAACATATGTATAGTGAAGCTTTACAGAAAAAAATGACATCATATAAAACTCCATAATAGATGAATACAAGCATCACATAGTCAATACATCCAGCCTCACTACATATCTCTCAGAGAATACAAAACAGCGGAATATCCAGTACATATAAGAAGATAATATGCAACCCTCTAGCTCGTCTTCGATATCAGCATCGTGAGAAGAGAACAGCACCTGTCACCTGCTACCTAGTCTGCCCGTCCCAAAATGGACGAACAGCCCAAGACAATAAGAATTAAAACATAAAGCCTTGAGTCAGACAACAGTCTTAGTGAGCAGTAAATTAACTAACAACATACCAAAAGAGCATAAAGGAAAAGGAATAGGAATACAACCCTCCCACTCCAACCTCATTCTACAGTGATAGCCCCCAGACACACACTAAGCAGAAGCAAACATAGCAGAGCATACAATTTAAAGTAAAGCTATTATCACTCGAGTCAAGGGCGATGTTTTCCAAGTACCAAGGCCTAAATCAGATAAGCGCCCAGAAAATACCGCTCTTGAGTCCGAAATGACGTTACAACCAAACATCCATGACTCTGGCTATCACTGTTATCCTTGCTTCGATATCACCGTTAATTGAATGACCGGCACATTCTTTCAGCCGTCCGTCAAGGGCTAATGAAAACCCCGGTTCTAGACATAACTCCCGCACGTCGTCGCAGCCCGTGCCTAGGACTATCGAATCTGCCCAGAGTACTCGACCATCAACAGTTGGCCGTTGGGACTATCGAATCTGCCCAAACGTACTCTTGCTTAGAGCATGCTAGAACCTTCAACAACGATGCTATCCAAGCCTCCTAGTCATCCTCCTCGACGACTATTCTCATATCCATTCATTATCCTCAACTCGAATCATATCACCGAGTTATCAACATGCTTGGAATGATCCCGTCTGGATTAGACCAAGTCTTCATCATATGATTGCCTCGCTTCATTACATCCTCGCAAAGCCTCATCTCATCATCACATCATCGAATCTATGCATAAGAGCTCCATCATCCCGCTACATATGCCACGAGCAGCTTTCCCAATTCAAGAGCCTTTCCCTTAGCTTTTGAATCGTCTTCGGTCTAAATCTAATCATCAATCATCTAGTTCATAACAATCAATCAAATCAAACATCAATCCAAACAATCAAGCATTCAAAAATGATCTAAGTAGACAATTATAACAATAATGGCATTTTCGTAATTAAAGAGTTGAAAGTCCAATAAGCATGAAAACATGGATTATATCTCTACAAACTTGATGAATGAACTTGCATAGGTTAACATATGATAAAATGGATGTAACATCATCATGAACAATGGATCTATATGGATCTACACATAGGATGAAGAAAATGCATGGAAATCACTATTTTAACACCAAATCGGGCCAACAATCCGATATACTCCTTTGGATCCGTGTGAGAGATAATCACCACTCACCAAATCACCTAAACAAACCCAAATCAACACGCTTCAGATCTGGACAGCGAAGGGTGAAGCTTGATCTATCACAAATCCGCTTCAAATGAAGAAATCTCTCTTGAAAAGATGAAGATCTTCAATCTAAGCTCTTGAATCTTCAATCTTGATCTTCGATTTGGATGGATGGAAGCACAAGATTAGAGTGGAGAAAAGAAGTGAAGAAGTGTAGAAGTCGAGCTCTCAAAATGGCAGCACTTCGTCGCTTCAAAATCCGGATCCCAAAAAGTGAGCCAAACCCTTCTATTTATAGGCAGAAAATGACCTTAACTCGTCCGCCTCCTTAAGTCGTCGCCGACTTAATACCCTCTTCCGACTTACGACTTAACTGCCTCGCCGACCTACGACTTAACCATATGACCGAACTAACGAAGCAGACTCATCATACTGCCGCAAAACCCAAGTCCTAAGTCGGTCAAACCTATAAGTCGGTCCATCCTATGAGTCGCTAATTCGAACTGCCGACCTAGCACTTAACACCCAAACACTTAGGTCGCTCACAACATGTCCTTAGGTCGTTGCCGACCTAACTCTACCCCACGACCTACCCCAGAATACTTAGGTCGCCTAAACCTCCTAAGTCGGTCACGACTCATCACTTAGGTCGGTCACTGTCTTAGGTTGTCTATCCCTTAACTCGGCAACGACTTACAACCTACGACTTAACACTTGCCGAGTTAACTTCAACCTATTGACCTTGCCCAGCTACGACTTATCTCCTTAGGTCGTCGCCGACTCACCCCTTAAGTCCTTAACTCGCCCAGAACCCATAAGTCGGCTACGACTTAAGACTTAACCAAAATTCTTCCCAAAATCTGAAACAACCTAAAATGTTGAAAATTCCAGATTTGAACGAACTTTTCGATCCGTAAAAATACGGGTCGTTACATTCTCTCCCCCTTAGGAATTTCGCCCCCGAAATCCCAAACAAACAAAGCAATCAAAAACTATTCTGCACGCCTACCATCCATAGCAATCAACAAATCATGCATCCAATTCTAGCTTAGCATGCAGAATTCTAAAACTAGAACAAGTTACAATTTCGTTAGATGACACGACACCTTAGGGCCATACCTTGAAGAGTTCAGGATGAGCTGCCTTCATCCTCTCTTCCACCCCCCACGTACAGTCGTTATCATCATCACTCCATTGTATCTTGAGCAACTTAACTACCTTCCTCCTGAGTTGTTTCGTGTCAGTTTCAACAACACGAAGCGGCTTACGAGGTCTTCTATCGACTGGATCAACTTCTAAGTCTTCACAGCTATCAGCAGAAACTACCGTACTCGAGTCGTGCACATACTTCCGTAGATATGATACGTGAAAAACATTGTGCACACCCGACATCTTCTCTGGTAACTCCAATCTGTAAGCGAGCTTTTCAATTCGCTCGATGATCGGGAATGGTCCAACAAATCTCGGAGTCAATTTTCCTTTCTTCCCGAATCGAATAACATTCTTCAGTGGAGAAATCTTCACAAAAACCATATCACCAACGTCGAATTCCAAATCCTTTCGACGCTTATCGGCATAACTCTTCTGACGATCTTGGGCTGCCTTCATTCGTTGCCGAATGATCTCTATGCAATCCGAAGTCTGTCGAATCATCTCTGGCCCAAGCATCAGCTTTTCTCCAGTTTCCAACCAACATGTCGGAGAGTTACACGGTCTTCCATACAATGCCTCATACGGTGCCATACCAATGCTTGACTGGTAACTGTTGTTGTACGCAAACTCCACCAAATGAAGGTGATCTTCCCATGATCCTCCGAAATCCAAAACACAAGCTCTAAGAAGATCTTCCAAAACTCGGTTGACTCTCTCGGTCTGACCATCTGTTTGAGGATGATAAGCTGTACTCAAACACAACTCGGTTCCCAAGACTTCCTGGAAGCTCTTCCAAAATCCACTAGTGAACAATGGGTCTCTATCACTCACTATACTCTTCGGAATACCATGGAAACGAACTATCCACTTAACATACAACTCAGCCAACTTTGATGCAGTCCTAGTCGATCGAACAGGAATGAATCGTGCACTCTTAGTCAGACGATCCACAATGACCCAAATCCCTTCATTTCCCGTTCTGGTTCTAGGCAGTCCATCAATAAAATCCATCGACACTTGTTCCCATTTCCATGTAGGAACTTCTAATGGCTGAAGCAATCCACTTGGCTTCTTCTGTTCAGCTTTAACCAACTGGCAGTTCATACACTTGGAAATAAAATTTCCAACATCCTTCTTCATACCTTCCCAGTAGTAGGTTCTCTTCATATCCCGATACATCTTATTTCCACCTGGATGAATTGTCAACTTCGAGCGATGACTTTCCTTCAGAACTTCACTCCTCAATTCATCTATATCGGGAACAACTAGTCGTCCTTGCTTTCGAAGCCAACCCTCTCGATCGACCTCGAATCCTTTATCCTTTTCTGGATCCAATCCAGATTCCAATTCACGGATAATCTTGACAAGCTTATCATCTTGCTTTTGGCCCTCGCCAATCCTTTCCACAAGAATGGGTCTTATCGATAAGTTTGCCAACATCTCAGGTTCCAATTCACATCTAGGCCTGAAGTCAAATCCAGCTAAATACTCGAGACTCTTCCATTCTGAAAACATGGCTCCCAATCATGCATGTCTTCGACTTAACGCATCTGCCACTGCGTTACCTTTTCCCGGAGTATAAGCTATACTAAAATCATATGATGCTAAAAACTCTAGCCAACGTTGCTGTCGAAGATTCAAATCCTTCTGGGAGAAAAGATACTTCAACGACTTATGATCCGTAAACAACTCGAATCGAACTCCCAACAGATAATGCCTCCACATCTTCAGAGCAAATACAATCGCCGCTAATTCCAAATCATGAGTTGGGTAATTCCTTTCATGCGGCTTCAGTTGTCGACTGGCATACGCAATAACTTTATCCTTCTGCATCAACACTGCTCCAAGTCCAGTACCACATGCGTCGGTGTAAACCACCATCTCATCATTCCCACTAGGAATAGTCAAAACAGGAGCACTCGTCAATCGCTCTTTCAGGATTCCGAAAGCTTGCTCACAATTAGCATCCCAACTGAACACTTGGTTCTTCTTCGTCAATCCTGTTAACGGTGCAGCTATCTTGGAAAAGTCTTTGATAAACCGTCGATAATATCCTGCTAATCCAAGAAAACTTCTCACATCAGATGCATTCTTAGGTCTAACCCAATCCTGGATTGCTGCCACCTTAGCGGGATCAACCGCTATTCCACTTTCAGAAATCACATGACCTAAGAACCTCACTTCACTCTTCCAGAAGTGACACTTCGAAAACTTAGCCTTCAGCTGATGTTTCCGCAAGATTTCCAAAACAATACGCAAGTGCGTCTTGTGCTCCTCTTCCGTTCTGGAATAAATCAGAATATCATCCACGAACACAAGTACGAACTTGTTCAACTGATCTCTGAACACTCTATTCATAAGATCCACAAAATATGCTGGCGCGTTAGTCAATCCAAACGGCATTACCAGCCACTCAAAGAAACCGGATGGTGTCCTAAAAGCCGTCTTCGGTACACTATCCTTAGCCACTCTCAACTGGTGAAATCCCGTTGCCAAATCCATCTGAGAAAACACCTTAGCTTCGTGAAGCTGATCAAACAAGTCATCTATTCTCGGCAATGGATACTTGTTCTTCTTAGTCACCTTATTCAGCTCACGATAATCCACACACAACCTCAACGACCCATCTGCCTTGGTTGCAAACACAACTGGTGCACCCCACTCGGACACACTACGCCGAATGAATCCTTTCTGTAAAAGGTCATCAACTTGCACCCTCAACTCTTGCTGTTCCCTAGGCGCCATCCGCCTAAGAGGCATCACAACAGGTCTGGCTCCTTCAACTAGATCTATACGAAACTCGATCTCTCTATGTGGCGGCAACCCTTTGACTTCGTCAAAGACATCCTCGAATCCATTCGCGATCGGCACTGATGACAGTCCATCTCGTGGAACAACTAGCGAATACATGAAGCTCATGAAGACGCCTTCCTCATGCTTACATCGTATCACAATCTTTCGCCCCTCCACATTCTCGACTGTCACCTCCAGCCTCTCACAATCAACCTTAGCCGCATACTTCCTAAGCCAGTCCATACCCAAGATAATTCCGAACCCCGCAAAGTTCAGAACAAAGCAATCACAAACAAAAGAGCAACCATGACTCGACACAACTAGACCACGGCATAACATACACAAACAAGACGAACCCCCAACTGGATTAGTCACAACCAATGGCCTATCAACAATATCCGGTTCCAAACCTAACCGGCCTACTAGTTCATTACAAACAAATGAATGCGACGCTCCAGTATCAAACAGAACTCTAACTGGAACACCACATAGAAAAAGAGTACCTTGAACCACCACACTCTTTCCCTTCTCTTTAGCAGTAGGAGCTTTCGAAGACGACGGAACAGCTCCTAAAGCATAGGCTTGCACAATCTGCCTGTCCTTCCTTGGTTCTGGACAATTCTTCCTGAAATGCCCCGGCTTGTCACAGTTGTGACACTTCATCGGTGCCTTCGGATTCTTACAATCCTTAGAGAAATGGCCCTTCTGCTGACAATTGTAGCAAGTCACCTCACCTTTCGGCTTCTTCTGGCCATCCTTACCCTTCTGCTGCTGCTGCTTCCTCTTCTGGTTTCCACCCTGCTGTGGTTTAGATTCTCCCTTGGTAACAGCAACAACAGGTCCTTCCTTAGGAAACAGACTCTCATGCCTAAGAGCTTTCTCTACAAGCTTCTCAAATGAATCATCCAAATGATCCACCAACTGTCTCCCAAGATAACTATCCAAGCCAGTCACGAACTTCTCATTCTTCTGGTAAGCAGACTCAATATATGACCGGGCATACTTGGACAAAGCTTCAAACTCAGAAACATACTCAAGAACAGATCTTCCACCCTGCTTGAGCTCTACAAACTTCTTGAACAGAACAGACTTCTGAGCTGTAGAAATGAACTTAGCTTCAAATCTAGCTTGGAATTGCTCCCAAGTAATCTCTTCTTCCGGAGTAGTGATGGTAATAGAGTTCCACCAATCAGAGGCTCTCCCTTGAAGCTGTCTCGATGCCAACTTCCTCTTAGTTGCATCATCAATTCCCAAATCACCAAAGATCCTTCTATAAGCATCTATCCACCTCTGGACTTCAATGGTAGATTCTGTTTCCAAGAAAACCTTCCCTCCAAGAGCAGTATAATCCTTGCACAACTTAGCAAAATCCACTGGTTTCGGAGTTTGGACTTGAACTCCAACATCAACTGCTGCCCCCGGAACTGGTATCCTTCTCATGATCGAAGTCATCATAGCTTCGAACATGGCTGCATAATCAGCAGTCTCTTCAGTAGCACGGCCTTCCCTAGCAGCTGGTCTCCCTCTTCGACTCATTCTCAATATCTATAAAAAGGAATGATTAGAACATCTAGAGAAACAACTGCATAAAGGACTCAAACCCTACTAAGCTACTATATTATATATAGTAATCATCCATCAAAATACAATTACGTCTCTCATACGTAGTTACTTCAGCGAGCGTTGGGTAAAATCGATTAACCAATGCTCTGATACCAAATGTGACGACCGCCCATGACCCCTGCACCGAATCTAGAGATAGAGCGCTGTAAAGTGTACCAGGCGACCATGGACGATTGCCAAGGTAAGATTTAAAACAACAGAATCTATCGTATTACTCACAGCGCATGGACAAAATACAATAGAACATATGTATAGTGAAGCTTTACAGAAAAAAATGACATCATATAAAACTCCATAATAGATGAATACAAGCATCACATAGTCAATACATCCAGCCTCACTACATATCTCTCAGAGAATACAAAACAGCGGAATATCCAGTACATATAAGAAGATAATATGCAACCCTCTAGCTCGTCTTCGATATCAGCATCGTGAGAAGAGAACAGCACCTGTCACCTGCTACCTAGTCTGCCCGTCCCAAAATGGACGAACAGCCCAAGGCAATAAGAATTAAAACATAAAGCCTTGAGTCAGACAACAGTCTTAGTGAGCAGTAAATTAACTAACAACATACCAAAAGAGCATAAAGGAAAAGGAATAGGAATACAACCCTCCCACTCCAACCTCATTCTACAGTGATAGCCCCCAGACACACACTAAGCAGAAGCAAACATAGCAGAGCATACAATTTAAAGTAAAGCTATTATCACTCGAGTCAAGGGCGATGTTTTCCAAGTACCAAGGCCTAAATCAGATAAGCGCCCAGAAAATACCGCTCTTGAGTCCGAAATGACGTTACAACCAAACATCCATGACTCTGGCTATCACTGTTATCCTTGCTTCGATATCACCGTTAATTGAATGACCGGCACATTCTTTCAGCCGTCCGTCAAGGGCTAATGAAAACCCCGGTTCTAGACATAACTCCCGCACGTCGTCGCAGCCCGTGCCTAGGACTATCGAATCTGCCCAGAGTACTCGACCATCAACAGTTGGCCGTTGGGACTATCGAATCTGCCCAAACGTACTCTTGCTTAGAGCATGCTAGAACCTTCAACAACGATGCTATCCAAGCCTCCTAGTCATCCTCCTCGACGACTATTCTCATATCCATTCATTATCCTCAACTCGAATCATCACCGAGTTATCAACATGCTTGGAATGATCCCGTCTGGATTAGACCAAGTCTTCATCATATGATTGCCTCGCTTCATTACATCCTCGCAAAGCCTCATCTCATCATCACATCATCGAATCTATGCATAAGAGCTCCATCATCCCGCTACATATGCCACGAGCAGCTTTCCCAATTCAAGAGCCTTTCCCTTAGCTTTTGAATCGTCTTCGGTCTAAATCTAATCATCAATCATCTAGTTCATAACAATCAATCAAATCAAACATCAATCCAAACAATCAAGCATTCAAAAATGATCTAAGTAGACAATTATAACAATAATGGCATTTTCGTAATTAAAGAGTTGAAAGTCCAATAAGCATGAAAACATGGATTATATCTCTACAAACTTGATGAATGAACTTGCATAGGTTAACATATGATAAAATGGATGTAACATCATCATGAACAATGGATCTATATGGATCTACACATAGGATGAAGAAAATGCATGGAAATCACTATTTTAACACCAAATCGGGCCAACAATCCGATATACTCCTTTGGATCCGTGTGAGAGATAATCACCACTCACCAAATCACCTAAACAAACCCAAATCAACACGCTTCAGATCTGGACAGCGAAGGGTGAAGCTTGATCTATCACAAATCCGCTTCAAATGAAGAAATCTCTCTTGAAAAGATGAAGATCTTCAATCTAAGCTCTTGAATCTTCAATCTTGATCTTCGATTTGGATGGATGGAAGCACAAGATTAGAGTGGAGAAAAGAAGTGAAGAAGTGTAGAAGTCGAGCTCTCAAAATGGCAGCACTTCGTCGCTTCAAAATCCGGATCCCAAAAAGTGAGCCAAACCCTTCTATTTATAGGCAGAAAATGACCTTAACTCGTCCGCCTCCTTAAGTCGTCGCCGACTTAATACCCTCTTCCGACTTACGACTTAACTGCCTCGCCGACCTACGACTTAACCATATGACCGAACTAACGAAGCAGACTCATCATACTGCCGCAAAACCCAAGTCCTAAGTCGGTCAAACCTATAAGTCGGTCCATCCTATGAGTCGCTAATTCGAACTGCCGACCTAGCACTTAACACCCAAACACTTAGGTCGCTCACAACATGTCCTTAGGTCGTTGCCGACCTAACTCTACCCCACGACCTACCCCAGAATACTTAGGTCGCCTAAACCTCCTAAGTCGGTCACGACTCATCACTTAGGTCGGTCACTGTCTTAGGTTGTCTATCCCTTAACTCGGCAACGACTTACAACCTACGACTTAACACTTGCCGAGTTAACTTCAACCTACTGACCTTGCCCAGCTACGACTTATCTCCTTAGGTCGTCGCCGACTCACCCCTTAAGTCCTTAACTCGCCCAGAACCCATAAGTCGGCTACGACTTAAGACTTAACCAAAATTCTTCCCAAAATCTGAAACAACCTAAAATGTTGAAAATTCCAGATTTGAACGAACTTTTCGATCCGTAAAAATACGGGTCGTTACACTAACCATTATACTAAATATCTTTTTGTTAACTTTTCAAAAGGGATGTTACAGGTAATTTAGAAAAACTATTTATATGTCGCAGTCCGAGAGTTTTGTGGTCAGTGGAAGTGAGAGCAAAACTTGCAAGTTGTTGAAATCCATTTATGGACTTAAAAAAGCTTCAAGGAGTTAGAACAAGTGTTTTGATAAAGTAATCAAATAGTTTGGTTTTTATCAGAACATAGAGGAAGCTGCGTATACAGAAAGGAATAAGGCAACGCTATCTTTACTTAGGAAATGCTTTTGAAAGAGTGCTTTCGACTTAAATGTTTTATGACCCTTTTGCTTTGTTGAAGGTAGAACCCAAATGGTTTCGAAGGAGTTAATTTTTAATTTTTTCGAAAGGTGTTCCCACATGTTTTAAATTGAACCCAAATGCTTTCGAAAGGTTTTCATGAATGGTTTCGAAGGGGTGGTTCCTCAATTGTTTCAAAAGGTTTGAAAGGAAAGGTTTTCTAATGTTTTCAAAAGGCAAAGTTTAAATGTTTAAAGATAGGACGTCTAAGCTTTTAATGCTTTCGAAGGAATGGTTTTTCAATGTTTTCGAAGGGAAGATTGAATGGTTTCGAAAGGAATGTTTTGGCCTTTCGGCCTAGATTATAAAGAAGGGTTTACTTGGTTTCGAAAGGGATACTTTCAATGGATTCGAAAGGGGAACTTTCAAAGGTTTAAATGTTTCCATCAACAAAGATTTGAGTAAAGTATATATAACATGGCAAGGTGATTTTAAGTAAAGCACAGAGTATATATTTTCCTTGTTTAAGTTTGGTTTAAAGGTTTTTAATCAATTTGAGATGAAAAGGTTTTCAAGGAGAATTTAAGGGAAGGTTACCCCAAGTAAAATGACTCAGATATTGGAATACCAGATGGGACTGGTATAGGGTCGCACCATATACATTAGCTATTAGCCCCAGCTAATTTAGTCCAAAATTCCAATGTGTAGGGCTTTGACACAGATAAGACTAAAATTATGATTACACATAGAAGGGATTATATATTGGGACCGTTTGGCACATGTCCCTAATAAGTTTCAAAATACACAAAAACCCTAGTAAAAAAAGTTTTTAAATTAGGTCCCTAGAATTAAGTTACTGAATAATGGCATATGCTTATGCAATTATTCGGTGAATAATTGCAGACATATATGCAATTATATCAAAAAATTGCACACATTTCCACAATTATTCACTGAAAAATTGCGGAAAATTCTACAAATATTCGCTAAAAATTTTAATTAATGGGGTTTAAAAATTAATTAATTGATTTAATAAAAGAGTTTAAGGTAAATTAATTGATTTAATAAAAATGTTTTAAAGTTAATTAATTGATTTAGTATATTGAAGTTAATGAACTGATTTAATAAGTTTTAAGAGTTAAATTACTGATTAAATCAAGGTATTTTTTGAGATAATTAACTAATTAAATAAAGATAATGAATTTATTTATTAAAGAGATTATAAATTTGATTAATTATCTTTTGAGATAAGTAATATTGTTTTTAAAACTATAAGAGTATAAATATGATTAATTGTCTTTCAGGATAATTGATGTTGGTTTAAATTTTTAAAAGAAATTTTAATTTGATTTATTTTTTTTGGAAATATTAGTGTGGTTTAAAATTTTATTTAAATTATCCTTCGGGATGATTAACCTTTGATTTAAAATTTATAAAAGTAATTTAGTTGACTTTTATCTTTTAGGATAATAAAACATTGTTTATTATAAACCCAAACCATTTACACTTAGCTTTATTTGAAACAATTCTTTTGAAAAGATCTTGTTTATTAACTATTATCTATGTCCAATGCTTTGATCTCTGTCAATTAGCCCAACGGCAACCAGATTTTCGTCCGTAAGGACTTCATCGATCTCTCTGTACTCGAAGGGTACCTCTTGAAGAACCCTTACTATCTTTTTAAACTGAGCACCTTCAAGTCGCAGAATTGAAGCTGTAAAAGAAAGAAAGTGTTAGACTCGACATCGACTACTATTATCCAGTTAATTAGCAAAGAGACTAGTGCACTTATGTCTGGCTAGCCACCGTCTAGCGAACCCCAGTGGACATCGAAAGAAGAACCATTTGGTCTTGAAATAACTCAACTTGCTCCACGCCCCGACCACGTTCTGATAGTTCCTAATTGCCTCTAAGAAAGTGAAGGAAGGGTTATCCCCACGGCTCATTACATTGAATTAAGTCCCTAGAATTAAGTTACTAAGTAATTGCATACAGTTATGCAATTATTCACTGAATAATTGCAGACATTTATGCAATTATATCCAAAAGTTGCATAAATTTATGCAATTTTTTTGGTGAATAATTGCGGTAATTTCCGCAATTTTTTCAAAAAATTGTAGAAAATTCCACAATTATTCACCAAAAAAATTGCATAAATTTATGCAACTTTTGGATATAATTGCATAAATGTCTGCAATTATTCAGTGAATAATTGCATAACTGTATGCAATTACTTAGTAACTTAATTCTAGGGACCTAATTTACATACTTTTTTTTACTGGGGTTTTTGTGTATTTTGAAACTTATTAGGACTTGAGCTTATTATTCACTTCTATATTTGTATACAGATAGGTTATTGGCTAGCCCACAAAACCATTAGGATCAGGTGACCTTGGGAGATGTTAAGTTAGGGACAGACCGTCCAAAAGAGGAGTATTTAACAGATAGTTAAGGACAGACTGTTCAGAAGAGAAGTGTCTAACATGTGTTAGATTATTTTGATTATATTGTCTGGTAGGCCCGAGTCAGCCAAAGGTTAGTAGTTAGCCAAACAAAACTATAGTGTTCGGACAGATAGTTCATTTATTACCTGATATTGCTTTACAGTTTTAACCAGTTTTGGTTACAGGAAATGATTTGCAAAAGATATGTTTTAAAAGGATATTAGTGAGGGGAAACTCGTTCCGCTAAGCGGCGTGGTCTCACTTAATATCAAATACCGAGATATATAGTATTATTCACACCAGGCTTTATGTCTGACTCGAAGTTTATGTTTTTCCCCTTAAGCTCTCGAGTGCTCAAGATTGATTTGAGTAGGATGAGGGTTGAAGTTTACAGGTTTTTAGTAGGTTGGCGAATATAGCATCCGAAGACGAGCAGGTGGCTGACGAATAGCTATTTAGAAGTTGTTGTTTTATTTTGTTTGATTCCGCTGTGTTGTATTTAAGACGGTTATGTCTATATAGTACTCTGGTCAACCAAAGGGGCATCATCATATGTCTCCCTTGGCGTATTATGTAATAATTATATTTAATCCTTACCTGGGAAATAATTATGGGATTATGTAATAGAATATGAAACATGTTTTGTGAAATGTAATCGGAAAAGTTGTTTTGTGAAATCTGTGATTTTGTTTCATATTCATGTGCTTCTAATATTATGGATACTATTAACATTACCGTATTTAGTCATCGTAAGTTAATATTATGGATGACTGCAGCATCTGTAGCGTTTAGCTTCGGGCCTCCAAATAGGGGATGTTACAACTTGGTATCAGAGCGTAGGTTTGTGAAAAACTTTAACTAAAAATGATTTTTGAAAACATAATCCTAAGAAATTAGAGTAAGATCGGGGTATGAGATAACGTTATAGTAGCGTACTTGTATTTGCTATATATAAGTATATGCTATATCTTTAGTCTCCTATCTCTATAAGGCTATTCTTCTGTATCTCACGAGGCTTAAATACAGATATGGATGATAGAAGTGGAAGAGTGAATCTTGGAGGAAGCACCACCATAAATGGAAATGCCAGACCGAATACTAGAAGAAACTAAGGTCAGGCACAAGTAGGGAATGTTGGTGCTGGAGTCCCACATGTGGATATGGGAGCTATGTATTAGTTTTTCATGACTATGATGCAAGTTGGAATTGTTGTTGGAGTGGTTGGAGGAAATGCTGGAGTAGGAGTTCAGGAAGCTCCGGTGGTCAACAATTATGCTATCTTGAGCTGAGATTATGCTAGGCTTGGAGGGGAGCCATTTATTAGAATCGAGGATGCTATTGAGGTTGAGAACTGGTTGCTGCATTGTGAGAGAATCTTTGCAGACTTAGGGCTCAATGATGAACAGAAGATGAGGCTTGATTCGAGACAGCTTCTGGGAGCAGCTTTATTTTGGTGGAATAGTGTGACAGCTGGAGTGAATGAAGAGGAAATGACATGGGCGAAGTTTCGAAGAAGGTTCCAGGAGAGGTTCATGTCTATGATGGCATGGTCTGCTTTGCTCAGAAAGTTTGCTGAGTTAGAGCTGGGGGAGATGTCTGTGTTGGAATATGTTAGAAGGTTCGAGGAGTTGTCAAGGTATGGGTATGCTACTGTAGATACCGTGTTGAAGAGAAATGAGAAGTTCGTAGGAGGGCTAAAGCCTGAGTTGGCAAGAGCTACACTTCCTCATATTAGGGATCCTGTGACGTTGTAGTAGAGATGGTGTTAAGGCATGAGAAGATTTTTGCTTCTTTGGAGAAAATAAGACAAGGGAAGTCCAGGTGGGGCAGAGTCAGAAAAGGAAGTTTTTTCATAAGAAGGGTGCTCAGAAAGGTGGAGCCATGAAGAAGGGAAACTCTGAGGTTGTTTGCTTTAAGTGCGATAAGAAGGGGCATTTCGCTAATGAATGTCGTACTGGAAAGGCAAAGGAAGTGACCAGGAAGAAGAATATCAGATGCTTCAACTGCGATCAGATTGGTCATTATAAGAATCAATGCAAAGAGCCTGCCAAGGATGGAAGGGGCAAGGTATTTGCATTGGAGCCTGCTACATCAGGACCAACAGTGCAAGAGAAAGGGAAGGCAGTGTTGAAAGGTACGCTTAAGATCCATGGTAAGTCTGTTAGCATTCTGTTTGATACTGGTGCATCGCATTCTTTTATATCACATTGTTTGGTAGATAAGCTTAACCTAGAACCCACATACTTAGTTACTTTCTTAAGGGTTGCAAATCCGATAGGAGGGTATGCGACACTTGGGATGAAGTGTGACCACTTAGAGCTTGATTAGTTAGGTCATACCTTTGTTTACAGTTTTCAAGTGTTTGACTTTGTAGGGTTCAAAATTATTTTGGGTATGGACTGGTTAAGTAAGTACGATGCTAGGATATTTTTGCCACGATAGGATATTATTGTTTAAACACCCTAACTATAGTGATCGGATTGTATATACCGTAGAAAGCCCTAGTTGTAAGGTGAATGCGTTGTTGGGTGTTGTGGTGGTATAGGATGAGTTGAGTCGAGTTTTCATGGTTAGAGAATTCGCGGATGTTTTTGAGCCTGTAGTAGGATTGCCACCGAAACGAGCCATTGAGTTTTGATAGATTTGGTGCCTGGAGCAGAACCAGTGAGTAGGCCGCCAAGTAGGATGACACCTACCGAGATGAGAGAGTTGAAGGTGTAGTTGGTGGATTTGAAAAGCAAGAATTTTATCGGACCAAGTAGTTCACCATGGGGAGCAGCCGCAGTGTTTGCTAAGAAGCCGGACGGATCGTTGAGGTTATGTATCGATTATTGTAAGTTGAATGAGAAGATGATAAAAAATCGATATCCATTTCCGAGAATTGACGATTTGTTCGACCAGTTGAGTAGAGCCAAAGTATTTTCTCAGTTGGATTTGGCTACAGGTTTCCATCAGCTCAGAGTAGCAGAGGATAGTATTCCTTTGACGGTGTTTAGAACTAGATATGGATCGTACGAGTGGTTAGTTATGCCGTTCGGACTAACTAATGCGCCGACATTCTTTGTGGATTTGATGAACCGAATTTTCCGGGAGCACTTGGATAGGTTCGTATTGGTGTTTATAGATGATATTTTGATATACTCTAAGGATGAAAGGGAGCATGAAGTTCATCTTAGAATTGTGCTTGAGATGTTGATGCAGAATCAGCTAAAGGCGAAGTTTTTGAAGTGTCGTTTCTGGAAGAAGGAAGTGAAGTTTCTTGGTCATGTAGTCTCAGAGAAAGGGTTGTCTGTAGATTCGACTAAGATTAAAGCGGTGAATAATTGGAAGAGACCCGAGACAGTGACTGAGGTAAAGAGTTTTCTAGGATTGGCTGGATATTATAGGAGGTTCATTAAGGATTTTTCGTGGATAGCAGCACCGATGACCAAGCTAACGTGAAAAAATGTGAAGTTTGTTTATACCGATAAGTGTGAGGAAGCATTCCAGAGTTTGAAACACTTATTGACCCATGCACATGTGTTGGTTGTTCCGGAGGGGAATCAGGATTTGGTAGTTTATACAGATGCGTGTAGAACTGGATTAGGAGCTGTGTTAATGTAGAGAGGTAAAATGATTGTCTATGCTTCTATACAGCTTAGACCGCATGAAGTTAGATATCCAACGCATGATTTGGAGTTGGCTGTAGTGATTTTTTCTTTAAAGGTGTGGAGACATTATCTTTTGGGAGAAAGATTTGAGTTGTATATGGATCATAAGTCGTTGAAGTATTTGTTCTCTCAAAAGGAGCTGAACATGAGACAACAGAGGTGGTTGGAATTATTGCTTCTTATGATTTTGGAATTGAGTACACACCAGGGAAAGATAATAAGGTGGCAGATGCACTTAGCAGGAAGCATTAGAATGCAGTGTTGGCGATGATTGCTGAGTGAAAGGATTTGGAAGCATTGTCGGCTTGTAGAGTTCAGTAGAGATCTGAGGTTGGGTCTAGTGGAGGAAGTATTGTGTTGTCTTGTTTAGAAGTTCGACCGGTGATGATCGAAAGGATTGCTTCTAAACAGGAAGAGGATCCAGTATTAGTTGAATGGATTGGGAAGTTAAGAGATGGAACGGAGAGTGACAACTTGAAGGATTTTAGTCTTGACCAGAATGGGTGGTTGAGAAAGAAAGGTAGGTTATGTGTTCTGAATGTGGGAGACATAAGGAAGGAAGTTTTGGAGGAATGTCATCGTTCAAAGTTCACTATTCATCCAGGAGGAACTAAGGTGTAGCAGGACATAAAGCGGAGTTTCTTCTGGGAAGGAATGAAGGAGGATGTAGGCTTATAGGTGAAACAGTGTTTAAACTGTCAATGGGTAAAAGCTGAACATCAGAAGCCAAGTGGGTAGCTACAGCCATTAGATATTCTGGTATGGAAGTGGGATTCTATTTCTATGGATTTTATAGACGGGTTTTCAAGATCTAGTAGAGGAAATGAAAGTATATGGGCCATGGTGGATAGATTGACCAAGAGTGCCCATTTCATTCTAGTTAAGTCAACTAGGACCGAACCTGTTTTGGCTAAGTTATTTATGAAGAATGTAGTTAGACTTCATGGAATTCCTAGTAGAATAGTAAGTGATAGAGATTCCTTGTTTACTAGTGAGTTCTGGAAGAGTCTATAGGAAATTTTAGGAACCAAGCTCAAGATGAGTACCGCTTACCATCCACAGACCGATGGGCAAACAGAAAGAGTTAATAAAGTCTTGGAGGATTTGTTAAGAGCTTGTGTGTTAGATTATGGGGGCTCATGGGAAGACCATCTACACTTATTCGAGTTTTTGTATAACAACAGTTTTCAGACTAGTATAGGGATGACACCGTTTAAAGCTTTTTATGGAAGGCCATGTAAATCTCTCGTTTGTTGGTTAGAGACTGGGGATAGGTTGGTTCTTGGTCCAGATTTAGTTAGAGAAGCTGTAGAGAAGATTGACTTGATTCGAGCTAGGATGAAGGAAGCTCGGTCTAGGCAGAAGAGTTATGCAGATAGAAGACGGAAAGACTTAGAGTTCTCTGTTGGCGATCGTGTTTATATTAAGGTATCACCGATGAAGGGTGTGATTAGATTCGTGAAATCAGGGAAGTTGGCACCGAGATTCGTAGGACCATTTCCTATTGTAGAGAGGATAAGGAAACTCGCATATAGAGTATAGTTACCGAATAGTCTGGTAGGAGTCCACGATGTTTTCCATGTTTCTCATCTAAGGAAGTGTGTTAGAAACCGGAGACTACTATTGCACCGACAGTGTTAGAGGATTTAGTAGTAGAACCAGACTTGACTATGGTTAGAAAGCCAGTTCGTATAGTCGCGAGATATGAGAAAAAGGCTAAGGAATAAGATAGTCAGATTAGTTAAAGTCCAGTGGACCGACGATGAGAGAGACTGTACTTGGGAAACTGAGTGTAGGATTAGAGATGCTTATCCTAATTTGTTTGATGATATGTTTTACCTTTTTGATCGATTGATTTGTTGTGTACCTTATCGTAATTTCGAGGTCGAAATTCTTTAAAGTGGGGAGATTGTAACACCACATATTTTTATTAGCGTTATTAAGAACATTTAATTAGGTAAATTAAATGAAATAATGTAAAATGGTTAATGGGCTGAGATTTGTGATTAGTAAGGGTAGCCATGCCATATACAAATGAACTAAAGAATTAAAATGTTAAGGCAAATAGATAAGGGGAAAAGTTGGAATAAGAGTATTCTAATACCCTAAACCCTTAACTCCATCATTCTCACGTTCATTCTAAATTCACAAAAAAAATACAAGCTAGAGGCCGGCCACCATTAGGAAAAGCAAAGAGAAGATTTCAACTGGAAAAGCTTAAGAAACTTAATCAAGATCAAATCTCAAATCCTTAATCTCAAAGCTAAGGTAAACTATGACTATATTTCATTTTTCCAAAAAAATTCGGTTCTAAGATGAATTCGAAGTATTTTGCATGACTATGCCATGTTTTTGAATGATTAAATGTTTATATAAACTTGTTGATGATTTATGCTTGTTCATATAGATTTTATGATATGTTTTAATGTGAAAAACCATATTTAATGACATCCAAATGCCTTGCGATTTTAGATATAGATTAGAAATGATAATTTAGAGATGGGTTTCAATTTTCATATTTTTTTGAATTAATGTGGATTTTATATTAATTTTCTAGTAAGGAAAATGATTATTTGGGTTTAAATTTATTTACGGTTAAATAATATAAGTTTTGGGTCTGAAATTAATATATGTTAGTAAACATATTAAAAATGATTTTCTGGAATTTTTGTAGAATTTTCCTAAGTGTTTTGATGAATATATAAAAGTATTTAAGGTGTGGGACTTAAATGTTTTATACATTTATAAAAGGAGAAGGGGTATTTTGTAAATAAATTAAATTGTTATTTATGAAATATTGGCAGCACTTTTAGAAAAGAAAAGTTGCAACCAATAATATTTTGACAAACAATGCAGGTTAGTTGAAAAGAAATTCTTTTTAAAGTAAAATCAGTTTTTACATGCTTTTAGCAAGTTTCGCCACTTTCGGCACAGGGGTTCCGACCAAGTACTGTCGCCTCCATGCCATCGAAACCAATGCACATGGTATCAATAACTTGGTACAGAGTGGATTAGACTAAGGCGGAAGGCACTAGGTCAAGACCAAAGGTTCCGAATGGGTCGAAGCGTGTCTTGCTTTTAAATGAAAACGCACTTGCTTTGCTTTCGAAGGATATGCTTTCGACTTGGTTGGCTTATGACTGGGTCTTGCGCCTTTTGTTTTAAGTAAATGCTTTCGAATGGGGCCGAAACCCTTGGCTTCCACCTTTCTACCATTCGACGCAAATGGTTTCGAAAGGTATACTTTGCTTTTAAAACTTAGCCGCTTCTCCAATGCTTTTGGAAGGTTGGTTTCGACACCATCACTTCTTTACTAAGGAAATGCTTTCGAAAGAGTGCTTTCGACTTAAATGTTTTATGACCCTTTTTCTCTGTTGAAGGTAGAACCCAAATGGTTTTGAAGGAGTTAATTTTCAATGGTTTCGAAAGGTGTTCCCACATGTTTTAAATTGAACCCAAATGCTTTCGAAAGGTTTTTAAGAATGGTTTCAAAGGGGTGGTTCCTCAATGGTTTCGAAAGGTTTGAAAGGAAAAGTTTTCCAATGTTTATGAAAGGAAAAGTTTAAATGTTTAAAGATAGGATGTCTAAGGTTTTAATGCTTTCGAAGGAATGGTTTTTCAATGTTTTCGAAAGGAAGATTGAATGGTTTCGAAAGGAATGTTTTGGCCTTTCGGCCTAGGTTATAAAGAAGGTTTACTTGGTTTCGAAAGGGGTACTTTCAAAGGTTTAAATGTTTTCATCAACAAAGATTTGAGTAAAGTATATATAACATGGCAAGGTGATTTTGAGTAAAGCATAGAGTATATATCCTTATTTAAGTTTGGTTTAAAGGTTTTTAATCAATTTGAGATGAAAAGGTTTTCAAGGAAAATATAAGGGAAGGTTACCTAAGTAAAATGACTCAGATATTGGAATACCAGATGGGACTGATATATGGTCGCACCCTATACATTAGCTATTAGCTCCAGCTAATTTATTCCAAAATTCCAGTGTGTAGGGCTTTGTCACAGGTAAGACTAAAATTATGATTACACACAGAAGGGAATATATATTTGTATACAGATAGGTTATTGGTGAGCCCGCAAAACCATTAGGATCAGGTGACCCTGGGAGATGTTAAGTTAGGGGCAGACCGTCCAGAAGAGGAGTATTTAATAGATAGTTTAAGGACAGACCGTCTTGAAGAGAAGTGTCTAAAAGGTGTTAGATTATTTTGATTATATTGTCTGGTAGGCCCGAGTCAGCCAAAGGTTAGTAGTTAGCCAAACAAAACTATAGTGTTCGGACAGATAGTTCATTTGTTACCTGATATGTATGTTTACATGATTTTGCTTTACAGTTTTAACCAGTTTTGGTTGCAGGAAATGATTTGCAAAAGATATGTTTTAAAAGGATATCAGTGAGGGAAAAACTGTTCCGCTTAGCGGCGTGGTCTCACTTAGTATCAAATAACCGAGATGTATAGTATCATTCATACCAGGCTTTATGTCTGATCGAAGTTTATGTTTTTCCCCTTAAACTCCCGGGTGCTCAAAATTGATTTGAGTAGGCTGAGGGATGAGGTTTACAGGTTTTTAGTAGGTTGGCGATTAATGCTTCCGAAGATGAGCAGGTGGCTAATGGATAGCTATTTAGGAGTTGTTGTTTTATTCTGTTGTGTTGTATTTAAGACAGTTATGTCTATATGGTACTCTGGTTAACCAAAGGGGCATCATCATATGTCGCTCTTGGCGTATTATGTAATAATTATATTTAATCCTTACCTGGGAAACGATTATGGGGTCATGTAATAGAATATGAAACATGTATTGTGAAATGTAATCAGAACAGTTGTTTTGTGAAATCTATGATTTTGTTTCATATTCATGTGCTTCTGATATTATGGATACCATTAACATTACCGTATTTGGTCACCGGAAGTTAATACTATGGATGACTGCAGCATCTATAATGCTTAGCTTTGGGCCTCCAAACAGGAGATGTTACAGTAGACACTAACGACAACATAGCAGATCCATTTGCTAAAGGCCTGGCTCTTTCGGCTCTCGGGAAGCTGATTGAAGGGATGGGATTGAGATTCCATAATTGGCCCCAAGTGCAAGTGGGAGATTGATAGAGTTGGGGGTAACTCCTAGGGGTAATTCTATAATTTATTGTAAATTAATTAGCTCTGTAATCAATTCTCATTCATAATAAAGATGTTTTTCTTTCTTTTATATATTTTTTATAATGTATTATAAATAATTAAATGATTAATTAAAATATTTTAATAGAAAATCCATAAATGTTGTGTATGTGATAATAATTATAAATAGTTGCAACCATGAGTATTGTATCACAATATTATAAAACATGTCATTTTAAATGATCCTAGTCAAGATACATCGAGACTTGATATCGATGTGTCCGTTGAGATTAGAATGCTCTCCAGATGTCCGGCTGTGTATTACTCATGACTGCTGGAGCACCTAGAGGTTATGTACCGATAGTTATTGGATAACTATGTAACGATTCACTCGAATGGTTTTTTGTTGGTTAATATAACCAAGGTCAAACAGAAAATATTGATATGACTAACTTACACGGTTTTCTCGACATGAGAATACTGTCAATCTTCAATATTAAAGCTCTACTTTAATTATAGTTAAATCATGGCTTAGCGTCCATCGAGTGACTATAGTTGGGTCGAGTGGAAGTATTGGAAGCAAGGCACTATTCAAAAGAGGATTCGTCTCCTTAGTTATATGGGGTTAGTATCGTGGTCAACTCAAGTCAACCAAAAGTCAAAATTTCTGGCCATAGTAGTACGGTTAATAATAATTGTCATTATTGAACCAAGGACTTTGTATTTGAACTATAAAGTTGAATATGGATGATGTTGGAACTTTGACCTTTACCAAATTCAATAAGTCCAAAGCGATATAGTTTTGACAAAGAGAATTGGTGTGAATAAATGTCACAACCGGGTAATGCTTAATCAAAGTAAAATTGGATTTGATCAAAACTAAGTAAGTGATAAATTTGGACAAAATGTCATACCACTTTCTAAGTGACGTATGAACGTTAACATTCGAATAGTTCGATATTAATCGCTAATCAAATTTATACCTGACGAGTCACACAACCGAAATGATGATTTCTCTTTAGACCAAAGGATTTAATTAGTTTATAATTGTTATAAATTAATTAAAATAATTAATATTAATGAAATATTGATTATAAAAATTCTGAATATGATTTGAGGAATAAATATTATTGTATATATTTATAATAGTTATAAATATATCGACCGATATGCGATATCGACAAGCAATTAAATCAGATTTAGTTAGTAATATTTATCTGGACCTAAATGGCCTATTAGCCCATGATATTATGGTGATATTTCGGTAGCAATAGGGATGTAGGAGACGGCTAAAAATGGGCTAGGGCTATTTTAGATGGATGGTTCAGATTCAGGGATAATGGGTAAGAGATATGATCCACCTCTCTTTTTATTCCTTCCACTATAAAAGGACTCCTAACCCTAATGCCAAAGGGACTTTTTTGGCTACCATTTCCCATCATTGCTATATAAAATTATCTACATAGGAGCTCCAACAAATTCATCTCAAATCAATTTCAAAGCAATAACTATTTGAAAGTCAACGGTCTACAATTCAAGGATTAGAAGTTTGCTGAATCGAGAAGAGTTTCGAGGAGGGAGATTCATCATTACAAGGTGTGCTTCAAGGTATTGGTTGTGGTATGTGTTTACTATAACATATGACTTATGATTACTATATAATATTCTATTGCTTGTTTGTATATCATTATTAGATTGTTAGTTAGGTGAGATTCTTATAAGTATCAATGTTATCACATATTAAGATTGGTTATATGTATGTATAGTATTAAAAAACCACATTTTATAGATCTGATGTATACGCAACCGAATAAATTTATTTTAATTATTATTCTTTTATTAATATATATTAATATGTCATATAGCATAATTCTTTTTTGACACGAAGATTGATGATCGGAGAACCATACAGGCATACTGAATAGATATAAATATATATATAATTGGCCAACAAGGTTTAGCCGATAGTCTAACAATTTTTAAGGTGGACCGTCCACCCATGGCACAGTGAAGCATAGGTGTCGGGCATACATGCCACAACAACTAAAGATTAAACATACAGGCACCCAAACAAATTAAACATTACAAGCATAGGTGCACAAATACAACAATTTCAAAAGGGAAGAATCTACATCCCAACTTAGACATATCGCAGAGGTAGATGTAAGTTACCTTAATTTCCCACTGAAACCAAGGGAAGCCAGCTAATTCCGAAAGAAGAAGATTTCCAGGCCTATGATGCCTGAAGTTACAACCAATAAAATTACATGCATAACAAATTTCAGCAAAGATTAAAATGACACATGGTAAACCAAAAAAACCACAATGATCTAGTAGAGAGATCAGCGGAAATTGAAATGCTCGGAAAAACCCCAAGAGACATCAACCAAATTTCCCATGAGGCAGAACAAGCTCCACCAAGATAGGCTCACATCGGCTGCACCAAACAATCCAATGGAGCGAGATGATGGAGCTAAAAAGAGGTGGGGCGTCAGCATCTAGAGGCTCACAACAATAAAACAATGCTAATCAACTACTAGCGGAATAGGTTCTGACCAAAAGAGCATCCCATGAACATACCAACAAAATACACAAACCAATAACCAAGCAAAAATTTATGAAAGGCAGATATCTGGAAGAAATAAAACCAAACACCCCCATGCACATATAGCACTGTCGAGAAGCCTCGTGCAAACTGGCGAAGACAATATGCCAAAGACGAATATTTTCACAACAAACACAATAACATTGCAACGAAAGCTCAGATACCAAATTTGGATACAAATATATCACAACACTAGAGACAGAAACAATTACAGGACCAAAACCAGAAGCACCGCAAGCAAAGGAGCCCAATGGCATGAGAACCAATAACCATGCAACTAGTAAGTGCCAAAAGATAAGGCAAACAAAAAGCAACCTGCTAATTCAGCCAAACAAGACAACCAACCGGAGCCTATAAACCTCCATTGCACTGCAATCGCCTAGGGCAGCATGGTGGTGAGAGAACGGCAAGGCAAGTACTGACTATAGCTCGAAAAGCATGCCCCAGAAATGAAAAAAGATACCAAATGCCAACACACAACAATCAGAGATAATGCCTAGCAAGAGGACAACCCGAACTCAAATGGAAGGCGCGACGACCGGAACACAAAACACCACTTCCGTTGCTCATACGCAAACACCAAGGGCACAGTGAAAGGATAAAAATAGTGGGTGGTTTGTCGAGTAGACGAAGCAAAGACTCTAAAATCTAGCAGCTGACTAGGATAATGTGGTAGATTTGGCATCAGAAGGTAGATCTGAAAGGGAAATAAACGAAAGATGGGGTATTGTGTGAGGCAAGGGTAGCAAGTAATAGCAATAGGGAAAGCTAGGGATGCGTGGGGAGGAGTGAATGAAGATTAAACAAAGAAAAGGGCGAATCGAGGAAGAAGAAAATAGAGGGGCGGAGGGGGGGGAACCTTAGTCCCCATTGATAAAAACTTGACTACCCCCGCATCCAAATACTATATCCAAATATCAACATATAGCATAAATTAAATGACTTATATTTAATATGTCATCATATCATGTTAATAATTGATCTTATATTTTTTATATGCATATTTACCTTAATTATAATTTTAGGTAACAACAAAGTATTTTTAATTATTATTTACTATTATTTAATATTATTTCAATCAAAATACAAGTTGAATAATTCATACAAAATAATATATGTTTTGAAAATTATATTTTAAATTTTTAAAATTATTTCATCATCATATTATCTCTCGTCCATAATCCCAAAATTTAAAATTTAAAATATTTATTTAGAGGAACTATTTATATGTGCGATCGATAATAAATAATTGATAAAAAATAATTTTTGACTCGGAAAATTGTGAAAAATTTTCCTTGATCTTAAAATATCATGTTTGAATTTATAATAATTTGTAAAATATATTACGAAAATATTTTTAACATTATTTTAATACTTTTTGGCTAATTAATATATATATATATAGTTTAATAATATAAAATTGTAGTTAAATATTTCACGTGATGTGTATTCAATCTGGAATGCAATAAAAGAATTATTTTTATTTAGTTTTGATAATTGATATAACTATTTATATATATATATATATATGTCTCTATATATAATTATGTTTATAATATCTAAAGTATTTATAAATATGTGTATTTAAATATATATATATATATATATATATATATGTCTCTATATATAATTATGTTTATAATATCTAAAGTATTTATAAATATGTGTATTTAAATATATATATATACATATATATATATATATAATTTTGTTACTGTAAAAGATAAACGAATATTATATTTTATAAAACTTTATATATTATGCATGTATGTTTATATATATGTTTATATATATAGTCATTTACTTAATTAATATCTAATTCAATATATATATATATATATAATTTTACATATGTGCAATACATATATTTTTCATATATATATATATAAGTATATATCTATAGTATTTTAATATGTATTTAAATAACAAGTTTATATACATATATATATTTGGACAACATATCATACAAGATAAGCTAACATGTCTGTTGCGATGCAAATCTCAACATCTATATACGTGCATGTTATACCTTGCGTGGATTATTATGTTACATATGCACATACATACGTATATGTATATGATACATATGTGTACCATTATATTTAATAGAATATAAATTAATAATATTACATCTATTACTTATAAATTTAAATGAAATAAGAGAATTTATTTAAAATAAATTTAGAAAAGTTATAAATAAATTAGACTTCATAGGCCCAATATAGATCTAACAAGGGAATTTTTTTTGAAATTCACTCGTATCAATCTTTGTGGGCTAGCCCGGTTCCAACACTCACCATGTGCCACCAAGTGGCACCTAACACTTCAACAAGCGAATCAAGTTCGAGCAATGCTCAAACTTTGTAACAGGTAAGGACTTAGTGAACATGTATGCTACATTCTCCTCGGTGTGAATCTTCTGCAGATGCACATACTTTTCTTCTTTCATAGAGACAAGAAAAGACTCTCTTACCTCTATGTTCTTTGTTCTCAAACTGAACGCCGGATTCTCAACCAGATATATTGTGCTTTGACTGTCGCAATTTACTATTATACTATCAGGAACAAAACCTAAATCACACAACAACCGCTTCAAGTAAAGTGCATTCTTAGCTGCTTCAGCGGCAGCTATAAATTCTACTTTTGTAGTAGACAAGGCGAATATAGTATACAGCCTTGCTCTCCAACTAATATCCGTCTTTCCAAGTGCAAAGACGTAACTTGAGGTTGACTTCCTTCGATCTCTATCTCTGGCATAATCAGAATCACAAAATCCGACCAAGCTGAAATCTTTCTTCCTGCTGTCAAAAACAAGCCTATAGCACGTTGTTCCTCTAAGATACCTCAAAATGTACTTCACTACTTCCCAATGTGGTTTCCCTAGATTAGCCATATAGCGACTAACCAAACCAACCATTTGTTCAATATCTAGTCTCGTGCAGACCATATCATACACTAAGCTTTCAACCACACCAGCATAAGGTATCTTCTCCATATAAGCCTTGTCTTTTTCCGAGATTGGAGAGCCATTCTCTGAATGTTGAATGTGCAACGCATGGGAGTACTAATGCCTTCGCCCACTCCATGCTGAACCAAGTACGCACTTTTTTGAATATATTCTTTCTATACCAATCTCAACCCCTTCAGCTTTCCCTCTCTAGATTTCCACCCTTAAAATCTTCTTTGCTTCTCTAAGGTCTTTCATCTCGAATTCTGCTATTAGCTTCAATTTCAACTTGTCAATTTTAGCTTTATCCTTTAAAGCAATTAGCATATTGTCCACATACAAGAGCAAATATATATAGTTACCATCATTCATATGCTTAAAATAAACACAGGCAACTTTATCGCTTGTATCAAAACCAAGTCAAGCATAAAAGAGTCAAACCTCGTACCATTGCCTAGACGACTGCTTTAAACCATATAAAGACTATTCAGTTTTCAAACTCATTCCTTCTTTTCATCCTCTACAAACCCTTCTAGTTGCTTCATATAGGTGGTCTTCTCTAAGTCTCTGTTCAAAAAGGTTGTCTTTACATCTAGTTGTTCCAACTCCATGTCGTGAGTTGCAACAATAGCTAGCAATATCCTGATAGAAGTATGTCTAACAACCGGAGCAAACACCTTACCATACTCCATCTCCTTCCTCTATGAAAACCCCTTTGCAACAAGTCTAGCTTTGTACCTTCCATCATTCTTCACCTTATATACCCACTTGCGTCATATGGTTCGGTTTTCGTGAGAGTGTGGTACCAATTCCCAAGTCTAATCCTTCTTCAATGAATCCATCCCTCATCCATAGCATGCATCCGAGTTGGCACTCGATCTCATGGCTTCTTCAAGGTCAAAAGGCTCATCTTACACTATATGCAGTGCGTAGTCAAACTGGCCATCAAGGCTAAGATTTGCATAGTTCCAGCCTCCATGCCTATTTGGTGGCCTTTTAACTCTAGAGCTAGCCCGAATAGGTGTAAATTCGCCTAAGATTCTATCAACTCCACCCTGAGTTGAATCATCTCCAGCTTCATGACCATCGCCATTATTGCTAAAGGAATTATGTGGATCTTTATGTGATGTGTCAACGACTGCAATTACTCTATCTTCTTTTGAAGCTCTGACTTTACTACTAGGCTTATAAGTGGGAATTGTTTCCATCTCCTTATTCCTTTCAGCTTCTGAATCTACTGAACTAGGTTGGATTCTCCTTTAGTTTGAATATAGCAGACCCATCAATGCGACATGTCTCGAGTGCACCACTTTTATATCAACAGGGTTCCAAATGTGAAACCTTTTGATGCCTTCTGTATAGCCCAAAAATATTCCTTGATAGGCTCTTGTCATTTCCTTTCCATCTTTCCTCTGGAATCTTCTCATCAATGGCTAAGCACAGAATTCGATTAATAATACACATTGCAATAGATAAAGCTTCAGCCAAAAAGCCTCTAGGTGAACCGTCGTCAATCCCAAACAGTGTGCTTTCTCCAGTAGAGTCATATTCATCCTTTTAGCGACTCCGTCCGATTGTAGATCTCCGGATGTAGTGAAGTGTCTCTGAATTCCATGTTGCTTACAAAAATTTATGAACTCCTTAGAAACAAACTCACCACAATATCGAATCTCAACACCTTCAACTTCCTTCCGACTTCATTCTCTACTAGTGCCTTCCAAGTTTTAAACTTCTCAAATGACTCCGACTTGGCTTTCATCATGAACACTTAAACCTTTCGAGAGTAGTCATCTATAAAAGTGATAAGATACTTAGCTCCCCCAATATAAGCTATAACTACTAGTCCCCAAACATATGTATGGACATGTTCTAGTACTCCTTTGGACTCATGTCTACCAACATTAAAAGAAACCTCCGTCTACTTCCCCAGTACACAATCTTAGAAAAATTCCAAACAGTTGAAGCTTTCACTCTTGATCATCGTCTTTCTACGAAGCAGCTCCAAGCTCTTGTCTGTAACATGACCCAATCTGAGATGTCAAAGTCTGGTGGCACCCAAAGCTCATGAACTATCAACTCTAACACACGACTCTCCAAGAACTGTAGGTCCTTTCAGCAAATAAAGATTTTAGACCACAACTCCTTTAATCAATATAAGAGCACTAGTGTGTGACTATCTGCACCTATTGGGCCTGAATTTTCTCTAAATCAAAAACCCAAGTCCATCAAAGTACGGATCGTTGGTTTTGTTATTATAACATCCCCTACCTTGAGGCCCGAAGCTAAGTGCTACAAATGCTGCAATCATCCATATTATTAACTTTCGGTGACAAAATACGGTAATGTTATTGGTATCCATAATATCAGAAGTGCATGAATATGAAATAAAATCAATACAGATTTCAAAACTACTTCTCTGATTACATTTCGAATCAATATTTCACATTCAGCTGCATAATCCCAAAATGATTCCCAGGTTTCGGTCAAATATAATTATTACAAATTATGCCAAGAGCGACATATGAAGATGCCTCCTTGGATGATTAGAGTACTAAATAGATATATCAGTCATAATACATCACACTGGAAATAATATTAAATCGCACCTACATAACTAGCTTGCCTCCTGCATGTCTTTGGAAGCTTATTTGTCCAACCTACTGACCTTGAAAAGTCCTTAACTCTCAATCTACTCAAATCAAATTTTTAGCAACTGAGAGTTTAAGGGGAAAACATAAATTTCGAGTCAGAAATAAAGCCTGGTGTGAATAATACTATTACGTCTCGATTTACTGATATTGAGTGAGATCACGCTGCTTAGTGGAATGAATTTCACCTCACTAATATCCTTTTAAAAGCATATCTTTTGCAAATCAAGTCTTGCAATCAAACTGATTATAACAATTAAAGAAAATACATATATGCATAAACATTAGGAAATCAATGGAATATCTGTCCACACAAAATTTTTATCTGGCCAACTATTAACCATTGGCTGACTCGGGCCTACCATACGTAATCAATTATCTAACTTCTGTTAGAAACACTATTGGGCTATCTGCTCTTAACTATCTTCTTCTAGGGTCAACTGATCCATATAGTTTTGCGAGCTCACCAATAACCTATCTTTACTCTGTATATTCATTTCTGTGTGTAATATTATTTTAGTCTCATCTGTGAAAAAGCCCTACACACTGGAATTTTGGAATTATATTAGCTAGGGGCTATTAGCTAAAGTATAGGGCACGAGCCTACATAAGTCCCATCTGGTCTTCTAATATCCGAGTCATAAACTTAGGGTTATCTACCCTATTCAAATTTCATTTCCTGTCATATACTTAGGGTTAACTACCCTATTCAAATTTCATTTCCTTGTAAACAATCTTTGCGAATGATTTACCCCTGAAATCATAACTATATAAAACAAGGAAATCATACTCTATGTTTTACTCAAAGTACTTATGCCATGATATATGCATTACACAAAACAATATTGATGAAAACTTATCAACGGGATTATCTATCCCTTCATAATAAGTTAAAAAGTTTTAGGCTACAAGGCCAAAACAATACCTTCGAAACCTTAGTTTAATCCTTAAACAATCCATTTCAAATTCGTTGAAAGTACCCCCTTTCAAACTAAGTTAACTAATTTAACCTTGAAATACTAGGCCGAAAGGCCCAAAACATACCTTTCGAATGTATTGAAAATATGAATTTCGAAATCATTACTTCACCCTTAGACATCCTCTTTCGAAACCATTAAGCTTGTCTTTCGAAAGCATTGGAAACCTTCTTTTCAAAACACTTAAACAAATCTTCTGGTACGCTTAAATATACCTTTCGAAAATATTGGGGTTTTCTCTTCGAAATACTTATAATATACCTTTCGAAAGTATTGCAATCCTTCACTTAAAACGTACCTTTCGAAAGTATGGGGTTCAAGTAAAAGTTTGTGGAAACATTGCTTCGAAACCATTTAAAATCATTCCTTTCGAAACTTTTGGGTTTAACATGTAATATAATTATTGGGTCATAAAGAACAAAGGCGAAAGCATTAATCCCAAGTAAAAGAAAGAGGATAGTTTCGAAACTCACTCTTTCGAAACCACTGCCTCCAAAACCATTTGAAAGCGGCTGTTTGACCCTTTCGAAAGCATGGAGAAGGCGACTTCAAAGTAAAAGGCGAAAGCACCCTTTCGAATATATTGCTTTAAGGCTATAAAGAAAAGCGGCCTTAACTAGTTCGAAAGGTAAGAATGCGGCAACTAGGTTTCGAATGGGTTCCAAAAGTGGCTACCCTTTCGAAAGTTCCTTATTAAAACAAAACAACGACAACTCATTCGAAAGCCTCTTATTAAAATAAAGGCAAGCGACAATTCTTTAGAAACATTGATTGATTCGAAAGCCATTTTAAAGTGGTTTCAACCCCTTCGAATGCAAGGTTTTGACACTGTCCCTTCCACCTTTCTCCAATCCAGTACATATCAATGGCTTGATACCATGTGTATTAGTTTCAAATGAGGCGTTGGTATGGTGTTGAAAGCTAACGGATGGAAGTGGCGAAGTGGTAAATTATGTCAAAACCAATTTTATGCCTTACAAAGTAACTTCTTTTCAACTAACTTGCCTTATTTGTCGAAATGTAATTGATTGCTATTTCTTTATCAAATTCCTTTTCTAAAAGTGCTACCGAATGTTGGAATTATCAATTAAATCATTTTAACTAATAAGTCCTACTCCTTGGTTAAAACATATGAAACATTTAAGTTCCTCAACTTAAATAATTTTATAATCATAATAGAATACTTAAGAAAATTCCTCCAAAATCACCATAATTCACCTTTAATATGTTTTCTAACATATTTAAATTTCAGACCCAAAATTGTTATATACTTTCTTTAAATAATTTAAACCCAATATTAACTATTTTCTTTCATAGAAAATTCATAATAATTCCACAACAACTTAGAAAATTATGAAACTTGAAACTCGCTTCTAAAATAATATCTTTGATCATACACTAAAAACGCAAACCATTTGGATGTTATTTAATAGGTTTTCCAATCTGAACTTATCTTCAAATCTATATGAAACATCATAAATCATCAACAAGTGTATATATCCATTTAAACAAACATAACATGGCATATTATTTGCAAAATAGTTCGGATCCAATTTTGAAACCGAAATCCTTAACAAAAGTGAGATGTAATTCAAATTATTCACCTTAGCTTGACATTAAGAAGGTTGAGATTTGCTCTTTGATTGAATTGTTTAAGCTTCCTACTTGAATCCTAGCTTTTCTTCCTTTGATTCTTCTTAATAGTGGCCGGCCAAGCTCTTGGGGTTTTAGTTTTGTTTATGAGTGTTGAAATGAATGAGAAATGAAGGATAGAAGGGTTTACGAGATAAGAACAAAGAGTATTCCTATTTTTCCCTTAGCATATTTCTCATACTTATTTATCTTTAATTTTATTTTGCTTATGTATTCATTAAGGCACGACTCCTTTATTAATTTACAAACCTCAATCCCTTAACCATCTACATTATTTCATTTAATTTATCTAATTAAACGTCCTAAATAATGTCAGTCAAAATTAGGGTCATTAGGGACTCCTCTCCTTAAAGAATTTCATCTACAAAATTACGATAAAGTACTCACAGTAATCAATCATAAAGGCAAAACATACCATGAAACAAGTCAGGATAAGTATCTATAATCCTGCTCTCAGTTTCCTAAGTACAGTCACTCTCGTCATCACTTCATTGGACTTTGACTAATAGGACTATCTTGTTCTCTCTTCTCAACTCTTGCAATTATACGAACTGGTTTTCTAACTATTGTCATATCCGGTTCCACTACTAGATCATCTAACACAGTCGGTGTAATAGTAGTTTCTGGATCTCGAATACACTTTTTTAGATGAGAAATATGAAAAACATTACGGACTCCTGCCAAACTATTCGGTAACTCTACTCTATACGCGAGTTTCACGATCCTTTCTACAATATGAAATGGTCTAACAAATCTTGGTGCCAATTTTCCTGATTTCCCAAATTTGATTACACCTGTCATCGATGACACCTTGACAAAGACATGATCTCCAACTGAGAACTCTAAGTCTTTTCGTCTTTTATCAGCATAGCTCTTCTACCTAGACTGAGCTTCCTTCATCCTAGATTTAATTAACTCAATCATTTCTGTAGCTTCTCTAACCAAATCTGGACTAAGAACTAACCTATACCCGGTCTCTTACCAACAAACGTGAGATTTGCATGGCCTTCCATACAAAGCTTCAAACGATGTCGTCCCTACACTAGTCTGATAGCTGTTGTTATATGAAAACTCGACTAAGTGTAGATGGTCTTCCCATGATCCACCAAAATCTAGCATACAAGCTCTTAACAAATATTCTAAGACTTTGTTAACCCATTTTCCCATCTGTTTGCGGATGGTAAGCGGTACTCATCTTGAGCTTGGTACCTAAAGTCTCCTTTAGAATCTTTCAAACCTCACTGGTGAATAAGGAATCTCTATCACTTACTATACTACTAGGAATTCCATGCAGTCTAACTATATTCCTCATGAATAACTTAGCTAAATCTACTGCTGTCCTGGTTGACCTAACTGGAATGAAATGGGCACTCTTGGTCAATCTGTCCACTATAACCCATATACTCTCATTTTCTCTATTCGACCTTAGCAACCCATCAATGAAATTCATTGAGATAGAATCCCATTTCCAGACTGAAATATCTAAAGGATGAAGTAACCCACTCGATTTTTGATGTTTAGCTTTTACTTATTGACAGTTTAAACACTGCCTCACTCATAAGCCTGCATCTCTCTTCATACATTCCCAGAAGAAACTCTTTTTCAGAAACTGATGCATCTTAGTTCCTCCCGGATGAATAGTGAACTTCGAACGGTGGCATTCTCTAAGAACTTCCTTCCTAATGTTTCCCACATTTGGAACACACTGTCATCCTTTCTTCCTCAACCACCCATTCTGGTCAAGACTGGAATCTTTTAAGTCATCGCTCTCTGTTCCATCCTTTAACTTTATGATCCGTTCAGCTAATAATGGACCCTCTCCTTGCTTAGAAGCAATCCTTTTGATCATAACCGGTCGGACTTCTAAACATGACAACCTAACAGTTTCTTCACCGGAACTACTCTTAGATCTCCATTGTACTACGCATGTATTCAATGCTTCTAAATCTTTCCACTTAGCTATCATTACCAATACTGCATTCTGATATTTTCTGCTAAGTGCATCTGCAATCTTATTCCCTTTCCCTAGTGTGTACTCAATACCAAAGACATAAGCGGCTAAAAACTCTAACCACCTCTACTGTCTCATATTCAACTAATTCGGAGAGAATAAGTATCTCAATGACTTATGATCCATATACAACTCAAATCTTTCTCCCAGAAGGTAATGTCTCCACACCCTTAATGTGAAAATTACTGCAGCTAATTCCAAATAATGAGTTGGATATCTAACCTCATGCGGTCTGAGCTATCGGGAAGCATAGGCAATCACTTTACCCTTTTGCATCAATATAGCTCCTAACCCTGTTCCACATGCGTCCGTGTACACCACTAAGTCCTGGTTCCCTTCTGGAACAACTAGCACGGGTGTATTTCTCAATAAGTGTTTCAGTTTCTGGAATGCCTCTTCACACTTATCGGTCCAAAACTTCACATCTTTCCAAGTTAGCTTAGTCATCCGTGACGCTATTCGTGAAAAATCCTAAATGAATCTCCGATAATAACTAGCTAATCCAAGAAAACTCTTTATCTCAGTCACTGTCTTGGGTCTCTTCCAACTATTCGCTGCCTCGATCTTAGTCGGATCTACTGACAACCCTTTCTCTGAGACTGCATGACCAAGAAACTTCACCTCCTTCTTCCACAAGTGACACTTCAAAATTTTTACTTTCAGTTGACGCTGCCTCAACATCTCAAGCACCACTCTAAGATGAACTTCATGCTCTCTTTCATCCCTAGAGTATATCAAAATGTCATCTGTGATTACTAACACGAATCTGTCCAGATGTTCCGAGAAGATCCTATTCATCAAGACCACGAAGAATGATGATGCATTAATTAGTCCGAATGACATCACTAACCATTCGTACGATCCATATCTAGTCCTAAACGTCGTCAATGGGATACATCCTCTGCCACTCTTAGTTGACGGAATCTTGTTGCCAAATCCAACTGGGAAAATACTTTGGCTCCACTCAACCGATCGAACAAATCGTCAATCCTAGGTAACAGATATCGATTCTTTATCGTCTTCTCATTCAACTTAAGATAATTGATACATAACCTTAACGATCTGTCCGCTTTCTTTGCAAATACTACGGCTGCTCCCCAAGGCGAACTGCTTGGTTTGATAAAATTCTTACCTTCTAAATCCACCAATTGCACCTTTAACTCCGTCATCTCGGTAGGTTTCATTCAACTTGGTGATTTACTCACCGGTTCTGCTCCTGTTACTAAATCTATTCGAAACTCAATGGCTCGTTTCGGTGGTAGTCCTCTCACGGGCTCAAAGACATCTGCGAATTCTCAAACAACAAAAACTCGATTCAACTCAGCTTCTGCCTCCACAACATCCAACAAAGCATTAACCTCAAAACTAGGGTTTTCTACGGATTATATAATCCGATCACTACAATCAGGGTGTTTAAGTGATATTTTCTATAATGGCAAAATATCCTAGCATCGTATTTACTTAACCAATCCATACCCAAAATAATTCCGAACCCTACGAAATTAAATACATGCAAACTGCAGGAAAATACATGACCTAACAATTCAAACTCTAGGTGGTCTTATCTCATCCCAAGAGTCGCATAACCTCCTATAGGATTCACAGCCCTTAAGGAAGTAACTAGGTATGAGGGTTCTAGGTTAAGCTAATCTACCAAACAATGAGATATAAAAGAATGTGATGCATCAGTATCAAATAGAACTCTAACTGACATACCATGAATCAAAAGTGTGTGAGGAATGCGGAATATGGATCTTAAGGCTAGAATGAACACTAGAGGGGGGTGAATAGTGTTTATAAGAAATTACTAAATCTTTTTGAGTTATTGTTGATTTTTACACAAATGTATGCAATATTCAGACACATATATAATCACAGAATCAAACACAGATGCAGAAATAAAGTAAATGCGGTAAAGGAAAGAACACACCAGATTTTATACTGGTTCGGAGTTACCCTACATCCAGTCCCGCACAACTAAGTACGGATTTCCTTTCAAAAGCAATTCAACAATTACAAACCTCGATTTCAAGGCCACGAGGTACACCCTCCAGAATCACAATCCTCTAGGTAGAGATACTTGATTTCCGGGCAACAAGTTCACCCAATTGATTTCTCAAGGCTACAATCACACCTTTTCTCACTTGATTGATTTCCAAGGCTACAATCACACCTTTTCTCGCTAGATAGATTACAAAGAAGCCTATAACTCTGAATAGCACTGGGATGTTGTTGAGATAGTGATAGAGAATCGAACCAGAGATTATCTAGTTAGATTCAATGTTGATTTCGGCAGAGTAATGGTAAGAATATGTATAAAGAAATGTGGAAGAAGAAGAGAAGTGAAAAACCAGAAAATCTATATTTAAATTCGTTGAAACTAACCCCTATTTATAGAAGAACAACAGCCATGTCCATTCGTGAAAGGTTATGGCGAATAGACACTTCTTTTGAAATTCAATTTTTTGGTCCTAACTGACACTATGTCGAAATGGGGTACTAGGGCATGTCGACATCCCAAAGGAAAATTTTGGTGTTTTGTTTTTCTTTGAAAATAACATTTATCTTATATTAAAACTATATAAACTTTATAAATATACTTGACTATAGATAAAATACATAGATAAATATAGAGAATAATATATATAAAATTTTACTATAATTTTATATTTAAATATAAGTATAAATATATTATAATTAAAAGATAGATTAAAACAAACGAAGTTTAAAACAAGAGTTTATTAAAAACTAAAACAAAGAATATTTTAAGGCTAAAACATCTTTTTGAAAATCATTTGAAAATATAATTTTTAAGGCTAAAAAATTTTGAAAAGCAGTTTTGAAAATCATTCTGAAGTAGTTTTGAAAATCATTTTGAAGTAGTTTTGCAAGCTTCTTCCTGCAGAATATCTCATCACATCAGGACTCGAGAACTTGTACAAAACCAGGATGTTCGTGGGTTTGTAAGCCACTTGTCGTAGGTTTGTAAGCTACTTGTCGTGGGTTTGTAAGCCACTGAACAGGTAGAAATGGGTTTCATCCCAAAAGTAAAATGGAGTGAAGATTTCAGTGCTATTATGAAGTTTTAACATAATTCTAGACTCAATACTTATCTTGAAATCTTGAACTCTTGATAATCTTGATACTCATGAGTCTTCAATCTTGATATCTTGAATCTCTATACTGTACAGTCTTCATTCTTTGTACCTGCATGGTTAAATCATGCATATACATATATATATATATAAACTATAATGTTAGTATTTATATTTTATAATCCTATTCTAAGGTTGTTGTCATTAAAACCATCAACTCATGGACTAACAATCTCCCCCTTTTTGATGATGACAACCGTTGTTTATAAAATATTACTTCTATCCTAATAACTCCCCCTAAAACTTATAACTCCCCTTTAATCTATGCCTAACTCTTTTATTTTATATTTCTCCCCCTTTGTAATCAACAAAAACAAACTAACTCTAAACAATATAACTCTTAGTCTAATATCCTATATGATGATAGTGTTATCATACATAATCAATACTTACTTGTAAACCTAAAACTTAGTCCTAAACCACTAACATTCCTAACTAAGTACCTATATAATACTTATATATGACATATATAGGAATCATATATAAGAACACACAATATATATATATATATGTTTATATTTATATTTTCGTACAACGTGACAAATATACACATAACGATGAAAAAAGAAATAGAAGAAACTACCGAGTATCTTTGACAATTGGAGATCTATGGATCGAATAATTTGGATAATGGAAACAGAAATTTCCACGTTGTTCAACCAAGTTTCCGTCCTTGTCAAAACATACTTCGCCAACGCAAATGACTTTGTCGTTGTCTTCCGCATGCTCTTCTTCCATTGGTTCTTCTTCTTCTTCACTTTCCTCTTGTTCATGATCTCCTGAAGAGTCCTCGTCAATCAAGATTGGATTAGCATGATTGTCCATTAGAAATTTTTGCAAATTTCTAAGGATTTTCCCTTGCCTTTCCTGTTCTTTTGCCCTTCGGAGTTGCACTATTTGAATTTCAGTCATTAACAGAATTGCATCCTTCAGAGAATCCTCCATTTTTGTCACTCGGGCGAGCGTAGTACGTTGGAACGGACCAGAGGTAGGAGAAGGGAACGAAAAGGTTGATTTTATGTTTGATTTGGAAGAGGAGGCCATTGATAAATTGATTTCAGAAGATAGAATAGAAAGTGAACAGAGAGAATGAAGAAAAATTTGAAAATAAGAAGAATATATAACCAATTATTTGAATTTTGGTGGGAAAAAATTTTAAAATTAAAAAACGTTATATGTCGACATGGGTATATGGGAGATGTCGACATGGTTCTCAATATTTTTACTATTTGATTTATTTTGATTTAATTTTTAATTATACTTTGTTATTTATATTTTATATTTCAGTTAATGAGCAAATATCTAATTCTCTTCTTAATTTAGTAAATGTAGATTCATTTAAGGGTTTTGTTAAGATATCAGCAATTTGATTTAATTTTTCTTGCATAGCCAAAATCCATGAATCATCAATTGATGCTTCTTCTGGATTTTTGGGTTCAATAGTTGATATAAAAGCTACATTACTCATTTGACTTAGTTGGTTTCTAGTTTTAACAACAGATTGCATATCTCCAAGTATATTTTCTATAGGGTGATCTTTTAAAAGTTTAATCCTTTTATTAGGATGATTTAATTCATTATTAGTTTCAGTTGACTCTTGGTTTTGAGTGATTAAATCCTCTTCATCATTTATTTCTTCAAAAATTTTGAAATTTTCATCAAATGAAACATGCATTGTTTCTTCGATGGTATTAGTTCTTAAATTAAATGCTCTGTATGCTTTACTTCTATTAGAGTATCCGATAAAGATACCTTTGTCGGATTTAGGATCAAATTTATCTAAGTTATCTTTTGTATTTAAAATAAAACATTTACTTCCAAAAATTCTAAAATAAGATACCTTAGGTTTCTTTGAGTAAATAAGTTCATAAGATGTCTTATCAGTTAAAGGTCTAATTAAAATTCTATTTAAAATATAACAGGCGGTAGCAACTGCTTCTGCCCAAAAATACTTTGGTAAATTACTATCAGAAAGCATAGTTCTCGCACACTCTTGAATCGTCCTATTTTTACGTTCTACTACTCCATTTTGTTGTGGAGTTCTTGGAAATGAAAATTTGTGAATTATTCCCTTTTTATTGTAGAATTCTTCAAACTTTTCATTTTCAAATTCACCACCGTGATCACTACGGATGGTTATAATTTTTTGAGAAAGTTGATTTTGAACCCTTTTTGAAAAATTCTTAAAATATTCAAAAGTATCACTTTTATGTTTTAAAAAAATTGTCCATGTAAATCTAGAATAATCATCTACAATTACAAAAACATATTTACTATTATTTATTGATAGAATTTGAGATGGACCAAATAGATCAATATGAAGTAATTCAAGAGGTTTTGAAGTAGAAATTATATTTTTTAATTTAAAGGAGCTTTTTCTAAGTTTTCCTAGTTGACATGCATCACATAGACTATCTACTTTAAAATTCATTTTAGGGAAGCCTCTTACTAGATCATGTTTTGATAGTCTAGATAAGAGTTTGAAATTCAAATGCCCAAATCTCTTATGCCAAATCCAAGGGTCACTTGCATTTTCCAAAAGACACAAGTTATCATTTGAAATTTTCATACTAAGAATATAAATATTCTTTTTCCTAATTCCCTCAAATATTATGGTTGAATTATTATCTTCAATGTGACACTTATTTTTTTCAAATTTAATTTTATATCCTTTATCGCATAGTTGACTTATACTTAGCAGATTGGGTTTCAGATTCTTAACTAGCAAAACATTAGTAATAATAGGAGTTTCAGAGTTACCGACTTTGCCGATGCCGATCACATAACCTTTTGAATTGTCTCCAAAGTTAACCAGTCCTCCATCTTTGTATATTATATCATTCAGCATATCTGGATTCCCAGTCATGTGTCTAGAACATCCACTATCGAGTATCCATTTGTTCTTTTTGATCTGCACAGTTTGTTTGTTCTGGATTGATTCCTCAACTCCCATAAAGCATGATTCCTGCACATCAAACAATCTTAGTAGACAACTTGTATTTGAATATTGATTATATGCAGACTCAAGAGACAATGATGATCTGAATATTTCTAAATATGCATTAACAAATTTCTTAAACATAGCCATTTAAAAAAAATTCAAAAATTAGATTATAAAACTTTTGAAAACCTTGCTCTGATACCAAATGTGAGGAATGCAGAATATGGATCTTAAGGCTAGATGAACACTAGAGGGGGGGGGTGAATAGTGTTTATAAGAAATTACTAAATCTTTTTGAGTTATTGTTGATTTTTACACAAATGTATGCAATATTCGGACATAGATATAATCATAGAATCAAACACAGATGCAAAAATAAAGTAAATGCAGTAAAGGAAAGAACACACCGGATTTTATACTGGTTCGGAGTTACCCTACATTCAGTCCCGCACAACTAAGTACGGATTTCCTTTCAAAAGCAATTCAACAATTACAACCCTCGATTTCAAGGCCACGAGGTACACCCTCCAGAATCACAATCCTCTGGGTAGAGATACTTGATTTCCGGGCAACAAGTTCACCCAATTGATTTCTCAAGGCTACAATCACACCTTTTCTCACTTGATTGATTTCCAAGGCTATCACACCTTTTCTCGCTAGATAGATTACAAAGAAGCCTATAACTCTGAATAGCACCGGGATCTTGTTGAGATAGTGATAGAGAATCAAACCAGAGATTATCTAGTTAGATTCAATGTTGATTTCGGCAGAGTAATGGTAAGAATATGTATAAAGAAATGTGGAAGAAGAAGAGAAGTGAAAAACCAGAAAATCTACATTAAAATCCTTTGAAACTAACCCCTATTTATAGAAGAACAACAGCCATGTCCATTTGTGAAAGGTTATGGCGAATAGACACTTCTTTTGAAATTCAAATTTTTGGTCCTAACTGACACTATGTCGACATGGGGTACTAGGGCATGTCGACATCCCAAAGGAAAATTTTGATGTTTTGTTTTTCTTTGAAAATAACCTTTATCTTATATTAAAACTATTTAAACTTTATAAATATACTTGACTATAGATAAAATACATAGATAAATATAGAGAATAATATATATAAAATTTTACTATAATTTTATATTTAAATCTAAGTATAAATATATTATAATTAAAAGATAGTTTAAAACAAATGAAGTTTAAAACAAGAGTTTATTAAAAACTAAAACAAAGAATATTTTAAGGCTAAAACATCTTTTTGAAAATGATTTGAAAAGATAATTTTTAAGGCTAAAACATTTTGAAAAGCAGTTTTGAAAATCATTCTGAAGTAGTTTTGAAAATCATTTTGAAGCAGTTTTGCAAGCTTCTTCCTGCAGAATATCTCATCACATCAGGACTCGAGAACTTGTACAAAACCAGGATGTTCGTGGGTTTGTAAGCCACTTGTCATAGGTTTGTAAGCTACTTGTCGTGGGTTTGTAAGCCACTAAAAAGGTAGAAATGGGTTCCATCCCAAAAGAAAAATGGAGAGAAGATTTCAGTGATATTATGAAGTTTTAACATAATTCTAGACTCAATACTTTTCTTGAAATCTTGAACTCTTGATAATCTTGATACTCATGAGTCTTCAATCTTGATATCTTGAATCTCTATACTGTACAGTCTTCATTCTTTGTACCTGCATGGTTAAATCCTGCATATACATATATATCTAAACTATAATGTTATTATTTATATTTTATAATCTTATTCTAAGGTTGTTGTCGACATCAAAACCATCAACTCATGGACTAACAAAGTGTACCTCCCAACACAGCCTTTTCTTTCTTCTCTATTGTTGTTCTCGAGGTAGCTGGTTCCAATGCAAACACTTTGCCCGTACCTTTCTTGGTTCGTTCCTTGCACTGGTTCTTATAATTTCCGATTTGATCACAGTTGAAATATTTTACTCCTTTCTTGTCAGCAGCTTTCTTTCCTTTGCCTGTCCGGCACTCATGAGCATAGTGTCCCTTCTTATCACACTTATTGCAAACTACATCGGCCTTTCCTTACTTGGCAGCTCCACTCTTCTGAGCATCCTTCTTATGGAAAACTTTCTCTTCTAGTTCCGCCCATATTGAGCTTCCCCTGCTTAGTTACCATAAAAAAAGCAAGCATCTCTTCCTGCCTCAAAGTCATCTCAATAACAACATCACACGGATCCCTAATATGTGGTAATGTTGCTTTAGCAAGCTCGGGTTTCAGTCCGCGGATTAACTTCCCATTATTTTTGATAACTATATCAACCGTAGCATATTTGTACCTTGATAGCTCCTCAAATCTGGTGGCATATTCCAACATTGTCATGTCTCTCTGTACCAACTCAACAAACTTCCTAAGTAGAGTCGACTTAGCAATTTCCGACATGAATCTCTCCTCAAACCTTCTTCTGAATTCTGCCCAAGTCATGGTCTCTTCATTTACTCCCATAGTAACACTGTTCCACCAGTACAGTGCTGCTCCTTGCAACTGTCTAGAAGTAAGTCTCCTCTTCTGCTCATCGTTGAGCCCTGAATCAGCAAAAATCCTTTCGAAATGAAGCTACCAATTCTCCACTTCAATTGCGTCTTCAGTCCCGATAAACGGCTTTCCTCCAAGCTTAGCATAATCTCTGCTTAGTACTGCATAGTTATTGACCACTGAAGCTTCCTGATTTCCTCCAACCAATCTCACGGCAGCTCCTGCTTTCATCATGTTGACAAAGAACTGGTACATGGCCCCCATATCAACTTGCGGCACTCCAGCACCTACAAGCTTGTGCCTGACCCAGATTCCTTCTAGTGTTTGGTCTGGCGTTTCCATTGGTTGTGGTGCTTCCTCCACCAACGTTAACTCTTCCACTCCTAGAACCCATATCTCACTTCCTTAAAATCTGCATTCGAGTATTTATAAGATAGAGAAGAATAACCTAAGAAAGAGATGAGAGAATAGAGATAAAGCGTATACTTATATATATCAAATACAAGTACGTTACTATAGCGTTATCCCATACCCCAATCTTTCCTCTAATTTGGAATATGTTTTCGAAATCATTTTAAGTTTAATTTTTTTTAAGTTTTCAAAAACCTATGTTGTGATACCAATTTGTAACATCCCCTATCTTAAGGCCCGAAGCTAAGCGCTACAGATGCTGCAGTTATCCATAGTATTAACTTCCGATGACAAAATACGGTAATGTTAATGGTATCCATAATATCAGAAGCACATGAGTATGAAATAAAATCAACACAGATTTCAAAACTACTTCTCTAATTACATTTCGAATAACATTTCACATTCAGTTACATAATCCCAAAACGATTTTCAGGTTTTGATCAAATAGAATTATTATAAATTACGCCAAGAGTGATATATGAAGATGCCCCCTTGGATGATCAAAGTACTGAATAGACATAATCATAATACATCACAGCAAAAATAATACTAAATAGCTCCTACGTAGCTAGCTTGCCTCCTGCATGTCTTCGGATGCTTATTCGTCCAACCTACTAAACCTGAAAAGTCCTTAACTCTCAATCTACTCAAATCAGATTTTGAGCACCCGAGAGTTTAAGGGGAAAACATAAACTTCGAGTCAGATATAAAGCCCGGTATGAATAATACTATTACCTCTCGATTTACTGATATTAAGTGAGACCATGCCGCTTAGCGGAACGGGTTTCCCTTCACTAATATCCTTTTAAAAGCATATATTTTGCAAATCAAATCCTGCAATCAAACCGATTATAACAATTAAAGCAAATACATATATGCATAAAGATCAGGAAATCAATGGACTATCTGTCCACACTATAATTTTATCTGGCTGACTATTAACCATTGGCTGACTCGGGCCTACCAGACATAATCAATTATCTAACTTCTGTAGACACACTACTGGGCAATCTCCCCTTAAATATCTTCTTCTAGGGTCAACTGATCCTAATGGTGTTGCGGGCTCACCAATAACCTATCTTTACTCTGTATATTCCCTTCTGTGTGTAACATTATTTTAGTCCCATCTGTGACAAAGCCCTACACACTGGAATTTTGGACTTATATTAGCTAGGGGCTATTGGCTAAAGTATAGGGCACGACCCTACACCAGTCTCATCTGGTCTTCTAATATCTGAGTTATAAACTTAGGGTTATCTACCCTATTCAAATTTCATTTCCTGTCATATACTTAGGGTTAACTACCCTAATTAAATTTCATTTCCTTGTAAACAATCTTTGTAAATGATTTATCCCCGAAATCATAACTTTATAAAATAAAGAAATCATACTCTTTGCTTTACTCAAAGTACTTATGCCATGATATATGCTTTACACAAAACAATGTTGATGAAATCTTATCGATGAGACTATCTATCCCTTCATAATAAGTTAAAACCACTTTTTAACCTAAAAGATTTAGGCTACAAGGCCAAAACAACACCTTTGAAACCTTTGTTTAAACCTTAAACAATCCCTTTCGAATTCGTTGAAAGTACCCCTTTCAAAATAAGTTAACTACTTTAACCTTGAAATACTAGGCCGAAGGCCCAAAACATACTTTTCGAACGTATTGAAAATATGCCTTTCGAAATCATTATTTCACCCCTTAGACATCCTCTTTTGAAACCATTATGCTTGTCTTTCGAAAGCATTGGAAACCTTCTTTTCAAAACACTTAAACAAATCTTTTGGTTAATTTTATTTAACTGACTCCTTGTTTCATTAATATTGGTTTAATATCATTTACAATTTTCCTTGAACTTAAAAGATTTAAGTATATTTTATGCTTTACTTACTTCTCTTATATTAAATCTTTATTTCTATCCATTTTAAGCCTTACTATTCTTCCTTGTTTAGTGACTTCCCATGTTTGTATATTTAATATACTTCGTACCTTTATTCATTTTATTACTTGCCTACCTTTTTATCGTTTACTATTTGATTTCTATCTTGTTCTTATTGCATATATATATATATATGTATGTATGTATGTATGCATATACATACATACATACATACATACATATATACATACATACATACATACATACATATCTATGTGTGTGTGTATGTATGTGTTAATTTTATAATTTAACCGTTATTATTATCACAATTACAATTCTTTAAGTCATACTTAGAGATTTCTGCATTTTAATGCATTGGAATTACATCTCCTTTAAAAGGAAAGGTTAATGCTGTAAATCTCTATATCTAGTCCGAAAAGGGAATTTGTGTTACATTTGAAATTTTGAGGATTTATATTTTATAGTTAATGAAACAGACTGCCTAAAATACGGTAAATATTCCTATTTTATACTTCTCTTTCTTTTAGGCGTATTCCTTGTTATTTTAAACAATACACTTTTATTTCTAAATCTGAATTTAATAATTTATAAAAATTTACATTGCAACAACCAACATTCCAACGAACTAAAATACTACTTAAATCTTAATAATTTATTATGATAACTTCTAATTTACATTTACTTGCATAAACCATTTAAGTGACAAATCTGAAACTACTACAAAATTTATCAAATTCAGGGACTACTACCCAGTACTTTCCAGATTCAAGTATATGCAATACTATATCTAAGTTATTAATCACAGAATATGTAGGCATGGTTTATAAATTCATTATATGTATACAATTAGGCCCACAACTCCAAAACTTTATTTAGACGTACATGAATATACAACAATATAAATCAAATATTTTATAAAAATATATAATTTCTCACACATTTTTAGCTTTCCAAATCTCCAGATCTAATTCCTGTCATTCCAGTTTGACTCTTCTTATTCTCCCTATTTGAATATATGTATACCGTAAGAATACATATAACTATCAGAAATCTAGATTAGAGATTTCAATCTAATTTAGATTTAGATCTGGATTGATAATGTACCCTAACTTTGACGACTTGATTCGACAATATTCTTCTTCTCAGTTATCTTTGCTATTCTCCATTTGTACATACATATATAATCAATAATTTGTGGAGAAGAGAAAATGGCAGAGCTCCGTCATCGCTTCAAAAAATATGAGAAGAAAAGTGGGGGGTTAGACCCATATTTATAGGGATTCAAATCAATGCCAGTCATTGGATTAAATTATTTTAAATCCGGGTCTTTCGGCTATGTAAAATTCCCAACTGACAACTTCAACCTATCGACTGTCATCTCTCCATTGATCGACCGCTAGCGGATGACCGGCCCAAGTTAGGGGTCGACTAGTCCTTGATTATTTTGTTAATTAATATCTATTATTAACGTTCGTTAATTTCCTACCTTATATGTTCATTGGGGATAATTTCTTTCAGCTTTTGATCAAAGTTAACTTATTAAAACACTAATTAATTGTTAACGTTAATTTATTTTTAAATAAATTTTATTTCCTCAATTATATATATAATTATTTCTATTTTAAAAAACTTCAAACGTTAATAACTTTTTCGTTTGAACTCCGATCGAAAAACTTTATATACAAAAATTGGTTAGAAAATTGCCACGAATCCAACGGCGCAAGTTTCGTAGCCAAATTCTAACATTTACAAAAAATTTATCTTTTGGTGTTACTAATTAATATTTAATTAATTTTCGTTAAAAATACGGTGTGTTACAATATGTCACCTTCAAGCTATCCAACTCTATCGTAATACTGCAACCTAATGATGCTAGCTGAATCGAAGACAGAAGTGATTTTCTTAAACTTGGAACATAGCAGGCTCCAATGGTAGTGTGCACCACAACATCATGCATGCGAATACGCACGATCCTTCTCCTAACGACTTGCAAGTAGCATCGTTCTCCATCAAAATGATACATCCCTCCTTACCTTAATAAGAAAAGAAATACCCTTCTTAGGCATCATGTTGAAAGACGCTCATGAATCCAACATACAACGATCTTATAAATCAGAAACAGATGAAGTCAACAGATCATCAGAAACAATATTCTCCATCGTAATAGATGAAGAACCATTCGCTTCATTTATCTTTCTCAAATCTGGACAATCTTTCTTTCAGTGGTCATGCTTCTTACAATGAAGACACATGTCGTCTCTAGGCTTGCCTCTCCAACCACTTCTTGGGTTACTCGACTTGGATCGCCCTCTGAAATTATTTCCTTCTTCTCCTTTCTTCCTCTCTCTACGAATAGCTCTTGATTACTACTAGCTTTCCCACTTTCAGTCATAAGTTTCATTTGATCCCTCATCTCTTTACTCAGGAGTCTCATCTTTACATCTTCTAATGTCGGCGTGTTTTTGCCATAAATCAAGTTGTTGGCGAATACCATGTATCGCTCTAGAGGAGAGCACGACACCACCATAGCCTTTTTCTCTTCGTCCACATTCAAATAAAAAACTTTCATCTTCACCATTAAGTCATCGAAGAAGTTAAGATGTGCTTTCAACGATGTACTTTTGAAATGACCCTCCTAATTTCCACCCTAATTTCATAAGGATTTTTTTTTTTAAGAAATGATATATGGATATATCATTCATTACAAATATATTTCCCAGGGTCATTTTCTTTCCCCAATCAAACAAAATATATCCAGGATCTTTCACAATATAAAAATATTGTTTTAAATCTAAATCAACCCTAACATACATATATGAAGATATCTATGTTACATTCTACTATAATCAGAGCATGTTAATATGTAAGTAGAATTCCTTTTAAATCTATTAAAAATGTGATAATTCCTTAAAAAAGATTAATTATTGTAATCTGATTTTTGACCATAGAATCCAATGGAAACATGTACTTTAGTCTGTTTTTCTAATTGAGAAATGATCAAGTAATAATCAGTGGAAAGCAAGCTTTTTAATATGAATAATTGTGTTAAAGTCTGAATAGTATCAAACTCAGGCTAAAAGAAAGTGGATCCTAAGTGAACACACGCAACATCTAGGCGTAATGGAAACGCGCCTAACTAACACATGAGAGGTCACGAGTTCGAGTGCTATGCTGGTCGGTTCAAACCCAATTTTTGTTTTTTTTTTCCTGTGAACAAAATTGTCTGAACCTATTATCTACTTTGGCTATGAAACAGATCCAAACTTTTAATTTAAATCCTTAGTTGCTGGTTTGACCCAGGCTCAAGAAAAAGGTGCTATGTTAGCATTTTTTCTGGTTTGCACTACTTTGTTACAAAATGCCTACTATACTATTTTCTTTTCAAAGCAACTCAACCCTTTCTATCAGATTTTATTTTGACTTGAGCATGGATTTTCTTATGCCAGATCTATAGTTATACATACAAACCACAAATTCTTTTAATCTCAGATCTTCTACCATTATAGCCTAACTGTTCTTGAAGCTTGAAATTCATTTTTCTTAGCAAAGAACTTAACAAAACAAAGCACATAGTTCAGCTGAGACATATAAGTTCAACAACTACAAAACAGTAATTAACCATACATTGGTTTCTCAAAGTAATTTTAAACAATAGGTCTTAATCTAGTTCATCATGAAGGTGTAGTTTACTTCAGCAAAGTCTTTTAAAAACATAGCATCCAAATCTTAAGAAGTTTAACATCCAAGCCTGATCAAAGCAATTTCCTATTTCCCTGCAAAACCACCATGAACTGCCCCATATGAATATGAGACACCCAATGGTGCATAAACACAAAAAGGGTCAGACTATTTGTCTGGTGTGAATAATCTAACTGAAAACATGATCTTATTCAATTCTATTTGTATTCCAGTAATTGCAAGAATAAGAAACTCAGTATCTTCTGTGTGCATGTTTTTGTGAGGCATGTGCATTCATATCAGTGTTAAACAAATTCTCAATGACTTGATTCATAGAAAACAATCATAAGATTCATCAATGAAAAGCACCAAAACAACCAAATACAAACATCAATTCAGTTATCATCCCCTTTTTAACTTTACTGGTCATCAGGGATTTTGCCCAGACCTCTCCTGAATTTATTCCTAGAATTCATTATCAAATATAATAGGGTCTTTAGCTACTTTCTCCTTTTTAAACACACACTGCCTGGGACCTTTCTCTGTTAACCCAGCACACTCAGGCCCCTGGGTATAAATATACCATGTGTGAACTTGCAATATTCCCATTGCCAAGCTATACTTTGGTAGCCCTAAGATCCCAAGTCCTTAGTTAAATTACTAAGTGTTATTATTATTTTTCATAGCAGTGCTAATCCCTTCTGCATCTCACTTCTTAATCAGAGAAATATAAATAATGCAAGCAACATGTATTCATCCAGAGTCTGGTAAGTTATATTCTCAGAAGCAAACATTTTATCATGAAAGAGGGAAGTGACTTCTTAGCACATTATTTTTGCCTGTGGGTTTCACTGGATCAAGATGTAAGCATATGGTCCTGAGTAATTTGCTATATATATATTTTCCCTTACCTCTGGTTCAATCAGATTCATGATCTGGCTAAACCACAAGTATATTTGATTTGGGTATTTCATAAAACATAGAAGCTCAGCACATGTACAACATTGCACTTCTACATTTTCTTTTGTTTTAATTAATATGAGACATAAGCAACAACACAATGTTACAGCCCATATTTCTTTCTACCTTCAGACCATACACCCACTACTTGAATCCGGGGATTTTTATAAACAACTTATAAAGAAAACTTATAAAAGAAAAATACTCAATCTCAAAGTTAACCCATATCTCAGACAAACATTTTAGTTCATGTATCCATGACTCTTATTTTTCTGGGTAAACCAGATAGAGGTTTTACCCTTAAACAAATCATTAACAACCCAAAGTCATCCAAACATAAAACATAATTTGTAAAAGAAAATTAGTTCAAACTGGCTGCCTCAATATTCAGGTCTTAATGCCAAAGTTTTCAGTGAGGTTACTCACCTTAATCCTTCTTCTTCCTATGCCTTATGAACCCCCTTTTAGTCTTCTGCCTTCTCCTATTTTCTCTGGTTTATGCCTTGTATATTTTTCTCTTTAGGTTAATGAAGAACAAAAACATATGGTCTTACTATACTAGGCCTTTTATATAAATCTTGGCTGTCACTAGGGTTTATGGACTTACCCAATGTCAGTTCTACCCCATCCCAAACATAGCCTGCCTCTGGTTTGATTCAAGAAAATAAAAGGGTATGTGGTCCTTGTCTTCTTTTCCAGAAATTAGTTTCTCTCTTTTAATTTTCCCTGGTCATGTCATATGCATGACTTCCTATTATTATTGTTATTATTTTCTTAATAAAAGAAATTACTGAGAATAGATAAAGTGCTTGTTTAGGGACTCATGCCATTTTCATGCAATTTCTGTTTCTTTCCAGAGATTGATTGACTGTATACATGTATAACTTATGTATACCTAAGCCTTTTATTTTTTTCTTTCTTTAAATAATTTTAAGTTTATTTCAGCCTAGCTTTTCCTATTTTCTTTGTACTCTATTTTATTTAAAGACAAAATTCTATCTTTATGCATATGTATTTCTAAATCAGTTATTTTATTTTTATCTATTAATTTCTGCCAAATTTTGTTACACAGAAATCTGTGTGCATGTGTACACTGTCTTGTGCACATGTACATGTTTTATATTTTGTATCTGCAAATCAATTTCCTATTCCTATTTTTTCCCAATGCAATTTCAAACAAATACAAACTAAATTAAATCATGAAATTACTCACCAAAAATCAGGGTTATCACATATACCCCTCCTATTAGGAATTGTGTCCCACAATTCTTTCATACTTAACTTAAGTATCATCTCTTCAGAAAATGAATTTTTTTTTTCTGATTTCAAAACCATTTTCAAACCAATCACCTATTAAGAACTATGCATATCAACACAAGATAAAAAAAAAATCACAATGCATATTCAACCAACACATTCATTAGTATGTATATATAGATTTACCTTTTCTTCAATCAAACAGCTGGGGATAATCATTTCTGATTTTATCCTCCACCTCCCATGTGCAATCATTTGGGTCTAGACTCCATTGCATTTTTACTAATTTAATTTCTTTGTTTCTTAATTTCTTGGTTTCTCTAGAAACTATGCCCACTGGTTCCTTTTCATAAATCATTCTAGGATCAATCTGCACATCCTTAGAGGATTCTAGTATTGCTTCCTTATCATGAACCCATCTTCTTAGTTGAGACACATGAAAGACATCATGCATTGCTCTCATTTCTTCTGGCAATTCTAATTTATAGGCTACTGTCCCTATTCTTTCTAGAATTTTATATGGTCCTATATATCTAGGAATCAACTTTCCTTGTTTCCCAAACCTTAGAACCTTTTTCATGGGTGATATCTTGATGAACACATAATCCCCAACATCATATTGCACTGCCTTCCTTCTTTGATCTACATATTTCTTTTGCCTATCTTGGGCAGAGGCAATTCTTTTTCTGATCAAGGCTACTTTTTCAGAAGTCTCCTTCACATTTTCTGGTCCTAAGACCACTTTTTCTCCAGACTCATGCCAACTTGAAGGTGATAAACATGGCCTTCCATAGAGAGCTTCAAAGGGGGCCATGCCTATGCTACTGTGATGGGTGTTATTGTATGCAAATTCAGCTAGATATATGTAATCTTCCCAGCTTCCTCCCCAATCCAATACACATGCTCTCAACATGTCTTCAAGCAATTTGTTCACAATTTCTGTTTGGCCATCAGATTGAGGATGGTATGCTGTACTCAAACATAAATCAGTCCCCATTGCCTTGTGAAAACTCTGCCAAAATTTTGAAGTGAAGATGGTATCTCTATCACTCACTATAGTCTTTGGTATACCATGCAGTCTGACTACTTCTTTAATAAACAACTGGGCTAGGGTTTTAGCATTTCTTTCTGATTTCACTGGTATAAAGTGGGCTGACTTGGTTAACCTATCAACCATTACCCAAATACTATCATTTCCCCTCCTAGTTCTAGGCAAACCATCAATAAAATCCATTGATATGTCTTCCCATTTCCACTGTGGTATTTGTAAAGGTCGAAGCATTCCTGAGGGTTTTTGATACTCCGCCTTCACCTGCTGGCAAACCATACATTTTGATACATAGGTTGCCACTGCACTCTTCATACCACTCCACCAATAATCTCTCTTGAGGTTGTGATACATTCTTGTGCTTCCTGGGTGTATAGTATATTTGTTTTTGTGGTAAGCATCCAAAATTTCTTGCTTCAATTCATCCATTGCTGGAACACATATTCTTTCTCCTTTCTTCAGATGGCCCTGATCATCCAACTGAAAACCTTCTACTGTCTCACCATTTAATATTTGTGTCTTCTTTCCAAATAAAAATGGATCTTGGTTTTGTAGCATTGCAACTTTATTTTTCAATTCTGATCCCAGAGTAATAAAACTTAATTTTCCCATCTCTACTTTCCCACTGCATAAGCTCATGCTTTCTATGTTATCACTTTTTATCTCTGAATCAATTAATAATGATAAAGTGTTAAACTCTTCTATCATTAATCTAGCCACTTTAGCATGTTGTCTACTTAGGGCATCTACTACTTTATTAGCCTTACCTGGTGTGTATAATATTTCAAAATCATATGAGGCTAAGAGTTCAATCCATCTCTGCTGCCTCATATTTAATTCTTTTTGTGAAAACAAATATTTGAGTGATTTATGGTCTGTATATACTTCAAATTTTGCTCCCAACAAGTAGTGTCTCCATAGCTTAAGGGCATACACTACAGCAGCCAATTCAAGGTCATGAGTAGCATACCTTACTTCACTTGATTTCAACTGCCTAGAAGCATAAGCTATTACCTGATGTTGTTGCATCAACACTGCTCCAAGCCCTTGTCCACTTGCATCAGTATACACCACCAAGTTTTCATTTCCCTCAGGTACTTTAAGAATTGGAGCTTGTACCAGTGCTTCTTTTAATTTCCCAAAGGCATTTTCACATTCCTCAGTCCAAGTGAACACTTGATTTTTCCTAGTCAATCTGGTTAATGGAATTGAGATTTTTGCAAAATCTTTTATAAATCTTCTATAGTAACCAGCCATTCCCATGAATGATCTGACTTCAGTGACATTAGTAGGCCTTTTCCAAGCTTGCACTGCAATGACTTTATTGGAGTCCACAGCTATTCCTTTTTCTGATATAATATGGCCTAGAAAGTTCACTTCATTCTGCCAAAAAGTGCATTTTGAAATCTTTGCTTTCAAGTCTTCCTGTCTCAATTTCTCAAATACTATATGCAAATGGTTCTCATGCTCTCTAACTGACTTAGAATAAATTAGTATATCATCAATAAATATTAATACAAACTTATCCAAGTATTCTCTAAAAATCCTATTCATCAAATCAACAAAATAGGAAGGAGCATTTGTTAAGCCAAATGGCATCACCAAAAATTCATAAAGTCCATATCTGGTGTTAAAGGCTGTATACTTAATGCTTTCCTCTTCTACTTTCATCTGATGAAAGCCTGAAGCTAAATCAAGCCTGGAGAATATCTTTGTACCACTCAATTGATCAAAGAGATCATCAATTCTTGGTAAGGGGTATTTATTTTTAATTGTGACTTTATTTAATTCCCTATAGTCAATACATAATCTCAGGGATCCATCATGTTTCTTAACAAAGACTACTGGTGCTCCCCAGGATGAGCTACTGGGTCTAATAAAACCTTTTTCTTCTAGTTCAACTAATTGCTTTTTCAACTCCATCAATTCCTTAGGCCCCATTCTGGTTGGTCTTTTAACCACTGGGCTAGCTCCTGGAATTATTCTAATTGAAAATTCAACTGGCCTGTGATTAGGAACTCCTCTTACTTCCCCAAACACATCATCATATTGATTAACTATGGGGATCTCTTCTAATGCAGGCATGGGTTTTTCATTTGACAATGCAGAAAGGTTGGCTATACTTCTATTTTTGTTTGCCTCACAAAGAACAATTATTCTTTGTCCATCAGAAACCTTCAATGATATGGTGGATGTTTCCATATTTATGATAGCCTTGTATCTACTCAACCAATCAACTCCTAAAATAATTCCTATGTCTGGATATTGCAACACATATAGATTTGACTCAAACACATGTCCTCCTATATTTAATCCCAGTTGCATGCACATCATACCCATGACACATGAACTACCTATAGGGCTTCTAATTAGCAGTGGTTTATCAACAATCATACAGTTCAATTTTAATTGTTGTGCAATATCATGAGAGATCAATGAGTGTGTAGCCCCAGTATCGTATACTACTGTTAAAGGTATTGAATGGATAAGCAAAGTACCTTCAACTTGACCATGCTTTTCAACATTTGATCCCTCAGCTGCCTTGCCTTTCCCTTCCAAAGCCCCTAATTTTCCTTGCTTAAAATCTGGGCAGTTCCTCTTTATGTGACCTTCCTTCCCACAATGGTGACAATTGAAGGATGCTGGTCTAGGATTGGTGCACCTATTTTTCATGTGCCCCTCTTGTCCACAGTTGTAACAAGTGATCCTTTTCTTAACTTCAGCAGTTCTGGCTTCTTCTGGTTTCTTGGTGGAAGTTATGTCTGTTCTCTTTTTATCATAAGGGTGAAATTTACCCTTTCCCTTCTTGTTTTGATTATTTTTGAATGCCCTGAAATTTTCTCTAGCTTTATCATGTTGTTCAATGCTCAGAGTCAAATCCAAAACTTGATCAAAAGTTTTATCCTTATATGGTAGCATGGCTCTACTAAGGCTAGAGTTCAACCCTTGGATATATCTGCCATTCTTGGCTTCCTCAGTAGTGATGAGCACTGCACCATACTTTGCCAATGATTCAAACTTCTGAGTGTACTCAGTGACACTCATAGTCCCTTGCCTCAATTTGATGAATTCCTCCAGTAAAGATTCCTTAGCTGATGCAGGGATAAATCTGCCTTCCAACATTGCTTTAAACTGATCCCATGTTACTTCTCCTTCAGGTCTTCCAGCTATGATAACCTCCCACCAATCCAAAGCTGCTCCTCTCAATTGCCTGGATGCAATTTGCCTCTTCCTTTGGTCTTCAACTTGCATGTCTGCAAAGATTCTTTCCAAAATTCTAAGCCAATTTTGAACCCCCATAACTCCTTCTGTGCCATCAAAGGTTTTGCCTCCAAGATTGGTAAAAGTCTTGAGTAGTTTGGAAAGTTCCTCATGTGGATTTTCCTGCCTGTTGCCTACTCCATCTCTTATGGCCCTCATGAATTCTTGCACATTCACCATGGGTGGTTCACTTGTTCCTACATTTTGATGTCTGGGTCCTACCATAGCTCTATGGATATAACACTTAGGTTAGTCTGTTTTGCCTAATGCTCTATAGATTAATTCATTTTAATTTATCACTTATTCTGTCATAATAGATATCAATAGTGTAAATAAAAAAAACAAAACATCCAAAGCAGTAAACACTTCTATACATCCAATGCAAACAAATTCATACAAAATTTTTGCTATGTTATTTAACAACATAGCTCTGATACCAACTGAAATGACCCTCCTAATTTCCACCCTAATTTCATAAGGATTTTTTTTTAAGAAATGATATATGGATATATCATTCATTACAAATATATTTCCCAGGGTCATTTTCTTTCCCCAATCAAACAAAATATATCCAGGATCTTTCACAATATAAAAATATTGTTTTAAATCTAAATCAACCCTAACATACATATATGAAGATATCTATGTTACATTCTACTATAATCAGAGCATGTTAATATGTAAGTAGAATTCCTTTTAAATCTATTAAAAATGTGATAATTCCTTAAAAAAGATTAATTATTGTAATCTGATTTTTGACCATAGAATCCACTGGAAACATGTACTTTAGTCTGTTTTTCTAATTGAGAAATGATCAAGTAATAATCAGTGGAAAGCAAGCTTTTTAATATGAATAATTGTGTTAAAGTCTGAATAGTATCAAACTCAGGCTAAAAGAAAGTGGATCCTAAGTGAACACAAGCAACATCTAGGCGTAATGGAAACGCGCCTAACTAACACATGAGAGGTCACGAGTTCGAGTGCTATGCTGGTCGGTTCAAACCCAATTTTTGTTTTTTTTTCCTGTGAACAAAATTGTCTGAACCTATTATCTACTTTGGCTATGAAACAGATCCAAACTTTTAATTTAAATCCTTAGTTGCTGGTTTGACCCAGGCTCAAGAAAAAGGTGCTATGTTAGCATTTTTTCTGGTTTGCACTACTTTGTTACAAAATGCCTACTATACTATTTTCTTTTCAAAGCAACTCAACCCTTTCTATCAGATTTTATTTTGACTTGAGCATGGATTTTCTTATGCCAGATCTATAGTTATACATACAAACCACAAATTCTTTTAATCTCAGATCTTCTACCATTATAGCCTAACTGTTCTTGAAGCTTGAAATTCATTTTTCTTAGCAAAGAACTTAACAAAACAAAGCACATAGTTCAGCTGAGACATATAAGTTCAACAACTACAAAACAGTAATTAACCATACATTGGTTTCTCAAAGTAATTTTAAACAATAGGTCTTAATCTAGTTCATCATGAAGGTGTAGTTTACTTCAGCAAAGTCTTTTAAAAACATAGCATCCAAATCTTAAGCAGTTTAACATCCAAGCCTGATCAAAGCAATTTCCTATTTCCCTGCAAAACCACCATGAACTGCCCCATATGAATATGAGACACCCAATGGTGCATAAACACAAAAAGGGTCAGACTATTTGTCTGGTGTGAATAATCTAACTGAAAACATGATCTTATTCAATTCTATTTGTATTCCAGTAATTGCAAGAATAAGAAACTCAGTATCTTCTGTGTGCATGTTTTTGTGAGGCATGTGCATTCATATCAGTGTTAAACAAATTCTCAATGACTTGATTCATAGAAAACAATCATAAGATTCATCAATGAAAAGCACCAAAACAACCAAATACAAACATCAATTCAGTTATCATCCCCTTTTTAACTTTACTGGTCATCAGGGATTTTGCCCAGACCTCTCCTGAATTTATTCCTAGAATTCATTATCAAATATAATAGGGTCTTTAGCTACTTTCTCCTTTTTAAACACACACTGCCTGGGACCTTTCTCTGTTAACCCAGCACACTCAGGCCCCTGGGTATAAATATACCATGTGTGAACTTGCAATATTCCCATTGCCAAGCTATACTTTGGTAGCCCTAAGATCCCAAGTCCTTAGTTAAATTACTAAGTGTTATTATTATTTTTCATAGCAGTGCTAATCCCTTCTGCATCTCACTTCTTAATCAGAGAAATATAAATAATGCAAGCAACATGTATTCATCCAGAGTCTGGTAAGTTATATTCTCAGAAGCAAACATTTTATCATGAAAGAGGGAAGTGACTTCTTAACACATTATTTTTGCCTGTGGGTTTCACTGGATCAAGATGTAAGCATATGGTCCTGAGTAATTTGCTATATATATATTTTCCCTTACCTCTGGTTCAATCAGATTCATGATCTGGCTAAACCACAAGTATATTTGATTTGGGTATTTCATAAAACATAGAAGCTCAGCACATGTACAACATTGCACTTCTACATTTTCTTTTGTTTTAATTAATATGAGACATAAGCAACAACACAATGTTACAGCCCATATTTCTTTCTACCTTCAGACCATACACCCACTACTTGAATCCGGGGATTTTTATAAACAACTTATAAAGAAAACTTATAAAAGAAAAATACTCAATCTCAAAGTTAACCCATATCTCAGACAAACATTTTAGTTCATGTATCCATGACTCTTATTTTTCTGGGTAAACCAGATAGAGGTTTTACCCTTAAACAAATCATTAACAACCCAAAGTCATCCAAACATAAAACATAATTTGTAAAAGAAAATTAGTTCAAACTGGCTGCCTCAATATTCAGGTCTTAATGCCAAAGTTTTCAGTGAGGTTACTCACCTTAATCCTTCTTCTTCCTATGCCTTATGAACCCCCTTTTAGTCTTCTACCTTCTCCTATTTTCTCTGGTTTATGCCTTGTATATTTTTCTCTTTAGGTTAATGAAGAACAAAAACATATGGTCTTACTATACTAGGCCTTTTATATAAATCTTGGCTGTCACTAGGGTTTATGGACTTACCCAATGTCAGTTCTACCCCATCCCAAACATAGCCTGCCTCTGGTTTGATTCAAGAAAATAAAAGGGTATGTGGTCCTTGTCTTCTTTTCCAGAAATTAGTTTCTCTCTTTTAATTTTCCCTGGTCATGTCATATGCATGACTTCCTATTATTATTGTTATTATTTTCTTAATAAAAGAAATTACTGAGAATAGATAAAGTGCTTGTTTAGGGACTCATGCCATTTTCATGCAATTTCTGTTTCTTTCCAGAGATTGATTGACTGTATACATGTATAACTTATGTATACCTAAGCCTTTTATTTTTTTCTTTCTTTAAATAATTTTAAGTTTATTTCAGCCTAGCTTTTCCTATTTTCTTTGTACTCTATTTTATTTAAAGACAAAATTCTATCTTTATGCATATGTATTTCTAAATCAGTTATTTTATTTTTATCTATTAATTTCTGCCAAATTTTGTTACACAGAAATCTGTGTGCATGTGTACACTGTCTTGTGCACATGTACATGTTTTATATTTTGTATCTGCAAATCAATTTCCTATTCCTATTTTTTCCCAATGCAATTTCAAACAAATACAAACTAAATTAAATCATGAAATTACTCACCAAAAATCAGGGTTATCACAACTTTCTCTCATCTTGGAAGTAAAGAAAGTCTTCAACAAAATTAGCATATTTGTGAGCGCCTTCTTCATGTAGAGATCTTCCAATTTCTCCTACAAGCCTCTAGCGGTAGTTTTACTACTAATATCTAGGATGACGTTCTCACCCCTAGCCAATTGAAGGGTAGTAAAAGCCCGTTCGTCCATCTCTTTCCTTTCCAATTATGAGATATCTGATGGCAACGATTCTGCGTCCAACACAACCTGATGAACACGATTTCTTCTCAACACCGCCTTCATCTTTCACCACCACTTCTCAAAATCATTATCTACGTTCTACTTCTATATAGCCAATTGCGAACTCGTTGCTACATATGAACCCCTAGTGTAGGTTGCATACTTCTGGGTAGGTCTAACCTCCTCACTTCCATCTCCAGATCCTGCCATTTACCGATCACCTTTCAGCCTTAGGGTTTAACAACAACCTTCAAAGCTCCGATATCAGACGATTGTGGGTAAATTTACACAAATGACTGTAAATCAAACCAATGCACACGAAAGCAATAAAATCGTGTTGTAGCGTGATAAAACAAACAATAAGAGAATCCAAAAGGAAAATCACAGGAAGAAACAAATAGAGCGTTCGTACACAGATTTATGGTGGTTCTATTATCGTGAGATATTGTATATTCACTTTGGACGAGGAGATTTTATTACTTTCTAAAAACGAATTTTTTTTACAACAATTGATAATGGAGGCTAAGAAGAAAAAATACAATTTGAAAGTACGATTCTAATCTTTAAAAAAATGACTATCTTTATATAGAGATTATTATTTAGGATTGAAGTAATTAATATATGTTTATGAATCAATGTCTCATCAATTCTCGTATTTACACGAGAAACATTTACTCATTTATTTTTTCAATTTTCTCATATTTGCATAGGCCGGATAAGATGTTTTCTTTAATCAGTTGATTAGGGAATTAATCGATTATTTCATTCTTCCAAAAATAATTCTTCTTATGTAGATAATTTATCGCTCTTTTTAATGTTATAGAAGATGCAATATATTTGATTAATTATCTCAAAATATCTTTCAAATCTTTTGTGATTGAAAATACTGTATCATCGAAATCAACAATATTTTTCAAAATCTTTTTTAATATGAAAATATTGTATCACCGAAATTTAACATCTAGTTCGAAGACCAAACCAATTCAATCGAAATAAACTGGTTTAACCAAAAGTTCCTCACCTCTGTTTATCGGCAGCTGCTATTCTCGTAATTTAAGTTTACACAGGCTTGTTCTTTATCCATTTTTATTTTTAAGGAAGTTCCAATAGGGCTCGGATCAAAGCAACAAAATAGATTGTGGACCCAAATTAGGCTCGGTCACTTGTACTTTGCTCATAATGAAATCTTTTTGGGCTTAGAGACGTAAGTTTTTTTCTTATGGTTCATTCTTCTTTATATGGTTTCTGGGCGTAGCCCAAAACTGATTATAAATGGTTTCTGGGCCCAGCCCAAAACTGATGTTTGGCTTTTTCCATTTTTATTAATGAAACCTTTTGATTGCAGTATTGACGTTAAAATATTTCGGCTCTGGCTCGTTCATGTTTGGGCTTAACCCAATAATAAATTTTTGTTCTAAACTATATAAAATCTCTTATTTTTGGCTCGGTGAGTTATAAATAACTCAGCAAGTTGTCGAATTACTTTTGTGTCATTGTCACTTATTTTTAAATAATAATAAGAAGAATTCCACATTTAATCCAATAATCCAATAAGCAGTTTGGAAATAGGTAAATATGAAGACACGGTAATAAATTTCATATGGGTAAACACATAATTGTAGTATTTACCTTCCCGACAAAAAAGTACATTTCTTTAAGATATTTGAGAAGTGAAGGGACTTTGACATTGACTCTGCGTTGGAAACAGATTCAGTATGATACAAACCGTCCTAACGACTGCCTATACATACGATCCACTTGACACCACTAAAACAAGCATCCTTCTTCGAAATATTAATGTCAAACACAGTTCAAGGCGAAGGATGAACAGAGAAAAAAATATAACTCACTACTCAAGTAATCAAAAAATGTTACTTGTTGGAGAAGGAGATTTTTCTTTCTCTGCATGTTTAGCCAGAGCTTTTGGTTCTGCTACCAACATTATCGCAACCTCTCTTGATTCAGAAGGTATTTACTACTGTCACTTAAACTAACATGCACTTCTGTTTCATGTAAGCCTACAAACAAGGGAATAACTAAAGATAACATGGATGTTTTACTTCAATAATCATTCAGTGTTGTTGCCATCAAAGCATTGGAGCTCAACAGCTCATATTAAAGAGCTCAAAGCACTAGGCTGCACCATATTGCATGATGTGGACGTTAATGACATGCATCAACATTGTTTTTTAAAGAATATGAAATTTGACCGTATCATCTTTAACTTTCCTCATGCTGGCCATGATCCCTTCTTCTGTGAAAGAACTACAACATTGATCAGGTACCTGAAAAAAAGAACCGTTCTTAGTTAGATTCTAATAAGCTATTCAGTTTTCACATGCTACATTGCTATAATTTTTCAGGAGGCATAAGGAACTGATGAAGGCTTTCTTTGCAAGTGCCAAGTGTATTCTTTCAGAAAAGGGTGAAGTCCATGTATCTCATAGGAATGATTTTCCCTACAGTGAATGGAAGCTTGAAAAATTAGCAAAGAAAGCTGGTTTATATTTGATTAGAATGGAGGAGTTCAGTAAAAAAGACTATCCAGGTTATCATAACAAGAGGGGAGGTGGGATCAAAAGCAACAAGACCTTTCCCTTAACAGAAAGCTTCACTTTTGTATTCTCAATGAGGGATGGTAATGTATCTGAAGTTGATGATCTAGCAGAAGCCATTAACAATATTTGTATCTGAATGCTCAAAAGGAGGTGGTCAGTGTAACTGTGAGACATTATCATCGCTGGTGTTGTCTTCATCACAGTTCTGTTAACTTAGTCCTATGCTAACACTATGATATGAACTTTTAGTTTCTCTAGTGAAAAATGTCCTTTTTTTTTCTTTAAATTTCAATAATCTTGCTAATCCGATTCATTCTAGCTACTTCAGTATGAGCGATCCAAGTTCCTTAGACATTGGGTATTACTGTCGGGGGATACTTACCGATACATTGAGTGTTTTGTGTGGATGTACCACGAAAATGTGGCAAAAGTAGGTTATGCCTGCTCAAAGGTGTTTAATTATCTCTAGATTACGCTCTCATAAATAACTAATTTTGTTTGAAAATCATATTTGATTAAAGAACATTAGGTAAACGTTGGGAATTAGTAAAGAAAATATTTTTATCGAACTGATCGTTACGCAGGCTTATCTTTCATAGCTAGGTTTGCTAAATTAGACTATGAAAACCAAAGAACATGTAACATGTCTTGATAATTTTTTTCAATATTATTTGCTTTATTCTTTCCACAAATGTTTTCCTAGATCTTTTTGATTTTGATTATTTTTCATCATATTATACTTTGATGTTTAAGTGAAATTAATGAAAAACCGGATTAACTATTTTTTTAAACTATGTACCTTAACGGTTGCTTGGGAATTAGTAAAGAAAATATTTTTATTTATTATGTATAGAGTTCCGATGTTTCCATTATAACCCTTGTCCTTCGATGATCGAACGCCTTAACGTGGATGCATCAGAAGTCAAAAGTATTTATCCAAATTTCATTGGATAAAAGTTTATCAATTTTGGTCGAAGTTGAAGATATTTTTCGATCGTGACTTAGATATAAGTGTAATTGCCATTAAACCAATTTTTTTTTTCCGAAAGGGTTCCAACTTCACTATGGTTGCAATGATCAAAAAGCAACTATAGTTTGGTCTTGGCATCCTAAACGTCAAAGACAAAAAACTATTTTCCTCTATGGAATGTCCAATATTTGAAAATAATATTGGAAGGTACCAGTATTTGGAAATAATATGATATGGAAGGGTATGCTATAAGACCCCATCGCATTACAAAATGCCTGCAAGATATTTGGACTAGAAGCATACGGTGTGTTCTCGACGAACCGTAACGGAGAATCTGAACAGAGCATTCGAGCGGGGAAGTTGAGTGAATATGAAATGTGTTTGTGTGCTGCGAGCGGAGTATTTAACCGAAGTATTTAAAATGTGATTTTTAATTTAATTGATTTATATTTAATTAATTAGTTATTTGTTTTTAATAAATAATGTGTCAATAATTTGCAAAAATAAATAAATTATAAAATTATAAATAGTTTTGATTTAGCTCAAACTAACTTCATAATGTAGAACACTTTGATACGATCGCAACGTAAAAATCACATCTTAAACGGATCTCATTTGCACAAATTATTAATTTTAGAAATTTATAAAAATATAAATTTATTAATTAATATTAATTAATACTATTCAACGCATCAAATTTCTTCATTCGTTTGAGTGGGGCATGTGGCACGTTGCCGTTCACCCATGAGAATGGTAACAGACTATTTTACTGTTGTCGAATGCACTCGTAGCATTATCTTTTTACAATTTGTTAGTGATTTTGTATTGGCGGTAATATGGTTGCATTAGAAACAAACAACATTAACTTTTTACATTATTAACGCTAGAAATGTGGCTATGAATAAATCCATAAATTCATTGGTTCGCATGGTAAGAATTTGTTGCATATTATTGTATAGAAGCAAAAAAGTGGAATGAAAAATATAGCTCTCTACATGGACTCTCTCTTCCTTTTCACTTCTCTTTCTCCTCTTCTTCAATAATTTCCTACCGCACTTAGCATAAGCCTTATCAAGTTGGTACTTTCGCTCCATACTTACCCTCACCATGGTTGAAACCACCCGCAACCATGCCTTAGAAGAAACCGTTCAACAAATCCGTGAAACCACCATCCAAAACACCACCTCCATCACCACACTTCAAAACGACTTCACCACCCAACAAGCATCCATGGTTGAACTACAAAATTCCATGAATACCACGACCCAACTGACGCAAAACATCACTTAAAAACTTTCTTCTCTGTCGCTTTCATCCTCAAATACCCCTACCACCTCTTCCACAATTCCTCAACCACCACCACACCCCCACCCCACCACCATTCATCCTACCACCTGCTTTACTAACCGCCCTTCTCCATGCCACTCGTCTACAAAGCCTAATACCTACCCAAACCTCAAAATGCGAACTCATTCATTTTGATGGTTCCAACCCTCTAGATTGGATCTTCCAAGCTGAAAGATTCTTTTCCTACCATTCAACGTCTAATGAACTACACATCAATCTAGCGAGCTTCTACATGACCGACCAAGCCTTCACTTGGTATCAATGCTTGTACCGTAATCATCAACTCACTTCATGGCAAGCCTTAACTTCTGCTATCGAACAATGATTATGCCCCTCCTCCTTCCTTAATCCACAAGCGATCCTTAATAAACTTTGCTAAACAACCTCCATAGAAAACAACCAATCTCAATTCGAAATTATAAACAACCGCATTTACAACCTTCCACCCGATGCCTACCTCAACTGTTTCATTTCCAGCCTAAAGACCAATATTAAAGCGAGCTCCCTACTCTTTGATCCAAAACAAAATATGAAGCCATTGAATTCGCTAAACTAATCGATACCAAAATCAACGACACCAAACAATTCCACACCCAAACTACCTACAATGGAACCACCAACCCACCACTATACCCCCCTCCCTCGTACCACACCGGAACTTACCACAAAACACGAATATCCCATTCAAAAAGGTAACCTTAACTGAATACGAAATCCATAAGCAAAAGGCTTATGCTACTTCCGTGAAGTGAGATATTTCAGAGGTCACAAGTGCAAACTATCTTAGTAAGTTTTACTATTGATACCAAACGACGGGATTGATGAAAGCCCAGACCTAGTTCCTCCTCCTCAACTAGACGGCGTAAATTACGCGTAACGATCAGCCTTTTCAACCCTCCATTGTCGACACTAATACATTCATGGTATTCAGGTGCCGAAAACCCAAGTGTTGAAAAGACAGATCGTTAGAGTAAAGAAAAAGAACAAGAAAGAGTAGAACAAAAACATCAGAATTTCACATGCGCAATGATAACATATAATATCAAAAGACAGTACATAGAGCTACTTTAAGATACATAGCAATTCAATGTTACTAATCAAAGTACTATCATCAGCCTGGACAGTTATAACAGCCCATCCTTAGAATTGTTGATATGTATATATAAAAAATGCAGTGGAAATAAATACTACTGCAGGTAAAACATCCAACTCCTCTTCAAGAGCATAATGAACATCAACGAAAACTTGTCTTTCTTAGACTACTCGAAAGAGCACCTTGGAAATGAGGGAATTATAAAATCATGAGCCAGACATAATGTAACATCCCTTATTTTGAGATCCGAAGCTAAGTGCTATAGATGCAGCAGTCTTCTATAGTATTAAACTCCGGTGACAAAATACGATAATGTTAATGGAATCCATAATATCAGAAGCACATGAATATGAAATAAATTAACACAAGTTTCAAAAACAGCTTTTCTGATTACATTTCAAAACAATATTTCATATTTAGTTACAAAATCCCAAAATGATTCCCATGTTTTGATCGAATAAAATTATTACAAATTATGCCAAGAGCGACATATGGAGATGCCACCTTGGATGTTCAGAGTACTAGATAGACAAATCAGTCATAAATACATAACGGCAGAAATAAAACTAATTAGCTCCTACATAGCTAACTTTGCCTCCTACACGTCTTCAGAAGCTTATTCGTCCAACATACTAAACCTGAAAAACCTTAACTCTCAATCTACTTAAATTAAATTTTGAGCACCCGAGAGTTTAAGGGGAAAACATAAACTTCGAGCCATACATAATGCCTGGTGTGAATAATATTATTACATCTCGATTTACTGATATTAAGTGAGACCATGCCGCTTAGCGGAATGGGTTTTCCCTCACTAATATCCTTTTAAAAGCATATCTTTTGCAAACCGAAATCCTGCAATCAAACTGATTATAACAATGACAACAAGTACATATATGCAAAATAATCGGGAAATCAATGGACTATTTGTCCACACTATAGTTTTATTTGGTTAACTATTAACCATTGGCTGACTCGGGCCTACCAGATATAATCAACAATCTAACTTCTGTTAGACACAATACTGGGCTATCTGCCGTTAACTATCCTCTTCTAGGGTCAACTGATCTTAAAGGTTTTGCTGGCTCACCAATAACATATCTTTACTCTGTATATTCTCTTCTATGTGTAACCTCATTTTAGTCCCATCTATGACAAAGCCCTGCATACTGGAATTCTGGACTTATTTTAGGTATCCTATGTGTAACTTATTTTAGTCCCAGTCTGATCTAGTCTTCTAATATCTGAGTCATAAAATTAGGGTTAACTACCTTATTCAACTTTCATTTCCTATCATATACTTAGGGTTTACTACCCGGTTAAAATTTCATTTCCCGGTAAATAATCTTTACAAATGATTTACCCCTGAAATCATACTTTTATAAAACAAGGAAATCATATACTTTGAAGGAAATCATATACTTAGTTTTACTCAAAACACTTATGCCATGATATATGCTTTACACAAAACAATATTGATGAAATCTAATCAATTGGGTTATCTATCCCTTCAAAGTAGGTTAAAATCCTTTTTAACTTAAAAGACTTTAGGCCATGAAGCTAAGGTAAAACTTTCGAAACCCTTATTTAAAAACCCTAAACAATGCCTTTCGAAATCATTGAGAACAATCCTTTCGAAAGCTTTACTAAAACCTTAGACATCCTCTTTCAAAACCATTTGAACTTGTCTTTCGAAAGCATTGGAAACCCTCCATTTAAACACTTAAAATGAACCTTTCGAAAACATTGGTATCTCCCTTTTAAAACACAAATTATATACCTTTCGAAAGCATTGGGTTCAAGTAAAGATTTGTGGAAACATTGCTTCGAAACCATTTAAAATTATCCCTTTTGAAACCTTTGGGTTTAATATTTAATATACCTAAGGGTCATAAAAGAACTTACGCGAAAGCATTACTTTCGAAAGTATTAATCCCAAATAAAAGAAAGAGAATAGTTTCGAAACTCACCCTTTCGAAACCATTGCATTCGAAAATAGCTATGTGACCCTTTCGAAAGCATTGAGAAGACGACTTTAAAACAAAATGGCGAAAGCACCCTTTTGCAACCATCGTTTGAAGGCTATAAAGAAAAGCGGCCTTAACTAGTTCAAAAGGTAAGAATGCGATAGCATGGGTTTCGAATAGGTTCAAGGCGACTATCCTTTCGAAAGCTTCTTTTAAAACAAAAGGATGACAACTCTTTCGAAAACACTTTTCTAAAACAAAGGCAAGTTGATTGAGTCGAAAGCTAATTAGTTGGTTTCAACCCCTTCGAAAGCATCATTTATAAGCAGAGGTAGTTCAAAGTTAATAATAGAAGCTTCCACCCCTTCGAACGCAAGGTTTCGACACTGTCCCTTCCAACTCTCTCTAGTGCACTACGTATCAATTGTTTGGTACCATGTGATGGACTCTCTAGCGGAGATATGGTGTCGAAAGCTAACAGCTTGAAATGGCGAAGCGGTAAATCCAAACAAAACTGATTTTTAGCCATTAAAAGAAATTTCTTTTTACCTAATTTGCCTTATTCGTCAAAATGAAATTGGTTGTCATTTCTTTATCAAAAATCATTTTCTAAAAGTTTTTCCAAATTCAGAAATCATCGATTATAAACATTTTAACAAATAAGCTCTTTTCCTTAAATAAACATATATAACATTTATATCCCTTAGCTTAAATAATTTTATAACCATAATAAAATACTTAGGAAAATTCCCCAAAAATCACCATAATTCACCTTTAATATGTTTTCTAACATATTCAAATTTCAGACCCGAAATCAATATATAATTACCTTAAATAATTTAAACCTAATTTTAACTATTTTCTTTCATAGAAAATTCATAATAAATCCACAATTACTTAGAAAATTATGAAACTTGAAACCCACTTCATAAATAATGTTTTCAGCCATATATCAAAAACGCAAGTCTTTTGCATGTCATTTAATATATTTTCAAACCAAAACTTACCATAATATTTATATGAAACACTATAAATCATCAATAAGCATATATATACATATCCATTTAATCAAACATAACATGGCATATAATCTTCCAAAATAATTCGGCCATAATCATAAAACCGAAATCATTGTCAAAATGAGATGTAAATTCTATTATTCACCTTAGTTTGATGTTAAGAAGGTTGAGATTTATCCTTTGATTAATTCCTTCAAGCTTTCTACTTGTTTCCTAGCTTATCTTTCTTTGATTCTTCTTAATGGTGGTCGACCGAGCTTATAAGTGTTTTGGTTTTGTTTGTAAATGTTGGAATGAATAAGAAATGAAGGTAAGAAGGGTTTAAGGTATAAGAATAAAGACTATTCCTATTTTTCTCTTATCATACTCCTCCTACTTACTTAATTTTCTTTTGCTTATACATTCATTAGGGCACGACCCCTTATTAATTTACAAATCTCAATCCCTTAATCATCTACATTATTTCATTTAATTTATCTAATTAAATATCCTATAATGTTAGTCAAAATTAGGGTCATTATAGACTCCTCACCTTAAATAATTTTGTCCTCGAACTTATGATAAGGTATACAGAACAATCAAACATAAAGATAAAATATACCATGAAACAAGTCAGGATAAGTATCTCTAATCCTACTCTCAGTTTCCCAAGTACAGCCTCTCTCGTCGTCACTCCATTAGACTTTGACTAACCTGACTGTCTTGTTCCTTAGTCTTTTCTCATCCCTCATAACTATACGAACTGCTTTTCTAACTATAGTCATATCTGGTTCCACTACTAGATCATCCAACACGGTCGGTGTAATAATAGTTTCTAGATCTCGAATACACTTTCTTAGAGAAATATGAAAAACATTGCGGACTCTTGCCAAACTATTTGGTAACTCTACTCTATACGCAAGTTTCCCATCCTTTCTATTATAGGGAATGGTCCAATGAATCTCGGTGCCAGTTTTCCTGATTTTCCAAATATGATTACACCTTTCATTGGTGACACCTTGATGAAAACATGATCTCTAACTGAGAACTCTAAGTCTTTCCATCTCCTATCAGCATAACTCTTCTGCCTAGACCGAGCTTTCTTCATTCTAGCTCGAATTAACTTAATCTTTTCTGTAGCTTCCCTAACCAAATCTGGACCAAGGACCAACCTATCTCCGGTCTCTAACTAACAAACGGAGATTTGCATGGCCTTACATACAAAGTTTCAAACGGTGCCATCCTTATACTAGTCTGATAACTATTGTTATATGAAAACTCGACTAAGTGTAGGTGGTCTTCCCATGATCCTCCAAATTCTAGCACACAAGCTCTTAACAAACCCTCTAAGACTTTGTTAACTTTTTCCATTTGCCCATCCGTCTGCGGATGGTAAGCGGTACTCATCCTAAGCTTGGTGCCTAAAGTCTTCTGTAGACTCTTCCATAACTCGCTAGTGAATAAGGAATCTCTGTCACTTACTATACTACTAGGAATTCCATGCAGTCTAACTATATTCTTTATGAATAACTTGGCTAAAACAGGTGCCGTCCTAGTTGACTTAACTGGAATAAAATGGGCATTCTTGGTCAATCTGTCCACTATAACCCATATACTTTCATTTCCTCTTGACCTAGGCAAACTATATATGAAATCCATTGAGATAGAATCCCATTCTAGACTGGAACATCTAAAGGTTGAAGTAACACGCTCGGTTTCTGATGTTCAGCTTTTACCCATTGACAGTTCAAACACCGCCTCACCCATAAGCCTATATCTCTGTTCATACCTTCACATATGAAACTCCTTTTCATATCCTGATACATCTTAGTTCCTCCCGGATGAATAGTGAACTTTGAATGATGGCATTCTCTAAGAACTTCTTCCTAATGTCTCCCACATTTGGAACACATGATCATCCTTTCTTCCTCAACCACCCATTCTGGTCAAGACTGAAATCTTTCAAGTCATCGCTCTCCGTTCCATTCCTTAGTTTTCTGATCCATTCAGCTAATAATGAATCCTCCCCTTGCTTAGAAGCAATCCTTTCAATCATCACCAGTTGAACTTCTAAGCATGACAACATAGCAGTTTCTTTACTATGACTGGCCTCAGATCTCCATTGTTTTCTTCATGTGGTCAATGCTTCTAAATCTTTCCACTCAGCTATCATTGCCAATACTGCATTCTGATGTTTCATGCTAAGTGCATCTACGACCTTATTGCCTTTTCCTGGTGTGTATTCAATTCCAAAGTCATTAGCGGCTAAAAACTCTAACCACCTCTGTTGTCTCATATTCAACTCCTTCTGAGAGAATAAATATCTCAGTGACTTATAATCCATATATAACTCGAATCTTTCTCCCAAAAGGTAATGTCCCCACACCTTCAATGCAAAAATTACTGCAGCTAATTCCAAATCATGAGTTGTTTATCTAACTTCATGCTGTCTGAGCTGTCGAGAAGCATAGGCAATCACTTTACCTCTTTACATTAACACAGCTCCTAACCCTGTTCCACATGCACCCGTGTACACCACTAAGTCCTGATTTCCCTCTGGAACAACTAATACAGGTGCATTAGTCAATAAGTTTTCCAATTTCCGGAATGCCTCCTCACGCTTATCAGTCCAGACAAACTTCACATCTTTCCGAGTTAGCTTAGTCATCGGTGCCGCTATTCGCTAAATATCCTTAACAGATCTCCGATAATAACCAGCTAATCCAAGAAAACTCTTTATCTCAGTTACTATCTTAGGTCTCTTCCAATTATTCACCACCTCGATCTTAACCGGATCTACGGACAATTCTATCTTTGAGACTACATGACCAAGGAACTCCACTTCCTTCTTCCAGAAATGACACTTCGAAAATTTCGCTTTCAGTTGATACTGCATCAACGTCTCAAGCACCACTATAAAATGCTTCATGCCCACTTTCATCCTTAAAGTATACCAAGATGTCATCTATGAATACTAACATGAATCTGTCCAAATGCTCTTGGAAGATTCTGGTCATCAGGTCCACGAAAAATTCTGGTGCATTAGTTAGTCCGAACGACATCACTAACCATTCGTATAATCCATACTATTCCTAAACGCCATCAAAGGAATACTATCATCCGCTACTCTAAGCTGATGGAACCCTATTGCCAAATCCAATTGAGAAAATAATTTGGCTCCACTCAACTGGTCGAACAAATCGTCAATTCTAGGTAACGGATATCGATTCTTTATCGTCTTCTCATTCAACTTATGATAATCGATACACAACATTAACAATCCGTCCGGTTTCTTTGCAAACACTACGACTGCTCCCCAAGGTGAACTGCTTGGTCTGATAAAGTTTTTATTTTCCAAACCCACCAACTGCACCTTTAGCTCCTTCATCTCAGTAGGTGTCATTCTACTTGGTGGTCTACTCACTAGTTCTGCTCCTGGTACTAAATCTATCTGAAACTCAATGGCCCGTTTTGGTGGTAGTCCTACTACAGGCTCAAAGACGTCTACGAATTCTCTAACAACGAAAACTCGATTCAACTCGTCTTCTTCCTCCATAACACCCAACAAATCATTTACCTCAAAACTAGGATCTTCTACGGAGTATATAATCCGATCACTATAACTAGGGTATCTAAGTGATATTTTCCTAACATGGAAAAATATCCTAGCATCGTATTTACTTAACCAATCCATACCCAAAATAGTTCCAAACCTTACGAAATCAAATACATGCAAACTGCAAGCAAACAATTCAAATTCTAAGTGGTCACATCTCATCCCAAGAGTCGCATACCCCCTATCGAATTCGCAACCCTGAAGGAAGTAACTAGGTGTGAGGGTTCTAGGTTAAGCTTATCTACCAAACAATGAGATATAAAATAATGCAATGCATCGGTATCATATAGAACTCTAACTGATATACCATGAATCAGAAGCATACCTCCCAACACAGCTTTTCCTTTCTCCTCAACTATTGGTTTTGAGGTAGCTGGTTCCAATGCAAACATCTTGCCTTTTCCATGTTGGCTAGTTCCTTGCACTAGTTCTTATTATGTCCAATCTGATCACAATTGAAGCATCTCACTTCCTTCTTGTCAGCAGCCTTTTTCCCTTTGCCTGTCCGACACTCATGTGCATAGTGTCCCTTCTTGTCGCACTTATAGAAAACTAAATCGACCTTCCTTTTCTTGGCTGCACCTCATTTTTGAGCGCCTTTCTAATGGAAAAACTTTCTCTTCTGGTTCTACCCACTTTGAGCTTCCCCTGCTTTGTTACCTTCATGAAAAGAAAGCATCTCCTCTTGCCTCAAAGCCATCTCAACAACTATATCACACGGATCTCTAATATGTCGCAAAGTTGCTTTAGCAAGTTCGGGGTTCAGTCCGCGGATGAACTTCTCATTTCTTTTGATAACCATATCAACTTTCACATATCCGTGTCTCGATAGCTCCTCAAATCTGGTTGCATACTCAAGCACAGTCATATCTACCTGCACCAAGTTCGTAAACTTCCTGAGTAGAGTTAACTTAGCAACCTCTGACATGAACCTTTCCTCGATCCTCCTTTTGAACTCCACCCAGGTCATGGTCTCTTCATTAACTCCCATAGTAACATTGTTCTACCAGTATAGTGCTGCTCTTTGCAACTGTCTAGAAGCAAGCCTCCTCTTCTACTCATCATTAAGCCCTAAACCAGTAAAAATTCTTTCACAATGAAGCAGCCAATTCTCCACTTCAATTGCGTTCTCAGTCCCGATAAATGGCTTTCCTCCAAGCCTAGCATAGTCTCTACTCAATATTGCATGGTTATTGACCACCGGAGCTTCCTGATTTCCTCCAACTAAACCCGCAGCAACTCCAGCCTGCATCATGTTAATGGAGAACTAATTCATTGCTCCCATATCAGCTTGTGGCGCTCCAGCACCCACATTAGCAGCTTGTGCCCGACCTGGATTCCTACTAGTATTTGGTATGGCATTTCCATTGGTTATGGTGCTTCCTCCACCAATGTTAAATCTTCCACTCCTAGCATCCATATCTTACATCCTTAAAATTCACATTCGAGTCTTTGTAAGATACAGAAGAATAGTCTAAGAGAGATGGCAGAATAGATATAAAGCGTATACATACATACATACATACATATATATATATATATATATAGCAAAGACAAGTACGTTACTATAACGTTATCCCATACCCAATCTTTTCTATAATTCCTTAGGATTATGTTTTCAAAATCATTTTAAGTTTGAAATTTCTTTTAAGTTTTCATAAACCTATGCTCTGATACCAAGTGTAACATCCCATACTTTGAGACTCGAAGCTAAGCGCTACAGATGCTGCAGTCATCTATAGTATTAACCTCCGGTGACAAAATATGGTAATGTTAATAATATCCATAATATCAGAAGCACATGAATATGAAATAAAATTAACACAAATTTCAAAAACATCTTTTTGATTACATTTCAAACCAATATTTCATATTCAATTACATAATCCCAAGGTTTTGATCAAATATAATTATTACAAATTACGCCAAGAGCGACATATGAAGATGCCCTCTGGATGATCAGAGTACTAGATAGACATATTAGTCATAAAAACACCGCTGTGGAAATAAAACCAATTGGCTCCTACATAGCTAACTTTGCCTCCTACACATCTTCGGAAGCTTATTCGTCCAACCTACTAAACCTGAAAAACCTTAACTCTCAATCTACTTAAATTAAATTTTGAGAACCCGAGAGTTTAAGAGAAAAACATAAACTTCGAGTCAGACATAAAGCCTGTTGTGAATAATATTATTACATCTCGATTTACTGATATTAAGTGAGACCACACCACTTGGCAGAATGAGTTTCCCCTCAGTAATATCCTTTTAAAAGCATATCTTTTGCAAATCGAAATTCTACAATCAAACTGATTATAACAATGATAGTAAGTACATATATGTAAAATAATCAGGAAATCAATGGACTATTTTTCCACACTATAGTTTTATATGGCTAACTATTAACCATTGGTTGGCTCGGGCCTATCAGATATAATCAACAATCTAATTTCTATTAGACACAATACTGGGCTATCTGCCATTAACTATCCTCTTCTAGGGTCCACTGATCCTAAAGGTTTTGCTGGCTTACCAATAACCTATCTTTACTCTGTATATTCCCTTCTATGTGTAATCTCATTTTAGTCCCATCTATGACAAAGCCCTACACACTAGAATTTTGGACTTATTTTAGTTAGGGGCTAATAACTAAAGTATAGGGCATGACCCTATACCAGTTCCATCTGGTCTTCTAATATCCGAGTCATAAAATTAGGGCTAGCTACCCTATTAAACTTTCATATCCTGTCATATACTTAGGGTTTACTACCCAGTTAAAATTTCATTTCCCTGTAAATAATCTTTATAAATGATTTACCCCTGAAATCATATCTTTATAAAACAAGGAAATCATCTACTTTGCTTTACTCTGAACACTTATGCCATGATATATGCTTTACACAAAACAATATTGATGAAATCTAATCAATGGGATTATCTATCCCTTCAAAGTAGGTTAAAACCCTTTTTAACTTAAAAGACTTTAGGCCATGAAGCCAAGGTAAAACCTTTGAAATGCTTGTTTAAAAACCCTAAAAAATTCCTTTCGAAATCATTGAGAACAACCCTTTCGAAAGCTTTACTAAAAACTTAGACATCCTCTTTCAAAACCATTTAAAATTGTCTTCCGAAAGCATTAGAAACCCTCCATTTAAACAATTAAAATAAACCTTTTGAAAACATTGGGGATCTCCCCTTCGAAACACACATTATATACCTTTCGAAAGCATTAGGTTCAAGTAAAGGTTTGTGGTAACATTGCTTCGAAACCATTTAAAGTTGTCCCTTTCGAAACCACTGTGTTAATATTTAATATAACTAAGGGTCATAAAAGAACTGAGGCGAAAGCATTATTTCGAAAGTATTAATCCCAAGTAAAAGAAAGAGGATAGTTTCGAAACCCACCCTTTCGAAACCATTGCCTCCGAAAACAGCTACATGACCCTTTTGAAAGCATTGAGAAGGCGGCTTTAAAATAAAAAGGCAAAAGCACCCTTTTGAAAACATTGTTTTAAGGCTATAAAGAAAAGAGGCCTTAACTAGTTCGAAAGGTAAGAATGCGGTAGCATTGATTTCGAACAGGTTCAAAGCGGCTATCCTTTCAAAAGCTTCTTTTAAAATAAAAAGGCGGCAACTCTTTCGAAAGCTTTTTTATAAAACAAAGGCAAGTTGATTGAGTTGAAGCTAATATAGTTGGCTTCAACCCCTTCGAAAGCATCATTTATAAGCCGAAGTAGTTCAAAGTTAATAAGAGAAGCTTCTACCCCTTCGAAAGCAAGGTTTTGACACTGTCCCTTCCGCCTCTCTGCAATGCACTACGTATCAATTGCTTGGTACCATGTCCTTTGGTTTCAAATGGGCTCTCTAGCGGAGCTATGGTGTCGAAAGCTGATAGATGGAAGTGGCGAAGCAGTAAATCCAAGCAAAGCTGATTTTAGCCTTTAAATGAAATTTCTTTTTACCTAACTTGCCTTATTTGTCAAAATGTAATTGGTTGCCATTTCTTTTTCAAAAACCCTTTTATAAAAGTGCTGTTGAATTTAGAAATCGCCAATTAAAACGTTTTAACAAATAAGCCCTTCTCTTTGAATAAACATATAAAACATTTAAGTCCCTTAGCTTAAATAATTTTATAACCATAATAAAATACCTAGGAAAATTCCCAAAAATCACCATAATTCACTTTTAATATGTTTTCTAACATATTTAAATTTCAGACCCAAAATTAATATATAATCACCTTAAATAATTTAAACCCAATTTTAACTATTTTCTTTCATAGAAAATTCATAATAAATCCACAATAACTTAGAAAATTACGAAACTTGAAACCCACTTCATAAATAATGTTTTCAGCCATATATCAAAAATGCAAGTCATTTGAATGCCATTTAATAGATTTTCAAACCTAAACTTATCATAATATCTATATGAAACACTATAAATCATCAACAAGCATATATATCCATTTAATCAAACATAACATGGCATATTGTAACATTCCCCCTTTTGACCGCCTCCAGTCGGTAATTAAACCAACTCGAAACGTTCAAAAAGACGAATTGTTATTTAGTTTATAAGGTTTAAACAGAATCAGCCACAGAAACACAGATAATAACAATGAATTTAAACAAATGAATCTTGATTTCATTACTATAAATCTTTTAGAATACATCAGAGTTTTATACAATTTTAATACTGATACAGCGGAATATCTTAAAATACAATTTTCTTCTGAAAACTAAAGTGATTCTTTACTCTCTCTCTAACTTCGCTGCCTGAAAATCTTCAAGCTGTAAAAATACTCGGTCTGACCCGAGTATTATATTCAAAAGAAAATAATACACAGGTCAGTCTAATTCAAACCAGTTTATTAGTGCATATAGGCAGTAATAATTTAAATAGACGACAGTCACAATAATTCCCGTCTATCCGATCCTTTTAACAAAGAAATCGGATGATGGTCGATATAACACTTAACAGAAATTGTCACTTTAAAACCATCAAAGTTCGATTGGCTGCCGTACACGCACGCGTGTACGGCCTCGCCAATACGGCATAAAAGATCAATGCATCACGATGCAAAGAAAAATATCAATTCAAAACGGTCGAGTTTGGGTGGCTGCAGTGCACGCACGCGTGCACTGCCTCGCCAATACGTATAAAATGTCATCACAACTCCAACTATAAATCAGCACATCAATACTGCAGGGGTCAAAATATTGACAAAATGCAGGGGTCAAAATATTGACAAAATGCAGGGGTCAAGTCATTGTTACCAAGACTCAACCCATCTACAAACAACTCAAATCGAATGGCCATATGCACAAGGCAGTGGTACAACATGAGGACAGCAAAATGAGGGTGAAAGCACCAAAACATGGCACTACAACAAAAATGTTCAAGAATCATAGAGAATCAGTGTCTAACAGAGGCAACTGACAACACATATATGAAGACTAAAATGCACTGTACAGTGACAACCACAATAAGTGTTGACCAACCAACAACAAAATGAAATGTAACATACGTGCCAAAAAGTCAGAGTTCAACATACATGAACCATCAAGAATATACAAACTCAAGCTTACAAAAATGCAGACTCAACAATGACCAAATGTACAAGTCTAGATACAACATAGGGTATACAGATGTGCTCGAGACAACCCGGCTATATGCAAGCGAGGACGAAAACAAATGCAACCAGAGGCAACTGGCAATGAATAAAATAGTGAACAATCCTACATAATTGTACAAGCATCAGTAGATTTTGGCTCAAAAGAAACTACCACATCAAGACTGGACGAATGAAACCAGAATGCAACATGCCTCGAATACCAGTGTACAACCAACTTCCCAGACGTCAAAGACCCAAAATAATACATATATCCACACATACTCATGTGTACATATGGATACACATATGTGACAGCCCCAACTAATAAAATACAAGTACACCTATTCAATAAGAATCACAATTGATGTACACTGGGATATACAGGCCAAACAACTACACAATTTAATCTAATCAACCTGAATGCAAGTCCAAACACAAATGTGCAGGTACATGAAGATGCAGTGAAGCCAAAGTCAGATGGTCAGAGGATTACAAACATGAATGCAGACTTTACAGTAGTGAAGAATACTAAGGTAGTGCACCAAAATCAGTTGCCTCTAAGAGGTAGTCTGCAAACTCTAGCATATATGCAAATAGATGAATGTATATCCAAGTCAGTAAAATCAACATAGTGTCATGCAAGAAGAATTCGAAACCGTGGCCCATGGTAAACCAATTCAAAGCATACTACAATCGAGTCAACAGAAAAAATTCACGAAGCCAAGTCAGGGTATAGGAAGTGGCAGAGAAGCAAGTTGCAAAATTCACAAAATGGGGAAAAAGGAAATACGAAGTTCGTATCTTTATTTTTTGAAATTGTCAAAGGTCAAACGAGGTATAACTGAGGTCAGGGAAGAATCACAACGACCAAATCAACTGCCGAGCAAAATACTGGACAGTGAAAAATCAAAATCGAAGACAACATTCTCACAAGCCATAGTCAAAAGGAGTATGCAGTCTAAAATCAAAGTCAGGCTTTGGAAATCAATGTTACCGGAGATAAAAATCACCATAACTCAAGTCAGTCGTGACAGTGACGAAGTCACAAAGGAAAACAATAACCAAGTTCAAAAATCAAAGTCGAAGCCATCAGACTTCATGAAATCAGAAAACAGGGTTCGAAATCATCAAATACAGCAAAATCGAATGGCCGAAGCCAACAAACTTTAAACTGTCGAAGCATCATACTACGCGTGAATTAGATGTGAGTGAAAATTAAATCACTCACCTTAGAACGGAGCGCAGATCGAAGCAAAGATGAACGGAGATTGATCGCCCTAGTTGAAGACGAGCGAAGAGGAAGACGAAGCCATGGATCGATCGAATGCTGATGTCGATGCCTTCGATATTACAAAGCCCAGAGACTAGAGCGAACGGAAACAAGCCCTAATTTTCAGATCGGAGGAAGAAAGAAACTCGTGGCCGCCATTTTTATTTCTCTTCGATTTTTTTTTTCTTAGGGTTACGAATGAATGAAAAGGGGAACGGGTTTGGATTTATCACGGTATCAAAGAATCATGGGCCAGTATATATTTTTCAAAGCCCACTTAACCCTTAACCAATTTTTTCTTTTCTTCTTTTTTTTCCAAAAGAATTTAACCGATTCAAAAATTTCAACAACAATTTTTATTAGACGAATTCCAATTCGAATCGAAACTCCTATAAGCAATTAGCTAGCAGAGAAATCGTTTAACGATGATATCTAATCGATGCAAAAATCCCGGTTATTACAGAAATTCAAATTGAATTCGATTTAATTTTATACGCGTTTATACGCCGTATGTTCATAAAACAATTCCGATAAATACGAAAATTGAAATCCAGTAATAATTCAATATTACGGACCCAATGAAACTGATTTCGTCAAATTCCGAGACTGTACCTCGGAAGGTTATTTTTAAATTCGATTTAAACGATAATATTTCAAAACTGAATAAATCGCTTTCAAATTCAATTCTGAAGCTTCTATTATCTTCAGTATTATCTATATGAATTTTTTCAATCCTTTAAATTATTTTTAACCGGCTTAAAATTGAAGATTCAAATTTTATTCAACTTTCAATAGATTAAATTCAAAAATTTAATCGCCAATTCCTTCTGATAATTTGAAATTCAAGTCAAATCATCATTCAAATATTTAAAATTAATTAAATATTTTCAATTCAAATTGTTCAAAATTCAGGGTCGTTACAAACTCCCCTCCTTAAAAACTTTTCGCCCACGAAAAGGAAAAGTTGTTAAAATTTCATCGATATTTATACTCTAGTAAAAAATTTCTAAGCTTAAAACTTATTACAAATAAATGAATATAGGATTCATTTCATTTGTTTAATCTCACTAGTTTTGTTTATCTTCTCTTTTGTTCATTGATTTTCAAAAATCAAAACCCAAAAGTCTTTTACTAAATTTTTAATTTACAACACTCAGATTCAAACTTAAAATTCTTCACGTTAGAGATTTATATAATATATCTCTTCCAAAGCTGTGGACTTTCAAAACATTACAAAGATCCTATTCCTTAGTTTATTAGGTAGGAATTTTGTAATTCTAATTTCAGATCATTGATTTGCTATTTACAGTCTGAAAATACTTGCTAACTCGAAATTTAACAAGTCCATCTTCGTTCTCACAGACATTAGACATACGCTGGCCAGGCGCAGGTCTAAAAATCTCCAAGTACTAAACATACTTGCTTCAATTCCCAGTGAAAATACTTTTAAAAATTCTTTTAAAAAATGGATATGGAAAGCACGTTCCCCCATGGATTACAGTTCCACCCGGCGGTTACGCTACTATCCCAGTAGAGTCGCTTGTGGCTGTAGATTTCTCATCTCTTAAATTTCGCCATGGTTGTCGCCATAGATTGCAGTACACACGGCGGTTATGCTACTATCCCAGTAGAATCGCTCGTGTCTGTAGGCATCACGCCCCTCAAATTTCGCCTGGCATTAGATTGCAGTTTACCCGGCGGTTACGCCACTATCCCAGTGGAATCGCTTGTAACTGTGGGCATCTCGCCCCTCAAATTACGCTAATCATCATTCAAATCTAATCTCATCGCGATGATCTATCGCGAAGGATTTCCGATTCAAATAGTCACTGTGACTAAATGTAAATTCTACGTAGCTACGAATTTCAAATGGACACTCTTCACGAGTTCCAATACCTTCTCTAATAATAAATGGAAGGTACTTTTCCACATCCTCAGTTTAGAAAACATAATATCATATATGTAGTACTTTCATTTCACATTTCGTACATATAACATCTATGTAAACATACATAAGATTTCCATAACAATGTCTTTCTAAACTAACGGTTTCAAATTTACCGTATTCATATATATAAGTTCTAAAACTTACATATCTCATATTCATAACAAAATAGAGGATTTCAAAATTTTCCTCTAAGTCGATTTGGAAATTTAAGGTTATCTCAAACCTAATTCATATTCATAATTCCATTCATTATCGACTTTCACATTCGATTTGAATTACACATCACATCGTCAATTCTTAACACAGAATTGATGTCTATCGATATATAACCTCTGAGCTCGTACGTCTCAGAGAAGGGTGTTAAGCTAAGAGAATAAATTCTCCGCCACCAACATATATATATTTAATAGAGATCAATTGCTATGTCATCAATTCACAATGTTAGACATACAATCCAAATCATCATCTGAAATTCAAAGCTCAACTTATATTGTCTTTGATGTCGAAGTTAAACTCAATTTTTTTACTCAACGATTCAATCTTTTTGAAAAATTTCAAATTGAACAAATTGTTCAAATTCTCTCATTTAACTTTTCAACTTCGACTTCAAAAATGAATTTCAAATCATTTATCCCTTACGGAATATATTCACAACATTTCATTTTTGGAAAAACATTTCCATACTTATTTGAAAATAAGTAATTCACAAATCCATTTTATTTTCAACATTTTAAAATATTCAATATACTTAAATCAAAATTAAGTATATATTTCATCTTTAAGGAAATCATTCTCTTTCACATATTCATTTGAGTCAAAACGAATGTTACGTAAAACATCGTTACGACAACTCAAAATTACTAGTATAGGGATTCGAAATTTAGATAGATGTATAAATCCCAATACTATACAAAACATTTCCTTTCGGAAATCATTTACTATAACAACAGTGTTATAGTCCACCATTTCCTTATATTCGAAAATGTCTATTTCAACAATGAATGTTGAAATCTATGGTTTCGATATTCAATGCCTTTGAAAACATCTTTTTAAAACAATTAACTTCGTTTTAAAATATCACTTTCCCAAAATATGTCCATTTTATTCAATAATATATTCACTATCCAAAATCGTGAATATACTTCATTTAACGGCTATAAGAATTACTTATCAAAATAAGTCATTTTCGGATTTATAAACAACGTTTATAAATTCTATTCCTATTTATAAAGACTTCAGTTTATAACAAATCACTTTATTAACCATTCCTTTATAACTCAATTTTATATCAGAATTTTAATTTACAAGTAAATTACTTATAAATTCTTTTATTTCGCAACTCCGATTCATTTTATAACTTCACAATTTCAATTCTGTAATTTCCATTCACTTATGAAATACATTTATATTTCATTTTTAACACTTATACAATTCCAATATTTTATTAACACTTTTCAAATCTTCAATTTAAGCCGTTTATAATAATTCAAAATTTCCAATTTAAACTATTATATAAATTTATCAGTTTTCCATTTCCAAGATAATCTACTAGTTCTTTAGTAAACCATTCATCGACTTGGTTTTCAATCTAACCGCATTTGATTCATTCACATTGGATTTTACTAACATTCATTCATATCCAATTAGTTCACATTCACTAATTTATATTCAAGTTAGTTTGCTTCAATTCAAATCAAATTTGATTCTATTTAAATTTACTTATCTTTCAATTTGAATTCAATTACTTAGCTTTCAATTTCCATTAATTCAATTTCATTAATACTTAATGAATTTCCATACGATCAACTAGCAACCAATGCACATTCAATTTAACCAAATTTATTTACTTTGCTTACATTCAATTTGGTTCAACACACTTAATTTCAATTGGTTTATATTCTAATTTTGATTGAATTCTTATACTCACCATATTCACTAATTCACTTTTACAATTAAAGTTGAATTTCCTTTCTATAACTCAATTTCATATTCATTACTTCACTTTATTAATTCATTTTGATATCAAATTCAATTTGATTCAATATTACTTAAGCTATGTTTCATTTTATCTTCACTTGCATTTATTTTCACCAAGCTTCTTAAGTTTGTCTCAAATTTATTTGAAATTCTATTTTATTTAACTTTTACTAAAGTCAAATTCATATCGCATTCAAAATTCAAATTTTGTTTTACTTAACAAAACTATTCAAACATTTTAACAATTGGTTTTATTTAAATTTCTCATTTTATAAGTTAAACAACTTATAAATTTAAACTTTCCGATTCATATTATATAATCACTTATCTTTTAAAGTTTAAACTTCTATCTCAAAAATTTATCAAATCAAGTTCAATTTATTTAACTTCCTTTAGTTAAATTTCAAATCATATATTTATTGATACTAATTCAATTCAATTTAACTTTTCTTAAGTTAAAAATCTTTATTTTCAAAAACAATTTTATACTTCTTTAGCTTTGAAAAAACATTCTCCTTTAAAGTGTTTCTAGTAACTATTCATATTAAACATCATAAACTAAGCTTTGTGTAAACCAAAGCTCTGATACCACTCTGTAACATTCCCCCTTTTGACCGCCTCCAGTCGGTAATTAAACCAACTCGAAACGTTCAAAAAGACGAATTGTTATTTAGTTTATAAGGTTTAAACAGAATCAGCCACAGAAACACAGATAATAACAATGAATTTAAACAAATGAATCTTGATTTCATTACTATAAATCTTTTAGAATACATCAGAGTTTTATACAATTTTAATACTGATACAGCGGAATATCTTAAAATACAATTTTCTTCTGAAAACTAAAGTGATTCTTTACTCTCTCTCTAACTTCGCTGCCTGAAAATCTTCAAGCTGTAAAAATACTCGGTCTGACCCGAGTATTATATTCAAAAGAAAATAATACACAGGTCAGTCTAATTCAAACCAGTTTATTAGTGCATATAGGCAGTAATAATTTAAATAGACGACAGTCACAATAATTCCCGTCTATCCGATCCTTTTAACAAAGAAATCAGATGATGGTCGATATAACACTTAACAGAAATTGTCACTTTAAAACCATCAAAGTTCGATTGGCTGCCGTACACGCACGCGTGTACGGCCTCGCCAATACGGCATAAAAGATCAATGCATCACGATGCAAAGAAAAATATCAATTCAAAACGGTCGAGTTTGGGTGGCTGCAGTGCACGCACGCGTGCACTGCCTCGCCAATACGTATAAAATGTCATCACAACTCCAACTATAAATCAGCACATCAATACTGCAGGGGTCAAAATATTGACAAAATGCAGGGGTCAAAATATTGACAAAATGCAGGGGTCAAGTCATTGTTACCAAGACTCAACCCATCTACAAACAACTCAAATCGAATGGCCACATGCACAAGGCAGTGGTACAACATGAGGACAGCAAAATGAGGGTGAAAGCACCAAAACATGGCACTACAACAAAAATGTTCAAGAATCATAGAGAATCAGTGTCTAACAGAGGCAACTGACAACACATATATGAAGACTAAAATGCACTGTACAGTGACAACCACAATAAGTGTTGACCAACCAACAACAAAATGAAATGTAACATACGTGCCAAAAAGTCAGAGTTCAACATACATGAACCATCAAGAATATACAAACTCAAGCTTACAAAAATGCAGACTCAACAATGACCAAATGTACAAGTCCAGATACAACATAGGGTATACAGATGTGCTCGAGACAACCCGGCTATATGCAAGCGAGGACGAAAACAAATGCAACCAGAGGCAACTGGCAACGAATAAAATAGTGAACAATCCTACATAATTGTACAAGCATCAGTAGATTTTGGCTCAAAAGAAACTACCACATCAAGACTGGACGAATGAAACCAGAATGCAACATGCCTCGAATACCAGTGTACAACCAACTGCCCAGACGTCAAAGACCCAAAATAATACATATATCCACACATACTCATGTGTACATATGGATACACATATGTGACAGCCCCAACTAATAAAATACAAGTACACCTATTCAATAAGAATCACAATTGATGTACACTGGGATATACAGGCCAAACAACTACACAATTTAATCTAGTCAACCTGAATGCAAGTCCAAACACAAATGTGCAGGTACATGAAGATGCAGTGAAGCCAAAGTCAGATGGTCAGAGGATTACAAACATGAATGCAGACTTTACAGTAGTGAAGAATACTAAGGTAGTGCACCAAAATCAGTTGCCTCTAAGAGGTAGTCTGCAAACTCTAGCATATATGCAAATAGATGAATGTATATCCAAGTCAGTAAAATCAACATAGTGTCATGCAAGAAGAATTCGAAACCGTGGCCCATGGTAAACCAATTCAAAGCATACTACAATCGAGTCAACAGAAAAAATTCACGAAGCCAAGTCAGGGTATAGGAAGTGGCAGAGAAGCAAGTTGCAAAATTCACAAAACGGGGAAAAAGGAAATACGAAGTTCGTATCTTTATTTTTTTGAAATCGTCAAAGGTCAAACGAGGTATAACTGAGGTCAGGGAAGAATCACAACGACCAAATCAACTGCCGAGCAAAATACTGGACAGTGAAAAATCAAAATCGAAGACAACATTCTCACAAGCCATAGTCAAAAGGAGTATGCAGTCTAAAATCAAAGTCAGGCTTTGGAAATCAATGTTACCGGAGATAAAAATCACCATAACTCAAGTCAGTCGTGACAGTGACGAAGTCACAAAGGAAAACAATAACCAAGTTCAAAAATCAAAGTCGAAGCCATCAGACTTCATGAAATCAGAAAACAGGGTTCGAAATCATCAAATACAGCAAAATCGAATGGCCGAAGCCAACAAACTTTAAACTGTCGAAGCATCATACTACGCGTGAATTAGATGTGAGTGAAAATTAAATCACTCACCTTAGAACAGAGCGCAGATCGAAGCAAAGATGAACGGAGATTGATCGCCCTAGTTGAAGACGAGCGAAGAGGAAGACGAAGCCATGGATCGATCGAATGCTGATGTCGATGCCTTCGATATTACAAAGCCCAGAGACTAGAGCGAACGGAAACAAGCCCTAATTTTCAGATCGGAGGAAGAAAGAAACTCGTGACCGCCATTTTTATTTCTCTTCGATTTTTTTTCTTAGGGTTACGAATGAATGAAAAGGGGAACGGGTTTGGATTTATCACGGTATCAAAGAATCATAGGCCAGTATATATTTTTCAAAGCCCACTTAACCCTTAACCAATTTTTTCTTTTCTTCTTTTTTTTCCAAAAGAATTTAACCGATTCAAAAATTTCAACAACAATTTTTATTAGACGAATTCCAATTCGAATCGAAACTCCTATAAGCAATTAGCTAGCAGAGAAATCGTTTAACGATGATATCTAATCGATGCAAAAATCCCGGTTATTACAGAAATTCAAATTGAATTCGATTTAATTTTATACGCGTTTATACGCCGTATATTCATAAAACAATTCCGATAAATACGAAAATTGAAATCCAGTAATAATTCAATATTACGGACCCAATGAAACTGATTTCGTCAAATTCCGAGACTGTACCTCGGAAGGTTATTTTTAAATTCGATTTAAACGATAATATTTCAAAACTGAATAAATCGCTTTCAAATTCAATTCTGAAGCTTCTATTATCTTCAGTATTATCTATATGAATTTTTTCAATCCTTTAAATTATTTTTAACCGGCTTAAAATTGAAGATTCAAATTTTATTCAACTTTCAATAGATTAAATTCAAAAATTTAATCGCCAATTCCTTCTGATAATTTGAAATTCAAGTCAAATCATCATTCAAATATTTAAAATTAATTAAATATTTTCAATTCAAATTGTTCAAAATTCAGGGTCGTTACACATATAATCTTCCAAAATAATTCGGCCCTAATCATAAAACCAAAATCATAGTCATCATGAGATGTAAATCTATTATTCACCTTAGGTTGACGTTAAGAATGTTGAGATTTGTCCTTTGATTAATTCCTTCAAGCTTTCTACCTGTTTCCTAACTTATCTTCCTTTGATTCTTCTTAACGGTGGTCGGCCGAGCCTATAAGTGTTTTGGTTTTGTTTGTAATTGTTGAAATGAATAAGAAATGAAGGTAAGAAGGGTTTGGGGTATATGAATGAAGACTACTCCTATTTTTCCCTTATCATACTCCTCTTGCTTACTTAATTTTAATTCTCTTTTGCTTATACATTCATTAGGGCACGACCCCCTTATTAATTTACAAGTCTTAATCCCTTAACCATCTACATTATTTCATTTAATTTATCTAATTAACTGTCCTAAATAATGTTAGCCAAAATTAGGGTTATTACACATAAGCCTGGTGTGAAAAACTCTAGAAATATACATGCACATATAACAACGTCTTTTGAGATCGTTCGAATCACCATAACGGTTTTACATTTAAAAGAGCCAAACCATGTAATAAGTACATATTGCAATATAATACATAGTGTCTAGGATGAAGAATATAAATCATAAAATAGCAATGCCGCTTCCATCTCACGATACAACAATATTAAATAGGTATACAATCAAAACCACTAAGATGCATTCGTATATGGATTTTCCATTGGATGTGATCCTAGATATCATCAACTCCAGCTAACAATATCTATAAGAATATCCAGATATGGAGCTGATATACCCTTGAGGTTAGCTAAACCTCCATGGCTATGCATCCTACTCTATTTTCTATCATTTCCGATGTCGGGGTCATGTTCAAGATCTCTACACATGAGCCACAACTCGAACAGATCATAAATCCCCAAATGGATACCAATAACTCGAACAACTAACGAACGTCTACATGGATTCGAGCATCTCGATTAGATCTCGAATCTCCATATAGATTCCAACATCTCAAAAAGATCCACTTACGAGAGATACAACACTATCTCAGTCTTGAGGTGGTTTTCGGTAAATATTACCTAAGTATACTTATCCGATCTTGGTCTCTCCAAGACTGAATCGACGAATTTTTTGTTTAACTTAACTCCGATCTTTCAGAAATAAACAAACAACGATAAGGGTGAAGGTCATCTCCTATCTGGATGGATTTTCTTAGCGCTTATCCTAGAAGAGCAAGACGAGTTTATACGTAGGTTATATCATCATCGGAGGATTAACCGTACTGTATAATTCTCGTGTTTCCTCTAGATATTTCCTATGTTAATTTGATCATTTTCAACAATAATGTGAACGATCACATATGGAAACCAAGTTTCCTATACTTATCACGTTTTTGACCTTCTCAACTTCCACTATCCCTCAGTCAAGAGTGAAGCCTGTAGGTTAAAGCATTATTGCTTCTACACCCTACTCGAATCATCATTCTTAACTCTCATAGATATAATCAAGCCTACTTTGTCTGCTTTTAGTGTTAAGCACACGACTAAATACTTTTCATAGGCAAGTAAACACACAAAGTACGATGAAGTCGCATAAACGACTTCTAATCCCTTTTTTATTTAATTAATCCTTTATTAATTAAAATCACTTTTATTAGTAAAACTCCTTTTTATCTAAAACTTCTTTCATTAATTAAAACTTTACTTATTTAATTAAACTTCCTTATCAATTAGCACTTCCTTTATTAATTAAACTTCCTTTATTAATTAAAACTTCATTCATTAATTAAACTCCTTTATTAAACTTGTATACATAATTAATTTCCCTTTATAAAAGATATATACTTGAATTCTACTATTTCACTATTTATTTATACTCATTTTAATACTTTAAAAGTATTCATATACTTATCTCAAATGGTATAAGTATATCTACAAACCATTAAAAAGATTTACTTACTTTAAAATATAATCAAAGTGGTTAAAAACAAAGTTACTTAAACTTTGTTACTATAAACCCCTTCTCTCTTTTATACTTTAAACATTTACTTTTTCTATTTTTATTTCAGAAGATTTCATACTTGTTATTATCTTTAAAATATTCAGCATTAAATATCCAAGTATATTCTTAAGGGTTAAAGACAATTGTTACTTAAACAGTATCGCAACAAACCCAAAACCATTTCACACTTAAACGTTTTTTTGAAACCTTCCTTTTAAAGATTTAATTAGACTTACAAGGTTTAAAGGCAATTGTTACTTAAACATTGTCACTACAAACTCAAAACCATTTACTTATAATTATCTTTAAGACATTCTTTTTGAAAGATCTAGTTATAATCTTAAGTATAATTAATAAGGGTTAAAAAATGTTATTCAAACATTGTTTACTACAACCCAAAACATTTTATACTTTCCATCAATTTTAAAACATTCATTTTAAAGATCTAAGCATTTCTACACTTATTGGTTAAGGTAATACACTTTTTGTTAAATTCACAAAACCATTTATTTTAATTTAAGAGTTAAAGTCCAAAACTCCTATTAGTACTTTTATAAAATACTTAACTTACTTTTATAAAATTCACACACACACACGCACACACTCTTGTAAACATGCTAAAATACTTTTAAACTACTAAAATAATATATTATAACGGGAAATTATTGTCAAGGACAAAAATTTTCAACGTTTTAGCCTCAAGGACGAACCTTCGGTATTTTAACCTGAAGGACAACTTTCTTTAGGTATCAGTTTTTAGTTATTGATAGCAGTTTTTAGGTATCAGTTTGTAGTTATCGGTAGTAGTTTTTAGGTATCATTTTTTAGTTCGGTAGCAGTTTTGGAAGAATGTTTGTCCTTATGAACAATTTTGGAAGAATGTTTGTCCTTATGATTAATTTTTAGGAGAATGTTTGTCCTTGTGGTTAAAATATTGAGGTCGTGTCCTTGAGGTTAAAAATATACAAATTTTTGTCCTTTAAATTAATTCCCCCATATTATAATTATACATATAGAATATTGTGTAAAAATAACAAATTTTGAAATAAATGGAAAAACAAAAAATAAACATATTTTATTTTAGAAGCCTCTTACTTTAAAAATTCATAATTAATTATTAAACATATATTTAAATATGAAACCAATTTTAAAACACTCTAATATAAGTTAGAAAATAACCCTAATAAGGTTGGAGAAAAATAATTAATTTGACCATTTTTACATAATTTAAAGTTTCAAATAGAAAAGATAACTTTCTGGAAATGCTAGCCAAAGTATTTGCAAGGGAAAAATGTGTCTCAGAAGCAAAGACATCATTCTTCCAAATGCTATCTAAAGATTTATTTTCAGAATTATCACGATTTTTACATGAACTTTGAAACTAGTTTTCGACACTAAAAGAGTTGATTTTTGGTCCAATTGTTTTTACAATATTTAGTATTCTTACATCACTTAAAAACCATGGAAAGAAATCCATAAAGATGTCTTTCAAATAGTTTATAAAGATTCTCAAACATGGTAATTTCCCAAAGTGTTCATATAACGACCTTTTTACTTCAAACCTTCCCGACTTTGTTTGAGCAGTTTTATTCCCTTTTAGAACTTGAAATTTTTACATTAGTAAGTACTTATATTTTACTTATTAAAAACCACAAAGAAACCCCTAAGGATATCTTTCTAAATGTTGTTAAAAATTTCCAAAATAATGCCTTTTACATAGTGCTCATATAGCAACTATTTCGCTATAAATTTTGTAACTTTGGTCTACAAGTTCTATAACTTTCCAAACCAATTCCTCGCTATCCAAAACAATACTAAAATTGTAGAGAACAACCAAAACAAGTTATACCAAGATATGTTCATAATCACCAAGTTACACAAATTAACGTTAAGGGATTTCAAAGTGCGTTTATAGCGACTATTTCGCTTCAAACATTCACAACACACTTCAACTTCACATGGAACATTAACAAATATGTAAACAATAACACATGGAAATGATACATGTTATAGAGGGTTACAAAAGAGATTATATTTCTTATAAAGTTGTCACTTGCTTTCCAAAGTAAAGAAGGGTCCAAAAGTAATAACTTGCATTGTTCTTTATATAACTTTACATTTTACACAATCAACATTTATATTCACAGCATATACATTCTAGATGGTGAGTAAACTCACCCATTTTAATGACAAACCAAGCCTAAGCACATTAGAACAAGATACCACTTCCTACCATCACTATACTTCATAAGATCCAAACTTTCCTTCACAAAACACAAAGCCAAGATCCCCACTTTACCAATGCTCATGGCTTCTAGGAGGTTCCACATTTTTTTCTCTATTTCCTACTTTTTAGAAGCTAAAGCATGTCCCCTTTTAGAAGCTAAAGCCAAAATACGAAATGTTCGAAATTCCGGATTGTTACATTTTCCTCCACTTAGAATATTTAAAATTACTAGCAAACAAAGCTCACTATTTGCTCATGTTCAAAAACCTTCTCATCGCACAATGATGACAAATTATCTACTAAGCGTACCTTATGCTCAACAGCCTTAGGTTATGCAACGACCCGTAATTTCACCACTTTGAAAAAGGAATATTAATTGATTTTAATATGGGACTTTTTTTTAAAATATGTTATATATGATAAATAAGAATGGTAAATTTATTTTTAGAATTTGTTTACGAAAACAAAAGATTTTTGGACTATCTTTGTGAAATCGACAAAGGTGGGTTTTGATAAAGTTAAGTATATATTCAAATAACCATTTTAAATTTATTTTGAAATATAATCCATATCAAATTCAATTGATAATAATTATAATAAATTTATAAGGGTTAATGAATATATATGAACCTGTTTTATAAGATATTCTGAATTCGTCGCATTTTGTCAATTCGACGTCGTACTTTCATAATGGAACTTTAATACTATTTAATATAGATTTATAACTCAAATAGACTTATTCTAATTATTTAAAAATAATGAGAAACTTATTTCAATTTTGTTTACACGGCTAAATAGTTTAAATAAAAAAACTACAAACATGACCGGAAATCCAATTTTAGATATACGATCGGTTATCAAACAAAAGTTGTTTTGAGATTGTTGCAACATGATTTTCTTTTAAAATTACAAACTACACATTTGTTAACTTTTACATTAGCATATAATGTTAAAAGGGCACTTTTGAAAAGTAAATTAAATAAGAAAGATTTTGATGTGATATGTTGACTTAAGTGAGGATATTTACTAAACATAATCATTTCGAAAAAAAATACACAAACATCCTTTCTACTTAAATGCTAATGTACTTAAAAGAGAAAAAAAAGTCATCATACATGGAAAAAGAGCAATTGGAATTTTCATTTAAATAAAATGTTGCATAATCATTTCATTTAGTAAAAATCTCAAATTCACATGTCTCATCTCATTAATAACCATCTCCTTCATGTCCATTCTTGCCTTGGAAAAAGATGATTGAAAATTCAAATTTGCTAACGTTAGTATGGTAATTTGAGTAGAAAGTTTCAACTATATATAGCACCTCCATCTCTTCATTTATTCACTTCATTCTTCACTATTTCTTCACTTTCTCCATCTCTTTCATGGCATCCAACACTCCTACCTCCTAAACCACTAACCCATACACCCCACACGCCATACCCGAGCCCCATAGACATGCACCCACCCCCAAAAGCACATGTATCCAAGCCTACACCCCCTAACCACATGCGTACCCACCTTACCTCCACTACCCGAGCCCCCAATGCCTCACACATACACCCCACACGCCATACCCGAGCCTCATACACATGCACCCACCCCCAAAAGCACACATAATCGAGCCTACACCCCTACCCACGTCCGTACCCACCTCCAAAACCTCCCACACACCCATACACTCCACCCAAACCCGCACACTCCCCCAACCCGAGCCCACAAGTCACACACCTGATCCCAAACCCACCACACACCCATACCCACTCCACACCCAAGGCCAAGCCCCCTTGTCTAAGCACTCGACCTCCATAAAATATGAAGAATTTGGAAATAAAGCGAAAATGAATTTAGATAAACCGAATAATAAAATGTTGATTTAAAATAGTATATAAATGTTTTTAAGTAATAGAAATTTAATTGCAAGAAGTTATGGCCAATATTGAAAAACAATTCAAAACTAGGTGCGTTGCATAACAGTAGTTCGCGATTTCCCGCCGAAGGATTCAAATGAATATATGAAGTGGAATATAGCTTAAAATTCTTCGAGATAAGAATTTTCCGGACTATTATATCCATAGCTTCTAAATAAAGAAAGAAAATAAAATTTTCATCATGTACACTTTAAAACATGTCCAACTCAAATTTTCATAAAAATCACGCTTTTGCAAAAAGCGTCCGAAGTGTAAAATCCTTTAAAATGGATATTTTTAAATGTATAAAAATATGAAATAAATTTGATTTGAAGGTGATTTGAGTTATAAATATGAATTTCCAAATGTTAAAAAAAATCGTTTTGATTAAATAAGCTTTTAATAGCACTTTTCGCAGCACGTTTCTGCTGCAATTTTAGAAATGAAGATTTAAACTTAACGATTCTTTCCTAAATCATTTATAAACGCTTTTAAATAAATTATTAAGTGTTTAATGATGATATAAAAGTGTTTATGAATGAGAATAATTAAGGTTTAGAGTCGATCAAATAACTTGACTGCCTCATGGGTAACAGAGAGAAAGTCTAGGCTTGAATTTGGAAAACCAGTTTCTTGCTCTCCTTGGCTATCCGGACTGTCCCGATGGAGGAGATGGTTAAATTGATTTTCTCGGATGCATTTTCCTTAAAAGAGATTTTGAAATTTCCAAAAGTTAAATAAAAGATTAAATTTTCAAAATTTATGAATAAGTTACAGTGGATTGTATGGAAATAATCTTCTTATACATGGTGTTAAATTCCGAGGAGGGAACTCGTACTATTCATGTAATTTAAAAGGTGATTTCACCGTTATTCTACCCATATTACTTGTTGAATACAGAAATTAGTATTGAGTATAATTAGTATAATTTCTATGGATTTCTTCTTTTACCCAACCTTAATTGATTCAGGTTTATAATAAAGGATGTCTTAAGTAACATCATTTTACCCATATAAAAGTTATGAAATCTTTGATTAAGATTTAACGAATGATTGGAAATGTTTCCCTAAAGAGAAATGATTTGAAAATTTAAAAAGGGGTTATAAGTAACCAAAGAATTGAAAAGAGGCTTAACAAATCCTGTATACCCATATTCACATTTTATCGGTAATTGGATTTCGAAGAAACAAGGGCCGGATTTAGGTGATTCCTATTCGAAAACCAGTTCGAACCAATTTATGTTTCAAAGTAAAACATGTTGAAGATAAGATCATTTGAAGATGAAGATATTCATGATGAAGGGCTGCTTGCCATTAGTCCCTCGAGGTGAAATTTACCATATCATATATTTGGCAGTAGTGCTCCATTATGAAAATCTTTGATTTGAAAGGACTAATCGCTACTGATCCTATGGGTGATTCCCAAATAGGATGTGGTAGGAGGAGTGCCTTCAGTTTGTCCTATTCCTGGACAAATTGTATGGTCGAATGTCTGAAATTGAATTTTAAAATCACATTGATTGATCTCTATAAACATATCATCTGTTTGATGGCAGAGAAGGCAACTTCTCTTAGCTTAACACCTTTTGTAACGAGTCGAATTTTTCGCGTTCGAAAATTGACGTCCGTACTTCACATTGTACTAGAATGCCGTAGATTCGACCGTTCAAATTCGAGTCGCCGGAGCTTATAACAACATTAAGTAAACAACACAGCGGAAAAGAAAAAGAATATATCAATATATATAACATTGATACAATGACAAATACAAAAATCTGATACAATATGATACAACAGAATGATACAACAGATATCAATATACATCAGAGATATGATACAAGAAATAACAGCGGAAAGAAAATAGATAACACCAGCAGTGGATGGAATATCTCCAATAGAATGCTCCAATCCATAGCTAGCGAAAAGCAAGGTCAGTCATCCAAGGACTGACTAGCTCCAGATAATCTACTCAACCTGAATATCTGAGAAACCCAACTCTAGACTGTCCGTGTGGAAAATGGTGGGCACCCAGAGTTTAGGAAGGGAACAATAAACTCCGGATCAGTCATGGTACTGGTGTGAGCAACAAAAACAGTTTATCTTTAAAACAAATAGCAGAGAAATTTTAAAGTCAATTCGCAATGCTTTTGGAAAATGAAACTACCATAAGACCTCCCGCCACACACACAATGCAAACGCAGAATTGGAGGAGATTTCTTCTTATGATAGTCAAAGATGCTTACTACGCAAAATCAAATCATTGGATATTATTACTAGTGCATAGTGCAGAAAACATTTCGAAAGTATAATATCAATCTTAGCCAGCATAGACATTTCGAACTATGCCTACTATAGCTACCATCCAAACAGTGGGGCGCCACCATAAGTAGATGGCAGGTTCTACAATTAATACCGTACAAAGTTCGTATTTGGAAGATGGATTTCCAACAAATGGTCAGGCTAAGGAACTTCCTATGCCATGTAGGAAACGCCTCTGGCTGGACGCTCCGAGAGACAAACTGCTCTCTGCCAACAAGGTCGGGTTACCCCTGTACCAGGTAACTCACGACTATGCCATCCCCCGGTCCTTTGGGACCTTTATCCGAGCGCTCGGTAACCATATCACACATAATAAATAAGGTGTGTCCACATGAGTAAGTATCTGGGCTCCATACCATGATACCACCCCTTTCCAGAAGGAAATGACATACCCTAAAGGGCGCGACCCTCATAACCTTGCCGCAACATTCCTGTTTCGACCATTTCCGGGTTGTGAGTCCTTGACGAAGTCTCGTCCACAAAGCTACACTTTGTCACAAAGCCATGCTTTGGGTCAACAGATGATCAAAGGAATGATCACAAAGATAAATGATCAAACAAATGATCATATCACAAATGATCAAACGATGATCATCACACAGCAACACTCAGCATGCCACATTACCAAATTGGGAATATATCGCTGATAAATTTCAACTACATAACCTCTGAGCTCGTACGTCTCAGAGAAGGGTGTTAAGCTAAGAGAATAAATTCTCCGCCACCAAACAGAAATGTATTTGAAAGAAATCTGCTTTATATCTCAAAGTGTAATGTCAGACATGTAACCATACAAGTCTGTTCCGGGTTCGAACAGAACCGAAGGCACTTCCGAAGAAGCCCTTACAATCCGGGTATTCACAATCCCGATCGGACTTCCCATCACTTAGGGAATCTCTATACCGGAGCAACTTAGTGCAGAGACAATCGATAGGTTGTCCTATCGTTCTTGTAAATACCCGGTCTTCAACACCGGTCTTCAAATGCTATACATATACGACGAATCACTTATTCGGAATGGGTTATATGACACAAAGGTCCTCTCCCGGCTAAACCGAATAGTGAGCGCAATATTTAAAAACATATGGATATTGGGATTTCAATTAAGTCACAACTTAAACCCAAACTTTCTTTTCAAATGGTTTAACAAATTACCATTTTCAAATCTTTAAACAAAAAGATTCATTTTAACAACCTTCAACGGTTTAAACAATTTCCACACTTTAATCTTTTAAACAAAAGATTCATTCACAGATTTTCCAAATTAATTCTCATTTCAATTAGATTAACTCATTAAATCTTTAAATCAAAGATTTAACTTATAGTTTTCAAAACAATTCCATTTCAATTTTATTAACTCGTTAAATCTTTAAATCAAAGATTTAACTTATAGTTTTCAAAACAATTCCATTTCAAATGGTTTAAACAAATCATCATTTTAAATCTGTTAAAAATAAACAGATTTAATTCATAACTTTCAAAAAGAATTCATTCCTAACTTGGAAAAACCATTTTTCATTTCAATCTTGAAATCCCTTTAATTAAATTGGAATTTCATTTCTTATATGAAAGCTTTTATTCTTTTAAAACAAACAGTTTTCATTTTGGAAATCTGATTCATTTATACGAGTTAAGATCTTTGGGTTAAATTCAAATTCCCAAAATTATACTTTTAAAATGGTTTAAATTCATATAAACACATTTATAACATTTTTAACCATAATTTCCAAACATGGAATTCAATTCCTTATTATTTGAATTCAAATTCAAATTAAATTATTTAAATTGGAAAATTTACCAAGTTATTAAAAATAACTTTTAGCTTTGAAAACACTTTTTCAAAAGCTTTAGCATTTAACCCAAATCCATTTTCAAAATCAATTAAAATTAAAATTTCAATTTCAAAAATATTAAATTTAAATCATCTGTGACTTAACCGATTTCCACGTGAAATCCATATTTGTGTGTGTAAAAGTGTAGTCCATGGGTTTAACACAATAGTGCAACATCATTCAATCATCACAGATCAAAATACAGGATATTGTTGATAAGCGATATGACATAACGCTTATCTTTTATTCACAGATCACAGATATACAAATGTCACAGATAAATAAACTACACACACAGCTCAATTCAAAACAATTCACATCATAGGATATTACCGATCAGGGATAACAATCAATCCAAGCATTCATAAGCAATCCAAGCATTCAATAATCATTTATAAGTAGGGTTAATTAATTGTTCCATCCCTAATTAAACCAATTAAATTTCTAATTAATTACTTATGAATTCATTACCCAATCCTGATTAATCACAAATCATTTGATATTAATAAATGCAATTAATTAATTAATTCTTAATTATCTATCTTAATTAACTATTTAATTGTCCTTTAGTTAATCACCTAATTAAATTTAACCTTCAAGTTAATTTCATAATTAACTAACTCTTAATTTCATTAAGTAATTATATTTTCATCATAGATTTATTCACCTTTATCATTAATTTATTCACCTTTAATTTATTAAATAAACTTTTAATTAATCATATTAATTTATTCAATCACATAAATTAAATCTTTAATTAGTTAATCCTTTTGATTATTTCCATTAAGTAATTATCTCATAACAATTAATCATTAATTACCAATTTATCAAATTATTTTCTTAAATTAATTAACTAAATTAATTAACTTTAATTAATCAAAATATCCAAAATTAATTACAATAAGTAATTAGTCCTTAATTACTTTCATTAAGTAATTACATTTGAACAATTTATAATTCATTATCTAAATTAATTAATCTAATTGATTATTAAAATAAATCACCTTAATTAATACTTAATAATCCTTAGTTAATTTCATTAATAAATCATCTTTTTAATTACTTATATTAAATAATCATTATTTATAAAAGAAATAATTTTAGAAATTTATTCAGCTACTTTTGTTAAAGTTTTAAAATCTGGAAACATACAACCCCAGGCGAACCCGAACTAACTCTAGAATACTCGAGCCCTACTTCGGGTTTTTCTCAACTTTACTCGCGCATCCTCCCAGGTCACCACTTTTCCTTTATATTTTTATTTTTATTTTTACTTAAATTGTTAAAATCCTGTACCCATTAACTCTCGCGTACTACCCCGGTAACACACCCGAACAATACATTATTTTTCCCCGAGCAAAAACACGAGCTCACTCCTTTCTTCCCCAATACAGAACCACAACCCAAACATGTCAGAACCACGTGCACGTGCATGATGATCTGGGCGTCGCTGCCACTTTGCCGACGATGCCCCTAAGTCGTCGATCATCCTACTACAACGCTCCGACCTCCCAATCCCGATCATAGACACAATGTCAAAATTGAGGAATTCGAGCCATTCCTGGAACCACAGCCTCACCTGAAAACCTCATCAAACCCACGACGCCGACCACCATACCACCTGAAACTCCGGCCACCTCACCACAAACCTCCCACGCAACCATCCCCCTCGGTGCGATCGCTCCAAATGTTTCGCCGACGTCGCAGTTATCACATTCTGACCCTCTTTATAAACTTATGGTTAAACCCTAAATTGAACTCGTTCGACCAACTCGCACAATAGACAATTTTTTCGACAATTTTCCTGGAATCCACGATTGCTAAGCTTGCTTCAAGCAAGTTTTCAACATTCAAAACTTCCTTGATCGATAGAAATTGATAAAAAAAACATTTTCAGTTTAACTGAGATCTGCTCCTAATATACTTATCTAAAAATTACCAATTTTGTTTTAAAATTCTTATTTTCGAATGTAGTTTCAAGTTATAAAATCGAATCCAAAATTTACAACATTCGATGTTGGCATATATTTTATCTATATGCTCTGTAAAACTAAGTTTACAGAGACATTCCATCACTATCATACTTAAATAGAATGTTAGATCATAACCTAAACAAATTCATTTAGTTTAAACACTTTAGGCCTAACAAAGATTGGATGATGATATTTTAAATTTTGATAAAAAAATCAATATTGTGACTATAATCAGGGAAGACCAGGCAAACAGATTTACACAGAACACTTATATATAACACATAGCTATATGAAAAAAAATGCATAGGCAAGCACCATATTATCACAAGTTTAATCATACTTAAGCCTAAAAAAATTGTGCTTACTCACTAGAATCAATCAGGCAACCATATAGAAATACATTTAAGCATTTTAAAAATGGAGTTACTCACCAGAGATTGAAGCAGAGAAGAACAGAGGGGAAAGAACAGAGCTTTTTATTGAAAACTGTTTTGAAAACTTGAAATGATGCTGAATTGGAAACACTGAATTTGATCTGTGCTTTTGTTTTGATTTAATTGCATTGATCTGCAATGATTTGTTTTTAGCTTGTTTGATCTACTACTTACTTTGCTTCATGAATTTGAAGTTAAATCTGGAACTTGCTTTTCAAATTTGATTGTAAATTTGAAATGATTTTGTTTGTCTGGTGTGTAAAATGTGAAGCTAACAGATTTTAGCTTTCAGAACACTGCTCGGCTAAAGTGAAGAGGAAGTTTGATATATAGTAGAAGTTTACAGTATATATTATTATTTTGTACAAGTCGATATGTTGTTTGTACAAAATCAAGTCAGAGATTTTTCTTGTTTGCTGATATACGTTTTGGCTTGGTGGCTACATATCTTGCTTGGTGGCTGAAGTATATTTCTTATGTGCTAGCATTAATTACTTTGTACTTTATGTTTCTTTATTTACAAGTGCACATACTTATATTTTGCTTACACTTGAATATATGCTTTCTTTTGCAAGTGTATATACATAGCTTGCTTTTATATATTTGTTTAAGTGTTCATACTCATCATATTTGAGATATATATTGTTTGTTTGCAAGCTATCCACATGTACATGAATATAATTTATTTGTCTTGCTTGTTGACTATGCTTTTATTTTTATTCATAGCTTAAGTATTAATTATTACTTTATAAAATAAGTAAACTTCTATTTTTATCTTACTTTATATTTTTATTATTTATCCTTGGTTTATTTCTATTTCTAGTTTAAATCTTTATTATTATTTTTACTTTAATACTACTTATATTGTTATATCTTATAAAATTTTGTATTTTTATTTCTAACTCGTTTATTTACGATTTTAAATCCAAATCAAATGTATATACATATATTTTATTTTCAAATTTTCTCATATATGCTTAAATACATATATATTCACATATATACAATATTTACAATATTTTTAAATTTAAATGATTTATACAAGATTTATTTTAATTCGGGGAAACTCGCATCACTTCATCGATTAATTTCACAATTTTAATTCAAAAATCTAATTAATTATAAATTTAAATTTATATAAAATTCTGGATCGTTACACCTTTTCCCGAGACGTACGAGCTCAGGAATTATACGTTGTAGAAATCAATTGTGTGATTATGGAATGACAATGTGGCAATCAAAGAGGAAAGATGATATGCTATGTGAAAGATAATCGTTGCCTCAAGCCTCACACCCAGAAATGACCAAAACAGGGTGGATGCACATGGCTATGTTATTCGCAACCATTAGGTTATGATCATCCCCTTCTAGATATATTTTTACCCGCTATAATATTCGGGTTAAACTATGTGGTGTATGTTAAACGAGCACTCGGATAGGTCGATAATGACCGCTGGATGATGTTTTCGGTCCTATCTAGCTAGAGGTAGACCGGTCTTGTGTTGGTAGAGGATCCATGTGTGGTTCTCGGTACATTCCTCTAGAGATGTATTGCTGCAAGATAGTCCCTTCACTTGGTCATTTGTATGAAATCCATTCTTCAATAAGTGCCTTTGTGATTTTGCTTGCATAACCTATTTTGTAGCTAGTATGCCGGAATTTAATCAATATAACAATTTCGACTAAAATTAATAAGTTTACTAGCAAATATTTTTCAAAGAATGCCATTAAAAATAATATCAAAAGATTTGATAAAAATGTTTTAGTTATCATAAGGTAAAAACCCGTATGTCCAGCATGGTCTTATGAGATACTCTTTCTTTTCAAAAGGATTTATCACCGATTCTGATATGTGACACTGTCATTTATGAATTGAGTTTCTCACGCTGGTTTATCAAGCCTGATCCGGGTATTTTCAGTACTCAGGTCAAATCTGAGTAGTTTTAGGATTAGTTAAGGCATTTGGAGTTTCCAAAGGAGAGCTGGTGATCTTCATCAATGCATTAACATATTCTATTTCCGTTGCATTTGTTTGATGTTTCTCAGCAATTTTAAGGACAGGTATTATAACTATCCAAGCTAAATCAAGATTAGACTCTGAAACATGGATTTTAATTTTTTCCGCTGTAAAGATTATTATTATATAATATATGTTATTCCATTAGAGTGAGATTCTGTTATGTCTATTTTTCTTTCTTACCTTTAAAGATCCATCTTTTCGTTCAATTCAGGTTGGATATGTGTGGTTTATTATCGACTCAAAAAGTACGGAAATTTGGGCCTTTAAATGTAGTATCAGAGATGAAGGTTAAGTGAAAACCTTGGCTTTGGTGGGGTAAAGACTCATTAGAGATAGGGTTAGTAATACCTAGGATGAGTAACTCATTAGAGATAAGGTAAGTGACACCCTAAAATGAGTTGAGAGTATTATATATAAGAGTGCGTATCTGTTAAAGTTTTATAAAAATGATTTTTGAAAAAAATTGGTAAATGAAACAATTGTACCTAGGATTATATTTTGGATATAAAAGATATTTTCAAAATGATATAGCTATCTATTAAGTATTTGGTTGTTAAGGTATGATAAAACTTTTATCATAAATTAATCAATTAAGTATATTAAAAAGTTTAAGTACAAATACCTTGTGAATTAAGTTTCATGATTTGGCTATAAGGTATTTAATAATAATGATATGGGAATTAGAAAAGATGTTTATTTAGAATAAATAAAATTTGAAAAGGATTGTGAAAAAAAACCGAGACAAAAACAAGTTCAGTTAGATAAATAAAATTCCTAAATTAAGTAGGTAACATGGATTTGAAATTATTAGGTAAAGATATACATTTAGTAAGGGTTTTCTTATTAATATATGAATAAGAAAAATAGAATCAGCTTAAAGTACATAAGTAATTAAGACCTTAGGGGTTAAGTAAGATAAGTCTTTATAAATTTGTTAAGTATAAGAATTTGAAAAGCCTAGCAACTAATTTTAAGTTTTCTATCATTGTAGAAATTAACTAAAGCAGAGCGTCTAGAATTAAGGGAAAGATTTAGGAGAACATTAGCGAAGTATGGAGATTTAAAGGTATTGGATATTTCTATTACTAGTGATGAGGAGGAGGACGTCCAGATAGGGAAGCCATCTGGAGTTGTGATAGAACCAGCTGATGACCCGATAGTTATTTCAGACAACGAGGATATGATTATGGTTCCTATAGTAAAGGAGGCTGAGGCAGATGAGGATGTAGAGGTTGGTTTAGAGGCAGATATAGGAGCAGAGGGAGATGATTCAGATCTTTGGTTTTCTGACCCGTTGAGTGAGGATGATCAGGAGGATGAGCCTATAGAGGATGAGCCCATGGAGGATGAGCCCATATGGAGGAGCCAGTTGAAGAGGAGCCCATTGAGAAGGAGCCTTCAGAGGAGGATTCAGGGACACATGATGCTTGGTTATGTGTTAGCACACCGGATAGTGAAGAGGATGTCATATCGGAGATGGGCACTCCTATTCAGAGGATAGGATGCCAGTCCCAGAGTCGATTGAGGATCTTAGTTTGGGGGAGATAAGAGAGGTATGGATGAGTATATTCGAGCAGAGCATTTCCCATGGATTCCAGCAGGACCACAGTGGCATCCACCAGGTTGGGATTTAGCGCGGGAGGATGAGACGGAGGGTGAGAAGTCCAAGGAAGAGGAAGAAGTAGAGGATTGATCGGATGTGTTGAATTTAGGAGGACTATCGAACAGGGAGTCTGATAAACATGAGTGATTAGTTAGGATGATTTTTTTTTGGGGGGGGGGAGGGGATCTCTTATGGGCTTTGTATGATATTTTGGGATGTATTGTTGATATAGCTAATGTACATTTTATGACTATGTATATATTACCTTAAGCGCGTAGTACGCGCTCAGATTAGTGGGTTTGAATCTATGTTCTATATGTACATATCTGATGTTATCATATGCAGTAATAGTAGTTAGAATACTTCTCTCTCATTGTTGCATTTTCTCTATAAATCAGCATAAGTAGACTAAAATCTATTAAGACTCAGTATCGGGGTATATTTCCTTATGAGTCTAATTTTAATTTCGAGGAAGAAATACTTTTAAGAAAGGGAGAATACAATGACCCGTAATTTCACCACTTTGAAAAAGGAATATTTAATTGATTTTAATATGGAATTTTTTTTAAAATATGTTATATATGATAAATAAAAATGGTAGATTTATTTTTAGAATTTATTTACGACAATAAAAGATTTTTGGATTGTCTCTGTGAAATCGACAAAAGCGGGTTTTGATAAGGTTATGTATATATTCAGATAACCATTTTAAATTTATTTTGAAATATAATCCATATCAAATTCACTTGATAATAACAATAAATTTATAAGGGTTAATAAATATATATGAACATGTTTTATAAGATATTCAGACTTCGTCGCATTTTTTCAATTCGATGTCGTACTTTAATAATGGAATTTTAATACTATTTAATATGGATTTATAACTCAAATAAGCTTGTTCTAATTATTTAAAAATAATAAGAAACTTATTTTCAATTTTTTTTACATGTATAAATAGTTTAAATAAAAAACTACAAACATGACTGGAATTTCAATTTTAGATTTACGACCGGTTACCAAACAAAAGTTGTTTTGAGATTGTTGCAACATGATTTTCTTTTAAACTTACAAACTACACATTTGTTAACTTTTACATTAGCAAATAATGCCAAAAGGGCATTTTTAAAAAGTAAATAAAATAAGAAAGATTTTGATGTGATATGTTGACTTAAGTAAGGACCTTTACTAATCATTTCAAAAAAAATACTCAAACATCCTTTCTACTTAAATGCTAATGTACTTAAAAGAGGAAAAAAGTCATCATACATGGAAAAGGAGCGTTTGGAATTTTCATTTAAATAAAAAGTTGCATAATCAGTTCATTTAGTACAAATCTCAAATCCACATATCTCTTCTCATTAATAACCATCTCCTTCATGTCCATTCTTGCCTTAGAAAAAGATGGTTGAAAATTCAAATTTTCTAAGGTTAGTATGGTAACTTGAGTAGAAAGATTCAACTATATATAATACCTCCATCTCTTCATTTATTCACTTCATTCTTCACCATTTCTTCACTTTCTCCATCTCTTTCATGGCATCCAACACTCCTACCTCCTAAACCACTCACCCATACACCCCACACACCATACCCGAGCCTCATAGACATGCACCCACCCCCAAAAGCACACGTACTTGAGCATACACCCCCTACCCACGTCCGTACCCACCTCACTTCCACCACCTGAGTCCCCACGCGCCTCACCCATCCACCCCTCACACAATACCCGAGCCATATACACATGCACCCACCCCCAAAAGCATAAGTAACCAAGCCTACACCCCTTACCCACGTTCGTACCCAACTCCAAAACCCACCACACACTCGTACACTCCACCCAAACCCACACACTCCCCTAACCCGAGCCTACAGGTCACACACCCAAGCCCAAACCTACCACACACTGATACCCACTCCACACCCAAGGCTAAGCCCCCTTGTCCAAGCACTCTACCTCCAAAGTCAAGCTACATCTCCATTTGTACGTGTCGTTGTGTATTGATAGTGGAAAGGAATGATATTTTAGTTCGTAGTGAAAGGATTTGCAAAATGAAGGTGAGTAAGCTCTTTATATGTTGAAATTCTATTTTGGTTGTTGTTACGATGCCCGTGCTTATATCCAATAATAATATGTTGACTCGACACTATTGGTTGAAAATATGGATGTTAAAATAGATTTGGTTATATGGATGAATATTGGATGAATGGATGATTTGTTAATGTTGATTTTATCAACACTTTATATAAAGTTAGTTATAGCTACTTTATTTGTCATGATTTATAATAGTTTATTTGTGACCACATTTGTATAGAATTATATATAATATACTTAGCTTAGTTAAGCTTCTTTTCAAATTAACTATAGAAAAGAATTCGTTTTGGATAAGTTAGATATTGATTTGAAAACAAAAAGTTAAAGCTAAAAGTTGGACGTATTTTGGGAATGGAAGTAAATGCATTAGAATTAGAAATCTATAAACTTTAAAATATTCGTAAGTTGGAAAAGAAAAAATGGAAAAATAAAATAAAAAAATGGAAGTTTGAATATTAAAGTAATATAATATGAAATATTTGGAAATAAAGTGAAAATGGATTTTAAATAAACTGAATAATAAATTATCATTTTAAAATAGTTTATAGATGTTTTTAAGTAATAGAAATTTAATTGGAAGAAGTTATGGCCAATATTGAAAAACAAGTCAAAAATAGGCGCGTCGGTAACGCTAGTTCGCGATTTCACATCGAAGAATTCAAATGAATATATGAAGTGGGATATAGCTCGGAATTCTTCGGGATAAGAATTTTCTTGATGATTATATCCATAGCTTCTAAATGAAGGAAGAAAATCGAAATTTCATCTTTTACATTTTAAAATATACTCAAATCAAATTTTCAGAAAAATCGCGTTTTTATAGTAAGGTGACCGAAGTGTAAAATCCTTTAACACGGATATTTTTAAATGTTTAAAAATATGAAACAAATTTGATAAATATGTAAAAATGTTTAAAGGAGATTTGGGTTATAAATATGAATTTTCCTAATGTTAAAAAAATTCGTTTTGATCAAATAAGCTTTTAAAAGTACTTTCCACAGCACTTTTCTGCAGCAGTTTTAATAACTTTAGAAATGAAGATTTAAACTTAACAATTCTTTCCTAAATCATTTATAAATGCTTTTAAATAAATAATTAAGTGTTTTAATGATGATTTGAAAGTTTTTATAAATGATAATAATTAAGGTTTAGAGTCGATTAAATAACTTGACCGCCTTATGGGTGACATAGAGATAATGTCTAGGCTTGAGTTTGGAAACCCAGTTTCTTACTCTCCCTGGCTCTCCGGACTGGCCTGATGGAGGGGATGGTTAAATTGATTTACTCGGACTGCATTTTCCTTAAAAGAGATTTTGAAATTTCCAAAAGTTAAAAGTATAAAAGATTAAATTTTCAAAATTTATGAATAAGTTATAGTGAATTGTATGGAAATAATCTTCTTATACTTGGTGTTAAATTCCGAGGAGGGAACTCGTACTATTCGTGGAATTTAAAAGGCGATTTCATCGTTATTATGCCCATAGTACTTATTGAATACAAAAATTAGTATTTAGTATAATTAGTATAATTTCTATGGATTCCTTCTTTTACTCAACCTTAATTGATTTGGGTTTATAATAAAGGATGTCTTAAGTAACATCATTTGACCTATTTAAAAGTTATGAAATCTTTGATAAGATTTAACGAATAATTGGAAATATTTTCCTAAAGAGAAATGATTTGGAAAATTTAAAAAGGGGTTATAATTAACCAAAGAATTAAAGAGAAAAGATGCTTAATAAATCCTGTATACCCATATTCACATTTTATCAATAATTGGACTTCGAAGAAACAGGGGTCGGATTTGGGTGATTCCTATTCGAAAACCACTTCGAACCAATTTATGTTTCAAAGTAAAACATGTTGAAGATAAGATCATTTGAAGACAAAGATATTCATGATGAAGGGCTACTTGCTATTAGTCCCTCGAGGTGAAATTTACCATATCATATATTTGGCAGCAGTGCTCCGTTATGATCTTCGATTTGCAGATGACTGCTCCGGGTATTGAATCACATAATTAAGAGTACCGGTTTAATAGCCTATAGAGAAGCTTCATATGATGGAATCAAATCTAATAATATCTATTCATCATACCTTATAAGCACGGAATACCTAATAAGTCTCATATTAACCAATATGATGGTAGAGAATATACCAGTTTAAAGGGGTAGAGAATAGCTATTCATGAATCTTCAGGTAGGGAGTAATAATAAATGCTTAGGTTCTCATGTTGGTTTACTAGCCTTAACTAATTTCGCAAGCACCTCTAAGTAACCACTTGTTCCTTGTTATCGGGCCCAAGTCCAGCTGAACTGAAAGATTCTCATTCTGGCTCAGTAAGCTTTCTTAAAGAAGAGGTTTTGTTTGCTACCAATAATCGCTACCGATCCTAGGGGTGATTCCCAAATAGGATGTGGTAGGAGGAGTGCCTTCGCTTTGTTCTATTCCTGGACAACTTATGTGAACGGATGTCTTACATTGCACTTTAAAATCACATTGATTGATCTCTATAAACGTATCATCTGTTTGGTGGTAGAGAAGGCAACTTCTCTTAGCTTAACACCCTTTCCTGAGACGTACGTGCTCAGAAGTTATACATTTGTAGAATCAATTATGTGATTATGGAATGACAATGTGGCATTCAAAGAGGAAAGATGATGTGCTATGTGAAAGATAGTCGTTACCTCAAGCCTCACATCTGAAAATGACCAAAACATGGTAGATACAGCAAGGCTATGTGGTTCGCAACCATTAGGGTATGATCATCCCCTTCTAGATATATTTCTACCCGCTATATTATTCGGGTTTAAATTATGTGGTGTATGCTAAACGAGTGCTCGGATAGGTCGGTAACGACCGAGGGATGATGTATTCGACCCTATCTAGTTAGAGGTAGACTGGTCTTGTGTTGGTAGAGGATCCATGCATGGTTCTTGGTACATTCCTCTAGAGATGTACTGTCGAAAGGTAGTTCCTTCACCTGGTCATTTGTATAGAAATCCATTCTCCAATAAGTGCCTTTGCAATTTAGATTGTAGAACCTACTTTGTAGCTAGATGCTAGAATTTAATCAATGTAACAATTTTGGCTAAGATTAATAAGTTTACTTGCAAATATTTTTCAAAGAATGTCATTAAAAATAATATCAAATGATTTGATAAAAATGTTTTAGTTATCATAAGGTAAAAACTCGTCCGTGTTTATGTGTTGTGTGGTCTTATGAGATACTCTTTCTTTTCAAAAGGATTTATCACCAAGTCTGATATTTGACACTGTCACTTATGAATTGAGTTTCTAACACTGGTTTATCAAGCCTGATCTAGGTATTTCAATACTCAGGTCAGATCCGAGTAGTTTTGGGATTAGCTGAAGATGCTTGGAATTTCCATAGGAAGCTTGAGATCTTCATCAATGTATGAACGTATTCTATTTTCGCTGAATTTGTTTGATGTTTCTTAGCAATTGTAAGGACAGGTATTATAATTGTCCAAGCTGAATCTAGGTTAGACTCTGATATATGGATTTTAAAATTTTCCGCTGTAAAGATTATTGTTCAATAACATATTCTATTCCATTCGAGTGAGATTATATTCTGTCTATTCTTCTTTCTTACCTTTAAAGATTCATCTTTTTGTTCAATTCGGGTTGGACATGTATGGTTTATTGTCGACTCAAAGGGTATGGAAATTTGGGCCTTTACAGGTGATTACTTAGTTGGTTATTTATGCAACCTCAGAGAAAATTGAAGATTCATTCCCCAAAACTCTCCATAAGCCAACAAACATTAGCATACTAAAGCCCAAACGATGCATATGGACCATCCATATGCAATATCAAATCTGATCACTTGTTCGATCATATAAATTATACTTCCAAACTAGTATAGATCACTTGGCCCTTTAGTGCAAACTCCGATCAGGTTCCTTGTTTAGAAACCTCCATTTTCCTTATATAGCCATATACTATGATAGAAAATTTTGAAATCATACCAAGAATTGTATCAAGTGTTCGCCGTCAAGAATCTAGTGAAAAATCCTTGTTCGGACCGGTATAAATCACCTCGAAACCATGTATTCAAATCTTAGATCAAGAACTGTCATGCGAATAGAATGATATACATACAACTTATGTACTTTATTCCATTAGTTTCTTAACTACACCAATTACTTTACATTTTTGAATCACATTCATTTTCTCTTATAATATTTCTCATTTAATACCAAAACCATTTAAAAACATTCCATAACTCAATTTTATTTTATAACATTACAAGACTAAAGTTCATTACTCGTATACCACTCTACCACATGCTAAGAGTATATACAAAACATTCATATTTATTTTACTTACTAAATTTTCGACGATGGCCCAAAATAAATTTGGATTTTATAACCGAGTCAACCTTCTAGACTTCCTTATCCCTCGGGTTAGGGAAGTAGTTAGAAAGAGTCGAACTCAAGTGTCCAAACTCAAGACTAAAATCTACTTTCCTTAGACAACCCTAAGGTAAAGACATGTATTGGTTGGCCTAATAACATCGAATGTTATATCTAACAAAGATATTCTACAAATTTAAAACTTGTTTTAATTTTACTACCTTTTTATAATTAAGAGTTACAAAAATTCAACTTTTATTTTTCAACCTTAAATTTCTTTAAAGAAAACTTTATAATTAAATACCAGATTTTATTCCAAATTATTTGAAATAATAATATATACATAGATCCTTTTTGTATCAAATCATACGTTCAGGATTATACCAAAAATCATTTTAAAACAGTATCAAATACTTCATATAATAGTACTGAGTATCATGATCCTAATTTCACAAACCAATTTCCCAAATATTCTCTTTGAAATCCATATAGATCGAGTAACACCAAAATGATACAAGAAATTGGGTCCTAACAAGAAATATAATACATCCCTTATTAAGAAAGGTAATACACAAGAGAAGTGCTTACCATCCGAACATAACTCCTGCCCATTTCTAGTTGCTTTCGAGCCACTCGAACTAGATAACATAAAAATACTTTATTTATCGAATCGATTCATCGATTCTGATAGCAACCTCGAACTCGAACAAATCTTAGAACTCTTTTTGAAAACATTAGTCTTTTAAAATACTTTCAAATAATACTATTATTATTTAGTCCAAACTCTTATAAACCATTTTCAAAAAAACACCGGGATTTAAGTTCTCAAATTCTCAGTTTAAATCCTTTTTGTTTATTATTCATATTTTAAAACCATACTTATATAAATTCACCTTCTTATATAAAATATTTTCACAAATATTTATTCTCAAAATATCTTATCTTTCTTTCAGATTATAATAAACAACTTTTATTAAAGTTAACTTTTAACCCAACATTATCACCGAACACCTTATAGTTAAACTGTGAAACTTAATGCATACAATTATCATCAACCCAACCCATGTAGTAAAAAGGTAAATTACTTATAAGCTGGTTAAACACAAAACAAAAATCAACAAACAATAATAAATGCCCATAAACTGGCCGAGTATGATTAAGCTAATAAATGAGCGACAAATGGACATCATTAATCCCTACATCAATCAAGTATACTATCAACCAATACTTATATATTACTAATCAATAACAAATACATGTACGCCCTCATATGTATAATACACTCAATTCAAGCTAGGGCATTCCTTACCCTATCCCTTAATGAGTTATACCCAATCAAAGCCAAGGTTCTTGTTTATCCTTTGGCTCGATACCACGCTATAACGATCAGCTTTTTTAACCCTCGAATGTCGATACTAATATATCAATGGTATTCGCATGTCGAACACCCAAGCGTCGGAAAGAAAGATTGTTAGGGTAAAAAAAGGAAAGAAAAAGAACAAGTAAGAGGAGAACAAAAACATTAGAATCTCACATGCGGAATGATAACATATAATATCAAAAGATGGTACAAAGAGCTACTCTAAGATACATAGCATTTCAAAGTTACTAGTCAAAGAACTATCATCAGCCGGGACAATTATAACCGCCTATCCATACAATTGTGGATATATATGCACACATAAAGTAACGCAGTGGAAATAAATACTACTCCAGCTCCTCTATAAGAGCTCAATGAAAATCAACGAAAACCTTCCTTTCTCGGCTACTCGAAAGAGCACCCATGGAAATAAAGGAAATAGCTTGGCGTGAGAAACTAAAGAAATATGCGTGTACATATAACAATACCTTTTGAGGTCATTCGAATCACCGTAACGGTTTCCCCCTCAAAGAACCAAACCATCTAATAACTACATATTGCAATGTAATAGATAGTGTTTAGTGAGAAGAATATAAATCAGAAATAGTTGTGCCACTTGCATCTCACGATACAATAATACTGAATAGGTATACAATCAAAACCACTAAGGTGCATTCACATATGGATTTTCCATTGGAGGTGCCCTCAGTACATCAAGGTGGACCTCCAGAAAAGGGTCAGAAAGTACCTTTCAAGCATCATATATCTCTAGATAAAATATACCAATAAGGTAAACATAGCTGGGCCACGCCTAAAAATTTGATCCCGGATATCATCAACTTCCGCTAACAACATCTATAAGCATCTCTAAATATGGAGTTAATATGCCCTTGAGGTTAGCTAAACCTCCTTGGCTATGCATCCTAATATGTTTTCTATCATTTTTGATGTCCAAGTCATGTTCAAGATCTCTACACATGAGCCACAACTCGAACATATACTGAATCCCCATAAGGATACCAATATCTCGAACAACTCATGATCCTCTACATGGATTTGAGCTTCTCGAATAGATCTCAAATCTCTACATAGATTCCAACATCTCGAAAAGATCCATTTCCCAGAGATAGAATTTGTATCTCAGTCTTGAAGTGGTTTCCGGTAAGTATTACCTAAGTATACTTATCTGATCCTGGTCTCTCCAAGACTGAATCGATGAATTTCCGTTAACTTAACTTTGGTTCATTCAGAAATAAATAGACAATGATAAGGGTGGAGATCATTTCCTATTCGGATAGATTTCCTGATCACTTATCCTAGAAGAGAAAGACGAGTTTATGCATAGGTTATATCATCATTGGGTGAATAACCATACTGTATAATTCTCGTGTTTCTTCTAGATATTTCCTATGTTAATTTGGTCATTTTCAACAATAATGAGAACAATCGCATATGGATACCAAGTTTCGTATACTTATTACGTTTCTGACCTTCTTAACTTCAACTATCCCTCGGTCAAGAGTGAATCCCAGTAGGTTGGAGCACTATTACTTCTATTCCTTACTCGAATCACCATTCTTAACTCTCACAGATAAAATTAAGTCTACTTTATCGGCTTTTAGTGCTAAGCACATGACTAATTAATTTCCATAGACAAGTAAACATACAAAGCACGATTAACTCACACAAAGCACAATTACGTCACATTAACGACTTCTAATCCCCTTTTTATTTAATTAATCCTTTATTAATTAAAACCTCTTTTATTAGTAAAACTCCTTTTTATCTAATAAAACTTCTTTCATTAATTAAAACTTTAATTATTTAATTAAACTTTCTTATTAATTAAAACTTCCTTTATTAATTACAAAATTCATTCATTAATTAAACTTCCTTTGTTAATTAAAACTTCAATCATTAATTAAATTCCTTGATTAATTAAACTCCTTTATTAAACTTGTATACATAATTAATTTCCCTTTCTAAAAGATATATACTTGAATTTTACTATTTCACTATTTATTTATACTCATTTTAATACTTTAAAAGTATTCATATACTTATCTCAAATGGTATAAGTATATTCATAAATCATTAGCAAGATTTACTTACTTTAAAATATAATCAAAGAGGTTAAAAACAAATGTTACTCAAACATTGTTATTATAAACCCCTTCTCTCTTTTATACTTTACACATTTACCTTTTCTATCTTTTATTCAAAAAGATTTCATACTTTTTTTTATCTTTAAAATATCCATTATTAATGACCTAAGTATATTCTTAAGGGTTAAAGACAATTTTTACTTAAGCAATGTCACAACAAACCCAAAACCATTTCACACTTAACGTTTTCATTGAAACCTGCCATAAAGATTTAATTAGACTTACAAGGGTCAAAGACAATTGTTACTTAAACATTTTCACTACAAACTCAAGACCATTTACTTATAATTACCTATAAGATATTCTTTTTAAAAAATCTAGTTATAATCTTAAGTACAATTAATAAGGGTTAAAAACAAATGCTATTCAAACGTTGTTCACTACAACCAAGAAACATTTTATACTTTTCATTAACTTTAAAACATTCATTTTAAAGATTAAAGCATTTCTAAACTTATTGGTTAAAGAAATACACTTTTAATTAAATTCACAAAACCACCAATTCTAATTTAAGAGTTGAAATCCAAAACTTCTTTTAGTACTTTTATTAAATACTTAACTTACTTTTATAAAACTCGTATATATATAAATACTTATAAACATGTTAAAATACTTTTAAACTATTTAAAAATATATTATAATTATGTATACATAATATGGTGTAAAAATAACAAATTTTGAAATAAATGAAAAAACAAAAAATAAACATGTTTTATTAAAAAGCCTTTTACTTTTAAAATTCATAATTAATTATTAAACATATATTTAAACATGAAACCAATTTTAAAACACTCTAATATAAGCTATAAAACAACCCTAAAAAAATTAGAGGAAAAATTTAATTTTAATATCATTTTTACATAATTTAAAGTTTCGAACAAAAAAGATAACTTTCTGGAAATGCAATCTAAAGTATTTTGCAACAGAAAATGTGTTTCAAAAGCAAAGACAACGTTATTCTAAACACTATCTAAAGTTGTATTTTCAGAATTAACATGATTTTTACGTGAACTTTGAGACTAGTTTTTGAACTTAAACAGTAGACTTTTGGTCCAATTTTTTTTGCAGCAGTTAGTATACTTAGATTACTTAAAAACCATGGAAAGAAACCCCTAAGGATATCATTCAATTAATTAAGTAGTTATAATTAGTAAGTACTTATTAAAGTTATATTCCCTTTTAAAACTTGATATTTTTATATTAGCAAGTACTTATATTTTACTTATTAAAACTACAAAAAAAACCCTAAGGATATCTTTTTAAATGTCATTAAAAATTCCTAAAATAATGTCTTTTACAAAGTGCTCATATAGCGACTATTTCGTTATAACTTTTGCCACTTTGTTCTATAAGTTTTACCACTTTCTATGTTAGAACCTCCATTCTATAGTTTCAATGACAACAACTATACAATCACACATAATATATATCTTATCAAGATTACAGGTATATACTACAAGAGATCCTCATGCTCAAAGATATCGGGACTCGAAGACAAATAGTGATTTATGGACCATACTATGATTAGTAAGGTTATACTAGTGTATTAAGAGTCTTAGATTAGACCTATGACTAAAAACACACGCTATGAAATATTTTTCAAAAAGAAACCTAAAGTATCATATTTTTGAGTATTTGGATCAAAATGTTTTATTTTAAACACAAAAGACTATTTAGGAAAATTCAATTCTAAAGCTGATGAAGGAATTTATGTTGGCTATTCGGATCGAAGTAAAGCATATAGAATTTTTAATAAATGAACAAACATTATAGAAGAAAGTCTTTATGTTTCGTTTGATGAAATTTTTATAAATAATATAAACGATGACGATAAAGAAGTTATAAATAATAATAAAACTAATGTACCTACATGAAAATAATGATAATAATAATATCAATAACAATGATGATAATGCGATAATGTCACCACCTAGGATAATAAAAGACCATCCAATTGATAATATTAATCGGTGATTTAAATACAAAAGTATCAACTAGAAAACAGTTAAATCAAATGAGTCATGTTGCATTTATATCAAATTTTGAACCTAAAAAATATAAAGAAGCATCAAAAGATGATTTTTGGATTATTGCAATGCAAGAAGAACTTAATCAATTTGAAAGAAATGACGTATTTGAACCTGTACCGAGACCAAACGATCAATCTGTAATTAGAACAAAATGAGTTTTTAAAAATAAAGCGGATGAGAAGGGAAACATTGTTCAAAATAAAGCAAGATTAGTAGCTCAAGGATATAACCAAGAAGAAAGAATTGATTATGAAGACATTTGCTCCAGTAGCACATCTCCAAGCTATACGAACATTATTTACTTTCGCATGTCATCATAATTTTAAACTTTTTCAAGTGGACGTAAAAAGTGCATTTTTAAACGGATTTATAAAAGAAAAGGTTTATGTTGAACAACCTCCGCTACTAGTTCATGAGAATTATCCCGATAATGTATTTAAACTTAAAAAGGCTCTATACAAATTAAAATAAGCACCTCATGCTTGGTATGAAAGATTAAAAACTTATTTACAAAATTCCGGTTTTCAAATTGGTAAAATTGACTCTACTTTATTTATAAAACAAGAAAATTATGATATATTAGTTGTACAAATATATGTTGATGACATTATATTTGGATCAACTAATGAAAAATTGTGTAATGAATTTTCTGACATTATGAAAAATGAATTTGAAATGTCACATATAGGCGAGTTAAACTACTTTTTGGGTTTGCAAATAAGACAACTAGAAAATGGAATTTTTATAAATCATGAAAAATGCCGTCGAGATTTATTAAAACGCTTTGGAATGGAAAATACTTCAAGTAAACTGACTCCGATGAGTACTACTCTACATTTAGATAAAGATGAAAATAGAAAAAATTATGATCAAAATTTATACCGAAGTATGATAGGTTCCTTATTATACTTAACGACCAGTAGACCATACATTATGATGAGCATATGTTTATGTGCATGATTTCAAGCACAACCGAAGGAATCACAACATCGAGCGGTTAAACGAATTTTAAAATACTTAACCAATACCAAAGATTACGGTCTTTTTTACCCGAGAGGTGGCTCGTCCGAACTCGTGTCATATAGTGATGCTGATTTCGGTGGTTGCGAAACAGATAGAAAAAGCACAAGTGGCAATGCCATTTTATTGGTCAATCTTTAGTTTCGTGGTTTAGTAAAAAACAAAATTGTGTTTCTCTCTCGACATGTGAAGCCGAATACATCTCAGCGGCTTTAGCATGTGCTCAAGTAATTTATATGCGACAAACACTTCAAGATTTCGGTAATTTAATTTCTAAATCTCCAATTTATTTTGATAATACTGGTGCCATAAACCTTTCCAAAAATCTGATTAATCATTCTCAAATAAAACACATTGATATTCGTCACCATTTCTTAAGAGACATTATTGAAAAAGGAATTATATCACTTGAATTTGTGAATACCGAAAATCAAGTTGTCGATATTTTTACCAAACCACTAGGCGAACCAACTTTTATAAAACCAAGACGAGACCTAGTAACTTGTTTTTACAATGAATTAGTAAACTAAGGTATATAACTTATATAACTCAGATAAAATGCACAAAATAATTTTGTAAAAATATTTACAAATGTTTTTTATCCATACAAAAATTAACTAACTTTTGTTTTAATTTCTATGGTCAAAATTTTACTAACCTAACAAATAAACTTCCAAAAGTAGTAAACAAATCTTATAAAAATGAATTCTTCTGTAAACTAAATTCATATAACCTTTATACCAACCTTTGTTTAAAAACCTTAAACCGCTTTTATTCAAAATGTCGTCTGACCACAATTCTACTTACTCCACAATTGAATTTAGTTCTCCATCCTCAAATAATGTTACTACCTCTTCAAAGACTGCAACTCCACCCTCGAATAGATCAACCAATCAAAATGATATAAACTCTCAAACATACCACATTGGCTATTCCCCGAAAGGGAAAAGGATAAAACGTGCAATCAGTCTCGAGTCATCGTGACTAGAAACTAAAGTAGATGAAATCTTCCATTACCAGCAAGGGATAATGGGAGTCCAATGTGAAATTCACTACACGCAGTAACGACAAGGAAGACACCTCAATTTCTTGAAGAAACGCATCTTGGCTATATGTTTGAACTCCTATTTGTTTATTGTTGAACTCTATGTGTTATTCATATCTATTTATCTCATTTGCTGTGTCAATATTTTTATGTTTCTCTTATTTTATTTTGATAATGACAAAGGGGGAGAAATATATGCATATACGTAGGGGGAGATTAAATTAAGGGGGAGTTATTCTATCATGACTAACGATTGTATAGTTGTCATCATCAAAAAGGGGCAGAATGTTAGAACCTCCATTCTATGGTTTCAATGAAAACAACTATACAATCACATATATTATATATATTATCCGGATTACAGGTATATACTACAAGGGATCGTCATGCTCAAAGATATCGGGACTCGAAGACAAACAGAGATTTATGGACCATACTAGTGTATTAAGAGTCTTAGATGAACATTGTAAGAGCTCCTTGAGTATATATGCACACATGAATTTATATATACAAAAATGGCACTAAAAAACATTTAAAATATGAAAATGCTAGCCACAAACGTTTGTGGAAAATCCACAGACATCTGTGAGAGGCTTGGGAATTTTATTCCTGAAGCCACAAACGTCTATGGTTTTTCCACAGACGTCTATCGTCAGGCAACTGCTATATTCTGAATGGTTGCTTCTTTTCAGATTGAATAATGTCATCTCTTCTTCAAAGATTGCAGCCATTAAATCGAATAGAGTTTATCTAACAGTAACAACTCCTCATCTGCATCTCTTTAATCCTATAAATACTTCAAAGATTGAGATTTACAGATTAACTATTCTCTTGATTTCTTATTACTCTCTATTTACATATTTGTGCATCTCTTGCTTACATATTCTCAATCTACCATAAAACAAATATCATTTTGGTTAAACCACTTCCTACAACTCAAAGTATTCACATTCACATACTCAAAGGAGATCATAGGAAGGATTGCACTATTAGTCAAAATATGTGTTATTTAGAACACAAGATTGTCAGAGAAATACTTTTGTATTAGCCTATTCCTCCGGGCGAAGTGAGGGTTATTTGATTAAAGGAAATACCGAAGGGGTGCTTCGAGACTGGACATAGGACAGGAGGTCCGAACCAGTTTAAAATATCTTGTGTGCTCGCTATTATTATTTATCTTCTTTATATTCAGTTATTATTATCTGCTTAGTGTAATTAGTAATATATTCTCACACTTATATATAATTTGCATTATATAAAGATCCTATAGTTTTTCAGTCCAAACATATTCCCCACTGTCCAAAATTCTTCTAGAAGTGTAGAGAACAACCAAAACAAGTTATACCAAGATATGTTAACAAATCACTAAGTTACACAAATTAAAGTTATATAGCGACTATTTTGCTACAAACATTCACAACACACTTCAACTTCATATAGAACATTAACAAACATGTAAACAAAAAGTCATGGCCACGATACCCGTTATAGAGGATTACAAGAGAGATTACACTACATATAGTGTTGTCACTTTCTTTCCAAAGAAAGAAGCGGTCCAAAAGTAATAACTTACATTGTTCTTTATATAACTTTATATTTTACATAACCAACATTTATATTCACAACATATACAATCAAGATGGTAAGTAAACTCACCTATTTGATAAAACCAAGCCTAAGCACACTAGAACAAGATACCACTTCCTACCATCACCATACTTGACAAGATCCAAGCTTTCCTTCACAAAATACAAAACCAAGATCCTCCCTCTACTAAGTGCTCATGGCCTCTAAGAGGTTCCATAACTTTTTTTCCTCTTTTTCCTACTTTTTAGAAGCTAAAGCATGTCCCCTGGATGATCTAAGAACTTTGGTAGAGTTTGAAAGAGAAAGTAGTTGATTTGAATTTGTTTTGAAGAATTTAAGAGCAGATCAAAGGAGAGTGAAATTTAAAAGTTTATTTTCAAAACTTTGAATTGAATTAATGAATAAAATGAGATATGTTGAAAATGCTTTAGCAAGAGAAAATTACCCCTACAACCCATTGGTTTGGCTGGCCAAATAATGTCTCCCCCTTCCATGCTTTGAAGCATACACTCCTTAAATCACTCTACCTTGCACTCCTTAAATCACTCACCTTTGTTCCCTTCTAGAAGCTCTTAGGTTTTAATTAGTTTTAGCTTATGAACTGTTACCTGCATTCTAGCTCGGTTAGATCTGACTGCCATCAAGGCCGATGATTCCAGAATGATGATTGTGGGGATCAGAAGTCAAGTACAAATGATTATATGAAGTCAGAATTGAATGGATTTGATAGATGTACAACGTAGGATGCTCAAAGCATGGAATATGGCTCAACGAATGGAAGGGTTCAGCATAGCATGGCACATTGGAAGGGATCGACATGCTTGATGAAGAGGGATCGGCAGGCTTCATTGGAGAAGGATCGACATCCATCAAGGATCAAGTGCATTCATGCATACAATAATCAATATCTCAGGATCTGCAAGTCCAAAGCCTATGAAATTTAGAGGGCATGCTAAATGGACCCTAGGGAACCTACCCTAGGGATCGCATGTCATAAGGAAAACCTTTGAGGGACCGGCATACATCCCGGTAGAGGGTTCGGCTGCAAGCAGTGCGCTAGTGATATCAAATCAAAGATCGAGCAATCACTCAATTTCCAATGGTTCAAATGACATGAGAATTGAAGGGCAAACATATTTTAGCATGCAAAAGCCACCATAGGGATCGTTGGCCAAAAATTGACCAATGAAGGGTTCTGTACCGATCCCTCCTCATTTGGAGTTGGGTCTAGCGATCCCTCTAGTGGGCCCATGTGGATTAGAATGTCCTTCAGCCGAAGTTTCAGAGAGATTGGTGGTCGTCTTCACCTATAAATACTGGCCCAATGGGTCATTCTAAGGATCTTTACGCTGATTTTTACTCTAGACTCTATTGTAATCAAGTATTCACTATTCCCTACTATTGTAATCAGATTTAGAAGTGATCAATAGAGATAATCTTCAAAATGGACGTAGGCTACAACGCCGAACCATTATAAATCTTTGTGTTTCTGATTACTGCTTTTTATTTGTTATTAGCTTAATCTTTTCCTCAGTTTATTTTTATTTCTTCACTTACTTCTCTACAAAAATTTGTTCTTGGATGTTTTGACCAATTTAGTTGCAAATATTTTTGTTCTTTCACTGAGAACCTTGATTCTCAGTTTTTTAGGATCCCATTTGTTGCTACTAGATTGGATAAATCCCCCAAAGGAGATCTGTAGTTATCATTAAGAAGTTTCTTATACTACTCACATTTATGGAAATCTAAAGCAAAGCAATTGATAATGGTGAGACATATTAGATCTACTTCTCAAAACGTGGAAGGAAATGAGAATACTAGCATTCAGCAAGGAGACCCAAGCAATCAACTAACAAATGTGAATGCTGATCCGGTTGAAGTTCAAAATCCTACTGACTCTATTACGAGAGCCGAATTTCATAATTTAATGAAAGAGCTACTGGAGAGCCGTCGAAAACTAAATCAACAAAGTCAGACCAATATCAACTTGATGAACCAAATCACTCAGCAGCAGCGGAGGAAAGCTAGGAGGGATCCCACTCCTTACTTGGCATCGGAAGGTTCTAACTCATTGGACGAATATCACAGGCATATGCGTCGCAGGGTAGAAAAATATCGCGTATAAATTTTAGAGCGTTACCTAGCAGACCATCGCGGTCTGCCAGGACCGATCGGTGCAGATCCCTCCATAGGGATGGTACCAATCCTTCCTCCGGAGGAGAGATTCCCTCCATACATCTTGGGAATCGAGGTGGAAATGTTTCTGCTGGATTGGATGATGGAGTTTGATTGAATGTTGATCAGGTACCTCCCCGGAATGATGGAGGAATGAATGTACAAGATGCGCATCGGGAAGATGGTGAACCAAGAAGGCGTGAAACGACCCGCAGACATCGATCGGACCGTTCACTTGAGATCCAACGCTGGACTTATCGGCAATGGTCAGACATTTAGTGGGGGAGAGCCATGGCTTGGCTAACGATGACGGGGGAATTTCAAGAAGCCATACCCCGTTTATTGATAATGTTTTACATGAGAATATCTGAGGAGGTTCAACATGCCATCAATGCCTGCCTACGAGGGAAAAACCGACCCTAGGCAGCATATCATGAGATACGGACGACTGATGGATTCTATCAAGCTTATGATGCAACCAAGTGTAGATGCTTTCCCATAACTCTTTCCGAAATAGCGACGATGTGGTTCACGAGACTACCCCACGATCAATTTCAAGATTCGATGATTTGGCAACCAAGTTGTGGAGCAGTTCCGGATGCATGTGACTCGTCCCAAAGATGTGATGTCCTTTTCCAACGTGATTCAGGATCTAAGAGAGTCGTCAAAAGATTATTTGGATAGATTTCATACATCTGTTGTGGAGGTCAGTAATCTGAATGATCATGCAATACTCATGGCCGTGACGAGAGGGATTCACCCGGAGTTTGATTTTCGATTGGTTAATTGGTTAGCTGCCCGCAATGTTGGAGCGCTTTTACGCAAAGGCGGCACAGTATTTGAGAAAGGAGGAAGCCAGGTCCTTCAAAAAAAGAATGTTGCGGGACCAAGTGGAGAGGGAGTATAAAGTAACATTGCAATAAAACAGTCCGATGATAGTTCTGGAAAAGTCTAAGTGAATGTCCAGAATATACCAAATCAGCAAAAGAGAGGTGGAGATAGGAACCGTGAACGAAAGAGAGATTCTGGAAAATTGAAGCCGAGAATTCTGATGTATAATACTTACAGGCCGTTGAGTACGCCCTTAGAGAATATCTGTCTGTCTACTTGCAATACCATGCTGTATAGGAAGCCGCCTCCGAAAGAATCAAAGAGAAGCAAAAACAGATAGATATTTTCGGTTTCAAAAGTGCTATATGTTGATTCATGAGTTTTGATTCATGACACAAGCTTCAGAGATCATACGACGAAATACAAAGAGAATACTATATGAAAGCGACAAAAAGAGAATAAACGTATATTGTGAACTACAAAGGAGATAAGACTACAATCCAGAGATTAGTATGAATATTTTATTTTATTGAGTCTTAGAATATTGTTAAAATCATTCCTCAAGTAGTCACACACACACAAATTGATCCATGTTAATTTATACATATATAAGTGTACACTGTGCAAATAACATCAGGTCGGCTGACCGACCAGGATCCTCGGACGACCGACCCTGTGTTATGTGCACAGGTACTTTCTGTTTTGTGTATAATTTTCAAACTCAGCTGACTGGCCAGATTTTCCGGTCGACCGACCAGAGAATAACGGCTAGTTTTCTGAAGAGATGCGATCATTTCATGAAGAGGAATGTCCTCTATTTCAAGAGGTATGGACACAACTGTTAACTGAAACTCTTCATGAAAGATTATAACTCTTCTACAACTATATAAACATATTCAATTCACTTCTACAATTACCGATTCTTGTTTATATTTCTGAAATCTAATCTCTATTCATTTCTGCAAATAAAAGTTTTCATTCTTAATTAATATCACTAGAATCCTTGTTTTAATTCATATACTTCGATTCTACGTGATTATCTTCCTTCTAAATCTTCACACACATACATACTCTTGAGGATTTGATTATAGGAAAGTTGTACTATCAAAAGACAATCAGTGTTATTTAGAACACATTCGTCAACAAACAATTTATATTAGGCTGAAGTCCTCTTCGGTTGTTGAGGCGGAAAAATTCCTGTTCGGTTGCTCAGGTGTCATATACCTATTCCTCCGGGTTAAGTGAGGGGTTTAGTTTAAATCCAAAGGCTATTCTGGGACTGGACGTAGAACGGGAAGTTCGAACCAGTATAAAAATTCCTGGTGTGCTTACTTTAATTTTTATTTTACTGTTATTACCAGTTTCCGTATTTATATACCATATTACACGATCCTTAGTACTACACGTACACTTTCATTTGGTATCAGAGCAAGGTCATTCTATAACCATCACAAAGTTATTTGATATATATTTCTAGTAATATGGCAACCACACAAATTAACGATGTTAACACTCACACTAATTCTAGTTTCACAGAAGGTCAATCGACTTCACGACCTCCACTTTTCAATGGTATAAATTACAATTATTGGTCAACTAGAATGAGAATCTATATGCAATCAAGTGGATTTGATATCTGGAATATTATACAAAATGAGTACACAACTCCTACTGGAGAATACTCAACTTGGAGTAACACACAAAAACTAGATGCTACATCAAATGCTAAGGCTATGAATATTTTATTTTGTTCATTAGATAGAAATGAATTCAATAGAGTTAGCATGTGCACTTCCGGTTATGAAATTTGGAGAACTCTTAAAGTTTCACATGAAGGAACAAACAAAGTTAAATTGAGCAAAATTTCTATGTTGAAACATCAATTTGAAAATTTTAAAATGAGACCAAATGAATCTATAAATGACATGTACTCTAGATTTCAGGATATTTATCATGCTTTATTATCATTAGAACAAAAGTTTACTGATTTTGATGTTGTTACAAAAATCTTAAATTCTTTAACGGACGAATGGGAACGAAAAGTCCTAGCTATTGAAGAAGCAACTGATTTGTCAACATTAAAACCAGAAGAATTGATAGGTAATTTAATGTCCTACGAAGTAAATTTGCAGGCAAAACGAAATGGTGCACAAGAAAAGAAAAATGTGGCATTCCAAGCAGAAAAAGATGATTCCGACTCAGATAATGAAGATATGGCAATGATAGCTAAAAATTTCAAAAAGTTTTTGAAATTTAACAGAAACAAATTCAAGGGAAACAAAAATAATTCCAACAACAATTCAAATAGCAGCAAACCATCATCTTCAACAATGGAATGTTATGAATGTCATAAGAAAGGACACATGAAGAAGGATTGTCCAGATCGTAAAAAGAATAACTTCAAGAAGGATAAAACCAAACGAAAGGCTTTTTTAGTCACTTAGGACGACACTGACTCATCATCCTCATCAGAGAGTGAAAGTGATAATGAACAAGCAAATGTATGTTTCATGGCTTCGTCAGACGATGTAAGTGATTTTACTTTAGAAGATTTAATTGAAATAAATTCTGAATTAGTAAATTTAACAAAACAACTTAAAAAGAAAAATAAAGAGTTGCAAAGAAAGTTAGATAGAACAGTTTTAGAAGTAGATATGTTAAAAGATGAGAAGATAATATTGGGAGAAGAACTTGAAATTTCTCAACAATCGAATTCTAACTTATCTTCTCAAATTACGTCAATATCTGAAGAACTAGAAATTCAGAAAAATAAAAATGATGTTTACTTTTCGAAAATAATAGTTTAATATCTAAGATTAAGGATTTAGAGTTAGAAAAATCTAGTCTTAAAATAAAATTTGATGATATTTCTAAAAATGTTTCTAATTTCAATAAAGGAAGAGAAAATCTTTCTAGTATACTAGAAAACTCTCAATCCTCTAACAATAAATCTGGACTAGGATTTAAGAAACAAAATAATTTTGCTAAAAGTAAAATTAATAATAAAATTAAGAAAGATATTAAGAAAATAGTTTATTCAAATACTAAAACTATTAAGATATGGATTCCAAAAACAAATAATGTATTGATAAGGAATAAACATATCAAAATGTTTATGGAAACTGTTCATAATAACAAAAATTATGTTTATAAAGGGAATTCTGAACCCGTATGGGTTTGGCTTTCTAAGATCTAACTCTTAGGACCCTAAACAGATTGGGTACCAACTTTTTATAAACTTTTTGCAGGTACCACATAAGAAGAGAGGAAAATGGATTTTAGATAGCGGTTGCTCAAAACACATGACTGGAAACAAAGAAATGTTGTCAAACATTATATACTCAAATGGAGGAGCAGTCACCTTTGGAGATAACTCAAAAGGATATATCATCGGCAAAGGCAATGTCAATAGCAACGGTACATCTAATTTACCTCTCATTACTGATGTTTTATTAGTTAAAAATTTAAAACATAATTTATTAAGTATTAGTCAACTATGCGATAAAGGTTTTAATATAACTTTTTCAGAAAATAAATGTAACATTTTTGATAAAAATCATAACATTATTTTCGAAGGAAAAAGAGATAAAAATATTTACATCTTAAATATGAATGTTAATAATAATTAAAATTTGTGTCTAGTGGCTAAAGAAAACGATTCTTGTCTTTGGCACAAAAGATTTTGTCACATCAATTTTAACACCATCAACAAACTAGCTAAAAATAAATTAGTTAAAGGTTTACCCAATATAAAATTCGAAACTAACATATTTTGTGATGCATGTAAATTAGGAAAATTAACAAAATCTTCTTTTAAATCAAAGAAAGTAATATCTACAGAACAACCACTTGAACTTTTACACATGGATCTTTTTGGTCCAACTCAAGTACAGTCTATTAATCATAATAGATATGTTTTTGTTATTGTAGATGATTTTTCTAGATATATTTGGATTTTCTTTTTGAAAAATAAAAGTGATACTTTTGATAATTTTAAAGTTTTTGTTAAAAGAATTCAAAATATTAAAACTTTGAAAATTAAGAATATAAGAAGTGATCATGGAGGCGAATTTGAAAATGAAGTTTTTGAACAATTTTGTAGCAAGAAAGGTATTAATCATAATTTTTCGTTTCCTAGAACACCACAACAAAATGGGGTTGTAGAAAGGAAAAATAGAACGTTACAAGAATGTGCAAGAACTTTTCTAAATGGAACAACTCTATCGAAACATTTTTGGGCAGAAACTGTAGCTACTGCTTGTTATGTACTGAATCGCGTTTCTATTCGACCATTAACTAAGAATACTCCATATGAACTTCTAAATGGAAGAAAACCAAATATTTCATATCTTAAAGTTTTTGGTTCTAAATGTTTTATTTTAAACACTAAAGATCAACTAGGCAAATTCGATCCAAAATCCGATGAAGGAATATTCATTGGATATTCGGAACAAAGCAAGGCTTATCGAATTTATAATAAACGAACTCAAATTATTGAAGAAAGCTTACATGTTTCTTTCAACGAAAATTTTAAAAATATAAACCCAAGTGTTACTATTGATTCTGATGATGAAACTACTCAGAATGAAAATAGTAATACAAATGAAAATTTTGATATTCATGAAACCAATACAAACATTACTCCTAATATAATAAAATCTCCACCTAGAATTTTAAGAGATTATCCTATGCAAAATATAATTGGAGAAGTTAATACGAATGTTAAAACCAGACATCAACTAAATCAAGTTGGTCATGTAGCTTTTCTTTCTAACATAGAACCTAAGAATATAAAAGAAGCTTCAACTGATGACTACTGGATTCTTGCCATGCAAGAAGAACTAAATCAATTCGAACGAAACGAAGTTTGGGAACTCGTTCCTAGACCCAGTGATCAATCAGTCATTGGTACTAAATGGGTTTTCAAAAATAAAGCAGATGAACTAGGAGATATAACGAGGAATAAAGCTAGATTAGTTGCACAAGGATATAATCAAGAAGAAGGAATTGATTACGAAGAGACGTTTGCTCCAGTCGCCCGACTTGAAGCAATACGAATATTATTATCTTATGCGTGTTTTCATAATTTTAAACTGTATCAAATGGATGTTAAAAGTGCATTTTTAAATGGATTCATAAAAGAAAATGTTTTTGTTGAACAACCACCTTTGTTTAATCATGAAAAATTTCCAGATCATGTATATAAACTCAAAAAGGCGTTATACGGTTTAAAACAAGCACCACGTGCTTGGTATGATCGTTTTAAAGGCTATTTATTAGAATCTGGTTTTGAAATCGGTAAAGTAGATCAAACGCTTTTTATTAAGAAAACTAATAAAGATATTTTAATAATTCAAATATATGTTGACGATATTATTTTCGGCTCGACAAATGAAAAACTATGTCAAGAATTTTCAACTATAATGACAAATGAATTTGAAATGTCTCATATGGGAGAATTGTCATATTTTCTTGGATTGCAAATTAAACAAATTGAAAATGGAATTTTTATTAATCAAGAAAAATATTGTTATAATTTAATCAAACGTTTCGGTCTGGAAAACACTGCTGCCAAACCAACCCCTATGAGCACAACGATTCATCTTGATAGAGATGAAGATGGCAAAAGTGTTGATCAAAAGCTATATCGTAGTATGATAGGCTCTTTACTTTATTTAACAGCGAGTCGACCCGATATTATGATGAGTGTTTGTTTATGTGCTCGATTTCAAGCAAATCCCAAAGAATCACATATGAGAGCAGTTAAACGCATTATTCGTTATCTAACTAAAACCAAAGATTTCGGACTATTTTATCCAAAAGAATGTCCTTTCGAATTAGTTTCCTATAGCGACGGTGATTTTGGAGGAAGTCGGACGGATCGAAAAAGTACGAGTGGAACGTGTCATTTCATTGGACATTCCTTAGTTTCTTGGTTTAGTAAGAAACAAAACTGTGTTTCTTTATCAACATGTGAAGCAGAATATATATCTGCTGCTTTGGCATGTGCACAAGTTGTAACAACCCAGAATTTTGGACCATTCGCATCCATTATAAGTGTATAGGTAGACACTCATGCCGGAGTTGAATTGCTCAAAATACCGCGTTGTTAATTTAAATTGGCAAAACTGAACATATACAGTAAATAAAATAATCACAGATCACAGACACAGAGTAATAAGTGCAGCGGAAATAAAAGAGATAGTAGTTCATGAAGCTACTATATGAATATATAAGTTACATCAGAGTTAAACCAGATACAACGGAAGAGTAATACGATACATCAGATACAAATCAGAATACATCATTGGAATCATCGAATACTGAAAGCAGAATAGATGGCTGGATCTCCAAGCGAAGCTCCAACTCCAAAGGTGAGTCTCGAAAGCTGAACTACTCAGTCTGACCCGAGCGTAAAGCAAAATACAAAACACTCGAGTCAGGATTAACATTCTTATATTAATAAATCCAACTCAAGTGAAATAGCAATTGAAATACAAGTAACTCAAAGGATGTTTGGAATAACATCCTTTAAGGATCCGTTAAACTATCTACTAGGTAGTAATATACGCTAAGTAGATAATGTCTATCAGTAATATAAAAAGATATCAAAATAGCGTTAAGTCATGGCCCATTCCACCCTTAACACATTTGTATTCCCAAAAGCATATACAAGACCGTAGTTTCCCCAAAACCGGAAGTCACCAGAGGGCAATCCATATACTCAAGGTACAAATCAAAATCGTAGTGGTCGCGCATAAATGGAATACAAGTATGACAAGGCACATGAGGCAATACCCAAGGTAGTGATACTACCGTTCGCCTGATCCGGACTGGTGAGAACGCAACGCCGCAGCGCCCGCAACACCGTGAAACAACACTCCCAAATCAAGGGTGCACCAATCGACAACAAGTATAAGTAGTTCGAAGAAGTGTGTCCACTTGAGGTATCAATCCTCCATTGGCCCGGCACAGCTCCTGTTTTAGTCATTTCCAATTTGACACAAGTGTCAAGGCTATCCATTATCGTTCTCTTTCTTCAGTCAACACGTACATCATTCCAACCACTTCATTCTGGATCATCACTCCGCGTATAGTTATTAAAGTGGTTTTCGGTTTAGATAGAGAGTATATCCATAACCGAATTCCGGTCTCTTTAATAACTTCCGTGATTATTACACCGATTGGTCGTTTATTTATTTCAAAACCAAATCAAATTCAATTTCAATTAGAATTCGTAAATCAACATTTCGTTTGTCTTTCAAAACCAATTCCATAAATTTACGTTTCAAAACTTCCAAATTTTACATTCAAAGTCTTACGATTCAATTTCAATTTTATTTAAAACAATTCAAATATTGATTCAACTTCGAATATAAGTTTCATTCCGAAATCATTTAAATTAATTTAACATTCAAATCAATTTAAATCCATTTATCAATTTCATTCAATATTCATTAAGTAAATTTTCCATTCAAAACAATTTCTATTAAATTTCCAATTCATTAAATCCATTATTTAAATTCAACTTTATTATATCAAAACTTACAAATTGAATTAAATTAAATTCGTCAAATCAAATTCTTCAATCTTTCAAATCTTACATTAATTTCAATAAATCACATTTATTTCTTGTTAAAGAAATTCAATTTCACTTATTTACTTACTTAAATAATTTTCCACAACTTAATAAATAAAGTAACTCAATTTCAATTATTTACGAAGTAAATTCACTTGTTCAAAAGTTCAATTTTTACTTATTAAAGAATTAAATTCAATTTAATCATTAAATAATTCAATCTTATTTAATTATTAAATAATTCAAAATTTAATTATTAAATAATTTCAAAGTTTAATAATTTCGAACTTAATTATAATTTCAAACTTAATTATTACATCATTTCAAAGTTTAATAATTTCAAACTTAATTATTAAATCATTTCAAAGTTTAATAATTTCAAACTTAATTATTAAATCATTTCAAACTAAATTCAATCATTTTTTAAATTAAACATCATTCTTTCATCAATTACATCGTTAATATTTTGTTTCATATTTTTAAATATTAACATTTTCCTTTCATTAAAAATTCAAATTTCAACTTCATTTCAAAACCATATTAATTATTCAAATAAAATCCTTATTTTATTTTTAAATCAAATTATTGACCAATCGGTTTTATTTAATTTTCTATCCTAGGTCAAAGTTCAACTTGGGTATTTATCATTTCAACCCGATTCCAATTCAACTCAAAAATCAAAGCATAACAAAGGGAACTTGCAGTGTGATAACTGGGATGGTGTCAAGGTAAATAAACAAGCAATAACAACAATCAATAACAATCCAATAATCAATTCAAATAATCCCGAAATAATCGTATTAATTCGCATTGTTATTTGTACGAATTAATATAATTATCTCTAGAATCTACACTATCATTTCATGTAGATTAAAGATTATTACATTACGGTTTTCACTTGTCATCTTTTACAATTTCATCCATCATCAATTTAACAACATACATTCAGTGGTTCAAAGTGTAATTAAACAAATCCTACGTGTCAATAAATTTAACAGTTAAAGGGATCATATTATACAAATGTCAGTTAATCAAATTTAACAATTAATTATCCTATATCAAGTTCAATTTCATACTATTTATCATTTTAACATTAATAATTTAACGTCCAATATAAACATCAACAATCAATCAATTATCAGCCAAACTGTATTATCATCGCATAAATAATTATCAGATAATGGTGTCAGATGTCATAGGTGAACTGATACAGGCAATAGCATATATAACAGTGTAATTAACTAACAGCAGCATATTTCAATTGTCGTTTCAATTGAAATCAAATTTAATAAATAAAAGAACGTTAATCGTGAGTGAGTGCTCACCTTTCGAGGCTAGAGAGAATAGACACTGAGATTTGGTTACGAATGCAAGCACGACTTCCAAACAAGCTAGATTGGTACGAATTGATGAGCGAAGCTGATAAATTAGAAATGACGAAATCAAATCAGAGCTGGATCAACGATGATAACGGTATAAGCGGATGTATATAGATATATAAATATATACATATTCTAATTTCAAGCATAAATTAAATTTAAATATATATATATATATATATATTTCAAAATCGCTTATATACAATATATAATATATATAATGTATTCCTCTTATTATTTATCTAGTCTTAAACTGAAATTTACATAATACTACTAATATATATTTTTATACATACTTTGAAATCAAAATGTATCACTAATATATATGCATTTTAAAATCATTGTTTATTCCATAAATCAATATTGTTTTACATATACACGCCCATAAACTCTAAAACAATGCAGCTATACATATAGGCAATGCAGCCCAATATCACATGCTTACTTATACACAATTATATATGTAGACTTTGAACAAATATACAACCCAAACTTAAACCCAGTCAAAACAATGCATGTACACAGTCAAACCTCTACCCTATATATGTAGCCTAATATGCAAACAATATCAGGGAACCCATTTTATACGAGCATAAAATTTTCAAAAGTTTGCAAACCTATATTGATATGTGAACAACCTGATGTATAAATGTGAACTAATGGTACAGCCGAACAAAATAGAGGTGCATCATATTTAAATACTTTATTAATATATATACATACTTAAAAGTAAATATCATTATAACATATACACCTTATCTTTTAATTTAGTAATGAAAAAGAAAAATTATATAATAGCTACTGTGCAAAATGAGACAAACGTATATACAAAATAAATAGAAACTTATATGCTAGCACAGATAGTATAGCATAAAATATTTATAACCCACTATATAAATCCTTAAACATGTATTCTTTTGTTCTACAGCACGCATATATATGTACTTATATACACTATACTTATAAATACTAACAACATAACTATGCACCTATATACACTAAGATATATATGCTTTTACTAAAATAATAAATCTGCAACATATATACAACTATTATATAACATAAATATTGTATATACGCTACCTGAATTCAACAGAGGAAGAGCAAACGAGTTGAGGTGGGAAAAGATGGTGGAGGCGGCTAGTCGGCGATATGGTGAGGCTCGGTTTCCAGGTGGCAGTAGTGGCGGCGAAGATGGCATCGGGGTCGGAGGTGCTAGGGGATCTCGGCGCTCGACGTGGGTGGGCTGCGCGATGTCTAGAGAAGAAGGCGGAAATGGAAGGTCGGTCGCGTCAAGGCGGACAAGCTGGAGAAGGTGGCGGGGTTGATGCGCGGAGGCTGTGGTGATCGGCTGGGCGTAGAAGCGGGTGGTGGGGCACTAGGCTGCCGAGGTGGAAGGGAAGGGCGAAGAGGAGGGAAGGCGGTGCGTGGATCTAGGTGCGGAGGGCTTTTGTGGTGTTGTGCCTGGTTGCTGTGAGGGCGAAGGTGAGTTGCGTGATGAGTGGTAGACGAATGGTACAGGCATGGTTTGTTTGCTTGCAAGGTGGTGAGGTGGAGTAAGTTGCTTTGGATGCTCGGTTGGTGGTAGAGTGGTGGGGTTGGTGATGGCTTCGGGTTGTTTTGTGGAGGAGATGTGGAGGAGGGGGTTGAGATGATGAAGGAGCTTCAGGTTATGTATAAAAGTTTAAAAGTTTGTAATATATTTATTTCAATGCAAAGTAGTTTATGTGCTGTCACCTTTAATCCACTTCCCAAAGAAGAAAGGAATGGAACGTAGTAAATAAAAGTAAAAGGAACGAACCGGTTAATGCAAATCAACTAGGGAAAACCAAAAAGCCAAAAGTTGGGATTGGGAAGAGTGACAGCCACATCAGTTGAATATCAAAATTGGCTGGTGAGCTATACGATGGAAAGTTGAATGGACCCGGAATTCAAAAGGTTCAAAAATTGTAGAACCGGTATAAAATTCGTTCCGTAGATTTTGTCGTCACCTGGACTTCGAAACACACAAACGAATATACTGTGCAGATCAGCACGATAAGACGATCAAAACGATATACAGATATCAGTGGTACGATCATCCGATAAAAATCGATATCGGTACCAGAATACTGCTATTTTGCAGAAAATAAGAACGACGGAGCCAAAGATGTTCTAATTTGGAAAAACGACAAACTGACATCTTGCTCAGAAGATGGTTTAGAATTTTTCTATGTAAAAATATTTAGGTTTCGGAAACATTTTATTTTCAATGCTTTTTAACTGATTAAATTGAAGTAAATTTACGCGCGAAATAAACTTTCGTATTTTCGGACGAAAATTTACCAGTTGCTATGTTTAACTGGACGTATTCCAAATATTAAATTTTTATTTCAAAATTTTATCGTTTAAAATTTCACAAAATTTTAACTAATTACGTTATTAAAACAGTTGAAATTTACGGGTCGTTACACTCTCCCCCACTCAAAACTTTTCGTCCCCGAAAAGGAATGAGGTAGGAGATTAGAAACAACCAGAAAAATAACAATTAATTTAAACCATATAAATTCAAATTTAAATTAATTGATATTCAATAATTGATTTAATCCATTTGATTTCACAAAAATCAATCTCAGTGTTTCCAAATTTATTATCTTATTATCCAATCATCTTCAGTTTACAATTTCTAAAACCGTAAATTTGAATTCTTCTTTATTCCAAATTACTGTTAAATTTATTCTACTTAATATATCTACTCACATATATTTAACCCATATAAATTAATTTAAACATAAAAGTTTCGATTTAAATTCATTTACATCTATTAATTTCTTTTAAATTCAAGGTATTTTCGTATGTTGATCAAATTTCAATTTATTAATTCTTTCAAAACACAATTTATTAATTCTTTCAAACAAATTTATTTTATTATTAACTGAGTTTACTTATTATCCTATCTAACTCTATTAACATCTTTATAATCAAAATTTAGTGTATAACATTTATTATAAACACTCAAATTTTATTTATAAATTCAATTTATCTTATATATATTATCCAATTACATATTCAACTTCTGAATGATTTAGGTAAGTTGTATTAGAATGCAGTTGAACAATATACAAATAAAATTTACAAATTCAATTATACAAGTTAAATATTTATTCCAAATTTTGGTTTTATTAAAATCATCCTTTAACAAAATTTAAGAATTAGATTTCCGATTAACTTTAAACAATTTAGAGATATATATAATATATTTATATCAAATCAAATAAGATACTTATATATATGTAAATCAAAATATACTGAAGAATTTGAAATCAAAATAAATTTTTCAAACAAAACCGTAGCAAAGCTACAGAATAGTATCTCCACTTCGAAACTCGAAAATAAATGTCGATGATGCGGCCGCCATCACCGAAATTATTTTCCAGCGACAAAGAGAAGAGCACTGATTTCAACATTTTTTTAAAAATCCTTTGAAACGATTTCTATTCGAAAATACTTTCAATAATATATACTTTAAAGTTTTAAAACCAAAGTTCGAAATCACTGGAAACTAAATTCTCAAATTTCTGAATCAAATTCATTTCAAATTCCAAATCAATTTATAAACCATATTTATAAATTCATTTAGAACAATAAATGATAATCAAATATTATCATTTCAAACAACCAATTTAATTAACTTATTAAATTCCAGAAAATTTTACTTATATTTTTATAATATAATCAAACAAATTTGAAAACAATATTGTGTCAGTTTGCTCTACTCAAGTGTTTTGGAAATCCTATCGATAGCGTTGATCAGACGAATCGATCGAAAACCCAAATCAACATCAGCAACTCAAACAACACAATATATAAATCATTTTAAAATTAATTTACAAATACACTTCTTTGCTTGACTATACAGGAATGGATTTCAAAGCAAGGATAGGGATTCAAATTTGATTAATTCAATCAAAGAAAATTTTGATTTGAGAATAAGTTGGAACGAAAGATAAGATGATTATTTAACCGAATAAGGAAATAGATAATCTTATATAAATCGCGGGCAACCATAACCGGGTCGACCGTGACTTCAAGAATAAGATCGATGCTGAATTTCAAGGTAAATCAACATCCAATCTCAAGAAATGAATTCAGGTATAGTAGGGAATAGATAGCATCGTAAACCGAGGATACAGAAATCTCCGGTAAATCAATGCCTATTGTAAAGGAGTTTCACCCCTTTACAAATCATTTGAAGTTTGGCGAAACCGCCGATCTATTATAGATATCATTCAAAATGGGGTTATGGGGTGCTCCAGAATTTGAAAGAAGACGAATAGTGAGGGACACGAATGAAATTCGGAACCGAGGGGAACGTTCCAAAATTCAAAGGAATTTGAGTCGAGGGAAGAGATTGAAACTCGAATGAAAGTGATTCTGTATTTACCTTATATGTTAAGTTTTGCCTAGAGCTACCAAAGCTCTGATACCAACTGTAACAACCCAGAATTTTGGACCATTCGCATCCATTATAAGTGTATAGGTAGACACTCATGCCGGAGTTGAATTGCTCAAAATACCGCGTTGTTAATTTAAATTGGCAAAACTGAACATATACAGTAAATAAAATAATCACAGATCACAGACACAGAGTAATAAGTGCAGCGGAAATAAAAGAGATAGTAGTTCATGAAGCTACTATATGAATATATAAGTTACATCAGAGTTAAACCAGATACAACGGAAGAGTAATACGATACATCAGATACAAATCAGAATACATCATTGGAATCATCGAATACTGAAAGCAGAATAGATGGCTGGATCTCCAAGCGAAGCTCCAACTCCAAAGGTGAGTCTCGAAAGCTGAACTACTCAGTCTGACCCGAGCGTAAAGCAAAATACAAAACACTCGAGTCAGGATTAACATTCTTATATTAATAAATCCAACTCAAGTGAAATAGCAATTGAAATACAAGTAACTCAAAGGATGTTTGGAATAACATCCTTTAAGGATCCGTTAAACTATCTACTAGGTAGTAATATACGCTAAGTAGATAATGTCTATCAGTAATATAAAAAGATATCAAAATAGCGTTAAGTCATGGCCCATTCCACCCTTAACACATTTGTATTCCCAAAAGCATATACAAGACCGTAGTTTCCCCAAAACCGGAAGTCACCAGAGGGCAATCCATATACTCAAGGTACAAATCAAAATCGTAGTGGTCGCGCATAAATGGAATACAAGTATGACAAGGCACATGAGGCAATACCCAAGGTAGTGATACTACCGTTCGCCTGATCCGGACTGGTGAGAACGCAACGCCGCAGCGCCCGCAACACCATGAAACAACACTCCCAAATCAAGGGTGCACCAATCGACAACAAGTATAAGTAGTTCGAAGAAGTGTGTCCACTTGAGGTATCAATCCTCCATTGGCCCGACACAGCTCCTGTTTTAGTCATTTCCAATTTGACACAAGTGTCAAGGCTATCCATTATCGTTCTCTTTCTTCAGTCAACACGTACATCATTCCAACCACTTCATTCTGGATCATCACTCCGCGTATAGTTATTAAAGTGGTTTTCGGTTTAGATAGAGAGTATATCCATAACCGAATTCCGGTCTCTTTAATAACTTCCGTGATTATTACACCGATTGGTCGTTTATTTATTTCAAAACCAAATCAAATTCAATTTCAATTAGAATTCGTAAATCAACATTTCGTTTGTCTTTCAAAACCAATTCCATAAATTTACGTTTCAAAACTTCCAAATTTTACATTCAAAGTCTTACGATTCAATTTCAATTTTATTTAAAACAATTCAAATATTGATTCAACTTCGAATATAAGTTTCATTCCGAAATCATTTAAATTAATTTAACATTCAAATCAATTTAAATCCATTTATCAATTTCATTCAATATTCATTAAGTAAATTTTCCATTCAAAACAATTTCTATTAAATTTCCAATTCATTAAATCCATTATTTAAATTCAACTTTATTATATCAAAACTTACAAATTGAATTAAATTAAATTCGTCAAATCAAATTCTTCAATCTTTCAAATCTTACATTAATTTCAATAAATCACATTTATTTCTTGTTAAAGAAATTCAATTTCACTTATTTACTTACTTAAATAATTTTCCACAACTTAATAAATAAAGTAACTCAATTTCAATTATTTACGAAGTAAATTCACTTGTTCAAAAGTTCAATTTTTACTTATTAAAGAATTAAATTAAATTTAATCATTAAATAATTCAATCTTATTTAATTATTAAATAATTCAAAATTTAATTATTAAATAATTTCAAAGTTTAATAATTTCGAACTTAATTATAATTTCAAACTTAATTATTACATCATTTCAAAGTTTAATAATTTCAAACTTAATTATTAAATCATTTCAAAGTTTAATAATTTCAAACTTAATTATTAAATCATTTCAAACTAAATTCAATCATTTTTTAAATTAAACATCATTCTTTCATCAATTACATCGTTAATATTTTGTTTCATATTTTTAAATATTAACATTTTCCTTTCATTAAAAATTCAAATTTCAACTTCATTTCAAAACCATATTAATTATTCAAATAAAATCCTTATTTTATTTTTAAATCAAATTATTGACCAATCGGTTTTATTTAATTTTCTATCCTAGGTCAAAGTTCAACTTGGGTATTTATCATTTCAACCCGATTCCAATTCAACTCAAAAATCAAAGCATAACAAAGGGAACTTGCAGTGTGATAACTGGGATGGTGTCAAGGTAAATAAACAAGCAATAACAACAATCAATAACAATCCAATAATCAATTCAAATAATCCCGAAATAATCGTATTAATTCGCATTGTTATTTGTACGAATTAATATAATTATCTCTAGAATCTACACTATCATTTCATGTAGATTAAAGATTATTACATTACGGTTTTCACTTGTCATCTTTTACAATTTCATCCATCATCAATTTAACAACATACATTCAGTGGTTCAAAGTGTAATTAAACAAATCCTACGTGTCAATAAATTTAACAGTTAAAGGGATCATATTATACAAATGTCAGTTAATCAAATTTAACAATTAATTATCCTATATCAAGTTCAATTTCATACTATTTATCATTTTAACATTAATAATTTAACGTCCAATATAAACATCAACAATCAATCAATTATCAGCCAAACTGTATTATCATCGCATAAATAATTATCAGATAATGGTGTCAGATGTCATAGGTGAACTGATACAGGCAATAGCATATATAACAGTGTAATTAACTAACAGCAGCATATTTCAATTGTCGTTTCAATTGAAATCAAATTTAATAAATAAAAGAACGTTAATCGTGAGTGAGTGCTCACCTTTCGAGGCTAGAGAGAATAGACACTGAGATTTGGTTACGAATGCAAGCACGACTTCCAAACAAGCTAGATTGGTACGAATTGATGAGCGAAGCTGATAAATTAGAAATGACGAAATCAAATCAGAGCTGGATCAACGATGATAACGGTATAAGCGGATGTATATAGATATATAAATATATACATATTCTAATTTCAAGCATAAATTAAATTTAAATATATATATATATATATATTTCAAAATCGCTTATATACAATATATAATATATATAATGTATTCCTCTTATTATTTATCTAGTCTTAAACTGAAATTTACATAATACTACTAATATATATTTTTATACATACTTTGAAATCAAAATGTATCACTAATATATATGCATTTTAAAATCATTGTTTATTCCATAAATCAATATTGTTTTACATATACACGCCCATAAACTCTAAAACAATGCAGCTATACATATAGGCAATGCAGCCCAATATCACATGCTTACTTATACACAATTATATATGTAGACTTTGAACAAATATACAACCCAAACTTAAACCCAGTCAAAACATTGCATGTACACAGTCAAACCTCTACCCTATATATGTAGCCTAATATGCAAACAATATCAGGGAACCCATTTTATACGAGCATAAAATTTTCAAAAGTTTGCAAACCTATATTGATATGTGAACAACCTGATGTATAAATGTGAACTAATGGTACAGCCGAACAAAATAGAGGTGCATCATATTTAAATACTTTATTAATATATATACATACTTAAAAGTAAATATCATTATAACATATACACCTTATCTTTTAATTTAGTAATGAAAAAGAAAAATTATATAATAGCTACTGTGCAAAATGAGACAAACGTATATACAAAATAAATAGAAACTTATATGCTAGCACAGATAGTATAGCATAAAATATTTATAACCCACTATATAAATCCTTAAACATGTATTCTTTTGTTCTACAGCACGCATATATATGTACTTATATACACTATACTTATAAATACTAACAACATAACTATGCACCTATATACACTAAGATATATATGCTTTTACTAAAATAATAAATCTGCAACATATATACAACTATTATATAACATAAATATTGTATATACGCTACCTGAATTCAACAGAGGAAGAGCAAACGAGTTGAGGTGGGAAAAGATGGTGGAGGCGGCTAGTCGGCGATATGGTGAGGCTCGGTTTCCAGGTGGCAGTAGTGGCGGCGAAGATGGCATCGGGGTCGGAGGTGCTAGGGGATCTCGGCGCTCGACGTGGGTGGGCTGCGCGATGTCTAGAGAAGAAGGCGGAAATGGAAGGTCGGTCGCGTCAAGGCGGACAAGCTGGAGAAGGTGGCGGGGTTGATGCGCGGAGGCTGTGGTGATCGGCTGGGCGTAGAAGCGGGTGGTGGGGCACTAGGCTGCCGAGGTGGAAGGGAAGGGCGAAGAGGAGGGAAGGCGGTGCGTGGATCTAGGTGCGGAGGGCTTTTGTGGTGTTGTGCCTGGTTGCTGTGAGGGCGAAGGTGAGTTGCGTGATGAGTGGTAGACGAATGGTACAGGCATGGTTTGTTTGCTTGCAAGGTGGTGAGGTGGAGTAAGTTGCTTTGGATGCTCGGTTGGTGGTAGAGTGGTGGGGTTGGTGATGGCTTCGGGTTGTTTTGTGGAGGAGATGTGGAGGAGGGGGTTGAGATGATGAAGGAGCTTCAGGTTATGTATAAAAGTTTAAAAGTTTGTAATATATTTATTTCAATGCAAAGTAGTTTATGTGCTGTCACCTTTAATCCACTTCCCAAAGAAGAAAGGAATGGAACGTAGTAAATAAAAGTAAAAGGAACGAATCGGTTAATGCAAATCAACTAGGGAAAACCAAAAAGCCAAAAGTTGGGATTGGGAAGAGTGACAGCCACATCAGTTGAATATCAAAATTGGCTGGTGAGCTATACGATGGAAAGTTGAATGGACCCGGAATTCAAAAGGTTCAAAAATTGTAGAACCGGTATAAAATTCGTTCCGTAGATTTCGTCGTCACCTGGACTTCGAAACACACAAACGAATATACTATGCAGATCAGCACGATAAGACGATCAAAACGATATACAGATATCAGTGGTACGATCATCCGATAAAAATCGATATCGGTACCAGAATACTGCTATTTTGCAGAAAATAAGAACGACGGAGCCAAAGATGTTCTAATTTGGAAAAACGACAAACTGACATCTTGCTCAGAAGATGGTTTAGAATTTTTCTATGTAAAAATATTTAGGTTTCGGAAACATTTTATTTTCAATGCTTTTTAACTGATTAAATTGAAGTAAATTTACGCGCGAAATAAACTTTCGTATTTTCGGACGAAAATTTACCAGTTGCTATGTTTAACTGGACGTATTCCAAATATTAAATTTTTATTTCAAAATTTTATCGTTTAAAATTTCACAAAATTTTAACTAATTACGTTATTAAAACAGTTGAAATTTACGGGTCGTTACACAAGTCATATATATGCAACAAACACTACAAGATTTTAATTATCATCTTGAAAAATCAATAATTTATTGTGATAATACTAGTGCAATAAATCTTTCTAAAAATCCGGTCAATCACTCACGAACAAAACACATTGATATTCGTCATCACTTTCTTCGTGACTGTTTGGAAAAAGGATTAATAAATCTAGAATTTATCAACACTGAAAATCAAATAGCCGACATTTTTACTAAACCGCTAAATGAAAATACTTTTATAAAACTAAGACGTGATTTAGGTATAATGTCGTTTAAAGATTTATGAATAAAAATATGCAAAAATACCGAAAAACAAAAATTATTTTATTTCTGACCAAAGCGGAACTCGAACTCATGACCTCTGACTTATTTGATAGATGGTGTATTATAGCCACTTGAGCTATGGGTGTTTCTTGTTCCAGTTCTATATACAATCTGTACCACTAACTTTAACTTCAGAACAAACTATTTTTGACTCTAAAGCATTATATATCATACAATTACAAACAGTTTTTGTTTAAAAGTTCTGTGATTAAGATTAAAATTTGTTTTAAACCACTATTTTTTAGAAAATAAATGGTTATATATATGTACTATGTTTATTGATTAGAACATATAATACAAAAATCTTTTTATAAAACAAAAATTGAAAATATGTCTTCAAACAATGAGTACTATAACTCTGAAAATTCTCATCTTTCATACACATCTCCAGACGATGATTGTTCTGATCGCATCCCCGAAAATGGTCCCTATCCTACTTTTCCAATGCCTAACCGTGTTCTAGACTTCTCCTCCCCAGATAAAGACCCCCGACACGGGTGGAAACCATGGGAAGACTCCCATACAGGCTATACACCTGAAAAGAAGAAAGGGAAGAATACAATGGTAGTATCTCCATCAACCAAACAAAAAATTGATGAAATACATCACTACCAACAACAGCAAATGAATATGCAACGGGAACTCTACTACGAACAAAAAGTCACGGCAAGACGTTTAAGTTTTCTTGAAAAGATTGCTATGAAAATTTGTTCATCTAAGAAGGATGATGTTGCTGAACCTTCTTACAGATCTCCATCACCTTCAAACCCTGTTCAAACTCCAATAGCTCCAAGATGGTCACCAATAGAAAATGTTCCGTCTCCAAATTCATGGGAACGTAGATACTGATGAACCATGGCTATAATTATATATATATATATATATGTTATTATTTTCAATAAGATGTATAGATATAAATAATGTAATAATAAAATCTATATTTCTATAATTTTTTATTGAAAAACAGCAGAAATCTATTAGTTCACATGCCTCGGTCGATCGAAAACCCTGAGTCGGTCAGCCGAAGCTATCCCGAGAATTCTTGCAAAAACATATTTCTGCCAGGTCGGTCGACCGAACCCCCTGAGTCGGTCAGCCGAACCTGTATCCCGAAAAGCAACTATAACATTTTTTGAGTCGGTCAACCGAGTACCCTGCACCAGTCGACCGAAGCTCTTCCCGAAAGATTGAGCACTAACCTGAAACTCAAGTCGATCGACCGACCCAGGCAACTCAGTCGACCGAGCGTGTTTTCTGTTGCAATAGACTACATACTTTAACCCATCCACTCACCTTTTCCATCTCACCTCTTCACTTTTACTCTCCCAAAACAGATTTTAACCCTAGCCCCCATTACAATCTCCCCAAATTTCTTCAAATTCTTCAAACAAAAATGGCCCCTAAGAAGAAATCTAAGACTAATGCTGGCTCATCTTCATCAACTCCTGTAGACTCTCAAATTGCTTCTTGGCTAGTAAGTGACAAAGCTTTAGAAAGATGGATAAGGCTTCAAGATGCCAAAATCTTTAAGGAGTCTTTTGTAAGTTATCCTGATTTTACCTCCTACGGTGTTGAAAATTCCTCCCTTGAAAATGGTCTTGATACATTTCTTGACCATAGGAAAAATAACTTGAAAATTAATCATATAATGGTCAAGTTATTTCTAGCAAATCTCAACCTTGTAAATTCATCGAGAAACACTGAAAATTGTGTTTGGACATCGGTTTGTGGCACTTCGATTTTTCTTTCCATTGATCGAATTAATCACATTTTAAATGCTCGACCGGGTGGAATTTCGTTACATGATGTAGACTGTAATACATCGACTCGTGACCGTCTAAGTCATTTATTTTTTGAAGATGACGCTACTGATTTAAGGCTAACTTCATCCCTTCGACCTAAAGCCCGACTCTTTCATCGATTCATGATGAAGTCTATTGTTCCAAGAGGAGGATCATACCACTTAGTATATCCCGAAAACTTCAAAGCTTTGTATGCTATGTGCGGAAATATACAAATAAATTGGGCACAACTTCTTATGGATGAATTTCTCTCTTTCAACCAAGGAAAGATGCTCCATATTTATTATGGAGAATACATAACGAGGTTGATTAATAGCTTCGTTACCAATGCTCCGGAATCCGAAACATCCAAAGTTCGTTCTTTTGACTCACGAACCATAAAACTAATGAAGTTACCCGATGCACCTTCCCAAATTACAACTTTTCAGCAATGGCGTACTACTCCTCGAGAACAACTACGTCGCAGCTATTCTACACCTCAACCATCTACTCATTCTATGGAACGTATAACTCGTCAAACCTCAATTCAACGACCAACTCCCGGTACTAGTATGGAGGCTGCCATTGATATTTTGGCTCGAAATCAACTAGCTTTGGATTCTCGACTTCGAAAAATTGATGGACGGTTCAAGAAAATTAAAGGCTTCTTCATAAATTTATGGGATGCCTTATCATGTACTTCCGAAGCCGGTGCTTCATTTGTTGCTCCTGGAAAAAGACCAGCGCCAAATTTCTCTTAGTCTACATCCGATAACACAAGTTCCAGCACATCGGCAACTCACGTTCCTCACACACAAAGACGGGGTAAGGAACAAGCTCCACTGGATGATAATACTCGTCCAGAATTCTGGGATTCTGATGATAATGAGGAGTAATTGTAGTATTTTACAATTTAATTTCAAGAATTTCTTTATGAGCACAATATATTTTTCCTTCATTATTGTTATGTACTAAGAAAACATCCTTAATCGCTCCTATTTTGGTTTGAATATTTAATAGTTAAATTTCAATGATTTGCATTACTTTAACATATTACTTCTGGTAAGTATTCCTTTTTGTCGATGACAAAGGGGGAGAAAAATGTATGAAAGCTAACATATTTTTTGCAGAAAAGTCACCATATATTCAGGGGGAGAATTATAATATAGATAAGTTTTACTTCGTCATATAAGTATTGTCATCAATCAAAAAGGGGGAGAATGTTGATTCATGAGTTTTGATTCATGACACAAGCTTTAGAGATCATACGACGAAATACAAAGAGAATACTATATGAAAGCGACAAAAAGAGAATAAACGTACATTGTGAACTACAAAGGAGATAAGACTACAATCCAGAGATTAGTATGAATATTTTATTTTATTGAGTCTTAGAATATTGTTAAAATCATTCCTCAAGTAGTCACACACACACAAATTGATCCATGTTAATTTATACATATATAAGTGTACACTATGCAAATAACATCAGGTCGGCTGACCGACCAGGATCCTCGGTCGACCGACCCTGTGTTATGTGCACAGGTACTTTCTGTTTTGTGTACGATTTTCAAACTCAGCTGACCGGCCAGATTTTCCGGTCGACCGACCAGAGAATAACGGCTAGTTTTCTGAAGAGATGCGATCATTTCATGAAGAGGAATGTCCTCTATTTCAAGAGGTATGGACACAACTGTTAACTGAAACTCTTCATGAAAGATTATAACTCTTCTACAACTATATAAACATATTCAATTCACTTCTACAATTACCGATTCTTGTTTATATTTCTGAAATCTAATCTCTATTCATTTCTGCAAATAAAAGTTTTCATTCTTAATTAATATCACTAGAATCCTTGTTTTAATTCATATACTTCGATTCTATGTGATTATCTTCCTTCTAAATCTTCACACACATACATACTCTTGAGGATTTGATTATAGGAAAGTTGTACTATCAAAAGACAATCAGTGTTATTTAGAACACATTCGTCAACAAACAATTTATATTAGGCTGAAGTCCTCTTCGGTTGTTGAGGCGGAAAAATTCCTGTTCGGTTGCTCAGGTGTCGTATACCTATTCCTCCGGGTTAAGTGAGGGGTTTAGTTTAAATCCAAAGGCTATTCTGGGACTGGACGTAGAACGGGAAGTTCGAACCAGTATAAAAATTCCTGGTGTGCTTACTTTAATTTTTATTTTACTGTTATTACCAGTTTCCGTATTTATATACCATATTACACGATCCTTAGTACTACACGTACACTTTCACTATAGGCACAATACAAATGAATGCAGGCATCTCCAGGATGTTATAGAAAAGCTAATTCGAGAAAGGAAATTACAATAGTTTGTGAAAGCCCCGCAGGATGGAGGGCTGCGAACTTCTGACCCCAACCGAGGACAAGCACCGCGTAGGGCTGAGGAGCCTGCGCGGACTGGTGGAAGACTAGTGATAAATACTATAGTCGAAGGACCGCACCCAGCATATAAGAGTTGGCAAGAGATGGAGCACTATGCTAGCGTGATTAGGCATGTGGATTTTGAATGCTGTTCGAATACTGAAGGTGGAGCCCCAGCAAAACAGCAACGTACGATGACAGACGATATTGTATTTAGGAACAGAGATGCAGATAAGGTAGAGGCTTCGACAATTGACCCAATGGTAATTTTGGCCACGATTGGCCCTGCTTTGGTGAGAAGGATATTGATTGATTATGGAAGTTCAATAAATATAATTTTCAAAAAAGCTTATGATCAGATGAGGATGGAAGCCAAAGATTTAAAACTGTCTAAAGCTCATATACACGGTTTCAACGGTGTTGCAACTGAAGATGTTGGTTATATGGAATTACCTATAGAGTTGGGAGAAGGTGAATGAAGGAGAGTGCGGATGTTGTCGTTTATTTTTTTGGATGTTGACTCTCCATACAATGCTTAGCCGAATTCTGGGCAGCCCTTGCCCCATGGTGTTTGACTTTGAAGTTTCCGGCATACAATGGTGTAGGAGTTGTTTATGGTGATCAGGTGACTGGACATGCCTGTTATGTAGCTGAGTTGACGGAAGCTCAGTGCAAAGAAAAAGGTAAGGGTGTGGACAAGATTGTCTGTATCCAAGCTACCAAAGATTAACAACTAGCCCTGAGCCTTGGTTCGAGCGCCACAGTCATTTCTATAGATATAGATCCGAGAGATGATGAAGAGGAGCCCAAAGATTCGAAGGCTGCAACGGCTGAGCTGACGATTGATATCATGATCAGCCATGATGACCCATCACGAGTCCTAAAGATTGGGTCACAACTCAGCCCCCCGACGATGAAAGAACTTGCTGGTTTTCTCCAAGCGAATCTAGACGTGTTCGCTTGGACTCACTCTAACATGTGTGGAATCTCTCCTTCCATTGTGAGCCACGCATTGAATATCGACTTGAGGCATGTCCCGGTGAAGCAAAAAAGATGCGGTATGGATCCGAAGAGATCAGCCGCTCTCAAAGAGGAGGTGGATAGACTATAAGACAATTGATTTATCCACGAGGCCCTCTACCTTAAATCGGTATCTAATCCTGTACTTGTGAAGAAAGCAAATGAAAAATGGAGAACATGCATTAATTATTCAGATTTGAACACGGCGTACCCAATAGACAATTTTCCCCTTCCGAGGATCGACTAGCTGGTGGATTCAACCATGGGACACGAATTGCTATCTTCTATGGATGCGTACTTGGGATATAACCAAATCCCATGGCATATTCCCGATCAGGAGCACACCAGTTTCATTACAGATGTTGGATTGTACTACTATGTATGCCGTTTGGATTAAAGAATGCAAAAGCTACTTATCCGTGCCTAGTCAACGGGATGTTTAAAGATCAGATCGGAAAAATAATGGAAGTATATGTGGATGATATGCTCATGAAGTCATGACGATCAATTGACCACATTAGAGACTTAGTGGAAATGCTTGACATCCTCCGACATTACAAGATGAAATTATGGAGTGTTCTTTTGGTGTTGCATCAAGGAAATTCTTTGGCTTTATTTAAAATGTCCATGGAATAGAAGCTAATCCTGAGAAGATTTAGGCTATCCGCGATAGCCAAGCGCCAAGGACTATTAAACAAGTGAAGAGTCTGAATGGGAAAGTTGCTAGCTTAAGCCGATTTATCTCCAGAGCTACCGACAAGTGCATTCCTTTCTTTGAGTTGATTAGGAAAGGGAAAAGAAACTTCGAATGAACGCATGATTAAAGAGATGCATTTCATGCTTTGGTGAATCATTTGGAGAGACCCACATCTTGTCAAAGCCAATGGATCATGAAGATTTGTACATTTATTTGGCCGTATCGGCACACGCTATATGTGCCTCATTGCTTCATGAGGAGGATCGAATCCAGAGGCCAGTGTATTACTTTATCAAACGATTAACGGGAGCTGAAAGGAACTATCTGAAAATAGAAAACCTGGCATACTGCTTGCTGATTGCATCACAAAAGCTTCGTCCATACTTTCAGGCACATCCGATCAATGTTTACACCAACCAGCCGTTACGACAGGTCCTACAATGACCTGAATCGTCTGGAAGGTTACTCAAGTGGAATATCGTGCTCAGTCAATTTGATATTACTTAGCTCTCTTGAAGGGCTATCCAGGGTCAGGTACTGGCATATTTTATAGCATGGTTTACTATGCAGGATGATTCTCCGAAAGGCAGTGAAATCCCTACCATACGGTGGAAATTGTATACTGATGCGGCATCTAAGGATCATTGTTCTTGAGCTAAAATTGTGCTTGTAACTCCTGAAAATAGATCAATCTTTTATGCATTAAAGCTTGATTTCCCAGCAACAAACAACGAAGCTGAGTATGAAGCTCTGATTGTTGGACTTAAACTCGCTAGAGAACTTGGAATAAAATCTCTTGAAATCTTTTGTGATTCCCAGTTGGTAGTGTATCAAGTTAGAGGAGATTATCAAGCTAAGGGATAACGACTTGCACCATACCTTACCCAAGTCCAAGAGTTGTTGGCAGAATTTTAGTACCATGACATTTCGAATATTCCACGAGATCGAAACAGAGAGGCTGATTCATTGGCAAAGTTTGCTAGCATCGACGACTCTCAGTAGATGGGCTTGATTTCGGTCGAAGTATTAAATGCCCCAAGTATAAACATGATAGAAATCGACCGGACACTGGAAGGAGAGCTTGAGAGGGAATTGTGGATGACTCCGATAAAAGACTATTTGCTGCATGAAGTCCTACCAGATAAAAGAAATAAAAAGCGACAAGTCCTTCGTAAAGCTTCGTGGTATGTCATGCAGGAAGGAATTATGTACATAAAAGGTTTTTCAGTCCCCCTACTCTAGTGCATTTCCCATGATGAGATAAAAATGTCCTAAAAGAAATTCATGAAGGGGAATGTGGCGACCACACTGAGAGGCAAACTATAGCGAAAAAATACTCTGTTACGGGTATTATTGGCCAACTGTAAATTGAGATGCCGCTGATTATGTATGACGATGTGATAAATGCTAGATATATGAAAAAGTTCCAAGAGCACTACTAACGGAAATCATGAAAATGGTCAGCCCACGGCCGTTTTCCATGTGGGGTATAGACATTATTGGTTCCTTATCGATCTCTAAAGGTGGTGCAAAGAACGCTATCGTTGTAGTTGATTACTTCATCAAATGGGCCGAAGCAGAACCTTTAGCCACAATCACAACCAAGAAAGTAATCAACTTTATTGTCTGAAACATCATATGCCGCTTTAGTCTTCCAAAACTATTGTAACAGATAATAGGACTTAATTTGACAGTGTTGAATTCAAAGAATTTTGTAGGAGATATCGCATTGAAAAGAGATTTGCAGCGGTCGCTCACCCTCAGGAAAATGGACAGGTTGAAGCTGTAAACAAAATCATAAAGTCCATTCTGCAGAAGCGTTTGGAGAAGGTTAGAGGCAGGTGGGTGGATGAACTCCCTACAACACCGTGGGCTTATAGGACACCCGCAAGTCTGTGACTGGCCATACTCCATTCACCCTTGCTTACGGTTCTGAAGCCGTCATTCCTGTTGAGCTCGAAGTTCCTTCTCATCGAGTGACTTACAATGATCCCAAAACGATTAAAGATCTCCTCTTGGAATCTCTTGACTTTATAGATGAGAAGCGTGAGGAAATCGATCTGAGGGCAACTGCACATCGACACCGGGTCGCTCGGTATTACAACATTAAAGTCCGACCTAGAACCTTTGAAATCAGCTATCTTATCCTGAAACTGGTTTTTCCTACCATATCGCACATGAATCCAATCTAGGAAGGACCATATGTCATTGAATAGAGGCTTGGAGAAGGAACTTTCAAGCTAGCGACTGTCGATGGTATCACACTTCCAAGGGCATGGAATAGCGAGCATCTACGACGCTATTTCACTTAGTTTATTGCTTTTTCATTTTAGGTGTACTTGCTTTCAGAATTTTCTTTAGCATTTGATTTTCTTGATGTGTAATAAGATAGATTATGTTTTTCTTTTTCGTTTAATGAATAAAATTTCGGACTTCCTATATATTTATGTTTGTTGTAGCATTATGTATTAGTTACATGGCGAAACTAATTGATTTCAATATGTATGAACAAGCTCCCAGAGTTCGAAATTAATCAATCATGCTAATTCTGAATGGGACTAAACAAGATGAGTTTGGTCCACTTGTTCAATTGACAACTCCCATTCATAATCCAACGGACGGGATACACAATGAGGAATAAATGTGGCTCGACCATCCGATGATCAAATAAATCCTATCAAACTGTGGAATTGAGATAAAATGAGAGCAACCATGACATGACCGATCACTCGCTAGATCAAACCCCTAATCCTAGGGAGCAAATCAATCAATTAAGGAGAGTACGATTCGACTGCCCTCCGAAATAACTCTAAATCCCTAGAGTGTGGACTGGAGTATAACGTAAATTGGGTGTGAATCGACCACTCGTGAAATAACTCTAAGTCCGCAAAGTGTGGACTGGAGTATAAACATGAATCGGGTGTGAATCAACCACCCGTGAAATAACTCTAAGTTCCCATAGTGTGGACTTGAGTATAAACATAGATTGGGTGCGATTCAACCACCCATCAACTTACACTTATCCCCAGAGTGCAGGTATGAGCATAAACGGATAGATGAGTGAGGTTCGACCATTCACTATTTCATGAACTCTGGCCTGAAACTGGCAGGTGGAGTATAAACTCGCTAAGGATGGACATCGACCATCCAACGTCTAACCCCGCTAACCTAAGACTGGGGGCAGGAGTATGGTTACTAAAAAACCATTGAATTCAACAGCATAACACTATGGCTCGAGCCTAGCGTTTGATACGACTCAAGGCCATGACCACATGGTGGCCTTGGGATAGAGCTGGTTGATTGTTACCAGAATTAATGAACAACGAATTAGACGTACATTGAATGGAAAGTAATAGTTCAACTACTTAAATAGCAATTCACACGAAAGCTCAACAGAAAACAAAAACTTTTATTCACATGACAGGTTTCAAGATCGTGGTACAAGTTATTTAAAAAAAAACTGGGACTCATACCCGTACAATCGCAACTAATGAAAGATACGACAAAAAAACGGCTATGCAAACTATATACATACTGAGCCGAAGTGACGACTATTTCTTTGACCTCCTCTCTTTTTTGGATTTTTTGACAGTGGTGCTACTTGAGCCCCCGATGCTTCTTTTCCTAGATCCTTTTCCACCTTTTGCAGGAGAGCTTATAGAAGTAGGAGGGAGTTCACTGGAAATCAACCCTCCAGGTGGAATAACTTGTAGTAGCATAAGGTGTGGATCGTCGATGTCCACCTTGATAGGCTCAGCTTTAGCCTTTTTCTTCAACAACTCCTCCTTCTCGATACGTACTTCCAAGCTAATCTCCTCAGTGCGTTCGAAGGCGCCGATAATCACAACATCGTCGGATTCATCCACTAGGAGCGGATCTTCGACCTTATCGTCGTTAAGAGCTCAAATAACTTGAGCATCGAGCCCCGGTACATCAGTGGCCATTGGAATCTCTGCTGGTTTCTCATGTTTCTCCATAGCAACATCGCATTTAAGAGTTTTACCAAGAGCCGGAAGACCTGCAAATTTTTTAAAACAGAGAGATAAACCTAAAAGCATTGGGCGTGAAGAACAAAAACTTTCATAAATTGGAGAGTAAAGTGCAATACTCGTATTCAATTGGCTCTCAGTGGTTGTTAGAGTACCTCCTTCCAAAATAGTGGACAACACTTTGGACTGGTAGCCGGGCTTATCTGAATCATAGCCCAAGTCCTGCTCCAGGCCGAAGGAGACCGATGCTCTAGCTGCTTGGGAAGAAGAGGGACCCTTAGGGTTGGCCTTTGAGGATCTAGCAATATGTTCCCCTTTGTTAGAAGGTGTAGAAATGTTAAAGTATTGAAGTCTCGTGGTGGCCAGATCTAGGGGTTCATTTCCACGGAGGATCTCCTGCACTAATTTTTCTTCATCAAATTCAGCTCCGCCCAACTCCCTCTTTTTCATCTCAATGATGTGCTCCCAGGCTTCAGCTAGTGATTTGAGATAACCTTCGTCGAGAAAGCTCAAGTCGCGGTGGATGAGGACTTTGGCATTATATTTAATGATCAATGGATCAAACAAGTCCTTGATTTCATTCCGACTGGACTCCTTAGCATCTTCTAATTGGGTTTCAATTTATTCCATCATCTCCTTGCGACCTTCCTCCCGTGCCTCCTCTTTAAGGGCTTCTTTCTTGGCAAATTGCTCATCGAGTTTTTTAGGCTTCTGGCTTTGACAGCCTCCTCGCGGTACCTTTGCCATTCTTCCCAATCCTCAATCTTCTCTACCCTTTCTTTTTTGAGAAGCTCCTCAGGTTCCTCGATGCGACGGGTCAGGACACTTTTTCCTTTTGCAAGGAATCTTTTTCTAAAGCGAGTGCCCCGCTGCGATTGAGGGCAGCATCGAGTTCTTTCTTATGAGAAGCTTCTAAACGGCTCACTGCCTCCGTTGTCTCCCTGGCACTTTTCTTCACCTCGACAAGTTTTGTTGTCAATTCTGACAGTTCGACATCTTGATGTTTGATTATGTCTTTATCATGTATAGCCTCTACCTTGAGACGATCTATTTCATATTGTCGATCAATTGACACTTCATAGATTTTTTCCACCAAGTGTTGAAATGATTCATGTTGCACGAACATGTCATTAACACATGCAAGAGAACTCACTTTGGCGTGCCTCGGGATTATATGTACCGTAGGAAGGAATTAAGCCCATCGAAATAGATTTTCCGGAAAGTGGCCTTAAGTTCAGCCAATTTCTCCACTGTAGAAATGTCAGAAGCAGTGGCCGACAAGGATGGATCAAAAGCAGAAATTGGATGCTTGCTTGATCTATGATCGCAAGACTGCTTTGAGCTCGAAGAGCTGGAGTGTTGCTCATGTGATGTGGCGATTTGAGGGCCGCGGTAGGGAGGCTGATCTCCACTATGAGCAGGAAAATTAGGCTGATCTTCCTGGCGAGATGGTTGGGACTGGAACTTGTGCTTAGAAGAGGAGGATTCCCTTAAATGGTAGCTTTTTTCCTATCCATCATCTTTCTCCCTGCGCCTGCCAGACTCTGAGTCACGGCTAGATCGACGATATGTTGAAGAACCTCTTTAGTGGTCAAAGGCCCAGGACTGAGTCATTGCACCTGCAAAGACCAAATGAGAACATGCAAGTAACTATTGTGCGAAAGATTAATGAAGAGTGTATAGTGTATAGTGAAGTGCACATGGTCGTGAGTGTCGTAGTGTTCCCCTTGACAAACTGGTGGCTGTAGCCTTGCTCATGGGTGTTCTCTCTCCTTTATCAGTAGGATGAATGACTTCACCACTCCTAGTAGGAGAATCAAGCCCTTTGATATTGATATTTGGAAAGTCGTAGGTCATAATATCATCTGGAATTTGGAGATTTGAAAATCCCTTTAGTGAACTTTCCAAGTGTTGGGAAGGCGATTCTTCTTCAATAGAAGTAATGATGAATTTTGGATCTGCGGTAGTTTTTCTTCTATGAAGTTTGTATGCCGGCCTTTTCTTTCTCTTGGTGGGTGTTTGAGATTGTGTGCCTTGTGGCGGTTCGACCACAGGCGCCTTTCCTGGGCCCGCATCAACGTCGCCCGGTTTATTGGCCTAGGAATCCCTAATCTCGCCTTCTTCAATATCATCCTGAATTCCCTTGGCTGGGGGCATGACGGGATTGATGGCATCCCTTTCTTGCTTTGTGATGTTTCTCGACAATGCTACACTTCCGGGGAGCCCAATGCTACGGCCCTCCTCCAACGGCCCGAATAAAGATAGTAACTCATCAGTTACAAGAAGTTTGATGTCCTTGACCTCAACAGGGGCAGCGCGAATGGCGACGACCGCTCTTGAAAAGTTAACGCCTTTAGGACGTGGGCGGACACCTGAAAGAATCCCGGATGTTAGTAGATTCAAAAAATATGACATGGACTAATGGACTTAAGAATGAAATAAAAATAATACTTACGTCCTTCCAACCATCGCCTCGTGAAGCCGGGTGGACATCGAACATAGAACCACTCGTGCTTGAACAAAGAGAGTTTATTTCAAATGCCTGTTAAGACTTGGCAGTTAGGTGAAGGTTCAAGTAAAACGTAGGAGGGACTCCCAGACCACAATTTAAGTTGTAAATGAATCTTATGTCCTTGGAAGTTGGCAGACGAAATAGAACGCTCATGAATAGCGGAAGGTTCCATGTAGGAAGGCGTAACTGTTTGGATGGACTTGAGTGGGAGCTATTCCAAGATATCTCAACATCTCTCGAATAAACGAATTAAAGAGCGGCATGCATCCGGCCCAGCACATAAATTTGTTACACACCGTGTACCTCTCCGAGATAAAGTGAGGCCCGTCGTTTACTGAAGGAACCAAGACGTCTATAAATAGAATTCCATGTATGGAACACAGCCGGCGAAGGGCAGCCTCACCAATTCGGGAGGCTTGAGAATCTATCGGGTTATTTAGAAGAATGGCACCCTCTACTACATCGGGAGGAGGACTTATATCCTCCGTCGGCAGGACTGGAACATTTGAGAAAAAGTCGACCAACGGGTCGGAAACTTCTGTCTGTTCTGCTTGATGACTGGGAAAAAGCCCATCGGATATAGTCGTAGAACTTGATTTTGCTTCAGGATCGATGTGTTGCCTGGTCGGTTCGGACATACCAGCTAAACGCTCTGAGCGTTTGGAGTCCATATTAGCTATACTTAGTAGATAATCGAGGTTAGAAAAGTTTACCCGCTGCCCCCGTGTTAAGTGTAACCTGGTGTAGTGTAGTGTATGGAAGATACAAACAGTTTAAAATAAAAAAACAAAGTAAGACGATGAGACTTTGGATTTTGACCAGAGTGACCGTCATCGCTGACCTTCACAACTGGCAAGAAAATTGATCGGTTACCAAAGCTTTGGGATCGACTGTTGGCATGTCAAAGTGTAAAGTTTGTCGTTCAAGTCCATATGCAAGTTTTTAGTATTGTTGAAAGTTCCATGAATTTAATTGTTTAATCTCAAGTTTAATAGCGAGTATGCAAGTTTTATTGTTCATCATCATTGTATATCCAAGTTCGCTAAGGTGAATTAGAGATGATTGTCCAAGCAAACAAGGTTAGACTAAATTGCAAGTTTAAAAGTTTCCTTATGTCGATCCCTATTCTAATACTGATCCCTATTCTAATACCGATCCCTATGTTTAGACCGATCCCTATGGATATGCCGATCCCATTCCTAAAGCCTCACAACCGAGCCCTTTCTTCGACCTAAATGCACCGATCCCTTCTACTTCATCCTCAACTCGTTTAGCCTCTATGCCGAGGGATCGACATAGGACCAAACATCCAACACCGACCCCTCCTCCATTCTATCTTCTTCCTCCTTTATCCTCTTTTCTTTCCTTCTCCTTATTTATATATACTAAACCCTATGTTAACACAGATCGGCATAGGTCCAAAACCCCAAAACCGACCCTCCTCTACTCCATCTTCTTCATCCTTCCGCGTCCTTCGCCCTGCCGAACTCCTCCAAATCCAACATTTCACCTCTCCCAAATAGGTTCAACCGCCGCACCATCATTGGGCCAAGCTTTGGAATCCCCTATCTCATCGTATAACCCAGAGTTTGGAAGAAAAGAAGGCTTTCCAATATGATGATTTTAGTTTGAATGTGGGCGAGTGTTCGAGGATGAATGAACTGAAAGGAGGAATGAGTTCATGAGATAGGCGAGATGACAAATGAATTTCAAGCAGAGGATTAAAGGGTTTGGTTCGCGAGTAAAGAAGGAGGGTTCGGTGTAGAGTCAGAAATTAGAAAAGTTTGATAAGTGAAATGAGGATGGTAAAGGGATGACATATATATACGAAAGGGAAGAAGGGTTCGGAATGGTGTGAAAAGGTCAGGGTTCGGCCCAAGTGCATGTGAAGACAGAAAGGGACCGGCAAGAGGTATGCCGATCCCTGTACCAGTGAGAATTGGAAAGGCGGGGTCAGCATAATGCATGTTGACCCCTACGAATGTTCCTAAAAAAGGAATGAGAGATCGGCTAAGCATATGTCGATCCTTACACACAAAAAAAGAAAGAAAAAGAAAGAAAAAAAAAGGAAAAAAAATGAATGAATAAAAAAATGGTTATAAGGGTTCGGCTATGAACATGAACATACAAAATACTAAAAAAATTGGCAACGACCCGTAAGTGTTCAAACACGTCCGGGAGGCAACAACAAAAAGTGTATATATATCAGTTGAAAGGATATGGCACTAGATTTATATTATTGGAAATCGACCAAGTGTCAGGGCAATTAATGAGGAATTCGACGCCTTGGAAAAACGATTCGATAAAAGAATAGCAACTGTTCAGAAAGCTAGATGGATCTCATTCTCAGCGATTCAAAGCACGTCGTGTTAATCACAAGATGTACTTTGCGGGGCAAGTGTAACCCAAAATTCTAGCCCGGCTATATTAAACTGACTGCACGAGTTAGATCCGACTGCCATCAAGGCCGATGATTCCAAAATGATGATTGTGGGGACCGAAAGTCAAGTACAGATGATTATGAAGTCAGAATTGAATGGATTTGATCGATGTACAATGTAGGATGCTCAAAGCATGGAATATGGCTCAATGAATGGAAGGGTTCGGCATAGCATGACACATTAGAAGGGATGAAGAGGGATCAGCAGGCTTCACTAGAGAGGGATCGACATCCATCAAGGATTAAGTGCATTCTTGCATACAAAAATCAATATCCCAGGATCTACAATTCCAAAGCCTATGAAATTTGGAGGGCAAGGTAAATGGACCCTAGGGAACGTACCCTAGGGATCGCACGTCATAAGAGCAACCTTCGAGGGATCAACATACATCCCTGTAGAGGGTTCGGCTGCAAGCAGTGCACAAGTGATATCAAGTCAAAAATCGAGTAATCACTCAAGTTCCAATGGTCCAAATAACATGAGAATTAAAGGAAAAACATATTTTAGCATTCAAAAGCCACCATAGGGATCGCTGCCCAAAAATCGAGCAATGAAGGAACGATACCGATCCATCCTCATTGGGAGTTGAGCTTAGCAATCCCTCTAGTTGGCCCATGTGGATCAGAAGGTCCTTCAGCCTGAAGTTTCTGAGAGATTATTGGTCGTCTTTATCTATAAATACTGGTCTAATGGGTTATTATGAGGATCTTTACGCTGCTTGTTACTCTAGACTCTATTTTAATCAAGTATTCTCAATTCACTACTGCTGTAATCAGATTTAGAAGTGATCAATAAAGATAATCTTCAAAGTGGACGTAGGCATACAACGCCGAACCGCTATAAATCTTCATGTTTATGATAACCGCTTTTTATTTGCTATTAGCTTAATCATTTCCTCAGTTTAATTTTATTTTTCATTTACTTCTCTACAAAAATTCGTTCTTGGGTGTTTGTGACCAATTTAGTTGCAAACATGAACTTAAGTGAATTTAACTCTTGTAAATGTCTTCATATGTTACTGCACAAGTGCAAAAGAATTCAAACAACTTTTATTGAGTAAAAAGTCGTTTATCAATAAAATGATTTTCAGTCACATAACCAATATTTTTTCGATCTATTTATTTTTGTAAACAAATTTCAAAAACAAGTTCTTATCATTAGTTATTATTTAAAAGGAGGTTAACAATGTTATAAAATCACTTAATAACATTAAATCTAAGATTCAAATATTTAAATAATTCATATACTAAAATACGAAGTATTCAAAATTTTGGGTCGTTACATTACGCCGAACTTGAGATTTCCTTCCAAGCCCTCATCGGAGCTACTCTTCCAAAATTGATATGCCTATCAGCCAATATCCGAAACCACCCACTAATCATCTTGGTCGACACAGGTACCATCCACAATTATATACACTCGCGTGTAGCACACTTTCTCAATCTCCAAATAGGTACCAGCAGCTGCTTTTGGGTCATGGTAGGGAATGGAGAAAAGCTCCAATGTCAACGCGTTTGCAGAGAAGTTGAAGTCATAGTGGATGGTAATATTTTTCGCGTCGATTTTAACTGTTCTTGAGATAGCAGGAGTAGACATGGTTTTGGAAATAGAGTGGCTTGAAAAATTAGAACATGTAACAATGGATCTCAAATTGCTTACCATGTCTTTTACACTGGATGAGAAGCACATAACATTGATGGTTTTGAATGCCCCACCTAGGCCAATTGAGATATCCTTAAACTAGTTGAAAAGAATCAATTTTATGGTAGTTATCTGTTTATTCCTTCACATTGGTTCCACTAATAATGCAAGCCTAACAACCTTAAGCCTAGATCCCAAACTTTTCCCTCAAATTTAACAATTATTAACCCAATTCCCTTCCATATTCAACAAACACACACACTTTCCTCCCTACCGCAATCATAATCCTCATATAAATCTTCAAACCAATTCCCAACCCGTTAGCGTAAAACCATACCGTTACCCTCATTTTCAAAAGAATGAAATCGAGAAACAAGTTAAAGAAAAGTTGCTAACAAACATAATTAGACCTTCCAATACTCCATTTTCCTCACCCGTTCTTTTTTAAGAAAAAAGACGGGTCATGGCGCTTTTGTGTATATTCTCGTGCACTCAACGTCACCACTATCATAGATCGTTTTCCTATTTCAATGGTTGATGAGCTTATAGATGAATTACACGGGCCCACTCATTTTTCTAAATTGGATATATGTAGTGGATATTTTCAAATCCAATTCCACCCCCCTCGGATATACCAAAAATGACATTTCGAACCCATAAGGACCACTATGAATTTCTAGTCATGCCATTTGGATCAACTAATAACTTATCTAGATTTCAAGCCACTATGAATGACATATTTCGTCCATATCTTCATAAGTTCATCCTTGTTTTTTTTAATGACATTCTAGTTTATAGTAGCTCTTTGGATCTACATCTCTTTTACTTACATACGACGTTATCAATTTTAACGCAATATTAATTTTATGCTAATAGTACAAAGTGGGTGTTGAATCTCACTAAATTAGTCTATTTGAGACATATTCTTTCTGGCTATGGTGTTAAGGTGGATCCGCAAAAAACTGAGGCGATAACAAATTTGCCAACACCTTCTTTACTTCGCGGATTTTTAGACCTTACCGGTTATTTATCGCTGGTTTATCAAAAAGAGTTTTGGACCAAAGGTCCCTATTCTCAAAGATGCACAAAATTTTTTTACTCATAAACCCATGTAAATTAGGTCTTTATTTTGTTATTTTTACCAAACTGTCTTCTCTCACAAAATCGGCTCAGCATCGAAATCAGGGGCAAAAGTAGAATAAATTAGTTAAAAACTAAAAATAGAGACCTAATTTTCATAACTTTTTTGGAAGAGACTTTCCTTTCGTAATCTTACAAATCTGCGGACTAGGCATCCATCCCTTGTTATCAAAAACTACGCTCAAATTGCTAGCCAAATAACAGATCTACTCAAGAATTTCACTGATTCACATCAGCCCACCCAGCCTGCCTTCTTCTCAAATCCACACTTACCCAGTCGCCAATCCCCAATCCTAGCACTTCCAGATTTCACTCAGCCATTTGAACTTACCACCGATGCGTCGTAGGCAACTATTGGCGTAGTGCACTCTCAAAAATGCCGCCCCATCACGTATTTCAGTAAGCGACTTTCTCCCCTCCACCAGCGAGCTTTAGCTTATGTGCGGGAAATGGTAGCCATTATCGTGGCAGTAAAAAATGGCGGCACAAGTTATTAGGGCGACGCTTCATCATCAACACGGACCATCAGAGCATCAAGCAAATGCTCACACAAGTAGTGCAAACTCCAAAGCAACATAAACGGGTTTCACATTTATTAGGATTTGACTTTAAGATACAGTGATACAATCCGTCCAAGAATTGAAGAAAGCAATTATTCAAGCATATCATGCGTCCAAATCCGGAGGACATTCGGGAATCAAGGCCACTGCTGCAAGGATTTCTAATAATTTTTATTGGCCAAACCTTCCCAAAACAGTACGTAAATTTGTGCTGGAATGTTCAGTATGCTTGCAATCTAAACCAGAGCTGTCACCATCCAAAGGGATGCTTCAACCCTTGCCAATTACCACTCAATATGGGAAGGCATATTCTCCATAGATTTTATCACGCACTTACCACCTTCAATCAGGAAAACATGTATTTGATTTATCGTTGACCGGTTATGGAAGGCTATGCTACAAGACCCCATCACAATACAAAATGTCCTGCAAGATATCTGGACTAGGAAGCATCTAGAAGCATAGTATTCTCTTTTTATAATACAAGCATATTTGGCAGTAATATGGTTGCACTAGAAACAAATAGCAGCGACTTTTTACTTTATTAGCACTAGGAAATGTGGCCATGAATAGATCTATAAATTCATTGGTACACAATTTCCTGCTGCACTTAGCATAGGCCTTATATCATAATATTAGAGAACTTTCTGTATGTACAATATGCAAAACAATTAATTTTGTTGAAATTCATTTTCAATCTCTTTAATCTTTTGGTATTGAGCAGCTGTGTGCTATCATACGCCATTGGGGCATAATACAAGCATAATACGGTTTTACATGCTCGGCACTCAACATTTAGGGAATAACATTGCAATTTGGTCACTTTAATCTGTATGTGCCAGGAGGAATGACTTCATAAATAATGAGCGATCATTCTGGGCCGGGGGCTCTTGGGTACTTGGCATGACTTTACTTAAACCATGATCTTTCTCAAATTTTCAGCGTCCAACTTTATGAATATAGTATCGTGGTATTAGTTGCATGTACTCATCAGTTCTCAAGCATACTTGGTCCCTTAACTATGAAAGAAAATCCAATGATTCTTCTCTCAGTTTTTTGTTTTCACAACAAGAAAAGTCTGATTTAGTGACAACAAATTTGTCACAAATACATCACTAAACCTAATCCAGTGATGGATTTGCAACAGATACTGCTCTTACTAAACAATGCGTGGTTGATCCATACCAAACAAAATAATTATAGAAGATCAACATCATCAGTGGCGGATTTGCAACAGATACTGCTCTTACTAAACAATGCTTGGTTGATCCATAGCAAGCAAAATAATAATGGAAGATCAACATCATCAGTGGCGGATTCGGCAGTCAATAACAAATTTTAATTTTTACAACTTTATGATAAAATAATTATATTAAATACTCGCTACTTATCCATCATGAATTAATGATAAAAATTTGGTTCTTTTTAATAATAAGTTAGTAATAATGAATTCCATCGCAAATCCATTGCAACTTACTATACAAAATAATGAAATAGCCACAGATTTGTTACATGAAATCATTTGAAAACAAAAATGAGTGCATGTTGTACTAAATATTCTGTCACAAATTGCTGTTATTGATTGTTTTATTTATTCCACTTGTTTCATCTAACAATTATACAATTGTATCTATTACTTCGGAATATTACATAAACAACAAATTTAACCAGAGGCTATACCAATAGAGCTATAATAATACATGCATAGATGAATGATATAACATTGTAGAAAGAAACCTTACAAATAGTAACTAGTAAACAATAAAATCTCCAAAATACAAGTCACAACGACATATAAATTTCAATGTGTACATCAAAATACTCATCCGCATATAAAATTTTGACATGCACACCAAAAATATATCAATCGTAACAAGCTCGCAAGAATAAGAAGATACCATGAATCAATGAGGAGTAGACTATAACAATCTCTGTTCGACAACTTGCATCAGTTAAAGCTTAAACTCTTTACACCTTTCACTATCATGTTGACGTTAATCCTCAATACACCATAATTAAATTGACCTCACTCTTCTGCAATCTATCAACATTTTGTCTCACGCTCCTCCTCAATTAGTTGATGATGTGTCTTATGCTCCTCCACAATCCGTCGATACCCCTCTCGGATTGTTGACTTATTTCCATTGCCCAAGCCTCGATACGTTGTATCTACTCCTTTAAGGATTAAGCCTAGTTTGTAACTTTTCTATTGTTGTACTATAACTCATCAGCATTCTTTGTCGTTGAGTAGCATGTGATCCGATCTATAATTAGCAAACCATGTTGGTATACATTCAAGTATCAACAATATGCATTGCATAAGGTTTAAATTATTTGTTTTTGATTTTCTTATAAAATACATTACAAGAACATGAAATTATTGCATGTGTTTATATACAACATTATTAGTTATGCACTAAGTAACAAATCAAATATTCATAAAATTACTTACATCGTCGGCTATGTCATCACCGGGATATGCACGTTCCTTTGCATTCAGTGGGCTTAAAACATGAAAATCATCATTTTTTTCTCTTTGGGAACCTCCTCCACATCCTTGCCATTCTCTTCTCTAATCGCGGCCAACCGCGTATTACATTAAACATGATACCTAGTCCTCAAATATACATCACCCATATTTAAACCCAATCAATCCAACATGTATTAAAGTAAAGACCGATTGAGTTGCAACTCTCTGTTTTGCAATACAGAGTTGCAACTATGGTTGCAACTTATTGTCGCAACTCTAGTTGCAACTGAGTTGCATTTTGCAATTCAGTTTTGGAGAGTTGCAAAATGCGACTTAGTCAGTTGCAACTGAGTTGCAATCAACTCAGTCCGTTACATTGCAACTCAGTTGCACAAACTATATACTGCCTACTAAGTTATTTAAGTTGTCATTTAGATGAACAAGTTTTATATTATACTCCCAATTGAACGTTATACTACTTATACATACAACAACTCAGGGCCGGCCCAAGGGTAAGGCGAGTAAGACGGCCACCTAGGGCAACCGATCTAGCTAAAATGAAACAAACCAGACGAGGGTTCTAGTACAAACACACTCGATCAATTCAAGACATCAGCATTTACAGATAATAACAGTTGATCAAGATCAATGGACTAGATTCATCAAAGATGCCTCACGCGGATCACAAGCCAGTCTTGGGCCTATATGTTTAGCCCAATTCGTTTTATATAAAAACACTGTATTGTATTGCTATTCTCTGTACAAAGTATTATTGAATAAAACAGAGATTTGTGTTTCTCTATTTTGGTATCAGAGCATTATCGCCTAACGGCAAATTCACAACAAAATCAAATCAAGAATTTCGAATTTGGCTCCCCTCAGAGAAGTATCATCATCGGGGAGGCATACCTTCCTCTTGATCAAAAAGAAATCCATCCTATCAGTTCAATATTCTTTATGTTCCATCCAAAAGAAGAAATCAGATATTCATCCTCATTTCCCTTCTTTGGTTGCACAATTTTCGCTGCCATTCATGCATATTACTGTTTCACTGTGAAACAGTAATATACATCTATCATAGCAGATCCCTCTTTCCCTTTCCTGTTCTATTTCTTGGCTGTTAAATTCAAGATTAGCCTCGCCACTTGTCCTGATCATTACCTCTCACCTCCAAGAAACCGACATTTCAAGATTCTTGAATCACCATGGCACTTGAAGAGGAAGATATAACATCAAGCACCTCTGAAAATCCATCAAGAGATCACCGGAGTTCAGATCTGGTCCTGATCAAACCAAAGAGTCAAGTCATTACTACTCCATTGGATGAAGATAACTATATTATATGGAAATATCAAATTGAGATTGCACTAAAAGGGTATGACTTACATGACTATGTCATAGGCACCAAGATCATCCCACCAGTCATGATCACTGAAAAGGAAGGAAAAACTGTAAGTAATCCTGAATACAAACTGTACCAAAAGCAAGCCAATCTACTATCATCATGGTTGTTATCTTCAATCAGCCAAAGTTTATTATCGCAAATTGTAGGTGTAATAGTTCTCATGAAATATGGTCAGCCATTCAACGCATTTTCAGTTCTCAATCAGCAGTAAGAGTTATGCATTACAGAAGGGAACTACAAAATGCAAGAAAGAATGATATGCCTATGAGAGAGTATCTTGCAAAAATCAAGAACTTGTGTGACAAATTAAAAGGTGTTGGACACCATGTCTCCACCAGTGAACAAATTCTTGTGATAACCAATGGATTAGATCAAGATTATGAGTCTTTAATAACATATATAGCAACACAACCAACTCTGCTAGACTTAGAATACATTCATACAGCTCTCCTTGCTCATGAAGGAAGGATTGATCAAAGAAAGTCTATGCAAGAAGATTTTAATGTCAATTATGCAACTACATCAAAGAACAAAAGTAAAAAAGGTGTATCCAATCAACCCAAGCAAGACAGTCACAGTTAGAGAGAAGGATACAGTCAAAGAGGCAGAGGTAGGGGGAGAAACAATTATAACAGCAGAGTTAAATGTCAGATTTGCAAAAAATTTGGACATATGGCAAACAAGTGTTATTTCAGATACAAGGAAGACACTAATAATGGCCAGTCATCTCATGTCAACAAGCAAGTTAGTGCAAATATGATTCAAACTCAATGCAAGAACAATGGAGACAATGTCACTGAAGATACAACAAGAGTAAATGATTACAGCATGGATGAATGGTTTCCAGATTCTGGTGCTACAAACCACATCACAAACAATCTGCAGAACTTAAACTTGGGCAGCAAGGAATACACAGGTAATCAATCTGTTCTCATGGGAAATGGTGAAGCTACAAACATAACACATGTTGATACTGGCTGTATAAAAGGTACAAGGCTACTCTACTTAAATAAATTATTAAGAGTGCCAAGTATCAAGAAAAATCTTATTAGTGTTTCACAATTTGCCAGTGAAAATAAGGTGTATTTTGAGTTTCACCCAAAATTCTGTCTAGTTAGAGACTCATTAAATAAAAATATATTATTACAGGGTAAGCTGGATAATGGTCTGTACAAGTTCAGCAATATGGCAAATAATGATGCTGCTAATGAGACAATATGGTCTAATAATGTTAGTGCAAGATGTGACAGTGATGTAAAAACATTTTATAAGTGGCATTGCAAACTTGGCCACCCCAGTTATAATGTTGTCAAACAGATTCTAATGCAAAATAATATTTCTGTTCCAAACATGTCTGATTTACAATTATGTGATCACTGTCAAATGGGTAAAATGCATAAATTACCTTTTGCTATTTCTGAAACCATATATGAAAATCCTCTTGAGTTAATTGCTGCAGATCTATGGGGCCCAGCACCACTCAATTCAATGCAAGGATACAGGTATTATCTATCACTTGTATGTGCACACACCAGACACACTTGGTTATATTTTCTCAAGGCAAAATCTGATACTAGTAATGCTATTATACATTTCATTACTCACATTGAAAGGCAAATTAACAAATGTGTTAAAAAAATTCAAACTGATGGTGGGGGAGAATTTAAACCATTGAAAGATTTCTTTAGCCAAAAAGGAATACTTCATAGAGTTACTTGCCCCTACACATCTGAGCAGAATGGTTTAGTGGAAAGAAAACACAGGCATATTGTGAAAACTGGTTTAACACTCTTGTCTCAAGCATCACTACCATTGAAATACTGGAGTGAAACATTCTCCACTGCAGTATATCTTATTAATAGGATGCCAACAAAAGTGTTAAATGATGTTTATCCACATGAGAAACTTTATGGAGTTGGACCAAAATATGATCATTTAAAAACCTTTTGGTGTTTGTGTTTTCCCTACACTAGACCATACAACAAGCACAAGTTAAGCCTTAGATCCAGTCCATGCACCTTTTTGGGATATGCACATAATCAGAAAGGGTATAAGTGCATGGACAGTAAAGGCAAAATTTATATTTCAAGACATGTAGTTTTTAATGAACATGTATTTCCATTTGCAGATAAGGGAAAGCAAGACAAGGAAATCAATAATGAGAAAACACATGTTATTCACATTCCAGAACTGTCTCAACATGCTAAAAGAGACAGTCAGCATATGCAAAAGCAAGATGATAAAGCTGCACCCATAGCAAGTACTACATCAGGACATAGTTCAGATCATGTCAATGAAACCACCAGCAATCTACCAATTGAATTAAATGATGAACAGTGTACTAGTGTGCTAAGCAACAGTCAGAACAATGATCAGAGTGGTAGTGCATCCAACAATAGTCAGGGATATAATACAATAGCAGGCAATGATAATCAATTGGAGGAGGCTCATGAACAACATACAAAAATAAGACATCCCATGATCACAAGGTCCAAAAGTGGGATTTTCAAGCCTAAGATATACACAACACAAGTAAATGAAGTGGAACCAGTCTCATATGATCAGGCCATCAAGCATGAAAAGTGGAAAAAAGCTATGGATGAAGAATACAATGCTTTAGTTAAAAATAAAACATGGACTCTTGTCAAACCTCCAAGACACAAAAATATTGTTGGGTGTAGGTGGACTTACAAAATCAAAAGAGATGCTGATGGCAACATAGCAAAAAATAAAGCCAGATTAGTTGCAAAAGGATATTCTCAGCAATATGGTTTTGATTTTATTGAGACCTTCTCCCCAGTAATCAAACCCACGACCATAAGAATCATGTTGACGCTAGCACTTCATAAAAACTGGAGAATAAAGCAACTAGATGTACATAATGCTTTTTTGAATGGTGAGTTATGTGAGGAGGTCTATATGCAACAACCAGAAGGCTATAATTCAAATGAAGATAAAAGTCTTATATGCAAGCTACATAAGGCGATATATGGACTAAAACAAGCATCTAGAGCATGGCATGAGAAATTGAAGAATACACTTACGCAATTAGGTTTTAGTGCCACAAAATCAGATAACTCACTCTACTTAAGGAAAAGAAAGCATGTGAGCATATATATACTGGTGTACGTGGATGATATACTCATCACAGGAGATGATCAACAGGAAATCAATCAGGTCACAAAGCTACTTGACAAGCACTTTGCCATCAAAGACATGGGGGAATTAAAAAATTTTCTAGGAATAAACATTCAAAGAAAATCTGACAATGAAATCATCTTATCACAAAAACAGTACATCAGTGACATTCTAGTAAGAACCAACATGGATAAAGCCAAGCCACTACCAACCCCGATGACAAATCACAAGCAGTTATCTAAAAACAAAGGTGAACCCATCGAAAACATTAAACAGTATCGAAGTATTGTTGGGGCACTTCAGTATGCCACAATCACTCGACCTGACATATGTTTTAGTGTAAATAAGGTATGCCAATACATGCAAAATCCATTATATGAGCATTGGTGTGCCATAAAACGCATTCTCAGATATCTCAAAGGGACATTAGCATATGGGTTGCACTTAAAGGCAAGTAAAGATATAAACATACGTGCTTACAGTGATTCTGACTGGGCTAACGACATCGATGATAGAAAATCTATTTCTGGATTCTGCATCTATCTAGGGCAAAGTCCGATCTCTTGGTGCACAAAGAAGCAGTCCACCATCTCTAGAAGCAGTACTGAAGCCGAATACAGATGCATCGCAAGCACTGTTGCCGAAATCATTTGGATCGAAACCCTAATTGGGGAATTAAGGTTCGAATTAACTCAGAAACCCACTATTTGGTGCGACAACCTCAGCGCCATATCATTATCCATGAATCCAGTCCAACATGCTCGCACGAAGCACATGGAGATAGATCTCCACTTCGTTCGAGAGAGAACAGGAAATGGCAAGCTCGCCATCAATCATGTTCCATCCTTTCATCAAAGAGCGGACTTCTTAACAAAAGCTTTATCGGCGAGAAACTTTAATCGATTTCGAGATGAGCTCAAGATTTTCTCGACCGACATGAAAATTGAGGAAGAGATGAAACCCTAGTTTCATTTGAGGCGGCATATAATGAAACAAACCAGACGAGGGTTCTAGTACAAACACACTCGATCAATCCAAGACATCAACATTTACAGATAATAACCGTTGATCAAGATCAATGGACTAGATTCATCAAAGATGCCTCACACGGATCACAAGCCAGTCTTGGGCCTATATGTTTAGCCCAATTCGTTTTATATAAAAACACTATATTGTATTGCTATTCTCTGTACAAAGTATTATTGAATAAAACAGAGATTTGTGTTTCTCTATTTCCGGCAGGGGCAACAATTCCGACGGTGGCTTGGTTATGTATTATGATTACTAAAATATGTTTGTATGTGAACTTCTACAATTCAAGCTGTAGCCTAGTAGTTGTGTCTCCTTTCATTGTTTGGGGCAATCCAGATTCGATCCTGGCAAGATGCCTTTAATTTTTGTCTGGGGCAACAGTTGTGTTTGGGCCGGCATTGCAACAACTTGATATAGAACTGAAAAAATTATGATAACATGCAGTAAACAAGTACTTATACCTTTCTAATTTTGGCGTATTTAAGAGTGTCTAGTCATCTAATTATGTTGCAAACTCTAAGACAATGTGTGATTGCTGCTTTTACAGTAGTCTAAATCATCTAGTTATGTTCCAAACTCTAAGACAATGTGTGATTGCTGCTTTTACAGTAGTCTAAATAATTATCAAATAAGTGTAACAAAATCCAAGGCAAAGTTTCAAACTTCGTCTGTGAATATTAGAATGTATTTTTCAATTTTATATTATGGCATGCATCATATAACTTATAAGAAAGACTGGATATTGGTTTTAGTGGCATGTCTTGTTCTTTCAGTTATGTATAAAAAATAAGCATTTAAATGTGCTGGATTTTATCACATTTTTCATGCAGCAAACTCTTTAGATACAAATTATAGCTGGATCAGAAATCAACAATTATGTATAACTGTACAAGTATAATAGTTTTCTTTATATATTTATCACTTATCACCATTCTTGATACTGTAAAAATAATGGTTAAGCTGAAATAAAGATGGACAGTTCTTTATGTGATGTTCGATGAAATTCTTTGACTTAACTTTCTCCAGATCTATTGATTTCAGGATGTTGTAATTTCTTATACAAAATTGTAGCTACAATATTGAGTAATAGAATAAAAGTAATTTTAAAATATTTAATTTCTGAAAACCAAAGTATATTTATTCCAGACAGATTTATTGTTGAAAATACCTTATTGGCACATGAAATGTTAGAGAAATTTTAACCAAAGGTGGGAAAAATAAAATGTGTATCAAAGTGGATTTATATAAGGTATTTGATAAAATAAATAGAAATATTATAATATACATAATGAGACAACTAGGTTTCAATGAAATTTTTTGCAACCTAGTGAAATAATGCATTTGTAATGTAACATATTTCATTCTTATAAATGATCCCCATTGTGGGTTCATTCATAGTAATAGAGAAAAGGCAAGGAGACCCTTTATCCCTTTACTTATTCTCTTTAGCCATAGAGTATTTTACATTACAAATGGAGAAGGAGCAGCTGTACAAAAATTTAAAACCAGTCAACACAACTACTCCTTGCATTACACGTTTACTTTGTGCGGATGATTTGCTAATCTTTTTAAATGCAGATATTCAGAATGCTGAGATAATTGGTAAAATCTTTAACAACTTAAAACAATATGCTGGTTTACAAATAAATGAAAGTAAGACGTTTATAAAGTAAGACGTTTATAAGATAATTGGCTATATGAGCAATTTCAGGGACCATAAATTGAAGCCGCCGTTTATAAATTTTGTCTTCGAGTTTTAGCATACAAGTCTGCGTAAATATTTTTCATAAATTATTTGATATCAAAACTTTAAGACGATACCTATGAACTCAATCATTAAAATATAGTTATTTTCTTCCATATGTCAAACTTATATTGATTATAAAATTTCCTGTATAATGGAGAGATAGATGAAGTATAGTCTTGCTATTAGTGGTTAATGATTAATTGAAGTTGATATATGTGGTTATAATGGGACTTTATTATCACTGGTTGGGGGCAAATGTGAATGGCAGCGAAATCGATTTCAGGGTTCTTGTTATTTGCTATGAAATCTGAACCAACATCATTGTTTGGGTTGAACTCTTTCCTACCAGGCTTTGATTCTCCATAAAAGCCTTCTATGTTTGCTATCTATCAATTTTGCACAAGCTGACATTTCTGAAATCCACTTCTGCACCCCACAAACAAAAATATAATTTTAGTGATCATAATTTGCATGAAAATCAATGTTAGGACTCTTTAGAGGTCGTCTTATCATGTTTTAGGACTAGAAAATACTCCTTTTCAAAAGTTCTCTCAAATCCTGAACTTTCCACCAATTGATTGCTGCAAGTGGAAGCAGTGGACTATGTCTTATTGCTGCAAGAGGAAGATAAGTATACAGAATATAGATTTATGGAAATCAAAACTATACGGGAAAAAACAAAATCAAAACTGAAAGAATTAGCATAATGACAGGGGTCCTCCTGCCTATGCCTCAATGTTTGTCATTAATTCGATCCACACTTTATAACCAACATAATGAATTAATTTTTTCAATATCCATCGATAGGTCTACCCACTTTCAATGGATACCATTACCAAATGTACTAAGTGTATTCGCAAACAAAGTTTAAATGGGTCGTAGAAAATGCACTTAGAATCAAAATAGATACCTATGTAGATTAGACTTTGTTCGGTCAAATAATTTGTTGCAGTTAATAAACGTGCAAATTGCCATTTTTGGCAATTTATTTTATTCGAAACACCTATTTGCCGTTTGATATTTAGTCCTAACCTGTACCCAACAACTTTTGAATGAGAATTTATTATCATTAGTAAGATTCCAAGTCCAAAAAGATTTGTTTGCGCATTTTGATGAATTGCAATATTTGATGCTTCATCTCTAAATTCTCTTGTTTGTGCATATTTTTCTACTGTTCATTTCTTATCGTTTATGATACTGCAAGCTTCAAGGTTCTCAACTCCAAGTGTTGCAAGACTTTTGTACCCAAATCTTTTTAATTAGTCTAGAACCTTGTGATCATTAGTCAAATTATAAACCGTTGTTTTACCATCAACAACATGCACTTGCCTTCTTTTGAAATAAGTTCATTGCATGTTATATCTGGTTGAATAGTTTCTGACAGAATTCCAAAGCTTCATAACACGACTTATTATCATTGATGGTCGGATTGTCATGCTCATCAATAATATTATGTGTATGGTTTATATGTTTTCTTACTGACATTTCTGCATAAAATTTGAATTTTCATCCTTAAATATTAACCAATCACAATTTTCATTTTGTTTTGCATCAATTGCTTGTCTGTGAAGAGCATCATGTCACCTATTTTGAGCTTTACAGTATAAAATTGTATTATATCCTATGTTCTATTTAGTTCAAGCTTTTTTTCCCCTAAAACTTCACATTCGTTTCTGTTCCATAGCGTTTCTGTTCCTATTCCAATTTTGAGTTTAAGCTTTGTTTTCTTTTACAAGTGAAGGATTTTGTATAATGGCTGACTGGATGTCTGGGTTAACTATTTGAGAAGCATTCTTGATTTGTTTTCATTGTATCCTTCACACGATTGCCAAAATTTTAAGTAATTGAAGTTCTTGTTCTTTTCAACTTTGTCTTGCATACATATATATGTAGATTAATTAGAATTGGTGTATGGTCACTGTTGGATGAGGGCAATGCGCAAGAATTACTATTTGGGAAAGGCTGCAACCATGTTATGTTGATTAAGACTTAGTCAATTATTGATAGTTTATTTATTTTGCTACAGATCCTTTAATCATCTGATGAAGTATCTGGTCTAACTCTTTGACTATAACTGGCAATGTTTTTGGATAATATTCATTTCTCTCAAAAAATTGAGGATTTATGAGTTCCTTTTGATATTTTAGGCATTCCACACTTCATAGATAAACCTATAACGCGTCTATATATACAACAGTAAATACAAAGCTGTTATTTGTTTTGATCCTTTTTATGATAATATTCATATCATATTAAGTCTGAAATAAAAATACCATCCATTGTAGTAACCTAAAACTTGTTGGTGTAAATATATGTGATTTGAAAAGGAAACTAGATATATTAACAGTTATCTGTGACTTGAAGTAGAAATTGGAAATACACACAATCACCTATTTAAAATGGTCACCACAAAGATTTGCATTTATCTCACGTTTGAAATTTCATTAGTTGTTGTTAAATCAAAGTTTTCAAAAAAATTCCAATAAAATTCGTAATTTAATTTCAGACTATTAAATTTTAAACAAAATGAAAGTTTTAAGCAAATAATATATTGTTTGCTAACCTAAAAGTAAAATGTGCCAACTTGACTTAAAAGTATTTTATGCCTCTACAAAATGAAAGAACCGCTAAATTCCTTGTATGTTAACTTAAAGTTGGAAATTTCCCATTTTAGAAAGACTAAAAACAAATAATAAATCTATTGCCAGAATCAACAAAAAATTACCGTTGCAATATTATTTATGACTAATATATTTTAAGTGAGTGGAGGAAAAAAATAAACTTGCAACTAAATACTTTTTAATATATACACATATAGTATAGAGTCATCAAAGAGAGCCCAATACCTCTTCGGATGGAGTATGTACCAAATCGTGAGAAGGAAGCACTTCTCCTCCATCAGTATCCCAGTTAAAATCGGAGTTTGTGTCATTATCATTTGTCAACACCTAATGAACCCAAAAGAAAAAAGAAAATAAAAAACGAGATTCAGTATTGTATGCAAAAATTGCTGTCTAAAGCAATATTTAGACAAACATTATAGTGAATTGTTCAAACTTCAAACTACATTCTCAAGGTACTTTCCACCTTTATCTTACACACACAATGTACACTTTGCAAGAAATTTCAAATTTGCATTTCTCAATCAAAATTTAATGGTTACCACCTATTAAAGATGCTTGTTTGCAAACAATTGTTTATAACTCAGTTGTGAACCTTTTACCAATGGGAAATTCTATTTCGACACAAATTGGTACAAAAAACGTGACATGAGATATATGAACAATTAGACCTCCCTCTGGTTTCCATATCTCATATAAAAATAGATATATTTCAACCATCAATATTTATCATGTTAAATTTTATGTTATAATTTATGTTATAATTATATGATTATTATAATATGCAAATATAAGAACTGATAATGTCACATGCTTAAATGTCAATTAATGATCCAGATTAAATGAATAATCAAAAACAAAACTATATACATGTTGCATAAAAACACCCTTAATCAAACTTTTAGTTCAAGAGGAACTATTAACTTGAATTGTCCATTTTTTCATTTGTTTTAGTTTAGATAGATAAATGATGTGTTATATTTTTATTCATTTTACAAATTTTACTTGTGACAAGACTTGAGTAAATTTTATAATTTTTATAGGATTGATATCAAAATGAACGATCGGTTATGGATGTATCGTAGGCTTAAAGACGGATACATAAATCTAGAGTTTGTCGACGACGTCAACAAATTTGTTGATTTTGCATTTGTACAAGTAGAATCTGGAGGAACTATTAGATGTCCATGTTCTATGTGCAAAAATGGAAAATTTCAAATAAAGGAAGAAGTCTCTAAGCATTTATTACAAAAAGGTTTCGTTCCATTTTATTCTACTTGGATTTTTCATGAAGAGGAAGAAGTTGATGAGTCAACAATGTCTGAATCACAAGCTAGTGATTTAAATGATGAGAACCCATATAGGGATATGGTTTTAGATGCAATGGGTCTTGATCACAATATGGAAGAGCAACAACCCAATCTCGAAGCTCAGAAGTTTTTAGACATACTAAAAGCAACCGATGAACCTTTATAGGATGGATGCAAAAAAGAGACAAAATTATCTGCTTGTGCAAAGATGACGGCCCTTAAGTCTAGAAGAGGTTTAACCAAGGCAAGTTTTAAAGATATGAGTGCATTGATTGGTAATATGTTACCCGAAGGGCATAAACTAGTTCACAATTTTTATGAAGCTAAAAAAATGTTGAAACCTCTTGGGCTTGGTTACGAAAAGATTGATGTTTGTCCCAATTTTTGCATGTTGTATTACAAAGAAAATATTGAAAAGGTTTTTTGTGAGATTTGTAAAAGTCCTCGTTATAAACATGCAGATACTCAAAATTACTTGAAAAATATTTCTGAAAAACAAGTTTGCTATTTTCCCATCATCCCAAGGTTGAAAAGGTTGTTCCTGTCACCAAATCATGCTAAAGACATGACTCGGCACTATTATAATCAATCTAGTGATGGTACAATGGCTCATCCATTTGATGGTGAGGCGTGGAAGGAGTTTGATCGTCGACATCCAGAATTTGCTTCTTCTGAACGAAATGTTCGATTAGGCTTGTGTATCGATGGTTTCAGCCCATTTGGAGTTTCGGCGAAAGTTTATTCATGTTGGCCAGTAATTTTGGCAGTTTATAATTTACCACCTACGAAGTGCATGAAACAACCGTTTTTATTTTTAAACACAGTTATTCCAGGACCTAAAAATCCTGGAAAGAATTTAGATGTATTCTTACGACCTTTGATTGATGAACTACTAGAGCTATGGAAGGGTGTTTTAGTTTATGATGTGCATAAAAAAGATAATTTTATTCTAAGAGCAGCTTTGATATGGACTATTAGCGATTTTCCTGCATATGGTATGTTGTTCGGCTGGAGTACTCATGGAAGATTAGCATGCCCTTATTGTATGGAGAAAATAAAATCCTTCACTCTTGAACATGGTGGAAGAGCATGTTTATTTGATTGTCATCGACAATTATTACCATTGGATCATCCATTTAGAAGACAAAGGGATAAGTTCAGAAGGAATAGCATTGAAAGTGATATACCATCCTCCCGATGTTCTGGTGCTGAGATAAAAAATACAGTGTCAAGTTTGCCTAATGTTGTATCTGGGTTTAAATCAGGAAATCATAAAATAACAGGATTTGGGAAATCACATAATTGGGTACGTAGGAGTATTTTTTGGGACCTTCCTTATTGGGACTCAAATTTGATTCGTCATAATTTAGATGTTATGCATGTTGAAAAGAATTTTTTTGACAACATATTCCACACATTAATGGATACTGAGAAGTCAAAAGATAATTTAAAAGCTAGACTTGATCTTGAAAAAATTTGTAGCAAACCACGATGGATGAGCTTAATTCAACGTTCAAATGGAAATTATTACAAGCCAAAAGCTCCCTATTGTCTCTCAAAAAAAGATCAAAAAATGGTTTGTAAATGGGTAAAAAGTATAAGATTTCCTAATGGTTATGCCTCAAACATTCGAAGATGTGTCAACGAGTCTGAAACTAGAATCAGTGGATTTAAAAGTCATGATTGTCATGTGTTCATGCAAAGACTTCTTCCAATTGCATTTCGTTCATTTTTACCGAAAAATATATGGGAAACATTAATTGAACTTAGTAATTTCTTTCGTGATCTTTGTGCAAAAAATCTAAGTGTTGAAAATATGAATTCACTAGAAAAAAAAATTATTGAAATAATTTGTAAACTTGAAAAAATATCTCCTCCTTCTTTTTTGACTCTATGGAGCATTTATCCATTCATCTTCCTTATGAAGCTAAAGTAGGCGGCCCCGTTCAGTATCGATGGATGTATCCTTTTGAAAGGTATGTTCGTTTATTTTTTCTAAGTTTTATCGTTCAATTTTCAACCTTCATATAATGTTGGTACTTGTTTTATTTAAAAAAGAAAGTGGGTAACAAGGCTCATGTTGAAGGCTCCATAGTCGAAGCATATCTTATTGATGAGATTTCAAACTTCACATCATGTTATTTTGGTCCAAATGTCGAAACAATATGGAATCGAGAACCAAGAAATGATGATGGAGGAGAAGTTATGTCTGATGAAAGATTATCAATTTTTTGTCATCCGGGTAGGGTACTATTCAATTGCCTTGAATTGAAGGATTTAATGATGTAAGCAATACTAAATTTTATTATAACCAAATATACTGTTGCATAATTTATTTTTTAAAATTTTTAAAATTTTATGTATAGAAAATGCAAAGAAGAACTACGAGGACAACATCCCCATGAGGATGAGAATTCCATCGACACATTGTTGGAAACACTATTTCCCGATTGGTTAAAATCAAATGTAAGTTTGTTGTCTTGTTAGAAAACTAAATTATTTCGTATAGTTTGTGAAATACTAATTGCTAATGTTTAACTGATTATTTAATTATTTTCGATAGGTTCCATTTCATCAAAATGGTATTAAACATCAATTGTATTTACTTACACAAGGGCCAAATTTTGTAGTCGAGTGTTACAGTGGGTTTATCATAAATGGTTTTAAAATATCATACATTGCAATACGGAAAGAACAAAAAAAAACAATGAATAGTGGTGTATGTGTGAAAGGAAGTTGTTATGATGGTTTAGAAAGTGATTATTATGGGATTATTAAAGAAGTTATTAAGTTGACATATCTTAGAGACAAAAATGTAATATTTTTATTCAATTGTGACTGGTTTGACACGTTGACAAGAGACGGATTAAGGGTGCACCATACAAATGGGTTGATTGAACTAAGGAAAAATTTTAGACTTCGCACAGATGACGTGTTTGTTTTTGCTCAACAGTGCCAGCAAGTTTATTTCACTTTTCAGCCTGATGCATCAAGTGAATGGTTAATAGTTATTAAACTGCTGCAAGAAGTTGTTTTGCACATAATGTACTCAACTTAGAAGAGGATGTAGATGTGGATCAAGTAGATGAAATGTATCGACCCTCTACTGTTCACCTTGACGATAGTCTTGATCAACCAGTAACATTTGAACATTACGAGTTTGTTGATAATGAAGAAGTAGAGCTTGCAATGGGAAGCAACGATGAAAAAGAAGATGAGTCGGAAGATAACATAGAAGTTAATGAGGACGACGATGATTTTGAAGAGAGTGATGATGATGTTGTAGAAAGGGACGACGAATTTGCTATTGAAGATGAATATTCTACCTACTAGTTCAAGAATAGTTTTGGATGGTGTCATGAGTGTTATTTTGGTTGAAACCATTAAAAACCTATTAAATTTTGCAGTTTTATTTTTGAATGTAATAATAATTCATTAAAAACCATGTCAAATTTTGAAAAGTGTTTCCATTGGAATTGTAGGTACAAGATATTTAGCTCCTAACTTTTGTCCTCGAAATTTGACAATTAGTTGGTTGACATTGAAATTGTGAATTCATTGTAAGTATGTTTACTTGCTATTATGTCAAGTTCAAGTAGTCTGATTCTTTGTTTTGGCATGAAATTGACATGTAATACTTTGCAAAACGTTCCAATGAAATCTACATCAACACATATAGGTTTGGATGTGACAAAGTACTTTGTGTTTGTCTTGATGAACCAGTTGACATCTATGAGTAACAACCCTCACAAAGTAATTTCTACAGTACATATACACGATAAGATACATTAAATAGCCTTAATATATTTTTATGCAATACATTAGCTTCGTTTGAAATGTTTGTATCAAAGTTAAAAGTGTGTAGAGATTGTGCTAGGAAATAAAAATATTGTCATCTTTTCCAACTACAGAAATTTCAATGCCTTTATCATCATAATCTCTAATGTAGCTTATGAAGAAAAAAAACAATATCACGTATGGAAATAGATCAATCCAGCTTGTGCCTTTACAAGAATCTTCAGTTTTAATGCCTTCATCACAATCTTTTAATATAGTTAATGAAGAAGGTAACAACATCACATTTAGAAATACATCAACCTGGCCTGTGTTTGTACAAGAATCTTCAGTTTCAATTCCTTCATCATCACAGCCTTCTAATCTAGCTAATGAAAAAGACAAAATCACATATAAAAATACATTAACCCGCCTTGTGTATGTTCAATAATTTCCAGTCAGTCTATCCTTGTGTCTATTCAAGAATTTCCACTCAATCCTGTTCCCTTTGAATCTGAATATTGCAAAGGTATTACAAGGGCCACAGGTGTTACTGATAAAACAGAAAGTAGCAGTGTTATTTATAATTCTTTTTTAATAGGTCAAATAACATCACAACATAATTCGGTTGTTAAGGACAGCACAATTCGTTTTAGTTTGTGCCTCTATTTTCTCGCATGTTCATTTTTTTTACAAAATGTGTGTATGTGTATTCGAAATATAGATGAATGAGTTAAGTTTACAAAATATCGCTTCTCTATTAAATATGTGGTCGAGTTTCTTTACCTCTGTAATATAGTATGCAATTTAAGTTTGTTATTCACATATTATATTAAACTTATTTGATTGCTTTATCTTTTTAGATTTCTCAAGTGGATTTCAACCATAATATAAAGTGGTTCGACTTTCAGATTAACTACAGGTAAATATCTATATTTTATTAAAATAATCGTCGTAAAAATATGCTTGAACAATAATTTTTAAACGGTGTATTAATATATTTTTGAACTTATTTCTAACCATATAATAGTAACAAGTTTTACATATTTTTCCAAAAAAAATCATTCTCTATAGTTAAGACATCATGACTGGTTCAGCTTTTCGAAGTCTTATAAGAAAGATGACAAGCACACATTCTACACAATCCGAACTTGCAAATAACATGTCGAGACAGTTAAATCCTAACCCAACCACCAACGCAGTAACTGACATGTATGAGGACAGAATAGAAGTTGGAGATGAAAGAGGCGAGGAGGGACTTGAAGAAGTACAATAAGAGATGAGAGATGGTCCACTAGGAATCGAAGAGGATAGTGTGGAAGTGGCCGAAGAGGGAGAAGACCTAGAAGTCTGTAGGAGGGGCTATATTCTAGTTTGAGGATATAACCCCCAATCGATCCTGTTACACAAAAAAGACCACTTGAGTGGACATGAAATCAGTAAGATTTAATGATACTTTTTTTATATATCGTTCTTATGAATACCCTAATGACTATTTTAATATGCTTAGATTTAGAAACAAGTCTGCTTCACGTCTTATTAGAAGGAACTTGCGGTTTACAGAACCTTGGTATACGTTTTCTAAAGTGCCCCATGAGAAAAGAATAATATTATTTAATGAGTTTAAGGTATATTTATGTTCTTTTGGTTTGAATTATAGATTATATTTTTGCCTTGAAATATATTTAAACTACATTTTTTTGTACAGCGAGCATACACATATGATGTAGTTTATGAGCAAAGGTGCAACGACCCAGAATTTCTGATATTTGAAATTCGAATATTTAATTTATTTTAAATATTAACAAGTGGAATTAATTAAGTCGAATAATTTATTTTTCGAATAACTGGATTTAATTGAATAATTAAATCAATAATTTAATAGGTGAAATTCCAGAAATAATTGAAATCTGGATTAAATGTGAATGAAAATGATTTATGAAGTTATATTAAATCATGTTGAAGTTATAGTGATGTTATAGAACTTTTAAATTTGAATTAAAAGTTAATTTGTGAAAATTGAATATTTTAATATTTAATCGACTAGTGAAATTAGCCATTTTTGGGACAGTCTCAGAATTGGACAAAACTAGTTCCATTGGATCCGTAATAGTTTGTTATTATCGGATTTCAATTTTCATAGCAATCAGAGTTGTCGTTTGACCGTGGCAGCTCGAAACGCATCGAAATTGTTTTAATATTAATTTGGCGAGTTAAAATAGTCATTTTTCAAAAAGTCTCGGATTTCGAAGAAACCAGTTTCATCGGATCCGTAATGTGATATTATTGTAAGGTGTCAAATTTCGTGTCAATCGGATGTACCGTTTGTCCGGGGCAAGCGAAAACGCATCGAAATCAGTTTGAATCGGTTTAATTTAAATTTGATCGTTTATTTCCATAACTCACACAGATGACCGAATTAGCTCCCGAAACATGTTCCATTGTGTTCGGAATGCGGGGTAAACCTTACGAACGCCAGGCGGCACGTGTAATTTGGAGATCGTTTGAAAAAGTCGTTTTAAAATAAATTTAATATCAATTATATACGTATATATATATATATACGTTCACAACGAAACCCTAATTCTCTTTTACAGCCGCCACCATCATTTTAATGGCCATAAACACGCGATCTTTCTCCCTCAATATCTCGTGATCCATCCACCATTAGACTTCGGCATCTAAACGAAAGTTGTAGAGCATCGAGTGATCGACATATCCAACGGTTAAGATTTCAAATGGTGAAGTAAATCAGCGACAATTCGAGAGCAAAGTCGTGCCGTTTATATGTGTTTTTCAGGCGAGATGGTCGACCGAGCTTGGCCAAATTTCAGGCGTGGGTCGAAGTCGAGGCTGGCATCTCTAGGGTTTGGAGTTTGTATCGATGGCATGGTCGATGTTTCGACTGAAGCAGTAAGGTGAACAATTTCTGTTTTAAATTAAATTTCACATATATATATATGAATACACGCAGATTAAATTTTTAAAGAAGAATATGTATGGAATTATATAAAGGTTTATATACGCAGATTTTGAAAACTATATATATATACTATTTTTAAATGGATATCTATTTTCAAAATAATAAGGATAAGAATAAATATATGTATACATATTTTAAATTTATTCGTTTAAGTTGTTTTAAACAATAGTTTATGGATTTGGTGGGTAAGTGTGAAATTAACTTATTTATTTATTTTTAATTACTAAGATATTTTATTAAAGGAAATTTAGTTTTAAAGTAAATTTTTAGTTAAACAAATTTATTTAAAGAAACTGGTTTAAAATAAAATCATTGAATCAATAAAATTACCAAACACAAAAATAAAAATTGGTTATTCGATTACTTCGAATATTAATGAATTGTATAATTGTTATACAAGGTCTAAAATGGAGAAACAAGTCGAAAAGGAAAATGGATTGCAAGATAAAAATAGCAAAGGTGAGATCTTCTCACTCAAAAGGAAAATTTGGTTTTTTCAGTTATTGATTGATTGATGTTTGGATGTGATATTAGATATAGTAGGATATATCTATATATATAGCAATATATATAATGTAACGATACGATTTTTCGACGCTCGAAAGTCAACATTAATACGTCCACTGTATCAAATGCCGCGCAATCGAATGCCGGAAAACCGAACCATTAGGGTTAAAAGAAGAGGTAGAAGAAGACAGAAGAAAAGAAAGAACAGAAAAACAGAAAAAATATCAGAATCTCACATTCGCAGCGGAATAATATATAATAGATAATCATTAGTCTTTTAAAACAAAGAACTATATCAGTTTATACATACATCAATCAGAGTCAATATACAACTCGATACAACAATGGACAGTTATATAAACCTATCATCATACAGAATACACATCGGAAATAAATAACAAGTACGGAAGTACGTCTCGCCATCCAGCTTATCCCCAAAGCTCCAGAATATCCTGATAAAAATAACTCTAGGCTGCCCGTGTGGAAAATTATGGACACCCAGAGTTTAGAAGGGAACAATAAACTCCAGGTCAGTCATGGTGACTGGTGTGAGAACTTAAAACAGTTTATCTTTAAAACACACAACAAAAGAATTTTTAACATTGAAATCCGCAATGCTTTTGGAAAATGAAACTACCATAAGACCTCCCACCACACACACAATGCAATCGCAGACTTGGAGGAGATTTCTTCTTATGATAGTCAAAAATGCTTACTACGCAAAACAAATCATTTTTGATATTATTACTAGTGCATAGTGTAAAATTCTTTCGAAAATACAATATTAATCTTAGCCAACATAGGTACCATTATATTATGCCTGCTACAGCTGCCTCCTGAGGAGACAGGTTATACAATTTCAATCATAAAGGGTTCGTATTGTTTCTTTGGATTTTCCAACAAATGGTCAGGCTAAGGAACTTCCTATGCCACGTAGGAAAAGCCTCTGGCTAGACGCTCCGAGAGACAAACTGCTCTCTGCCAACAAGGCCGGGTTACCCCTGTAACTAGGTAACTCACGAATATGCCATCCCCCGGTCCTTTGGGACCTTTATCCGAGCGCTCGGTAACCAACATCGCACATAATAAATAAAGTGTGTCCACATGAGTATGTATCTGGGCTCCATACCATGATACCACCCCTTTCTAGAAGGAAATGACATACCCTAAAGGGCGCGACCCTCATAACCTTGCCGCAACATTCCTAGTTCGACCATTTCCGGGTTGTTGAGGCCCTGACGAAGTCTCGTCCACAAAGCTACGCTTTATACATAAGCTATGCTTTGGGTCAAACAAATGATCACAAAGATAAATGATCAAACAAATGATCATATCACAAATGATCAAACGATGATCATTTCACAGCAACACTCAACATGTCACATTACCAAATTGGGAATATACCACTGATAAATTTCAACTACATAACCTCTGAGCTCGTATGTCTCAGAGAAGGGTGTTAAGCTAAGAGAATAAATTCTCCGCCACCAACAGAAATGTATTTGAAAGAAATCAGCTTTACATCTCAAAATGTAATGTCAGACATGTAACCATACAAGTCTGTTCCGGGTTCGAACAGAACCGAAGGTACTTCCAAAAGAAGCCCTTGCAATCCGGATATTCACAATCCCGATAAAACTTCCCATCACAAAGGAAATCTCAATATCATAGCTAACGGTGCAGAGACAATCGATAGGTCATTCTATCGTTTTCACAAACACCCGGTCTTCACCACCGGTCTTCAATACGATCCATATCGTCGTATCACTAATTCGGAATGGGTTATACGACACAAAGGTCCTTTCCCGGCTAACCCGAATAGTGAGCGCTTATTCAAAAATAAGTGTGGCATTCAAATTCAAGCAAATCACAACAAATACCCATTCAAGGTAATTATTGATAGTCGGTTATTTAACTATCAACAGGTCTGCACAGCATCATCAGATTCCAAATAGTTTTCCAAATTATTTATCTTCCAAAAATATCTTTATAAGATATATAATTTCCACACTTCAACTATTTGAAAACAATTTCAAATCAATTTCCACATTTCAATTTATCTTTGAAGATAAATCTCAAAACATTTCACTTCATATTGGAAAACATTTCCATACCTATTTAATAATAGGTAATTCACAAATCCATTTATTTTCAACATTTGAAAATATTCAATATACTTAAATCAAAATTAAGTATATATTTATTCTTTAAGGAAATCATTTTCTTAAACACATCTATTTGAGTCAAAACGAATGTTACGTAAAACATTGTTACGACAACTCAAAATCACTAGTATAGGGATTCAGAATTTAGATAGATATATAAATCCCAATACTATATAAAACATTTCCTTTCGGAAACCATTTACTATAACAATAGTGTTATAGTCCACCATTTCCTTATTTCTCGAAACGTCTATTTCAACAATAAATGTTGAAATCTATGTTTTCGATACTTAACACGTTTTAAAACATCTTTTAAAACAATTACTTCATTTCGTAATATCACTTTTCCAAAACATATCCATTTTACTTAAAAATATATTCACTGTCCAAAATCGTAAATATACTTCCTTTAACACGCTATAATAATTCACTTATCAAAATAAGTCAAATTTCGGATTTTATAAAACAACGTTTATAAATTCCATTTATATTTTATAGCAACTTCAAGTTAAAAAATCACTTTAAAAATCCCTTTAAAAATCACAATCGTTATCTTAAACTTCAAAAATGGATCCGATGATGCAACAACACCAATCATCAATCACGATAATCAAACATCATATATCATCATATGATAACAGAATATATCACAATATCTGTAAATAAATCAATATGGTGAGAAATCCAGTCGGATCCCTCCAACCTATTTCCCTGCATCCACAGATGTTAGAACAATACCAATTCCACATCAATGTGAAATTATCGCGGTATATAGGATTTATAAATATTATCCGCTATTATGCGGCGCAATAGTGTATCATCCGCTATACAATGCGGGAAATCAACAACTCCAATATATACATATTCCAATATATATATATATATATATATATATATATATTGCTATATACATATATAATATCAATTCCACGTCAATGTGAAATTATCGCGGTATATGTTTTTAATAAATAACATCCGCTTAATAATGGCGTATAATGTCTATTTATCACAATAAATAGCAATCATCATTCAATCATCACAATTAACACTATCAACAATTTTAAATCTCAACTATTTAAAATTTAAATCGAAACAAAATATTCGATTGAGTGAGGAGTTCTCACCTTGATTTCAATTCCGTTCCAGCGTTTATTTCGAATAAAATTAAATGGACGTTTAATTCTACCCAAAATTTTCACTAGCCCAAATAAATTCCAATTCAGCTTCATAGCGTAGTGCTCGACCATACGATTCCAACGCAACTGGTTTCGTCCAAAACGGACCTCGTATGAACAAGATAAGATATTTTAAACATTCACGAATTATAATATAATTAAATTACAAATTTCTATTTTAATTTACCCAGATTCAAATATGGTCGTTCATTTCAATAACCCACAGGTCTAGGCCGCACTTTGTTGCTTCTTCCCCAGGTTGTTCACACGTACGTGAATCCATCACTCACGTTCGACTTCGACAAAGTCGCATCCCCCAACGTTGACGAAACTCCATCACAAAGGCACCAAATCGAAGCTCGTCTCGAGCCCGACCCACGCCTGAAATTTGGCCAAGCTCGGTCGACCATCTCACCTGAAAAAAACATATAAACGGCACGACTTTGCTCTCAAATTGTCGCTGATTTACTTCACCATTTTAAATCTTAACCGTTGGATATGTCGATCACTCGATGCTCTACAACTTTCGTTTAGATGCCGAAGTCTAATGGTGGATGGATCACGAGATATTGAGGGAGAAAGATCGCGTGTTTATGGCCATTAAAATGATGGTGGCGGATGTAAAAGAGAATTAGGGTTTCGTTGTGAACGTATATATATATATATATATATATATATATATATATATATATATATATATACACGTATATAAATGATATTAAATTTATTTTAAAACGGCTTTTTCAAACGATCTCCAAATTACACGTGCCGCTTGGCGTTCATAAGGTTTACCCTGCATTCCGAACAAAATGGAACATGTTTCGGGAGCTAATTCGGTCATCTGTGCGAGTTATGGAAATAAACGATCAAATTTAAATTAAACCGATTCAAACCGATTTCGATGCGTTTCCGCTTGCCCCGGATAAATGGTACATCCGATTGACACGAAATTTGAAACCTTACAATAATATCACATTACGGATCCGATGAAACTAGTTTCGTTGAAATCCGAGACTTTTTGAAAAATGACTATTTTAACTCGCCAAATTAATATTAAAACAATTTCGATGCGTTTCGAGCTGCCACGGTCAAACGACAACTCTGATTGCTATGAAAATTGAAATCCGATAATAACAAACTATTACGGATCCAATGGAACTAGTTTTGTCCAATTCTGAGACTGTCCCAAAAATGGCTAATTTCACTAGTCGATTAAATATTAAAATATTCAATTTTCACAAATTAACTTTTAATTCAAATTTAAAAGTTCTATAACATCACTATAACTTCAACATGATTTAATATAACTTCATAAATCATTTTCATTCACATTTGATCCAGATTTCAATTATTTCTGGAATTTCACCTATTAAATTATTGATTTAATTATCCAATTAAATCCAGTTATTCGAAAAATAAATTATTCGACTTAATTAATTCCACTTGTTAATATTTAAAATAAATTAAATATTAGAATTTCAAATATCAGAAATTCTGGGTCGTTACAAAAGGGTTTTTGAGATTTGGACAAAAATAGCTTCCTCAATCCTCAAAAAGAAACTACATCGTGCACGAAAAAAGGCAAAGTAGTTAAGACAAACTACTAGGATGATTAACCGTCGAGATACACCTCCAAGTTGGATTCAAGCAAATATTTGGAATCAAATGATTGATATGGAATGGCATAAAAGTACATATGATGATAAAGGAAACATGACGAGAAATGATCGTTTGACACCAAAAGAAGGGACTCATACGCGTCATACTGTTGGTTCGGTGTCTATTGCGTCACATGATGCACAAGTGGTAAGCCAAAATTATTTTTCGTATTCATTATATAAGAATAATGACACGAGTTGAGCTAAAATCATTTTTCTTAATCATTACTGAAGAATAATGGCATATATTTATTGTAAACAATTGAAACTCAAAATATTTTTCCTTTTTTAACAATGCAAAAAACTGTTGGATGATTTCCTATTGGATCTCATGATGTGATTTTGTTTGAACTTAAATTTCTTGTAGACTAACTCATAGTTTTGAAAATATACTTTGAGCTAGTTTAGCAAACTTACCTTATTATATGTTTAACCAGGCTTACTAGCCATAATAAATTATTTTTATATCCAATTTTGAAGGAACTTGAGATGGGTCATCCAGTGTCCTTTGCTGATAGTTTTTGTTATTGGCATACAAAAAGAGAGAAAGGGAAAGGAAAAGCGAAAGATTCATCGGTACAAAGAAGCTCATTTGTTGATAGCAAATCAAAAAAAGTTTATGTAAGTTTTTTTGATTGGAAATTCAGATGTTGACTATCTTTTATTGACTCATCAACTACACATGAACCTATAAATATTAAGGTATTGGATAAATCTACCTTTGGGTACACTTTCCTTTTCACTCACAATCATCATTAAACTACGATTAACTTATCAACTGATGTCACTGCGTTAATTTCTCGCATTGCAAAGTTTGCTTGTTTTTGGTAGGGGATTTTTTCTATATTTTCTGTATTACTTATGCTAATACTGCTTTAGATTGTTAATACTAATTTGATTGTGTAGTTATTTTAAACTTAATGTAAATAAAGGAGAGGATAAGAAGCAAAGTAAGGATACAACGCCTAAAGTCGAGAAGAGTAGTCATGCACTACAAAATGTGTTAGCGCATGTGTTCAAGGAGGTGGGGATGGCCCCCTTATTGTTAGGATGTAATTAAAACTATAATTTTTCTTCTTACACTAATCATACAAACTGAGAATTAAAAGTTGCACACTGCACAGACCCAAGTTTACAACATACTTAACTCATGAATATTACCCTGCTTTACCATCATCCACAGTATGTTGATTTATACTTGACAAAATCAGCATCAGCGCTCCTAAGGATGAATATTTGTTTAAAATCTTAATGATGGATCCCAAAGGATATGTAAGAAAGCTCAGTATAAGATCTGCTGATTCCTCCCTTTAGGATTCGGCATAAAGTACATTTTTACTGGATTTATTGACAACCAGCTTTGCTGTTAAATTAAATGATTTATCAGTCAGTCCCATTTCTTATTTCGGGATTAATAACTTGGACATGACGTTAGAATCAGTAGTAGCAATGGGATTTTGAAAGTAAACATCTGATAATGTAGACCTTGAGACAAGCGACCTCTTGAGTAAATCCAGAATCTGAATTTGTGATTTAACTATTAAAAGCTTATACAAATTTGTATTTCTAGCTTCCTTAATTCAAGTATAGTTGAATTCACTAGATTTATTACTATAGCTTAATAACATTAACAAGTATACATCTTCATTGGATTTATTACTATAGTTGAATGCACTGGATTTATTACTAAAGCTTACACAAATTTATTACTATAGTTGAATTTTTACATTCACTGGATTTTTTACATTCACTGAATTTTTTACACTCACTAGATTTATTACTATAGTTGAATTCACTGATTTATTACTAAAACTTATACAAATTTGTATTTCCAACTTCCTTAATTCAAGTATAGTTGAATTCACTAGATTTATTACTATTCCAGCTTCTTTAATTCAAGTATAGCTATAGTAAAACCAGAATCTGAATTTGTGATTTAACTATAACAAGTATAGATTAATAACATTTGTGATTTAACTTTTGAATTTTTGATAAATATTAAGGATATAGCTTCCTTAATTCACTAGACTTTTGAATTCAACTATACTTGAATTAAGGAAGATATGATAGCTATAGTAATAACATTGGACTTATGTGATATACCACTCACAATAATTACTACAGATTTTATTGTGTCAAACAACATACATGTCGATAGTTTAGTAAATTAATCTACTCACATGATAAACATGGATATTAAATTAATAATGGTCGGTTGTAGATGTTTGACTTTTTTATAACATCAATCTACATCTTTATAGTTTTTTATTTCCAGCAACTTGTTTAATAATGATAATTTATGTTTCTCATGTTTACAACCACTGACATATGAAAATTATCCAAGAAGTTGCACAATACAGATGTAATATTACAAAAAAATATGCTTTTTTATTTTAGAGTTACGATACAGTCAACAGTAATTATAAATGGTAGTATAAAAGTTTGATTGAGCTACGAAAGATTTGGATTCAGTTCAAACCCTAAAACATATATCATAAGCTTTGGCACACTTACTAACCTACAGCCAGTAAATTTTTACAAGGAAATATACGTTCATATAAAAAGAAAAATTCTAATATATTTTGTTAGGGAAACTTTGCTAACTCCAATGATAACAATGCTAAATATATTTTTTCAGGAAACATACATGAAAAAGAAAGCTGAGTTAAACGAGAATGTAGAGGAATGGAATCCACGACTTTGGGTGGACGCTTCCGGGGAACTAACAAGAGGCAGAGTATATAGAGCACCATACATCGATACAAGTAGTCTTTTAAATAAAGGCTCCAAATCTTCAATTTTATCAGATAATATGCTACAACGCCCAATTCATCTGCAAGCGTTATATTGACACCGGAGATCAAAAAGTTAATCGAAAAGGAAGTTCAACTGGCAATAACCAGCTAGTACGGTTCTGCTGCACCACCACAGCCACAACAACCATAAGAAACGCTCCAGCAATTTTCGTTCCTCCAACATGCTAATCAAATTCCTCAACAACCGGGACAATTTCCCCCATCATCTTTTCAGTTTGCGCAACCATCCATTCCATATCACCAAACACCAGCAAACTTCCAATATATTCCTGTGTCATGCCAACAAACTTTTAGAAACTATTCACATCAACCTGGGCCATTTACGCAGCTACTTGGACCTATCACAAATGAGTATAACCTGCAACCTAGACAATATCAAGCAATGCCCCATCATGGTACATTTCAGCAATCCCTTAATGATGACAACTTAGAATGAAACTGTTTTTCTTTTCCTCCTTTAACATGTTTAGTTTTTTGTATTTGTTTTGGCTTTGATTTGGAAACTAGGACATCTTTGTTTGTAATTTGGTTTATGAATTATGTTATGGAGCTGTTCACGTTAATTAAACTGTTTGTATTTTGGTTTGCACATGTTATTTTATTTTCCTCTTATTTAGAGTATACATCTTTGTTTGTGATTTACTTGTAGTTATTTTATGTGTTTCACCTATTTACATCTGTACTTGAACTATGAATTATGTTTGTTTGTATTTGTTAGGTTTATGAATTATGTTATGAGCATTAACTCTCTGTACTGCATTAAAGCTGTACTGTGTTAAAGTTGTACCGTGTGTAATGGGATGGAGTTGTCTGTTACTTATTCATCTGTACGTGAAATTGAAATTGCACTGTTTATGATACTTTTATATGTGCTGAAGAGGTGCTTATTAATATGATAAGTTGGGACTCTTTTATCACCGTGTCTATGGTATTTACTATATACATTGGAGACCATATTAGTGTCTTTAGGGAGTCTTAAACTCAGTGACTTACTTAAGACAAATTGATCAGTCTTATGTTTTGTTGAGACAAATATTCTAGGTCTTTATAAAATTAGGGACTTGATTTTAAATACCACATTATCTATCTTTACTGGGTCTTAAAGAGAAACTAAAGACTGAATAATTTAAGTTAAGACCAATATTAGGAGTCTTAATTCATTATAATTTTTGTAGTGTAAAGTTTCATGGAGTATAATCATAAAAGCAAAGAAAGCATGTGGTTTAGGTATAAAAATTTTTGCTGATGTGAATGAAGCTTGCAACTACAAATTGTTTTGGAAATTCATTGAAGGTAAATCTCTTTGGGCTAGATGGATGAAAGCCAGATATGTCAAAAATAAATTTTTTTGGACAATGCCAATGGAAAACCATTGCTCGCATACATGGAAAAACATTTTAAAATGCAGAGAAACAGGCTCAAAATTAATTGAAAGAAAGTTCAAAGAAGGTAAGCAAACTAGTCTCTGGTTTGATCCATGGATTAATGAAAAATCCTTGATCAATTTTCTAGCTGGAGTAACTTTATCAATTTGGGGGAGCTACTGCTAAGGTGGAAAGCATCATGTAAAATTCGATGCAGAATACTCAAATGTAACCAGCGTCAATAATATTCAATACAGTAATAAGTAAAATGAAAATAGATACATGTTTAAAAGAGGACTGTTGGAATTGGAAACTTTCGTTTAAAAGGAAATTTTCATATAAAAATATTTAGGATTTCATCAAAGGTGAAGAAACGGAAGTGGGATGACACAAAACAATCTGGAATATAACTAATTGCCCAAAAATGGCTTATTGTGCCTATTTTTCTTTTTTAAACCAACTGCCAACAAGAGACAGGTATGCAAAGTGAAGTAAAAATAAAGGAAATATCAACTGTCTCTTATGTAAAAATGAGGCAGAAAATAATGATCATCTTTTCTTTGATTGTTTACACTCAAGGCTATATGGTTTATAGCCAAAAACAAGCTAAATCTCAATCAAAAAGCTGGTTCTTCAAAACATCAGAGAAAGCATTTAACACATTCAAAAGGTGTTCAAGGGAAAGAAAAAAGAAACCAACAAGGCATGTATAGTCTTAACCACTGTAATCTACTCTATATAGAAGGAAAGGAACAACAGACTGCATAAAAACATTGAAACTGATAGCTTACAACTATGGAAAGCCATGAAAACAGATTACAATATTCTGTTACTTAAAGCCTGTAAGACAATCAATATCAATAGCCATAGCCATAACATATGTGATCTAGACAACTATGAAGAAAAAGTAAAAGAGCACTTACAAAGGGGGAAATTCTCTTATGAGAATCCCCTTCAACATAGTGATCACTACTAGCCAAAGAAGATAGTAGCTTATTATGGCAACAATTGCACTCGCAAAATAACTGAAGGTGGCCATTCCAAAATTCAAACCCGGAACATTTCCTGTAAGGGAAGTAAACAAGTTATTAATATATATAAATCAACGGATAATATAAATATCGAATATAACAATTTGTGTTTGTTACCTGATTTGAACAGGAGCTACCACTCATACAACTATGTACTCGGGCAAGATAATAATTTGCAACTGATAAACAGTGATAAAAGGTTAAGAGCTAATTGTTGCAGAAGTAAGCTCAACAACGATAATTGTCACTTATCTGCTTGGAGACAAGATGAAAGCAACAAGTTTGAAGAGCAAACGTTTCAAGCTAGAGGGGATTATTATGGCAACAAATTAGCTCGCAACATAATTGAAGGCAGTCATTCCAAAACTCAATACAAGGAGCGATTCCTACAAGGGAAGTAAATAGGCTATCATCATTAATGAATCAGTAAATAAATTAAGTTTTGATACTAACCATATGTATACAAGGGAAGTATATAGTAAATAAATTAAGTTATTATTCACACCAGACTATTGTCTGACCCAAAGTTTTATTTTTTCCATTAAACTCTCGGGTACTTATTTGAGTAGGTCGGGAATAAGAGATTTCAGGTTGTAATTAGACAAATAAGCTTTTGGAGATGTGCAAGAGGCAATCTAGCTATTAGGAACTTATTTATTTCCATTGAGTAGTTTGATTTTGTCTATTTGGATTTAATTGGCGAAGTTGTATAATTGCCAAGTATTTGACTCTAATCAACCAACGGGACATCTTCATATGTCGCCCTTAGAGTATTTTGTAATAATTATAATTTCTCAGAACGTGGGTTTACGAATGAGATTATGTAATGAATATGAAATATTTTTATGAAATGAGATTTGAAACTTTGTTATTAAACTGTGTTGAAATTTTTTCATATTCACGTTCTTCTGATTATTGATATGATTAACACAGCCACATTTTATCGCCGAGAATTAATAACTTTGGATGACTCCAGCATTCGTAGCAATTAGTTTTGGGCCTTAGAATAGAGGATGTTACAAGCTGAGAACCGTTATGATGATTCGAATAGTCTCAAAAGTACTGTTATATGTTGACCGCATATTTCTTGATTCTCATACCAGACTTTTGTATGACTCATGGTTTCATATTCCCTTATTTCCATTGATGCTCTTTCGAGTAGTCTGAGAAAGGCAGGTTTTCATTGATATTCTTTGAAGCTTGAGGAGACACATGACTCTTTTACCTACTATAGTATTCTTTTTTCCGCTGTACTACTATTATCAGCATTTGTGAGGACGAGCTGAGCTGTTATAACTGTCTAGGCTAATGATTGTACTTAGGATTGTAATTCTGAAATGCTACGTATCATAGAGTGACAGCTTGCGCTATCTTTTAATATTCTATATTATCGTTCTACTGTGAGATTCTGATGTTGTGTTCTCTTTTTTATTTTTTGTTTGCTTTTTATTTTACCCTCACAATTTATTTTTCCGGCACTTGAGTGCTTGGCATGTGAATGCCATGGATATATTAGTGTCGACATTTGGGGTCGTAAAGACTAATCGTTACACTTGGTATCGAAGCTGAGGGTTAAGCGAGAACCTTGACTTTGGTTGGGTATAACTCATTAGCGATTTGGTAGGCGATGCCTTAGAATGAGTTGAGTGTATTAAACATATGAGAGCATATATGTAATATTTATATATAGGTAATTATATAAGTATGTTTCGTAAGTGTAGTTTAATTAATATTGGGATTAATAATGTTCATCTTTTATCCCACATTGATTAGCTTAGTCTTGCTCGGCCGGTTTATGAGCATTGTTCTCATTTATTGATTATTGATTTGTGCTCGACCAGTTTAGGAGCAGTTTATCTTTCTACAACATGGGTTGAGTAGACAGTATTTGTAGGTGCATTGAAACAAATACCTTATGAATTGAGTTTCACAGTTTGACCATAAAGCATTCAGTGATAATGTTGGGTTAATAGTCATATTTAATAAAAGAAGTTTAGATTATATTTTCTAAGAAAGTATGGTTTGTAAAGTATACTTTGAGAATGTGTTTTAGGGGATATTTTTTGAGATTATTATTTTCTGTATTTATATTTTACTACCTTTCACTATGAGATTTGAAAGTGTAGAATCGTTTAGATTTTATCCTTATACTCTTAGTCTCTATAATGTTTAAAAATTCGATAGCTCGTACTTCTCTGCACCGACGCAAGTTTGAAAGTCACCATAGGCTTTGGATCGGTATGTCGAGAGGTGCGGATTTTCAGTCTTGGTATCAAAGAATAGGTTAAAAAAATTCTTAGGAGCTACGTACGTATTGAGAGAACGTACTTGATTTTTTTTTAAAAGGTTTTCTAAAAGGTTTTCAAAAAGTTTTTCAAAATGGGTTTCTGAAAAGTATATATTCGTTTAGATAAAATGTTGTCTAAAGGTTTTATATATAAATTTAATATGGAAAAATAAACGCTATCACTTATTCTTGCAAATATTATATGTAGAGAAGTTGCTAATAATTCCTAAATGACAAATAGAGAGGATGAGTGATCCTATTGGTTGCGGCTCAGGTGATGCAGCTGAGATTCCGAATGTGAACGTCGCATTATGGTTCTTTCGATATCTATAAGCAAGAGGATAAGCCAAGCTTAACCCTAGTAGGGTACCCATAGAGTGGGCACCAAGTGTAGTTCCTGCCCACCCACCTTCCATTGATTTTGTCAAAGCTGTGTGAGGAATTTATGAGTCTAAGAGGGAACCCATATATGGAAACTGATTCCTATGTGAACTCGAAGGCATGGATTCGCACTTGAGGGGATTTTTTGGTTGATGGATCTTGGGGATGACATTAGGAGATAACTTGCTACATAGCATTTATACGGAGAGGCCCTGAATTTGTGGGATGTAGAAGTGGAAAAGACCAATGAGGGAGAGATGACATAGGGAGAGTTTAGGATATGTTTTGGGATGAATTTTCTTTCTGTGGCAGAGCAGGGATTACAGTTGGAGAAGTTCGTACATTTGCAGTAAGGAGAGATGTTGGTGAAGGAGCATGTAAACCAGTTCAATGAGTTGACTAGGTTCGGTTTGGATGTAAACAATTCCCCCCATAAGAATGCTTTGAAGTTTTCTAAGGAGATGAATCAACATCTTCAAAGATTATCCCTTAGTCACATTCCCATGGGTGTGACTTATAAGGTTCTGGTGGAGATGGCTTTGCTAAATGCTGCCTCCAAGGAGGAAGTGAAAAGTGAACCCAAGAAGTCAAGAGAAAAGACACCTTAGAGAATCAACGCAAGCGCCAAATGAGGCCCTAAGGGAAGATTAGGAAGCAGTAGCTCAAGTGCAGGAAATGTGGTAAGAGGGAGCATTTTGCAAAGGAGTGCAAAATGGACATCTCAAAGATCAAGTGTTTCAACTGCAATCAATTCGGGCACATGAGGAGGGTGTACCCAGCATTATGGAAGGCCTTTACCCAAGCAGTTTTAGCTTATGCACTGGATGCGGTTCCCATCTCGAGTGCGCCTCCAGTAGCGGACAAGGGAAAAAAGGTCTCAATTGAAGGCGTGTTAACTCTATCTGATTTATTCGTTCGTACCTTATTTGAAACTAGGGCATCACACTCTTTTACCTTGAGTAGACTTGTAGATGAGTTGCACTTAGACACTACGATAATTACAAACCCAGTAGTTGTATCAAACCCTGTTGGAGGATCAACTTATTTATCTATGATATGCAGGAGTTTGAAATTGTTTGTTTTTAGATTCAAATTCGACTGTAATGCTTTTGTCTTAGGATTTTTTAGGTTTGGATTGATTTTTGGTATGGACTGGATGACCATGTATGAGGCGATCTTAAATTGTGATAGGAAGGTTATTATGTTGAGTACTTGTAGTAGACGTAGTCTAGAGGTTTATTATAATCCCAAAGGTTCAATTTTTTTGAGTTACCAATATTCATTAGACCTACCACATTATGAGTTAGATTTTATGCCCGTAGGTAGAGGCTATCCAAATGCTTTTTCCAAAGTTACCGGTCTCCCACCCAAAAGAGAGATCAAGTTTTAGATTTATCTCATGGAGAACACTAGACCAGTTGCCTTTCCCTTGAGGCATATGGCTCCTAAAGAAAGGCGCAAGATGAATAAGCA